>OY821745.1:28212484-30754665 GCA_963682055.1 Primula veris | reverse complement strand
GTTTGACTGCAACTTTTCCACAAAAATGTGCGAATGTAAGGCCAAAAACTGTATTCAACCTGCTCCAAATTTTGTAACTTTCCAAGACCGGAAAAACAGAAAAACCCCTATTAAGCTTCTCAGTGCCAACTACGCACTGCTGCTTATAAGTAAAAACAGATAACTTGAGCAACCACATAAACCCCGAGCTTTGTTTTATTTACAATTTCTCACTAATTTCACTAGTTGAAATTATGAGGCTCGAAAAAAAAACCAACCTATTTAGCCGGTTCAAATTCTAGCTCTTAAGGGCCAGAAAACCCAAAGCTGACCAACAAATTGCACTGTAAGTTATAAGCAAAAAAATGGAGATTCCCTTAGCTTAAAAGCTACAATTCAAAAACCCCTATTTACAATTTCTAACCAATTCATATGCTTTGTTTGTTCAGAACTCCAAATGAAATGCTGAATTTACATTTCTGTAACATTGCCAAAACCAAAAAATAAAATAAAAAAATCCTCATAGAAACACAGCCATCTTTTTCAATAATAGTATTACCATTTAGCAATTTTCTCAATTGTTTTTTACAGCTAAATTATTTAAAAGAAAACCCATGTTATGTTCTTTCTCTCCCCATTTATCAATTTCTGATAACATTTTACCTCATGCAAATCAAAACAACAACAAAATTAGTAGTTTTTTTCATTCATTAATTCAATTTAGTACAAATCCTAAGAATAAATCTACATCCATGGACGGCGAAGTATTGTTCTTTTTTTACACATTAATCCGAAAAATGAGAATTATAATTTTTCACTTATTTAAACAAATAAATTCAACCCAAATCATAAAAAGAGGAATTTTATAATGGGTAAAGATAATTTACCTCAACTCTTCGCCGCTTGATCTGTTTGAAATTTATTCAAGTAAATATAAATAAAATAATATGCCAATATACGAATATATATATATATATATATTATATATATATTTATATATTTGTTTCAACTATTTTCTAATTTTTTTACTTTTTAAGTCCCGTTCTTTTTAACTGAAGACACTATCAGAGTAAACAGTCCACCATCTTTTAAAGTTTTATGGGCCTTTGTCCTCAAAGTTTTATGGTTAACAATTTAGGTATACATGCATAGGCCTTATTTGGTTACCTGCATAAAGGAAATAAAATAACTTCTTTAGGGCTGGGAGATAAACTAAGTTCATCCATCTTTAGCTTTTTTAATCAGTCAAGGGAAAAAATTCTGTTGTAATCTAACAAAATGTTACATTTTACTTGTGAAATGACAAATAAGTTGAGCTCGAAAGTTGCAACCATACAAGCACATAGTTATTTTTAAGCAAATTCGGTTGATTTTTAGATAAAAAAGGCTAAGTCCATCACACTTAAAAAGCTTCTATTTTTTTCATTACACCTGAATTCTAACATACCAAATGCAATCTAGCTTTCATAGAAAAAACAAAAACAAAATAAAAAGCCCTAATAAAAATACACTCAAACAAGTCTGTTCCAGTATGGATTAATCATAAAGACAATCAACCTTTACTAATATCACAGTTTGAATCACTAATTGCAATTTGATATACTAATTAGCCGACAGAAGAGTACGATATAGTAAGTCGACTTAGATGTTGCAGATTTCCCAAATAAGCTGGAATTTTAAAGCCAAAAAAATAGGTCCGTCTAGTTCAATATATAGCTTTTTCCAGCCCAAAAAAATTGAAAATATCGAGAAAACACAACAAGTCATTACTCATTAGTTACCAAAATGGGTTTAATTCAATAGATCTCAATCCTAAACATTTTAATTAAACTCTACCACTATAATTAGCAGACAGCAGTAGTATACAAAATTATAGTTATGCATATGATACAGATCTTTGGTAAACTAGGTAATTCCAGCTTAAAATTCTACCATTTTTCAGCCCAAAGATAAAAGAACAACGTTACTTTAAAAATAAATTATGAGCTACAATCAAACAAGATTAAAAGCTACGATCAAACAAGTCCAAGTTTACCAAAATGGGTTCAATTGAGTATTTCCCTAAAGATACCAATCAATCAATTTTCAACAGCATTATTAGACTTAGAGACTATAAATGGTATGCATTTGTAAAACGGCAACCAAACAAGAACATATTCAGTTTTTTGCAGATTTTCTTGAAAGTTATATACTTAGCTAAAAGTTATACATTTTTTAGCTCAAAAAAAAGGAGAAGTATAGCACGTAAGCAGAAAGGCAAAAAAAAAGAGCTTCAAAACTAAAAACCAAACAAGTCCTTTTACCAGGATTTTTCCAATATACCTTAATTTTAAAGATACCATCAATCAATTTAGATCACAAGTCGAACTACTAATGGCAATTAGACATTAACGCAATTTGTAACTATTAGCAGACAGAGATGGTACATTATCAGTTGCAGCTTTTAAGCATATAAGCTGGAACTTTTAAACAGCCCAAAAACGGTCCATTCAGCTCATTCTAGCTTTTAAAGCCCAAATAACTAAAAATCTCAAAATACAAGTAAGTCTTTAATTACCAAAAAAAATGGGTATAATTCTAAAACCTTAATCATAAACAATCCAAAAAACACGTGCCAAAAATAAATTAAGAGCACTTGAGCAAAATAGTAGGCATAAGTAAATAACAATAGGGGAAACAAAGTATTAACAGAAAATTAAATAGTCAAACAGAAAATTAAACAGTCGAACAGAAAAAGACAGAATAGCAAACATAGTTTTTAGAACCAACAGAAATCACTTATCTTTTGCCAAAAGTCTCAACACCAACCATGCTCATATGTTCCCATACATTGGTTCAATGCTCTCATTCCTTCATTCAACATATCCATGACATAATTGACTAAAGTGGTTACTCTGACGACGGACGTGAGGACGCTAAGACGGACGCGTCCGTCTTCAGCGTCGCAACGTCCGTCGTCAGAGTAAACACGTTGGTCAATTACTGTCGTGGGTACGTTGAATGAAGGAATGTGGGCGTTGAATCAATGTATGGAAACATCAAGTAAGATAGCAACCAATGTTAGTGTCGAGGCTTTAGGCAAAAGATCGGTGATGTTGGCTATTTTGTCTTTTTATGTTAACATAGTTTTTGGCAACCTCGCAAGGTTAGTGTTGAGTTGAGCCGCAAAAGCTCCAAATCCTTTTGAGCTGTAATATTTCACACACAGAGATTTTAGCTCTGAGATTATTTACAATAATAAATAAATACAATAGATAAATAGCACTGCTCAAAACCATATATCGGCTAAATAGTCAAAAGACAAAAGTAGGTTTTAAAACGTGAAAATATTGCCCACAACTTTTAAAAAATTAAGTATATTTATTAAAATGTGGAATATTAGTAAATTGGAATATGAACATTTAAAGTCACGAAACTAGCATATTGATGAATTTAAGAAAATTTAACTACATAATTACATATTTATTTGAAAAATTAAGTACACGTACTTAGAAAGCTGAAAAATCATTTAAAAGTTTATCTAAAACTGTTTTTTACATATATAAAAATTAGGTATAATTTTACATGTATTTTAAATCGTCTTAACTTTAATTTTACACATATAATTTTACACTTTTATTTAATTTATTCCTATATGAAGGTAAATTTATTAAGACGGGACCATAAAAGATCATGAAATATTACATTACGAAGATTATTCTTATTTTGAACTGCTCCGAGTTGGGACCGAATATTTTTATTATAAAAAGGTTCTACCGTACCTGACAATTCCAGGATTATATTTTTCTTAATTTCAAATATGAAGACTTCTTAGTCCATCATAATGCGTCAACTTGAAACTGCAACCACAAAATCAAAGAAGACCAATTCCATGATTATATTTTTCTTAATTTCAAATATGAAGACTTCTTAGTCCATCATAATGCGTCAACTTGAAACTGCAACCACAAAATCAAAGAAGACCAACAAAGTCATCGCAAATACCCTAAGCCTAACTTTTAACGACAAAAATGCTAGTTTTCTTATCCAGATTGATGACACACTGTAGTGGTATGGCATCTACATAAACCTCAGCTTAATTAGGTTGTGCCTATGCTATGTTATTTATGTTTCCTTGTCAGATTTTTACAGTTTAATTTAAGGAATGTTAGACCATCCGCATCTGATTTCTCGAAACACAATTTTTCGTAAAATTTGATGATTATGATATAAAAAGTGACATGTATCAGAAACCCTATAAATTCCCTAAATTTAAGGAAACACAAAATTCACTTCATATATGATGAATGCATATGATTCCCTAGATTAATACTCCCTCCGTCCCTAAACAAATGTCCCATACGAAAATACATACAATTTTGACCGATATTTTTTCATATTTAGATTGCCGGAAAAAATTATTTCAAAAGTTAATCACGTAGTTTATGGTTAGAACTATATGATGAAATTTTCAAGTTTTTCATTTCGGTAATTTTGATATAAAAATTTTGATGGTCAAACTTGCATGTATTTTCGTAGGGGATAATTGTTTAGGGACGGAGGGGGTATAATAATAATAAACTATCATGGGGTCCATATTTTTGTGGTTGTAATATTGTTATGATTATTAAAAGATAATAAAAAAATAAAAATAAATGTAGGGTTATTATAAGTAAATTAATAAGTAAGCTGAAATTTTGTGTAAATGTAAACGGTTTCTTAAAAGGTATAAAATATGTTATGTTTGAGTAAATATTTGAGTTAGCCGGTGCGGATGCTCTTATGGACAATAATTGTTGTTACAAACTTAAGATTTTCTCGATTAAAGACTTTCGAAACTGAATTGAGGAGCAAACTTGTGCAACTTATCAAATGATCATTTAATGAATTTGAATGGAAAGCCTCAAGCGCAAAGGGTTCGTGAAAACTAAACTTGCTAAGCCAAAAAAATAGCACTCCGTCGATTAAGTTGTAAATAAGTAACGACCCTAGGGTCAGTTCAAGAGAGAAATGTTCATAGGAAGTAGGAGTACTACATAAACATACTAGAACTAGTATTATAAAGGATATTAGTAATACGAAAAACACTCGAGGGTAAAGCTAAGCATAGTAGTGGTTGCGAAATCTCAATCTTCTTCGTTGTCGCAAACTTTATCATGCTTAGCATTCCGTACTTGATACACCAAACAAGAACCATTTAATCCAGAAGTAATCAGTTACGATACAGCTATGCAATATAGCTCACCCATGACTCAAAGACGTGACTAAATCCAAAGCAGAGTTTCACCGAACAAATAGATAAAAATGTTACATCAAGACCGACCGTATTTTTCGTAACAACAAGTATTCAGTATTTTTATTGATAGGATCAATATGCAGTTTTTACAAAATGCATGGACTGTTCTGCAATTTCTGAAAATTACATGCAAACCGTAGATTTAATCTACAAACTCTTATTACTTATTAAAAAAAACTTATAAAAACTCGTGTGAAATTAAAATTACCTGTATCTGTTTAGTACCGTACCTGTGTGTGATAGAATGAGAGTCCATAGAGCCCGCAATCACCACATCATCTATCCTCCTGAAAAATTAAAAATATTAAAAAAATTAAAAATAATACTCAAATAAATAAATGGTCATAGCAGAGATAATTTTCCATAGTAACATTATTTGAGGAACCAACTACTAACATGAGTACAGGAAAAAAGGAAAAAAATAAAAAATTATCCCTCCATTTATTTACATATGACAAATTATATTCAATCTGATTTGTGTCATATAACTTGACTTAAATAAAGAACCACAATTATGTGGCAGTCTACTGTTGCTTATGTAACCAAAAAGAGTATCTAATTTTTATAGAAGATTTAAGCCGGATGAAGCTAGCATTTTCCCCAACCAAAACGATCAAGCTTATTTGCTTAAAAAATTTAAACGAAAACCCCTATTAACCAAGGCATGATTGTTGGACGTGAGATTTTAGTGCTGAGTACAGCAGCCTCGACATTTGCCACCGAATATGTGTAAAAGACGATTTAAATTGATACTTTTACATGGTACTAATACCCAGTTCATCGACTAGTTTTTCAATCTTTGACGTTTCCCATGTTTGTTCAATTTATGTTTTTGAAAACGCTCAACGGGTGTCGTTCTGGTTGTGCTTGGTTACTCTTATTGTAAGCATTGGTTAAATGGTCATTAGTTTGTGAGTTTGATGAGACTTTGGCAATGGTTTATGAATAAGTGTTACTCAGACATCATTACAGAAGATTAATAGCCCTAAAAAATATAATTGATCAAAAAATACTAAGCTATTATTAGTAAGCACAGGACATTCACTTTAAAAGTTTCATACACTATTAATCTAAGAAAACAAAATGGTCCAATATATGACATTAAGGCTTGTTTGACTGCAACTTTTCCGCAAAAATGTGGGAATATAAGGCCACAAACTGTATTCAACCTGCTCCAAATTTTGTAACTTTCCAAGACCGGAAAAACAGAAAAATCCCTATTAAGCTTCTCAGTGCCAACTACGCACTGCTGCTTATAAGTAAAAGCAGATAACTTGAGCAACCACATAAACCCCGAGTTTTGTTTTATTTACAATTTTTCACTAATTTCACTAGTTGAAATCATGAGGCTCGGAAAAAAAAAAATTAGCTAGTTCAAATTTCAGCTCTTAAGGGGCCAGAAAACCCAAAGCTGACCAACAAATTGCACTGCAAGTTATAAGCAAAAAAATGGAGATTCCCTTAGCTTAAAAGCTGCAATTCAAAAACCCCTATTTACAATTTCTAACCAATTCATATGATTTGTTTGTTCAGAATTCTAAATGAAATACTGAATTTACATTTATGTAAAATTGCAAAACCAAAAAAAATAAAAATAAATCCTCATAGAAGCACAGCCATCTTTTTCAATAATAGTATTACCATTTAGCAATTTTCTCAATTGTTTTTTACAGCTAAATTCTTTAAAAGAAAACTCATGTTATGTTTTTTCTCTCCCCATTTATCAATTTCTGATAACATTTTACCTCATGCAAATCAAAACAACAACAAATTTAGTAGTTTTTTTCATTCATTAATTCAATTTAGTACAAATCCTAAGAATAAATCTACATGACCTGCGAAATATTGTTCGTTTTTTACACATTAATCCGAAAAATGAGAATTATAATTTTTCACTTATTTAAACAAATAAATTCAACCCAAATCATAAAAAGAGGAATTTTATAATGGGTAAAGATCATTTACCTCAACTCTTCGCCGCTTGATCTGTTTGAAATTTATTCAAGTAAATATAAATACAATAATATGCCAATATACGAATATATATTTTATATATTTGTTTCAACTATTTTCTAATTTTTTTACTTTTTAAGTCCCGTTCTTTTTAACTAAGACACTATCATAGTAACAGTCCACCATCTTTTAAAATAAAATAAAAATATTGTAATATCGGTTGGTAACCATATTTAGGTATCTACTCCTTTTAACAATTTATGTACTGATTTATAGGTTTTGCCGTAATTGAGGACATGTGTTTAACAAAAAAAAAATCTTATTATTGTCCATGTTTTTTTGGTTAAACGGAAACATTAGCACATTCCATTACTTTAAATCCGTAAAACGACAAACATTATAAATATCTGATATTTTAGAAACAACGCAATCGAGAAATATCATGATATTTGATAATTTCATATTCTAGTCTAGTTTCTCCTTTGTCGGTAATAATATCGCTATATGGCGCCATAAGTCTCCTTTAGTTTCGTTTGGACCACCTTTTGGATGTGCATCTCATGACTTTCTCTTCGATGTCTCGTTTAGACTTTAGACAAATCGACCATATAATTTAATTAGCATTAAATTAAATACAATCAACAGACCAATAAGAAAAACATTTTTTTAAAGCAAACTTACTTTTATTAATAAGAACAACAGTACAAAAGACTCACACATGGAACAAACTCCATAATAAGACCAATCGGAAAAACATAAACTTCAAGTAAACACGAGTTACACGATGAATATGCACCCCTTGACCTAAAAATTTGGCTAAAATGATACAATATTGAACATTCTTAAAAATTATGCTATGAAAATGAAACGGTTCATCATTAAGCACAAGGAAGGATAGCATACAGATGCTAGCAAACTGCGATATGTCAATCGCAGGTCATATAATAACATGTCGTCACATAGCCATTTCACACAAAGGTATCTTAGCATCCTGCAAAACGTATTTAAGTTGATGTAATTTTGGGAGATTTGAAAATACAATACAATACAATGTTACAAGTCTCCTAGCTTGCTGCAACGCCAAAACCGAAGAAGTTGGGCACCGTCTTATAGAGTCATAGATTTCTGCCTTTATTTCGTAGTTTAAAAGTTAAAATACTTCGAAGTTAGTCTTTTTGACTTAAAAAACAAACAAACTCGTATGTCGTAACTTGCAACAACGACCATGTTTTTGGATTAACGACTACAACTAAGCTGGATTTTCTTAATCTGAGGCGGTAAAGGGTTGTATCGTCTAGGTTATAAAAGCTTATATCTTTTTTAAGTTTTGTCACTCCAAAGCACAATTGTTTGAATTTCAAACGACTTTGTTTTTGACACGACTCTATTTTCGGTAATACGAGATTGAGGTCGGATTAAAAAAGAATGACCACATAAAGGTGCTGCCATCTCTCTATAGTTACTCCTTACTTCTGAAAATAATATTTGTCTCTCATTATAAAATACTATAAATTTTCCATTAAGTGAGAAGATTAATTTGGAAATGAGGGAGAGTACGTAGGATGGCAGCAAGTATCTCAATACACACTATGAAGACAAAGAATCGCTCCCAATCGATATTATCCCCCACGCAAAGCATCCATCGATCATCAATATACTTGATGATTATTTGCGTACTCGTGAGTGGTGAAGTTTAACAGAATGATTTTTTACCCATGTACTCCGAACATTCAGCAAGTCACGACTCACGTATAACATATTATTAGTCTAGGCTTGGTCTGAGACCGATGGTAGAAATTTTATAGCATTTTGGTTAAACCAAAGCCCTAGAATTAATACAAACTTTTCCGATTCTTGTGAATAAAAGAACAAACTTTTATTCTGAAAAAACAAAAGTACCAAAGATTTGTCCAGTAATATATATTTAGGTAACGATTCATGCTTGCTTAATCTACCTTAGCCATTTCCACACAAAAAAAAATCAACTCAATTTTTGAAAACATAGGATCTCCGTAATATCATTAAGCAAGAGATATTAAAATGAAACAGTTTATTGCTTCACATCAAATTGACTAACTAGTGGTACCATAAGTCTTTTATTACTGAAACGAATATAACTAATCAAATCAAATTTATTTTCTTTTTACCATAAAAATATAAGGAAGTGCATGTAGTTGCTGTAACTCGTCTAATGCATTCACTTCCCACTAGGTTTTCCGTTTTCGTTACGTATGCGGCGATTACAATTTCGGTTTTCAACTTACAAATTCACTGTCTTTTTTTTGGGTACAACAAATTCACTGTCTTTACTGGTTACTATATTAACGTATATGGCACCATTTGCCTTCTTGGGTTAATAACAACTAATTTGTTATTAATAGTTTAGTTTACATTTTCTAACAATATACAGAAAAAGAGAGCATCTTTTGAAAGGGGCGTTGGTCTTTTCGTTTGTCGAACTTGTCACTTATAATCTCTAGAGGATCTGATTCTTTTTCTATGTATCTTTGAAATTTTGAATCTTGTTGTAAGATAATTGGACTATTGGGCTTATACTTTATTGGCTCATGTAGGTCTTGTAACCCTACCCCTCTATCTATATAAAGAGGGCTAGGGGTCTTGTACTTTACATTCATTCATATTCATTCATTAATAAAGACGATACTGTTCTCCTCTCTCTCTACTTCTGTCTCCCTAAATACCTAGCTAATAGTGTATTACAACACGTTATCGGTACTTTGCTCGCGAAGAATAGGATATACGCTCACGGATATTGGAGATTTTTGGTAAACGGACGGATATTGGGTATTTATAAACCTTGAGGTTTATCCGGATTTTTAGGGTTTTGCTATATCGACCTTCATCAACATACCGTGCGTAAGGTACCGAATTCAAAACTTAATTTATTCCATATATGTGATCGCACGTATTATTTTATGCATAACTAAAACATGATAAATATCACGTAGTATATAATCCATGTGTATTAAGGTTTGTTACTTGTATGGATAATTATATATGATCGTAACACACATATTGTTGATTATAAAATCATATTTGTTGATAAGATCATACAAAATAACCCAAATCATGTAATTGTAAAACATGTATTAATCTGTCGGATTAAATCTGCAACAAACTGAAACGTATGTACTAATTTGTAATTCTTTGAAAGCTGTAAACTATTCTGGAAATTACTCAAGGACTAAACTGAAACTTGTCTGAAATTATGGACTGAAGCAGTAATAATGCTGTAAATAGATATATAGTTTGCTGAAATTACACGGATAGTCCATGTAGTATATTACATGTATAAAAACAGTATATATGTGTTATAAAAGTCAATATTCGGTCTAAATATTCATCCACATGCATATATATATTTATTAAAAGGCAAGCGAATAAAAATTGCATGTTAATTGAATAAATTGATATGTTTCCATGTAAATTTAACCCCCTTGCATGTTAAAATATTTTTTTACCATATATAGAATTGATTGGTAATTAAAAATATATTGTTTGCTTGCATGTTAAAACTATCATGTATAGAATTATTAATATGGCGATAAACATAGATAATTGATTGATATCTTGTTAGCATAATCATATCTTTTGATATTATCATATATATAAACATCACATATGCAAGTAAATTATTGGATTAGATCTGATTGATAATTTTAAATTGATTTGATTTGATATGTTAGAATCTTTATAGATTGATTGATAATCTTAAATTGATTTGTTTATAACACCAAATCTACTGCATGATTAGATAGATCCTAAAATATATTTACTGCCTGTTTATATATTGTGGTTAATCTAGATAGATATTCTCTATGCTGTTAATATTATTGCCATATATAAAATGCGAAAATCATATATATTCACATTTAAGTTGGAAAAATTATGAATCTTCCCTAAATAGGCTCACCTATTTGGATACGATGTCTAGGAAAGATATAGGCGGAAGTCGATATCCTAATGAGGTCGGGTTTTAAGTGGCATTCGTGCCCTCCACCCTCACCGTCTTTCCTGGTCGTTTTTCAAGTAGAGCTACCAAAAGGGTTTGACTAAATAATAATTTCCCCGAGTGTGTTTATATAGTGATGTATGTTTCGCCGAATTATTGTTTCAGTATCGACCCGTCGTTCGATCAATGAAAACCGATTCACATGAGAAGCAAAACTAATGTTTTCGAACCTGTCGTTTCGAAAAAAAGTTTGTGCTTGTGCAAACCATAAACATATAAACCAGTCGTTTTATATGATAAATAATCCAGAACTCCCAACACATGTTGGATGCCATCTATGATGAGAAAAATCGTAAAAACATACTTGCGAAATGACCGTTTAAACGTTGATTTTAATCCGTCACCACATGTTACTCACCCTGATGTGTGAAAATGTGATGCCCCATTTTTTTTGGATGCCATCTTTTATGAGTAGAACACGAGTTTGTTGTTACCCTCATGATGAATGCTAAGGCGTTGATTTTATTCCGCCGCCACATTTGAGACGTGATGACGTCTATGGTGAACAAATGTCTGAAATTGACATATTGGAGCAATCCTTCACCAAAATACAAGCTTGGAAATCGTATTTCATAAGTAGTATCGTGAATTTATATTCACCATGTTCCTTTATCGCCCATGTGTTATTTGATAAGAAAATTACCCCGGTGAGTAGTTTTAATCCTATTGGGTCAATGGCGAATTGTTTGCCTTGTATTAATGCTCTTCGTGTACATTTTTTTTTCACGAATCGAGAACCGAGACAAGTGTTATTTGTCTCGAACTGTCGCAATCCCGATGAATTGCCTAGCCAAGCGAGATTTTAGACAATCGTCAAAATCGAAAACCTGTGGCTTCAAGACAGTAATTGAAAGGAACAATATGGCACGTTGTCACAAAGCAAGAGATAATGCTCAATGAGCCAACTCTATGCTATAAAGACAAAGGTTATGCATGGTTACTCCTTAAATAGTTCACAACTATTATAAATGTGGAAAAACCAATGCTAATGTGGTTAAAGTTAATTGAAAGGAAACTATTGAGACCCCCGATTTTGTGGCTCAAATGAGTTTGATACCTTTCTTTATTGATTTTGATAAATCATTGAGCTATTTTTTCGCTCATCTGGATTATGTTTTCCATTTGGATTATTATTTTTCCATTTGGACCATATTTTTGGATTATGGTTTGCCTGTTTACGAAATTTCTCGAAATAATTTAAAGTGTTTTTTGAGCAAATTCTTTTGACAAATGTGACCAAACTTTAAATTATGAAAATTTAGGCAATACTTGTGGTGTAGTTGGTTTTCTGGAAATAGTGGGTAACAGTGTACCACATAATTTCATCAACTACTTGCCTAAAAGTGTACTCAGTGACAACGATTCTGGACCTGTCGTTCCAAATCGAAATCTTTGATAAAGCCAAATTGATTTGTCAAATATGAGGCGTTATACTCCTATAGGTCCTGTCGTACCTTGTTGAGTTATAAAATATTCGAGAAAACCAGTGTTACCTGGTAATAGCTCATGAAAGAATTGAAATTTCTTTACGTAGTCTCCATTCAATACGACCAAAAGCGTATTTTAGAGGAGTTGAAATGTCTTTCAAGTGGTTGCTACCACATTCTTTAAAGTATTTAAAGTTACCTTATCATTTCGCCTGTCGTCGAAATGATAAATGATTTAGATGCTAAGACATGATTGTCTGTACTATCATTCGCCTGTCGTCGATTGATAAGAGCATTTTGATATTGTGGCATTGACCGGATGAGATATTCCCGGGTCAAAAGACGATGCTTGATTTATAATCGCATCGCATTTGGATTCTCTCTGAGAATATATTTCGCGATTAATCCGAAATTCATGCATTTAATGCTCACTTTGAAAGACTAGTATGTGTAAAGATCACGAAATAAACTCGTAGAATTCTTGTAAAGAATTGAAGGAGTTATTGTGGACTTATCCAACCATAAGACGGACCATAAATATAAATGGTTATGGTTGATGCATCGACAATATGGTCACATTTTAATGTTGTCCACATAAATGCAGCACTTTCCAAACTTTTAGCCCTATCATTAAGTTGATGGCTCATGATCCGGATTATCCTGAAAAGTCTAGTCGACTTGATAATTCCGAAGAGTAATAATCAAAATTTCGATTTGAATTACCTGAGTTTGGAAATTGAAATTGAACATCCTGTCGATTATGTTCAGACCCAAATGGAATCACGGAAAGTTTGATGATGCGACTGCAAATAATTGCACGCATTTCTTGGTCTTGCGCACCAAGATTTATATTTCTGTGTGGGGTTATGCTATTTTGCTGGATTGGTCCGTTATGAGGCCCATACACACTCAAACACCATATGCGTACTAGCTGGTTACTGGTTATGAGCCAGAAGTCTCATATTAACGCGTGTTTAGAGTGATTAATTAATATTTTGATTGAGCCGCTCTAGCATTCAAAATATGGACCTCTGAAGGGGACATAAGTTGATTATGAATCCCCTGCCTATCATTTGATAGAGTAACCTTGGCAAGCGATCTCTTTACCGCATGATATGCGCAAGTGACATCGCTAAGACTGTTCTCCCTGTCGTTAGGGGGAGATTTGCACGTTACCGTTGATAAGGAACGACGTGAAGTAACATGGCATAACCCACTCAGTCTTAGCTTGATCCCCAAAACTGCACTTAGTGATAAGTAAGTGCATAGACTCCCTCAAGTCTAACTAAATGCCAGACGCATTTAATGACTTTATGAGATGTCACGAGATCATTTATACCTGCTGCAAAATGCTTCCAAGGATAGACGTCCCTGTCGGACGCCGTGTTCCTGTCGTAACACGTTGCTTTGGCCGAACCCGCCAAGCAAATGACGCTGCCGTCGGCCGTCAGTCTATCGTCCTTCCTAATATACGAGGAAGTTGATCGGTTCTTAATTCGTTCAGCCCCAGAGGTGGTGAACTGAAACTCGTTTGTCGCACGAGATTATAAAGGATCAAGGAGATGTGTGATTTCCTCCTCATCCTAAGAATCTCAAAATATCTGTCGATCATGATATCTTAGACGATATTGAAGCGAAACGAGACTGTCATTGATTACTTGTTCATATATTCGGTGACGACTGATAATATGAGCAAATTATGACAGGGAACCATGTACCGTTGCCTGAAGTCAACGTAGAATAGACTGGACTAATGGAAACTTGCAATCCAAGTAGACTCCTTAGCGAAAGTGTGTTCGGACCTGTTGCTCTAACACCACCAATGTTAAACGAGTTCGTTTATTTGGTTATTCGTAAGGAAGAGTGATGAGAATAATGAGATTGTAGAATGCTCGCCTAGTAGCGCAAGGCTTCTCTCACACCTTGGAATTGATTACGAGATGGTTAATTTTCTCGTAATGGACATTATAACAGTCCCCTACTTTACCAGTTTAGTAGTTTCCGAAAAACTGAGTATGCAGCCATGAATGTGGTCACGGTTTTATCCCTATGGGGATTTAGACAAAGAGATATAGATGAAGGTCCCTGTGTGACTTCATATGCTTTAATCAAGTAGTTCCTAACCACGGAACACGATCTCAATTGACTGAGACGTTCACTATATGGATTAATATAATCCGAGCGGATGTGGTATACCGCCTAAGTGAGTACTTGATTAGCTTGGGATACTTGAACAAGTATTATGCCCTTGCGTGTTCTATTACGCGATCCATTTTTGGATTTGCCTTCGAGATGAAGGATCTTGGGAAGACACGGTAGTGACTCAACCTGATGATTGAGTCCCGTAAAGATTGAATCTAAGTCCATGATTCAGACTACACCCAGAAGGTGTTATGACGTTTTAGTCATCATGATGCTAAGTCGTCAGATTCTCCCATGATCGTTCGATCACTAGACATTGATATAGACCCAGTCCGTCCCTGATGAGACGATGAAGAGATATTGAACCATAATGTTCATATCTAAGTACAATAAGCGCATCATTGTACTTGGTCTAATGTGCTAGGACGAACATCTCGTCTGTTGTGAATGGTATAGCTCGACACAACATCGCGCTAACACGCTGCCATCGAAATGGCACTAAAGACACATTCCCTTACCTTATGGTAATTTTGGAAGTGGGCTAGTTTATCCCATTTGCGTCATCGAGTGTACCTACCCCCTTCGGTACTCGAATTAACGCAACCCTTTTTCGGTTATACCGATGCCGGTTACTTATCAGACCCGCATAAGAGATATTCCTAACATGGTATGTCTTTACCATTAGGAATAAGGCGACATCTTGGAGGTCTTGGAATGACTCCAAGTGAATCACTCTGTTCTATTCGTGCTCTATGAGACGACTGGAGAGTGTATATGGCTTCGAGCTAGTATTAGTCATATTTGAATTACATATGTTCTGTCTCACGATCCAGATAAAACACTTGTCATAGAAGACAACTTGTTGTTATTGATCAAGAGAGACATGACTACATTATGCTATTTAGCATTTCTCGCCGAAATTAATCTTCACAAATGAAGTTTAAGAGCATCCAGTTGAATGCTCGTTCTATTCCACGTTAGATTTTCTTGCATCCAGTCGTATGTAAGTAAATGAGGCATACAGTCGAATGCTCGTACTCTTTCTTGGAATATGAAATCTTTGCACCCAGTCGTGTGCAAGTGAGGGGGAGCATCCAGGTGAATGCTTATTGCACTAATTACTACTTAGTCGAAATCTTCGCACCCTGTCGTGTGCAAGTGAGGGGGAGCATCCAGTCGCATGCTCGTGTACTCTTTTTGTCCTTAGACCAAGGTTTTTTCCCACTGGGTTTTCCTTGGCAAGGTTTTTAGCGAGACACGTTCCCATCATATCTCACTTAAGATTGCCGAAATTAGGGGGAGTATCCGGTTGTATACTTCTTACCACTGTGTACTCTTTTGTCCTTCGACTAGAGGTTTTTCCCACTGGGTTTACTCTAGCAATGTTTTAATGAGGCACCTGTTTTGTGGTTGATCCCCTACTACTACCACTGTTGCACTCTTTTTCCTTCGATCAGAGATTTTTCCATTGGGTTTGCTCTGGCAAGGTTTTGATGAGGCACACTGTTTTGTGGTTAGTTACTTACATGATATTTCGGCCTATATCATTCGGCTACACAGTTTTTTCTAGGTACCGGTTTTTTCCCACACTGGGTTTTCCGTCCCTAAGGTTTTTATGTGTTTAGCACTGCGAATGAACTCGACTCAGATCGACTGCATGAAGACGAAAAATTCAAGACGTCCAAATGGGGAGTGTTGTAAGATAATTGGACTATTGGGCTTATACTTTATTGGCTCATGTAGGTCTTGTAACCCTACCCCTCTATCTATATAAAGAGGGATAGGGGTCTTGTACTTTACATTCATTCATATTCATTCATTAATAAAGACGATACTGTTCTCCCCTCTCTCTACTTCTGTCTCCCTAAATACCTAGCTAATAGTGTATTACAACAGATCTTAAATTTTTTTTCTCATACAACGATATTCCAGAGAACAAGTTTTGTTCCTGCTAGGGTCATTAATCATCATACTTGTGGGCTCCATTTTTCTCGACTTGTATCATCTACTATAGCCTTTTTGGTTTTTATTTTTTTTAAGTCTCCACTTTTTAATATAGATTATAGATTCATCTAATTTTTGCAAATGCATCTAACAATGTCTCGTTACCATATCTTTTCCTAAGTAAACCAAATTCATTTCATAACGTTACCCTCCGGTTATTATAGAAGAGGTTCATCACGATCATATATGTTTTGTGCGTGCTCATCTGTTATTATTTAATTGTTCATTACGAAACTACGTGTAATTTTGATCGGCCAAGAACTTGTATCAAAATTGTCTGAATAAATTTTTTCAAAAATTGATCATATAGTTCAAATGTTAAATTTTATGATTAGATTTTAAAAAAAATTCATTTCAATAATTTTGATATAAGTTATAAGCCGATTAAAATTATACGTAATTTCGTAATGAATAATTGAACGAGAACGGATGAAATATTATTTATCATGCAATCTTTACATTCAAATATTATTTTGTCATAGTATGTATAATAAAGTAACATTAGTGGACAGACAACAGTGGTCATATATAACTCATAAGACAGAGATTCAAGAATACTAATCTTTGTCCTCATACGTGTTTGATGTTTTATACTTACTGGGATTACGAATTTTAAGGGGTGAATCATTGATTACTATATAAAAAAAAACACTTAATTTTAAAAAATGGGAATTCTCAAATCTTGTTTATCACTTAGTTCATATAATATAGTATCACGTAACATCAAAGTTAAAAACTAAAAGTAAAAATAAGTAGTAATATGTAGCATATGTAATAGTATCATATAACATCTATATTATAAACTTTAAAAGATATTTATAATACTACTTTCGTTGCTATTTAATTATTCACTACGAAAATACGTGCAATTTTAACCGGGTAAGAACTTCTATCAAAATTATCGGAATAAATTTTTTTAAAAGTTAATCATATAGTTCAAATGTTAAATTTTATGATTAGATTTAAAAAAAATTTATTTCGACAATTTTGATACAAGTTATAAGCCGATCAAAATTGCACGTAGTTTCGTAATGGACAATTAAATGAGAACGGATGGAGTATCTATTTTTTCATAATTAAGTACAAACAATATGTACCTTTTCATTATTTTTCCAATTTCTTAAAACTAATTAATTAAATGTTCCCATGCATATAACTCTTAAACATAAAAAATCTCACTTCTATAGAAATAGCTACCAATTTTACTGTTATATAGTAAAGATATTTACCGCATTGTCTACATAATATTTATCTATTAGTATTACTGTTTCTTTCTAGTTTAATATTTTTTATACGCTGTATTTTTTATATATACAGTCATACAGATAACACAAAGAGATATTGGTAAAGGTAATTTGATTCCTCAATCGGATTTTGGAATTTCTGAATTTACTTAGTTTCACATTTTATTAGTAACTTAGTGTGAGAGCAAAATTTATTCATCCAGTTTGAGAATTGGATCTATACCCAATTTCTTAACCAAGATAGAATTTCCTTGTTTCCCCAAAAGTTATATATGACCAAGATTTTGGTTATACATGCACCTTTACAAAACCAGACCTGATATTTTATTTTGTTTCTCGATGTAGAAAAAAGTTGAGGTCTTTTTTTCAATTCTCGTTTCAGTATAAAGTTTCAATATAAAATAATTTTATATTAGATTAATCAAAAATTAACTCTGAAACAAGAAAATTCATTAATATAAAAAGAGCTACGCCCTTTTAATTTCTTTTACTATATATCATATATTTACACGTATTATTATTTTTATAAATAATTTATGTTTTTCAGAATTATGGGGTACTCAAGGATTCACCAAAATCGTAAGAACATGACACCTTGTTCACCCCTCACATTCATGAGAAAAAGGGAAATAATTTGTATCCCAAATGTTTTACTTAAAAATACAATCATATAAACTTTCTTCATTTTCTCTGTTTGATTACTAGCTTATGTCACTTTTTGTGGCGATATTTTTAACTTTTTCCTTGTAAAGCTTGAACGTATATATTCTCTTTACCGTCATTTCTAAGCTGTAGCTACTATTAGCCTAACAGTGCTCGTGTGTAATGTTGAATACAAAGAATTTGCAAACGTGAGGTAATGATGATCATTTTGACCAGCTTATTATATAGCTTGTACACCACCCATATGTAGACACATGTACAACTCTAACTATAAATAGATAGGTCTGTGTTTTGTTCACGTGATGTCACGGTACGGTTACTCATTGCACCGAAAGCTCATCAAATTGGCTAATACCAAGGCCTCTTCTGGCATTATGGGATTACACTCTTATTATTGTAATATGTATTATAAATATTATCGGTCTTATAACTAGTGTCTTTGCTATTAAAATTTTAGACGATACTATTAGTAATATAATATTAGAAATGATGAGAAATTGAAGTATTTAGAGTAATAGGGGGTGTGGTATTGAGAAATGAGAATATTTTGAGTAAAATGGGCGTCGTATATATATATTAAAATCATATCTATATGTATTTTGCAAGATTATTTATTATATATATAAATGTAAATTTGTAAAATAGTTCAAAACCAATAAAAATCAAACAAACATTTCATTGATATTTCATGTACTATTAATCCCACATTTATTTGTTATCTTGTCATATTCCGAAGGTATTCATAGTACCGTTACTACTAATACTGCAATCAAACGAGCCCTAAAAGTAGTACTGGACGAAAAACCGGAAAAACCGAACCGAAAAAGACCGAAACCGAAAAATAAAAAAAAAATCGGGTCGATTTCGGTTTTCAATAAAACCGAACCGAAAAAGACCGAAACCGGAAAAAACCGAAAAAAACCGAAAAATTACCGAAAAACCGAAACTAGACCGAAAAAACCCGGTCCAGTTCGTTCCAAAAAATAAAAAGACCGAAAAAAAAAAAAAACTGAACCGAAAAATATGTTCAGTTTCAGTTTCGGTTTTGATTTTGCTAAAAACGAAACCGAACCAGACATGCCTACCTAAAAGTGTAGATAAACACACATGAAAGTGGTAATTAATTATAGCAGAGGTACAAAGTCATGTGTTCATTAGTAAAACCGTGATTCTAAATCTGGACTTACTGATTTTGCTTTTCAATTGGCAGTCATTGAAATTCTTAAATTAACTCTAAAAGTGCAAATCAAGTGACGAATGTTCTATAAACACTGAAATGATGTTGGGATCAATATCACATATGGTTGGAGCGTAATAATAAGTGTCTATATACAAAGAAACGGAGCAACCCCAGTCAACTTAATGTACACTTCTGTTGCAGGGGCGGATTTAGGGGTCAGTCCGTCATCATCTCACAAATTTTAAAAACGAAATTTTTCATAAGAAAATTTTCATAAAATTAGGTTATATATATTAATAGCCCTCATAAGATATATAATTATGCTCAGCTAAGTTGGTAATATTATTTAAAATTAAACAAGAGATCATTGGTTCGATTATTTACTATCGTAACTTTTTTTTATTTCTTTCATGTTTATTTAGTTACATGAATAATAGTTCATTGCTCGTTATTTTCAATAACAACCCTATATTTCTATGTTTCTTCTTAAAATCTACAAATACTCTTCAAATATGTCATTTTGATGTTAGGAAACAAAAAAACATCACTACAAAATAATGTTTGATTTAGTGAGAGTCAAAAGCTGTCACAAGTCTGTCGCAAATTGATTAAACTGTCGCAAAACCGTCACAAATTGACTAAACTGTCACAAATTCGTCACAAAAACCGTCGCTAATAAGCTCGTAACAAAAAATACCGTCACTAATACCGTCGTTATTTGAGTATTTTTTTGTAGTGCATATTTATAATTTTAAATTTACCGTGTTTTTTACAATTATCAACTTGATTTTTTTAACACTTCATAATAGACTTTTAAACTCGGTTTTCGATTATTTTAAACGTTGTTTTTCTTAAAATTATAGTATCAATTTTTTTTATACGGCCCACCAACGATATCATCCTAATTCCTTCTAGCGAGTTGTGACAAGTTTCTTCTAGTAGAAACATTTCCGGAACCATTATTAAGGAGGCATGATTTTTTGTTAAATTTAGTCTTAGTTAATAGATGTAATAATGTGGTAAGGAATGTTAGAAATAGATATATCATGATAACACGGCGACTCCATCATCATTGTAAGCGACGATGGAGGTAAAAATCGCGGTACTTTGTAGGCTCTGCATATTCTTAAGTTTTCGGTAATATACACTTAATTTATTTAAAAAAAAAAAGTGTAATCTTCCATCATAGTATATAATAATTAACAATACATTATCACTTTCACAAAATTCTAAAAATCATGCAACAAAGCGAATCTATACAATATTTGTTGCCACATAAAAAAATTTCGGCATTACTAATTTTCGCTATTATTACTCAATCTGTTATGAAGTAATAATTCTAATGAGCCAGATTGACTCAACCAGACTCTCAACCCAATAGTACTTAATGTAAATTTAGAATTTCATTTTCACCCCAAAATTTAAGAGTATGTTATTCGGCCATATATTTAATATTTTTAATTAATATTTAAGTTTAAGCCAGTCTCAAATAAGGTTTTATAATATTATATTTGAGTTTTTATTTTGTTGAATCGCAATTAAAATATATTAAAATTATTAAAATCATTAAAATTTTAAATATTTTTAATTAATATTTAAGTTTACGGTAGTCTCAAATAAGGTTCTATAATATTATATTTGGTTTTTTATTTTGTTGAATCGTCAAATAAAATATTTTAAAATTATTAAAATTTTAAATATTTTTAATTAATATTTAAGTTTAGGTCTCAACTAGGGTTTTATAAATATTATATTTGTGTTTTTATTTTTGTTTTGGTTGGGTGTCAAAAGAATTCTAAAAATTACATAAAGTACTATGTGATAATTAGTCTGGTTGAATCAGTCTGTTTCTATAGCATCAGTGGTTATGAAGTGCTTAGTTAAATAGTTAACAATGAACAAAAATGCGACAAAGCGAAAAAAGTAGATTGGCATACGTATAAATATTCACCGGGAATCCCGTAATTTTTCCACATTGTAATGTTGTAAATTGTAATGGTTTTTTGGGTCAAGTATACAAAGCTTTTAAAACCATTGATTCATATTATTTTTTGAAATGAATATATTCAAACTTACTAATAGTATATACTACTAAAATGAAAATAGTAATTATTTCCTTCCAGTTTTTTTTCTCCGATATTCCATCTTGGGAGTATGGACAATGACAGGAGAAAGGGACAGAGATATTCGGATTACATAAAAGACAGGTTATTTTTTTATTATTATTATTCTGTAATGTGCATATGATGAGATTGTTTTAATTATAGTAGGGTTTTTGAACACTACAACTATACTGTTGTGTTGTGTTATTGCCTCGTGATCGGAGATATATATTTATAGACAGATGATCATGATCATCAATATTTTTATTTTATTTTTTTATTGTAATATCATAGTATGATCATTTATATGAAAGACTGTTCATTTCTTCCCCCTACTCACGTGGGCTCTTTTGACTGCCCCTATGACCATTTCCCTTTTCGAACACCTCTCACCATTTATTTATTTGTACACGTTGTATTTTCCCTAGATTTTGCCAATCATAGTAATAATGCCTACCTATATAGTATATCCCCACCTTTATAAAAATTAAATTATTACTCGTCTGATTTAAATTGCATATTATGAAATAATTTTTTTAAAATATAATCATAAAATTAAACATAATTAACTACTACTTCGGTCACAAAAATATGTTTCATTTGAGTTTTTATCAATATTAATAAAATTTAATTAGAACAATAAATATAATTACAATTTTAACATTCTATCTTTCTACTTATATTAATGTTCAATATAATTTGTTATGAATGTTCATTTAATATGTGTATATTTAAAAATATAATTATAAATAGCATCTCAACCAAAATTTGAAAGAATTAAAAAATCAAATGAAACCATATTTTTGGTACGCAGTTGATTTGCTACTAGCCATAAGAAATACTATGGCTTCCAATATCATTACAAATACAAAAGAAGTTTTAATAACGGTCAACTCTTTCGCTAACTGATTATGTGAGTAAAACTGAATAATGTATACATGTTATGTTGTATTCGATTAAAACGTTGGGAAATAAATTTTGGCACTATTTATATCTGCGAAATGATTTTATTTGTAGTGAATTTGGTATGTTTTTTCTTTTCTTTGATTGGCATGATGATTTTGACAAGATATTTTGAGAGCACAATTACTCAGTAAGTATATGAATTAATTTTAGTTTCGTTAATGGGGTATACCAATTAGTTTTACATGATCTTATATAACTTTTGAAACACGAGCGTTACTGTCAACTTTAACTTGGTCACGTCTCTATCAATATCTGTTTATACTAGGAAAAAACTAGAACACTAGCTAGATGAATATGAATATATGAATATAATTATAACATATGTTGAAGGTTTATATTAGTTATTTTAACGACCATTAATTTGCATTAGTGCAACGTTTTGTATATTTTACATTTAGCTAGAACCATACTAATATAAAGTGTGAGTTTTCTTGAAAGCACCCATGATTATATAATTTCCAATGATTGTATAAAGTTAAGATCTATCTTCTTACTATGTTTTCGGTTGTTCTTTGGTGATAAATTTTTTACACTAACCAGAAGGTAATGATCAACTTTTTCATCATCTTAATTTTATTTCGTGATTTCAGTTTTTCCATGGAGCCGAATATGGAAATCAACAATTGCTTATGCGTACGCCATGTAAGGTTTCTGGTTAACTGATCGAGGGTTGTAAAAAAGCAAGATAAATTTTTTATTAAGTTCATTTTAGGGGCAGTTCCCATACTTTTTAACGATTTATCCTCTCAAATTAAATTCGAACAACTTTCAGGGGCTCCACTTCAAACTTTCAGGGTCTCCACTTCAAATAATTTTATAGGTGAAACAACATTGCACAATGTCCACAATCCATGTTTATAAAGTGCAAAAACCGTCAGAACACATAACTCAATCATACAATAATAAATAATTTCAAACGTTGTATTTTCTAAAATGTAAACAAAACAAGGCTTGATGATAATCTTTAAAAAGCTAAAAATATGATGAGATTTATACCTCAACAACGACAAGATTAGTGATATCTATCGTGAAACCCTCTTTACTGAAATCGCGACGATATTCTGATGTCCTTAAATTTGTTAAGATAAACTTGTTTGGGGAAAAAACTAACCAGTAACCACATTTCGTTGAAATAATGCAATGTTAACTTGAACCCATACAGGAATCAATTTATGTAAGGAAAAGTTGGTGTTTTTTTTGTGTAAGATTAGATAAAGTGTAAAAAAGAAAAGCTTTCTGTTTTGCTTTTAATTATAAAGTCTCAGTCTCTAATGGAACGTAATTTTGCTCAATATAGTTTTTTTTTGGCCAAAATAAATAAAATTTCTCAATATAAAATTGGAAATGTATGTCTTAGGAGTCCCCCCCAATTATCCCAAGCCTTACCATTGAACTCATCAGTCATCATCATTACTATAGTACTCTATACATGCGTTATATACCAAAGTCCAAAATTAATGAGCTTTATAGCTACTACATCTTATATATATATGCATGATATAACAACTGACGACAACGTGGACTGCAGAGATAGAAAGAGATGCTGACTGCTTGACTATTAAATCGACATTTTCTTTTTTAATGTTTTTTGTCATTTTATTAACTTTATTACTAAGCTATCCGACAAATATACTCTCACCCCTTTTTTCAAAACTTCAAACCTTGTATTATTGCATTTACATCACTTTCACAGTTTTCACTTCACTATTCATTCCTATATTAGTACACTATTACTTCTTTTAAATTTATGTTCAAAACCTTGGTCTTAACATTACTCGCCTCATTTTATTTCCATTTCATAAGAGAGATCATAAAAATAAGATAATGCAAAGGTGCGGTAGCTCCCATGGTAACTCCTTCTCGATGATGTTCTCGTTGCCGTTGGATCATCACGAGCCCTTATCGACGGCCGTGGACTGTACCCTCTCTCTAGGGACACCCTCGACACGTATGAGCTCTGATTTAGAGAAACGCACGACTAACCGTGCGTGTGTAACGAATTTTTGTTGGGACTTGTTACACGCACCGTTTCAACCACCTACTAAATTTCCACAATATGGCTATAAAATTGGACGTGACAGCTTTAACAACGGGGTTAGCGGAGATGGCGGTGATCCCTTGCTAGCGCGAAGGTGTGCTAACTGCGACACCACTTCTACTCCGCTTTGGAGGAATGGGCCTAGAGGACCTAAGGTAATGCTACTATTATAAAATTTAACTAAACCCTATAGTATATTATATATAAAGCTGTATATGCATACTGCAAAGTGTTTATTAATCTTCAAAATATGATGCTCAAACAGAAAATTATAAGTTTTTTTTTCTCTTGCAAGTACTAATTTCTTAAAGTTTTGTACAAATCTACGAATTACGATAGTGCCCGCATACATTCGACATGTATGTACTCCCAAATGATGAATTTTTCACTTTTCACAACAAGCAGAAAATATAAACATACGGAGTACTAAATTATTGCACGAACTTCTTTGAAAAAAAAACCGTATGGGAAGCATTTTCTTATAGTATTATTCTACTGTATAAGAGCCATTTTAGGTCCAAGTTCCAGGTCTTTTTTTTCAGCAACAGTTTTGATTAATGTTTTAGTCATCTATTTTCTGAATTGCATTAAAATTTTAGTACAAACACGCTGGGTCACATAAACACTCGAATTTAAATTTGCTATTTTTTGAAGTTTTTTTCTTTGAATAGCTATATATCTACTACACTCTACAGTATTATTGTAGTTCTGGGCCTTCTGGCTAGCGTTCTCCATATTTGAAGACTCCATTCAGATATTCTGTAATATCTCTAGTCCTATTCTAATTATGTTTACTTGGACTATTTATTTATCAATAATGCTATAGAACCAGACTGATTATCAGACAGCCATTTATGTAATTTTTAGAATTTTTTTGACACCCAACCAAAACAAAAATAAAACCTCAAATATAATATTTATGAAACTCTAATCGAGACTAACCTAAACTTAAATATTAATTAAAAGTATTTAAGATTTTAATATATACGATTTAACAAAATAAAAACTCAAATACAATATTATAGAACCCTATTTGAGACTAAGCTAAACTTAAATATTAACTAAAAATATTAAATATATGCCTAAATACGAGACTCTTAAATTTCGGGATGAAAATAAAATTTTAAATTTAAATTAAGAAATAGTGTGTTGAGAGTCTGTTTGAATCTATATGGGTTATTAACATTTTTTCAGGAGCAACATGTATAGTTATTGGACTGCATTTAAGTTAAGCAGTTCAGCTTTCACTTCCTCTTCCCCCTGAAACATTTAAACATTTAAACAAATTAACAATCATCAGTGGTGACATTTATTTTTGTTTGGTTAAGCAATAATCATCAACTAATTTTTTGAACTCTGTAGGATTATTTTTATATTGTTCTAAAGGTGATTTCTTTAAATTTAACCACACTAAAATTTTAATTTCACTCACTTTTTATTAAATAAAAAACTGTCTCATTTTTTAATCAAACTATTTATTGTAGTAATTTGTTTTTCTTCATTCACTCTGTTAACTTGTAACTAATGGTATCAATTTGTAAAAACAGTAGAAGTTATACCAATACATGTCATTAAACTAATAAACTTATTCAAACCTTAAATAGATCTTTTTTTCTTTTTGAAATTGGAAATTTAAGTCTTTATATTGGTGAACAATGCTATTTATCGCAGTCACTATGCAATGCATGTGGAATCCGCTTCAAGAAAGAAGAACGAAGAGCTGCCGAAGCCGAATCCTCACCTTCCGGTGCTGCTGATCACCAACCTGAATGGGTCCAACTCTCCAAATCCCAAAAGGTCCCATGCTTTTCTCCGGCGATAAACGAGGAATCCGGCGCTGGTGTTCCCTTCCTCTCTTGGCGCCTCAATGTGACCGATAGGCCGGGCCTCCTTCATGAATTCACTAGATAAATAAATAAAAATGGGAAATTAAATAATGAAATAGTGTAGTAATTTAATTACTATAATTAAGACTGTTTGGATAGTGATGGTTTGATGTCGTGGTCATGATAATTATGTGTATCTCTGCTTACGTAATGCACCAGGGATTAATTCAATAATCCATGTACTACCGTGACTTGCTTTTTATTTCTAGACTTTTAATCTTTTCACTATCGTTATGCTATATATAGATTTTTCTTTTATCCTAAGTTTCCGTCATGCTTTATTATGTTTTACGGTACGGAAGTCATAAATAACATTTCAAAAACAAAAAATAAGGTACAATATAATGATATATAACACAGTATATTTCATTTTGCTTATAACTTTTATAGGTTTGCAAGTCCCAGCTTTTCTCCGATTAATCCCTGTTTAGGCATCAGATCTCGGTATGGCGCCCTGATTAATATATACGCTTTGATATGATAAAAGCCGAGTTAAACAAGCCAATCTACTCGGAATTAGTGCATTTTTTTATTAAATATTTTTAAAATTGTGAGTTCAAAAATTATGTTTATAATCAATCAAATTTTGCGTTTACAATTTGTCTCTGAATGCATATATATATTTTTTGGGGTTTATGCTTGACTGTACATATAAACGAATGATGTATAAATGTTTAATTTAGCTTGTTAATTGAATTTACAACCTACATGTCAAATAAAAATCCAAAAATCCGTATTAAAAATATGGTATTCCCGCCTAGGCTCCGCATAATCTCCGCTTATTCACCTAGGTCCACATACCCCACCTCCTGCTTTTAGTCCGCCTAACCACTTTTAAAACCATGCTTAGGCACACGCTTGCTTGGTCACAAATTCCTGAATCTTAGGGGCTCATGCATAACCAGTGACCACTCCATTTTAGTCATCTTTAACAAAGGCTAATTGAATTAATTTTATATTAAGACAATATATTAAGCACAACACAAAGGTTATTTGATATTTGTGTTGTGCTTAATACAAGATACTAAGTTACACAAGACAAACATTTTTCACAATCTTACAAGTATAGATTATAAGTATATATGTACCGGTGAAATAAGTTCTAATAGTAGAATTGTTGTGTCACAAACATATATATGCATAAAGTCTTGAACAGCCAAAAGAAACGGCTAATCATCAAAGCTAATTAATAGTATATGAATTACTACAATAATATGTCAATTATTACTAATTCGGTTTCAAACTCTTTTTTTCCTAACTGTCTAATTTAATGGCTCTTTATGCATCCATATGCGCTACATCATTCTATTATAATAAGTCAAACCAACAGAAATGAGGCTGCCCAATTTTTTCCAATTTTTCCAAAAATACCCTCATTATGTTTTAATAATTACCAATATATCTAATCTAATTCATTAATAATTTGTCCTCACTATATTTTTCTAATTACGGATGTAGCTTAAATTAATTAGCGATTCGTTTTAACCTGCATAACTACAATAAATGATACAAAATCTGAATATTATGTTCAAAATAAAATATATTACGAGATTTATGTCATTACGTATCTCACACGCAACGCATGGGTAAATTTTACTAGTAGTATTATAAGAATACAACATGTCGAGATGATATGTCAAAACCTTCTAGTGAAAATTTCTTTCTTTTTTGAATACTATTCATAATAATCATAAATGATATTATTTATTAGGCCCTATTAATCATTCATATAAAACTTTACGTTCACAATTTCTAATTCTATCTTAGAGCTAGTATCCTCGATCTTATATATATATTATGCCAATACTATAGCTCTAACTTTATTATTCCTCTTAAATTCCGATACAAACGTTATACACAACGGGTGACATAAACTCATGAGTAACTCATTACAATTTAATTACAAATAAATACTGACTCTTCAAACTCCTTTACCGACTTATATTTCCAACCCATTTATAAAACGAATATAAATCTAAATAATCATTAATATTAAAATCAATAATAGAAATTAAATACGGGATTTTACAAAGAGCCACCAACGAACCTCTGAATTGGTTAGCAAGTGTTGTTATATGTAGCAGTTCAAATACCGCGTTTCTTGTTCCAAACGACCACTTACGGTCTCTTTTGTATACAAATTTGAATTAATGAAGTATTTGTTAAAAAAAAAAAAACTAAAACCAATCGAAAATACATTTGTTGCATTGTTCTTAATTGCTAGCCAATATCCTCATTGTAGTTGGGTTTTTGTTAGCCCAGAAGTCTCATATTAACGCGTGTTTAGAGTGATTAATTAATATTTTGATTGAGCCGCTCTAGCGTTCAAAATATGGACCTTTGAAGGGGAGATAAGTCGATTATGAATCTCCCGCCTATCATTTGATAGAGTAACCTTGGCAAGCGATCTCTTTACCGCATGATATGCGAAAGTGACATCGCTAAGACTGTTCTCCCCGTCGTTAGGGGGAGATTTGCACGTTACCGTTGATAAGGAACGACGTGAAATAATGTGCCATAACCCACTCAGTCTTAGCTTGATCCCCAAAACTGCACTTAGTGATAAGTAAGTGCATAGACTCACTCAAGTCTAACTAAATGCAGACACATTTAATGACTTTATGAGATCTCACGATATCATTTATACCTGCTGCAAAATGCTTGCAAGGATAGACGTCCCTGTCGGACGTCGTGTTCCTTTCGTAACACGTTGCTTTGGCCGAACCCGCCAAGCAAAGGACGCTGCCGTCGGCCGTCAGTCTGTCATCCTTCCTAAGATATGAGGAAGTTGACCGGTTCTTAATTCGTTCAGCCCCAGAGGTGGTAAACTGAAACTCGTTTGTCGCACGAGATTATAAAGGATCAAGGAGATGTGTGATTTCTCCTCATCTTAACAATCTCGAAATATCTGTCGATCATGATATCTTAGACGATATTGAAGCGAAACGAGACTGTCATTGATTACTTGTTCATATATTCGGTGACGACTGATAATATGAACAAATTATGACAGAGAACCATTTACCGTTACCTGAAGTCAACGTAGAATAGACTGGACTAATGGAAACTTGCAATCCAAGTAGACTCCTTAGCGAAAGTGTGTTCGGACCTGTAGCTCCAACACCACCAATGTTAAACGAGTTCGTTTATTTGGTTATTCGTAAGGAAGAGTGATGAGAATAATGAGATTGTAGAATGCTCGCCTAGTAACGCAAGGCTTCTCTCACACCTTGGAATTGATTACGAGATGGTTGATTTCTTCGTAATGGACATTATAACAGTCCCCTACTTTACCAGTTTGGTAGTTTTCGGAAAACTGAGTATGCAGCCATGAATGTGGTTATGGTTTTATCTCTATGAGAATTTAGACAAAGAGATATTGATGAAGGTCCATGTGTGACTTCATAATGCTTGAATCAAGTAGTTCCTGACCACGGAACACGATCTCAATTAAATGAGATGTTCATTATTTGGATTAATATAATCCGAGCGGATGTGGTATACCCGCCTAAGTGAGTACTTGATTAGCTTGGGATACTTGAACAAGTATTATGCTCTTGCGTGTTTTTATTATGCGATCCACTTTTGGATTTGCCTTTGAGATGAAGGATCTTGGGAAGAAACGGTAGTGACTCGGCCTGATGATCGAGTCCCGTAAAGATTGAATCTAAGTCCATGATTCAGACTACATCCAGAAGGTGTTATGATATTTTAGTCATCATGACGCTAAGTCGTCAGATTCTCCCATGATTGTTCGATCACTAGACATTGATATAGACCTAGTCCGTCTCTGATGAGACGATGAAGAGATATTGAACCATGATGTTCATATCTAAGTACAATAAGCGCATCATTGTACTTGGTCTAATGTGCTAGGACGAACATCTCGTCTGCTGTGAATGGTATAGCTCGACACAGCATCGCGCTAACACGCTGCCATCGAAATGGCATAAAAGACATTTTCCCATTACCTCAAGGTAACTGTGGATGAGGGCGTGTCTTATCCCATTTTGCGTCATCGAGTGTATCTACCCCCTTCGGTACTCGAATTAACGCAACCCTTTTTCGGTTATACCGATGCCGATTACTTATCAGATCTGCATAAGAGATATTCCTAACATGGTCTGTCTTTACCATTAGGAATAAGGCGATATCTTGGAGGTCTTGGAATGACTCCAAACGAATCACTCTGATCTATTCGTGTTTTATGAGACAACTAGAGAGTGTATATGGCTTCGAGCTAGTATTAGCCATATTTGAATTACATATTCTCCGTCTCACGATCCAGATAAAACACTTGTCTTATTTGAGGACAACTTGTTATTATCGATCAAGAGAGACATGACTACATTATGCTATTTAGCATTTATCGTCAAAATAAATCTTCACATATGAAGTTTAAGAGCATCCTGTCGAATGCTCATTTTATTCCACGTTATATTTTCTTGCATATAGTCGTGTGCAGGTAAATGAGGCATCCATTCGAATGCTCGTACTCTTTATTCGAATATGAAATCCTTGCACCCAGTTGTGTGCAAGTGAGGGAGAGCATCCAGGTGAATGCTTATTGCACTAATTGCTACTTAGTCGAAATCTTTGCACCCTGTCGTGTGCAAGTGATGGGGAGCATCTAGTCGCATGCTCGTGTACTCTTTTTGTCCTCAGACCAAGGTTTTTTCCCACTGGTTTTTCCTTGGCAAGGTTTTTTAGCGAGACACGTTCACATCATATCTCACTTAAGATTGCCGAAATTAGGGGGAGTATCCGGTTGTATACTTCTTACCACTGTGTACTCTTTTGTCCTTCGACTAGAAGTTTTTCCCACTGGGTTTACTCTAGCAAGGTTTTGATGAGGCACCTGTTTTGTGGTTGATCCCCTACTACTACCACTGTTGCACTCTTTTTCCTTCGATCAGAGATTTTCCCATTAGGTTTGCTCTGTCAAGGTTTTGATGAGGCACACTGTTTTGTGGTTAGTTACTTACATGATATTTCGGCCTATATCATTCGGCTACACAGTTTCTCATAGGTACCGGTTTTGTCCCACACTGGGTTTTCTGGCCCTAAGGTTTTTATGTGTTTAGCACTGCGAATGAACTCGATTCAGATTGACTGTATGAATATGAAGAATTCAAGACGTCCAAAGGGGGAGTGTTGTAAGATATTATTGGACTCTTGGGCTTGTACTTTATGGGCCCAAGTGGGCTTGTAACCCTACCCCTCTATCTATATAAAGAGGGTTAGAGGTCTTGTATTTCACATTCATTCATACATTCTGATTAATAAAGTCTTTCTTATTGTTGTCTCTCATACCTCTCTCTATATCTATACATATCTCTATGTATATCTATAACGAGCTAATATGTCACACAACAATTCAAATGTTTTAAAATTTGAATACAATATAATATAAAGTTTATAAAGTTGCGGTATAAGTTGTGAAAATTTAAAATTTGAGTGAAAATAAGTAAGGGGGCACGGAAGGGGTAGAGAATAGAGGTAGAAGATTTGGACTCCATTAATATGCATCACATTTTGCCTTCCAATTAACCCTAGAAAATAGTTTAAAACTCAAAGTTTAAGCCATAAATCGTGTATATAAGGTGTGTCAAAATGTCCATCAACTACTAAAATTAAGTGACAAAGAAAAAAGGAGGGGTTGCAAATCACAAATTTTAAAGAATTATAAAATTAAGAAAGTGTGGGGTGTAATTGAAAATTACAAAATAAAAACCCTAATTCTTTCCTTCTCTCCTTATGCCGTTTTAACTTTATTTTCTTTTCGTTATCTTTCTCTCTCTATAAAACTAAATATACATACAAAACAATATATACAACGGCGACTGTTTTGGTATTTTTTTGTTCTCTCTATCTCTCTTCCTATACTGTTTTATCTTAATTTTGTTGGTTAGCCAGGAATTGAGTTTAGGCCTTTGTCTCAAAAATATCTGTATTGCTTCGATTAATCCCCGTTTAGGCGTCAGATCCCAGTATGGCGCCCTGATTAATATATACGCTTTGATATGATAAAAGCCGAGTCAAACGGGGTCAATCTTGCCGCAATTAGTGTATTTTTTTATTAAATATTTTTAAAACTGTGAGTACAAAAATCATGTTTATAATTAATCAAATTTTGCGTTTACAATTTGTCTATGAATACATATCTATATTTTTTTGGGTTTATGCTTGACTGTACATATAAACGAATGATGTATAAATGTTTAATTTAACTTGTTAATTAAATTTACAACCTACATGCCAAATGAAAATCCAAAAATCCGTATTAAAAATATGGTATTCCCGCCTAGGCTCCGCATAATCCCCGCTTATTCACCTAGCTCCACATACCCCACCTCCTGCTTTTAGTCCGTCTAACCACTTTTAAAACCATATTTAGGCACACGCTTGCTTGGTCACAAATTACTGAATCTTGGGGGCTCATGCATAACCAGTGACCACTCCATTTTAGCCATCTCTAAGAAAGGCTAATTGAATTAATTTTATATTAATGCAATATATTAAACACAACACAAATGTTATTTGATCTTTGTGTTGTGCTTAATACAAGATACTAAGTTACACAAGACAAACATTTTTCACAATCTCACAAGTATAGATTATAAGTATATATGTACTGGTGAAATAAGTTCTAATAGCAGGATTGTTGTGTCACAAACATATATAGGCATAAAGTCTTGAAGAGCCAAAAGAAACGGCTAATCATCAAAGCTAATTAATATTTTAGGAGTTACTACAATAATATCTCAATTATTACTAATTCGGTTTCAAACTCTTTTTTTCCTAAGTGTCTAATTCAATGGCTTTTTATGCATCCATATGCGCTACATCATTCTACATCATTCTATTATAATAAGTCAAACCAACAGAAATGAGGCTGCCCAATTTTGTTCAATTTTTCCAAAAATACCCTCACTATGTTTTAAAAATTATCAATATATCTAATCTAATTAATTAATAATTTGTCCTCACTACATTTTACTAATTACGGATGTAGCCTAAATTAATTAGCGATTCGTTTTAACCTGCATAACTACAATAAATGATACCAAATCTGAATATTATGTTCAAAATAAAATATATTACGAGATTTATGTCATTACGCATCTCACACGCAACGCGTGGGTAAATTTTACTAGTAGTATTATAAGAATACAACATGTCGAGATGATATGTCAAAACCTTCTAGTTAGGGGTGACATCGGTACGGTACCGACCTTTTTGAACTCATACCAATACCGTACCGAACTAGTTTGGTTTTCAAAAATTAGTACCATTACCGAACCAAACAAATCGGTATACCGACTTTCGGTATACCGACAATGTCGGTCGGTATCGGTTCGGTATCGGTTTTATACCAAACATGTAATAACTACAAAAAAATAGAAACTGAACTACTCAATGACTCATGAAGAAAAAGAACATTAACTTTCAAAATCAAAATCAATATCTTATAAAACCAACAATGAAGTATTCTCAAGAGCAAAATAAATCCCAAAAAAATAAAAATTAAAAACTCAGAAATAAAAAAACGACAATATTCCAGTAACTTGAAACATTAAAATAAAGATTGTAAAAAAAGATTAGATAAGAAAATCCAGAAGTATATATGAGTATATAGGAAAAATCTGACCAAATAAAATGAATTTGGTAAAATATCACATCTTTTTTTTAAAATAGAAAGATTGTCTGAATAATTTGTAAAATACATGACAATTTTTTTATTTTGTGAAAGATATGATTTCTAATTTACTAAGCTTGAAATATATGTGATTGACTGATTGTAAGGTAATTGAGAGAATTGGAGAAGATAGTATAACTCATTTATATTTTATCCGCTAGCCAATATCCTCATTGTAGTTGGGTTTTTGTTAGCCCAGGTAGCCATCCGATATGAAATAATTGAATGGTTTAAACGATCTAAATTGAACCTGTAATTGAACATAGAAAGGTACTCGATTTATGCTCTACGTAATAGGCTAATAGCATATTAGACAATATTCATGGTGGACCGGTTTGTGGGCGGGGTGATGTGTTGGTGTTTGTGAGATAAATAACATAGTATATTTTTTATAGACAGAATAATATCTTATTAAACTGAAACGAAATTTGTTTTTTTTGTTCTCTTTAAATTAATCGGATAAATTGCACATCCACCTAGTTTCACCAAAAAATGTTTACTCCCTTTGTAATGCGTACTTTTAGGTAAGAATTGTTTGGTACTATAGATTAATATGAGTCCAAATTTTCTACCCCTTTCGTGCCCCCTTGTTTATTTTATCCAAATTTTTTTTCTAAAAAACTTGAAAAAAATTGTACAATTACTATAATATATGTATCAATACATTCCAATAATTATTTTTAAAAGAAAATCTGACAAAATTTATTTTGAAATAAATGTATAAATTAGTGTAAATTAAACATTGAATATTAAAAAAATTGTATAAAACAATATTATGTTCAAATGTTTTAAAATTTGAATACAATATAATATAAAGTTTATAAACTTGCGGTATAAGTTGTGAAAATTTAAAATTTAAGTGAAAATAAGCAAGGGGTAAAGAATAGAGGTAGAAGATTTGGACTCGATTAATATGCATCACATTTTGCCTTCCAATGATTAACCCTACAAAATAGTTTAAAACTCAAAGTTTAAGCCAGAAATCGTATATATAAGGCGTGTCAAAATCTCCATCAACTAGTAAATTAATTAACTGACAGAAAAAACGATCCAAATCACAAATTTTAACGAATTATAACTGGTTGTTTAAAACGTAATAAATTAACAAAGTGTGGGCTGTAATTGAAAATTACAAAATAAAAACCCTAATTCTTTCCTTCTTTCCTTATTAACTTTATTTTCTTTTCTATATCTTTCTCTCTCTATAAAACTAAATATACGTACAAAACAATATATACAACGGCGACTGTTTTGGTATGTTTTTGTTCTCTCTGTCTCTTTTATCTTAATTTTGTTGGTTAAATTGTTTTATCTTTTTAATTTCAACTGAAGTGATTTGGGTGTTAGTTTTGCATGTATTTGATAAAATCTGAGATGGGTTTACACTTTTATTTGAATTTAAGTTGTTGGTTACTAATTGCGGATTATACGGATTAGAAGCATTCAAAATTAGCTGATTTTTTACCATGTTAAAAAAGATTTCAGATTTTAGCTCAGTGGCGGAACTAGTATTTATACATGGGTGGGGCTGAATTATACGTATATACTATTTTATAATTACGAGGGATGTTGAAAGACTATAATCGTCAACTTTTCAGTAAAATACATGGAAATTTTTTGTGTTTTTCGTAATATGGGGGTGCTGTAGCTCCTTTTAGCATGTACCTAGTTCCTCCACTGTTTTAGCGTAAAAGTTGACTTAGCAAGTAACTGGTATTTTAGTAAATCGGTCGGAGGCAATTAGTGTTAAGGGATTCTTCGTCCATGAGCTAAGAAAAAATGTGGAGCTAGCCGAGAAGTTCCAGCTTATTTAGGTAATTAAGAAAAAAAAAGCTGAACCTTTAAGCTAAGCCAAAAAAGTTGGATTCTAAAGCTGCAACGAAGACGCTTAATTTGTTGGTTACTTATTGCGGATTATACAGCTTATAAGTATTCAAAGTTAGCTGCTTATTTAGGTAGTTAAACAAAAAAAGGCAGCCTTTAAGTTGACAGACTTATTCTACTGCTACTTTTAAGCTAAAAAGTTGAACTAAGAAGCAATGACCAAGCAAGGAGCTTTCAATTGACTGTGGATGGATTTCGCTTCATATTATTTCTTAATTATGTGATAAGCTAGCTTATTTTCCTGGTTATCAATTGCGTGTAAAGTTTATAAACATTCAATGATAGATAGCTTTTCTACCATTTAAAAAAATTCCAGCTTCTAGCTTAAAAGATACAACCAAACGGAAACTTTTGTTTACAAGTTACCACCAAGGGAGAACAGCTAGCTTTTCTACCATGTTATGAAAAACTCCAGCTTTTAGCTTAAAAGTTATAAATTAGAAAAAGCTTAGCCTTTAAGCAAGCCATATCTATCGCAACTTATAAAAGTTACAAAACAGAAAAGCCTAGCATTCAAGTTGACAAACCAAATCTACTGCAATTTATAATCCATTAGTTGAACTAAAAATCTGCAACCAAGCAAGCTTACCGTATGACTAACCTTTCAAAAAAGCTAACTTTTTGGTTGAATTGTAATTTCATCAACTTGTCTATGCAGTTCTAGACATAACAATGGCAACTGCTTCAGAAGCAAAATCTGTTAAGTCTCTGAATACAGGTCCTGGTCGGAGGCGTTTTGTGGTAAGATTTCCATCTCAGCATTATATTTTTATTCTATCATATTTTAAGTTGCTTTATAGCTTTCATTTATTTTCCTTACATGATTTTATACGCTGTAATGTGCATATTGGTCGGGTATTTTTTTCAGTATGAGTCGACTAAACAACGCATTGAAAAGGTTGATATTGATGTCTATCAAAGACTTGAGATTTCAAAAGCTGAGCCTTCAGAAGGTTCCACTTTTTTCCGGGACTGTCTCATGGAGTGGAGGGTATGCTGTTTTGTTCCTTTCCCCCCTTATATATGCATATTTTTAGCTCTATTTCCCATTGCCTTTTTTGTCAGGATTATATTTGTCAACAACTTTTATAGAGCGAACTAGTTCCCAAACATACATGTTTAATTTTTTGATACACTGAAGACAAAATTAATTCTCTCTCGTGTGCTTTTGGTCTTTGATAATTAGTCTTGTTTTTCATTTTTGTTTCCTATTCACAATTTGCCCTTCATGATGTTATCGTGCTTGGTTCAAATATTTCTTGGGAATGAATCTTATAAACAAAATTGCCTCTCGGAATGCTAATGAAATCATGGCCGTGTTCTCATTTTCTTGGACCAATAAAAACTAAATAGTGTCTTCCACTTGGTAAGTGAATGCAGCCTGCAACATGTGATATGTTGTTTGTACCAAAGGTGTTCAGGTTCTTTATGAACATCATTACTGGCGTGATTTTATATATATCATTGCAGTGATTTTGGTAAAATCATGCTGTTCATGTAAAAACACCGATTTAAATCTGTCGGCTGTATTTTGGTTTTACTTTTCCATATCATATTTTTTTATCACATATGGTGTCTATATAAGCTGTTAGGGACAGAACCAGGAACTTGAAATGGAAGGGGATATTTAATATGATTTCTTTTCATACACTATACAAGTTTTTTTCCTTCATAACATGGGGGTATAAAACGCTACGTTTTGAAGATTTTAATCAAAATACACCTTTTTTTACCTTTCTATTAAATTTTATCAAAATGGGCGGGGCAGCCGCGGCCGACTGTCTCCACCTAGTTCTTTCGCTAAGCTGCTGAAGTGCTGTTACACTAGTGTAGTTTACTACTTTATGCACATTTGGAGTACGGGGGTTCTTGATTTTGTGTCGGAGTGCGAATATTCTAGAGATGGTCACTTCGGAGTGCATATATTATTATATATTATTAGTTTTTCTCAAATGTCCTTCAAAATTTTGTGCTGATTTTTGATTCCCAATTTCTATCAAGATCCAAAACTCTAATTTGGAATGTTTTTTCATGCGTAACAACATATAAAGATTGAAAGTAACATTTTTCATGCAGGAACTGAACACAGCAGAGGATTTCATTACTTTTTATGAGGAAATGTTGCCTTTAGTTCAAACCTTGCCACAAATCATACTGCACAAGAAACTAATACTCACGCAACTTCTTTCAAGATTGCACATAAAAGGGAGATTATCGGTTGAACCCATACTCAGGTAAAGTGAACTATCACAAGTCAGTTTAGCATATTAAGTTGATTCAGATTGTACTCCAAGCTTGACTGTTTATGTGTTTCTGTCAAAGGTTGATGTTCGTCACCCTGAGTGGGAAACTCATATTTATGCATATATATATATATATATATATACACTTGTGTGTGTGTAATCTTTTGTGTTTGTGTGTGTGTGTATTTATTCCAATATATCAATCAATGCCAGAAGAATGAGAGAAGCGGTCAAAACTTGTTAGATAAAACAGAATGAAAAAAGAAAAGTCGCACTACATGATAGAGTTAAAAGGTTATACAGTATATGGTTTAATGTGGAATAATACTTCGTGGAGATTATGATTTCAAGGGGATTTGATATTTGTCTGGCTGCATTAATTGTCTAAATATCGGCAATTTGTTTCTTCAGATTTCTAGTTTTTTACTTGAAGAACTGGAATCTTATTTAAAAGGCTGTTAACGCTCGGCCATAAACTAGAAAGACAAATCTCTTGGCCTACGAGCTATAGCTTTACAAGGCCTTAGCGAGACAATAAGGATTTAAAAGGGTGCCTTTTATAGTCTTGTTTGTTTCCTCTTTATATTTAAAATTTACAATTATCTGTTTCTAATGCAAAAGGGAAAGCTAGTTTATAAGCTTGAAAGTGAAAACTTTGGGCTTACTAGCAATAGCTTTACGTCGTCTTAGTGAGAATTTGAGGATTTAAAATGGTGCTTTTATGTCGTGTTGTCTGTAATCTGTAATCTGTATCCTCATTATTACAAACTTACAATACTATCAACTAATCTTATGCTAACAGGGTCTCTTGGTTCCAACTTTTCTTGCCTCATTTAGTATTTTTTTCCCTTGTAATGAAAGCTATGAATGCTCCCAGTCCGCAGTCTAATAATTCACCTATTCTGACCCATATAGCAGGCTCTTTCATATGGCTCAAACCCGGGTCAATCGTGTTAAACCGATCAGAGTAGGTGAATTTTTTTAGTAAAAAAAACTTAAAAATGCTTAGGTTATAACACACGTTAATAGTCAATCAAAATTTGCACCTCAAATTTGTCTTTGAATTCATCTCTATGTTTATCATAGTTGTTGTTGAACTCTTGATAGTATACAGATAACTAATGATGTATAAATGCTTAATAAGGTTGTTAATTAAATTAACAACATATATATCGAACGAGAATCCAACAATCCCCCACCAGAGTGCGCACGCACAAACACACAAAATCAAAAAAATATGATTTTCCTACCTAGGCCCCGCCTATATTCAGTTAGTCCCCGGCCCTACATTCCGCCTTTAGTCCGCCTTGAGACTTTTGAGACCTTTTTCTGCAAATTGCTTTCTTCTTTTGTTTGTACAGCAAGTTCTTTTAGCCCATGCATCTGCTTTTTACTTTTTGTATTTGGTTTTAAGTATCTACTTTTCTTTCTCAGATTGATCGCAGAATTGTCTAAAGATCTCCTTGAAGACTTCTCCCCGTGAGTTTTTCATTACTTTTTTTTGCGAGCTTTTTTTAATTCACTAATGCTATTGGTTCACCATACTGATGGTTAAACAGGTTGTTGCTGTTGATTGGTAGTTATATCCCACTCTATTTCTTTTCCTTTAAATAGTAATCAATTATACGAAAGAAATCATGGGCCTCAACCCTACCTTCAGGTGTATATATGCTGGTCTTTGTCGCAGTCTGACCTAATATCACTGCCGATTCAAGTTTCTTTTTTGTGTCTCTAGCTTGATTTAGTTTTTACAATAAAACGCCCTTCAGAATTTTTTATGCAGAAGGATTCTAGAAGTGTAAAGTGTAAAATTTCAAAAAGCATGTGGATATTGAGTTGCTTTCCTAACTTTCTTTACTTTCCAGTTTTCTAGGAGAGGTAGCTGATTCTATACTAAATCTTCTCGAAAGTGGAGCTGATAGAGAACCGGATATAATTGAACAGGTTACATTGGATCTTTCTAGTCATTGTGATTCCTGAGAATAACAACTTAAGGCCTCTATCTTATTTAATATTATTAAGTTGCGAATTGCAGATTTTCACGTCATGGTCTTCCATTATGATGTATATGCAGAAATACCTTGTATGTGATATTGCTCATGTTCTCAGGTGCGTGGATTGCATTTTAATTGTCTTTTCATATACTTTTAGAATGTTTTGATATCATTTGGAGATTTCGTGAATTATGGATAATGACTAACATAATAATTTAATCATTACTTCTGTAATGTTTTTTCATATTTTGTTTTTCTTTTTGGTTCCATTTCATGATTTTTTGTGGTTTTGTATTGCCCCTTCTTAAAATGATGTATGTATTTTGCAATAGCTTTGGCCAACATCTTTATTATTTGAACCATAATTGATCAATGTTATATTGTTATAATTGAGAGTTAGTATGCGCTTACATTTTACGTTTGCTTTCATTATGCTATAGAAGTCCATATCATGGATTAAACTGTCTTTTGCTTGTTCGTGTTGTTGAGCTGTTTCCTTTATCTTGGATAATTGGTTGATAACTTGAAGTCGACCAATGTTACCTATGGATAATGGGAATACAAAATTTATTGGTCAAAATTGTTGATAGAGCAAGCATTTGTGAGTTATATGATACTATTAGCTCAAATTTGATCTAGGGATATTCCAACTTGGAAATCTTTTTGTCCTACAAACCTTATAGAATTATGCTTGCGTATTTTTATATGGATTATTATCTTTCTACTTACGAGGACGTATAGATAGAGTATATGTACTCACTCAAATTGGCATTTTTTTTGCAGGGATACTGTTAAATTAAGGTATTATCGGAAGGATTATATCCAAGATTTAATGGCCGAGTCGCTGTCAATTTTGTTACGCACTGCACCTTGTGAGCCGAAGCAGGAGCATGATCAGAATAAAAAAAAGCAAATTGAAAAGGGTATGATCTTTGTTCTCACGACATCACTTGTTTGTAGTTACTCAAAAAGTAAATCCTTTGATAAACCTCGCTACCAAAATCTCAAATATTACAAAGAAAAACCTTACCCTTCCTTATTACTCCACCGTCTCAAACATGCCTTAAAAGGATATGCAGTACGTCTATCTTGATCTGTGAATTAGGGCCTGAATTTTGTGATGTGCACTGAAATAAAACTGAATATGTTTTAAGAAGCTGATATTTAATTATTTTTAAAAAAGAAACGTTAAAGTGGAGATCCAATCAGAAAAATTAGGAAGCTTCAGTTTTTAAAAAGACTGCTTTCACTCACAGATTCATGTACATGGCTGTTTAAAAAAGACTTCTATCTGAAGTGTCTGGTCATAATATTTTATTGATATCTTTATTCGTCACATATGGCGCCGATCAAAGTGCTACCTGCTATGGCCTGCCAAGAATTATGATATCATATAAGCTATTCATTCACATCCTGTATTTTCTTCTTCTTGCATTTTCTTCTCTATAATTCTCGCATTCATATCTATTGTTTAGCTGGCTCGAATCATGAAGATATAGTATAGTACACATGTTTTTAGACAGTTGCAAGTCGTAATTCTTCCTTTTCAAACAGGTGTTAGAATAATCATGAAAGAAGTGGCAAAGAAGCCATTAGATAGAAAATCTGGAGCGAGTGCTTTATTTCTGTATTCAATGAGAGGCAGTTCGTCAACGTTGCATTCAAAAGCAGAGCGATTATTACTCTTACTTGTTGATGAATCAATATTTGGCATTGGCGATAAATATGGCCAAGGCAAGTACTGTTTTGGTAACATTTCTTTTTCGTTTTGTTTGTGTTATCCATGTTCATTCAATTGTTTGGTATGGAGAACATGAATGGAATTCCAATTGCCTTTTTCTCTATATTTTTTTTTGAATCTTAACTGTACATTCGCCTTTCAAATTTCAAGTTTATTCAAAATAACTTCCCTTATAAATCTGGTTCCAAATACTATGTTTAGAATCATATGGTTCTAGAAGTACATTCTGGAAACCTTCTAGAGGTTTCTGGAGAAACTGTTTCTTGTAAACAAGCTTGTTATATCTTTGGAAAGTGTTTTAAACTGTTTTTTGAAATACAAGTTGGAAACTTCCATTAGCAGACATTTGATAAAGGCCTTTTAAAATTAGCATGAGGAAACTTTTTGGGAACTTTGCTTACATCAGTTTTAAGGAGCGCTGCTTTTTGAAAATGTTTTTAAATAGAAAATATTTTTCTGAATTCTGTTACAAAGATTTTTCTTAAAAATCTGTTGTAAACATGTTTTCCGTTTATGATGATGAGTACGAAACTCTTTCCAATGAACATATTTGAAAGACATTGTTTTTCACCTTAAGTTGCTGCCAGTTTATATTTTAGATCCTTGTAGCTGCCTGGATTCAGAAATGCACTTTCTTGGATTTTGATAGGAAATAAACTCAAACTGTTGGATTTGTATTCTGATACCATACGATGCTTTACACATACTCTCCAGTATATATAACATGTAGACCTAATTTAATATTTCATTGGTGTATAGGTGTAAGTGTAGCTACACAAGCAGGTTTGAAGACCTTATTGTATAAATTGTTTACTCTTTTGGTGTGTCAAATACATTCTATCATCTGTTGCTTTACAATATTTTGCTTGTTGAACTCTGTTAAAGGAAATATATACTCTCTGTGATGCTCTCTCCTGACTCTCTCTTTCTCTCTCTCTCTGCATTTCCAACTCTCTTGCAGGTAATTGCATTGTTGAAGTTGTTATAGAAACCTTTCAGTGGCTATGCGAGGAGCTTGAGCCCAAGGATCTGAGTTTGATGTGGAAATGTTTATTTGATGAAATCAATGAAGCTGTATTAAGTAGACACTTGTTGCACCTTTCTCGCTTGTTATCTCTTCTCATCTCGACCCTTCAACTTAAATATTTCTGGAAATTTTCAGGTATGTAACTATCCTGTCTTTACTTACTGTTGTTGTGTGTTCCTCAGTAATATTGCAGAGGGTTAGTGCATCTGTTACACTGACGGTATATTTTTTTCCCTGGACAGATCACCAACTTATCGTGAAGCTACTGCAGTTACTTATGCAGCAATTTATTTTGGCCCCAAATTTGTTGATAGATGAGAACTTTTCTGAAGTTGTTGATATGAGTTTGCAACTGATTTTGTGCATTCTTAACGGGCTCCATAAAGTTGGAAATATTTCAGGCCTCAATGTTGTTTGTGAACATTGCAGTTCGGTACTTAGCTTAAGAAATTCCAGGTACATGATCCCTTTTCATTCTATTGTCATTCTCCCTTTTTGAAGTTTGTGTCCTTGTTAACTTTTAAATATATAAACTCTATTTCCAGTTTGCTGCCTTTTATTAAAGAATTGCTACTGAAGGATTATTACATAGTAAATCGCTTCAGACATGAAATCATAAGGTATTTTCTCTATTAACTTCTTGTCCATTGATTCTGTGCTTTATGATGTCATCCTTATTACTGAATTTTTTAATTTCCACTTCAATTACAGTGCACTCGGTGATTTTATCGGAACTTCAGAGGAAGAAGTTGTTTCATTGCTGATTAAATATGGTGGGAAGTTGTTAGATAATGACAAAAATGTAAAAGAGGGTTCAAAAATTTCAAATCACTTGCAAAGTTCTTTGAAAAACTGGATTGGCGTTATTAATCAAATTGCTATTGGGAATCCCTCACATATCGAAGAGACTAAATTGGCATTGCTGTGGGGAATAATCGGCTGTTGTTCTCATATGAGCAACACGCTTTTATGCCCTAAGTTGTTGCTTGACCTTGTAGACGCACTGGATCAGCTTCATGCATCTAACTCTGGTAAATAATATTTAAAGACAATGAGTTATTGTATCTACTTCTGCTCGTAAATGTTAGTTGATTCCTCCATATCACTGCTGCTGGTTATTGGTTATAATATTTTCTAAGAATAAATTGCAGGGATTATGTGGCGAAGTTTAATTGGGGCAGCTTTGAGATCGTATAAGAATATGTTCTCTACTGAGCAAATCACAGTACAAATGGTTGGGAAATTTTTGCTGCTAGTTAAACGATACGTATCATCACCCTATATATTATCCGCGGTTGCTGATATTTTTGATCATATGGATCCGTAAGTTGGTTTCGCAGAATAATTTGATCTCCTGACCTTTTTTTTATTTGCTTTAAAATTCTATCTTCCATCAAAACATAAAGTCGACATCATTTATGTACTCCAACATATACATTTCTATTAATTAGCAGAACATGCTATTAAATTTCAAATTTAGACCCAATTTACACAAAATCAAACAACCAGTATCTTAAGAAGTAGCGCTACATAGAATTATACATTTAGTAAACAACTTTTAGTTTTAATGAATTTTGATAGGCTTGTTCCAACTGTTTAATTTTTTTGTTCATATTGGTATTGAAATATTGACTTCTGATAGGTTAATTGTACAAATTTGTGTGGACTGTATGTAGATTGGTTTAAAATTTCTGAAATATGATAGTATGATATACTAATTATTAAAAGTCAAGTTGGTGTACAAAAATGTTATTTTCCCTAAAATATATTTGCTATGATGAGTAATCTTATGCAATTCATAATTATCAATACTAGGGCTCTTTTGTACGGAGAGCTTGAAGCTGAAATGGAGACGACGTTCTTGAACGCATTATCAGAAAATCTGTGGCACAAAGACAAACTGAACCGTCTTTCCACTTCACAAATATTGCTTCATTATGAAAAACCTCAATCATGCCCTAACAACGATCCTTACGTCAATGTATGTATAACACCGCTGTTCATGGTTTATTTCCTTCTTTTTATGTTTGTTTTAATTTTTTCTTATATATTTTCCAATCAGTTTCTCAAGCTCCTTCTATCGGTTGAGGAAGCAACCATATCGATTGATACCAGCCAAAAAGCTGAAAATGAGATATCAAAAATGGAAATGGCCATCTCTGCTAATAGAATATCTGAGAAAAACATGCCAGCTGTTTTATACGGCCTTATTGGACTATTGCACACCAGATTTAGCCGTTTGTGGGAACCAGTTTTAAAGTGCCTGTCCACCCTTATCAGCCAGCAATTTGGGTTAGTATGGGATAAGTTTGTTCTTTGTTTAGAACAGTGCCAATTGGATTTTATGAAATCTCGTCTTCAAACTGATGAGAGAGAAACCACATCTAGTAGCACGCCTAGAGGTACGTATCATCTTTAGAATGTGTCTCTTGGCTAATTCTCCCAATTTTTTGAAAGTAAGTTGCAAGTTTTTATTTGGTCATTTGCTGGGTTAGTTTCTAACAAATACTTTTGCCCTATTGAAAAATGTTTCCCATTATTGTATGATTTACAATTTGTCTTTAGTCATTTCTCAAAACTAATTATGGTCATATTTGCTGGGTTAGATACCACTTTTAGCTCTTTTTTGACAAATGAGGTTCATCTGTGTAAGAGTGAGCTGTAATTCCTCCCACCGAGTATAAAACTGAATTTCAAGCCTGCTGGTGGAGGCCGGTATGTTCAAGTAATTAATCTTATTTGTGTGAAAGATTTTTTTTCCTCCACCAATAATGGCGATTGTATAGTTGGTAGATTTTTGTAGAGCAGCCTGGATAGATGACATATATGCATTTGTTGTGGTCTCACATTTATTAACAGCTTAGAAGGAACTTTAGTCTAGATTAAAAGTCCTACAAATTTCACTCAAAGATATGGTGGTAAATGATTGTTTTAGCTACTTATCAAAGAGGTGTAAATGTATTAGAGTAATACCGGTTTATGTAATTTTTATGTTGCCGGTTTTGGTAAGACCGAGCCTGGGGGTCATATCATAAGCATCAAGCCTGTCATTCACATACACAGATTACCAAAGTAGTTTTGTAAATCATTGTGTTTACCAGAAGACAGAATTCTCGATGTTAACTCTTGTTGTTTTGAGGGTGCTATTATAAGCACCTTGGGGTGATAGTTAAAAGTTGATTATGTTTTCCTTCACCATAATCAGAAGATTACCCGGATAATATCTTTATTATTTTGCAAATGATGTGTGATTTGTCTTTTCTACCAATAAATTACTTTATCATAAGCTAACCGAAAACTCTTTGCGTGTATATTAACTTCAAAATTTAACGGAGTCCCAATTCTTGTTCCTTTTTACTCTGTTCAAACACGTTTAATTATCCATTTGTGAACCTTGTAGTTTGATTTTGTTTAAAATCAATTACTCCATCTAAATGACAGTTCTTTATTGTCCTTACTCCTTACATTAGCTTTATATGCTACATGTATGTTGATCGTTTCTTGTTTACTATTTCCAGATCTGGTTGAATGCTTCCATGGTTTTCTTTCACCACCATCTGATAATACCCCTTGCCAAACAGTTCTGTTCAATTTGATAAAGACGTTGCAAAAGATTCCAACTCTTTCAGAGTCTAGGACTCGGCAAATCGTACCTTTGTTTTTGAAGTTTTTGGGTTATAATTCAATTGATGTTTTCAGGTAGCTCTATTGTTGTTGCTCTTGCCTTCATATATTAAGTTATTCTTGTAAAGTCCAACCTAATTAAATAGTTTCTTATGTTATAATGCAGTGTGGGGTCTTTTGATTCCAAGGTCTGTAAGGGCAGAGAATGGCAAAATGTTCTTGGAGAGTGGCTGGATTTGTTAAAGTTGATGAGAAATTCCAAGTCTTTCTTCAAAGATCAATATGTCAAAGAAGTGCTCATGTTTAGGTTGGTTTTCTTTGTGTGTGTGTGTGTGTGGGGGGGGGGGGGGGGGGGGGGGGGGGTGATGTTGGTGGACGTAGTGTATCACCAGATTATGATTTTGTACACAGATGTTACTTTCCTTGATCATTTTAGTTCACTTGGTGTACTCAATTAAAAAACATATCATTGCTCGGGTTACAATATTGTTTTGGAGACGGTAAAATTTTTGGAGTATTTTGTCATGTTTTAAAATTAGTTACTTATCATTCTATCACATTTATCTATTTTAGTTCTCAATCTATGTTTTTCTCTTCTTTAGACCCTGATCCATGGTTGTTTTCCTATGTAGCGTGCTAAAACTGGCTGACAGATGTAACATTAGTATAATTATTGTTACTTTTTGCTTGTTAATCTACAAAATGAATTATGGTGATACATTGATATACAAAATTGTAGAACCCCATAATATGTTAGTATTCAAGCTGATCTGGATTACGGGTACCCTTTCTAATTTGTTTTGTTTTATTAACATTTTCAGGCTTCTTGATGGATATGACGAGGATATACAATTAAAGGTTCTTGATTGCCTGTTGAACTGGAAAGACGAGTTCTTAGTTCAATACAAAGAAAATCTTAAAAATTTGATAAATTCAAAGAGTTTGAGAGAGACTTTAACGACTTGGAGCTTGTCTAAGGATTCTACTCTTATCCAAGAGAACCATAGGACTGATCTTATATCTTTAGTGACAAGACTTCTACTTCCAAAAGTTAGGAAACACAAAACGTCAGCTTCTAGAAAGGTATGTGGATATATAGTCTTCAAATTTTGTACGATAGTCAATAAGTAAAAGACAAGCCTTTGGTGTTTTACAATTTCATCTTAGTTCCTGAATTTTGGGTTTCTCTTGTTTTTGTCCCTAACTATTGGATTTTAGTTCCTGAACTCTACAAATTGTGCATTTTCCGTTCTTAAACTTAACACCCGTTAGTTTTCCATCGTGAATATAACGAAATCACTTATAAAATTCTAAAACAGTTTTGTAATCATGACTTCTTCCCGAATTTTATGCCGAATTTTCATTTAGGGTGTGTTTGGAACCCGGAAAATGTGATGGGAAAAGAAAGGAAAAAAAAAAGAAATGAAAAGTGACATGACCATTTTCCGCTCGTGTTTGGAAGATTGGGAAAAGAAGAGAATGAAAATAAAAGAAAGGAGAGAGAGAGAGTTAGTCTCACTTTTCTCATTTGTTTTCCTTTTCCTCCCACTTTTGGAAGGAAAACGGTTTCCCTCACTCCATACACAAAATTTTCTCATACTTTCTTTCATTTTCTTTTCCATTGGTTTTCTTATGTAACCAAACACAAAAAAATGTTTTCTCGGGAAATCATTTTCCTTTTCCCACCCATCTCCCAAACACACCCTTAAGGTTGAATGAATAGTAGGAATGTTGTTTTGGAAGCAAATGACAAAAAGTGCACAACTCTAATACACCCCTCTCCCTCGTCTTGTCTTTATTTTTGTTTGTTAATACGTTTTACTAATTCATCTTTTCAGAATACAAATGTTCATCATCGAAAAGCAGTTTTGGGTTTCTTTGCGCAACTCGATGTCAATGAGCTTCCTCTCTTTTTCTTTCTCTTAGTCAAGCCATTGCTGAGCACTTCAGAATTGTGTTCTGGGATAGATGAGTTTGACTCAGCTGTTCTTTTGAATATTTTTACCACGGATAACACAATGGCCCTTTCTTGGAAAAAGAAATATGGATTTTTGCACGTGGTTGAAGATATTCTTGGGGTTTTTGACGAGTCTCGTATAAAACCATATCTTGATTTGCTAGTAGGATGCATTGCCCGTATATTGTTTGGGTGTACATCAACACTTGAAAGTGCAAAGAGTATTGATTCTGAAACAAATCCAAGTTTCAAATCAGAAGATGATGAGAAATGTGATGAAGCATCAGGCACAATGGCGGTATGTTAAGAAATTCCTTATGTTAAATACTATTTGTATATCTACTAGAACTGGCTAAGAGACGATAAAGAGATTTTATAGACGCCACTTGAGAAGAGGAAAGAAAGAACAGGCTACCGTTTGAGTTTGAAATTTTATTCTTTTTACGTTTTAAACTGAGGCTGATTTCATAGAAAAACTCTAGGTAAGAGGAAAGTAAAACAGTCTAGAGTTGATCTCTATTAATCGGTCTTTTTACTGGTATTGATTTGCGAGAAATCATTCAATAGTACTTTATTTATGGGAGTGACAATGGTTATATTTGGTAAGATTAAATAACAGTAGTCAGGCAAGCCAGGTTACTACTTCATACTTGTTGTCTTCATTTTTAAAATTGGTTTTTTTCCTTATCTAGGAGTATTTCGTAGAAAGAACAGAAACCTTCTTTATTATCTTTATTTACCATAAATGTACTCTGGTATGACAGTTTTAACTTGTGATTTTGTCTATAATGCAGACTAAGACGGGTACTAAGCAGCTTAGGGAGCTGAGATCATTTTGCTTGAAGATAATTGCGTTTATTCTGAACAAGTACGACGAACATGATTTTGGATGTGAATTTTGGAGTTTTTTTTTTAATTCCGTGAAACCTTTGATAGATAATTTCAAGAATGAAGGAGCTACTAGTGAAAAGCCAAGCTCCTTATTTTCTTGTTTTCTCATTATGAGCAAAAGCTACAAGCTTGTACCATTACTGAGTAAAGATAATAATCTTGTCCCGAATATATTTGCGATATTATCTGTGACATCAGCGTCTGAAGCTATTTCAAACTCAGTTTTGAAGTTTATTGAGAACTTGTTGATTCTTGATGCTGAGCTAGACCAAGAAGACAATATTGTGAAGAGGATTTTACTTCCTAACCTTAATTCCCTCATCTGCGGTTTACATCATCTCTTCAAGTTCAATAACGTTGCGAGGCGGTAGGAATTTTACCTTTAATATCTATTTCTTGTATTTTTTAGTTACTTCTTGGGTAGCTTTTGATATTATAATTTAGTATCAGATTTTTCCTTTAAAAATAGAAAAGATTAACAATTTTTTTATGGAAAAGGTTGTGGTAACTTCATCTTAATTAAAAACAAGACGGTTTTGCTGCTGACACTTCAACTGTTAGAAGTGATTATACATACAAGTTTCACTCACCTTTAGCAGTATTAATAGACTAGCAATTTGATAGTGCAGCATTGTTATACCTTTGTTTAGTTAAATGATGTGGAAATGATACTTGGCGATCGTGTCACGAAATTTAAAAGTGATTAAAGATAATAAACCTTGTTATACATCTGTTTCTCAAAGTTATTGGAGTGTGACTAACGTTTTGACTAATTTACTTCTGTAGGAAACTCTTGAAATGCCCTGGAGTAAGAGAGATCAACATTTTCAAATTATTGTCAAAGTATATTAAGCATCCTTCAGAAGCTAGACAATTTGTTGATATTATGCTTCCTATGCTAGCAAAAGGAGTCCAAAATTCTGGTTTGTACGCCATGATATATATATGTGTATATATATATATATATGAATATATTTTATTTTGCCTATATTACCTTCAGTTCCATCATCAACATAAGCTATGTTTATTGTAGATGCATGTGTGGAAGCTTTGAACGTCATTCGACATTTAATCACTGTATTGAGTGGTGAGGGTACAACAGAAATTTTAAATGCGGTGTCTCCGCTTCTTATATCTGGCGGTCTAAATATACGTACAATCATCTGTGACGTTCTTGATGTTCTTGCCAGAGAAGATTCTTCCTTGATGACAGCGGTAAGATTCTTTTCTTTATTTAAGCATATTTGAAAAAATATCATTTTTGTTCACCTAACGTCAATTTACAATTCATATACTAATCTACAAGAATTGAAATAATTAGACTTTTGTTATAATTTTAATTCAAAAGCACTTGCTACGTATTATGTGAAGTACTAAGCACCGATATAAAATATAAGAACTTAATCTTGGTATATTGACTTAAATTCTTTTTGCACTTGTAAACTCTGATTTTGCATAGGTATGCATTTTAAAAGTAAAATTCGAAAGTTGCTGCACTTATTGATTGGAGTATGAATTGTGAAATTTGATAGGTTGGTGTCCTAATTACTAAAACCTGATAGGCATAAGCTGGTGCACAGAAAAAGAAATTTCCCCCATTCAGATCCTTATATTTGTACTCAGCCTTTCTAATTTTACGTGTGTTTTACGATTTGATATTTTGTGTTAATTTGCATGCAGACAAATTTTGTTAGAGAACTGAATGCTACTAGTACTTCCATGGATATAGATGGTCTTGATTATGATCGAACCATTAGTGCGTACGAAAGTATTAATAAAGATTTCTTTTACACTGTGAAAGAGAAACATGCGTTACTTGTTCTCTCTCATGCTGTTCATGACATGGTATCTGAAGAAATGATTCTGAGGCAGAGCGGATATGGGTTGCTACTTTCTTTTATTGATTTCTGTGCCGAAATTGTTGATCGCCAAATTAACTTAGACAGTCTGGGTTGGTCACACGAGTGCATTGAAAAGATAGTTAATAAATTTATATTTAAGCATATGGGAGATGCAATGAATAGGGAATCTTCCGTTCAGAAGGTATTGATTGATTATTTATAGTCATCACGGTCTCAACTATTTTAATTTAAAACCCACCATTTATCTATATTATTTTTGTTTTTGTTTGTAGGTGTGGATAGATTTGCTACGAGAAATGATGTTGAAGATTCCAAAGGTGAATAACCTCGAATCTTTTCGGGATCTTTGGAGCAAAGATGCAGAACAAGATTTCTTCAGCAATGTCATCCACTTGCAGGTAAGTTTTTGAGTTATTTTAAATTAGCTTATGAAGCTATTTTATGATTATACAATGGAAAACTGTAGGCATATACTATTCAGGAGTCAATTTTTTACAGCGTAAAATAAGAACTTATAAGTCGATTGTTAATTTGTTATGCAGCACTACAGTGTTTAAATTCTAGCCACTTTGAAATCTCCTCTTTATGATTATATGCACCTTATTTACTGGCAGTGGTCAAAGTCACATTTTTAATGACATTAATGTAGTAGAAGTGTTATAGCCTATCTGAATTATAGTTTACTTAAAGAAGCAAATTTAATGAATTTAGGCAGATCATTGATTCAAACACACACAGTAGCAATTGCGCTCGCTTAATAGTAACTACTTTATTTCTCTTAAGTTACTTGTTACGACATTTCTTAAAATCAGTCGAGTGAAGACCTTCTCTAATGATGTCCTTTGGCCAACAATAATGGTCTCCTGCTTTCTGAAGAGAAACAAAGTTCGTCCTTTTTATAAAAAAGAGCAACCGTTTTTTATGACATATCTGTTGCCAACAATATTGGATAAGGTTACCTTTTTGGACAGCCTCGCGGAGTTTAATGTACTTTACTATTTTTACAATGGCCTAGATTTTCCCAACTTCATAGTGTTACGTAAATATCGATTTTTTTTTATTTTTTTTTTAATATATTAATGTATGTTTTGCAGAAACATAGGAGAGCAAGGGCATTACTTCGATTCAACAACTTTGTCAGTTCAGGCAATTCACCTAAGGTGATTCTTTTTCTGAAATATAATTAATGAGTCCACCTTTCTTGTAAGAATATATCCTACTATTTTTTGGGGTAAGTAAACGCCGTTCTATTGTATTAACAAAAAATACATCAAATTTGAATCTTACAGGTCCTCACAACTAAAGTGTTTCTTCCTCTCTTTCTCAATATGCTTTACGACGAACAAGACGGGAAAGCAGAAAATATAAGGAGAGCATGTTTAGAAACCATTGCAACTATAGCTGGTGACATGGAATGGAAATCATATTATGCATTTCTGATGAGATGTTTTCGCCAAATGACATTAAAACCAGATAAACAAAAGGTCTTATTACGGCTAATTTCCTCTATCCTGGGTCAATTTCATTTCCTTTCTCCTTGTTCTGGAACAAGTACTTCCCCACCTGTGTTGCGCCCATGTACTAGTTCTGCCGAAGCTGTAGAGATACAAGGTTGTCTTCAAAACACCGTGTTACCGAAGATACAGAAACTGTTGGTGTCAGATTCTGATAAAGTCAATGTGAATATAAGTCTTGTTACTCTAAAGTTACTGAAGTTCTTACCTGATGATAACATGGATTTACAGCTCCCAAGTATAATTCACCGTATCTCAAACTTCTTAAAGAATAGATTAGAGAGTAGTAGAGAAGAAGCTAGAGCTGCATTAGCTGCATGTTTAAAAGAACTGGGGGTTAATTATTTACAGTTGGTTGTTAGGGTATTGCAAGCAACTTTGAAACGTGGGTTTGAGTTACACGTGTTGGGATATACACTTCATTTCATATTATCGAAGATGATTGCGTCCCATCTAGACGGGAACTTGGATTATTGTCTGCAAGAGCTTCTTTGGATTGTCGAAAATGATATATTTGGTAACGTCTCCGAGGAAAAGGAGGTGGATAAGATTGCCTCGAAAATGAAAGAGACAAGAAAGTGTAGATCGTTCGAAACACTAGAATTAATTGCTCAGAAGATTACATTTAAAACACATGCCTTAATGCTGCTTTCACCCGTTGAGAAAAAAATTAAATTGCAAACCCATATGACCACAAAAGATAAATCGAAAGTAGAAACAATGTTGGGTAATATAGCTGCTGGTATTCAGAAAAATCCATCTGTAGATCTGGAGGTTCTTCTAGTCTTTTTGTATGGACTCCTCGAAGAAAAGATTTATGTTGAAAATAATACCATGATTACAGATAAGCAAGAAACAGCTATTAAACCAAGCAGGTTAATTGAATCGAGTTCGCAATCGTCACATCTTATTACTGTGTTTGCTCTTGGGATGTTACACAATTGTATTAAAAATGTGAAACTTCCCAAAGAAGATGAAAATCTTTTAGCAAGGGTAGATCCTTTTGTGAGATTGCTAACGGAGTGCTTAAATTCGAAATACGAAGATGTTATATCTGCAGCACTGAAATGCCTTTATGTGGTGGTGAAACTGCCTTTGCCCTCACTTAAATCAGAAGCTGAAAAAATCAAAACCTCGTTATTATATATAGCTCAAGGATCAGTTAATGCTAGCAGCCCTCTGGTGCAATCGTGTTTGAAATTATTGACGTTTATTCTTCAAAAATCTATAAGTTTGCTTTCAAAGAAAGAATTACAAATGGTTATCCAGTTTCCTCCGTTTATCGATCTTGAGAGAAACCCTTCGATTGTTGCTCTTTCACTTTTGAAAGAAATAGTCAAGCAGAAATTAGTTGTCCCTGAGATTTACGATCTAATCACTCGAATTCAAGATTTGATGGTAACGAGTCAATTTGAAACAATCCGAAAGAAATGCGGTCAGATCTTATTGCAGTTTTTACTTGGCTACAAACTTGCTGAGAAACGTATGACACAGCATATTGATAAATTGCTTTCGAATTTGAGGTAAGCATGCTGTGGATGTGTATATATTTGTTTCAAGTTCAAGTGTGTATCATTTTATAACACGAACCTATCAGCTCTTAACAATTAGTACATCATACTTTTAAAATTTAGCATTTATACAACAATCAACACAAATAAAATATAAGAACAGTGTCGTTACAATTTCTACTCAAAAGCACCACTTATATATTGGTGCTGTTCGATTAGCTGATCTACTAATCACCGCACAAAATAGAATAGCCAGTACCTCGACATTAAACCTTAAACATTTAAGCACTCCTAATTTTTGATAGGTTTTTGCACTAATAGTTCGATGTTGTGTAGATTAACATCTAAATTGTTTTTGATGGATTTGCGTAGATTGGTGTCTAATTTGCGAATTTTGAAAAGTTGTGTACTGTTATAGGCCAATTAGTTGGTGTACAAGACTGATACTTCACTAAGTTTGTTGTGAGTACCTCACATTACTTTTACTTGGTCACAGGTATGAACATTCAACAGGAAGAGAAGCTGTTCTTGAAATGTTACATGCAGTTTTCAAGAAGTTTCCAAAAAACGTTTTAGATAAATATTCGTATTCTATATTTATTCATTTGGTGGTTGGCTTGGCTAATGATTCTGACAATAAAGTCCGTTCTATGACTGGCTCTGCTTTAAAGCGTCTTATTGGTCGTGTGGGCCCTCATTCACTCCATTCCATTGTGGAGTATAGTTTAACATGGTATGGAGGAGAAAAACAGCATTTATGGGGTACATCAGCCCAGGTAACGTTGTATACAAATGTGTTGTTGATTGTATACCTTTTTTTTAATCATGTTCTTTCAAACAAACATACATAGCTAGGATAAATATAATGCACTCGGTACTTGTTGATGTTAGAAAGTAGAAACTCATCAAAATTCAATCAGTGTGTATCAAGTTTAGTTTTGAATTTGTAAGAAACTGTTTTATACTCTTCTTCTTGACGGATAGAGGTAATTACAATTTTGTACACTAAAGCAACAAAATAATTCAATCTTGTACACCAACCTTTACAAGTTAACAATCAGTACTCTAAAGTCTAACCTAACATTGCTTCCGGCTTTTATACAATGAATTGGTGCACAGTTTGGGGACAAAAAGTGGAAACAGTGATAAAATATTAAATAAAATTACGAGAAAGTAATAGAATAGTTAATGGTGAACAAAATATTTGGTTTTCTGAATCATTTAGTAACCCTAACCAATTTGTAGGTCAAGTGTACACAATTGAATTTTGGTGATACCTTGGTGTGGAGAAGTGTAATAAACACGGTCCGAGAGCGTGACAAGCTTTTAAACATTATCTTATAATAACAAAGACCTTGGTTCCGTTGATTTCAGTTCCAAATCTCTTAATTGGGGTTTTGTTGTAAAGTGTATACGCACCTTTGTGCATATATGTTAAAGTTTCCACAAGTTTTACTGCAATTAGATTTGTTAAATTGATGTAGCTTGAGATCGTAATTCAATTTATTTTTGTGAGTAGGTCTTGGGATTACTGGTTGAAGAAATGCAGAAGGAATTTGGCAAATCGTATGAGATTTTCCCCGTGATGAGAAATATATTCCACACCGCACTTGATGCTCTCGCTAGCAGGAATTTTGATCCATCTACTGAAGGTGCCATTCCGTTTTGGAAAGAAGCTTATTATTCTCTTGTTTTATTGGAGAAACTACTTCATCAGTTCCCTGATTCATGTCTCACAACAGATCTTGAGGTAATTACTGCTGGAAAGGTTTGTTTGCTTTCATGTGTATATATATATAGTAAAGGGTATTGCAGTGCAAAATCTGGTCCAAGTGAAATGAGATTCAGAGATTTCTGTTATAATTTACCTTATTTTTCCTTTTATCTTTCACTTCTAGGTAAATGTTTTGCCTGTGAAATTATTTTTCCATTCCCGTGTTCCCTATGCTCTTACCTAGTTTGGGTAAATTGAAAATTACTCCCACTCTGGCTGTTTTGCAAATTACGCTTTACTTTTGAATGTTTCAATCAACTCTCATTTCTGACTGTAAAATAATACTCCATCCGTCCCTAAATAAGTGTCCTGCTTTCCTTTTTGGGACGTCCCAACATAAGTGTCCGTTTTCCTTTTTTAGTATATTTTTTTATTCTTCTGAAATAGTTTTTGTTTGAAAATTTATATATTTTTTTATACTCATTTGTTGAATTTTAAGTGATTGTTTCAAATCCTTAAATATCACAGTTTTTGAAGCATGACACTTATTTAGGGTCAGAGGGAGTATTACCGTTTGATGGCTTGTTTGTGATCATTTTTTGTTTCTATTGGACATGGGGTAGATTGCAAAACTTAGATAGTACATGGGGTTAATTTGAAAAGAACGGAAGTATGTAGGGGTATTATTTGCAGACCAGCCATAGTTTATGGGATCATTTTCATCTTACCGAGTTAGCTATATGAGATCTTAAAGCTGTACAATCCCAGAGGTCCTCTCGTACCACTGATCTCTTGGTTGCAATTTGCAAATAACACCTATGTTCTCATTAGTTTCATGATAGATATTGTTGTTAATAATTTTATTTCCTTTATTCTTCTTTGTGTTTTCTTTTTCATTCTTGATTTAATTTGCAGGATATTTGGGACACAGTATGCGAGCTTCTACTGCATCCACATATGTGGATACGCGAGGTTTCAAACCGTTTATTGGCCTTATACTTTGCATCGGCTACTAAAGCGAGTAATTTAAATTCAGAGAAATTATCTACTTTACCTCTAACTAAGCCAAGTAGACTTTTCCTTATATCTGTAACTCTATGTTGCCAACTAAAAGCCATGCGGACTGATACCACGGCCAGCACTGTAATCACTCAGAATCTGACTTTCATAATATTTACTCTTCATTCTATGTTGGTGGCAAACAAAGATGTCGATTTGAATGCATTTAAGTCTGCCCTGAAGGAGAGAGAGAAAGTCGTGTTTCTTAAAGCCTTAGATTTGCTTGATTCTGGAAAAGGAAGTAGTATGTTTGCGTCATTAATATCTGATGATGATTATAGTAATAATTTGAAACAATCATCTATAGTCGCTTTCCTGTTGAAGAGGTTGGGAAAAATTGCCATTCAGATGGAGATTGTTCAGGTGGGCTCTCTATACAGTATATGAATATAAACACACACACACACACATATATATATGTACACACTTCTTTGTTTCAGCTAATGCATGTCTAGGTCACCGACAGCTTGATGTTGGGACGACAGATCTTTTTAGTTATTCATGAGACCTTAATTCGTTAAAATGCAAATAATAGAATTTTCCTGCTGCCAAGGATTGTTCATTTGACTTCAACTGCCAAAGCTTTAATTTATTATAAGATTTGAAAACCTCATCTTTACTTTACAAAAATAAAACTATGAAATATTATTTTTATAACTGTCTTCTCGAATGAATATATGCATAACACATCATATATAAAACTGAAACAATATAATCAACTCTCTGATCTTGAATTCGTACATCCTGAAAACTGACTGCTCATAAACATGACCTAAATAAATGTGATTTTTTTTTTATTCTTGTAAGAGAAAGGTACGTCTTGTATTTTTTTACTAGCCTCACCAGCCCTTTTTGGCTATCCTGGAGTCTCCGTTACTGACGGTGAACATAACACTATGCAGATGAACATTATTTTTAATATTTTCAAGACGGTCTCGAAGAAGATTATCAACCCTGAGAACATCTCATCAGAAAATGTGGAGGGATATGCATATGAAATGCTAGTACCACTATACAAAGTATGCGAAGGCTATGCTGGGAAAATTGTTCAAGGTCAGCCTAATTATTGTCATGGTGTTTCCCTACTGTTTTTCAATTCTTAATTTTGCGCTAACTTGTCTTGAAATTTGTCTCGATTACAGATGAGGTGAAGCAGTTGGCACAAGAAGCCCTCGAAACCATTAAAAATATACTAGGATCAAATAATTTTGTGCAGATTTACTGTCAAATCAGAAATCATCTCAAGAAGAAGAGAGAGAAGAGGAAGAGGGAGGATAAGCTACTGGCTGTGGTTAATCCAATACGTAATGCAAAGAGGAAGTTGCGGATTGCATCTAAGAACAAAGCTAACAAGAAAAGGAGAGTAATGACAATGAAGATGACAAGGTGGAATCGTTGAAATAATTTGTCATTTGTCTTTTTTGTTGATAGTTTATTTAGCCATTGTATAGGGTGAAATTGTTGGTGTTTTAAATTGAGCCAATGTGATATTCATGTTATAGCATTATTTATAAGTTACACAATCGTTAGTAATATGTATGCCAGTGAATCCTCGATAATATTGGTTATTAAAGCTACCTGTTCTCACTGACCACTGAGATATACGGCTTGAGTGATTGAGAATTACGTAAGACCACTCGTTATGTTCTTGATTATCACTTATTAGCTGCAAAAATTGTTTAGCAGCTTGAAGTTGAACTACACTGATACAAACTGAGGTAGTTTTTATTTATTTATTTATAAAGTTTGGTTGCTTACCAAAACATCCAAACACGTATGATTATTTTGTAAAGTATAGTTGCATAATTTTTCAATAGATAAGTAGTGCATACTGTTTCAAAGCGCTAATAAGCAATAACAAGTCAAATGACACTTCGATTGCAAATAAGAATAAAAGGTACACATATCGTTCTTTGTAGAACATCCAACATATAAATAAATTATGGTTTTTGTTACACACGCTATTCGACCACATTCCCTCTCTACCGCCCCTGAGCCACGACACCCACCAACCCTCCTTAGCGATCACAAAGAGCATCTTGTTGTTTAAATAACTTCTTAAAGAACAACAAAAAGAATCACAATTCAGAATTTCATTTAATTTCACAACCCAATTCGAATACTATAATCAATACTATACCTGATTTCAGAATGTCCACCTCACATCTTTTGTTAAAACACTACATTTTTACTTGACATCCTTCTCGTAACAAATTTTTTAGTTAAAAATTATATTTTTAAAATTTGCTTTAAAAATCCACAAAAAATATAGATTTTAAAAAATGGATTTTTTAGCTTTTCAGTTTAAAAATAGGAAAAATGCTAAAATATTACCCAACTTATTAACTTTTAGTGATTTAGTACCCAAGCTAAGCACTTTCTAATTTGTTACCCAACCTATACATTTTCGCTCCAATTAAGGGAGTCAACCCATATCCGATCATTTTATCCTAATTAACTCAAACATATTAAGTTGTGGTTTCACTTTTAATTCGTTAAATACAACAATTGAAGGTTTCAGATAGGTTAATCGATAGTAAATGAGACTTAGTATGCGTTAAAAATCGATGATCGAAGACAGATTGAGCCCATTAATTGAACTGAATACGTATAGATTGGGTACCAAATTAGAAAAAATGCTAGGTTGGATATCAAATTAAAGCGAAACGTATAAGTTGAGTACCGAATTAGAAAAAAAATGTTAGGTTAGATACTAGATCACTAAAAATTAATAGGTTGAATACCATTTTAGTAATTTTTCCGTTTAAAAATCTAATTTTTAAAAACTAAATAATTTGAACATACAAATTTTTGTGAAATGTAAAATCCAAAAATTTGAAAAAAAAAAATATGCCATAATGTTGTCGGCCAAAGGACTCCGTAAAAAAAAAAAAAACAACAATAGTTACAATTGATTTTATCAAAAATGGTTAAATAGTTAGAATAGTACGGAGTAGATTTATAGCCATATGAAATAAATAAATGACAAAATTACCCTCACCATCAACAAATACCAAATAATAAGATTCTATAAAACTCCCCTCATCTCGATCAAAAACCCTATTTCTCTCTCTCTCTCTCTCTCTCTCTCTCTCTCTCTATATATATATATATATATATATATATACACATACATATATATATATATAATATGGGAGAGAAAGCTCAATCTCCACCACCACCACCACCCAAACTATCTACCAAAACCCCCCCAAACTCTTCAAAAATCCCACTCCGACCCCACAAATTACGAAAACTCTCACTTTCCCCCCTCCCATCTACCAAACCAGACCCCGATCAACAAATCCCACCCAAACCTACCAACTCCGTAACCCTAACCACCTCCTCTGCCGTGAAATCCCGCCGGAGAACTCTCCCTCCACCGCCTCTGAAGCCGTTGTCCTACCCCGGCGAGATCTCTGCAGGAATACGCCACCTCACCACCGTCGACGTACTCTTGTCTGACCTCATTCCCTCTCTACCGCCCCCGAGCTACGACACGCACCAGCCCCCGTTCTTGGCGCTCACGAAGAGCATTTTATATCAACAATTGGCGTTCAAAGCGGGTACGATTGACTTTAGTTAAAGTCCGTTTGGCAACAGATTTTTTTTAGTGGATTTTTTATTTTAGATATATGTGGGTGTTTGGACAGTTCGATTATTTAGCTTCTGAAAATTAGATTTTTAGGCTAAAAAGGCTAAAAAATCCAGAATTTTAAATTCTGGGTTTTCAGTAGATTTTTAAAACAGATTTTTAAAATCTGATTTTGGGCCAAAAAACCAGTTGCCAAACGGACCCTTAGTGTGTGTTTGGTACAAGCTTTTTTACATTGCTTTTATACTTCTATTTTTTACTACAAAAAAGCATTGGGTGTTTAGTATGCTAGCTTTTATGGCTTTTAAAAAGTTATATTTTTGCTATAAAAGCAGGAAAAGCTTAAAAAGCAGAAGTCTAGTTTTTGTGGATTTTTTAGTTTTTTCGGCACCAGTTTCGGAGTTCCAAAAAAAAAATCAACGTCTTTTACGAAAATATACGCTAAAACAATTACTATGCATAAAACGTTAAATTATCTTTAAAATATGGGCAATTTGGTCATTTTGAATGAATCAAAGCAAAGAAGCTAAAATTTAAAATCAAATGCAGATCTTAATAAATCAAGCTTTTAAAAATGTGTTAAGGAACTAACCGGAATTTATAATAAATTTCTTTACAGTTGCTTTGCTTTGGGAAAGTACCTTTTTGACCAAAAAAGTTGATGCCAAACGGATTTTTAGTTACCATATTGTTAATTAGTGGATCAAATTGATGTTTGTTAGATAACTACAGGACTCTGCGCTGTAATTATGAAAGAGTAGTTAAGAAAACTCTGCTGTGGATACTTTTAAATATAACAGAATTTCCCTCTTCTCTCGCCGAGGTTTTAGGCTCATGTAAATATAGTTTGTTTCTATTTATTTTATTCAATCAAGCAACATGTACACTAGTTAGTTGTCCATATTTTTAGTTTCGGTTTTTTTTCGATTTAGTTGTGTTTTGCTAGACTTTTAAAACCCAAGATGTCAAAAAAAAAAAAATATCAATAGTAAAAATACTATTGTATAACTAGCGTTTTTATAGTATGATTTGATAAAAAAATAGGAAAAACTATATTTACATGAGATTAAAACCTCCGAGTGTCACCGACACCTTATTTGGGGTGTTAGCCCCCCTTCTTTGATACACATATCGTTTCTTTTTCCTTCTTTATGTGATAACAATGACGATTGATTAGCACATATATGAGTTTCTACAGGTACGCAGATATACACCAAGTTTGTTGAGCTCTGCGGCGGGGAGCCCCTGGTGCTGCCCGACACGGTTCTCTCTCTAACCCCTCAGTCGCTAAAAGGGATTAATGTGTCGGTTAGGAAGACGACTTATTTGTTTGATTTGGCGCATAAGTTCAAGACTGGGATTTTATCGGATGAAACGATCATGAAAATGGATGAGAAGTCGCTTTTTACTATGTTGTCTATGGTGAAGGGGATCGGGTCGTGGTCCGTTCACATGTTCATGATCTTCTCTTTGCATAGGTAGGTTCACATTGTCATCTAATTACCACTATTATATCCTATAACTATAAGTGGAAAAAAAAACATTCTTTGTGGTTTTTTTTTACATATGATTGACATTTAACTTGAGTGTTTACTTTTATGTCCTTTGTTACTCATTTTAGTGTTTAAGTGACATTTTATTAGAAGAATTCTACTGTTGGTACTTTTTTCTTCGAAAACGATAAAAAAGCCATCGAATTACTATACGATTATGAAAATGGACGAGAAGTCGCTTTTCACTATGTTGTCTATGGTTGAGGGAATTGGGTCGTGGTCGGTTCACATGTTTATGATCTTCTCTTTGCATAGGTAGGTAGACTGTCACCTAATTATGACCTTTATCTGTATAAGAATAAATGAAAATAAAACATTACATTGTGTACTTATTTAGGCCCGGCCTGGCATCAACTTTTAAAAGATTGCTTAAAAAAACAGTGGGAAAGTGGATTCTTAACCTTGCTTAAATGTATATTCTTAAATTTTTAAATGGTTACTGTTAGATAAATTTTACTCTTAAAGGGCTAACAATCTTTCAATAGGAAAAGTAGAAAAGCATTGCACAGTATTAATTTGTTATCATTTACAGTGGCGAAGCTCACACAGGAAGAGATATGATATTCTATATGTTTTTTTCCGTAATTGGGGATATTTGAAGATTTTTTTATTAAAATACATGTTTTTTTGTGTCAGTTTTTAGAAATATGGGAGGCTGTCTCCATGTAGTTCATTACTTCATTCCTTGAATCATTTGACTGCTGGGGAGGATTGTCACTAGGATTTCTGGACCTGTTCATTCATATATAAAAGATGTAACATGTAATCGTAAATTAATATTTGATTCCCCTGATCAGTCTCTCTTAGTGAATTGCACTCATAAAAAGCTAAACAGATTTTTTTTTCTAGTTATTCATTTCACGTGCGTATTTGTTCTAGTTCTCAACATTATGTTTTTGTTGTTGCATAGGCCGGACGTGTTGCCAGTTAGCGATATAGGAGTGAGAAAGGGGGTGCAGCTTTTATATGGGTTAGAGGAATTACCGAGACCTTCACAAATAGAGCAGTTGTGTGAGAAATGGAAGCCGTATAGGTCGGTTGGGTCGTGGTACATGTGGCGGTTGGTAGAGGCGAGGGGGACGGCACAGGGAGGGCCGGTGGTTGCGTGTGAGGGGTTAAACGTTATGCCACTTCAGCAACAGATGGTGCAGCAGCATGCAGATGCCGAGACACATCAGCTTCATTTGGAGACAAGTCATCACGTGGAGGCGGAGACATGTTTGGAGGTCGAGGAGGAGGCAATCAACGGTGATGACAATTTCGGGTAGCTACTCCTTTGTCTTGAAGTTCAATTTTTATATGTTTAAATAGTAGGGTTCAGATCTTTATAGTATGTATTATGCTTTAGTGGACTTTGATGTTCAATTTAGTTGTGTTATTGTGCTAATTGAGATTGCCAAAAGGGTCGAAGTGTTTTTGTTGTTTATGCATGATCGTATCAAGACCGTATTTTTTTCCCTTTGGGTGATATAAAAAATCTCAACATGCTGGAATTGTTGTTCTGCCATTTTTGATTATTTTAAAGAATGTTGTTCAGTGTACTAGCTTATTATCCAATTAAGGAAAAGAAATCTTTTTTTATGTGTGAGGGAGACATGGAACATATAACATGGATTTTGATTGCTGATAATTTTAGTTGCTGATCCTTAGTTATTTACATATTTATTGAGGAAAATTTCTGCTTGCCTTAGTTAATCTCTACCAGTACATGCGCCCCCCCCCCCCCCCCCCCCCCCCCCCCCCCCCCCCCCGGTAAATAAGTGTGGTTCCAACTGGTTGCTATGCGGTTTAATCATAATATTTCTATGTTATCCTTAAGGGTGGGGGAGGAGCTAGGAGGTGGCTGTAAACCATATTATAAAAATAGTGGATTAGCACCTCATATATTTTGTTGGAATTTCAGCCAGCCCATTTCCAAATTCTAGCTCCGCCACTGCTTAAGGGTGAGTCAAAATAATTTCTAAATAGCCCAATCTTTTAAGATTGTGACATTACAATCGTAGACGGTTGAAAGTGAGATCAAAGTCCATTATTGATATAGTAAGCATTTAGTTCACTGTATGGACTTTCTAAGGCGTCTGGTGTTAAGGGGTTATCGATTCTTGTTACAAAAGCTTATTCAGCTATTATCGAGTTTAAAAAAAATTAGTGGGGAGAGCTTCTAAAGTTGGCTGCTGTTACCATTTTGAGAGTAACAATCTGTTGTCATGTCGAGGTTGATCTTTAGAAGTTCTGGTTGACTGCTTGAAATGGAATCTATCAAAGATTTGGAACCTTCAGAGACCGGTATTAAATGCTTTTGTAGGTAGGGAACGTGTTAGTGTTGGATGTGCTTATGGAGTTCTGAAGATTCTTTAGCAAAATATGGATTGTTTCTTGTTGGGCTACTGCGTAGTAGTTTTGTTGCTTCAGTAATGGAGGTAGATTTAAGATGAATTCATTAAGTTCTCGTTGAACACATTATAGGAGTCACACGTTAGAGGAGCCACGAATCGTATATGAATGAAGTCGTTCGAAAAGCTTTAAACTCAGACTAGGAAACATAAACGTAGATTTATGGTCCTTAGCATTTTTTATTTGCTTCGTTGTAAGAAGGTTATCTTCTGTGCATTACATGTTCAGATGGATTCGTGTTGGTTTATATAAGAATTACATTGGAGTATACATCACCCTCGAAATGTATATATAAACTTTACCCGTATGTATATGTATATATGTTTCACATTAACAAGTCTTGGTGAGTCCTTAAATTCTTCCCTTATTGATACAAATGCTGTCTAGTATTTATTGGTGGAGTAAACTTATACGATGTGAGAAGTTGTACATTCTCAAGAATATCCTACAACACTAAGTAAAATTAAGACATTCAAGAACCTTTGTAATTATCATTTCTAAAGGCCTGGTGTCAAGATGTTGCATACAATATTTGCCCTGCAAGTCTGTCACCTAAAATTTCTCTTCCTCTCAACACTGCAACTCTTTTTTGAAAGTGTTAAATGCTGGTTTATAGATTTTGCTTGATACTACCTCCGCAACTTTTATACAGATGCTGTTTGTTTCCAGGGACTGCATATGGGAGGAATGATAAGGGTGAATATTCTATTTGTTCAAACAAGCTTGGTCGGAGGGGGGGCAAGAAGCCAAGAAGAGCATGTGAAGGTGTTGATACACAGTTGAATTCTAATATAGTCCCGGTAGGCGACTATGATACATACATGTATGCATGTATGCATGTATGTATAACTAGAAAGAATGGACCCTCAACTCGGAACATTCACCATTGGTCAAGATATACTCTCTAGATTTAGTTCTGTAGTACAAGTTTTCCTCCCTACAGATTTTCTTGTCATTGTCAGGTTGGAAAACATTTCTTTTGCGACAAATATGGATCTCGTTTTCCTGATTTTGTCAGGCTGCTTCTATTTAGCTTTTTGTTTGCAACATATTTTGGCAAGACGAGAGCTGCAGTTTTTCCCCCCCATACTAACCCTGATAGCATATTCTTTCTCTCCTTTTTTGATGAACCAAAACCAAACGACAAGCTTCTGCCGGAAGCCTGGAAAGTTTATGAGTTCAATTTGTACATAAAACAAAGTCGAGAATAATGCAAAAAAAAAAAGAGATCAGCTGCATACGCCATATGAACCCAATCATCTCCCTTTGGCCAAACAAGTACTTACCCCCCTAAAGTCAACTTTCAATTGTTACCAGTAGATACAGGGGTGTTCTGCTGAAACAATGAACTCTATAGAAATGAACAATAAATTGTACATAAAACATAAAAGTAAACCTTAGAACGTATTGCATGGAAAACAGCTTTTCATAAGGTGAAGATACAAAAGATATAAATCACTTTTAATATAACACGAACAAACAACGATACTACAACACAATAAATGTGCAACTTCGAAGAGCAGACTTGCATTGGAACACAGAATTCCAACTTCCTAAAACCATTTGATCAGAGAACAACAAAATTAGCAAGCGAAAAACAAAACATTAATAGGAGGCTTCGTGAGCAAGCGCTTCCTATCAACAATCCAACTCCTTATAACTCCGCTACGTTGTTCCTCATCTTCGCTCCAACATTACCAGCCAAATCCGAAGCCTTCTCTTTTGCAGCTTCATACTTCTCCCTCGCCTGCTCCCCCATTTTCTCCTTGGCCGATTCGTATTTATCACCAACACTCTCTTTCATGTTACCGTATGCCTCGTTCATTTTTTCTCCTCCATTACTGCCCAAATTTGAGGCCACTCTCCCAGCCTCACTCATCTTTCTAGTCGCATAGTTATAAGCATCGTTAGCCTTGTCTTTACCATGATGAGCCATGGTCTCTTGGGCTTGGTTACCCTTGTCAGCAGCCGAGTTATATGCATCTCTAGCTTTGCCATTATTCATAGATTCAGATACGGTTTCTTTTGCATCACCAGCTAAATCCGAGGATTTATTTATTGTGTGTATTGCTTTTTCAGAGGCCACATCTTTGGCTTGTCCGAGTTTCTCAGAAGCCATGTTGGCAGCGTCGCTGGCCTTCTGAGAAGCAAATTTCGATGTTCCTGAAAAAAAAAATGTGTGAATGATTAGCGCGCATTTGAACAAAGGAAAACACGAAAGCGAAAATGATAATAAATCATTACCGGATACTGCATTTTTCACTGTCTCAGTGGATTTGGATGCAGCTTCTTCAGCTTTACCAACAACATGTGCAGCAGTTTCTTTTGCACCATCTTGATCAAGTCCAATCCCACTGCAATTTGCATCAATAAACATTTGACTATCGACTAATGCCCCAGGGCTGAATTACTTATTTTTCCTGCCATTTCAGTTATGTTTCTTCACTTGTTTATGCAGGAGGATAAATCCTCATACACAGCGGTAATGAATCAACATTGTTATTAACAAGTTGCATTTCTTTTCTATTAGATGACATTTCAAATCGTTGAATTCGATAATGTACTTGAAACTAATACTAACAAAATGATAAAACATTCAATCAGAAAGGTACATCAACAAAGTACTCTCTAGTACCAAAGTTAAGAAGACAAAATAAAACTTGTATGTAGATTTGGATCAAGAGTTTTTGGAACCGATCTTATTTACAAATTATATTTCCTAGAAGAGCAACTATATTAAGGTAGTCACGTTGATCATTAATACTATCATCTTAATCATTCTATTTACATCACAAAATTCTATATCAAGAACAAAAAAGAGAAAACTATACACCGACAATAACAACATACATACCCGGAGACCTTTCCCATGGCCCAATCTGCCCAAGAGTCCGCGCTTTCCTTAGCGTCTTCAAGGCTCACTTTTGCTCCTTGATGTATATGGTTTGCCCTCTCCCTCCAGTGCCCCGCTGCCTCGTTCGCCCTGCATTTCATATTTTAGTCTCAAAACTGTATCAAAGTAGGTACCAAGATATACAAATACTAGGCTATATAACTCGTAACCGAGTAACAATACATAAAATCAAATAAAAACATGACTAGCCTATTCCTTACAGTTTCACAACTGTATCAAAGTACCAAAATATACAAAAAAAAAAAAAAAACTAGTGACATATATAACTCATGACCAAGTAACAATACAGAAAAACTAAAAAAATGACAAACCTATTCCTTATACTTTCTTCATTAGTTTCCTCTCCCCAACACCATGCTACGTCAACCGTCACCGCCAACACCACCACCGCAAACACCATCATCACCGTCGTGTTCCTTCCCATATTTATATAATTTTTATTATTAAGAAATAATGTAAATTTGTTTCCAATTCAACTTGAGAAAATGAGAAGAAATAAGAAAGATATTAAATATAGTAGTCGATTTTTGCTTGTTTGAAGTAAAGGGGGACACGTGGCCAGCACTCATAAGCTTCATGTAGCGATCCTTGGTGCCATTTTGACACGTGTTTTTTTAATTATTATTAAAATTGGAAAATTGTTTGTTTCTATGTCGGTATAAAGAAATTATTGGGAAACGCGTAACATTAGCAAACCATGTGGATAGTAGTATTGATAGGTGTCCTAATATTTTTTTATCGTGTCTGGTTTAAGAAAAAAATAGACTTGATAGGTGTCCAAAGTTTGTTTATCCTGCTTTTTTTAGTTTAAGATTAAGAAAAAATATGTCTTGATAGTGTCGCAATTGTATTTAGCTTTGCCGAGCGAGAGAGTGCATGTATATGATTTAGGACAAATAGAATTAATATTTTTAAAAAATTCAAAATACCAATTGAATAAATATAATAAACAACAACCATAAATAAGCACTAATATAACGATACAGACAGTGGGAAGCTAAGTAGGGACGATCGGATGTCACGACACCCCCATAATTTTAGAAATCTCAAGTGACGCAATTTTTTTTTAGTACAATTTCTTTTTAGGTGTAGATTTGACACCTCCATAAAAATATATTACTTGTACATATATTTTGGCACCCCCCATTTACACATCCTGACTTCGCCCCTCCATACAGAGCATACATCATAAGTGTGTTAATTTTAATAATATTAATTTTGACACATTATTATTTAATTGCATATTCAATGACACATATGTAAGTTAAATTTAACATTCAAATTAGTGTATTAATTTAACAAACTTATCTAATTTTAATTAAAATTAATTAATTAGTCATTTTGTAAACCCCACTAACATAGAAACTAAAATAGGAGTAGTTGAAATAGACTTAACCCTTTAATTACTAAATTAACAAAACATAATATTTTTAAAACTAAATTAACAAAAAAATCTAATAAAAATATTATAATTTGTCACATCATCAATTAAAAACATTAAAAATATTATTATATTTAACAATTTTTTTAAAATGTATAAAAATAACATATAATTTAACATAACTAATGCAGACAAAAAAATGCATTGTTAGCTAACTATTTTAATTAAAAATAGAGATAACAACACTATTGTAAATAATTTTACCAATATGTAATTATTAGTTTCTCTTAGATACTTTGGTCGCGATAATAAAAATATATTTCGATAGGTGTTGCAATTGTATATAGCTTTGCCCATGTGTTGCGGTGCAGTGGATGTATATGATTTCAGACAAATAATAAGGAATTTTTTTTAGTATTTTCATATAAAAAGAATCAAAAGTTAAAATTTCCAATTTTATCATTTTGTATATTTCCAAGTTAACCTATAAATTAAAATAAGTTACAAGTACTCACTTATAGGTACAAACACTACATTGCGTTTTATTTTAAACAAACTCTTTTCTCTCATTACCTTTTAAAAAAAAATTAAAAAGATTTTTCTCTCTTTGCTATTTAAAAGCAGCAATTTTACTAAAAAAAGATTGGTGTCAAACACGTCATTAGTCAAGAAATTTACATAAAAAATGTGAGTATCACCAAACACTCTATTAACAAATAAAGGGAAAACAATATCGAGAAACAAATTTCCATGAAAAATATTTAACGAGTCATCAATTGCCTATGTTTGGATTAATTTTGGTCTCCTAGAGCATATCTAAAAGCAATTACACAACCTTATGAAAAGACATTGTTGTTAATCTAGCTACACTCTTAACACTCACTCATCCAAGGCTTGTTTATACAAGAGTGTGTGTGCATGGAAATGAATTTATTAAATGAAAGAGAGAGGAATGTATTTGCATAGGAACCTTCACATATGAAGGTGAAAAAATGAATGTGAAAGGTTATCAAAGTAATGTAGTAAATGTTGGCTTCAATGTCACATTCTGAATGTAAGAGACATACTAGACGCTGTGCAACAAAATCAGATTGTAACCTATACCTATGAATGATGGTATTGTGGTAATGATCTGTAATTTGATTGATCCCTCTTACTCTTATACGTGGAAAAAATGGATTAATTGCTATTTGTTAAAAAACATAAATATATGCGATGCTAATTTACCACATTGCTCCTCTTGTTTTTGGAAAAAACTGCTGAAATTGAGGAGTGGCTGTAGGCTACTGATAAAGCACAAAGTTGGTCACGGAGATCAAATCTCCCTATGGTTTGATAATTGGAGCCCATTAGACCCCATTTGTCCAAATATTGACCCTGTAATTATATATAACTCGGGGCTAAATAGGAAAGCCACTGTAAATGAGATTATGGTTGATGCTACCTGAAATATTCATTTCTCAAACTCTCAATACCTAATTGAACTCGTAAATTTTGTCTCTAATACTTCTTTCCCTAATTCGTAAATACACTCAGCTATATGGGTGCCTAGTCCAAATGGTTTTTCAGTATTCTCAGCTTGTAATGAGTTCAGGGAAAAAAAAGATAGAGTGGTTTGATATTACCTAGTGTGGAAAAAACCTAGAATTTCTCGCTGCAGCTTTACTGTCTGGCTAGAAATAAAGGAAAAATTGAAAACAAAGGCTTACCTCGCTAGATTGGGCCTATTTATAGACGTTCGTTGCTTGTTCTGTCATGATGGAATTGAATCCCTAGATTACCTATTCTTTACTTGTCCTTTTACCTTCAATAAGCTGAAATTGAGTTTTGGTCGGATAAATATCAAATTTTTTGGTACTAATCTAAGTTGAAAACAGTGGATTAATTGGGGGTTCAGATGTTTAAAGGATCTGATCCAATCTCACAGTTGGGAAAAGTTATTTTCAACTCCCCTGTTTACAAGATATGGAGAGAGTGAAATCAAGAAGTTTTTACAGCGGAGAAGAGGATCGGAGAGGTTTTGGCAGAGGAGGTGGTTTTTATGTCTAGAGTTGCGGTGGGTTTCGCCGCATAGTCTATCTCTAGGGCTGCGTTTTAGGGTTTGGATTTGTGTTATGGATTGCCGCGTAATAGTTAGTGGATTTTGTCTAAGTGGAGCGTGTCATTTTGATATGTATATCTGATCTATAGCCAAGTGTTTGATTAGATTGTAATGAGCTCTTAAATGTAATATCTGTAAATAATTTTTTTTAAACTTTGCCAAAAAAAATATAGCACTGTGGTAACAAGTTACATGAGGTCGTCAAAGCTAAAGTCAGTTCAACTAAAAAACAAAGAGAAAACGTTCATATGAAAGTGGCCAGGAGGGTGACAGTAGAGATCAGAATGGTGTGTTAAAATAGTGGCGGTTAAAAAATCCTTCGATAAATGTAAATGATAAGAAATATGCATGAATTGGGCATCACTATAACAAAAAGTTAAGATAACAACCGTTTATTTTTTAAGAATTACCGGTAAAGTATGCGTCGCTAAATTTTAGCAATACCAAATCTCGTCACGAGGAGATTCGTTTTTTATAAGGCGCACATTATTAGTCTCCAAGAGAAATCCACCCAACTAGATTCTAAACCACCTTCTCAAGTGCAAACAATTTCTGCCTTTTTATGGAGAATTGGCATGAAAATGTTGGTATCAAAATTTGGTGGTTATCAAATTTCATCTACCCTAACCATGTCCCTTAATTTAAGAAGTATTTTGCCCCTCCCATATGTGATCAATCAATTGGAAACTTGATTGAATGCTTTACGGTGCATTACCACGGCGGAAACACAGAAATACCCGATTTGAGTAGTCTTGTAAGGGAGAATATTGTTGAGTTGCGCAATATATTTCAAAATAAATTTCATCAAGGAGAAAGAGTTCACAGGATGTTTGGGAAGTGTTACAAAAGAATTGGAATCAGCAAGGAAACACGGTATTGGTGATAATTTTTGGATTAGTAGTTGGTGCAATTTCCCTCTCTATGATGTGAATTTTGGGTGGGGAAAACCAACATGGATCGCTAATCTCGAACGCGCAGAGCATTATATGATGGGAGATTCTTTATTCAATAGCCAATTTACTTATCTGTATAAGGGACGTGGGATTGACGATCCCACGTCTACGTGGCACAGACATTTTTTTTTTTTTTTTTTTTTTTTTACAAAAAAACTTTTTTGATTTAAAAAAAAAAAAAAAAAACCTAACCATCAACTATCAAACTCTTTCGTATATCAAGTTAATATATTTTTTTATCAAATCAATATCACTCTACCACTACAATTATCCCTAATTTTACCAAAAAAAAAAACCTCTCCCAATTTACCAAAATAAAAGTTCGTCCAATTTTACCAAAAATAAACTCTTAACCATAACCACCAAACTACTTCCTATATCAAATTAATATCATTTTTTTTTCTCACTCTACCACTACAATTATCAAGTAAATATTTATTTTTATTATTGAGTTTAAATTTTATGTAAATAGATATAATTATTAATAAGTTATAATAAAAATAAATATTTACTTGATAATTGTAGTGGTAGAGTGATGTACAATTATCAAGTAAATATTTATTTTTATTATAACTTATTAATAATTATATCTATTTACATAAAATTTAAACTCAATAATAAAAATAAATATTTACTTGATAATTGTAGTGGTAGAGTGAGAAAAAAAAATGATATTAATCTGATATAGGAAGTAGTTTGGTGGTTATGGTTATAGTTTATTTTTGGTAAAATTGGACGAGCTTTTATTTTGGTAAATTGGGAGAGGTTTTTTTTTTGGTAAAATTGGGGATAATTGTAGTGGTAGAGTGATATTGATTTGATAAAAAAATATATTAATTTGATATACGAAAGAGTTTGATAGTTGATGGTTAGCTTTTTTTTTTTTTTTTTTTTTGTAAAATCAAAAAAAAAAAATTTGTAAAAAAAAAAATAAAAATAAAAAAAATTGTCTGTGCCACGTAGACGTGGGATCGTCAATCCCACGTCTCTTATACAGATAAGTAAATTGGCTATTGAATAAAGAATCTCCCTTATATGATGCTAATGGATATAAGTGATGGAAATGGCATTGAGGCTTGGGTATCTTTTGCTGAAGATGATATGGTTGTATTTGCAAGTGATGAGGAGTTGTTGACAAATGCAACTTTAGATCCAAGTGCTCTTTGATTTGGCCACTTTGCTACGTTAAGTTTTTTTATATTCCTTTTTTTCTTTATTTCAAATAAGACAAATGTTATCCTCTTAAGGGACTACACATATCGTATCATTTTTTCAGTATTGTTTCTTCAACGTTCACATTTGCATGTTTTATGGTATGATAAGTTGGCCTGTTTAAATCAGGATGGTTGTGTGCTGGCGATCATAAAGTTGGTCTGAATACATTTTGTTGCGACTTTCCTTGGTCCTATTTGGCATTCGATCCGATTAGGGTACAATCTCGCTTTGTTTGCATCGTGCCTTTTGTACTTTTCCCTTTAAACTATTATTTGTTTCACCATACCGATTTGTGCGCATGATAATAATCCATCAAACGATTGATTTCAGGTATTCTACAAGGACTGCCGCGTAAAGTTATTTAAGTTCCAGCCTCATGTGTTAATGTCAACTCTCTCTTTCTCTCTGTGCGCTCGCGCATGAGCGTATGCTCTCCATCTCCCATCATAGGAATTGGAGCACAGCATCTTTAGTTTTTGGTGTTCTGTATGTCTATATACTATGTTTATCCCCTCTCTATTTACTTTTTGATCTCCGCCAAATCGGATACATATCGCCAATAAATTGCTGATAAAGGACGGTTTTCAGATGATCTGACGTCTCAACTATAATCTTTTATATACCGTCTCATGAATATACTGTTTAATTTTTGTGGTAATATATTTTTATATCATGTAGTTTTCTTTCTAACTTATGAGCTTAAATTTTAGAAATTTTATTATAAATCTTATGGATTCTGGATGAATTTAAGCTGTTTAGATCGAGATTAATATACAATAAACTAAGAATATGATCTTCAACTAGTCAATCCGTTAGCTTCATCTCCATTTGGTGATTAAATTCATTTGATCAGTCCAATTAGCAGTGCTCTGACTAGCAAGAATATGATACTCAGGAACATCACTTAGCCTGCATAAGAGTAAGACATGAAAGAAAAAAAAAAGGCGATTAAAAGCTTCAGATTTAGCATTACATAGATTATTTTATTTATTTTTTGGTAAATGACCTGCATTTTATTAATAGAAATTGTTTACGCATGGGTCATGCTCCCAACCTAGCAAAACAAATCTAAATACGATACAAACCGAAAAACAACACCAATTACAACCATAAGGTCCTACCTATATATTTAAAGGACAAAATCAAATATGACGATTGACTAAAAATACATTGAGCTCAACATAATCGATACATTCGAGCCTAACATTTTTTTTTTCTTATATCCCCTAGCCTTTAACTCTCCTTATCTCTACTGATCAAATTGAGACTTGAGAGCTACCAAATGTGCGTTAAAGTAACTCGCATTTATAGTCAACCAACAGCCTTGCAAAACCTCTAAATATATATTACCGAAAAGCTAGTATGAGCTAATTAAAGTATATAAAAATACAACCGGTCTAAACTGAGATAAAAGAGCAATAATCTCTAGAGTCGATATCTTAATACTGCAAATTCATGGTGTCACGCCCCAAAATCTGTAAAACACGGATATCGAGGCATGACCTTTTTAAATAAAAGGAAAGAGAACCTGTTGGTACAAAATTAAATTTTTTTTTAAAAGAAAACACTTACAAGCTAAATGAACAATTAACGAATAAATAAAAAGTTTGCCAAACGCGACTACAAGACATGATTTATAAAAGCTAAAAATAATGAACGAATGAATTTGCCCGTAGGCTACAACCTAAAAAACAATCTAAGTAAAAAGAAAGTAAAAGCCCGAACCCATGTGATGCCTTGCTAAATCTCTTAACCATACGCTTCAACCTAAGTTGTATCTGAAATACAAAATTGTAACGGTGAGTCCCACACACATAACTAGACGGGACGGCACCACAAACACCGTCACTCCATTCCATAAATGCAAGAGCTCACAAATTCTACAATTACGGTAATCGATGTATAGGAAGAAATATAATGACATTCTACAACGGGATAAATTAAATAAATTAAATAACATCAACACACATCTATAGCATACATGGACCTCTCACGCCACCTACCCCAGTCCGTAAGGTAGGTCATTCCCTATCCCTTCGGCCGTCTTCTGTCCCCGAAATTAGGGAGAGACAGAGACCATTACAACATAAAAGTAGATTTATAGTGCGCACTTGGACCTCTCACGCCACTCGTCCCAGTCCGTAATACGAGTCATTCCCTATCCCTTCGGCCGTCTTATGTCCCCGGAATTAGGGAGAGTCATAGACCATTGCTAACAATAAAATAAATATAGTGCACACTGGGACCTCTCACGCCACCTACCCCAGTCCGTAAGTTAGGTCATTCCCTATCCCCTCGGCCGTCTTCTGTCCCCGGAATTAGGGAGAGACAGAGACCATTGCCACTACAGCTAAATCACAAGGCCTCGGCCAATAATAATAAATCATCCAATTAACACAATCTCATACGTATAAATATTAAGGCATCGGCCAATAATATTATACTATTCAAATAACACCATCTCATACGTCACTTAACGTAATACAACATACACATGACCACATGTACTAAATTCACAACTAGCCAAACGCTATAACAACATAAAATCACTTTCAGGCATTTTAACAAACACCTTGTATGCATAAACTACAATTCACCATTATTCAACATAAATTTATCCAATTTCATCAATAATTATATAATCACAATAATCAACGCATAAAACATGCAAACATCCATAATCTCATTAATCCGAAATTAATATAATTAACTCATCAATTTCTCCCATTCAACTAAGTGAATAAATCATACAACAATTAAACCCAATTAACAATTTATAAACCTAATTAAGATAAAAAGGCATAAACCTCCAATTTCTAATAAACGCAAAACCAAATCCTAACATACACCCTCATCTAGTCGCAATGGATAACCCATGTTAGCTTAGAGCGTAGAGGAGATGCTTCCGGTAAGAATCCGCTAATGGTGGTTTCCTCTTATTCTTTTTGTTCTTCTTCTTATCTTTTCTCTTTTTTTCTCTCTTTTCTCTTGTTTTAGGTTTAATGAATTAAAAGTGGGCTGATTTGAGGTTTAGAAAAACTGTTTTTAGATAGTTTGTGAAAGCAAACTATTTGGTCCCCATAGTTCTAAAAGTTAACTTTAAATCCAAAAATATTGTTTTTCTACTCAAAAATAACAAATTTTTAGAAACAAATTTATTGGGCCCTTTTTATTAGTAAAATTAGTAACAGGTTTTTAAAATAAAGTTTTTTGGAAGAGTTTCGGTTTTTGGCTAAAAATTAGTCGAGTGACCGGTTTTTGGTAAAATTTGAATAAAACGTTTTTGGATAAATTAATTCCTAATTAAAAACACTTATAAAAATACGGGATGTTACACATGGTCAGCACCCATCTACTTCACTACGGATCTTCAATTACCAGGCTCAATAAAAACACACTCAGTTAAGTGATTAATCATGAAATTACTGAAATCAACTAGTTAAGAAGATAAACCCGACTTCAGATATAAATCATCATAAACCTATCCAATAATACTCGCAAAAACCCAAATGTCAAGGCTAAAAGCCATCAAAACCACAGAATAAAATCCTTGCTTCAGATCAAGATCATCATTAGCCCCACAAGTTAAAAAGGTTACCGGAAAGATAGTCACCCCAAGACTCAAATGATTTACTCCTAAAACAAAGAGTTTTCTTTTGACTCAAATGATTTACTCCTAAAACAAAGAGTTTTCTTTTGATCTAAAATGTAAATAGGTTTAAGAGTCTGAACATTGAAAAGAGGGGCAATTAATAAAAGCATACCCTACCCCTATTATATTATCAAAAACATACCCTCAAAAGTTAAATTACCAAAAACATACTTATATATACTTATTATTTTTCTAATTCTAATCAAATTATAATCTAACTTATCTCTCTCTAACCGCAACTCTCTCTCTCTCTCTAATCGCACCTCTCTCTCTCTCTAACACACGATAATCGCACCTATTTTTAACACGTGCTAATCACCCATCTCTTTCTAAAAATGATTAAAAACTCACAAAATATGCATATGTTAATTATAAAACGTCATACCCTAATTTTAAAACTTCATACCCTAATTTCAAAACTTCATACCCTAATTTCAAAAACTTCATACCATAATTTCAAAACTTTATACTCTAATTTTAAAACTTCATATTCTAATTTCAAAACTTCATACCCTAATTTTAAAACTTCATACCCTAATTTCAAAATTTCATACCCTACATATGAATTTCTCTCAATATTATACATATAGATTCTTCTCTTTCAACTTGAAACCCACAATGTTTACAATAGTCTCAAAACTCAATAAATAGAAAACAATCTCACCAATTCCATATATTTTTCATATATTACGGGATATCAAATAGTGTAATATTTGTGTATTACGTATGTATATATCTGTATTTATATGTATATGGATATCTATATAATCTAGATGGTATTCGGTAGTTAGTGACGGGTTTTCGTGGTGGAGGAAGGGAGAGAGATAGAGTGTGATATTAAAAAAAGATATATAGAAGAATGGACGAGAGAGAGTAAGATCAGAGAGAGATAAAAAGAAAAATTGATGAGAGAAAAGAATGAAGAGATACATAGAAAAATTGGTGAGAAAGAAGAATAGAGGAGAGAGAGAGATAAAGAAAAGAATAAACAGCATTAAATTTAAATTTATTTAGTATGTTTTTGATAGTTAAAGTTGTAAGAGTATGTTTTTGATAATTTAGTTTTAAAAGTCGTATGTTTTATTAATTTATCCTTGAAAATATGGCATTACATAGATGATCATAAACTAGTCATGACAAGTGAGACCTCGTTTCTAAGCCAACTGTCGGTAGCCAAACAAACTATATAGCTGTTTAATATTTCTATTTTGGTCGAGTACAAATTTTCTCCAAACCAGTTTCGAGAGGATTTCTCCAAACCCGACAGGTGTCCGTTTTTCATTGGTTTAACTTTAAGACTTTAATATATTTAGCAACATACTGTTTACGAAGAAATCTAAATTTGATTTTGAAATTTACATCATTAAAGATAGTAATAATATATAGAGCTAACCATGGTAATTAAGAATGTAAGATAATGTTAACTCAAGTTCTAATAATATGGTAAATATATTAGAGTACGACTTAAAACCCGGACACATCGGGTTTGGAGGAATCCTCACCAAAAACTGGTTTGGAGAAAATTTATACTCTTTCCACACCAAGCTAAATAATATAACTTCATTGCTCAAGGTTGATAGACTCTCAATCACATCTTAACAGAAGAATCTATACAGTTGGAGGTCCAAATAGTCATATCCGTCTTATTAGGAAGGGGTGAAGGCACATTTATTCAGCAAAGTAACCAGATACGACTAAATTCAGATTTTAAAGTGTTTACCAGGCACAACCCGATCGATTATACCAATAATTGAACTAATGTTGGGAAGCCAGTGATAAGATTCATAATGGAACAAATGGGGCCATTAGGAAACCACTGATCAAACCAAGTGAGATTGAAATGTCAATGTTCATGACTCTATGATTTAAAGACACAAAAAGTTTAAGTTTGAAAGTTTTCTTTGAGTGTAGGAACATACACTAGGGACTCTAACATCCCCAAAGCTATGTTTTTCCATATAATTTGCATTTATCTATTTGGTCCATATAGAAGTCTACTTGGTGCATTCATTCATATCCCACACAAGTGGGCATTGGCGGAGCTAGTGTCCTCATATATATGCGGTGTTGTAATTTTAGAGATATATCGGGAAAAACCAATAATTTTATAAGTTTATATGGCTTGGGGTTTTACATAATATGCAAGTCCGGAGAGTAACGAGATACATGCTGAAATGAGCTACATTACCCTGCATATTGAGAAAACACTTACAAATTCTCAATATATTTTAGTGAAAATTGGAAGATTATAGGTTTTCATCAAACTCATAATTAAAAAATATGTTACATTTATAATTCAGCCTCACTCACACCATTATCCTAGTTCCGCCACTTATTGAAAGTTATTATAGTCAATGTCAGCCTCCTCCGATGCAATTGGGCTTTATCAAACGGTAAAATGATTGATTCCTACGAAACCTTAGCACTATTATGATTGCTTGCACTGAAATCCGGAACATATTCCCCAAAATATCGAGAAAGTACCTTCGGTATTTTATACTCTCTCAGTTCCCAATTAATTGTCATCTACGAAATTACGTGCAATTTTGACCGTCTTATAACATGTATCAAAATTGTTGAAATGAAAATTTTCAAAACTAAATTATATAATTTAATGCTTGAATTGTTTGATTAACTTTAAAAAAATTTTATTCCGACAATTTTGATACAAGTTATTGACCGGTGAAAATTATAGCTATTTTTATATTTGATAATTAATTGTGAACGAAATGTTGTAAAAATAAGTTGAATAACAAAATGAGTAGACCAGTAGGTAACCATACTGAGATGTTGAGAAGGCAAATAATTTAATTAGTCTATACTTACCTGCAAAAGAAAGTAAAAGTATGATCCAAATTAACGTGCAACTACTTCAATATGTGACATACAACCATACTGAGATGTTGAGAAGGCAAATAATTTAATTAGTCTATACTTACCTGCAAAAGAAAGTAAAAGTATGATCCAAATTAACGTGCAACTACTTCAATATGTGACATACAGTAGAAACTCTATAAAATAATACACTTGGGACCAACAAAATTTATTAATTAAAAGAGTTATTAATTAATCGATAAATTAATAATTATTAATTTATATATTAATTAATATTTTATTAATTTATAGTAAAATACTTAGTTTACAAACACCTTTCAAGCTTCCACTTAATTATTGAAAGCGTTATTGGAATTAATAAAGATGATATCGATGAACAAGATGATGAAAGTTCTACGATGGAGCCCCCTTCGCGAAATGAAGCTATTAAAGCGGCAATCACATTGAACAATTTCTTGTTGAGCTATGAGAAAACAACACCAGAAGTTCTTACCATGCTAAGAAAAATTAGATACGAGATTTAAGGGAAAATTGATTTCAACAAAAAACAAAAGACAATTGAGTCATTTTTCAAGAAACCTTCGTAAATCATTCATGTAATATGCTATATATAAGGAATTATTAATTTATATTTTATATGGGGTCTAAAGAAATTATCAAAAATGTATTATCTTATAATTTTAGCGAATTATTAATTTAGCACCCTATCCCCGAGTCGGGACCGGCCAAAAATATTATTTAAAGAATTTATTAAATAATCGAGTATTAATTTATCGAGTTTCTACTGTATACCTAACCACCTTCAATTTTTAGAAGCTACAAGTGCAATACACGTTTCATAGGGGAAAATGTCCTTTCTCATCTCCAAACTAAACATATGGAGTTTTATCTAATTTAAGAAAACTACTCATCTTGGAAAAAACGTCGACACTCGAAACAAATAAGTTAAAAAAGAGTCTTGATTATCAGAGTAAAATATAATAAGCTTTACAATGTGATCAAGTCACCAAAATGCAAAGATGGCTTGAGGAATATTTTTACTTTAGGATATTTATTTAAGTACTAATAGATTAGTGAAGTTTTGGAGAATATGTATAATATATAAATTAGGACCACAAATCCGAAATAGTTAACTAATTAAAGTAGCTTTAATTTATGAAAAAATGGTCATATGGTACGTGACTTAACATCCGTTATAAAAATTTGATCAGAAGTACTAAATTGACAGTGTTTGAAAGATCCAGTTGTAAAAGTTAAGAATCGTTATAGTCGATTAACGAAGTTGTTGATTTTTGCAGCTGAGGGTAGAAAATACTAAATAGTATAGGAATTTTATCGATTTATTTTTTGAAATTACTTTGATAAGTTATGTATCATATCAATAAACAACCATATCTAGTTAATAATCCCCCTCCCTTTCCTCCAAAGAGTTTAACATTATTGAGTATTTCACTATTCCCAAAGACTTTTAGCTGTTTTTTAAAATGAAAATTATTAATGATCCCCCCCTTTATGAATGATCCCCTTCCTTTTCCTCCCACCACGAAAGAGTCAACACTATAACACAAAGGAAATTTACCCAAAATATGGAGGTTCAAATTGTTGCTAAAGAAGTAATCAAGCCATCTTCCCTCACTATCAATACATACAATCTATCATTTCTTGACCAGCAATTTTACGGTTCCCTTTACACTCAGTTGTTGTTTTTTTACCATAATACTTCTGTTAATGCCACCGAAGAGATGATCTATGATAAAACTCGATGTCTAAAGCTATCGCTGTCTGAAGTACTGACTCATTACTACCCCTTGGCTGGAAAAATTAAAGATAAATACTCCATATACACAGGTGTAGACGACGGGGTCGAGTTTATAGAAGCTCGTGTTAATGGCACTCTATCAGAAAATCTTGCAAAACACAATATTGATTTACTTTTAGCACAACTTGTTTCCGATGACCGTTGTGAGTCAACGACACGCCCTTTACTAATTATTCAAGCTAGCTTCTTCCCTTGTGGTGGATTGGCTATTGGAATAAACATTTCTCATAGAGTCGCAGATGCCTCATCTTTTACATGCTTTATGAATGCCTGGGCTGTCACAACTATGGAAAATTTTGAAAAACATGCCAAAAAACCTGATTTTAGCGGGTCTCTTATTTTCCCTCCATCTGACCGGTTTGTAGGTGTAGAAGTATGGGAAGGTGTAAAGAGAAAACAGAATCTCGTCAGGAGGAGATTCGTTTTTTCTAAGGCACATATTATTAGTCTCCAAGAGAAAGCCACCCAACTAGGTTCTAAACCACCTTCTCGAGTGCAAACAATTTCTGCCTTTTTATGGAGAATTGGAATGAAAATGTTGGTATCAAAATCTGGTGGTTATCAAATTTCATCTATCCTGACTATGCCTCTTAATTTAAGAAGTATTTTGCCCCCTCCCATATGTGATCAATCAATTGGAAACTTGCTTGGATTCTGTACGGTGCATTACCAATGTGGAAATACGGAGTTACCCGATTTGATTAGTCTTATAAGGGAAAATATTGTTGAGTTCCGCAATATATTTCAAAAAAAAACTCATCAAGGAGAAAAAGAGTTTTTGGGATATTTGGGAAGTGTTACAAACAAATTGGAAATAGAACCAAAACATGATGTCGGTGATAATTTTTGGATTAGTAGTTGGTGTAATTTTCCTCTCTATGATGTGGATTTTGGGTGGGGAAAACCAATATGGGTCGCTAATCTGGAACGCGGAGAGAATTATATGGTGCTAATGGATACAAGTGATGGAAATGACATTGAGGCTTGGGTATCTTTTGATGAAGATGATATGGTTGTATTTGCAAGTGATGAGGAGTTGTTGGCAAATGCAACTTTAGATCCAAGTGTTCTTTGATTGGCCTCTTTGCCAGATTAAATTTTTATATTCCGTTTCTTCTTCATTACAAATAACACAAATGTTATCAGTATTGTTTTTTTAATGTTCACATTTGCATGTTTTATGGTATGATAAGTTGGTCTGTATAAAACTTTTAAAAACTTTAAATCGGGTTGGTTGTGTGCTGGCGTATCTACGACAATCATAGAGTCGGTCTGAATACATTTTGTTTGTTGCCTTCGATCCTGTTATGAAAAGGAATGAATACACAAATAGCGTTTGAAACACAACGGATTTAGTTTTTGGCGTTCCCTATCTCTATCTGATATGTTTATCGATCCCTTCTCTATATACTTTTTAATCTCCGCCAAATTGGATCCATGTCGCCAATAAATTGCTGATAAACTACAAACACAATGTACATTAAACAATTAATAGGCTCATATCGCAAGGTCATCCCATTTTTTTTAATTCTTATTCCTCTTAAAGTCCACTTTGCAAATTGTTTCGCAAGCAGACAAGGTATGACAACAGAAAGCTCATTAACAAGTTATTAAAAAGAACGTGGTTAGTATTAGCAGCACAATTTAATTTCAACACAAGGGCTATCCATTGCTGCGTTGAAGTTGAAATAAATTAGTAATAAAAGTCAGGAAAAGGCATCTGGCCTCATTGGCTAAAAAAACCTACCGAGCCCAGTAGCCAATTCAGAAACAAACTAGTTAGGGAGAGTCGTGGTCTACAACCTGTTCATTTTGAAAAAAAAAAAGAATATATTTTTCCTATGTTTTTTGATCAAAATCTTTAAATTTTAGTGTTTCAGCCCCCTCAATTCCGTAAAATAACTTCATATAAGAGATATTATTTTATTATTTTATAGAAAATCAGTCATCCATTTCATAATTCTGATTTCGTTACTGGCGCTTGACATATATGTATAGCGGGCATAAATAAAACTCAAGAGGAAATTTAATTTATGATTACCGAGTCGTTGAGAGAAAAAAGAAAACAAATATTTACTCACCGAAACTTTAAATGAAATTACTTTTGGTTAAATATCGAGAAAATACCCTCGGTATTTTATAATCTCTCAGTTCCCAATTAATTGTCATCTACGAAATTACGTGTAATTTTGACCGTCTTATAACATGTATCAAAATTGTCGAAATCAAAATTTTCAAAACTAAATTATATAATTTAATGTTTGAACTATAAAATTAACTTTTGAAAATTTTCATTCCGACAATTTTGATATAAGTTATTGACTGGTGAAAATTATACATATTTTCGTATTTGATAATTAATTGGGAACGAAAGCCCGTAAAAATAAGTTATTCAATATGTGACATATAACCACCTTTAATTTTTAGAAGTTACAAGTGCAATACACGTTTCATAGGGAAAATGTCCTTTCTCATCTCCAAACCAAACATATGGAGTTTTATCTAATTTAAGAAAACTACTCATCTTGGAAAAAAACGTTGACACTCGAAACAAATAAGTTAAAAAAGTCTTGATTATCAGAGTAAAATACAATAAGCTTTACATAATGTGATCAAGTCACCAAAATGCAAAGATGGCTTGAGGAATATTTTTACTTTAGGATATTTATTTAAGTACTAGATTAGTGAAGTTTTGGAGAATATATATAATATATAAATTAGGACCACAAATCCTAAATAATTGACTAATTAAAGTAGCTTTAATATATGAAAAAATGGTCTTATGGTACGTGACTTAACATCCGTTATAAAATTTGAACAGAAGTACTAAATTGACACTGATTGAAAGATCCAATGGTAAAATTTAAGAATCGTTATAGAAAATTTAAGAAAATACTAAATAGTATAGGAATTTTCTCGATTTATTTTCTGAAATTACTTTGATCAGATCTGCATCATATCAATAAACAACCATATCTAATTAATGAGCCCTTTCCTCCCACCACGAAAGAGTTAACAGGTGTGGGTTAGGGTCGGGATCCGATCCGTAAACACTTAACTCGTATCTTGATCCGATTATTTTTATAAGTGAAAAAAAATCTCAATCCCGACCCCGACCCGATAAAAGTCGGGACCCGACTTTTTCGGGATCTCGTAGGGTCGGGATAGTTTTATTCCGAATCTCCCGACATATTTTTTTATTTTACGACAACGTTATTTTTTATTAACAATCTTCATTTGAGAAGTTTAAGCATGTTATTAACACGAAAGATAATCCTATTTTAAAAATAACATTCCTAATAAATGAAAAAATAAATTAACATATAATAGAAAAAATAGTGTGAAATTACAAATAATGTAGTAGATAAAAAAATTGATACGTTTTTTATCAGATTATTTTAGTATTTAATTTTATTCACACAATCAACAATTATCATACTAAATGAGATCCATTATCATTATAATTTTTATAATCGGAAAATAATGATCATTTATCTTTTTTGAATTAACAATATAACTTTTTAATTTAAGTATATATTTTTTTAATAGTTTCATATATTCAAAATTAAAAATCTATATTATAGTTATGTAATTATAACTGATATATGAAACAAAAACATTGCATGTCATATGGTAGAGTGTTTACATTGTATGCTGGAGATACAAGATTCGATTCTCACCAGTTGCATTTGATATAAATTAATTGATATTTTAGTATTGAAAAAAAAAACATGTTATATAATATAAAATATAAATTAATTAAAAAATTGGGTCGGGACAGCTGACGAAATCAAAATTGCCACCCTATCCCTATCCTGAAGTTTGTAGGGTCGGAACAAACCCGATCCCGAAGTTTGTCGGATCGGGACAAAACCCGACATTTTCGGGTCAGTCTCGGGTCGAGAAATTTTTGATCGGATGCAGGTCGGAAAAATTCGAATCGACTCACGGATCGGGATTTCGGGAATTTTTCCCAGCGCTACCGGAGAGTATTCACTATTCCCAAAGACTTTTAGCTGTTTTATGCAATAGTTGTTAGACATATAATTAGCTCTATCCCAGAGGAGAAGTTATTTGAGTACTCCCCAAGCCAAGGGAAACAAGTTAATAGGCTAAGAAATAAACGATTTTTTACCATATATTTTTCTTTATTAAAAAAAAAACGATTCTATTATTTTAGGCACTCTTATTAAACTCCCAAGGCCTTATTTAGTACTGTTCAAGACTAACTGAATTTTATAAGCTGAGCAAATAAATAAATAAAAGTTGTGGCCTTCATTCTTCCTTACGGTAGTTTCTCTTTACTATACAATTCTTTTTTATATATATATAATTTGGTAGTAAAGCCCCCATTTAATTAATTAAAAAATAAAATGAGTATGAAAAACGTGCTAAAGTGTTACAAAGGCCAGGACAAAATGTCCAAATTAAAAACAAATTAAACTCGAAAGAAATAAAACAAAATAAAACTTGTGGTCTTTGTTGGTACCACTGCAACTTGCTAAGCTTGTCCGATTGTCATATCTTCACCAACACTTCTTCAGTGTTAAAATTCCCAAAAATAGGGATTCATTCTCTCCATACCTTCTTTCACCGCCTCCTAAAATCCTGAATATACATCGTCATCTCAAACGAATGTAAGGCACTTCTTTAGCCTATAACTCGATAATAGCTCTTAGATATGACGAGAAATCTTTTATAAATTTTCATATTTATAAAGGCTCCTTGTTATCTTTACTATACAGTTCTACAAACCATACCCTACCAATTAAAACTTCAGTCGAAACCTACTATAACACAAAGGAAATTACCCAAAAGATGGAGGTTCAAATTGTTGCTAAAGAAGTAATCAAGCCATCTTCCCTCACTATCAATACACACAATCTATCATTTCTTGACCAACAATTTTACGGTTCCCTTTACGTTCAGTTGTTGTTTTTTTACCATAATACTTCTGTTAATGCCATCGAAGAGATGATCTATGATAAAACTCGATGTCTAAAGCTATCGCTGTCTGAAGTACTGACTCATTACTACCCCTTGGCTGGAAAAATTAAAGATAAATACTCCATATACACAGGTGTAGACGATGGAGTCGAGTTTATAGAAGCTCGTGTTAATGGCACTCTATCAGAAAATCTTGCAAAACACAATATTGATTTACTTTTAGCACAACTTGTTTCCGATGACCGTTGTGAGTCAACGACACGCCCTTTACTAATTATTCAAGCTAGCTTCTTCCCTTGTGGTGGATTGGCTATTGGAATAAACATTTCTCATAGAGTCGCAGATGCCTCATCTTTTACATGCTTTATGAATGCCTGGGCTGTCACAACTATGGGAAATTTTGAAAAACATGCCAAAAAACCTGATTTTAGCGGGTCTCTTATTTTCCCTCCATCTGACCGGTTTGTAGGTGTAGAAGCATGGGAAGGTGTAAAGGGAAAACAGAATCTCGCCAGGAGGAGATTCGTTTTTTCTAAGGCACATATTATTAGTCTACAAGAGAAAGCCACCCAACTAGGTTCTAAACCACCTTCTCGAGTGCAAACAATTTCTGCCTTTTTATGGAGAATTGGAATGAAAACGTTGGTATCAAAATCTGATGGTTATCAAATTTCATCTATCCTAACTATGGCTCTTAATTTAAGAAGTATTTTGCCCCCTCCCATATGTGATCAATCAATTGGAAACTTGTTTGGATTATTTACGGTGCATTACCAATGTGGAAATATGGAGTTACCCGATTTGATTAGTCTTATAAGGGAAAATATTGTTGAGTTCCGCAATATATTTCAAAAAAAAGTTCATCAAGGAGAAAAAGAGTTTTTGGGATATTTGGGAAGTGTTACAAATAAATTGGAAATAGAACCGAAAAATGATGTCGGTGATATTTTTTGGATTAGTAGTTGGTGCAATTTCCCTCTCTATGATGTGGATTTTGGGTGGGGAAAACCAACATGGGTCGCTAATCTGGAACGCGGAGAGAATTATATGGTGCTAATGGATACAAGTGATGGAAATGGCATTGAGGCTTGGGTATCTTTTGATGAAGATGATATGGTTGTATTTGCAAGTGATGAGGAATTGTTGGCAAATGCAACTTTAGATCCAAGTGTTCTTTGATTGGTCTCTTTGCCAGATTAAATTTTTATATTCCGTTTCTTCTTCATTACAAATAAGACAAATGTTACCAGTATTGTTCTTTTAATGTTCACATTTGCATGTTTTATGGTATGATAAGTTGGTCTGTATAAAACTTTTAAAAACTTTAAATCGGGTTGGTTGTGTGCTGGCGTATCTACGACAATCATAGAGTCGGTCTGAATACATTTTGTTTGTTGCCTTCGATCCTGTTATGAAAAGGAATGAATACACAAAGAGCGTTTGGAGCACAACGGATTTAGTTTTTGGCGTTCCCTATCTCTATCTGATATGTTTATCGATCCCTTCTCTATATACTTTTTAATCTCCGCCAAATTGGATCCATGTCGCCAATAAATTGCTGATAAACTACAAACACAATGTACATTAAACAATTAATAGGCTCATATCGCAAGGCCATCCCATTTTTTTTAATTCTTATTCCTCTTAAAGTCCACTTTGCAAATTGTTTCGCAAGCAGACAAGGTATGACAACAGAAAGCTCATTAACCAGTTATTAAAAAGAACGTGGTTAGTATTAGCAGCACAATTTAATTTCAACATAGGGGCTATCCATTGCTGCGTTGAAGTTGAAATAAATTAGTAATAAAAGTTAAGAAAAGGCATCTGGCCTCATTGGCTAAAAAAACCTACCGAGCCCGGTAGCCAATTCAGGAACAAACTAGTTAGCGAGAGTTGTGGTTTACAACCTGTTCATTTTGAAAAAAAAAAAGAGATATTTTTTTTATGTTTTTTATCAAAATCTTTAAATTTTAGTGTTTCAGCCCCTCAATTCCGTAAAATAACTTCATATAAGAGATATTATTTTATTATTTTATTATTTTATAGAAAATCAGTCACTCATTCCATAATTCTGATTTCGTTACTGACGCTTGACATATATGTATAGCGGGCATAAACAAAACTCAAGAAGAAATTTAATTTATGATTACCGTATCGTTGAGAGAAAAAAGTAGACAAATATTTACTCACTGAGAGAAACTTTAAATGAAATACTTTTGGGTAAATATCGAGAAAGTATCCTCGGTATTTTATACTCTCTCAGTTCCCAATTAATTGTGTATTATGAAATTATCTGTAATTTTAACCGTCTTATAACATGTATTAAAATTGTCGAAATGAAAATTTTCAAAACTAAATTATATAATTTAATGTTTGAACTATAAGATTAATTTTTGAAAATTTTCATTCCGACAATTTTGATATAAGTTATTGACTGCTGAAAATTATAAATATTTTCGTATTTGATAATTAATTGGGAACGAAAGTTCGTAAAAATAAGTTATTCAATATGTGACATATAACCACCTTCAATTTTTAGAAGTTACAAGTGCCATACACGTTTCATAGGGAAAATGTCCTTTCTCATCTCCAAACCACACATATGGAGTTTTATCTAATTTAAGAAAACTACTCATCTTGGAAAAAACGTCGACACTCGAAACAAATAAGTTAAAAAAGAGTCTTGATTATCAGAGTAAAATATAATAAGCTTTACATAATGTGATCAAGTCACCAAAATGCAAAGATGGCTTGAGGAATATTTTTACTTTAGGATATTTATTTAAGTACTAAATTAGTGAAGTTTTGGAGAATATATATGATATATAAATTAGGACCACAAATCCGAAATAATTGACTAATTAAAATAGCTTTAATATATGAAAAAATGGTCTTATGGTACGTGACTTAACATCCGTTATAAAATTTGAACAGAAGTACTAAATTGACACTGATTGAAAGATCCAATGGTAAAATTTAAGAATCGTTATAGAAAATTTAAGAAAATACTAAATAGTATAGGAATTTTCTCGATTTATTTTCTGAAATTACTTTGATCAGATCTGCATCATATCAATAAACAACCATATCTAATTAATGAGCCATTTCCTCCCACCACGAAAGAGTTAACAGGTGTGGGTTAGGATCGGGATCCGATCCGTAAACACTTAACTCGTATCTTGATCCGATTATTTTTATAAGTGAAAAAAAAATCCCGACCCCGACCCGATAAAAGTCGGGACCCGACTTTTTCGGGATCTCGTAGGATCGGGATAGGTTTATCCTGAATCTCCCAACATATTTTTTTATTTTACGACAATGTCATTTTTTATTAATAATCTTCATTTGAGAAGTCTAAATATGTTATTAACACGAAACATAATCGTATTTTAAAAATAGCATTCCTAATAAATGAAAAAATAAATTAACATATAATAGAAAAAATAGTATGAAACTACAAATAATGTAGTAGATAAAAAAATTGATACGTTTTTTATCAGATTATTTTAGTATTTAATTTTATTCACACAATTAACAATTATCATACTAAATGAGATCCATTATCATTATAATTTTTATAATCGGAAAATAATGATCATTTATTTTTTTTGAATTAACAATATAACTTTTTAATTTAAGTATATTTTTTATTTTAATAGTTTCATATATTCAAAATTACAAATATATATTATAGTTATGTAATTATAACTAATATATGAAATAAAAAGCATTGTATGTCATAAGGTAGAGTGCTTACATTGTATGCTGAAAATACAAGATTCGATTCTCATCAGTTGCATTTGGTATAAATTAATTTATATTTTAGTATTGAAAAAAAAAAAAACATGTTATATAATATAAAATATAAATTAATTAAAAAATCGGGTCGGGTCGGGACAGCTGACGAAATTAAAATTGCCACCCTATCACGATCCTGAAGTTTGTCGGGTCGGAACAAACCCGATCCCGAAGTTTGTCGGGTCGGGACAAAACCCGACATTTTCGGGTCAGGAATCTTCTCGGGTCGAGAAATTTTGGATCGGATGCGCGTCGAAAAAATTCGAATCGGCTCACGGATCGGGATTTCGGGAATTTTTCCCAACGCTACCTGTGAGTATTCACTATTCCCGAAGAATTTTAGCTGTTTTTTAAAATGAAAATTACTAATGCAATAGTTGTTAGACATATAATTAGCTCTATCCAGAAGTTATTTGAGTACTCCCCAAGCCAAGGGAAACAAGTTAATAGGCTAAGAAATAAACGATTTTTTTATCATATATTTTTCTTTATTAAAAAAAAAAAACGATTCTATTATTTTAGGCACTCTTATTAAACTCACAAGTCCTTATTTAGTACTGTTCAAGACTAACTGAATTTTATAAGCTGAGCAAATAAATAAATAAAAGTTGTGGCCTTCATTCTTCCTTAGGGTAGTTTCTCTTTACTATACAATTCTTTTTTTTTTTATATATAATTTGGTAGTAAAGCCCCCATTTAATTAATTAAAAAATAAAATAAGTATGAAAAACGTGCCAAAGTGTTACAAAGGCCAGGACAAAATGTCCAAATTAAAAACAAATTAAACTCGAAAGAAATAAAATAAAATAAAACTTGTGGTCTTTGTTGGTAGCACTGCAACTGATGCTAAGCTTCTCCGATTGTCATATCTTCACCAACACTTCTTCAGTGTTAAAATTCCCAAAAATGGAGATTCATTCTCTCTATACCTTCTTTCACCGCCTCCTCCAATCCTGAATATGCATCGTCATCTCAAACGAAGGTAAGGCACTTCTTTAGCCTCTAACTCGATAATACCTCTTAGATATGGCGAGAAATCTTTTATAGCTCATTAACCAGTTATTAAAAAGAACGTGGTTAGTATTAGCAGCACAATTTAATTTCAACACAGGGGCTATCCATTGCTGCGTTGAAGTTGAAATAAATTAGTAATAAAAGTCAGGAAAAGGCATCTGGCCACATTGGCTAAAAAAACCTACCGAGCCCAGTAGCCAATTCAGGAACAAACTAGTTAGGGAGAGTCGTGGTCTACAACCTGCTCATTTTCAAAAAAAAAGGAAAGATATTTTTTCTATGTTTTTTGATTGAAATCTTTAAATTTTAGTGTTTCAACCCCTTCAATTCCGTAAAATAAGAGATATTATTTTATTATTTTATAGAAAATCAGTCACTCATTTCACAATTCTGATTTCGTTACTGGCGCTTGACATATATGTATAGCGGGCATAAACAAAACTCAAGAGGAAATTTAATTTATGATTACCGAGTCGTTGAGAGAAAAAAGAAAACAAATATTTACCCACCGAGAGAAACTTTAAATGAAGGAAATGAAACGTCAATTATGGTAAATGTGGGCTAAAATGCTAATTTTTGAGAATATTAATCAAACATATGATTTTTTTACTCATTCATTATTTTTTATCAAAATTAAGTGGTTGCAGCCCTCGACTATTTACTTTCGTGCAGGCATGGTGTTTCATTTGACACAATTGCGAAGCAAACTTCTTGGAGATTTTCTGAAATTGATTAGTGCAACTTATTGGATACATGTTATTTTTTTCTTTTTTTTATGCAATCAAAGATTCAAAGGTTAACGTTAATGCTTCGACAAATAATCATCTCTTCTTACAAATGTATAGATACATAATCATTCAAGTATTTTACAACAAGAAGAAATTCAACACCGACAAGAGGAGATTAAGTGATTCATCATTGACGGACCATAAGATTAAGGCGAATAGCTGGTGGAGAAATCTCGGTATAGATGTACAGGAGCTGGGCCAAAGAGAGTAGAGTACTGAATTTCCATTTTTACGCAAGTGTTGATGATTTAGAGAGCCGACCAATATTATTTTTTTGGTGGGTTGTCTATTTCAAAAAACATGATTTTGCCTTCAAAAATGTACACAAATACATGATATAATTTATTTATTTTTGCTATATTTATGAGCCCTTGGCGGTAGGATGCTCGGTCTGTATGGACTAATGGCTCTCCTCTCGGACGGGTCTGATTTGGACGGAAGTGTGCAACAGGCAGGCAAGGAAGAATAGGGGAATATGCTGTATAGTCTTAATTGATTTTTCCATATACCCCGCCATTCTGTATTCTAAAATGTATTCTAGCATTTCTCAGGCACTCTTACTCTCTACTCCCATGGCTTATTTATTGGGTGCTAGCCAAGACTTTATCAATTTTATATTTTGAGCAAAAAAAATAAACAAAGTGGTGGCCTGCAGTCTTCATTAGGATAATTTCTCTCTCAGTAATCAGTATATAGTTAATAGTTGTACAAACCAGACCTACTATACACAAAGAAAAATACCAAAAAATGGAGGTTCAAATTGTTGCTAAAGAACTAATCAAACCATCTTCCCTCACTATCAATACATTCAATCTCTCATTTGTTGACCAGCAATTTTATGGTGCCTTTTACAACAAATTGTTTTTCTTCTACAAAAACAGTTCTGTTAATGCCATTGAAGATATAATTTCAGAAAGAACCCGATGTCTTAAAGCATCGCTCTCTGAAGTACTAACTGGCTACTATCCATTGGCTGGGAAAACTAAAGACAAATATTCAGTATACACTGGTCAAGACGATGGCGCTGAGTTTATAGAAGCTCGAGTTGATGGCACTCTCTCACAATTTCTTGTTGAACCGGACATTAATTTGTTTCTAGCACAACTTGTTTCTAGTGATAATTGTGAGTCAGCGAAACGACCTCTGCTAATAATACAAGCTAGCTTTTTTTCTTGTGGTGGATTGGCTATTGGGATTAACATGTGCCACAGAGTCACAGATACGGCATCTTTTACATGCTTCATAAATGCATGGGCTGGCACGGCAATTGGAAATCATTACGAAGTGGCTAAACCTGATTTTAGTGGGTCTCTTTTTTTCCCGCCATCTGACCAATTTGTAGGTGCAGAAGCATTACAAGATCCTGTTCCAGGACCCAATCTTGTGGCAAGGAGATTCGTCTTTTCAGCGTCACATATTATTGGCCTCCAAGAGAAAGCCACCAAAATAGGTACCAAAGCACCTTCCCGAGTGCAAACATTATCTGCATTCTTATGGAGAATTGGCATGAAAATGTCTATATCAGAAGCAGGTGGTTACGGGGTTCCATCTACGCTAATCACGTTGGTTTCTGTGTACGAAATAACAATTAAACAATAATAAAGGACTAAACAAGAATTAAACAAAAACCAGTGTAATCTTTATTAATTTCCAATTGGAATAGAAATTACTGATTACAACATGTAGGTACTGAAAAGTAATTAAAGCAAACGTTATCAGATTATTATTAATTAATAATCTGATGTATTGAATTGCAATAAATAGAAACTGCCGGACTGGAAAGTATAAACTTAACAGCCGGACTGTTCTGTTTGAAATTGAAATTACATGACTGAATTGAAACTATTCTAATTACTGAATTAAATTACAGAATAGTAATTACAGCAAAAAACATAACTTTAAAAAAATTACAGAAATGTACAAACAGAATAGAAATCTACAGCTAAGGACAACAAATTAAAATACTGAAATAAAAAAGACATAATTGAAATGCGTAAATAAATTGGACAGAATTAAAAGGCGTAAATGAAATGGACAAAACAGAAATAAAATTAGACGAGGCTACTGTTAACAGTATGCCCTTAACCGATATTCGCCCAATCACCTTGATGTTTCTGGTTGCGTTGGCGCTTCGATCCCAAGGTACAACATCTCGGATGACTCGCCGGAAACTGGCGACGAGTCAAGGTCGAGCTGTTGGTGGGTGGTTCTCTCTGGTTCTAAAATGTAATGCTGTTTTTTGAGATATGATATATGCTGCTGTATTTTATTTCAGAATGTTATGAATGTTATTGACATGTGGGGGGTCTGCCTATTTATAGGCTTGCTGAGTATCTCAGCCATTAAAGTCACTTTACTACTGTCAGTTTTCGAAATTCGAAATTCGAAATTACAGTATTAACTTTGCAATGAATTCATATTTATTGCAACAGTTACAGCTTTGCTGGAAGCTTTTTCCCGAACAGGCGCACTTTTCCCGAACAGGCACGCTTTTCCCGAACAGGCACGCTTTTCCCGAACAGGAACACTTTTCCCGAACAGGAACAGGCGCACTTTTTCCCGTCGAGCTGAAAACCCGACGAGCAAGCCCGCCCGACGAGCAAGCCCATGTGTGGTACACAATACACACATGTGTATGTGGACACACTACTTAATATCCACATGAGATACCTTAGTATATATATTGTAAAATCACTCATGATTTTCCAATGTGGGATAACCCTCATGGGTTAAATCCCATTTCTTTTCTCATTTTCCAGCATTGACTTTATTTCCTCTTTCGAGTACCAACCTTCGAGTCCAATTATCATTCACACCCTTCTTCCGAATAGGTCATGTGATATACCGTTGCGAAGCTCGTCGTACGAGCTACTCAAACGCTTTGAGTATGGCCTCAGAAAAACTGAGTAGTCGCATCTAAAATTGACTCAAAGATGGTCCCTGACCACTTGGAACAACCATGTTTAAAAACATGTTTTCCTACAATTTTTCCAACAATCCCCCACATGAATGCAATTGGCTCGAAAGCCCATGTCCTAAATGCAAATCAAGAGAACCGCAAAAGTTCACTGCCTAAGGTCAGGTAGCGCGCGCCTTGAACCTGCCGTAGCGGAGTACCACCCAGAATACTGCTATTAGGTAGCTGTAAAGCTTTGAACCATCAAGCTTTGTGTATCCTAGAATGTCACCCGCACAGTGCCCTCTCTACCCACGTACTAGGCCCTTTAGTTGTTGTCCATATTTGGTCTGGACTGTCTTGGCAACTTCAACTGAGTGCTCTAGTGACTTAGCCCAAGCTCATCACATGGTACCGGCCTTACACACTAGTTATAGGTGTTCCAAGTCGAAAGTGTCCTGACTCACTTTACTCGACCGTCGAGTTACTTGGATCATTAAGAGCCTCAAGCTCACCCTTACAATGGTACAGGTCTATCACTCTGTCATCGCGGAAATGGGTTGGGAACTCCAGATTCCCGAGTGCTTTGTTCGGTTGCCCTCACAGTTCAGTTTCCCTTTAAACCTATCAGGAAAGATTCCGTTTAGGTTGGGTTGCCTATGGGGGGCCACCAATTTAATGGGCTTTAATCCCATTCCGTTCGATGACGTCTCAACTCCCACTTGAGTCAAGCCTTTAGTTAATGGATCCGCTATGTTTTCCTTTGATCTCACAAAATCTAAGGATACCACACCGTTGGATAACAATTCCCTTACGGATTTATGTCTCCGACGTATATGTCGAGACTTTCCATTATACATATGATCCTGAGCCCGCGCAATAGCTGATTGACTATCACAATGCATGCTTATTGCGGGAACAGATTTTGGCCACATTGGAATTCCTTCCAATAGACTTCTCAGCAAGTCTGCCTCTTCGGTTGCTAAGTCTAACGCTATGAATTCTGATTCCATAGTAGACCTTGCAATACACGTTTGTTTGGAGGATCTCCAAGACACAGCAGCTCCTCCCATTATAAACACATATCCACTGGTGGACCTTGTGCTATTGGAGTCTGATATCCAGTTGGCATCTGAATACCCTTCCAGTACCGCTGGATATCTGGTATAGTGCAGCCCGTAATCGGCTGAAAACCTCATATACTTGAGAAGTTTCATTATGGCCATCCAGTGTTCCTCATTCGGATTGCTGGTGTACCTACTTAGTCTACTCACTGAGTTTGCTATGTCTGGTCTAGTGCAATTCATTATATACATGAGACTGCCTATGACTCGAGAGAACTCCAATTGATTCACACTTTTACCGAAATTCTTTTTCAGGTTACAGTTGAACTCAATTGGGGTTCTAGACATAGCCTTACTGCCCTTGTCAAACTTGTCTAATACTTGTTTAACATAGTGACCTTGGGACAAGGCATATCCTTCTGATATTTTGGTAATCTTCATACCAAGTATTACATCAGCTATACCCAGATCCTTCATATCGAAGTGTTGTGACAACATTTTCTTTGTGGAGTTGATTCTATCATTACTCCCAATTATAATCATGTCATCCACATAGAGACAGACTACGACACAGTCTCTTCCACTTCCTTTAGAGTAGACACATTTATCACACTCATTAATGTGAAAACCGTTTGATAGCATAATTCTATCAAACTTCTCGTGCCATTGCTTTGGCGCTTGTTTGAGTCCATATAGAGACTTTACAAGTTTGCACACTTGTTGCTCTTTACCAGGAACTACAAACCCTTCCGGTTGTTCCATGTAAATCTCTTCTTCCAGTTCTCCATTTAGAAACGCCGTCTTTACATCCATTTGATGTATTTCCATATCAAACAAAGTTGCGAGAGCAATGACGATTCGGATAGACGTTTTCCTGGAGACAGGAGCATATGTGTCAAAATAATCGACACCTTCAGTTTGCCTGAATCCTTTTACTACAAGTCTTGCCTTGTATTTCTCAATCGTGCCGTCAACCCTTAACTTCCTCTTGAAGATCCACTTGTGACCTAGGGGCTTACATCCTTTCGGAAGATCCACTAGTTCCCAAGTGTGGTTTTGCATGATTGATTCAATCTCATTTTGAATGGCTTCTTCCCAATATTGGGAATCCGGTGTTGACATAGCTTGTTTATATGTCACCAGTTCGCCTTCAACCATGAAGGTTAGAAAATCAGGTCCAAAGGAAGTTTCCTTCCTTGCCCTTTTGCTGCGTCGAGGCTCTTCCTCTTCCTCTGTCGGTTAACTTGCCCCCACATTTCCTTCACTGTTCAACTCTACAGTTGGTACAGATGTAGGTAATTTCCGGGAAAATATATCCTCAAAGAAAGAGGCCTTGCGGCTTTCCATATACGTATCTACGTGCACATCGGGATTGTCCGACTTGTGTACGAGAAACCGATATGCACTACTATTATGTGCATATCCGATGAACACACAGTCCACCGTTTTAGGACCAATTCTCATCCTCTTAGGAGTGGGAACTGGGACCTTTGCGAGACAACCCCAGACCCGCAGGTTCTTATAACTGGGTTGATGACCTTTCCATAATTCATATGGAGTCTTTTCTCGCTTCTTATGTGGTAACTTGTTTAAAACATAGTTAGCGGAAAGTATCGCTTCCCCCCACATGTTCTGGGGTAACCCATAACTGATTAGCATAGCATTCATCATTTCCTTTAGCGTTCTATTTTTGCGCTCAGCAACCCCATTTTTCTCGGGAGTGTATGGGGCTGTGGTTTGATGTATAATGTCGCTTTCAGCGCATATTTGCTCAAACGGTGATTCATATTCACCGCCTCTATCACTTCTCAATGTTTTAATTTTCCTATTGAGTTGATTTTCCACTTCGGTCTTATATAGAGCGAATTTCTCTACTGCTTCGTTTTTACTTCTCATTAAGTAAAGATAACAGTATCTAGTACAATCATCTATAAAGGTGATAAAGTACTTTTTCTCTCCTCGCGTTTGTATAAACTTTAAGTCGCATACATCCGTGTGTATTAGACCGAGAGGTTCACTTTCTCGTTCAACATATTGAAACGATGATTTCGTTAATTTTGCCTCTACACAAATCTCACATTTGTGTTGCTTATCAAAAACGAAATTTGGTATTAGTTTTAGTGATATTAATTTCTTTAAAGAATTATAATTCACGTGACCTAATCTACCATGCCACAAATGAAATGACTCAAATAAATAATTAAACTCAGAATTTTTATTGGCCCCTTGGGCAACAGTCATTACATTACTACTGCTAGCCTCAGCTTTAGCACCTTTATTGGGAGCAGGTGTTCCTACGTTTAACTTAAACATGTCGTTGGTCATATAGCCACGGCCTACATAGACACCATTTTTGGTGATTACAATTTTATCGGATTCTAAGACTAGCTTGAACCCGTTCTTCACCATCACAGATCCGGATACCAGATTCTTACGGATATCCGGAACATGGAGCACATTGGTCAACCTCAGCTCTTTTCCCGAGGTCATCCTCATCACCACCATTCCTTTTCCTTCCACCTTGGAAGTAGCAGAATTTCCCATGAAGCAGGTTTCTCTCTCTACTGCCTCATAGGTCTTAAACATCCACCTTGTTGAGCAGATGTGGCTCGTGGCGCCGGTATCCAGCCACCACTCTTTGGGATTGCTCCCCACGAGATTCACCTCAGAGACCACAGCAGTAAAGTGGTCATCATCTCGTCCTCCCTCGGCCAGATGTGCCTGAGCTGGAGCTTTCCTCTTCCCTTTGCCCTTGAAGTTTCTCAGGGGGGGCTTGGGCTTAACAGCGCCTTTATTGTCATAACAGTCCGCGGCACGATGGCCGGTCCTGTTACACACAAAGCAGGTTCCCGCAAATTTCTTTGCGATAACAGCACTGCCTCCGTTGTCAAAACGTTTCCGTTTGACGTTGGAGCTTTTGACCACATTGGCCTTTGCCATCGGGATGTTAGCACCACCGACTCTCCTCACGGAGCGACGGTTGCTCACCTCGATATTGAGCTTCTCAATGAGCCCCTCAAGCTTCATTTCCTTTCGCTTGTGCTTCAGGTAGTTTTGAAAGTCTTTCCAAGACGGTGGCAATTTCTCTATCATGAGTGCCACCTGGAAAGGCTCATTAATCACTAGCCCCTTAGCCTCAAGGCGATGGTAAATGAGTTGGAGCTACTCAAATTGCTCCATGACACCCCTGCTGTCAGTCATACGGTACTCATGAAAGTCTGTGACAACAAATCTCTTTGTGCCAGCGTTATTCACTTTGTACTTGTTTTCGAGAGTCTCCCATAGCTCATTTGTAGTAGCTTTGGGCTCGAAAACACTGAACAGCGTGTCATCTAGAGCACATAGAATATAGTTCTTGCATAGGTAGTCGGCATGTCTCCATGCCTCAACCGTAGAGAACGACTGCTCGTCCAGATCGTCCTCGCTTAGGACGGGAGCAGTCTCCTTAAGAAACTTGGTCAGATTCAGGGTCGTGAGATAAAACAGCATCTTTTGCTGCCAACGTTTAAAGTTGTCTCCCCTGAATTTTTCCGGTTTCTCCAGATGAGAAGTCGGCAAATTAGTCACAGCCGAATACATCGGTGTCTTGCCCTTGGCCACAGCCTTGGCTCTTGCCGCAGCCTTAGTTGCGGCCTTGGTCATGGCCGCTGCTTCGGCCGCAGCCTCAGCTTTGGCCGTAGCATCCGCCATGGCCGCAGCCGCGGTGGCCTCAGCCGCTGCAGCTACGTCATCGGCGGTAGCCCCCACAATCGCATCGCCCCAAGTGTTATGGACATCTCCACCAACCACTGGGTCATGCTCACTTCCGATAGGCAACTGAATAGGCGACGTGTTTGTCATCTGAAACGACAACACAAAACGTATGAGATACGTGTACAATAAATTCTATAAACAAACACCAAAACTGATATTTGGGTTTGTAAAAGAATTAATCAACAAACAATAAAAATAAACTTTTTTATCCTTTTGAATATCAATACGGTTGATATTAAAAGGATTGAACGATTCTTATTGAATACCAATACGGTTGGTATCAACAAGATTCAAAAATAAAAAATTAAAACTGTTTGGAATTTTTCTTTGTAATCAATTTCTAATATAAATTAGAATCGAAAACAAAAAAGCATTATTCCTATTATAAAAATAATTGTATTAATACACGAAAGAAACAACAGGTTATCGGTTAAGATTGTTGGTTTCCGTGTACGAAATAACAATTAAACAATAATAAAGGACTAAACAAGAATTAAACAAAAACCAGTGTAATCTTTATTAATTTCCAATTGGAATAGAAATTACTGATTACAACATGTAGGTACTGAAAAGTAATTAAAGCAAACGTTATCAGATTATTATTAATTAATAATCTGATGTATTGAATTGCAATAAATAGAAACTGCCGGACTGGAAAGTATAAACTTAACAGCCGGACTGTTCTGTTTGAAATTGAAATTACAGGACTGAATTGAAACTATTCTAATTACTGAATTAAATTACAGAATAGTAATTACAGCAAAACACAGAACTTTAAAGAAATTACAGAAAGGTACAAACAGAATAGAAAGCTACAGCTAAGGACAACAAATTAAAATACTGAAATAAAAAAGACAGAATTGAAATGCGTAAATAAAATGGACAGAATTAAAAGGCGTAAATGAAATGGACAAAACAGAAATAAAATTAGACGAGGCTACTGTTAACAGTATGCCCTTAACCGATATTCGCCCAATCACCTTGATGTTTCTGGTTGCGTTGGCGCTTCGATCCCAAGGTACAACGTCTCGGATGACTCGCCGGAAACTGGCGACGAGTCAAGGTCTAGCTGTTGGTGGGTGGTTCTCTCTGGTTCTAAAATGTAATGCTGTTTTTTGAGATATGATAGCTGCTGTATTTTATTTCAGAATGTTATGAATGTTATTGACATGTGGGGGGTCTGCCTATTTATAGGCTTGCTGAGTATCTCAGCCATTAAAGTCACTTTACTACTGTCAGTTTTCGAAATTCGAAATTCGAAATTACAGTATTAACTTTGCAATGAATTCATATTTATTGCAACAGTTACAGATTTGCTGGACGCTTTTCCCCAAACAGGCGCGCTTTTTCCCGACGAGCAAGCAAGCCCGACGAGCAAGCAAGCCCATCGAGCAAGCAAGCCCATCTGTGGTACACAATACACACATGTGTATGTGGATACACTACTTAATATCCACATGAGATACCTTAGTATATATATTGTAAAATCACTCATGATTTTCCAATGTGAGATAACCCTCATGGGTTAAATCACATTTCTTTTCTCATTTTTCAGTATTGACTTTATTTCCTTTTTCGAGTACCAACCTTCGAGTACCAACCTTCGAGTCCAATTATCATTCACACCCTTCCTCCGAATAGGTCATGCGATATACCGTTGCGAAGCTCGTCGTACGAGCTACTCAAACGCTTTGAGTATGGCCTCAGAAAAACCGAGTAGTCACATCGAAAATTGACTCAAAGATGGTCCCTGACCACTTGGAACAACCATGTTTAAAAATATGTTTTCCTACAATTTTTCCAACAAATCATGCCCCTCAATTTAAGAAATGTTCTACCTCCTCCAATTTGTGATCAATCTCTTGGAAACCTGCTGCAAGTCTTCATGATGCATAATAATGGAGCAAACATGGAGTTGTCAATATTGACTGGTCTTGTAAGGGGACAGATTATAAAGTTGCAAGAAACATATCAGAATAAAATTTGTCAAGGAGAAAAGAATTTCATCGGATTTTTGCAGGGAAGTATACAAGAATTGATGGAAATAATGTTTCAACAGGATGTTCAGCGTAACTTTGTGATTAGTAGTTGGTGTCGTTTTCCTCTTTAAAATGCAAATTTTGGGTAGGGAAAACCAGCATGGGTTGCTTGTTACGGCCCTGCAGCGAATAATATGCTGATGATGGATACAGCTGATGGAACTGGCATTGAAGCTTGGGTATGTTTACCTGAAGATGATATGGTAGTATTCGCAAGTGATGAGGAGTTGTTGTCGAATGCAGCTTTAGATCCCAGTGTTGGTTGACTACTCTGCCAGTATGATTGTTACATTTCTTTTCTTACATTTACAAATAAATAAAAAGAACGCAATAAGTGTATTTTCAATTTCAACTTGTATTCCTTTTTTTTACTTTGCACTTTGAAATCTCTTTTCATGTTTTGTTGTAAGGTTCTTCATCTTTCCTTTATTTACATCAATATTAAGAATTGCGTGTTTCCCGCTTTCTGAAAAAAAAAACGAAGGTATCTATCCCCTTAAGTTTTTCAACACGAGAACTTGAATAAGAACAGATATTCTAATAGTATGACTCCTACCTTGATAGTAACAGTCGACTCAGCCGTATAACTTTGAGAAAGATAACATGTATCGGTTGTAAAATAGTCACATTATTTTAAGATTCGGGTCTAAGTAAGAATTTCGGGAACTGAATATAACTTTAATAAATAAATAAAACGGCGAGCACGAAATAGATACTCTATATAGTGTGCATTCCTAGCCAGCATGAAGACTCGACCTCGCCAACAATTTTCCAATCGACCCCATGAGTTAAGTACAACAAAAGAAACATTTATAACCACACACGACCAAGGAAATATGTATAAAAACCACTGTTTTAAAAAGCTCGCAACGTTGTGCGATATAGTGGTTTTTGAAAGAAAAACGCAACGCTAAAACGCTATTTGGATGGAAAAACGCTAAATTCGCGCTATAGCAACGCTATTTACGCTATAGCGGACGCTATTTACGCTACAGCGGACGCAGTCAAATTTTTTTTTTTTTTTTTTGTCAAAATTTTAATGAAATTATTGGAGGTTAAAGAGAATAAAACCCCAAAACTCTTGCAAACAAAGTAAATACTCTGGCATCTCAAGTATAATCATTTTGTGATTATTAGTTACAATTTTTTATATATATTTAGTTAATTTTTATTAGATATTTTGAATTTAGTGCTATATTTATATGTATTTAGGCAAAAAAAAAAAATACACCGCAAAGCGCTATGTAGCAACGCTATTTACGCTTTTAGCGTTTCTCTCGAAAAAACGCTACGGTAGCGATAACGCTATTTAAAACACTGATAAAAACAGATTGAAGACAACAATATAAACCTCAATTAAATTGCAGCATAACAAGTGAAAACACAAAAGACCGTCCATCCTCACGAGCTAAGAAAAGCTCACCAAACAAACGAGACCTCATACAGTAAAACCGATTTCTGAACTACTTAATCCCTATACACAAGAACCAGTTTCAAAAACTTTACAATTTATGAAGAAAGCATAGCAATAAGGCAAACCAGCAGTATAATAAACCCAACAAACCAAACCCAACAAACCCATCTTTTTCCCCCTTTCTTCAGTTGCTTGGCATAAAACAAACTATTAGTCCCACCACTCACATAACTCCCAGCTCTAGCCACATTATGCTCAATATCATCGATTTTCTCCCCTTGAGCCTCAACCAAAACTGCCATATCTAGGAAAACCTGGTGCAAATTGTCCAAACTCTTTTGTATATCTATCACAGCCTCATGCCTTTCTTTATTTTCCATAACAATTTCCAATTTTCCCTCAAAAATGTCCAACTTCAAACCACCAGAAACCAATTTCTCAACCACTTCTTCGCTGGCAACTTCCCCAGTTGCATTATAGTATCTCCTTTTTAAAAACTCTTTGTGGTCAGATAAAATCATATTCCTTAGTGTCTGAAAATCGTTCATCAGCTCCTTCAATTTGATTTTAAGACCATTAACAACAGATGCCTTGGTCCGATCAACAGCAGATTCTCCTTCGCTTCTGTTAGATTTTTCCAGAAACTCTAGCTTTGATTTTATAGTTTTGACCTTCCGAAGTACAAGCGTCACGTCAGCATCCATTCGGTCCCTTAGCCCGCGAAGTATCTTAGCGCTATGAGTGGATTTTGTTTCTGCGTTTAGGTTTTGGAGATCGACTAGAAGACTGTTTATCTCTTCCATTTCGGATTTTATGGGATTAACTTGTTCGAAAAATTGCAAGAGCTTTTGTTCGTCTGTGTTTGAGATTTTATTGCCTTTTTCGACGTCTCTATTATCTGCTATTTGGTCTTTCTCAGCCTGTTTCTTCAACTCCACATAGCTTACGAATGAGTTAGTCATTAGGTCATTCATCTTGTAAGCAAATTTTGAGTTCCTGCATATCAGTAAAATATTTAAAAATCTGCAAAAAGGCCTTAATAAAGACTAAAGAGGAAAAAACCTAGGAATGCAATCAGAAGAAGGCTAATGAAAAAACTTATATGCTCCTCAACGGAGCTAAGAAAATTGTTTCCTAATCTGGATTCTCAATTCCAATTGGCATTTAAGTGACTTGGTTAATATTTCATTCATCTTATAGGCACAAATATTACATTATCTGCACATATGATAACTCAAGAAACCCCAAATTGTGAACAGTTTTTAATACAAAGATGGATGCATAATAAGTAGCATGCCCCTGATCGAAACGAAGTACTTTATTATTCTGTTATATTCCAATTCATATAACTTCAAATTTTACCTGGTCATATTCTCATATAATCGATTGCAAAGTACTACAGTGGGAAAAAAACTTTACTCATATCTGACGACAAACTAAGTTCTAAGAATAAAAACAAGAAATATGTTTAGAAGAAAGACGATTGACAATTAAGATATTCCCCTAGATCAAAATATAAAAATGTATTTCCTCGACCTGTATTTAGAAATCCAAAAATTGACTTAAATCGTTTTGGAAATCAAAAATTTATATAGGACAGAATCTCTCACTCTTAGATAAAAAAAAACCTCGTAGGAGTTTAAACACTACTCTCGGAAAAAAAGTTATATTCAAGTCTGTACAAGAATTACTCAAGAATTTAACAAAAATAAGAGGGGAAGGTTTCTAAATCCCCGGTGTATCCATAGGTTTATTTTTTACCTTTCCCTAAGAAAACCACAATTCTCAAATATTTAAGTCCATCCAGCGACATAATCACACACTTTATAACTTCCGACTCCTACAAAAATTTAAAGACATTTCGATTCATCACATCATCAGGGAAAACTAACTAATAGGTGAACACTTAAAAACCTTAAAATCATTCACACACATATCAATTATTCACCCCTGATAGAGAATTTTACCAGAGCTCACCAAAGTTGTTCTAGATCCAAAAAAAAAACTCTAAAGAATGTATAAATAAATACAGTTATGTTAAAAAGGTAACTAAGATGCAGTAATAGTTATCTTCATGTGTATAAGAATGAGTTGAGAAATAAAAGTGGGAATATCATCAAACTGTTGGCGTTCAACACAAAATCAAGATCGATTGAAAGCTATATACACTTTTTAAGGAATTAAAATCTTGAATGAAAAATCCCTTTACAACACAACGTTGAAGTACCAAGTGAATATCGCAACACAAATTTTAAATGCTCAAGAACATAATTCTTTTTTTGTAGGAAAATTAGAAATCTAATGCAATGCTAATATCTAGTAACTACAGATTTATTTTTAACCTTTCCCTAAAAAATATAATAATTCTCAAATATTCAAGTCCATCCAGCAACAAAATCACACACTTTATGACTTCATAACCCTAAAAAACCGTAAGAACATTTCGATTCATCACATCATCGGGGAAAATATATGAATCTCGACTCAAAACATACTTAAGATTTTAAGGGAGAAAAACTAACTACTCCTTAATAAGTTAATTAATACATGAACACATCTCAATAATTCACCCCTAATAGAGAAATTTACCAGAACTCACCAAAATTGCTGTGGATAAAAAAAAAACACTCTAAAGAATATATAAATAATTACAGTTATGTTGAAAAGGTAACTAAATGTAGTAATGGTTATCTTTATACGTGCAAGAACAACTTGAGAAATAAAAGCAGGAATATTATAAAAAAGTTGGCGTTCAACACGAAATCAAGATCGATTAAAACCTATATTTTCTAAGGAATTGAAATCTTGAATGATAAATCCCTTTACAAGACAACGTTTAAGCATCAAGCGAATCTTACGACACAAAGTTTAAATGCTCAAGCACATAGTTCTTTTTTTATAGGAAAAATAGAAATATAATGCAATACTAGTATCTTTTAACTAAAGATTTACTTTTGGCCTTTCCCTTAAAAAAACACAATTCTTATATATTCAAGTCCATTAATCACACACTTTAAATAAACATCAAAGGGGTTAAAGAAATCGAACCTCTACTGAAGTAGTGTAGATATATATATATATATATATATATATAAGATAGATATATATATAGAGAGAGAGAGAAACGAAGAGTAATCGCGATGGTTGGGGAATTTCAAATATTGAATCTGTTGCTTGGTTATAAGTATTAAGTAGCCGTTAAATACTTTTATCCTTCTATTTTGAGGTCGGTTATGTGGACTACCAAAATAATTTCTACACTTTGTTTAGTCCCTCATTTTGGTTTAATCGTCCACGACGCAACTATATATATAATTTTTTGATCGATTTATAATTTATATTAAAATTATTAAAATAATTTTTTTTAAAACTAATAATAAAATTTAATATTTGAATTATATGATCAAATTTTAACATTCTGACAATTTTGATATAAATTCTTGACCGGTCAAAATTACACGTAGTTTTGTAGTGGACAATTAAATGAGAACGGATTGAGTAATTTTTTTTTTTTATATACCCCTTTTGGTTGATATATTAAAATTACATTTATAACCTTAGTTTTTAAGTAAAAAAATAAATTTTATTTGAAAATTTTGATGATTTTAAGTTGAAATTGAAGTGAAATAGTTTTAAATATTTAATATTACAGTTTTCAAATCAGTATATTTATTTAAGGACAAATGTAATTTTTTGTAAATAAATATAAACCCCCCAAGTCTTTGATTACTAGTATATGCAATCGGTTACTATATATTTCCCGTAGCCATTTTCAAAATTATATGACTTATTGATGCAGAGATAATCGAGGTATGCGTCCTTATTATAAAAAATTATGAAACAGTAAAAATTATGTGTATTTTAATTAAAATATTTATTTCATCCACATTTTTATTATTCTTATTAATAAAATAAAAATATGGGGTTTCCCATCATTATATATATATAAATTTAAATAAAATATTTTTAAAATAGTGTTTATTAGCTCCTCCTCTATAAAGTTCATGGTTCCATCCCTGGGTTGGTGGTAATTTTTGGGGCAAAACTTGTTTGTATTCCATAAATAACATTTTAAAATATTTACACTAAAAGTATCTGAATGCTAATTAGGTTTCTTCTATTATAAACAAGCTTGTTTTTGTACTTTAGTATGTCTTTTTTCCTATAGTAACTTAAAAAAAAACAACTCTCTACATGCATAGTTATTGAAAAATAAGTGCATAAAAGTAAAATCATCAAAAGGATAACAAAACGCAATGTTATGTCATTTAAATTAGTCGCATGTTGTTTGCAAATATCAGATATATAGTATAAGGAGTTAATAGCTATATAAAAAAAAGAAGTTAATAGCTATATAAAAAAATGAAGTTAATAGCTAGTAAACAAAGTACATGGGTTTATTTGAAATACTACATAAGGACTATTTGCTGTTTACCAAAAATCTACTAATTTTGTTCCTTAATCGATTAAATATCAATTCTTTGGTACATTTTACGTGTGACTTCATCATTTTTTTTTTTTTGAAAATTAATAACCCTCATTTTGGAGGTACCCTGCTTCACATGCATCAGTAATCGAGCTCTGGTAGTGAACGTGCATACTAGACTATCAAACACTTGAACCAATCAACTTGCTTAGTATGACTTCATTAGTTATATCTATCATATGCGTGTAAATCGATTTGAGAAAAAGCTGATTGCTCGTGCCATTGCAATCTTATATGTGAGATTATGTATTCATGTATGGACTATAGTGCTACTCTTCCTTGAATGCAACTAATATTTTCCATTAGACGTAGGCATGAGTCCCATGTCTCGATCGCACAAATGGACTTCATGATTGAGAGTCATGTTGGACCGCATGTTGCATTAGTTAGAAAGAGTTGACGTATTGTATGGGAAATAGAAACAAAAATGTAATGAGATAACTTTAAAAATTGCAATGTAAACACCTCGATCGTCTATACTATGTTAGACGATAAATAAAACTCAGGAATTGAACGAGGTGGAAAATCTGCACTTCTGCCAATATGATTTTGTCCTAATAAGAGAGGATCATTTTGATTGTCATGTATCAAAATACGTCGAATTATAACCGGCAAATAACTTACCTAAGTCATCGATTATTTTTTTTCAAAAACTAATCATATATACTGTTTAAATGTTAAACTATATTATTAACTTTTGAATATTTATGTTTCGATACTTTTTTATACAGTTTATTGGTCAATCAAAATTACACGTATATTCGTACCAAACAATTAAATAGGAAGAAATAGTAATTTTCTTATGAAGTATTGTAGAAGACCGTCTATTTCCCAACACTTCCACTCATTTGTGGGTTGGCCAATTTTCGATATGCTCAATAAGTGCAATCAACAAATTGGGTGAAGGTGGTTAATCATACAAACCGGCTTAGTCTTGCCTCTGATACCATGTACAAATCCGTCCATTCCTCCAAAATACCTATTAGTATTAGTAAAGAAGGAGAGGAACATATATTAATTATTGACAGGGGCGAAGCCAGGATGTGTAAATGGGGGGTGCCAAAATATACCAAAAAAAAAGCAACTTAAAATAATAATTTTTCATACTCACCCATAATCTATATACCCCATTTAAGTGTTGTTGAACAAATACCAAAGCATAAACACAAAAATTATTGCAAATAACTAACATGATACCTGATAAAATCAAAAGAAATGAACCCGACGGCTGCTCGCATTCGCAAATGCATCAATGATAGTTTCCGTGCTAAATTTTGAAGCAATATCTTTCTCAATATACATCATCATACAATCTTCAAGATAATCGGCTTCCATTTTATTACGAATACTAGTTTTGATGATATTCATAGCTGAAAATGATCTTTCTGCGGTGGCAGTAGAAACGGGAAGAGTAAGCACGAGAACCACAATTCTATAGCTGATATGTTGTAGACCATTTTGTTTCTACCAACCATTGACAAAGCTCGGAAATCGATGATAAATTCTTGTATTCAGGAAGAGAAATAACACAATTCTCGTAATGTCGAAGTTCCAATTTCAAGTTACTTTTCTCAAACTCCGTAAAGTCCTCCGGATAAAATTTGTCAACAAGTAGACAAATATCATCAATTTTGAATATTGAAGAGTGACAATTAGGATTCAAAGTAGAACTAAGAACTAACAATTCCATTACTTGCTCATCAAAGCGACGATTTAGTTCTTGAATTTGAGAATCTATAGCACGATAGAAAATATCAACTCTATAGCGGTCAAGTACTGAAAAGTTATCACGAGTGGGATCATACCTCGAAGAATATTTTGCATTCAAGTTTGGGATATCAATGTTGCGTGATTCACAAAAGAGTTTGACGGTAGCAACCAAATCATCGAATTCATCATCTCTAAGATTTTGAAGAAGGCTTTTAGTAGATAAAACCATTGAAGTAGCCTTAAGAATGTCTTGAGTTTTAGATTGCAAAGCTAGACAAAGAGAATTCGTGATTCCTAACATTGACTTCATAAGATGAAGTATAAAGACAAATTCAAAGGAAGTTAATGCCTTATGTGTTGAACGAGCTTCTCCCTTTAGAGAAGTAGGTCCATCTTCATAAATATTAAGTAAAACCATGCAAGCAGCACTATACATTTTTATCAAGCTAGAAACAGACTTTAGGTGAGAACTCCAGCGAGTATCACCAGGTCGTTGCAGATTACCAATTTGATTTAATCCTCTTCCAGTCTCAAGCTCTTCAATGGAAATTAAGAAAGCAATATCATCGGCATGGGAAGCTTTCAACTCATCATTTCTCTTGCATGATGCACTAACAATATTCACGATCCGAAGCAATTTAGCAAAAAATCGGTCGACTGGAAGCACTTCTTTTGCTGATGCCACTAATTCTAATTGTAATCGATGTGCGAAGCAGTGAACATAATAAGCATATGGGCAATCACTTAATATCAAAGCTTGTGGTCCATGAAACTCACCCCGCATGTTACTTGCACCGTCAAATCCTTGTCCCCGAATATTCCGAATATCGAGATTGTGGTGATTGAGAACTGAGCATATGCTATCTTTTAGTGTCACTGCCATAGTGTTGGGAACATGAACAATACCAAAAAAACGCTCCCGTATCATTTTTATCAACAAATCTTATAACTACTGCCATCTGCTCCTTTTTTGATGCATCTCGAGCTTCGTCCACTATAATGCAGAATTTAGCATGTCCAATTTCTTCTCGAATCACCTCTTTCACTTTTATAGAAAAGATATGTAAAATTTCTTTTTGAATATCAGACGACTTGTAAGTGGCATTCTTTGGAACATTTATCAATGCTTTGGTGGCTTCTTCATTATATGATGCTAATAAATCATAAAACTCAAGGAAATTACCACGGTTGTTTGATGTTGATTTCTCATCATGCCCTCTGAAAGGCATAGCTTGAAAGGCCAATCTTCGAACCAAGTTAATAGAAATTTTTAAGCGAATGCGATTGTTAAAAACTTGTTCGGCAGAAAATTTTACAATCACCCTTTCAATATTTTGAGTTGGGTTTTGTATTTCCTTCCATTTATGTTCAGCGGTTCGATGACAAGAATCGGAATTAACACCTTCATGCAAACGAAAAGAACAAGTTTTCCCGCTATTGACCTTCCTCCAACCATCAAAACCTTCAACAACAAATGCATTATGTCCTGCAAAACTAGACCCATCCGGAGGCGCAAAAAGGAAACAAGGAAAACAGAAAGCCTTGTTCTTGGCCACTGAATATTCCAACCACGAAAATAAAGCAAACCACGGAGCTTGAAATCTTCGAGGACGAGCCTTGGCGGATGCAAGAGTATACGGATATTTTTTTCCTAAATCGGGACGATTTGGACCATGTAGAGTTATGTACGCCCTACGAACTTCGTCACGCCTATTAACAGGATACTCCCAAATTTTTCTACGTAATCCAGGATCACGCTCTAGCGAATTAATATCAAATTCTACTGTGTCGATTCTTTGAATTTTTGTTGGAGGACTAGGCGTATCGATTGTCACGTGATCAACGCTACTACCAACATTCTCTTCCGTCGGAGAAACATTAGCTCTCTTAAAGAACGAATTTATTTTAGGTGTCTTTCCCATTTTATACTCGATAAAAATATTAGCGATGCCAGATCTGCAGATTAAAACTCTAAAAGTTAATAGCTTATTTTTTTTTCCCTTTGAGTACTTTAATCAAACACCTATGGTGCAACATAACATCAATACATATAATAAAAAGAAGCATATTAAAGGAAAAAATAAATAGAAGAGTATACCTTGCCGAGCCAGAAGGATAGAATTGTTGATGTTTTTTTAATTAAATCTAACCCCAATCAATGCGGTGCAGCAGCACAGAAGAGTGAAGTTTTTCTTTTTTCAACTTTGTTTTTTTATTTTGATACACACGCTGACACGCACGAAGAGAAGTGTTGTTGATGTTATTTTTTTTTTAATTAAATCTTAAAGAGTCCAATATCAAAGAAAAATATAATTGGGTCTTTCGGCCCAAATTTAATTATTGTGTTTTGGGTTCAAACATTAGCTATAAATATATGTACAAGTAACATATTTTTATGGGGTGCCAAATCTACACCTAAAAAGAAATTGTACTAAAAAAAAAATTGCGTCACTTGGAATTTCTAAAATTATGGGGGGTGTCGTGGCACCCGATCGTCCCCACTTAGCTTCCCCCTAATTATTGACTTAATCATTGGCTTTATAATGCATAAATGATGTGATACAATTCCAATATGTCTTAGTTGGATTAAATTTATTAACTTTTGGAACAATTTAAAAATAAAACCTGTTTTATATTGTTACATTTACCGCCATTCTCGAATCTTAAACAAGACAAAATATAAGAGAGAGTGTGAGAGTGACAGAGAACAAAACAAGGATGAGATTGAAAAAAACGAGATACATGTCATCAACATGGACATGGATATCGACGATGGACTTGGAATTACAGAACCTTGTTACAAAGACCTTTTCGTCTTTTTCTATGTGTTTATTTATTTTATATATGCTCCTACTTTTCCTATGTTTATTTAGTTGTACCAAAAACATTTAACATCTTAAACTTGTTGAGGTTTTTTTTTAAATGGAGAATTATGGCTACCCGAGACCGTCAATGCCTCAACATCCAACTCCGAGATATAGCCGAAGTGGCTACGAACCCTCGGATACAGAGACAGAATGGCAGGAGAGAAGCCAAAACGATGAAGATTTTGGTTTAGTAATTCCTGAAACGTTTTTCGACCATGCAAGAAACAAAAGGCTTTTGAAACCAAAGACAAAATCTTCTTCGAGGTATCAAGATGATGAACCCTCGTTACGGGAGGGTGATTTGGGCCGAACTCAGAATAAGAGCCCCTTGAAAGTTAGTAGAAGAACTCCTTCAAGATATGAAGACCAACCCTTGTCTCGAAACGGAGAAAAGGTGGATTTGGGTATGGATAGGACCAGAAAGAAGAGCCCTTTGAAGTTTGGATACGAAGACTATCCCTTGTTTCAAAATGGAGAAAAAAGGGTCGAAAAAGCTGATTTGGGTTCGGCCCGGACGAAAAACAAAAGCCCTTTGAAGTTTGGATATGAAGACGAACACTTGTCTCAAAATGGAGAACAAAGAGTTGCTAAAGCTGATTCGGGATTTAATCGGAATAAGAGTAAAAGTCCTCTCAAGTTGAGGAGAAGACAGTCTGCGAAATTTGAAGATGAGCTTTCGTCTCAAACAAGTTGGAATTATAGTGAGAAATTAAACTATGGGCATAGGTCACAATCGGCTCCAAAGCCGAGATATGGTCATAAAGAAAATGGGCAAAGGAATCCTTCGCCAATGGCAAGGATAAAAGAGAGCGAAATGAATCATAAAAAAACTCTTTCAGTTGGGGAACTTAATGAAATGGTGGCTAATGAAAAGATCTCTAGAACTGGTGGTACAAAATTTGAAAGCACCGAGTCCATTTCACAAGGTGATATTTTCTTTTCTAAAGAATATAACGCCTCGAAGATAGCAACGCAAAAGAACGTGTTTGTTAGAAACGATATTGGAAGGAATTACTTGCCTAGTAAACCTAACGAAGAAGTTGGTAATCGTGATTATAGTAATCAAAGAAACTCAATTAGTATGGCCAGTACAAAAAAAACTACGGCCTCTAGTTCTACTACTAGTAAAGCAAGTTCCTCAAGTTCAATGGCATTAAGGTTTGTAACCAACATTAAGAAGAATGAGACAGACCCATGGTTTTCTTGTTTAAAGAGCAGAAATTGTAAGAAGTCAAATTCAGCGGAAAAGATTAATGAATTCGACGAAACTGGTTTTATTGAAAAGGCGTTTGTTGTTGAAAAACTTAGGCAGTTTTGGGCCGACAAATATCAGCCCTCTTCTCTTGATGGGTTCACTTGCCATAAACAAGAAGCCCAATCTCTAAAGCTACTTGTAAGTGATAATGATAGACAATTATTTACATATCTCAATAAAAATCTAGTTCGTCTTTCCCACGCTTTTTATTATTTTTGGTATATAATATATAGGTATCTGGTGACATAACTCCACACGTTCTGCTCAGGGGACCTCGAGGTTCTGAGATAAAAGCGCTCGCTATGGCTCTTTTGTGTGAAATTTTTGGTGATTCGGTTCAGGATGTATGTGCTTTTTCCATGGCAAATGACTTAAAATGGTAACTTGTATACAAATTGCGTTGATTTTTAACAACTTTGTGATATCTTTCGCAGGTATCTCAAGAGCTGAGATACTTCCACATTCAGGTAGGGGATTATTGATTTTCTGAAAAGAAGTGTAAGATGGTCTCTTTAAGGATAATGTAATTAAGCTCTGGAATTGTCCAGACTGTTCCGTCAGATCATATGTACTTAACGAGGACAAACCTCAATTTTTTTCGATAGCGAAGCAGATAGAGTTACAACAATAAGAATATTAACTTGTAAAACATGGGCTATCTCCATGTTATGAAATTTTAAAGGAAATGATTGTTATCATGGGACAGAACATTCCAATCTAGGATTTTGGGTGTACTTTTCGTCAACATTTTTTTTTATCCTTGACAAGTTCTTAGTATAACACAGGTTAAGTCACCAAACCTGATTAGTTCAAAGACCTGTTCCAGTTATATGGTCATGAGTTTATCGAACATACTTCTTCAGAACTAGGTTGATATAAATGCTTGGATAGCCGTTAAATATATATCTTTTTTGGGGTAACTGTGAGACTTTATATTGAACTTAATGTAAAATAATTGTGCTATTGCAGGAAATCAAACCAATGCAAGTGGTTGTTCCTGTGCTCTCTAGTGCTCATCATATGGAGTTGAATGCTTATAAAGAACCTAATATTAGTTACGCTTTAATTTCTTTAGTGAAAGAAATAAGCAACAACTTTTCTATGACTCCTGATATCAGTTTTGCAGTGAAGAGAACGGACTTTAAAGGTACCTAGCAGAATGCACAAATTTTCTGCATAGAGTTGTAACAAATTCGGAGTAATTTCCTGATGTTTTTGTTTGTTGCTTGCAGTGATAGTTCTTTATGACGTTGACAAAGCAACTGAGAAAATACAGCACTTGATAAAATGGATAATAGATTGTTACTCGGATTCTGTTAAACTCGTACTTTGTTGTGAAGATGATGAGGGCATACTCGATTTGGTTAAAACCCGATGTAAATCTGTTAAAGTGGATGCTCCAGTTACTCATGAAGTAAGCTGCAACTGATGGCACTTTTATTTTATACTATCACTCCTACTTTCAAGGCTTTTCATATAGCAAGGGTTTTCATGGCCTTTGAATAATAGGGTCATTTTTCAGTGCAACACAGCTTTGTCAATGATAATTGATTTGTGTTCAATTTCCACTTTTAAAGCATATACCATGAAAGTTTCAAAATTCATAACACTGTGATGTGAATCTATGTTGTCACTTGTCAGATAACAATTTGAAGGGAAAAACACTGATATTAATTATTCATATATAACAATGGGATACGCAAATAATCAAAATGCGATGATTCCGTCCAGTATTCCGTGCAATATTCATATGTAGAATTTTTTATAAAACCTGGTAATAATATTGAGTCCATATGTTCGCTCAATGTTCATGCTTGAATTTAATCATCATTGTGAAATATTTGCAGATCATGGAGGTTCTTAATCATATAGCAGTAAGAGAAGAATTTTACTTGCCCATGACTTTTTCAGCTAAGATAGCTAACAAATCAAGACATAACCTGAGGCAGGCAATAATGGCACTTGAAGCATGCAGAGCGCATAAGTAGAGTCATTTAGTATATTCTCTCTTTTCTCTATGGTCTATTAGTTTCCACTGGTTTCCACTAACATTGTATTACATACCTATGCAGTTATCCCTTCGTCGATGAGCAACCAATTCCGTTAGGGTGGGATGAGGTTGTGGAAGATCTTGCTAAGGAAATTCTATCTGATCCATCTCATTCGAGGTTAATGATCCCTTTTTTCTTCGAATATTGTACAGATTAGAGGGTATTGATTGGATGTATCGCGTATGTTGTCTTGTTGTGCATAATATGAGGGTCACCCACTGATTTCTTTACTCACATTGTCTCACCCATACACGGGAACTCAAAACTTCGTATATAATGAAATAAATGAAAAGCAATGAAGAGCTTGAATCTAAAATCTACATTGATTTACTTGAGTTTACTTGGAATTTTTAAAACCACAAATATGTAAGATCGTCCGTTGTGATTTATCAGGATATTTTTCGTTCGTGGTAGGCTTCAGAAACTTCTTGTGGAGTACATTCACCCTAAACTGATTTTACAGGTATGCCACTATGGAGTATGGACTGTCAAAAAATGTATCAGATGACAGTTATATAGCTTATATTACACTAAGATTATGTAATGCCTTTAAAAAAAATAGCACCCACCACTTTGTATAATGCTTTTGTATTCATGCTCAAAGGAGTATAAGTTTTACCTTAACTATATTTCAGAGAAAAAGGGGGTTCTCTTCCAGCTGACAATAACTGTATTGCCTCAAATTTTCTTAATTACTGTTTTGCAACTGGTAGGGGCTTGTTGAACACTTTCTTAAGGCAGTTGTTGGTAAATCAAAGAGAGAACTTTACTATTGGCATGCTTATTATGTAAGTTCTCGTCACCGGTCACTCTCTATTTCTTGTTTCTTTCTCTTCTGAGGTTAAGAGATCCTAAATCAATGTGCATTTCCAGGAGAAGCGACTCCCAACTGGAACAAGCGCATTGCTGAAATTAGAAGGTAAGAAAGAAAATAATCATCACACTAAAAAACATAAAATTATATGATGCTTTAATGTGACTAGAGTGTTTTGTTTTATTTGCTGAAATTTGTTGTTTTTTATGCAGAATTTGTAGCCAAATTTATGGGCATGCACAGACGAGGAACTCTAATCAAAAGAAACATCTAAGGGTTGACAGGGTGATCAAAGATATATAACATTTTTAGCTTTTCTTGTGGGATTTATTGTGAAGAAAGGAGATTACTACAAACTTATTCCTTGGTTACTGAAGAAAAAGAAATACTTTGCCTCAATCTACATCCATGTGTATAAGTTTAGGTGAAGTTTGTGGCATATATTTTTAGAAAAATAAAGATTTTTATGCCATCCTGAAATGTCGTACTTTAAACATTAAACGTATCTTTCGAGTTTAAGCACTGTACTTGGTTGTCTGGTAGAATCACTCTGTGTAACACAATTCGGTATTGAACTTAAAAATCGTGCTTTGAAGGCAGAAGGGTTTTAGCTTGTTTAGTCAAGTTTCAAATTGTTTCCTTTCCAAATTCATACTACACGTCATCCGGAAAATTCAACTTTTGTTTAAAATAGCACGATCAAGTTGCTGGCTAGTATTATTGTCGCAATGTCATACAGAATATTACGGTAGTTAGTTACCTCATACATTTGTTGCAGGCTTGCAGTAAAAGGTTGTATTTTCACATTTCAGCTGAAGTAGCTTTTGATATTCAAAATTTGTTGTATGCCTCTTCTCATAAAAGCTATTTATGTTTTACCTAACATTTGCTTTTTAGAGCATGTGATGTGAATGCTCAATTAGAGAAACTTGCGATTCTCTAAATAATGTGGGAAACCTGTTTTTAAAAAATTTACTATAAAAATTATCGATACATAATTAAAAATTGAAATGTGGAAACTTTCCGTTTATTCGTAAGTGTATCCATTCTTGTTTTCATAATTTGACCGGATAATATTACTTCATCAGAATTCTCATTTCATCACTCATGTATATAAAAAACACCAAATTTTCAAAAACAAGAACCAGATACTTCCTATTCTTATTATTTTAGTAATGCTTTTGAAACAAAGAAGAAACTAACACTTTTGGTACATACAAAATCTTTACAGAAGAAGGATAAAAAAAATTAAAAAATTTGGAAAGATGACATGAAACTTGATGTTTAATATAAATGTTACTTTTATAACAATTTTGAAGAAAACTATAGTCTAATACCGAAATAATTAACCATTCAGATTTAGGCAGTCAATTACTATGCACATACACTTTTTCATACACTTGTGAGACTACCCGGTATAAAACGGTCACAATTACACAACTTTTATGCACATGTTCATAATTTTTTTAATGAATTAAATACTCAATAAAAACCTGTAACCATTCATTTTCATCCACTTGTTACCATTTTCCTTTCTCTCTAAAATAATAGTATTATTTTAATTAGTTAGTATCATAATCTAGGTAGACTGTTGTGCAAACTTGACAATTTAACTACGCCTAACTTTTATATTTGCTAAAAGAAAAAAAGTTGGACGGAATTTTTATAGCAACCGATGAAAATGCTCGCGTTTTTGTTCACACTATTTTCAAATGTAGAATGCAGTGTATTGAGAAATGTATACATGTATATATGCAAATAATCATTTAAAATACTGAAGGAGAAATGTAGTTATTTTCATTTTCATCTTTTTTAAATGCGTTGAAAGGAGGAAGAAACTTTAATTGAAATTGAAATTGAAATTGAAAAAGAAGGGGAAAAAATCTCCATTTAAAAACGCGTGGCAACACGAACAGCCGTTAGATTAAAACGGCCATCTCATTCAACGGTTAATATCGACTAATAATAAATGACCAATTAAATCTTGCCGGGAAATGTACTTTTTATTTCATCATCATCTCTTTTTTCCCACTCATTTTTCTCTCTCTCTCTCTACAATCATCACTGTAAGTTCTCTTCTCGATTCCTTCAGCTATATATATTTATATATATATATACACATATACAGTTTGTATAAGTGAATAAATTTCTAGTTTGAGCAATGAGCATCTACTTGTGGTTTTTTTTTTATTATGCATAAAATATTTGATTTAGTGAATTTCTATTTAATTGTTTGGAAACATGTATTGAGTATATAGATACATATACAGTCTAAATAGATGGATAAACTATTTAGTTTGAACATCTACTTATGGTTTTTGTTTTGTATAATTATTTTTTTGATTTGATGAATTTATGCTTAATTGTTTGAAAACAAGTATTGTGTGTATCTATACATATACATAAGGCTGGGTTCGGTCCGGTTCGGTTCGGTTTTTGGCAAAACCGAAACCGAGCAGATTTTTCGGTTCGGTTTTTTTCATTTTCGGTCTTTTTATTTTTTGGACCGAGGTTTCGGGTTTTTCGGTCTTTTTCGGGCTTTTTTGGTTTTTCTGTTTTTTCGGTTCAGTTTTATTGAAAACCAAAACCAACCCAAAAAAGTTTCGGTTTCAGTCTTTTTCGGTTCGGTTTGGTTCGGTTTTTCCGGGTTTTCACCCAGCCCTACTGATATACAGTCTGAATAAGTGTGGATTAATTATTTAGTTTCTAGTTTAATCAATGAGCATCTACTTGTGATTTTTGTTATTGATTAAATATATAATTTTCGGTAAAACTTTTATTTAATTGTTTGGAAAAATGTGTTGAGTGTATATATTCTACATTCTACATATCCATATATATACACACACACACACACACACAGTATGGATATATAGATAAGTCTATAGTTTGGGCAATAAATTTGATTTGATGAATGTCACTTAATTGTTTGGAAATAAGTATTGATAGAGGAATTAAGGTAAATCCTGCACCAATATCAGTTTTACATGTTCACAAATTGTGGTTTTACTGTTTCAATTGAAATTTTTAGATATCTAAAGATGAATATTCCACATCTGGTTAAGTTTTGACAGTTAATTACTGATCTAAGGAGTAAGGACTAATAGGGTTTCGGGGGCAGTAGTAGATCACCTCTCTGGCTGATGATCTGTGAGCATTCGCACAATTTGGTTCCATCACGCTTGAGAACATAATTTGAAAAGATATAATTTAGTAGTCTCATATTATGAGTAATTTGTGGAGCATAGTTGATTGTACTCTTTGATCATGAGATCATAGAACTGTTCAATTAGCGCTTATGATTGTGAACAAGTAAATAAAAAATTATCTGCATTAAACAATTGGAGGATTGTTCATAAATTTTACCATGTAGATTGTCCGTCTATATCCCCCAAATGAAAATATTCCACTTAACCACAAACTAATTTAACTCTGTTCTCATTTGTCCATGAACAAATAATAGCATGCATTTCTGGCCCTGGCACAAAATAAACACTGGGGTAGTGAACTTAATTCCCTTAACAAGGTGGGCGAGTTACAAAACTGATAATTAAATTGAAAAAATATTTTCATGGGTCCATATTTATGTGTTTTTATTCTATGCTTTGAAGATCATGCCTAACAATGTTGGAGATAAGGGAGAAAATAGCTCACGGGTTCCGCGTACGCACGTGAAGCTTAATGAACGAACTCTCTCTTCAATGTCCGAAAGATCACCAGCTGCCCATCCGTGGCATGACCTAGAAATTGGTGATTTTTTTGCTTTATAATCACATAAGTTTTAGTCATATTGATTGTCAGTTTTAGGTATTCTGTGATTATTTGCATCTGAAACATGTTTGTTCTGTTAAGTTGCTCTTCATGATCTCCTCTAATTTCATTGCAGGTCCAGGTGCACCCTCAGTTTTCAACTGTGTGAGTTCTTAATATTTTACTCGGGGTTTTATAGGTTTAGTACACCAAACTATCTGCTTTTAACGATTTGGGTACCCACCTTTCAAATTTTCCAATTTAGGTACCACACTATAATAACTTTCCAATTTGGGTACCACCGTCTAAATAAATCACGGAATCATGTCACGTGACATTTGACAAACATTAATTTGAGAGACTAATTTGACAATTTTGCACAAAAATATGTCATCCTATAAAAATGTTTTCCTCAATTTCACACATAACAAAAATTTGAATTATATGCTAATTTTTTTTATGTGTGAAATTGGGGGGAAATTTTTCTAATATGACATATTTTTGTGCAAAATTGTCAAATTTCAAATTAATGTTTGTCAAATGTTACGTGACATGATTCCGTGACTTATTTAGACGGTGGTACCTAAATTGGAAAGTTATTATAGTGTGGTACCCAAATTGGAAAATTTGAAAGGTAGGTACCCAAATCGTTAACAGCACTATAGTTTGGTGTAGTAAATGTATTTTTTCCCTATTTTACTCTCTTTATAAGTTTATTAGTGGAAAATAATGTTATAGTTGTTTCATCATTATATAGTGATCGTTAATTCGGTACCCTCAATTTTTTTGTAGTCCTTAGTAATTTGGTAATTTTACTTACCTTGGTAATGTTTGATGTTTCTTGGGGATGTTGTACCATCGAATCAATTATACTGAAAATAGACACACAAAAAGATGGAACATAAGAAAAAGCAAACTCTACCTAGCGAAATTCAGGGACGTTATAAACTTCATTGCCCATTGTGTTGTTCATGTGATCAGGATTTTTGTCCTAAAACAAATGTTGAATAGATGACGGATCGACCAAAATTATAAAATTTAGCAGGAGAACACCGATAAACCAAATGTTGAATAGATGACGGATCAATACTTATGTACACTTTTTCCATTAGGAATTTACTTCAACTATCCAACCAAATTAGAAATTAGGTAGATAAAACCAATAGCCTAGGCTGGTAAAGTAGTTTAATATTTTTGTTTTTTTTCATCTCACCGGTTTCAATTTTTTTTTTTTTTTTTGCTTTTGGAAGTTAGCAGTGCCAAATTTTAGACTCTTCCTGTTATGATTGTTATACTACCGATATCATGACGATAAATTGATAACTAAACAAATATCATTTGCAGGTTGTTGAAATTGGAAAAGGGAGCAAAGTTAAGTATGAGCTTGATAAGAAGAGTGGTCTAATCAAAGTAAGCTTCTTCGGAGATTTGTGTCCTTGAAATTTATTTAACTTTGTGGGCAAATGATTAGTTCGAACACTGCATTCACCAATTGTGTAGCAGCTCATTTCACAGTTTTAAATTGTTGATCAATCGCTATATGTTGTTATTTTTTCGCTGACTATCCATCTACTTGCCCTTTTAGAGAACATGTTAGTCCAGCTTCGTTAGGTTCTTGCCAATTTCTTTCCAAAAAAGATCATTTGAAATTTCTTGTCAACTACTATACCAAAACTAAAGTAATTTCTCATGGGTTTATCGATCTCCGAACTGCTTCTCACAATAGCTTTCTATGTAATCAATCAAATAGTAGTGCTGCAACAACTTCTGAAATTTTCATCTACAAGCTTCTGAAAAACTATGTTGAAGAAGAACCATTAATACCAAACTCAACTTTATTTGTCTTTTTTACGCATATGCATTTGAAGTAGTATTATATTGAGAAAAAAATTCACACATGCATCTGAAATAGCATGAAAAATTCATGGCACTCTATTTAATTCGTATCCTGGCAAGTCACAGAACAGTAAACATAATTAGCATGCCAACTGCGCTCCAGAATATTGAATTGTGATTTTCATTCTGAGTTGCTAATCTGTATGCTGTATTGATAAGATACCTTTTCTTACCCTCAGCTCAATAGCCTTCTTAAAAAACGACATACATGTTTGTGCAGAAGAGTAGACTACAGGGGTGTAATTGAGCCCAAATAAAAGGGAAAAGAAAGGTGATCATATCTGACAACAAAATATTTTCCTGCAGGTTGATCGAATTCTGTACTCATCAGTTGTATATCCACATAACTATGGCTTCATCCCACGAACCCTTTGTGAGGACAGTGATCCTATGGATGTTCTTGTACTGATGCAGGTAAAACTCCACTCTGTATGCATAATTATTTATTTTTATCACATTTGTTTTATATATATATATACAGAGAGAGAGAGAGAGAGGATACATATTTAGAGAGAGAGACATGAAACGAAGACAACAGCTCAACCTTTTGACTTATACCGATTTCCACAGGAACCTGTGTACCCTGGTTCTTTCCTTCGTGCTCGAGCTATTGGACTAATGCCTATGATAGATCAGGTAAGAACTTTCTGTGTACTACTTTTTGTTCTGTCAGTTTAGAAGGAAGAATAAACCTTTTATATGCAGGAAAAAAAATGGGGAGTATATACCTCGTATCTTCCCCAGTGATTCAGTGTGTTGGTATTAACATTTCTACGTACTTGATTTTTTTAATCCATTTTTGCACCAAGTGGTGCATTTAACTTACTCTGAAACGAAGAATGACAGTCTATCCTGGTATAAATCTGGTATGTTTAAATTGGAGAAATTCTTTTTCTTGAGATACTTATATTTAAAAGGTCGAGACGAACTCTTTTTATTTTTGGAGATAATTTTTTTGGGGGACTTATCAATTAAAAATATGTAGATTGTAGAACAAAGAGAATAAATTAAAGAATTAATGACGACTGGATATTGTGGCATAGTTTGCAATAAAGTTATGATAATTTCCATTATTTTATAGGGTGAGAACGATGACAAGATAATTGCAGTATGCCATGATGACCCAGAGTTTCGTCACTACAAGGACATCAAAGAGCTTCCTCCACATCGCCTTGCTGAAATTCGCCGCTTCTTTGAGGACTGTATCCAAAATAAATATGAGATATTTGTTCTTTCTAATTACCCTTATAGTTTATAAATTTTAAACAGAAATCTAAAGACAAATGATTGGCACTTGACATGAAAAAAAAAAGACAAAAAGAACGAGAACAAGTCTGTAGCTGTTGAAGACTTTCTGCCTGCTGAGGCCGCTGTCGAAGCTATCAGTTACTCAATGTGAGTGCTCTTTTGACAATTATTTGAAAATGTTGAAGATTGGATTTTAAAATTTAGGGATAATTATAGTTTACTACACCAACCTATTGGTGGTTAAGAATTTGCATACTCATGTTATAAGATTAATAATTTACATACTCACCTATAGCAGATCTATCAATCAACACACTTTAGTTGATTTATGTTAACTTTTTAGCCGATTTTTGGTCATATGCGACGTTAGTTTTACCTTTAAATCATAATTGGAAGCGGCATCGTGATCACACGTGACCAAACTTCTCTTAAAAAATCAACATTAATCAACTAAAGTGTGTTGATTGATAGATCTTTTTATAGGTGAGTATGTAAATTGTTAATCTTGGAAGGTGGGTATGCAAATTCTTAACCACCAATAGGTTGGTGTAGTAAACAATAATTTTCCCTAAAATTTATTTCAAGTTCTCTTGACTTTTGTTGTGGTTGATTGCCTCTTATTTTACAGGGATCTGTATGCTTCATACATCGTTGAGAGCTTGAGGCAGTGATTCGATTCCAGATTAAGCATGATTGCTCAAATGAACAACTTACTCATATATCTGCATAAAAATGTTATGAAAATACAGAAATTGGGTAAAGGCGAATCGAAAAGGTCTTTTGTATCGTTTGTTGATTTGCATACTTTTCATAGTTGACTCCAGTGTAAGGAAATGTTTACTATCTGCTAATGTAACTACGATAGCTTATCCTGATTCCTAAGTAAGATGTTTTGATTCGTATGCTTCTAACTTTTTGCTTGGTTGGATGCATTTCTAAGCGAATAAGTTTTGACTTTTTCTGTGGTCGAGTCTAGGATAAAACCTCTGTTTTCTTCATGCGTCCAACATTTTGGCTTGTTTAAATGCAACTTTTAAGCAACGAATTTATGTTGAGTCTAAGAAATAAGCTCAGGCTGCTATTCAGCTATAAACTTCTAAATTCAAGGTTAGAAAGGAGATAATTAGTTCCTAATCTGCCAATCAAATACAGTACAAAACTGTAAGGGGGAAAGGGAGCATGTTTGTTGGTTGATGATGAAAAAAAGTTGTACGATTTAAGGTGAAACTGAATGGTGTGGCTTTGTATAATGGTGTGAAATAATTTCATTGATTTAACCTCGAACTTGCATTAGTCCCTAACCTTTAAACTAGTCTCGAGTCTCTTGACCCTTGATGATGCTAATTATAGTGTCTTATATTTTCACTACAATGACATCCTTTGATTTATTCATGCTAAAAGTTGTTCGTTCATCGGTCTCACTGTCCCACAATTCATAACACAGGCGTATCTTATAAAAATTACATTTATTATGTAATTAAAGTTTTGTTTGAACATCTATGGGGAAGAATTTACAATATTATGTAATTTTATTAAAAAGGTGATTTTTTTTAGTCTGGACTCTGCTCAAATGGAGGAGGATATTCTTTTATGAAATAGTTAGAAAGTACTCAGTAACTATTTTGTGCATTTGTTTTCGTACAAAACATTTGATCACGTCTCTCCAAAACTCCGATTAATAATTTATGCGAATAGCACGTTAAAGTCGCGGCATCTAGTTGATTTGGATTGGTTCCTAAGTGGTATCTTTGTTGGTAGTATTATGAGTAAAAATCACTACAGTATGGCTTTTCTTTAATGCGTCTCATGATCAATGACTACTACTTTGTTGAACTTAGAGCTCATTAATAGATTTTGATTATAACTTTGATTATGTTTTTAATGATTTTACGATTTCGATGATATAACGCTTGTCTTTTCCAAAAGTAGTAAATGAAAATTTCAGAACGCCAGAAAGATAGAGCACAGAAAAACGAAGCCACAGGTTCAAGCGGAACCAGAATCGGAGCTATAACGAAGAAGTTACGGACTTTCGAAGTTTAACGAGAAAACCGGGAATACTGAAGAAACGACCGGTAAAAAAACGACCGATCGTTTTTTGTCCAAATTCTTCCAGTGAGGACGTCGAAAAAACGACCGATCATTTCTCAGAAAACGACCGATCGTTTTCTGAAAACGACCGATCGACGGTAGAAAACGACCGATCGTTTTCTGCAGATTTCGAAAACAGCTTTTCAGCTTATTCTGGAAAGTTGCTTAAAACGCTGAAAAAAAACCTCAACCACTTCCAACGGTCTGATACAGAAAAACAGACTTTGGTGATTATATAAACCACCCAATCTCTCTCCCAAATCACTAATCAATACACCAATCCATTATCCTTCAACCTCTAAATAAAAACCCTAAAATCACCATTTTGGTGAATACATTCAAGAAAGAGGGAAATCAAGGAGAATACGATTCAAGCTTAATCATCATCAAAAACTCACCAATTAGTTTATTTAGAAGCAATTAAAATAGTGAGTGTAGTTACATTGATTGTAATGATTTTGTAAAGAGTAAAATATAAACTCATTTGTGAACGAGTGATCGGGTAGAGGCTTTGTAAGCAATTGAAGCTTAAAAGCTCTAGGTCTTTTCATTTCGAGATACTTATAAAGTGAGGGGGAGCTCAATCGGTTGATTAGCTCGATAGGATTTGTAATAATCCGCAAGGAGATTTTTAGTGAAATACTCGGTAGTACCGAGGAGAGGACGTAGGCCGTTTGCCGAACCTCTATAAAATCACGGTGTCATTTTCTTTCCTTACTTTTACTTTTCGCAACTTAATTATTGCTTATTTCGTGCATGCGTTTAGAACTTTTAGGAGTATATTAACTTTTGTTAAATGCATAAGATTAGAATTGTGATAGTTGGGTGATTAGTTGCACTTAAGTTTAATTAGGCCAAAAACGCATAGAAACCTTATTCACCCCCTCTAAGGTTTAGCCGCACCGGGGCCAACATACTTGTTTAGAGGCTCATTTCCGTTCTAACTAAATTGAGGGGCTGGGTGGCCGTGACCACCCCGACGACGATTTTCAATTTTATTTTTATTTTTTTATACATGTAATTAAAAAAAATCCAATATATATATATATATATATTTATGAGCTCCCACTAGTTAAACAAAATAGTTGCGAGTGTTCAAATCATGTTATCTTTTTTTTTTCCTAAAATTTTATGTTTTTTTAATTTGAAATTACCAAATTTTCTAAATACGCATTGTATTTTCCCAAACAAGATTACATAAATTTTATTATCCGATGTCATTTGTCTTGACTTCATATTTATTTTATACTATATTGAACATATAAAAAAATTAATTTTGTATTAGACCTTATTTTTTTCTATTCGACATATTTTTTACACCACAGTCTCTCAAAGAAAATCATACTGATTCCGTCCTGATTTGTTCAAGAATAAGTGGATATACATCATTCTCTATGTGAAGTGTTAATGATTACTTGAAATCTAATTGGAACAAGTTTGTATAGCAAATGAAATAATGAATCAATAGTAAAGTGAAAATGCCTTGCTGGTATTTCATACAAAACATGGCCTTACAATACTTCAAAATTCAAATCTATATGAGGTGCCTTAGCTGCAAACTACCTCATTATTTGATCCTTACAGGAACCCCCTTTGAAATTTGATCCTTATTTGACCCAACTATTGGTTTCCTTCCAAGTGGGATTTATGTACAAAAAAAAAACCATATGCTAATGGAAATGAGTAAAGTTGGACTAAAAAAAACATCCAAACATTAGCACTTCCTTAAGAAATAAGCCGACTTTTACGTTAAAACGCAAATGTTGATATTCGCATTCTACTAACTCTAGAACTGACCTCCTTCAAAGGATTGTCCAAACTGCCAACCTGAAGGCACCACGTTATCGCTTGTCACCGTTCGTCCATTACTAGTTTTGACCTTAAAAGATAGCGCTTGACCTTCGAGTCGGGAGTCAGTTTGCCAGTTCTGGCCCCAATTCCTTGACATGGCTTCCCAGTTATTTTTAGAACCCTTGATAATGACTGAACGTACGTCTCCTGCATCGGCGACATTTGTTATCAACACCAAGATGAAATAGGAATGACCGTTGATGGTGAATCTGATTCCACCTTTCTTAACACATCGAACCCTGCCGAAAATGTGATCCATAAACTTTTTAAGAACGGTCGCTTTTTTAATGCTTGGAATGCTTGATTGTTTGGTAACTATTTGTATGTATAGTTGTAAGAGTTAATATGTTCTACCAATATCAATCTCCTTATGTCAATTACCGAAGAAAACTATACAAAAGTGAAAGTAGTGCCTGAAACTTGAGGAAAACAATTTAACCACTGTAAGAGTTGGAGTTGTAACTTGTAACTTGTATCCAATTTAAACAATTTATTAAGTACCTTTTATAATATACGGGCACAATCCCTGCTTTATACTTAGCGATCTTCTCGAATGCTGGTTGTGATAAATCAAAGTGTTTGAGAGGAGTATTACACCACCCACCATTATCATTAGGAAGAGCGTCATTTGTCGGACAAAAATTCGTCGCCGTGATTGTAATTGAATTATCTAAGCACCATTCTGGATCATCACGACACTTCAGCTGGTAGCATGATCCACAGTTCAAGCCATCGTCAAAGAGAGCTGTACTAAGAGCTGCAGTGTTTGTTCCATATCCATCATCGTATAAGTTTCCGTATCCACAAGCTCCTTCTGTATTCAAGTATTGCATGTTTAAATTTGAGACGTGTAGTCTTAATATTTACAAGTACAACTAGTTGATGTAAATGTTATGACAGGAAAATGTAATAACAACAAGATCACGTATATAAGATAAAAAACTTAAATAAAGAAGGCTCGTCCAGAAATTCTGTTTAGGGCATCGTAAAATTTGGAGACGACTCTCTAAAATAATGCACCTTTTTCATGAAAATTTATTTGCATAAACCCTTAAGGATATCGCATATTAACAAGAAAACATTGTTCAATCTCAAATTGTTCCGACACAAGAGGTAGAACTAACGCATTGTTCCTGAAGCATCTGATCCACCGTAAAATGTGGCATGAGCTCTCTGCCACCCGCTATTGGACGCTTGAACTTTTCCATTGTTGCAATCAATACATAAGCATACAATAACCAAAACCAACCAAAGAAAGTTCTTCATGATATTGCAAAGCTAAGTAACTTGAATGATTTGTCCCTTTGACAACAAAAATAGCACGCTTTCATTTAGTAATCTTTTAAAGCACAAGATGTTCTGTAATCACCCATTTGTTTAGGAAGATCTTTTCAAAGCCCAATATGTTGTCGAAATCACCCTTTGTTTAGGAAGATATGAATCAGACAAATATTTTTAAGGAATTCTCCACACCTTAAGGCAAAAGTTAGGAAAGTTAGTTAGTAGCCTGTATTTACAATATTTTATTAAATATATACAGTAGTAATGGTGTCCACGCGTTTCATCTACGACATGTGAGACGACAAACAGATAGAAAATAGGCGTGGGTATAATACAAATATGTAGAAAAAAAGAAGATAGAATATTAGATGAGAAGACTTAAAATAATTTTGGGTGGTTAAAAAGTGAGAAATAATGTTGCTGTTTCACACAAATTTTCACCAAGTGCTGAAGACAGGAAAAATGAATGCAAAGCAAACTAAATTTATTTATCAATTAATTTGCGGGTATAATCTCTAATAATTTCTAAAATAAAATATAGAAATAAAAGTAATTTGATTCTCCTCTTCGAACAATTTGTGATGGCTCGAATGCTGTTGTAGACTCTCTGGTGAATTTTGTTGAGTTTGTTGAAGTTGAGTAAAATTATTCGGGTTTGATGAAGAACTTTGTACTTTTGTTGATTTCGTTGATGATCTTGATGCTACTCAGATTTGGGGAAAAACTTGAAGATTTTGATCTAGAGAAACGTGTTTTTGCTTCTGTGTAGTCGTTCCTGAAGATCGAATGCCGGTTTGTTATAGATTTCTTGGGTGGAGTTTTTCAGATTTGTTGAACAACTTTGAAGAATTTGATTTGCATAAACGTCTTGCTTATTGCTCGTAGTCGTTCCTGAAGATCGAATGCCGATTTGTTGCAAAACTTCTTTAGATTTGGTGAAAAACTTTGAAGACTCTGATTTGCAGAAACGTCTTGCTTATTGCTTGTAGTCGTTCCTGAAGATCGAAGGCAGATTTGTTGTAGAAGTTCTTCAGATTTGGGGAAGAATTTTGAAGACTTTGATTTGCAGAAACGTCTTGCTTATTGCTTGTAGTCGTTCCTGAAAATCGAAGGCAGATTTGTTGTAGAAGTTCTTCAGATTTGGGGAAAAACTTGAAGATTTTGATCCGTAAAAACGTCTTTCTTGCTGCTTTTATACGTTCTTGAATATCGAATGTCAAGTTTATTGTAGATTTGTTGCAGACTATGAAGGCGTTCGTTGAGGCCGGAGTGTGCAGAGCTTCCCCTCGGAGCTGATCCTCTGACGTTTGTGGAGTAGCAGAGCTAATTTCCTGGCGGCCGTGGAGAAGGGAAGCTGATTTTCTAGCGGCTGTGGAGGAGCTTCTCTCTCTAGTCTTCAAAGACTTTTTTTTATTGTGAAAATAATGGTACCCCCCCCCCCCCCCCTCTATTTATAGCTTTTGGGATGAACTTTTATTTGCAAGGCCACCTTCTTAAGTTTGGGCTCATTATCTTAAAGATCTTATGACTTATGTAAATGAATCAAATTTGTATTTATGTTTGAAAATATCACTAACGAGTATTATAATTTTAGTATCTCATTGTTTATACCACATTTAATGGTTTTTAGAAAAAGAAATACATTTATTTTATTTAATTATCATCATATATTTTATAAGATGATAAAATATAATTTATTTTTCGATTTTAAATTACTAATAACAAATTTATTCTCAAACTGAGAAATTAGTAATTAATTGATATTTGATTTAATGGCACGTATCACATTTTTAGTTGACGTAAAATTTGCATGTCAACAGTTGCTACTTTTTAATTTTCTATTTGTTTTGAGATTATGGTAGCATGATAATTAATAAAATAGTGTAGGGGTATTTTTTTTAAAAAGTGATAAAATTTGACAGATTCAAAAAAATTGAATTGACTTATTAAAATAGTATGATTAGTCTGTGTGAAATGTGATTTAGAAGACAATATCTTTGTTTTACAGAATTAGTACTTATTTAACAATATATATATATATGAATAGTAATCAATCGTCATTTTTTGTAAATTTGGTCCTCAAATGTACAAATTTATATTTTGTTAAACCATTTGGACCTAATTAAAAAACAATGAATAGTTTTTTTTGGTAAGTTACAATTAATAGTTTGCATACTAAAATGGAAAAGCGGTAAAATATAGTATGGTAAACTGGAAATAAACTTTGTAAAAGGTGAAACGGACATTTTACCTTCAATGCGCTAAATTTTTTTTTTTTTTTTTTTTTTTCAGTGAATCAATTAAACGATACAAAATTTCATTTTCAAAAATAAATATTCAATTATTATTATTTTTTAATTTTTTATTAATAATTAAATTTAGGGTACTATATCTTATGGTTATTTTTATTTGAGTTTTTATTATGTTATAAAATTTGTTTTTAATTTATTAAATCATAATTTGTCTAATATATGATAAAAAATAAAAAATAAAATTAGTTATTGAAAATGTATCATCTAACTCATTATTTTTTAATCCAATGGTTGTAAAAGTGACTGGATATTATACAATCTAACTCAATCACCACACAAAACAGGCATACATGCTAAGGCTATTAATGGAATTATTTTGATGACGTTTAGTTTTTGACAGTTAGATTGACGAAAGTATATTAATCCCAAAGAAATCAATTTTATATTAATCAAAATATGTATAATACTAAATGAAAAAAGTCATAGTATTAAAAATATGAAATTTCTCCCATATTATTTGACACTGTACTTAGTGGGTGAGTTTACGGTCAAACTTAACTATTAAAAGCTTAAATGTGGAGTTTTTTTGCCAAAATGGTCCAGTGGACCACTTAAATTCCCAGAATGGGCTACCTTTCTGTAATATTCCCAAAATGGTCTACTTTCGAAAAACGACCGATCGAAATGATAAAAACGACCGGTCGTTTTTATCATGAACTCTCTTGAACAATTTGGACCAAAAACGATCGGTCGTTTTGTCAAATTCGATCGGTCGTTTTTCAGACCAAAAACGATCGGTCGTTCTGTACATCTCGATCGGTCGTTTCTCAGAAATACTTCCTATTTAAAAAAACTCATCTCATTTCCCAGATCACTGTAAAAATAAAAAAAACAGAGCTCTTAGATCATAAATTAGGGCAAATCTCAGATCTCTTCGAAAACAGGTAAAAGCTCAATATTTTGTGTTGTTGGAGTATTATTTGAGTAAAATTGATAGTTTTACCGTGTGGTTATCGAAATGAAAAATCCTACAATTATGTGTTATTGGGGAGGTACGATAATGGAAACTATTAGCGAGGGGTTATCTTATGATATTTCTTATAAAAAAATTTTTAAGGTATCTAGAAACACGACATACGACAAATTTTTGGAAAAATTGTTTAAGGAACTTGATGTATCATCGACTTCAAATCGTTTGAGTTTAACATGTCGTTATCCATATCTAACTACACTTACTGAGTTTAAATATATGCGATTGGTTGTTGATGATAATGATTCGTTGGAAACCATGCTTGAGTTAATAGACGAAAATGGAAGAACGTTTATAGAGTTATATGTTGAAATTGAGCAAGTTTACTCTTCTGATCAAGATTACGGGTTGTATTATAATATTCTTTCCACTAATGAAATCGGTACATCAAGTAGAACACCCATTCGACAAGAGCCAATGCCAGAGGTATATTCTGAGAACAACGAACCAGATTTGACACAATTGGATGCAGTGTGTCGATTGGCAGATAATATTGGTTGGTCGATAGAACTTGGGGATGAACCAGAGGATGAAGATCCGGACGTCAATATTAGCGAAAACGAGTCTGACGATGACGAAGAAAATGTACAAGAAGTTGACTACGAAGAATTATCATCTGAAATGGGCTTGTATATGGATGAGGATGAAAACGACCAATCAAGTGGGTCACAATTGCCGAATAATACTATTCCCGATGAAATTCCTATGCATCAACCAATGTCAAGTTTGTTTAATGAACCGTTCGACACTCAAGAAAATTATAGTAACCAGAGACGAAATTATATGATGTATCCTGGATTTTGGGATCCTCAAGTTAATGATCCTTTTATTGGTCTTTTATTTAGGGATAAAGAAATGTTGAAAAAGGGAATAAAACTTTGGTCAATCAAACGTAACATCCATTTTTGCACTAAAAGTTCGAAGGCAAAATTTTGGGAAATTCGTTGTAAACTGGCCGAAACTCAAAAATGCAAATGGAAACTACGAGCTTCACTAAGAAAGAAACATGGATTTTTTGAAGTGTCGGTGTACAACGGTCCTCATACATGCATTCATGCCGAGCTTACAACTGATCATCCACAGTTAGATTCCAATCTTGTTGCCCAAACCATTCGAAATGCCATCACAACTAATCCTATGATGAAGATTTCATTAGTTAAAGAGATTGTGAATGCCCGCTTTGAAATGTCAGTTTCATACAAAAAAGCTTATTTAGGTAAACAAAAAGCAATCGCAGAGATATTTGGTAATTGGGAAGACTCGTATAAGGTTTTACCTAAATTTATGAAGGCGCTTCAAAAGTATAATCCCGGTACCGTAGCTTCGTATGAGACAACGCCAGTTTACGATGTGGTAGGAAATCCAGTGGGTGAGGTATTGAACAGATTTTTCTTCACATTTAAGGCCGTTATTGATGCATTTCAGTATTGTAGGCCAGTTATCGCTATTGATGCTACTCACTTATATGGGAAGTATAAAGGTAAGATTTTGTTGGCCATGGCATCGGATGCAGATAATCATGTTTTTCCCATTGGTTGTGCATTTGTTGCTGAGGAGAGTACAATTTCGTGGAGCTATTTTCTTTGTAACATTATGCGACATGTGATTAAAGAGCGCGTGAATATTTGTCTAATTTCGGATAGACATGCTGGTATTCTAAGTGCAGTGAGAGGAGTTTGGCGTGGTCAAGGTTTTGTTCATCGATATTGTTCAAATCATTTTTTGGATAATTTTAAGAAAGCTTTCAAAGGAGATCCTGACTTACACAAGTTAGTGGAGAACGCCATTTGGGAATTACAAGAAAGAAAATTGAAAAAAATCATGGAAGCAATAAAAGTGATGAATCCTCAAGCATATCAATGGTTGCTAAAAGAGCCTGCGGAAAAATGGTCATATTTTCATGATAAAGGGAGGCGACATGGTAACATGACCACAAACATGGCTGAAATTTTCAATAATGTTTTAAAAGCTGCTCGTAATTTACCAATCACTGCTGCTGTGCAGCTTATTTTCTATAAGTTGGTACACTATTTTTGCGAGCGGAAAAAGATAGTAATCGGGATGAGAAACAGCGGCACAAGATATGGTCCCAATATCCTCAAAATTTTAGAGAAACGTAGGTCGGACATTGGTCATACCAATGTTACTTTCGATTATGAAAGAGGGGTTTATTCCGTGTGTACAAGTTCAAGAAATTCCAGGGGAGGCAATACTCAAGTTGTCGACTTTTCACTTTGGCAATGCGATTGCGGTAAGTGGCAGAGTGATGGAATCCCTTGTTCACATGTGTTTTCCGTATGCGCTGCAAACCGTCTTGATTGGGAAGCTTACATAGTAAAATATTACAGCCTTGAATCATACGAAGGTACGTACTCGGCGCAATTTTGTCCTCTTCGGCATCAAGACTATTGGGATTCATGTGATAGATTATTTCTTCCGGATGTTACTCTTTTAAGAGAAAGGGGTCGTCCAAGATCTACTCGTATTCATAATGGTATGGATTAGTCGGAGAGACGAGCACTTATGAGATGTTCTAGTTGTCAAGGGCGAGGACATGATTGTCGTAAGTGTCCTTATCCAATACGTGCTCGACGCTTATGATTTTAGCTGTAGCTTAAACGAGCCAATATGTATCTTGTACTATTTTAATTTTCCGCTTGTAATTGTCTTTTTTAAGATGAAATATCTATATTTATTCTCCGTGTTTTTTCATACTATTGTTTGAGAAGATAAACTGGTTTGTTATGTCTAAATGTCTATAGTGTGATTTTAGTGTGCTCACTGGAACATTTTTCTCCAAAAACGACCGATCGTTATGCAAAAACGACCGATCGTTTTTTCAGTGTGATTTTAGTGTGCTCACTGGAACATTTTTGTCCAAAAACGACCGATCTCTGTGAAAAACGACCGATCGTTTTTACACAGACGACCGATCGTTATGCAAAAACGACCGATCGTTTTTTCAGTGTGATTTTAGTGTGCTCACTGGAACATTTTTGTCCAAAAACGACCGATCGTAGTGAAAAACGACCGATCGTTTTTACACAGACGACCGATCGTTATGCAAAAACGACCGATCGTTTTTCCAGTGTGATTTTAGTGTGCTCACTGGAACATTTTTGTCCAAAAACGACCGATCTCTGTGAAAAACGACCGATCGTTTTTACACAGACGACCGATCGTTATGCAAAAACGACCGATCGTTTTTTCAGTGTGCTCACTGGAACATTTTTGTCCAAAAACGATCGATCGTAATTCCAAAACGACCGATCGTTTTTCTGTTTTCCAGTTTTTAAACCTCTTTCAACCCTAATTCTCTTTCACTTTTCAAAACCTTTCATCTCTCTTTATCAAAAAATTCGCCCCCTCTCCCTAAAATTTTCTAAGAATCCCAAATATCTATATATATATAACCCAATTCTCTTATTAATCCTTATAATCAATAATCGATTGATTCCGTTTCTTGAAAATACCAATTCTTCAACAACCCTAATTTTTAAAAAAATCCAACCATGGTTCGCACCAAGAAAGCTCAAGCTCAACCAAACCTCGTCGACTAACATGACGACGACTACGTGCCTCCGTCCCCGAGCCGCCCCCGTGTTCCTCGCGGTCGACGAACCGGCTCCTCCACCGCTCCACCATCGGGCCCCGGTGCCTCTTCCGGCTCCCTTCCTCCTCTCTATCCATCTGCAATGGGTAAAAGATCTATATTGACTAACTTTACCATAGATATGCCTTTATTCCTTGAACGTTTTCCTCTTCTCATGCAAGATTTAAACTTTCAAAAACTCAACGTAATTCTTACTCTAAAAGAGCCTTTTTTCATTGAAAATATATATGAATTTTACCATAACCTAGTTCTTGATAGGGGTCATGATGACGCACTCCGCTTGCGTTCATCGTTTAATGGCCAAGCCTTCGTTTACGGTATAGACCGTTTACGAAATCTTCTACACCTCGATGCTGCGGGGGTGTACGAGCAAAGTGACGAACTTTGCGAAATGCTAAACATCGTTAATTTTACCGATTTCAAAGATGAGCTATTTCATCCTGCCCACAACAATCGCTCTAACAAAGCCCACGGCCTTCTATTTAGAAATAAATTAGCCTACCACATCCTCTCTCACATCGTCCTCCCTCATACTTCAAATTTCACGGATGTTACCAATGAGTACATCTTCCTTCTAGGGTGCATCCATCGCCGAGTCAAGCTTGACTTCGCGACTCTCATATTCTTTAAGATGGATTCGCTCAAAACGAAATCTAAGAATGGGCTACCTTACGGTGCCTTGATTTCGGCCATCTTAAAGGACCTAAACCTTGTTCCCGGTGGAACCCTTTTCAAGAATAAGGATAAACACATTTGAAACACCTCTTATCTTGCCCAAATGTCAATAAAATTCAACACTACCGCCAAGACCATTACTTGGTCCGGTAAACGGGTGTCCGGCCCCGACTACACTACTCTTTCCCCCGAAGAGGAAGAGTATGTCGGCCCTAAGGCCACACCGCAAGCCGCTCGTGAGGACGTGCCTATTTCCTCCGAGTCCCTTCCCCCGTCTCACATTCCTTCCTCTTCTCGTCCCACTCGAGGTCGAGGAAAAGCTCAAGTCGGATCTTCCAACCGTCCTCCGCGCACCGAACAATTCTACGACGATCTATACATCGACCAATATCAAAATGCGCGACTCCACCGACGCATGTTTCGCTCCATGAACACAAGTCAAGAAGACTTGGATGAAATTGATAGGATAAGCGCCGAGCAACGGGCAAAGTTCTACGGGTATTTTCCCGATCTAGCCGGTCCCGACGATGACGCCGACGAAGAGGACGACGCGACCTCCCACCGCGACTAGGCTGTTATTTTATTTTTGCGTTGTATTTCATTTGTTTTTCATTTATGATGTCAAAGGGGGAGAAATACCTCTCTTTTATTTTGCGTTGTATTTCCTTTGTTTTTCATTTTCTTCCAACGTTGTTTTTGATGTAATAAGTAGCAAACGCTTTGCATTTATGTTATGAATTTTTTTTATGTTATGTTGCTATTTATCATTACGTGTTAATTTGTATGACGTTGTGAGATTGCGTATTTATAATTCTACAAATGCGATTTTGATGTTATTATAACTTGTGCGCATATATATCTAGTTGATTGGGTTATTTTTGTTGTTTTCATTTGTGGCGATTGACCGTTTTTATGTTATGAATTTTTTTTATGTTATGTTGCTATTTATCATTACGTGTTAATTTGTATGACGTTGTGAGATTGCGTATTTATAATTCTACAAATGCGATTTTGATGTTATTATAACTTGTGCGCATATATATCTAGTTGGTTGGGTTATTTTTGTTGTTTTCATTTATGGCGATTGACCGTTTTTAGGCAAAACTATGGCCAATTTTTCGCTTGCATTTTATCGTTCGTTTTCCTTAATCGTTTAGATTTGTTTAACTTCGTTTTAAATCGGATGTTGTGACATTTCCTTGTTTTAAATCGGATGTTTAGTAAAACGTCACCTACACATCTTGTACCTAACATATTAATTTACGACATCATTTTATGTGATAATACTAGTGCATAAATCTTTCGAAAAATCCGATCCAACACTCTCGTACTAAACATATTAATTTACGACATCATTTTTTAAGAGATCATGTTCAAAAAGGGGATCATGTTTTTATATATTTTTTGTCAAATCAGTGTCCAAAACTGCAAAAAATTCTTGTTCTGTAAATTCTTTACAGTCGATCGGTCGACAGTCAAAAACGACCGATCGTTTTTCAACAGACGACCGATCGTTATAAGAAACGACCGATCGTTTTAGATATGATTTCTTCCAGAGAATTCACAATAAAAACGACCGATCGAAATGTACAGAACGACCGATCGTTTTTGGTCTGAAAAACAACCGATCGAATTTGACAAAACGACCGATCGTTTTTGGTCCAAATTGTTCCAGAGAGTTCAAGATAAAAATGACCGGTCGTTTTTATCATTTCGATCGGTCGTTTTTCGAAAGTAGAACATTTTGGGAATATTACAGAAAGGTAGCCCATTCTGGGAATTTAAGTGGTCCACTGTACCATTTTGGCAAAAAAACTCTTAAATGTGTGTGTTTTTTTTTTTAGAAACAAGGCCGGTCTTGACCCAGGGCAGGCATGGCTACGCCCCGGGTCTCAAAAGTTTAAGGGACACCAAAAAAAAATCTGATATTATGTATAATAGTTAAAATTATTCATAGCTAAATATTATATATATTTTACACTTATTATTTATAGACTAGCATTGGCCTAAATGGGAACCCATGGTGAAAATTTATGAGGTTTTGAGTTCTATTGTGGTCCATCACACTAATTATTTTTCTTTTTTACAAATTACAGTTTTTTTTTCTAATTTCTTTTAGAAATAAAATCAAGTTTATGTCTCATGGGTGTTTTCAACTGAGAAAATTGTTTTATTAATTACGATCTAACCATGATATGTTTCTTAACGAGTTCTAAATGGAGAAACTTTTAAAAACATTAAACAAAATGATAAGCTTTATAAAAAAAATTATTGTTTAACAGAGACTTTTTCTTCACTTCATCTCGGGCCTCAAAAATCTAACGATCGCCTCTGTATAAAAATTAACACATATCATCTATCATCATTGACAATCAAAGTTCAACCACAAAAAATAAAAATAATCATCATTATTAAGTACCAAACTAATATTAAAAGAGGATTTTAACTACGGATTTTTAATAACTAAAATTCAAGCTTCTTAGTAAATGGTGGTTTTAACAACAACAAACAATAAACACAGAAGAGGTTAGAGTTAGATATCGAGAAAACAACAAAAATGAAGGTATCAATCCATATGGCTCCAACTAATATTAAAAATATGATTTTAACTACAAAGTTTTATAATTAAATCTCAAAGCTTATTAGTAATGATGTTTTTCCAAAAAATAATAATTCATCGGTTACTAAATAAGTGTCATGTTTTGAAAAATATGATTTTAATAACTTCAAACAATTTCACTAAACATTCAACAAATAAGTATCAAAAAATCAAAAAAATTCAAACAAAAACTTTTCTTTAGTCAATATATGAGGCTAAGAGCATCCGCACCAGCTAGCTCAATCATTTAATCAAATATAACACATTTTATATATTTTAAGAAACCGTTTACATTTACACAAAATTCCAACTTCCTTATTAATTTTTTTATAATAACCCTACATTATTTCTTTTTATTTGTTTATTATCATTTAATAATCGTAACAATATTACAACCACAAAAATATGGACCGCATAATAGTTTATTACTATTATATTAATATAGTGAATCATATACGTTCCTTATATAAGATGAATTTTGTATTTAGTTAAATTAAGTGAATTTATAGGGTTGCTGATGCATGCCATTTTTTATACTATAATCATCAAATTTTAGGAAAAAATATGTTTTGACTAACCAGATACGGAAGCTCTAACTATAGATTTGATAAGATTTAACAATAAAAAATTGATATTTCAAAAAAAAAAATACTAAAAACATAAAACTAATATTTATTTTGAAACGTCTAAAAAGGAAGTTACGACAATTATTTAAATACTATACGAAATTACGCGCAATTTTGACCGACTTATAACATGTATTAAAATTGTCGAAATGAAAAAATTTCAAACTAAATCATATAATTTAATGTTTAAATTATATGATTAACTTTTTTAAAAAATTATTTTAATAATTTTGATATAATTTATTGACCGGTCAAATTGGATATAGTTTTATGAACAATTAAAATAAAATAAAATAAAATAAAAAAACTTATTAGATAAAAAAATGAACAATGAAGAGGATAAAATTAAAAAAAAAGCATTTCTAAAAAATTGAGTAACAAAAAATGGAGATTTCATTCCATATCCACCTCCCTCTCTCTCTACATTCTAGAGGTAGAAACTCCTCTCTCTCTCCCCCTCTTCACTTCCTTTCTCACTCTTTCTCAAAACCCATTTCCCATTTTCCCTTACAATCCCTTTTTAAAGCTCTTTCTAGTAAAAATAATACCCATTTAGATGAGGATATATATTCAGTTGAGGATGATGATGAAATGGGTATTTCAGCGTTTTTGTCGTTGAGTGAGAAACCTGATAGGAATATGGCATTGTTGGATGAGTACGAGCTCGAGGAGCTCGATTCCGTACCCAACCCTAATCATCGAAGCGGTATAAATATAATCTTGATTTTTGTTTTTTGTTTTTTTTTACTGTGATGTAGCTAGTTAATGATTTGTTAAAAAGGTTTCTCACATTTTAGTATTTTACATGTTTTATAGTAAGATTTGTCAAAAAATGTACAATTACTAAAAGGGTTAGGTTACAGTACATGTTTTATGATAAAATTTGTTAAGAAAATGTATAATTATTAAAAGGGTCGCAGTATATGTTTTAGTATAAATTTTGTTTAGTGATATAGAGCTAGTATTAGTATAATTTTAGGAAGAAAGATTTTTGACATGATCATCGAAGCGGTATTATTTTAATTTGGTATTTTTTCTTGTTTTTACTGTGATGTAACGAGTTAATGATTTGTTAATGTGGGATTTTGAAGAAAACAAAGATGGACTGGTATGATATGAGGCGAAAGGCTAAAAGGCGAAGATATTAATAATAAGAAAGTTAGTGGAGGAACTATTAACAGGCTAAAAGGAACTCCAACACCCCCATATTGAGAAAAAATCGAATTTTGGTATCTTGTTTTTTTTTTTCGATTTTAGACTTTCAGCACCCCCGTAGTTACGAAAAAAACATTTATAGTTCCACCACTGAAGAAAGTTATAAATAAGTGATGGTATTGTAGTACAGTAATAATCTATGATAAAAAAAAAATGTACAATTATTAAAAGGGTCACAGTATATGTTTTATAATGATTTTTTTAGTGATATAGAAATAGTATTATAATTTTAGGAAGAATGATCATCGAAGCGGTATAATCTTAGTTTGATAATTTTGTGTTTTTGTACTGTGATGTAACTAGTTAATGATGTGATCCGGTGTGCGGGGAATGTAGGCAATTTCATTTTGAATGATAGTTGTATTAAAATTAAAGATGGACTGGGAATTGGTATATGCTATGCGCCATAATAAGAAAGTTAGATAAACGAATGATATTGCAAAAAGTTAGTGAACTAGGATAAGTAAATATAGAATAATAAAAAGTTAGATCCCAAATTTACGCGCTATAGTCAATACGGTAAACTAGCATAAAGTGTTATCCGGAAATAAATGGTCCTTTGATCCTTTCATGTGATGATTTTTGGTAAGGGATGCATTTACTGATTCCTAGAGAACATTTAGAAGTATTCCAGCTCGATCCCCTTACAATATTCTTTGTTCTTGCTTTAGTTTTTCCTTACTAAGGTAACAATATAATTTTCAAATATGAAATGTAGGATACGTGGCTGTTCTTGGAAAACCTAATGTAGGAAAGAGTACGCTATCCAATCAAATGGTAGGACAAAAGCTCTCAATTGTTACAGATAAACCTCAAACTACCAGACATAGAATCCTCGGTATATGCTCTGGCCCAGAGTATCAGGTTTGGAATTTTCTACAAGATACTTGTTTGTGCCTAATTTCATTTCATGCCTTTTTCCCGTTATTTCTCTCACACTCCCAATCCAGTCCATAGTATCTTTGTTTTTAAACATACTCTGTAAAATGGTCTAGAATTACTACTGTTTGGCAGTGATTTTTTCCTGTTCAACAATCATTTTTTTTTTCATTTTTGGGAATATATACCAGAAGTTTTTGAGATTTTAACAATTAGAAAACCAAACAACCTATCGGTATTCACCATTTAGACACCAATGTTAACAAATATGAACAATTACTGCACCAACCTAGTGAAAGTCACTATCCAGACACCTATCTTTATTGACCAGTAACGTACACTAACCTATCAGAACTTAAAAGAGTGCTTAAAACTTAAATTTTGACATTGTTGTACTAATCTTTTGATTTTGTGATGATTTATTTTTAGCATGTCAGCATACTTGAATAATTAATACATGCATGGTATTTTTGAGTTGGACTTGAGCACCCTGTTAGAATTTTCATTTTGTTGAGGTTGGTGTATAAATTGTTAAATTTTATAGCATGGTGTAGGTGTACTAGTTATAGAACGGAAAGGTTGCTTTGGAAAAGGTTTTCCCTTTTTCCTTTTATATGTGAAAACACTACTTGGTATTTTGTTATTCATCTATCGTGGGGTGTGCTTTTCGTATGAACAATCTTATTGCCTTTTAGAGATGTTTTACAGTAAATAGAGACTGGTTTGCAAGTTATCGTGTATGATGCACCAGGTGTTATTGAGAAGAAAAAGAGCTACTTATTATTTTGTGATTAATCTATTGCAGTGTCTGCTCTTCGTATGACCGATCTTATTATCTTTTGAGAGATGTTTTACAGTAAACAGAAATTGGTTTGCAGGTTATCCTGTATGATACACCAGGTGTAATTGAGAAGAAAATGCACAAGCTGGATTCCATGATGATGAAAAATGTAAAAAACGCTGCCGTTAATGCTGACTGCGTACTGGTTGTTGTTGATGCATGTAAAGCTCCGCAACAGGTGAGATATTTTTGTCTCTGAATGTTGTTTGGAGGAATATATATACATATATCTTTTCCTCATTATCTTTGATGTTTCTAGATAGATGATATATTGGAAGAGAATTTGGGGAGTCTCAGAGACAAGTTACCTGTTCTTCTGGTTTTGAATAAGAAGGATACAATTAAACCTGGTGAAGTAGCGAAGAAGCTCGAGGTTAGTGCAGAGCATTTGGGCTGGTACTGTTTTTCATGTTTTTTTCACATGATTGTCTGGTTCTTTTAGGATGGATATGTCTTTATGTGTACGTGTGTTCATAAATTGTTAACGTTTTGATTTACTCTGTCACGATGAGCCTCGTGTTACCTTTAGTCATTTCCATGTGAAAGAAACTAAGAATCGGAAATACATTTGTCTATACTTGGTGCCCATCAGGCTGACCCTCCAAAACTACTTTGGTATTAGGTGATTAAAATCGATGACATCGACGATATTCAAACTGTCTAATCTGCTCTCTCACGTTTAGTCTTATGCGCATGAAAATCTTTCAAATTGATGTTGATGATGAAAAGTAAATATTTTTCGCTGTAATTATTCTCAAACTAATACTAGTTTTTGTGTAGTGGTATGAAAAATTTACAAATGCTGATGAAGTCATACCAGTGAGTGCTAAATACGGTCACGGAGTGGATGATATCAAGGAATGGATCATCTCAAAACTTCCGTTTGGTCCGGCTTATTATCCAAAGGTACATTACATGGTTTCATTTTCTAACTGGGTATCAAACTTGGTTTTCATTACCTCATCTCTTTCAGGATATTGCTAGTGAACACCCAGAAAGATTTTTTGTTGCTGAAATAGTCCGAGAGAAGATTTTTATTCAATATCGGGATGAAGTACCCTATGCATGCCAGGTATTTCCCTTTTATCCTACTCGTTTTTAAACCAGTAACGTGTTTATGTACAATTTCTTTTGTGCTGTATTTATTAATTTAATTATCAAAGCTGATATTCAGGTTAATGTAGTAGCATACAAGTCCAGGCCAACTGCTAAAGATTTTATTCAAGTTGAGATTGTCGTTGAGAAAAACACACAAAAGATTATCCTTATTGGGAAGGTTAGTTGAAGCTTTGCTTTATGGTTCATTGGTGCTAAATAATATATATATATACACATTCTTTTTACTAGTTTTTAACTATCTTCATTCCAAACTCCCGCAGGAAGGTAAAGCTTTGAAACTGTTAGCGACAGCTTCTCGGCTTGACATCGAAGATTTTCTGCAGAAGAAAGTGTTTTTGGAGGTATGAAGTGTTTAGTTACCGACCTGTATTTTTCATGTACTTTAATATAAATATGAATCGAGTCCTGAGCGAATTTATGGTTGTACAGATAGAAGTGAAGGTAAGAGAAAATTGGCGACAAGACGAAGGGCTATTGAAGGATTATGGCTATGGGGGTCAGATTCGGGCTTTGTAGTATTACAAGATGTCAAGTAACTATGTAACAACGAAAAACCTGAGTTGCACCAATGCTTTTGGTAGATAGACCAGTAGAGTGAAATGCTTATATTCGACGCTTGTGTTGTAAGGTTTATATTGTTGTAATTTGTAAATGTATAATATATCCATCTTCTAGTTTGATCTTCTCTCCATCATCTTGAATGTTTGGTGTACTTCATATTATGTGCATGGTTTGAACTTCTTTTTTTGGGCAGGTGAGTATGGTTTGAACTTTGAATGGATTTATAGTTTGCACGACAATGCTTATTTTCATCGGTTAAGTATCTGGGTTAAATCCATCCTATGTTAGCATCATTTCAAGTACTTATAGAAGTCTGTCAGTGTCATTCCTAGACCTTGAGACAGCATAACTCAAAAGAGTAGTCGAGTTGTTTATGAATATGTCAGAAGATTCATCAAGTCAGAGTGCCACAACACAACTAATCGACAAACTCTAACAATACTAGGACAAGCTTTAACTGCAGTGAGACGAGCTCTGACAATTTACTTGATTTTGATAATGTAATGATGAAAATGAAATTATTTTTGTACTCCTATTAAATTAGATACCGACTAAATAAGTTCAAACCCAATGTTTGTTTTTCGCAAACTATAGCTCTGTTTGATTTCATCTTTTGTGGGGTGGGATCATGAAGTCCCGTGGGTATCAAAAAAGATGTGTTTGACTATATGTTTATGTCCGGACTATGTATTCAGTCCGGACTCCAAATGACCCAAAAGAAATGTATTTGGAAAGCCATGGGTAGTATTTATAGTCCCGATATGAGTGTAAGAATCTTCTAATCCTCACACAATCATGTCCGAACATATTATCCTGGGACTATGAGTAACCAATCTGAGGCCTAAGATTATTTTTATATATTTTTTAATATAACAATTTTTATTTATTTACATGTTAGTCACCCGAAAATAAACCATAAATCCGTCAGCTTTTAAAGAATATTTAAATGCAATGCTTTACTCATTATTAGAGTAAAATACAAAACTTCATTTTTAAAGCCATATGGAAATTACTTCATCATATCTATGGCTACTTCATCAATTAAGAGACTATATATACATACAGCAACTACTTTGGCTTATAATGAACCAAAAATCATTCAATGCATTAGAAACTCAAATGAGCAATTACTCGAACCGCAAAATAACCCGCCTCGGATCGATATACCAGAAATTAATGCTAAACTTAAGGAACTAATTCAAACTGGTTTTTTAAATAATGCACGCAATGTGTTCGATGAAATGTCACACAGAGACGTAGTTTCTTATACCAATATGATAGCGGGATATGTAAAGTCCTTTTATCCTTACGAAGCACTATCGTTGTTTTCGAAATTATGGGTTGAGCCTAATCTTGAAATGGACCCTTACGTGTTAAGTATCGCTTTAAAGGCTTGTGGATTAAGCTCGAATGTGATATATGGAGAATTAATACATGGGTATTCGATAAAGACTGGATTTTTCAACTCGGTTTTTGTTGGTAGCTCCATTTTGGATATGTACATGAAAAATAGTAAGGTTTTTGAGGGTTGTAGAGTTTTTCATGAGATGCCACTTAGGAATGTGGTTTCTTGGACTGCTGTTATAACCGGACTTGTTCGTGCTGGTAATAATTACGAAGCGTTGAGGTATTTTTCGGATATGTCGAAATGTGGCGAGTCTTATGATTCTTTTGTTTTTTCTATAGCTTTAAAGGCGTGTGCTGATACAGGCGATTTGAATTACGGGGGAGAGTTACACGCTCAAGCTATGAAGAGAGAATATGATAAAACCTCGTATGTAGCTAATACGCTTGCGGCTATGTATAACAAGTGTGGGAGGCTGGATTATGGGTTGAGTTTACTGGAGAAAATGGCTATCAAAGACGTGGTGTCGTGGACAACGATTATAACCTCTTGTTTTCATAACGGCCACGATAGTCGTGCTATACAGGCTTTCATACGTATGCGTGATTCTGGTGTATGCCCCAACGAGTACACTTTTGCAGCACTTATCTCGTCTTGTGCTAACCTTACGAGAATGGATTGGGGTGAGCAACTTCACGGCCATGTTTTAGTAATTGGTCTTATTGACTGTTTGTCAGTGGCGAATTCTTTCGTAACTTTATATTCAAGATGCGGGCGGCTAGATTCGGCTGTGGTTATTTTTAATGGCATGAATGTCAAAGACGTCGTCTCTTGGAGCACAATAATAGCAGGGTATGCCCAAGGAGGTTGTGGTGAGGAAGCTTTTGAGTTTTTATCATATATGAGAGGAGATGGAATTAAACCGAGTGAATTTGCAATTGCTAGTGTATTAAGTGTGAGTGGAAATATGGCTATTCTGGAACAAGGTATGCAAATTCACGGTCACATCTTATCCGTTGGATTAGAGCACAGAGCAATGGTACGTAGTGGTTTGATCAATATGTACTCAAAATGTGGTAGCTTGACAGACGCTTCAAAGATCTTCAACGATGCGGTCAATAATGATATAATATCTTGGACAGCTATGATTAACGGGTATGCTGATCATGGTAGAAACAAAGAAGTTATCGACTTGTTCGAAAAGATTGGTAAAGCTGGTTTAATACCGGACTCAGTGACTTTTATTGCAGTTCTTAGTGCTTGTACCCATGCTGGCCTTGTCGACCAAGGTTTTCAATATTTTGATTTAATGAAAGAAAAATATAATATAAATCCATCGAAAGAACACTACGGGTGTATGATAGATCTATTGTGTCGTGCTGGGAGGTTAAGCGAAGCTGAGAATATGATAAATAATATGCCATATAAGAAGGACGACGTCGTCTGGTCTAGCCTTTTAAGAGCTTGTAGAGTACATGGTGACGTGGCACGTGGTAAACGAGCTGCTGAGATGGTATTGGAACTTGATCCTGATTCAGCTGGGGCTCACATTACGTTAGCGAATATATATTCGACACAAGGAAAATGGGGTGAAGCTGCTGGTGTAAGAAAGATCATGCGAGAGAAGGGTGTAATGAAAGAGCCTGGTTGGTCTTGGATTAAGATTAAAGATAGCGTTTCTGCTTTTGTTGCGGGTGATCAGAACCACCCAGAGGGAGAATGGATCTATAGAATTTTAGATTTAATTTCTTTGGAGGGAGAGTTTAGTTACGAAGACCCAGGTTTTGTTTCATAAGCTAAGCCTTGTTCGGTGCAGCTTTGGTTTTTTCTGCTTTCTGCTTTAAAGCTAGGATGCATTTGTTTGACCAGCGCTGATATTTTATGAACGGTTTGGATAGTGGTTTATAAAAGCTAGAAGATTTAAGCTGGTGAAAATAGCTTTTTTCCGATACTCAAGAAATCGCTAATTTGCTCTCAAGCTCATATGCCAATGAAGGTTGTGCTGGAATTACTGTAACTATGATTATTGTTCGGGTAAGTTATCGTAAATGTTGTGTCTGCATATCTTTGGCGCGCATTTAAAGACGATAGATGACAGGAATTGTTTTGGTTAGAATATTGTGATGAAAATAATTGGTTGTATCTTCTAATTATTTTTTAAATAGTTATCTAGGTAGCAGAAGGGATATCCAGTTTATTTCGAAGATTTAGTAAAGGTAGCATGATTTTAGTTAACGAAATGTTTGCAAGAGGGTATGTAAAGCACAGAATTCTGTAGAAAGTACAAAGGAATGAAAGTTATCTTTTCTATTACTTTTCTTATCGTATCTGTACTACATTTGTCATCTGGTAACTGTTGATTCAAGTATTTGGAACCAAGTCGTCAAGAATCTCTTACAAACTTTTAGGGGGTGGAAAATTGAGTCTGCAAGTCATTCAGTTTTATGGAGAGAAAAATAGATGACTTGTAAAATAACTCGCTCTACCAATCTTCTGCTCATTCAGACACTATTAGACCATGTGGTCATGTCTGATCCGAGAATTACAGAGCTCATTTGCATAACTAATACATTTAATTATCGTCCTACTTCATTTTGTGCCTAGTCACCCTCCGCGTTTATATAGTAGTAGACTTTATTTGTTGAGCTATCTTGTGTTGAAACTATGTCCAACTTTCCGTAAACCAGTTTGTATGTACACGAAACCGGAAGCTGAAACCCAATAACATAATCGAATGATCAATCAATATTAAATCACATTTTCTTCACCAACATAAATAGACTGTCATTAATTTAGAAACAAACAGAAAAACTGGATTCTACTCGGCTTTCTTTAACAACAAACCGGTGCTGATTAGGAATTATTTCCTCCAAATCTGCTCCTTTCGGTGCTCGATATGATATCAGAGAGAAAAACAAGAACAGGAGGGAAAAAAATAGCAAAACAGTGTCAGAATATATTTTGAACTATTACTGTGCAACTAATTTTGGTCCTGAATCTGTTCAACAAATTTCTATCAGCAACTTATGTTTACATACTCTACTTTCTTTCCATAATCCAATGTTTTATTGCATGTAAAGTAAACCCTACACTAAATCCAGCTGCCCCTAGTATAATAATGATCCGGACCCACAAACTGGTGAAAAAGAGTTCTTGAACAAATGTGTTCCACGACCAAAACCACAAAACGGAGAAAATTGAACCCACCGCAGCACCCACCAATACTTGGTTAATCGTATGAAGCTTCTGTGAAACTCGTAACCACGACTGCAAAACACACACAGATATGTATACTATAAGAATCCATTGATTCCCATGAGAAACAGCTGCAATTGATTACTCTATTTTTCGAAAATAAACAAGGCCCTTTGAAACCTTACCAGGTATGAGCCAATAGCCAAGGTAAGGCCACTGAGAGCTATCGTTAGTACATTTACCCCAAAGCCCTCGGTCACTGAACAAACAACTAAACACATCAAAGTTTTGAAGATGGTTCTGAATGCTTGTTTGGCAAACCAAAAAAGAGTAAAAATTCAGCTTTCTTTTATTTTAACAGGATTCTTGACTGGCAACCACTGTCGAACTATGCCTATTTTAACTTGAAAGTAGAAAAATAACACTATTGTTAAAATTTAAACATCTGAATACTCTCTTTTTCCAAGAAAATATAGACTTATCAACTAAATTATACAACTATCAATAATTTCTTGCTACTCCCACTAAGGAAAAGATTATACTTTTTAACTTTTCACCAAATAAACTTTGATTCAGTATTAGTTGAAAGTAAAACATTCACACAGATCTGATTCATGCGCTGTAATTTTCTACATGCAACAAAAAAGATACTTGTGCACTTGTCATATAAAACCAAACAAGAATACGTACTATCACAAGCAACAAAGTACTATTTGATAAACAACGGAAATGAAACTTACTTGAAATAATGGCAAATAAAAATATATAAAAGATGGACTGTGCGTGCGAAGATGGCATTCCTGGATCCTCTTTCAAAGCAGAAACTGGCCGCTCTTGGTTTATAATCTTCTTTAGTAGATTCGACAACAAAACGTTCATTACGGAACCAATCGATGCCCATAATACGAAAGCATCATGTCTAACAACACCAATTGTGATAAATATTGCTGAAACAAACCACTTGGTCTGTAATGAAAATAGCAAATATGGCCTTAAGAACGCGACTTTGATTCATGTATTCATAAACAATGTTATTTCATATTTCAAATATAGAATACCAGGAAAAAATTGGAATGAAGAAATTATCCAAAATTTGAGATGTACATAAACAAGGGCCTTCTGTAACACTATATATATCATTCAAGAGTACTTAGTCAACAGGTCCATCACCACTCAATTTGGTTAGAAATCATAGCACTTGCTTACTTGATCAAAATCCTTTTTTTTTTGTGGAAGATCATTTTCCCAACAAAGGTAATGGTAATGAAAGTTACCTATGCATTGGTAAAATCTGTTCTCATTAGTTTTATTTCCCATCAAATTGACTAGGAAAATATGTAACCAGGGAGGGACAGAACTAGGAAATTTAAATGGAATGAGCAGGAACGCTAATTTTTGAAGATTTTAATCAAAATACATAAAGAAAAATCTACTTTTTCATCACTTTTTATCGAAATGAGAGGGGCTGCTGCCCCCGGCTATCTTCAGCTAGTCGCTTCCCACTTCCCGGATAGTGACAAGATTATAAAATGCCAAGTGTTTAGTATCAGTGAGACTAAATATCAGCAGAACTAATATATCAAACTTTATAAGCATTTAAGCTTTGTCTGGCTGCCTCTTCAAGCAAATAAGTTAGCTTATAAGCTTATTTTAGGCTAAGAAAAATAAAAGGGCTCATTTAACTTAAATGTCTAGCCTCTAGCTTCAACATTTCCAGGTCAGAAAATCACAAAAGATTCAGCTTTTAAGCTTGCTAACCAATTAAAATATATCATACAAGCAGAAAACAAAATAATCTAAAAATCTGCAATAAATAATGCCCTGTATTAAATATCTTCATAAGCTTCTAAAGAGTATAAGGTGCTCTTGAGTCTTGAGGGGAAAAACATATTTTGCTTGTATATTTAATTATTATTATTTTTATCGATTTTAGACTTTCAGTACCCCATAATTACGAAAAGTACACTTAACTACTATTCATGCCACTAAAACAAAAGTTAAAAAATTCCTTAAAATTGGATATAACAAAATGTCAACTCCTCAAAATGAGAAAATGAAAATACCAACCATGTTATTAAGGATGGGTTCGAATCGGGTCCGGGCAAAAATCGGAGAAACCCAAGATGACCCATGAATAAGACCCTCTTGTTCAAAAACTCCTTTATCAACATTTTCACTTTCAATATAATTATCAGAATTGCTATTAAAAGCTGAAATCTCAATGGGCTTGTTCATCGTATTAAATTTCCAGCTTCTACTTTGCTGAAAAATAGTTTTTGAGGCTATGAAATTACCTGAGAAGTGTTTTTTTGAGGTGAGTAAATTTGGGATTTTGAGTTTTTGTAATGTGAATATGGGATTTTTGTGTACAGAGAAAGTTGTGGTTGTGAGAGTTGACATTTTGTTATTAGGTGACAAATAAATTGGCCATCACCGGACTTATTATATCGGGTTTACGAGTGTTCACGCACTTTCCGATGGCGCTTTGATAATCGGGTGGCAAATTTACTTTTAGTCCCTTTATATCGATTGTGTTGTACGATGTCCTCGTTTGCGACCATACTTTCACTATTTGTATTTTGTTTGGTGCACTGGACAATATTTCAGTACTACATTTCCGTGATAGTTGAGATTTTTTTTTTTTTTTTGTATTTTACGTCTTTTTGGTTCAGTTTTATCGTATGTCTAGAGTTTGATAAGTTGTGTGTGGTTTTAGGAGTTGGTGGATATATTGACACCATTTATGGTTGTATATTATTTAAGTTTGCTTGGTCCGCGTAGCTTGTTTCAACTTTCAAGTAAGGGTGACTTTGGTACGGTACCGACTTTTTTGATCATATACTAATACCGAACCGAACTTATTTGTTTTGAAAAAAATTAGAGTATAACCGAACCGAAAAAGTCGGTATACCGAAAGTTCGGTATACCGACTTTTTCGGCTAGTACGGTTCGGTTTTCCGTTTTATACTGAAACATTGTTATTATTATTAAAATAAAATTCTTGATAACAATAAAATAGCAAAAAAGTTTGTAAAAATTAAAATGTTTACAACTATTTTTATATTTGCTATATTTTATTTAATAGTCAATTATATAACTATATAACTCCGTCCGTTATTCTCAATAATAATTTATTTAAAAAAAAAAAAAAAAGAGTAAATTGAACTAATGGTACTGTAGTTTAGTCCTAAATTCAGTTTAGAGGTCATGATTTCAATTTAGATCATTAATCGTTGCAATACTTTAAAATTTTGACAGATGTGGTACCTTAACTTTGCATGTCCCTTTCATAGTTAATTCTTGGTTAATTAATTTCTAATTTTAGTCATTGAACAATGCAATAACTATATAGATTAACTATGAAAAAGATCGATATAGTTTCGGGTCCCTATTTTGTCCCATTTTGGCTGACAACTTTGCCAAGTTTTTTTTTTTTTTTTTTCTTTCAACTTTGCTTTTCTTTCTTTTTTCCGTTTTCTTTCCCTTTTTATGTCTCTTTCGTCTGTGTGTTCTTCTTTTAACCCAAAAAAAAAAAAAAAAACTCATCCAAAAATTAAAAACCTCCGCTAATTTTACTTTACAAAAAAACTATCTTTCAATTTTACAAAAAAAAAAACTTCTCCCAATTTTACCAAAAAAAACTCTAATCATCAACCACCAAACTAATTCCTATATCAAATTAATATCATTTTTTTATCAAATCAACGTCACTCTATCACTATAATTATTCCCAATTTCTCAAATTAATATCAGTCTACCACTACATCACTCTACAATTATAATTGTTATCTATAATTGATAACACGAATTATAGAATGAGGTAGAGAGATAATAATATGATAAAATGAATTCAAGTTTTGATTTATTGTTTTAATTTTTTTATTTTTTTATCGATCATTAAATAAAAATATCGGAAATCGAATATATTCGTTTTTGTAAAATTCTGAAAAATATCAATTTGGTGGGATTAATACCCACGTATACGTGAGATTGGCAATTCAGGGTTATACGTGGCCATTTATTATCCGTTCGACAGAAAGAAAAAAAGAAAGAAAATAGATAAAAGAAAGAAAAGAAAAGTTGGAAATAAAACATAAAGAAGAAATAAAATCAAGTTGGCAAAGTTGTCAACCGTACCATAGACCCGAGTTGTTTATAATATTATGTAATAGGAGTATGGTAAAAATAATCCAAAAAACGTTCACATGATTACATAAATGACAGTCAAACAAGTAAAAATATGGACTCTGCTATTCTGTATTGATTCTGAAACCTACTGAACCAATAGTACACAACATTAAGGAAAGGGCGAGTGGATAGGGCAATAAAATTATACCAAAATGGACGAAAATAGTCAATTTTGTTTTAGTTTAAGTTTTGTTTGTTTTCGTTTTGTTTTATTTCGTTTTCGTGACGAAATGAAAACCGTTTATTCGATTTTCGTTTTGTTAAATATATAAAAATTTTGTTTCACCTTGTGAACCCATTTTTTTTCGTTTTGTACTTTTTGGTATCGTATGGTCTCGTCTCGTCTCGGATAATTAGATCATAAGATATATTAACTCGAGAAACAATAACAAGGACTTCAAAAGGGGGAGATTGGAATATCTGAAAAGATATAAATTACATTTGACTTCAAGCGCACAAAATATATACGATAGATGGTTATACGAATACAATTTATTTTTGAAATTTGTATGTTTTAATATGAACTGTGAATGGAATTTTTATAAATATGAGATTTTGTAGCACCTACATGTTCCTAGTTTATCTATGTAAAACAACAGGTTTTATTAGATGTAAATGAGTTGTTGTTTATGTGGGATTAATTATAGCTGAGCTTATAGTTCATATTTCCCTTAATGTTACTCGTTCTTGCAAAAATCTTATATAGTCTTGGATAACGTTCAAAGAAAAGTAGTAAAATTGGTTAAATATGGTTAATTCCTCATCAACCACTCTAAGCTAAATTAACCAAATTTATTCATCTTAAGCACAAAAGGATACTTCACCTATATTCTTGACTCTTGAGCACTTGTATACCTGTATTCATTCACACCAAAATTTTATGATATTGTAGTTAAACAATTAAATTAAAGTGCAATAAACCAACACAGTCCCTTAAACAGTGGAAGTTTTTTTATTACTAGTTGTTTAAGAAAAACGCGAATTTGTTTTAATAACTGGTTTATGCCCAAATAAAAATACGGGATTATTTGAGATATGAAGTTGACAAGACCATGATTTTCTGCAAAATTAAAAATAAATAAAGAAGATGTGAAAGCACCATGCACCAATAGTTGTCAGTCAAACTGGATTGGGCTTGCTTCTTATTTGATTTAATAATTAGAGAGTATAGTCTAGAGTCATAGACTATAGAGTAGCACCTGATTTGTATGCAAAAATGACGATAATTGATATACCTGTCGTCCGTTAATATAAAATTTGAAATAATTTTTATTTTTAAATTTAGTCAAAAAAATTAACATTTAAACTATATGATCATCTTTTAAAAAATTTTATTTCGACAATTTTGATATAAGTTATAAACAGATCAAAATTATACGTAGTTTCGTAATCAACTACTATGTTTTGTAAGGTAAAGTTTTGATGAATATTTTAGGCGATCCTTATCCCATGATATGTACATGATTAGTAAAGTTATTGTAATGATCTGAAATTTAACATTCTTTGTTCCCTAAACAATATTCGTATAGTCATATAAGTGCTATAAAATATGATGTTACCATTAATATTAAATTATCACTATAAGGTATAAAAAAGTTAGGTGTTTGGAATATTAATGGGGAACCAGCTCTAATAATATATTGGAAACAGACAATATGGGCACGAAACATAGATTGATTAATTAAATTCGATATGCTCTTATTTGTGATACAAAATGTTGTAAATTTGAATTGTACACTATGTATGAGGTGATCACGAAGTAATTATCCTTATGGTAAAGAAAGTGTGGGTGAGAAGTATAAATGGTCTTCTAAGACTCACGTGAAATGAACCAAATCTACTGACTATCACGAGTCACAGCTCAAATTATTTGTACAAAGCTGGTGAAAAGGTATTATTTTTGTTTTGTTACATCGACTAACACACCCATTTTGTTTTTATACTAATACTATCATTTTTTTTTTTATTCCGTTTCCAACTACTTATAATTCTTGTTTGTTTTTGAAAACAGGTGTGAAATAGTTAACAGAATTAATAATACGTGATATCACGTGATCCATTTCCGTTAACGCGTTAACAATGAGTCTAAATCAGGACCGATCTGATGTATTTTTACACAAGATGTACTTTTTTAACTCTATCCAACATTTTTTTTAACTTTGTCACTGAATTGATAATATTTGTCCCTACCGTTAACGGAAATGGGTCACGTGACAACACGCGGTGTCAATTCTGTAAAATATTTAACATATTGTTCTAAAAAAGGAGAAAGATTGTAACCAGAGGGAAGTGCAAGAAAAAAATGGTAGTAATAGACTCAAAAACAAAATGTTGTGTTAATACATGTAACAAAAAAAAAAGGCAATTAACATAAACATACGTTACCCCTATTATATTAACAAAAATATACACTCAAAAGTTAAATTATCAAAAATATATATTCAATTAATAAAAAACAAAAAAGTGGATTCATCCCTCCTAATTTATTTGCTCTCTCTTTGCTCCTCTCACCTTCTTTCCAATCTCTCTCTCCCTTGATCTCTCTCCTCCTCTTTTTCAGTCTCTCCGATCTCTCATCTTTTCTCTCTGTTTTCGATCTCTCTCATCATTCTCCCTCTGATCTCTCTCCTCTTCTTTTTCACTCTCTCCGATCTCTCATCTTTTTTCTCTGTTTTCGATCTCTCTCATCATCTTTCCTCTATTTGTTCGATCTTTTTCTTCTCCTCTCTCTCTTTCTATTTCGTGGAGATTGAGACGGAAACATCTATCGGAACGGACGACGAGTGTATACAGCGAGTTCGAAAACTCGAGTTTGATGTCAACGAAGATGCGGTCGTTGACGTGATAGTTTGAGATCGGATGACGGGTAATAGTTGGATTTGTTAATTAGTGTATAATATTGAAAAATAAGTGTATGAATTACGTGAATTAATGGTATGAAGTTGAAAATTATGTATATAAATTATCTAAATTGGGGTATGAATTTTAAAAATAAGGATGAACTCTACGAATCAACATTTGAAATAAGGGAATGAAATTTTAGAATAAGTGTATGAAAAAAACAAATTAGTGTGAACTTTTGGAATAAGAGTATGAAAAATATAAATATGGTATGAACTTTTAAAATAAGCGTATGAACTTTTAAAATAAAGGTATGAAATATACAGATTAAGTTATGAACTTTTGAATATGTTTTTGTTAATTAAAAAATTTTAGGTATGTTTTTGTTAATTTAGTTCTAAAAGTAATACGTTTTGTTAATTTATACTAAAAGGAATATAGTGAAAACCAATAACTGCTTTTTGGAAATTAAAAAAAAAATGTAAATTGTAATACGTAGTTGTTTTCTTCTTGATTTTACCATCTTTAGTGTCTTTAATTAGATTTAAAAACAAAAACAAAATACTATCTTTAGTGATAGAAACTTGGTGGTCAGTGTAACAAAGCCGGCTCAAACAATTCTAACCAGGCTAAAAGTAATCCGTTAACTAAACTTTTTCACAACAACAAATTCGATAGTATGGGTCGGAAAAAATTCACAGTAAAATAGCAAAAATATCATGTTGATCATAGTTTAACGATGCAATGTCATTTTTAAACAGAAAATTCTGTTAAAATTGATCATAATTCAAAGAACTACTTGATTTCTTACTGGTATCTTTTGGTTTACAATATTCTTCTATGTTTATTTTTTTTGGTCGGTCATTATTATTGAATAACAACAAATAATAGTACATAGTTCCAATGCACATAGAACAAGCTCTAAGCGGCTAAACAAAATAAAAATAGTAAAAAGCCACATAGACGTCTCATAGGTCTACTAGCCCGATAAATCAATCATTCAACCCTAGAAAGTAGATAAATCCCAACCGAAAATCCGTAAAATGTAGACATAAAAAACCCCAACTATCTCAAATACAAAGCACCAAAATGTTATCGGGTACACCAAACAATGTAAGGAACACAAGTCGCAATTGAAATGCACCGTTAACACAATTCATATAAGCAAGCCAAAAGAAAAACTCACACCAGCTCATAAATGCATTATCGGGGTGATTGCACACTAATTAACTCGATCTGAAAAGGCGTATTGTGATAAAAGAACTTAAAGGCACAAACTATATTCTTCTATATCTCTATGCATAAACAAGTATGTTATGAACATGTGATTAATCAAACCCGAGTTTTATTTTCTAAATCCTCAACATTGAATATGAAACCTGATATTATGCCTTTATCTTCTAGCACAGAAAGAAAACAACATTGTTGTATGTTTATACTTTAAATTTAAACTATTGAAACTTTCCCTCTATAAAAAGTGAAACATGCTTCAAATAAAAATTCCACAAATCCCACTCAACACATCTCCATCTATCTCTATCTTAAACTGCCATACCCCTTAATTAAAAAACTAACTCTTTAGCGACCAAAAAAATGGAGAAATGGTTTGTTTTCCAAAACGTCGCTAAATGGTTCCGTCTTATAGAGATATTCTTTGCATTACTAGCCCTCCCATGGCTTTATTCGAAAATCCCTTTCGTCGCAAAAGCCTACGCCCTTTTCGTTAATCACCTGATCGCCATTTTCACGAAGCCAATATTCATATTCATAATAATCACCATAATCCTTATAACTCTGTACATGAAATCCGGCCAAGTCGCCGAAGATTTAATCTCAGGTGACAACAATGCCAATGCTGATCTTTACCAAGAAATTACGTTTTATTCGACGGAAACTTTTTCTCTTGCTCCCCAAGAGATAGTGTACCAGGATAAGGAGATGATAGATGTGGTGAGTGAAGTGAGAGAGGAGTTGTTCATAGAGAGTGTCTCCGAGAAGGTGCTCGAGCAAGAGGACAAAGAGAAATTTGTTGAGGTTCGGGCCGAAGTCGAGGAAGAATTGAGTAGTGAGGAGTTCAAGAGGACTATAGAAGAATTTATTGCTAAGCAGATTAGGTTTCATAAGGAGGAGAGGTTGGCTATTGTTGCTTGTTAATCAAAGAAAAAATATTGTGATTTGTTATGAGAAGGTTTTTGTTTTAAGTTTTGTGACATCTTATCTTTCTCACTGAAACTGAATTTAGTTTGTGTTACAGTGCATGTAAAAGGACATCAGTATTAACTATTAAGTGAACTGGCATATGTGTTAGATGTATGCTTTATTAGTATATGAAATAGATCTGCCCTAGTTTTAGATTTAATTATTTTTCACAGAACTTATCACTGCTTAATTTGATATGTAATGATGTACATTTTGAGTTAGACGGGTGAGAGTAAACGGACTCGTTTACTCTCATGTATATGTTCGTCTAGTAAAGAGGCTTGTTCGTGTTTGGTGAGTAATAAACGAACATGGAGAGGTTACTTGACGAGCCGAACATGATTTTGTTAACGAACTATTTATTTATTGTAAAACGATAAATAAATTAGGAAAAATAAACCATAACAAAAAAACATCCAACTTGATATATTGACGTTTCTTTCAAATTATCCCCTTCAGTTTTATTACTGGCAGTTAGTTCGTTTTCTTTATATTTTATTCCCTAAAATAGACAAAGTCGCAAAGGTCAAACGAAGACCCAATTCATTTGTTAATTTCTATCGGAATCCAAAGAAAGTGCATGGTATAATAATATAATATATAATCAAAACTCAAATCATTAATTATGTAGATTGTAAAATTAAATATTGTTCTATGAGTAGAGGTAGTGTGGACGGACAATAATGTACAAGAATGACTAATAAGTAATAATCCCAATTTACACATATGTATTTCATTTTGGTAAGTACCAAATTGAATAGAACTTTCTCAAACTAGAAAGCAAAAAATGACATGATTACCTTTCTTTCTTACTTAATTAACATATATGTGCATATAACTTTTTTCAAAATAGAAAGCAAAAATTAACATCATTACCATTCTATCCTACTTAATTAATATACGTGCATATATTTATATGTGATAATATTTCATCACCACAGCTTATGCTAATTTGGCATTTCAACTTAGTTTCAGATTTAATTATCAAATCTTCAATTTATATATATATTTTTTAAGAATTACTACATATCGGTGTTGTATCATTGAATATCAATTTTAAACGCAAAAAAGTATAAAGAATCAACCAATATCTGTACCTAATATTAAAATAGATTTCAAAACATAAATTTTCTATAGTTAAATTTCAAACTCTGCCTACATAATCATTTTTCCTTTTAAGTACAAACATTTCAAAACCTCTCATTTTCTTGCCAAACAAATAGCTTATGAAATGTGGTACGAAACAGACCATCCAAATTCCTAGGCATCAGCATGGGCCTTTACATAAATTTAGAATCTTCTTTTGACATGATAAAGTTGTAGTATTTGACATTTATTTATCATCTCCACAACCAAACTTTTTTCCTTTTTTCCCCTTCTCATCACAAATAATATAATTGATACGTTAGAACTTATAGAACTAGAAATGCCACTAAGAGCGTTCTGTTGAGTTGTGGAGCCAAATGAGCTTTGGCCATGTCTTCTTATTATCCCACATCGCCTGGAATTGTAATATGACCCATGTTGGGTTCTATTTATATGCCCCAATATCTTGTATTTTAATTACACCTACACAAACACCTCTATATTATAAAGAGAGAGTTCTAGTTGCGAGAGAACCATAGCTTTGTGTTTAGCTAGATTACGATTGTAATCCTCTTTTAATATATATATAAAGTGCCACGTGTAGCGGCCCGGAGACGTAGCCAATTTGGGTGAACTTCGTTATCAAAGCGTGTGTGTGCTCGGTTTTAGTATTTCTGTCTTTCATTGATTCGCCTGATCGACCCTAACAAGTGGTATCAGAGCTCGGAAGATCGATGGCGAAAGAAGACAGAACCGCACACGGGATCGAGAAGTTCGACGGGAAGGACTTCGCATTCTGGAGAATGCAGATAGAGGACTACCTCTACGGGAGGAAGATGCATCAGCCACTTCTCCTTGAGGAAAGGCCGACCACGACCACCGAGGAGGCGTGGAAACTTTTAGACCGTCAAGTGTTGGGAGTGATCCGCCTAACACTATCTAGGAGTGTCGCACATAACGTCGCAAGAGAGACGACGACGATGGGGATGATGAAGGTCCTCACCGACATGTATGAGAAACCATCCGCGAACAACAAGGTACATCTCATGCGTAAGTTGTTCAACCTACGCATGGCTGAGGGGACACCTGTCGCGAGTCACGTGAACAAGTTCATCGACACCGTAAATCAGTTGGATGCGGTGGAGATAACTTTTGAAGACGAAGTGAGAGCCCTTATACTGCTAGCATCTCTACCGAACAGTTGGGAATTCATGCGAGCTGCTGTGAGCAACTCAATTGGAAAGGAGAAACTGACTTACAACGGCATCCGAGATCAAATACTCGCTGAGGAACTCAGGAGATTGGATATGGGAGAATGCTCAAATGATGGAGCAGTCTTGAACATGGGTTCAAGAGACCGGGGTAAGGCCAGGGTATGTGATGTTAGAGGACGTTCGCAATCCCGAGGTAGAAGAGGGCTTAGCCGAGGAGGCAAAGATAGCGATCGAAGTAAGAAGAATCTTCGATGCTATAACTGCCAGGGTATGGGTCACTTCAGTCATGAGTGCAAGCAGCCGAAGAAGAGTACCGGCCGTGATCACGTGGCTAATGTTGCGAGCGACGAGGATTCGGATGACTGTTTAATGCTTGCCGTACAGAGAGACATAGATTCGTGGATTCTAGACTCTGGGGCATCATTTCACACGACCGCTCAGAAGGATTTATTCGAAAATACACTGCGGATAATTTCGGTAAAGTGTATCTAGCCGACGGAGAAGCGTTGGATGTTGTTGGAATGGGCGATGTGAAGATTTGCATTCCAAATGGGTCGGTATGGAAGCTAACGAAAGTGAGGCATGTCCCGAGGTTGACCAAGAATCTGATCTCAGTAGGTCAACTCGATGCCGAAAGGCACTCCATTTCGTTCAGATGTGGAGCTTGGAAAGTTTCACGAGGAGCTATGGTGATAGCCCGAGGGAGCAAGGTCGGTACGCTGTACATGACGACTGATGAGGAGTGTACAGTGGCGGCAGCTGTGTCGCAAGACTGCTCGGAACTGTGGCATCGACGGTTGGGTCACATGAGTGAGAAGGGGATGAAGGTGTTAGCGAAGGACAACAAACTTCCAGGCTTGAAGTCTGTCAACCTCGATATGTGTGAAGGTTGCATCTTCGGGAAGCAGAAGAAAGTGAGCTTCCGGAAAGGTGGAAAAGCTCCGAAAGAGGAGAAGCTAGCATTGGTCCACTCAGACGTATGGGGACCATCCCCAGTAACCTCATTGGGAGGAGCTCGGTACTATGTGACCTTCATCGATGATTCGACGAGGAAAACATGGGTCTACTTCTTGAAACACAAGTCTGAGGTGTTTAAGAAATTCCAAGAATGGAAGGCCATGGTCGAACTAGAGACCGGGAATAAACTCAAGTGTTTGAGGTCCGACAATGGCGGAGAGTACATTGATGCGAAGTTCGTAGAGTTCTGTGCTCAGAGAGGCATTCGAATGGAGAAGACCATCCGAAGAACGCCACAGCAAAATGGCGTGGCCGAGCGCATGAACCGAACAATCAATGAGCGTGCTAGGAGTATGAGACTGCAAAGTGGGTTGCCCAAAGCCTTGTGGGCACATGCAGTAAGCACGGCGGTTTATCTCGTTAACCGCGGACCCTCAGTGCCCCTAGAAAGGAGAATTCCCGAGGAAGAGTGGGTAGAAAAGCCTATCTCTTATGAACACTTGCGAGTGTTCGGTTGTCTGTCATATACCCATGTCGACATAAATGATCGTACCAAGCTTGACTCGAAATCCAAAGTGTGTTACTTTGTGGGGTACGGTGGAGCTGAGTTTGGATATCGCTTTTGGGATGGTCAACTAAAGAGGATCATTCGCAGTAAGGATCTCATATTCAACGAAAGCATTTTGTACAAAGATCAACAAAATGTGGAAGAACAAGCGCTCCCGTCCGAGGAAAGTGGTATGGTCGACATGAATGCGTTTTCATGATTGGACTTGGAAAATGACACTGAAGATGAGCCAGTGGTGCTCGACAACCGACCAACAGATGCTGAAGAGGCCGAGGAGCTGTCCCAGACTCCCCGACCTGAACTGGGCCGAGGTCATCGCGAGAGGAGACCTCCTGCCCGATACTCTTCTTCCCTGCATTACATACTGCTCAGTGATGCAGGAGAGCCCGAAAGTAGAGAAGAAGCTCTGGAGCTGAAAGACTTGAGCAAGTGGGAGCTCGCGATGAAGGATGAGATGAAGTCGCTCGAGAAGAATGTGACTTGGCAGTTAGCCGAACTGCCCAAAGGGAAAAGGGCACTGAGCAACAAATGGGTGTTCCGTCTAAAGGAGGAACAAAACGGCACGAAACGATATAAGGCACGCATAGTAGTCAAAGGGTTCCAGCAAAAGGCAGGAATTGACTACACCGAGATCTTTTCACCAGTCGTAAAGATGACGACTATTCGGCTATTGTTGAGCATTGTTGTAAATGCGAATCTTCATCTCGAGCAGTTAGATGTGAAAACTGCCTTTCTCCATGGAGATCTCGATGAAGAAATTTACATGCTCCAACCTGAAGGGTTTGCCGAAAAGGGAAAAGAGAAACTGGTCTGCAAACTGAGGAAGAGCTTGTACGGGCTAAAACAAGCACCACGGCAGTGGTATAAGAAGTTTGACAGTTTCATGGCGGATACCGGGTTCGAAAGAAGTGATAGTGATCACTGCTGTTTCGTGAAGAGATTTGCGAACTCTTCGTACGTCATACTACTTTTGTATGTAGATGACATGTTGCTCGCCAGGTCGAGCCTTGTTGAGATTAACAAGGTGAAGCAACAGTTGGCGAAACAGTTCGAGATGAAAGATTTGGGTGCCGCAAATCATATCCTTGGTATGAGGATATCCCGAGGAAGGGATGGGTCCCTGTTTCTGTCGCAAGCCGAGTATGTGAAGAAAGTGTTGGCACGGTTCAGCATGAGTGATGCCAAAGCTGTAGGCTCACCGCTAGCCGCACACTTTAGCTTGTCGAAGAAACAATCACCCTCAGACGAGGAAGAAAAGGATCGTATGTCAAACATACCCTACGCTTCAGCAATTGGTAGCTTGATGTACGCTATGGTGTGTACAAGACCGGACATTGCCCATGCAGTGGAAGTTGTCAGTCGTTACATGAGTAACCCAGGAAAGCACCATTGGGAAACTGTGAAGTGGATATTGAGATATCTCTCGGGTACCGTGAGTTTGGCATTATGTTTCCGAAAGACCTCGGAAGGCCTGCACGGCTATGTGGATGCTGACATGGCCGGTGATCTGGACAGCCGAAAGAGCACAACGGGATGTGTTTGTACCTTCGGTGGTACTACTGTGAGTTGGACATCTAAGTTGCAAAAGATTGTTGCATTGTCGACCACAGAGGCTGAGTACGTCGCGGTGACGGAAGCAAGCAAAGAGATGATTTGGTTGCAAGGTTTCTTAAGGGAGCTCGGTCAGAAAACCGACAAGGGAGTTCTGCACTGTGATAGTCAAAGTGCAGTTCAGCTAGCTAAGAATCCTGTATTCCATTCACGCACAAAGCACATACAGATTCGTTACCATTTTATCCGGGCTGTTCTAGAAGATGGAATCTTCGTGCTAGAAAAGATTGAGGGCGCTAAGAACCCCGCCGATATGCTAACGAAGACTGTTACAATCGACAAACTGAGGCTGTGTGCAACCTCAGTAGGGCTCCGAGCTTGAGGCTCAGGGTCGCCGCTACACTAGAAGAATGAGTAACTCGCCGATGACGGCAGAGTATCAATTACTATACAACGATACCGATGGGAGCATTCTGCTCGGAGGAGCACAGTGAGTTCGGTGGTCGGGGATATCTGAAGTTCTTTTGAAGCACTCGACATTTGACTCCAAGTGGGAGATTGTTGAGTTGTGGAGCCAAATGAGGTTTGGTCATGTCTTCTTATTATCCCACATCGCCTGGAATTGTAATATGACCCATGTTGGGTTCTATTTATATGCCCCAATATCTTGTATTTTAATTACACCTACACAAACACCTCTATATTATAAAGAGAGAGTTCTAGTTGCGAGAGAACCATAGCTTTGTGTTTAGCTAGATTACGATTGTAATCCTCTTTTAATATATATATAAAGTGCCATGTGTAGCGGCCCGGAGACGTAGCCAATTTGGGTGAACTCCGTTATCAAAGCGTGTGTGTGCTCGGTTTTAGTATTTCTGTCTTTCATTGATTCCCCTGATCGACCCTAACACGTTCATACTAGTTTTGTTAACTTTTAATTGTTAACTAGTGACACATCATTATTTAAAAAGCTATTAAATGACACACAGACATATTAAGTTAAACACTCATATTAGTTTTAACTTTAACAATGTTATCTATTTTAATTAAAAATTAATTATTCAAAATATAGTACTATAGATAAGTGGTGGAAGAAAATAAATAGCAGTATGGTAGAGATAGAAAATATATGCGTGAGAAATATCAGTTAATTGTGGGTGTGGGTTAAACTTTTTTGCCACACAGATTGTTATCTTTAACAATGTTTTTAACATCTATAAAGTTAACACACACTTTAACACACCTAATATGGAGAAAAAATTGTATTGTTAGCTAACATTTTTAGTTAACAATACAGATAACAATAGTTGCTCTAATGTCGTCATGGAAATTTGGTACTTACATAGCTGTTTTTTGATTTTCTCACATAAAGTTACCGATAGCTAATTTATACCTTTTAATTATAAATCAGAGAAACAATATTTTTAGTCGTCTCTTGAAAATTATGATCTTAGTATATATCAGCAGTATCACATATTCACATATTCACATATGCTATAGAATACAAACTTAAATTCAAGTGGAAATGAAGCTATACAAAACATAAATAAAAATTTAAGTTTATGTGTAATTTGCGGAATTAACACTCCACCTCTAAAGTACTTTTCATTATCTTTTTTTTCTAAATTTTCCATTTTCATAAAGTTGTTATTGATACCTTGCCTTTGAAGCGATTAAATTAGTCTAAAATGTTGCATAACAGCCGCTCAACTTTTTTTTCCTTTTTCTTTATTTTCGTCTTTGACTTGCGTTTATGGTTAGGAAAATCATTACTAAATCCACTACAAGGACAAGTGAGATTTAAAAGTAATTCAGATGTTCCGTGGGATGCTAAAGAGGACATAATTAAATTATTCCATCCAATATAAAAAAAATCCAGACATTCTTCACTTTGATTCCTTTTTGTATGTTCCCTTTTGAAGTTTGAACATCTGAAATAAGTTTTAGTAATATACACAGAGAGAATAATGGTTAATTAGGTATTTAGGTGTGACCATTGTTTATGACATTGGACATTTTTTAAGTAGGAGTTGGCCATATAGGGTAGGGTGGATGCTTATCACTATTAATCCATACTTATTAATTGTAACATGCACAAAAAATGATTTTGCAGTACCAGATAAAAAATTATGATAATTAATATGTAGCTTGACCTTGAGATTTTAATTTAACTTCTGCTGTTAATTAACTAATAAGTGAAATTGAATTATACAATAATACTTAGAGCTCAAGGTATAATATAAATATGGAAAAGGCAAATCCAAATTAAGAATGTGTTGTAGGACCATCAACTCTTCAATATTATTGACCCCTCTGATAATTTGTTTTTAGCTACCTACTGCCAAATTTTGGATAGTTTACAAAACAAGACAGGGAACATGAAGGGGGCGTCGATAATTGGTGTTCCACATAAAAGAACAAAAGAAATTTACACGAGAAATGAAAATCGTACTACGTACTAGGACAATGTCACGTATATTCAGAAACAACTTAGAATGGTTCATTTTTAATCGTGGCACGTTTTAGAAACTTGATCAAGTGAAATTTAAGGGCGAGTTAAGGAGCTCTAGCTAGTTCAACTACACATAATTGAAGTAAAAACACTAAAATATGTAGAAAATGAATATATAGTATGTTACATTCCACGGGTAGTATGGGCATAGTTTCCAACTTTTCCATAGTCTTAATCTTGATTAACAAATAAAGAACAACATAAGAATCTTATTTAGAACGAAAGTTGTTGATTGGATCATATCTTTCCCTTTAAGTTATACTAATTGTTTAACTAGACACTAGATAATTTTACATGGACAAATTTAGTATATTGGACAAAATGATTTACCAATTGCATGCGTGTTAGACTTATCTGACCATATCTTAATTCTTAAGGTAGTTTGTGATTGAATTACTCAAGGGATTAACGTGTACATTAATATAAGAGTATTTAGAGTCTAGAGAGTAGTCTAAATATCTATACCTCTAATACACACACAAATACTACTAATTAAATCATAAATGATGAAGTAAGTTAATGTTGGCATAATTATGGATAATATATTGTTTTTAGAAAAAAAATGTAAGCTAGAATAATTTTCTAAAATGTTTCTAACATAGCTTTTTGTATTTCTAGTTCAGAAGATATAATTCACGCTCACTGCTTATGTATAAATATCTCATCTTTATCTTTCTAATTCTAATGGTTTACGTGTCCATCTAGATCAAGAGAAAGTTTATTAGAATATAGTCTTTTCGGGGTACTAAATACATGAACATAATCTTTTGTAAATTTAAATATCTTGCCAAACATGGTCTCTAATTTGAGCGTCCTCTCCATTATTGGCATTATAGGATTGGCAACAATCACCAAACCCTAGCTCTGATATTATTGAGAAGTTTGTGTACGTGGTGAAAAAATGTGAAGTTGAATAATTAAATGCAAGTAAAATTAGCATGAATGAGATCTCCCTGTTAATCTATTTCTCAGACTCTAAAATTATTCCAAATATTGAAAAGCTTAAGCGTTTGTATGGCAAATTAAGGGATAATTCTGAGGTGCTTGACAGACTTGTAGATAGATGAACATTATTATCCTCTTTAATTCTCATTTACTTAGATTTTCTTGATCTTTATCAATAAAATTGAGTGACGTAGGACTCTTTTAAGTTTCTTACTGCTGCTTAAGACATATCTTACAAAAAAACACCATTCAGTAAACCTTGATATATTTGGACATTTTTAAAATTATATTAATATGAATTGTGTTGATAACGATTTTATGTACCGGACGTATCAGTTCTCAGGAAAGAATTATCTAGGACCGAGTTCGTGACTTGCTTAGCTAGAAGCAGCCTAGAACTTACTTATTGAGTATATATTCACCGACTTGATCTCCTGTTTTTTCTAAAGTAAAAAAGAGAATGATCGGTATACAAAAATTGTTTCTTTTTCTGAGAAAGGATGCATGATTTATAACACAGACTACAAATCTTCTCAAACATACTGCGATATTATATAATCTAAAACAGCTTTAACAGCACGGTTATTTCGCCTATAAAACTTTACGTTGAACCACAAAACGACGCCAGACACCTTTCTTCCCTTATTATTTGTGTATAAATAAATTATTTATTAAATATCTGGAAGAGAGTATAGTATATTTTCTCCCTGTGAAAAATAACAATTTAAACAGTCTGTTTAGAATGAAATTTCCTCTTAGTACAACTGTCCGGTTTGTTCTTACATGATTCTTGATACTGGGATTTGTACTGACAAAGTAGAATAAGAAGATTTACAAGAAGAAAAGAAATAAAAAATTAACACCAAAAAAAGGTAAAACGAAAAATGTACTTGTACCATCGTTTTATTGCGGGGAAAAGACAGTTACAAAAATCTACAACAATTTTATATCTTTATCTTCTCAAACCAGTACATTAGAATATATAATGTACTCTCTCTGTATACAACTTCAACTATGATACCTTATTCTCGCAACACTTTGTTTAATATATAAACAACATGTCATGTCCCTAATTGAAGAAAACACAATGTTCACCTGCTAAATGTTCCCTTTTTAGCCTAATTCAACTGTAAAATTACAAAAAACTAAAGCAACAGAAGATAACAGGATGATTGGCTTCATTGTGTAAGCACTTTTGTATAATCAATTGTTATGTCTTCAAGAACCTCTCAATTTGTTCAAGAATCTGGAAAAAGATAAATCAGTATTAAGGAGTGCAACTCTACTAACTTAAAGCCATGTTGGATATGTAAATCAGGCGATAGCTAAATTTAATCAAGAGATATGGAGAAAAGACTACCTCAATTGCTATAATAGTTGGCGTGAGATCGAAGACATCTGTATCTCCTAACTTAGCAGCGATTTCTGCATTACGAGAAAATATATCTCATCAAAATTAGTGACTACAAACTAATAAGCACTATGGTCTATCAGAACATATACTACTTCAAACATTAGCAGATTGTAAACAGTATGAGGTGGGACCAGCAACCGAAAAACATAAAACAGCTTAAGTTTCACTAGAGATGCATCCTATACAAACAACTTCTATTTCGTAAGCAACTGTATGGAGTTGCCATCACCTTCTATTTATCATTTCTCACTAAGCAGCCCTACAAGTTGATATTTCTTTTAAACCAAAACAAATTACTTTCCTTTGATTTCGAATAAAAAAGTTTTAAGCAGAACTAATAAGAAAGAAGGAGAGCTTTAAAGTTTGTACTCAGCCAAAAGTGGTTAATTAAGGGTTGGAAAAAGAGGAGGTATAGAATTAGCAACAGTATTTAAAATTCTCAATTCAAAACAACCAAATATAAAGATAAAGGAGAAGAAAAAAGGGTTATATCAAATCTTACGTTCGAAGCGAACCCTAACATTGGCATTTGCATAACATTTACCCCTCTCTTCCAAAAGTGCACTTAGACGTGTGAAAGCCTGCGAATTTGAAGTTGAAATGACTTTATAAACCTCTGTTTTAAAATTCGCGCTACATAGCGCTACGTAGCGCGAAATAGCGCTTTTTTGGTAAAAAACGCAACGAAAAATCACGATTTTGGGTGGAATTGCGCTAAAATCGCGCTATAGGGGACCAAAAGCGCAAAAAGCGCGAAATTCTGGACCAAAAGCGTAAATAGCGAGTTAAAAAAAGAACAGCGGATCTAAATAATAAATATATATTGTGCAATTTTCATAAAAGTGTTTGCAGTCCAGATGGTTAAGACTGTGCTGTAATTTCCAACAGACCTGGGTTCGAAACTCACCAACAACAAATTTTTTTTTTTTGATTTTTTTTTATTAATATCTAATATAACTATATTTTTTTATTTTTTTTTTGTTATATATTCTAAAGTTTAGTGCATATTTAGGCAAAAAAAAATACACCGCAAAGCGCTATATAGCAACGCTATTAGCGCTTTTAGCGTTTCTCTCAAAAAAACGCTACGATTGCGATAACGCTATTTAAAACACTGTTATAAACGATAAAATATCAAGTCTTACGGAGTTATACAAAAAGTACTGCAATTGTCACTTCATGAGCTCAATCTGTATAATGAAGAGTTGAATCTAATAATCTATGATGATAGTATTCTGAGTCGTATAGAAGTATGTAGTAGTTGCCTTAGCTAATTATGTATCGGCTCGCACAAATATTTCTCAAAGGTAACCCTCCAAAGATAATCGTAATTGCATTTTGGCTACGCTTCTCGGAATAATTAATTGGTTCCATAAAACGAAAACTTTTTAGATGTCTAACCTGGTAGTGTTCTAATTTCCCACGAAGGAACAGCGGAAAGCTGATTCGTGTTCACTCCACAAATATGCTTTCAACCAAAAACACGATTACAATAAGCAAAAGTAGCTTTTGTAAATCAGTTGTTTTTAAGTCCAGGACAAACCAATGGTATGCTCTAATATCTACGGAGACTAAACACCCTTTCTACTTTCTTTCTATTTCCGCTCATAGTGTATCGTCGCTTTCACTCGATTTACAAACTTTACTTATCCTTGGAAACCAAAAGTTACTCTTATATGAAGGCTTTAAGAGGACATTATTATAACGCAACACACTAGGCTAGAATCCAGATTACCAAATAAGAGGTGTTTGGTTCGGTACTCACCAGGTAGGAGTAAATGTCTGAGATTCTCTTTTAAAAAACTACATATAAAATTATACACACACCGCAAAGTCGTAAGGTGCATACCGTTGAGTAAGCATCACCAGAATCCTGACATAAAAGTGGTCGTGACTGCGTTCCATCGGCTGCAACTCTCTCTGCCAATGCTTCCAATGGAACATCTAACCACACACTAATTCCTTTATGCATGTGTTTCCTATTCACGAATTTAGAAATAAATTAAAAATTCAAGAAACAAAGGAAACTAACAATTTCTTTGTACGGATTCTAAATATTACTATATTACTTAGTACATACCAATTGATGGGTCGAACAACTGCACCTCCACCAGTTGAAACCACAAGCCGTTGCATCGAAGAGAATTTGCGCAGTACTTCTGTCTACACAAAAGAAATCAACTAACATATAAGTTTGTCTTTTGGTTGTAGTGAGGTGGGTGTTGGAGATAAATAAACTAATAGCAACTAAAAAGAAAGGAATAAATAGAACTATCTCGGATGTTAAGGAACTTAACCCTCTGATTAATCTTTTTTTTTTAAAACTACAGAAACGGTATTTTCATGTGATTGCGATTGTTGGTTAAAAGAAAACATGATTCGCTTGCACCTCAAGCATCAGACTTAGGAGTGATGTCTAGCATTGAATTTGATGCTCTGCAGTCCCTTCAAAAGCTATACGTTAGTAGAGATGCGGGTAAAGTTCTTAATTAGATGAGGTTTAACATTGCTAAGCATGTTTTTTTGTCTAGTCATAAGACTACATCATTTGCAATTGCATCCCAAATTGGAGTACCGTATTGTTTTGCAAAGGAGATATATGGGTGTCGTATCCTTCCCATACGAGACGGATATCCGGTTGGCAAGACATAAAAAGCTAGATTGTCTGTCTGATAATCATATCACCTATCTCTCTCCCCCCCCCCCCCTCTCCCATGTATTGTATCGTAGCGGTATCGGATACTCAACTCAAAGTTAAAATTTCTGAATATTGGTGCTACATAACATAGAGGACAACCAAAAAAATTCATAGAACCACATTTGTAAGAAAGATATAAAAAAACAAAGTAAAATCACTGCATGCCTCCCCCAAGGAAGAAAATGGAGTAGACAATGGTACACCAACTGACCTCATTTTCTCTGAAGAAACTCTCGCCATGTAACTTGAAGATTTCTTTCACTTGAACTCCAACTGATTGTTCTATTAATGTGTCACTGAAATCCACAAGCAGAAAAGGTCTTAATTAGCAGGAAATGTTATTGAACAGACCCAAAGTAAAAAAAAAAACAGTGACAAAAGCGGAACCTAAGAACTACAGACAAGCACCATACACTCGTGACAACTGAGACGCGTCTAATGTGCAGAGCACGACAGTTGGTTTCCACTATCTTATTCAAGTTTTTTTTTACTATTAGGGGATAGCACTGACACGGTTATGAGGTGCCTGAATTAGACAATAACTGGCAATATTGAAAGCACAATGCAATCTAACAGCTTTTTAGTTTTTTTTATGAACATAAAAACATGACTTCGTATAAACACACAAACACACGTGCATATAACCTATAGGGTTGATATATTTTCTTAGATTGGAACGCAATTGTTGGGTAGATACAGAGTATGAAACTGTTTTTATTGCTATTGAAATTGAGTCTTCGATTGGATGTACTTGGTGATATGTGCTCTAAACTAAATAGTGATGAGTGGAACGCGATATTTATATGGAGTGTAAAAATAATATTGATTAAAAAAACTGTTCCCAATTGTGCCAAGACCGTCTCAAAACTTGCGGGGAAATTCAAATCATGTCCATTACGCTACCTGGTGCAGAAACACTTCTGAAAACAAAAAATCACATCTGTTCACTATCGAACTAGGATTCTATGAAAGATAATAGTGACTAGATAAATTATTGTACATATTAATTGAAAAAGTTATTAGAGAATTAATACTGAGACATACCAGTCAAGAAATGAATAACCGATTGATTCCGACAAAATCTTTCCAACTGTTGTTTTTCCAGAGCCCATCATCCCTATATGTCATACAAAACCAGACAGTTAAGTATCCGGTTCAAATTTCTATAAGAAACTTATCCACATGATTCAGGTAAGGAGCTGACCAACAAGATATATGCACCTTCCCTCTAAATAAGGCTCAATCTCTCCTGACTTGTTCTGCACACAATTAATTTCTGATAAAATGAATATTGAATCAGCAAGGCCATCGGCCAGTCGCCTATAAGCAATTTTGAATTTCAAATATTTTCAAAAGCCAAAGATATTAGAGGCCAAATTGACATTATTCATTACCTTCAATATATTAGCTTCATCCAGAGAAACAGGATGACTTTCTGTCTGCAACAGAGAACCTATGAATATTAAAAATATGGAATTAGGTTCAACAAAACATGGTTCATTTGGATGTCCAGTTGTCCGTCCACTCACTGTCTCTCCAATTGTCCTCTAGCTCATGCACAAAATGAAATATATATTTGCAGCAGTATAAGAATTAAGAGTATTAATCAAAATGCAAATTCTTGCCATCAAGAAGAGTCACTAGCAAAAGCAGTTGACATAGCCAGATCTAAATGTATTACCCAGATCTCACCCATCCCAAACCCATATGGCAGCCAATTTATTTATAACAACAATCCCGGTATAACTACAGAATAATCTGGATGAAATTTCATGACATCCAGATTTTAGATAAGCATGGAAGATTAATTGAACTGATCAAAAAGAAAGAAACACTAATTACTTCCAGAGCCAGATTTATCGACAGAAAAAGAAAGGAACAAAAAACAATACTAAAACTAAATGCAACTCTGGAATAAGAAACAAAGTTTTTTCCTTTACAATTTTGGTCATGGAGATGGAAATAATATTATATCAGATGCCTTGCTACCACGTGCTATCTAACTACTATTTTAAAGATAAAAGTCGTAAAGCAATAAAAGTTAACACCAGGAACTAAGGAAAGACTATAACTTTTAAGATGTTTTTTTTTTCCTTTAGTTCCCTATCACTAATATGAACTACACTTTAGTTCGCTATCCGAAATGAGATATTCTATAAAAGAACAGAAATGCATCATATACCTGGAGAGTCTCTACAAGAAGACGCTGCTTTTAATGATATACGTTTATGAGTATAGCAATTTCGATCATGTCGCCAATGACCAGGGGTTAGAATTTGAAGCCTATTGCGGATTCTTGGTCCAGAATGAAATTGCAAAAAGCACCCTGATTTTCTACTCGGCTTATCAGCATCAATCCAATTTGCAAATTGTAAAGTTTGGGCCAATTTAGCCTCCATTTTCCGACTATTGTAGCTGGAAAGGGTATGGTTACAATTCAGAATATGAATATTATAAATGCAAAGTTAAAATCAGATTTCTGGTTCAAAATGTTATCTGTAACTTCAGAAGGCCGTGTTATTCCAAAAACATGTCGTGTTTAAGCACAAAGATGTCATCTTGCTACGGGTAACTATGTTGGACCACACATGGTCAACAGCGGTGAAGTCAAGTCGGGTAAAAATACATTATTTACCAGTCTTTCTAATCGTTCTTTGAATATATGAATTAAACGCTTATGCCGCGAATAAGGTGATATCTCATTTATAAAAACCACGTGTAATCCTAAAACTATGGTGCACAATTTATAGAGTTTGACACTGTGGTGCTTATCTCAGTTTTATGCTTCAAATCTATGAAGTAATAAACTCACCAGCCAATTTCAGCCCTAAATATTAATATTAAGATAAATACGAGTAACGAAAAAGTTCCATTGTCAAGCCAAGAACAGATGATCCGAATATTAAAAAAAAAAATCAATCCCAAACAAAATATCAGGAAAAACAAATGAAACATTCATGAATCACGAATTACTACCGACTCTATTGAGTCCCCCTCCAAGTCCATTTCTTTTACTAATAAATCAATTTCTATCTTCAATTCTTGCTCGTCATTACTCATTCCCCACTTAATCTTTGCTAATTTAATCCGACGAATTTGTTTTATTATTCATCTCTAATGAACAGCAAGAGCTTGTTCTTTAAGGTTATTTTTAAAAAAAGGAGCTTGTTTGGTGCAGGCGTGCAGCTTCAAACCTTTTTTTAATTATTTTTTGCTTATAAACCGCAGTACGTTCGGTTGGCCATCTTAGAGTACAAACCTTTATGGTTTACGATACACACGATATAAAAGAAATTAAAGATTCAAGCTGGATTAGTCAAAATATTTTCTCAGCCTCAAATAAACAACTTAATTTCTCAAATACCCAACAATCCTTAGATAAAAGCTTAAAATTTGAAAAAAAATCACCATCTATTGAATATTCTTGATTACTCATGCAGCTAAACTCTACAAGGGAAGCCCAATTGCAAAAAATCATATATATATATATATATATTTAGCTAATAAAATGAGTTTGACCCTTTTAAGGAACTAACAGTTCACCAGCTCAGTGTTTGTTTGGTTGTTAATTTTAAACCAAAAGTTGGAATATTTAACAGGATAAAAAAGCTTAATAATCTTTTAAGCTAGCATGATATTTAGCAGAATACTATCTTTAAATCTGTATTATACACAATAATCTGTTATTACATAAAAAAAAAATAAAAAAAATGGGAATGCAATTTATCCATAATCAAATTAAAGCTAATTGGGTATTGCATTATAATCCTATCTTGAAATTTCAAAATCAATTTAATTGGATTGAAACACTAATATTTGTCAACAAATATGGAGAACAATGGAAATAATAGAAAGAAGAACAGACCTTGGTTGATAACTGGACCAAAATGGAGTGTATATATATATATTATATATATAATATATATATATATATAACATCTATATATATATATATATTATATATATATAGAGAGAGTATCTGATTAGTTGAAGTTAATCTTTTCAAACTGGGCAACCTATGTATACTTTAACATTCCAACTTTGCCTAAACTTAAATTTAGTCCTTTAGTTTTGAATTATATTGTTAAAGTTCTCCAACTATTAGTTTAAAGTTAGTGTGCTTCTTTTCCAAATTTTCAATAGTGTAACAAAAAGGTAAAAAGAATAAAGATGAAAGTTATATATATTGTATATGTGTGTGTGAAAATATTTACATTCATGTTAAATGGAACTGGTTTCTTTTCTTTCAAATAATTTTTTCAATTCGTAAGATGATAACCGACTAACTGGATTCACTAAATCAAATTTTATCGTTTTAACTTTTTATTTTGAAACTTGCCTATTTTTGCTTTCTATTTTTAAACATTAAAAGATTTTTTAGCTAAAACTTTTCCCTTATTTGATTTTACCATCTCCGTCGAATTAAATTTCATATCAATCCCATATCGCCATGGCCATGTCACTCGTGAGTTAGTCCGTTAGAGCACGTTTACCGGAAAGGAGTTGCGGTGGACGGAGCCGCACCGCCACTACAAGTCACTTTTAATCGACGTAGATCGTGGTGTCGGTTCTCGGCTCCTATCGCCTCCCCCTTTCTCTCTTCTTTCTTTTTGGATTACGCAGCCAACACTTGCTCTGTATTGGTTCCGTATTGATAATTACAGAGTTGATTTCTGTATTATTTACAAAGCAGTCCATGCAGTTTCAAATGTAAAAAAAAACTTACCGTTATAATTTCAAATTTGGTCTCCGTCGTTTCAAATTAACAACGAAACAATCCCTATAACGGTAATAAACATTTGGGAAGTTTATGGTTCGAGAGTTTAAAACTGACGACGTTTAAAGTCATTTTTTTTTTTCTAATAAATAATGTGTGTTTTAAATTCGTTGTTGTATTTTATTTTCGTTTTTGTTATGAATCATGTATGCTACTTTTAACAATATGTTATTCTCAAGAATTATGTATGTTTTATTTAATGAAACGTGTTATTAATAAATAAATTATTAGTTGAATTTATAGTTTTTTAGTTGTCCATTGTTAAGTTATGATTGTATTTACAATTATAACTGTAAGGACGTTTTTAATAATTATAATAACATTCAAAAGTTAAACCAACACGCTAAATCAACGCACCAATAAACTTATCCCGTCGTTCCCTACGAACCAACACCTTAAAGTTAAGTTAAACAAACATACCGTTAAACATACTCTTAATGCTATTGGATGAATAGCTAGTAAAATGAAAGAAAGATTTAGCTAGATAGCAGAAATGAAAGTTGAAGTGTAAATTTAAAAGTTAAAAATAGTTGAAGGGTCAAGTACATAAAACATAGTTTGAGAAAACTGACAAATGACAAGTGACAAGTGACAAGAATAACGTTAAACTCACCTATTTTTTGTAAGCGGGTTAGGTAGAAAGAAAGGGAAAAGAGGGTTAGGTAGCCAAACTCACCTACTACTTACAATGAAAAAAAAAATTGATTAGATAGTATGTGTTAGCAATAAATGTTAAGTTTTTTTTTTTTTTCTCTTTGCATTGATTATTGTCTATGTTTATCGTAGTATATACAAGGGCAGTTTTATGTTCGGTTCATTTTTTATTTTTTATCTTTTATTAAGTGTAGATTCAAACAATTATTTTAGTTTTAGACCAAAATCTAAAAACAGATGAAAATATAAATTAGATAAAACGTTAAAATTTGTATTTATACGAGTCAATAATTTATATTTGACATTTAAGAATTTATTTAAACGTGAAAACTTAATTTTAGACATAAAATCTGTTACTAGAAGTCAATAATTTGTATTTTAAGAAACAGATGAAAATATAAAAACAGATGAAAATCTTGAGTTTTGAGTCAATAATCTATATTTTACATATAAAAGTTTATTTAAACGTGAAAGATTAATTTTAGACGTAAAATCTGTTACTATAATTCAATAATTTGTATTTTAAAAAACATATGAAAATATAAAAACAAATAAAAAACATGAGTTTTGTATTGAGATTGTACTAAAAGTTAAATAAGTTTAGACCCTATACTAAAACATAAATAAGTCCAATTTTTTTTAACCTCGCAACAATTAACTCATATCTAATGTTTAACGTAGGTATGCACACACATTAGATATATCATGAGTAATTCTTGGGCACGGGCTTACAGCCTTCCAAAAACTCAATTATTTTAGGCCTCTAATTATGTAACAAAAAATATTATATATATTTTAATGTTCATTTTATGTTGTAAACTAACACTTGTCCAAGTGGGTAGCGGATAGAATTTAAGGTTTAACTAGATGGATTTATTTTTTTGGATTAAATCACATATTTATTATACTAAAGAATCTTATAGTTTCAATTTCAGTACTTTCTGGTCACATATATCACATGCATCATAAAAATATCACATCCATCATAAAAGGGTTTTTTTTCTCAAAAGATAACAAATTTAGTCCTTCATTTAGAAAAAAAAAAACAGATACTTAGTTTAATTTATATCGATTCCCTCAGCCTTTTTTTGCTCAATACATATCTTATTACATTAATTGTCCCCATAGTTTCAAGTACGGTTTTTTCAAGTCCCTTATATTACATGCATAATAAAAAGGATTTTTTTTTTCAAAGAGAACATTTTTGATCCTTTATTTAGGAAAAAAACTAAATTATTTTTGTTGGTATGCTTTCTTTTTGTTTTTATTACGAAGTTTGTATAAAATTTTATTCGGTATTGTTGTCTTGTTGGTTACATGTGTTTATATACTATTACTAAATATTTCACTAAAACATCTTTGCTAGTTTACGACAGAAAAAAAAACCTCATATTTATGGTGGTATATAGCCCCAAATATAGGCAGAAGCAACATAGGACCAGCGGGGGCACGTGCCCCCTGAATTCATTTGAATTAGTAGATTAGTAGTAATATATTGTCAAAGAATTGTGTTAACTCGGTTGGTAAGTTGTTCTCTTTGGAATTATAAGGTCATGTGTTCAATATTTGACTTTTGCATTTTTCTTGATCGTTTCTTAACTTTTTTGTTACTCATAAAACATCTAATTTGCATAGTAAATACGATAGAATTTAGTTTATCTTTCATGCACCAACTTACCTAACATGATAAGTTGCCAATACAGCTAAATTTTAATCCTAAAATTCTTAAATCTATTTCATTTTATAGATTCAAATTGGTGTTTTTTTTTGTAATGAGCTTTTACTTCAAATTGTTTATGAGGTTTTATTTAAATAACATTTAACTTATTTAATAAAATAATAGATGGTTATTTTTTGTATAATAGCCTGTTATTTGCACTATCCAAATAAATGTGTAATTTAAGGTTCTAATAAAACATAATAATTTATTCCCGAACAAACTATTTTATCCGGGATTTGTTTATAATTTGCTGTTTATTTGACTTTTGGTGTTGTTATATCCCATGTTTGATCATTTTATATTTTTTTCCTTATTCGATTGACTGTTTATGAACCATTAATAAAATATATTTTTAAGATCTTCATACATATTCTACTTATTAAATGTGTTTAGATTTTTTATTGTTATTATTTTTGGTACAAGTTTAGAAAAGATTCTACGCATAACGATACAAACTAAGAGTTCTACTTACAAATATACATTTATATACTTATCTTTTAAATAATTAAAAAGAATCGACGTAAAATATTGTGCCACCGTTTAACCAAAATTCTGGTTACGCCCCTAACCCAAAAAGTCTAGAACCGGTCATGTATTACATCAAGCAAATGTAACAATAGATTAATACTCTATTTGTGCGAGAAGCAGAGACGAAACACGCAATAGTCAAAACAATACAATTTCACGTAGAAATGGATAAAAGGTCCATGTTGTAGCTTTTATTAAACCATCATGTTTTCATTTTTTTTTTATCACAAGATTGAGAAAGGAAATATTATATAGAGTGAGTTTTATTCTGAAATGTTAAGAGCTCCTTAGTTTTGTTGTGCGATCAAACTAGATTAAGTTATAGTCTTTTTTACACGTATATACAAAGGTCAAGTGCGGGAGTCCGGGTACATATAGCTAGTGTTGAATGAACTTCGTTAACAAGTATCGTGAATAATTTGTGAGTGGGATTATTTGCTATTTTTTTTATCACCAATCGTGTCGTATCTTTAACAGTTTAAACCAACATACTCTCTGGTCCCTACTATTATATATTAAGTATTAACCATTAAAATTGACACCAAAGAAAAGGTTCTAATATGGGAGTGTTAGATTTATTTTTTTGAAAAGGTATTGGCCCACATTCTTATTCCACGACCCAACAATGCTTGGTATGTATCAACTTAAGAAATTTGTAAATATATGTGGTCGATCGGCCATCTTTTAATAATATTTTTATACATATATCACTATTTTTATAAATTTTTTAAATCTAAGTCAACTTAATAATTCAAAAAACAACTTTTAAGCTGTTTTTTTTTACACTTTAACATATTTTTTTTACTTAATAATTCAAACAAACACTAAAAAAAGCAAAAATAAAAAATGCTAAAAACAGCTTTTAAGCTATTTTTTTTACACTTTAGTATCTTTCAAAAAGAGATTATAATATATATTTTTTAGCTTAAAAATAGTTTTTAAGCTCTTTTTTATATTTTAATATATTTTCCGTATAGATTATAAGTTATTTTGTAAGCTTAAAAAGAGCTTAAAATAGTTTTTAACTTCTTTTTTATTGAATCGGATGACTAGAACTTAAAAAAGTTTCGGTCCAACACTTAGACTCGAAAAATCTTATGAAAGATGACATCTACGTAATTATCTCGATTGATTTCCAATAGACGTGGAGCTAAATGCACCCAAAATGTTGAAAGTTATACCTTTTCATTTCTTCTTTCAGAACCTAATAATAAATTCACACTTTTATTCTCCACAATATGAAATGCGAGGGACATTATATAGTTTACAAACATTACACTGTTTAAATTGATTAAACATCATATCTTCTTCCTAAGAACGGCAAGAAAAGTAATAGGCCTTATCTCTTCTTTGGACATCTCCTCATCAATTAACCTTGCATAATGTTTAAACAAGATATCAACAATTTTATCTCCAAAATGGTGTTTTATCGCCGACTCTTGAATGGCCCTAACAGTCGACGCAACAACCATTCCATAACTTGAACCATCTTCAATTTCTCTATCTATTTCGAACATTTCCAGCCTCTCTAATTCGAAAGATCCTTCTCTTTTTACTTCATCTTCGAACTCTTCCTTTGATGGTAAATAGAAATTAACATTGTAAGACTCAAGCTTGTCCTCTTCAATTTCACCCTAAATATACATATAAACAACATTTACAAGTTGTTATTGAATTGTCTCTTGGATACGTTGCTTTAACATTATACCATGTGTGTATGCTGACCGAAAATGTGTAAAAATTATCACCTGGGAAACTAATAAAGTGAAGGACCGAGCTAGAAGTTCCCAAAAGAAAGAATTGCCTCTATCGACATGGCTAGTATGAATTCTTCCCAAAAATATAAGCACCATTTTTCCACCACCAACCACCTCGCTAGCTCGTGATCGAAGGAACAATGACATGTCTTCTCGAAATTGTTTATAATATGCTTCAGATACTTGTGGAGGGCTAGATGCAGATATGTACATGGCGCGTTTGTTTATCGACCTTCCTTGTTCATCATGAAGACCTTGGGGGATCTACATAACATTTGAATTTTGTAAAGTGAAATATTTGAATTTTCGAAAGCAATCAATAGTATTAAGTTTTAAGTACTATTTGATATTTTGGTGTGCAATGACTTTCCTTGAAAGTACAAACTGAAAAAGTAGCAAGAAAAAAGTGTCAACGGAGATCGAAATGTTACGAGATAACTTCATTTGGATTGTCTAACAAGCAATTAGTTTTCTGGGGGGAAAGAACCATTTGGAACTTGTTATACATATATATTTGCCAACCATATCTGTAAGACTGTAACAACTAGTGATCCCTTTGTTTAATCAAAAGGATCAAATCGCTCTCTTTAAAAGTAACACCTAGAAATTTATATATAAAAACAACGCGCACATAGAATCTTCACAGTAGAACAAGTGCAGCACGGTTAAAATTCCCTAGATGTTGCATAGTCGCAAGAAACTTCAAATTAAATTTTTTTGGTCTTTTATATATCTTGTTGTTTCTTAAGTATTTTATAGGGCAGTATTGTCAAGATAATATAAATAATCGAACTTTTTTATTACTTTCAAATGTTACAAGTTATAAGTAAACAAAATTCTTTCTAAATAGTGTCAACGGAGATCGAAATGTTACGAGATAACTTCATTTGGATTGTCTAACAAGCAATTAGTTTTCTGGGGGGAAAGAACCATTTGGAACTTGTTATACATATATATTTGCCAACCATATCTGTAAGACTGTAACAACTAGTGATCCCTTTGTTTAATCAAAAGGATCAAATCGCTCTCTTTAAAAGTAACACCTAGAAATTTATATATAAAAACAACGCGCACATAGAATCTTCACAGTAGAACAAGTGCAGCACGGTTAAAATTCCCTAGATGTTGCATAGTCGCAAGAAACTTCAAATTAAATTTTTAGAAGTGATTTTAATAGACAAACACATTTATCTAGAACTTCTCATAGAACATCTGTAGTTCTGAACCTCTGAAGCTCTGATGGCAACAATTCAACTTGACTATGTATGTGTATATTAAAGGTAAATCATGAAATCAAAAATGCAAAAAAAATTCGCTCCAAGGCCTGATTTCAACTTGAGAATTTGGTTTTACAAATAGTTACTTTATAAATACTACCATCACATTTTTTTTCTAATCAATGATTTACATAATCAGACTAGTAGATACTTAAGCTTAAACACATACACTGACGGAACCAGAATCGTGAAATAGAGGTTGATTTTCTATAATAAAAAATATATATACCTTGTATAAAGTTATTTTACAGAATGAGAGACTGAAACACTAAAATTTAAATTTTTTTATAAAAATACATATAAGAAATCTATTTTTTCTATCAATTTTTTTCAAAATGGAGGGATCTCGAAGGTCTATTCGTAGTTATTTTTCTGATCACATACGATATACAGTTAATATTGAAAGCAGATAAACCATTCTAAAATTTCAACGGAACGTATGAACTTTCAGAAAATACATAGAACCTAGGTTGGAAGAAATCATCACTTAATGATGACTTCCACTAAATCCAAATGGGAGGTGTGCGTATGTCAAATCAAACTTAATTGTCACTTGCAGGAGAGGAGTTAGGGGGGCTTGCCCCGTATTTTCTAGAAGTAAAAAAATTTATAGTGCCATTTTTTTTTAACAAAAATAAAGATTTAGCCTTCTCACGTTGATTTTTTAAAATCCAACCTCGCTCGTATACGGATCCCAACTCCGCCACAAGTCGGTTGTCTTATTATTTTTTTTATTATAAGCACATGTGTATTTTATCAAAGGCAATCATACAATCAGTACTATAATGGGGCACACTATGAACGGTGTTAGACTAGTAGTGAACCAAGTGGTAGTACATAAAATTTGCAATTACAGTAAAAGTTATGAACAGAAGTGTTTAATTATGTTGAAAGATATCAACTACGTTTCTTCTACTCGGTACATTAATAACAATGCACTGGTAATAAGGCCAAGAGGTCCACCAAGTCCACCCCTATAAAGTGATTGTCAAGTTAAAATTTGTAAGTGGAAAAGTAACTTTTTATTAAAAAAATAGAGTGGAAATCTCAACTATTCCAACCAAAAAGCATTTTTTAGGTGAAAAGCAACATAAGCAATAGTTTTTTTTTTTTTAAATAAACAAGTAGAGCTTGCAAGGTACAAAAAAGTAAACAAAACCACAAGTTTGGTTTGCGGAAAGACTTATCTTACCTTGAAAATTGAAATAATGTAATTTCCAACTTAAATTAACTAGTAGAGAGTTTAGTTTCTAACTTAACCAAGTAGAGCTAAAGGTATAGAATTCTTAATAGAAAAAGAAAATAAAAAGTCCATTAAGTTTTGTTTGTAGAAAGATAATCTTACCTTTGAAAGCCAATGCAGGCTATAAGATGAGTAGATAAAATGCAAGCAGTTGTTAGGAAACAATCTCCCATAAAATGATCCTGCATAAGCCGCTACGTATATCTGACTGGCCTTGCAGTCTCTATCTTCGAGTGTCTTATAAAACTCCGGCAATGCCATAAAAATTGCGTTAAAATCATTAGAAGGTAAATCATTGAGGTGAATTCTGAGTTCAGGCCTTGTTTGAGAAATTTTACGGGATACTTGTTCTATAGCATTGACCATTTCTCTTATGATTGATAGTGAGTTGTTGCCCGAGGAACAACCCAAATCGGCTATACCTAGGCTATTTGGGGTTTTTGTTGAGTAAAGATCTATTAGGGTCTCAATTGTTATGTGCTTCACCATATCAGAAGCTCTTTTCTGCAAACAAATGACCCAAAACATATTGAGAAAATAAGAGATGTCAAATGAAATAAGCAAAAAATATGAGCATGGGTGAATGCTGATGCTGATCAAATAAAACGAACTGTTTTACCTTTAGCTGCACCGGACATTTGGATTTAAGGCATGTTGCTATATAGAAAATTTAGACTTTCAAGAGAAATAGCAACAGAAAAAAAACACCGACTAAGTTGGGACGATAACGATTAACGAACAACTTAGCACTTGAGATTGAGACCAAGTTGAGTTCCCATCCCCTTTTATAAACAAAACCGTCCATTGTAAACCTTGAATTTTATCATTTATGGGTCATTCATGATCCAACTTGTGTAGATTAAGAAGAAATTAAGTAGGGAACTTATATTTGGTTCTACGTTTGAAGGCCAAACTACACATTGATATTTTTTCTCGTTCTATTGTTTAATTGGCTATACTACTATATCTTGTGGTCATCCAACAAGTCCATTTAGCATGATTCTAAAGATCCTAGCGAGTAAAACTTGAGAGGTAGAGATAAAGAGAACCTGGAAAGAAGAATTTTTTGCATAACTGGTTTGGCCAACTCCACCAGTCATGTGGAACATCTTTTCTACATCCATAATTAAGCCTTTGAACCTTGCAAGTGTTTGCTCAGCCCTTCAAGTTATATATATATATATATACAAGGGTGGTGATAGTAAATTATGAAAAGTTACCTACACTATTATTTGTACTTTTAAAAATTATTTGTATATACTACATGATGCTATTACATACTATTTATTTTTACTTTTTTTTTAGCATGATTCTAAAAAATTAAATATGTTTTTATGTACCTAATCGACGATTCTTACCTCAGTATATGAACCCTCCATTATTACCTCAAATAGTAATTGCGTATTTAGTCTCTCTTTTGTACTTATAAGTAAGACCATATATGTTTCTAGTGGTGAAAAAACATACTTTTAGTTAGGTGTGGGTTAGGGTCGGAACCCGAATTTTCGGGATCCCGTGGAGTCGGTATAGTTTTATCCCGAATCTCCTGATATATTTTTTTATTTTACGACAAAGTCATTTTTTATTAACAATTTTGATTTGATAAGTCTAATTAAACATGTTATTAACATAAAACATAATCATAGTTTAAAAATAACACTCCTAATAAATGCAAAAAAAAATTAACACGCAGTAGAAAAAACAGTATGAAACTACAAATAATAGATTAGATAAAAAAAAATTGATACGTTTTTATCAGATATTTTTAGTATTTAGTTTTATTCACACAAGCAACAATTATCATACTAAATGAGATACATTATCATTATAATTTTTATAATCGGAAAATAATGAGTTTTTTTTTTTTGAAGTAATATAACTTTTTAATTTAAGTATATTTTTTATTTTAATAGTTTCATATATTCAAAACTACAAATCTATATTATACTAATGTAATTATAACTAATATATGAAACAAAAAAAATTGTAGCTCATATGCTATAGTGCTTACATTACATGCTAAATGTAAAAGATTCGATTCTCATCACTTACATTTTATATAAATTAATTTACATTTTAGTTTTTAAATAAAAAAGATCATATTATATAATATAAAATAAAAAATTAATTAAAAAACCGCATCGGGATACCCGATAAAATCAAAATTATCACCCGATCCCGAAATTTATCTGGTCGGGACAAAACCCGACGTTTTCGGGTCGGGTCGGGATTTCGGAAAATTTTCCCATCCCTACTTTCACTAGTTACTTGCAATTGGAAAAATAATACTTGCAAACTTTCCTTGTTTTTTCTTAACTGGTCCATGATCACTGAGCAATTGACATATCGATTACAAAATTGATCAAAAGTGGTATATACTAATTTCGTCTCTCACAACCGCCTTTTAATTCTTATTCGATACATGATAACAATCCGTCATTTTTGTTAAAGACTGGCGATTTTTCATTTTTGGAAACATGACGCTTGTAACACAATTATATTCCAACCCTTATCGGGCACATATTTTTCACTTGTACAAGTTTGATAACTTCATTATCATGTAACAGCTCAACCAAATAGTCATGTGACCGGTTTGTGTTTCATCTTATGACTGTTGTGAATAGTTATACTTGTACTCTTTTAGAAAATGTTTTAAGACTTTTTTCTTCTTTTAGAAAATGTTCACCTTTCAGTTTTGATGTGATTTCATTACTATTGGACAATTTGCGTGTCAATTATTGGTTCCCTTCTACACCATCCAAAATATATTGAAACTTCATATATATACCAAAACTTCATTAACATGCGTTAATCTAATCATACTATTGCTTTATGAGACAAACCCTAAATTTAAGATTATGGCTAATTGGCCCGCTAGTTCCCACAATTATTGGCCTTTCATGTTCCTTTTTCTTGCTTTCTCATTTAGCCGGATTTTACACCAAAACAACATAATAGCTTGATCATCTTTCTCAAAACATATTTTTACTTAAAATTTGATGATTATAATATAAAAACTAATATGCATCAGAAACCTTATAAATTTACTAAATTTAAGGAAACACAAAATTCACCTTATATATGAGGAATGCATATGATTCTCTAGATTAATACTTGATCCGTCTCTAAACAAATGTCCCCTATAAAAATAAATACAATTTTGACCGATAATTTTTTCATATTTAGATTGCCGAAAAAAATTATTTTAAAAATTAATCACGTAGTTTAAGCTTAGAACTATATGATGAAATTTTCAATTTTTTCATTTCGGGAATTTTGATATGAAAATTTTGATGGTCAAAGTTGCATGTATTTTCTTAGGAGATATTTATTTAGGGACGGAAGGAGTATAATAGTAATAAACTATCATGGGGGCCATATTTTTGTGGTTGTAATATTATTATGATTATTAAAAGATAATAAACAAATAAAAAATAATAATGTAGGGTTATTATAAGAAAATTAATAAAAAAAGCTGTAATTTTGTGTAAATGTAAACGATTCTTTAAAATGTATAAAATGTGTTAGGTTTGAGTAAATGGTTGAGATAGCTGCTACGGATGCTTTATATATTTCACTTTCACCCTAATATTCTCTATTTTACCTGACCCGTCTCACATTATAATTCATATACGAAACCATGCACAACTACTTTTACCGGTTTTGAAGATGTAACTAAATTGCTAAAAAGAAAATTTTTCAAAAAATTCTATACAATTCAAATGTTAAACTATATGATATAATTTTTGTAAAAATTATTTCGATAATTTGGATACGAGTTATTTACCGATCAAAATGGTCTATGGTTTCGTATAGAATATAATATGGGAAGGAGGGAGTATTTTACGATTATCTAAACCACCGATATGGGGTACATACAGATACCAGATGAAATACTTTTATAGTACGTAATTATTTATAGTTCACGACCATTTTAATCAAACACCTGTAATTATTGGAGTAACAAACACGTCAGATGAACATATATCTCCAACGTGACTGGAAGTACATAAGCTAGTGGACGAACCGCACATGGATGGGACTTTGGTCAAAGATAATGTACAGAAAAATGGACCTACAATACACTACTTTTTTAAGTATTTATTTATTTTGTATCCACCATTTCCCATTTAAGAAAGAGTAGCATGTGTTCATTGTCTATACATGGTATATGGGCCTATGGCTGTCTTGATCAAGGAAGGACGAAAGAGTTTTGTGGAGCTCTCTAACCATAAACGAAAGCGGTAAACGAAACCAACATGCAAACGCTTATAAATGATAGAGAAATAAAAAACAAGAAGCAGAAATATGAAAATCATATACGTGATTTTTGAAAGTAGAAACAAGTCTTCTTGTAACTACGACTCAACTTTTAACCCCGCTATAGAAACGAGAATTATTTTATCGATTTTTACAGTGTGAAAAATATATATCCTACGCTGGACGATAATGTGCTGCCAGTTTTTATAATGAATAATTAGGTATTTACTATTGCCACTTAAATAAATTCGGACCAATGTAAATTGAATATAAACGATCAACAACTCTTCGACGCATGGTGGGCCCCAAAAAATGAAATGTTTGTCTACACAATTTATGTTGGGATTTATAATTCCTAATATAACCGGTGGAAAAACCCATATTTTTATTATTATAAAAAAATGGGTGAAAATTCTAACAAAAATAAAAAGAAAAAGATGGAAAATTGTTGCAATTACAATGTAAAACTTTAAACGGCAAACCTACAATAACTTAAGGACTAAAACATAGGGTGAGATTTATAATCCGTAACGAATATCAAATGATGTCAACATTTGCAATACCACCATAGGGTGGCATTGAATTCCTAATTCATGGACTAAATAATGAAAGAATTATATTACCTATGTTATTCCAACAGCCACCTTCATTTTATATTCAGTAATACAACTTGAACCACCTAGTTTATTTTTTTGCTCATAGTTATGGGTATGAACGTAAATTATACCAAATAGTGCTTATTTAGATATGATACATGACACGAGATATACTCTTGGAATTTGTAATGCAAGCATAATTTGTTGTAACTATTTCTATCCCGTCGGACTGATAGCCCCAAGATTGTTAGTCCATAAACCAAACAAGGTCTAATTACTCAATCAATCGGACACATTATATGAGTATTAAGTATACTATAATCGAACATATTTATCTAGAGATCATCGCAATTAAACTAGCCCTTAGGCATTTAGACGATTATTTCGACTTTAGTTAAGTAATCCTGCAAAATATGATTGTGTACTCCTTAATTCAAAAAAGAGACCATTTTGGTAAATTTTTAAAACATAGAGACCAGCTATCTATATGTACAGACACGCGGAAAAAAGAAGCAGACACGCGCCGGACACAAACACCGGTAAGACACGACAAATGGTATTTTCGACACAGCAAAAAAAAGAACATAATAAAGGCAAACAAAAGAACAACAAAAATAGAGCATATATTACACTAATTAAGAAGAAATGTGTCGGATGGATGTGCTATGTTTTCCTGGGAGAGAAGCGAAGGTGTTTAAGATCATAAATTACATTACATTTGCCTCGTTTGGTCGCGTCTTTTATGTTCAAAAGTATACTTTTTGTAAGTGAGTTGAAAAGTATACTTTTCTGTTTACTTTTTAGTAAGTAAATATTGTTTGGTGAACACCGTAAAAGTATACTTTTCATTAAAAATGTTGTTTGATAAAATATGTTTACTTTTACTTTTTGAGTGAAAATGAATTGTTTATTCAAATAATGCACAATAGCTACCACTTTTGAACTTATATGTACCTCCATAAGTTCATATTCCCTATAGATACTATTTTTTAATTATTTACTTTATTTACCAAAACGCCATATACATATTTCATAAAAAAATGGAAAAAAAACACATAAAATTATATAAAATAAAAAAACTCTCAAAATAAATGAAAAAAAATCACAAAAAATAACTAAAAATGAAAAATAAATAAAAAAATCATTAAAAAAATAAAAATATCACAAAAAAAATTATAAAAATTATAAAAAATCACAAAAATCACAAAATATTAAAAAAAATTATAAAAAATAAAAAATTTATACAAAATGAAAAAAATCACAAAAATGAAAAAAAAATCACAAAAAATCACAAAAAAATAAAAAAAAATGAAAAAATCACAAAAAATCACAAAATTTTAAAAAAATTACAAAAAAAATTACAAAAAAAAATTACAAATTTTTTTTTAAATTTTTTGTGATTTTTTATAAGTTTTTGTCATTTTATATATATTTTTTTTATTTTTCGGTATAAAAAGTGTTATATTGACAAAAAAAATTATATATATTTTTTTAAATTTTGTTTAAAAGTTTGTGATTTTTTGTGATTTTTGGTGATTTTTTTTTTATAATTTTTGGTGATTTTTTATAATTTTTTGTTTTTTTGTTATTTTTTTTATTTTTTGTGATTAAAGATTTTATTATTTAAAGATTAAAAAATACAAAATTAGGAAAATATAATGAGGATATGAATTAGGTTTTGAACTGTACTTTAAAAGCACATTCAGATTAAAAAGTACTTAAAAGTATCATCAAAAGTAAAAGTATCATCAAACTTACTTTTAAAAAGTATCATCAAACTTACTTTTAAAAAGTATACTTATAGACATTTACTTTTCACCAAAAGTATACTTATGAGATTACATCCAAACAAACTAATATAAGTAAAAGTAAAAGTAAAGTCAAAAGTATACTTAATGGTTTACTTTTTAAAAGTAAACTTAATTTTTTGACAGCCAAACAACATTACAATAAGTAAAAGTAAAAGTAAAAGTAAAAGTAAAAGTAAAAGTAAAAGTAAAAGTAAAAGTAAAAGTAAGCAAAAAACAGGCCAACCAAACAAGGACAATTATGTTTTTTAAAAGGTGAAGTAATAAATACAAGAATAAATTTTTTTTTTTCTTTAAACGCATCAGTATCCTTACACTGTTACTCATATTTAAGTTAATTAACATAACTTTTTATATTTTTAGGTTAACAGTTTAACTTTATACATTTTTCATATTGACTATCAAATTTATTATCATAACTAAATATTACTATATTTTAATATACTTCTATCAATTTTTTTCAACCCAAATTAATTTACTAGAGCAACCACATTAAATAACTTACAATTTTCTCGTATTTAAAGTAAAAAATTATACTTTTACAACTTATAAGGAAACATTTTGCTTTATATAAATTATCATTTTTTTTTTTTATAAATTTCTCTATCACAACTATACAACTCATATTTTTGTTATTTTATTAATTTATACGTGAAAAATACAAATAAAAGAGAGAGAATAAGAGAAAAATAAGAGAGAGAAATTATTATTTTAATTATAAGTAAACATTTTGATTTCTTATATTTGAGGGATATTTGAGTTCATATATATTTAAGTTAATTGATAAGGAAACTGATGCGTATACCATTTTAGAACAATCTTCTTATATTTAAGGTAAATTGGTGATACAAGTGAACTGATACAAACCAAATGAGGATCAACATGTTTGTTTGATAGGACAGAAGCATAAGGGAAATAATGAGACTTCAATAGTAGATCATGGACTTGGCATAATGGAATTTTTCACCAGTTGAGCCAGTTCTAGAATTTTAAACATCAATTTTTTATAACTCAATTATGGTACTTTCATACTTCATATAACTCAATAGAAGTTATGGAAAATAAATTCAGTTTTCCAGAAATTTAAAGATCGTATTTTTTTAACTTCCTAGCAAGAGATACCGTAAAAACATTGAACCAATCAAATATTGTACCCGGATTTGTATGAGCTTGTTAAATAGTTTTTCCCTTTTCCATATTGTTATCTGGATCTTGCTTCAGGAGATTAATTCATTTAGAAAATTGGTCTTCCAACTCATTTAAGTGTCCTTTATTTTTTTCTTATAAAAAAAAGGAAAAAGTATAATTAATGTATTTTACTAGCAGCTGTTAACGATTTAGATATCAGACTACGTGAATTAACAATTTAAGTATTCATTTATCAAAATTTTCACAATTCAGGTATTGTCATTAATTAAAATGGATGAAAGTTAGTTTGAAGTTTCAATTTGGTCATATTGTTTATAATATGCCTAAATTTAAGCTCGCCTTTTCTAAAATATACCATTTTAGTATAAATTCATATATATATATATATATACATGTATGTATATATAACATTCTCAAAATTCTATCCTTATTATTAGTATCAAAATGTAAATATACAAGTATTCAAGAATAAAATAACATAAAATAAAAATGTTTCCACCTAGTCTATTATTGAATATGAATCATTAGTATCTTTACACATGTATTTAAGTAAGTCACATTATGTAGTCATTCTATAAATATTTATATTTTTTTGTTGATACATTATTTTTAAAACTAACTTTTGGGCCTCATTAAATAGTATTTTGGGATTACAATATTCATAAAAGTGTTAGATATTTTCTTAGGGTTAAAATTGGATATAGATTTTACTATATTTGGGTTCATATGATATTAGTTATGAATTTTTTTAGTAATTTAGCTCAAACAGTCCTGTACCAACATACAAGTTGGATTGATCTACCATTTTGATTTCGATTTTCTCAGAATTCGAGCACATGATCTAAATGAAAAGTCTAGACATATGTCTTATCTTTCCTGTTATATAAAATTTAAATAATTTGGATTTACATGGGAATATTTGTGGATGTTTTAGTGACAGAACATTATAAAATTCTAGAACAACATATGTGTCACTTTATATGGCAATTTTGAGCCACCTAGTTTGAGAATTAGGAGGTGTGTAAAACATGAAACTTCGAGATTTGTCACTTTTCAGTCCAGACGTCCATCTCATGCACAATTTGGACACCTAGTGAAGTTTTTAGTGTACATGTATCCTCAAATTTTCAATACATTTTCTGAAGGAGACACATAAGATTATGTGAGGGTTATGACTTTTCTAAACCAACACCTTAAAACAGTTTATTAATCTGAAAATTCGACTTTATGTTATAAAGCACTTCAAAACTAGCATTTATAAATTTATTTAAAATATGTTATTTTAAGAAAAATAAACTATATTTAATCAAGAAGATTTTGGGGAAAACCACACTGAAAAATATAAAGTTTTCAATTTTTGACGAATTTATAAAGACAAGGTAAGAACCTAAAAATTTCCAGAAATTGAGAACCAATCCATGCTTTAATATCTTTTTAAATTATTTTAAGATTAAACAAAATTCAGAAAAAAATATACGTTATTGTAAACTTGTAAAAGATGAATTTAGTATATGGAATTATGTCATTTGGATCTATAAATAAGTAGATATGAATATTACAAGTTGGACTCACAATCTAAAAAGTTGTAAAACTACGTAAGTATAAAGTTATAATACCAATGACAAACATATTTTAGTAACTTAAAATGAACGGATTTATGAGTATATTTATGATTAGAGAATGGTATATGTGACTAACAATTATGTAAATAACTAACATGATCGGACAAGTGCTAAAGACGTAGCCGATAACTAAGGAGAGTTAACGGTTAGGGGTGGGTGTCGAAAACTTAAAGTTATTATAATATTGTTTTAACATTGCTTTTGCCTTACATTGCCGGACTCGAGTTATGTTCAAATATTATGTGATCAAATAAATGCATATGACGATTAACATTTGAGATTTAGTGGATTTTGTTATTTTCATGAATTTGCCTTTGTTAAGCAATGTTAAGCTCGGGTAGAGCCTTATTATTATTTTGTTTGATTATTTATCATATCATGACATGACATTTGCATTGTTGCTCCTGGTTTGGAAGAGTTTTGTCCATCTACAGTGGGGTGTGACGTGCTACCTATAGTGGGGTATGATCTTTTTCGTGATGTTAGGTCCATTTAGAGTGGGGTGTGACTTTCGATTTCACGTGTAAGGGGATATATCTTATACAACCAAATTGAGCTCAAGGACATGACACTTATACATTATTATTGAGATAATTATGAGTAAGCATCATATTGAGCATATATTTTACACGTTATTTGCCTAAACCATTTTTGCAGAAAATATGCAGTTATGATTAGCACTCACATGTTATACTTTATTATAGTCTCTTTAAGTTAGTAGTCTCACTGAGTATTTTCAATAAAATACTCATCTCGTTACTTATATTATTTTTTTCCAGCTAGTGATAGAGCAGATCTATCAGTGGCCGAGGAGAGAAGACATTAAGATGTTGCCTTGTTTATTTAGGGAACACTTGTCTAAAATAGTTTCTAAATAAAGTTTCCACTTTCAAGTCTGAAATAAAAGTATGTTTTCCGGTGTATTGTTTGCGAAAACAAAATATGTTTTATCCAATCCAAATTTTATTACAATTCTTTTTTTATTTAATTTAAATAGAGTTATGATGAGTTAATATCATTATTTATAATAACAAAAAGGTGGTCCTCATAGTATATGTATACACGTGCATATACACACGTATATATGTGTATATATACATACTATGCTATGTATATACATATATTATTACAAATAATATATTCCCGATTAACATTCACTACCTATATAACAATGTTTGTGTATACAAAAAAATTGAAAATACTAATTAAAAATATTTTCTATTTAAAAAATGAATGCTTTTTAGAAAATAATAATAATTCTCTTGACCTTTTTTTCCATGAAATTATACAAATAATGATGTGGCCTGACATAATTTCTTGCCCAAATGTCATACTTCTAAAACTTACGTTATCTTCAATTTAAAGAAAATGTTATATTTTTTATTAAAAAAATGGATTTTAAGAAAGACAGAAACAACGAAAAATTAGTCAAATTAGTCAAATAATATGTTTTTTTAAATGAGATACTTAATAGTTAATATGTATGTATAGGACCAAATTAAGCCATAAATTGATTTGTTTTAGTCAAATAATATGATTTATTTTAGTATAAAGATTGTATATTGTAACATTTCAAAAAAAAAACATGATTAAACTTATATAAATTACAAACAATGAGACCAAAATAAAAAATTTAACTAACTTCCATCCAACTACTAACTTCACGAAAGTACCTGAATTGTGATCATTTTGATAATTCAGTACGTAAATTGTTAAATTCGGTAGTCTAGTATCTAAATTATTAACAACATGTAGTAAATTACATTAAATGTATTTTTCCCCTAAAAAAATGTCTTTTATTTTTGCAAATTTAAAAGAGAAGAAGAGTAAAATAGACTAAACTATAAATAAAATAATATTGTATGTGTGACCGTTTTTACAATCTATTAGCCCTTAAAAAGTTCTATCTGCAAAACTATAATATTTAGGGTTAATATCAGTTAGTGGTATATGTTTTGGATCAAAATTAATTTGGTGACATGACTTTTAAAAATATTGATTTAGTGACACGTGTTATTCATTTTTAATGATTTAGTGACCCGCCGTAAAATTTTTATATAGAAAACGTTAAACTTAACATTTGGAAGTTTAAAACATTTACAGTGCAGTCTCCATATTTTACAAATTAACAATTAAGCTAGTAAATTGATGAAAATAAATAAATTAACCCATTTTAAGAAAAATAAATAAATTATTTTTTGTTGGGAAAAGGCACATTTTCAATTCAGCAACTTTTCTAAAAAAAAATGCAAATTTTCAAAGTTTTTTTCTTTCTAAAAATGGAGTTTTTTTTTTAATTAAAAAAAGGTTAGTTTATGTTTTACAACTTTGTACTAAATTGTTTTCTCTTTTACCAATATAATGTTTACTTAAGCATTTTCTTTTGAATTGTTTAGTACCAAAGAAAAAAAACGACTTTGGAAAGAAATCTATTTTTTAGGAAATTTTTTTCTTTCGATAAAGCAACATTTTTTAAGAACTTTATTTATTTTGGAAAGATATTTATATATTAAACAAATTTTTTGAAGAATAAAGTCATTCTTCAAAAATCGATATTATTTCTTAATTCTCTTTTGTTTGAAAATAATAATAATAATAATGTTATTTCTTACTTTTGAAGTAGTTTTTAAAAAAAATTATAAGAAGTACGAGTATTTTACAAAATTCTGTAAAAATAAAAAATAAAATACATTTTTATTAGCTTTTGAATCTTAGAGAAAATTCTATTTATTGTGTTAAAAAAAATTAAGTCGGAGTACTATAATTTAAGTTTTTTCAAACTAAAATCTGCATATTTTATAATTTTAAGGTTATCTTATAAAATTCCAAATTATACGGACTAAATTGATAATTTATAAACTTTTTCATTAAAAAAAAGTTGACGAGAGGTTACTAAATCATTAACACATGTCACTAAATCAAATTTTTTGAAAGCGATGTCACCTAATTAATTTTGGTCCCAAGTGCAGGTAATTAAACTGATATTAACCCACAATAATTACAAATTATGTTACTACAAATATTAGTAGTTTGTGTCCGCACTCCATATCCTAACCGGATACCAAATGACTCTTAAACCTATCATTTACATTTTGCAATACCTTCTAGGGGTGGTATTAAATTTAGTAATCATTCATAGTGGACTAGCAATCCGACCTTAATTTGCTATCCCAATGTAGTCTCGGATTGGACTCATAGTCCCAGTACTATTAATCTCGCAAACAAACGAGCTCTAAAAGTGTAATATAAGAGGTAGACACGCAGAAAAAAAAGAGCCAGACACACGTTGTACACGTACACGTGTAAGGTACGACAAATAGTTTTTTCGACACGACAAAAAAGAGAGAACATAATAAAGACAAACAAAAGAGAGCACATTTTACACTAATAAGGAAGAAATGTGTCGGATGGGTGTGCTATGTTTCCTGAGAGAGAAGTGGAGGTGAAGTAATAAATACAAAAAGAAATGTTTTTTTTTTTGCAATCCAACCAAATATGGACCAAGTTTGTTTGATAACAAAGAGGTATAAGAGAAATGATGAGTCGAAATAACTGGTAGGAAAATTTGGGTTGGGGATCTCACTGGTGAAATAAATTCCACCCATCTCACCCAACATTTCAACACCTATGGAATAGTAGACCAAACGTGGATCATTAAGAATCCGGATGTTTCGTCTCGTTTGTTCGGATTTCTGAGGTTTGTCCATTCGTATCTGATTGAGTTTTTTTTTTTTACATCCACGACATGGGTTGTTGTGAGAGCATATATCGAGAGAGTAATGAGCGGAGTATCAGAAGCAAGAACATGAGTTCAAATACTATGTTGGTAGTCTTCCGCCCAATTATACAGAGGAGGACCTCTGGAATATTTTCTCACCTTATGGAACAGTGACCCGGAATTTTGTGGTGAGGGATCGTTACACACGACTTTCTCGTGGAATTGGATTTGTGAGTTTCGCTTCCGTAGATACTTTTGGTCTAAAACACTCTCAATAAAAAGTTGTGGAAACTTCTTCTAGTTTTCCGAAAATCTAAATATCCTATTTTTCTGACTTCCTAACAAGAGTTATCGTAGAATCATCGAACCAATCAATCTTGTACCGGAATTTGCATGAGCTTGTTGAATACTTTTTCCGTTCCCATATTGTTATTTGGATCTTGCTTCATGAAATTAATTCATTTAGAAATTCAGTCTTCAACTTACGTGTTCTTTATTTTTCCAAATTGAATTAAAAAAATGAGTAAAATGTAGTACTAAACTATAAATTAAATAATATTGTATGTGTGACACCTTTTATAATCTATCAGCTCTTAAAAAGTTTTACCTACAATACTACAATATTTACAAGTTATTTTACTCCAACTATCAGAAGTTTGTAACTGAACATATCAAATGACCCACCTTCTAGGGTGGCAGTAAGTTTAGTAACATTCGGAGTGTATTAGCAATCCGACCTTAATTTGTTATCCGATCATTAGAGTCTGGAGTGGACTCATAGTCTCGGAACTATGAATCTCGCAACCAAACAAGGCCTAAGGGTGTAGTATTAGATTACAGATTGCTAATCCGAGATTCATTTCAAATTCCGCTCACAATCCGGACCAGAACTAATAATCCTGCAAGTAGAGTAGGCCGGGCGGAACCAGGGGTGGCTGTGGGTGGCCGTGGCCACTCTCGACGGCGATTTTTAATTTTTTTATATGTGTAATTTAGAATTTTCTAAGATATATATATTAATGGTCCCCTCTAATTAAACAAATTAGTTATTGGTGTAGTGGTAAAATTAGCTTTAAGATAGTGGAAGGTTATGATTTCAAATCATGTTAGTTGTTTTTTTTCTAAAAATTTATGTCTTTTATCTTGAAATTACCAAATTTCGTAAATGATCATTCTATTTTTCCAAACAAAGATTATTAAAAAAAATATTTTATTATCTAATAACTTTTGTCTTAACTTTATATTTATTTGATGTTATGTTAAACATAGAAAAAATTATTTATTTTTGTATTAGATCTTATTTATTTTATCCTGTATTCGACATATTTTTTTACCCCATGGCCCCCCAAAAAAATTATCATGGTTCCGCCCCTGGGTCTATGTGTAATTTCCTTCAATGATAAATTAGTGCACCGTGATTGTGTCGCACTAGATCTTTTAACCGGGAAAAAGGGGACAAATAGAGAAGTTTGTTGAAAATGTACAGAAATTAAATTTGGATAATAAATTGTTACAAATTTCAATGGATCAGCTATGGTTTCGGTCAACCATCTCTCTCTTTTTTTCTGTAAATAGTAAGCTGGATAACGCTAATGGTGGAGAAACATTTACCCACAAAAGAAAAATTAAAAATAAACTCTTTTTGAATTGTATCTCTCTCCTTTTCTAGGTAACCCTGTATACTCCTCAATTTCTTCCTCAGATTTCCATCTCCAATATTTTTATTAGGTATGTAATTATGTATACGTATGCATGCATGTATATTTTTATTTATATTTGTTTTGGATATCGTATTAGGATATTCTAAGGATATTTGTTTTCTAATTTGATGTTAATGTTGTTTCAACCTCTAATATATTTACTAGGTATGAATCTGTATGTATTTACTGGTTTCTCATTTTTTTTTAATAATTGTTTTGGATATTCTAAGGATTTTTATATTTTATTTTATTTTGATATTAATGTTGTTTGAACCTTTAATATATATGAATCTGTATGCATGCATGTATATAGATGATTCTCATTTTTTTTAATAATTGTTTTGGATATTCTAAGGATTTTTTGCTTTTTTTGTTTTGATGTTAATGTTGTTTCAACCTCTAATATTTATTCGGTATGAATCTGTATGCATGTATGCGGGGCGGCCCAGGCCCAAGTCGAGTAAGGCTTGTTTGGGCAATTGGTTCGGAAAAAAAATTACAGGGAACACCCGACTATATTTTTAATATAATCGGTAGTTAAAATAAAAATATTAAACACTAATTTATTTACAATGTATTGCAATAACTCATTTTCCTAATGATTGTTTTGGATATTGTATTAGGATATTGTAAGGATTTTTGTTTTATAATTTGATGTCAACCTTCAATATATTTATTAGGTATGTATATGCATGCATGTATGTACGTGTTTCTCATATCTGTAATGATTGTTTGGGATATATTGTAAAGATTAGGTATGTTAGTATGCATGCATGTATGTACATATATGCTTCTCATTTTTCTAATATTTGTTTTGGATTATTGTATTGGGATACTGAATAGAATGTTTTCTAATTTGATGTTAAATTGTTAATATTTGTCACCTAACTCTATTGTTTTCCTTTTTGAGTTGGGTTTGGAGGGAATTTTTGACATCATTTTCGGATTTAGGCTCCGCTTGGTAGCAGATTTATTTAGGGTGGTTATCAAATTTTTAGGACAAAAAAGCTTAAAAATATAATAATAAAAAATCTCCATTGTGGTTGGATTTTGGAAACATATCTTTTTAAGTTTATTTCTTAATCTGATTCTAGAGATTTTTTTGAAAAAAAAAAGTAATTAACTTAAAAAGTAAAGAACAAATCTTTTTGATGCATACGCAATGCCCAATTAAGGAAATATTATTTCATTTTTTTGAAAGTAAACCAGTATAGAGTAAGTATCATCCTAGTCTTTGTTTTCAGTTTATTGAACATTAATGTTTTTTATGAGATTTATATGGGTATTGAATAGAACGCTTGTTCTTTTTTTTTTCAGTTTGAGGTCAGTGTCGGTTCAAAATTGTTAAATTGTGAATCTTTTTCACCTAAATTTTATTTTTTTTGAGTTCGGTTTCGAGGGATTGTTTTGCATCATTATCTGAAAGTATTTGTTTTAAATTAATATTAAGATGAATGTTTTCGAGATAGTTGTTGCAAAAAAGATTCAATCTTTATATGCATTTGTATGTGTATATGGTTAACGATAATTATTCGGATTATCAATTTGAAATATATGAAAAAGTAAACAATTTTGCACAAATTGGTCCGACCAAGACAAAAAACTGTATACAATAACTAAAATTTGAATATAAAAATGAAAAGACTGTTTTTTTGGAGTTGTTTTGAAATATTATTCCATTTTTTGAGGTGAAACAAAATGGAAACTGATGCAAAAAAAACTTGTTTAAATATTCAGAAAATTGACAAGGAACATTGTAAACCTGAAAACGTGAGTTAAACCAAACGGCCGTAGGGTTTTTATGATGAAATTAGCCAATTAGAGATTGCAAAATGTACTCAAGATTGTGTTTGTTTCCTTTATATTTTACCCAGACCGTATATATTTCAATTGACTAGTTTAGTTTATTAATGTAATCGTTGCAGGCAATCGGCTAAATCGTCGCATACCTGCCTGATTCTTTTGCTCATATCATCATGGCTGGGCCGCTATCTCCCAAACACTGTACTTCCTTTTAAACATCCTATTCATTTGATGCGTTTTTCTTCCTTTACTTCTTATTTTTGTGAGATAATTCACCAAGCTCTCCGGCCCTATTGTGGGATCTTCTCCGTGTTTACGTTTGATATATTTTTGTGTATGAGGCCTTTATTTTACTTTATCTGTTTATATGACAGCTGTTGATGTAGAAACTCGAATGGGGTCTTTTAAGAAAGCGGCAATAAGTGCCTCGACAAAGTTTAGGCACTCATTGACAAGAAAAAGCCGAAAAAATAGCAGAGTGATGCCGGTGGAAATCGAGGATGTCCATGACGCTGAGGAGTTGCAGGCTGTTGACGCATTTCGTCAAGCACTTATTTTGGAGGAATTGTTACCCTCCAAACACGATGATTATCACATGATGCTCAGGTTTATAAAAAGAACCCTGCGTTGTTTTATTTGTTTGCAGTTGAACATGATATTGTCTCGTTGATATGATGTTCTTTTGAGAATATGAATACCTCACTCATAAATTTATGTGCTTCTTATGTTTAGCATATGCTCCCGGTACTCTCATGTTTCCTTTATCTGGAAAACATGTATAAGTAATTGAGTTATGCTTGAAATTGTCGTGCTTGACAGCCTTTGGCCCTTTAATCATAACTCATAAAGATGACGCTTTTTTTTTTAAAAAAAAAACTGATAGATTTACCGCAATGCAATGTTTTAAAAATCGCGCTATATAGCACGAAATAGCGCTTTTGGGAGAAAAAACGCAACGAAAAACCACTATTTGGCTGGAATTGCGCTAAAATCGCGCTATGGTGGACCAAAAGCGCAAAAATCGCGAAATTCTGGACCAAAAGCATAAATAGTGAGTTAGGGAAAAAAACAGCGGATCTAAATAATTAATATATATTGTGTAATTTTCATAAATGTGTGTGTAGTCTAGATTGTTGAGACAGTGCTGTAATTTCCAGCAGACCTAAGTTTGAAACTTGCCTACAACAATTTTTTTTTTCGATTTTTTTTTATTAATATCTAATATAACTATACATTTTTTTTTATTAATATCTAATATAACTATACATTTTTTTTTATTATTATATATTCTAAAATTTAGTGCATATTTAGGTAAAAAAAAAAATACACCCCAAAGTGCTATGTAGCAATGCTATTAGCGTTTTTAGCGTTTCTCTCGAAAAAACGCTACGATAGCGATACCGCTATTTAAAACATTGCTGCAATGTGGTGAGACAGTCTTTTGAGACGTTTCTGTAACAGATGATAACAAAGAAAGTAAAACACTGTAAATTGATCGGCACGTGTATGTCTGGTAGAATATATGATTGGCTTTATGAGGAATACTCCATCCGTTCCAAAATATTGGGGATTTACGTATTTACATGCAATTTTGACTGACAAATAACTCATATCTAAATTATCGAAATCGAATTTTTCAAAAGTTAATCACATAGTTCAAATGTTAAACTATATGAACAAATTTTAAAAATTTATATTTCAATAATTTAAACACGAGATATTTGCCGGTCAAAGTTGTACGTAAATACATAGAGACCCGATATTTTGGGACGGATGGAGTTATAGAGTACAACTTAAGAGATGAAAACACTATTTTCATATGATATGCTTGGTATTTTCGCCTTCTGTAATTGATTGAACATGTTTTAAAAGCACTTTTTTGGGTACACAGATTTCTAAAGGCTAGGAAGTTTGATATTGAGAAAGCAAAGCAAATGTGGTCTGACATGCTTCAGTGGAGGAAGGAATTTGGAACTGACGCAATTGTCGAGGTACTCACAGATGATATATAGAAATTCTGTTCTATTTTCAAAAAGGTACAACCTGTCATTTTAATCTGTATTCATTTCCCTTTTTCCTCTAGGAATTTGAATTCAAGGAAATCGATGAAGTCTTGAAATATTATCCACAAGGATATCATGGAGTAGACAAGGATGGCCGACCAGTATACATCGAGAGATTAGGCCAAGTTGATGCTACAAAATTGATGGAAGTTACAACAATGGATAGATACGTAAAATACCACGTGAGAGAGTTTGAGAAAGCATTCGATATCAAGTTCCCAGCTTGCTCTATTGCATCGAAGAAGCACATTGACCAAAGCACCACAATTTTGGATGTTCAAGGAGTGGTATGTTACACCAATACTCGATAATGTTATAAAGAAAATGACTAGAGAACAAAATGCAATGTAGTTGTGAATATTATAAAACGAGAGAACTTGCTTTTATCTTATTCTTGAATCTTTTACCAACAGGGACTTAAAAATTTCAGCAAGGCTGCAAGAGAGCTTGTGCAGCGTATCCAGAAGATTGACAGCGACAATTATCCAGAGGTACAAATCTCTTTGTGATTTTTCAGTTCATGTACTAAAATAGTTATCTATTTCTCATTTTAGTTAATAACCTTGAAATTTTGTTTGCACCTTAGACTTTGAATCGCATGTTCATTGTGAATGCTGGTTCTGGATTTAGATTGTTGTGGAACTCTGTCAAGGGTTTCCTTGACCCCAAGACCGCAGCAAAGATTAACGTAAGTATCTGTATCTATATAATCTCTTCTGTTAAAAATGTATTCTTTTGTCATGATTTTTAGTTAAATGTGTGACCTTTCATGTTGTAGGTTCTTGGTAACAAATTTCAAAGCAAGTTGCTCGAGATAATTGATGCCAGGTAGGTCTATTCATTTTGCTTTCTGTCCCTAATTATATAAACTCCTCTACTTCTTTTTATTGAATTTTATTTTGTTTTCTTGCCTCAGTGAATTGCCAGAATTCCTTGGAGGTAGCTGTACATGTGCTGATGAAGGAGGCTGCTTGCATTCCGATAAGGGTCCATGGAAGGATGCTGAAATTATGAAGGTAATCTTTCTTCGAATATGTGCTAACTGCTTAATTAAATAAAGCTATAATTTTTTTCCCGTTAAAATGCAGAGGGTTCAAAATGGTGAAGCCAAATGTAGAAGCAAATCCAAACATCAGGCCATTGAAGAAAATACTATAGCTGAGGAGGAAACTGTATGAATTTTCCTGCTCTTTTGCCTTAGCATGTCTTATTCTTTTTGATGTTTTGCATCCTGATCAATTTATATCATACCTTCTTATATATTTACGTGTAGAACCACGAAGAAGAGTGTTTTAACGTGGAGGCACCTCCAGTTGCTGAGGAAATCCCTTCGCTCGTTATAAAACCCACAAAGGTTATAGAACACCAAGTTGCTCCTGTTCATGAAGAAGTATGTTTTTCAAGTTGTCTGAGTTTGATTTGTTTTTACTATTTTAATTTCAAATCTTATTTTGTTATTTCAAGTACTAGTTGGATTTAATGTATATATTTCTCTAAGATCCATTGGAAAAAATAAAAATGGCAGGCTTATACGAGAAGGTATAGCCATGAGTCCTTGAATTATCAAGACTTCATGCCAATGGTTGATAAGACTGTGGACAATTTAGCTTGGCAAAAAGCTATTGAAACCCAAAGGTTTGCTCTGCAACAAGGTATGAGGCTAATGATTTACCAATTAACTCCTTTATACTTATGAATAAACTTCAGCAAAATGTTTGGCAGTATTGAAAAGATCATAAAAGTACTTTACCGAATGACAAAAGTCCTCTTTCATGTACAGTTTCTAAAACATGATAGAGTAGCTAAACCATTCTTGCAAGAGATCTACTAAAGGGTAAGATTTTTGGGCTTTTAGAAAGATTTGCTATGAGCAAAAGCAAGATTTAAATCGCTGTGAAGCGAGCTTGTTAAAGCAGTGAAAAAAACTAAAACGCTTTGGTGGTATCATTCTTTTCCTAGATTTTTACAAGATAATAAAGTTGCCTACTCATAAAACCAAGCATAAAAAGGCTCTTTTGGACATTTAATTAATTAATTACAAAAAAATGATATGGCTTTTTAAATTTCATCCTCACCCAGCTGGCGTAAACTGCTTTACAATGAACGGATCATACAAGGCCCCAGAAGGGCTCAGCAACCAGCTCCTCGCTGGCGTGATGGCCTTCGTCATGGGTATCGTCACAATGGTACGACTCACAAGAAACATGCCGAAGAAACTCACAGATGCGTCTCTATTATCAGGCTCTTTGCACTATGACGAATCGGAGATGGTACACGTGTCTTTTCCTCAGAAAATGGCCCAGCCACCAATATGCGGCGCTGAGTATTTTGGCGCGATGAAGCGTATGGCTGAGCTGGAGGAAAAGGTCACTATGCTGGCTGCTAGGCCGGTGGCTATGCCAGCTGAGAAAGAGGAGATGTTGAATGCTGCTATGAGTCGCGTTGATTCTCTAGAGCAGGAACTTTTGGCTACCAAGAAGGTATATAACTATATATAGTCATCTCTATTCGCTTCCTTTAAGTGTTTTCTCTAACAGTATATATCATCATCAAGTTTAATAAGGAAATAACTATGCAGTGAGAACCGACACTTGAGTGTTACATCGCGTTTCTAATTATGAAAGGGACTCATCGACTGCCGTATATTTTGAGTATATTTTGTTAAATTTAATCATTTGACATCCATAATTTTTTTTTTACTGGGAAGTATACGTAATTATCAGTATTACTTTTCTTGAACTTATTGTTGTTTTGTAACGGTATATGGGGGGAATATAGACCTTGTTTGAATTCAGCTTATTAGCTTAGCTTAATTTTCTGAAAAGATGGACTGTGTTTGGTTGAACAGCATAAGAAAGCTAAGATTTCTAGATTTCTTGTCCTAATTAACTAAAAGGTTCAAGTAGGATAAGCCTGGTATTTTTCTGAATATTATAAAAAAAATAGCTCATTTGCTTGAAAGCTGCATCTAAACAATCCCAAAGAGTGGCAATCTTTTGGCTCTGTAGAGTTATTGGATACTATTCAGTAGAGACAGAACCCCAAGTCTTCATATACAGGCAAATTTGGGTTCGAAACAATCATGGCTTTCTCGTAAGAGAAGGTTTAACGATGTTTTTTTGTTTGTTTGTAAAATCAGGCATTATTTTCATTGCTCGTGTTAATTTTCTTCCAAGAATCTTGTAGTGTAAACATCGGTCGATAAGTTTCTCAATTTTTCGGGGTTTCTTCACCATCCACTACATGGTTCCTCGATTATTATTCTTTTACATAGTAATTTGACGAAGAATAGAAGAGTTAAGCTGACCCATATTAAGTAGTTGAATACCATATAACTATTTATCTAAAACTTTTGTTGTAACCACTACGATTTGTGTAGGCTTTGGAGGATGCCCTTGTTCGACAAAATGAGTTCTCGGCTTACCTTGACAAAAAGAAGAAGAAGAAGAAATTGGTAGGCTATTTACTAATGTATGATTGTCAATTTGTTTCTCCAAAATACTATGCCATATCTCACAATAGTTCTCTGGTCATTTATCTGATTCAATGTATATTGTGGATGTGAATGCAGTTGCGCTGGTAAATAAAAAAAGCTGGTGTTGTGCAAGAGAGTGTTTGGTTGATGAGCTGTTCTACTTAAAAGGCCACCCAAATGCGTTTGGACTTTGATGGTACATAAGATCCTCAGCCCAGGGCTTGCTCATGTACAAATATACTTCAGCAATTTTTATTTTGTATTTTTTTGTAATTTGCACTCGTATATACATTATACAAAACTTATGTGTGACATTGTGTCTGATCTCTTAATGAAATGCTACAACATCCGTTGGGGAGGGTGATGATCATTTTTAGTTTTTTTCGGTTGATTAATATTTTTACTAAATGGAGATTTTGTCTTTCCAGCTTCTGAAAAGTGAATCAGTGTTATAATTTTAAGGTTTCGGTTACAAAATAGACAATCAATCATTTTCGTGAAGCTGAAATATTGGAACTTCTTAAATCTTAACACGTTGCGTTGTACAATTTCTGTTTTGTATCTGTCCTACATTGTAAGAGATTTTTTAGTGATAGATGGAGAGAAATCGTAGTTAAGAAAAGTAGAAGGTTGCAAAATATTTATTATTTTTCTCTTTTTTATGTTATACAATTGTACATACCCTAGATTTGTTTTCTCTATAGTGATGTTGTCATTGATACAAGGATGTCAAATTGCTATAATACTTAAGTGATATCAGCTATATATTGCAATTTGCAATCAATAACCATTGCCATGTTAAACTCCAACAACTACAATGTTGAACAAAACAATGTATCTCAGTCAATCTACAAATGCCCAAAATAATTTCAGTTGCTGAAATTATTAATTATTATAACAACTTAATAATTTCAGTCTATAAATTCTGGAGTATGGATGGTGTAAATAATCTGAAGCGGCCACTTTATTAATGGTATATCGAATTCGAAGTTTAGTAAAAAAAATAAAAAATTTGAAAGAAAGTTTAGTAATTTAACCCTAGATTTTGGCATTTAAAATTTAAAGCTTTAGCCAATCAAAACAAGAAGAGCTAATTAGTTATGATCAATAATAACAAATGCTTATGTTCACTGGAAGCTTATGCTGCTGTCTGTCTTAAGTTAGGTGTATGTCGATTCAAATAGAAAAGTAAGCCGGAATTGGTCGTAACATGCATGCCTTACATCAAAGGCCAAAAGGTCCTTTGTTTTCTCTAAATTTTGAAAATAGCTTTATTAAATTAGATTATAATTTGATTAGTGGTAAAACTTCACGTTGTGGCTGTGGAGACATCAGCTCGAATCCCATCCGCCATTTTCTCATTGTACTCTATTTACGATTTTCAAAAGAATAGTCTTTGTTATTTGTACATAAGATAAAAGGTGAATGCAGTTTTTCCATTCAATTTAATTTACAATAAATTGACTTAGCGTAGAAGCATTGGCATAGTGCAAATTCAGCTGGAAATTGACGCAGCTTTCAAGTTGTTGAAAGTCTTAAGAAACAAATGGTCCTTTGATCTCTAATAAAGAACAACACATTGATGATCAAAAAGGAAAATCTTTTGCTTTAACGTTGAAATTCTGTTGCCCCTTCAATTATCTAGCTGGATGGGCAGTAAGCATATATTCTTATTTCTTCCTATCGGGAGATAAAAGATTTAGGCTGAGAACGCATGTTGACTGACTTGAAGAAAGCTAAATCGTATCGTATCCTATCGTATCTATACAGCCATACAGGAATATTTCGTAATAGTCAACTATTACGTTGGCTATAAATACATACATTCTGGGCGTGCGATATAGTATGGCAAACGTAGGCAAACACATTTTTTAGGTTAGCTAGCCTTTCAAAGGCGAAAAATCCAGAATTGGTCTTAAGAGAAAATTCTTGGAATAGATGCCTTACATGAAGTGTAAGAATGTAGTTTGTTAGCCAAGGATGATTTGCCTGCTACCCTAAATCAAAGGAAATCTATATGCATTGATCTTATGTCATTTTTATCTTAGAAAAAAGATAACTGTATAGATTCACTTGGAACTTGGGTTATCAGGCAGTCATCTTGGCTAATCTGACTCATTCTTCGATCTCATGTTAGGTCTTATTTTCCTTCTAATATCATAATGGTGGCAAATAATTACTTGGTATTTGGTTAAGTAATATTTTTCTTCCACGGATTACACAGATCCAAATCCGTAATGCATTGCATGGGAGACTATGCGCCGGAGACGTTACCGGGATGCACTTTCGCGAGCCAAACACTTAAAAAATTAAGCCAAATACGCAAGATTAGGCAATGGAGGCCGAATAGTTAATAGTCTTTAATCATGTAAGCTAGTTGGATACCTTTGCAAGATTTTATGGGTTGCGGTTACTTGAAAACAACAATCAAGGTTGAAAACAAATTTTCCTTTGTTTAAGATTGGGTATGCTAGATTTGGTTTTATTTAAATTTAATTGTTCAGTTTTTTTTCCTTAAGTACTATATTTAATTGTTCATAATAATCATATCATCTTACTATTCAGATGATCAAAATGGTATGCCCACGCATTCATGCTATTCAATATCGGATGTACACAAACAAAAAAGATCCAAATTTATGTAAGTAAATAAAATTTTAACCGAAGATTTAACCATTCAAATTATGATAATCATCCTTAATTTTCCGGTGAGAGTCTGGTGTTAGGTACTCGTTTCTCTAGACACGGCTTCGACATCGACGACGACAAGCTGCAGAAATTCACTTCAGTGATACTTCCTGGTGAGGTTTGTCACTGCTAAGATTTTAGACTGTACTCTGATTTTATTTTTATTTTGCCGAGTTTGGACAGTTTGCTTTGGTATATATTGAATAACAAGTCAAATTAGTAAATTACTTAACAGTATAATTGCATACAATGAATTTTGAGCATATGAAATGATGTTAAAAAATTATTCTCTTTTTTATTAAAGCGATTTTTTTCTTCTAAAATATATTATTGAGATTGAGATGCAGTTAAGTAGTTTTATTATCGAAATGTTTCAATTTTTATTTTATTTTTTGAAATAAAGACACTTTCATTAATATCTATCAGATGAAATAAACAACCCTAACACCATCAAATCCCTTATCACAACCATTAATGAAATGTTTCATTTAGAATGAGAAATGGAAATGATAAATAAAGCATAGCTACATCAAGTCCCTTATCCACAACCTTCGTGTAGCGCACTTCTTGATCAAATTAAAGATAAAATACATCATATACAGATTCAGATATCTACCAAAGATCTCATAGTAATTAGTAATGTAAGAAATTTTATATAATAATTATCATCACATTGAAGGTAGGGAACCGATCACGAACGAGGCATTCTAAGTAGGGTAGGGGTGCACATTTACTTACGTTACATTTATAGCTTAGGGGTGCACATTTACTTACGTTACATTTATAGCTTATCGATTTTGTCCAATGTGTATTAGTAATTATTTTTTGATTTTATATTTTAAATCAATGTTGTATATTATTTATAAAGTGTTTGTTCAATTTTTTTTTATAAATTATGATATTTTATGTATTTTTTGAAACTTAATTATTATTTGATAGTTTATATAAGGTATTAATATTAATAAATAAATAAAAAATACATAAAAGCTCAAAATTTAAACGACCTAACCATTTGGGTGACCGACATGGTTCATATTTATTTTTTTCTTTATGTTTATCTTTACACTATAAAAAACAAATTATCTTTATCTTTATCTTTTTATCTTTAGCAGTTAGATTTGGTTGGTGGAGTTAGATTTTATTGACATAGATAGGTGTCTAGTATGACGAAACCAAAATTGTGAAAATGTGAGTATTGATTTTATATAAAAAAATAAATTATATTTATCTTAATCTTTGGAAGTTAGATTTGATTGAGTAGGATACGTGTCCGGTGTGACGAAACCCAAATTGTGAAATGATGAGTGCTGATTTTATATAAAAAACAAATTATACCTTGTGAAGTTATGTTACAGAATATGAGCCTGAAACACTCAAATTTTAAGTTTTTTAATCAAAATATATATATATTTTTTTAAATTTTCAATCAATTATTTTCAAAATGGAAGAGATACGTCCCGGAGTTACTTACTTATTGTGTGGTTGACGTGCTTGCTTGCCGACACCCCCACCCCCACCACCCCCCAAAAAAAAGCTGTTAGCCCACTTGAGCACAAAAGTAGTGCATGCATGAGCTGCTTTTTACCTCCCTGCTAAAGAGATCTTGCTTCCATCTTTACATATTACATTCTTAAAGAAAACCTTGGTTTTTCAATGTCATAACTTAATACTAGTAATACTTGTCAATTTGCATATGAGATATATATTTAATGACATAAATATAATACCAATAAATAAAGTTAATATATTTTTTAAAATTAAATATTGAATGATTAAATATAATTAATTAATAATCGTATATAAAGAGTAATATAATATTTGACTCTTATAAAAAATACATATGGCGATTTTATTTGGAATATAAATATATGTGGAAAATAATATTTTTTTAAGTTATTTATGTATTTAAATTAAATGATGACATTTAAAAGTAATTAAAATATTAGAGTAAGAGTATTTTTAAAAAATTTAGACAAAATTTGACAGAATCAAAATTTATTAAGCTATGTTATATTAATAGTATGATATGATTGCATTCTTCTTGATCCCTATGTTTATATTCAATTATTAATTTGGTATTATTATTATTATTTCCAAGTGAACATCAATTGTCATCAACTATTTTGGACCATGCCATACCATCATACTATTATATCTAAATTTTTTTAAAAAATACTCTTACTATAATATTGTAATTTTTTTTAAATGTCATCGTTTAATTCAAATACATAAATAACTTAAAAAATATTATTTTTCATGCATATTTATATTCCAAACAAAATCGCCATTTATATTTTTTATAAGAGTAAAACATTATATTACTATTTATATATGATTGTTAATTAATTATATTTAATCATTCGATTTTTTTAAAAAAATATTAACTTTATTTATCGGGATTATATTTATATCATTATTTATATAATTATTTTATCCGATTAATACGAATGTGCCTTAATTATTTTATAATCTATATCATTGATTACAAGTCATGTCTCGTATTTTACCAAGTCGCATGCGTGGGACCAACCCACTCACAACCACAGTAATAAATTAAATTAAGAAAAAATTACTAAAAATATACAAATTTTTAAGTATAATTATAAAAAATTATAAATTTAAACTTTTCTTTTTAAACCGAACAATTCTAATAAATATGTGTAATTGTATGTTTTAAAAAAAAACTTTAGATATTGCATGTTTTAATAATATATTTTGATCAATTGTATGTTTTGTGTATTGGCCAAATAATCAATGAGTCTTAATTTTGAAATAATAATTAATTTTGAAATAATAATGAGTCTTGATTTGTAACCGCACTAAAAAATATTTGGTAGTGAGATTTTAATACTTATTTTTTTATAGTCTTTTCAATTCTTTTTAATAGAGTTAAAATTGATAATATAATTTATTTATTTTCGTGAAAATATTAAGGGTGCGGTTGGGAACAAATTAATTTTGCAAAATACACTTTTAATAAGCAATAAAATAATAATTTTATTAGAGTCCAATAAAAAAAAGTAACGATTTTAAAAAATGTCAATTATTCTGCGGATAAGTCAAATTTTTGGATTATTTTTTATTGATATAAGTATTTAAATAAAAATTAATAAATAACTTTTATTGAAAGTCATATTCTCTAAGACAAAGTCATTTAAAAAAAATATAAGACGCTATTTTGAAAATCGATACATTTTTGTTAAGAATAACTTACTTTTATTGAAAAAGGTCATTTTTTTGAAAACAATTTTCTCTAATTGATTAATTGTTGTTAATTAGAAAAAAAAGACACTTTTATTGAAATATTTTATTATTTCTAACAATTACATTACTTACTTTTATTGAATATAAAAAAAGAATTATTTGAAAATAATTTTCCTTTCGAAAAATGAGTCATTTTTTCTATTCAACTTACATAAAATAATTGAGATAAATAAATAATTATAATCGTTTTATTTGCTATTTTTGTTTCAACTTTTCAGAAAGTTTTAGAAAAGTTGTATATAAAAAACCTAACCAAATGCAAAAATCTTATTGAAAATTACTTTTGACCTCAAAAGTCACTTTTAATTGTGGCGCCAAAACCCCCCTTAAGTGTTAAATAATGAATGTTAAAGCAAAATGATAGCATAACATGAATTTTTATTATTATTTAAAGCAAGTAATTTTTTAATTGATGAAAATGGTAGAGCACGATTTGAAATGAGTTTTTTGGTTATTGGGTTTTCATATTTGTATATTTTCTATCTATATGGATTTTCTCAAAATGGATATGTATATATAACTTTATATCGAATTTAATACAATACGAGTAGTATGTAAGGAATAATACTTATATTATAAGAAAGAATAATACTTCTATATGTAAGGAATAATACTTATATTATAAGAAAGAATAATACTTCTATTATACGAGTAGTTTAATAAATTTGGCCCCATTAACATAATAGAGAGAGGCATGTAATTATATTAATTAGATGCAGATGAGTTGGCAAGCTTTTTTTTTTTTTTTCCCCTCAAACAGAACATATATAAAAGAACAAAGTCTCTATGGGATAAACCCCCATAGTGGTCATTACATCGAGATTGACTTTAAAAGCCATATATGAAAAATTGCTAGAAAGGTGAGAATATGCCAAACAGCCAGCAAGACCTCTTGTTTCACCAGAAAAAGATCACCAAAAACCAAACGCCTCTCCTTATACCCCCTCCACCTTGTAACTTCTAGATCAGTGTGATCAAAGGCATTTGATTCTTGGTTTTCCATTTCTAATTAGCAAAAGGAGTTCTGGTTTAAAGCATTCAAAGACCTTCTAGTACTATATCTACCAAAAACTGCCACATGAATGGGCATAAAGCTAAGTAGCAAAAAGCTTAAAACTGCTAGATCATCTGTATATACCATAGTAAAACTAAAAGTTGCTCTACCTGCATCTTTTCAACAAAAGCTAGTTAGAATTAAAAAGCGCAAAACTTTTTTCAAACATAAGTCCTCATGAAAAAGTTGCCTTTGTAGGCAAGACCAATCAAAAACATAAGCTTCAGAAAAATTTCATCACAAGCTTTAATAATCTGTTCTTATCCATTATATCTTAAAAATCCCAAACACAACCATGTTCTCAGACTGATCATCTTCACTGAACTGTTGTTTTGGTGATTTGGTAAACTTCAGAATGGTTTCATCATAAGTCAGAAGGTTAAAAAAACAGTAAAGTTTTAAACCTTTTCTAGATTTTAAAGTAGCTACCCCTTAGGCAGGGTGTACTTTTTTGGTCCAAGAAATAAGCAGCATAAGTATTCTTAGGTAAATCCATAGCTCTGCCTGTAGTAAAATTGTACCCATTTGAGCCCATTTTGGCCAAGCCATCCGCAACCTGGTTCTGTTCTCTGTAAGCATGCTTCACAGTTAGTCCAACATAATCCATAAGTATGATAATGTCCTTCCATATAGAGCCAAATTTGAAGCCAGTATAAGCCTTAGTGTTCCACCAAGTAACTATCATTTCAGAGTCAGTTTCCACAATAACATTGGTCACACCCATAATGTAGCAAATAATTAAACCCTCTTTAAGAGCCATCATCTCAGCATACATGTTAGTTTGCTTGCCCATATTTTTAGAAAAAGCTAGTACTAGCATGCCTTTGTGGTCTCTTAAAATGCCACCACAGCCACTATTGTTGTTGTTAAGAGAAGATCCATCTAGGTTTAATTTTAATCTACCTGTGGGTGGACAATTCCACCAAACCAACTTAGCCTTTTTCATCTTACAGTGAATAGTTTTCAGATTTAAAGAAATAAGTGTAAGGCAATGAAAGTTATTAGCAGGTCTTTTGGGTTTTATCAAAAAATTAAGATCATGCAACCATTTAGTCACCTTTTTAATAATGCTTTCCACACACATTTTCTCATTTTCAAACCTGTTTTTGTTCTTACTAAGCCATATCTCCCAATTAACAATGAAAGGGACAAGAATAGCTAGCATACCAGTTTGAGAGAGGTCACATAACTTGCACCATTTTACCATGTTTTGCTTCCAACAATTGGTAAAGCTAATATTGAAACCAAAAACATCTGCAAAATAGCTCCAAACCTGTTTACAAATCTCACTAGATCCAAAAAGATGATTAGCTGTGTCAATAGTGTGCTCCCTACAACAAGAACAGCTAGTGACTGTGGTGATCCCATAATTTTTAAGATCCTCCTCCAGTTTAACAGCATTGTACCAAAGTTTCCAAGAAAAAATGCTTATTTTAGTGGGAAGGACAGTATTCCAAATATATTTAGCCACATTTAAAATAGGTTTCTTATCCCTTACAAAGTTATAAGAGTTTTTTGCAGTAAAATCCCCATTAAAAGTAAAAGGCCAGTATCTAACATCATCACCTTTTCTTAAAAACAATCTTTTACAGGTTACTTTCAGTAAAAGTTCATTCCCCCCCATGTGCCAAATCAAGGTAGTGTCCCAGCCATTGTTATTGATGACCTGATTAAGCAGCACATTAGGAAAAACAACATTAAAAGACTGGCTAAGAGGGCCATCTCCTAACCAATTTTCATACCAAAAACTTATGGAACCCTCATTAATATCCCATAAACTATTATCCACCAACATCTTAAAATGAGGGTTAATCATTTTCCAAACGCAGGAAGAATGTGTGGCATTCACCACATGCTCACCCCAATTAGGGTTGTTGTTACAGTATTTTTGAAACATAAAAACAGTCCATGGAGAATCAATTTCCATAAGTCTCCAGCACAGCTTGGCATGAAGGGCATTCATAAATTCTTTTAAGCTCCTCACCCCTATCCCACCTTCATTAACAGGACAGGCTAACCTCCCCCATCTCATCCAATGATGTTTATTGTTACCCTCTGTTTCTCCCCAAAAAAATTAGCAAACTTTTTTTCAATTTTGTCTATGACAAGGTTTGGAGGATTAAGAACAGCAAGAATGTAAAGAGGCATGGAGGACAATACATGTTTAATGAGCGTAAGTTTAGCCCCAGCTGATAAAAAGTTTGCTTTCCAACTAGCCACTTTCTTTCCAATTTTATCAATCAAAGGATCATACATAACAGAAGTGAGTTTAGTATTATGGAGTGGAATTCCTAAATACTTAGTAGGTAATGACCCCTCACTAAATCCAGTGGCTCTGCTTATAATGCTATTCCTACCATTTTTAGGTTTATTGGTTAAGAAAACACTTTTAACTTTGTTAAGCATTTGCCCAGAATTCTGTTCATACTTATTAATAAAAGACATAATCACCTCCAGGTTAGCTTTACTGCCATTAGCAAAAATCAAGACATCATCAGCAAAAAGGATGTGAGATATGGGCTCTACATTTACACAGGTTTTATATGGTACCAACTTACCTTTTATCATAAGATCACTCAAACCCCTACTTAGGACTTCTTCAGCTATAATAAATAGAAGAGGGGAGAGTGGATCCCCTTGTTTTAAACCTTTCCCAGAATTAAAATAGCCAGTAGAAACTCCATTTAAGCAAATAGAATAATTAGCATTAGCAACACATCTCATAACAAGTTGAATCCAGCTTTTGTCAAAACCAAAACAATCAAGAACTTTTATCAGAAAAGACCAGTTTAATTTGTCAAAAGCTTTGGCCATGTCCAGTTTAAAAACAACATTACCCCCCCTAACATTATCCCCAAGATGTTTAAAAAGCTCTTGGGCCAATAGTATAGCATCAGTAATAAGCCTACCTTCTACAAAGCCACTTTGGTTTTTGGATATAATTCTAGGTAAAAGCTTGGCTAATCTAGCAGTTAAAATTTTGGAGATAATCTTATACAGTACTTGGCACAGACTAATAGGTCTAAATTGGGTAAAATCAGTGGGATTGTCTACTTTGGGTATTAAAATAATAAGAGAAGAAACAGCAGACTTTGGTAAAGAATGACCTTTAAAAAAACTATGCACAACTTTTATCAAATCATTTTGGATAATATCCCAGCAATGTATATAGAAAGTGGAAGAAAATCCATCAGGGCCAGGGGCAGAGTCACTAGGTATATCAAAAGTGGCATTTTTAATCTCCTCATCACTAGGTATAGTGTTGAGGATTCTATTATCAGTCTCAGATATTAAATTAGGGATGACCTCAAAGAGCTCATTAGTAATAGAAACAGGGGAAAAAGCAAAGTGATTAGCAAAGAAATTACCAGCCTCTCTTTGTATCTCTTTTAAGTCCTCAGTAATGGTTCCATCATCCAGCTTTATTTGCATAATCTTACTCTTGGCTCTCTTGTGCTTTAGCATTTGGTGAAAAAACTTGGAATTTCTGTCCCCTTCTTTTAGCCATTTAACTCTAGCTTTTTGCTTGTAAAAAATTTCTTCCTGTAAAGCTAAATCATTATAATTTTTGAGACTTTTAGTATACTGTTCACAGTAGTTATCCCCCAAAATAACAAGTTGGTTTTCCGCAAAAATCAAATCATCTTTTGCCTTGGCTAGATTGCACAAATGGTTTTTGAAAATTCAACTCATAAATCTCCAGGTGCACCTACCGGTGGATAATACAGAACCCACAAGTGGGTTAATGTTCCATAACCAGCAAAAATTTCACCCACCAATGGGTCAAAAAACACCCACCGGTAGATCAAGTTACATATCACAAAAAAACATCTTTTTTGCTTTTTCAAAAAGTGACTTTATCAATTGGATAAAGCTCATAATCACTACCAACGGTCAGAAAAAGATTCAAGAGGCTTTTTGGTCTATAAATACACATGAATCTCTTTTCCAAAAACACCAATCATACACAACATAATCCAACATCAACCAATCACCATCCCTCAAGCTTTCTCTATCTTAAACAATTAAAATCATCATTGTTGAGAAAAAACTCGAAAAGAGGAGAATTGAAGAGAAAGAGATTCAAGCTCAAATCAAGATCAAATATCGTCAAATCTCACAAATTAGCTTATTTAGAAGCAGTCAAATTGTGTGTTTTATTTTATTTTCAATAAATTTGTAAAGAGCAAATTATAAGCTCATCTATGAGTGAGTGTTTGGAGAAGATTTTAAGCCAAAATGTTGGTTAAAAATTATAGGTTAAACAATTGGGTACTCATAGATTGAGGGGGAGTCGTTGACTCGTAGAGGTGTACGCTTGCACTTGTATCAAGAGTAGAAACCTCGGGTAGAGGGTGAGCAAATCGATTGGACTTGTAATCTTTGAAAGAAGATTATAGTAAAATACTCGGTAGCGTGAATAATGAGGAGAGGACGTAGGCGGGTTTGCCGAATCTCTATATATCGTGGTGTCAATCTCTTCTCTTACTATTTACTTTTCGCAACTTATATTATTTGTGATTGTGCGCATGTTTCAATTTATTCATAGATTATCATCGCATATTTATTGTCGCAAATATATATTGAGCTAGTTAGGTGGTTAGTTGCGCTTAGAATTTTAATTCCGTGAAAAACGTCTAAAACCTTATTCACCCCCTCTAAGGTTTAGCCGTACGAGCTAACAAATAGTATCAAATTAAACTGTTGCACTATTTGTTAATTAAAAGAAACTGAGAGATAGAATAGTATAATTACTAACTGTTGGACTATTTCTGGAATTAAATGAAATTACAGAACTGAAATAGAAATTACAAAAATGAAAGAAAGAATTGAAATTACATAAAGTAAATTGCTGTAATTAAAATACATAAAAGTAAATACTGAATTTACATGTATATAATTGAATAGATGGAATAAAAATGTAGGAAAATAAATAGACAAGACGACTATAAACAGTATGCCCTTAACCGATATTCGCTCAACCACCTTTAGGTTTCTGGTTGCGTTGGCGCTTCGATCCCAAGGTACAACATCTCGGATGACTCGCCGAAAACTGGCGACGAGTTAGGTCGAGCTGTTGGTGGGTGGCTCTCTCTGACTAAAATGTAATGCTATTTAGAGATGTGTTTGCCGTGTATTATGTTTCTGAATGTTGTTTTTGACATATGGGGGGTCTGCCTATTTATAGGCTGGCTGAGTATCTCAGCCATTAAAGTCACACTTTAATACTGTCAGTTTTTGAAATTCGAAACTACAGTATTAACTCTGTAATGAATTCATATTCATTGCAACAGTTACAGCTTTGCTGGAAGCTTCCGTCGAGGAGGCATGCTCTCGTCGAGGAAGCGCGTGCCCGACGAGCAAACGCGTGTGTGGTACACAATACACATATGTGTATGTGGACACATAATTTAATATCCACATGGAATAGCTTTGTATATATATTGTAAAAATGACTATTCGTTTTCCAATGTGGGACAATTCCTAATAAGTTATTCTCATTTAACTCATTTTCACGCATTAAGAGTTTTCTTTTTTCTCAACCACAATTTTTGACGCCAATTTCCATTTACTGGCATTCTCTGAATAGGTCATATGACATACTATTACAAACCTTGCCATACCATCAACTCAAGCGTCTTGTGCATGGTGTCAAAAGACAACGACTGTCGCTTGGAATCTTGACTCAAAGATTATCCTTTGACAATTCGAAATCTACCATGTTTTAACATGGTTTTCCAGCAATCCCCCACATGAATGCAATTGGCTTAAAAGCCTGTTGAACGATGTTCTTCTAATCAATTGTTTTAATGATAACAAAATATGTAAAACATGATAAAAGCTCATTTTGCGTACTAATCATTTTATCTAGCTTATTAAAGGTTCAAAATGATAAGTATTTAAATACGAAGCCAAAGGTTCAAGCGTAACCATAATCGGAGTTACAACGAATAAGTTACGAGTATTCGAAATATAACGGGAAAACCGAAAAATTGCCAGAAAACAACCGATCGTTTTGGACAAAACGACCGATCGTTTTGGTCCAAAATTAACCAGAGAGGTCGTTATATAACGACCGGTCGAAATGCAGAAAACGACCGATTGTTTTCTGCAGAATTCAAAAATAGTTTTTTGATTTATTTTGGATAAATGGGAAATTGGTAAAAACCAATGGTTAAAGAGATAAACCATAATGCAACGGTAACAAGACCAATTAGCCTTCAAATATCCCCAAAATCCTTAGTGAAATGACCCCCAATTTTCACACAAAAAAGCAATTCATTCAAGATCAAGAATCAAGCTTATACTTCACACTTCTCACTTATTTTCATAAATATTCTTATGTGTAATCATATTGTAATCATATAAACATCAAGATACTATTTGTTAGTGAGTGATACAATTTCGATTCACATTGTAGAGTAAATTATAAACTCATTTGTGAGCGAGTGATCGGATAGAGGCTTTGTAAGCGAAAATACCTTAAAAGCTCTAGGTCTTTTTCATTCGGGATACTCATAGAGTAAGGGAGAGCTTAATCCGCGGATTAGCTCGTTAGGTTGTAATCTTGGGAAGAAGATTCTAGTGAAATACTCGGTAGCATGAATACCGAGAAAAGGACTAGGCGGGTTTGTCGAACCTCTATACATCTTGTGTTATTTTTTTCCCCTTAACTCTTATTTTCCGCACTTATATTATTGTTTGTTTGATTGCTTGCGTAACTTGAACTAGCTTTATAGTTTTGTCACAATTTGTTTGGTTATAAATTCCACTATTTTCGTTGTTATTTGCTCAAATCTTTTATTCGCGAAAATCGTACGTAAACTTTATTCACCCCCCTATAAGGTTTAGCCACTTACGGGCCAACAAAGCCCATGTCCTAAAATGCAAACAAGAGAACCGTAAAAGTTCACTGCTTAGGGTCAGGTAGCGCGCGCCTTGAACCTGCCGTAGCGGAGTATCACCCAGAATACTGCTATTAGATAACTATAAAACCTTGAACCATTAAGCTTTGTGTATCCCAGAATGACACCTGCACAGTGCCCTCTATACCCACGTACTAAGCCCTTTAGTTGTTATCCATATTTGGTTTGGACTGCCTTGTCACGTTCAACTGAGTGCTCTAGTGATTTAGCCCTCGCTCATCACATGGTACCGGCCTTACACACTCGTTATAGGTGTTTCCAAGTAGAAGGTGTCCTGACTCAGCTTACTCGACATTCGAGATACTTGGATCATTAAGAGCCCCATGCTCACCCTTACTATGGTACAAGTCTATCACTCTATCATCGCGGAAATGGGATGAGAACTATATGTCCCCTAGTGCTTTGTTCGGTTGCCCCCATAGTTCAGTTTCTCATTGAACCCAACAGGTAAATCCCATATGGGTTGGGTTGCCTATGGGGAGGCTACCAATTTAATGGGCTTTAATCCCATTCCGTTCAATGACGCTTCGACTCTCTTTTGAGTTATGCCATTTGTAAATGGATCCGTAATATTATCATTTGATCTCACAAAATCTAAGGACACTACACCGTTAGCTAACAATTCTCTTACGGATTTATGTCTCCGACGTATATGTTGAGACTTTCCATTTATACATATGGTCCAAAATCTGCGGAATAGCTGATTGACTGTCGCAATGCATGCTTATCATGGGAACAAGTTTTGCCCACATTGGAATCACTTCCAAGAAACTTCTCAGCCAGTCTACCTCTTCAATCGCCAGGTCCAAGGTTATGAATTCTGATTCCATAGTTGACCCAAGTTTGTTTGGAGGATCTCCAATACACGACAACACCTCCCATTACAAACACATATCCACTCGTGGATCTTGTGCTGTTGGAGTCTGATATACAGATTGTTGAACCATGGGGTTTAATAATTGATTTTGATTATAAGTTTGATTATGTTTTAATGATTTTACGATTTCTCTATTTCGATGATATAATACTTTGTCTTTTCCGAAAATAGAAAATATATATTTCAGAATGTCAAAAAGATAGAGTAATCAAATACGAAGCCAACGGTTCAAGCGTAACCAAAATCGGAGCTAAAACGAAGAAGTTACGAGCATTCGAAGTAAAGCGGGAAAACTGAAAATTGCCAGAAAACGACCGATCGTTTTGGACAAAACGACTGATCGTTTTTGGTCCAAATTCTTCCAGAGAGGTCATTATAAAAACAACCGGTCGACTGTAGAAAACAACCAATCGTTTTCTACAGATTCAAAAACGACCGGTCGAAATTCAGATAACGACCGATCGTTTTTCTGCAGAATTCAGAAACAGCTTTTTAGCTTTTTTGAATAAGTAGCTTTAACCATTGGATAAAGCCCTCAACCCATACCCAATGGTCATAATACATAATACAGACCTTTTTGGCCTACATAAGCCCTAATCCATCTCAAAAACAAACATCCATTATCAACCAATCAATCCTTCAACCTCTCTTCATCTAAAAACACTCAAATTCTCCATTGTTGAGAAAAAGCTCGAAAAAGAGGGAAATTGAAGAGAAAGATATACAAGCTCAAATCAAGATCAAACATCATCAAATATCACAAATTAGCTTATTTAGAAGCAATCAAATTGTGAGTGTTGTTTAATTTCGATAAATTTTGTAAAGAGCAAACTATAAGCTCATTTGTGAGTGAGTGTTTGGGTAGAAGCTTTTAAGCCAAAGTGTTGGGTAAAAATTCTAAGTTAAACACTTGGGTACTCATAGATTGAGGGGGAGTCGTTGACTCGTAAACGTATTCGCTTACACTTGTATCAAGAGTAGGAACCTCGGGTAGAGGGTGAGCAAATCGATTGATTAGCTCGATAGGATTTGTAATATCGGGAAGAACATTTTTAGTAAAATACTCGGTAGCACGAATACCCAGGAGAGGACGTAGGCGGGTTTTGCCGAACCTCTATATATCGCGGAGTCAATCTCTTCCCTTACTATTTACTTTCCGCATATTATTTGTGATTGTGCGCATGTTTCAATTAGTTCATATATTATCATCGCATATTTATTGTCGCAAATATATATTGACTTAGTTGGGTTGTTAATCACACTTATAATTTTAATTTCGCGAAAAATGCCTAAACCTTATTCACCCCCCCCCCCTATAAGGTTTAGCCACACGGGCCAACACAGATGACATCTGAGTACGCTTCTAGTACCGCTGGATATCTGGTATAGTGAAGCCCATAGTCGACTGTATATCTTATAATCTGAGAAGCTTTATGATGGCCTTCCAGTGCTGTTCATTTGGATTACTGGTATACCTGTTCAGTCTACTTATTGAGTTGGCTATATCAGGTCTAATACAATTTATCACATACATGAGACTGCCTATGATCCTAGAGAATTCCAATTGTCTCACACTTTTGCCGAAATTCTTTTTCAGACTACAATTGAACTCAATTGGAGTTCTGGACATTGCCTTATTATCACTGTCAAATTTGTCAAGTGTTTATCTAACATAATGACCTTGCGACAGGGCATACCCCTCTGGCGTCTTGGTGATTTTCATACCAAGTATAATGTCAGCTATACCATGGTCTTTCATATCGAAATGATGTGATAAAATTTTCTTAGTGGAGTTGATTTTATCAGTACTTCCTATTATAATCATGTCGTCCACATAAAGGTAGGCTACTACACAGTCCTTTTCATTTTCTTTCATATAGAAACATTTGTCACACTCATTTATGCGAAAGCCATTTGATAGCATGATTCTATTAAATTTCTCGTGCCATTGTTTGAGTGCTTGTTTAAGTCCATACAGAGACTTTATAGGTTTGCACACCATGTGCTCTTTCCCTGAAACTACAAACCCTTCAGTTTGTTCCATATAAATTTCCTTTTCTAATTCTCGATTTAGAAAAGTCGTCTTTACATCCATCTGATGTATTTCCAGATAAAACAATGCCGCGAGAGCAATGACGATCCAAATTGATGTTTTCCTGGAGACATGAGCGTACGTGTCGAAATAATCAACACCTTCAGTTGTCTGAAGCCTTTGACTACAAGTCTTGCCTTGTACTTCTCGATCGTGCCATCAGCCTTTAACTTCCTCTTGAAGATCCACTTGTGACCTAAGAGCTTGCATCCTTGCGGAAGATCCATTAGTTCCCAAGTGTGGTTTTGCATAATCGATTCAATTTCATTATTAATTGCTTCTTCCCAATATTGGGAATCCAGTATTGACATAGCCTGTTGATATGTCACCGGTTCACCTTTTATCATGAAGGTTACGAAATCAGGCACATAAAAAGTTTCCTTACTTGCTCTTTTGCTTCAACGAAGCTCTTCTTCTTCTTTCTCTGACGGTTCACTTGCCCCCACATTTCCATCATTGTTCAACTCTTGAGTCTGTACAGGTGTTGGCATTCTGCGGGGAAATTTATCCTCAAAGAAAGAAGCCTCTCGGCTTTCTATTATCGTATCTATGTGCACATCGAAGTTTTCCGACTTGTGAACGAGAAACCGATACGCACTGCTATTTTATGCATATCTGATTAGCACGCAGTCCACCATTTTCGGATCAATTCTCATCTATTTAGGAGTGGAGATTAGGACCTTAGCGAGACATCCCCAAACCCTCATGTTCTTATAGCTAGATTGATGACCTTTCCATAATTCGTATGTTGGTTTGTCTCGCTTCTTATGTGATATCTTGTTTAAAACATAGTTAGCGAAAAACAACACTTCCCTCCACATGTTCTGGGGTAACCCGAAACTTATTAACATCGCATTCATCATTTACTTGAGCGTTTTATTTTTACGCTCCCCAACTCCATTTTGCTCTGGGGAGTATGGAGAAGTGGTTTGATGAATGATGCCACTCTCCGCACATATTTGTGCGAACGACGCTTCATATTCGCCGCATCTATCACTCCTCAATATTTTAATCTTTTTATTGAGTTGATTCTCTACTTCAGTTTTATATAAACATATCTACTACATCGCTTTAATTTTTCATTAAATAAACGTAACAGTATCTAGTGCAATCATCTATAAAAGTTATGAAGTATCTTTTACCTTATCTTGTTTGAATAAATTTCAAATCACACAAATATGTGTGAATCAAACCAAGAGCTTCATTGTCTCGTTCAACATGTTGAAACGATGATTTGGTTAACTTTGCTTCTACACATATTTCACATTTATGTTGTTTATTAAAGACAAATTTTAGTATTAGTTGCAGTGATATTAATTTATTCATACAATTAAAATTCACATGTCCTAATCTACCATGCCACAAATGAAATGACTCAAAAATATAAGCAGAATATGAAATATTATTGACCAATTTGGCAACAATCATTACATTACTGGACTCAGCCTTAGCACCTTTATTAGCGAACTCAACTTTAGGAGATGGAGTTCCTACATTCAACTTAAACATGTCGTTGGTTATATAGTCATGGCCTATATAAATACCATTCTTGGTGATTACAACTTTATCGGATTAAAAAACTAGTTTAAAACCCTTCTTCACCATAATCGAGGCAGAAACCAGATTCTTGCGAATATCTGGTACTTGGAGCACCCCAGTCAGCGTCAGCTCTTTTCCTGAGGTAAGGTTCATCACCACTGTCCCCTTTCCTTCCACCTTGGAAGTAGCATAATTGCACATGAAACATGTCTCACCATCCACCGCCTCGTAGGTCTTGAAGAACCACTTGGTGGAGCAGATGTGGCTCGTGATGCCGGTATCTAGCCACCATTCCTTGGGGTTGCTTCCCACAAGGTTAACCTCGGAGACCACTGTAAAGAGATGCATGTCATCCTCTACTCCCTCAGCTACATTGGCCTGAGCTGGAGCTTTCATCTTTCCCTTGCTCTTAAAGTTCTTCGGTGGGAGTTTGGGTTTACCAATGCGTTTATTGTCATAACAATCCGCGACACGATGACCGGTCCTGTTACACACAAAGCAGGTTCCGCAAATTTCTTTGCAGTAACAGCACCGCCTACGTTATCAGGGCGTTTCCGCTTGACACGCGTGGCCTCAATCACATGGGCTTTTGCCACCGAGCTACTGGCAATACCGCATTTCTTTCTAGAACATTGGTAGTTTCTCAATTATGAGAGCCATCTGTAAGGGTTCATTTATAACTAGCCCTTCAGTATCAAGCCGATGATATATGAGCTGTAACTCCTCAACCTGCTCAATGACACTCCTATTATCAGTCGTCATGTACTCGTGAAAGTCCGTGATGAAAAATTTCTTTGCGCCAACGTTATTCACCTTGTACTTCTTTTCAAGAGTCTCTCAAAGTTCCTTTGCAGTTGCTTTGGTCTCAAAGACACTGAATAGGGTGTCATCTAGAGCACACATGATATAGTTCCGGCATAGGTAGTCGGCATGTGTCCATGCCTCAACCGTCAAGAATGACAGCTCGTCCAAATCATCATCGCTAAGGGTGGTTAAATAAAACAGTATCTTTTGCTGCCAACGTTTGAAGTTGTCACCTCTAAACTTTTCCGGATTCTCCAGATGAGAGATCGGAAAAACAGGCATCGCCGAACGCATCAGTTCCTTGCCCTTAGCCGCAGCCATAGCCTTGACTGTAGCTGCAGCTTTGGTCATAACATCAGCTTGTGCCGCAGCCGCCGTAGTATGCGCCTGAGCGTCAGCCCCCATATTTGCATCGCCCGTAGTGTTATGGACATTCCCACCGACCACTACGTCATGCGAACTCATCGAAAGGACAATGGGTTCAGAGACATTTTCGTTCGTCATCTTTCAGTTTCTGAAAAAGCAATCAAAAGACTATCAGATACACATATATATAAATATTCTTGAACAAAACACCAAGTATAGAAAACTTGGTTTCCGTAAAAAAATTTAATACAAAAAATTATTCAAGCTAATACCAAACTGGTTGGTATTTTTTCGAGAATGGTACAAATACCAAAAAACAAAATAAAACAGCTCTAGGAATTTTCCTTTGCTACAAAAAATTCTAAAACTAGAATTGTAGCGGAAGAATCACTATTCCTTTTAATTTAAAATAAAAGTAAAACAGTACACAAACCAAAGGATTATTGGTTAAGATTGTTGGTTTTCGTGTACTTAAAAGCAATAATTTAAAATGCAAGGACTAAAAAGAAATAAACAAATTTTATTTCTATTAAACGGAATATGACACTATTACAATAATCCGACACATGCAAAATGTAAATGCGATTAATTAAACTTCCAGACAGATTAATATAAATTATTAAACTTCTGGACTAGTTTTTAATTAAATAAAACTGTCAGACAGAATAGTATAAAACTAAACTGCTGGACTATTTGTTAATTAAAAGAAACAGACAAACAGAATAGTATAATTACTAACTGCTGGACTGTTTCTGAAATTAAATGAAATTACAGAACTAGAATTGAAATTACAGAATTGAAATTACAGAAAGTAAATTGCTGGAATTAAAATACAGAAAAGAAAAGACTGAATTTAAATGTATAGAATAGAAAATTACAGAATTGAAAATACGGAATAAAAATGCAGGAAAATAAATAGACGAGACGAATGTAAACAGTCTATCCTTAACCGATATTCGTCCAGGTACAACGTTTCAGATGACTTGCCAGAAACTGGCGACGAGTAAAGATCGAACTATTGGTGGATGACTCTCTATGACTAAAATGTAATGTTATTTAGAGAGATATTTTTGCTGAATATGTTTTTTTTTTGACCTGTGTGGGGTCCGGGTCCGCCTATTTATAGGCTGACTGAGTATCTCAGCCATTAAAGTCATACTTTAATACTGCTAATTTTTGAAATTCGAAACTGTAATGAATTCATATTCATTGCAGAATTAAACCGTCGAGGAGACCCGCTCCCGTCGAGCAGGCCCGAATCCAACGAGCAGGTGCATGTCCGACGAACAAGCGCGTGTGTGGTACACAATACACACATGTGTATGTGGACAAAACTTAATATTCACATGAGCTAACTTTGTATATATATTGTAAAAATGATTCTTCATTTTTTAATGTGGGACAATTCTTTATGAGTTATCCTCAAACTCATTTTACAGCATTAAGAGTTTTTCTATTTATCAACCCCAATATTTAACGTTAATTTTCATTCACTCGCATTCTCCGAATAGGTCATGCGACATACCGTTACGAAGGTTGTCATACCATCTACTCAATCGTTTTGATTATGATGTCAAAACACAACGACTATCGTTTGAAATATTTACTCAAAGATGATCCTACGACCTGTCGAAATCCTACATGTTTTAAAAGGGTTTTCCAACGATGAGGTGTCCGAGCACTAAATAATTTGTCGAAACTCGATTGATAGATTCATCTATATCCAAATCCAATGGCCCTATCCAATCCAAATGTTCAAATGAGATGAAGTGTGCCCCACTTTTGGCAGTGAGACGTGTAATCACTATATAAATAAATAAAGTAATAATATCACCAACCGACCGACATCATCGAAACGTGTCACTCTAAGGCTAATCCACTATATAGCTAACGTGGCAATGCTAGTAGACACGTTGCATGTTACGACACAAGTAAATATCCTATTTAAAGTTTATCTTTGCTCTCACCTTCAATACATCACAACTCAAGCTAAACAAATTAAGTTACAAAGATAACACACTTATCATAAATTCCATTTTGTATAAGAAAAGAAACAGCTAGAATGGCTCAATATCAGCAGCAGCAGTACGGTGCTAACCAGGCACAAACCGACGAGTACGGCAACCCAATCCGGCCAACTGATGACCTGACTCGTCCCGTTCGCCAGACGGATGAGTATGGCAACCCGGTCCATCATACCGGTACCATGGGAGACTATGGAACCGGTACTGGTGTAGGTACGCATGGTACCGGTACTGGAATGGCTGCTACAACCGGTGGTGGTCATCATACTGGTACTGGAATGACTCATGCAACAGGTGGTCATCAAGACTATGGTATCGGTACGGGTACTCATGAGCAAAAAGCGCATCATGGCGGGGGGACTGGAATACTTCATCGCTCCGGGAGCTCTAGCTCTAGTTCCGTAAGTAACTCTTCGTATATAATAACCTTTTGTTTTTTTATTTCGATGATTTTGAATTCCGAAGAAAGGGATGAAGAATTGGATTATACAAGATGGTCGTAAAATAGTTTGTTTTCTATGCATTGATCAATATATAATGACCTTAGTTAGTGCAAAAAGATTGGATATATAATTTATAAGATAGTCTCATTCTTATAATTCATGAGTAAAATTAGCACACTAAATGAGCTCAATAAAAGTCCGAAAAAGTGCTTTAACACCTTGTGGTGACAATTGACATTGATTTTCATTGTAGCTTTTCTGATGAAAGATTGAAGCATCTTGGTAAAAATAATGTGTTGATCTGTAGTGACCTAGTGCTTAAAAATACTATAGCACGTAAAGCTATAAATGGATATGGGGCTGCAGCTTTTATTATGAAAAAAAATCAACTAGTAACGCTCTTTTGCTATTTATTTTACAAATTAAATAACAAATATGAGATCAGGTTCAAATTTCGACCTCTGACATTAACAAGAAAGAATTTATCGGTTTTGCGATGTCTAATAGAAGTGGTTTGTCACTAAGTATTTTCAATGACACTGGTTTAAAAAAGAAAGGTTTATAATTTGAATGCTCGGTAAATTATTTATGCAGTCCGAAGATGATGGGCTCGGAGGGAGAAGGAAGAAAGGGATGAAGGAGAAGATCAAGGAGAAAATACCGGGGACGGGCCCGAAAGATCATACCCATGACTCTGCCACCACCACCGCCTCGACCGGCGGTTATGGTACGACTATTGCTGGCGAGCAGCATGAGAAGAAAGGAGTTATGGAAAAAATTAAGGAAAAACTCCCTGGTGGTCATCATTGATGAGTATGTTTTGTCATGATGTCATCCGAAAAATTAACATGTAACTTTTGTACATGTTTTTTTCGATCCAGACTTGTTTTTTTCTTTTTGTCATGTAAGTTTAATAAGTGTACCTCTAGACTCTTGAGGTCTATGCTATCGGTGTGCTCACTTGTGTCTGTTGATGCATATATGTATGTGCACGGTGTGTTTTGGTTTGGTTATGTCAATGTGTGAAATTTTATTTTATTTCTTCTATCCTTATATATATTTGTGCATGACGAAAGAGTTGATTAAGAGCTTTGGGTTGCATACTTGTGCGTGATGAAAGAGTTTTGATTATGAGCTTTGGTTGCACGAAAAAGAAAACAATATGGACTCGGGACTAGATATGGTTTTAGATGTACCTCTATCATCTGTGTAACATTGCTAATAACTCGTTTTGATCACCTTTGAATCTCGATCTAATGTAAAAGCACAGTTTTATAGGTCTAAATGCAGTCTAAAACTTCTAGCCAGGACTAATTTTCTGGAGTGGAAAAAACCATGGTTTGAGGGGGGTTAAATTTGCCTATGTTTCAACAAGAAAAAATCCATGATGTGTTTGCCTGCCTATTTACAAACACGTTTGTGATAGGGGTGTCAGGGTGTGCGGATTGGGTTAATACAATACGACTCATCGTTTGATAATTAAAACCCAACCAAATCCAATCCGGGAAAAAAATTACGGATTAGGACGGTTTTATTCTTAAATTTTTATTTTGGTCATTTTTTATAATTTACACAATAAGTATAAATTTTAAAATAAATTGTATGTTTCAAACATAAATTAAAATTAAAATTAAAAACAATTATATATAATAAGTTGATAACATTCCTAATAAAGAAAACTAAAATATAATAATACTGGGAGAAAACTAAAATATAATAATACCGGAGGTTGTTTTTTTTTTTAATACACACAATATATATATTTTTATTTTTATATATATAGAGGGTTGAAACGGGTTGAGACGGATTAACTCACTGTTTGGTAACTATAACGTTAACCAACCCGTAAAATATATAATAGATTTGGACGGACGGATTGATTTTTTTTAAACACTCAAGCCGTCAATCCGTACGGATCGGGTTAGTTACGGGTTGCGTTTGCGTATTTTTTTCATATTAGAATGCATATTCATTTACCATTAAAATACATCGTAACGATAAGGATGGACACTCTTTATAAATCACAGGCTTGATCGATATTACATCGATGTGGGATAATAACTCTAACATTCATTTACCATTAAAAGACATCGTAATAATAAGGATTGACACTCTTTATAAATCACAGATTTGATCGATATTACATCGATGTGTGATAATAACTTTAACACTCCTTCGCTCGTGGCCCGATATTTCAAATGTCCAACGAGCGGATATAATGAACGGGTGGAGATGAGGCCCAACATCGATGGCTCGCTCTGATACCATATTAGAATCTATATTTTTTTATCATTAAAAAGCCTCGTAATGGTAAGAATGAAACTCTTTATAAATCACATGATTGATCGATAATAATTCTAACATTTCTCATTCCTAGTTTTAAGTGCATCGGTTTTCATTCTTTTACCAGGTGGCGAGCGGGTTAGAACTTTTGATAGAGGATTTTTTATTCCTTTACAATTAGGATATTGACATCCAGAAATTATAAAGAAATTAACCCCGAGGATTCTGAGATCCAAAAGTTGTAAAGAAATCGACCATGACCAGCAGGAAACATAAACAGCCCAAATAAAACACAATGGTCTTCGTCATATGAAAATCCCTAATCAGGGTGCAAAGCCATCGTCATCCGTATGCCGGAACCATGGATCCGCCAAGGAGGATGTTGAATTTAGTGAAAATATTTTCTGGCTAATTAGTATGGGCTTGAAATACTACAAAACAAGTTCTAATATTTAGTGTCCCGAGTCCTTACCAGTTCCTATCCAGCACAAGCCTTTCTTTTATGAACATTTCAGAAGTTCTCTATGCGGGCACAACCTTAGCCCAGACGCCAGAAAAGTTTAGAGGCTTTCATTTGAAGGTTTAAGAGAGATGGAAAACAGCTGTCTCAACGCATTACAATAAAGAATTTGACTTATTAGATCTCATGGCGGGCACGAAGATGACTTGCTCGAAGGACAGTAAAGACACTCCTCAAGTAATGCTGGCTATTTCGATATCCTTTTCGGCGACCTAATTTCTCTTGATGTTCTGGAAAAAGAGTCTAGTTAAATTTTAGTTTTCAAGTATGATAGTTCCTTTTCAAATCCCTTATCTATATATATATATATATACCCAGAGAAATTCACTTAAATATGAGCATTTTTGTCTTACTGCTCTTTGTTTTTCAAGCAAACACAAACTCCGTTTGTCTACTTGGTTGTAAATAGTGGAGTATTTTTTTATTTTTTTTGGTACAACGGAAATTAAAAAAATTAACAACACTTGTGGAGCGTTATTCCCCGTGTCTTCCAACAACAAATATGTCAAACTCATAGGGGTCTATTCGTATACTCGAATTTCTTCAGTAATGACTCTTTCGCTTTTGGCCAAGTGGTCCGCACACATGTTACCCTCACGAGAGCAATATGTAACGATAGCATCACATTTGATTAGTATAAATTTTATGTTCACGACTAGTCCAAAAAATAAGCAATTTATGAACGTTTCTTCGGCGATAAGCTTTACAGCATATGTAGCGTCCGATTCCACATCAAATCTAGCGAAACCTTTGGCCAGGACGATCGTCAGACCTCGATATATGGCCCATAACTCTGTATCTAGCGTTGAGCGATGCTCTAATCTACCGGTAAATCCCAATAGTCATGCTCCGTTTTCATAACGAAATAACCCACCTATACCGGTTGCATTTCCCAGAACGCTACCGTCGACATTGAGCTTAATTCGACCTGGAGAAGGACGAACCCAACTAATGGTTTTGGCACAAACATTTTGGTCCACATACGAATGGGGTTTTCTAGCAGCATGCTCTATAACATCTGTAAAGTCCATCGTTATGTGATACGGTATTTAGGGTGTTAATGTTTACTGGCTATATATTGAGGAACCGGCATCTACTGAGGAAATAAAAAGGGGTGATGATTTGAAGACTGGGCAAGGTCCATTTATGTTGGGTACGTTGTAAATAAACACAATAATTTCTACGGAAAAGAAATGGACAAATAAACAGAAAATGGTTTCCTCAAATATATAATTATCAATTACAAGAATTAACATAAACTAATGTAAATGATACCGAAATGGACTAAAGTCCGAGACGAGGTAACTGCAAGCAGTTTCCCTTAAACGATATTTGCCCCGCCACCTCTGCTTCTGGCTACATGGGGCACTTCGTTCCCAAGGTACAACGTCTATCACATGTGACTCGGCGGAAACGGCACCGAGCCACGGTCGGGCCGTTGGTGGTGCGGTACTCTCTCTCTATATGTATGCATGTGTATGTGTGTGAATGTGTATGGCATGTATGTTATGTTTTCATGGAAAAGTCCCTTGAAAATGATGAAAGACCATCATATTTATGTCAAGTTTGTAACTCATGAAAGCCATCAATTTGGGGGAGAATGAAAGTTTTTGTAACCACTAACTTAATAGCATTCACTACATGAAAATTACACATTTTCCAACAATCCCCCACATGAATGCGATTAAAACATGCAATGTGCAACTAAATGCAATCGAGAGAACCACGAGAATTCACTGCATAAGGACAGGTAGCGCGCGCCTTGAACCTGCCATAGTGATGTAAAATCTGATATGCTACTATTGGGTAGCCTTAAAGCCTTGAACCCTTTAGCGTTTGTGCATACCAGGGTAATAATCACACAGTGTCCTCTCTACACCACTTACTAAGCCCTTTGGTTGTTGTCCATATTTGGCCCTGGACTGCCTTGGCAAATTCAACCGAGTGCTCTAGTGATTTAGCCCTAGATCATCACATAGTATCGGCCATACACACTCGTTATAGGTGATTTTCAAGTCAAGGGTGTCCTGACTCACCCCACTCGACCTTCGAGATACTTGATTCATTAAGAGCCTCATGCTCACCCTTAAAATGGTACAGGTCTATCACTCTTTCATCATAGAAATGGGTTAAGAACTTATGTTCTCGAGTGCTTTGTTCGGTTACCCGCACAATTCAGTTTCCCATTGAACCCGAGACTGAAGTTTCCAGTTCAGGTTGGGTTACCTATGCGAAGGTTTCCAATTTATTGGGCTTCAAACCCCATTTCCCTCGATGATGCTCCAACTCCTCCACGAGTCAAGCATTTTGTATATGGATCCGCATTATTATCCTTAGACCTTGCAAAGTCTATGGATACCACAATTTTTTGCTAGCAATTCCTCTTTACGGATTTGTGTCTCCGACGAATATGTCATGACTTTGTCGGGACTTTCCATTATACAAATTATTCTGATCCCGTTTAATAACTGACTGACTGCAGTAGTGCACTTTTATTGCGGGAACAGATTTTGGCCACTTGGAATACCTTCCAAGACTTCTCAGCCAATCTGCCTCTTCTGTAGCTTGATTCAACGTTATGAACTCTACAGTTTCTCCAACTATGCAGGTCTATTTTACAGACCTCCATAAGACTGCAACTTCTTTAAGTACAAACATATCCACTAATGGACTTTGTACTTTAAAGTTCGAGATACACTTGGTATCTAAATACCCTCCAAACATTTTGGACATCTCGTATAATGCAGTTCATGATTGGCAGTATACCTCATGTATCTGAGAAGCCTCATTGGCAAACCTACTGAGTCTGCTCACTGAGTTGGCTATAATTGGTCTAGTGTAGTTCTTGACGCACAAGAGACTACCTATGATAAGTTAGGTGTTTGTTTTAGTCCATATAACGACTTAACAAGTTTTCGCACCTTAGCTTACTTTACACGGAACCACGACCCAATGGTTTGTTCCTAATTCTCTAGATCTCCATTTATAAAAGACATGTTCTCATTAATTAATGATGCGTATTTTCATAGAGATTAGAGTATAGACATTAAAATTATCAAAACCGTCAGTTTACTTAAAGTAATTGACTTTATTTCTCACGTGCCTATCAACCTCATTGTTGATGGCATCTTCCCATATACACATTATATGGAAAACATTGATTATTTCAATATCGTCGATTCACCTTCACTCATGAAGGTCAAGGGACAAAGGAAGTTTCATTACTTACCCTTTTACCATGCCGATGAACTTCATCTTACTTAAAAGATTCACTTTCCCCATTTTTCCAGCACCGTTTGAGTGTTCACTTGTCTTGGGTAGCGTAATGCTTTGAACCCTCAACGTATTGATCACACTCGCCAGGCGTTAGAGTTTTTACGGGAAAGCTTCTCTTTTAGAAAATATGCTTCTCGGACATAGAACTCTATATGCACCTAAGTCATCTGACTTATGCACTAGAAACCGATCAGCACTATATTTTGTGCTTATCCGATGAACACACAATCTACCGTTTTTGATCCTATCCAAATCCTTCAAGAAACAAGATTGAGACCTTTCTTAGGTAGCACCAAACTTTCACGAACTTATAGTCAGGCACCATGCCTTCTATAATTCTGACTGTTTGGTCCAACTTCCTAAGCGATAGTTTGTTCAACACATAGCTTGCGGAAAGCTCACTTCCCGTACAAATTCAGAGTTTAATCCTGAACTTATCAAAATGATATTCATCGTTTAAGAACTACATTTTGCTCGAGAGCATAATAAGTCGTTCTTTAACGATTTGTGTCATTCCATCAACACAATTATGTGAACGGTGTCTCATATTAACCGTTTCAATCACACTGATCATGTATTCATATCCATGTGAATATACCATTTCGGAACTAGTTAGACAATATCTAACACTTCCAAAAATAGTCTATCATTTAATGATTAATACTTAATCATTGGATTAAAGTTGGTAGATTAACACAACAGAACACCCATGATTAAACATGTTTTCTGACAGGCCTTAATCCTCAACAATAGAATTCACGTATTCATTCTTACTTGAATGAATATCTCGACTGATTTATCTTTACTTCTCATCAAGTAGACATATCAGTGTTTAATACATCCATCAATAGATTGAGGAAATATCTTTTAAACCCTTCTTGGTTTTGCACTCATCTCTAATGCATCGAACCATTTGGTTATGTACTTCGTTCGAAACTTCGAACTGAAGACTTAGCAATACATTGCTTCAAACACAAACTCATATTTGTGTTTCAATTTAAATAATATATTTAGAAAAATAAAACATTTAACCTTTTATATTTTCATCACCTATTATATCATGTCAAATCAGTGACTTGGTTGAATAATTCAACATGTCATTATTGACCACAAGAGTATCGACTAAAATGTTCATTTTGAACAAATAGTCACTCATGTATTGCCACAAACAAGCAAACTTATCACAATTTGATCCTAGTGTTTTGGCTACCGAAAGGCTACTGCCCTTTAGGTTTCAAAAACCACTAGTCATGATTCAGATTTGTATGCTTGCACTTGTTAGTGGATGTCCAAACGTTTAAAACGTTTCCACACATTAACGCCCCCCACAGTTCGTACATTCCCTTTGTCCTCACTCAGAACATGCACAATTTTTATTGAGAAACTTAACCGGTTTCAATGTGGTAAATGAATTTTATCATTTATTTAAGACGTTTAAGGCCTACACCACTGAACCGTTAGGTATTCTCTCACTCGCCCATAGGCGCTTTGGGGTACGTTTAGATTCTCGATCTACAGGATCGACGGGTCACCCCCACATTTATGGGACCCTCGGGGTTCTCCCCCCAATAATAGTAATATAATATTACTAAATTACTATTCTCAATAATAGCAAACTCAACATATTCACAATATGTTTTACTAACAAACAAATTATTAAATGTTTTTTTCCAACAAATAAATAAGATGTTAATTTCAACAAATTATTAAATGTTCTTTCAGCAAATTAATAAGATATTATTTCAACAAATAATAAATTAGCCGATATTTGTTTATTCTTAAAATATAACTCAACGGCCATTTATAATTTGTCCAATTATCAAATTATTTGTTCTTGGATGAACAAAGTTTGTTATTAAATAACATTTCATCCAAATATGTAACTGACTCGTCAATGCAATTCGTAGATAGCTAATAAAGCTTTCCATAAATGCCAACAACGACTGTCGTTACAATACTTTATAACTCTCCAAATTAAATTGCGATTAAACCACAATTAATAAGAAGTTATAAATACTCGTCATTAATCTCATTAATGATCACCGTTACAAAATTTGTAACCCTCCAAAATAAATTGCAATAAATCACAACTAAAAGGAGTTACGACCCATTATTTCACCACATAAATGTATTTAATAATGGTCGTTTAAAATTTGTAACCCTGTCATTAATATGCACTCATGCAAAATTAATAGGAGTTACACCGGCACCCACAATGTTCTGGTCAGTTCCAGCACCCATTGTGTTCCGGACATTTCCCGCAGGAAACTGTTTGTTATCTCAAATAACAAACACGCACAATCTAATTTCGAAAAATAAAACTAAAACTCCTCCTCCGCAAACACCAAATTTCTATAACCACGCATGGTTTCAAGAAACTGATTTTGCAAGAGTATTCTAGTTCATTCCCGAAAAATATTATCAAATTCTGAAAAATTTATTCAACCGTAAATACCAGATAAATCTGATTTTACACAGAACAATCTCAGAATTCAACCAGTTCTGTCGTAAGCCCCAAATTCTGAAAAATCAGAAAATGGTTTTACAAGAACTATTTCGAAACCAATTCTGTCGTAATCCCCAATTTAATGGCTTTTACTAGAACTGTTTCGAATAATCACCAATTCTCCAATTCCATGGTAGAAATCATTGTCTACACAAATACTCATTGGAAATTGTTAGTCATTTATTAACATGAAAATAATAAACATGTATAAATCCGCTAACAAAATAATCTAGTCTCTAACTAGATTGCTCGAAATAAAATTTCTAGAACTCAAAGAAATACAATAAGCTCAAAATCATCATGTTCACAAACATATACACGGACCATTAAAAAAAAACGGTCTGTCCAAAAACGAATTAGCATACTCAAAATTACTAATTTCTCGTTGTACCATAAAAGCAGTAATAAACTCTTAATATAGTAATCAATTACAAAACCGTAACAATATTCTCAAACAATTGTTGGCCGCATATGCAAACAAAACGATCACTGGGCTTAAAAGTCAGTTGCCAGTTACATGGAAATATGTATTCAAACGCAGTGTACCAAGGAGAATTATGTACAACAAAATATGATTTACCAAGCCTGTAAACCAAATACTAACTAACATAATTTCATGACATAGTACCCATTCAAATGTAAGTATACAAATGATACATGTAATAAACATATATTGCTAACCATAAACATAGAGTACAACACATGATGCATGTTTATTAACATATCTTAACAAATATTAATACACCACAATGCACATGTTAATTATTAATTACCGAAACGTTTCTGGAAAATTAATACTCTGTCAAAAAAGGCCTATCACCAAGGTTTGAATATCATTACAAAGCAATAAATTTTTACAAACCAGTTACATACCCTTAATTTACTTAGTACAACCAACTAATGACCACATGTACAAGCACTATGTCACGTGACAATATGTAAGTCTAGTCCAAACAAAACCAAATACAGCAAAGACCATAGCTTTGTTACATGCTTAGAGCCAGAAACACTTAATAAATTAGAGGGGAAAAAAGAAAAAACTCATCCATACGTTTCAACTATAACCAATAACACACAAATGTATTGTAGCTCTTTACACCAAATGAGTCTAAGAATTACTAAACAACTCATTGAAAATGCTGTATAAGTTACTGGACAAAATTCTATGTTAAAAATTCATGTAAACAAACTACAAACCGGATATAAAACACACAGTCATGGACGTGGCTAACACCAAATAATTAAACATGCCAAGCTCAAAATATATATTTAATATAAAATATATCTAAGCATGCTTGTACACAAGATTAACCATACAATCACCAAGATCATGACAAGAAAATCAAACATGTATATAAACACTTCCGAAACCATTATAGCCGTAAACATCAAATTCACGAAACCAAAGATTAAGAGAAAATGATTTTACTAAGAACAATTACGGATAAAGAAATAATTTTCTGTAAATCCATACACCGAAATTATTGCATTAAACGTACAAACATAAAAATATCGTTTAAGATTGTTGGGTACGTTGTAAATAAACACAATAATTTCTACGGAAAAGAAATGGACAAATAAACAGAAAATGGTTTCCTCAAATATATAATTATCAATTACAAGAATTAACATAAACTAATGTAAATGATACCGAAATGGACTAAAGTCCGAGACGAGGTAACTGCAAGCAGTTTCCCTTAAACGATATTTGCCCCGCCACCTCTGCTTCTGGCTACATGGGGCACTTCGTTCCCAAGGTACAACGTCTATCACATGTGACTCGGCGGAAACGGCACCGAGCCACGGTCGGGCCGTTGGTGGTGCGGTACTCTCTCTCTATATGTATGCATGTGTATGTGTGTGAATGTGTATGGCATGTATGTTATGTTTTCATGGAAAAGTCCCTTGAAAATGATGAAAGACCATCATATTTATGTCAAGTTTGTAACTCATGAAAGCCATCAATTTGGGGGAGAATGAAAGTTTTTGTAACCACTAACTTAATAGCATTCACTACATGAAAATTACACATTTTCCAACAATTTATGCACCATGACGTACCAATGGCATCAACGAGCATATGTCTGTGTCAAAAAGTATATAGCAATATCATTGCTCATAAAATTTAAAACTGTCACAGTTTCAGTTTTAGTATACTTGTTATTAATTATATACACTCAAAATTCATCTTTATAGAGTAAAACTTTTAATGGTAGATGTTCAGGTGAGTAGTGAAGATGAAGATAAGTAATATCCAAGCCACTGGACGAGCAGTTATAAATCCAGAGTCTTTACGAAATCCCCAGGATGGGCAGTTCCTCGGCCTCGTTATCAGCGAAACGAAATTTCAAGGAGCACCCATGTTCTATAAGTACGATATGTGCGTTTATGCGTCTTTTTCTATCTGGATGAAATAGGATTCGTTTCGATGGCAACTTTGCTAGAAGCTTAGGACGTTGCTTTTGCTAAGGTTAGTATGCATAATAAAAGCGGAAATAAGTTGTTACAGCAAAAAGAAATGCCAAAGTTTTATTTAATGTCCGTTTGTACACTGCTCTAGTATTTTTCTCAAACGAAACAAATACTGTTAACTTTAGGTTTTGGTTTTATTTGAATAGATGAGGGAGTAGTTATCCAACCACACTTTTATGTTACATGATTTGATCACATTATTTAACCTAATATTCCCTTGTACTTCTGCTCCTGTTTCTGATATAAACACAAATTAATAAGTTGGAAAGTATGATAGTAAGTGCTTTGATTTTTTGCTTTTCATTACTCTCACTCTTTCTATTGAGATTAGCAAGATAAATCTCTTTAGGGCGCTTCTTCAACATTTTCAGCATATGCTTAAGTATTGAATTTGACAATTTAAATTCAGCTCCCATAGTACCGAATTTGATGGATATAGTGAACAAGTGATTAGTAGTTTTTTTAGATATCTGGGAATTAGATAACTTGATGCAAATTCCTCAAATATTAAAACTAAGAATAAAATCCATACAGGATAAATAAACAATAAATAAATCAATTTCTACAAGGTAATCTTTGAGTTACACACCCAAATAAAGGTAAGAGTTTCACACTCAATACTCAAAAGAGAACCACACTCTTTTATAAATAAGTTTAACCTAAACCACTCTAATCAAATTGACTAACAAGTAACAACTAATCAAAACGACTAATAATCCTACTTATAGAAGACTATATGGGAATACTTAATGATTCACTTCTATTTAGGTACACATTGAATAACTAAAAAGTTAATTAGACAGTTAACTAGATAATTGGAAAAGTTTTTGACCAAATAAAAAAACACAAATTTTTATTTATAAATCTGTATCATTCTGCCAACTTGAAAAAAAGTTCGACCCGAACTTGCTTGAAGATACATGGTAAAGAAATCTGCCTTTGAAACACGTTGAAGTTCACGAAGATAAAAAAAAAGAAGGTAATATGTTCACGATGCGTCGTGTCTGATCGATCCGTAATGATAACAATTGTGGAATCATTGCTAAAAATAATAACTTCTAGCTTAATAACAATTCCATCTTCTAAAACATATTTTATGTATTTTTTTTGTATGCTGGTTGAGCATAACCAGCGGTTTGATTTCTAAAATCAAACATTAAATGCATTGGGAGTCTGGGAACTTCACTCTATAAGTCACTCTAACCCATGCGGATAGCGATGTTAATTTCGAGGGTTTTAACTCGACCCGATCCGAGAACAAAGTCACACTTTTACTTATTTAATTCGACCCGACCCAACCCATTGATCCATTTTTTAAAAATATTTTTTTTTCTCTTTTAAAAAATAAATCTCATAAATGTCAAATATTTCAAAGAAAATTTATTAGCTACAGTAAAAAATCATTTGATTTATAAATATAATATAAAAATAGTATAAAACAGAGAGTTTAATGTATATGAAAGAGAGGAGAGAGAGTATTAAATTGTACTTTTATCCATTTAAATTATAAATGAGAGAGTTTAATTTATATGAGAGAGAAAAGAGAGAGAGTGTTAATTTATACTTTTACCAATTTAAATGTATATTCTCTATTATTATTGTAGCAGAGATAGTTTAATATAGATGATAGAGATAGAAGTGCGAGAGTAGAGTGTTAACCTTCACTTTTTAAGTTGCACTTTTACCCATTTAAACCCGACCCGACCTGAATAGAATTGCACTTTTATCCGACCTGTGGCAGGTCGGGTCAGGTCGAGCCGGGTTGAAATCCGTAAATTACTAACACATGTGAGTAACTATATATAGGTTAAAATGCTTCCCATATTTTAGATACAAGATAAAACAGTTAAAAAAATTCATATATTTTAGTGAAAATTTAGACATTATAGGCTTTCAGCACCCCCATTATCAAAAAGTATTTTACATATGTAATTCATTTTCACCCACATCAATATTCTAGTTCCGTCACTGTTTTAACCACTCCGTTTTAAAAAAGAAACAGACTTCGTCGTTGGGCACCGAAAAGGGCATGCTCTTAGAAACTTTAAATTTTCATAATTAATTTTAATCAAACCTTGTCCAAGAAAGAGGAACCGAAAATGACATGCTTACAGAAAGTTTAAATTTTCATAATTAATTTTAATCAAACCTTCATTAAACAAAAGATAGAGTCGAAAAAAAGTAAACAGCTGAACACCTACGGAAATTAAAGTAGCCAAAACATAAAAAGAAACAAGAAAAAAATTAAAAGTATAACTACAAGTCTTGACTAACTTGCCTCCTTCTATTTCTAAAAAAAAAAAACACTTTCCCAATTATATAAACTTAAATTGGTTTTAATAGTCAAGTTAATTAGTTTGATTGGGTTTAAAGTTAATATATAGTATCATCACTAAAATAAAATATACCCCGCTCACATCACCGTAAAAAAATGCTTAAATAACAATGGGATTAGTGACGGTATTTTTTGGTATGAGCTTATTAGCGACGGTTTTTGTGACGGCTTTGTAACAGTTTAATCAATTTGTGACAGATTTGTGATATCTTTTTAAATTAATGACAGACTTATGACAGTTTTTAATTCTTATTAAATTAAATATTATTTTGGAATGTATGCATGTGTCTTCCAACAGTGGCAAATGTCAAGGGTCAACACTTTTTAATCAGGGTCAATACTAAAAAAAAAAAAGAGCAATCTTTTCTATAGTTTTTTTGAATAGGAGTACAACGTCATTTGATTATTCACCGCCATTTTGGGATTTATTAATGTGGAATTGAAACTATGGATAATTTAATTTGGCACATTATTATATATTGATAAAGAACGAAAGGGTGGATCACACGCCACTTGCTAATTTGACGAAAATAAAAAAGTCGAGCAAAAAAGGGTATCAAAGGTGAAAGAGTAAAACATAATTAAGTCATTGGACCAAAATGCCGAAACGCCGTGCTATTCTTTTGAGAAACGTCGGAACTATGCCGTAATGATTCCAATTTAATGAAGTATTCCATAAACTTAAAGAATGTTGCTTAAGAGAGATATCCATTGCCTATAATATGGTAATGTTGCTTATAAGGCCGGTAATAAACAAATACCGGAGAAACGCGATTACTCCTCTTATGCCAAGCATATTCATTTATCATTGGTAGCCATTTTTGTTTCCAAATAAAACCTCTTTTTTTATTTTTATAGTGACCGGGTAAAAAACTATTAACTCTTATAAAAAAAAAAGCGATATAACATTAAGAATCAAACCCGTAAAAGATAAACAAACAATAAAAATAACATTTTCCACGAGTGGATCTTTGAGTTCCACACCCAAGTAAAGTAAGTGTTCCACACTCAGTTCCGAAAAGAAAACCACACTCTTTTGAATAAGTTTAACCAAAACGACTCTATCTAAAAGTTACATCAACTACTTATATTTTTAATAGACCCAAAAAATTTCCAAGTGAATTGCGAGACGAAAAAAATACATATTGAACAACTCAAACTTAATCTAGACACTGAGAAAATAGTAAAGTACTCGTATGAAAGTAAAAAGACACTAATTATATAAAATCTTCAAATCACTTCAATTTTTATTATTTGAATCTGCATCAATTAGTCAGGTTTGGTTTGCCTTTCCTTTTAAATTCTTACAGCTAAAAAATGTTTTCTTATTATAACAAAAGAATACTAATATGTACTTTCAAAATTAAAAAGTATGTGCGTTTATCAAGAAAAAACCTGAATTAAAATCTTATATATGTAACGATTAACTACACTTACAATATTAAAAATTGCTTTCTTTGATATTTCATCAAGACCTACAAAACTCAAGATGATTTTTTTTTAAATGCAAATGATAGATTGACGAATTCAAATTTAAAAGTTCATATAGCACAAGACGTCAAGTTGATTCATTTCATCAACAATCGCAATGGGTGAAATTACGACTGTACATTAATTTTTTATCCATTACCAATTATAAAATACGCCCGAATCATCGTTTTTACTTGCAAATTTCATCTTGGCTGGTGAAAAGGTAAAATTTCCAATGTTTGAGTTCATAATTTCAGCTGAACGATTCCTTTTCCAAGGGAACTAATATGAAGGCAAAGGCCAATCAAGGATCCATATCAGAAATCTTAAACTACAATTTAGCTAATAATTTCAGCTAATCCCAATATTTGCTTATCTACTTACTATACCATTAGTTCACAACTATTCCATTTACAGAAACTTCAACCAACTCCATAATTATTTTCCCTTTCCCTTTAAAAAACCACTTCATATAGTATCCTCTTTATATACTTACTTGCCAATCTAAGCTATCACCACAAACATACATCAAGTCTTCTTTGATTTTGCCTAAACACAAAGTGAGTGCAAAAAAGAAACTTCTTGAAGGAAATGGCTCTACCCATGAGCTCTCTTATTGTTGTAATCGTGCTTGTTTTCGCTCCGGTTTGTTTTTCTTACAAGAACTATAATGGTTATCTCTACCCACAATTCTACGACCGTTCTTGTCCAAGAGCTAAAGAGATTGTCAAATCTGTTGTTGAAAAGGCCGTAGCTAAAGAAGCACGTATGGCTGCTTCTTTACTTAGGCTCCATTTTCACGACTGTTTCGTTAAGGTAAGCAAACAATCAAAATTGACATTTTACAATACCAAACATGCTGTGTGTGTACTTGTAACATGCGACGAAGTTTTGGTTTGACAAAATTACTCATGTGACAAGTTTTTATATGATAATAATGCAGGGCTGTGATGCATCAATTCTCTTAGACAGCACCGCTAATATAATAAGCGAAAAGTTGTCGAATCCTAACCGTAACTCTGCTCGAGGGTTTGATGTCATTGACAAGATCAAATATGCCTTAGAAAAAGAATGTCCGGAAACTGTTTCTTGTGCAGATATTATGGCCCTTGTTGCTAGAGACTCCACTGTCCTAGTAAGCACATCAAACTCGTGCAAAATATAAATAAACACATACATATATTTATGTAAGCTAAAATGCCATGTTTAATAATTTTGTGCTTTTTACAGGCTGGTGGTCCGACTTGGGAAGTTCCGTTAGGAAGAAGGGACTCTTTGGGAGCAAGCTTGAGTGGCTCTAACTACAATATCCCTGCCCCTAATAACACTTTCCAAACCATTCTAACAAAATTCAAACTCAAGGGTCTAAACATCGTCGACCTAGTGGCACTGTCAGGTAAACTCGCGGATTGTTTGCTTGCAGATTTTAAGCAAATCACCCCATTTCTTGGAATTTGCATGAGAAAGAAGTTGGGTTCATTTAGCCAGTCTTTTGACTTTTACAGTCCAAAAATCCAAAATAGCTCAGGTTTTAAGCTGGACAGACAAAAAAAGTCCAGCTTTAGAGTACAAAGACCTCAAAAAAATCCTCTCCTTTTTTCATGTATTAGAAAAAGTTTGTTATTTTACAAAATTTAAAATGTTCCCAAATTTATAATTTTCTAAATTTTACGTATAGGGAGTCACACGATTGGCAATGCAAGGTGCACTAGTTTCAGGCAGAGGTTGTACAACCAATCAGGCAATGGCAAGCCAGATTACTCCTTGGACCCATCATATGCCGCCACCTTGCGTGAAAGATGTCCGAAATCTGGAGGCGACCAAAACCTCTTCTTCTTAGACTATGTTAGCCCGATAAAATTTGACAATTACTATTTCAAGAACTTGTTGGTTTACAAGGGTCTACTAAGTTCAGATGAGATATTAGTGACAAAAAACCAACAATCGATGGAGTTGGTAAAATTATATGCGGAAAACAACACGCTCTTTTTCGAACAATTTGCTAAGTCTATGGTCAAGATGGGGAACATCTCTCCCTTAACCGGTAAGAGGGGGCAAATAAGGAAAACTTGCAGGAAAGTGAACTATTAGAATCCCTGATGATGGTGGATAAACTCGGAAGGTGACTGTATTATGATTTATGATTACAGATGTTTTCTCGATTTCACAAGTCTTTATTACGTGTATCCTTTCTTTTTGTTTTTACGTGTATCCAAACTGTAATAGCCACCGTAATGGTGGGAAGTATGCTAAATTGTACGTTTAATCTCGAAAAATATTTGAACTATTGTCAAGAGTTAATGAAACTTGAATCTCCTGAAAATTGTTTTTACCACCTTCTAAGATGAAAATAGCTGGATTTAGATATTATGCAAAGAATAAACGGGTAATACAAAAGGATTGATAATTCATTACATCTAAAAAGAATTAAAATATCGAAAAAGACAGTGGGCTAGTATTCTAAATTTTCTAGCAGTAACCATATTTCAGATGTTCAAACGGTTTAGCTTAAACTTTTATTCCCTCAGTAAATGTAAGATTCCGCACCGACCTACATTTACGAACTATACAAAATCATCACGAGAGAGAAGAGCCTGGCTCATAAGAAAGTACCAAGTAGCAACCAATGAGGGCTTTAAGAATGTTTCGTATTGTTTAAAGTTTAAACGTTGAACACTTCAAGTTTTTTACAAACTAACTAGATATTATATATGCAACAAAAAGAAAAGAAAAATGAACAAGATGAAAGTGAATTTAAAAATAGTACATTATAAATTTTCAAGTGATGGCTCCAATGTACTAGCACATCCGATACGTGCATCAACGTCGGCCCTGAGCTTATATGAATACTCGGTGCGAAATGAAGATTGATGGTTACAATCTCATAACATTTGAATCTCGTACTTCAAATTATCACGTCTTAGTTAAAACGAGTAATATCATTATTCTTCTTAATTTTGGTGTCCTGACCTCTCGTTCCGGTACTAGCAGATCAGTAGTCGCACATGCAGTTGATCGAGACGACGAGACATACCCAATGGATCTAGCTGTTGGTATATATATATTTTCTTCTTTGTATGGAATTTTTATCATGTGTGATGTCGTGTCGTGTATAGGTAATAGGTTATAGGTAATAAGTTCATGTTCCTTAATTATTTTGGTATTAATTGCACCATTTTACAAGAACATACTGTTGACCAAATATTTTACGTTTTGGTACACGACATAGAAAAAGGGAGCGGGAGTGACACACCCCCCCTTTTGGTAAGTTAGGGATACACTTCTTATTTTCATTTAATAATATTTTGATTTTTTCCCCTATATTTTGTGAAAAACAATGACTTTGTATTAATTTCTAACATGCCAACTTTGAAAAACAGAAAGTTTGACACTTTCTAAATTTTTTTCCCATTAATTAAAAAAAAAAAGCCAATTAAAAAATTTAATGCAAAAAAGAATTATAAAACAATTTTTAACAGTACATTCACAACATTGATTTCGAAAAGGTTAATTATTTTGTCTTTTTAATGTTGAAAATGCGGGGTAACTCCAAAAACGTGAAGCCACCCTCCCCTCCGTTTGGTTACAGGCGTTTGGAGCAGTGAAAATCATTAAAATCCCAAGCTCTTACAACTTCCGTGGTGTTTGAACAAACGTTAGATCAGATAGTTTGGCTTTTAAAAATAAGATTTTAGGCCAAAAAACTAAAAAAATCGAAAAATCGAAAAATCGAAATTCAAGATTTTGTTGAATTATAGAAATATTTTCCAAGGCACCGGAAGTAAAATCTGTTACCGGCCACTAAAGGTGGTAACGAAACGAAAGCTCGTTTCGGTAAGAGCTCCGCTCATGTTCGTTTCTTAGTAAATGAAATGAAAACAAAGATGAATATAACGTTCATTTAGTAAACGAGACGATCATGATCATAGTGAAATTTTATTTTCGTTTACACACATGCATATATATATATATATATATATATATATATATATAATGATGAATTGTAAGAAATTGTTTTTACAATCAATAAAACTTATAAATACAAATATGTGGCTTCATAATCGCATTGTATTATTCAACCGTTATGTATTTTGTTTATTTACATCATTCAGACAATTAATTTATATTTTTCTCCTATTTGTTTGAGATCCACTCGGTTACACGGGATCCTAAACAATTCGAAAACTATCTCCAAATGATTTAAAACGAACAATAAATTTTAATTCACGAAACGAAACAGAGATTGAAATTTTCTATTTTTTGACAAGGCGAAAACTGAGTTTCATTTATTTAATTCGTCACGAAAACGAAACAAAAACGAGCAACCCGAAAAATCAAACGAAGCGAAACATGTATATACAAAAATATATTTAAACGAGTAATATTAGTTACTTCCTCCGTCCCACTTTATAAGTCATATGTGAAAACATGTGTAACTTTGACCGGTTTTGAACATGTAACTAAATAGCTAAAATGAAAATTTTCAAAATTTATTTACATAGTTCAAATGTTAAATTATATAGGGGTGACATCGGTTCGGTACCGACCTTTTTGAACCCATACCAATACTAATACCATACCGAACTAGTTTGGTTTTCAAAAATCAGTACCATTAGCGAACCAAACAAATCGGTATACCAACAATATCGGTTCGATATCGATTTTATACCAATATTAGAAAATGTTAGACCTTGTAGTCCTGTAATATAGAAAAACTAGTAAAAGTTACCCACGCGTTGCGTGTGAGACGCGTAATGACATAAATCTCGTAATATATTTTATTTTGAACATAATATTCAGATTTGGTATCATTTATTATAGTTATGCAGGTTAAAACGAATTGTTAATTAATTTAGACTATATCTGTAATTAAGAAAATATAGTGAACATAAATTATTAATTAATTAGATTAGGTACATTGATAATTATTAAAATAGGGTGAGAGTATTTTTGAAAAAATTGAACAAAATTGAACGGTCTCAACTTTTCTTGAGTTTACTTATATTAACATAATAGAAACACAAAAACTTATAAAACCAAAGCTTGAAGTCATTGAATTTGAATAATTTGTAATATGTATGGCAATGTTTTTATTTTGTGAAATGATTTATAGCTATATAATTACTCAATTTACTCAATCAAATATTGAAATATACATGATTGGAATTAGTTTGTAACATTTAAGGTAATTGAGTGAACTAGGAAATATCTTATACTATTACTATTAATCGTACCTCACGTGTTGCGTGTGTGACGCGCAATGTAAATAAAATATAAAAAATAAGTGTAGTTATGATATAAATACATGGATAATACAAAAAAATATATTATAAGACTTAAAAGAATGTTTGGTTGTTAAAGAGGGACACATAATATTATTACTTGTTATTTTTTATTTTATTTTTTTATTTTTTTATGTGAGCATGATATTATTATAACTAATAAAAAAGTTTAGGGGTATTTTTGTAAAAAAATGGTTAAATTGGACAGCCTCATTTTGACTTGGGTTGACTTATTATAATAGAATGATATATTTATGATATATAAGCTTATTTTTAATGACATTATAAATTCGGTTCGGTACGGTAATGTACAGGTCTAATCAGTTTTGTACCGGAATCCAATCAGTTTCTTCAGAACGGTACGGTATAGCCAAACCGACTTTTCGGTATATCAAAATTTCGATACCAACTGGTTTTGTTCGATTTAAAAATCGATTTGTACAAATCGGTACAAAATAGCCCATACGGGTTGGACGAAAACCCGAAAAAATCGAACCGAACGAAAAAGACCGAAACCGAAAAAAATCGAAAAACCCAAAAAAAACAAAAAAACAAAAAAAAAACCGACAAATAACCGAAAAAATCAAAACCGGACCGAAAAAACCCGTTCCGGTTCGATTCAAAAAATAAAAATACCCAAACAAAAAAAACGAATCGGAAAAATATGCTCATTTCGGTTTCCATTTTACAAAAAATGATCAAACCGGAACTTACCCAACGTATTAATAATTTCCTCCACGTTATTTCTTTCTCCCACTGCAAGCAAACCTGCGATTCATCTCTCTCTCTCTCTAAATACATATATGAACTCTCTATAGATACATACATATATATATATATATATATATATATTATAAATATATAAATATATGTATATATAAGGAATGGCGGGGATAATGAAATCAGCGGAGTGGCAATGGGAGAACGCAACGGCAGGTGCTTTAGCGGGACTCGCCACCGTTGCTTTCTCTCATCCTCTCGATGTCGTACGCACCCGGTTTCAAGGTCTCCCTCTCTCTCTATTGACTATACACATAAAAAAAGCGGAGTTTTGTAGGGGCGAAGCCAGCGAGTACGAGTAATAACAAATATGAGGGAGGGTGACAAATGATTAATTTTCACAAGTAAAATTTCATGTTATAAACTACTATAAAATTGCTGTACAGTATAAATATTGACGGGTTTATCGTGTCCTCCGGTAGTGTCTATCTAGCTTCCGCATTGGTATTGTGTTTTTCTCCTTCCGTCCTTAAATAAGTGTACTGTTTTGGAAATTGTGATATTTAAGGATTCGGAACAATTTCACTTAATTCAAGGAAAAAGTATGAAAACGTTGAAAGGTTCAAAACAATAAGTGTAAATTTGATATGATTTAATTACCGAAAGATGGTATTTCGAAAAATAAAAAATGAAAAACTAGTGAGAAAAGGTATGTGTATGCTTATTTTGGGACGTGACGGACATCTGTAAATGGAAAGTATGAAACTATTTCACTGAGGGGGTATTTGGCATTCTGGCAACCCTTTTTTCGTAGTTTTTTGTTTGAGAAAACTAGGGGTGTTTGGATTGCTAGCTTTTTGACCTTTTTAAAATGCTAGCTTTTGGGTCGTAAAACCTATTAAGTGTAAAAGCTGGGAATTTTGATGCTTTTCTAGCTTTTTCATTGAAAAAATTGTGCAAAGTAGAAGTTTGCGATACATTGTGCAATTTATATGTGTATGTACTATAGATGCCTATTTAGCAACCCTGTTTTTTCTTGGTTAGTTTTTTGCTTGAAGAAACTAGGGGTATTTGGATTGCTAGCTTTTTGACGTTTTTAAATGCTAGCTTTTGGATCGAAAAAGCTACTAAGTGTAAAAGCTGGGAATTTGTTGCTTTTCTAGCTTTTTCATTGATTTTTTTTGTGTGAAAATATAGAAGTTTTTAATAAAATTTTCTTGTTTAGTTAGAAGTCACTATGTAATTAAATAAGTTAAAAATGACTTATAGGTAAAAATAGAGTATAAGTCACTTACAAGTAAAAAGAAACTAAGGTGATGACAAATCATTTTAAGCAGCATTTTGACCAAAAAAAGCTGATGTCAAGCTGTCCCTGTGTATTTACTGAGCTGATTTTGCTTAATGTTTATTAGTTAGCGATGGACGAACCTCAACCCTACCTGCCTACAGGAACACGCCTCAAGCTCTTTGGTCCATTACTCGTACTGAGGTTCTGCCAAATTTTTATGCAGCTCTCTATATATAAATATATTATTTGTATGTTAATGCTAGTAATTTTTTTATAGATCTGTCTGCTAAAGTTATTTTGGTTGCTCTTGTTGTTTCATTCTTTGACGATCCAGCCAACTCTGTATCAGTGCCCCGTTATTTTCAATAATAAAGAAAATGTTCACCAAAATGGATAGAATATGTCGCTATTTTTTCGTTCAGACCGTTCTATGATTTTTATGCGTTGCTACAGTCTCTGTGTGTATGGATGTATTTAATGCTTTTACATTTTTCAGTCTGCCTGCAAAGTTTTTAGAAAGTAGTTCGGAATAAACCCAAAGCTATATGTACCCTTGTTGTTTAATCCTTAGGTAAAATTGCTTAATCAAGTGACATTTTAATGAAATGAATTGCTGGTTGTCAATAATTGTATGAAGATGGTAGACTTTGGGTTTATTTGGTGTTTTTTAAGTGTATAAGTTGGTTTTTGAGGTTGAGAAAAATATGGGTTCGTACAGCCAAAAAAGGTTACAGATTCTACACGTCAAAGACTAGTAATCAATTGCAATGGAGTTTTTATGGAAAAAGAAAACCTGAGCTTAAAAGCTGCAACCAGACACAGCTTAAATTGTTTGGTATTAACTCTTGAGCAAAAATTCTAGCTTCAAACTGAAAAAAACATTGGATCAAACCTGATTAAAGCTTCTACTTTTATAAGAAATTCATAGGAGTTTAGCTATATTAAGTATGGTTGCCAAACCTTAGTTCTCACCAATTGTGTGGAGAATGGTAGACTTGGGGCTTGTTTGGTACTGCTTCTCTGAGGTTAAGAAAAAAAATTGCGTTCATAGAGCTTAAAGCTTCTAAGTTTATTCACGCTAAATAACCAGAAGCTTATCAACTAAAGGCAGTCAAGATTTTTAATGAAATAAAAAAAGCTCGAGCTTGCTAGCTGCAACCAGACAAGGCCTAAGTAGTAGTTTGCTAACACTTTTTTGGAGCAAAAATAATACTCCTTCCATTCCGAAATGTTTGTCCATCATTGGGAAGGGAAATTTTTATAGACATGCAATTATTGTTTTGTCTAATTGCTCAAATACCTATTATACCCTTATGCATTAAATTAAGATTTGATGTCAAAAGTATAACTAAAGTTAAAATGGGAACATTTATTAACTTTTTAATTGACTTTTGTAAAAGGGACAAACAATATGGAACTTCCTAAAAAGGAAAGATGGGCAAACATTTCGGAACGGAGGGAGTAGCATTTTTCCAAACTGAATGAAAAGTTGGGTCAATCCAACATTTTTCGTTAACGCGCATAATTTTTCCGTAAAAGCTAGACAGCCAAACAACCACTGTTTGTTTCCTTGCATCTTTTTAATTATTGCTTAGAAACTCAGACTAAGAGAAAAGATGATGAATGCAACTTAAAACTTTTAGCTTATTAACGATAGGAAATAAATAAAGTTCAGCTTAAAACTGAACATCCCAATCCGCATAAGCAAACAGAGCTTGGAAGCAACAGCAAACAACCTGATATATTGCTTGGTGTTTCATTTTAGGTACAAATGTATATGTGAGTCAAGATGGGACGAACTTGAGATTATTAATAAAGGAATAGAGTCACATGAATATTTGCCCTCTTTTTAAGTGTTCTGGATTGTTGTTGATTTACTAAAACATCTTAATTTTCGGCTAATTGTAATATCTGACTGTCAGGGAGTTGCTCCCCAGTTTATATTTAGGTCACTTTTGGTAAAAGTTCCATTGTTGACAAAATTTAAACGGTTTTGGTGTCTTATGTTTAGGGTCTTAGGGGCCTTTATGCCGGTTTTCATCCAGCGGTACTCGGATCAACTATATCATGGGGTTTGTACTTCTTCTTGTAAGTATATGTTCAACTTTACAATTGCTTGTTTGTAATGTTTCTAGTCTTTTTATAGAACTGCATTAATGATTATAATTCGCTTAATTACCTTCATTTTGAACAGTCTTTCTCTTGTACTTGTTTAAAATGTAAAAGTATGCGGTAACATATAGGTTTTGTGCGTAAAACTTATTTATCTATTGTTCGGCTCAACAGTTTCAAGTAAGAAAATCAAGCAACACTTATTTTAATATATGTTGGCCTTGACTTGCGGCCTTCTTTCATTTATCTCTCTCTTTTTTCGTTGTGTTTTTCTGGTTTTAATTGTTTTCTCCCTTAAATTCTTTGTTGGCCGTGAAATCTAAAACATCTTTTTTTAATAGCTATAGTAAAGCCAAACAACGGTATTCAAAGAGCCACGAGAAGCTAACTCCAGGTCTTCACCTTGCATCGGCTGCAGAAGCGGGAGCTTTGGTCAGTATATGAACCCTTTTTTGGCAATTAAAGTACCATTAATCAATTCAGAACTTAGCATATGATGTTGACTTCGAAATTGAGAATCACTATGTTATGCGTTTAGAAACATTAATAAAATTGTTTCCAGAGAAAGGTCACTTGCCTGTGCCCCATTGTTGAAATACACATTGCATGTTCATCCCATGCTTGATAATGTTTTAGTTTCTTTTTTCAAAACGAGTCCAATGTTTTAGTTTCTTTTTTCAAAACGAGTCCTGTCAGAGAATATAGGTTATCATTACTTTTTTGTCCTAGTTTTAGTCGCATTTTGAAATGGAAGCGGGGGGGCAGCAATTTGTGTTTAATTACAATAAATGGCTGAGATGCAATTTGATTTTGGTGAGCGCATCATAGCTAATCAAAACATCTATCTCTTGTACTGGTTCAATAACTCTCTCTCTCTCTCTCAAAATCGTTTATTCTCAAATCAATTAGTATTACCCATTTTGTAAATAAATTCATTTGTGATGATTTTATATAAAATATTGAAGATCAAATTCTTCAACTAATACCCTTTTGTCATTGTCAATCAAATATTGGGAGTCCGATTGGGTTTTTTTCCTTTAAAAAAATGGGTTTTAAGAACAAATATTTTTTTTGCACTGGTGATCGATCTGATGGCCGAAAATCCCAAACTGACAATATGAATCATAAGTTAAGGATTATAAGTAATCCAAATAAAACCTAGTTTTTCAGATTCCTAAGTTGTGTTTTTTCTTTGTAAAACTTTTGTGGTTGGATCTATCTTAGATGAGTTCTAATTTTGTTAAAAAGTTTAATTTTAAAGCTTTAGGAGAAATTGAGAGTGAGTGAATATTACGGAGTATTTCGATTTGATGAGGTATTTCGGAGTATTTGGGAAGAAAGAGAAATTGAAAGTTCCATTACTAGCAGAGCATTAATCAGGTGTACGGTTCCTAAAAAATGGATACACGTGGACATATGCAATTGGTTAATGCTGCAGCAGTAATTAAATACAAATTGCTGCCCCCCCCCGCTTCCTTTTGAAATAGTAAGACGTTTAATAATTACTATAATCACAGGTCAGTTTGTGTACGAATCCTCTGTGGCTTGTGAAAACCAGAATGCAGCTACAAACTCCTCTTCATCATACTCGACCCTATGCCGGCCTCTTTGGTTTGGTTTCTAATATTTACTTTTTTCTGTAATTTTGTCTACGGAAATATTTTCTTTCTGTTGGTCTATATATTAGATTTAAATAAATATAAATTTGATTTGGCAACTTAATAGAGTCTTAAAGACCTTCAATGAATAACAAACAGGATGTTCTACGTAATGTGATAAAATTTTGTAGATTTTTATGGGATGTTTTTTTATTGAAACTTCGTATGCACTTGCTTAACTACATGTACAATATACCTGCATGCATGTTTAGTTTGAGTAATTATTAGCATCTTACATTAATGATTTTTTATAATTTCAGATGCTGTAAGAACCATACTGAAAGAAGAGGGATGGGGTGCACTATATAAAGGTCTTGGGCCTAGCCTCTTTCTGGTAAGATATCCTTGGGTAAATGATGTGGTGGTTTAGTAGCCTTGAATTCGTGTTACTACTTGGTATGAGAATTTCTACTCTGTTTAAGCTGAAATGGGTTTCTTATAATAGGAATTTTCCCCAATTCTAGAATTGAAATAAGTTTTCTATAAAAACAATTCAGAGAGTATAACCCCAAGCATATGTTTGAAAAGTGCAGTTTAGAAATTCAATTCTATGCACTGAAGGTGAACTTGGTGTAAAGTTAGATAACTCTACTTGTTTAAAGTTAAATGTAGAGATTGGATGAAATTTTGGGTGAAAAGTAGGGAAAAAATTGTATATTGTAAATCCTTGGTCCCTAGTTTTTAGACTGTCTCTTTCAGTAACAAGGAAATGTCTTTTTTTATTACACAAACAAATCTACTTGCTACTTGAGACATCGTATGGCATTTTGTGTGCAAGTTATTTGCATGATAGATTGTGATAATATATTGGCTACAGTTTTTCCTGACTTTCTTTAGATGCCAGCATTTTTTAAATGGTGCTTTTTCAGCAGGTTACCCATGGCGCCATTCAGTTTACGGCATATGAAGAGCTTAGGAAAGCTGTTGTTAACTATCGATCTACAGACACAGAAGAAGAGTTCAGTGCTGTTGAACTATTGGTATGTAATACAATAAATGTTGATATATATATTTATTAATAAGCTTTCATAATGAACAGGCCTTTACTTTTCAATTTACTTAAATTGTGGTTAAGAAAAGTTGTTGGTTCTTTAAGGAACTACAGTATACTCAATTAGCTGAAAAATGTGGAATCATCGTGTTGTTCCATTTTCCTGCTTCTCTTTTGTTCTTGAATCTATTATGCTATAAACTAGTTGTAATATTTCTAAACGGATCTTACTTGAGTTGCTGCAATTCTTTCTGCGAAATTTTCACTTTTACGCACCAATTCATCGGCTTTTAGCAGTTTGTTTAACCCACCTGAAAACTTCATAATTCAGGCACCAATCGACATAAAGTCGAATTTTTTTTATGTACTAATCTACTCAAAATTCAGCAATTAGTATAACGACCGATCAAAGTTGATAGTGCTTTAAGCTTAACATTTGATATCGGTCTATTTGTGTCTTTTGGTGTTTAGTACATCAGCGTAATCAAACAGCTAGTACATAGGTAGGCTTTTATGTTGAGTTTGTAACGCTGATCTACTGATTATTTCATTTTGTGTAGATTCGTGTACAAATTGTGAATTTTAATACTATGGTGTACTAATTGTTAAAAGTTGATAGGCAGGTACTTAAATGTATTTTTTCGTGTTCTTCTTCTGTATTGCGAATCTGGGTGCGTAAAGTGTATCACCATATGATTAGTACAACTGAAAAAATGTTTTGCAAATGCGTTGTTTACGAGTTAATTACAGTAGACCAAGATAAAGGAACACATCTGGGCCTTATTAGCTTTGTAGTCTGGTAAGCAAGATGGCGCTTTCTGTTTCCTTTGTGAGAGCAAGAATGAAACATTATATGCAATTAAGAAGCCATACTTTGCTTTATATGTTAAATGACAATTGGGAACGCTCTATTTTTCAATCTTTATGTGACATTAGCTTCTCTAATTTATTGTACCTGTCAGGGGACTCTTGATCATGCTACGCTTGGAGCATCCTCGAAATTAACGGCTATTCTTCTTACTTATCCGTTCCAGGTAAGTGATTTTATTCAGTGTCGTTATTATACACTAGACTCTGCTCCTTTAATAGTGCATCTAATTTTATTTTTTTCCGTGTGTATTTGTCTTGGATTTTTCCAGGTTATTCGATCTCGATTGCAGGTCAGTAGAAGTTTCCATGTCTTTATATACAAGCTGTTAAATGTTTAATACTTCCCTTTTTGTGCCTTGTGGCCCTCTGGCTGAAGTTTCCCTTTCTCTGTCATTTGCAGCAAAGACCAAGTGTAGATGGAAATCCTATATACGCGCACAGTTGGCAAGTAGTGAAAGAAACTGCAAGGTGTGATTTGCTATAATTATTTTCGATTAGTATATAACTATTTGAAAATTAGGCAACGTTAAGGAGAAAATACCAACTGGAGTTGCAGACTGCGATTGGAGTTTATATAACCCGTTTTTGATGCTATTATAAAATAAAATGGGAACTTTAGCTCCTAAATCTTCTATGGATTTCTACACAATTGTGCTTGTGATTTACAGTGTTTGTGTTGAATATCTATCAATAAATGAAAACATTTGAAAATTATATTTATATGTCAAAAACCGCTTGCGTGTTTGTGTTGAATATCTATCAATATATATGATCACAGGTTTCCTACAGATAGTTTTCACTTTATTTTCTATTTTTTCTAATTACATGTATATGCTTGCAGGTTTGAGGGATTGCGTGGTTTCTACCGGGGGATCACGGCAAATCTACTGAAAAATGTCCCTGCAGCTTCAATAACATTCATTGTGTATGAAAATGTTTTGAACACTCTAAAATTAGCAAGGAGAACTGATTGAGATTTAAAATAAACTCCCATATAATTCTTATAAAGCTCTTGTGAGATGTAGTTAGATGTTAAGTTAAATTCAGAAATTGGCCTGTTCCCCGAAAGTGGGGGGCTCCAATAAAAATTTCTATTGGAGCATAAAATGAAACGTTATCAGAGCATCCGTATGTTTTTACTTTTCATTAGTATTGTTTACCAACTCATTAAAATTAATGTTGTTAACATTCTTGTTATATTTAATAACAAAATTAACATTGTTAACTTATGACATGACAATTTGGTTGAGTTGTTCTTACATTAAATCCTACATTAAAGCAAAAATAACATATTCTCTTTTTTTTTTGCAATAATATTATTCTTTATCCGAAATCAATTATTTATTATAAATTAATAAATAAGAAAAAGCACTAATGTGAGGTTTATATGGTTTTTAAGGTTAACTAATATATGTCGCATTCAGCATACACATGTGTCACTATTTAATAAGAAAAATTTAACACAGCTATTATAGATGATTTTAGAGCATTATTAGATAAATGTCTTTGTAAACACCGCATGTTTTGTAAAATACAACACTTGTATAAAAATTGAGCCATACGACGGTAGTTGTTTACGCCCATCTCTATTTTACCAAACTTGCACCATTTAACAAAAATGGCTACCATAATTTTGAATAGTATCAAAATACTGTAGCAATTTGTTAAAGCTAAGCCATTGGCCTACACATCTCAACTCTTTTTTTTTTTTTTTAAATATGCATATGTTACCGTTACAAACGAGTTACATCCCGGTCTATCAAAGACCATATCTAGTCAGGCAATTTAAAAGCATACAAAACATGTGAATTATTACGAGTATAACGTGGTAGACAATTAACCGATTTGTTTGCCGATCTCGGGATCCATATGAATCTCCATTCCGTATCTTTCTTAAGAGAGTGGATGTCTCCGATGATAACTTCGATCTCCCATGTACGCTCAATAAAAGTCTTCCTGCATAATTTGATTACTTCCGAGTTGTTTGACTCAAAAATGACTCTTTTCCAATTGTTCTCATCGTCCATGCTTCAGCCATTAACGGGGATGTGGCTTTGAAGCCACCACCCCATGCACTAATAAGATCACCCCTGTCATTGCGAGCTACAAAACCTCCCCCAGCCCAATTATTGGTCGTTTTAATGGAACCGTCGACGTTAATCTTCAAAAACCCATCAGGAGCCTTTTTCCAGTTAGAAAAGGAGACATTGTCAGGTTGTACAACAGCGTTCTCATGTGTATAGCAGCCAACTAAAAAATCACTATAAAGTCGTAGAGAATGTTGAAGTACGAGTTCTAATTTTGGTAAGACCCCGTCAAAGACGTATTCATTTCTCGCCTTCCGACTAAAACGTGAAATATCATATTCTTATGAAAATTTAATAAATTAATAAAGTAAATTGCCCAAATGTGAAATATTAAATATTATCGTACTAGAACGCACCGACGATAAATCTCATCTAACCCAACTAATTTTCAGATCTAAAATGTATGAACTATTGAATTCACCTTGTTTTATAAATGATGGTTTTTATAGATTCAATAAAACTATTAATATACTAGTGTTCTAAAATGCAAGCCGATATGCCCAATGAATTACGTGAAATCAAACGATTAGACAGTTATCAAGCGGAATTAGACGGGAATCAGATGCTATGCACCCTATATACCATCTAAAATCCGACTTATGACTGTTAGAACATTGAAGTAACCAAAGATCTCGTTTAGTTGCAGGATTATTAATTTTGAATCTAGCAATAATTTTGAATCTAGCAACCCGGTTCGGCAATGAACGGGATTTCAAAAGAACTTTGGACTAATATAATCCATCAGAGATTGGACTATTTTCAATACCACTAGCATATGGTATTGCAAGTGACCTCATTCGACATCATTTGATGTCCTAACCAGTCGACCGAACATGTAGTCCGAAATTCAATTGCATCGCAAAACACATATAAGGTCCATCAACTCATTGTTCAATCCCGAATTAGCAATTAATCTTAACCCCTACCAGGGGCGAAACCAGTAACCTTAAACATGGGGTGCCGAATTTATATAAAAACTAATATTAATTGAAATTATAAATTATGTGGGTACTAAATTACCATTTTTGACAAAATTTAATAAAAATACATGATAAAAAAAAATAAAAAATCATAAACTTTGAAATCATCCGAGGGTCTGCACTTAGCTTCCGCAACCTGCAGTCGGGTCGGGTAATACATTGCCCAGAACCTCTCAGGTTTCACTACCCACATCTTGTCCTTCTACTCATCACAGAAACAAACCTCAAAACTCTCTCTCTCTCTCTATATATATACATACATACATACATATGTATATTTATATATAAATATTTACTTATATAATATAGAGATATATAAAATGGCGACGACTCTGTCTTCTCTCACCTCAATACTAAACCACTCAGCTATGAAACTACCCAAACGATGTTCATTTACTCTCTCTCTAAAACTCTTTTCTCATTCTATAAAAACCTCATTTTACTCTTCTACACACTTATTCAACACAAACCCATCTTCTATTTCCCTCTCTAGAACCTTCTCTCTCTCGTCCGGTCCCGGACTGCAACACTTCATGCCCCGAAGCACCGCCGTCACTTCTTCTTCCGATACCGAATCCATGTAATCTTTATGTTTTTTACTTGCAAGAATTGTTTTTGTAATCATGGGCATAGAAAATGAGGGTATGAAATCATCGTTTTTTAAGTACTTTTTTTTTTTAATTAAAAATGCCATTTTTAGTGATTTACTTGGGTTTTTCTCCTTGTTATCACGGAACTAGAGCTATTGTTTTTGTAATTTTGGGCATAAAAAATGAGGGTGCGAAATCATCGGTTTTTATTAAAAAAAGTCATCTTTAGTTATTTAGTTGGTTTTTCCTCCTTGTTAATGCCAGAACTAGAGCTGTTTTTTATGTGATTTTTCGCCGAGAGGGTGCGAAATTTACATGAGCAATTATATTAAGAGAAATAAAAACAAAATCAATAGATTATATAACAAGCAGCAGGGAGGAGCTAGAAGTAGGCTAAAACTGTATACAAACACCCCCGTAATGAGAAAAGTACGATGTTTGATCACACTTGAAAAAAATCATAATTATCGGAATTATTTACCTATCTTCCCCCTATGTTGGGGGTGGTGAAAGTCTCAAATCCGCATTTTTTTTCCAAAATGCATGATAAAAGATCATTTTTTTCTCAATACGGAGGTGTTTGTATACACGTTTAGCCTACTACTAGCTCCTCCGCGTTGCTTGTTATATAATCTGTTGGTGTTAGCTACACCCCAATTTGAGTAAACATTTAAACTTTTAGGATACATGCAATTTCAAGATGTAAGGTTTTTGTACTAAAGATATGAAGATCACTAATTTCAAAAGTTAAGATGTTTAATAATGTGAATTACTTTTGAAATTTGTAATATTAGCTGCATTTTGAAAATGCACTTACATAAAAAAAACTACTAGGAGTATTAATTTGGGACTGAGAGAGTATGTCTTTGTATGCTTAGTTGGTGTAAAGGGTTGTTTGTTTGTAATGCCAAATTTGTTTGAACTTTGAAGCTTTTATAGACTTGCTATGATATTAGCTTTACTTATTTTCTTTCTTTGTTGTAATTGAAATGGTGTTACATATCTTTGTATACTCATGGCTATCAAGGGTAAGATTAGACTCTACTCTGATGTCTGACCATTTTTTTCTGCATAATCATTTATCTGATGAGGGTAATATATTCCAAATCAAATTTGACATGTTATTTGTTTTTTAAGACTCATAATTAGCTTATTATACTAATTTGCTACTAGTTTATCCTTTTTATAAGATAATGGTGTCAAATATGTCTCTGTGTGCTTATGTGGTGTAAAGATCTTGCTTGTTTGCAGATAAGCTCTGTTTTTGCTGATAGGTAGTACCACATTTGGTTGGCCATTTCGAAAGTGAGATTATTGGTTTTCTAGAAGGTAGAAGTTTTATAGATAATTGAACCTTGTTTTTTTGTCAGCCTCAAATAAGCTGGTTTTTGTATAAAAAACTTGCAGTGAGACGAGACCTTCTAGGTCAGTTTATAGCGAGATGATTTACTTAGAGCCTGAGTTGTTTCAAGTGCGATTTGACTGCAATTTTAAAGAGGAAAGTTCAGCTTAAAATCAAAGAATCGAAAGGTACTGCAGCTTGAAAAAGAAAATTAGGAGAGACTAAAGGCTGCTACTAAACAAGGCATATCACATATGTGACGTGTTAACAGTTGGCGTGCTGGCTTTTGATTTAGTTTTTTCGTATTGTAGTTGGTGAATTTATTCTCGTAAATGTTGTGAAATTATAGGGGAGTTTTAAATGAGAGCCAATTTATTTGGTTTTAATTATTATTTTCAACTTTTAAAATGCAATGTATTCACATTTGTTGCAGTCTATTAGAGGAAAAAAGACCCTAAACCTGCAGCCAAACAAGCACTTTATAGGTTATGATATATATGCTTTGATATCTTGGGTTAGAAATTTGGGTCACATTGCTGGAAGTGGAACAGCTAATTGAATTCGGCCCCTTTAGCCTAAATAGATAAATGGGATCCGTTAGATAAAACTGATCTAGTGCTAGGCAAAAATATAAAACTTCAGCAGACATTAGATCAGTTTGATCCAATGGTTCTAAACTTACCCGTTTAGGCTACATGAATGTAATTTGTTTAGGCCTTTAGCAGTTCTGCAATTCTAAACGCTGCAATTTGTTAAATTGTTGCGATAGATCACTTTATCTGATTCGTCTAGAGTAACTCAGCTGAAGTATAAAATTCCCAATTCCAAGAATCCCCCATTGTGCTACACAAGCTATTTCGAATTGAAGTTTCAAGACAGTTGATTTTGATGTAAACAGAAAATCTGTATAATTGAATGTGTTTTCTGGGTGAAAAGACTTCCTCTTTGCATTAGCAGAATTTATAAGTTTTTTTTTTTTTTTCATTTATGGCATCTTAAACTCTTACCTTAATCTTTCTATTTTCCCAGCCCCACAACAGCTACTGATATTCCTAGGACTCGCATATATCATGAAACATATGGGTGTCAAATGAACGTAAACGATATGGAAATTGTCCTATCTATAATGAAGAAATCGGGATATGATGAAGTCGTAACCGATCCCGAGAGTGCAGAAATAATATTCATCAACACATGTGCAATAAGGGACAATGCAGAACAAAAAGTGTGGCAAAGGCTTAATTACTTTTGGTTCCTAAAACGACACTGGAAAAGCAATGTTAGAACTGGTAGATCAGAATCTCTTCGTCCTCCAAAGGTTGTCGTTTTGGGTTGTATGGCCGAGAGACTAAAAGACAAAATATTAGATTCTGATAAAATGGTGGATGTTGTATGTGGGCCCGACGCGTACCGTGACTTACCAAGGCTTCTGGAAGAGGTTGACTATGGTCAAAAGGGTATCAACACTTTACTTTCTCTTGAGGAAACTTATGCGGATATTAACCCGGTTCGTATTTCGAAAAACTCGATTTCTGCTTTTGTTTCCGTTATGAGAGGGTGTAACAATATGTGCTCGTTTTGTATCGTTCCTTTTACTAGGGGTAGGGAAAGGTCGCGCCCTGTCGAATCTATTATCAGAGAAGTTGGAGAGCTTTATAACGAAGGGGTAAAAGAGGTAACAATTCTCGGTCAAAATGTAAACAGCTATAACGACACGTCTGGGGTTGAGACAGATGTAGAGCCAGGATCTGATTGGAAGCTTAGTGATGGGTTTTCGAGTAGGTGCAAGGTTAAAAATATGGGTCTTCGTTTTGCTGATCTCTTGGACCAACTTGCAGTAGAATATCCAGAGATGCGGTTTCGATATACATCGCCACATCCTAAAGATTTTCCAGATGAATTGTTGTATGTAATGCGAGATAGATATAATATATGTAAAAGCATCCATTTACCTGCACAATCTGGGAGTAGTACAGTACTAGAACGAATGCGTAGAGGATATACTCGGGAGGCGTACATGGAACTTGTGGAAAAAATTCGCAAGATTATCCCAGACGTTGGTTTAACAAGTGACTTTATATCCGGTAAGGGAAAACTTTATATCATACATACATAATTGCTCTCCTATTTTGTGAATATCTTATTTGACCCCCAACGTTTTCTCACGGACAATGTAATGCAGAAGAAAGCCACTTACACAAAAAAACATGGATCAAAGAGCAATATCTTTTTTTTTCCTGTCATATTTTCCCACCTGGAATTATTGCACCAAACAGAGCCTTATACTTGTCCTTAATATTATCTTGGAAACATTTTGGGGGTGGCTTTTTTGAATTTAGCTATAAATTATTCTTTCTAACCTTCGGAGCTTATTCTACATGAAGTAACGAGTAGCTCGAAAGACTGACATTGTGAATGATTTTATAAAACGGCTCCTCAATTCTTACAACGTGTATGGAGAGCAAGTTTTAAGGTCCTTTTCTTCTGGCTTATAGTGATAGCTTGAGCTTGTGGTCTTGTACTCATATCATTATTTGGTATTAGATTCACTTACCCCATTTGATCATATTCATGTCCATGTAGTTTTCATGTACATTAGAAGTATAGACATTCAAAATTGTAACATTTTTCTATAACAAACCTCACATTGAACATATTGTCGGTTCGCTAAAGGTTGAAATGGTTTTTATTTTCCGTATCAATAATGCAATTAATGTGATTGATATTCTTTTCAGGTTTTTGTGGGGAGACAGAAGAAGATCATAACGACACATTAACCCTCGTGAAAGCTGTTGGATACGACATGGCATACATGTTTGCGTACAGCATGAGAGAAAAAACCCATGCCCACCGGAATTACGAAGACGATGTCCCCGATGATGTCAAACAAAGGAGATTAACAGAGCTTATCGAGACTTTTCGCGAGAGTACAGGTCAGTGTTACGACAAACAAATCGGTACCATTCAACTCGTGTTAGTTGAGGGACCTAATAAGAGAGCCCCCGATACGGAGCTTATTGGCAAGACTGATCGAGGTCATAGGGTGTCGTTTACTAATTTGCCCCTCCTTAACCGGGATGATGTTGATCGTAATCCAAGAGTTGGGGACTATGTAGAAGTTCGAATATTGAAGTCGACTAGAGCTTCACTACATGGAGAAGCACTTGCTATTACTAAATTGAGCTCATTTTATAATAGTAGTTTGCATGATGAAGCTGTAGCCTGTGCAAGCTAAAGTTGGATATTTCGAAATTTTGTTCAAGTTTATTTTATTGTTACTCTATAAGATGATATGCTTATATAATTAACATTTTCAAGCCACCATCTTCTCCTCATGTGCCGTCTCGCTGTTTCGGTTATTCTGTTTGCGAGTGTGCGATTCTATCTGACAAGGTGTGGATTGGAGGACCCTGGTTTCATTTTTCTTTTCATTTGCTCACTTATGGAAGTATTTCTTTATTAAGTTGTCAAGCTAAGACCTTTTCCGAATGTAGCATATGTACTAAACTGAACCTTATGCGGGCGGGGCCTTCTAAGTTTAATTGTAAATCGAATTATGTAGTTAGAAAATTTCTCTAACCGAGGTTAGAATAAAACAGTACCCAGCCTGCATCATATTATCATGTTCTACTTTTTGGGTTTAAGGTGAAGATTAAATGTTTCTTTTTTCACGATTTCGTACCAGATCCACCATATTTTATACTGGAAGAAAGAAGAAGCTAAACCTCAAGTTAACACAACTAGTATGATCCCTCATTCTTTACCGAGTAAAAAACTTGATGTCTCAGTATACGAGTGATGACAGTATCATGGACCAAAATGTCTTTACAGTTCAGATTAAAATGTTTGCTATGGATTTCGAATGGTGATACGAAAATGTTGAGAACCTATTTACGTTTTCGAATCCGAATTCAAATCCAAACTGCTCTAAACTAGCCAACTCATTTTGAAGTTTTTACTAATCCGTATATGGTTATAGTGATAAGTGATGTCTTGCATGCAGCATTGATAAATGACTGCATAATCATAGATCACGAGAACAGAGAGCGCTCTATTGAAGAAGAAAAAAAACAACTGAAACCAGATTATATCAAATGGAATTATGGAAACATAGACTACATACTCATGTATCCGTCCCAAAATATTGAGGTTCTATGTATCTACGTGCAACTTTGACCGATAAATATATCGTGTTTAAATTGTTGAAAAATAAAATTTTAAAATTTGTTCATATAGTTTAACATTTAAACTACGTGATAAACTTTTGAAAAAATCGATTTTGACAACATATATATAAGTTATTTGTCAGTCAAAATTGCACGTAATTTCTATAGCCCAAATAATTTGGGACGGAGAGAGTATATGATAAGATGTGTAGTGCAGTAAACTGGTCATATCCTCAAAAGTTTATGATGAGATGTGTAATGCTTCTTCAAGGGGAAAATTAGGAATTGCATTAAAAAAAAAAGTAAAAAAACTACTCATTTAGTTAGGTTTTATTTAGGTTAAGGTAGAACATATGTGGTTGAATATAGTATGCTACCGGTTCTCATTCGAGACCCAAATAAACGTATCCTGTATCCACAACTTTCCCTTCTTTCATGAAACTAAAAGTTTTGGGAGGATCCTAATAGCCTAGCTGACCTTGAAACAAACTGAAAAACAATTAAAATGACAAACAAGAATTGAAAAACCTCAGTCTTCCCCCACCTGCGACTAAGACCGAAATGAGCACGCAGTAAACAAGAACCTGGACGTGAAGACATATACAGTAGCAAAGTAGTAGTATTTTTCAATTAAAACCGAACAAACCCATTTCTGTTATGTTTGGTTCGAATCAATTTGAGTCTTCAAGGTTTTCGGCCTACCCTAGAATTCACTATTCAGTATATGGTTAGGGATACACGATCGCAACATGGAGCATTTTTTTTAATCAATATCAAGCCATTGCATTAAACATAAAAAATAAGATTGAGTCCATGAGTCAAGCCCCCATGGTAGCTAATTCCGTCCAAAGAAGACTATATAAACACTGCAGTATGAATGAGATACGACCTGATCACTAACAAGACCAAATGGGCAAAAAAGCTTAAAATATGATACTTTAAATCTCAGAAATTTTAGGAAAGTTTTGTTACGATGATTTAACCCCTTACTTCTTATCACTCCGAACCTTATCTCTCCCCTTACCGCTCCATGATCAGAGTGATCTAAGCGGTTAAATTCAAGAGCAAAACCCTACTAAAAATCGAGATTACTAGTATTAGAAATCAGCAAAAAAACCGCAAGGCTGTTTACTAAAAAATTATGAGAACAAAATACTTAGTTACAAGGAATCAATCCTCAGATAGAATAAAAAAAAAGAGCCACTTGCACGGAAAAAAAAATCAACTCTTCTCAAGTCCACCAGCAGCAACATCTTTCGAAACTTTGAGCATATTTTGTGACGATAATACTTCATTGTGCTTGACTGGTCTTTTGGGAATTTTAACTTCATTTTTAATTCATTTTTGTTCGCCAAATATGTAACATTCAAAAACACTGAGAACAAGAAATAAAAAGGGGGTAATAACTAACGTGCTATCCTAGATGAGCGATTACAAAAATCGCACATATCCAGCCACTTTTGACAACAACTTAAGTATTGAAAGTGCCCCCCCGTTAAACAAGGGGTTTCTTTCTGGTCCAACAAAATAACCGCTTGTGTTAACCTTGTGAGCTCACTAGAGGTGAAATAAGTGCCACTGGCACCGTTAGCTTCTAACTTTTCTAAGGAATCAACAACTTGGTTTTTGTTCACAAATATAGGCCCAGGATTAGTATTTTTACACCATCAATTAACAATAATCTCACAATCAGTTTTAATGTAAATATTATAAACATCGATACTATAGCTAATAACCAAACTATTTCTAATAGTCATAAGTTCAGCAAATGTGTTGGTATGAATGTCTAGATCAAAAGAAAAAGCAAAAATTAATCACACTTGTCATTTCTTAAGATACACCCGTAACATGGAGCATATGATAATTGAAACCAACATGTAAACAACAGAAAGGACAACTGCAAGATCACAAAATACTAACGTAAGTGTTTCAGATAGAAACATAGTATACACTTGAAGAATATGATAAGATGTTCAAAGCTTCTCCAAACGCAAATTCGAAATTGCATTATAACAATGTCTTAATTCATCTTAAAAAGCAAATATAGAATCCACATAAAAACAGTTGACGTTTTTATGCCGAAGCAGAACCCATGTGCTCGTAGATAAGCTTCTCCAGGATCTCTTTGTTAACCCCAACAATCTTATCCACAACTTTCCCTACCTTCATGAGAAGAAAAGTCGGCATTGCCCGGATTTCCATCTCTTTCGCAAGAGTCTGAAAACGATAAAGAGGCAATAATTATCAAGAACCCAAACTAACGAGGCATAAACATTCTGAATTAAAGAAAAAACTAATTGTAGACTAGGCTAGTAGGCCTTGTCTGATTGCATCTTTATTCATATAAGAGCAACAACATTGGAGCATTTAGAGTGGCTTTTAGCATGGTCATTAGTGTCACGCATCATATGGGGATAACATTTTCATCTACATTGGATAGGTTAGTGTACCCTTTAAAAGAACTAAATAGTGTCAGAAGCTAATTCACACACAACCAATGTTCTAAAAGGTAGAATTTAGGCGGAAGTTGGTTGTATAGCATCTAATCACTTCCAATTCCACTTAATCACTGTCTAATCCGTCTAATCTTGCATAATCCGTTAGGTTTCTAGGCTACGCCTACCGTATAGGCTAGACACCGTCTAATTTGCGAATATGCACGTATTTTAGAACACTGCACATAAGGGTAACAAGTGACTTAGTTACCAATGTGGCATTAAAGCCTATTATTTGCTAGTACTTGTCTATGGCTTCACTCTTATATAAATCTAAAACAATCTTTGTAGTTAATATATACCACAATATCTCTATTAAAATAACATATAATGTAGTCTCATTAGCTAGAATTAATGTATCTAATGTAGACTTGAAATACAAGATAATTTTAACAAGTGAATAAATACGTTAGAAGTTGCATTTTTGGTGACATGTCAATTTTTGGCTAGTAAAAACTAATGTGTCCAATGTGGATGCTCTAATTATACTTTCTGGTGACCTTTGTGATTTAGTATAAAAGTATGCTCACAGTCTCATAGTGAGAGAGGAATAATCTAAACAAATATTTTAAAACGCGAAAATATAAGTAAAGTGTTTTTTTGTAACAACACAAGAACGATATTATAAGCTTCTCTTAAAGTTATCTTTTTGCCTAAAAGAGATTATAGCTTTTTAAGCTTTGAGGCGGCCTCTTAAAACAGATACGATACTAATGAAAATTTAAAGAAAAAAACTATGTTTTTCTAATTACCAAACTTAATACTTTTACAAACATACGTTTTGGACTGTTGGTCTAACTAAAAACCATATCTACATTTGCAGTTCCAAGTTAAAAAGCACCAATATTCATGTAATACGTGCAGGAGCGGAACTTGGGGATGGCGAGAGGGGGTTCTACCGCCACCTCAAATTTAAATTATTATTATTTTTATACATAGAATTTTTTGAGTTTATACAATATAATTATATTTACAACCTATAATTTTTTTTAGTTTGTAAATAAATATATTTACAGCTCCCAATTATCATAAGTTAGTTCAGTGGTACAATAGTATAGTTGTATAATAGCAGACAAAATATGCTCGAATCCCCTCACTTGCCTTTTTTTCCTTTACTTTTTTTTTTAACGACAGCCCCCCAAAAAAGTTCTTGTTACACCACTGAATACGAGTATGTGTTTAGGTTTTCTTACCGGAAGCTCATCGACATCAGCTTTAAGGAAGGTAACATTGGGTAGCTTCTTAGCCAACTCGACCAGAAATGGTGCAGTCACACGGCAAGGTCCACACCAGGTAGCAAAGAAATCAACAACCACCTGTATCAATAACACATTATAAATACATAAATAATTTACATCAACACACATATATATATAAATTGTAATTTGAATGATTTAGACACACATTATAAAAGCATAAATAATTTACATCATCACACACACATACATATTATAAACATTAACAATTTACATATTTAGATATAACAAATCAAACAATACACTTTGAATGAGAATTGATTGTTTTGCACGTGATCGCATGTGGCTAACTTCCGTTAAAAAGTCAACAAACGTTAAGCAGAATGTGTTGATTATTTGATTTGTTATATTTGAGTATGCAAATTGTTAATTAATTATGTTCGTAAGTAGTTATCTAGTTTTTTAACCACCAATAGATTGATATAGTAAAACAATAATTTCCCCATAAATAAACTGTTAGAAACAACGACACAATCAAAAACACAAAAGTTTAGTAAAACAATAGATTGATGTAGTTTCTTAACCACCAATAGATTTGTATAGTAAAACAATAATTTCCCCATAAATAAACCATTAGAAACAACGACACAATCAAAAACACAAAAGTTTACATCAGTGTCGACCAATAGATGTAGATCTCGGGTTTTTAGACAAAATGAAATTGTAGACTTTTTTATCCGCTCACAAAAAATGGTTGTGCATTTCAAGTATATGAAAGTTCCAAGTCCTACAATGTTTCTAATGATTTAGTTGGCTAGGTCACATATCATACAAAACAGAAAATGGCAAGTTTGAGCTAGATTGTATTGCTGTAAAGCGCATTCTTAGAAACTCTATGGGAACTTTTTAACTGTAACATCCTCTAATTTATAATATAACATTGATTTTGACAGATAAAAACTATTTACATAAATATAGAAGTATTTAATAGACGTGTTTGTCTTGAAGATTTTAGATGTATTCTAAATAAGTCAAAAGACTCAAAACATATCCCCATACTAATTATCGACTTAAACTAAACTTCTATGCGTCTACTTCTCCAAAGTCGATCAACTACCACTAACTCATGTGATGAGGTTAAAAAATAAGCGGGCTTATTTTAGTTTACTGCTTAATTATATATATATATATATATTAAAATGCTACTTAGTTTGGGAATAAACAAGAATTGATAAAATGCTGGAATGCTACTAAATTGTGTATATGATTTGTACTTGCTTAATAACAAACGAAGTTGGAATAAAACACATCAAATACGTACACTTTATGGCGATTCGACAAGCCACAAACGAAACCGAGTTATGCCTTAATATGTATAGTTTTATACACGTGTAAAACAGTTAGTTAACTGCTATTTAGTTCATCATTAAGTTTAATAATCTAAACCATTTATTTGAAACTGCATCTTTGATCTAATTAGCCATTGGTCTTAATACCGAAAACTGATACTCAAGTAGTTGTTGCCGCCAAGTATGCAGCAGGGGCGGATGCGGGATTATGGTTGAGGGGGGCACAATTAGAATAGAAACCGCAAGTTTCTTTTAATAGTTAAAATATGAATATATGATTAGTTTTTGTTTTTTACTATATGATATGCGATTGAACTTTTTTTCTCTTAACAAAAAAAATATATATGCACGTAGAGTTTCTTTTAATAATTCTTCGAATAAATAATTTTGCTCTAAAGATTTTAAGAAAATATCTCATTACTGATTACTCGACAATGAATTGGTTAACGAGAACTAATAATTTATTAAACACATACAGATGGAAGAAAACAAAAAAACAATTTAATTCACGACCCACCACTTTAATTTGGAAAATAAGAATTTTTTTTAAATGACTTGAAACAAAAATAAATAAATTAGTTTTTGGTGTTAAATTTTCATGTTTTATAATTTAAAGTATGAAATCTTAGGTCAGTTATATTAACAAAAATGAAAGTGAATTTAAGGCATAAGCCTCTAAATTCACTTTCATTAGTATAAGTAACATAGCTTAGTTGGTTACCTCTATGCACAAATATATATAAAATTAGTATTTGTTCTTATAAATTCCGAGGGGGGCGGGGGGCATGTTCAAAAAATTCAGTATCATAAAAAAAATTCAAAAAAGAAATACCAATTTATCGCTGTTCTTCTCGAGATTTTCCTTCCATTCTTCAACGGTATGGCACAGTATGACTTCTCCTTCTGCTGCCATTTTCTCTCTTCTTTTTCTTTCTCTAAAATGAAGAAAATGGATATGTATAATGATAGCATTCGACTTTGGTTCTATATATCTGTATTACGACCAAAATGTATGGGAATGGGACTATAGTGTTGTACTGTTATTTACGAAATGAAGTTTCATATTTTTATAAAAAGTATTATATGGTCCTTTTACTTTCTAATAAGATTAATACCAGCTTAGGAAAGATGGTTATAGCCTTAATTTGGACAATGTGTTGTTTTTTGAGATTAAACCCAGTGAATTGGGCTCACGTTCGAGGCATAGAGTGCCCTCATTTTTCGGTCAACATTTTTAAAAAAAATAGTATTTATTTTAAATAAATTTCTCCATATCAATATTTGAAAATGTGACACGATTATTCCAAATTACATAAAAGTAGCATTACAAGCCCAATATAGATTGATTTAGAAAAAAAAACCAAAAAAAAACTGTATTAAATGTATTCGTATTCGTCTCGATAAGATTATGCATTGAAAATATATATACTTAATAAGCAAGTCTTTTTTTTTTGTTTTCTTATTCCTCCTCAAAACTACTAATCAAATATGGGTTCTTATTTTGTACGGTCATTGAGTTAGATTATATAATGTCTAGTCACTTTTGCAACCATTAGATAAAAAAATAAATAGTTAAATGATACATTTTCAATAACTAATTTAATTTTTATTATATATTAGACAAATTAGGATTTAATAAATTAAAAACAAATTTTACAACACAATAAAAACTCAAATAAAAATATAAAACTCTAGTGGATACTATTCTAAATTTAATTATTAATCAAAATTTGAAAAAAACAAATAACAATTGAATATTTATTTTTGAAAACGGGATTTTGTGCCGTTTAATTGATTGACTGCACAAGAAAAACCCATTAAATCTCTTCGTATACATATATCGAAAGCTAAGAGAGGGTTCTAAAACTAGGTTTGTTCTTTTTTCTAGATGTTCCACTTTTTTATTTCCCGCAAGTATGTTTCACTTTATTGGGATCGAGCATAAACCTTAAAAGATTTAAGAGACCCATTACGGAACAAGAAAATGACATCCTGATTTGGATCTCTCTTTCAATATATAAAAGTAAAAGTAGTTTTTAGTTCATCAATTTAATCTCCTTAGACCAATTATTACTATGGGTATCTATATATATATATATATATATATATATATATATATATATATATATCATGCATGAAAGCACAAAATAAAAATTGATAAAACAAAATACAACAAGCCAATGTTCCCTAAATATTAAGCTACTTCATTAGTACTTAACATCTTGATGAATAGAGAGACATCTTAATGCTTATATGTGCCTATTTAATCTTAACATGGAAAAAGTCGTGAACAATGAGGACCTTGTTTGTGCAAAATCGCAAATATAAACACGTCCTCGGTCATCGTATAAAAGTCAAGTAAGTGAAATTGTAACAAAGAACCAAATATTATTTTCTTATTTGTCACGACTCTTGGGTCCCATTTTGTGCCGTCCATTTGTGGTAAGGGAGAATGTAAAGTCCCATTTTTTCAATAACTATTTTTTTATTTATTTAGATAAATTACTATTTGATAAATTAAAAACAAATATTACAACATAATAAAAAAAACCAAATAATAAAATTATAAAATCCTAATGAAAATTATTCTAAATTTAAATATTAATCAAAAAATTATAAAAAAATAATAATTTAATGATTTTATTTGACAACAAGACATGGTGTCGTTTAATAGCCTGATTGGACAAAAGAAATACACCGACAATGAGAGAATATAAGAAAAATAATACCTAGTGGGACAACGATGGTTGCGCACCTTTGGTTAATGAATTTATTCTTATACCTATAATTAACTTCATTGTTCATTTACTTAAAGTAAATGTTATAACTTATGCCTTTCTTTGGTTTTATCATTAGGACATGGGTATTGAACTATCAATATATGTATCCTAAAAATGATATATCTGTGTGACAATGCAATTGAACTTTAAACTAGTTATTTAACTAAAAATTTGAATACAAAACTAGGTGAACATATGATCGCACGTTATTAGACACGATCACACAAAATCGGACGGATACAATATTATAAAGGATTAAATAGTGTCTCACACATTCAAACAGTATCACAAACCAATTTACATCAAAGAAACGACAAAAAAAAAATATGATTTTCAAATTTCAAAAATTGTACACAGATTAAGCAAGATTACAAACGAACAGGTCGGATACATGATCACACAATATCAAGCGGGATTACACTTGATCAAATAGTATCATATATGATCACACTACAAAATACATTAAAAAAATGTCTAAAAAATATTTAAAAGAAAACACGTAAAATTAGAAAATTCAAATCGGTGATCACACGGGATCATACGGACACATTATCAAATAAGATCACACATATAAAGTCACACATGATCAGACAGAATCGGGCGTACATAGGATCACGCGGGATCACCAACCAAAATGCATTAAAAGGCCAAAAACTATGGGAAAATTAAAATAAATTATAAAAATATGAATATATTACAAATTAATTTTTAAAAGGCAAAAAAAAAAAAAAAAACAGATTTACATTATCATCACGTAAAACTAAGGACAAGTTTAGAGGTTTGAGTTGGGATAGATCTAAAACAAATAATTTGTTTAGAAAAATACATCATCTTAGTCAGACATATGATACACAATTTAATCGATATCAGATTAAGTCTCTCTTTTTAAAAAAAAAAATCTTTTTTATCATATAGACTTATATAATCTGAAATTTACTTACCAATTTTATAGTTTTTAGCTTATATTGTTTTCAATTGTCTTATTTTAATTTTTAATACTCAAATCCAACTAAGTAACTGATAGAACATAAAAATTAGACCCGAATATCTTATTCGGGTCATAATCAGCCCACTTTATAACTGGGTATCCAACGCTTAAATGGGTCATCTCATACTTTTTATAGGAATTGAGGTGCTACTACCCAAAAGCCCAAGCCCAATCAAAGGGGGACCCTTGTCTGAAAAACCCCTGGGATGAAGACATTTGTCAATATCCTAGAAGGCGCAGTTGCCTATAAATAGCCAGCTACCCCTCCTAGAAAAGGACCAGAAAATCTATCCAAAAAATATAGAGAGAAGTTAAGAAAAGAGAGAAACTAACCAAAGCATATCACTTCGAGAAATAAACCGAGAAAAGACAGCCGAGCACCAAATAAAAGAGGAGAAAGATCAAGACGAGAGATTAAATAGTTATATCGAGCATAATTGTAAAACCGAAATACTAATCCGAGCAAATGTAATAGTCCGAACAAGGACAATAATCCGAGCAATAATAAAGATCAGGAAGTATCATTTATTCACGGTTGATTTATCATTATATCATTATTGAAAAGCCTAACGCGACCGACCAAAGTTATGGCTTTATCAAATGGCGCCGTCTCCGGGAATCATCTAGTTCCCAACTAGTTTAGAATTCGAATACCAATACTCTGCCAGACGAGCGACAATGGTTACCAATGTAGAGGAAACCCATCCCGAGATAGTAGAGACCAATAACCAAAACACGCAAATTAGCCAACAAGACCTCGACGATCTACTCGCTATCCGCGACAGATATGAAGCTATCCAATCCGGAAACCAACCAATAACCTCCTACGTCAACCAAGAACAACCGGTCGAACCACCCCGACATTTCATCGAAGGGATTGTCGACGAACACCTTTCGTCCTCGGAGGACGAACAAGACGTGCCCGTATTAAGGCGTGCACGAAGACGCTTAACCGGGTCCCAAGCAGGGCCGAGCTCAAGAGTCCCATTGCCTACGGCCTCGGTCAACTCCGGTGCTCGTTTACAAACGGACGAGGCCCGTCAGTTTGGTATGCCCGAGGATCATGTACTCGGACAGTCGCCCCGACTGCCGACTAATTCTCCGAGGATGATTACACCACCCACAGTGGAGGTACAACATGTCGTTCCATTAGCCGATGAAAGGAACTACACCCAGCTACAAGCTCAGCTGGCGGCATGCATGACGGCCATGACAGCGGCCGGCATCGTATTGCCAGTTATCCAACCCGACAAAGACCCACGCCATGAAGAGGAAGATTCTGCCTACAGGGCGGCCCTGGAGGCAGCGGGTCGGCGACCCGATACAAGAGTCCCCCACCAAGGGGGCAATGTCCCAATAACTATCGTCCATCCGAACACTCATATGGAACGTGTCCACACAAACACGAAGGACGATAGATATCCCGAATACAGGATCGGGGAGGGATATGGCCCACCACCACATCAGGGAGGATACCCTCCCCCCTACCAAGTCACGGATGACGTGTTCCAACAGGCTTGGAACGTATGCCAAGAAACCCCGTGTGCTGAACAGATCACGCGGTACCGCAATCCTATGGGATTCGTCATCCCCGAATTCAGGCTCTATGACGGGAAGAGTTGCCCTATCGACCATCTGAGACACTACAAGACGAAGATGGAACTGTGGAGTGATGACCATGCACTGATGTGCAAATTTTTCAAAAACAGCTTGGGTCAAGAGGCTTCGTCATGGTATCATAACTTACCACGGGGCTCCATTAGAAACTGGGCAGAACTGCTAAGAGCGTACTCCACCCGATACGCTGCTCATCGGAAAAAGAAGGTTAGCATCGAAACCCTTCTTAAAATGACGATGATGCCAAATGAAAGGCTCAACGATTACTGCATACGTTTTATCGACGTAGCAAACCAGATTCCACGATATGCCAATAATATAGCCATCCAAAACTTTATCAATTCCATCCCTAATGGCTATTGGGCGAGAAGGAAGTTCATAGGCAAAAACTTCCCAACCACTGATTCCCTGCTAGCCTATTGTACCCACCTCACCGATAAAAACGACGAATTGCGTTTCCTCAACCGGACTCTACCGAGAAGAGAATCGGTCCGCGAGGCACAGGTGGGTCGCAAAAGAGTTAGAAATAACCAGGGAGAAGCATTCCAACCGACCAGAAAGGGCAAAGAGCCCGAGGTCCATAGCAGGGGAGAGCGACCACGAGCACTAGAGCCCAAACCGCTCCAGATCGCATACCCACCACCGACCAACGAACATAAACCGCTCCAGCTCGCCTACCCGATGCCACCCAAGCCATTTCAGCAGGTTCGGCCCCAAGAGAGGGAACACCGAAACACTTTCGGACCGGTCGATCTGCGATACACTTTCAACCTGTCTGCTGAAGATATCCTCAAGGATATATGCAGGGAAAGTTGGTATTCCCGACCACAACCGATCATCTCTCCCCCCAGTCAGAGAGATTCCAAGCTCTTCTGCGCATATCACGAGGATCACGGCCATCTCACTGAGCATTGCCGTAACCTACGATTGAGAATGAACCAGTGGGGCGATGCAGGATACCTAGCCAAGTTCATCAAAGGAGCTGGGAATAAAGGCAAGCAACTGGCCATCGAGGGATCTGACAACCGGCAAGGCAAAACGATCAACGTCGTTCATATGTCACGACCCAAGGGCCCAGGCGGGGAACGATCACGACAACGGCAGCTGGCCCACTTTGGCCAAGTAGCCAAGACATCACAGGCGTCGCCCTCTAAACGACAATGCACTCCACGACGACATCCGCCCATTTCTTTCTCGGATCTTGACGAAGAAGGGGTGATTTACCCCCACGGAGACGCCATTAACCTCCGTGTTCAAATCGGCCTAGACACAGTCAGCAGGGTACTTGTCGACCTAGGAGCCTCTTGTGATATCATGTACAAGGAGCTCTTCGACAAGATGGAACTCAAGCTGCAAGATCTTCAGCCTACCGATGTCACATTGATCGGATTCATCTCCGAAACGACCAAACCTTTGGGTAAGATTGTCCTCAATGTCACAACAGGGTCCATGTCGGTTCCCGTGGAGTTCTTAGTGGTCGACGACCACTCCGGGCACAACGCAATATTGGGCCGACCATGGTTACATGCCATGAAGGCCATACCCTCGACCTATCACCAAAAGGTCAAATACCCGAATGATAGGGGGGCGATCAAGACCGCCAGAGGATGTCAAGAAGATTCAAGACGCTGCGAGGACATCACCGCGACTCTCCAACAACAACGAAGCACTGTGGAACAACCCACCAGCACAAAGAAGCTGATCAGCCAAATATCCAAAGCCGAAAGGGTTGTCGAAGAACAAGTAGGAGAGACACTTAGGAAGGTGTATATCCCGGATATGGACGAGGAGCACTATTTCCTCCTCGGCGATAACCTTCCAAAAAGGGAATCCGAGGAGTTAGAAGCGTTCCTTTTCAGCAACATTGATAAATTCGCCTGGAGTCCTAAAGACATGCCGGGCCTAGACCCCAATACAGCATGCCACCACCTAAGTGTAAACGCCGAGTACAAGCCAATAGCACAGAGGGGCAGAAAAGTCTCTGTACAGCACAGAGCAGCTATAATCGCTGAAGTACAAAAGCTATTGGAGGCTGGAGCCATAAGGGAGGTTTACTATCCAAAATGGTTGTCCAACCCGGTCGTCGTCCCTAAGAAGAACGGGAAGGAGAGAGTCTGTATAGACTTCACCAACCTCAACAAAGCCTGCCCGAGGGACCACTTTCCCCTTCCAAGGATCGATCAACTGGTGGACGCAACAGCGGGAGCAGAACGGATGACCTTCCTTGACGCGTACTCAGGATACCATCAAATTCCCCTCGCCCGCGAAGATCAAGAAAAGACTTCGTTTATCTCACCTTTGGGAAATTATTGCTATACGGTAATGCCGTTCGGCCTACGCAATGCAGGAGCAACATACCAAAGGATGATAACAAGGGTATGTCGAGATCATATAGGGAAAACAATGGAGGTATACATAGACGACATGGTCGTCAAAAGCGAAAGAGCCACATCCCACCTTCAGGATATCAGGAACGTTTTCCGAACGCTGGGCGAGCACAAACTGAAACTCAATGCGAGCAAGTGTGCATTTGGCATCAGCAAAGGGAAATTCTTGGGACATATGGTTAGCCGACGAGGAATAGAGGCTAATCCCGATCAAATAACGGCTCTACGAAACCTAGCAGCGCCCAAGAATAAGAAACAGGTACAAGAGCTCACGGGAATGATGGTCGCGCTGAGCAGGTTCATTAGCCGATCCGCAGATAAGGGACGGCCATTTTTCGAATCACTCAAGAAGGATAGAAAATTCGTCTGGGACCTGGAATGTGAAGCTTCATTCAACAATCTCAAAGAGTACTTGAGGACATTGCCACTGCTAGTAAGGCCGAACAAAGGAGACATTCTGGCATGCTACCTAGCAGTCTCTGCTACAGCTGTGAGCGCGGTCATCCTAAGAGAAGAAGGTCGCGAACAATTTCCGATCTACTTCGTCAGCAAGACTCTGGTCGAAGCCGAAACACGTTATCTACCCTTGGAAAAGCTGTGCCTGGCATTGGTCGTCGCAACCAGGAAGTTGCCACACTATTTCATAGCTCATCAGGTCCGGGTATATACAAAGTTTCATATTAAAGAGTCACTTCGACGGACGGACATTAGCGGCCGAGTCGCCGCCTGGGGGGTCGAGCTATCCCAATTTCATATCGAGTTCGCACCCCGCCATGCCATAAAGGGACAAGTCCTGGCCGATTTCGTCGCAGAATTCACCGAAGGCTATGACGAGCCTTTGGCACTCTTTCCCCAATCACACTGGCAGATACATGTCGACGGATCAGCCACCAAGGACGGATCAGGAGCAGGGATCGTCCTAAAGTCTAGAGAGGGAGCAATCATCGAGAAAAGCATAAAACTGGGCTTCCGAGCTACCAACAATGAGGCAGAGTACGAGGCCATGATAAATGGCATGCTTATTTCCCGGTCCCTCGGATGCTCCCACTTAATTGCAAGCTCAGACTCCATGCTCATCGTCAATCAAGCCATCGGCGAGTACCAAGCGAAAGACGATAGAATGATCCTCAACCAAGAAAAAGTCCAAAGCTTGATGGCCACATTCGAACAGTGCGAGTTAGTAAGAATCAATCGCACCGAGAATGCACATGCCGATGCATTGGCCACCCTAGCCTCGACACTAACATTGACCGACACCCGGTCGATCACAGTGGAACTACTGCCGACCCCGAGCATAATAAAAAGGGTAAACCGGGTGACATCGATACAGTACGAACTAGGATGGATGGAGGACATGACCCATTATCTGCGAAATGGAACGCTTCCGGTCGACAAGATAAAAGCGCTGAAAATTACAAGAAAAGCTCCTCGCTTCTGGCTATCCGAGGACGATAAACTATATAAATCCAGTTACCAGGGACCACATCTACTGTGCGTCCCGACCGAGCTACAACTGCCGGTCTTGGAAGAAATCCACGAAGGATCTTGCGGAGCACACATCAAAGGGCGATCCCTTGCAAACAAGGCAGTGACCCAAGGATACTGGTGGCCCTATATCAAGCGAGACGCCGATGCATACGTCCAACGATGCGACAAGTGCCAACGATTCGCCAAGATACCACGGCTCCCTTCATCTATGATGACCTCGGTATCAGCACCATGGCCGTTCGCTCAATGGGCAATCGATTTGGTCGGTAAACTCCCAAGAGCACCTGGGAATGTGGAATATCTGATCGTTGCGACTGATTATTTCACCAAATGGGTCGAAGCTAAACCCCTCCGAGAAATCAAAGCCAGCAACGTCAAACAATTTATTTGGGAATACATCATAACTAGGTTCGGAATACCGTACGCTATAGTCGCCGACAACGGAACCCAGTTCAAAGATGCCAATTTACAGCTGTGGTACGAGGAACTCGGTATCCGAAAATTCTATTCGACGCCGACATACCCACAAGGGAACGGGCAGGCCGAAGTGTCAAACCGAACAATATTAGACGGCATCAAGACCACCCTTGAACAGGCAAAGGGGAGGTGGCCCGAGCGGCTACTCAACGTTTTATGGTCGTGCCGAACTACACCCAAGACGGGCACCAAGGAAACCCCGTTTAGCTTAGCATACGGTGTTGAGGCCGTCATACCGTCATACCGACAGGAATAACGAAATAACAAATGATTTGGCAAGGAAAAATCGATCCAATCAATTAAATAGCAATACGGCAATGGAAAGGTACAAAACAGGAATAAAGAAATCACATATATAGTCCTCGCCCGCATTACGGAGGCAACAAGAAGATCAACGACACTAAAGAGATTCATTTAAGAAGAGCTACTGCAGGAGGAGCACGACGGTAATTGACCGAGTTCAATCTCTTCGTCATCAGTCGTTGTGTACCCATCAGACTCATCACCATCAAAATGCTCCTCAGAAATGAGGGCATCAAAATTGGTCGTATGAGCCCCAACACAAGTCAGCGTTTGAAGCCGCGCGTTGAACTCGGCTTCTTTGGCGGACTCGTGAGCATCCGAGGCCATTTTACGGCGATCATCGTCAAAGGAGAGGTCACGGCGAGCTTTAATCACAGCTGCGGAAGCATCGTATCTGGCTCGGGACAAACGGAAATACTTCACCAACACGTTGGCCTTGGTCACAAACAACTTTAATTTGCCGAAGTACTCGCCCTTTGCACGCCAATATCGATCCAAACGACGCTCCTGAACCTCAACAGCATGCTCGGCACGGCGAACGTATTCTCGAAAAGAGGCCGCCTGGGTTTTCAGCTTGGTCCGCAGTCGAGCACATTGGTCGGTCAATTTGACATTTTTGCTCATCAAAACAATGTAGGGCCACCTGTCAGGCACCTCACTAGCCACACCAGATGAGACCTCGTCCCGGGCAGCACCAGTAGGTCCTAACCCCGGGTTAACTAGGCATGGAGAACCAGCCTGGTGCGACATAGTAGCATGTGCCTATAAAAAAAAAAAGAGGGGGGGAGACGAACGAGAAGAGATGAATAAACAAAAAAAAAAAAAAAAAGGGAGAAGCGAGAGATTTTTTTTTTATACAAGCTACAAAGAAAACAACAAAACAAGCTATTTTACTAATCCGACAACCCCTCAACAGACGCCGAAGCCTCTACCACATCGGCAAAATGAATATCTCGCAATGAATTAATTTGCGTCCCCAAACGCTCACGAATGACCGCCTCGATTCGGTTCAAGACAACAGTGGTTTCAGTTACCCCGGCCTTCGCATCCACCATGCGCTCTGCCCGGGACACACCACTCATTCCTTTTATATGCTCCAGCACCTCTAAGGCGCGATCTCGGGCCCAATACGCTTTGGCAAAGGATAGCAGCAGATCCGCGTCCTCGAAAACGGCCCCAAGGACCAAGCTCAAGCTCGTCACACGACCTCGGGCTTCATCACGAGAACGTCGTAGGGCACTGAGAAGTTCCTTTGCTTTACCCTTATTTGCCGTATAATGGGCGGTCTTTTTACTAAATTTCTCTCCCAAATCACGTAACTGGATCGCCAGGTTGGAAATATGAATATTCAGACCCTCGATTTCCTGATAGGCACAAGTCAATTTCGCGGTAAGGGACGCGTTAGACCTTTCCAAATCCTCCATTACGTCACCTACACTACGACTAGGCGAGGTCCAGACCACCATGGCAAGCGGGTTATTTGGTACCTGACAATATTTTGTTTTCATATCCTTCAAAATATAACGACCATCAAAAGAAATTCACCCAAGCAAGCCCAACAGAAAGAAACCACAACACCTATATTATCACTTCCCCAAAAGAATCTGTTTCTAGATACAAAAGAGACCAAAACAAAAACAAAAAAAAAAACAAAAAAAACAAAAAAAAAAAAATATACATAATGCTAGAAAGATAGTCAAGGTTCCACCTGAGGAGATGCTGGTGGGGGAACAACAGTAGCATCCGGTCGAGGAGTGGACGCGGTCGACATAGAGTGAGGACGCAGCGCTGTCGAAATTGTCTGCCCCGGTAGCCGAGGAAGCTCTTCTTCACGAAGATTCGCCCAGTCCAAGGGTTTCGGCGGTGCACCATGCGGACACGGATACACCAACTCCGACCACGCCCTATCCGACAGAGGAACATTCGCGAAATTGAGCGCCCGCACATGAGCGCAGTATATAGAAAAGTTGGCCATCATCGCTAACTTTTTCCGCTCCTCCGCCTGTGCCGTTTTCAGGGCAGACACCTTAGCCTTTTCGGCTTCCACGTCCTCAGCCAGGAGCAAGTTCTCCTCCTCTAATTCGCCGTACTTAGCGGCCATGCTCTCTTTTTCCACCCTCAATTTCTCGACATCCTCGGTCAGGTGCAGGAAGTCCACCGACAGTTTGTCATAATTCTCGCCCAGGGTTTTCTTCTCGGCGACCAATTTCTCCTTCTCGGCCACCAGATTATCCTTCTCGGTCACCAGCTTCTCTTTCTCACCCTCTAGAGCTCCCAGCTGATCCCGTAGCGTCACGGCACTCACAGCAATCTGCACTTCAACACATTAGTTTCCAAATAAAATACAAGTACCAAACCTATATAGTGCAATACGAGCCCCACGTACCCTCAGCGCATCCGCGTGGGCCTGCTCTATAACTGACATTGTAGGTTGGGCAGATAGTTTTTCTGCATTCTTGAACACAAGGGGTTTCAGAGCCGTATACCCCATCTTCAGTGTTCTCGGTTGATCCAGCAGTTCACCCCTACATCGGTCAATGTACCGGGTCATTGCAACCCCGTCAACCAACACCTTCTCGGATCCGTCGAGAGCCTCATCCTCGACACCCGTCACAACATCCCCGGCATTCTCTTCGCTGCCTTCCATCTCCACCCCCACGTCCTCCTCCAACTGCTCAATCTCAGGGGCCCTATGCTCGATCTCTTCCTCATTACGGAGGGGCGAGCACACGGACAAATCTATCGGACCCTCGGTGGGGATAGGCGAGATGACCGGCAAAGTCATCGTACCCTCTCCCATGTTCGTCGACCGACCCCTGAAACACAATAATACCCATAGACCGGGCAAGAGCGAGGGTAACCAATGGAGAAGTCAGTAGCTGAAACAAGATGACTAATAAAGCAAAGCACTAGCGAACCAAATGACAAACAACCAAAAGACAAGAAAATCATAATACATATACACATACCTCGCCCGGAGCAGAGGCATCCTCGGCGGTGTCCCCTTGAGCAGCGGCACACACCCCCTCGCCCGAGCCAACGTTAGCATCTTCCTCGGTAACCGATGTATCGGTTCCCCTAGCCCTCTTCGTTGTTTCAACGACAGGGTCAGCTGCACGACGCTTAGAACGAACGGCCTTTTTTCCAAGCCGAGTAGCACATCGAGCCTGGACCACCTTTAAGAATTCCTCCTCGGGCTCTTTGGGGATCTCGGGTGCCGGATTTCCCTTGGTCACCGACCCCATAGGGTAACCGAGCAACATGGGAGCCGTACGACTCGCAGGATCCGGCGTAGGTCCAGGCCCCCACCATTTCCAAAGAGCTAACAGAGCCTCTACATTGGGGGCGCCGAGGTCTGACATGATGGGAGCATTGGTCGCCGGTCCAGGAATCTGGTGTCCCGCACAACCCCATGCACCGGAAGCAATTACAATACCAAGATTACGCTCTTTATTGGTATCCGGCAAACCGATAACGAGCCGACAAAAGGCACGCAGAGTCTTCAAATACGAGCTACGACGCTCAAAGCTCAGACTATAGACTCCAAAGACGTCCTTCAGTTCAATCGGTATTCCGGACAACTCCGATAGCCTTTGGATACCATTCAGAGTACGGTAACCATTTAGGGCCAGTTGGGCCGGAGCAATTTGGACGGCCTCAAAGAACGAAGCCACCCAGTTTGTAAAGGGCAGTCGAAGACCCCCAGTGAAGAATGCCGAAGAACGCACGGCCACCTCGCCGGCAGGTACAAATCCCAGCACCTCCTCGTCAAAAATAGGAAGCCGGATATGTATGTTGTCAGGTATTCCGGCGAGTTCTTTAAAATCCTTCTCCACGAATGTGCCCACTTGTGCCACACTTTGGGTCAAAATTTCCTATACAAATATCATCAAAAGTCCATCAATATACTAACCAAATACACAAACCAGAACCACATCAATAGAACGAGAGCCACCACCCCCCCCCCCACGCACATTACATCAGAATCATCAGACATATATAGATAACCTGAACCATCTACCAACGACACACCTATGACCACAACGACAAATCAAATACAACTCCTAAAAGAGGGAAGGGGGGAGAACAAAAAATCACTTACAGTAATCATTATGAGCAAGCAAGCGCGAAAAGCAGCAAGTCTTCCAACAAAACCACGAAACCCTAGATCAAGCGGCCGAACTCTTTTCCTTTTTGGCGGGAAGAATATGCTTTAGAGAGAGAACGATATTTTCTTCAGCGAATTCTGTGATAAAAATAAACAGGATTACTTGGCACAATAAAAAGGAGTGGAGTCACAAAAGGAATAAAATAATAACCGTCCTTTCGTGTAACAGAGGTTTACCTTTTTCCAACCATACGAAAGTCAACAACCGCTGCTCTTTTCAAACATATACACGCTCCAGATTTCGCCACGTCAGCGCGTATCCCACTACCCAAGGAAGTTCACATCATTAGACCTAAATAAACGGCCAGTGGACCCTACCACGAAAAGCTTCTCACATACGCTACCACTACTATCACACCGAGAATATCCCCCGATTAAAGTTCTTCGACTCCCCAACCAATCCTTAACACAAGGGCACACCGAACAAAGTGGACGAAGACCGTTTCTAGCTTGATAGCAGGGAGCATCAAGTCTAACAACGCTCTCCGGGGGGATAACCGGGCATATTGTTCGGTGTATGATCAGAAACATAAAAGAGAAGCAAACAGGAAATAAAATAGGACAGAATCAAATGCAAGACAAGTTTTATTCATCCACAAAGGGGGAAACACAAACAATACAACAGAAAAAGAAAATACACCCATCCTACTTTTTCGAACTATCCCCCATAGCAACATCCCTCTTCGCCAAAAGTTCCTCCAGACGCTCTTTCTCCCTAACCAAACGAGAAATCGCCATCTCAGCCTGTTTCAAGGCGTAAGACTGAGACTCGCATTTTTGCTCGGCCTTGAAACGAGCAGTGCCCTCCTCGTCCCAATATTGTTTAAACCTCCTCGCTTCAGTCCGAGCACACATGAGATCATGTTTCAGCCATGACATCTCAATTTCTTTTAGTTGAAGAGGAGTCAAATCCTCCTCCCCAAAGCCAGGGGGACGAGGTAGCAAAAAGGTAGGCTCCTCTTCCATAAGGGCTTTCTTTTTGGAGGCAGACCTAGTGATGGGAGCCATCTCACGCAAAAGCAAATTATAAAATTAGAGAGAGGTAGAAATTGATAATGAGATACAGGCAATAGGGAGCATTTATAGAGAATCAAAAGGCACAGAATACGAAGCGTTACAATGGTTCACAAGACAGGCACGAGACACGAAAAGATACAACTGATTCATCAAATACAGAAGATAAAACACAAATGGCAAAAGGGGAAATACAAAAGAAAACCAGCCCAATCTAAGGATCAATGGGTGGAAAAACCGAACTGCCAGACCGAGAGAAAGTAAAACGAGCAGAACAATTCAACCGAGCTTGGTAGGAATCGTTCATAGCGACCAAATCGTCATTCTCCGAGGAGAGCCTGTTGTTTTCCGTAGTAAGAACCCTGACGCGCTCCACGAGCCGAGCATTCTTTACCATTATGCTAGCTAGGCCTTGAGGAGAGTTGTCAAACTCATCTTGAGAATGGTCCCAAATTTCCTCGGCATCATACCAGGAGTTGGCCAGATGGTTTCTCTGCAGCAACAAGTGATCGAGCTGGCGACTCAGTGCCGAGATCTCGGTCCACTTCACCGTCTCTTCGGGATAAGAGCCGAACAAGCTCAAGGCCAAAACGCCATACTCTTTCTCAAGCCTTGCCATCCGACGGCGGACCCGAGATACCTCAGAGTCCAAGCCCTTCATCTGAGCATGATATCTCACCACAGGTCCAGACATTCTGGGAAATTGTTTAGTACGGAAGAAAATAAAGGGCTAAGGAAGAGAAAAGCAAAAAGAAAAAAAAGAGATGATAAACTACCAAAGAAAAAATTAGTACTTATAGAACGGAGAGTATGATATTTCCTGACATGCTGGGGGGGGGGCATGCACATTTCCTGACCTACTAGGGAGCATGCACATTTCCTGACCTACTAGGGAGCATGCACATATGTTTGACAGTGATGGGGACATCTACTGACATCTGAGACTACAGTGCAGAAGAAATAAAGACGAGATATTCAAAGATCTAGATTCCAGACAAACAACAAACCACAGGTACAATATAAAAAGAAATGCAAAAAGAAAAGGGCAAAAATACTTTTCATTAATGAAGATGGAATACATCATTGTTCATTACATCAATAGACAATATTACATCGAGGTCTGTTACATCAAGGTCTATTACATCCGAGATAAAACCTATTACATCCGAAAAGATCTATTACATCCGAGAAGAGCTAATACAGAAGATCAGGCAAAGGATCAACTATATCAGCTGGCCAAGTGAGCAGGAGACGCCAAAAAGAAAAAGTAAGAAGAAAGAGAAAGGAAAAGCAAGAAGAGGAAAAGAAGAAGAGTGCAAGAAAAGAAGGAAGGGATAAGAAAGAAGAGTCAAAAAGAAAAATGACCAACCCTAAATGTAACACAAAACCCTTTGGATCAAAGGGCTGATTGTTACATCGTAGTGGTGCATAAAAAAAAAAAAAAAAAAAAAAAAGAGTGATGGGAGAGAAGATAAAGAAAAAGAAAGAGGAGGCACAGAAGAAAAACAGATGAGAAGAAGATAAAGAGACGAAGGAGACCGACAACTAAAAAGGAAGTCAATGAAACAAAAAAAGAAACGGAAAAAGAAAAGAATAAAAAGTACGAGAAAACAGAGTATAAAAAAAAACACAAGAGAGGAAGAGGAAGAAATGATGGAAACGGAGAAATAAAAAAAAAAAAAAGAAAAAGGAAGAGATGGGAAAAGATGGGGAAAGAGCAGATAAAAAGAAAAAAAGAAGGGGGAAGGTTAGGGGGAAGTCGATCGGTATCGATGAGAGGGCCCGGCAGAGACATCCCTGTCCCTCAGTGTCGGGTTCCCCCTTAGCATCTCATTCTCTTCGACTAGAGCCTGACGAGCACGTCGGCAGTAAGCCAGTTCGGATCTTAGCCAAGTTAATTCCCGAACCATCTCGGTATGGTGATAACGCATCACCTTCAATTCCTCCTCGGCATCCCCCAACAGCCTTTGTACATGGTTATAGGAGGCTTCAAAGGCCTCCACTTGCAAAGCTAATGCTGATTGGGTGAAAGGACCAGACATCTTAGGGAAATTATAAGATGAGGGTCTATATATGGGGGAAAATAATATGATGAGAAGTGTGGATGTAAGCATGCTGTAAGCAGGTATTTATAGATCAATTGTATGAGGGCTGGGATTGAGAGTCGCAACCATTCGCCAATGGGTATTCAGAAGCGATGACACTCAAAAGAGGTGACTGTTCAAGAAAAACGTTTGGATTCCCAAAAGACTCTAAAGAGCGTGAGTAATTAAAAGCCACTCCTGTTCAAGAAACGTTTGGATTCTTACCAATATTTAAAGGGAGTAAGTAATAATGGCATTGAAACACGTGTCGTTTTTGGGAAGAGCAGCGGTTCAAATAAATATCCCAGATCTTTTGCGCAAGGCTCAAGAAAACTCTGGTGAATAGGATTTTATATGCACAAGGCTCAAGAAATCCTATTAATCCCTAGATATAAAGAATAAGAAGGTCCAATGGATAAGATCAAACGCCAGGCCCAAGAAAAGCATTAATGAGGCCACAAGCGTGCGCAGTCAAAATAAATTGCATTGGGAAAGTAATTCAGATATAAACAAGAAAAAGAAATCTTTATTGATTGGTTGATACTTCGTTACAGAAGAAGCACAAAGAGGAAATACAATGAATACAATAAAATCATTTCATAGAAGGGCCCGCTTCGTCATTCGGCTTCCTTTTCGACCGAGCATACACTTCCTTAAGGGCCAATTTGTAAGCCCTCTTGGAAGCAAGCTGCCTATCTCTGGAGGCCTCGAGCTCTTTGATCCGGGCACGAGCACGAATACTGTCGAGCAAAGACCTCTGGTGCTCCTTCTCTAGGGCATCCAATCGCTCGTCTAGTTCGGCGGCCCGACGAGCTTCCACCGACAGCCGGGCAACCCTCTTCTCGAGATAACGCACCTTCTGAACTTTCTCTTCCAGACGGGCAACGTATTCAGGAAGGTTGTCACCATACTTTTCGAGAGGAGAAGCCATTTGTTCGCTAATAAAGAATGAACTGCATAAAAAATACTGGGACAGTCCCCTTTTATAAGAAGAAACAAGGAGTAGGTCAAAGGTCATCTCGAATAAATACAACCTCTTGAACTTCCCAAGAGCATTAAAGGCGAATTAACCACAGTTCCAAATCCAATTAAAGTCATCCAAAAAGACATCAAGAAGATAAACAGACAAGAACAAGGAAAGGAAAATATTTTATTAATTCCAAAAACTTCGATTACAACTGAGGAGAAGACTCCCCATTCAAGAGAAATTACGACAGAAATTACAAAAGACTAATTATTTCGAGGAAGAGCCTTCTTCATCGTCATCCGAACTCGGTTTGGACCGAGCATGCAACTCCTTGAAGGCAAGCTTATAGGCCCTTTTTGCTGCCTTCTGCTTAGCCAGATTAGCCTCGAGCTTCTTTATATGCTCATAGGCCCAATCCCGATCGGCCATCGTCACATGATGATCAGAATCCATGGCAGACAACCTTTTCTTGTAGTTTGAAACCTTGGCCACGAGTTTCTTATTCGCGGTACGAGATTTCTTGATTTCCGTTTCTAAATATGAAATATAATTAAAGGAGCTCTCACCAGTAGAACCAGAAGAAGCCATTATGTCACGGGCAAATTAGTAGTAAAATGCCTAATTATGGAGGGAGCACACCCCCTTTATAGGAGTTTTCCTCGAAGAAAGATATTAGGATAGGAAACATTAAATGTGCCCCCCTGGAAACCGTCACGAGTCTATTGCGTTTCTCGATGAAGCATTGGGAAAAACAAGACCGAAGTAACGTTCTCGACAAACCTAACATGACTCCCCCGACATGGAAACCACGCCGAGGAAGTCAGGGAGCACTTGATAGAACATAAAAATTAGACCCGAATATCTTATTTGGGTCATAATCAGCCCACTTTATAACTGGGTATCCAACGCTTAAATGGGTCATCTCATACTTTTTATAGGAATTGAGGTGCTACTACCCAAAAGCCCAAGCCCAATCAAAGGGGGACCCTTGTCTGAAAAACCCCTGGGATGAAGACATTTGTCAATATCCTAGAAGGCGCAGTTGCCTATAAATAGCCAGCTACCCCTCCTAGAAAAGGACCAGAAAATCTATCCAAAAAATATAGAGAGAAGTTAAGAAAAGAGAGAAACTAACCAAAGCATATCACTTCGAGAAATAAACCGAGAAAAGACAGCCGAGCACCGAATAAAAGAGGAGAAAGATCAAGACGAGAGATTAAATAGTTATATCGAGCATAATTGTAAAACCGAAATACTAATCCGAGCAAATGTAATAGTCCGAACAAGGACAATAATCCGAGCAATAATAAAGATCAGGAAGTATCATTTATTCACGGTTGATTTATCATTATATCATTATTGAAAAGCCTAACGCGACCGATCAAAGTTATGGCTTTATCAGTAACTTCAGAGACGGAATGCATGGTAATTTATCAACTTTATGCTAACAAGCCGCAGCCGCTGCTGATCCATGCATTCAACTCTACAGGTGCCACCACCGCAAAATCCGATTCACCAACCCTATAGTGAGTCTTTCATCGGACACCATGCCTTCTTTGCTCATGAAATCAGTTCATTCGTCACTGATACAAATGAAGAGATGACAGGAGAAAGAGAGGGGAACAGTGGAGATCGCCCCTGATGTATAGATGACAAAGAGAGCGAGGAAAGATGAGAGATAAAAGAGAAGCCCTCTCCTGACGACTTTGACTTCGCTAGTCGATGAGGCATAAAGACATGAGAGAGAGAGAAAGAGTTTTTTTTTTTTTGTGGGGGGGGGGGACTTTGGTGGAGGAAGTGTGGACTAAATTGTAGCGAGAGAAACTAATTGAGGCAAATGAACCGAAATAAAATTAGACCCCTTTATATACTCGTTTAAAAAAGTCAAAAACCAAAACAAGTTTGAGGGGAAATACGGTTTTTAAAAACACTTGGTAGGAAAAAGTAATGCAAAAAACGAATTGTTTTTTAGACCGGAATGCATCGGATTTCTTTTCTTGTTCCAGATTAAAATGTTTACTACGGATTTCGGATGGTAAGTGCAAAAACATGTTAAGAACTTATTTCCATTTCGAACCCAAATCCAAATCCCAACTGTTCTAAACTAGCCGACCCATTTTTAAGTTTTACTGAAGAAGGAAATAAACAACTGAAACCAGACTGTATCAAATGGAAACATAGACTTTATATTCTTATAAGTGTATATGATAAATGTGTAGTGCTTCTTCATGGCAACCTGGTCATATCTTCAAAAGTTTTATGATAAGATGCGTAGTGCTTGTTCAAGAGGCAAACTAGGAATAACATTATTAGAAAGAAGAAGAAGAAATACTGCTTATTTGTCATTTTAACTAGGGTAGCAAGAAAAAAGAGTGAGAGGATACAAGTGGTTTCTCAATTCTTGTTTTTTTTTCATTTTTATCGCTTTTCAGTATGTTTCGAGTGAAGACATGATAGGGAAGAAAACTACCACACGGTAAATAAGAACCTAGACGTGAAGACATACAATAGCATATACTATTAATCTATTATATTTCGATTAAAACCAAACCAAACCAAACCACTTCTGTTAGGTTCGGTTCCGATCAATTTGGTTCTTCAAGGTTTTCGGCCTGCCCTACAATTTCACTATTCAATATGTATCTATATATAGGGAAACGCAATCGACATAGAGCATATGATAATTGAAACCAACATCTAAACAACAAAAAAGACATTGCACGATCACAAAACACCAAGAACATAACTCTTGTGAAGAAGCAAAGCACTGGCTAATACCAATATAGGAGTATCAAATAGATGGTCATACACTTAAAAGCATATGATAAAATGTCTAAAGCTTCCCCAGAAGCAAATTCGAAATTGCATTAAAACAAGGTCTTAATTCATCTTAAAAAGCAAATATAGAACCCACTAAAACGGGCTTTGTTTTTATGCTGAGGCAGAACCACTGTGCTTGGAGATAGTCTGCTGCAGCTTCTCTTTCACAGCTCCAACAACCGTATCCACAACTTTGCCTTCCTTCATGAAAAGAAAAGTCGGCATTGCCTCAACTTTCATCTCCTCTGCAACAGCCTGAAAACAATAAAAAAGAAAGGCAGCAATTTAGAAGAACCCAAACTAATGAGGCATCAACATTCAGTATAAAAGGATAAAACTAATTGAAAACTAGTCCTTGTCTGATTGCATCTTTAATTCATAGAAGTACAAGATTATACTTCTCGAGTGGAGGTGACATAACATAGATTTAAGTATTACAGATCCATTTGTCAATTATAATTGTCAATTATAAAAGTATACTCGTCGTAAGAAGAAGAGTTGAAACCAATGTTTTAAATACAAAATGTAACCATAGTTTTTTCTGCAACAGCTTTAGTTAAGTGTAAGCTTTTTCAGCGTGACAAGGATAAGTATTTTGAGCTTTTCATAAAGTTTCTTTTTGCCAAAAAGAGATAATAGCTTTTTAAGCTTTAAAGCGATCTTAAAATAGAGACGATACTACCCTTGCCTGATTGTCTCTTAATTCATGTAAGTACAAGATTATACTTTCAGGTTGAGGTGAAATAATATAGATTTAAGTATTATAGATCTGTTGTCATTTACTATATAAGTATACTGGTATTAGTAAACAAATAATCACACCGGTGTTTTAAAAGGCGAAAATATAACTAAAAACATTTTCTGCAACAGCCTTACTGAAGCGTAAACTTTTTAAGTGTGACAAGGATAAGTATTATGCGCTTCTCGTAAATTTTCTATTTTCCTAAAAGAGATTGTAGCTTTAAGGCGGCCTCTTAAAACAGAGACGATACTAATGTAAGTTTAAACAAAAAAAAAGATTTAACTTTATACTTCTAAAAAGCATACGCTTGGGACTGTTGTTGTAACTAGAAACCATATCTGCATTTACAGCTCCAAGTTAAAAAGTACCAATAATCATGTTAACTCGTCAAACAAGGCCTGTAATATGTGTTTAGGTTTACTCACCTGAAGCTCATCGACGTCAATTTTAAGGAAGGTAACATTGGGTAGTTTCTTAGCCAACTCGGCCAAAAATGGCGCAATCACACGGCAAGGTCCGCACCATGAAGCAAAGAAGTCAACAACCACCTGAATCAATAACACATTATAAATCGATCAATGATAAACATCAACACACATACATAAATTAATAAACTATTAGAAACAACAACACAATCAGAAACACAAAAGTTTACATTCAGAGTTGCTCAATAGATATAGATCTCGGATTCTCGGGTTTTTTTTATACAAAATGAAACTGTAAATTTCTATCTGTGCTCACAAAAAAGGTTGTGCATTCCAACTAAGTGAAATTTCCAAATCCTACTATGTTTCTCTAATGATGTAGTTGGCTAAGTCACATATTATACCAAGGATAAAAAACAAAAACGGCAAGCTTGAGTTAGATGGTACTGCAGTAAAAATGCATTCTTAGCGACTCTAAGGGCAGCTAAACGTTTATTACCAGCTGAAACAAATAACATCAAAGAAGCTAAAAGTTATTTACAACAGTCTCTATCTCTGATTTTGTTCTTATTCTTTTTCCTATGTTTCAACATTAGTTGCATATGTAGATTGCTTGACACCAGTGATAATTAGTTATACTCCTATTACTATTAAGTATCTTGACTTAGCAAATGACATAAAAGAATAAAAACACTGCAGAAAAAATAACAAACGAAAGAATGAACAGCAAGCTATAAACGTTATAAATTCACTATTGTACTAAGGCAATGACAAAGTAATACTTATGTACTCTTTATACTAGACAGTGAATTGTAGTACAAAGAAAAAACTCAAAAAGAGTCGAGAAGAATCCCAAAATAAATTTTCAAAAGATATTAACCTCTTATAACAAAAACATCTAAGTTCTAACTTGTAACTTCTGAAAAGGAACTAAATTTCCTTCTTCCGTCTCACTTATTTCCCTCGAAAAAATCTGAATCGGGCCTGGAGTTTGTAAGTTATTACAAATATGTCAACACGAAATTAATGGATTCAAATTCTCTAGAGTTCATAATGCACTCACATCGTCTAGAGTTTCATCGAACGGATGAAATTAAAACAATCCAATGGTCTAGATTTATGCGTGAGTTTTGTCATTTTCTTTTTATATAATTTTAATATATAAAATACAAATTATGATTTTATAAATTAAAAACTAACTTTACAACACAATAAAAACCTAAAAAAAATTATAGAACCCTAGTTGAGACTACCCTAAATTTAAGTATTATTTAAAAATAGTAAAAAAGATCAATGATTTTAATATATCTTATTTTATACATTAAAATTATATAAAAAGAAAATGACAAAACTCATGCAACCCTTTAGGAAAATTTTAGTATTGAAAATGAAGAAACAAAGGGCTTTTATTATTGAAAATTTTAAATTTTCAAAATACTTATTTTTTTTTTTTTTGCAAAACAATCTCCCAACCCTTTTAGGAAAAAAAAAACCCTAATTAAATAAAATAAAAAAAACTGAAACAGATCTATTCAAAAAACCAGCTATTTAAAAGAAAATTCAGCTAAATACAACCACACCATACATAAATGAAATCAAATGAAGAAAACCCGTTAAATAACCAAATCCCTATCAAAAATATGCAAAATTGAAGAAAACCCATTAATAAACAAAACACCAAAATAAGAGCGTACAATAATCCTACCGTTTAACAAATCAATGAAAAAAATTAACAAAGACAAACCCTGTACATAAATAAAATAAACTAAGGAAATCCACATATTAAATCACCAAATTCCTACAACAAATCTACGCAAAATTAAAAGGAAATTAATTTTTAAAAAAAGTACCAATTTTCTTGATCCGTTGTGGTTATAGAATAAAAAACAAACAACATACAAAAAAATTAATTAAACAAGAAACCCACTAATCAAATCACCAGATTTCAACAAAAATTTTAAAAAGAAATACCAATTTATCGTTGTTTTTTTCGAGATTTTGCTTCCATTCTACAACGGAGTGGCACGCGATAACTTGTCCTTCTCCTGCCATTATTTATCTTATTTTTCTCTCTCTAAAACGTATAAAATCGATATATATATATATATATATTATAATAGCTTTTAGAATATATATATTATATATTTATACGGATTTGGTTGTATATATATACAGCTTTTAGAATATTATTATGACCTAGATATTGGACTATAGTGTTATACTGTTATTTACAAAGTAAAGTTTCATAGTTTTCATCAAAAAATTATATTGTCCTTTAACTTTCTAAGAGCAACCAAGATTTCTTTACATATTCTTTATATTTTGAATAAAAACTCTTTTTTTTTTTTGTTATTTTACATTACCGCTTTATTATTATACAATATTTCAGATTTCCTATTAAGTTTTTCATTTTATATTTTTTTTAAAATATTTTTTTGTGATTTAATATACATACATGTTAAATAAAAGTGAAAAAGTAGAGAAGAGATGAAATTTGAGTAAATCACTTGGTTCATTTTATTTGAGAAACGTTTTGATAATTCTAAATTTGAGGAACGTTATAAGTAACTTGTTGGAGAAACAAAATCGACTTTTTTTTAGTGAATTTTCTCAAAATCTTAGGAAAGGTAACTTTTGAGGATCATGTAGTGGTTGATCTAATAAAATTTGCGTAGCAAATTGTCTGAATTTTTTCTCTATTGTTATAGAGTCGGGCAAGAGGTTTTGGTAAGAGGACTGAATGAGGGTGACACGAGATGAGATTCTAGCTTTTGTTAGACAACAACTTGCTTTCACTCCGTTCAATAATTTAGAAAAATTTGGAAAGTAATGACCGACGGTTTGCTTATACATTCTAGCGGATGATGAAGAAGTTGAACTAATCTATCTACGTCTAACTGACATTAGCACATATATTTTCCGTAGTTTTAAATAAGTTATCACTTTGAAAAGACAAATATAACTTTAATTTGAACGGTAACTTATTTAAAACTACATAAAACATAATAAGGAGCCAACGATGATAGTATACGATTTGAGGTTTGAAAGTTCTTTGAGGCATGCTAGGCTAATAATGCATGATATATATTATGGGTGTGTTTGGTTGGTGTACTATATCAATGGGATACTATTTAGTTGTGAGGTGGGTCATAGAAATGATATGTTTGGTTTGCGAACTGTAACCGGACTAAGAGTACTAAGTGTATTAAATATCCGACTTCCTAGCATCATTTCCAATACTTGGTATGAGTGGTATTACCAAATGAAAAATTGACTTAATTATAAAATAACAAAAAGAACCTCAATTCGTGTTTGCTAAACTGTGCTTATTTGCGAGTTTTGTTTTTTGAAAAAAAAGGACCATTTATAAAAATAAAAAAAACTAACGACATATTAGAAAATGAAAGTTTTTATGTGGGGTAAAATTGTAAAATTACAAAAAACTATATTCATAATCCCATGTTAAACAAATATCGTACTATTAGTCTAGTTCCAAAATTTTGATCGCACATCATTTGTAATACTACCATTATCTCACTGTATTTGTAATACCATCGAAAATAGTACGAGTGACAATATGTTTAATTATTAGTCTTTTTTTTTTCATTCCTCCTCAAAACTACTTAACGAATATAGAAAGCTAAGAGGGTTCTAAATCTAGTTTATTTCTTTTCCAAATATTTTACTTTGTTGAGATCTCCTATCGAGGTAAAAGTAAGTTGTGTTTTAGTTAATCATTTTTTATTTCCTTAAACCAATTACTATAGGTATCTATCATGAAAGCTCAAAATAAAAATTGTGTTAAAGAAATAAAACAAAACACTATAAGCCAATGTTCCTTAAATATTAAGCTACTTCATTTGTAGTTAACATTTGGATGAATAAAGAGATATTTTAAAGCTTATGTGCCTATTTTATCTTAACATGTAAGAAGTGTGAGCAGTGAGCACTTTAGATTGAGGTTTTAGACATAATTTTCTTATGTATAAATAAATCTTAACTATGAGGACCTTCGCAAATATATATATATATATATATATATACGTTATCAAACAAAAGATTAGTATTGGAATTTTTTAATTTCACTTCTGACCAAACTTAAGGATGAAGGAATAACACAATGCAGATTTTGTGGATTCTGACTATTGTCGTCATGTGAAAAGCCAACACAAATCATTCCATATTTCCCCATAATATTTATATACTACTACTATATCGGATTCTTTTGTGATTCCTTTTATTGACATCTACTATCTTAAATTTTAAAATGCCATACGTGTACATTAACAAATAAGAATTTTTAATAAATTTACTGGTTTACAAAAACTTAAATATCACAAAATCAGATATGAAAGATATTAAACATGAAAAATGACATAAGCAACTTCATGATTCACGATTCACCATAAATTGCAGATTTCATGTGCTAAGTATCAACTAATTCGGAATCCACCAAAACACATTAAATATCTACGTTAAGTGCGTCTCGAACATCTTGGAGGACTAAAAGCAAATACATAATTTGCCCTAAATATTAACTTTTATTTCAACATTAATCAAATGTATAAAAGGAATCATTTTGCCACTCAAATTCAACATATAGTCAAAGTCATCATTATATGGTAAAGCTAAAACAACATTAAAATAAAAACTATAATAAGAAAAATTAAAATACAAACTCTCCTTGCTTCATAATGAGAAAACTAGTAAACAAATCCTCAATAATATCAAGTTAGCTAACATTTTTTCTCAGTAGATAATATTAGGGTCGGGTTCGGTCCGGTTTGGTTTTTGGCAAAACCGAAACCGAAACCGAGCATATTTTTCGATTCGGTTTTTTTCGGTTTCGGTCTTTTTATTTTTTGGACCGAACCGGACCGATTTTTTCGGTCCAGTTTCGGTTTTTTTCGGTTATTTTTCGGTTTTATTTTTTATTTTTCGGGTTTTTTCGGTTTCGGTCCTTTTCGGTTCGGTTTTACTGAAAACCGAAACCGACCCGAAAATTTTTCGGTTTTTCGGTTTCGGTCTTTTTCAGGTTTTTTCGGTCTGGTTATCAGTTCGGTTCGGTTTTTCCGGTTTTTCGGCCAGCCTAGATAATATCACAAGTCCTTCCAATCTCTCTTGTGAAATATTTGATTTTTATAGATTTGTTGTTAAAACTTTCACTTGGTATATTATTGTTACCGTTATAGTTAACAATATTCTGTAACCAACTCATGCATTTGTATATAAAACATGCTCTAGCTTATCATTAATATAGTCCAACACTTCGAATGTTTTTGATACTCCTCGCAATGTTTTTCTCAATATTTGTTGTAACTCTGAATACAATTCATTCAAATCAATATTAGAATCATCATCATGCTTTATACATTTCTCAAGTGTTTGACGAGAAGACTCCAATTATTCATCTTGTTCAAGGCATCCAAGAGTACTTCTCCACTTTGGTATTCAATCAAGCGCGCATCGGTCTATGTTATCAGTCTTTCTTCATACCCCGCACTCCTACGGTATAAAACATGACATTCAATACCCTTTCCCCATAGTTGTTTCACTTCTATAGCATATATATATCTATATCTTTTGGGAATGTCTCATTTTAAAGCTAAAAAAAGTTGTATTTACTCTTCAGGCTAGAAAATCGATTTACTGAAAAGATCAAAAAGCTTAGGCTTTAGTGATTTCAAAAACGTTTTAACTACAATTCCGTGTTTTATGACACTGGCATATATATATATATATATACCTACAGAGGACAAAGTAACTTGTACATTTTTCTGCAGGTAAGTACACGCCGCAATACAAATGGCTAGCCAACGAGCTACCAAAGGTTAACAGATCCGAAACTCCGTGGCTAATTGTGCTTCTTCACTTTCCATGGTACAATAGCAATAACTATCATTTTACATGGAAGGGGAAAGCATGAGGGTTATGTGTTGAGCCTTGGTTTGTCGAACACAAAGTCGATCTTCTTTTTGCTGGCCATGTTCGTTCCTACGATTGTTCTGTAAGCACCCTCATCCTTTTAAGCTACTCAGATTCTTTAAATAATGTCAACATGGTACTTGAGTTTTCATTGGCACTTAAATTGGTAGTAGTAGACCCTTTACCTTATTTTTCATAATCATTACATGTCTTGCTATATAAACCGAAGTTATTTGTACTTATGTATGTCTATTGCTATAAGATTACACAGTTTTATCAAGGAAAACAACAAATTGACCCCTAGAGATGAATAAGCTATATTGGTTTCTCCAAACTTCTCTTTTTTCTTCAGGCATTGGGTCTTTCCAACTCATGCAATCAAATGCTTTGTGCCATATATTATCACTTGCCATACAGGATTGACAACATATAAGTCTCTTTTTCAATAACCAGCAATCGCGAAGTTAAACTTAATAAGGTCGAGTCATATAGGGTTGACACATATATGAGTATTTTTTTAAATAATTAGTAGAACAGAGTTTGTATTTACTATCCATTATATTAACTAAGTACATCTTATCATACCAAAAAATTAGAACAGTTTAAGCATCATTGGACAGAAAAAGTTTCCAAATTTCCGTCCAGAGTAGACTAATTTAACTTTCTATCTGTTTGCTCTAGGAATGAGTGTCGAATGTGAAATATAACATAACGGATGGATTGGGCTCACAGTGAAGGATCCTTCTGCCCCAGTCACCATAACAATCGGTGATGGCGGGAATATGGAAGGCATTGCTAGCTCGTGCAATCCAATGTATTACAATTTACTCTTAAGTAGAGAACCCGTAGTTTATCAGATACTAGTTAATTTCATCACCAATATTGTCTGCTTTGCTATTGTGCAGCTTTACACAGCCACAATATTCGGTTCGGTTTATAGAGTAGCAAGCTTTGGTCATGTGATACTCGAGATAAATAACCAGACTCATGCTTATTATACCTGGCACCATAACCAAGATAGTGAAGCTGTTGCTGCTGATTCTACCGGGTTTTACAATAGGTTTTGGTACCCCGAAGATGAAAATTAAGCAAATCTGTTCCTGCAATTTTGAATTCATTAGTTTTTCTGACTTTGTGATAGGTTTTTCTCGGTTTTATGAATTTTAGAACTTTTCTGATTCATTATCTTATGCCTTACAAGAGACTATTTAGTTTTACTGTGTTAGTGTTTCAGTAGCTTTGCTCGTTACTTTTCTGACTTTTTGGCTATTTCATAGATTTGGGTCAATTAATAGCATTTCTGCAGTTCCGGTGAAAATTAAGTGAATGGAACAGAACTAATTACTTTTTTGATGGACTATCTTATTCCTGAATTCTTCTGCCCACAATGGAATCCCGAATTCCTAATTGCGCTACATAAAAAAATGTTACCTAATCCTCTAATAAGCTATAGATCATCTTACATTTATATAGCGAATTTGTATTCACTGTTAGAACTTGAAAGTACTCGAATATGTTTCTCTGAAAGGTAAACGATTTCTTGAGTATTTTCTCACTTTAGAGCCATAATTATTTGAGAAAGTTGATAAAAAAGAATTTCTGACTTATGGTTTTAACGATATCTACTCGTTAAGTGGAAAGAAAATTTGCGGACGTGTAAAGAAAGTTGGTACCTCACCCTTCGGAAAGATGAAAATTCTGAAAACTTTCAAAGATTTTTTCAACCATTAATTCATTGATAATTTGGGTAGATCCACTTAATTAGCATACATGTTAACACGCTAAATAGTTTACTTTGCCCCTTTATTCTCCTACTCATTTGGATCTTGAGACATTCCAACTAGAGAAACTACCATGTTTCTTTTTTCTCTACATCTCTTTTATCCCCATCCACAAACATACTAAAACCTCTCTCAGCTTAGCATTTTAATTATATCCTTTTTACATTAATCCTTTAACATACAGTCTAATTCCTCTCTTTCTCTCTATCTCGGTCCGAGTTCCCAATATGAAGGGACGTACAAGCAAGCGTTCATCGAACGGTTCATACACATCGACGGTAACAACCATTATATTTATTGCATTATGCGTTTTAGGCGTATGGATGCTAACCTCAAACTCAGTAATACCATCACAAACGACTTCCCGAGCTGATAATTCTGAAAACTCGGAAAATTCTGCCACTGAAAATACTCTCCAAAAGGAACCAAAAAATAACGCAGTTTTTGAAGATAATCCAGGTCAGCTCCCTGATGCTGCTACCAAACCGGAGGATGATAATCCCAAAGAGAATCCAGAAAGTGAGGAAACACAACCGCAACAAGTACCAGATGAGATACAAGAGAATCCCAAACAAGTCGAACAAGAAAATGAGAATGATAATAAGGATAAGGATAAGAATAAAGAAAATCCTATTTCTGAGGATACCACGACAACGGAACAGGTTCAAGGGGTAGATCAGGAAACCAGAGAAGACATGTCATCAAATGAAAATCAACAAGCGAATAATGATCAAGAAAACAATCCAAAGCAAAAGGAAATACCAAAGAACGGGAAAGAGAAACCCCGACGAAAAATAGTTAAACCGGAGGAGGATGTTCAAGAGGGGACGAACCATGATCAAGCCGAGCATGACAATCAAAAGCCTCAAGAAACCAGTCCCGTTACTCAAAACGAAAGTAAAGATAAGGGTACGAGTAATACAAACGTAGATGGGAAAATAACAGAAGAAAAGCCGACACAATCAAATACGGACAGTTCTTATCTAGGAGGGGTGAACACGGGAATCCCTAAAGAGCAAGTAGCGAGAGGATCATGGACGACCCAGGTGGACCAATCACAGACCCAGAAGGAGAGGGGAAATGGCGGATCGGTAGGTCAGGATGCGAGCCTTTATGGGTACGCGTGGCAACTATGTAATGTAACTGCTGGTATAGATTATATACCATGTTTGGATAACGAAAAAGCGATAAGTAAATTACGTTCTAGAAGTCATTATCAGCATCGTGAAAGGCATTGCCCTGAAAAAGGGCCCACTTGCCTTGTTGCATTACCAGAGGGTTACAAGACATCCATAGCATGGCCCCATAGCAGAGATAAGGTACTGTACTAGCGTGAGTAAGTTACAGTTTTATACACTCAACTATCAAGGTTTTCGACTTGTACATTTAGATAACAATATAACACCTATTTTATTAGTGAATTAATTTTTGTCTATTATCTAGATTAGCACAGTCCTGCCAAGTTTTTAGTCAAGTTTGATGTACAAATCTAAATGGTGATAGTTGAGTGTGCAGAACTGTAATTTTTATCCCAACACAAAACATCAATTTGACGTCATATTCCATCTTTTCTTTCCATCGTCAGCAAGCGATGTTAGTTGTTGGCTAAAAGGGACTCCAACACTCCCATACTGAGAAAAAACCAATATTTTACCATGTATCTCCAATTTATTTTTATTTTTCGATTTTAGACTTTCAGCAGCCCATAATTTAGAGAAAAAACAGTCCTAGTTCCACCAATCCTAGTTATTAAAAATATGAAATTAGGAAAAAAAACGAAATTTTAAACCTTAATAAAAGAAACTGTTAGTAAGGTCTACTTACAGTTCTGTCCAAGTCAAAATTTTACCATAGCAGAATCTTGATTGGGTGTGGCTTGTCTAATACCATTTGGCCATGAAATTTGTAAATAAAACTTAATTGTATTATTCGTCAAAATATTGTGGTTGTATGCAGATTTGGTATCACAACGTTCCCCACAAGTTGCTAGCAGATGTTAAAGGGCATCAAAACTGGGTTAAGGTTACTGGAGAGTTCCTAACATTCCCGGGTGGTGGCACGCAATTCATACACGGAGCTCTTCATTATATTGATTTTGTCCAAGAGGTTAATTTAATTCTTTTGGTTATGATAAATAGAAGATAAATGCTAAATAAAGTTCACTTCTTAAGATAACAATTAGTAACATAATAAGGTCCAGATAAAGTTTTAAGTATACAATGTCCTTGGCTATGTTACAAATTCTTTGAGTGAGTTCAGATACATAAGGTAAATCTAGAAAAAGATTTTCAAGACACAAAAAGTTATCTGAAACTTGATCAAGTGACATCGATAGTTTAGAATATAAAAGGTAAATCTAGAAATATAATTTCAATACACACAAAAAGTTAGCTGAAACTTTATCAAGCGACATCAATATTGTTATATTGACGAAGGGATGGCTGGAGGAATCAAGATGGAATCCCTTCATTACTAAGGATCTATTGACAAGTTTTGGGGGGATAACTTTAGGATGTAAAATATTAAAGAGGATAAATCAAGAACAACATTATGAGAGCATAGAGAAAAAAGTTCATACTTAAAATTAAAAAAGTGCCATCTTTATGAAAGAAGTGCAGCAAAGGCACGTATACTAAATTTTAATGAGTTAAATTCATCTTCAAATAAAGATCTCAAGTACATAACTTTTAACTCTTAAGTTATTGGTACTTGTTAAAATTTTACAAGTAGTAGTCACATTGTAACAAAAAATAAGAAATACATGGTTGCAGGCAGTACCTGACATCGCATGGGGAAAACACACACGAGTCATACTTGATGTTGGCTGTGGAGTTGCAAGCTTTGGTGGGTTTCTATTCGAAAGAGACGTTCTCGCCATGTCACTCGCACCCAAAGACGAACACGAGGCCCAAGTGCAATTTGCACTCGAACGAGGAATCCCGGCAATATCTGCTGTAATGGGTACACAACGCCTGCAATTTCCCAGCATGGTTTTTGATCTGGTGCATTGCGCCCGCTGTAGAGTTCCCTGGCACGCAGATGGTAAATATTTTATAAATTATTCTATCATATATATATATATATATATATATATATATATATATATATATATTACAATGTTTTAACATGTTTTCTCTATTTTGGTCCAAAGCTATTATTGTTTTTCCTATATAGAACACAAAAACGAAAAACTAATGTTAGGACCATGTAATCATTGGCTCCTTTTCAGATAACGTGCATAATATCAGATCTTGTGATTTAACCCTCAAATTGTTTATCCCTTATATACTTGTTTGTTTCTACCATTTTTACCGAGAAGAATTGTGTTTATTTCTATGAAGGTGGTGCTCTTCTTCTGGAGTTAAATCGTGTTCTCCGACCTGGTGGCTACTTTGTGTGGTCAGCTACTCCGGTATATCAAACAGAAGAAGAAGATGTTCAGATATGGAAAGGTAAACATTTTTATTTTATTTTTGGTACATCGGAATAACTGAAAGGTTATCATTAAAAAAAAGAATAGATTCAAGACCAAATAAACAACCGATGCACCATTTTCTTTCAGAAATGAAAGCCCTGACAAAATCGATGTGTTGGGAGCTTGTTGCAATCAAGAAGGATAAACTTAACTCAGTTGGTGTAGCCGTATACCACAAGCCTACCTCAAACGAATGTTACGATCAAAGGGAAAAAAGTATTCCACCAATCTGTAAAGTTGATGATGATCCAAATGCTGCTTGGTAAGTGTCCATATATCATGTCTTTACTCTGCATAAGCACTACACAAATGGAAATAGATTAGTTTACCATGAAAGTATCCACCAAATGAAACAGTTCTTCCATTTTAATATCATAATATGATTGCACTGGTTTAGTAATCTGAGTCTAGCTAAGAAATCGCAAAATGTAATGAATAGTTCTGTGATGCATGCAGTAAAAATGATGAGAAAAATACTGATTTCAAAACATTGTTACGAATAAGAAATATAGCAATAAGGCCTTGTTTAAGTTGCGGCTTCAGAGCTAGTTTTTTTTCTTCAAATTATAGAAGCTGCAATTAAATAAGAAATGTTCAGAAGTTGCTATCAATCATTGAGTAGTTTTAGCATGCACTAAAAAAAAAAAAACTGGTAAGAAATATGGCAGTAAGGAGAGTAGAGCATAAATCATCGTAGCAAGTTTGATTTCAACTTTAGTTTTGTGCTTTTTTGCCTCTTATTGCTGATATACATGCATTTTGATATGTATTTTCAGTATTCTGATTTCTTTTGTCGACTTTTGATCGGAAATGGCTTTCATGTAGGCCTAGCCCATGAGCAGAATCTTGTCGCCTAATAAAATTTAGGCCTGCTAACGATATCTCTGTGTGTGTGGCTGCAAGGTCTTGTTTGTTAGCAGCTTAAAAGCTCGATTTTTTGCTATCAGCTTTAAACGTGAGATTTTCTTGTTATTTGCTGAAAAAACTAGAAGCCTTGAGCTGGATGGCCCTGTCTTACTCTCATTCTGGGATTTTTTTTTATCTTCTTTGCTTAAAAGCTGCAACGAAACATTGCCCAAGTTTCAATGTACATGAAATTCGCACCATAAGAGAGAACTTCAGAAGTTGAAATAACCGTCATGACTAAGATTTTAGCATCCAATGCATGATCATTTAAAATTATACTCTCAGGTATGTGAACCTCCAATCGTGTATGCACCGTGTGCCAGAGAAAGAGACGGTGAGGGGTTCGAAATGGCCAGAGAGATGGCCACTTCGTGTTGAGACACCTCCATATTGGCTAAACAAGTCCCAAATAGGAATTTACGGAAAACCAGCCCCTGATGATTTTGAAGCCGACAATGAGCACTGGAAAGGGGTCGTTAGCAACACTTACCTCAACGGGTTGGGTATTAGTTGGGACAATGTCAGAAATGTAATGGACATGAGAGCCGTGTACGGAGGGTAAGCCCCTATTTGTTACTACATAACTATGCTAATAGCCGAATCGAGTAGCCGTATAACAAATCATTGTGTACATGAAGTTAACGGATTTTTACTGTCTTGTACACCAACAATGCAAACATTTTGGATTTTGAACAATAACTAACACCTTATTACGACTATATACTAACTTATCAGTTTAATGGATGTTTTGCACTCTACCGTCCAAATTATCAGAAAAATAACCGTTTTACACCTGATATTTGGTGGAAACAGTTTACCGACGTTAACTTTATCTATTAACTTAAATGGAGGGGTACAAGAAATCGTTAAGATAACCGTCTAGTTTACACCTCTAGGAAAACAGCAAAAATCCCCAAATTTATCTGTCTTGGAATTTTATAACCACAACCTAATCAAGTACACAAATTCAATGATGCTGACAGGTTTGCCGCAGCGTTAAAGGACAAGAAACTGTGGGTCATGAACGTAGTCAACGTTGATTCTCCCGATACACTACCCATTATCTATGAACGTGGCCTCTTTGGTATCTACCATGATTGGTGTGAATCATTTAGCACATATCCACGTACTTACGATCTTTTACATGCTGATCATCTCTTCTCAAAGCTTCAGAAAAGGTAACAACCTCGTAACTAGTAAGCCTGTCACATTTGAATTCATTTACATACCTATTTAGCTGATATGAATTGTACCCATCTCACCAAATTTATAGGTGTAGTATAGAACCTGTGATGGCAGAGATAGACAGGATAGTGAGGCCAGGTGGCAAGCTGATTGTTCGTGATGAGTCGAAAGCTGTTGGAAAAATTGAGAATTTGTTGAAATCTTTGCATTGGGAAGTCCACTTGACGTTCTCGAAAAACCAAGAAGGGATACTTAGTGCCACGAAGACCAACTGGAGACCAACGACGTATACAATTCCATCTTAAGAAACGTGGAGATAATTTTACACCATATAGTAACCATATAGCTTCAAATCTCGTGGTGCCATAGATCTTATACATTCATTGTTTAGTTAGACTAGAAGTTTTTCTATTCGATTGCAAATTTTATGTTGATGTAACAGAAATAGTCAAAATGTTGTTATAGGTATTTTCCCTGAGCAAGAACTCAAGTGGAAAAATAAATAATTCAAGATTTTGATTCATGGCTTATATAATTATGGACTATGAACTGTGTAGCAATCCCGAATTTTATGCCCAGGAAATATGCTATAGTTCCAACACTTGGGTTTTGGCACAGTTGCCAGGAATTGCAGTGATAATTACTCAAAATACCTAAGGAAAAGAAGGCAACAAAAGGGCAAATAAATTTCACAGGTCAAAGCAGATGAAGTAAAAAGCTAGCACTGCTTTAAAAATGGGTTAACTAAATTTTCGACATTAGCAAAAACATCATAAAATTACTTCGATATTATCAAGAATAAGGATAATGGTTTATATCGGTCCGAATCCAATGACCATTTGTATCTTGTCTCCACCATGAGATTTTTATTTATGAAATTGCAGTCGTCTACCTCCATTCAATTCTGGAAGAGCATAACACTGCTCTTGTAAATTTTGCCTTGAAAAGAATTCCATTTGAAATAGAAGACTTACGAGCTGTAACATTTGCAGTCTTGACTGAAACGCCAATGTGTAGCAAAAGATCAAGTTTTTTTTATGAAAACGTTCAAAGTACAGCATAGATAAGCATTTTGCAATGTTTCTGGAACCAAGGAGTGAATAATTTTGGCAGCAGATATCGGAAAAAGTAGAATAAAAAAATTCGCCAAACACACAAAACTCAACGAGAGGTATATTATTTCAAAATCTGGAAAAGTTTCCACTACAAATTTTGGATAGTCCATCATAATCGAGTGTGAAAGACCAAGTAGAATAGTGTTTATTTTCCGAGAACCACACCTTATATGATGTTTTCCAGGCACTTTCAAAAACTGTTAGATGCTAAGAAGACAATTCCATCACATGAACATCAAACAAATAAACAGAATCATTTGGAATTAAAATCGAAAGTGCTTCACTCGATATGAGATGGTAGCAACTAATCACTTCCGTCCATTTTCGATCTGAAATGAATCTGTAGCCAATGTTCCCAAAGTTGCATTTTCATATATCCAATGTATATATGCACCAAAACGAAGCATTTTCATAAAAAAAAAAACAGCCAGTTAAAGCAGAAAACAACACGTTTGATTAGAGGAAAACTTATTTTCTTTAACGCGTTGAACCACCTTCTGTTAACTGGCATGGTTGGAATATAGAAAATCAACCAAACCATACAACTAAATGTAAAATCATGCTATACTAGAACTGACAGTACATATGACAGCAAAACACACCCATTACAAATATGCAAAGGCTCTTCATAATTCATCAATATAAATCAAATTGATAAACAATTAGCAGCAACTAAACTTAATCCACAATAACAAATGCAAGTTCCAAAACCAATCCTAGTATCAAATTGATTAAGAATCGGAAAATAAACACAGTATCCCTTTCGTTCTATTCCATCATGAGATCAAATTGATAAACAATACATAAACAATTCAATATACGACATAAATGAAAAGGTTCCACAACCTATCAATTACACATAATGAAATTGATCGAGAATCATTACCCCCACCTTTCCAATTCAATTGTATTTTACAAACAAGTAAATTTGACCGGTCAAAACCATGTATCCAAATTGTCGAAATGAAATTCAAAGGTTAATGATATAATAAACATTTGAACTATCCGATTAGTTTATGAAAGCTTACATCCCGGCAATCTTAATACAAATACTTGGCTGGTCAAAACTGCACTTAGTTAATCATATAATTCAACATCTAAACAATCCGATCAGTTTATGAAAACCTTCATTCCATCGCAATCTGATACAAATACCAGGCCGGTCAAAAACACACGTAGTTTAGCTGTGGGCAACAATTAAACACGTTCAAATCCATGAACAAGACATAATAAATTAGATAGACAACAAATGCAAAAAGTCCCACAAATTTAACTATTTTTTCAGTAATTATCAGGGTGGTCAAACACTAAAATCGATGAGCGATAATATCTGAACCTACAACTTACACTCATATTTGCACTCCATGAACAAATGAAAAAGAATTTTTGCATACTCGATCCTCGCAATTGCATATATAACCATGTACAACCAACAGGGGAGTGTGAAAATCAAGTGCAACAATCATTTCTCAAAATCGATAAATAAATAAAAATCACGATACATGGTAAAATACCCACAACTTGATTCTAAGAAGCCTTATCGGTTTTGTTTTTTTCAATAACAGAAAGCAGTTTGTTATACTGCACCTAGTTTTGCCGAATACAATTAAACCTGTAATAAAACTCAGACAAATTGATTAAAAAAAAAGTTCATTCCACTAGTTTTAATACAAATACTTGGCAGGTCAAAACTGCACGTAGTTCAAGTACACATGTTAATATCACATAATAAATCCAATAGTAGATAACAAATGCATAAAGTCCCACAAATTCAACTATTTTTTTCCCGCAATACATGATAAAATAGCCACAAATTGATCTAAGAAGGCTTATCGGTTTTATTATTATTTTCAATAACAGAAACGAGTTTATTATAATCTTCGAGTTCATCGTAATAAATATCCCAAACACACCTAACACACCCGCTCCCACAGCAATCATCCGGCAACGGCTTTTCCGGAGGTTCCACGGCTTTTTCAGGAGCCTTCTTATTTTCATCTGTTGACGTGTCGGTCCCTGATTGGTTCTTATTCGTCACCTCATCGGACATGATTGTTATTATTGAGGAAGATTTTGTTTTAATTATTGATGGTGTTGTGGTTGATATGTGGTGGTGGTGGAGGTGAATTGAGGTTTTATTGGGTGCGATGCGTCGTAGGGGTGATGAGAATATCATGGCCAATGGGATGACATTATTGTGGTTGTTATGTAAAGGTTTGTAAGGGATCATATGTTGAGATGGGATTTGGTATGCGTTTATTATTCATTAAATCATATAATACAAATGGATCATATCTAGATCCAAACTTTCCAATTCCATCTGATCGGGTCGGATCGGATCTTACTATTAACGGTACTGATACCGAATTAATTGTTGTTTGCAAGGGGTGGGTAAAAAATAGTCAAATACAACTCTAACATAATCCGGGCTGAGTGATCTGTTACGTATCAATCTGATATATATTTTGTAGGTTGGATTATGATTGAGGTTAATCTCACAATATATTTATATATAAATTGTGAGTATTTTAAGATAACTATTTTTCATTCTTTTTATATTTTAGTTTTGTTATTTTTTTGCGAATATTCTAAACGTATTTTGATTGGTTTAATTTATATTTTTATTTGAAAAATTCAATTTATTTTAAAATTTAGGTTAATGATGCAAACTATGAAAAATAAAATACCAAAATAAAAAATTAAGAATCAATCTAAATCTAACCCGTCCAAACCCGCAATTTATTTTTACGGGTTGAGTTGGGTTAGAGTTTTAATTGTAACGGATTGAATTGAGTTTAGTTGATATTTAAATTTTAGCAACCCGTCCCGTACCCACCCGGTTGTTTGGACTCTAGTTGAGTTTTTTATATGGAAAGCCTATGCTTGGTCTATTTTAAAATGCTATACATAGAATGAGTCGAAATAAAACCAAACTTTATTTTGCTCCTAAGTAATTACATAAATACATTTATGACTAATTACTAAAAGTATAATATTTGTTACAAAAACGTGACAGGTAACCAAATATAAGAGATTTCTTACGTAAATGTGGTTGATTTCCAAATATGTAAGATTTGTTACACTAATGTGGGTGATTACCAAATATAAGAGATTTGTTACATAAATGTGACCGATTATCAAAAATATAATTTTTTTATTAATATTCTTTGTAATCTTGTATTTATCAAACTATAACCTATATAAATATTTATTATATTCAATTATATGAAAAGAAAAATCAAAACTTTTATATACTCATGTCTCGTTTTTTAGAAAGGAAAACTTTTATAGTATAAATTGGCGAAATTATACTTTGTATATCTCAGGGATTTACTGTATTTTTGATGAAAAATACAAAAGTGCACTCTTGTGATAGTGGTAGTTATTTTGTTAAACAGTAGTCCGTTGATGTGATAAAATTTAATAGATTGAGCTCCAATTGATAAAAACGTTGGATACTGGTTTGATAAAACATATACACTAAAAGATACTAAAACACTCATTTTTCCCGATAAATAAATAAAACACTCTTTTGTTACCTTTTTTTTTTTTAAATAAAAAAGGGATAATTATAGTTTATTTTACCAACGTATTAGTGGTTAAGAATTTGCATGATCAGTTTACAAGATTAACAATTTACTTACTCACATATAAAACATCTATCAATCAACACAATTTAGTTGATTTATGTCAATTTTTTAGCTGATTTTTGGTCATATGCGATGTTAGTTTTATCTTTAAATCATAATTGGAAACGGTAACGTGATCACACATGACCAAACTTTTCTTAAAAAGTTAACATAAATCAATTAAAGTGTGTTGATTGATAAATCTTTTATAGGTGAGTATGTAAATTGTTAATTTTGAAAGATGAGTATGTAAATTCTTAATCATCAATAAATTGACGTAGTAAATAATAAATTTTCCAATAAAAAATTAATCACCAGCCGAGTCGGCCAACTGGTTTGACTAGATAAATGGTCAGCTCTAATGATATATGTTTAAATTTTTTGACATAAAATCAACGAAACCCATGGATTGATGTCAATATGTCTTTATATACTACTACATCCGTTTCTATTTAATTGTCCATTATGAAACTACGTACAATTTTGACCGGCCAAGAACTTGTATCAAAATTGTCGGAATGAAAAATTTCAAAAGTTGATTGTATAGTTCAAATGTTAAATTTTATGATTAAATTTAAAAAAAATTCATATCGACAATTTTGATACAAGTTATAAGTCGCTCAAAATTGCACGTAGTTTCATGGTGGATAATTAAATAAGAACGAAGAGAGTATGTATGACTGTGTGTCTAAAAGTACTTGCATCAATGTTATATTAGTTTTATGAGGGTAAGGAATGTATTTGGTCTATTAAGAGCATCTACAATAGTGTTGTTATCTCTATTTTTAACTAAAAATGTTAGCTAACAATGTAATTTTATCTCACCATTAGTTGTGTTAAAGTGTATGTTAATTTTATAGATGTTAAAAATAAAAGATAATAATCTTTTTAATTGTTATTACTTGATTACATGACAAAAAAGTCTAACTCATACCCACAATTAGCTGTTATTTCTCACGCATATCTTTTCTATCTCTAACGTACTGCTATTTATTTACTATATTTTGAATAATTAATTTTTAATTAAAATAGATAACATTGTTAAAGTTAAAACTAATGTGGAGTTTTAACTTAATGTACTTATGTGTCATTTAATAGTTTTTTAAATGACGATTTGTCACTAGTTAATAATTAAAAGTTAACAAAACTATTGTGTATGCTCCTCTAAGTTACTTGTGTATGTTTATTTGAATTTTCAAATGAATCAAAGAATTTGATTGATAATATGATAGCGTTAGAAGCGGGCACGAGGCGAACAGTTTTTTTTCTTTTGCAGACGACGAATAAGCTTCATAATGAATGGGTTTCCCTTTTTTTCTAAAAAAAAGCTAAGAGATCCTTGTGCACACCGATTTTTGCTCCCACCTTGTATATAAGAGAAATATGTTGTTTAATGTTTAGGTTACGGGATGTGAGTGTTCTTAGTTCACCAGTAATTTAGGCAGATACATGAGAAATTTGATCAGCTCTGCATAAACTAAAAAGAATTGTAGAATACTATTCTCCTTTTAACCAACATTCATAAGCTTTGAGCTCATTATCATAACAACATATAGAAACAACGTAGGAGCTTGCTTTATTCTTCAGAAATATATAAGATGTAATACAAGGTATAAGATATTATTGCGAATCGAAAATTGGTTTATCACGTTATTGTTCTACTTTCTTCGTTGGCAGCTAGTCATATTATTGCACATTCAAATATCCATACTTCATGTCAAATGGAACCGAGTTTTAATCAGAGCGGCTCGATCTGAATAACTTCTTCAGCTTCGAAAAAAGCAAGAGGAAGAAAAGCCCTATGTAATTGAAGTTGTATGCCATTCTGATAAACTTCAACTTGAAATCGCTCCATGGAGGGTACCTAGCCTCCAATTCGATGAGAAAACTTCTCCTTAGCACTGCCTTTTCATGGCTAAATGTATCGAACGAGTATTTCCCATGATACCTACCAAATCCACTTTGACCCACTCCGCCAAATGGTAGATCATCACATACAAACTGAAAAAAAGGAATAATTTGTTACAACTAACCTAGGAATTGTTGGCTACAACTTTTAAGCCCAAGTTAATTATAATTGCACACAGTACGTAGTAATGTCAGATAACCATATTGGCTACCAAATTAATTAATTCGGCATACCCGTAGGGGTCCTTGCTCAAGTAGGTCAACTTAATTTGAGTTCTTCTTGTTTCTGTATAGCTAGAGCTAAAAGCTAGGTTAAGCTAAGATGAAATGAATTTTTTCTAGCATCAAATAAGCCAACTTTTTGTAATTTTAAAGATGCACTCAAACGCGCCTTGACAGATTCATGCATTATTCAAAACCAGTTTTTTCTTTTATGTAGTCAGCGTATATGGGAAATCGTACCTGAACCATGACATCGTTGAAAGTAAGGCTTCCAGAAGATGTTTCCGCCAAAATCTGTTTCTTGAATGCCTCGTTTTTGGTGAAAGCATACATGGCAAGAGGTTTCGGCCTTTCATTTATGAACTCTATGCCTTCTTTAATATTATTCAACTATACATATAATAACAAGCACAATTTGAACAAAAGTTGTTTGAGAACTAATGGTTTCGTTTATTAAGGTTGCAAAAAGAGATACAGAATAATGCTAACTTACCGTAATGATTGGAAGCAAAGGACCAAAAACCTCTTCCGTCATGATATCAGAATCAAGTGGAGGATTCATCAAGATTGTTGGCTCAATCATTCTACAAAATATAACAGACACATATTGTGTAATGCAAGGCCAATAAAAGAGAAAAACTTATAGTCCAGAGGTGATTTATACGGATATTTACAAATTCTTTTCATCGATTGAACCACCATGAACTATTGAAGCTGCAATGATAGGGTCTTCTAGTATCTTTCGTAGCCTATCAAACTGGCTCTTGTTCACGATCCTTGCAAGGTTCTTCAAGGTGGTAATCTCTTCACCATAAAAACTTGTGATAATCTTTTTCAATGATTCAACCTGGAAAGCAAGGTTTTGTTTTACATACAGATTAAACACTGATTATGTACTAAAATAACAGATGATCTGACTGAATAATACCAGTTTTAATGCGAAATTCTGTTCAACAAGCACGTAATCTATAGCTATACATGCTTGTCCATTGCAGGGCCCCCATTTCCCTCCGACTATTCTTTTCGCAGCCACCTTAAATACAAGAAAAATCAGATTTCAAAGAATAATCCGATTACATCCCTTTCCTTATTTATTTACAAACAACCTTGAGATCAGAAGAAGAGGAAAGTGAGTCGACAATGATCGGGCACTTTCCACCAAGCTCGAGAGTTACAGGAGTTAAGTGGTTTGCAGCTGCAGACATGACAATTCGTCCTACTCGTTGACTCCCTGAATAACATATAATCATTAAAATTATTAGATAAGCAGTAAATAAACTTCACAACAAATAAAATGAAAAACCTACAGATCCATTAAGAGACAAATTTGTGTGTTGGCAGTGGGGTCACATAAGGGATTAAGCTCGCTAATCTACGTACTGATCTCTGTGTAAGTTTGTGTATAACTCAATTAAGCTCCTAACATATATACCCTTTTCAGCAAGACGGGATGGTAATACTTCAATGTAGTCTTCTTTTATTAGCTTTTTCTATTTTTACAACACCGTCTTAGAAACACAGAAAATACCAGTAAAGAATATCTTGTCCCATTTCTGCTGAAGTAGTTGTTGGGCAACGATTGATCCTCCTTCAACAACTTTTATCGCCTTTTCATCCAAGTAAAGAGGTATTGTTTTAGCGAGAAAAGAAGAGCATTCCAGAGCTTGCTCTGAAGTTTTTATCATTACTGTATTTCCAGCAGATAATGCTCCGATTAATGGATCCAATGCAAGTGCTACATATGGATAAAACAAGAACATCAATTTCAATCCCAATACAAAACTATGGTTGACGTACTAAAGAGTTAAATTAAGGATATGAGGAAGGTAGAAAATTATAAATTACAGATAGGGAAATTCCAGGAGACAAAAATGAGTACAAGACCAAATGGTTCTGGTACAAGCTCTCCACTTGCTGGGAAAAAAGCCAATGGGATCCCAGCCTGCTTGGAAATCAAGAGTTTAGCAAAAAAAAATATTTCAGAAAAAAAAAGAACGACAACAACATAGTCATGGATGTAAAGAACTCAATATAATCACTGCAACTTGCAGGATCACTAGTTGAATGGTAGTTGCCTAGTGACAGTTTTTTGAGGGGACCGTAATCTAGAACAAATTATTTGCACATATTTCTTATATTTTTTCATAACTCATTGTGAGAGAAGTGAGGATAAAACTGTAGCATTTTCGTCATCACGTACTCCTCCCCCCACACGGAGTGTATAGAGGAGTGTAAGGTGTGTGAATATCATTACTCGATAATCTATAGATGTTTTGGAACCAATTTTAGGATCCATTTTGTTCTGGTTATGCTAGTGGTGATTCGGTGAACCAACATTTTAGTCGAAATCCAATATGTTTGGAGAAGGGGGCAAAGTGACTTTCTTATGAGGTATAAGGAGTTAAGGGTTTAAACACCAATGTTATTCAAAAATTCATTAATGATTAACTAATGTCTAATAATATGTAATTATAAAACCGTAGAATTTAGCATCTGTCGATTTTATTTTATTTACTATTTAGTAAAACACACATAAATCATACGCAACTTACCTTCTTTGGTGCCATCCATTTCTCAACACAGCTCAATGAGTAGTCAGCTGATTTTTTCACAACACCAACCTGAACAAGAAGTCCCACAAACACAACCTTTAAATGATTTACCAACTCAGTAACCAAAGTTCAAATATTGGATAAATAATAAACAGTAACGAAATAATCAAGAAATTTAAAAATACAAGCTCATTTAAAAAAAATGGAAGGATCTATAATTGTACGAAATTATATTCTCTTAACTTGGATGACATTTTTTTTCTTATTTTATTGTAAATATTTGTACTTGCAGTCCCACAGTAATGAATAAATGTCTATTTTTGATCACAATAAGTTTTAACTGCAGAATATCCTACTGAAAATTTATTGTCTCGTTTTTAACAAATTATATAGTCTGCAAATCGAGAAAGATATATTTGTGTCAATTAATATTCCCAATATAGTAATATTCAGGGACCTGACAAACATCTACAACAAGTACTAATTTTTAGTTGGTTTGTACAAAGTTAGAAGTGTAAAATGTAAATTAACAGTCTAACTTGGTTCAACCAATAAGTACCATTATTATTTATTAGTGTATGTCAATCACTGAATATGTTCAAACTGTAGAAATCAAGCAGAATTTCTATACAAATTAGAAAATTAGAAACTAGTTATATCCAAAATATATACAGAAACAAGAAAACAACAAAATAAGTTCACTTAATAAAAAGAGTAATTCAGTTTACTTCGTCACGGTAAGCTTCGACAGGGTGCTTATTGAGATCTTTGTGAAGAGCTTTGAATATCTGATCTTCATTTTCTTGAATAAGCTTTAGAATTCCTCTAAGTTGGGCCTTTCTCCATGAAACACTTCTAGTTTTGCCACTTTTAAATGTTTGTCTCAGCTCAACCAAACTTTTTTCCAGAACTTCTGAATCTAATTCCATAACTATTTAAAAAAAGAAAATTAGTTCAACTTATATAGTTAGATCTTATGTCTATCTTTGCCACTTTTATTTCGTTATATGAAGTTAATTAAGAGATAGAGAAAGATAGGTGAGAGAGAAAGACATGAGTTAGTTAGCAGGAGTAGTGAGCCATAAATAAGACATGGAAACGTCTCTTGAATGAAATGAGCATAATATAACGATAATTTACTTTTTGAAACTCGTAGGTAAAACGAGTGTCGCTAAAATTAGTAATAGTTTGTTAGGACCAGATTTCTGGTCTAAATATTGTTGATTGTCTATTGGTTTTCACTAAATAAATCCTAACTGTTATTAAGAACTAAGACAGCATTGACAGGTTTCAAGTACCAGTTGCAACCTTAGTTACAACCTACAATGTTAGGTTTCAAGTAACAGTTGCAACCTCAGTTACAACCTGCTAAGACAGTATGAATGGTTTCAAGTGCCAGTTGCAACCGCAGTTACAACCACAGTTCCAACCTGCTGCTAAGCAGAATTCTGTCTTGTTTTATTATTCTACATTACTACTTGCTAAATGTTTATCATTTGTTTTAAAATATGTAGGATATATTCTCAATAAGATCTTAAACGTTTTATATGTGTTTATTGAGAATATCAAAGTGTTAAGGAAAGATGTTTTACTTAAGATATAAAGAGATTAGTTTATAAGGTTGTTTCCTTTTGAATATGATCTCTTCTCTTATGATTATCCTTATCACTTGTTTTCAATCTTTGTTCCTTATCTATATTCAGTATGATTTGTTTAAAGATTGGATGAAATATGGAGTTGAGTGTTTCATATATATATGGGAAGATATTATCTCTAAAGAATATTATCTTCATATGTTTCCTTGTCATATGCAAATACTAATTCCTACAATCAAGCTAGTTATCAATCAGGTATCAACCAATGATGATTGGAGTTAATCCACGCTGAAGAATCACGCATTGATTGGAAAGATTGAAGCCAATCAAATAGAGTCAAAGCAATCATAAAAGATCTTGAAGAAAGAAGATTGATTTGTTCTCTTTATATAGTTGATAACTAAGCTTGTAAAATGTGTGTGTTCTAAATTATAAAGAACTTATTTTCTAGAGAGAATACACGTGAGCTTTAAAAAGAAAACAATTGTGGGATGCCATTGATTTATAAGTTATAGTTATAGAGTATGAGCAATATAGTGATAGGCAGAAAAACCTAGAGAGAGTCTAAGTTTTTCATTAAGACTTGAGTCATATATTGTAAGCTTTTTATAATATCATAATCTGGGTAAGTGCCCCGGAGACGTAGCCTAGTTAGGTGAACTCCGTTGTTAAATGTGCGTGTGAATTATTTTCAAGTACATTTAATTTTAAAACAGTTCTGTCCATTAATACACTTGGTTCCAACTGCAGTTCCAACATTACTTGGAACCTTATACACTTGGTTCCAACTGCAGTTCCAACCCCACTTGGAACCTTACTGCAAAACTGCATCTAGAACAGCGGATAGGAATTTCATAGTTAAGCAACAAAAACTGTTGATAAACTGTTGTTAAATCTAACGATACTCATTTTAACATCAGTTTAGCAATAGATGCTCTAATAATAAGCTGACATTTTATTATAGTGATATGTGAAATTTACTGAGTGTTGCTATTTTGAATAATTTGTAACAGCTTTAATGGAGAATTGATTACAAAAGGAAATAAAAGAGCTAGCTATACCTTGAAATTATAATCAGGCCACAATTTTTTAGACGACTTGATCTCAGTTAGTCACAAAAGAAATCTTCCTCTTTTACAGTTTACTTGTACGTCTTAGCTAGTGACATAAACCATATTATTTAAGTAATGTACGTACTCCAAACTTGGGTTACTAATAACAAAAAATGAATTGGCTATATAATTTATAAAATATAAAAACAAAAAGTAACCAAAAAACAAAGTAATCAAATAATTATTAAAAGTCAGAATCGTTTAATGAATTTAAAATCACAGGAATGTCAGAAGCTAGCAAAAATGTTGAAAATTAAAAGAAAAAAAGGAAAAAAATCTTACTGAAATGTCTCTTTGTTCTCGGTTATATAAAATTAGAAAATTTATTATTTAATACATACTTTCGTACTTAATTATCAAAAACCCGAATTTGTTTTTTATGTTTAAAATTTGGTACAAGTGCATCAATTAATGTTAAAAAAAAGTAGCATCATTTGTAGCTATTTTAAAATAGATTTTAAGCACGGTCTTTTGATCACCCCATTAGCATTGGTTAAGCATGTATGATATTTGTTACAATTACTCTTTTATAGTAATTCATTAACAATTTTTTCGTAAATTGAGTAAATTAAAAACATAAAATTGGTAATACAATAATGTTGTTGTAAGATATTATTGGACTATTGGGCTTGTACTTTATGGGCTCAAGTGGGCTTATAACCCTACCCCTCTATCTATATAAAGAGGGTTAGCGGTATTGTATTTCACATTCATTCATACATTCTGATTAATAAAGTCTCCCTTATTGTTGTCTCTCATACCTCTCTCTATATCTATACATATCTCTATATATATCTATAACGAGCTAATATGTCACACAACACGTTATCGGCACTTTGCTCGCGGAGAATAGGATATACGCTGGCGGATATTGGAGATTTTGGGTAAACGCAAGGATATTGGGTATTTATAAACATTGAGGTTTATCCGGTTTTTTTAGGGTTATGATATATCGACCTTCACCAACATACCGTGCGTAAGTTACCGAATTCAAAATAGCAGAAGTACGGTATAAAATTAATTTTTTTTTTACTGTGATGTTAAAAAATTATATGCTTAAAATAGCAAACATGTAAGAGACTTGTCTGTAGTGTGATATAGTATGAAATAAAGGTCATCATTGATTATACTATAGTACAAATCACATAATAGTAAGACGCATGAATATAAAAATATTGCATGTTTGGTTTGACTTGCTATAGTGAACAATCCACCACTGATTTGAAGTAGCAATATACGTGGAAATAAATTCATTGAAAACTTAAAATTATGAAGTTTCCCAACCATATAATGTAGTCTGACGTAGACTAAATAATTGCTTAATTAGGATTCAATCCTAATAAAAGGGTAACGCACACATCAACTGACGTAATTACCATATGTGAAGATCTGCATATATATTCGTATTACCTTATGGAATCAAATGGAAAGACAATTGTTACTTGATTTTTTGATAATTTGTACGTGCTCATGTATGTAACTTAACTAACAGTAGTAAAACTTTTCATGGCAGTAGCCCATGGATATGGAATTGAAAATTACATTGTTATGGTTATATCAGATTAATGCAATTGCACGTGATATTGTGAAATTGGTAATTGAAATATATTGTTTTATTGCATGATCGTAGTGTAAATTGGTAAATTTAGATTGTAATAATATATACTGCCATGTTACAATTATTAAACATGGAAACATGAAAGATATTTAATATTTATTTACTGCCATGTACACATGTGTGCACAATATGTTAATTTGCGAAATCATATATATTCACATTTAAGTTGGAAAAATTATGAACCTTCCCCAACTAGGCTCACCTATTTGGATACGATGTCTAGGAAAGATATAGGCGGAAGTCGATATCCTAATGAGGTCGGGTTTTAAGTGGCATTCGTGCCCTCCACCCTCACCGTCTTTCCTGGTCGTGTTCAATTAGAGCTACCGAAAGGAGTTGACTAAATAATAATTTCCCCGAGTGTGTTTATATATTGATGTATGTTTCGCCGAATTGGTGTTTCAGTATCGACCCGTCGTTCGATCAATGAAAACCGATTCACATGAGAAGCAAAACTAATATTTTCGAACCTGTCGTTTCGAAAAAAAGTTTGTGCTTGTGCAAACCATAAAAATATAAACCAGTCGTTTTATATAATAAATAATCCAGAACTCCCAACACATGTTGGATGCCATCTATGATGAGAAAAATCATAAAACATACTTGCGAAATGACTGTTTAAATGTTGATTTTAATCCGTCACCACATGTTACTCACCCTGATGTGTGAAAATGTGATGCCCAAATTTTTTTGGATGCCATCTTTGATGAATAAAACACGAGTTTGTTGTTACCCTCAGGATGAATGCTAAGGCGTTGATTTTATTCCGCCGCCACATTTGAGACGTGATGACGTCTATGGTGAACAAATGTCTGAAATTGACATATTGGAGCAATCCTTCACCAAAATACTAGCTTGGAAATTGTATTCCATAAGCAGTATCGTGAATTTATATTCACCATGTTCCTTTATCACCCATCTGTTATTGGATAAGAAAATTACCCCGGTGAGTAGTTTTGATCCTATTGGGTCAATGGCGAATTGTTTGCCTGATATTAATACTCTTCGTGTACATTTTTTTTTCACGAATCGAGAACCGAGACAAGGGTTATTTGTCTCGAACTGTCGTGATCCTGAAGAATCACCTAGCCAAGCGATATTTTAGACAATCGTCAAAATCGAAAACTTGTGGCTGCAAGACAGTAATTGAAAGGAACAATATGGCCTGTTGTCACAAAGCAAGAGATAATGCTCAATGAGGCAACTCTATGCTATAAAGACAAAGGTCATGCACGGTTACTCCTTAAATAGTTCACAACTATTATAAAGGTGAAAAAAACCCGATGCTAATGTGGTTAAAGCTAACTGAAATGAAACTCTTGATACCCCCGATTTTGTGGCTCAAATGAGTTTGATATCTTTCTTTATTGATTTTGATAAATCATTGAGCCATTTTTTTGCTCATCTGGATTATGTTTTTCCATTTGGAATATGATTTTTCCATTTGGACATACTTTTGGATTATGGTTTGCCTGTTTACGAAATTTCTCGAAATAATTTAAAGTGTTTTGAGCAAATTTCTTTGACAAATGTGACCAAATTTTAAATTATGAAATTTTAGGCACTACTTGTGGGGTAGTTGATTTTTTTTTGAAATAGTGGGTAACAGTGTACCACATAATTTCACCAACTATTTGCCTAAAAGAGTACTCAGTGACAACGATTCTGGACCTGTCGTTCCAAATCGAAATCTTTGGTAAAGCCAAATTGATTTGTCAAATATGAGGCATTATACTCCTATAGGTCCTGTCGTACCTTGTTGAGTTATAAAATATTCGAGAAAACCAGTGTTATCTGGTAATAGCTCATGAAAGAATTAAAATTTCTTTACATAGCCTCCATTCAATACGACCAAAAGCGTATTTTAGAGGAGTTGAAATGTCTTTCAAGTGGTTGTTACCACAAAATTTTTAAAAGCATTTAAAGTTACCTATCATTTCGCCTGTTGTCGAAATGATAAATTATTTAAATGCTAAGACATGATTGTCTATACTATCATTCGCCTGTCGTCGATTGATTAGAGCATTTTAATATTGTGGCATTGACCAAATGAGATATTCCCGGGTCAAAAGACGATGCTTGATTTATAATCACATCGCATTTGGATTCTCTCTGAGAATATATTTCGCGATTAATCCGAAATTCATGCCATTAATGCTCACTTTGAAAGACTAGTATGTGTAAAGATCACGAAATGAACTCGTAGAATTCTTGTAAAGAATTGAAGGAGTTATTGTGGACTTATCCAACCATAAGACGGACCATAAATATAAATGGTTATGGTTGATGCATCGACAATAGGTCACATGATTATTGTTTTCCACAGAAATGCAGCATTTCCCAAACTTTTAGCCCTATCATTAAGTTGATGGCTCATGATCCGGATTATCCTGAAAAGTCTAGTCGACTTGATAATTCCGAAGAGTAAGAATCAAAAATTCGATTTGAATTACTTGAGTTTGGAAATTGAAATTGAACATCATGTCGATTATGCTCAGACCCAAATGGACTCACGGAAAGTTTGATGATGCGACTGCAAAATGATTGCATGCATTTCTTGGTCTTGCGCACCAAGATTTATATTTCCGTGTGGGGTCATGCTATTTTGCTGCGTTGGTCCGTCTGAGGCCCATAGTCACTCAAAATACTAAATGCGTACCAGTTGGTTACTGGTTATGAGCGATACGCCTCATATGAACGCGTGTTTGAGTGCTTAATATTTTGATTGAGCCGCTATAGCATTCAAAATATGGACCTCTGAAGGGGACATAAGTCGATTATGAATCCCCTACCTATCATTTGATAGAGTAACCTTGGCAAGCGATCTCTTTACCGCATGATATGCGAAAGTGACATCGCTAAGACTGTTCTCCCCGTCGTTAGGGGGAGATTTGCACGTTACCGTTGATAAGAAACGACGTGAAGTAACGTGGCATAACCCACTCAGTCTTAGCTTGATCCCCAAAACTGCACTTAGTGATAAGTAAGTGCATAGACTCCCTCAAGTCTAACTAAATACCATACGCATTTAATGACTTTATGAGATGTCACGAGATCATTTATACCTGCTGCAAAATGCTTGCAAGGATAGACGTCCCTGTCGGACGCCGTGTTCCTGTCGTAACACGTTGTTTTGGCCGAACCCGCCAAGCAAAGAACGCTGCCGTCGGCCGTCAGTCTGTCATCCTTCCTAAGATATGAGGAAGTTGACCGGTTCTTAATTCGTTCAGCCCCAGAGGTGGTGAACTGAAACTCGTTTGTCGCACGAGATTATAAAGGATCTAGGAGATGTGTGATTCCTCCTCATCCTAAGAATCTCGAAATATCTGTCGATCATGATATCTTAGACGATATTGAAGCGAAACGAGACTGTTATTGATTACTTGTTCATATATTCGGTGACGACTTATAATATGAATAAATTATGACAGGGAACCATGTACCGTTGCCTGAAGTCAACGTAGAATAGACTGGCCTAATGGAAACTTGCAATCCAAGTAGACTCCTTAGCGAAAGTGTGTTCAGACCTGTAGCTCCAACACCACCAATGTTAAACGAGTTCGTTTATTTGGTTATTCGTAAGGAAAAGTGATGAGAATAATGAGATTGTAGAATGCTCGCCTAGTAGCGCAAGGCTTCTCTCACACCTTGGAATTGATTACGAGATGGTTTATTTCCTCATAATGGACGTTATAACGGTCCTCTACTTTATCAGTTTAGTAGTTTCCGGAAAACTGATTATGCAGCATGTGATTGTGGTCACGATCTTATCTCTGTGGGGATTTAGACTAGAGATGTGAATGAAGGTCCATGTGTGACTTCATAATGCTTGAATCAAGTAGTTCCTGACCATGGAACACGATCTCATTTAAATGAGACGTTCACTATATGGATTAATATAATCCGAGCGGATGTGGTATACCCGCCTAAGTGAGTACTTGATCAGCTTGGGATACTTGAACAAGTATTATGCCCTTGCGTGTTTTATTATGCGATCCACTTTTGGATTTGCCTTCGAGATGAAGGATCTTGGGAATACACGGTAGTGACTCGGCCCGATGATCGAGTCCCGTAAAGATTGAATCTAAGTCCATGATTCAGACTACACCCAGAAGGTGTTATGACATTTTAGTCATCATGACGCTAATTCGTCAGATTCTCCCATGATCGTTCGATCACTAGACATTGATATAGACCCAGTCCGTCCCTGATGAGACGATGAAGAGATATTGAACCATCATGTTCATATCTAAGTACAATTAGCGCATAATTGTACTTGGTCTAATGTGCTAGGACGAACATCTCGTTTGCTGTGAATGGTATAGCTCGACACAGCATCGCGCTAACACGCTGCCATCGAAATGACATAAAAGACATTTTCCCATTACCTTAAGGTAATTGTGGATGAGGGCTTGTCTTATCCCATTTTGCGTCATCGAGTGTATCTGCCCCCTTCGGTACTCAAATTAACGCAACCCTTTTTCGGTTATACCGATGCCGGTTACTTATCAGACCCGCATAAGGGATATTTCTAACATGGTCTGTCTTTACCATTAGGAATAAGGAAATATCTTGGAGGTCGTGTAATGACTCCAAACGAATCATTCTGATCTACTCGTGCTCTATGAGACGACTAGAGAGTGTATATGACTTCGAGCTCGTATTAGCCATATTTGAATTACATATATTCTGTCTCACGATCCAGATAAAACACTTATCTTATTTGAGGACAACTTGTTGTTATCGATCAAGAGAGACATAACTAGATTATGCTATTTAGCATTTTTTGCCGAAATAAATCTTCACATATGAAGTTTAAGTGCATCCTGTCGAATGCTCGTTTTATTCCATGTTATATTTTCTTGCATACAGTCGTATGCAAGTAAATGAGGCATCCAGTCGAATGCTCGTACTCTTTCTTGTAATATGAAATCTTTGCACCCAATCGTGTTCAAGTGAGGGGGAGCATCCAGGTGAATGCTTATTGTACTAATTACTACTTAGTCAAAATTCTCGCACCCTGTCGTGTGCAAGTGAGGGGGAGCATCCAGTCGTATGCTCGTGTACTTTTTTTGTCCTTAGACAAAGGTTTTTTCCCACTGGGTTTTCCTTGGCAAGGTTTTTAGCTAGACACGTTCCCATCTTATCTCATTTAAGATTACCGAAATTAGGGGGAGTATCCTGTTGTATACTTCTTACCACTGTGTACTCTTTTGTCATTCGACTAGAGATTTTTTCCCACTGGGTTTACTCTAGCAAGGTTTTGATGAGGCACCTGTTTTGTGGTTGATCCCCTACTACTACCACTGTTGCACTCTTTTTCCTTCGATCAGAGATTTTCCCATTGGGTTTGCTCTGGCAAGGTTTTGATGAGGCACACTGTTTTGTGGTTAGTTACTTACATGATATTTCGGCCTATATCATTCGGCTACACAGTTTCTCCTAGGTACCGGTTTTGTCCCACACTGGGTTTTCCGTCCCTAAGGTTTTTATGTGTTTAGCACTGCGAATGAACTCGACTGCATGAAGACGAATAATTCAAGACGTCCAAAGGGGGAGTGTTGTAGGATATTATTGGACTATTGGGCTTGTACTTTATGGGCCCAAGTGGGCTTATAACCCTACCCCTCTATCTATATAAAGAGGGTTAGGGGCCTTGTATTTCACATTTATTCATACATTCTGATTAATAAAGTCTCCCTTATTGTTGTCTCTCATACCTCTCTCTCTATCTATACATATCTCTATATATATCTATAACGAGCTAATATGTCACACAACAAATGTTATGATATTAATGCAATAATATTTGTATTATATGTAACGTGAATTTAGAAAAATATTTAATGCTTAAACGTTAAACGATGCATTATGGACATTCATTAGCAAAATTGTTACGATGATTAAGTCTCAAAATATGTACTTATTAAATGATCAATTTTCCTCTGATTTTCTTTAGACAAGTGAGTCTCTAACGGTGTGCTTTGTATAGGCTATGAGTCCATTTGGCAACAGATCTTTTTAGTGGATTTTTGAATTTTAGATTTTAAAACTCTGTGGGTGTTTGGCAAATCAGATTATTCAATTTCTGAAAATCTGAATTTTAGGCTGAAAAATCTAAAAAATCCATATTTTTAAAATGCAGTTTTTCAATGGATTCTCAAAACATATTTTAAAATATGATTTTGTAATAAAAAAAATCTGTTACCAAACATAGACTAAATACGCACACACACAACCGACCATACGAACAAATAAATATAGCCAGAAAAAGGTTTATTCTATTATTTTTTTTACGAAAAAATATCATGTATTTGGAAATAGTACGTCAACATTTTTCTTTATACATACACATATATATACACTAGTAATCATGTCACACACGTTACGTGTGCGACACATAGTGTGATAAAAATATAGAAAATAAGTGTAGATATGATACAAATACGTGAAAAAAAAAAAGATAGAATATAATATTAGAAGATTTAAAGTAATTTTGAGTGGTTAAAAAGTATTATTAGTTTTTACTTTTTTTTATTAGAGTATATGGTATCATTGTAATTAATAAAAAAATATATAAATGTACTTTTAGAAAAAAGTGATAAAATTTGACGGTTTCAAAAATCTTGGTTTTGCTTATTATAATAGTATAATATACATAAATAAATAAATAAATACATACAATACATAATGACCTCCCATAGTTGAGGCCGGTTTTATTTATTAATCATGGGATCATATCTGCAAAACATTCTTGTCCTCTAAGACTTGATTTACAAAAAAATTAGGAGTCAAACTATTTCTTCATTTTCCTTTTGATTTTAATCTTTAGCTAGAAGCCTAGAACCATTTTCAAATCTTAGTTCTAAACCCTCCAGCGGAAAGATAGCATGAAACATTGAAATGGTCGATAATGAGTCATGTTATTTCTTTTTTGCTAGTAATTGGTAAAGTTGTGACAATATTGCCATATGATAACATAAAACTCGGGATAATTTCAATTTTGTACACTAACTTTACAAGAAATTTTGATCTTGTACACCCATTTTCTAAAAATTTGATTTAGTATACACAAGTTGCAAATATTTTTTGATTTTGTAGACCGCCCGCCGTCTATTTACTAACAGACAAATGGAAAAAGACTCTTTTGTCCTTATAAATAAATGGAAAATTCTCACTTTTGTACACCCAATTTACAAAATATTTTGATTTTGTATACCTAATTTATAAAATATTTCGATTTTGTACACGCACTTTAAAAACAAAATCAAAATCAATTAAACTTGGAAAAAACTAAAAAAAGAAGTTCAAATTTGATAAGAAAAAAGAGCTTTTTGGAACTAAAATGATTTTGACTTTTTTTTTCTTTTTTATTTTACAAAAGATTTTTTTTTCAACCCTAACAAAAAATCGAGAAAAAAAAATATTTTTTAAATTATAAGAACCCACTAAACTTGAAAAAAGCTAAAAAGAAGGTTCAAATTTGATAAGAAAAATGAACTTTTAGGAGCTAAAATGATTTCGATTTTTTTCAAAAAAATGGCTTTTTTTTTATATTTTATTCAAAAGCAACAAAAAATTTTAAAATTATTTATTTATTTTATTTTTTCCCAAAAAGTCTTTAATAAGGTTAGAAAAATCCCAAAAAGGAAAAAACGAATTTTTTATTTAAGTCAATTCTACTTTTCTATTTTACAAACTCAATTTTAATTTGTTTATTTAAAACTTAATAAAATCCAAAAAATTATAACAAAATATAAAGTTGTCTTTGTAATTTTTAAAATTCATATTCTAACTTTAAAATCACGTTTTCTATCAAGTCTAGGGTATTAGATCATTTTTTTTCAAATGAGTATAAAAAATCAAAATATCTTGTAGTTGAGTGTGTAAAATCAAAATCTTGTAAACTTGGTGTACGAAAGTGAAAATATAAAACATTTTCCATTTGTAATTTAGACAGCGGTGTGTAGAAAATAAAATAAAAATTGCAAATTGGGTGTACTAAATCAAATTTCTAGGTGTACAAAATCTAAATTTATCTTAAACCGAGTCTACAAAAGTCAACTTTTCCCCAGAAAACTCGTACCATGTGCACCTACTGTAACTACTAAATTTGTTTTCGTTTTTTTTTTTTATCTTAAACGTCATTAATTATTTATGAAATTGGAATTATTTTATGTTTTTTTTTTCCAGTTTTAATAGATAATTCTTATCTTCTCTAACCGGCCATTGATATTGTCTATTGATTGCATTCAAGTCTAGAGAGGGGGACCTAATTAATAAGTACATTGTATCGCTGTTGGCATTGAGTATATCTTACCCCATCTGTGAAAATAACAGTACCATAAATGGCCCGGGCCACTACGTTAGTGTCGACTGCATTATCATATACGGTTACCTTTATTCTGAAATTTTAAAAAAACCTAGTTTGAAATGTTTTTCACCCCAAAATAAAAATGTTCCGAACTAAAACATATTTATATTTGAAATTTTAAGAAACCTTACTTAGCATCTAGGGCTGGGTTCGGTCCGGTCCGGTTCGGTTTTTGGCAAAACCGAAACCGAAACCGAGCATATTTTTCGTTTCGGTTTTTTTCGGTTTCGGTTTTTTTATTTTTTGAACCGAATCGGACCGGTTTTTTCGATCCAGTTTCGGTTTTTTCCGGTTATTTTTCGGTTTTATTTTTGATTTTTTGGTCTTTTTCGGGTTTTTTCTGGTTTTTTCGGTCTTTCGGTTTTGGTCTTTTTCGATTCGGTTTTACTGAAAACCTAAACCAACCTGAAAATTTTCCGGTTTTTCGGTTTCGGTCTTTTTCGGTTTTTTTCGGTTTGGTTCGGTTTTTCTGGTTTTTCGCACAGCCCTACTAGCATCACCAAAAATAAACCTACTATTGATAAAGGGAAAAGCCGGTGCTAAGGATCCCGCTATGCGTAGGGTCTGGGGAGGGATCGGCACACTTTGGGCGTATATGTAGACAACCTTCTCTCTCATTTATGCAAAAGGTTGTTTCCACGACTCGAAACTGACCTCCAAATCACATGTCACCAATTTTACCGTTATGTCAATGCTCGCCCTCAATGAATCTACTATTCATCAAACCAAAGAATCAATACGTGTTATGCCAAATTTAAACTAAACTAGCAACTCATTTTACATGCATGGTCCGGGGAGGGATCATGACACTTTGGACGTATTTGTAGACAATATTCTTTTGCATTTATGTAAAATGCTATTTACACGATTCGAAACTGGCCTCCAAATCACATGTTAACAATTTTACCGTTGCATCATTGCTCGCCCTCAAAGAATCTACTATTCATCAAACCAAAAAATCAATGCCTGTTATGCCAAATTAGAACTATATTAGATTAATCAAATATTATACTGTCCCGACACTATAAGAAAAAATTCATTTAACATCATAATTTTTTTTCGGTTATGTTGGTAAAGTGGTTGTGGCTAAATTTTATCAACAAATAGCAACATAATTTGTTTATTTGTTACTAAACTGTTGCTAAAATTTAGCCATAACCATTTTAGCAACATAACCGGAAAAAAAAATTATGATGCTAAAATAAAATTTTCTTTTTATTGTATACTTCTCAAAATATATAGTCACTATGATCATATGAAGGTCGAAGGATGCATTTTTCAAGGAACAAATAAATCAACATGTTTATTTTGTGATCATGTACAAATTTACTTTTGGTTTATGCTTGCTAGCTTGATAATTATTTATTCAAATGATGGAAACTTTTGTTTTTATATCAATAGTGGCTTCAATTTATAATAAAAAGCAAAAAGAGTCTATCTATGATACAAGTAACTAAATACGAATAAAATTTGATGTAGTTTTAAATTACATGAAAATAGTTAATACAACTCTTGAGAAATACATATAAGCCTTCATATAACAAAGAAAGGGCAAAAAGGCTATCAGAAAACTTAAGTATAACCACATTCCGACATAAATTTTTGAATCATAAGTGAGACTTAAAACTCCGTTATCGATCACTCCGGCCACCAACCTTTTCACTCTCCTTACTCCTATCATTGAGTGACCGCCAAAGAAAAACAAAAGCTACTTTGAAATGCAGCTCATGCGTCAAAAACTGATAGCAAATTAGAGACGTACCTTATTAATTGATCCTGAATTATATAAATTTCAAACTGTGTAGAAACACATTTTTCAACTGTGTCAAGTATGTTGGACTGAGATTGAGAACAAGAAATGCCTATTTCAAACTCTCTTGTTTAATTTTTTGTGTAAACTATTTTGAGACATATTCTTATTCAAGTAGAATTCATTGTGATGAGCCCAACTCATTATATATGTTGGCATGAAGTGCTTCATGAATATCGAATGTTTCTAATTCCACAACAACAAACTTAAGAAATAAAAACAATATTTTTAGAAACAATCAAATTTTATCTCCAAATTGTAACTTTTCGGGACAAAAATAATTTTTTAGACACAAACATAATTTTTTTTCACCAAATATAAATTTTAGGGACATAATTTGAATTTTTTTTTTTTTTGCAATAAGTGGTTCTTAGCTTCATAATTTTCCCAAAATAATTTAAGAAAATAATTTTCAATTTATCAACAACCTCTAAGTAAGGAGGTTGAAGAACATGAATAAGGTGCATGTGAACAGATGAAAACACATGTGTTTATAAGTGTCGATTTTAATTAGCATTACTAGAAAAAAAAACGACTCTGCCAACTAGCAGCTTTTTTTTTTTACTATTTTTGCAATAAGTGGTTCATACATAATAGTTGTTAATTTACTATAATGCTCGGGTACACTTAGATTATTTAATAGGAAAAAGACCTTTGGTGAAACTTCTAACTTTGGAGATAATGTCTTTCCTATAAGCAAGAGTATCGATATATAGGAGTAATAAGAAGGACACTCTTGAATTGATTAAGAAGTTGACCATATGTGTTTTCATACTTTTAAGTTTTAAAAGAAATTTATCAACTTTTTACTATCAAATTATCAAAACTTCATCAGCAAAATCATGAATATTGTGAATACGAGTAGCATAATGAAAAGTTTTACATAGTGTATAAGGGTCCTCTGATTTTTTTAATCAATTACTTAAAACTTATGCTGCTGAAATAACTATTAGAAACAAAAGTAGTTCCCTTTGTTTTAAACCTTTACCTTAGATGAAAAACCAAGCAAGAAGACACCCTATTTAAACAAAAATAGTATTTTGCAATAGTAACACGCTTCATGATCCATCTTTGTTTAAATCAAGATTCTCCATGACTTTGACAAAATTACCATTTTAATATTTTAAAAAAAAAAAAACTTGGCCATGTCCTAAAGTAGAAACTACATTTCCCACTCAATTTTGTAATGAGAAAATTTATGTTTAGTATACTCAACTATCATGATTTTTTGATTTAGTATATTGTACTACCAATATTCTTGATTAATATATTGAATTTTTGATTTTTTTTCAGATTAGTATACTGACGTCCAATTGACTAATAAAAATTGTTGAAGTCATCAAATTATCCTCGTGCAACTTATATTATTTTCAATTTACTATATTGAACTTTCATTTTATTTTTATTTTATACACTATTCTTTCTATCAACTTTACACTTATTTATTTTTAATGAAACAGTCCTTCTAGCTTTAGAAAATAATTAATTTGGCTTTTTTTATCTTAAATATACCAAAAATGAAGGAAAAGAAAGTAAAAAAAATTAATATGTAAGACAGAAAACTTATAATATACAAAAATAAATACTTGGTTCTTACATCTGGTCATGCATGTGCTATAAAAATAAATAATTCATTTTTTCTCATTTTAAATTTAAATGCATATAAAAATGAATATAAAAGTGTTTGTTGATAAATTAATTTATTTTCTATTTTCTACAAACCTATGAATTGGTATATATAAAAGAAAAACATAAACAGGGGAGAAATATTAGTGAAACTTTAATTTACTTAATGTATAAAATGATTAGACTGTTTGTGACAGAAATGTCGGCCCGGCGCCTTTTTATGCCTAAACCGCAGAATATTTTGCGCATTTTTTTAACTTTCTCGGATAAAAAAATATTTCATACCGTGTACACATTAAAGAAGAGAACTTAAGGAGAAATCTTAAAATCTGCCACAAGGTCATTAAAAAAAATCATAACACACACAAAAATTGAAAAAATTGGTTACTCTCTTAAATTGTTTTGAAATAAAGTTAACAGTTCAGTTTTTCTACTTACGTTTATCTATAAACTCTTTTTTAATTGAAATAATAAAGAAATATTTGTTTCACCTTACGTTGTAAAAACGGTAATAATTAACGACAATGAATTAGAAAGTCTCCTACTCGGCTTTTTTTTTAATTAATATTTCAACCAAATCTGTCACTATTATAGATTTAAGGTGTATTATGTAATTCCTTGTAACTTGTTTGTACCATTATAGAATCTGGTGGTAATTTTTATGATCTTTTAAAGTAAAAGGACTTATTTTAGAAGAACCCAAACTAATAAAAACAACACTCGTGTTGTGTTTGAAACCCGAAAAATGTCACATAAAAGAAAATGAAAAGAAAGTAAAACCAAATAAAATTAAGTTAAAATCATTTTTTTGGTCATGTATTTGAAAGGTCAGGAAATCAAGAGAAAATAAAAGAAAAAAAGAAGGGAGAAAGAGACATAGTCCTACTTTTTCCATTTGTTTTTATTTTATTAATTTTCACTTTTATAAGGAAAATGTTTTCTCTCATTGTACACCCAAAATTTTCTTTCACTTTCTTTTATTTTATTTTCTATTGGTTTTGCTATGCAATAAAATATTTTCTAAAAAAATCATTTTCATTTCTTATGAGTTTTGCAGATTTCAAACACACTATCACGCTATTCTTCTACCTCTCTCATCATTTCCGGTTTTCTTCAAACCCCAATTGAAATGGGGTGTTTTTGTTTGCCTCATCCTATGATTAATAATTCCTATTGTTGTAACTCAACCTTATAAATACATGAATCTGCTTTCAATATAACCAATTTGATCTTTTTTGGCATATTCTAGTAAAAATATAAAAATTGCGTCAAAAATAGGCCCGTAACCACATGAACCTCCTGCTATCGCGTCATCGACAAGCAGTACTCTCTCTTTGTCCTCCCATTCCCCCTCTCTAGCCGACCCATTACTACCCACCAATCACCACCCACCTCCTCGCACTCTCTCCCCTCTCCTGCTCTCTCTTTCTCTCTATATATATGTTTGTATATTATGTATGTGTTTATATTATGTTTATTAATTAAAACTTTTAAAAAATTAATCAATTGTTTCTTTAAACTCACTGAATTTGATCTGATGATTTAGATTGTCCTTTATATCTGGCATTTGGATTTAATCTAATGATTCTAAGTGATTTAATAGTGAAATGACCAATATACATTTGATGAAAGCGGAAAACGTCAAATGGCATCCCCTTTTTTCTGTTGATTTAGACAGAAGTATACTAATCTGAAAGAAAACAAAAGTTCAGGGTTAGTGGCGCAACTTGTTGCTCGTTTGACTTCTATATTCATGTAATCATTTCATTGTTTAAATCCTAATACATTTTCTTATTTTAAAAAATATATATTTTTCTTTGTATACTAATCAATAATATTAGTAGTACAATATACTAAATCGAAAAATCATGATAGTTCAACATACTAAACATAAATTTTCTCATTTTTTTACTCAACTGTTTAATCAATTCTTGAGACATGGCATCCGAGATGAGCTTTCCCTCCACAAAATCACTTTGTTACTATGATCTGAAATTTAAATTTGGTACTGGCTTAAAAATTTCTCTAATAAACACTATATTGCCCAAATCATAAAAGGACAAAAAATGTACAATGTTAAAATTTCTTATAATATAGTTTAAACGTACAATTTAAAAAGTCGATCGTTTTTTTTTGTAAAGGTACCTGCTTATGACCTAGATGCTGTCATTAATCCACTAATATTCGAAATATTATACGACATACAATAAGAAGGTATATCTTTTCGGATACTAAAAAGAAAACAAAATATTTTGTAATATGTCAAGATCACAAAGCCCCTATCTGATATCGACACCACATCTTACCATTATACACAACCACCACAAAACAAAAGCCCTTTCATAAAAATACCTATTTTGAGTTACCCAATGAGGCCACTTTCTATTCCACTTACCAAATATATCCTCTATTACTTTTACTCATTATTCACCCAAAACCTGTACACAATCTCACTAGTTTTCTGATCCATAGAGATAGAGAAATGGGACGTGGGAAGATTGAGATTAAAAAAATAGAGAACTCAACCAATAGACAAGTGACTTATTCAAAGAGAAGAAATGGAATTTTTAAGAAAGCTCAAGAGTTGTCTGTTTTATGTGATGCTAAGATCAGCATTATCATGCTCTCTAGCTCAGGAAAATACCATGAGTTCCTTGGCCCAAACGTCACGTACAGTTTTTAATTTTACTTTTATATAATTTCATGTTAATGTATAATATATTTTAAATTTTTAGTTGATTATATTTATAAGTTATAACCGTATTTTGTTGACTTAGTTGCATTTTGTTTGGTTATCTATCTTATAGGATGAAGAATATGTATGACCAATACCAAAAGACTATCGGAATAGATCTCTGGGTCTCTCACTACGAGGTTTTGTTTCAGTGTTTTTATCATAATTTTTCGATAGATAAATTGCGAATTTGTAATAGTATTGTTTTTAATCTTTTCAATTTCTAGCATAACCACTAGAAATTTAAACTGATCACTAACTTAACACATAATTATCAATTAACTTATCACATCAAATTATAAAAGGCTTTTAACTTAGATTTTTAGAATTGTTAAAAAACAAACCAGGTCTTCTTAATAAATATATTATGGTACGGAGTATCATTTGTATAAAGTTTCTGTGCTAGTATCTTTTATATGCCAGTATTACTTTTTGAAGAAATATTAAGTAATTGCTAAACCTATTGGTTATTAAATGGTGCGAGTAGAAAATGCAAGAACAGATGAGGCAATTGAAGGAAATCAATGATCAGCTGAGGAAAGAAATCAGGTAAGTCATTTACCATAATTAATTATGGTTTGATGACATGTATTTTGGTCACTTTTAATATTGGTGATCCAACTTTTAACAATTCCGTTCTAATGACCTAAATTTATTGTTTTGATTGTTTTACTGACCCGTCGTTACATTTTTTTGGATGAAAACCGTTTTGAAATTTCAATTTAGTCTGTATAGTTTAAAATTTAACGATAAATGCTTAAAAATTATAAAAATTACATTCATATTAGCCCACTTAAATTGCACATTTATATAAAACATGTGTTTAAGTGAGTTGAACAATTAGCAAATAAAATCAATACACGTAACAAACACCATATGAACTATATTAGTTGAGATGATATAAATATATCGTTACAAACCTAATTAATTGAAAGGATACTTACTAACAACTCAATTTTAATAATTTTTCATTTTATTTATTTATTCACGTATAATTAAATATATAGAATAAAGTGAAAACTTGTTAATATCATTCTACATAAATAAATTTGAATATAATAAAACCAAATATGTATGAGCTACAATCTAATTAATAAGACTCTTATTTTATTTTAACATAAGACTAATCATTCAAAAAATTCATATGTCTTTAATAAGTTTAAAAATTAATTTACATAGCAGAAAAAAGAATGATTTAGCTTATATTTATTAATTTGTATCACATCGTTTGATAGTTTTATATTATTTTTAAATTTGCATTAACAATTTTTATTTTTTTTTATCAATTTACATAAGAAATTGTAATTTCCATTTGATAGTTTTATAAGATTTCGTATAAATGTTTTTATGTGTGTAAATTTTAAGCGTTTATCGTAAACTTTTAAACTATCCGTACTAAATTGAAACTTCAAAACGTTTTCCATCAAAAAATATAATAGCAGGTCACTAAATCAACACAAACTATAAATTTAGGTCGCTAAAACGGAATTATTAAAAGTTATGTCAGCAATACTAAAATTGGCCAAAACACAGGTCACCAACGCATAATTAACTCTAAGTTTAACGAAACTTTAATTTTTGGATATATAAATCTTTAAAAGTTAAATATTTTAAATTAATAAATTAGCTAATGAAAGGGGTACTTTAATTATATCAGACAGAGGATAGGTGAAGATAACTTGAACGATTTGAGTATGGAACAACTCCAAGGTCTTGAGAAAAATATTGATGCTTCTTTATCCCTTGTACGAGGCCGAAAGGTAATTATTATTATTATTTTTATATCATGTGGAGTAACATATTAGACTGGGCTATCAATATTGTAATGTGATTTTTTAACAATATTTTCTTGCTAGGAGGTGGCATTATTATCTTAAAAATTAGTATTTTTTGGGTTCTCACCAAATGAAACAATCCTTAATTAGTTTCATTTTTATAGTTCAATCCTTAATTAATTTATAGATATATACTCAATCCAAAATTTACCCGGTCTCGTTTAGTGTATGGATTTATATATATCAAGTTTATTATATTTTGTATGCAACAGTACCATGACATCAAGACAAAGACAGACACTTATAGGAAAAAGGTCAGTTCATCAACTATACAAATTTCAGTTTTCATCTTTTACTTGGATTTTGTTTCAAATTTTTTTTAAGATCTTTATTTTGAAAAATCTTATCTCCCTTAATTGCAGGTGAAGAATTTGGAGGAAAGGCATGGAAATCTCCTATCGGACTTTGTAAGCATCTTAACTTATTTTCATAAAAAATAAACCAAACATTCTTCGTCTCATTAGTACTTGATACTCTTATAGTAATATAATTAACATCTAGTTCTTGATGAACTTGAAAGGCTAATTAGTTGTATTTTAGTTCGTTAAAGTCGAATTCAAATTTGGCTGCTTCAGTAAATTGGTATCCAAGAATAGACTAAGGTAGATTGCATCTATAAACTTTTTTTTTATAAGAAAACACAGAAAAAAAAATACGTTTAGTGTACTGTACTATCAGTATTTAACGATTTAGGTATCACAGTACCAATTTTAACAATTGATGTATCAAACTATAAAATTTATCACAATTGATGACCTACCGTTAAACAAAATGATAAAACTGCATTCATATTCTCTTATCTATCACATGTTGAATGTAATTTTATCAATATCAGTCAAAAATAGATAACCAAATGTGAGATATAGTGAGTGCAAATTTATCGATTTATGCTGTTAGTATCTTAATTTGATGAAATTTCGTAGTTTGGTAGCTCAATTGTTAAAATTGGTAGTCTGGTAGCTAAATAGTTAAGCACTGATAGTACAGTACACGTACAATAAATGTATTTTTTTTCGAAATTTTTTTGTTTAAAGGTCAAATGCCTTGTTGACTAAGATTTTCTTCCCACCATTTTTTTTTCCAGAAAATGATAACTGAGTTGTCGTAATGAAAATTAAATACATATTTGATTTTTATATTTAAGTAAATTGGGGAAAACAACTCCTTCAAACTAAGGAGAAAATATAGCCTAGAGCCAAGGATTGCTTAAAATAAAGAGCACAGAACAAATAAAAAGAATACGATTTAATAAAAGACCTTTTATGAGTAAATAAAAAAAGCAACTTATTCAATAAAGATCACAGGCACATAAAAAAAAATAAAAAATTAAGGACCGACAGTAACAACTAACTTATGAACAAGTTTTATGAAAAAAGAATCACATTTTATGTCAAAGTAATTTATATATTAAATTCTATGCTATAAGTTATTTATTGTATAAGGATAAAGTAATATAAAAAAAAATAGTCTGACAAGTGGCTTATAAATAAAAATAATTTTATTGGAAATGCTAAAAACAACTACTTACAAACTACAAATAATTATTGTATATAATTTATATCAAAGGTGTATTAGAAAAGGAAAATAATAATCTGACATGTTTTTTTTAAAACATAAAACCGGCTTTTAATAAGAAACCAAAGTTTTAACCATGAGGCCTGCCCTCTTGGAGATATTTTCGTTGAAAATTTCCTGATTAGAATATACAACTGTAATGAGATTAAGAGAAAAAATGATTTGTTAGTGATGTCAGTACGTATTGTCACATCACCTATTATAGATATTTTAGTCATTTTTATCATTGTCAAGTTATCATTCCATCAAATGGTGATATCATTCAAATAAATGGTATTAAACAGAAATTTTTGATGAGACTAAAACCAAATGGATAGATGGTAATAAAACATAAAGATCTCAGATTAAACTGATCAGGATATACTAACTAGCAATTACTATTAAATAAGCAGCTAGGTAGGTTTGAGTTTAAAATTCATTATGGGGCTAATAGGTTTAGATCTCCCAATTGAATTATTTTATTTTTCTTAGACTCTTTGCTCAAATTTTATGCCTGGATAGTGAATGAACCGTTTTCAACTTGTTATGAATAGTAGGGACAAGTACTACTATGAGCTAGTAATAAATAGCCTTGTAGATATTTGTATGGGTAAATTTAATACATTATATATTTGAGTCCTGAAAACCTGTTCCTATGTAATATAGCCGAGTGCGAGCCTAATCTAGCTATGTTCAAACTCGACTCATTTACTAAACAAGCCATGTAATATTGTTCGGACTTGGTTCATCGATAAACGAGCTTGACCCGAACCTTTTTACAAGGACGAACACGTTTTCGGATAAGTTTAGCATCATTTTGTTTAAAAAATTCTATTTTACTTACTTAATATCAATGTTATATAGTTAATAATATTTATCGAAAATCTTCTTTATATTTGATCAAATTTAGGTATATAAGCAGCTATATAGATGAAAAAATATATTAAAATAATTAAACGGGCTTTTAAATGAGACCGAACTTGTTCACGAGTCTTATTATTTTGTTCAAACTCGACTTATTAGTAAATGAACAAATACGAGCCGAGTTTTTAGCGAGCCAAACACAAGCAATTGTTTATAAACCGTTCGGTTCATTTGCAGCCCTTCGTGTACCTAATTATAAGTTATTTTAGGACCGTAGCTTAAACTAGAACAGGAATTGCTCCAAGTTTCGGAAAAAGTTCATATTTCATCCCCCATAATTAAACCAAGTGATAAATTAGTCCATTTTGCTTATTTCACTTAGAAACTCGAAAATGCTCATATGCAGAGACATTTTAACATAATGATGATAAAGGACCTGCTAACCAGCTAAATACACAGCCGGTCCTATACTTTCAGTAAAGTTATAAAATTTAACTTCATAATTTTATTTGAAACAAAAAACTTTTCCAAACTAAAAAAAAAGAGGCATATTTTGTCACCTTATTTTGGGCATGAATCACATGACATACTTGTTCCTGCTATGATATTTCCCCTGTTAAAACTTTACATGTCCAGTTTAGGACACAAGCCCCTCCCATTTAGAGTTTCTGATTCCGTTAATGTTTACAACTTTATTTATATATACACACATATAACTATATAAGTATACAACCATGAACTCTAAATGATGGGTTGATAATCTATTTTATTTTATCATACTCACGATTCCTAAGTGGGACGAAATGCTAATTCTTGAAGATTTTAATTAAAATATATAGAAAATATTTACTTTTTCATTAACTTTTATCAAAATGGGCGTATGGGCTGCATCACACGACTGTCAACACGAATTATTTACGTGATTACGTCTTATTACTAAAATTATAGACCAATCACGTCATTCGAATTTCCATAATGAAGAATGGCATGCATCTAGAATCATTACCAATTATATATGTCCAGTTAAAAACTTAGGGATTATATATTATGTATGGTTACAGTTGAAAAAATGGCTTAGAAAAAAAACTAGGAGGCACCAGTAGTGTGATTGAATTTAGTGTATACAAATTAAAAAGTTCAAAATATGAGACTCCCCAAGTCCCAAAATCAAGCACGTTGGAGATTATGGGCGTTTTGCTTTTGTGTGTAGATAATACAGTAATTGTTTTAATTTAACCTCTTTTAATCAAATGCAGGAGGTGAAATGTGAAGATCCACAGTATGGGTTAGTGGATAATGAAGGAGATTATGAGTCAGAAGCAGCTTTTGCCAATGGTGTCTCCAACTTATATGCTTTCCATCTTCAACCCACACAACTTAGTCATGGTGAAGCACTAGGTTTCCACGACCTCCGCCTCGGTTAATAATTAATAACGCTAATTAATTATTTAATTTGATATATTGTTCGTCATTTGATGATCATCATATCAGCATCGTAACACTAAATTTCTCTTCGAATTTATTTGAAGAGTTTATAATGTGTAAGGAGATTAAAAGTGTGTATTGCTACTTAAAACTCTTGTTGGAATATGGCGCAAGAATAAGTATAACATATTGTCTATTTGGAACACAAGTATTGGCCATATCATGGTATTTAGACTATGGATTTATCTTTTTATCCCGGTTAACTAATCACTTTATTTTTGTTCTTTAGCAGTGAAAAGATTCACTCAATGTTGATTTAGGAAAGATGATCCTTTAATAAAAAATTTGAGACTTAGTCTCTGTTTGGCAACTAATTTTATTAAAAATCCGTGTTTAAAATCTTTTTTTATAGATTAGGTAGTGATGATAAATGACGCTTACTATTTTACTTTTTGTGTTTAACTTGAATGATTCCTCCGTTTATATTAAATTGTTAACTACGAAATTATGCGTAATTTTGACCGGTTAAAAACTTGTATCAAAATCATCGGAATGAAATTTTTTAAAAGTTGATCGATCATATAGTTAAAATGTTAAATTTTAGGATTAGATTTAAAAAATAATCATCTTGAAAATTTTGATACAAGTTATAAATCGATCAAAATTGTACGTAGTTTCGTAATGGGCAATTAAATGAGAACGGATAAAGTAATGATTAAATTTTTTTTTTTTTAATATATATTAAGATTTTTTGTTTATTAAGCAATGCTGAAAAACTTTCCACGAAATTTACTGCTGGATCCTGGGAAAAAGTATGGGGACATCTCATTATTTCTGGCGTGCATTGCTAACTTTGTACTATTTCCAATAAATGAATATAGAAACAAAGAAAAGATGTACTACGAATTACATTTAGTGCAATATATTGGTGAAGGCAAATGGTTGTCAGTTCTATATATAATTATCTATAAAGTCACTTGTTTTGTCTTTCATTTCAAGTTAAAATTAATGGTTTTAAGTTCAGGAAAACGTGATTTTTTTAAAACTTTTTCCATGCTAAGTCTGAAAGGCTTACAAGTTGTAGCCAAACAAACACTACTTCATTATTAAGGAAATATAATTCTCCAACACATTTTTTACTTGCAAGTTATGTACACCAATTCGATATCTTTTTCTATAACAGAAAAAGGGAGTAACCCAATATTAAACTATCTAACTGGGAATTAGATGTTTGACTATACCAAATCATAAACCGTGCCTTCGAAAAAAGTGACAATCTGTACATCAGTTGCAAGATCAAGTAGAATTTAAAGCACCAAGATATGTCAACAGAAAATTCGTACTTTTTTACATAGGCAAAGTTAAATAAATCCTTGAAAAGTATACGTTGACGAAGCAACCATGCAAGTCAATTAATTTTGGCGTGCATTATTAAATATGCCAGTATTATAAATTGAAACTTCTTAGACCTTGGACGTAATTTAGCTGGCAATATGATTGAGGCTCCTCAAGATCATTCCAGTCTCCTTTTGTAGCAAAGAATATGATTATATTAATTCTTTTGACAAGTTAATTATATCGATTTCATGATTATGTAGACCATTTTTCTCGTTTTCCTACAAAATGGATCACAAATATGAGTGACAATAGCAAATTTGTCAATGCAACCACTTATCAGTCTTGGTAGTTACGTTAGATATTGTTGCTAATTCTTGCATCAACTTTTAAGTGTATGAAGTATGATGATCAACACACCACTAGCTAACAGGTGAGTAACCAGTAGTACGATAAAATGGACTCCGAAATCCACCGTATTGAGAAAAAGCATAGGTTTTACCATGTATCTTGAATATTTCTTTAAGCGTTCCGCCATGGTAGTCAAAGTGTACATCACCCGCCTTATAAGCAGAACTATTCTTTTTGCTACTCGTATATCGTCACCTGATACGTATCGCCAGTTCACTACATCTCTAATTTTCTGTCAACTGTATTTAAGTACGATATGTTCCGGATCATTGACTTCACTAATCTGAGTCCATCTATTCTATTCAAATCACAGAATTCTATAGTTACACGCTTAGTCTAATACTGATCTTTCCTGAATATAGTATTAATTATAAATAAATCATGTACCATATAGTACTATATAATCCTCCATACATATACTTACAAAGTCACTTGAATACCATCAAATAGCTTTGATTCTCTAAACTTTATCAATGGGAATTCAAGCAAAACTCCTCTCACTCCTCATTACCCTCCTCTCTCTATCCTCCCTAGCCGACTCGTGCCACAAAGTAGACAAAGAAGCACTCCTCGGGGTCAAAAGCCACATCAACGCAACAGATCATTTCAAAACATGGACACCAACAACCGATTGTTGCACCAAATGGGAAGGTATCTCATGTGACCCCCTCACCGGTCGTGTGGTGAACCTCTCACGCTCAGGCCTTTACTCAACCGACGACTCTATCTTTGACATTACCGCCTTCGGGACCCTCTCCCCTTCTCTCGCTAACCTCACCCACCTTCGTCTCCTCGACCTTAGCAACCTCAAGGAAATTTCAGGACCTATCCCATCAGGACTTGGAAAATTGAAAAATCTTACTTTCCTCTATTTAGATACAAATAAGCTCAGTGGGACAATACCTAGTTCTTTCAAGAACTTGAAAAACTTGAAAAGGATGTTCTTGAATGATAATATGTTATCCGGGCCAATTCCTTCCATGTTTCTTGAATCGGTTGTCAAGATCACGGACTTGGGTCTTTCCGGAAACAAGTTTTCTGGAAATATCCCAGGATTGGGAAATTTAGTTTCTTTAGCTAAATTAGACCTTCATAGTAACAACTTCACCGGGCCGATCCCTGAGAGCATAGGGAACTTAAGGAGTTTGAAAGAACTTGATTTGTCGGAAAATCAATTATCCGGAACCATACCGGAGAGTATTGGAAAATTAACTAATTTATTGATAATGTATCTAAATCAGAATAAACTAACGGGTAAGATTCCGAGCTCAATATCTAGATTAGTGTCTCTACAGTTTTGTCGGTTGTCTGAAAATAAACTTACAGGTACTATACCAAGTTCGATTGGGCAATTACTAAAAATTAAGAATCTGGTATTTGAAAACAATAAGTTAAGTGGAAAGTTGCCTGCGATAATCGGGCTTTTGATCAATCTAACAAGTCTTTTTTTGTCGAATAATCAATTTTCGGGGAAGATCCCTCCAAGTTTTGGGAACTTAGAGAATCTACAGAGCCTGGATTTATCAAGAAATCGACTAAGCGGTGATACTCCACCTCAATTAGCTAAGCTGCAGAATTTACAAGACTTGGATCTCTCTTTTAATCCCCTAAATCTCGGGACAATACCGAGTTGGGTTTCAAAATTGCATCTTTTTCGCCTTTTACTAGCAAACACAGGGCTAAAAGGGCAGCTACCGAATTGGCTAGCCTCGTCTGATATATCCACACTTGATTTATCAAGCAATGGGCTAAAAGGTAAGTTGCCACATTGGATTGGGAACATGACTAATTTGTCATTTCTTAATTTATCGAATAACGGGTTCTACTCGACAATCCCTTCCGAATTCCAAAATACATCGCTTTTAATGGATCTCGACCTTCACTCAAATAAACTTTCAGGAAAAATAGATGTTATTTTCTCAAAAATTGTAGACGAGCCACGAGGCTACTACAATTCCATTGACCTTTCAGATAATTTGTTCGTTGGTCCGATTGATAAAAACATTGGGGAGAGAAAGGCAATGTCCTCCATTGTTTCCCTCGTCCTGTCAAACAATCCATTGGGTGGAAAAATACCAAAATCGATTGGAAAATTAGGCGAATATTTTCAAGAGCTAAAACTTTCGAATAATGAGCTTTCAGGTGGGATACCAACCGAGCTCAGTAATGCCACATCATTGACCACCATTGTACTCTCGAAAAATAAGTTGAGTGGCTCTATACCGAAAAATGTGATTAATTTACCGAAGATTAAAGTGTTTGATGTTTCGACGAATAAACTGAGTGGTATGATTCCGGCTCATAAAGCCGATTTACCAAAATCTGGATTTGTTGGTAATGCTGGTCTATGTGGGTCCCCACTTCCTGCTTGTAAACAGTCCTAGATGAATTCATATTCATGTGAAGATCACAAAGACTATATGGAATTACATGTTTAAGGCAAAAATAAAGCAAGTAAAGATGAAGAAGAAGTTCTAGCTTCTTGCTCATTTTTTTTCTTCTTCTTTTCTCACAAGTTTTTGTATTCTTTTTGATTTTATAACATCCTTTGTTTCCTTGTTGGATGTAAGTGCTCATTTTGGATGGATTCATGTCTAGACCAAAATGTACCCATTTCTTTAATAAGTTTCTGTAGAGATACTTATTGTACCTGTGTTTTCAAAAGGGCACATACTCAATTTAATAATTTTTACATGATTGTACATGATTTTGATAGCTCGATAGAATTTATTGTATAAAGTGTATCATATATGGTATTAACTGGCGAGCCTGATTTTCTTCCCAAGCTCGGCTTAATCAATTCGCGTCGGCTCCGATCTTTCACGGTATCCGGAGTAATATACGACGGCTAGGGTGACGGGGTGGCCTTCGTGCCTGCGCAAGAAACAAACAGGGGCCCGGGGTATGTACCGGGTTTTCCCTCTCCAACGATCAAGTCAGTATCGGTATTGACGGAAAGTAGGAATATAGTTAAGGGGGAGGGATCGGGCCGGTTACAAGTTGTCCTATCGAGTGGTACAGACGGTGTTCAGGGGGGGTCCGGGTTGTGTAGGCTTTATCTCTCTTCTCTGTCTTTTCGCGTCCCCCTCTAAGTGGTATTAGTGGGGGTATTTATAGTGTGATCAGAGGCGTATTAGCCCTTGGATCACTGTACTGTGAGATACTGATCCAACGGCGTCAGGTCATTTATGACTCTGACAAGGGTACTATCCTCTTCCGGGGCCCACAGGGAGGTGGCCTGTGATTGGGCCACGTCGATGAAACGCCAGGAGGGTCCCCCAGGGGGGGGTCAGCAGCATTAATTGGGGAAGCGTACTCGACACGCTTCTTTGGGCCGGCCTAGCTTCACCCCGTTTGGTATTGAGCCGGGGTGATGATACATCCGCTGTATAGGGCCCCGGATTGTATCTTTCTGTGGTGATATCGGTCCGGACGAGGGGACACTGACATTCCCTCGCCATTAACCTGTTTAAATTGTGACGACGTTACTGTGATGAGTCATTGCCACATCACTCTCTGTTAAACAATTGACAAAAAGAATAGTAAATTAAGTGAATTTGAAAGTACTAAATTGGACTTTTTGCATAGAATATACTAAATTAAAAAAAATGTGTTATACTTTTAACTAGATGATTTACATTACAAATTCAGATATTGTATAGCAGTTACAAGATCAATTAACAAGTCAATGGTCACCACAAAACAATACTTTTTTTAAACAGCCAAGCTATAATATCCACCATATGCTATTGAGAAAAGAGATCTTCAAAAGTAGCCGCTGACAAAGGAACCAAGCTATTCAATTCTGGCGTGTATTTTGAAATATGCCACCATTTTTTTATTTTAGAACTTGTTACACCTTGACCTTACATGTAATTTAGCTGGCACTATGACTGAAACTCCTGATCACAGTCTCATTTTGTGACAAAAATATTTGATTATGTCAATTTAAGCGTGAAAAACATTTCTTCTGTTGTTCTAAAGTGAGTAGAGGATCATACTTTGGTAAGAATGGCAACATGGTAAATGTAAGCTCTCCCTCTTATCATCCGTAGCGGTTAGATATTGTTCAATAATCCTTGCATCAACTTGAATTAATACGATGATCAACACAAATGCAGCGTGCTAGAGTTCAGGGTCGGTTCACCCTATTGGTAAGCGCCGGATAAAAAAACTCAAAATATGAAGAAAGAAAGAAGCCCAAAAATAAAAAATGCATGCAAAATACTGTAAAATGCTTCCACCAAAATATGTTTTGTTAATTTGACGTGATATTCAAGCCCCTGGCCTAGTTTGGTTAAGTCAAGGAAATTGAGAGTTGCGCCAATTCAAAACATAATTGTTGCAGCTGAAATTGTGTTTTCAGCTATCTACATGATGCATATAATGGCGGAACTATTACTGTTTGTTTTCCTTAATCATGAGCTGCTGAAAGCTAAAAATTGATAATAATAAAAAAAGATTAAGAGACATGATAGAATATCGATTTTTTCGCATTATCGGGGTGCTGGAATCCTTTTACCCAATTACTAGTTCCTCCCTAATCGCATGACTGATATAAATCCGGTGACTGGATTTTTCAGTATAGAATTCTCAACCATTGGATGTGAAATCGGTGATTGGAATTTTCAGGGCTATGCAATTTCGGCCATTTGGTGTCCAAGTCAAGGACCGACCTTGCCTAAGTGAGCAGATCTTTCTTATTTCCGGAACTTATCCACTTTTTCTTTCTTATAATATCGTTATCAATATATTCGCCAGTTCACCACATCTCTTGTGATATGTAAAGCAGTATTTTAAAAAGCGTGATTCAAAGCGTTATTATCCCGATATAGTGGTTAGTGTTATTTTTTTGAATACACTATTTCGCTATATTGTTGGTAAAGCGCTATTAGTGTGCTTTTTACCCTTATATCATCCCTTTTGCGCTGTTTAGGTTAAAAAGCACGTTTTTCAGGACTTGTAATTTTTATTTTATTTTATTTTGTTTGTACAAAAAACTACGAAAACGGTGCCGATTTAAGATTAGCAATTTTGTAAGAAACATAATTTCAAACAAATTCTACCACCGGTGCTATTGATTCTTAATCGTTCATTTTGACGAATTATAACATTTGAAAATTTTAGGTCCAAAAGACTTAAATTCGTTTGTGCTTTTGTTATTTATGAAATATTTCAATTTTCCTTTATATAGAAAATTGTAAAATCATGTTTTAAAAAAAATATATATTGAACATGTTTATTTTCTTAAATATGTCTATCGTATATATTTTTATACTGTAAAAAGTTTACGTTTTACGTTTTAAATCTACGCGATTAGCATTTTTAGCGTATCTCTCGTAAAAGTATTTTGATTAAGTTAGTGCTTTTTAAAAAGCTGATGTAAAATACCCTGATTATTGACTAACAAATCTGAGTCAATTTATTCTATTCACATCACAAAATTCCATAGTTACACTTTAACTAAAACTAATCTCCTCCTAAATAAAGTATTCATGAACCCTACTAATCCTCCATAAATATGCCCATGGAGTTACTAGCATACCATCAAGACCACTCTCATTCTTCAACCCTTTTCATCAATGGGGATTCATGCAAAACCTCTCTCACTCCTCCTCCTCATTACCCTCCTCTATCTATCCTCCCTAACCGACTCGTGCCACAAAGTAGACCGAGAAGCACTCCTCGGGGTCAAGCGCCACATCAACGCAACAGACCACTTCAAAACATGGACACCAACAACAGATTGTTGCACCAAATGGGAAGGTATCTCCTGTGACTCCCTCACCGGTCGTGTGGTGAATCTCTCACGCTCAGGCCTCTACTCAACTGAAGACTCTATCAATGACATAACCGCCTTTGGCACTCTCTCCCCCTCTCTCTCTAACCTCACCCACCTCCGTCTTCTCGACCTTAGCAACCTCAAGGAAATTTCAGGACCCATACCATCGGGACTTGGAAAATTAAAAAATCTCACTTTCCTTTATTTAGATACAAATAAGCTCAGTGGGACAATACCCAGTTCTTTCAAGTACTTAAAAAACTTGAAAAGGATGTTCTTGAATGATAATCTATTATCCGGGCCTATTCCTTCCATGTTTCTTGAATCGGTTGTCAATATCACGGACTTGGGTCTTTCGGGAAACAAGTTTTCTGGAAATATCCCAGGATTGGGAAATCTAGTTTCGCTAGCTAAACTAGACCTTCATAGTAACAATTTCTCCGGCCCGATCCCTGCAAGCATAGGAAACTTAAGGAGTTTGAGAAATCTTGATTTATCGGGAAATCAATTATCAGGATCCATACCGGAAACTATCGGAAAATTAACTCAATTAGACCTCATGAATCTTAATCAGAACAAACTTACGGGTAAGATTCCAAGTTCCATATCTGGATTAGTTTCGGTCAGGTTTATTCTATTATCAGAAAATGAGCTTACTGGTACTATACCACCTTCTATAGGGTTATTATCGAAAACTACTGACCTAGAATTAGAAAACAATAGGCTTAGTGGAAAACTGCCTGCGACAATTGGGCATATGATCAATCTGACTAATCTTTTTTTGTCGAACAATCAATTTTCGGGGAAGATCCCTCTGAGTTTTGGAAACTTAGAGAATCTACAGACCCTGTACTTATCGAATAATCGACTAGACGGTGAAACTCCACCTCAGCTAGCTAAGCTGCAGAATTTGCAAAGCTTAGATCTCTCTTGTAATCCCTTAAAGTTTGGGACAATACCAAATTGGATTTCAAAATTGAAGCTTTTTCGGCTTTTACTGGCGAATACAGGGCTCAAAGGGGAGCTACCGAATTGGCTAGCCTCATCGGACATATCGACACTTGATTTATCTAGTAATGGCCTAAAAGGGAAATTGCCAAGTTGGATCGGGAACATGACCAATTTATCAAATTTAAATCTATCGAACAATGGGTTTTACTCATCCATCCCTTTGGAGTTTAAAAATATAGCACTTTTATTGGATCTTGATCTTCACTCGAACAGGCTTTCAGGAAAATTTGACCATATTTTCTCAAAAAGCGTGAACGAGCCACGAGGTTACTACAATTCCATTGACCTTTCTAATAATTCGTTCGTTGGTCCGATTGATAAAAACATTGGGGGGAAAAAGGCAATGTCCTCCATTGTCTCCCTTGTCCTGTCAAACAATCCATTGGGTGGAAATATACCAAAATCGATTGGAAAATTAGGGGAATATTTACAAGTGCTAAAGCTTTCGAATAATGGGCTTTCAGGTGGAATACCGACCGAGCTCGGTAATGCCACGTGGTCATTGGCCACCATTGTTCTCTCGAAAAATAAATTGAGTGGCTCTATACCAAAAAATGTGATTAATTTACCGAACATTAAAGTGTTTGATGTTTCGACAAATAAACTGAGTGGTATGATTCCAGCTCATAAGGCCAATTTACCAAAATCCGGCTTTGTTGGTAATGCAGGTCTATGCGGGTCTCCACTTCCTGCTTGTAAGCGCGCATAGATATATCTATGCTTCATATCATGTGATATCATAAAAACTAAATGGAATGTTAGGATTCAAGACAAAAAGAAATCAATAAAAGAGAAGAAGAAAAGATCAAGACTGTCACTGTGATAACTTTTTCCCCTTATCTTAGAAGTATTTGTATTCTTTCACTTTTTAATTTTTTGGTTGGTCTCAGGCTCTTAACCCTGTAATGTCATGCATAATAAAACAAGTTTTTGAGGTTAATTCATGTTCATTTTGTCTTAAACTCTAGGCGATTACTGCAGGTGCGATTTTTTGTTGTATTCTCCGATAAAACATCTATAAATTAATAATATCGGAATCGTATAAATTTATTAATTGAAGGTGGTATTAATTAATTGATAAATTAATCATTATTATTTTAAAGAAGTTTTATTGATTGAATGAATAATGTTTACCGAGCGACTATAACAAATTATTTTCGACGCTGTAAAATTCGTTCGGTCAATGAAGTTTATGAATTTAAAGAAATGATTGATGATCTCGGTTTTCTCAATAAAACGGATTTCAATGAGTTATTGGATTAAACAAGTGAAAATGATACATGTTCAGAGGCAAAGAAATTAAAAGAAATTATGAATATTATCATTGGTAAGATAATACCGCACATTTGGAACTAGTCATGCGAAAGTAAATATTTATCGCACCTATAACTCTTTTTTGGTGTACTTCGAAAAAACTATATCAAAACTTTTGGATACAATTAGAAAAATTATGGATGAAATTCAAGTAGATTTAAATTTTAAGAAAAAAATAAACGATTATAGAACCATACTTCAATAAGTCGTCCTAGTAATGTTTGTCATTTTAAATAATTACTAATTTATAATTTTGTCGGGACCAATATTTATATAACGATTTTCAAAAAATTTATTATTTTATTAATTTATCAAAATTGTTGATGAAAAAAATTATTATTTTAAAGAGTTTATTAATTTAAGAATTATTAATTTAGAGAGGTTCATTAATTAATACTAGAGAGTAGTAGTAGTAGTAAGTTCATTTCTTGGAACAAGTTTGATCAATTTCTAAAGTAGTATTTAAGTAGACTTTCACGTTACTTTCCCAAAATTAAAAGGAACCCATAATGTGTAGAAATCCTTATTTTGACCCCTTCATTGAACCAATCCCCATAATTGCATAAATATAAATGAGTAAGCTTTGTATGACATAGCCCTGTCCTTGAATGGTGGAAAATATTTAGATCAAGATAATGTTTTTTTTTACATCAAAAATAATGTTTACTACAATTAATTTATACAATCCTTATTTTTAGTCAAAGGTCTACCATTGCTTCAAATTCTCTGCTAGTAAGGCTCCAGGACACGAAGCTTTTCATGTGACGCCTTAATTATACATATCTAAACATATTAAAATTCACATTTTAATATATATATATATATATATTCAGTAATTTCATTGGTAATATAATTAATACGAACACGCATAAGATTTATTATATTCCTCGTGTGTTGAAATAAAATTTTGCATTTTAGGATCAATCCTGGCAAAAAGTATGCATTACTTTTATTGAGGTTAGAAGTCGGGCATGATAATCATATTAACGGTTTTGAGAAGAGTATGTCGAATGTCGTTATCGTATTTATTTAAAAATGCCGTACGTTCCAAACGTTCCCGTCATAAAAATAAAGGTATACACTGTCACCCTAGCTAGCCAGCTGGATGAATCGACTGATCATACGGTAACAATTACCAAACATAATCTAAATTTGTTGAAAAAAAGCATCCATGTTTAGTACTATGAAAGTAGGTATTGCCGATGTACACAAAAAAGGAGTAGCTATTCTTACCGGTATTACATGTCGATACTTGAAACAAACCCTAACATAATCGGAGCAAGTAAATATTTCAAATTATGACTGAAATACCAAGAAAGAAATACGAAACGGAGACAGAATCGTTCCTCGTCTTGTTGAGAGGGTTGCATCTTTGTTCGCTAGCTAGTCTGCTTGCCACCACTCGTCTCTTTGCTCGAGTGAGCGAGTATACGCCTCGTATATTTTTATCCTTTAGATAATAATCAATGGATATGCGGCAAATTAATCAAAATTTTCATGAAAGTTGTCGTATTCAGTTCTTGAAATGTTCTACTCATGATTATGCGGAAGAGCAAACATTAAACTATATATATAAAGATCTTGACTGAATCAATTGGCTCTTATATATACCAATAAGAGCTCGACCATTAGAGAAATCAGAAGTGCATATAAAAGTAGAATTTTGCATACCTATAAGTATATTATATATATACTAAAACTATTTCAATTATTAAAGTGAATGTCACTCTTTATTGTAAACAACAAATGAGGAGCTGGTTTCGTTGATACATGTTGCATTGTTTTACACATGGGTGGTCCTAACCTCAGCCATATTAGCCATTTATCTTAGGTGTCGACGGACTGTCTGATGGTCGATAGGTTACATAAGAGAGCAATAATTCAGGTGATGTGCTTCAAATATATGCCGGCGAAAAGTAAACTTAGCCATTACATTTGATTAAACAGAAATTTGTTTCTAAAATGACCAATTGTTTTCTTCTTCTATTGCTTCTCTAATAGCGCACTTGACATACTTGTATGATGTACGACAAACGGATAGCAAGCTCAAATTTCGATTACCGGGTGATGTTCAAGGACCATTATTGAAGTGTTTCTTGGTAATTTTTGTTTTTTGCTTTAATACTTGGTATTTAATGATACGACATTCATATTATATAATAGTTCTTAATTCAAGTAACAAAAAATTCGGATTTTTAATAATTGAGTCCCAAATTAAGTAGTATTAAACATTAACTTCTTCCAATAAAATAAAATAAAATGGTTTCTCTTCTTTGTAATAAAATGCATCAGGACCATTAGATTTTGAGAATCAAAACCGTCATAAAAATTAATGTGAAGTGTAAAGTCAGTAAGTTATACAACTTCTCATACTAAATTACTACTTCAGCCCTTCCTATTTAATTGTTCATTAAAAAACTACGTACAATTTTGACCGGTTAAGAACTTGTATCAAAATTTTCATTTCGACAATTTTGATACAAGTTATAAGCCGGTCAACGTAGTTTTGTAATAAATAATTAAATGGGAACGTAGAAAATAATTGGTAAGTTAATTTTATTTTGGAAAGGAAATAGATTAAGTGAGGTAAAAGAATTTAGAAACATAATTAAAAGTGATGTAAAGAAGAAGTGTTAGCATAATTAAAATTAAATACCAATTTTCATTCAATGCTTTTTTACCCAACTCACCTATCTTCTTTAACACCCTTTTTTCACAACCCTTATCTCATTATTTTCTCTTTACTTTCTCACTCTTAAATTCAGGTCATTTCTTGTTTATTTCTCACCAATTTTCCTACCCTTTTAATTAAATTTCTTTTTCTTTATTTTTGTTATGGAAAATGTTTTTTCTCATCAAAATTTCAAACAAAAAATCTTACCCGCTCATGTGGCGGAGCATCAGCAGATGAGATGGACTAATCCATTTATTTGTGATTTTGAAAAACAATTTTCACTTAATACATGATTTGTACACCTAATCCGTCACATCAGCGGTTAAAATTTTTAAATTATATATTTGGGTGGATATAGCAACACTCTTTTTTATATATTTATGGGATTGTTTTTGACATTTTGTAACAGGGTAATGGAGAGAAATGCAAACCAAGTGAGGGTTTTTGATGAAATGAAAAATGAAGAGTTTGTTGTGGATGACCTTTTTGATTTCTCTAATGGTGATTTTGAAGATGGGTTTTTGGGAAATTTGGAAAATGATGAGAGAGAGACTAAACCCTGCTCTGTTTCTATTGGAAATGGTGAAATTACAGAGGAGGCTCATTTTGGTTCTGTTTTAAGCACCAATCTTCGTTTTCCGGTTAATATTATACTTCATTTTGTGGCTTTTATTTTAGTTATTTGTTCTTTATTGATTTTGCAAAGGTATAAATTGTAGTATAAGGCTACTAGCCGTGTTTTAAAAGCGAAAACTTGGCATTTCTGTAAGAGCTATGCTAAGAGTACAAGCGTAAACTTGTAGGGGCGAAGCGAGACAGTACGAGTAATAAAAATACGAGGGGTGCCAAATGGTTTATTTTAACAAAATATATTAAGAATGCATGTCAAAAACTTAAAATAAATATTACTGTACAGTTTTTTACTTAGCTTCCCTTACTTGTAGCAGCCTAAAAAGCAGGAAAGCAGGTTTTATTAGGGTTTTGTAAGCTTTTTATTGAGGTTTGAATCGAGATTTTTAACTTAAAAGTCAGCTTTTTACAACAAGAAGTATTAGCCAATAATAAGCAGCGGCAAAATTAGGAGAACTGTTTTTTTTTTTTTGTAGTTATGGGGTTCTGAAATGCTAAAAAAATTAGTGCTAACCAAAAATAAGTGAATGACAGTTATATTCTGCTGCTGCTTCTGTAAACAATAGAGAAAAAAATACAAAGACACTATATCTATCCTATGCAATTACAAATAGTTAAATACCAAAAGCCCTAAACATATACATTTGATACAATTGCATATTTGTTTATTGTAAGAAATGCTTAAACTATCTACACTGATATTGATATTAAATCTAGAAGGGTACTATCTCATACACAATAAAATCACTTCTGTCATATTTTTTTCTTTCTCTATTTACTAATTTTCAAATGGACCATATTTCATTGATTATAATATTGATACTTTCTATATGTACCATTTTTGAAATGCAGCCATATTTTATTGATTAATATTATATGGTTATTGCTTATTAAACAAAAAAGAGATGGTTATTATTTGTCTAATCGGCCTTATATAATACACAGCTTTTATATTAAGAACATCAACTACAGTGTGACCAAGACTAATTAGGTTTAAATACAGGTTGATGACATGGCAGACGAATGGCTGTCGCACTTCGTAGAGGATTCTTTCTCTGGCTACTCGGTTCCTTTTGCACCAAAACCAACTGAAAAAATGAAAACAAAGGTCATTGAAAAGCCTTTTCTCAAAACCTCCGACCAAACCAAGGTAAAAATGCATGGGAAGACAATGAGCATCGACCCTTATGGTTGTGAGGCCCACCAAGCACATAGGTGCACCCATTGTGGGGTCGAGAAGACCCCTCAATGGCGTGCAGGCCCAATGGGCCCAAAATCATTGTGTAATGCGTGTGGGGTCCGGTACAAGTCGGGCCGATTGTTGCCTGAGTACAGGCCTGCTTGTAGCCCAACCTTCTCGAGTGAGGTTCACTCGAATAGTCACCAAAAGGTTCTTGAGATGCGACGGAAAAAGGAAGGTTTTTGAAGATATTTCTCTTGCTGGTGTAGGTAAAAAAGAAGACTAGTGCTTTTGGAAGGTTTAATGTAGATATCTTGGTAGGTGCATTCGGAATTTACTAACTATGTAGGGGAAATGACAAATTTAAGGAAGAAAAAGTTGTGTTTTAGTAGTGTTATTCTATCGTTCGGTTAAATTATATTTAGGATTTGTTTATTGAGGCGAAATGATGTTATGCATAATTACTAATTAGCCAAGGAAAAGTGCCGGTGCTTAGTCAAGAGAAGATGTTGTGTTTGTTTAGGACGTAATTTACAAAAAAAAAATCATGTTTCGACAAAGTTTGCAGGTCCTTTCCTTATACCATAACTATAGGCGAGTCTTGAACTTTTTTTTTTTTTTTTACGTTTATATAGTCTTATACATTCTTTGGTAGTCAACTACCAGGTACTTGTCTCATTACATCTTTAAACAAGTTTCTATAATTTTTATGCCTGTAAAATGGATTGTTCTCTCACATTGACTAAATGTCATTTTTTTTTCTCTACCGTTCATTTTTTTATCGATCTGCAAATCCTGGTTCTTGTTCTAATAAACTGAGCTTAAATCACTTTTCTTGGTCACATTGTTATTTTACCTCATAGAATCTGAAAAGTATTGATATTATGAATGATTGAATGTGCTTGTATATGGCAGAATATTGTTTGACGCAGTGTCTAAAACGTATCTATAGTTTTATGAATGTACTTGTATAGGTGTATGATCAAAAAGTTATTTTAATCTGGTTTTAATTAACCTATTTAACATCATTGTGCGAACAGAATTTAAATAAAGAAGAGTGAACAAGCATCCCCAAATGGAGGAGTCTATGTTTGTTCTATAAAAATACTTCTCACTTTGAGATTAAATAGTTAAATTTCTAGCAAGAACAGTTCAGCTAAGTTTTTAAAATGTGCTAAGAATCGAAGTCGGACTAGGAGGCACCGGTATTTTGACCGTCCCTTCTAGCATCAACATTACTTTCTTCATAGAAGGACGAAGCGAGGCCTCATCCTGTATGCACCAAAGGCCCACTTTCACCATTCTCTCTAACTTCGCCATGTTCACTTCTTCATGATCACCGACTAATTTCCTCATTTTTTTTTTGCTACAAAACAATCGTAAACCCATTTCTTCAATACAGCTTCTTCATCAGATAGGTTTGAATCAACACTCCTCCGACAGCATATGATTTCCAGCAGAACAACTCCAAAGCTGTAAACATCAGCTTTTACGGTAACTGGCAAGTTTCTATGCCATTCAAGGGAAACGTATCCCCTCGTACCTCTTATCCCTGTGCAAGTCTTTGTTTGGTTGGGCTTTAAAAGCTTCACCAACCCAAAGTCGCAGATCTTTGCACGCATGCGCTCGTTCATAAGTATATTTTGAAGCTTTTATGTCGCAATGAATGATTTGTGTTTCACACTCTTCGTGCAAGTATAAAATTCCTCTGGCGATGTCGAGGGCAACTGCAATTCTTACATCCCAAACTGGTCGGTTATGATCAGGCCTAACAAGTAGATCTGCAAGCGATCCGTTATTCATGTACTCGTACACCAAAAGCCTATTCGGTCCTTCGAGGCAATAGCCAATGAGTCGGACTCGGTTCCGATGATGTGTCCTCCCAATTACTTTAATTTCAGTTTGTAATTATCTTTCTCCATCGGTTATCCCTCTCTCTGATTTCTTCACAGCTACAACCTGTTGGTTTTGTGATATGACCCCTTTGTAGACGGTTCCCAAAGCTCCTCTGCCTAACTCTTCCCTAAACTCATTTGTGATATGCTTCAATTCTGCAAATGTAAAAGATCTTAAAGAGACGTCTTCACCCATCTCGACATTTTCTTTCTTGGAAACCTTTTTGTATGCCCAGACGCGGCTTTTGTAGATAAAAATTCCGGAAGTTGCTAAAACAATAAAAAAAACAAGAATGGAGCAAATGATTAAAATATAGTTTCTCGTGCATTTTCGGGGGCAGGAGGGTTTGAAACGGATTTGAAATTGGGTCAAATGATTTTATCAGAGTGCTAGACGAAGCCTTGAGAATATTTTTTCCGTACCTAAGCGGTAGCCTTTGTTTACTGCAACTTCCATCGTATTTAAACAAGGCTACTCCGCAGTTACAATCCTCGAGACAAGCGTTTTCGCACTCCTCTTTTGTTTTTGATGACAATACTGAATAGGAAACATCAACCCAATGTACTTGCAAACTCTATCATATGGTACTTGCCAACTCTATCATATGGTACTTTATGGTCTCGTTCTTGTTTTTGCACCGGTTGGCGATGAAATTCCTTTCACATCTGCTTCTACGATTTATGGGATTGACATATTTGAATCGCGGAAGACACATACAGTCACTTGTTTTACCTCCCTCAACGCAATAGGAATTGAGGCCGCAAATGCCTATTGGAAAACACTTGCCTTGATCAGGAAGCTCTAAGTTATAAAAAAAACGGGTCAAATGGGTCGGGTCGGATTAAATTGGTAAAAGTGTAACTTTTATACATGGATCGGGTCGTGTTTTGAATGACCCGACCCAATTGTCATCACTAATTATGACTTTTGTTTTGGGCTGATGGTAAACAATGTAAAGAGAGAATGAGGGAGAATAGCAAGGTTCCAGTAGCCATGGAAGCGTGAATTTAATTATTATTTGAAATTTAATGCTAAGGTTGTTAAGTGTATATTTATGTTGCTTACATACAATTTTAAGAAGAAGAGTAATTATAAGAGTTTGTTATGAAGACCTTGATTCAGCAAGTCATGAGTTGATGAATAATTAATATCTACTTTAAGTCTCCCACCGAGTCTTTTTCTACAACCTGTTTCTTAAAAAATTAAAATAAGAGGACTGGTAGAACTAAAAGAAACATTTCTTGAAGGTGTAAACAGACACCAATCTTCAAACTTTCCTCAAAATATATGAATAAACACCAAATTAATCAACTTATTAATGTTGTACATTTTTTGTAGCATTGCTTAGTTCTAAATTGCCTTGAAAATAAGAGATAACGGTTGGAATACAAGTGGTTTTATTTGAGTGAATGCTCTTTAATTAGTGATTATTAATAAATATTTATTTTCTTCATTTATGTGTGTCTTAATTTGTAAAAGAAGTTGCAAATTTCATGTTTAAAAAGAATGGTTTTGGTCCATTTTTTCAAAAAAAAAAGTTTTTCCATGAGAAATAAAAAATACATGGCACAATTACACCACCAACCGCTCGATCGTAACTTGATACCGCTTCTGTCGAGTCATATATGAAAGATGTTGTATCTTGGGAACAGTGCCCTATTCAGTCAGAATCACAAATATGACAGGACAAATAATGTTTAAAGTAAAACGGTCTCGCAGTTGATACTCGTCTATGGAATTTAGTCATTCTTTTTTGTATCATTTATATTTTTTTTTATTACGGTTTGTATTTGATATTAATATATTTGAGGAAATTATTTTCCTATTGTTTTTTCATTTATTTTATATAGAAATTATGGTATTTCGGAACAGCGTAACCAACCATAACATCATCGTGAAAAAAAAAAAAAAAGGATCAGGTAGTGAAACAACTATTTAGAAGACTCGCATCAACAAAAAAACTTGCCTAAATTACAAAATAATACTACTATTTTTTAAAAGGAAGTAAATTATACGGTTAAGAGAAAATTCTCAACCTACACATTAAACTTAAACCTATAACAAGACATAAACATGCGTCCATTGTACTTCTTGTAAGACGTTCAATATCCATATTCAAAACATATCTTGGTTCGTTCTTTGGATATTCTTTCTGGAAGGTGGTACCCTACAGAGGTAAAGTGCAATATATCTATATAACGTCTTCCCGGGTCTAACAACAGTCATTCCATATTTATATTATTGAATCCGCTACTGACGCTGAGTGCGTGTGTGTAGGTTCCAGGGGCGAGGCTAAGTGGTGACCATCTGAGGCTACAACATCCCCGTATCTTCAATAATTGTGATTTTTTGAAATTTGTATCATGCATTTTTAGTTTTTACTAAAGTTTGTTAAATTCCCCGTATTTTTCTCGCTCCATGATTGGCGATCGTATTCCTGTGTACCCCCTCTATTGTCATGTGTTACTTGCAAGCGTAACCCAAATCTTGACAATCCAACCATATATAAATTGAATCTTGAAGATTTAAAAAGGATTGATTGGTTATTTATTTTTCTGTTTATAATATACTCTTGAGTTGCTAATATATTAAAGTGGTACTTATTTTGTAAAATTTAGTACATATAATCTTCTGAAAACATTTTCTTACAACTGGAAATAATTTGTGTGAGGTTTATCTATTGTATCATTCAGGTGAAAAATGATTTCCTGGATTGAGTAGTTAAAGTAAGCTAAAGTATACTTAATCGTGTTCGTGTATGTTGGATGTATCTACTCATATCGTGGTTACGTAGTTTTAGTCAAGCAAAAGTAGTCGGATGAGTTGAAGAATACGTTTGCCATATAAATTAGCAACAAGTTAAATTCTTGTGTTTTTTTGAGTTTTTTTTTCTTTCTCCAATAGTTATTACGTATGTTTGTTCCATTGAAATTGTATCCCCTTTAAGTGAAAATCTTGGCTCCGCCTCTGTGTACAAGACCGGCGATTTGCAAAATTGTAGATTTGTATGTATGTTTAATCTGAACATATACAAAATAGTGTAGTTTCACAATCTCTCCGAAATAACATTTGCTTTTGGCAAGCCTAATGTCGTGGTTCGGCCCTTAATTTTAGTGGTTGAATTGTACTCGAACGGTATTGCTTTTATCCAGAAAATTAAAACCTCCTTTTAGTGGTTAATTGCAATGAAAGAGTTTCTTAATGATGGAGATGGGTATTACACCCTTACTTGGGTCTCTATCGTTAACCCCTTTTCCTTTAGTTGCAATTTTCCATAGAACAACCATATTAGCCGGGAAACTTAAGGGGTTCAAAGAGGCACGATTAAAGAGCGGGATTATAACGGATAATATATTTGATTACTTGCCATGTAATGATGAAGAAAATGATGATGATGAGTGGCCCTCTTTAGAGACCGATTTTAGACCGTCTTAATATTTGTTTTCGTAGCTTAACCTTATGTTCGGTGAATGTAATTGATTTGTTGTGCTTAAACTAGAATGAGTTTGCTCCCTACGGAGTGTGTCGTTGTATTTTGAGCTCAATTGTATCGCGGTGAATGCCCTGTGAAATTTGTAATTTTTTTATATTAATCTAAACCTTAATTTCCAAAAAAAAAAAAAACCATTGACTTGCTAAGTCAAGTTCAAGACTCTCAAGAATTTCTAATCAAAATTCTCAATTTTTGCTATATAGAATGTCAATCGACTAATATTATAACAACCAAGTTGCATCCCAAATTATATTTTAATTTTGTTCACCTCCATAGTTACTTCTAGGACAACCTTAGTTTCTCTCTTATTGTTTCTACATTTTGTGATAAGCACGATAGGCGACACTCGACCCGAGTGACTCATCCGTCCGTTCTCCTACTCGACTATGTGGCTACGTGATTATTATTTGTTATTAGTTTATATTGCATTGGTCTTTCGGTTTAGACGATGGTTGCCATATAGCAATTCCATTTACTTATTTCAGAAATGTTTGCCAAATAAACACCGAGTAAATAAGAGTTTGTTGTCAAGACCTTGACTCAGTAAGTCAATGGTTGTTCTATGACTCAGTTAGACTTGTATACAGCAGAATATTCTATGACACAATGTCTAAAATGTATCCATATGTTTATGAATGTACTTGTATAATAAAAATTATTTCAACATTGGTTTTAACTTTTAACCAAACTAAACATCATCGTGCTAACAGAAACTAAGCAAAGAGGAGTAAACAAGCATCCCAAAATAGAAGAAGTCTATGTTTATTCAATAAAAATACTTAAATTTCTAACAGAAACAGTCTCAGCTAAGTTCTTAAATTGTGTTAAGAAACGAAGTGGGACTAGGAGGCACCGGTATTTCCACGGTCCCTTCTAGCATCAACACTACTTTCTTCATAGAAGGACGAAGCGAGGCCTCGTCCTGAATGCACCAAAGGCCCACTTTCACCAGTCTCTCCAACTTCATCGCGTTCGCTTCTTCGTGATCACCGACTAATTTCTTCAAATTTTTTGCTTCAAAACAATCGTAAACCCATTTCTCCAGTACAGCTTCTTCCTCAGATAGGTTCGAATTAACGCTCCTCCGACAGCATATGATTTCCAACAGAACAACTCCAAAGCTGTAAACATCAGCTTTTACGGTAATTGGCAAGTTTCTATGCCATTCAGGGGCAACGTATCCCCTCGTACCTCTTATCCCTGTGTAAGTCTTTGTTTGGTTGGGTTTTAAAAGCTTCACCAACCCAAAGTCGCAAATCTTTGCACGCATGCGCTCGTTCATAAGTATATTTTGAGGCTTTATATCACAATGGATGATTTGTGTTTCACACTCTTCGTGCAAGTATAAAATTCCTCTGGCAATGTCAAGGGCAACTGAAATTCTTTCATCCCAAACTGGCCGGTTATGATCAGGCCTAACAAGTAGATCTGCAAGCGATCCGTTATTCATGTACTCGTACACCAAAAGCCTATTCGATCCTTCGAGGCAATAGCCAATGAGTCGAACTAGGTTCCGATGATGTGTCCTCCCAATTACTTTAATTTCGGTTTGTAATTCTCTCTCTCCATCAGTGAACCATCTCTCTAATTTCTTCACAGCTACAACCTGTTGGTTTTGTGATATGATCCCTTTGTAGACAGTTCCGTAAGCTCCTCTGCCTAACTCTTCTCTAAACTCATTTGTGATTTGCTTCAATTCTGCAAATGTAAAAGATCTTAAAGAGACGTCCTCACCCACCTCGACAATTTCTTTCTTGGAAACCTTTTTGTATGCCCAGAGGCGGCTTTTGAAGATAAAAATTCCTGATGTTGCTAAAACAATAAAAGCAATAAAAACAAGAATGGAGCTGATAATTAAAATATAGTTTCTCGCTTTCTTCTCACGTACTCTTGTGGGCAGAAGGGTTTGAAACGGATTTGGAACTGGGTCAAATGATTTTATCAGAACGCTATAGGAGGAATCCTGGAAAATATTTTTTCCGTACCGAAGCGGTAACCTTTGTTTACTGCAACTTCCATCTTTAAAGAAGGCTACTTCGCAGTTACAATCCTCGAGACAAGCGTTTTGGCATTCCTCTTTTGTTTTGGATGACAATACTGAATAGGAAACATCTTCCCAAGTGGTACTTGCCAACTCTATCATATTGTACTTTATGGTCTCGTTCTTGTTTTTGCATCCATCAGCAGTGAAATTCCTTTGACATCCTCTTGTCCTATTTATAGGGTTGACATAATCAAATCCCGAAAGGCACTTACAATCATTTGTTCCAGCCACCTCAACACAATAGGCATTGAGGCCGCAAAGGCCCTTTGGATCACACTTTTCTGTAGGAAGCTCTGATTTAATCAACCAACTCCCTTTTGTATGCAACGTATGTGAATACGTACGGAAAAAACCATCTTCATCAAGTCTCATCAAGAAAATTGCTTCCACTTTTGTCGGATTTCCTTGTGTTAAATTCTTAATATTTAAAGTAGAATTGAACATATAGAGATTGCCATGGTTATCAAGGTTCAGTGAAGCATTATTGTATCCAACCGTATTCGAGGCATAATAAGCTGTGACAATCCTAACATCTCCCACTGGATATTGTACTAAGTTTCCATCTAACTGCATCCTCAGGCAAAAAATACCGGATGATTGATCATTTTTTGATGCTCTTGAAACCAACTCGTTCCCGGCTTTGAGACTCTGACCTGGCAAAATAGTGTCGGTTGGATAATCAAAAGAAATTATATGTTATATTTTTGCTTTAATATTTTGAAATCAATATCAAACGATTAATACTAAGGTGAATCTAGTTCATTATTATTTATGGTGAGTCACATGCTAAAAACATAACACATATTAATGAACCCAAAAATAACTATCCTAAAATTAATTCAAAATTAAAGCTAAAAAATACTAAAAAGCTAATACATGTTAATGAACTCAAAAATATTTACCCTAAAATTAATTTAAAATTAAAACTAAAAAATATTATTAGTTGACACACCCTAAATAATAGTGTATTTTGGAATGAAAACCGAACGATTAACACCATCGTGAATCTAGTACACTATTATTTTTGTTATTTTGGTTGTGTCACATAGTAAAAATCTAACACTTATTAATGAAACTAAAAATATACTAAATAGATTCAAAACGTATTGATTTTGCTGACTTGAATTTTTCAATGCATCTAAAACCAATCCCTTTAATTCTCCCACCGTCTCTTTGACCAACTTGTTTCTGAAAGAAATGAGAGCACTGGTCCCATGAACTATACAGACCAATTTTGAAACTTTCCATATTCAAAACATAGAAATCAATGTTATGGAAAGGTGGTACACAATGGGGAATCTTGAAACTTTCCATATTCAAAACATAGAAATCAATGTTTGGAAAGGTGGTACACACCCGGAGTTGAACTAGATACATGCTAACATCACCCTCTATATTGAAAAAAAAAATCGATTATTTTCAATATATTCTGAAAAGTTGAAGGTTATTTCCTTTCGGCTCCTTATAATTAAAAAAAATATATAAACATACAGTTCAGCCACATCTGTTGAAAACACGTTTGATTTTACAATAAAAAACTGGCTTTTTATACTGATTATAGTGTATATAGATTATATAAAAACGATATAGAAATATCTCACGGACGGAGATAGATCACACTTATTCTGTTATATTGCTATTATACGTCTTACTGTTAAATATATGGACTCTCAAAATTATTAGGAAACCCTAACTCTAATATATGAGTTATCGAGATTGTATATTTTACTTAACATATGAACAATATATATAGGCTAGAACAGGGACACGCTGCACAAGAAGTAATATACTTCTATCTTATCTGGAATTCTAACCCTAATTAGATTAATACTTTACCAATCTTACGATTTTTTATCGTTAATTATATTCATTTACACTAGAATATAATTGCACTATATTTTCTTCTCAAATAATATTTGAAAATTTATTATTAAATACTTAATTTTATTCTCACGTTATTATTATAGATATCCACCAAGTAAATATATGTAAATAAATTACTGACAATTATTTTTCCCGACATATTATTTACTCGACCTTTCCACTTACCTTATTTGTTACGTTCGATATAAAATACAGTTGGAAGATTTGACACAAACAAAACTTATAAGCTTCTCATAGAGATTTCATCAATCATTATTAAAGGACGTGAATTTTGTCGATTATAAACACACCATATAAATAATGTTATTGCACAACGTACATGTTTGTTGACCACAATAAATCTCAGTCATTGCAAATCAAAACATTATATATTATAAATATATGTATCAGAAATAATATAGAGATTAAGAGTATAAATAATCAATAATAATTCCTTATATATAATTATTTTATTCTAACCAGTATCATACAATAATATCACTTTGTCATGTTCAATATACTCTAAGTATAACTAAAACAAAGAGTTGGAACTCAACCGTTCCATATAGTCGACAGACCTACTAAAACTCTGTGCTACAACTATACCGATGGTTGTCTACTCCATCTAAACTTGTGGCATTTGAGAATGCTACATACATCCCAAATTATATTATAATTTCGTTCACTTCCATGGTTACCACTAGTATAACCTTAGTTTTCTCTGTTATTGTTTCTGCATTTTGTGTATCATCAGCCCAAAGAAACTATTCAAGCATAACCAAGGCTCTTCTTTTAACACCGAACTGATTTGATTTTTCGTAAGCCGTACTATCATTTACTATACAAAATAAAGACACGTGTACATGTAAATAATATATACAACATTGATCACATTTATTATCAAATAAAACATTATGTTAATAAATAAATATTAAAACGGACAATAAATGTATACCCGGTATACCGCACATTCAAATATTGGTTCCAGCAGTTTACACAAGAGATGGTAAAGTGAAATGTATCTATATAACATTTGCTTGGCTCGGCCCCTAATTTAAGTTGTTGAAATAAATGTATCTGAAGGTTTATTAGTCGTGTCTTTTAAGGTGTTGATAGCAATAAAGAAATTTCTCAACGATGGAGATGGGTGTTACTTATGGCTCTCTCGTATGACCTTTCTCCTTTAATGCAATTTTTACCATTGACTTGCTAAGTCCAGTTCCAAGTATCCCTAGGATTTCTAACCAAGACTCTCATTTTTTGCTATATATTGTATGCCATTTGAGAATGCTAGATACATCCCAAATTATATTATAATTTTGTTCATTTCCATGGTTACCACTAGTATAACCTTAGTTTTCTCTGTTATTGTTTCTGCATTTTGTGTATCATCAGCCCAAAGAAACTATTCAAACATAACCCAAGGCTCTTCTTTAACACCGAACCAGGTATCATCATGGCTCTCACCATCTGGTGTGTATGCCTTCGGATTTTACCCTCAAGGCAACGGTTATAATGTTGGAATTTATATTGCTAAAATTTCTGAGCATACCGTTGTTTGGTCTGCCAATAGGGATAATCCCCCCGTCAATGGTGATTCCACCCTGTTATTAACGAATGAGGGGAAACTTGTTGTGAAGTCGCCGCAAGGCAATTATACAACTGTCATTAAAGATGGGCCTATTTACTCAGCATCTATGCTCGATTCAGGAAATTTTGTATGTTATGATTCCGCTAAGGGTGAAATTTGGAATTCTTTTAGTCACCCCACAGACACCATTTTGCCGGGTCAGAGTCTTATTGCTGATCAAAAATTGGTTTCGAGTGCTTCAATAAGCAACTTTTCACCCGGGTACTTCCGTCTAGAAATGCAAACCGATGGAAATTTAGTGCAATATCCCGTGGATGCTAACAACCCGTACTGGGCATCCAATACATTTGGTAGTAATGTGTCCTTGAACTTCGACAAAAGCGGCCATCTCTATTTGATGAATTCAAGTATAAACATTCAGAATTTAACTGATGGATTAAGTTCAGACAGTGATTCACTTTTCATTATGCGAATTGATGTTGATGGTATTTTTCGAACTTATTTGCACACAATGGATGGGAAAGGAAATTGGTCAATCGAATGGGAATCATCATACAATAAGTGTGATCCTAAAGGCCTATGTGGTCTCAATGGTTTCTGTGTTAACATCGATGAAAAAATCGATTGCAACTGTCTCCCAGGATTTGATTTTGTTAGTCCTGGGAATTGGAGTGCGGGATGTGCAAGGAATTTAACGGTAGATAAGTGCAATGACAAGAGTGACCCGATACAATACAACATGCTGCAATTAGATCATACCACTTGGGAAGATGTTTCGTATTCGGTACTAACTTTTGATCAAAAAGAGGATTGCTCAAAATCATGTTTCGACGACTGTAACTGCGAGGCTGCACTATTCAATAAGGGAAATTGTAGAAAACAAAGGCTCCCACTAAGGCACGGACGAAGAGAAATTCAAGACCCAAACACTGCTTTCATAAAAGTAGGCTCGTTTGAAAACGATCCAATTGATCCACCCAAAGATAAGGAGGATCATACAAGAAATGTCATATTAATTTCTAGTATTACGCTTGTCGTTTTCTCTTTTATCTTTCTGGTAGCGTCTTGTTTTATTGTCCAAAACAGCCGCGTGTGGGGATACAAAAAGATCTCTAGGGAGCGGAATAACGAATTGGGTGAAGACGTGTCTCTAAGGTCATTTACTCTTATGGAATTAGAGTACATAACAAAAGGATTTGGGGAGGAATTGGGTAAAGGATCATTCGGAACGGTTTACAAAGGGGTCATATTACAAAGCCACCAAGTTGTAGCGGTGAAGAAATTGGAGAGGGCGTTGACAGAGGGGGAAAGAGAATTCCAAACGGAGATAAAAGTGATTGGGAGGACACACCATCGTAACCTGGTCCAACTCATCGGTTATTGCTTGGAGGGATCTAACAGGCTTTTGGTATACGAATACATGGATAATGGATCACTTGCGGATTTGCTTCTAAGCCCAAATAATCGACCACGTTGGGACGAGAGAATTGCAATTGCCCTCGATATTGCAAGAGGAATTCTATACCTGCATGAAGAGTGTGAGACACCGATCATACATTGCGATATAAAGCCTCAAAATATACTCATGAACAAGCACTTGCGCGCAAAGATTGCTGACTTTGGATTGGCGAGGTTTCTAAAGCCCGATCAAACAAAGACTTACACAGGGATTAGAGGGACGAGGGGCTACGTGGCACCCGAGTGGCATAAGCTACTGCCTGTGACTGTAAAAGTAGATGTATATAGTTTCGGCATTATGTTGTTTGAGATAATATGTTGTCGTAAGAGCATCGATTTTAGTCTGAGTGAGGAAGAGTCTGTGTTAGAAGAATGGGCTTATGATTGTTTTGAGGCAAATCAACTAAATAGATTGGTAGGCGATGAACAAGTTGAGATGAGAAAACTGGAGAGAATGGTTAGAGTAGCTCTTTGGTGCATTCAAGAAGAGCCGTCGTTACGCCCTTCGATGAAAAAAGTAATGTTGATGCTAGAAGGAACCGTGGAGATCCCGCTCCCTCCGAGTCCAAATTCATTTCTTAGTACTATTTGAACTTTGTACTACTATTATGATTTGATTCATGCTTTTTTTGTTATGTAAGGGAGGTTTTTTTTGTTGGTTTTCTGTAAATTGTATTTTGCTTCCGATAATGAATTGGTCGGATTACTTTAAGTTTATCTATATTATTTACAAAAATAATGTGCGGGAAAACCTAGAAGTGAGGCAAAACTCAAAAGGAAAGTGTGTTGTTTTCTCTAATCTTGATGATGCGATAAAAAATCAAGCTCCGTGTATACAAAGAATGTGCCAAGTAAAATAATAGCAATTGATCAGGATTAACGGGAAGATACATTGATTAAAATAACAGTGATTAGGCGAAAAGTGAAATTAATAAAACGGTCAACCTGTGGATTAGAACTCAGACGCTACTCCAATTTTCACTAATCCACCAACGGATATTATGAAATATTAAACCACTGATGCTATTCAGTTAAGACTAAAGACTGTATGCTTGTTTTGGTTGTTTAGAAAACAAACTGAATTTATCTGTTTGGGAAGAAAAGACTGTAAGTTTTAGCTAGCCATTAACAGGTGAATAACCTATTTGACTTTCTTGAAAACAATGTTATACTAGTTCATAGCTGAAGGAACATCTATATAATTAGCTGGGATTGGTTTTGGCTGCCTTGAATTTTTCAAGGCAGCCTGCCCTGATTGTTAGGGTTGTGTCTGGTTCGATTCGGTTTTTGGTAAAACCGAAACCGAGCAGATTTTTCGGTTCGTTTTTTTTTGGTTTCGGTCTTTTTATTTTTTTGACCGAACCGGATAGGGTTTTTTCAGTCCGGTTTCGGATTTTTTCGTTTTTTTGTTATTTTTCAGTTTTATTTTTGGTTTTTCGGTCTTTTTCTGCCTTAAGTTTTCCAGGGCAGACTACCATGTTTTTTTTGAACCAGTAGATAAAATGCAATTTCATCCGAGTATCAATAAAAAGTTTGGAAAAATTTCTATATTATATTAACATATGGAAAAACAATTATATGAACATGATACACTATTATTTAGGGTGTGCCAATCAATAGTATTTTTTAGTTTTAATTTTGAATTAATTTTAGGTTTGATATTTTTGGGTTCATTAACATGTGTTACTTTTTTAGTATTTTTTAGTTTTAATTTTGAATTAATTTTAGGATATATATTTTTGGGTTCATTATAGATGTTAGGTTTTTAGTATGTGACACACCCTAAATAATAATGAACTACATTCACGGTAGTGTTAATCGTTCGATGTTGATTTCAAAATATTAAAACAAAAATATAACATACAAAATTATATTATTTTAAAAAAAAAAACATACCAAAAAACATATTTTGTTGCCTGAAAAAGTCGGGGTGTTATAATGGTTCGGATCAGACATCATTCGGTTGTTCGGGGGGGATTATCGCCCTATCTATCGTTTCCCACAGACGTCACCAATTGGCAAGCCTATTTTTATTACTAGGCCCGGCTTACTCTCAGATGAGATAGGGGCGACATAAGCTTTCAGAAGGGGTCGGATGATCAGTGATGTCGGGGGCTTCTTCGCGTCCGCTCCTTGTTCTTACTGAACCTGCACACGAAACAAATAGGGGGCCCGGGTTGATCTCAAGCTATCCCTCTCCAACGATCAAGTCAGTACGGGGTAGAGAGAAAGCGTAGCTGGATAGTATAAAAAGAGGGATCAGACGAATTATCAGGTGTTCCGGGATGGTACTATCAGTCTTCTCGTCTTTCTGATTCTACTTAGCGGATCCCTTTAATGAAGAATTAAGGGGGGTATTTATAGTGTCATTAGATGCACAATAGCCATCGGATCACTGTACAGTTAGTTTACGATCTAACGGCGTGAGCGGAATCTAGGGCTCTGACAACAGTAAGGGCAATCCGTGAGGTTAACACAATATCATGGTGCTTGATCCGGCCTTGATCCTGACTGTGAACGACCACAACATCATGGTGAGGTCCCATGCATGGAGGCGACCTGAATGGATTCCAGGCCCTATGAGGCATCGGTCTGGATTTCCAACTTCGGAGGTGCAAGAGCACCAATGAGGTAAATGGGGTGGTGGAAGATCCCCGGAGAATGGTGAAACTGTCGATGTCTACCCTGATGTATGGGGGCATGCAGCTCCCGATCCCTTAACTATTGGCCGAGCTATGCGCCTAGACGCAAAAGCTACCATGCCAATGGCCTCTACAGGTGCATCAGATGTGTGCTGGGATAGAGGCCCTCAACGAGCTACTGGGATCGGATCTCCCAGAGCCTCTGGGTTTGAACGAGTTACTCGCCTGCTATGAGTTTTTGCAGAGCGAGCCGAGGTCCCAAGCTAAGAGCAGGCAACCTTACCTCCGGTGTCGTACCAATAATCAAATGATCACGGGAAACTCTGATTCGAACCGTGGTTATACCCAAGACATGATTGTCGTGGAAGGGGACTGGCTGGACCGGGATGATCTCACCCTGCCGTCTGTACCCGGTAAGGTCCTTAATACTATAGAGTACAAGGCTACCGTGGTTTCAAAGATTCGGGGTCTGGGCTCACCTAACGTGGGGTCAATCGAGGTGGCTCTCAACTGGTGGGGCCCCGACGGGAATGATACGGGTGCTAGGGATGCCGAGAAACTATTGAAGTGTGAGTCCTCTACGACATATAAGGGGAACGACTTTTTATGGCCCCGGAGGACATTCTGCCCCGTCAACTATTCATGTGAGAGGTGGGAGAAAGAGAGGGGTTTGGAGTCCACTCTCCCCCCAAAGGCGGTTAAGGAGGACAGGCCCGTTAAGGTAGCTAAGGAGGTGAACGAGGGGTCTGTAAGGCCGAAGTGTAAGAGGAAACCCGCAGCCTCGAACATGATTATGGACGGCTTCCCTTCTACCGAACTGATGGGGGTCTGGTAAGAGACTCGGGAGGACGGCTCCACGACACCTTATGGGAAGGGCCCCGATGGGGTGAAACTTTGAATCGACGAGCGAGGGAACCCACTGCCTGAGGTCCGGCCCTTGCGCTCAGAGGTGGCCGAGCCTGAGGCTGATGCGGAAGAAGAATTGGAGGACGACCTATCTGAGGCATCCTGATATAAGAGGTCGGCCAACTTGGGGACCTCGCACACCAGGGTAAGTGTAACCTAGTTTTTACTTAGTGAAATTTCCATTCTTTTTATTTTGGTTCGTTACTTAGTCGATTTGATGGTATGTGTTGAACCATGGGGTTCAATAATTGATTTTGATTATAACTTTGATTATGTTTTTAATGATTTTACGATTTCTCTATTTCGATGATATAATGCTTGTTTTTTCCAAAAAGAGAATTTGTAAATTGCAGAACGCCAGAAAGATAGAGCTCGGAAAAACGAAGCCACAGGTTCAAGCGGAACCAGAATCGGAGCTAAAACGAAGAAGTTATGGGCTTTCGAAGAAGACCGGAAAAACTGCCAGAAGAACAGTCGACCGATCGACTGTACAAAAACGACCGATCGTTTTTGTACAGATTTCTTCCAGTGAGCAGGTCGAATATACGACCGATCGTTTTTCAGAAACGACCGATCGTTTTCTGGAAAACGACCGATCGACTGTAGAAAACGACCGATCGTTTTCTGCAGTTTTCGAAAACAGCTTTTCAGCTTATTCTGGAAAATAGCTGTTAAAACCCTCAACGGTCATAACCCAGAAAAACAGACTTTGCTGTAATATATACCACCTCAAATCTCTCTCCAAACTAACCAATCAACACACTAGTTATCATCCTTCAATCCCTATATACAAAACCCTAAATATCACCATTTTGGTGTATATACTCAAAAGAGGGAAAATTGTAGATAAAGAGATACAAGCTCCAACAAATATCAAACATCATCGAAACCACATATTAGCTTATTTTAGAAGCAATCGATTGTGGGTGTTGTTTCAATTTTCGATAAAATTGTAACGAGTATTTTATAAACTCATTTTTGTGAGCGAGTGATCGGGTAGAGGCTTTGTAAGCAAGTGAAGCTTAAAAGCTCTAGGTCTTTTCATTTCGGGACACTCATAAAGTGAGGGGGAGCTTAATCGGTTGATTAGCTCGATAGGATTGTAATATCCGTAAGAATATTTTTTAGTGAAATACTCGGTAGTACCGAGGAGAGGACGTAGGCCGTTTGCCGAACCTCTATAAATCTTGGTGTCATCTTCTTTCCCTAAACTTTTACTTTCCGCAACTTTATTATTGCTTATATTCTTGCTTGCGTTTATGATTTCTAGCATTTCATTAAGTTTATTAAACGCTTAAGTTTAGAATTTGCATAAGTTGGGTGGTTAGTTGCATAGAATTTTAATTAGGCGAAAATCGCTAGAAACCTTATTCACCCCCCTCTAAGGTTTATCCGCACACGGGCCAACAATTGGTATCAGAGCCGAGGCTCTTGCATATAGGAATCTAACGATTTTAGAGTTAAGATCCGTATGGCTAATCTATACCATTTTACTTCCGCTATTGCTTCATCACCCAATACTCCACCATTTTTTGATGGGGTAAATTATTCATATTGGAAGGATAGGATGAGTATGTTCCTACAAAGCTATAATGTTAATCTTTGGAAGATTATTAAAGTAGGATATTCCGCACCTACATCCGAAAATAGCGAGAACCCAATCCCCGTAGAGGACCTAGATAACGCTCAACTAGAAGCCTACTCTACGAACGCCAAAGCGATGTATGCTATTGTTTGTGCCGTTTCTCCTAACGAGTACAACAAAATTTCCGCTTGTAAAACCGCTAAGGGTATGTGGGATAAGCTAGTAGTAATGCATGAAGGGACTAACCAAGTTAAGGATTGCAAACTCCAACTATTAGTTCATGACTACGAGCTTTTTAAAATGAGCGAGGGTGAAACCATTTCCGATATGCTTGCTAGGTTTACAACTATTACTAATGGATTAACATCTCTTGGTAAGTATTTGTCTTCTAAGGAAATGGTCTCAAAGGTGATTCGGAGCTTACCGAAAGAATGGGAACCAAAGGTCACCGCAATTCAAGAGGCGCACGACATGAATACTTACACTCTTGATGCATTGACGGGTTCACTTATTACTCACGAGATCACTCTCAATAGTCACAAGCCAATCTCGAAAAAGAGGGAGATAGCTTTCAAAGGAACAACTTGTGACGAAAGCAATGAGCTATCCAATGATGACGAAAATTCAATGCAAATCATTCGAATCGTCAAGGAAATACTCAAGCTAAAAGACCACCGCAAACATAAAGGTAAATCATCAAATAATTCAATTTATTCTAACGATTTTGTTTGCTATACTTGTGGCAAGGAAGGACACATGGCGAGAGATTGCGTCATGAATCGCAAGAGCAAAGGAAAGAAGAAGATATCCGCTTCAAGCTCTAGCGATAGCTCCGACCAAGATGAAGTCGCTCACCTTGGTTGCTATGTGGCCTTGGAAGACAACAATGAGCCTAACCAAGCGTCTTCAAGCGAAAGTGAAAGTGAAACCGGTGAGGTAAACGATCTATCCTACGATGATTTACTTCATATGTGCGATGTTTACTCAAAAAAGTTTCCTAAACTTTCGGAAAAGGTTGAATCTCTTAAAAGGATAAATTCTTCTCTCAATGAAGAAATAAGATCCTTGAAAAGAGCTAAAAATGAAAATGAGTCTATTCCTACATCGTCATTCTCTTTACATGATATAGATGACGAAAAGGAAGACTTAAAAGATAAAAACAATGATCTCGTCATTCAAAACAAGTCTTTACAAACCGAGATCAATTTTCTTGAAAATGAGATGTCTAGCCTTGCTAAAACTCTTTCAAAACCATCTTTTTTAGATTGTGATTTATTAGAAAATTTTGAAGAGTTAAAGGATGCTTTCGATAAAGTTAAAAGCAAAAACAAGGTTTTAAGTTCTCACGCTTTTAACTTAAATGACAAGGTCAAGCTTTTAGAAACCGAGAATGAATCGTTGAAAACTAAAAACAACGATCTTGTCATTTCCATTGAAAAACTTAATTTAACAATTTCAAAGTTTTCTAAGGGTAAAACCGTTTTAGATAACATTTTGAGTTGTCAAAAAGATTTCAATGATAAGAGCGGTTTAGGTTTTGATTGCATTGGTTCTACTTCAAACAAAACCCGCTTCGTTAAAACCTCTAATATTTCTACAACTCCTATTCCACCTAAACAAGAGGTTGTTTTTCCTAAAAGGAGTACGTCCAAGAGTTTTCAAAAATCTTTTAATGATAGAAAAGGTGTAGGTTTTCAAACCAAATCGGATGCTCCGAAAAACCTTTCCAAAACTACGTATAACTCTCGTTATGCGAAAAAATCTATGCATTGCATTCATTGTAGTAGAAGTGAGCATAATTCTTCTAAATGCCCAAATCGCTTTCATGTTAGTAGAAGCGATTTGAAATGGGTAGTAAAGACCCGAGCCACTAACAATGTCGGACCCAAAAGAAATTGGGGACCAAAGACAAAAACTTGTGTTGTAGGTATCTCCATCCAAAAGGAGAAAATCAACAAATGGTTGGCAACGCCGGAAAAAACCGTGGAAGTCAAGAAGATCGACTCCACCATAACGAAAGAAGTCCCATTAATCGACAAAGGTGGAAGGCATACCAACAAATGGTACCACCTATTTGGAATCGGCAACGCTCAATGCAAATGCCATTAGCGAGCGGACTCGACATCACATATTCGGTATACTCTAATCTATTCTTTACATATATGTGATTAGTTGGGTATATGCTTATTAATAACATTTTTCATGTTTTGGTTTTTCTTTAAAAACCCTTCACATAACCCCATATTTTTCGATTACATTTTGATAATGCCAAATGGGGAGAAAAATGATATATTTGGTGTAATGCGTTTTGTTAAAATGGAGGAGATATTTTTCTTGTAAAATCATCATTAGTTTGTCATAATCAAAATGGGGGAGATTGTTGAACCATGGGGTTCAATAATTGATTTTGATTATAACTTTGATTATGTTTTTAATGATTTTACGATTTCTCTATTTCGATGATATAATGCTTGTTTTTTCCAAAAAGAGAATTTGTAAATTGCAGAACGCCAGAAAGATAGAGCTCGGAAAAACGAAGCCACAGGTTCAAGCGGAACCAGAATCGGAGCTAAAACGAAGAAGTTATGGGCTTTCGAAGAAGACCGGAAAAACTGCCAGAAGAACAGTCGACCGATCGACTGTACAAAAACGACCGATCGTTTTTGTACAGATTTCTTCCAGTGAGCAGGTCGAATATACGACCGATCGTTTTTCAGAAACGACCGATCGTTTTCTGTAAAACGACCGATCGACTGTAGAAAACGACCGATCGTTTTCTGCAGTTTTCGAAAACAGCTTTTCAGCTTATTCTGGAAAATAGCTGTTAAAACCCTCAACGGTCATAACCCAGAAAAACAGACTTTGCTGTTATATATACCACCTCAAATCTCTCTCCAAACTGACCAATCAACACACTAGTTATCATCCTTCAATCCCTATATACAAAACCCTAAATATCACCATTTTGGTGTATATACTCAAAAGAGGGAAAATTGTAGATAAAGAGATACAAGCTCCAACAAAGATCAAACATCATCGAAACCACATATTAGCTTATTTTAGAAGCAATCGATTATGGGTGTTGTTTCAATTTTCGATAAAATTGTAACGAGTATTTTATAAACTCATTTTTGTGAGCGAGTGATCGGGTAGAGGCTTTGTAAGCAAGTGAAGCTTAAAAGCTCTAGGTCTTTTCATTTCGGGACACTCATAAAGTGAGGGGGAGCTTAATCGGTTGATTAGCTCGATAGGATTGTAATATCCGTAAGAATATTTTTTAGTGAAATACTCGGTAGTACCGAGGAGAGGACGTAGGCCGTTTGCCGAACCTCTATAAATCTTGGTGTCATCTTCTTTCCCTAAACTTTTACTTTCTGCAACTTTATTATTGCTTATATTCTTGCTTGCGTTTATGATTTCTAGCATTTCATTAAGTTTATTAAACGCTTAAGTTTAGAATTTGCATAAGTTGGGTGGTTAGTTGCATAGAATTTTAATTAGGCGAAAATCGCTAGAAACCTTATTCACCCCCCTCTAAGGTTTAGCCGCACACGGGCCAACAATATGATTGCATAGGTGGTTTCTGACAAGGAGGGCGAGGATGGTGCCGGGGAGGAAGACGTCTATGAGGAGGAAGTGAGGCTTTATCCTCAATGTCATGACTTGGAGATGGGGGAGGCTCCTCTCACGTTTTGCATACGGCGGATGGGGGAAAGTACCGAAGAATGAGGCTAAGGCGGGGGCTCCGGTTGCTGAGGTGGATCTGTCTGTCGATGTCCTTCAGGTACATGCAGTGAAGACCCGACAGGATAGGATAGTCCGGAAGGCTAAGGCAGCGGAGGACTGTAAAAAGAAGGTGAAGGAGGCTAAGGCCCTCCGCGAGGCGAAGCGTGCCAAGGTGATGGAGAGCAGGTCGGTCGATGCTCCGACCGTGGTGGTCGAGGATGGCTCTGAGATGGCTAAGGAACTGGTTGCGAGCCATCCTCAAGGGGGGTTCGAAGAGAGTGTCGAGGGCCCGAAAAACACTGCTGAGGGTGGGGATGATCATTCCTCATAGAGGGGTTGTTGAATGAGGCCCTGTTTCATCATTGTTCCGCTCCTCCGACCCCTAGTATGTACAGGATGCCCATCCAGAACCCTAAATAGGTGATGGCATCCACCGGGGTGAGGAGTATAATAGAGCCTCATCCCTCTGCCATGATGCTAACCTTGGCTGCCATTCAGCAGCAGACGACCGAGGCGGACCGGAGAGGTCACGACCTCACGACGTCTATGTCAGGTACGATGGGCATGATTTCTCAGGTATGTCACTCCTCCGTTTTGTTTTCTTGTGTGAGTTTTATATCTGTTTGTTTTTTCACTAAGTGTTGGGGATTTTTGCAGGGCTATCTTATGATGAATCAATGCATGTATCATCATGCGCTACTGACAAGGTCATGGTCAGCTAAGGTCGAGGCCAATAGCAAGCTGGCCGAGGAGAACAGACTGAGGGTGGAGGAGGCTACCGTTAGAGCAGATCGTGTCGAGGCCCTCAATGTGAGGATAGAGGCCATCCGCGTTGAGGTTGTGCAGGCTAAGGCTAAGGTTAGGGAGACCGAGGTCGAGCTGGAGATACTCAGAGCCGATGTTGCGGGGAGGATGCAGGCCGCTGCTTTGGCTGCCAAGGCGGAGGTGAGGGCTGAGCTTCTGGCTGAAAACTAGAAAAACTTCAACTCTTTCTACATTGAAGGTTGGACTGAGGCGGCCTCGTATATGAGGGCTGGCCCAGAGAACTCGGTATGGAGGTTGGAGAACATTATTGTTCCTGCTCCCGACGCTCGCATTCCTGCAGTCGTCCCTCTTTCTCCCCGGGCTCCCTCTGATGATGAGGTTGATGTAGGAGATGAAGACGAGGCTTAGTTAGCTTTAGTTTTCGATGTAATAGTTTAGTTCCTATTTTCGATGTAATAGCGCAGCTTCGATATAATGACATTTTGAATGAATGACTAGTGTGTTTATTTAATCTCTTTGTCTTTATGCTTGTATATGCGTGTGAGTAATCTTTCTGTCTTTATGCTTGTATATGTGTATGAGTAGCTCTCAGTGGGCTGGTACTTTTGCTGAGGCATAATAGCAGCACTCTTAAGTAGCATTCAACCCGGATAAGTAGTGCTCCCAGCAGGTCGGTGCCTCACTGAGATGTACGGTGGCCACATAGGCTTAAATACATTTGAAACTCTTTGACGAATATGATGATTTTTAAAATAAAACTGGTGTCTCTAGAGGGCCGACAACCTACTGGGATGTATGGTGGCCACATAGGCTCGGGTATGTTCGAAACAATTATATGAAATGACATCGTCAACGAAGCATAGAAGTTTATTATTAAGGCCCGTAGGCACATTTACATCAAAACATAGTCTGAGTTACATCGGCCCTTGTCCTAATTCAGCAAAACATGCATATTGTACTATCCTACTGGTAGTACTTTCTGAGGTTGTTCACGTTTCAAAGCCGGTCTACCGGAATATCGGTGGGGAGGCGACCCAGTTGGTAGGCTCCGTTGCCTATGGCTTTGAGAATCCGGTAGGGGCCTTCCCAGTTGGGGCTCAGTTTTCCATCGGACTTGATTCTTGAGTTGTTGTTTACTTTTCTCAACACAAGCTCTCTGTCTTGGAAGCGTCAGACGCCGACCCTCTTGTCGTAAGACCGTCCTATCTCGTTCTTGTATTCGGCGATACGGATTGTCGCGATCTCTCTTATCTCCTTTACGTAATTGAGCTCGAGCTCCATCATCCTTTCATTCAGCCCGTTCTCTACCATGTCGTATCTTATCGTGGGTAGCCCGATCTCTAGATGGATGACGGCCTCCATGCCGTAAGTTAGGCTGTACGGCGTCTATTGGGTTCCCCGCCTCTTCGTGGTGCGGTACGCCCACAGTACGTGTTGCAGCTCTTCGGCCCATAATCCCTTGGTGTCATCCAGTCTTTTCTTGATCCCATCCAGTACATTTTTGTTTGAAACCGTGGCATGTCCATTGCATTGGGGGTAGGACGGGGTCGAATAGTAGTTTTTGATTTTGTACTTAGCATGCATCTCCTTTAGCCTAGGTCCCGTGAACTGCCCTCCATTGTCGATGACTATCGAGTACGGTATCCCGAATCTTGTGAGCATGTCTCTCCATAGGAACTTTATCACCTCGGCCTCTGTTATCTTGGCTAGAGCCACTCCTTCCACCCATTTGAAAAAGTAGTCCGTGACCATGAGGAGGAACCTCTTTCCTCCCGGGGCTCTTAGGAATGGGGCAACGATGTCCATTCCCTATTGGGCGAAGGGCCACGGGGAGGTCACGCTGCTCATGTTTTCTTCCGGGGCATGAGGTATAGGGGCAAACTTCTGGCACTTCCAGCACTTGAGTATGAAGGTTTTGGAGTCCTTTTGCATACGGGGCCACCAGTAGCCATATGTCTTCCCCCGGTTGGCTAGGAATCTTCCCCCAGTATGGCTGCCACACGTCCCTTCGTGTATTTTCTCCCTGACCTTCACGACCATGTCGGGGTGGATGCAAAATAGGTATGGCCCCGAGTAGGATCTTTTATAGAGTTTCGCGTTCAGTGCTAGCCAGAATCCTAGCACCTTTCTTTTAATCTTGACGGCTTCTTTCTTGTCTTCTGGCAGGTCTCCGGTGTCGTGATATGTGATTACACCATCCATCCAACTCGGGCATGGGGGAACGTCAGTTATGACGTTAATCCTATGCTTGAGGTTGATGCGGGCACATGGCACGTATTCCACATTTATCGCTCTTTGTTCTTTGGCGCTTATAGTCGGGGCCAGGATTGCCAGTGCATCGGCATGAGAGTTTTCGCTCCGGTCGATGTTTGCGATTTCTTGATGGTCAAAGGTTTTTAGTATTTTTGTGGTGATGGCCACGTAACTTGCCATCCTCTCGTCCTTCGTTTGGAATTCCCCGCTTATCTGGCTGCTCACCAGTTAGGAGTCGGTGTTTAGCATGGCGATGACTGCTTCGTACTCTGCTTCGTTTTTAGTGGCTCGAAAACCCAACTGGATTGATTTCTCGATAATTTCTCTATGGGGGGACCGGAGTACCACTCCTAGTCCCGATCCCCTCTTATTAGCTTCCCCATCAGCGTGCATTGTCCATGTTTCCAGCATTCTATTTACAGGTTCGGGTCCAAGGCTAATTCGAGCCTTGTCGATACCGGTGAACTCCGCCACGAAATCGGCAAGGGCTTGATCTTTAACCGCTGTCCGCGGTATGTACCGGATGTCGTATGCATTCAAGTGGCAAGACCACTTCGCAATGCTTCGGGACAGGTCCCCCTTTTGTAGGATCTCTCGAACGGGCTGGTCCGTGTAGATGATGATGTTATGGGCTGAGAAATAGTGGGCTAGTTTTTGTGAAGCAATGACAAGCGCCAAGACGAGCTTCTCGAGGGGCAGGTATCGTGTCTCGGCATCTAATATGGTTTTGCTGATGTAGTAAAACGGTTTTTGTTTGGGTCCGATTTCCTTGATGAAGACGGCACTGACCGCGATATCCGACACGGCTAGGTAGAGTGTCGACACATCCCCGTTGTTGGGTTTTGCCAAGAGTGGCGGGCTTCCCAGGTAGTCCACGAGTTCGGAAAAATCATTTCGGCATTCATCGTTCCACTCAAATTTTTTCTGGGCCCTCAAGGCCGTGAAAAATGGTTTGCACCGGTCCCCAAACCGGGCTATAAAACATCAGCTTTTACGGTAACTGGCAAGTTTCTATGCCATTCAGGGGAAACGTATCCCCTCGTACCTCTTATCCCTGTGCAAGTCTTTGTTTGGTTGGGCTTTAAAAGCTTCACCAACCCAAAGTCGCAGATCTTTGCACGCATGCGCTCGTTCATAAGTATATTTTGAAGCTTTATGTCACAATGAATGATTTGTGTTTCACACTCTTCGTGCAAGTATAAAATTTCTCTGGCGATGTCGAGGGCAACTGCAATTCTTACATCCCAAACTGGTCGGTTATGATCAGGCCTAACAAGTAGATCTGCAAGCGATCCGTTATTCATGTACTCGTACACCAAAAGCCTATTCGGTCCTTCGAGGCAATAGCCAATGAGTCGAACTAGGTTCTGATGATGTGTCCTCCCAATTACTTTAATTTCAGTTTGTAATTCTTTTTCTCCATCGGTTATCCCTCTCTCTGATTTCTTCACAGCTACAACCTGTTGGTTTTGTGATATGACCCCTTTGAAGACGGTTCCCAAAGCTCCTCTGCCTAACTCTTCCCTAAACTCATTTGTGATATGCTTCAATTCTGCAAATGTAAAAGATCTTAAAGAGACGTCTTCACCCATCTCGACATTTTCTTTCTTGGAAACCTTTTTGTATGCCCAGACGCGGCTTTTGTAGATAAAAATTCCGGAAGTTGCTAAAACAATAAAAGCAATAAAAACAAGAATGGAGCAAATGATTAAAATATAGTTTCTCGTGCATTTTCGGGGGCAGGAGGGTTTGAAACGGATTTGAAATTGGGTCAAATGATTTTATCAGAGTGCTAGACGAAGCCTTGAGAATATTTTTTCCGTACCTAAGCGGTAGCCTTTGTTTACTGCAACTTCCATCGTATTTAAACAAGGCTACTCCGCAGTTACAATCCTCGAGACAAGCGTTTTCGCACTCCTCTTTTGTTTTTGATGACAATACTGAATAGGAAACATCAACCCAATGTACTTGCAAACTCTATCATATGGTACTTGCCAACTCTATCATATGGTACTTTATGGTCTCGTTCTTGTTTTTGCACCGGTTGGCGATGAAATTCCTTTCACATCTGCTTCTGCGATTTATGGGATTGACATATTTGAATCGCGGAAGACACGTACAGTCACTTGTTTTACCCCCCTCAACGCAATAGGAATTGAGGCCGCAAATGCCTATTGGAAAACACTTGCCTTGATCAGGAAGCTCAAGTTATAAAAAAACTGGTCAAATGGGTCGGGTCGGGTTAAATTGGTAAAAGTGTAACTTTTATACATGGATCGGGTCGTGTTTTGAATGACCCGACCCAATTGTCATCCCTAATTGTGACTTTTGTTTTGGGCTGATGGTAAACAATGTAAAGAGAGAATGAGGGAGAATAGCAAGGTTCCAGTAGCCATGGAAGCGTGAATTTTATTATTATTTGAAATTTAATGCTAAGGTTGTTAAGTGTATATTTATGTTGCTTACATACAATTTTAAGAAGAAGAGTAATTATAAGAGTTTATTATGAAGACCTTGATTCAGCAAGTCATGAGTTGATGAGTAATTAATATCTACTTTAAGTCTCCCACCGAGTCTTTTTCTACAACCTGTTTCTTAAAAAAATTAAAATAAGAGGACTGGTAGAACTAAAAGAAACATTTCTTGAAGGTGTAAACAGATACCAATCTTCAAACTTTCCTCAAAATATATGAATAAACACCAAATTAATCAACTTATTGTTGTATATTTTTTGTAGCATTGCTTAGTTCTAAATTGCCTTGAAAATAAGAGATAACGGTTGGAATACAAGACCGGCCATTTGCAAAATTGCTTAGTTCTATTGTCATGTGTTACTTGCAAGCGTAACCCAAATCTTGACAATCCAACCATATATAAATTGAATCTTGAAGATTTAAAAAGGATTGATTGGTTATTTATTTTTCTTTTTATAATATACTCTTGAGTTGCTAATATATTAAAGTTGTACTTATTTTGTAAAATTTAGTACATGTAATCTTCTGAAAACATTTTTTCTTACAACTGGAAATAATTTGTGTGAGGTTTATCTATTGTATCATTCAGGTGAAAAATGATTTCCTGGATTGAGTAGTTAAAGTAAGCTAAAGTATACTTAATCGTGTTCGTGTATGTTGGATGTATATACTCATATCGTGGCTACGTAGTTTTAGTCAAGCAAAAGTAGTCGGATGAGTTGAAGAATACGTTCGCCATATAAATTAGCAACAAGTTAAATTCTTTTGTTTCTGAGTTTTTTTTTCCCTTGCTCCAATAGTTATTACGTATGTTTGTTCCATTGAAATTGTACCCCCTTTAAGTGAAAATCTTGGCTCTGCCTCTGTGTACAAGACCGGCGATTTGCAAAATTGCAGATTTGTATGTATGTTTAATCTGAACATATACAAAATAGTGCAGTTTCACAATCTCTCCGAAATAACATTTGCTTTTAACAAGCCTAAGGCATTAGTCGTGGTTCGGCCCTTAATTTTAGTGGTTGAATTGTACTCGAACGGTATTGCTTTTGTCCAGAAAATTAAAGCCTCCTTTTAGTGGTTAATTGCAATGAAAGAGTTTCTTAATGATGGAGATGGGTATTACACCCTTACTTGGGTCTCTATCGTTAACCCCTTTTCCTTTAGTTGCAATTTTCCATAGAACAACCATATTAGCCGGGAAACTTAAGGGATTCAAAGAGGCACGATCAAAGAGCGGGATTATAACGGATAATATATTTGATTACTTGCCGTGTAATGATGAAGAAAATGATGACGATGAGTGGCCCTCTTTAGATACCGATTTTAGACCGTCTTAGTATTTGTTTTCGTAGCTTAACCTTATGTTCGGTGAATGTAATTGATTTGTTGTGGTTAAACTAGAATGAGTTTGCTCCCTACGGAGTGCGTTGTGTTTTGAGCCAAATTATGTCGCGATGAAAGCCCCGTGAAATTTGTAATTTTTTTATATTAATCGAAAGCTTAATTTCCAAAAAAAAAAAAAAAAAAACCATTGACTTGCTAAGTCAAGTTCAAGACTCTCAAGAATTTCTAACCAGAATTCTCAATTTTTGCTATATAGAATGTCAATCGACTAATATTATAGCAACCAAGTTCCATCCCAAATTATATTTTAATTTTGTTCACTTCCATAGTTACTTCTAGGACAACCTTAGTTTCTCTCTTATTGTTTCTGCATTTTGTGATAAGCACGATAGGCGACACTCGACCCGAGTGACTCATCTGTCCGTTCTCCTACTCGATTATGTGGCTACGTGATTATTATTTGTTATTAGTTTATATTGCATTGGTCTTTCGGTTTAGACGATGGTTGCCATATAGCAATTCCATTTACTTAGTTTGGATGAAGGATGATTATCTTTATTTCAGAAATGTTTGCCAAATAAACACCGAGTAAATAGGAGTTTGTTGTCAAGACCTTGACTCAGTAAGTCAATGGTTGTTCTATGACTCAGTTAGACTTGTATACAGCAGAATATTCTATGACACAATGTCTAAAATGTATCCATATGTTTATGAATGTACTTGTATAATAAAAATTATTTCAACATTGGTTTTAACTTTTAACCAAACTAAACATCATCGTGCTAACAGAAACTAAGCAAAGAGGAGTAAACAAGCATCCCAAAATAGAAGAAGTCTATGTTTATTCAATAAAAATACTTAAATTTCTAACAGAAACAGTCTCAGCTAAGTTCTTAAATTGTGTTAAGAAACGAAGTGGGACTAGGAGGCACCGGTATTTCCACGGTCCCTTCTAGCATCAACACTACTTTCTTCATAGAAGGACGAAGCGAGGCCTCGTCCTGAATGCACCAAAGGCCCACTTTCACCAGTCTCTCCAACTTCATCGCGTTCGCTTCTTCGTGATCACCGACTAATTTCTTCAAATTTTTTGCTTCAAAACAATCGTAAACCCATTTCTCCAGTACAGCTTCTTCCTCAGATAGGTTCGAATTAACGCTCCTCCGACAGCATATGATTTCCAACAGAACAACTCCAAAGCTGTAAACATCAGCTTTTACGGTAATTGGCAAGTTTCTATGCCATTCAGGGGCAACGTATCCCCTCGTACCTCTTATCCCTGTGTAAGTCTTTGTTTGGTTGGGTTTTAAAAGCTTCACCAACCCAAAGTCGCAAATCTTTGCACGCATGCGCTCGTTCATAAGTATATTTTGAGGCTTTATATCACAATGGATGATTTGTGTTTCACACTCTTCGTGCAAGTATAAAATTCCTCTGGCAATGTCAAGGGCAACTGAAATTCTTTCATCCCAAACTGGCCGGTTATGATCAGGCCTAACAAGTAGATCTGCAAGCGATCCGTTATTCATGTACTCGTACACCAAAAGCCTATTCGATCCTTCGAGGCAATAGCCAATGAGTCGAACTAGGTTCCGATGATGTGTCCTCCCAATTACTTTAATTTCGGTTTGTAATTCTCTCTCTCCATCAGTGAACCATCTCTCTAATTTCTTCACAGCTACAACCTGTTGGTTTTGTGATATGATCCCTTTGTAGACAGTTCCGTAAGCTCCTCTGCCTAACTCTTCTCTAAACTCATTTGTGATTTGCTTCAATTCTGCAAATGTAAAAGATCTTAAAGAGACGTCCTCACCCACCTCGACAATTTCTTTCTTGGAAACCTTTTTGTATGCCCAGAGGCGGCTTTTGAAGATAAAAATTCCTGATGTTGCTAAAACAATAAAAGCAATAAAAACAAGAATGGAGCTGATAATTAAAATATAGTTTCTCGCTTTCTTCTCACGTACTCTTGTGGGCAGAAGGGTTTGAAACGGATTTGGAACTGGGTCAAATGATTTTATCAGAACGCTATAGGAGGAATCCTGGAAAATATTTTTTCCGTACCGAAGCGGTAACCTTTGTTTACTGCAACTTCCATCTTTAAAGAAGGCTACTTCGCAGTTACAATCCTCGAGACAAGCGTTTTGGCATTCCTCTTTTGTTTTGGATGACAATACTGAATAGGAAACATCTTCCCAAGTGGTACTTGCCAACTCTATCATATTGTACTTTATGGTCTCGTTCTTGTTTTTGCATCCATCAGCAGTGAAATTCCTTTGACATCCTCTTGTCCTATTTATAGGGTTGACATAATCAAATCCCGAAAGGCACTTACAATCATTTGTTCCAGCCACCTCAACACAATAGGCATTGAGGCCGCAAAGGCCCTTTGGATCACACTTTTCTGTAGGAAGCTCTGATTTAATCAACCAACTCCCTTTTGTATGCAACGTATGTGAATACGTACGGAAAAAACCATCTTCATCAAGTCTCATCAAGAAAATTGCTTCCACTTTTGTCGGATTTCCTTGTGTTAAATTCTTAATATTTAAAGTAGAATTGAACATATAGAGATTGCCATGGTTATCAAGGTTCAGTGAAGCATTATTGTATCCAACCGTATTCGAGGCATAATAAGCTGTGACAATCCTAACATCTCCCACTGGATATTGTACTAAGTTTCCATCTAACTGCATCCTCAGGCAAAAAATACCGGATGATTGATCATTTTTTGATGCTCTTGAAACCAACTCGTTCCCGGCTTTGAGACTCTGACCTGGCAAAATAGTGTCGGTTGGATAATCAAAAGACTGCCATATCACCTCATAACCGGGACCATAGAGCACAAAATTACCCGAGTTGAGCATAGAAGCCAAGTAAATGGGCTTAGGAGTTTCAACGATGGTCTTGTTATCCCCATATAGAATGAGTTTCCCTTCATTGCTTAGTATCAAGGTGGAATTGCTATTCATAGGTGGTTCATCTCTATTGGCAGTCCAAACAACCGTCTTTTCAGAAATATTTGCCATATAAACACCGAGATTGTAGCCGTTTCCCTGAGGGTAGAAGCCAAAGGCGTAAAAGCCAGATGATGAAAGCCATGCAGATATATTTGTTGGTGTTAGAGAAGAACCTAAGGTTATGTTGTGACTCTTTTTTTGGGCTAATGCTAAACAAAGAAAAGAGAGGAGGAGGGGGAGTAACAAGGTCCTATTAGCCATGGAAGTGTGAGTTTAATTGCTTGAGATTATATGCTTAGGTTGCAAGTATATTTGTGTTACATAAAATTATAAGAAGAAGAGTAAATAGGTGATTGTTGTGAAGACCTTGACTCAGCAAGTCAATACATGGAGGTCCCATGAGTTGATCAATAATCAATATCTACTTTAATTGGGATCCACTTTTTCTATATGAAGTCTCTCTTGAATTTTAGACAATAAAACATGTAAATTTTTTTTTTTTAAAATAATGTAATTTTGTATGTTACATTTTTGTTTTAATTTTTTGGAATCGATTAAGACTAACGTGAATCTAGTCCCTTATTATTTAGGGTGAGTCACATGCTAAAAACCTAACACATATTAATGAATCCAAAAACAAAAAGATATACCCTAAAATTAATTTAAAATTAAAACTAAAAAATACTATCAGTTGACACAACCTAAATAATAGTGTATTTTGAAATGAATACCGAACGATTAACATTATCGTAAATCTAGTATACTATTATTTTGATTGTGTCACATAATAAAAATCTAACACTTATTAATAAAATTAAAAATATAATAAATAGATCCAAATCAGATTGGTTTTGCTGCCTTGAATTTTTCAATGCATTCAAAACCAATCCCTTTAATTCTCCCACCGTCTCTTTGATCAACTTGTTTCTCAAAGAAATGAGAGCACTGGTCTCTTGAAACTTTCCATATTCAAAACATAGAAATCAATGTTCTGGAAAGGTGGTACACAATGGGGAATCTTGAAACTTTCCATATTCAAAACATAGAAATCAATGTTTGGAAATGACGGGGAGTTCAACTAGATACATGTTAAAAGACCAACATCACCCTCTATATTAAAAAAAAAAAATCGGTTTTTTTCAATATATTCTGAAAAGTTGAAGGTTATTTCCTTTCAACTCCTTATAATTAAAAAATATATATAAACATACGGTTCAGCCTCATCCGTTGAAAACTCAGTTTGATTTTATAATAGAAAACTGGACATATGAATAATATATACAGGCTAGAACATATGAATAATATATATAGGCTAGAACATGGACATGGTGCACAAGAAGTAATATACTTGTATCTTATCTAGAATTCTAACCCTAATTAGATTAGTACTTAATTAATTAATAAATATTCTATAATTTTATTAACAAAATTAATATAATATTATATATTAATACTTTACCAATCTTACAATATTCTATCGTTAATTATATTCAATTACACTAGAGAATATAACTGTACTATATTTCCTTCTCAAATAATATTTAAAAGTTTATTATTAAATACTTAATTTTCTTCTCACGTTAATATTATAGATATCCACCAAGTAAATAAATTACTGATAATTATTTTTCTCGGCATATTGTTTACTCGACCTTTCCACTTACCTTATTTGTTACGTTCGATATAAAATACACTTGAAAGATTTGACACAAACAAACCTTATAAGCTTCTCATGGAGATTTCATCAATCATTATTAAATGACGTGAATTTTGTCGACTATAGAAACACACCATATAAATAATGTTATTGCACAACGTACATGTTTGTTAACCACAACAAATCTCAGCCATTGCAAATCAAAACAGTATATATTATAAATATGTGTATCAGAAATAATATAGAGATTAAAAATATAAATAATCAATAATCAATAATAATTCCTTATATATAATTATTTTATTATAACCAGTATCATACAATAATATCACGTTGTCATGTTCAATATACTCTAAGTATAACTAAAACAAAGAGTTGGAACTCAACCATTCCATATAGTCGACAGACCTTCTAAAACTCTGTGTTACAACTATACCGACGGTTGTCTACTTCATCTAAACTTGCGGACGATAAAATATATTATGTTAGAACTACTGATTTGATTTTCTGTGTATAAGCCGTACTATCACTTACTATACAAAATAAAGACAAATGTACATATAAATAATATGTACAACATTGATCACATTTATTATCATGTTAATAAATAAATATTAAAACAGATATAAGCGGTATACCGCACATTCAAATATTGGTTCCAGCAGTTTACACAAGAGATAGTAAAGTGAAATGTATCTATATAACATTTGCTTGGCTCGGCCCCTAATTTAAGTTGTTGAAATAAATGTATCTGAAGGTTTATTAGTCGTGTCTTTTAAGGTGTTGATAGCAATAAAGAAATTTCTCAATGATGGAGATGGGTGTTACTTATGTCTCTCTCGTAGGACCTTTCTCCTTTAATGCAATTTTTACCATTGACTTGCTAAGTCCAGTTCCAAGTATCCCTAACTAAAAGCATCAAATAAAACTATTTATCCACAATAGCCAAAACCCTAGAGAGAGACGACTAGGGTGAAAAACCCTAGCCGCCGAAAGTATGGAAGAGCTCGATAAAATCTTCCCAGATAGCGTATTAAATAGGCAGCTAATGCTGCCAGACCCTACTCCTACGAAATCCTTTGCGTCGGTGGTTAGCGCAACACCAAAAAAAGTTGAAATATCATTAAAAGAAGTTGGTTCTTATAAAGGTGAACTTTTAATTCAATTCTCTATGAAAGATATAAAGCAACTCGCTGAACCTTTCAAATATACTATAGTCGGAAAATTTACTCATGGTAAACCAGAGATAGCTGTTATAAGAAAACTGTTTGGTAAATTAGAATTAAAAGTTAATTGCAATATAGGAATTCTTGATCACAAACATGTTCTGATTCGATGCTTTCATGAAGAAGATTTCACTAGAATTTCGTTGAAGCAAATTTGGTATATAGAAGATTATCCTAAACCTCATTAGCTTCTGTGTGGATAAATTTGTCAAAACTGCCTATTCATCTATATAACACTTCTAGTATATATTATAGGGGTAATTCCCTATAAGTATCTCATAGCAAATTATATTCCTCCTAAATATCTTGATAATTTCACATTCCTCATAGATACCACTTTTTAATTATTTAGTTTATTTACTTAATTGTCATACAAACCAAAATATAATATATATATTTTATCTCTCTCCAAACCCAAAAAAATAGTTTTAAATTACAACAAAATAAAAAAAACACAAAAAAATTATAAAAATGAAAAAAAACACAAAAAAAAAACAAAAAAAAAAACAAAAAATTATTTAAAAAATCACAAAAATCACAAAAAAACATAAAAAATTATAAAAAATCAAAAAAATCAAAAAAATTAAAAAAATATATAAAAAAATACAAAAAATTATTAAAAAATACAAAAATCACAAAAAAATTTAAAAAATTATAAAAAATTTAAAAAATTACAAAAAATGAAAAAAAATCACAAACTTTTTAAAAAATTAAAAAATATATATATAATTTTTTTGTCAATATAACACTTTTTATACCGAAAAATCAAAAAAAAATATAAAAAATCACAAAAAATTATAAAAAATCACAAAAAATTATAAAAAATTGTAAAAAAAAATCAAAAAATGAAAATAACGAAAAAATTATATAAAAATCACAAAAAATCACAAAAATCACAAAAAATCACAAAACATTATAAAAAAAATCACAAAAATCACAAAAAAAAAAAGAATTATAAAAAAAATGAAAAAATCATAAAATTTTTAAAAAATTACAAAAAATATATAATTTTTTTTTGTCAATATAACACTTTTTATACCGAAAAGTGATTTTTTTTTATACAAAAAAATGGTTTTTCCATGATAAATGTGCCTTTTTTAATCTGAATGAGCTGAAAGTGCATCTACTTCAGTCAAAAATACATATAATTCAGTCAAAAGCGTATATAGTTCAATAAAAGTGCATATAGTTCAGTCGAAAGTGTATATAGTTAGTCAAAAATGCATAAATTTAAGTCGAAATTGCATTCAATTCAGCTGAAAGTACATCTAGTTCCGTTGAAAGTGCATACAATTCAGTCGAAAGTAAATATAGTTCAATAAAAGTGAGTATACATATAGTTCAGCTAAAAGTGCATCTGGTTCAGCTGAAAGTACATCTGGTTCAGCTTATAGTGTAGTCAAAAGTGCATATAGTTAAGTCAAAAGTGCATATAGTGTAGTCGAAAATGAATATAGTACAGTCGAAAGTGCATATAGTTCTGTTAAAAATGCATTTGATTCAACTAAAAGTGCATTTGGTACAACTGAAAGTGCATATGGTTCAGCTGAAAGTGCATATGGTTCAGACAAAAGTGCATCTAGTTCAATAAAAGTGCATATCGTTCTGTAAAACCTGCATGTAGTTCAACTAAAAGTGCATATGGTTCGGCTGAAAGTGCATATGGTTCAGCTAAAAGTGTATCTAGTTCAGCTGAAACTGCATATGGTTCAGACAAAAGTGCATCTAGTTCAATAAAAGTGCATATCGTTCTGTAAAACCTGCATCTGGTTCAACTAAAAGTACATCTGGTTCGGCTGAAAGTGCATATAGTTCAGCTAAAAGTGCATCTGGTTTAGTCGAAAGTGCATCTAATACAGTCGAAAATGCATAAAATTCAATAAAAGTGATTTTTTTTTCATTTTTTTTTTTATAATTTTGTGATTTTTTTTCATTTTTTTAATATTTTCTGTGCTTTTTTTTGTGTTTTTTTCATTTTTTATAAATTTTTTATTTTTTTATATTTTGTGATTTTTTTTATTTTTTATAATTTTATGTGGTTTTTTTCATTTTTTATAATATTTTGTGATTTTTTTCAGTTTTTATAAATTTTTTTTGTAATTTTTTTTTAAATTTTGTGATTTTTTGTGATTTTTTCATTTTTTATAATTTTTTGTGATTTTTTTTAGTTTTTTTTTATATTTTTATAATATTTTTTGATTTTTTTTCATTTTTTATAATTTTATGTGATTTTTTTTATTTTTTATAATATTTTGTGATTTTTTTCATTTTTTATAATTTTTTTTTTTGTAATTTTTTTATTATTTTTTTATTTTTTTATTTTTTTTGTGATTTTTTTTTATTTTTTTGTGGTTTTTTGTGATTTTTTGTGTTTTTTTTAATAAAAATACATTTTTTACAATTTTTTGTGATTTTTTTTTCATTTATTTTGTGATTTTTTGCATTTTATATAATTTTATGTGTTTTTTTTTCATTTTTTATGAAATATGTGTATGGCGTTTTGGTAAATAAAGTAAATAATTAAAAAATGGTACCTATAGGGAATATGAAATTATGGAGGTACCTAGGAGTAATATAATTTCAAAAGTGCTACCTATGGGGCATTATTTGTATATTCTATAGCAAGTGCTTTTGGAAAGCCTCTAACGGTAGATGAGCCTACTTCTAAACTAACTAGACCTAGTCTAGCCCGTATTTGTATTGAAATTGATCTAAAAATAGAGCTGTTTGAACGTGTAAGAATTGGCTATGGAGAAGAAGGAGGATTCTGGCAGTACTGTAAATATGAAGACCTACCAGACTATTGCAGTTTCTGCTTTAAACAAGGTCATAAAGAAGGCGCATGTAAGTTCAAAAATACAGAGCTAGTTCAAGAAAATAAGATGGGCAACAAAAAAGATGAAATTATTACAAAGCAGCAACAAAAGAATAAGGAAAAAGAGGCCATTTTATACAAACCAAATAAGGAAATAAATGGAAAAAAAGAGAGTACAAAAGAGTGGGTGTACAGAGCTAAATTTCATACTCAGCAGCAGCAAAGTACAACAGTTGATATTGGGAACAGTAAGAAGAGTACCCCTGCAAAAAAGAAACAAGATAAAGTTATAGTTCATATAGAAGATGAAGAGGAAAAAGATGAAAAAGTAGATGAAGAGATTATATGTGATAAGCCTGAGATTCCAAACAAACAGGAAGAAAATAGTAATAAAGTTCCAGAGGATTCAATATGTATTACTGAATGGAGTATGAATGAAGAAGAAAAGAGAATGACTATAGTGTCTTATAAAGATTTCAGTTCTATAAACAATAGCTTTGTAGTTACTGAAATTACAGAAAAGAGCCCAAATGGTGAAATTGGGGAAAAAAGAGGTAGGAAAAAGCAAGGAGAAGATCAAGAAATAGAAGCTATGACTGAGGGAACAAATGAATGGGAAATTCAATTAACCAAGAGTCAACAAAAAAAGAAAAAGAAGACAGAGATAGCAAAGAAGAAGAACCAAGAACAAGCAAGTCAAATGCAGCTAAGATCAACCTCTAATGTGGGGGATAGAAAAAGGTATATTTAATGATTAAGGCCCTAGTCTGGAATGTGAGAGGTATTGGGAATGGAGCTACAATAAGAAGAATAAAAAAAGTATGTCTAATCAATAATATAGTGCTATTGATCTGTATAGAACCAATGGTACAACAAGATAAAATTGATATATATAAAAGGAAAATAGGGTTTGATAATGTGTTTACTCATGCAGAGAATAAAATCTGGGTGTTTTCTAATGATGATTTAGAAATAACAGTGGGTAATGAGAGTAGTCAGAGTATCGCCTTTGAAGTTAAGTTGTGGAATAAAGCTATTCAAATCACAACTGTTTATGCTAAGTGTACAGTTCAAGAAAGAAAGGATTTGTGGCAGTTTTTGGAAATCCCTGGTTGATAGTTGGTGACTTTAATACTGTTTCTAAAGAAGAAGATAAAATAGGAGGATTGGATATTAATGTGAATGGTGCTAATGAATATTTGGAATGTTTGGACAAGTGTGGGGTATATGAATTGAATTTTCTGGGCTCAAGGTTCACTTGGTGGAATAAAAGGGAAGGTGATAGTTTGATTATGGAGAGAATAGATTAAGTTTGTGTGAATGAAAATTGCACAAATATGTTTCAAAGTACTGCACTAGAGCACCTTTCTAAAGTCAATTCTGATCATAGTCCCTTATTAATTATTTTTAATAATGTAGGGGACAATAACATTCATTTTTCAAAAGTTTTGGTTATCACATCATGAGTTTAAGAATATACTAACTAAAAATTGGGAGCATCATAAAGATGGTAATGCTTTGTTTTCTCTGGTGCAAAATTTAAAAAGAATCAAGAAAATACTATCAAGATGGAGCAAAGTTACCTTTGGTAATATTTTTCAGCAAGTGATTGATGCTGAAGACTTGGTTATGGGTGCAGAGCAACAATTTGAAAATGATCCATCTCCTGAAAGAAGAAGTGAATTAAGCAGATTAAAAGTTGAGCTTAATTATAGGCTTAAAATAGAGGAAGACTTCTGGAAACAAAAAGCGAATTTAAGGTGGGTACTAGAAGGTGATGCTAATACCAAGTTCTATCATGGGGTAGTTAAAAAAAGAAGGAGAAAAAGTACTATTCACTGCATTATTGATGATAATGGACAAGAATTAACAGTAAAAGAAGACATTCAAAAGGAAGGCATAAATTATTTTCAAAAGCTCTTAGCAGCCACTAATACTATTGGCTACAAGTACAACACCTTGGATATTATACCAAAGTGTGTTACAGTAGAGGAAAATGAAGATTTAATAAGGGAAATTACTTTAGAAGAAGTTAAAACAGCAGTGTGGGATTTGAAGAAAAGCAGTGCACCTGGTATTGATGGATTTAATGGTTTTTTCTTTACACACAGCTGAGATATTATTGGAGGATATTTACTAAAAGCAGTACAACAATTCTTTGCTGGCAATGAAATACCTAATGCAGTGACTTCTACTCTTATTGTTCTAATTACAAAGAAGGCTAATGCAGATAAGTATTCAGATTTCAGACCTATTAGTTTATGTACTTTTTGTAATAAAGTTATTTCTAAAATTATGGCAACTAGGCTGTCTACTGTGTTGACTAATATTATCCCAGAGAATCAAAGTGGTTTTGTGAAAAATAGAGATATTATAGATAACATTCTTCTCTCTCAAGAATTTATCTCTACTCTTAATAAAAAGAACAGTGGGAAAAATATAGCTTTGAAACTGGATATGAAAAAAGCTTATGACAAGATTTCCTGGCACTTTATTGTTAGTGTTCTTAGAAAATTTGGTTTTTCAGAAATCTGGATAGATAGAATATGGAGAATTATTTCTGATAATGGTATTCTATACTGGTAAATGGTGCTCCTACATGTTATTTCAAGCCCACTAATGGATTAAGACAAGGAGATCCCTTATCCTGAAGCCTCTTTATTCTATGTTCAGAAGTCTTGACCAGAAATCTCAATCATTTGACTAGCAAGAGGAGTTGGAAATCTTTTAAAGCAGCTATAGGAACTCCTATTATTACCCATTTGACTTTTGCAGATGATATTATAATTTTTAGTGGAGCAGATACCAACTCTATTAAACATATTCAAAGGGTACTACAGCAGTATACCATAGATTCAGGGCAAGAAGTAAATATAGAAAAGAGCTTTATGTATATTTCAAAAGGGGTTACAGATAAACAGAAAGAAGCATTAAGCAAAATTATGAATATTGCTGTTAGAAAGCCTCCTTTTAACTATCTAGGGTGTAAGCTTTACTCTGGACATAAAAAGTGTCTATTATATCATGAACTTATTCTAAAAGTGAGAAGCAAACTATCAGGGTGGAAAACTCAGCACCTAACCATGGGGGGCAAATTGCTACTAGCTAAACATGTACTTCAAACTATTCCTATTTATACTATGGCTGCTATGAATCCTTCAAAACTGGTTATAAGAAAGATAGACCAAATAATAGCAAATTTTCTTTGGGGAAATACTAATGGTAAGAATAAATATCATTGGGTTAAATGGAGTAAGATTTGTAGACCTACTTCTGAAGGTGGTTTAGGTTTGAGCAGTTTTAAAGACATTTCTGAAGCTTTTGCTCTCAAACTCTGGTGGAAGTTTAGAACTAAAAACTCTCTATGGGCTCAGTACATAAGAGCAAAGTATTGCAAGAAGATGCATCCAAATGAGATTAGTGCTACTAAAGGTACAAATACTTGGTCTAGAATGATACAAGTTAGGGATGTTGCTGAAATATTCATTCTTTGGTTGATTGGAAAGAGAATGTTTCAGTAAACCTAGATAATTGGGTTGGAAATGACTACTCAAAGATCAAAACATAGATAATAAGCTACTATTGTCAAGATTTATTGTTAATGATGAGTGGAACTATGAAGCTATTAATGAAATTATTCCTAGTTCTAAACAAGGTCTGTTTGGTCAAAATTTAATTCTAAGGAAAGAACTAGATCAAGCTATTTGGATGGAAGATACCAATGGTGAATTCTCTTTTAAATCTGCATGGAATATTATGAGAAATAAAGGTACAAAAAATTGGCTATATGAAATGATATGGGATAAAATAATACCTTTGAAGGTCTCATGTTTTGCATGGAAGTGTATTAATGATGCAGTGCCAGTGGATCTTGTTGTCCAAAGAATTGGAGTCCAATTAGCTTCAAGTTGTGAATGTTGTAGAAAGAAAGAAGAAAGCTTAGAGCATTTATTATGTACTAGTGATATTGCTAAGGAAGTACGGAAGTATTTTGCGCAGTATATGGGAGTCAATCAAATTGTTTTGTCACTGAGAGGGAGATTTAATTCTTGGTGGATGCATGAGGCTAAAAGAAGTTATCTACCAGAGAAAAAATTTATCAAGGTACTACCTGTGTACATTATTTGGTGCATTTGAAAAGCTCGCTATGGTAGTAAATTTGATAATAAAAATATGAATGCTCAAAATATCATTATGGAAATTATTAGATTAATTTAGAACTACTCTCATAATGATAAAAGATTTCCTCAAAAGTGGATTTGGAATGATATAAGTTTGTTACAAGCAGTAAACAATGGAAAAAGAGCTAGGGTTATAAAGTGGGAAATCCTCCAACTGGATTCATGAAATTGAATACATATGGTTGTTTTAAAAGCTCCACCAATTCTAGTGGTGTAGGTGGAATATTAAGGGATCATCAAGTCAAATTTATACAAGGTTTCTATGGCAAAATTACTAGCAATACTGGGATTGAAGCAGAAGCAAGAGCTATATTACAAGGAATTATTGTGATCAATTTTACAAATATAATTATAGAAAGCAATTGCTTTCATCTAATTAATATCTTGACTGATAGAAGCAAGTGTCCTTGGAAAATGAAATTGCTAATTCATAATATAAAGAAGAAGATGAAGAAGGGTACTTATCTGTTGAATTATGTGGAAAGAGAAACAAACTCAGGTGCTGATCTACTGGCCAATCTGGGTTGTATCTCTGATTCTTTAATATCAGAAAATATTCCTGATTTCCCCATTAAATTGAGAAATATTTTGAAGTTGTAAGCGAAATGTATTCCTTATATTCGATTGCGAAATAAAGAAGAAGCTTGAGTCTCTCTCTCTCTCTCAAAGATGGAGATAGACAAGAATGAGTGAAGGAGAAGACCAGATGAAACGGTGGTCTTCGGTCAATTTCATATTTGGTCCCTCAACTTTGAAGTGCTTTCTAAATTATTAGGATTTAATCTGAAAGTTTTAATTTCATTTTATCAAGTACAGTAATTTTCAATTTATTTACGACTGGTACTCTGTTTTGTTTTTGTGTTTTTCATCCCCTTTTTATCAATAATAATAAAGGAGTGGGTTTTCCCCACCATTAATATAAAAATAAAAATAAAAGTTCCAAGTATCCCTAGGATTTCTAACCAAGACTCTCATTTTTTGCTATATATTGTATGCCATTTGAGAATGCTGGATACATCCCAAATTATATTATAATTTTGTTCATTTCCATGGTTACCACTACTATAACCTTAGTTTTCTCTGTTATTGTTTCTGCATTTTGTGTATCATCAGCCCAAAGAAACTATTCAAACATAACCCAAGGCTCTTCTTTAACACCGAATCAGGCATCATCATGGCTCTCACCATCTGGTGTGTATGCCTTTGGATTTTACACTCAAGGCAACGGTTATAATGTTGGAATTTATATTGCTAAAATTTCTGAGCATACCGTTGTTTGGTCTGCCAATAGGGATAATCCCCCCGTCAATGGTGATTCCACCCTGTTATTAACGAACGAGGAGAAACTTGTTGTGAAGTCGCCGCAAGGCAATTATACAACTGTCATTAAAGATGGGCCTATTACCTCAGCATCTATGCTCGATTCAGGAAAATTTGTATGTTATGATTCCGCTAAGGATGAAATTTGGAATTCTTTTAGTCACCCCACAGACACCATTTTGCTGGGTCAGAGTCTTATTGCTGGTCAAAAATTGGTTTCGAGTGCTTCAATAAGCAACTTTTCGCCCGGGTATTTCCGTCTAGAAATGCAAACCGATGGAATTTAGTGCAATATCCCGTGGATGCTAGCAACCCGTACTGGGCATCCAATACATTTGGTAGTAATGTGTCCTTGAACTTCGACAAAAGCGGCCATCTCTATTTGATGAATTCAAGTATAAACATTCAGAATTTAACTGATGGATTAAGTTCAGACAGTGATTCACTTTTCATTATGCGAATTGATGTTGATGGTATTTTTCGAACTTATTCACACACAATGGATGGGAAAGGAAATTGGTCAATCGAATGGGAATCATCATACAATAAGTGTGATCCTAAAGGCCTATGTGGTCTCAATGGTTTCTGTGTTAACATCGATGAAAAAATCGATTGCAACTGTCTCCCAGGATTTGATTTTGTTAGTCCTGGGAATTGGAGTGCGGGATGTGCAAGGAATTTAACGGTAGATAAGTGCAATGACAAGAGTGACCCGATACAATACAACATGCTGCAATTAGATCATACCACTTGGGAAGATGTTTCGTATTCGGTACTAACTTTTGATAAAAAAGAGGATTGCTCAAAATCATGTTTCGACGACTGTAACTGCGAGGCTGCACTATTCAATAAGGGAAATTGTAGAAAACAAAGGCTCCCACTAAGGCACGGACGAAGAGAATTTCAAGACCCAAACACTGCTTTCATAAAAGTAGGCTCGTTTGAAAACGATCCTATTGATCCACCCAAAGATAAGGAGGATCATACAAAAAATGTCATATTAATTTCTAGTATTACGCTTGTCGTTTTCTCTTTTATCTTTCTGGTAGCGTCTTGTTTTATTGTCCAAAACAGCCGCATGTGGGGATACAAAAAGATCTCTAGGGAGCGGAATAACGAATTGGGTGAAGACGTGTCTCTAAGGTCATTTACTCTTATGGAATTAGAGCACATAACAAAAGGATTTGGGGAGGAATTGGGTAAAGGATCATTCGGAAGGGTTTACAAAGGGGTCATATTACAAAGCCACCAAGTTGTAGCGGTGAAGAAATTGGAGAGGGCGTTGACAGAGGGGGAAAGAGAATTCCAAACGGAGATAAAAGTGATTGGGAGGACACACCATCGTAACCTGGTCCAACTCATCGGTTATTGCTTGGAGGGATCTAACAGGCTTTTGGTATACGAATACATGGATAATGGATCACTTGCGGATTTGCTTCTAAACCCAAATAATCAACCACGTTGGGACGAGAGAATTGCAATTGCCCTCGATATTGCAAGAGGAATTCTATATCTTCATGAAGAGTGCGAGACACCGATCATACATTACGATATAAAGCCTCAAAATATACTCATGAACAAGCACTTGCACGCAAAGATTGCTGACTTTGGATTGGCGAGGCTTCTAAAGCCCGATCAAACAAAAACTTATACAGGGATTAGAGGGACGAGGGGCTACGTGGCACCCGAGTGGCATAAGCTACTGCCTGTGAGTCTGTGACTGTAAAAGTAGATGTATATAGTTTCGGTATTATGTTGTTTGAGATAATATGTTGTCGTAAGAGCATCGATTTTAGTCTGAGTGAGGAAGAGTCTGTGTTAGAAGAATGGGCTTATGATTGTTTTGAGGCAAATCAACTAAATAGATTGGTAGGCGATGAACAAGTTGAGATGAGAAAACTGGAGAGAATGGTTAGAGTAGCGCTTTGGTGCATTCAAGAAGAGCCGTCGTTAAGCCCTTCGATGAAAAAAGTAATGTTGATGCTAGAAGGAACCGTGGAGATCCCGCTCCCTCCGAGTCCAAATTCATTTCTTAGTGCTATTTGAACTTTGTACTACTATTATGATTTGATTCATGCTTTTTTTGTTATGCAAGGGAGGGTTTTTTTTGTTGGTTTTCTGTAAATTGTATTTTGCTTCCGATAATGAATTGGTCGGATTACTTTAAATTTATCTATATTATTTACAAAAATAATGTGCGGGAAAACCTAGAAGTGAGGCAAAACTCAAAAGGAAAGTGTGTTGTTTTCTCTAATCTTGATGATGCGATAAAAAATAAAGCTCCGTGTATACAAAGAATGTGCCAAGTGAAATAATAGCAATTGATCAGGATTAACGGGAAGATACATTGATTAAAATAACAGTGATTAGGCGAAAAGTGAAATTAATAAAACGGTCAACCTGTGGATTAGAACTCAGACGCTACTCCAATTTTCACTGATCCACCAACGGATATTATGAAATATTAAACCACTGATGCTATTCAGTTAAGACTAAAGACTGTATGCTTGTTTTGGTTGTTTAGAAAACAAACTGAATTTATCTGTTTGGGAAGAAAAGACTGTAAGTTTTAGCTAGCCATTAACAGGTGAATAACCTATTTGACTTTCTTGAAAACAATGTTATACTAGTTCATAGCTGAAGGAACATCTATATGATTAGCTGGGATTGGTTTTGGCTGTCTTGAATTTTTCAAGGCAGCCTGCCCTAATTGCTAGGGCTGTGTCTGGTTCGATTCGGTTTTTGGCAAAACTGAAATCGAACAGATTTTTCGGTTTCGGTTTTTTATTTTTTGGACCGAACCGGACCGGGTTTTTTCAGTCCGGTTTCGGATTTTTTTCGTTTTTTTGTTATTTTTCAGTTTTATTTTTGGTTTTTCGGTCTTTTTCTGCCTTGAATTTTCCAAGGCAGACTACCATGTTTTTTTTAAACCAGTAGATAAAATGCAATTTCATCTGAGTACCAATAAAAAGTTTGAAAAATTTTATATATTATCTTAACATATGGAAAAACAATTATATGAACATGATGCACTATTATTTAGGGTGTGCCAACCAATAGTATTTTTTAGTTTTAATTTTGAATTAATTTTAGCTTTGATATTTTTGGGTTCATTAACATGTGTTACCTTTTTAGTATTTTTTAGTTTTAATTTTGAATTAATTTTAGGATAGATATTTTTCGGTTCATTAATAGATGTTAGGTTTTTAGTATGTGGCACAGCCTAAATAATAATGAACTAGATTCACGGTAGTGTTAATTGTTCGGTGTTGATTTCAAAACATTAAAACAAAAATATAACATACAAAATTACATTATTAAAAAAAAAAACTAACAAAATACATATTTTGCTGCCTGAAAAAGTCGGGGTGTTATAATGGTTCGGATCATACATCATTCGGTTGCTCGGGGGGGATTATTGCCCTATCTATCATTTCCCACAGACGACACCAATTGGCAAGCCTATTTTTATTACTAGGTCCAGGTTACTCTCAGATGAGATAGGGGCGACATTAGCTCTCGGAAGGGGTCGAATGATCAGTGGTGTCGGGGGCTTCTTCGCGTCCGCTCCTTGTTATTGCTGAACATGTGCACGAAACAAATAGGGGGCCTGGGTTGATCCAAAGATATCCCTCTCCAACGATCAAGTCAGTACGGGGTAGAGAGGAAGTGTAGCTGGATAGTATAAAAAGAGGAGGGATCAGGCGAATTATCAGGTGTTCCGGGATGGTACTATCAGTCTTCTCGTCTTTCTGATTCTACTTAGCGGATCCCTTTAATGAAGAATTAAGGGGGTATTTATAGTGTCATTAGATGCATAATAGCCCTCAGATCACTGTACAGTTAGTTTACGATCTAACTGTGTGAGAGGAATTCCCCGCTTCGTACTCTGCTTCGTTGTTAATGGCTCGGAAACCCAACTGGATTTATTTCTCGATATTTTCTCTGTGGGGGGACCGGAGTACCACTCCTAGTCCCGATCCCCTCTTATTAGATGCCCCATCAGCATGCATTGTCCATGTTTCCAGCATTCTATTTACGGGTTCGGGTCCCAGGTTAATTCGAGCCTTGTCGATACCGGTGAACTCCGCCACGAAATCGGTGAGGGCTTGACCTTTAACCGCTGTTCGCGGTATGTACTGGATGTCGTATGCATTCAAGTGGCAAGGCCACTTCGCAATGCTTCGGGACAGGTCTCCCTTTTGTAGGATCTCTCGAACGGCCTGGTCCGTGTAGATGACGATGTTATGGGCCGAGAAATAGTGAGCTAGTTTTTGTGATGCAACGACGAGCGCCAAGACTAGCTTCTCGAGGGGCATGTATTGTGTCTCGGCGTCTAATAGGGTTTTGCTGATGTAGTAAACCGGTTTTTGTTCGGGTTCGATTTCCTTGATCAAGACGGCACTGACTGCGATATCCGACACGGCTAGGTTGAGTGTCAACACATCCCCGTTGTTGGGTTTTGCCAAGAGTGGCGGGCTTCCCAGGTAGTCCACGAGTTCGGAAAAAGCATTTCGGCATTCATCGTTCCACTCAAATTTTTTCTGGGCCCTCAAGGCCGTGAAAAATGGTTTGCACCGGTCCCCAAGCCGTGCTATGAAACGGTTTAATTCGGAAGCCATGCCGGCCAGTCTCTAAATTTTTTTCCTTTTCGTTGGAGTTGTCAAACTTTTCAGGGCCGATAGTTGATCCGGGTTGGCCTCTATGCCGGGGTTTGTCACCATAAATCCTAGGAATTTTCCTGCCCCCACCCCGAAAGCACACTTCGAGGCGTTCAGCTTGAGGCGGTGCCTTCGGATTGTTTCGAAAACATCCTTTAGGTCGGACAGATGAGCCTCTTTTTGGTCACTCTTCTTGGAGAAGATCTTTGTAACCATCCTTTGGTAGGTTGACCCCGCATTCTTGAGTCTGAAAGGCATCACTTTGTAGCAGAAGTTACCCCTTGGTGTTAGAAAATTCGTTTTGATGATATCCGGAGCAGGCATCCAGAAAGCTCATTCTACCTGTGCCAGCTGTCGAGTCCCCAATTTGGTCGATCTTGGGCAACGAAAAAGGATCCTTAGGGCAGGCCCAGTTCAGGTTCGTGTAGTCGATGCAAAAACGCATCTTCCTGTTCTTCTTTGGAACTACCATGGGGTTTGTCAGGCATTTTGGATGGTAGATCTCTCTAATGGCTCCGGCCGCAAGCAATTTTTCCACTTCTTCGTTGATGGCTTTTGTGTGCTCGGGGCAGGTGCGGCGGCTTTTTTGTGTGACGGGACTGATATCGGAGTTTACGTTCAGATGGTGGCATGTGAAGTCAGGGCTTATGTCGGGCATTTCGCAGGGGTTCCACGTGAAATTATCGATGTACTGAAGTAGGAGCTCGGTGAGATCTGCTACTTCGGCCTCGCTCAGTTCGACTCCTACCATGAAGAAGTGGTCCTCCCCTTTCCCCAGGATTTGGACCTTCGTCAGTCCGCCATTCACTTTTTCTTCGGCCTCGGGGCCTACCTTCTTGTTCAGTTCGTTCAGCAGCTTGGGGTTGTCAGTTTCAATGTTCATTGCATTCATCGTCGGTCTGGCCTTTTTGTCCGAGAATACGGCCATTGCACAGCTTCTCTACGCTTTTTGGTTTCCCGAGATGGTTTCTACGCCAACTCTAGTGGGGTACTTCACTTTCTGATGCAGGGTGGAGGATACACCTCCGATCTGAAGGAGCCAGGTCCTTCCCAATATCACGTTGTATACGGAAGGAACATCCACTACAGTGAACTCCGCCCTTACTACTTTCGTGCCTGTTTTCATGGGTAATGTTATGTTTCCCATGGGACGGACGGCTTCAGAGTTAAAACTGTATAGGGGGCAACGTCTGTCTCTAGTTGTTCTTCCTTCAGCCCCATCTTATGGAAGAGGTCCACGAAGAGTATATTCACCCATGCTCCATGATCGATCAAAACTCGGCCTACAGCGCAGTGGCCGACTTGGGCGGAGATTACTAGGGCATCGAAGTAGGGCATGTCTACATCTACTAGATCGAAGTCGGTGAAGGACAGGTCCGGGGTAGTTTCACACTTAGGTTTTTCAGGGGGCTTGAGCTCTCTGCCTGACAGACGTGCTACCTCAGGGCCAACTCTCGGGCCGCGGTTCTTTCAATTCCGGTGGGGTGGGGTTTCTTGGGAGTAGTGTGTATCACGTGGCAAGACATTTTCGGAAGGGGTAGTGTCAACGGATCTTCTCAAGACTCCCCCCCCCCCCCCCGCGCTCTTGTCGGGGTCTCTCTGGATTTTGATGTATCGGTCCATCAAACCTTCCCTAACCCATCCGTCTAGCCTGGCTTTCAGGCCGTGGCAGTCATTGGTAAGATGGCCTCGTCCTCTATGGTACCCACATATTTTATCGTTTGGACCAGGGGCTGGCTCATTGCGGAACGGAAGGGGCTAGAAGAAAAAGGGCTCGTCCTGAATGGCATTCAGTATTTCAATCATGGGAGAGTGGAAGATAGTGGAGTATGCAGTGCCCAGATCTGTGGACGCGGCCAGAGGTCAGGACGCTGTCGGAAGAGGGTTCTCTCTTCTTCTTTTCGGTAACGGGGGCCTACTATCTCTCGCTGGAGGCACCCGAGTCGTTTTGCTATGGGCCGACTATTCCTTCAGGGGCTTCGAGGTGGAGGCCTTTCTCGGGGCTGCTCTATACTTGCTACTGAATGTGTTATGCCGGCGGACCTCATGTCATTTTCTATGTCGACATGCTATTTGATTAGGGATTGAAGCTGAGGGATCGTGCTCGACGGAGTCGCTATCATCTCGTTACGAATTCGGCTTCCCATGACCATGTTCTGTCGAAAGGCAGCGATGGCGGTGGAGTCGGAACAGTCGGTACATTCCGCGTGTCTTTGCCAAAAACGATTATCGTAGCTCTCAAGGGTTTCTTTGTGCTTCGATTTTACCTGGTATAACTGCTCGGGCTATGCACCTCTTTCTTTCAGGTTGATGAACTGGTGCGCGAATTCATTTGCTAAGTCATCCAAGCAATGGATGGAATCGGCGGGCAGGGACTGGAACCACTTGCTGGCTAGTCTCCCCAAAATCGCGGAGAAGCATTTGCACATAAGTTTGTCGAGATGAAACTAATGGTTCATTTGATAACGATATTGCGGGAGGTGAGCTTCGGGATCGGAGTCAACGTTGAAGATTTGAAGGACGGGTGAAGTGAAGTTGTCGGGGAAAGGGGGTGCTATATTCGATGTCGTCTGAGAATGGAGTGTTACGGGTTGAGGCGATGATCTTAAGGGAGGCCTCATCGGCTGCCTCGTCTCTATCCGTTTGTCGGTTATGCCTACATGGGGGCGGCGACGCATTTGTTCGGCTTCGGGATGGTTCGTGACGCGATCGGTGATCTTGTCTCGGCCATTCGAGTCTGGAGTGGACGCTCCGATTTCCATGCAGTCGGGATTCTCCTTGATGGGAGTAGGCCGGTTCATTTTCTTGGAGTCGGGTACGTCGAGGTACAACGGAGGGAGGTTCTTCTCGGAGTTGATCTCGCGCAGCAGAGACGGGCGGACGAAGCCTTGCGAGAGCGCTTCTCGGACCCAACCGAGATTGCAGACTCCTGGCGGGGCAGAGATTGGTTCGGCCCATGCTGTCCTTCAAGGAATGGGTTCTCCCGAGGGAGCCATCAGGGCGGTAATCAGTGCTCTCTGGGCGGCTAAGGGCACGACACTAGTGCCGGAGTGTTATTGATGATACCGGCTCTTGGGGTAGCGTCGAAGTCGGGGTGTTATAATGGTTCGGATCAGACATCATTCGGTTGTTCGAGGGGGAATATCACTCTATCTATCGTTTTCCACAGACGGCGCCAATTGGCAAGCCTATTTTTATTCCTAGGCCCGGCTTACTCTCAGATGAGATAGGGGCGACGTTAGCTCTCGGAAGGGGTCGGATGATCAGTGGTATCGGGGGCTTCTTCGCGTCCGCTCCTTGTTATTGCTGAACCTGCGCACGAAATAAATAGGGGGCCCGGGTTGATCCCAAGCTATCCCTCTCCAACGATCAAGTCAATACGGGGTAGAGAGGAAGTGTAGCTGGACAGTATAAAAAGAGGAGGGATCAGGCAAATTATCAGGTGTTCCGGGATGGTACTATCAGTCCTCTCGTCTTTCTGATTCTAGTTAGTGGATCCCTTTAATGAAGAATTAAGGATGGTATTTATAGTGTCATTAGATGCATAATAGCCCTCGTATCACTGTACAGTTAGTTTACGATCTAACGGCGTGAGCGGAATCTAGGGCTCTTACAACAGTACGGACAATCCGTGAGGTTAACACGTGGTTGTCTGGGATTTGGCCACGTCGAGTTTCAGACAAGGGGCTCCACCTGTCGGTCAGATTCGCGCCTACTTTCAAGGCTTTCCGCACGTGGAAGGCATTAACTGAGGGAGGCTTGCTTGGCACGCTTCTCCGGCCCTCTTCGGGGTCGGTCCGGGGCACCAAACTGACTGTTTGTTTAAGGGTTTGGACGAGGGGTTCCTGGTGGTAATGAAGTCCGGGGGAGGGAATATTAATATTCCCTAATAACAATAACGGTTGATAGATGTCAAATGATTCAGGCTATATGACACTTTTGACCCTTTCAAGAACGTATTACACATTTACACAGTTTGTTTCACATACATTTTCAAACATTACGTTAATTGTTTATAAAGTTTATTATTATCATGAAATCAACAAATTAAATGGCGTGACTGGAATGTTAATTATCTCCCTCTGGCTCTATCTTTATAGAGAATTCAAATCTATAGCTGGGGTCAGAATGAGCAAAACTTGATAAAATATTACATGAGTAGTTTCTCAACAAACTAATGGTTCATGAATCATAACTATATGTTCAATAATTTTTTGTTTAATTATTGCTACTCCAGTATTTAAAAGGTTGAGTCAACTCGTTTAGATAGCATATCCCACATCAAGATTGATTGAGTATATGAATATTTGTTGATCAACTAATATAATTATATTGGTTTAGTCTAATAATGCCATGTTCCTCACCAACCCCAAATGATCAACTATGCCTCAAGTAAAATAAGATTTAAATGTGTGGTAGTGTGCAATTATTCTACTAAGGTCTTCTTATTAGTGATAAGGTCCTAATGAATTTATCAAAGATGACACAAGAACCAAGTTTTATACTATTACATTTGCAATGTGTTTTTTTAACAATAAGAAGTGAATTAAAAACAAGATGAATCTGAAGGAGATGAAAATCCATGGTTTTTTTTTTTAGTAAATGGATACTTCAATTCTTATTATTGATGTTGAAGATGCACTTATGCAAAACATCAAACTTTTACGTTGGTCAAATTTTAGAAAAATTATAACATGTATGTATGGATAACAAGGCAAAATTAAAGTCGACAAATATTTACATGACTAGTGATAAAACTTTACATGGCTCAATTGCAGAGCCTCCAGTCGAACCACCTCCAGCATAAAGTCTTATTACTTCCGATGCCACGGATGCAGAGGTGTATCCCAAGATAATGACTCATTCTTGGATTCTTAGTGTAGGCTTTCTATAGCCGGCAGTGTTTTAAAAAGCGTTTTTGGAACCAAAGCGTTTTTGTGAGCACTATGTTAAAAGCCCTAATAGCGTAGATTCAAAGCGTAAAGCGTAAAGTTCACAAACTTTCTACGATCAAAAATATAAATGGTTAGAAATAGAAGAAAAATAAGGAAAATATCATATATATATATATAAATTCTAATAACCCGTTTTAATGATATTAATTGTTAGACTCCTCAAAACAACAAAGTACATATCCCAAAACAAGCTTACTAATACAAAGTTAGCATAGACACCATCCAAAAAGGCGAGATCAGGCACTTATCTGTTTAAACCGTCATCTTTGGCATAGTGATCTTCTTTGTATATATTTTTTTTTATTCAATATCCAGTTCCATTTTATTAATAAAATCGTAAAAATATTATTTCATGAGTCACGTCTTCATGATAGCATTTCCGATCAAAAAGCATTAAAGGAAAATAATGGCATTACGACCTACAATCAAAAGGCAACTAGTGCTAATTAACCTATTTTACTAAGAACGTGGCAAAAAATAACAAAATTAACACTTTTAATCTGCACTTTTCAAAGCAAAAAAAATTCTACGATGACTTGTTATTTACTCCTTATGTCCCCTATCCTTATATCTGTTATACATCGCCGTGATCAAAATGATCTAAACAACAAGTTTAAGAGCAAATTTTTTGCTTAAAAAGAAGATTAGCCATGTTAATTTAGTGCAAAAAATCAGTTCAAAGTATGCAATATCAATTGAATCATCAGTTTAGTACGAATTAAAGAGAAAGTTAAAAAAAAACTCTCATCTCACTTATACAAACTTGTTGAAGAAATATTTCATACTGTTACATCTTAAATTTTGTATGTACTTCCTCTAACACAAGAGGTCATAAGTGAGGTTTGTGAACTCCATGGGTGAGAAAAAGGTATTTTCGGAGCCGTGCACTCCTTGTTTTGCTAAATCATCTGTCACCTGATTTTGTTCCCTATATATATATATGACATAAATCACAACTCACAAGACTCATTAGTTCAACTAAATTCAACCATTAAGTATCAAATTTAGGCTTTGGTTTGGTATTTTTTTTTCACCAATTGGCAATAAGTTCAGAGTCCGTTTTTATGCAAATATTACTAATATTTAATATGTAATATATAAGTAAGTCATCTCTAATATGCATGAATTCTGCATAAGTGTTAGTTTGATTGGCAACATAACTACTAAATGCAAATATCTTCTTCCTATATCTATACTACTAACGTTAGACTCTTTAAAACAACAAAATACATATCCCAAAACAAGCTTGCATATACAAAATTAACCTATTGAAACCATCCGAAAAGCAAGTTCATTCAACTTGAAAAAAATCGGTTTCTCAGCCCACATTGCAACTAATGATAGAACAAAAACTTGAGCTTTAAATCAGCAAACCAAAACACTAATTTTAATTGCTTTTATGAGCTTTCTCAAATACAGTAAATAATCATTGTTCGTAGATGCGATATGCTTATACAGTAAATAATCTAATATTGTTCCTCTTAATTAAATTTTACGGTATGACGGTAACACATCAAAAAACTAATTTGAATAGGTCGTTAGTTTAAATCTCAACGCTACCCAACTACAAAGTTGCAATCTTTCAGCAAATAAACGTGAACAAGTATCTACCTTAAAGCTTTAGAGATCTAACATAGTTGAATAACCCCACAATAGAACAGCACTTAAGCAACATGTAAACACCGAGTTTAAAAGATAAATGTAAGTTTTGTAGCAAAGCGATTACAAACATGAATGATAGATATTTTAATGCTGAAAATAAATAAAAATCTAGAGCAGTAGAAGGAGATTAACCTCTAGATGTAACTTTCTCCATTAGAGCAGAATAAACAGGAAATTGGGCTGGAGATTGACAAGATTGGAGAGTAGAAATGGGAGGGAGAGATGATGAACGAGCTATTTTTTCTTGAGAAACTTGAAACAAAACGACGTGATGTCTTTTCTTTAAACTTAGTGCCATGGTGTGAATGTAGATGGAAAATGAAATAGTGCCATGCATGGGATGCAAGTGAGACTCGCGTGACGTGCACACGAATGCACACGATGCGGTTTATTTTTAAGTGTAATAGAGAGGTATATAACTATATAATTAAGTTAAGCAGCATTTCATGGATGGATAAAATGTTTTTTTAACGTTAAAGTTGGGAAGGATTTAATAAAGATGATGTTGGGAATGCGTATTGGATCATGTAATCTCAGTTGTTCTTAATTAGGTACACTGTTGGCCCCGGTTTTATTGGTTTGGTGCTGATCCCGTGCCATTTGCACATGTAGGATCAACTGAGCCACCCATGAGAGCTCATGGACAGATGACTGATGGTTATGAATTTTGGAAGGTTCTCGATGATGGTCCTGATTCCCTTCTAACAGCTTTTTGGATCGCATTGTTTGGTGGTACGTATTTCCTTTGATTATTAAGATTTGCAGATTGATTCGTTAATTACTGTTCCGTACGAGATACATGACCGAGGGGGAGACTTCCTCCATGAAATGGGTAGAGTTTATGCACTATAGGGTTCAAGTTTAGGTGTATATATATAGTAGGGAAACGTATGTTTTATTTATCGATGGCGCACGGAAAACAAAATTTTGACCCGACTTGACCCCCACTGCTGCGGGTCGGGTAGAAATTCAGAATTTTTTGGGTCAGGTCCATGAGTGTATTTTTGGAAGAAAAGCCGTGGGTTTAAATTTATTTTATGTAAGAAAACAAAAACTTTTAACAAACACCAATCCGTTCAAAGTTGTACGTAATTAAATTTACATAATAAATAACTAATAAGTTGACTAGAAATATTTTCAATACTATAACTTATGGAAAGTAAACTTTTGATGGTATGTACTCTCACTCATTTCATTCATTTTATGGACTTAACAATGATATAAAATCTCTGTTAGCTGTATTAAGTCCAGATCAGTTGGCGACATTTTATTCTTAGACGTGATTTAACAAATTTTAAGTGTTACCAAATCATTTTTCGATTTTGATACACCAACTATAAAGACAATGACATGAACTGTAGTTTCTTTCTTGGCCAATAAATCAACGCCTCGTTTCGTTTCGTAAAAATTTAATTCTTCAGATCGAATTAATTCCAACACCTTATAAAAAATTAAGACAACCCATAGCATGAGACAATGAGAGGCTTTGATGTTGATTTGGCTGATAATTAATGCAAACTAATGGTAAGAAGTCTCGTTTGAAAACGAACTCAATCGAATAATATCTAAGTTAATTTGATTTTGGAAATTAGTGGTAATTTGTCCTCGCCGTAAATATTCACCAATCAAAATTCCGCTTGTTTGAATATTTATCTATGGTTGCTGAAATTATATATGTGATGCTTTTTTTATTTGTTGGTGAGTATTGAGAGTTGAAAACATCAACATAAACAAGTATGGCATATATATATTCACACACATGCGTGTGACGAACTCAAATAAAAAAAATACGACAAATATTTATCGGACCATGTTTGGTCATATTAAATATAGGTCATTTTTTGGTCATGTTATCGTTTTTTTCATATGTATTCATAATTTTTTTTAAAACAACCTTCTATTTTATTTATAAAATGTTTGTTAAAAAAAATCTGTAAAATTTGACATTTTCTGGGCATTTATTAATATTACTAGCTTATTAATTGCCAAAACAACAATATATACCAAAAAATATATAAAAAGTCAAATTTTACAGTTTTTTTTAACAAATACTTTATAAATAAAATAAAATTTTAATTTAAAAAAAAAATCAAAAACAAATATGAATATATATGAAAAAAGCGATAATATGATCAAATGTAAACCTAATTTGCAAAGATATAAATATATAAGGCATAGAGTTTACTCTCATTGTAATCCATTCTCAAGCGTTACCATTCTGCGTTCTAAGATGGACGACTTTATAATTAGTTATAGATTTTTTATTATATTTAAGATCTAATTAAATAATTGTTTAAGAATAAGGAAACCCACAATTTAAATTGCGATCATAAGTTTTGGGTGTTAGCTATACAAGAAACAGTAAATTAATAATAAAATACACGGGAAATGTTATATGCACATCATGAAAAACACACAACTAGACACTTTTTTGTAAAAACGCTTCAAATCAATATTTGGTTAATGCAAATCTCCATGGTTTTACGACAGGAACACAAATATGCGTCTTGTTTTTTTTTCCGAGATGTATAATGACATGTTTTCGAAATTATGGTAAAATTTAAAAATTCAAAACATGTCATTATATATCTCAGAAAAAAAAAAACAAGACGCATATTTGTGTTCCCGTCGTGAAACCATGGAGATTTGCATTAACCAAATCTTGATTTAGAGCGTTTTTGAAAAAAAATGTTCATTTGGGTGTTTTTCATGATGTCCATATATACACATTTAGTATTAATATTAATTTGTTTTGTAATAGCAATTAATTAAGAGTTGCTTGCTTACTGTATCAGATTGCAGTTGTAATGAAAATGTTGTTGATATCCATGCAAAGTAGCTACCACAGTAGAAAATTGTTTAGTTCACTGTTAACACGAAATATATGCAATTTTTTTTATTCTCTATTGTCGGTTGTTTTCGTGTCCGGCTTTCTATTATTTCTTGTGTAAATTTTAGATTTTTTTTTGTTTCCGTTTTCCCTTTCAATTCCCGCTTCTGTTTCACTTCCTAATTTCTTGCAGGTAACCATAACTTCCCATATAGTACTTAATTAAAGACTTTTTGTAACTAACATGATTAAAAAATTTACATTACGTCTGGATCCCAACATTGGACAATAAGCAAGTCAACTCATTAGTGGTTCCTCGCAAGTCGCAACGCAAACCTTCCTGATAATTGTGATCATACATCAAGTTATTATCCAAATAACAAAGTTAAAATTATCATTATTGACCGATGAAAAACAATTTTAGAATATATATAACAGAATATTTTAAGCGTGTTTTTAATCGAAGTAATCAGAACTAGAGGCGGCTTGCTAATTCAACCACATTCAGACCAGGTACTGCCAATGTATTTCGAAACTAGATAGAACCAAATAATATTGATTTTGTGATAGTCAAATCATGTCATAAAGCTGTCACAAAATGATTTTCCTGTCACAAACATGTTACAAATTCATTTTTCTGTCACAAAACTCGTAGTTAATAGGTTCGTCACAAAAAAATTCGTTACAATTCTCGTAGTTATTTGTAAATTTTTTTTGTATTGAGTGAAAATAGGAGAGTACACTGATGGCTAGCTAGGTGAGCCCTAGATTTCACTAAACTCTTTATCAACCTTTTTTCTTATATTTCACCAAACCTGAAAATTTTCAAGTATATATATGTTGGTTAAAAATACAGCTTTTGGGTGGTGATTTTACAAGCAAATACTTTATTTATTTGTACAAATTTCACATCCAAAAGGTTTTGTTGTGTCCCTAGCTTCTTTTCACCCTTCTTTTTGGCAACAAAATGGCTCAATTTTATTAAAGAAAAAGTAGCATTTCAGAGCAAGGAACATTCCCCCAAGCTAACATATGATCAATTCGGTTCAAAATCCGATAACATTAAAAAGATACAGATCAATCACTATGTTTCTAAAGAAATTAAGAGCCAAAAACCTGCAAATACAAGGACAAAAAACTTTCTTTTACGTACTGTAGGTTTAGTTGTGGCCTAATTGATGTAATTAACAACTCAATTTCTAATGGATTTTATTCCCCTGACTGTAAAAACATTTCAAGCATAATAATATATACTCGGAAAAGATATTGAGAATAAAAATAAAGGTCAATGGTCATATTTGTGAATGACGTAGTCCATATGGATAAGTAATTAACAGGCCATTAAATTAAGTTACTTAAACACACATCTATAACATACATGAACCTCTCACACCACCTATCACAGTCTGTAAGGTAGGTCATTCCCTATACTCATCGGTTCGTCTTATGCCTCCGGTATAGGAAGAGACATACACCATTACCAACATATAAATATTTAAAGTGCACATTTGGACCTCTCACGCCATTCGTCCCAGTCCGTAAGATGAGTCATTCCCTATACCCCTCGGCTCGTCTTATGCCCCCAGTATAGGGAGAGACATAGACCATTGCCAACATATAAATATTTAAAGTGCACACTTGGACCTCTCACGTCACTCGTCTCAGTCCGTATACCTCTCGGCTCGTCTTATGTCCGGTATATGGAGATACATACATCATTGCCAATAAATAAAACTCAAGGTCTTGGCCAATAATATTATACCATTCAATTATCACAATTTCCAACAAAATCACATAAGTCAAACAAGTCCAACAATATAAAATCTCATTCAGGCATTTTAACAAACACATTGTATGCGTAAACTACAACTCATCTTTATTCAATATAAAATTTACCCAATTTTATCAACAACTATAATAACACATAACAACTCATAAAAACACACAAACGTATCTATATTCTCATTAATTCGAAATTCATATGTCTAAATTCTCAATTATCAAATTCAAATAAGTGAATTAAAAGTGCAACACATAAAACTCAATTAACAATTTAATAGAATTTAATTGAGATAAAAGAAAAACCCCCAAATTTTAAAAACTTAAGATCTAACTCTAACATACATCCCCTTCCAGTCGCAATGGATAACCTCCGTTACCTTAGTTCGTAGAGTAGATGATTCCTGTAAAAATCCGTTAAGATGGTTTCTTCTTCTTCTTTCTAAGCTTTGTAATCTATCTTTTCTCTCTTTGTTTTTGGTTTTCCGTTTTGAAAGTGGGCTGAAAAGTGGTTTACGTGAAACTGTTTTGAAAGAGTTTGGAAAAACGAACTATTTGGTACCCAAAGTTTTAAAAGTTAACTCATGATCACAAATATTATTTTACTACACAAAAATAGCAAATCTTTAGAAACAAATCTATTGGGTCCTTTTTATTTATAAAATTAGTAACGGGTTTTAAAAATAAAGTTTTTCGAAAGACTTTCGGTTTTTGGCTAAAAATTAGTATAAAACGTTTTGAGATAGATTAAATCATAAATAAAACTATTTATAAAAATCCGAGATGTTACGTTAAGACCCAAAAACCTGCAAATACAAGGACAAAAAACTTTCTTTTACGGACTGTAGGTTTAGCTGTGGCCTAATTGATAGTAATTAACAACTCAATTTCTTATGGATTTTATTCCCCTGACTGTAAAAACATTTTAAGCATAACAATATATACTCGGAAAAGATGTTGAGAATAAAAATAAAGGTCAATGGTCATATTTGTGAATGACGTAGTCCATGTGGATAAGTAATTAACAGGCCAATATTACAATAATCTAAGACAGCTTATTTTCAACTAACTTAGCTCAAAATAACTTAATTAGCATAAATTAGTGTAATCATAGTTGATTTTTGATTATTCCCTCATTAGCTCATTAGCTGATAGCCTAATAGTCTAATCCTAACAGGTCCGCATGACCTCTGGGAGTAGGTGATGATAGCTGTATCTTTTTTTTTTAATGAATATTTGATTGATTATAGTATCTTAGTAAAGTTGTCAACGAGGAATTTATAGTTTATAATAGTTGATGCATTAATTTTCCCTAACATGACCAATTTCAAGAACAATTAACCGTAATGTTATAGTCGTGACAACTCTGCAACTACATATTTTTCGATATTAATGTATATAGTCTGAAGTGTGTTATTTTTGTTTTGAATCGTAGCGTGTACTATTTCAGAGCATTTATATTTACATATTGACTCATTGATAAGGTGTGGCGACACATTTTTTGAAAATTTGTATGCTGGTATACACACGTACGGTATGGAAAAAAGTTTGTATGCTGGTAAGAAAATTTTTTGCATACCGAGTGGGGTTCAAATTTTATCAGATTCGAAGAATGTTCATGTTTTCGTCATAGTTTCGGTTTTTTCATATGTATTCGTATTTATTTTTTTACAGAATGTCAAATTTTACATATTTTTTTGAACAAACGCTTTATAAATAAAATAGTATATTGATTTAATAAATAAAAATTCGAAAAAAAAAATTATAAATACATTTGAATTCGATAAAATTTGAACCCTAATGAGTGAATGTGGATTTTTGTCACCGACTCATAAGCATATAATAGTAATGACTTAGGGCCATTATGGCTCTATCGAGACGGTTAATTTTAAGGACTACATACATACTATATATAAAGTACAAATTTTGAAGTTCAGAAAGATAATTTTTTATACCATATATATCCCACATATGGTATAACTAATAACTGTTTGCTCTTGAATTATCGGTTTCAAAAAGTGTGTATACTTCTGTTTTCACAACCCAGATCAAACATATACTATATCTGAGCGTTTCTAATAAAATTCACGCTCAAGATTGTAAGTGTGTGAGCATATTGATTACTACCTAAGAACTTTACAAGTTCCGATGCAAAGAACTCGATTTATCCCACGGTAAATTATATTCTATGATTTCCGCCTATATGCTCGACGGAATTTACGTTTTGACTCATTGCTTTTAGTCGATCCAAGATAGCCCCCAAGTTTTGAAAAAATTACGGATTTTGTCTATAGATATCAAGAACAGAAATTTGTTGTAATCATAAAGGTTAAATTGATTGACCTCCTTGTGGTATAATTTCAGAGTAAATTAGTATCCTTGACATAGCTGTAGGAGTCGTATTCCAAATAAAAAGACACTACCAAACTGGCAAAATACTTTGATCAATACCATATTTATCTCCTTTCAATAAACAAATACAAATAATACTAGGATCCCGCTGTATTCCCCCCACATTACAGTTAAATCTCGATAAATGAATGTTCGATAAACGAATAACCTCGCCAAATGAATAATTTTCTCCGGTCCCGACTTGGGCAAATGGGCTAAATGAATAACCTCGCTAAATGCATTAACGAATAATTTTTTTTGAATCCTTAAAGACCCCATGTAAATATAAATGAATAATCATTAAAATTCATAATATATATATATATATATATATATCCTAAAAACAAAAATATTTCTTCCAATCAACAATGTTCATACAAGAAGTCATTTATTAACAAAAAAAGCGTCTAAAGTTGTTTGTTTTTTCCTTCCACCAAAATGCATCACATCTGCGACTTTTTCTAGTGCAAACACAACTTCTGAAATATTCTGCTCATGCTGTCTTAGTCTTAATATTCCATACATAGAATATTATTATTAGTACATGTTGCATGTATTTAGACTCTAAGTATTCCATACATAGAATCTTATAAGTACATGATGCATGTACATAGTCTATATACGTATTTGTACATTAGATGTAAAATAAATAATCATACGAAAAAATAAAAATGTAAAAATACTATCTAAATGAATAAAAATTCATTTATCGATAAATGAATAATATATTCATTTATCGATAAGTAAATAAACTCGCTAAACTAATATTTTTTGCTGGTCCCAAAAGCATTCATTTATCGATGTTTAACTGTAGGTCTCTTGAGGTGGCGTGAAATGAGAGATATTTAAGCTTATTATTTATTAGCATCATTTGGAGGTCGGGATAGATTAGTATGTTGATGGACCCCATAAATAATATATTTGACAACAAATATTGTGTAGGGCTAACTATATATCATTTGGGAGTACAAATGATGCAAAATGAGTGTATACCATAGGGTTATGGTTTTAAAATTAGTCAAATTTGAATGAGATTATTCGTCCGACCTTCTTCTTTACCTCACTTACAAACCGGATTATTAGATTAGCACCAAACGAGCCCTTTATGTTTCTGTTGTGTAAGATCCACACGATCTGAACAGCGGATCCTACAACAAAAGGTGAGATAGGGGGATCCATAGATCGATCTCATCAAACGAGTACTAATCATTAAAACTATGGACTCTTACTATGACCTACCCGATGTGAAGTGATACACTTACAATTTTAAAGGACAAGCTGACAATTAAATTTGGTCAACAGTTTTTAATTTTTTGAAATACAAACTCGACTTGAATGCAATTTTTTAAGTCGATTTAAAACTCGACTTGAATGCAATTTTTAAGTGGATTTAAAACTCAATTAACTTGAATGCAATTTTAAATCGATTTACAATTTTAAGTCGATTTGGTTAATAGATACGTTTTGACACACACTCATGCACTGACTTGTTGAGCCCATCTTATATCTATCGAGGTATATCACTGGATCGGACACCATGAGCCTCTACAAAATTGTGGGTTAGAAAAACTGTACCTATATCATCAAATATTAAAGACTATATATATATATACATCCATCACAAATTTGTGATACAGACATGGCTGTTGTAAACTGTAATAACTCCACTTTTGGTATTTTCAATTTTTAACATATATGAAACAATAATAAAATCATGACATGTCGACTATCTTAAAAACTAAAGGAAACAAACATGGTCACCAACCTTTTGACAACAAGAGATAGATACACCACAAACCTGTATTTAAACCCTTCACTAGTATCTCATCACCTCAGCAACATAACAAAGAGTTGCAATATCCCTATCTGTATATATATAGACAGATATCTAGTATATACATTGAGAGAGGAATAGAGAATGGAGTCTATACTCGAAACAGTTCGGTCTATGCCTATGCCGTTACTGTTCGTGGTTCCACTAGCCTTCTTTTTGGTGATATCGCGTATGAGGCGGAAAAGGTTTCCGCCTGGGCCCACAGGATGGCCATTGATCGGTAACATGGGAATGATGGATCAACTCACGCACCGAGGGCTTGCCACGCTGGCACAGAAATATGGAGGTATATTTCATCTTCGTATGGGGTTCCTACACATGATCACTGTCTCCTCACCGGACATCGCTCGACAAGTTCTCCAGGTAAGTACTAAATAACCAAATTATAATTACTATAGTTTTTTTACGGCTGCATTTTGCAAATTAATCATTTCAAAATGATGCAACAGTGTGAACCACAGAAAACACTATGGCTAATTGGCTATATATATATATATAGTAAACATTATACCAAGTATACAATATACCAAGAATTTTAGACCAAAGTTGCATATTCAAGTCATGTTAATCTAGTTATGTACTCTTTTCAAAAAAAAAAAAAAAAAATTGTTACGTACGTGCACGTATATATATATATACTATCTAGGTTCTAAATTTAGGCTTCTGAATAGGCATTGAAAGCAAGTGATACTGTGTTATCTACCATATTATAAACTTCCAAACTACGTACCTTATTGTTTCAACTTTCACGATCAATAATTAATCTAGACTTGATAAATGTGCAGAAAAGCTTTCTCGTTTTCATCTGTTATCAGAATAGACAAAAACAAATATTGTGCACAATATTATTCATCAATTGATCTAAATATTTCAACATAGTCACAAAATTAAAAAAAAAACACCAAAAAAGGTCGACTCGGCTATGAACAAAGCTGTCCTTTACTGATTTATAAAGTCGTTGCAAAGATTAAAAAAAAACTAGTAAAAAAATAGTTGTCACTGCTCCCCCTCGCTCTTTTTAAACTTTTTATGTAAATTCAATATTACTCCTTTTTATGTTAACATTGAGAAGTTGTTTTGTTCCTTGATTAAATTAATCATGTGCAACATTTTACACTCCTGCACAGGTTCAAGACAATATCTTCTCAAACCGACCGGCTACTATAGCCATCAAATACCTAAGTTACGACAGAGCTGACATGGCGTTCGCCCACTACGGCCCCTTCTGGCGCCAGATGCGCAAACTCTGTGTCATGAAGCTCTTTAGTCGCAAGCGCGCAGAGTCTTGGGAGTCTGTTCGCGACGAAGTTGACACCATGGTCCGCTCCGTCGCAAACAGTACTGGCTCGCCTGTAAATGTAGGCGAAAAGGTTTTTGAGCTGACTCGCGACATAATCTATCGGGCAGCCTTTGGGACCATCTCAAACGAAGGTCAGGATCAATTTATCGGGATCATGCAAGAGTTTTCAAAGTTATTTGGCGCATTCAATATAGCCGATTTTATCCCATATCTAGGTTGGATTGACCCTAATGGGATTACTGATAGGCTTGTTAAGGCTCGGGCATCTCTAGATGGATTTATTGACAATATTATTGATGATCATATTGAGAAGCGTAAATCTGGTCAAATGTCGGTTGATACCGAAACTGATATGGTCGATGAGTTGTTGGTCTTTTATGGTAATGAAGCGAAAGTTACTGAATCGGATGATTTACAAAATTCTATCAAATTAACAAGGGATAACATCAAAGCTATCATCATGGTAAGTGCTTTTTATTAAATTTAATCTAGTATAGATCTCTGTTTGTGCTTAGAAATCGTAACAATTTACAACAAGTAAAGATATATATATACATGTGATGAAATAGTAATATATTTTGAAATTGGGAAAAAGGTATAACTTCACTATAAAATGAACAATGACGCCTGGATTAGTTTCATTAGAGTGGTGGGGGGGAATAGAAAACACTGATTTAGACATTATGACAATATTTGACTTGTTAAATATAGTGTATTAAAATTTTATTGATTAATCTAACCTTTTGAATCATTATCACATGATAAATAGCATTCTCTACTAGTGCTCAAATTTTATTTCATCGAGATATTGAATCAATAGTAAAATAAACTGAGCAAATAGTCATGATCTCAAACTGTATTATTCGACCAATTAAGTGGTACTTGAGTTAACATCTTATATTGTTGAACTCTTATTTTTTTGCATTTAAAGTTGCTTCCATATCTTCGAATTTCAACTAAAAAGTAGTGGTAATATGCCGACAACCATATATGGTCAAATACTACTAAAAAGTAATTGTGCTCAGTAGTTCACAAATTATTTAAGAAGTACTATATATTTTTTATAAAACATAGCCATTATGTCTTGAACAAATAATATGTTCATGAAACTTCTTGACCTGTTGTATAATTTTCGTTCTTAAACAACTTAGTGTAGATGTTTGAATTATTTTGTTGACAAAAAGGTTTCAATGAGAATGACATTCTGCTGATTGGAGAAATGTTGAAATTCATATGTGAATGGTATTTAATGCTTTTTCAATTTACGACAAAATTATTTGTATAACTTGGTACTTCAAAAATAGAGAGAGACGGTCTTAATTTTGTATAACCACGTCATATACTTTTACTTATTGACTTTTTGCTTTAAATTTTGCACTATATATAACTGGTTATCTTTAAAGTATTACAAGGGTCGACATTAATTAATTTGATAATACGAAAAATTGTAACTGCCAGAAAATATTGAGATAAAAATAGACATTTTTCAAAATAGTTGGTAAATGAATGTTGTAAATTTTAACATGATAACAACTAATTATGTTATTAAATTCTTGTTAAATTTTATAGGCAATCACTTTATCAACACGTTTCCAAAATAAGTCTATTAGTATCCTGTCATTTTTATATTTTTTTTGCATGTATATGCCCTCTTGGCCTCTTATTTCCATTTTAATAAATTAACAAGCTAATTATTTGCATAATGGTCATATCACAGGACGTCATGTTTGGCGGTACCGAGACCGTAGCATCGGCAATTGAGTGGGCAATGGCAGAGCTAATGAGGAGCCATGAGGACCTTAAGCGGGTCCAGCAGGAGCTTGCGGAGGTGGTAGGCCTCCACCGTCGTGTAGAAGAGTCAGATTTTGAAAAACTGACCTTCTTCAAGTGCACAATGAAAGAAGTCCTCCGTCTCCATCCACCAATCCCTCTCCTTCTTCACGAGACATCCGAGGACGCCACTATAGCCGGATACCATGTCCCCGCGAAATCAAGGGTCATGGTCAATGTGTATGCTATTGGGCGTGACCCATCTTCTTGGGCCGACCCAGATGTTTTTAGGCCAACTCGGTTCCTAGAAGAAGGCGTGGCAGATTTTAAGGGTAGTAACTTTGAGTTTATTCCTTTTGGGTCGGGAAGGAGGTCATGTCCCGGGATGCAACTAGGTTTGTATGCATTGGAGATCGCGGTAGCGCATTTACTTCACTGCTTCACATGGGAGCTTCCCGATGGGATGAAGCCAAGTGAACTTGACATGAGTGATATGTTCGGCTTGACCGCACCCAAAGCCACTCGGCTCATTGCGATCCCGACCCCAAGACTCATTTGCCCTATATATTGATGCCAAAAGGAATGAAATCGCGAGTTTTTTTTCCTCTCAATTTATATTGTTTGAATTTAATGCTAAAAGGAATAAATGCGAAATTAATACCTACAAAAGTTTCGAAAATGGAAGTGTGATTATGTGTAAATATCTTTTATTTCTTGAAAGACTTTGAAATTAAGTCTAAATATCTCTTGTTTTTTCTTTGTGATGTTCATTGTTAAACAATAAAAGGATGATGAAATTGTACAGTACTGCTGTACTGAATTCGTGCAAGGCTTGTAACTTATTTAATGAATGCAAAGTTTTTCTTTTTTACTAACCTTAATAAACCCAAGAATCAGCATTAACCCCTCACAGATTTTACTCGAATGGAACGATACCACATTTACTCAAATGGTTCCCAAATCCAAAGTAACTGACAAATATCTCGAAAGAAAAAATAAACAAAAATCAATTTTAGCTATCAAGAAGTTAAATTAGCAAAAGTCGGCAAAAAAAAAAAAGGTCGGTTATACCATTTAACATGGACATCACACCACTAGAAATACAAAGTGTGAGAAAACTCCAATCTATTATCAAAACAAAAGAACTTTTTAACAAGTGGAACTCTTTTCCAAATGATAAATTACGTCTACCAAACTAGCATATATAGTGGTTAAGGTAATAAATTTTACAAAATGGAAAAGTTGTATTTTCAGCTCCTTAATAATTTCCTGAAAAAAAAATAGAATTTGGATTCTGAATCATATGTAAGGGGGGCTAGCTACGTACACAATAATATCTAATCAACAAAGATGGATCACCTTTAACGTGGGTCAAATTGATCAGTACTATAGTACAAATGAAATAATACATAGAGTATAAGGTTGGTATATCATCAATCAGTCTATAGCAAATATCTCTTTCCAAGAACAACTCGTTGCATATAAGGTAGGGCATCACTGTATGGGCAGTGAACTTTTTAGTTGTTAAGGCTGGCTACTTATACATAAATGTTTTTATTTTTATCAAAAAAAAAAAAAACACTGATGTATCATTCGTGTATCTATGTGCTAAAAAACACAACTATTTTCTCTCAACCTGGAGTGTTTGTCTATATTACAACCAGGGCCATCATGCGGTCTTTTTAATCTAAGCGCGGAATTTCTTATGCGTTATTTTAAGTTTGTAAAGAAAATTATATTAATTTTTTTAAGAGCTAGAAAGCCAGAAAAATTACAAGATCTGAACAATGTCATAAATAAAATAAATATTATTTTTTTACGTTACATAAATACAGTCACTTGGGAAAAGACTTCGTTCTGAAAAGAAAAAAAAAACTTTATTATTATTTTTTGGCCTAATCATAGAGTGGTACCTAAGGTAATTGGCCCACTTGGCTTATGTCAAAGCTCATCAATATCCCTGATTAAAAACCTAATCTATGAATCATTGTATTTTTCTTCGGGATGTAAATGGATTGGACTAAAACAGATTGACATGAATCCTAAACAAACCAATATGCAGCAAACTCGAAAATTTGGAACCAAATCAAACCAAATTATTTATATTTCAACAAACTAGGAAGTAAACAAGATTTGAACAGAACCAACCAAAATTCAAGGCAAACACGCAAAGTAAACCACAACATTTAAGAACACAGTTAAACTTTATGGAACCGATTTTCCGTTTTTTTTTTATATATATTTTGGGCAGTTTTGTGACCTAATTAAGTTTTGATGCCTAAGCTCATTGTTTTACCTTTCTATGAGTAGGACCTTTCTCTGCCTCAGACTAAACATGGCTCAAAAGAAGGTTTTATATTTTTTCCTTCTTATGGCCAAGAAAAGGAAAGAACAAAAAACTTTAAAGAACAGAAAAATTGTCATAGTCTATATTGGACGTCTGTCTCCCGAAGAAATATTAGTCGGACAATTTAGCCCACATATAGTGGAGACTTTAATTGAGTTAATAGTGAACGCGTATATCCCCCTATCTATTGTGGAGGGGACACATTTATCAGTAATTTGCAAATTAACGGCTCAAACAATTTCTAAAGATACGGATTTCAGTGTCCGTATCCAGATACTTGTTTCATATGTTACGTAAAAGATATTTGTGGAACACATAAAAGAAAGTTTAAAAAAGAATAAAAATTGGTTCCGAAGAATATCGCGTCATGATCGACATCCAGTATTCTGTTTGGATAGCCAAAATATTAATTGCTAAAGGCTTTCGCAGGACACAAACAATGAAAAATAAAAAATAGAAGCTGCATTCCATTCCACAAGTTCAATCTTTCTTTCTGTGTACGTATTTTTTATTTTATTTTAATTAAGTTTCTGTGTACGTATCCAGAGACTTGTTTCTGTGTCACTGTGTGACTTAAGAAACATTTGTGGAACACATAAATGAATATTAAGAAACAAAGGACATTCCTGAACATCGCACCATTCAGTATACGTTTTGGATGACTATAAAAGAATCAATGAAAGCATTTGCAGGACACAAACAATGAAAATAGAAATAAAAATTCTGCATTCGACTCCACAGTTTAATTTTCCTTTGTAGGGGTTATTAAAAAAGTCGCCATCATTTGCAAATTAACGGCTCAAACAATTTCCAAAAATACGGATTTCTGTGTCCGTATCTAGATACTTCATTCTGTGTTTTAAGAAACATATGTGAAACACACATAAAAACTGAAACGAGACAAAAAATGATTTTCGAAAATCGCGCCGTCTAAATATTCCGTTTGGATTACTTAAAATGAATCAGCAAATATTCCTGAATCAGTAAAAGCATTTGCAGGGCACAAATAATGAAAAATAAAAATTAGAAGCTGCATTTATCTAGATACTTCATTCTGTGTTTTAAGAGACATATGTGGAACACATGAAAACTGAAACGAGACAAAAAATGATTCTCGAAAATCACGCCGTCTAAATATTCCTGAATCGGTAAAAGCATTTGCAGGGCATAAATAATGAAAAATAAAAATTAAAAGCTGCATTTTTATTCCACATTTCAATTTTCCTTTTCGGGGTTATGTAATAAAAAAATGAATCGCTAGAAGGAGGGGTCGAACCTCCGACCTTGTGGTTAACAGCCACACGCTCTAACCAACTGAGCTATTCCAGCTTTTGTGTTACATTATTTCTAAAAATATACATGAATGTATAATTGATGAAAATATTGAAAAAAAATAACAATATTTATTTTTTATCCAAAAAACTCGCTAAAATTTAAATCGCCTATTCCAGCTTTTGTGTTACAATTATTGCTAAAAAATATACAAGAATGTATTAATTAATGAAAATATTTAAAAAAACAACAATAGTTATATTTTTTATCCAAAAAAACTCGCTAAAAATTAAATCGCCCACCGAGGGGCTCGAACCCTCGACCACAAGGTTAAGAGCCTTGCGCTCTACCAACTGAGCTAGACGGGCTTATTGTTTACTATCTTGACACAATTATATTTATCTATAATCCATTTTAACGAGCCTAATTTTACTTAATTTTACATATTAGACCGAACAAACACCTATTGGGACGTGTAGTAGATCAATTTTACCAACAGCTTACAAATTTTTATGTTACTTGTAAAAACATTCGATGTCGCTGATCATTTCATAACTTGCATCTAGGGATAGATTGTTCAAAATGATTTATGAAATTTATATTATGGGTTGTTTGCGACACATTATATAGACATTCACCAATACCGACGGTGTTGGCTATATATGTGTGCATTGTATTTTCTTGACGTCCAGGTCAAGCGACTTAAGCCCTTCCAGGCACAATAATTTCAACTCTGATCTGGTTTGCATTATACAATTAATGTAGGTTATTCACCATTCACATACTAAAAGAAGCTCATTTTCATTAACAAAAAGAATGATATTGTAGAAAAATGAGAAAAACGTATCTAAACGTAGCACAGAAGGTCCCAACCATAGTAATACAGCCAGCAAGCTGATAAATAATTAGTCTTGTAAGACATAAGTCCGAAAATGTACAGAGATTGAAAATGATATTTCCCTATTGTCAGTCTAGAAAGGATTGAACATAAAATCGAGGAGATATAAAGACAGGACTAATTAACAGGACTAAAAAACTATCAAACAGGTTAAGGTATGAATATAAAGACAGACCTTAATCAACTAATGGAAACAAAAAAGACTTGGGTTTTTCATTACCTAAAAGTGGATTAAGAAAATAATGTACACGTCTATTGGAATATTATGTTAATAGTCCTTAAAGTTTTTGGTATTGTTCATATTTATAATGAATGTTTGAAGTGCTACACATAGAGTACCTATGTTTAGATATAGTACATATTTCTTTTTAAGTAACAATACCATAAAAGGCTAACTAGACCTGCTTGTAGCTTATGTGGAGATATATAATAGTCACTCTAATTTTAGTTACAAGTATTTTATATTCATACATGCTACACCAATACAATTGCAATATTATTCTGATGTACCCAAAAAATTACAATATTTATTCTTATTGTCTTGTTTTTATCTTACTCTAAATTTTTTGTGTCAATTATATACTATTACTTCCAAATAATACCATCCATGTATATATAAAGTTTCACAACAAAATATGTACCAATTAAGTTCCACAACAAGGTTTTGATATAGCATGTGACGTCGTCTAAACTATGGTCTTATTTTTATAATAGATCTTGTTTGCGGGCTGAATGATTAAATATATGTATAAAGAAAACTGACATTGAAATAAAAAATTGCAACGGTGTTAAACGTATTGCAAAATCAACTTGTATTTTCTCTTAATTGTCGTTTTGTAAGTTTCTAAACTTCACAAACCAACACGTAAATTATAATCAAAACACAACAGTGAATATGCTTCACCTATGGTTTTCATATGCGTATATATATATATTTCTAAAAATACTTCCCAAGTTCTTTTTTTTAGATTTTACTACTACATGTAAATATATTTTTAAAAATACGTCTATATAACAAACAACGTCGAATCAGTTCCGGTGAATTGACCCGTCCATTGGACGGACACCTATGCTAGTAATGATATAAAAGGCAATCAATGTGGATCGAATAGGTTCAAAACATTAGCATCTAAAGGCTGTGAGCTTAAGGATGCGCCTTTTGCCTCTACATTCGTCTCTTAAATAGACTAAATATTTGATGCACAGGTGCTTCAAGAGGCCAGAATTTATGCATTGGATACCAATGAATACAATACTCGCGATATGCTTGCGATACAGATACATTCCTTGTGACTTGTTAGGATTTGTTTGTTACTTGAGGCTCCTTCCGTCCTATAATTATTGTTCACTTCCATTAAATAGTCAGATATTCATTTCTTCTTCTTCTGAGTCGTAGAAGTAAACTTGAGTTTTTGTTCTGCAAATTTCGAAATACATAACTGGTTGACCATGCACAAAATGTGGGCCAAACAGTATACATTATATTGTGTTCCATTTCAAGTAAATTTAGCGCAATCACACAAAATTTGTTTTGGGTAATTGACGACACTACTCGTTCAAACATGAATTCTGAAACATGTTTATTGCAGGCTTACTTTGTTCTTTTGTAAATTTCACATTTTTGTGTTAACGCCCCAACAGGGTGGAGCCACTGAATAACCAAGCACTATGACCTCCACATACTTGCTGCTTGAGCCAATACCGCTCCCGCACTTGCAAAAAGAAGAGTGCCCACTTATCGACTGAATTTTTTTCTTGCATGCAACCCAAAATAAAACCTCTTGTTTTCCCCTGGTCTTGAGAAAACATTTTCAAAATAATTTTGTTCTTGGACAAACCCTCATTCCACGATTTGTTGAAATCGAATAGAAAACAGTTCACCAATAAGGTTGCAACAAGAAGCTAGCCAATCGATGAGTAGTTAAAGACAAACATGAGTAGATTGTAAATATGTCTGTTATTTCCCTTCAAACCAAAAAATGAAATATTATTGAAAGCAAACAAAACCGGCATCACAACAACTGCAGAGCCACAAATAAAAACATATGAATGTTTGGTGAAAGCAGTATTTCTGCAGAATTGAATCCACTAATATAACTTAAAAGGAAAATGCTTTCATTTTCACCAACAAATTATACTTAACCAGGCAACCAATTAGGAACAACGCAAATAAACAAATCGCATTATGCCTTCTTTAATAATTTAAATAATGTTTTGTTACATTACAACATCATCACTATAAATTACGATTACTTACTCTAGAAAGAAAACTAATTGGTACAAATAATTTAAAAGCACTAAACTTCCTGCATACTCCGGGAAAACCCCCTTTAGGGGTGCAAATATTCGCAAAATGCCCCTTTCCTACAGTATCCATTTTCATAAAATTTACAGACTTGTTGCCCTCTAGAAAGGGAACGAGAATGACCACCACTTCCACTGCCAAACGATGACTGTCTACTCCATGACTGTCTACTTTTGCTGAATCCGGAATCTCCACCTGGGACATTGCGGTCCCGCGGACTAACATTTTTCTCTCTAGGGCTTATGAGTCTCTCTCCTCCGTGTTTCTGATGGCTACTCTCTCTCCCCGACATCCCATCCTGCATGCTTCTGTTTTTACTTCCACTTCCCCGAGGTGTCCCTTGAGCAGATTCGCGACGATTTGACCCAGTCGAGTTCAAAGTCCCATGCTTTGTTGGACCATTCATAATATCGGCCAAGTCTCTGATCTTCTTCGGAGACGATAGACTGTGTTTATTGTTCGAAATTTCAAAGCGTTTTGTTTCCACTTCCATTACAGAGCTTATAGAGGAATGTTTTTTAGACTTCTTCAATGGGTTTTCTAATACATCTTTATTAGCTTCTCGATTTTTCTCGTCTCTCATGTTAGACTGGGAAGGTGGTAACATTATATCAATCGAAGAGGACAAAGCATCATTACTGGGAGCTCGGATTTTTTCGTTTTGCATACTAGATTGAGAAGGTTGTGGCAGTATATCAACCGAATAGCAAAAAGGCTCGTTTTTCACTTGATGATCTGAGGAGCTCAATGCCCTGAGAGATGTAAAGCAATTGTTTTTAGAATCATGAAATAAATCATCGGCATAGTCCATTAACATATTAGGGGACTCAAGGTCTGAATTCGACTCCATTGCATCAACTTCGGCTAAAAGATCAGAAACAGATTCTTCGGCTAATGTGTTGAACTCAATAGGTTCGGTCATCATTGCCAACCAACTAGAAGCATTAGGTACCGGATTGGGTGGCGACGGGGACAGAAATTCGTCATTTTTAGAAGTTAAGGGTGTTACAAGATTGTTAACAGACAAAACACTTGAATCCCATTCATCCATGAAAGGTTTGGTGGCTTTTTTAGGTAGATGGGTCCCACTAGCACCACTCCAGTTAGGGCCGCAAACTTCAAGAGGGAAATTTGAGGAGAGAAAGCACTTATTATCTGTTGCTCGAACCTTCCCATAATTGTCGGATAAACTTGAAATTTTCTGATTTTGAAAGTAATCTATCACATCGTGATGGATCGACTTGGGTGTAAGACTTAGCACGTTCTGGATATTGCTTAAATTTTGAACAGAAACTTCCGGAGGCGGCCACCTATGTTGCTCTTTGATTGGCATAGGAAAATCTTGAAGATTGATAGTAAACTTTTGTTCCAAAGAATCGGTTAAATTGGCTAGAGGAGTGTAGTGAGGGTGAGATTCGTGAGAATTCCAATTGTTTGCCGAGCTATTTTGCCGATATTGATGCGCGTTAAATTGATGTTCGTGACATTCTTTATCATTACTCTCAGGTACCGTATTTCCTTGCAAGCTCCAATTTTCGTAATTTGAAGTAGAGTTCCACATCTCTTCCACTTTAGTCCTTTCTTGTAGCATAATTTCATGTGGCTTCTCTTTATATAAAGATGATAGTTCCACAGAACACACTTCGGCCTGGTTCATATTATAATTGGCAACATTAGCTGGTTCCAAATCCCAAGATCTGGAAGAATTTCTTATTTGGACATCATTACTGGTTTGGGGCAGGTTCAGATAAGAATCAACAATTGTGGGGGGTTTCGGGTCCCACGATTTAGAAGAATATTTGTTCTGGGCCTTGGGTTTTTCTTGGGGATGGTTAAAAAACGAATCAACAACTTTGGATGGCTGTGGATCCCAAGAATTTGATAAATTATCGTTTTGGGGATTATTATTTACCTGGGGATAATTCAAATTAGAATCGAAAACCTTGGGTGGTTCAGCCTTGGGGAGTTCCTGGTCCCTGCATTTTGAAGAGATTTTAATCAAAGCATCATTTTTGACTTGGGGATGGTTCAAATTAGAATTGGCAACCTTGGGTTGTTCTCGGCCCAAATGTTTTAAAGAACTTTTCTGACCATCACTTTTCACTTGGAGATGGTTCGAACAAGAATCGACGACCTTGGGTGGTTTAGGATTCCGACGTTTCAAACATTTTTTGACCCGTGCATCATTTTTTACGTGGGCCTGATTTGAATTAAAATCGACAACCTTGGGTGGTTCAGGAATCAAACTTTTCGAAGAACTTTTACTCTGAATATCATTGTTGACTTGGGGGTGGTTCAAATAAGAACCTATAAACTCGGATGGTTCTGGGTCCCCAGATTCTGAAGAAACTTTGTTCTGCATGACTTGGGGCTTCTTTGGATAATTGTCTACAACCTTCGGTGGTTCCGCATCTGAACACTTTGAAGAACTTTCGATATCATTTAGTACTTGGTCACTGCTCACATAAGAATTTCCAGCCGAAGAAGCATTTATCTGGGCATCCATTTTAACTTGGAGATGGTTCAAATAAGAATCAACGACCTTGGGAGGTTCAAGGTCCAGATATGAATAATTCTTTATCTGGACATCAATTTTTACTTGGTTATGGTTCAAAGAAGAATCAACAACCTCGGGTGGTTCAAGGTCCCGAGATTTTGAAGAACTTTTGATCTGGGTATCATCTTTTGCTTGTGCATGGTTCAAATACAAATCAACAACTGAAGAATTTTTAATCTGGGCATCCATTTTTACTTGGGGTTGGTTCAAATAAGAATCAACGACTTTGGGTGGTTCAGGGTCCCCACATTTTGGAGAACTTTTGGTCTGGTCAATATTGTTAATCTGGATATCATTTTTAACGACTGGTCCACTGCCCTTAACTATTTCAACTGTACCATTAGAATAAGCTTCTGTATCTACCGTGACACAATTTGCAATGCCACTCTCATAGCCATCACAGTGCTGAGACGTACTAACAGAAGTAACACCTTTAACCTCCTGAGGGGATAGAGAGAGATCTTTCTGCGACTGGACCTGGTCTTTGATTACATCAGCCAAAAGTACAGAGTCACGCTCGTCGGTTTTTACCCTCCATATTCTCATATCGGGTGGGAAAATACTTGTTAAGCTCCAATTGTGTAAAACCTCAAACGAAAAAGGCCCTTGAACTTTTCCCTTTGGATCCTGGTAATGCCATAAATTCTCAGCCTCCCTATCATTAGCTGACGGCGTGCTCCCAGTAGAGAGAGAAGCAACCGATGTTTCGGATTTAACCCCAGAGAAAGAATCAGTTTTCATACAAGCTTGATCAACGCGACCATTATTGGTTGAACCTGACGAATCAACATGGTTCTCTAGTTTCTGACATGTATCTTTTACCTCGTTACTCCTATATATGACGACTCTCTCTTTGTCCCTATAACTTTCGCTTATCATTGGAAGGTTATCACTGTTACTCTCACCAGCAAGCTGTGTAATAACAGGATCAATAATACCACCTTGCATTTCATCTTTTGTAAGGAAGTGAAACTCAAGAAGTGAGAGCATTTCAAAATGACGAACACGAGGTTTTCCGAAAAGATTTTGAAGCTTTAGATCACAAATAATTTCACTCCTCTGATGGGGATCGCGAAGATTGTTCCTTTTTATATAGTCGAACAAAAGAGGCTGTACTTCCCTCTGGGACAATGCAGATATTTCACCATTTCTCATGTATGCAACAAAATCAAGTAGTTCTTTTGATGCCCAAGATGCGGAAACAACAGAACTTTTATTATTGTCACGAACTAGGTTAATGTAAGAGACTGCATTATTAGGTATTTTAGGGATTTCTCTTGACATAGTTCCGTTATTGGCAACATAACTCACAGCAGCGGAATTCTCTCTACGGGTCAACTCATTGGGTGTTACTGTCAATAGTTGTGCACGGTTAATCTCATCTACGGTCAAGGACAAATCGGTCTTCAAACAAATCCAATATACCTTGAAAAGATACTCCCAGCTAAGTTTGTCATCAAAGTCTACTTGAACCTACCAAAATCATGCAAGAAAACTATTTAAAAAAAGAACGAGGTGATAGTAGATCCCTATAACGTCGTAAGAAATTAAACTTTGAGCCAATCTTTTTTCTATGTGAAGTATATGTATCAGCCACAGAAAGGCAATCAAAGGCATATTGAGTAAAACTTAAGTTGAAGACACAGTTTACCAAACTTCCTTTATCATTATAGTTACTTCAATAGGTGTGCTTATAGTACACACAATTGTATCTAATTTTTTCCGACCGAGCAGGTAATCTATTATGTATAATTCTTTAATTTACCAAGTATATCAGATGAAGAACAGAAGGAGCTAAGAGAAGAAAAGCTAATTTAAAAAACAGATCCAGCTTGGGTATGAGCAATTATTACCAATCACTAGGAACGTATTCTTTTAGCAGATACTGGAAATATAAGATTCACTAATAGGCATGTGACACTCACTGTTTCTTTGTTTTCTTGATCAATATTTTCAATCATCTTGATAACTCGAAAACATGTCGAGCAAAATCCTTTGTTTCCCCGCACAGACAAATAGGAGGCTTCTTTAGTGCAACCCTTGCAGAACGAATATGTACAAGTGTAGCACATGTAACGAGCAGCAGATTTTTGACATATGCTACATATATGCCAACCTGAAATGCATAAAACTTGTTAAAATCTAAATATATGTGGCTTTAAAAATAGTTTACGTTCACCATAGAGATCTAATTAAATGACAAAGGCTAAATGAACTCACAGAAAAATAGCAGAATGAAGCACCTAGAATCCAAATATTTTGGAAACCATTTGAAAATTACTATAATAGGCACCAGGTATAAAGGTAAATACCAACAAATCCGATATGATTGCAGACAAAATATTTCACCAACCTTTCTCGTCTTATTTTATTACTATTTTTATAAGCCCAGAATATAGGGGAATTATCAAAGCTCTTAAGGAATTTTATGGTATGTAGGTATAGAAATAATTACGTACAGACTAGATCTGTACAAATTACAATCGGGACGGACTTTCTCCTTCAATCTCCCCTCTCTCTCACACACATACTCGTCATAAATGGGAAATAGAACACCTCAAGTGGCCATGTATATCCAACCGCAGTGGTGGAGGGTGAGTGCAAGAAATGGCATTTCAAATAGGTCCATAGCAAGAGAAAAAGGCAACAACAAGAAAAACGAAGCGGACTTTCCATAATGTGATTGATAACTCTGATCGCATTCATGCAAGTCTTAAATTTAAAGAACTAATTGCTTTAGAATCCTATCCTTTCCTGGACAGAGGTTTAAGATATCTTATTCTACATTAAACTCTCACTTTTATCACACTAACTCCAATTTTGGCAAAGGGTAAATAATGGCGTTAGCAGACCACTGTAGGACCAGGGGGAGCAAGTGCCTCCGCTGAATTTGGTTTTATTCAACATATACCGCATTTATGTATCAAATGTGTAATTAGCCTAGTTGGTTAAGACTCCCACTTGTAGCTTAGAGACCCAAGTTCGAGTCTTACTGCTACTATTTTTATTCTATTTGTAAACTTTTCTCGTTTTATACAATAACAACAATTAAAAACTTAATTAGCATCATTGGTTTATTTTGATTTTACCTTTTTAGTGTATGAGTATAAAATGAAACAAAATAACTGTTTGTTCCATTAGTTTATGGACATTTTAAATATATTCATTTTATACCATCAATGCTAGGATCATTGTTAAAATCGGTATTATTTGGTCGATCTCTATTTGCATATTTGATCAGTTGATCGATTAATTGGTTTCCTTTTTAATGAATAAACTATTAAACACATAATCAATATAATAATATTAGTCTTATCTGATTTTTGGCGTAGTTTAAGTTTTTATTTATCAACCTGCATTATACGATGATTTATTCAAAAATTACTACTTATATTTTTCAATTTTCATTTGCTCGACAACCAATATTGTCTTATTTTTGTAGTATGAAGTATGTAGGTTTTAATAAAATTGGTTTTAGTTTGGTTTATTTCATTAGCATATTTAATATATGGCTCATTAGCTTTTTTCTTGTTCAATAACCAAATTTTTTGGCTTAAAGATATTATCAATTATGTCCCAATTGTGCCCCGCTGAACCGAATTCCTGGCTCCACCCCTGCACTGGGTAATGGCCACGCTAGTACATACATCACGTGAAGTTCAATTTACATAGGATTGATATCTCTGCTCTATTTACGGGTTAAACTTGACATGCTTACAAGCTTTAGCAACCTATTCTTTCCAGACAAAGGTTTAAGATATATTATTCTAAACTAAAGTTTCACTTAATATTACATCAAATCCAAGTTTTAGAAAAGGGTGAATGATACAGTTACCAAACATACACAATGTAACGTCCACAATTAACAGAATAAGTAAAGTTTACTTTCTGTAAAAGGATTCTTATATCCAGTTGATTTTACATAAGTTTGAGTTTGAATGTTTCATACCTGTTTTAGGACAAATGCTTAAGATATCACATCAACATGCATATATCACCTATTTTGTAAATTTTCCGAGAATAGGAATGGTAAACTATCTCGCTCATACACAAAGTAACGTCCAAACTACAAAGGGCATTTGGTCCAGTGGTATTATTTCTTTCTTTGGGTGCGAGAGATCCCAAGTTTGATTCTGGGAATGCCCTATTTTGCTTAGTATTTTACCTTCCAAAAAACGTGACACCCAAACTACCATGTTGGTTCTCAAAAGTCAACGCTCAAGTGCTTCAGTAGCTTAATTAATTCAAGCATGGGTTCATGCTAAATCAACAGCTATTCTAAAAGCATCATACACAAATTTATAAAACTCAAACCATATTACTAGGTTTTACTCCCGCATTTTATTTCTTCGCAACATCAATAAATAAAATGTGAGTTTCCGCCGCTTTATATAAAAAAAAATTGTAAAAAAACAGTAACTGTATAAAAGGGTGCAAACTTGCAACAGTTATTATTACGAATGAACATACCGCAATTCCACTTTGTCTTCGAGCTAAAAAATTCCTCATCCCGCTTTATACATGCTGGATGGTATACCTTAGGACAATCCCTGCCATTTATCAACACACTCAATTAAAACAAACTGCACTCCCTTCTCAACACTTAGGAATTGTTCCGATGCAATTTTAAGCAAACAAACTTGCTTCATTTAAGCTGAGAAAAAAAAATAGTTACTTCATCTTAAAAAAAATTACAAGCTTTCAAAAAAACTCCATTTTGAAGGTTGATCAACCAAATGTAGGGTTCAAAAGCAAAAAATCTGAGCTAGATAAACACAACCAGAAAAGCCCCCCTATCACACACCATTTTTAGACTAAGGGCAGTTCTGGTGCAACTTTAAGCAAACAAATTTGCTTCAAATAAGCTGAGAAAAAGAGAGAGATGCTTCATTTCATAAAATACACCAGCTTTATCAAGCCTTGCAACAAAAAATGCTCTGTTTTCAAGTTTGATCAGCAAAATGTAGATCCCATAAGCGAAAACCCTGAGCTAAAGCAGTGCCTTAAAACACAGAACACGCCACAGTATATACTTGGCGATAGTTCTGGTGCAACTTTAAGCAAATAAACTTACTTCATGTAAGCTGAGAAAAAGAGATAATTCCTTCTTACTATAAGTCTTCTTTTTTCCAGGCCAAAAAACTGCATTTTCAATCTTGTTCAACAAACATAGAGCTTAAAAGCGAAAAATCTAAGCTTAAAAGACGCAACCAGGAAATCCCTAAAAAAATAAGCTGGGAAAACAGATAGTTACTTCATCGTAAGACATCCGCTATTTATTTGAAGCCTGGCAACAAAAAAAGCTCCCTTTACAAGCTTGATCAACCAAACATAAGAGTTTATAAGCAAAAAGGCTCCATTTTTAAGCATGATCAGCCAAATATAGAGTTTATAAGAAAGCAAGAAAAAAGTTTATTTTCAAGCTTGATCAGCCAAATGCAGAGATTATAAGCAAAAAAAAAAACTCAATTTTCAAGGGTGATTAATTAAATGCAGAGCTATAAGCAAAAATGCTCCACTTTTAATCTATCAGCCAAATAAAGAGCTTCTAAGCAAAAACGCTCCATTTTCAACCTTAACCAACCAAATGTAGAATTTTAAGTTCACAGGCATAACAACTCCATTTTGAATCTTTATCAAGTCAAAGTAGAATTTAAGTAAAAAAAAAAAAAACTCCATTTTCAAGCTTGACAAGCCAAAGACAGAGATTACAAGCAAAGAAGCTCCATTTTAACTCTTTATCAAGTAAATATAGAATTTCGAGTAAAAAGCTCCATTTTCAAGCTTGATCAGGCAAATGCAGAGATTATAAGCAAAAAAACACTATTTCGAATCTTTATCAAATAAATGTAGAATTTTAAGTTCATAAGCCAAAAAAAAAACTCCATTTTCAAGCTTGATCAGCTAAATGCAGAGATTATAAGCAAAAAAGCTCCATTTTGAATCTTTATCAAGTAACTTAAGAATATTAAGTTCATAAACAAAATAAAATCTCCCTTTTCAAGCTTGATACGTCAAATGCAGAGATTATAAGCAAAAAAAAACTCCATTTTGAATCTTTATCAAGTAAATTAAGAATATTAAGTTCATAAGCAAAAAAAAACTCCATTTTCAAGCTTGATCAGCCAAATGAAGAGATTAGCAAAAAAAATCATTTTGAATCTTTATCAAATATCAAGTAAATGTAGAATTTATAAGTTCATGGGGGCAAAACCTTCATTTTCAAGCTTTATCAAGCAAATGTAGAGCTTAGTAACAAAACAAAAAAAACTCCATTTAGCTCTAGTAGAGCTCATAAGCAAAACAACTTAGCTAAATACATAAATATTATAATAAATTTAAACAACACACACATAAACAAAATCAGCATAATTACCCTCGATCACACAACACGAGGCTCCCACCATCGAAACAAATGAAACAAACGTCTTCGTCCTCCTTCTTCTTCCTCTTCACCACCTCCTCCGCCGCCGCCCTCACCGGCCGCCCTCTCCGCCTCTTCTCTCCAGTCACCGGACCAGAACCCTCCGCCGCCGCTACCGCCCTTAACAAAGTTTTTTCATCTGTCGAGTCTCCGGCGGAGGTGCGGTTATCCGGCACCGGAGAAGGGGAATCGACGGCGGAGCTCCGATTCTCCGCCTCCTTACACAGCCAGTACAGCCCAGACTTCTCTGACTCCATCGTCGATCGTATAAAACCCTAGCTATCTCTCTCTATATATCTCTACCTCTATATATTTCTCTCTCTCTCTCTATCTCTATATATATATAAAAATATATATATGTATGTATGTATGTATGTATGTAATAATAATAATAGAGAAAATGAGTCATGAGTTTGACTCGAAGCTAATAACTTTTTAGTTTAGTTTAATAATGCTAATGAGTACTCTGTGTACTGCTGTATTTTTTTGTGTTACTTGTCAAAAATAGATGTTCATTTTTTTTATTTTTTTTTAAATATTTATTTTTGGTAGTTGAAATCATATCAAATTTACATTTATATTCTTATATTTTAAGTAAAAAAATACTTTTTATTTGAAAATTTTAATTTTCTTATACTATTTTGTTGAATTTTAAGTGAAATTGTCAAATATTTAAATTAAACAGTTTTCAAAACAATAGAGTTATTGAAAACGCAACCTATATATAAGTACATAATGTACATTGGTTCATTAACATGAAAAGTTTGCAAAATTTAATCTTATAAAAAATTTAACATGTTAACTGTATAAACTATTAAAAGAAATTATTTTGATGATTTTAACGTAAATGATTGATGGATATAAAACAATTACATGGAGAAACTTTGGTGAAAGTGGGTCATGAGTTTAAATGGTAGCTAATTTAATTAAAGTTTTTAGTTTAATTTAGTACTAATGAAAAGAAAGTCGAGTGAGGGAGTGACACGAAATCGAGATATATAGATATAGATAGATATAGAGAGAGAAAGAGTGGGGTTGTGAGCTGGGGGTTGTTTTAGTGTCTTTTAGCACCACGTGATTTTGGTTTTAGGCGGGTTTTCTCAGGTGTTATTCCATGCGACGGTTTCACCACGTCGACATGCAATGCTTGTGAAAATGATCATAAGGAAATGGGTTAATTTATTATACTTGAAAATAATTTATTGTACAACAAATGTACTAGTATTAAAATTACGTGGCTATGCACCCTATCATGATTGTGAAAAATGAAAATGATGATGATGATGAATGGGATATTTATTAAATTAAGTTACCTCAACTGTATTAAAATTAATGTGGATTTATACTAGTGAAAATATAGATTTTTATTGTCGGTAATGTTTTTTATATATTTGAATTCATATCAATTGTTAGTGATCGAGCTTTGCGTTTGAGAATTGGATTGCATCTAATTGAAGGCTTGGAGTAATATTGAGAAATTAGGCTTCTAAAATTGAGGAGTTGTTGAAGAAGATTTTAAAGAGGTTAAAATTTAATGAAAATACAAAATGTTGAGTTAAGAAATGGACAATATTGCTTTAGACAATGTTGGAAAAAAAATAAGTGTGGAAACATCATAATAAATTATTCAATCATAAAGTAAAAATAAAAAGATAACTTAAAGGATGTGTCTTTTGAAACATTTGACCATTGTCACATGTGCACGGTGACAATTTTTCCATGAATCATTTCACACATGTATAGGTTATGAAATACCAGCTAGATTTTTCATCAAACACGGCTCATTGTGGAATACAATTATTTAGGAAGAATTCAACATGATATATCTCAAAATTACAGTTAATTTCAAAGAAAACAGTAACGGAAATATCAAACAAAGTAACTTGATTAGTGTTAATGGAAGACTGTAGTAAATGGACGTTTTGTATCAATGTAAATATACGAGAAAGATGAGTGGTGTTTGGCATTAAAAATCCGTTGATTTGTTACAAGAAAATGTCAAGCGTTTAACATTTGACACGTGAAAAAGCTCAACCAAAATATCAACAGAAAAGTACTAGTTCCAATTTATGAATGAACACCATTTTCTTTAGGTAGCGTATTTATATAGTTGAGTTTTTCTTAATTCTTCGTTATTCAGAAATTAAAGTCGTAATTCTAAAAACAGACTCGTACCCAAATATGAGGCTTAACTTTTTCAAATTTATTGACTTTTTTGGAATGTTTTATTATTTATCCCAAAAAAAATATTCATATTTTTGTAAATTGGCCTTATAGAATGTATTGGACAAAAATAATAATAAAAAATTATGAAAAAAACTTTTATTAAATATCACACGAAACAGATTACTATCAGAAATAGTTATCACCTCAACACTAAAGAAAACAATATTTTTATTACGACGCTACAAGAATGTAATATACAATATTTATGAATTAATTATTAAAAAAAACTATAAAAAAGTCAACAAATTCAAAAAAGTCAAGTTTCGTACTTGGGAAGTACGAGTCTGTTTTTAGAATTACGACTTTAATTTTCAAATAACAAAGTTAATACTCGATTAAAAAAAACTGACTTTTTTTTTTAAGATATACGTAGGCCATATGGAATGAAATTATCTTTCAATATTTATTTATTTCAAGTGGCATTGTTTTTCAAACATTTCAAATCTAATCAAAATTATCTGAATAAAATAACTGTTGGAAAATCAAACAACGTACGTAAATCAAATACTCCGTATCTATTAAATACTAAAATAGTACCGTAGAAAAACGAGTGGTAGTTATCATTAAGATATGTTGACTTTTTTGATGAAATATGGGAACCAACATGGGAAAAAGTTCACCGAACAAAAATAAATAAAACAAGATCCATACCAATAATAATATAGTAGGATGTTAGTGGTGCCAATCTTGTTTGTATAGTCGTGCTCGTTATAATGTTACCATCCGTATCTATTTTATTAAAATATATTTTTTCAATTTAATGATTATGGTATAAAAACTGACATATATCAAAAACCTTATAAATTTATTAAATTTAAGAAAACACAAAATTCATCTAATATAGAAGGAATGCATATGATTCTATAGATCAATACTCCTTCCGTCCCGAAACAAATGTCCCCTATGAAAATACGTACAATTTTGACCGATAATTTTTTCATATTTACATTGCCGGGAAAAATTATTTTAAAAGTTAATCACGTAATTTATGGTTAGAACTATATGATGAAAATTTCAATTTTTTCATTTCGGTAATTTTGATATGAAAAATTTTGATGGTCAAAATTGTATGTATTTTTGTAGGATATATTTGTTTAAGCACGGAGAGAGTATAATAGTAATAAACTATCGTGTGGTGCACATTTTTGCGGTTGTAATATTGTTATGATTATTAAAATATAATAAATAAATAAATAAATTAATGTAGGGTTATTATAAGAAAATGAATAAGGAAGCTGAAATTTTGTGTAAATATAAACGGTTCCTTAAAAGTTATAAAATGTGTTAGGTTTGAGCAAATGATTGAGGTAGCTGATACGGATACTCTGTCTTTGTAAAAATAGCATATTGCCATTTTACTTTTTTACCCAATTTAAATTGAGAGTTTGAGAATCACAACACTTGCTAAAAAAGAAAATACTGTATAATGCTAACTTTAATTTTTACAAGTACCTTTTTTTTAATATACTTATAAATAATGCCCAATAACTACCATTTTTGAACTTATATTACTTATATCTATCTCCATAAGTTCATATTTCCTATAAGTAACACTTTTTAATTATTTACTTTATTTATCAAAACGCCGTACATATATTTCACAAAAAATGGAAAAAAAAAACACATAAAATTATATAAAATGCAAAAAAAATCTCAAAATAAATGAAAAAAAAAAATCACAAAAAATCACAAAAAATCATAAAAATTTTAAAAAATTACAAAAGAAATAATTTTTTTTTTAAAAATCACAAAATATTATAAAAAATAAAAAAATCACATAAAATTATAAAAAATGTAAAAAATCACAAAAAAATTACAAAAAATTATTAAAAAAATGAAAAAAATCACAAAGAATCACTTTTATTGAATTTTATGCACTTTCGACTGTACTAGATGCACTTTTGACTGAACCAGATGCACTTTTAGCTGAACTATATGTACTTTCAGCTGAACCAGATGCACTTTTAGTTGAACCAGATGCAGGTTTTACAGAACGATATGCACTTTTATTGAACTAGATGCACTGACCATATGCACTTTCATCTCAACTAGATGCACTTTCACCTGAACCATATGCACTTTCAGTTAAACCAGTTACACTTTTAGTTGAATCGGATGCATTTTTAACAGAACTATATGCACTTTTGACTGTATTATATTCATTTTCGATTAGACAATATGCACTTTTAACTTAACTATATGTATTTTCCATTAAATTATATGCATTTTAAGCTGAACCAGATGTAATTTCACTTGAACCAAATGCACTTTTAGCTGAACTATATGCATACTCACTTTTATTGAACTATATTTACTTTCGACTGAATTATATGCACTTTCAACGGAATTAGATATACTTTCAGCTGAATTGAATGCAATTTCGACTCAATTTTATGCATTTTTGACTAACTATATACACTTTCGACTAAACTATATGCACTTTTATTGAACTATTTACGCTTTTGACTGAACTATATGTATTTTTGACTGAACTAGATGCACTTTCAGCTCATTTAGATTAAAAAAAAAATGCATATTTTCATGGAAAAACCATTTTTTTGTATTAAAAAAAATCACTTTTCGGTATAAAAAGTGTTATATTGACAAAAAAAAAACTATATATTTTTTGTAATTCTTTAAAAAGTTTATGATTTTTTCATTTTTTTATAATTCTTTTTATTTTTATGATTTTTTATAATTTTTATAATTTTTTGTGATTTTTGTTATTTTTTTTATAATGTTTTGGATTTTATGTGATTTTTGTAGTTTTTTTTTTATTTTTTATGATTTTTTATGATTTTTGTGATTTTTGTGTTTTTTTTTTGGTTTTATAGAATTTTGTTGTAATTTAAAACTATTTTTTTGGGTTTGTAGAGAGATAAAATATGTATATTATATTTTGGTTTGTATGACCATTTAGTAAATAAATTAAATAATTAAAAAATGTTACATATGATAAATATGAAATTATCAAGATACCTAGAATGAATATAGGCCGGTAATAGCTACTTATATGGAATTCTCCGGTATACTTATTGTTAGATTTCCAATACCTTTTCCATTAATCCCTTTTTGGGTTTTGCAGTTTAGTACTATGAATGATAATAAGCACACACGTAAATCGACCATGTAAACAAGGCTTTTAAAGTACGATATTATTTTTATAAATAGTACTACTGTATACCACTATACCAGTAACGAGGGACAAATTATGTATGTGCTGTGCTTACTTTATTATTAGTGCATGTTTGATGTGGCTTTTATTATTTTCCTTTTGACATAGTATCCACTCTTTATTACTCCACGTAAAAGCAGCTTTTTATCTCCTTTTGCCAATTTCTTATCAATTTTGTCATGTAAAAAATGCATTTTCTATGTTCACGATTACATTGCGAGTAGTAGATTTTTAATATATCAGTGGATTTTATCGTATTAAACATGAGGTAGTAAAACCTAATTCCGAGCTAACACGACCCGTGTCCAGATCCGCACCCGACCCGGAAATGTCGAGTTTTGTCCCGACTTGACAAACTTCGGGATCGGGATTGGGTGATAATTTTGATTTCGTCGGGTGTCCCGACCCGATCCGATTTTTAATTAATTTATATTTTATATAAAAATAAAAGTTAATTTATATCAAATGCAAGTGATGAGAATTGAACTTTATACTTCTAACATACAATATAATCACTCTATCATATGAGCTACAATCTTTTTTTTTGGTATGTATTAGTTATAATTATATAAGTATAATATACATTTATAGTTTTGAATATATAAAACTATTAAAATAAAAAATATGCTTAAATTATAAAATTAAATTGTTATTTTCAAGAAAGATAAATGATTATTATTTTCCGATTATAAAAATTAGAATGATAATGTATCTCATTTAGTATTATAATTGTTGCTTGTGTGAATAAAACTAAATACTAAAATAATCTGATAAAAAACGTATCAATTTTTTTATCTACTCCATTATTTGTAGTTTCACACTATTTTTTTTACTACATGATAATTTATTTTTTTATTTATTAGAAATGTTATTTTTAAACTAGAATTATATTTCGTGTTAATAACATGTTTAGATTTCTCAAATGAAAATTGTTAATAAAAAATGACGTCGTCGTAAAATAAAAACAATATGTCGGGAGATTCGGGATAAACCTATCCCGACTCTACGGGATCCCGAAAAGTCGGGTCCCGACTTTTGTTCGGTCGGGGTCGGGATCGGGTTTTTTTTTTTCACTTTCAAAAGTAATCGGGTCGGGATACAAATTGAATGTTTACGGATCGGATCTCGGTTCTAACCCAGCGATAAAATCTATCTATAGTACAGAATGGAACTTATCGAGAGAATCTAGACATTATTTATTTTTCTGGCTATGAGTCTGTATTTTTCCATTGTAATTTATGATTTTTCACCTCAAATTTATAAATTTTTTTTTCACTGTAAAATTATCAAATTGTCCGTGTGTTGAAATCTGAAAAAATTTCAGAGGCCGGAGTACTGTAAATTTGCCTACTTAACTCAAAAAAATATTTACGGACCGTAATCGTGACTTACGCTTTGATAAAAGTTCAATAAATTAATTTGTTTCGAGTAACATGATAAAATATCGTTTCGAGTACTAATCATTTTAAAAAATGGTTAATTTGTTTAAAATGATTGACGATTCAATAATGAACATAACGGTTGAAACGGAACTAAATTTGGAGTGAGTCCAAACGAATAAGTTATAATTCCACAACATATGATATTGAAAAAAATATATGAATAAGTCAAACTGTAAGTCACGATTACGGTCCATAAATATTTTTTTTTTTGAGTTAAGTAGGCAAATTTACAGTATTCAGGCATTTGAAAATTTTTCCAGAGGGCTTGACCGATCGATCGGCTGTCAACTCCGATCGATCGGCCCAGCCCTTTGAATTTTTTTTTAGATTTTCAACGCATGGGCAATTTGGTAATTAATTACGGTTTTGCCGTAAAAACAGATAAATTGCAGTAGAAAAATCCAGCTTTTTCAGCTATACCATTTAATCGGTAGTATGTTGTATAGAGCTTTAATTATATAGAAAAACTCTATGTAAAGTAATTGTTATAAATGTTTTGGGTGAAATTGGTTGTGTTTCAATATCTAAGGTGAAATAAAAATCCATCTAGTAAAAAGAACGTGATTGAATTAAATTATTTTTTAACGCACTTACAAAACAAAAATTATCGAATAGACACAAATACCGTTATGTTTTTACCAAAGATTAATGCATGTTTATAAAACCGCCGCTACCAAATTCATAGCTCGACGCCACCAGTTTCATCATGATCACATATAAGGACTTTTATTGTTGTTATGATGGGAGTGATCAAAATGATTAAAAGTTGGAGAAACATAGATGGATAAAGATATAACGATATAAAAAAAGGAAATGGAGATGAATGAGATAGATCATTTGTCGTTGTCATTGCTGACGTGGTCGTAGGTCGGCGACATCATCATCGGAGGAGGAGGCTGAGATATAGCAGGAGTCCGTCCGATGGTGGAGATGGTAGCGCGACGACGACATTCATGACATCAGTTTATCATCGGAGTTTGAGCCTACGTTTCTAACTAGAGAAAGTAAATAAATACAAGTGGATGAAAACAATAGTTTAATTAATTGTATAATATACATTGAAATATGTCTAAAACCTTTCTAGCTAGAGAAAGTAAATAAATACATGTGGATGAAAACAATATTTTAATTAATTGTATAATATACATTGAAATATGTCTAAAACGTACATAACTTTTGATTATTTCTTATTTATGTTTTGTAGGTGTGCTACTCATTTTTTTTTGTAATATCTAATTTTCCTACTTTACGTTTTCATTAATTTCTTTCAACCAGCTTTTTGAAAAAATAATAATAGCCAAAAACGTCATCAACTTTGCACATAGTAAAAAACAATTCAAAACTCAATAAACACCATTTTAATTATAGTATTGCTATAACCATCCAGAAATTCTACCTGTTAATGTGTCGTATTAGTTGAACCAGTCATATTTTAAACAAAAGTTTGTTTTCAAAATCATAATAAAAATGACCGGTGCACCTAATTCGGCACGTCAACAGGTAGTCTTTTTGACCGAAACATTTAGTGCTAAAACTCAAATTTTTTTAATTTATTAATTTTAATTGATTAAATTGTCAAAAATATTAACACACAAAACCTGGTTTTAAACCATTTGTTTAGATGGTACAATCATGTATTAAATAAAAATCCAACTTCAAAATCACAATAAAAACGATTGTCCATCTAATCCGACAAATGAAGGATTAAGTTTTTCATGTGGAAAATTTAGTGCTAAAAATGTCAACACACAAACCCAGAAACCCGGTTTTAAAAAAAAAACATTTGTTAAATACTTAAATTTACTTTTCGTGTGTTGTCAGATACCGTCTATATATATATATATATATATATATATATAACCCAAATGGAGACGCAATAGTCCTAATCTTGTGAAAAGACGAAAAGGGTTTGTTAAAGAAACCATCTTTAGTTAGAAAAAAAAAAGAAAAGAAATTAAAATAAAATAAAATAATAGGGATTATGTTGAAGAGAGAGAGAAGAAGGTGTGAGGGAACAGCTATGGGTGTGATCGTTTTGGATCTTCGTCCTGGTCTTGGCCTTGGTCCCTTTTCTCTTGGTATTTATTTTTATTTTTTATTTTTTTATTCATTTGGGTTTTTATATTTTTATTTAAGGAAAAAATTGGGGCTTGGTTTGATGGAGAAATGATCATTTAGTACTTATTTTGAGACTTAGGCATCAAAAACCCATGGTTAAAATCTCTATTAAAATTTGGTAAATTAGGTACAGATGCTCAATAATGCTGCTTATTTACTTTCTTTTTTATTTGATATCATTTGGGTTTATATCTTTTAAGGAAAAAATTGGTGCTTGTTTCGTGAAAAAATTATCATGTATATATTTTGAGACTGTTATGAAAAACATCATGGTTAAAATATCTATTAAAATTTGGGCCTTGGTCCCTTTTCTTTTGGTATTTACTTTCTTTTTCAAGTGAAAAATTGGGTCTTGTTTCATTTTGTTGATAATGATAGTTTGTTTGATGTTTTAAGTTTCGGGTTTTGATTGGTTTTTTATCCTGATGATGTTATAGGTTTTTATATTTTTGGTTGATTAGTTTAAAGTTAACTATTGTGGTATGCAAAGATTTGAACTTTTATGTAGTGATTGTGATTATCAGTGGCGGAACTAGAACTGTCTTTTTCGTAATTATTGGGGGTACTGATTGCCTAAAATCGATATTGAAAAGGCAGTTTCTAAAGTAGTCTGAATGACAAAACAAGCTAGATAATGACCGTAAAGGAAACAATCTAAGAAAATCAAGACTAGGTGACAAAAATCAGGGGTTTTCTCAATATGGGGGTGCTGGAGTCCATTTTAGCCTATTTCTAGTTCCTCCTTGGCGATCATATAAGGTTTTGAGTTTTGATTGGTTTTTAAACTTGTTGATGTAATAGAATTTTATATGCTTGGTTGACAGTTTAAAGGTAATTATTGCGGCATGCAAAGATTTGAACTTTTATATAGTGATTGCAATCATCAGTTTGGAACTAGAAATGTCGATATTTTTTTCGTAATTATGAAGGCGCTGAATGCCTAAAATCGATATAAAAAGGCAATATCTAAAACAGTCTAAATGACAAAATAAGGTAAATGACCGTAACGGAAACAATATAGGAAAATCAAGATACATGGGAAAAGATCAGTTTTTTCTCATTATGCGGGTGCTGAGTCCCTTTATAGCTGATTAGTGATTACTAGTTACTCCCCTGGTGATCATATAAGGTTTTGGGTTCTGATTGGTTTTTAATCCTGTTGATTTTGTAGAACTTTATATGCTTGGTTGATAATTTAAAATGTTAATTGTTATCGCATGCAAAGATTTGAACTTATCAGCGTAGAATTTGCTTAACAGTTGTTTGTAGTAAAAGGCAATCTCTTTGCTAAATGCTGCAAATGGACAAGCACACAGTTTGGTTGGGTTGAATCTGTTATCAGTTTGTTCCTCTTATAAAAACGAGAGATCAGGACATGAAAAGTCATTTCCCTGATTGTCGGTTTTTGTTTTATAAGCCGCACGGCACGTGTATTTATTTAAAATTGTTTTTGTTCCCAACCCACAAATTTAGTAATTTTGGCTTAATATGGTGGTGCTCTTGCAGGAATGCCAATCTGTGAAGCATTTACGCAAATAGAACAGCAGCCTAATATTTACGATGTCGTCCATGTGAAGTATTATGACGAGGTTTGTATGAATCTGAGATTTTAATGTTATACTCATGATGGCGAATCCGCAAATGTTAAGTAATGGATAGATTGCTTGCCTTTTTTCATGATTTTGCCAAGTAACTAACATTGAACCTCGGTTAAGTCTATGTTTTTTTTTTTTTTGTGGAAAGTAAATATATTTTTTATTTTGTCTTAGACTGCCTTTCTTTATATTAGCTTTTTCGATACAAGATTCCATGTTTTACGCATTTTGAGCCACACAGTTATGTAAGGATCAGAAGTCATGCTAAATGTGATGTTAACTCTAAAATGACACTGTCGACTACAATAGTGTATACAGCTGTTTACTTAGTTGGAAGTGCCACATAATTTCTATTTGTAAGAGTTGTACAGACAGTGCGTAATCAGCTTCTTTTGTTTTGTTTTGTTCAGGAGCCTCTAAAGCTGGATATGGTTATAAGCTTTCCTGATCATGGTTTTCATCTTCGATTTGATCCTTGGTCGCAGGTATTATGTTGTACTATTATTCATGTCTTTTAATTTTCTTTTAGAGTAGGTTTCATTTTCCTTTTCCCTTTTATAGTTACCCATTTATTGAAACTTTTAAGTTGAATTATGTATTTAGAGGCTACGTCTGATTGAAATTTTTGACGTCAAACGGCTTCAAATGCGCTATGCCACCTCGTTGATTGGGTAAGTCATGAATAAATCTCCGTTATTTGAAAATTGTTTCGCAAACGTTATTGTATATTCTTATCCCTATTTTCAGAGGACCGTCCACTCTAGCTACTTTTGTGGCTGTTTATGCACTTTTTGGACCGACTTTTCCCGGCATTTACGATAGAGATAGAGGTGTTTACTCATTGTTTTATCCGGTAAGTTTCCGAAGATTTGGGATATGTGTTTCTAGATCTAATCACAGTTCTGTGCACCAACTTGACATTTTTAGATTTTGTGACGCAACTTAACAAAAAATCCTAGTTACATGCCAACTTACAATATTTCCGCTTTTGTACAACGAATAGAAAATAGTGATAGGATAGGAATCCAAAATATCCGACAGGATGGCGTAGAAAATCGGAAAAGATTGATAGGAAAGTGTACACAATAGGTGGTTTTTATACCATCTAGTGTACCAATCTATTATTATTACTTTATTTTCTCGATGTGGTAAGTAAAATTGTCGAAAAATGCAGCAGTAGTCACTAATTGTTATTCCTGCAGCTTGGTGTATGTAATTGAAATTTGACGATACCTTCGTGTACAATACTGTAATTAACCATGTTCCTGTCCTTCCCCATCTTTTATTTGACTAGTTGATGCTTTTATTTACAGGGGTTATCCTTCACTTTTCCGATACCATCTCAGTACACAGATTGCTGTCATGATGGGGAAGGTATTCAAATAATATAAAATCTGCAGTTTATTATGTTTAAGTATATTAATTTTAGAAAGATTGATGATAATTTCTTCCTTTTTCTGTGAAGCTGAGCTGCCCTTGGAATTTCCAGATGGCACAACTCCAGTTACATGTCGTGTATCTATATATGATAGTTCTACAGATAGTAAAGTCGGCATTGGTTCTCTAATGGATAAAGCTTCCGCTCCTCCTCTGCCTGCTAGCAGTATCTATTTGGAAGAGGTGCATGCTAAGGTTGGTTTTGCAAAATTTCCATTTTTATGTTGAATTTTTTTGTTTTCTTTTCTCTTTCAGTCTAAACTCCTTGGGAGTTAAGTGTTTAATGTGAAAAGAAGATTTTCAAACTAGTATTTGGTTTTCCTATATGATAGTTTGTCAAGTTGTCCGAAATGTTTATCATGCAAAGGCCAAATGGAAGGTTTTAACTGGATTAGAAGCTTTATAGCTATAGCATGGTATTGACACCACACTTGGAACTTATATAGCATGGTATTGACACCACACTTGGAACTTACATAGCATGGTATCGACACTTTATATGGAAATAAGTTTACATATATATGGTTTTACTCTTTACAGAAACGTATGCTTTTCAATGATTGAGGTTTAGTTTATAGTTTCACTCAACTTTCTATTCCATCCAGCTGGGCGAGGAGTTGTGGTTTTCCATTGGCGGGCAGCATATCCCATTTGGAGCATCACCACAGGTGACATGTGATTACTTTCATGGTTATTAATATTAATCTACATATAGATAAGCCTGTTTTAGTGTTTTAGCTGAACGATTAGAATCAGATTACTCGTTAAACTTCCTTGTAGGTGTAAAAACGGTTTGAGGAACTTATTAGGGAAGTATTGCACCGGATTTCACAGGCTTACTGAAAAGTTGTCATCGTAGCATTGTTTATTCGGTAGATCTACCTTATTTGAGGAAAAAAAATGTCATTACATAGACTTGAGCGAAATTGGTCGTTGACATACTAATAGTAAATAGGCGGTATCGTTATATAACATGAAGTAAGAAGTTACTCTTCCCGTTTCTGCCATGGATTACCCAAAGTATTTGATTGTCTTATTTTCTATTTAATTTATTACTAAGTAGAAGTATATTTTTCTTTTTTCCATCCTTCTGATGCAGGATGTTTGGACCGAGTTAGGTCGTCCTTGTGGAATTCATCAAAAGCAGGTTGGCATTTTACTTTCGCTTTATTAATGAATTTAAAAATGTGTTTAGTGGCTCAGGTCACTTGTTTGGAAAGATTGTGCAAAATATTTATAAGAGATGTAGGAGTATAATATAAGGTAACGGATTGCACAGGTTGACCAAATGGTGATTCATTCGGGATCAGATCCACGGCCACGGACAACTCTTTGTGGTGATTATTTCTACAATTACTTTACTCGTGGCTTGGATATTCTTTTTGATGGAAAGGTAGTGCTTTTTTCATATTTGGTTACGATTTATGCATTGATAAATGTCTATTTTCTGTTTTGGAATTTCCTCATTTTGTCGACTCCAAATTGTTGGGATAAAGGCATAGTTTGTTGATGATGATAAATTTCCTCATTTTGGTGACTGAGTATGCATTGCAGACACATAAAATCAAGAAGTTTGTCCTGCACACCAACTACCCTGGTCATGCCGATTTCAATTCATACATAAAATGCAACTTTGCATTATACAGTTCTGATTGTAAGTGATTTAGTTTCTCAAGTAAAGTTTCGGTGGTTGGTATACACTGGCTTGAAAACTGATATTTGGTTTAGTAGGGGAGTCTTTTGACGAGGAAGTAAATGGCTATAAACGCTGCATTACACCTGGCACGAAATGGGAAGATGTCAAGGTATATATGCTAGTGTTGTACTTGCAAGTTACATCCGAGCATGACTTATTTATTTTCGGTCTTTGAGAATTCTTCCTCTATAAATTGAATTTGATACATTTGTGGAGACACATCTTACTATACTAAATTATGTGTCTCATCAACACAACCAATATGGAACGAAGCTTAGTACTTCATTTTTCTATTAACGTTCTGATATTATTAGTTTAACTGCTGATATATATTCTTGGGAAAAACTACTGATAGATAGTGTTGTATTCTTGAGTTTTTTAATTTCGATATGACGAGTGTCAGTCATTACCATCTTAATTATTTTTTGTTTTTTACATTTTCACGTGAATCTTATTAGGCTTATAGATGGTTTTTTTATTTCCCTGTAGAAGATTCTTGGTGATTGTGGTCGAGCAGCTATCCAGACTCAAGGTTCTACCAGCAATCCCTTCGGATCCACCTTTGTATATGGATATCAAAATGTTGCCTTTGAGGTTAGTTATAATACTACCTGTACTCATCATCTTTAGAAAATATTCTTATTTATTGCTGAGTGGCATATATATAATGTTTTCAGGTTATGAAGAATGGCTACATCGCCACCGTTACTCTCTTCCAGTCTTGAATGACTGATTGATCAGGTAAATGTAGAGGATTTGTGTACATCTTTTACGTGGAATGATTTCATAGTGTTTTATTATATTTTGACTTGTTGCGCATCTTCTGTTGTGCAGGTGAATTTGTAAATATAATGGTTGGTAAATGAACGCCGTGCGATGAATATTATGGAACTCCTTACAGTTGTATAGTTATGGAACAATTTGTACAGTTTGGTAAACCTACTTTCCTAATCTGACCGCTTATCAACACTTGAAAAAGTCGATATGTTTCGGGTGTGATGTGAAATGAAATTTCCCTTTCAATGAACTGCAATTTCTTTTCTTACAAGTAGTAAATAAGAGATGCATATGATATTTCCTTGCACTTAAATCACTGTAATTACAAATCAGGTAGCCAATCAAGTCCATCGATGAAGCTCAGCGATATAAATGGTTGAGCCTCTTGTTTAGTTAGCTCCCTTGACCATGAAACTCTCCCTCCATATTGAGCTCCTGGTCCAAAACACTTGTACTGTCCATAGAATACAGTCCTGCAGAAATAACATATGTTATTTGATTTTGTACACCATCCTATCATGAAGTAAATTTGATTTTGTACAGTAACTTATAGGAGTAATTTTTTATGTTTGACACACTAACCTAAGGTAAATAAATGAATCAGGCTTACTTCCGTATACATTGATGGAAAACTTCTCATTTGTACAATAAATAATTTGGTCAGTATCCACTTTGGTAAACCATCCTATATGCTAAGATATCATTTTTGTACTGATTGATCAATACGTGTTGGGTGAGTTTACTAATTACAAACATTCTAGTTTGGTGTACAAATTAAAAAAAGCGTGCATTGATGTTCAAAGCAATAAAAAAAAAAAACACCATTAGATTTAGATATATTTAGAGAGAAAGGTAGGGGTTGACATACATATGCCTGTTCTTGTCTCCCCAGTCATTCCATCCTCTAGGCATAATGATCTTGTCCATGTAAGTATAAGCAAAGACAACCCTTGAGAAACTGCCCCAAGCCCTACCCAAGTAAAGGGCACCCGAACCAGTTATCCTACATTTGACAAAAGAGAACCCAGTTTCCTCGAGCAAACTCTGTCTCTTCTGTGCTGTCAACGAGCCGAAATTGTCTGTTTTCGCGTGTAAGCGACACCCATAGTAGAGGGAGAGACCGTTTCCAAATATAAAGTCGACAGAGCCCTGAATATGACAGTTTTTGAAGTAGTGTCGGCCTGTGTGGTCGTACAGAGTGTCTTGTGCTCCGATGAACTTGCATCTTATGAAAGCCGCCATGTCAGCTGAGATTCGGAGTGCAACTGCTTGTTTTCCTAGTGCTCCTGACGGTGGAACTGGGGCTTTGTTCTGTTATATACAGCAACAGATTCTGAGACTTAGTTTGTAGACTTGGATTTTGCAAAACTAGTAAAATGATGTCTTATAAGGAGTATGTATCTAATTAAGGGTTGTTATTTGGTGTCAATTTGTGTTACGCATCAATTGCCCCCCTCGCTATTTCAGCAAATCAATGCCTTGTTTAGTTGCAGTGTTTAAGCCTGCCCTTTTTGCTTTTTTTTTTTTAGAGCTGGCTGCGTTTGGTTGATCGGCTCTGTACCAAAAAAAATTCTGGGATCTTGGTGTGAAAGAGTTAGAAACTTAAGCTCGATGAACCTAACTTTCTGGAACCCAAAAAAGCATCTAATTTCCTTGATAGCTGCAACCAAACTACTTATATTCTTTTCTGAGCGGAGGAATGGAAATTAATTATCCACAGTTGAGTCTAGATTGTTGAAAATGAAACTTAACAGGGCAATTTATTCTTGGGGGTGACAATTCAAGGACCATTTTTAGTCCAAACCCTGACAATTTAGTTTGGTGAAACTAACGTCTAAACAAGCTTTGGTGCTATATGGGTGATCTAATAGCTTAGTTTTTCCTCTAACATAGAAAACACTTTGGGTCTACAAATTGTACAATGCATATGTTTCTGTCAGTAGTTTTCAGGAGGTTCTTGCAAAGATTCCTATGTTTTTTAGCTTCTTTGCCAGAAGAAATCACTTAATACAGGATATCTACAGATAAAAATGAGTCTCAAGCTGCAAACAAACAGTCGTACATTTTTTTTTCCTGTTGTAATACAAGAATATATACTTGATATTTTTGACTTACCTTGAAAGCAATGTCTTTTGCAATGAAGTAGGGGGAGTTAATGGCAACAGTTGCAGATGCATATGTACCCATTTTCTTACCATCCTCTCCCTTTGTTTCTGCTGTATCATCCCACTCTATGATCGTTTTACTCGAGCCTTTTCCTAATAGAGTAATGTATGCCTTGTTCATCGGAATTTCTACCTTCTCCCTGCCATACCGAAGTTTTCTAACTCATTATACATAAATGTGTGTAGGTATAATAACTACCGATCGACTTGGTTCCAAGGTGAGGCCCTGAAAGTCCAACCTCTAATTTTCATGCATTCGCTAACCATAACAAAGATGGTTCAGTTTAGTTTAGCCTTGCAATTTCTCTCCAACTACCCATAACTAAATACTGTATTTATTTTATCAGTTGATACTACTACGTACTAACTGCATTCATTTGTCAACCCACTTTAATTTCCCATTAACTATGTACCCAAAAGTGTCCAGTTTCCAAAACAACTCAACAATGACATGTTTATCTTGAAAAAATTAAAAGCGGGATAAAATATTTTTATATAGTAAGCTTACTATGTCATGAACATCATTCAAGCAATTACGCTCGTCATCCTTCGATTTATGGAAGTATCAGTCTTAAAATAAGTTGAGAAAATGTGTAACGCTTAATTAGTGTGTTTGTACATACTATACAAATACTAGGGGGAAATAGGCGTGGTCCAAAATCCAAAATTGTTGACATTTAGTATGTAAACATGATACATAGTAAAAAGTCCAATTTAGCAAAAACGATATTATGTTCTAGCCCAAAATTATAAAATCGAGGCCTTACAGTATTACCGCCTGCATGATTTTCGGACTTCGAAGTCTGGTAGCATCGGTCGTAGCACCTTGAAAGCTCATCGTAAATGAAAAAAAAACGAGGTCTCGCTAGCTATTGACATCCAATGAGGGGGGAAGTTTGAGGAGAATTTTTGGTCTAAAAACCTTCTTACTTTGGACCCCTTAATTCTTGTTTACAATTATTAAATGTAAACTGAACAAACTGGAATATAACTATACTAGTAACATTTACAAACATTGTGATGACTGATAAGTGTTAAGAATAAAATATAACATAATGTACCTGAAAATTCCTTTATTAACCGATATAACCACCCGACACATTTTGCCTTCTGGGACAGAATCTATCGCCTTTTGCACCGAAACAAAGTGCCCTTTTTTCGGGTTTCTATGCACTTTGATGATCAAACAAGGGGTGAGCTTATTATCTCCATTCTCAAACAAAGAATGGTTAAAAGCTCCCATCATTTTTACCCAATTTTGATGAGCATCTTTTGTAGTAACAACCATCTCATTGGTAGTGTTATAAGTACTCCCACATTTGAACAGCAGAAACAGAAAAATGAGACTGAGAATCATTTTCTTAAGTTTGCTACAAAATTGGAACTGTGAGAGCTAATTAAAACTTGAAGGTGAATTTATGTAGTCTAGTTGGAAGATAGAGATGTTTAGATGATTGGTTGAAAAACAGAAAAATACAGAGAAATTAACTGGCATTTCTGTGCCTTGTTATCTCTTATTTGTCAAACTGTGATTTTTATTTGGAGCTATCTTTGTCTGTTGGATAGTGGGGCAAATTTTAAGTATATGAATGTATCAATTTGCTTGTTTATGTCAATTTGACCTCACAGACAGAGAAGGAACCAGTGCATGGTTAAATTTTCTTTGGAAGAGTTTGGTAAGCTTTTGTTTGTACTTGTATATCATTCCAAATCATTTTAAATGACAGACGATACAAGTTTTATCGTCAGTCGTTTTTTTGTGTGCTATGTAGTGATTGTTTCTTCGAGACGATAAGTTAACTAGTGATTGCTACATTGTATATCCGATTGCAATCTGTGTTGACTTCTCGGTTCTCGCTTATGATGGGTAAGTTAAAACGACCATGACATAATATTTGCACATTCTGATTTATGAAAGAATTGGTTAATAGGATTTATTTTTTTGCTTTTGTTCTATTAATACTTGGTCTAGCAACTATATATTGGCACAAAAAACCCTAAAAATTCCTGAATAAAGACACAATTATGTCATGTTTAAGAAGGAAAATACATTTAGACCTCCTTAGTTTGCAGATTTACTGATGATAATTCGTTCGGCTTTATAAATGAGATTTGAAAACAAGGCCAGATAAATTCTCTCTTTGAAATTGGACTTTCCAATACCACCCCCACTTTTACATCAATTGATTTACATACCGGACATATAATTGGAAGGTAAATTTTGTTGCCAAACAAGGCCTTAGACTAATAATACTGTCTAACAAAAAGTGACCATAGCCAGTAAGTAGTGACATATCATACTAGATTATAAATTGTTGGATAAACTATCATAGTAGATTGAAATATACGGCTTTTGTGTTTAGACCAATGTTTTCCAACACAAATTGGTAACGAAAGGAACATATTCCTTCCGTTTCGATATGTTTGTCCATCATAAAATTACGTATAAATTTGATCGGTAAATAACTCGTACGTAAATGATCGAAACGGAAATTTTTAAAAGTTAATCATAAAGTTTAAATGTTAAACTATGTGATCAATTTTTGAAAATTTTGATTTCGACGATTTACATATGAGTTTTTTACTGGTCAAAGTTGCATGTAGTTTCGTGATGGACAAACATTTTTTTAACGGAGGGAGTAAGTTTTTTCGCTAATCGTATTTGAGGTTTAAATTCTAAGCAGGTTTTTTAAAATAGGGGTTTAGAGTTATAGAGTAATTTGTGTTTCTTTACAAGAGTTTTAACTATTTAAGAAAAATAATTTTAGCACTTTTTTGTTGGTGTGAAATTTTAAATATTTCCCGTTGATAGTACGTAGCATTAAATGTTCAGAATGACGTTTGATTACTGAAAAGTTGGACAAAGGGACTAAAACAGCCAGGAAATGAATAATGTACCAAGAACACTAGATTAGTACCATCTGTATTATTGTTTATAGCAAGTATAATTAAATTTGGCTACACAAAAGTTCATAAAGAGAATCATGATTTTCTTTTTGGCACAGATCATAATGATCGCCCTATGGGAAATAAATCAAGAAATAGAATGTACGTTTGTTGTTTAACTTTGCCATAATTTTCATTACAAAAATAATAATCATTCCTTTTCACAGAATTCAGGATTAATTACATGTTCATTATATATCATGAAGCTAGCAATTAATGTTAAACTTGGTGATTATATATATTGTTTAAGTCCGTTATAAAGGGAAAATTATATATCACGAACACGTTTTATTAGCTAAACTCAATATTATAGCTTACAGGTTCACATTTTTCTTTTTCTGAGAGGACACTTCACATATATAGTTGATGTAATTGTCATTTCAACTGCTTCATTATACAGATGATATTTTCAAACTCCAATATATATACAGTCTACAAGTACTCCAATTCCTACGTAAAAAATGATTTTATGTTAGGAGTACTATACATAATACTATATTAGATAATATGATACAAGAAAAAGAACAGGATGATGAGTTGTATTTTTTTGGAAAGAAGCGTGATAAGTATATATTAGCAAAAAGGTGTTGGTGACGTATCATTCGAATGATGATGGGATTGTTGCAAAGAAAATGTAGAAAGTTATCGTAGTACACATGTAATATACTGTACGTTTGTTGTCACAAATTGTTAGTTAGTATAATTATAAACTAATTAATGATCTAAAATTTTAAAAGAGTCTTTTTATAAGAGCTTGTATTAAGCGTAAGAATTTTAAGCAATATAAGAAGCTCAAATGTATAGTTTTTTTGTGCTTTTCGATAAATATTTTTTTTTATTTATCTAAAGGGTAAAAATACAGATAAAATAGCTTTTAAAAATATCTCACTATTATGAGTTCGCTTACACAATCAGATTAAGAAAAACATAGCACTTGGGGAATTCAATAATCCGCAATAGAATCATCATCACCCGTAAGAACCACCATGCTATATAACAGAAAATAAAAGTAATACTGGAACCGAGTTTAACAAACAAAGCAGAATTATCACGATACGTCGATAACCAGATGAAACACTAATTAAGAGAAATAGCCTAGATGGAAAATTTCACAAATACCACGCCCAAGATGGTGTTGAGTACGTTTAGATAAATACAATAATTTCTACGAAAAAAGAAATGGACAAATAAACAGAAAATGTTTTCCTCAAATATATAAATATCAATTACAAGATTTAACATAAAATAATGTAAATGATACCGAAATGGACTAAAGTCCGAGACGAGGTAACTGCAAGCAGTTTCCCTTAAACGATATTTGCCCCGCCACCTCTGCTTCTGGCTAAATGGGGCACTTCGTTTCCAAGATACAACGTCTATCGCATGTGACTCGGCGGAAACGGCACCGAGCCACGGTCGGGCCGTTGGTGGTGCGGTACTCTCTCTATATGTATGCATATGTGTTTTTTGTGTGAATGTGTGTATGATTTGTATGTTTTTTCCATGGAAAAGTCCATTTAAAAATGATGAAAGACCATCATATTTATGCCAAGTTTGTAACTCATGAAAACCATCAACATGGGGGAGAATTAATGGTTTTGTAACCACTAACTTAATAAGCATTCACTTCATGAAAATTACTAATTTTCCAACAATCCTCCACATGAATGCGATTAAAACATGCAACGTGCAACTAAATGCAATCGAGAGAACCACGAGAATTTACTGCATAAGGACAGGTAACGCGCGCCTTGAACTTGCCATAGTGATGTAAAATCTGATATGCTACTATTGGGTAGCCTTAAAGCCTTGAACCCTTTTAGCGTTTGTGCATACCAGGGTAATACTCACACAGTGTCCTCTCTACACCACTTACTAAGCCCTTTGGTTGTTGTCCATATTTGGCCCTGGACTGCCTTGGCAAATTCAACCGAGTGCTCTAGTGATTTAGCCCTAGATCATTACATAGTATCGGCCATACACACTCGTTATAGGTGATTTTCAAGTCAAGGGTGTCCTGACTCACCCCACTCGACCTTCGAGATACTTGATTCATTAAGAGCCTCATGCTCACCCTTAAAATGGTACAGGTCTATCACTCTTTCATCATAGAAATGGGCTGAGAACTTATTTTCTCGAGTGCTTTGTTCGGTTACCCGCACAATTCAGTTTCCCATTGAACCCGAGACTGAAGTTTCCAGTTCAGGTTGAGTTACCTATGCGAAGGTTTCCAATTTATTGGGCTTCAAACCCCATTTCCCTCGATGATGCTTCAACTCCTCTACGAGTCAAGCATTTTGTATATGGATCCGCATTATTATCCTTAGACCTTGCAAAGTCTATGGATACCATAATTTTTGCTAGTAATTCCTCTTACGGATTTGTGTCTCCGACGAATATGTCATGACTTTGTCGGGACTTTCCATTATACAAATTATTCTGATCCCGTTTAATAACTGACTGACTGCAGCAGTACACGTTTATTACGGGAACAGATTTTGGCCACTTGGAATACCTCCCAAGACTTCTCAGCCAACCTGCCTCTTCTGTAGCTTGATTCAACGTTATGAATTCTAACTCTACAGTTTCTCCAACTATGCAGATCTATTTTACAGACCTCCATAAGACTGCAACCTCTTTAAGTACAAACATATCCACTAATGGATCTTGTACTGTTAAAGTTCGAGATACACTTGGTATCTAAATACCCTCCAAACATTTTGGACATCTCGTATAATGCAGTTCATGATAGGCAGTATACCTCATGTATCTGAGAAGCCTCATTGGCAAACCTACTGAGTCTGCTCACTGAGTTGGCTATAACCGGTCTAGTGCAGTTCTTGACGCACAAGAGACTACCTATGATAAGTTAGGTGTTTGTTTTAGTCCATATAACGACTTAACAAGTTTTCGCACCTTGGCTTACTTTACACGGAACCACGACCCAATGGGTTGTTCCTAATTTTCTAGATCTCCATTTATAAAACACATGTTCTCATTAATTAATGACGCGTCTTTTCATAGAGATTAGAGTACAGACATTTAAAAAACCGTCAGTTTACTTAAAATAATTGACTTTATTTTTCACGTGCCTATCAACCTCATTGTTGATGGAATCTTCCCATATACACATTATATGGATAATATTGATTATTTCAATGTCGTTGATTCACCTTCACTCATGAAGGTCAAGGGACAAATGAAGTTTCATTCCTTACCCTTTTATCATGCCGAGGCACTTCATCTTCCTTACAAGATTCACTTTCCGCACTTTCCCAGTACCGTTTGAGTGTTCACTTGTCTTGGGTAGCGTAATGCTTTGAACCCTCAACGTATTGATCACACTCGCCAGGCGTTGGAGTTTTGCGGAAAACTTCTCTTTTAGAAAATATGCTTCTCGGCATAGAACAATGTTCTATATGCACTTTAAAGTCATATGACTTATGCACTAGAAACCGATCAGCACTATATTTTGTGCTTATCCGATGAACACACAATCTACCGTTTTCGATCCTATCCAAATCCTTCAAGGAACAAGATTGAGACATTTCTTAGGTAGTACCAAACTTTCACGAACTTATAGTCAGTCACCATGCCTTCCATAATTCTGACTGTTTGGTCAAACTTCCTAAGCGATAGTTTGTTCAACACATAGCTTGCGGAAAGCTCACTTCCCGTACAAATTCAGAGTTTAATCCTGAACTTATCAACATGATATTCATCGTTTAAGAACTACTTTTTTGCTCGAGAGCATAATAAGTCGTTCTTTAACGATTGGTGTCATTCCATCAACACAATTATGTGAACGGTGTCTCATATTCACCGTTTCAATCACACTGATCATGTATTCATATCCATGTCAATATACCATTTCGAAACTAGTTAACAATATCTAACACTTCCAAAAATAGTCTATCATTTAATGATTAACACTTAATCATTGGATTAAAGCTGGTAGATTAACACAACAGAACACCCATGATTAAACATGTTTTCTGACAAGCATTAATCCTCAACAATAGAATTCACGTATTCATTCTTACTTGAATGAATATCTCGACTGATTTATCTTTACTTCTCATCAAGTAGACATATCAGTGTTTAATACATCCATTAATAAATTGAGGAAATATCTTTTAAACCCCTTCTTAGTTTGCTCGCATCTCAAATGCATCAAACCATTAGGTTATGTACTCCGTTCAAAACTTCGAACTCAAGACTTAGCAATACATTGCTTCAAACACAAACTCATATTTGTGTTTCAATTTAAATAATAGATTTAGAAAAATAAAACATTTATGGTTTTATGTTTTCATGACCTACTATATCATATCAAATCAGTGACTTAGTTGAATAACTCAACATGTCATTATTGACCACAAGAGTATCGGCTAAAATGCTCATTTTGAACAAATAGTCACTCATATATTGTCACAAACAAGCAAACGTATCACAATTTGATCCTAGTGTTTTGGCTACCGAAAGGCTACTGCCATTTAGGTTTCAAAAACCACTAGTTATGAAGGTGTGAATGTGTACTAATCAGTGAAGGTGTGAAGGTGTGAATGTTTTCCAATTTAACCTATACTTGAGGTACCAACTATGTTAATCATTTATTCAAATATAACACATTTTATACCTTTTAAAGAACCGTTTACATTTAAACAAAATTTCAGTTTGCTTATTAATTTACTTATAATAACATTACATTTTTTTTTTTTTTTAATAATCATAACAATATTACAACAACAAAAACGTGGACCACATGATAGTTTATTACTATTATACTCCATCCGTCCCTAAACAAATATCACCTACGAAAATACATGCAACTTTGACCATCAAAATTTTCATATCAAAATTACAGAAATGAAAAAATTGAAAATCATCATATAGTTCTAACCATAAACTACGTGATTAACTTTTAAAATAATTTTTTCCGGCAATCTAAATATGAAAAAATTATCGGTCAAAATTGTACGTATTTTCGTAGAAAACATTTGTTTAGGTACGGAGGAACTATTAATCTAGGGAATCATATGCATTGTGTTTCCTTAAATTTAGGAAATTTATAGGGTTTATCATACATATCATTTTTTATAGCATAATCATCAAATTTTAGAAAAAACGTATGTTTTGATGAACAAGATACGAATGTTATATTAGTCGAGCGAAATCATATTTGTCAAAAGAAAATTCTACATATACACAGACGCAACGTATTTCAATTTCACTTAAAGGAATACGAATAAGTTGTTAAACTTGAACATTCATATTCTTTTTTACTGCTCAACTGATTTGTCGAATTCTATAAATGTAATGATTTTTTCACAAATTGTTACATATCTGTCAGCCAAACATTTTATCAAGTATTTCCAACTTTTTTCCCACTAATTCCGGGTTAAATATTCTGCTAAAATAGCCATCTGTTAAATACAGACGCTGTCTGCTTGATGCAGACGGCGGCTGTATTAGTGGTGTGGGGTATAAGTCACGTCACGTCACGTAATAAAAACTTAATCTAAAATAAAAATAATTTTTTTTAATTAATATTAATTAAATTTAGGGTAGACTCAAACTAGGGTTCCAATATATTTATTTAAGTTTTTAATAGGTTGAGCTTTTATACATGACATTATTTATACCATTACCGTCTGTATTAATCAAAATGCGTAAACTATAAGCCCGCTAAAATATTTGATAAAACCATGAAAAAATTAATTACTTTAAGGGTTGTAGATAATCTCTAAAAGCTGATTTGTAGAGAAATTGTCATTAAAAAAAAGCATGTAGAACATGTCACTGACAAACAAGTTTCTGACATACATATTCGTGATTGACGCACCATTAATTAGTGTAAGATCTCACGTAAAATCAGTACATTAAGATAAGACAAAATTATTTACTCCTTGTTGATAGCTATCTTTAATGAAAATGGTGGCAAACTGATCATTTCTATATTTAGCTAATGTATTCTTGTGATCAACTAGTACTTATTATTTATAGAAAGTAATGGATCCTTCTAATTTTTATAACTAGACTCTTGTTAGATTGTTATCTTAAAAAAATAGAAAAAAAATCTTTTTAAATAAGATTTTGGAAGAACTGAAGCTCATATATACTGTATGTCTGATTAATAAATGTTTAATGTTCAGTCTCTTTATAAAAATATGGGTACATTGGAACAATACAAACTTTTTTATTTTCTTGAAAAAAATACTGAAAAGTAACTTTATGCAGCTACTTTACGTGTCAAGAGTGCTATTCAGTCGAACTTCAGTGTTTTTTTTTTTTACTTTTTCCCAAAGATTTCGGTATAATTACATATATCAATATTTCACATAGTTTAAGACAGCTTAAATCCTAAAGATATTTTGTCTTTCTCCCCGAGTTTTGGGTAATAATTACACCTATGATCCCATAGTTTTGGCTACTTTATAAAAATGTGTTTGATTCTTCTTGGGAAACTTATAGATCGATACATATCCATCAATTTAGTTAAAAAATATCACAATTATGCATTTTTTTCAACTACGTTACATATCTCATTAATTTTCGCTCTATTTTCAAAACAATGTTATTATTGAACCTAAAGCATATAGTAAATGTTTGTTAATCTGAATGTGGGGGAAAATTAGTATACTATTATATAGTATTACTACTAAAATTACTTGAAATCAGAGTTATGAAAAACTTATTTTAGAAAAAAATTAATCTAAGATGAAAAATGAAAATTTAATTCTATCCACGACCTACCCTCGTGAAATTCTGCCCGTCACCCATTCTGAAGAATAATTGGCAGGAATATTTAAACTTATTAAAAAGTTTGATAACATAAATAAATAAATATATAGTTTACGATGCACACACTCTTAATAATTTTTTAAAGACATGGACACGCGTGAGATCCGTCACATGCCAAATAGTGTGTCTGACACGACTTATTCATTGTCTTTTACGACGTATTCGTTGACAATTTAGACAACCGAGTCGGACACAGATGAAAGATTACAGACATGCCAGGTATTACAAAAAAATATAAATTGATATGTTTTATAGCATTTTGATCAGAATAATACAATTATATATATAATTTGTACCATTATACTATCATAGTATCATGCTTCTTAACTTCAAACAAAAAACTCTATTTTACTTGCATAGCAAATTTTTATTGTTTGATTAAATAGAAAAATATATCAAATATATGAATTATATGTATAATTCATCAAGTGTCGTATCCTAATTGAGTCATGTTCTAAAATTTAAAACCTTGACGTATACATTGAAACATCATCGCTAAATATGAGATGCATTTAATGAATTTCCTTCTTTTAAGCAAGAGTAAAAACAAAAAAGTGGTGTCAATAACACAACTCTGCAAAATAATGTACTAGATATGTAAGTATAAATATATTACTAACATAGTCCTATCCTAAACCACCACAATCTCTTCATAAAAGATATAGAAAAACCCTAGTAGCAGCACATACATTATTTCACAATATATGTATATATAGTTTTTATAATAAATAATATTTATATAATATGATTTTCTCTTTCCTTTTCAGGATTATGTTTGTTTTGTTTGAATGAACTATTATCTATAGTAATATTTTTAATTTTTTTGACTAAATAATATAATATAATAATCTTTTTTTTTCAGTTTGGATCTCCTCCAAATACTCTCACTGTGAGTGAAATGAGTGAATTGCTGGTATATTTTCCATCTATCTTTCTCTATATATACGTTTGTTTCTCTATATATTTACTTCTATCGTTTGAATGAGTTGTTTGGCTTTGTTTGGTGAAAGAGCATAAGTACTTTTTACTTTCCAAGTAAAAAATTTGTTGGGCTGACTTTTAACAAAAAGCAAACCGGATAAGGCTTACTTATTAAAAAAAAGTATAGATCTGGTTACTTAATAGGAAAAAAGTAGGCTTCTAGCCACTGTTTGTGTATATTTCTATATGTTTTAACTACAAACATGTCCTCACAACAAATAATTCATCAAGTGTCGTATCCTAATCGAGTCATGTTCTAAAATTTAGCAGCTTTCCATTTTGGCATGTACATTAAAGCATCATAAGCTTCGCCTGGATTAAATATGAGATATGAGATGCATTGGGCCAATACCCAAAACATACAATCAATTAAAACATATTACCAAAACATACAACACCTAGAAGTTTGTTCCCAAAACATACAAACATACAATTACACATATTTATTAGAGTTGTATGTTTTGGAAATAAAAGTTTTGGTTTGTAGTTGTTGGTAATTAGACTTGAAAAATTATACGTTTTGATAATTTCCCCTTAATTAATTGGGCCAATACCCAAAAGATACAATCAATTAAAACATATTACCAAACATACAACACCTTACTTCTTTTAAGCAAGAGTAAAAACAAACACACACACACACACACACACACACAACATAAGTGCAAAATAATGGACTAGATATGGAAGTCTAAATATATTACTAAAATAATGGACTAGATATGGAAGTCTAAGTATATTACTAAAATAATGGACTAGATATGGAAGTCTAAATATATTAGACTAACACAGTCCTATCCTAAACCGTCCTAAAGCTCTTCATAGATATAGAAAAACCCTAGTAGCAGCACAAACATTATTCCACATTGTTTCGCAATGTCTTCGGTACACTCTCTATATATATGTATATATAGTTTTTATAATATAATTTCTCTTGCAGGTTGATGAGTTCGCGCCTTCCCCAGATACTAACGCTCCATCTAATCTTACTTCTTTGGTATAGTTTCTATCTTTATATATTTCTTTTTCAGGATTATGTTTGTTTTGTTTGAATGAACTATTATCTATAGTAATATTTTTAATATTTTTGACTAAATAATATAATATAATAATCTTTTTTTCAGGTTTTATCTCCTCCAAATATTCCCACTGGGAGTGAAATGATGGAATTGCTGGTATATTTTCTATCTATTTTTCTCTATATATACGTTTGTTTTACTTTATTCGAGATATAAATGTATAGTAAATTTTAATTATTTTTATAGCGTGGAGATCAAGAACTTGTTGATTCTGAAACTAATAACCCGAAATCAGGTATTCTCAGATCTATAATATTAATTTTTAATTTGTTTTTATAGTGTTAGATCTGTTATTTATTGTTTATATTCTTCATGTTTAATAGAAATAAATTAGTACTCAGTATTAAATTTCAGTCCTTTGATAAGAGTTCATTTATTTATCACTCAACTTTTTTAAGCCGGTAAAAGAGTTTGTATCTTTTGATGTTAACATATATGATGTCGGAAAATGTTCCTTCTAAAGCTTTTTTCTCTTTTCTCTTACGCGGACATGCCTTGTACATTTTCTAAACACTATGGAAGCCTTGTACCTTTTCCAAACATCATGGACAAAAATTAATTAAACATTCAAAATTCACATTATTTAATTCCTGTATACAAACCAAGTTTATGAGAAACTCCATAGCAGTGGTACAAGCGCCACCACTCGACAAAGTAGTGGGCCCTGTAAAGGAGTTACTAGATGACGAGAATGACCCCCTAGGTCACCCTCCAATGAGATACAAGGACTATTTGGAGCGTCGATAGGCCAATCGGCTAGATGTGACACCTGTTTGGATAGATTGAGAAAATTCGGAAATTTAGTTCAGACTCAATTTGTTGATCAGAACAGTCACTTTGTTTTACAAAAAAAAAATGTAGCTTTTTTAGCTTAAAAATCTCAAAAATTGTAGCGAATGTAACCTCTTTTAGCTTTTTCCGCAGAGCAGTTTATATTCTTGCCTCTCTAAGCAAAAAAGAGCTCTAAAGCATTTTGGAGCAATGGTTTACAATACAGTTTGGACATATAATAGATTGAAAAAAAACTAAAATAACCTGGAGTGATTGTTGTTTGAATTGAGTTAAAGCAACAATGTTCGTTTCTTAGTTTGAAATAAGGAAAGGAAATTGCCATAGTAACGGACTTGAAAATATAATTCCCTCATTTAGCTGCAACTGTTGTTGTTTGAAAATTGATTGTGAATTACACTGGCTTTCATTCTTGAGGCATTCTTGAGGCATTCTTGAGGTTCTGTGCTCGAGTATAAGATGTTTTTGTAACCTTTTTCTATAAAGTAAATTCCTTAGTATTAAACTAAAAATCATAAAACAAACGTAAACACTTCTATCTCTATTACAATTCTAGAATTTGCAAGATTGAAACAATAACCTACGTTCATCTAATGTTCACATAATCCAAAGGGGCGGCACCCCCATATGACTGGGGTTGCCACAGCAACCCCACAATTTCGAAAAATAATTTTTTTTTTTTATTAATGTTTTTCATAATAATTTATATATACGGTATTCTGGCAACCCCTTAAATATTTTTTTTGGCAACCCCTACCAAAATTATATATTGTTAGTGTAATAATATAACATAATTTTGTATGTGTTGATAATATATAAGTAATACTTAAAAAATTAACATATGCAATTGATTATAAAATACATTTTACACCAACTTATCACGTTGACACGTAACACACAGCTTTAAAAAAAATTAAACAAAAATAATAATTAAAGTAGTGGTGAGTGAAAACAAAATTTATAAAATATTTTTTGGTGGTTTGTATTTTAATTGAAGTGAATATGCTGAAATTGTGTAATGGATATTTAATTTTTCGTATATATCTATTATTAATATACGTTTGGTTTTTTCAGGTTTTTTTTTTAATATTTTTTTACCTTTGTGTCTTAATCTTTTTACTTGTTATACCTTATTTCTTAAATTTAACTTTTATATCTTTTGAGTTTCTATTTTATTTATTTTTTAGTCAATTTTGAAATACTGAAACTTTCGACACATGACTGCACGTGACATTACTGTTGTGAGTTTTTTTTAGGAATTTGAAAATAAAGTCGAAACTGAGCGAAAAGTAAAAAAACAGAAATCAAATACATTCAAAAATTCAAAAAAACAAGGTAAAATAAATGAAGAAAGGATGGTAAAAAAAAGGTAAAAAATCCGGTTTTTTGCGTCGCAACATTGTTCTAATGTATCTTCTCTTTTTCTCCCTCTAGCCCTGATTAATTTAGGTTCACTTGAGTGACATTCCGATCATGTTTATAAAACATTAAATGTTTTACACAATGTCTAAAACTTAGATGTCGAATCTAATTCATGTGGGACTGCTCCGAGTTCCACGACTGAAACGGTATTCTCTTCTCTTTACATGTGTATCTATCTTTTTATATATATGTATATGTACAAATTTGTATGTATTAGTAATAATTTAGTAAATATATGTATGTGCAGTAATATTTTATTGATTTTTTGTTTTGCTTTTATAGTCTTCATCTACAGATTATCTTCTTAATAGTCCTGTCCGTGATTCTGATTCTGTGATTATCGGTCAACAGGTATTCTCCCCCTTTCTCTTTTCTCTTTATATTTGTATCTATGATTTAATCTATATATATATATGTATAGTAGTCTTCATTTTACTGGACATGTTTTGTCTTTCTCTTTCTCTTTATATGTGTAAAAGAGCGTGGTTTATAATACATGAATTTCCGTTTTATTAAACCCTATAGAATTACTGAATTAAGAGCTCTTTATTTTTTATCTTCAATCAAAAAAATGTAAGTGTTTCTTATTTTTTGTTGGATTTTGGGGGTAAAAAAAAAAAGAAAAGCTGAGGAAGGTTTTTTTATTCTTCATCTATAAATATCCAACTTTTGATACCTAATGAATGTGCCATACATAGTTCGAACTGTATAGGCACAATAATCAATTTTAGCCCGAATGGTTTGCATATTCCGAATCCGCATTACTCATGGAATCCAAATGATCTCTGGATTGATCCGAAGATCCTTTCAATTGGTTAGATCATGTTTGTAAAAGATAAAATGTTTTACACAGTGCCTTAAACTTAGGTGTCGAATCTATATTCATGTTTGAGTGTTAATTAAGTTCTTATTTATTAATTTTGCAGACTGCTTTGGGTTCCACAGGTTGGAATCCTGTTACTGTGACAGGGCAACAGGTTTTGTTATTTATATTTATTAGGAGATTAATTGGGTTATAGTCAATTGATGTTACTAAATGTTTTTATAAGATTGTAACTAGGCATTTTTGGAGCGTGGTTTGTAATACAACTTGGACATATAATATATTGAAAAAAACTAAAATAACCTAGAGTGTTTTTTTTTGGAAGGCGATTGCTCGTTGTTTGATTTGAGGTAAATCAACAATGTTTGTTTGATTTTGCAGGCTTCAAGTTCTAGTAGTATAATTCCTTTCATTGGATCGGTATTCTTTCTCTTTCTTTACAACTTGTATCTGTCTATGTGTTAAACAGGACTTGTGTTTCTAACAACGTGGACAAAATTGTTTTAATGTATCTTCTCTTTTTCTCTTTCTAGCCCCTGGTTAACAATGATGTTGCCCAACTTTGGTTCACTTTAGTTTCACCGCCTCTTTATTAGTTAATTATATAATTGTTTTTATACTCTGTATTATCGATATACGATGTATGTCTAGATACGTCCATCTATTTATTTACATATTTGTATTATCTGTTATACTAATCATTCTTCCTCGATTGGATGTGCCGACCCAAAAGCACGCCCAAGGCCGCACAGGTTCAAGCAACAGTCCGGAGATGACCTAACCACAAAAAACATTAAATACGTGACTAACATGATAGATTGAAATTAGAACACAAACTCGAGTTTGTGACCATGTTTGTAAAAGATAACATGTTTTACACAATCTCTAAAACTTAGGCGAGTGCTTGTTGTTTGATGTGAGGTAAAGCAACAATGTGTGTTTCCTAGTTATAATTAAGGAAAGGAACTGTGATAGGGATGGACTTGAAACATATAATTCCTTCATTTAACTGCAACTTTTGTTGTTTGAAAATTGATTGTGAATTACACTAGCTTATTAATTAAGCTCTTATTAATTTTGCAGGCTACCGTTTTCTCTCCGAGTTCCAGTAGCCTTGCGACACTGGTATTCTCTATCTTTCTCTTCTCTTTACACGTGTATCTATCTATTCTATCTTTATATATATTTATGTATGTATGTATGTATGTAAAATCTTGTATGTATTAGTAATATTTTAGTAAATAATTGTATGTGTGATTTTTTTGTTTTGTTTTTATAGTCTCCATTGACAGAGTTGTTCCCCGATAGTTCTATCCATGGTGTTCTGACTATGAGACAGGTATTCTCCCCCCGTCTCTTCTCTTTATACGTGTATCTATGATTCTATCTATATGTATGTGTTTACATAATTGTACATACTAATTGTATGTACAGAATGTTTATTTTGTTTTTCTATGTACTAATTTTTATTCTTGTTTTTTTATAGGATCCATTGCCATATCCTTTCCAACATATTTCTACCGGGCCTTTGATTATTCGTGAAAATGTATTCTCTCTTCTCTTTATACATCTATCTTGACATATATATATATATATTTATATATCATATACATATATATTATATTTGTAATATTTTAGTAACTAGTAGTATAAATAGTATTTTCCACTAGTGTATCTTCTCTTTTCCTCGTTAACAATGAGGTTGATCAACTTAGTTTCATTATAGTTACACTTCCTCTTTATATGTTAATTATATAATTGTTTTTACATTTTGTATTATCTATATTCATGTATGCAGAGATACATGCATCTGTTTAAAAGTTAGGTGTCAAATCTATATTCCTGTTTGAGAGTGTTATAATCAAGTTCTTATTAATTTTGCAGGCTACCTGCTTTGCTCCCAGTTCGAGTAGAGATCTGTCTAGTTCTGTCCCTCGAAGTCTAAATCTTTTGACTGAGGTATCCTCTCTCTCTCTTCTCTTTACACGTGTATCTATCTATCTATCTTTATATATATATATATATATATGAACTATTTGTGTGTATTAATATTATTTTAGTAAATAATTGTACGAGCACTAATATTGTAATGATCTTCTATTTTGTTTTTGTAGTTTTCGTGGACAGATGCTGCCCATGGGTCTGGCCCTCTAGGTGAACTGGTATTCTCTCTCTTTTTCTCTATAGATCTAGCTAAGTAGCTATTTATAGGTGTGTGACACACTGACCGAGTTTTTGCGAATGCCAAATTTACGAGAAACTCCATAGCAGTAGTTAGTAGTACAATCACCACCACTTGACAAAGTAGTGGGCCCTGAAAATGAGTTACTAGACGACGAGAAAGACCCCCTATGCCCCCTTCCAATGAGATATACAAGGACTATTTGTAGCATCAACAGGCCGATCGACTAGATGTGACGCCTGTTTGGATAGATTGAGAAAATTCGGAAATTTAGTTTATGGACTTGCTAGATGAGAAACTTGTGCATATGGTTGCACCTTCTGTGGCCTTAAATGCCAAGTCTTGTTTTTCCGCACACACCTACTTCTGGTTATCATGTTTAAGTCGCAAAAACGAGCAACTACCTCTGTTGATAGTGTAAGCAGTGTAGCTAAGTTTCTTAGTTGTACCCCCGAAATCTAATGGTATTGAAAATGTCACATCTTTTCTATAAAAAAAATAGGTTTGTGTACATATTTATGTGTACAGGGAGCATTCTCAACAAGGACTCTATATCTATAGACTAATTAAGACCCCTGGAAGTCTAATTCCTTTTACTGATGTATTCTCTCTCTTTCTCTTCTCTTTACATGTGTATCTATCTATCTATCTTTATATATATATATATATATATATATATATATAAATGAGAAAGTTGCACCTTCTATGGTCTTGGCATTTTTTTCATGTTCAGGTCTTGTTTTTCCCGCACACACCTACTTCTGGTTATCATTTGTAAGTCGCAAAAAACGTGCAACTACCTCTGTTAAAAGTGCCAGTAGCTAAGTTTCTTAGTTGTATCCCCAAAATCCTAGGGCATTGAAAATGTCATCTTTTCTATGTTTTGTTTTAAAAAAAGGTGTGTACATATTTATGTAGTGGTAGTATTTAGAGCATTCTCAGCAAGGACTCTATACCTATAGACTTATAAAGACTTTATATTTTAGCCTTTATAAGAAAAAAAGATATCTAAATCATTTTTCTCTTCTCTGTCTCTGTGTATGTTTTTCTTTTACATATATCAAGTGTATGTGGGTATTAATCTACTCTTTATACTACTTTTTGTTTTTGTTTGTATAGGCTTCATCAGGAAATCTAGGTTCTGGAATTGATAATCCTATTTCTCCGGTATTCTCTCTCTTTCTCCTCTTTTTTCTCTTTTCTCTTACACGGACACACCTTGTAGTTTTTCTAAACACCGTGAATAAAAAGTAATTAAACATTCAAAATTCACATTATTTAATTCCCATATACAAACCGTGTCTTAAATTTTTAAAAAAATGATCATTTTGTCGTGTCCATGTCGTGTCGTGTCGTGTCGGATACATGAATCCGTGTTCGTGATACAAAGGGCAAATCAGTTAAATTCGTAATTAACTTCAATGGCGTATGAGTTTAAATAGTGAAAGATCAAGTCTCGTGTACTTGTCCAGTACAAACTTGAGTTTGGATTTGTAAAACTTATACTGGATTGAGATATTAATGAATGTAAAAAGGCACTGTCTATTTATATTTATTAGAAGATTAGAGGGCTTATACTCAATTGATGTTACTAAATTGTTTTTTAAGACTATAAGAGAAACGGTCATCTTTTGATACTAACTATGTTTTTAACAATGTGGCAAAAATTGCTCTAACTCAATTTAAAATAAAATAAAAACATTGTTCTAACTCTTCTTCTCTCTCTAGCCCCTGGTTAACCATGATTCAATGTGGACACCAGAGAGTTTCCAATCATGTGTGTAAAAGATTAAATGTTTTACACAATGCCTTAAAACTTGGGTGTCGAATCTATATTCCTGGTTGAATTAATGTTAATCAAGCTGTTATTAATTTTGCAGACTGCTTTCGGTTCCACAGGTCAGAATCCTTTACAAGCGACCACACAGGTACTATTATTTATATTTATTAGAAGATTAAATGGCTTATATTCAATTGATGTTGCTAAATGTTTTTATAAGACTGTAAAAAAGAGCTCTAAGGATTTTGGAGCGTGGTTTATAATACAACTTGTACATATAGTAAATTGAAAAAACAAAGATAACCTGGACTGTTTTTTTTTTGGAAGTCGAGTGCTTTTTGTTTGATTTGAGGTAAAGAAACAATGCTCGTTTCTTAGTTTTAAATAAGGAAAAGAAATTGCGATAGTGATGGACTTGAAACATATAATTCCTTCATTGAGCTGCAACTCTTCTTGTTTGAAAATTGATTGTGCATTACACTGGCTTGCATTCTTGGGGCATTCTGTTATGTGCTCGAGTTTATGATGAGAGAATTAATTCTTTGAACCAGTTTCCTCAAGGTAGATAGATTTTGGGAAGATAATTATGTTTGTAACCTTTTGTATAACTTCCTTAGTATTAAATTAAAAATCACAAAATAAACGTAAACCCTTCTATCCCTATTATAATTAATGCAACATCTAGAATTTCCAACATTGAAACAATAACCTTTGTTCATCTAATGTTCACATAATCCACATGGCAATATGGACAACATTGTTCTAACGTATCCTCTCTTTTTCTCCCTCTAGCCCTGATCAACTTAGATTCACATTGTTCAGAGTGACATTCCGATCATGTTTGTAAAACATTCAATGTTTTACACAATGTCTAAAGCGTAGGTGTCGAATGTAATTCCTGTGTGAGAGTGTTAATTATTTGTTATTAATTTTGCTGGCTGCATCCACTGGGACTGAAACGGTATTCTCTCTTTCTTTTCTCTTTACATGTGTATCTATCTCTTTATATATATATGCATATGTACAAATTTGTATGTATTAGTAATATTCTAGTAAATAATTGTATGTGCAGTAAAATTTTAATGATTTTTTGTTTTGCTTTTATAGTTTTCACCTTCAGATTTTTTTCTCAATAATCCTATCCATAATACCGTGATTAGCGGTCAACAGGTATTCTCTCCCTTTCTCTTTTCTCTTTATATTTGTATCTATGATTTTATCTATATGTGTCCATATTTGTCTGTAGCTACTGAGTTCGAGTCTTACTGGACATGTATTCTCTCCATGTCTTTCTCTTCTCTTTACACGTGTAAAAGAGCTCTAAGGCATTTTGGAGTGTGGTTTATAATACAACTTGGACATATTATAGATTGAAAAAAACTAAGATAACCTGGATTGCTTGTAGTTTAATTTGGGGGTAAGCACAAGTTTTTTTTAGCTTAAAAATCGTAAAAAATTTAGAGAATGTTACCTAATTCCTAAAGCTTTTTAAAGTTTTTTTTTAGCTTTTTTACCTTATCTAGAATATTTTTACCATACCTACTATTTTATTGGTTTTTTTGCTTTACTTTTATAGTCTTCAGAGGCAGTTTGGCTTGGTTATAATCAACTTCATGGTTCTATTATTATACGTCCAACGGTATCTCCCCCTTGCTCTTTTCTCTTTGTGTATCTATGATTCTATCTATTTATGTGTGTAGCTATTGGATTTTTTTATTTCATTTCCCTATATACTAGTTTTTTTCTATTTTTATAGAATTTATTGACAAATCAATATATGACTTGTTCTGTCCCGCATCTGCATTAGATTTCTAGCCAACAGGTATTCTCGTTTTCTCTTCTCTTTATGTGTATCTTGATATATATATACATACATGTGCACATATTTGTAATATTTTAGTATATTATTTTCCACTTGTGTGTTTCAAGGAAGGGATATGCCTAATATCCATGAGTAGATTTATTTATTTAAAGATGGGGTTTTTTAAGACTGCAAAAGAGGGAAACTATAAAATAGAGGAAAATTTTATCAAATAATGTTTCAAACCATTTAGGATCGAACCACTTGCCCAGATATTACATTATTTTGCCCAGATATGTGTAATTATATTACTAACATAGTCCTATCCTAAACCACCCCAAAGTCCATAGATATAGAAAAACCCAAGCAGCGCAGTCATTATTTATCCATTAGTTTTCTCAATGTCTTCGGTACACACTCTCCCCGTATGTATATATAGTTTTTATAATAAATAATATATAATACGATTTCTTTCTTTCAGGATGAGCTTGCCCCTACCCCAGATACTAACGCTCCAGCTCATCTTACTTTCTTGGTATATTTTCATATATATATATATATATATATGTTTGTTTTGTTTTGTGAGTGACATTTGCGATTTGCTGTTTTATTTTCTATCTATTTTTCACTATATATATGTTTGTTTAGTTTGTATGAGGTATAAATGTATAGTAAATTTTAATTGTATTTATAGCATGAAGAACTTCTTGTTTTTGGAACTGATAACCCTAACCCTACTGACCAAGTATTCTCAGATCTATAGTGCTAATTTTTAATTCATTTTTTAGTGTTAAATCTGTTGTTTAATGTTTCAAACCACTTATCATCGAACCACTTGCCTAAATATTACATTAATTACTATCTTAATTCTCAGGTTATCAAAAGAAAATATATTCCTAATTTGTGTGCATCAAAAGTAATTTAATTCTGAATGTTAAATCCGATTGAGATTTATTAATGCATGCTAATACCAAATAAATGATATAATTGATTGGTTTAATTGTATATGAATTTTTTGATTAAACAAGTGGATAATGAAGTTCATGATGATGCCAATGCAAAGCATTTGGTTGATTCCAATTACGTAAGTTCCTATTCACGTAATTGTTTTTGTTTTGGTTATAAAATATAAGATGTGTATAATCCGTTTCATGTATTTTTTCATAATTTTAACAATATCAATTGCACTGATTCTAATGTAAACTTTCTTTTCTTTTAGTACTTATGTTTTTTTACAGCTTGAGAAGATAAGGATTTTGGCAAATGAGTTTAATAAATATCCGATTTATGAATAGAGTAATATGGGAGATGAGTTTGATCAACAAATAGCAAGCTCAAGTGGATTAAGTTTGGAAATTGCTATGTTATTCCTGTCACTTCTGCAAATTGGTATATGCATCACTTTCTCAATGGGTCAGAGACTACATTGAGTTCATTCTCGTTAAATAAATATATTGAAAAAGAAATGTTTGAAAATTACATTATACATGAAAAAATAGGTCAAGAAGATTGGAATCGCATAGCGAAATACTACGGGCTTCGAATGAGGATAAGTGTGTAAATTTTGGGAGACAGGCTCAAGTTGTTGATCAACCTTGAATGTTGATCAACCACGACTGGAGGCTGTCTCAATGTCTTTCCAAAATTTGCACACTTCTCCTCATTCGAAACCCGTAGTATCTTCGCTATGCGATTCCAGTCTTCTTGACCTCTTTTTTCTTGTATAATGCAATTTTCAAAAATTTCTTTTTCAATATCTGTATTTAACGAGAATGGACTCCATGTAGGTTCTGAACCATTGAGGAAATTGCATATGCCAATTTGCAGAATTGACCAGAATAACATAACAATTTCCAAAATTAATCCAATTGAGCTTGCTATTTGTTGATTAAACTCATCTTCCATATTACTCTATTCATAAATTGGATATTTGTTAAACTCATTTGCCATAATCATTATTTTCTCAAGTTGTAAGAAAACATAAGTACTAAAAGAAAAAGAAATGTTACATTAGAATCACTGCAATTGTTATAGATATGAAAAAATGCGTTTCACGGTGCATCTTATCTTTTATAACAAAAACAATTGCGTGAATCAGGAACTTACGTAGTTGGAATTAGCTAAACGCCTTGCATCACTTTCTCAATGGGTCAGAGACTACATTGAGTCCATTCTCGTTAAATACATATATTGAAAAAGAAATGTTTGAAAATTACATTATACATGAAAAAATAGGTCAAGAAGATTGGAATCGCATAGCGAAGATACTACGGGTTTCGAATGAGGATAAGTGTAACTTTTGGGAACGCATTGAGACAGGCTCAAGTTGTTGATCAACCTTGAATGTTGATCAACCACAACTGGAGGCTGTCTCAATGTCTTTCCAAAATTTGCACACTTCTCCTCATTCGAAACCTGTAGTATCTTCGCTATGCGATTCCAGTCTTCTTGACCTCTTTTTTCTTGTATAATGCAATTTTCAAACATTTCTTTTTCAATATTTGTATTTAACGAGAATGGCCTCCATGTAGGTTCTGAACCATTGAGGAAATTGCATATGCCAATTTGCAGAATTGACCGGAATAACATAACAATTTCCAAAGTTAATCCAATTGAGCTTGCTATTTGTTGATTAAACTCATCTTCCATATTACTCTATTCATAAATTGGATATTTGTTAAACTCATTTGCCAGAATCATTATTTTCTCAAGTTGTAAGAAAACATAAATACTAAAAGAAAAAGAAATGTTACATTAGAATCACTGCAATTGTTATAGATATGAAAAAATGCGTTTCACGGATTATACGCATCTTATCTTTTATAACAAAAACAATTGCGTGAAACTTAGGTAGTTGGAATTAGCTAAACGCCTTGCATCACTTTCTCAATGGGTCATAGACTACATTGAGTCCATTCTCGTTAAATACATATATTGAAAAAGAAATGTTTGAAAATTACATTATATATGAAAAAATAGGTTAAGAAGATTGGAATCGCATAGCGAAGATAATACGGGCTTCGAATGAGAATAAGTGTAAATTTTGGGAACGCATTGAGACAAGCTCAAGTTGTTGATCAACCTTGAATGTTGATCAACCACGACTGGAGGCTGTCTCAATATCTTTCCAAAATTTGCACACTTCTCCTCATTCGAAACCCGTAGTATCTTCGCTATGCGATTCCAGTCTTCTTGACCTCTTTTTTCTTGTATAATGCAATTTTCAAACATTTCTTTTTCAATATTTGTATTTAACGAGAATGGACTCCATGTAGGTTCTGAACTTTTGAGGAAATTGCATATGCCAATTTGCAGAATTGACCGGAATAACATAACAATTTCCAAACTTAATCCAATTGAGCTTGCTATTTGTTGATTAAACTCATCTTCCATATTACTCTATTCATAAATTGGATATTTGTTAAACTCATTTGCCAGAATCATTATTTTCTCAAGTTGTAAGAAAACATAAATACTAAAAGAAAAAGAAATGTTACATTAGAATCACTGCAATTGTTATAGATATGAAAAAATGCGTTTCACGGATTATACGCATCTTATCTTTTATAACAAAAACAATTGCGTGAAACTTAGGTAGTTGGAATTAGCTAAACGCCTTGCATCACTTTCTCAATGGGTCATAGACTACATTGAGTCCATTCTCGTTAAATACATATATTGAAAAAGAAATGTTTGAAAATTACATTATATATGAAAAAATAGGTTAAGAAGATTGGAATCGCATAGCGAAGATAATACGGGCTTCGAATGAGAATAAGTGTAAATTTTGGGAACGCATTGAGACAAGCTCAAGTTGTTGATCAACCTTGAATGTTGATCAACCACGACTGGAGGCTGTCTCAATATCTTTCCAAAATTTGCACACTTCTCCTCATTCGAAACCCGTAGTATCTTCGCTATGCGATTCCAGTCTTCTTGACCTCTTTTTTCTTGTATAATGCAATTTTCAAACATTTCTTTTTCAATATTTGTATTTAACGAGAATGGACTCCATGTAGGTTCTGAACTTTTGAGGAAATTGCATATGCCAATTTGCAGAATTGACCGGAATAACATAACAATTTCCAAACTTAATCCAATTGAGCTTGCTATTTGTTGATTAAACTCATCTTCCATATTACTCTATTCATAAATTGGATATTTGTTAAACTCATTTGCCATAATCATTATTTTCTCAAGTTGTAAGAAAACATAAATACTAAAAGAAAAAGAAATGTTACATTAGAATCACTGCAATTGTTATAGATATGAAAAAATGCGTTTCACGGATTATACGCATCTTATCTTTTATAACAAAAACAATTGCGTGAAACTTAGGTAGTTGGAATTAGCTAAACGCCTTGCATCACTTTCTCAATGGGTCATAGACTACATTGAGTCCATTCTCGTTAAATACATATATTGAAAAAGAAATGTTTGAAAATTACATTATACATGAAAAAATAGGTGTCAAGAAGATTGGAATCGCATAGCGAAGATACTACGGGCTTCGAATGAGGATAAGTGTAAATTTTGGGAACGCATTGAGACAAGTTCAAGTTGTTGATCAACCTTGAATGCTGATCAACCACGACTGGAGGCTGTCTCAATGTCTTTCCAAAATTTGCACACTTCTCCTCATTCGAAACCCGTAGTATCTTCGCTATGCGATTCCAGTCTTCTTGACCTCTTTTTTCTTGTATAATGCAATTTTCAAACATTTCTTTTTCAATATCTGTATTTAACGAGAATGGACTCCATGTAGGTTCTGAACCATTGAGGAAATTGCATATGCCAATTTGCAGAATTGACCGGAATAACATAACAATTTCCAAACTTAATCCAATTGAGCTTGCTATTTGTTGATTAAACTCATCTTCCATATTACTCTATTCATAAATTGGATATTTGTTAAACTCATTTACCAGAATCATTATTTTCTCAAATTGTAAGAAAACATAAATACTAAAAGAAAAAGAAATGTTACATTAGAATCACTGCAATTGTTATAGATATGAAAAAATGCGTTTCACGGATTATACGCATCTTATCTTTTATAACAAAAACAATTGCGTGAATCAGGAACTTACGTAGTTGGAATTAGCTAAAACGCCTTGCATTGGTATCATGAATTTCATTATCCACCTGTTTATTCAAAAAATTCATATGCAATTAACAAATCAATTATATCATTATTTGGTGCTAGACTATATTTTGAAATTCCAATCGGATTTAACACTCAGAATTAAATTACTTTTGATGCACACATAAATTAGGAATCTATTTTCTTTTGATAACCTGGGAATTAAGATAGGAATTAATGTAATATGTGGGCAAATGGTTCGATTATAAGTGGTTTGAAACATTAAACAACAGATTTAACACTAAAAAATGAATTGGTACTATAGATCTGAGAATACCTGGTCAGTATGGTTATCGGTTCCAGAATCAATAAATTCTTCATGCTATAAATACAATTGAACTTCTTAAAAAGTTTGATGACATCAATAAATATATAGTTTACGATGCACACGCTTGAGACCCGTCACATGCCAAATAGTGTGTCTGACACGACTTATTCATTGTCCTTTACGATGTGTTCGTTGACCATTTAGACAGACCAGTCGGACACAGATGAAAGATTACAGACATGCCAGGTATAACAAAAAAATATCAATTGATATGTTTTATAGCATTTTGATCAGAATAATACAATTATATATATAATTTGTACCATTATACCCTCTTTGTATCAATGCTTCTTAACTTCAAACAAAAAACTCTATTTCACTTGCATAGCAAATTTTTGTTGTTTGATTAAATAGAAACATATATGAATTATATAATTTATCAAGTGTCGTATCCTAATCGAGTCATGTTCTAAATCTTTTTGTTGCCTTCGAATGACGTTGTCGTAGGCCAACGTCATCAGGGAGGCGGAGAGAGCAACAAAGAGATGACAGGTGAAAGGCATAGTAAGAGTCGGGCGAGGCGATATAGAGGATAGCACGACGACGACCTTTATGATATTAGTATCTCATTGGAATTTTAGTGAAAATTTGTTAGTTAGAGAAAGTTATAAATACAAGTAGATGAGAGTAACATTGTATATCACCTTGAATGAAAACAAAATTTTAACTACTATATATAGGGGTGAAGATAAACCGACCAAACCAAACCGAACCGATGAAAAGTCGAACCAAACTGATTAGGTGTTTGGTTTGGTTCGGTCTAAATTTTCAAAAACCGATTTAATTGGTTTGGTTTGGTTTGCGACTTGTATTTTTAAACCCCGATTAGGAAGACCTAAGATCGATAGTATTATGGACCATATAATCAGAAATCGGGGACTTTCTCAAACCCATGTTGCGAGTCTCATTGGCTATAGGCATGTTCTAATTAAGACTAGAAATGCCAATGATTTTACTAAATCTTGGACCCAGAACAATCATGAAATTGAAGGAGCTCTTTTTTTAGAATTTATAAGCAATAGATTTTAATTTACAGGTTCACATTTTTCTTTTTCTGAGAGGACACTTCACATATATAGTTGATGTAATTGTCATTTCAACTGCTTCATTATACAGATGACATTTTCAAACTCCAATATATATACAGTCTACAAGTACTCCAATTCCTACGTAAAAAATGATTTTATGTTAGGAGTACTATACATAATACTATAGATAATATGATAAGAAAAAGAACAGGATGAGTTGTATTTTTTTGGAAAGAAGCGTGATAAGCATATATTAGCAAAAAGGTGTTGGTGACGTATCATTCGAACGATGATAGGATTGTTGCAAAGAAAATGTAGAAAGACTAATATTGCATCCATCAAAAGAGGTGGTGGCTCTTTTTCAAAAAAAAAAGAGGCGGTGGCTGGCTTCAAAATGCACTAGGCTGAATAAAATGTCCTATAAATTTACTACATTGTATGCATTCTAATATGGATGCATAAATCAATTTCTTCATTTCTTTGAGAATTTGCATTTCAAATTTTTTGAAGATGTTTATTTGTAAGAATGAATAGAGAATTTGCCAACTAGATGAATGCAAGTGACTGGCCAAAAAAAAAAAGTATGCATGTAATCGTATGTATCAAAATCTAAATTTACATTACCATTCATGTTGTGATCCTCTACATTCTGTCTTTCTCCGGTCATCTAGCTAGCTGCATAATTTCGTAAATGCGCTTCTGTTGAATGTACGTATCTCCACACCAATGCTCAAATCCAAAAACTGATTTTTACAATATACATAACTAATTTACTTCCATGATTTTGCTAGGCTAATCCTAAAACTGTTGATGCTTTTGTACAAGAAGTTAAACTCGAAAGTCGAAACACTCGTATTCTTTTTTTCTCTGCTCAGTTTTGTGAAGTCTATAAATGTAATGCATGTTTTTTCACAAATTGTTACATGTATGTCAACCAAAAGTCCCAAGGCTAGTGGATCATATTCAAAAAACTTGAAGCATTATGCATGCTGCATGCATCTTCTCACGGAAGATCATGTTTCCAACATACATGCATGTTTGCTGCGTGCGGACTTGAGATTTTTCTTCTCCGGTGTTGAAAAAATTTGGGGCCTTCTTTTCAACTGTCGTTCGAGTATAAAACTTCAAAATTAAAAAAATAAAATATTTTAATAGTAGAATAATCAAAAATCAACTCGTAAACAATAAAACCCATTAATATAAAAAGAATTGTGCTTTTTTTTATTTACTTGTAATTTTTTTTACTAGCATATATTTACAAGTATAATATTTTTTGTCAGCATCGTGGGGCCCTGAAAGGTTTACCGTTATCGTGAGACTCGGTGCGGTCGCAACTTGCACCCCTCGGAGCCACCCCTGCATGTTTGTGATTGATGCGCCATTAAATACTAGTACTACTAAATAGTACTCCCGCCGTTCCTAAATAAGTGTCCACTATTTCATATTTGACTGTCTCAAAACAAATGTCCGCTTTCCTAATTTATCAATAAAAAAATGATAAAAGTATTATAATATCTTCAAATATTGTAATGAATACATTTCAAAAATTAACAATAATAATTATGTAATTTAAATTATGACTATATTTGTAACTTTCTTAATACAATTAATAATAGCTCTTAATATTTATCGAAATATATGGAGGACACTTAAAAAGGGACGGAGGGAGTAGATTAACATAACACAATTTAATTAATCGTGAGATCTATTGAAGAGTAAATTAATTGTTGCCTTATTCAACCGCAAATGAGTCATAGCTTTCTTTAATGAAATTGGTGCTAAACTGATTTCTATATTTAGCTGATATATCTTATAATTTGTGATCAACTACTTACTCCTTTAATTTTCAGAAAATAACAGATCCTTCTAGTTTTCATAACTAGACTCTTGTTAGAAAAAAAAAGAAAAAAAAGTCTTGTTGAATAAGATTTTGGAAGAACTGATCAAGCTCATACGTCGGACTAGTAAACGTTTAATTAGTCTTTTTATAAAAATGTTGGTGAATTGGTACAACAACTCTGTATTATAGAAAAAGATAATGAAAATTAACTTTATATTATGAGAGCATCCACGGTACCTATGTTCTGGTCAGAGGCGAAACCAAGATGCTTTTTTTAATGGAGTCGTCGTGTAAAAAATATGTCAAATTAAAAGATAAAATAAATAAGATTTAATACAAAAATAAATAAAAAAATTATATGTTTAACATAGTATAAAATATATATCAAGTTAATACAAAGGGTATTGGGTAATAAAATAATTATTTTAGTAATACAATGGTTATTTACTAAATATGTTAATTTCAAGATAAAAAACTGAAAATTTTAGAAAAAAAGTTAAAAAAACAGAAAATTTTAGAAAAAAACAGCTAACATGATTAGAACTCTTAACCTTCCATTACGTTAAAACCAATTTTATCATTACATCAACAACTTTTTGTTTAATTAGGGGGTCATCAATGTATATCTTAAATAAATTTAAATTACACATAAAATAAATAAATTGAAAATTGCCGTCAAGATGGACACGGTCACCTAACCACCCTTGGGTTCGCCTCTATTCTATTATGTACTTCGATTCTCCTACAACTTCTTTAAATTTGAGGATAAGATGTCATTTTATTAGTTTTAAGGTATCATTTCCAATTATACAAAATATATCTAATTAATATCTTCCTTACATAGTATTTTTTCCAATATTTAATTTCTTTCTCTCGTACCACAATGATTATATAAAAAGCACAATATACATACACACAGATTAAAGAAAAAACTAAAACATAATATTATATGTAAAACGCAATTTATCATATTTACGAAGAATGGGGCTAAGTAAAGTTTAGTTAAATTACACAATTTAGTTAAATTACCCAATTTAAAAATATTATAATTAGGCAATATGACCATAATTAAATTTATATACAAGTGATATTTATTTGTAAGAATAACGACAGAGCACAATGAGGATTTGTAAAAAGTGAGCAGGGCAGATAGATATCATTCTAATGATTAATGGTAATGAGTGAGATAGACTCGCTCAGACTCTCGGTATAGCAGTTTTCAATATAAATTTAGAAAAAAAAATTCATCCTGAAATTTAAGTGTCTGCTATCCGACCCTATATTTAAAAATAGATCATTAACTTTTTTTTAATATTTTTAATTAAAATTTAATTTTAGGGTAATATTGATCAGTACTATTGATCAATTTTATTTTTGATTTTAGTTTTCAGTTTTTAGATTATAATTTTATTAATTAAAATATTCTATAGCTTATTTCTCACTTGATGTTGCTAAGTTTTTTGTAAGACGACAAAAGAGGTTGTCATCTTTTAAGAAAAGGAGGGCACTCGGAAAGTCTACTCACAAAAATATAAAAGGGTAAAGAACTCTTTATTATACTTGTTGTTTTTTTTTTTTTTTTTGGATTTATCACAAATGGTGAAACAATACTTAAAAACTATTTCTCTACCACATTCGAGGATAGAGATCAAACTCATCTAAGGGTCCAAAAGTTGTGTCTATAAATTCCAAATCTTTATCTTCAAAGAGACCATTTTACACACTTTCTTGTGGAAAAAAAAATGTCAAATAAACTATGAAAAATAAAAAATATTTATGAGCTTCTTGTTTAAATTACATGTAAGCCCAAAAAACTCAAATACTAAATATCAAATTTTCTTACAAAATAAACGGAGCATAAATTAGAGCCTAAGAAAAACATGGGAAGGGAGTGTAATCTGTTAAAAAGGCAATAAATTGTTGTAAATAACATAAATAAGTGAAACCGCCCAAGTGTAAGCATCTACGAGTGCGATGGGGATAACGATATTGATAAACATTCAGGATAATTCTCGGCTAACTGGTATACTTGATATAAGATTATAAACCAAATGAGAACTAGTTACTTCATCAAAATAACTACCAAGATTAAAATTCCTCACCCATAACTTGTCGCCAAATGAATCACGAGCCGCGACAACCATGTATTTATAAGAACCGAGCTTAGGAAGGGAGTGTAAAATATTAAAAAAGCAATAAATTGTTGCAAATAACATGACTATGTGAAATTAGCTAGGTGTAAACATCTATGAACGCGATGGGCCAAACGACATTGACAAACATTCTAAACAACATTATGGATAAAATTAGATTTTTAGACTAAAAATCTGGTTTTCAAAAGCTAAATAATTTGATTATTCAAACACTAAAAAAATTAATGTCTAAAATTCAAAAACCAGCTCAAAAAATATGTTGCCAATGGACCCTTTATCATGAAAATTAAAACGAGAACAAAAAAGAAGAAGCTAAAAATGCAATAAAGCAAAAGAAAACAAAGGTCCTGTTTCTAAATCCGTAAAGTGCAATGTTATCATCATATGTTGCAATATTTGTTTAGAAGAATAATAAATTGTTAAATAACAAAAAATGAAATTCCGTTGCCGGGACTTGAACCCGGGTCTCTCGGGTGAGAGCCGAGTATCCTGACCAACTAGACTACAACGGATTTGTCATTTTATTTACACTAAAATTATTTATAAACAGTAAATATCTCACTACAGACATGGTTTAAACTTTGGCCGACTAATAAAAAATAAAATCCGCAATCCACAAACATAAAATGAATACATATATACATATACATACATACTTATGTATACGTGACTCTCTCATATCAGGTACTTCTTAATTTCACATTTTTTTATATAAAAAAAATTAGCTCCACACAATAATGTTTTAAATAGCGCTATCGCTAACGTAGCGAGAGAAACGCTAAAAACGCAAATAGCGTTTTGCGGTGTAATTTTTGTTTGCCATAATTGTACAGAAAGAAAGAAAGAAAGAAAATATATTGTACTTGTTTGGCTAGGTTGAGAAAGAAAAAGACATAATTGTACTTGTTTGGCTAGGCTGAGAAAATATAGTTGGTTATTTACTGGGTATATGTTACATACTTGAGACTTACAGTACATATATTGTAATGGTTCTGGAAAATGTAAATAACGATGTACCATGTTATACACCGGGCATGTGTTTCTCTGTATGGTATTTATTGATATATTGTTATTGTGTTACTGGTGTATTATTACTTCTGATTAATGAAACTCAAAAGGACATATATAAGGAGCATTTCTGAATGTGATTTGGTATTTCAAGCTTCAAATTCATGAATGTCTATGATCCGCAGACGTGACTGTATTATGTGGACCGACAATAAGTTGAGCTTTATAAGAACTTATTTTGCCAAGAGGATATTCGGAAATCCAATTTAAATAAATTTCTTAAGTATTTGTGTCGAAATTCTCTCTCTTGTTTCTTCACTTCCATGCCTTCTTTTTTTCTCTTTTTCTTCGAATGCCACTTTTTGAAACTTAGCTAGTCATGTAACCGAGTTTCATCAAACTTATCTTAGAATAATGTCCAGACGCTTACGGTTGAGTCGTCACCAAAAAGCGATAGGATATGGATATTCAAATTATTACTGCAATAGTTATTCATTGGCAAACTCGAAGCGGTTCTCTGTACTTAAATAAAATTCCCCACGTTGTGAGTAGGGGAATACTTTTTTTCCAATAATACTTCTAATAATATTTTCAAGCAAAAAAATATTTCATTCAGTTAGTTACAACTTACACACACATGTATAATGTATGGGATGTGCTATGCTCAAGTGCCCATTGCACAAAATGACAAATTAATTGTAATGTTATGGGGTACCAAAATTAGAATATAAAAATGTTTATACAATATTGAGTAATGTTTTAAGTGTGGCGAAATTGGTCGTATAACGCCTAATCGCCGTCTAGACACCGTCTAATTTACACCAAATCCGCTTAATCCGCATAATGTCTTAAACTTATAGGTTACGTCTAACGTCTAGGCACATCTTTTAGAACAGTAACTTTGAGTATGGTTTTGTTGTGGTAATATTTATTTTCTCAATATTCTACCAAGTTCAAAACTGATTCTTTCCCATCATGTATTAAATTTTGCCGGAGCGATTCCGGCAAACTTTTGGAAGAATTAAGTTATAGGTATTTTCTAATGTCACGTATAGTTTTCAAAAAATAATAATTGCATTTTTCTTGAAACCTACAGAATATGTAAACATGATATGCGTTGTGTAGGCATATAAAGCAAAGAACCTGGGGTAAAGTTTTCATTCACATACCATCATCACATTAACATTATATATCAAAAAAAATACCACCATAAAATAAGTAAATAACATAATGAAGCCAAGTATATGCATACCAAGGTTCAGAACCAACTCTGCCGCTTGTAGCCAAAAGAACCGCCATGTAAGCAATATGTCGCTACTGGAACCTATTCGTGAGGCTGTATTTCGCCTGATTAGGTTCTCTGCTCTCTCCAAGTCATTACCCGAACATGGTGTTAACAATAATAATAGTAGAAATTTTCAAACAGAAATAAGTAATTGTTACCATCGGCCAGAGGCCCACCATAGTGAATATGTGGCCGATTGCATTGAGTTTATCAACAAGTCGATTACCATCAGGGAGGAGGGTTGTCACTCTACTCCTAGTATTGACTCTGCACATGAGGTGACCTTTCCGGTGATGATTACATAACTCGCTTTATTTTAATTAATAATCAGCACAGTTTCTTAATTTGGAACAAAAAATGTGATGAACCGTAAGTTAGTTTGGTGGATGAGTTTATACTTTGCAACATTTAAATACTTTTTATTCCTGTTAATTATATTTTCTTCTTCTTCTTTTGTATTCTTCACTTCGGCATTTTGATTTATTTGAGCAGGGTGGCTTTTAGAATAGCCGTGTATTGTGTTCGATGTTTGCTGTGATGCCGTGAAGCTCTTCGAACGGTAATGTGGACATTCCCTTCTCACTAAGTTGTCAATACTTGTATATCGCCAATATTTTGAATAAAGATAGCTCGTAATGTTTATTTTGTTTTATTCTATTTACTTTCCAAATAAACCAACCTTTTACTTTCATCAACTCACTAGAATTTAGGCGAAACTGCATATTGGTAAATACAAGCTAGCATACTTGTTTATAAAAGAGAAAGGAGTTCAAAAGAGAATAATCTTAAGTATGAGTTTTTCCAAATTTAAATAATTGAGTGAGCTATTTGCTTGTAATTTACCACAGACATCAATAGTGACAGGGATTTTGGGTAATTAACACTCGATTCAAATGAATTTGGTACAGAATCAGACATGGAGTATTAATTAACCTAATAAAACAATACAATTACCCCATAATAGTTAATCCTGCAAGTATTGATAAATGGTTCCTGAAGAACACGTTAAAAGTTACACGATCCATTTAGACGAAAGGAGACGACACCCTCTCCGACTAGTATCATAATTTACTGCAACTGCATCTTTCTGTATTTTACATCTGCGAAACAAGAATGCATTTGTATATTGTCTATTACTATCATTCCTACCAGATCAAGTAAATCATAACCCAACTTATATAATACCAAAGGAAAGAAATCAGTGATAAAATGACTATTCAAACAAACCAATAACTAATATGTTCCTAGTGCAAACATAATTACAAACTTATGAAAATTTACCAAAATTATTGAAATATACATTTAAACCCAAAAATGACAATCCAGACAAACCAATGACTACATTTGTTAAAATACTAAAATCAAACCATAAAAGTCAATCCACAACATATCTACTGCAGGTAAACTACAACGTTCACATAATTTAAGCTATCATGTTTTGTAAACTACCATTGCTAAAACCAAAAAGAAAAAAAACAGAAGATATTAAACAGAAAAATTTCAGTTTAAAAATCTTACTTAAAAAAATAAAAAATAAATCCACACACACATAAGCAGCATAGTTCTATTTATTTAAAAATAGAAGAAACGCATGGGGAAAGAGAAGTAAATCAATGGCAAGTACAGTTTAGCCAAACAAGCACTAGACAGTTGCACTATAGTAGAATCTGACCACTCTATTTGCAAACTTTATCTCTCCTTTCACAGCCACCGCCTGCACCTTGAGCTTCTTCACGGGGTCTTTTCATTCCGACATTATTGGCTTGCTGGCGTACATCATTTTCAGCACTAGTAACCTTCATAGGGTTTCGACAATGAGAACACATGACGATTTTGTCCATATGTACTTTAAGATGCTCTTGAGGTTTGTGGCATTTTTTGCAAGTAGCCAAGAAGGTGTTATAAATCATAGCCTCAGGAGGCCTTGGAGAACAAAGCTTAGGAATAAAATTATTCCCCAAAATGCGTTTCTGACAATAAATGCAAATGATGGTCGTCTTCAGATATCTATTGAGATGCTCTTGAGGTGTTTTGCAATGGCTGCAACAAGCTACGAATGTATCATGACTCGTATGGCACCTTTGGCAAATAGCCTGAGGAAGTACAACGGTGTTCGATGGTTGTGGCCCAACATTATTACAGCTTGATGATGATGATGACCCGGTTTTGTTCGTATACATATTACTACTAATAACATAACTTGTCCTCCTTTGATCATATGCCTCTCTCTTAGCTTTATCAGACAATAATTCCCAGGCTTCCGAGACAATTTTATAGCAAAAGTTAGCTCCAAAGCTCACGTTGTTACCAGGATGAAGCAACAAAGCAATTTTACAGTATTGTTTCATAATAGTCTCATCATCAGCAGTGGGGGCTACACCTAACACACCGTAAAAGTCAACTTCTAAACAGCTACCAACCTTTTTTTCTGCAGATGCATAAACATCGATTGTCGCCATCAGTTGGGAGAGGCCATACATCCCAGGATACAAGGCGTGTGCCTTTAGGGAAAATTTCTTTGCACTGGATAAATCACCATTCATGAGCCTTTGCTCGGAAATTACTTTCGCCTTGCTGGCTTCTTCAAGGGCTATTTTCCTTACGGCATTATCATCATTTTCAACAGTAGGAAGTTTAAAAGGTTTTCGACAGTGAGAGCACGTGACGATCTTGTCCATGTGTACTTTAAGATGCTCTTGAGGTGTGCGGCATTTTTGGCAAGTAGTCAAGAAGGTTTTACCAATAATAACCGCAGGAGACACCGGTGTTGGTTCCCCTAGACAACATAACTTATGAAAATATACAACCGCCGTAAAAAGACGCTTACAATGAAAACAACTGATGGTCGTATCCTGATATCTAATAAGATGCTCTTGACGTGTTCTGCAACGATTGCACCTAGTCACAAAGGTATCATGAGGCGTGTCGCATACTATGCAAGCAACCTGAAAAGAGAAACTGGTTTTCGATGGATCTCGTTTCATATAATTCCCACTTGATGATGATGATGACTTGTTATTCTTTGTAGATATATTACTACTACGAACATTGCTTATCCTCCTTTGATCGTATGAGCATCTCTTAGCCTTATCAGACAATAAACTCCAGGCTTCTGAGACGAGTTTAAAGGCACCCTCAGCTCCAGTGCAGTTGTTTTTATCAGGGTGAACCATCAAAGACATTTTACGATATTGTTTCTTAATAGTCATACCATCAGCAGTGGGGGTTACACCTAATACTCCGTACCAATCCACTTCACCACTTTGACCAACCTTTTTTTCTGCAGCTATAAAAACATCGATTGTCGTCATCAGTTGGGAGAGACCGTCCATCCCAGGATAAAGGGTTCGTGCCTTTAAGGCAAATTTCTTCGCACCAGAAAAATCATTTTTAGTCAACTTTTGCTCGGAAATTACTCTGGCCTTGCTGGCTTCGTCTTTATTGCATTCCATGGCTAAAAATCGTATAGTTTATTTAAACGCTTGGTAGGCTCAGAACTGTGTTTAGAAAACTCCAGAAAGAGCTACGCCAGAAACATCCGTGGCTACAACATAACGTCACTCGAACTCTAGCAACAACAACAACAAAAAAGGGTCACAATTCAAATGAATATCAATTGATTCAGACGGAACTATTAAGCTGGAAGAAACATACAATTTGCGCAAAGAAATAGTCAAAAGTGATAGAATTCATCCCAAATCCAGAAGCACACATGCAAGTAAAACTTTGAAGTTGAAAAGATCACTTCAATTTCCAAAATCTCACAAATATTCTACCACATCAAACTTCACATATAGGCCTCGTTTGTTTGAGGTTGTAATGGGGTGTGATTAGGATGGATGGTATTAGAAATACCGTCGGGCCCACAAATACCGCGTTTGGTACGAAAAGTGGAGGCGGGACTATTAGTAACATGGGATTAGAAATGATGAGAAATTGGGGTATTTGGAGTAATAGGGGGTGTGGTATTGGGAAATTGGGGTATTTGGAGTAAGGGGGGTGTGGTATATATATAATAAAATCATATGTATATATATATATATATATGTGTGTGTGTGTATTTTGCAAGTTTATTTATTATGGATATAAATGTAAATTTGTAAAATAGTCCAACCCCAATAAAAAGCAAACAAGATATTTCATGTCTATAATGTTAATCCGGCCTTCATTTATTATCCCGCCATAGTCCGAAGGTATTGCTAGTCCCATTACTACTAATACCGCAACCAAACGAGGCCTATACAGTCAATTAATGGCTGGAAATGATTGATGTTGTCATAAGAAAGACTAACGGAATTGGTTGGTAAGTTTCAGAATTTAGAAGCATAAGTTAGAATGAAAACTTCACATAAACACAGAACCAAAAGCAAAAGCTTCTACAAAAGTATTAGATAGTTATATTTAACAAGCTTGGCTCGCATTCAACCAGGCAAAAGCTACAATCATTAATAAAGATAGAGACTGCAAGGGCTTGTTTGGTACAGACGAGAATAGAATGAAAGGGGGGTTTCCACTGTAAAAATAAAAAGAGCTTTAATTACGATAATATTAAGAAAGCGTATTGATGTTAGTTAGATTCCGTGTAATGTTAAATTACCATGAACAAATGGGGCTTGTAAAAGATAAATACTTAAAACAGGTAATGATTACACAATTAAAAGCAACCAATTTGCTGCAGCTTATAATGACATCAGCTTAAAAAGCCAAACAAGGCCTAAATTTATCAATTTAGGCTCACAACATAAAATGATCTGTTATTGAAGACTAACAGAAAATAAGACATCCTTTATTTTTCCTTCTATTTCTTATTAATTTATGTGTGTGTGTGAGAGAGAGAGAGAGATTACCAGAGGTGAAAATCGGATGAGAGAGAAGTTTCTGGAGACTGATTAATTCACATCCTCCTATTTTATTTTTATACGTAAATAAGACAAATGAGAAAAATACCATATTTTTTAATCTTCTGTATATTATAAAACACTCTAAAGCTATAACGGAAGTTATGTTAGATATTGTCTCAATTTGGTCCTAAAAATAATAATGCTATTAACATGTTATGAGTCATTTGGTGATAACCCATAAAATGACACAATGCGACATCACTCCCATTATAAAAGTTTGTCTATATATATTGATACAATCTTGTACTTTTAGCCATGAATAAGAAGAAAAATAAAATAGTGTACTAGTGTATTATACCCATATCAAACCTAATTAGTTTGATTTGTTAATCTCTATACTATTACTGTATTATAAAATTCAATATATCGAATCTTCGCTATGCCAAACTATTCGGTTAGTTCGTTTCGTTTTCGTTTTTATACCAAACTTTAGAATTTACAAATGATGATATAAAAATGATGCGTTTTGAGAAAAAAAACATATATAATGTAAAGTTTTAAAAGTAATAGATTAAAAATGTATATTTATTTGTATTATTGTTACATTACTAGTTTCATTTCATAAAATAGTAAGTAAATATTAGAAATAAAAGAAAATATTATGAGTATTCACTATAAAAAATTAATAAAAACATCAATGATAAATATTACTATCTTAATAAATGTATAGTATTCTAGTTTATTTACACACACACATATATATATATATATATATTTTAATATTTCGGTTTGAATCGGTAGTATACCGAACTCACCAAACAAATACCGAAACCGATAAAAAAGGCCACCCCTAAGTGTATTACCCATAATTATACTCTTTCTATTTTACCACCTTTATATATATAAAATATAAAATATAATGATATTTCATGTGGAATAGGACTCAACTCCAAAATGTTGAGACGCCGAAGCACGTTATATCTCGTGTTCATTTTATACTTACGTTTTTAATACTTATATTATAGACCTATTAGTGCTTTTTTATAACATACCAAAGTTTTTTTTGGACGATACGACAAGATTATTAGCGACGGTTTTTGTGACGGCTTTGTTACAGTTTAGTCAATTTGTGACAAATTTGTAACAGCTTTTTAAATTAGTGACAGACTTGTGACAACTTTTGACTCTTATTAAATCAAATATTATTTTGTAATGTATACTCTTTCTATTTTACCACCTTTATATATATATAATATAAAATATAATGATATTTCATGTGGAATAGGACTCAACTCCAAAACGTGGAGACGCCGAATCACGTTATATCTCGTGTTCATTTTATACTTACGTTTTTAATATTTATATTATATTATTGACCTATTAGTGCTGTTTTTATAACATACCAAAGTTTTTTTTGGACGATACGACAAGATTACTTATAACGTGAGCATGGTTTTGTTCGTGGTAATATTTTCTCAATATTCTCCCAAATTCAAAACCGATTTTGTGCGATTTCTTGCAACAAATTCCACAAAAACTTTAAAAATCAAACCAACACTATTAGTACGACTCACACTACACACACAAAAGACTTTAAAAACAAAAACCGAAAAATCCCTCCAAGTTATGGTAAAAGACTTTAAAATTCCATAAAATCCCAATAAAGTAAGTGGGGGGTGGGGGAATTAAAAGTCCAGAAAATTTTAAAAAGTCTAAAAAATCATTGGAAAAATGGTAAAAATGTTTTAAAATCATAAAATTAAAACACTAAAAAATCATTTTGACCCTTTTTAGAAAGTCAAATGATAAAATACAAATGTTCTAAAGTAAATAGTCTTGACTCATCTGGAATGTTCTAACTAGTCGAACGACTTTAGACAACAAAATACACTTGACAATGACGCAAAGTAACATCATTTGGTCATTGAAAATAGCCTACGGTCGGTACAAAATGTTGGGTACGTTGTAAATAAACACAATAATTTCTACGGAAAAGAAATGGACAAATAAACAGAAAATGGTTTCCTCAAATATATAAATATCAATTACAAGATTTAACATAAAATAAAGTAAATGATACCGAAATGGACTAAAGTCCGAGACGAGGTAACTGCAAGCAGTTTTCCTTAAACGATATTTGCCCCGCCACCTCTGCTTCTGGCTAAATGGGGCACTTCGTTCCCAAGGTACAACGTCTATCACATGTGACTCGGCGGAAACGGCACCGAGCCACGGTCGGGCCGTTGGTGGTGCGGTTCTCTCTCTCTATATGTATGCATATGTGTTTTGTGTGTGATGTGTATATGATGTATGAAACTTGTCTTGAAAAAGTGTATTAAAAAATGGACCAAGACCATCATTTTTAATCATTTTCTTTGTAACTCATTTTACACTTAAAGGCACACATAAATGGGGAGAATGAATGGTTTTGTAACCACTAAATTAATAGCATTCACTTCATGAAAATTACTCATTTTCCAACAATCCCCCACATGAATGCGATTAAAACATGCAATGTGCAACTAAATGCAATCGAGAGAACCACGAGAATTCACTGCATAAGGACAGGTAGCGCGCGCCTTGAACCTGCCATAGTGATGTAAAATCTGATATACTACTATTGGGTAGCCTTAAAGCCTTGAACCCTTTAGCGTTTGTGCATACCAGGGTAATACTCACACAGTGTCCTCTCTACACCACTTACTAAGCCCTTTGGTTGTTGTCCATATTTGGCCCTGGACTGCCTTGGCAAATTCAACCGAGTGCTCTAGTGATTTAGCCCTAGATCATCACATAGTATCGGCCATACACACTCGTTATAGGTGATTTCAAGTCAAAGGTGTCCTGACTCACCCCACTTGACCTTCGAGATACTTGATTCATTAAGAGCCTCATGCTCACCCTTAAAATGGTACAGGTCTATCACTCTTTCATCATTGAAATGGGCTGAGAACTTATGTTCTCGAGTGCTTTGTTCGGTTACCCGCACAATTCAGTTTCCCATTGAACCCGAGACTGAAGTTTCCAGTTCAGGTTGGGTTACCTATGCGAAGGTTTCCAATTTATTGGGCTTCAAACCCCATTTCCCTCGATGATGCTCCGACTCCTCCACGAGTCAAGCTTTTTGTATATGGATCCGCATTATTATCCTTAGACCTTGCAAAGTCTATGGATACCACAATTTTTGCTAGCAATTCCTCTTACGGATTTGTGTCCCCGACGAATATGTCATGACTTTGTCGGGACTTTCCATTATACAAATTATTCTGATCCCGTTTAATAACTGACTGACTGCAGCAGTGCACGTTTATTGCGGGAACAGATTTTGGCCACTTGGAATACCTTCCAAGACTTCTCAGCCAATCTGCCTTTTCTGTAGCTTGATTCAACGTTATGAATTCTAACTCTACAGTTTCTCCAACTATGCAGGTCTATTTTACAGACCTCCATAAGACTGTAACCTCTTTAAGTACAAACATATCCACTAATGGACCTTGTACTGTTAAAGTTCGAGATACACTTGGTATCTAAAATACCCTCCAAACATTTTGGACATCTCGTATAATGCAGTTCATGATTGGAAATATACCTCATGTATCTGAGAAGCCTCATTGGCAAACTTACTGAGTCTGCTCACTGAGTTGGCTATAACTGGTCTAGTGCAGTTCTTGACGCACAAGAGACTACCTAAGATAAGTTAGGTGTTTGTTTTAGTCCATATAACGACTTAACAAGTTTTCGCACCTTGGCTTACTTTATACGGAACCACGACCCAATGGGTTGTTCCTAATTCTCTAGATCTCCATTTATAAAACACATGTTCTCATTAATTAATGATGCGTCCTTTTTATAGAGATTAGAGTATAGACATTAAAATTATCAAAACCGTCAGCTTTACTTAAAGTAATTGACTTTATTTCTCACGTGCCTATCAACCTCATTGTTGATGGCATCTTCCCATATACACATTATATGGATAATAGTGATTATTTCAATGTCGTCGATTCACCTTCACTCATGAAGGTCAAGGGACAAAGGAAGTTTCATTCCTTACCCTTTTATCATGCCGAGACATTTCATCTTCCTTACAAGATTCACTTTTCGCACTTTCCAGCACCGTTTGAGTGTTCACTTGTCTTGGGTAGCGTAATGCTTTGAACCCTCAACGTATTGGTCACACTCGCCAGGCGTTAGAGTTTTGTGGAAAACTTCTCTTTTTAGAAAGTATGCTTCTCGGGCATAGAACAATGTTCTATATGCACTTTAAAGCCATCTGCCTTATGCACTAGAAACCGATCAGCGCTATATTTTGTGCCTATCCGAAGAACACACAATCTACTGTTTTTCGATCCTATCCAAATCCTTCAAGGAACAAGATTGAGACATTTCTTAGGTAGCACCAAACTTTCACGAACTTATAGTCAGGCACCATGCCTTCTATAATTCTGGCTGTTTGGTCCAACTTCCTAAGCGATAGTTTGTTCAACACATAGCTTGCGGAAAGCTCACTTCCCGTACAAATTCAGAGTTTAATCCTGAACTTATCAACATGATAATCATCGTTTAAGAACTACATTTTGCTCGAGAGCATAATAAGTCGTTCTTTAACGATTGGTGTCATTCCATCAACACAATTATGTGAACGGTGTCTCATATTCACCGTTTCAATCACACTGATCATGTATTCATATCCATGTGAATATACTATTTCGGAACTAGTTAGACAATTTCTAACACTTCCAAAAATAGTCTATCATTTAATGATTAACACTTAATCATTGGATTAAAGTTGGTAGATTAACATAACAGAACACCCATGATTAAACATGTTTTCTGACAAGCCTTAATCCTCAACAATAGAATTCATGCATTCATTCTTACTTGAATGAATATCTCGACTGATTTATCTTTACTTCTCATCAAGTAGACATATCAGTGTTTAATACATCCATCAATAAATTGAGAAAATATCTTTTAAACCCTTCTTGGTTTTGCACTCATCTCAAATGCATCGAACCATTTGGTTATGTACTCCGTTCGAAAATTTCGAACTGAAGACTTATCAATACATTGCTTCAAACACAAACTCATATTTGTGTTTCAATTTAAATAATAGATTTAGAAAAATAAAACATTTAATCTTTTATATTTTCATCACCTACTATATCATGTCAAATCAGTGACTTGGTTGAATAATTCAACATGTCATTATTGACCACAAGAGTATCGACTAAAATGCTCATTTTGAACAAATAGTCACTCATGTATTGCCACAAACAAGCAAGCTTATCACAATTTGATCATAGTGTTTTGCCTACCGAAAGGCTACTGCCCTTTAGGTTTCAAAACCACTAGTCATGATTCAAATTTGTATGCTTGCACTTGTTAGTGGATTTTCAAACATTTAAAACGTTTTCACACATTAACTCCCCCACAGTTCGTGCATTCTCTTTGTCCTCACTTAGGACATGCACACTGTCACGGAGAAACTCAATCGATTTTAATGTGGTAAATGAAACGATATCATTTATTTCAGACGTTTTAAGTCCATACCACTGAACCGTTAGGTTTTCTCCCACTTGCCCGTAGGCGCTTTGGGTCACGTTTAGATTCTTGATCTACATGATCAACGGGTAACCCCCACATTTGTGAGACCCTCGAGTTTCTTCCCCAATAATAGTAATATAATATTACTAAATTATTATTCTCAATAATAGCAAGCTCAACATATTCACAATATGTTTTACTAACAAATTAATAATATGTTATTTCAACAAATTATTAAATGTTTTTCCAACAAATAAATAAGATGTTAATTTCAACAAATTATTAAATGTTCTTTCAGCAAATTAATAAGATAATATTTCAACAAATAATAAATTAGCCGATATTTGTTTATTATTAAAATAAAACTCAACAGCCATTTATAATTTGTTTAATCATCAAATTATTTGCTCTTGGATGAACAAAGTTGGTTATTAAATAACCTTTCATCCCAATAAGTAACCGACTCGTCATTGCAATTCGTAGTTAGCTAATAAAGCTCTCCATAAATGTCAACAATAACTGTCGTTATAGTAATTTATAACTCTCCAAATTAAATTGCGATTAATCACAATTAATAAGAAGTTATAAATACTCGTCATTAGTCTCATTAATGATTACCGTTACAAATTTTGTAACCCTCCAAATTAAATTGCAATAAATCACAATTAATAAGGACACCAACCATTATATCACCACATTAGTGTTTTTTAATAATGGTGATTTCGAATTTGTAACCTCCGTCATTGATATGCACTCATGCAAAATTAATAAGAGTTACACCGGCACCCACAATGTTCTGGTCAGTTCCAGCACCCACTGTGTTTCGGACATTTCCCGCAGGAAACTGTTTGTTATCTCAAATAACAAACACGCACAATCTAATTTCGAAAAATGAAACTAAAACTCCTCCTTCGCAAACACCAAATTTCTATAACCACGCATGGTTTCAAGAAACTGATTTTGCAAGAGTATTCTAGTTCATTCCCGAGAAAGATTATCAAATTCTGAAAGATTTATTCAGCCGTAAACACCAGATAAATCTGATTTTACACAGAACAATCTCATAATTCAACCAGTTCTGTCGTAAGCCCCAAATTCTGAAAAATCAGAAAATGGTTTTACAAGAACTATTTCGAAGTCAGTTCTGTCGTAATCCCCAATTTAATGGTTTTTACTAGAACTGTTTCGAATAATCATCAATCCTCCAATTCCATGTAGAGATACATGTCTAGATAAAAAAAACTCATTGGAAATTGTTAGTAATTTTATTAAAAGGAAAATAATAAACATATTTAAATTACTAACAATATAAATATAACTAATGTAGTCTCTAACCAAATTACTCAGAAGTCAAGTTTCAACCGAACTATTCAGCACCCTGAATACATCCAATTACCATCACACTGAAACCCCACTGAGAAATTAACCAGGCAGTTTCGATTCGCTTGGCAAAGTTGGAATTGGAAGAAGAATCTAAGGTTGATGAAGCTCGAACAACAGCACGTAATAATAATAATATTAGAGTAAAACAATATTATTCGATTCTCTTTCATGGAACAAGTACCATACATCATCATCTTAATATTTTATCTCTTCTTTCTCTTTACACTACTACTACTACTGCTCAATCAATATACCTCTCCTCTTTTTAAAAAGGGTTATTTATTATTCTGTACTAGTAGTATTATAGATATTCTAAAATATTGAGTAGTAACAGTTGTACCAGTCACACCCTCTCTCTCCTGGTTATCTCCAAAAATAGGCTTGTCAATATTTTTCCATAAAGTAAGTTAAAAAATTAACACCAAACCGTGTATTTGTAATAACTATGATTAACCATTTAATCACCAAAATCATCACAAAATAAAATATAGATTTTCTCATAATAATCATATTCTCAAATAGCAACCAAACATGCTCGTATGTAAAGAATTAAAAATAGCAATAACCATATTACTAAACATACATACGATACAATACAAAAGATGCATGCACACATATTACACAAAACTCAAACGAGACGGTTTAAAACCGAAAATAAGGATTCTCACAAAACCCAAAAAAAGTAAAACCAAACGAAAAACGCTTTCAACAATTCAATCGAAAACACCAATTTCTTAAAACCAAAGTTTGTTAGAAAATAATTTTCCAAAGAATTGTGTTACCATGGAAATAATTTTCTGTAAATCCATACACCGAAATTATTGTATTAACGTACGAAACATAAAAAAATATCGTTTAAGATTGTTGGGTACGTTGTAAATAAACACAATAATTTCTACGGAAAAGAAATGGACAAATAAACAGAAAATGGTTTCCTCAAATATATAAATATCAATTACAAGATTTAACATAAAATAAAGTAAATGATACCGAAATGGACTAAAGTCCGAGACGAGGTAACTGCAAGCAGTTTCCCTTAAACGATATTTGCCCCGCCACCTCTGCTTCTGGCTAAATGGGGCACTTCGTTCCCAAGGTACAACGTCTATCACATGTGACTCGGCGGAAACGGCACCGAGCCACGGTCGGGCCGTTGGTGGTGCGGTTCTCTCTCTCTATATGTATCCATATGTGTTTTGTGTGTGATGTGTATATGATGTATGAAACTTGTCTTGAAAAAGTGTATTAAAAAATGGACCAAGACCATCATTTTTAATCATTTTTTTTGTAACTCATTTTACACTTAAAGGCACACATAAATGGGGAGAATGAATGGTTTTGTAACCACTAAATTAATAGCATTCACTTCATGAAAATTACTCATTTTCCAACACAAAACACGCCATGGTCATTAGAATAGTTTATGTATTGTAAACGTATTATATGTCATTTGAAAACAATCTATATAGTCATTAAAAAAAAGTATATGTCATTTTAAAATAATTAGGTTTTGTTGTTTTATAAATAGTTTATGGTGAAAACAGTCTAAAGAATAGTCTATGGTCGTTTTAGCTTTATAATGAATAGAGCGTGTTCAAAAAAATCAATGTTTATATTTGAAATGGTACAATTAGAACTATGAGTGAAAAATAGTTGTGTTCCAATAGGTCAACTATCAAGGCATTGTAATTTTATTACTTTTATCTTTACCTAGCTACCACACAAAAATGATCAAATAGACATATGTCGTTATGTAAAAATAACGATTAGGGCATGATGGTAAAGCTGCCCGCCACCAACTTCATAGCTCTCATTCGCCCGTTTCATCATCGTCATATATAGACTTCATATTACCGTCTATGACGGAAAGTCCGAAAGAGTTCTAAAGGGTTAGAAGTTGGATAGGGATAGGTGGATAAAGATATGCAAAATTATTATTTTTTACATTTTTATGGGTGGGAAAAATGAGGATGAAAGATATAAATCTTTCGTTGTCGCCATCAAATGACGTTGTCGTAGGCCAAGGTCATTGGGGAGGCAGAGAGAGATAGAGCAAGAAAGATATGACAGGTGAAAGGCATAATAACAGTCAGGCGAGGCGATTACATGATAGCGCGACGACGACCTTTATAATAATAGTATTTTCACTGGAATTTTGTTGAAATTTTGTTAGTGAGAGAAAATTATAAATACAAATGAATTAGAGTAACATTGTACGGTCAGCTTGAATGAAAACAAAGTTTTAACTACTATATATAGGAGTGAGCATAAACCGACCGAACCAAACCGATCCGGTTGAACCAAACCGAATCGATGAAAAGTCGAACCAAACTGATTAGGTGTTTGGTTTGGTTCTGTCTAAAAATTCAAAAAACAATTTAATTGGTTCGGTTTACGACTTTTGTATTTTTTAAACCGAACCGATTAACTAGAAACACATAAAAACATCATAAATAAATTTGTATAGATACTTTTTATACATATAATTTGTAATAATTATCAATTATTTGTTTGATATACATCTTAGACTCTTACTAGGTTAATCTATTTCAAATGATAATGAAGAATCTTTACTTTTTTGATTGACTTTTGTGACATTTGTTATAATAATGTACATTTCTTATGTTAGAAACCGACCGCCGATCTTTAAGTGGTTTGATTTGGTTAAGTAATTTGCTCTAAACCTAATCGAACCGAACCGATTAATTTTAGTTCGTTTGACTCGTAGTTTCACTAAAAACCGAACCGATCTTTGCTCACCCCTAACTATATATACACTGAAAATGATCTAAAACAAAAAATTGGTGCAATATTTGTTTTGTATAATACAATAATTTTCTAAATAACAAAAAAGAAAATTCCGTTGCCGGGACTTGAACCCGGGTCTCTCGGGTGAGAGCCGAGTATCCTGACCAACTAGACTACAACGGATTTATTATTTTTTTTATATATAGTCATATAATATAGCCGACTAATAAAAAATAAAATCCCCAATCCACAAATACATACATGTATACATACATATATGACACTTTCTCTCTCCCTCTCTTAATTTTCTCCTAAGAAAATTATCAGGTACTACTAAATTTTACTTTTTTTTTTTCCAATTCTTATTTTATTTCCTCATAATTTTGTTACTTTGTCATGTACTACTATTGTACTATCAAATAAAAGTTAAAGTGATATTTTTATTATTGTTGTTGTTTATTAATAGAACCAGTTTTTTTAGATACCCTTTTCAGTAGATATTTAATTTATGTTTATTTAAGATAGGGAAAGAAGAGACATTCATTTAGATTAAGAATTTTAGCTTTTTTAGTCAAAAAAAAAAAAAAAAAAAAGGAAAAGTTCAGGTTTTTAGTTTGCTAACTATAAACTAATACAGTAGAATTTCTAAGCTAAGCGGAAAAAAATCTGAGCTTAAAGTTGCAACCGAACACGTCCTTAGTATATGCTATGAAGCACAGGTACTTCAGAAATGGCAACGTACCCGTACCGGGTACTTACCCGCGTACTGGGTGGGTACTACATGGGTACTTACTTATTTAACAACAATATAATTGAATTAGAATATATACTTAGGTGTACACTTAAGATGCTCATATACAATAATAAGTTATCTTGAGGTATATATGAGACATTTAAATAGTGTTTTGAGTTATTTTCTCTATTGTTCTCTTTTTATTTCATTCGGAGGTTGTATAAATTACATTAAAAAATTTCCGTACCCGTACCGTTAAAATCTCAAAATCGACGTATTATCGTACCCGTATCGTACCGTACCCGTACCCGTACCCGTATAGGTGCTTCCGAGAGTATATGTAGTCGATTTCCCAGTCAGCTTGGAACCTCTTAGTTTTTTAAGTTTAAAAAAAAAGAATTTTTTTAGCTTGTAACCAATACAGTAAATTTCTTAAGCCAATCGAAAAATAGGCGAGCTTAAAGTTGCAATCAAACACGCTCTTAGTCTATGTGGTCAATTTCCTATTCAGCTTGAAACCTCTTAACTTTTTAAGTAAAATAAAAACAAAAAGAAAGAAAAGACTCGATTTTTAGTTTGCTAAGTAATGGTACAACTTTTGAGTCAATCGAAAAATAGCTAAGCTTAAAGTTGCAACCAAACACGCCCTTAGTCGATGTAGTCAATTTCTCATTCAGGGTGAAACCTCTAGTTTTTTAAGTAAAAAAAAAATGTCAAAAGAAACAAAAAACTCAAATTTAGCTTGCTAACCAATAACAGTACAGATTTTAAGCCAATCGAAAATAGCTGAGCTTAGAGTTGGGACCTTAGTCTATGTTGTAAATTTCCCATTCAGCTTGAAACCTCTTAGTTTTTTGAGTTAAAAGAAAAGAAAAAAAAAAGCTAAGAGAAAGAAAGACTCAATTTTTTTGTTTGCAAACCAATATAGTACAATTTCTGAGCCAATAGAAAATGGCTGAGCTTAAAGTTGCAACCAAACACGCCCTTACTCTATGTAGCCGATTTCTCATTCAGCTTGAAACCTCTAGCTTTTCGGGTGAAAAGAAAAATGTAAAAAGAAAGAAAAGGCTCAATATTTAGTTTGCTAACCAATACAATACAATTTTTAAGCCAATCGAAAAATAGCCGAGCTTAGAGTTGCAACCAAACACGCCCTTTGTCTTTGTAGTCGATTTCTCATTCAACTTGAGACCTCTAGCTTTTTGAGTTAAAAAAAAAGACTCAATTTTTAGTTTGCTAACCGATAATGCAGTACAAATTTTAAGCCAATCAAAAAATAGCTGAGCTTAAAGATACAACCAAACGCGTCCTTAGTCTCTGTTCTGGGCTATTTTAGAGCTAAATAAAAAAAGAAGATAAGATTAGGTTGGAGGAGTAACTGGTTAGGTCATCCAGAAGAAAGAACCTCAGTATTATCATTTGTCAGCACTGCTATCGAGAACACATTTTTTTCTTATAAAGGGATTGATTGGTTGCAGCTTTTAAGCTCGGTTTTTTTCCTTCTGTTTTTAACACAGAAGTTGAAATATATTTGTTGGCCATCTTGGAGCCAATTTTTATTAACCTTAGAAGTTTAATCAGCTTTTTATGTAAAAGTTGGAGTTAAAACAAGATTATAATATCATAATGGTTATACAAAACTATAACTATATTCACTCTTGAATACGACTATACGAGTCAGAAGTGAGATCTCATCAATCCCCAAGTTGAAATCACTGAACTTATATGTTTGTACGCATGGGAATAGTAGTAGACTATATTAACCGAACATGTAGTCATGGTTTCGAATGGATCTATATATATATATGTATATATGACATATTATTAACTTTCTATAATTTCCAATACGGCCATTACCCAAAGTAGGAGAGAGAGTTTTTCTCTCTCTTAAGTTTTCCATACGAGTTAATCTAATTGGAAATGAATGATATTAAAGGAAACCCGCTAGTTTCTTCTGTAGATGAGAAAATTATAAAGATGTGCCCAATTTAGATTTTTTAGTAGAAATAAAGATTGCATAGGTCTATAATACTGTCAAGATTAACAGTCGTCAGTTCCAATATAAACCGGAGAAAAAGAACTTAACTCGTAGAATCACTTATGCCGTGGTCAAATAATCATGACCTTGATCACTGATGTTTTAAAACTCCCATACATTTATAGAACTGAGATCTTAGGAAATATTATTTTAACAAGTTTTTAATTTACTGATGCAAAAAACTCATTCAGCGGTTTGCTAGCAGCAACCTAGTACTTTGTCACTTATCGAAGTTTACTGTTGGGATTTTTTATCTGTAGCTGCTAATATAAGATGACTTTGTATGGACTGACTGTCACCCCACCAAGTTACTGCTTTAACTTACGCACACATGTCCGTGGTTCATTTTCTAAACAAGTTTCGGTTTTTGCGTGTCTTGGGAAATCAGCAAAGATACCTCATGTGCAAAGGTATTACTGGATCTTTTTTGCAATTATTTTTGCCATCGTTCTTTCTTATTTTGTGTTTTTTATTCCATGAAATAATTGAAAAAATTTCACTGACAATTTTCTGTAGAATTTCGTGTCCTAGTTTGAGTCGAGTATGCACGAGAAGAAATCTCTCTGTTAAGTGTGCCATGGATGCTTCTTTTGGTGACACTTCAAATGGCTCATCTGGTAAGTAAATTCCTCTTTTTGGTTGATCGAAATTTGTTTTTGTTCTGTGAGAAATTTGATTAAACTTGCCCACACACTTATCAAATTTAAAAGAACATTTTTCTATTTCTTTCTCTACACATCATTTTAGTGCCATGTATATATGGCTTCACATGGTGTGTAGTTATTTCTGTTTGGGTTGTTTGAGTTTATTGGCTTTAGGTATTACCATGTAGCTGATTTAGTAGATATGTTTGATGCATATGAAATCTGAACTATAAAACTTGAGTCTACTTATGTTTGCCTGTAGCTGGATTATAAATTTGATGATACTTCAATTAATTTTAGTGCTCAAGCTTTCTTAAACGTGTGCTTCTGCAGCTATTTTTCCGAGGATTAATGTAAAAGATCCATACAAACGACTTGGTATTAGTAGTGAAGCTTCGGAAGATGAGATACAAGGTGCTAGAAATTTCTTAATTCAAAGATATGGAGGGCACCAGCCAAGTGTAGATGCAATTGAATCGGCACATGACAAAATCATCATGCGCACATTTTATGATAGGAAAAATCCAAAAATTGATATCAAGAAAAAGGTAAAGGCAATGTCTGAAAACCGTGTTGTACAGTTTGTCACAAGTCGGTTTCAAACTCCATCGACTAAATTCATTATAAAAACTTCGCTGGCTTTTGTTATACTTGGCGCTCTCACTGTTCTTTTTCCCACTGAAGAAGGGCCTACACTCCAAGTAGCTATTTCTCTCATAGCCACCTTGTACTTCATTCATGACCGATTGAAGAGCAAACTGAGAACTTTTCTTTACGGGTAAGATTTTAATTGCATATGTGTGTGTGTGTGTGGAGAGAGAGAGAGAAAGGAGGGACGGAGGGGGTGTGGGATACTACTGTTGTACCGCAACTTATCAGCTTTTAACGTTTACTTCACTTCACTAAGACCTCTACATAAATTTTCAAAATCATGATAAAGCGGTGGTACAAATTTTAAAATTTACAATTGCAACTCAAATTTTTGTGTTAATTGTTTGATTATGCTGATGTAATGATCATCAATCTGACAGGAAATTGAACAAACAGTATGCCAACATCAAAACTTAACTTTTAAGCACTCATAAATTGTGATGTGTTGTAGGTGTACCAATTGTTCGATTTTGTGTAAATTGGTATATATGTTGTATTTGCTGATGGTCTGATGCTTTAATTCCCCAATTTTGTGTAGATTGCTTTCTGAACTAAGAATCTTGATAGTTTGTTTACAAAAGTGATATTTTACAATATTCAAAGCTTTTTACCTTTTAGATAAAATATTGAAGAGAATGTTGTCTAGTACCATCCCAGTATGAAACACTGCTATTGCTTGGAATTTTAATTTAAGAACTAAATCTGAAATTGTGATGCAGGACTGGAGCTTTTATTTTTTCATGGCTAATTGGGACATTCTTGATGGTGGCTGTGATCCCACCGATCCTAAAAGGGCATAGAAGTTTTGAAGTAACTACAGCACTGATCAGCTATGTGCTTCTGTGGGTTTCTTCTACTTACTTAAAATAAGGTTTTTCTATGAGACCCCATTACTTACCTTAGTGAAAATTACTACATCGGTTTCTTGTTTATCATGGCATGTACGTAGAGATCTTATTTTGTATTTCGACTTTTGACCAGTTACATTTCATCGGCAGGCTTAGCGTCTCTAGGTCGTTTTTGTTGTTGGGTGAAATACTTGGCTGCACATCGATATTGAATTTTTACTTATTGAAGAAGCTTTGTTGGCCGGCTCTTTTTCTTTTCTTGTAAAATTATTTTGGTAATCTGTGTACTTGCTACATTTTAGACCATAAACACCAGAGCTTTTATGTATGTTTCAAGGATGAAATTACAATATAATAACCGAAACTGTTTAGTACATTAGAAATTAAAGTTAATTACACCAAACTTTTAGACTATTGTAAGCTTCCATCAGAGAAAGGGCAAGAGGAAAAGACATAAAGGGCCACACAATGCATACAAAGTAAAACTGATTCTCAATATAAACACCAACTCAACCTATCTTTTCGAGGCCTCTTTTTTCCAGAATTTAGAAAGAGAAATTGAGCATATCCGTACTCAGACTCTCCATCATGATAGCCTCAATGGTCCCACCACAGTAGCTCGATCCAGTCTTTTTGTAGATTGTATTTTTGCTTCTTTTTAATGGACAGGATACTAGGGGTATCACCGGAACATTTTCGCAGTTACAGATTTCTATCATGTATCCATCTGGGTCATGGAAGAATACCTGGTCAATAGTGACCCCATCATCCTCTACTGTAGCAGTAACGTATGGTGTTTTCATCTCTTCCAATCTTTTTTTTACAAGTTTAACATCTGTACACTGTTCCAATATACATGAAATGAATAATTCCGTAGTCAGTATGATGGCGCAGTGGCTATTATAAATTTGTTTAGATATCTTTTGGTATTGCCGTTCTTTATTTTCCTTCGATAGAGGCATCTTGGGCAAATGGACTCTACTAGGCTTGTTTATAAGATAAAATCTTAGTAACCCTTCTCATTTCGAGAGTATCTAACAATTTGACAACAGTTTTTAGTCTTGAAAAGGTTCAGCATACCTTTACCTATACAATGGAGTGCGATAAATCATTGTATAGAAGCCTTGATAAAACCAATATCATAGGTGTTGTTTTTAGGCTGGACCAGACTAAGTTGCGTATTTACTTCCTTTGCATCTAAATCTCTTTCTATGTCAATTGAAAACCGTTGTTTAAGAAGACTTTGTTTAGTCGGTCGAGTATTTACTTCCTTTGCATCTTAGTTGAATTACCTGGAAAGATATGTGGTTATCCTTGGGGCTAATAAGCTTTTCTTCAATAATGTCATACTCTTCAACAGACTCGTCTTGAAGTAAGTGTATGCCGACTCCATAGTTGAATAGCCTGTTATTAAACAATTTAATTTAGACAGGAGAGGGGGAGAGAGAATTAGAGATAGGTAGTTTACCAAGCTCCATGGAAATTGAAGGAAGATGGGCGTCTGATAAGACGAAAGCCGAGGACATCTTCATAGAAACGGACTGAGGTCCAAACTGATCTTACTGTAATAGATACATGGTTTAGAGATAAGAGGGGTAGTGGTTCATTGTTACTGACAATAGCTGATTTTAGTGACATTTCTTCTATGTTTTACAAATTTTCTGTTGATGATTTTGTTTTGGTCATTTCATTTATAGAAGAGATGTTTGATTGCTTTACGAATGATAAACGCATTCTAGGAGTGGGTGAGAACTTTCCTGGCAAGTTCTTGCTTCGAATATGACAGACACATGTTCGCCTTTATGATTCTGCATACATAAGGTAGATGCAAGAACTCTAAAATCCAATATGGTACTTAAAGGTTATACAATGTTAGTTAAGTTTAGAACTTGGAAGAAGGAACAAACAAACTTAGTTTGTGTATATTTCTGTCTTTTATCAATGACAAAAATGGCAACATTACGTTTATTATTCAAACCATGTGCTCTATTTTACTATTTGAATGTCAACATGATGATGCATTTCGGTCCCCAAATCTTACCCATGGTTCTTCAACTTCAGTTTTCATTTTATTTTATTTGGTATGTGCGTGCTTTTGTTATTCTTTTAACCTTTTCAGTTGTGAATTGCTCATTCTAGCAACCTTTAAAAAGAGTACCTTAGTAAAGCACTGAACATCTCTATCCCAAATTTTTGCGCTAGATAGTAGTGTTTTCTCAGAATAAGTTAAAATTTAATTTTTGCTAAATAAAAAAAAACACCGTCACTCGTATCTATTTGGCAACCTTGACGACCTTATGAAGAAACAGGAGCCAACTGACTGATACAGTTAAGAAACTTCTACGACATTTCTTAGTTATAGTTATATATCCCTATTTCCCAGGCCTAACTAATTCATCATATCACTCGCTGTAAAAATTTAGCATACTGTTAATGCTTTCAAAGGAGTGGTTTGAATTCGACTCGAGAACTAATCATACGGCTGTAACCCATCTACACACGCCTTACCCTCTTTACACTTTCATGTATATACTATTTGTGAAAAGGAGTAAATACAACACTATAGCAAGGGTTTGTTCTCAGTAGACAGTAGTGTATAGAAGAGTGTACTGGGGGTGAGCAAACAATTACTTTCTATAGCCAGCAGCTACATTTCAATTGTGCTGTTCTCAAGCCTTTCTTTTAATTAAAAAATAATAAAAATATATCTAACTTCAAATATTTACTACCGTTACAAGTTACAACTAAAGAAAGCAAAACAAACCGAGCTAAAGATGAGCACCCCAGCTTACCAGGTTAAATACAAAAAACTAATAAATAAGCTGGGATTCGTACTAATATTTATGGCATGAATATCAGAAACCAGCAACACAAAACAAAAGTCTTCATACTGAATTAACAAGCAAGAAAGAAATCTTCTATTTGCACATTAAGAACCTACCAAGACTTCATCCGTTCTCATCAACATTGAAACGAGCAGCTAGCTTTCAGATTTCAAAAAATAAAATGAAAATACTTGTGGCACAATAACGAAGGGTATTTATACAAGCATGACAGGCAAAAGATGAATTCCTAAATCACACCAACCTGATGCTGATAAGTTGTAACAAATTTCATCTTTAAATTTGCCCAAAGCAAAACAGAATCCAATGTACCAAGCAAGCTTTTAATACAGCTTTATTGCAGGGATAAAATATCTCCCAATATATTAGTAGCTAACAACCAGCCTAGAAGTTACACACATAATGAAACTCTGGACAATCCAGAAGAATAAAAGAAACAAAATTTCAAACCACCTCCAATACTCGACCGTAAATGAACCCAAAGGGTGCAACTAAGGTTCGCTTTTCCGGAAGTCTATTCAGCTCTAGATTGGCCAGCACGAGACGAGAGGATAATTCCGACAATGAGTCCATACAAAGCCAGCGCCTCGGCGAAGATGAGGATAAGAATCATTCCAACAAAAAGTTTAGGCTGTTGAGCATTAGCCCTGCAGAATTACAAACCATCAGATGAAGATTTTAAGTGGACTAAACATGAGAACATAGTCTAAAGTCTCTGTTGGGGCAAAATGTTTTGATCCTTAACTTCTAAAAGATATAAGATGACGAGTGTATATGCAGGATAATACTTGATGCAGAATATTCATCACATTTCTAAAAGATATAAGATTTATTTTTCTCCAATCTGGACAAATGGTTCCTAGAATTCCAACAGAGATACACAAGAACTTGGTACATAAAAGATTCAGTTTCATTTTTGCCAAAGCCAACGACATTTCATGCAATAAGCGAAGAGAAAAACTTTTAAGGACAGGAAAAAAGTCACGCAACAACATTGTTATATGGAATTCCAGTTGAAACAAAAGAACTCAAGGCCACCTTTCATCTTTATAGATATCAAATATCAAGAACAGGTCAATTAGAAAGTACTACAAAACAGTATTTAAAATGTGAAATCAAGTGTCACCAAATACCAAAATGAGAGTACAAGAACCACATGACACAAATGCATAGCACCGTTCACCTTCACTTTCGTAAAAAAAAAAAAGGCCAATTATGAGTACTCAAAACTTGTGGAGAAGTAAGAAGATGACGTGTTGTCTCTAATAAGCTCATAGCTGGTTCTTACTAAAAAAGAATATCCAGTGGCATGGTTATCAGTGTCTTAAACATGAAAACACAGGAAGCATTTTTATAAATGCTTCACTTGAGCATAAACTTTATAGCGTAAATAGTTTTTTTAAGCATAAATAGGTGTAAGTTTTTTGACCTTTCTGCAAAGAGTTTTCCTGCCTAAACGAGTAAAACATGATCTTTGAAACAAGAAAATAAGATTGTAAGGACTTCTAGTGAAAATTCGTCACGGATTAAGTCATGACAATGATATCCCGCTAACTAACTGTATATTCAGTGATAGGACAAGTTAGCAATGTGAAACACATACTATAATTCTGACAAGTACATTGCAAATAAAAAGTAGTCACTAATCCCATGAGTAACTATAGGTGTATAAATTACGATTTTACATAATCTAGTTCACAAGCATTTGCGCCCTAAACTTATATGAAGGAGTAAGACCAAAAATCCTCATGATTGTAATTCAAATTTAAACTACTCTTGTCACATCAATATGAAATGCATTATTCTGCACGACTAACAAGTTCTCACAGAGTATTAAAATAGTCCTAGTTTTTTATGAGTAAATGCCACAAAATATCCCCGTGTTTTAAAAAGGTAGCAATATAGAAATTTATGGAAAGCAACACTATTTACCACACAAGTCATCTTCATTCTTCATTCTTCATTTCAGATGATTTCAAAGTATTTAGTTATTGAGTACTACAGACATCTGGGCTCATTTGGTTATAACTTAATTCTCATAGGATTTAAAAGAAACAAAAGCTGTAATTTTTGAAGAAGTTATACTTTTCTGCCTTGAAAGTATAAATAATGGAGTACAAAATTTTTCAGCATAGTATCAAAAGAACCTTCACATTCTACCATCGCAACACCATAAGTGAAATTCATGGTCATTTTTCAACTGAGTTAAGAAAATTGAACTCAGAAAATTGACGAGAGAGAAAGTACCTGACACCAGCATCACCGACGATCCCAATGGCCATACCAGCAGACAACCCCGCGAGGCCACAAGAGAGACCAGAAGAAAGGTGAGCATAGCCATCAAAGAGGTAATATGACTTGGCCTTGGGATTAATTCCAGTACTGATAATAACAGCTATAATGAGTCCATATATACCCAACACACCAGCCATAACCACTGGCACAATCGACTTCATAACCAGCTCCGGCCTCATCACACCCATGGATGCCACCCCTACACCGCTCTTAGCTGTTCCATACGCTGCTCCCATACCTATTTTTATAACCAAACAGATAACATCAGATTATACATTCAATCGTTAATTACGGTTTCGTACAACCGACTATTAAGATTAATCGATTTAGTACACCCAACTTACTGTCTTTTAACCTTAAATGTACAGCTGATTTATAAATCTAGAGTCTGAACTTGATCAACCTAACGAGCTGAATAATTTTGACGATTGAGAAATCTAAAATGTTAAGCTTTACACCTCAATAATTGGAAAAGTCATCCCTCCTTCTATTGCACAGTAATCACCTAGTAACTTGCCTGCTATCGAGTTTCTCTTCAGTTACATTAGGTTTTACAGTTTTACTTGATTTTGGATTTCAAAAGAACTTAATTAGGATATACTGAATTTAGCAGCTCATGAAGCTAGACTGCTAGTCATAGTTTGATCATAAATATGTTACCTGATATACCTAGTATTTGTGGTTAAAATAAAAAACCAAGGAGTAATTTTATACTTCACAGTAAATGTTTATAGTCGTAAGAATTTTTTATTTGTAACTGTGAATATCTGTCACCCCATACTATTGCATATCGTCACATGATAACCTGTCTGCTATCACGTGTCTTTTCAGCTACATTAAGTTTACAGTATACTTGATTTTGGATCTTAAAAGAATTTATAGTAGTTAATAAAAATAAAGTATTCGGTGATAATGAAAAAGTCACCCGATGTTGTTTCCCTTCATCACCTAGTACCTCGCTTTCTCACAATTGTCTTTTCAGCTTCCATAGGGTTTACTTAGTTTTAAATTTTACAAGATCAACTAATCAATGTGCTTATTATGATTAGGAAATATAAAGTTTAGCTTCTGGTAGAGCGACATGTGTGTCTACACCTTAAATGTATCAATTTGGGCCTGTTTGGCATCAACTTTTTGTTCAAAAAGCTGCTCAAAAAAATTAATGACTAATAAGCAAAAAGCTTGCTTCAAAAAATTCGTAGTGTTGTGTTTGGCACCACCTTAATTTTTTATTAATAACTTACAACTAAATTGAACTCATAAGTCATTTCTTTTTACCTTATTAGTGACTTCTAAAAGTACAAACAAACTGTATTAGAAGACTTCTATCTTAGGTAGATATCCGCCATTCAGCCTTTTTAACCCAAAAACTACATTTCTAAAAGCTACAAAGCTAGCAAACCAAACACCGCTTGTCTTTTTCCAATCCAATTAGCTAAGGATAAAAAAATAGTTCCAAACAGACACCCAGTTGATAAGTCTAATCAATAATTAATTATCGAGACCAATACTCAATGTGTTTCTTATTATTGTTTACACATTTACACTAAATATTTCCCAAGGAGGGAAAATTAATTAAAAGGGACCAACGGACCCAAAAGAAAGAACGACAGGTCAGTTAAAAATACAAAGAAATTAGAACGAGAAAACTGGGTTTGATAGTTTACAAGCACGTTTGGCAACACCTTTTTTTCTTAGTTTTTTCAGCTTTTGGGTCAAAACAGCTCAAAAGCAACGAAACTTGGAATTTACGGATTTTTTAGCCTTTTCACATTAAATTTTCCAAAAATAAAAACACTCCAATAAAACATGATTATATATCTACAACACACTTATAAGTCAAAATAAGTGAACCATGACTAATCAATAAAAATAAGTTATAAGTCGCTTATAAGCAAAAAAGGTACATATATATATCTATCTATCCATCTATCGATATACATATATATGATTTGGAATTTAAATAAAACTATGCTTAGAGCAGAAGACTAGACTGCGCGGTTTCTTTTCGCAAGTTTTTTTTTGAACAAAAAAGCTGATGCCAAACAGGCCCTAAGCAACAATAATCTCATCTAGTGAGTGAATAAGTTTTGAGTTGAGCTTATATCTATGAATTATATAAAAATAGATAAATGTAGCATAGTAAACATGAATTTAACCCTAAACCCATATTAACAAATAATAAAATAATTAAGAACAATAAGTGTTTCTAATTGAGCTTATATATAAGTAAATAAATAAGAATAGGGAATAGAAGATTAAAATGAGATGCTAACAGGAGAAAACTAAGGCAGCTGCGGCACCGAGAAAGCCGAAAAAAGGTGCGGTTTCATCGCCGCTGAAGTCCGTCATTTCTTTCTCTCCTTCGATTCTGGGTTTGTTTGTGCTCCAAAGAGAGATCCGATAAGATACTATATAATAACACTAGTATAAATTTTTATATATATATATATATATATATATATATATATATGTATATGTATGTATGTATGTAGATCCACATACGTTTATTGAGGAAGGTTCGCGCGTGGTGCCTACCTCCCTATCCACGCGCGTTGGGGTGCAAACTAAATATCATAATTATCAAAAATTATAAACCAAAACTTTTATTAAAAAAACATACAACTCTAATAAATAATAAATATATGTAATTGTATATTTGTATGTTTTGAAAATAAACTTTTAAGTGCTGTATATTTTGATAATATGTTTTGATTAATTATATGTTATGAGAATTTTCCCAATAAAAATATACTATAACTTGTTTTTATTAATAATGTTACTACAAAAAGATTGTTCTTGTCTTAAAGTTAACGATTTCCTTTTTTATTAGAACATAATTTATAAAAAATTGGTTTTTTCAAATTTATACTTCATCCGTCCCGAGATAAATGTCTTATTTTACTTTTTAGGACGTGCCAAAATAAGCGTACATTCTCATTTTTTAGTAAATTTTCTTTTTTTTATTTTTTAAAATATATTTTATTTTTAATTTAAACATATCAAAATTATAATTTAAACCTCACATTTTAAGTAAAAAATTGTTTTTGTTTGAAATTTTTAATTTTTTAATTTTTTTTTTTGTGTTTTAACCGAAATTGTTTCAAATCTTTAAATATCACGATTTTCGAAACATGACATTTATTTGGGAGTATAAGTTTAGGAATTTGATTGTTTATTTGGTATTTTAAAGATATATATAATAATTCAAAAAAAAAACATTATCAACTCATCTGACGGATTAGCTGGACCAATTAATCACTTTTGTTGTGATTCACAAACCAAATTTCATTAAATACACGATTGGTCCACGTATAATCTCTTGAGTAAGATTTTTTGATAGATATAGCAATGCTCTTCAAAAAAAATATAAACTTACTTTTTTCAACAAAAAAAAAATCAAGTTGCAAGTAATTAGAATCAAAGAAATGAAAAAAAAAAAAAACAATGATTGATAAAAAAAAAAAAAAATAGAGTTTGACTAATTATACAAAAAATATAATCTCACACATCATGTCCATAAGAGTTTGTACATTATGTATGGCGTGATGGTATAGCTAATACTTTCATATACATACTTTTGTAAAGAGTAGTTGAGCTCCATCATATACATAGATCAAAGAAAAGTCTCTCGACGACTATATGTATGGCCATATAGGTGTGCTAAAAAGTCTATGGGTATTATAAATACCGAACCAAACTGATTGAACCGATTGGACGCACTTAAACTTATCAAAAAACGATGTAATCCCATCAACGACCGATCTTGTTTGGTTTTGTTTGGTTTGCTACAGGAAATTCACACTTTTATATTATAACTCGTATTTAGCATTGTAACTATATTACCATATCAAGTAGAACATATAGCACTTTCTGTCCCAAATTAAACCAAATAGAATACAAAAACATGATGACGTTCGTTTATACGTACATTCGTTAAAAGTAACCTTTAACTGTGAATACAAGAATGATGTAATGCCTCAAAGAATGTACGAATGTACGTATAAGGTAACTTTTATACGTACATTCGTATCAAACTAATTCTTTTGTTTTTAGACTTTTAGTTGAGAATAATTAAATATATATGTAGCCGGCATTTTATTACAGTCTAAGCGTTGTATATAATTGATCTAAAGCCGTTACATACCGAAGTCAGTGAGAAAAAAGAGTACTAAATCAAGCGAGAGAGAAAAATATGGACTCTCGGAGCAAGAGTATGATTTTTGCGGTATTTCTTTTACTCCATTTCATGATCTTTGTGGTAACCATTAATACACTGCAGGGTACTCAATCGGGTGGCCATGACATTTCTGGTTGCTATAGCGTTTGTGTACTGGAATATTGAGAAGGAAAGTCTCGACAAAACTTGTTATTGTACTTGTTTAGGGAACTTAATGCTCCCCAAAAGAAGAAAAACAAAAAGGTTTTATTTTTCTTTTCATGTCTGTATAATTATTCTGGCAAGTAATTTTCTTTATGGAGCTCGAAGTAAATGTACTTGTTTCCTACATAAGTTAATTCACCATCGAATAATATTGGTTTATACATTTACATCCAGTGTAATTAAACATGCATTTGTCATAGATATTAATTCATGTTTGATCTTTTTTCAATTTCGATGTTTTCGTTCATCCGTCATCTCCATCTGTTACACACAGGAAAATGACAATACGTACGTTAACATATTACAGTTCGAGGATAAAACTGAACTAAACCACTATAATTAAGATATCCAGAGTTTGATCTTCGTGTGGTTCTATACTTCCATACTCAGATGCGGAACCAGTATTCAATTCTTGGAGGGACCGTTAATTTTTTTCTAGTATAATAACAATGAATGGTATAAAAAAACCCAAAAAAACTATAGTTTAAAACTTATCTGACATGTTCATGATATAAAAATTTAAAACGTTCAATTTTAATTGTTAGTACAATAACAATAAACGGTATAAAAAATCAAAAAACCTGGAGCTTAAAAGTTAATTGACTTGTCCATTGATCTAAAAATTTCAAAAGATACCGAAAAATTGACTACAATTACTAATTTATTAGTTAAAAATTTGTCGTATTATGACTATGAAACTATATAAAAATATTTATTTATAAAGTAAAAATTAGCCACAAGATTCGAACCAAGTACTTTGTGACACAAAAACTTTATGTTTATCATTTTAATTAAGTTATTCTTTGTTTATTTGGGGGCTATTAATATATAAAACATTAAATTTTTGAATTTTTCTATATAAAAAAATATTTTTAAATATTTTTTAATGACAGTGACACCTCTTACGAGATATGGTTCCGCCCCTGTACATACTACGTTTATTCCTTTATATTTCATTCTCTATTTTCTGTCCTTTTTTTTAATACATCTATTATGAGTAGCTTTTTGATGTATCAGCTTTGCCTTGGTGAAGCTTCTCCTTTTTTGTCATGCACTTGGCCAGCTACATTTAAATATGTAGTTATGTACCTCTTCTTCGTATTTTCTCTCTTTTAATTTTATTTATATATTTTCCTGGGATTTATTCCTGGGTGTGCCCTAAACTATGGCCAAAATTTAATTTTTAATTCCTCAACTACATAAAAGGTAATTTAGTTTATTGAAATATCACAATTAATTGATCAATTATGTATCCACTCCGTTACATGTTGGATGTAAAGTCATGTGCGAGTGGCGTATTCACTGTCACGTAACCAAACTCCGTTAAAAAAGACAATAACAATGTCAGTTGATTCAATCCAATTTTAAAGCCTCACTAAATTAACAAATAAGTAAACTATCTCATGCATGCATAAACACATATATGTTCAAACATACTATATACCCGCATACTTTTACAGATATACATTTACATACATCTTAAGAAGTTTCCATTTGAATTTGGGGAGCTAATATCGAGGATGATGAAGGAATGAATTGTTTTAAGTAATAGTTCTAATTAAAATTAACAAGAATCCGTTGTAGTCTAGTTGGTCAGGATACTCGGCTCTCACCCGAGAGACCCGGGTTCAATTCCCGGCAACGGAATTTTTTTCACATTTTTGAAATAAATTTATTAATCTTTGTCCGAAAGAACGTTTTTTTTTTCTTTTACATATTTGGGAACAACTGTACTGTACTACATAATGCTCGCCTCATTTGTGCAATCCTCAAATCTCGGTCTTGTTTCTCGTTTTATGTTTACCTTATTGTTTCAATTAAACATCTGAATTACAAAATCATGTTTCATGTTCTGTTTCCATATCGTTTGGCGTAAGCTGTTTTCCAAACTGCCGGCTATGGGTAAGACATACATTTCTGATTAACAAATGTTTCAAATCAATCAAGCTGTTTACGAACAAATTCATGATCGAATCCTTAATATTCGGCTCATACTTCGTTTAATGAAAGTCTGTAATAAATTTTTTTGAACCGATTATGAAGAATATCAAGACTCCACAGGTATAAAAAACGAATACAAACTTGATGAGTAAAAGAACGAACAGATACAGGCATGCTTGTCTAGATTCAGTTGATTCGCAACACTATTTGCGATACGGAGTGCTAAACAATGTCTGCATAAATTGCTGAATAAAAGGGTTTTGAAAGACAATCAAAGAAAAAGGTGTTGTATACGAGTAGAAAAGAGATAGAACGTGGGTTGTTTCAGATTTGGCTCTTTTGCGGACGGTTTACTGGGGCTTTTCATTGCTTTGCAAGTTTTACATTAATGTTAGGCACAACTTTTAGAAGTTTTAAAAAAATTGTGCTGTAGGGAAAATATCAGTCCAATACAAACCTAGCAAAGACCGTTTAGGATTTTGTTAAACATGTGTAATCATCGAATTTGCAAATGCTTCAATGTTTGGTTTGGTTTAGTTAGCACTTCACTTAACTGCATCAAGATGCTAAGCTGAAATCGGAGCTCACCGTGTACATTCAAATCACAAACTCTTGGGAACTTTTTTCTAGATAGCTGAGCTTTATTTCAAATTCTCAAATAACAACAATAGTACAAACTACAAAGATCGTATTGGCTGTTATACGTGTTTAACATACGGAGAAACATTACTTCTCTTCCTTGAAGTCTGAGAGGTAAATTTGCACACTTACATGTAGATGACAACTTTCAACCAGTCTCAGGGTCAAAAGATCACCATGCAGTGGCGCAACGACAAAGATGGGCATACTAAGCTCTGTAATTGCAACGCAACTGAGCAAATCCTACTACAGTAATATCAATACTAGCTAAAGAAAAAATCTTATGATGCTCTGAAGTCTTAAATCTTACCAATACTAGTTCAAGTGACCTAGTTTCAGACACACAAAAAAGTGGCGCACATCAAAGAAATTTGACAACCGAATTAGGGATATGCGAGCTGCCAAAAAAATTGTGACCGATATAAATTATAAGCCACCAAAAAATATCCTTTTCTAACTATTCAACTACAGTTCTCTTAAAATAGGCCAACCTTTTCTAACTATGTCGTCTATCTTTGAATCAATCTGTTGTTGGATTCTTGTTGGGCAAAGCTCAGCTGTATAGCTGTTTAGTTTTGCAGCCAATGTTGATCTTTCGAGATCCTCTTCAGGCAAGTTTCCAATTAGCTGAAGAAGAAAGTGATTTCGTTTGAGCTCAAATTTCTGCAGATTCATGTATCACAAGTGAGTCATTCTGTTTAAAAGACGAGTTATCACCATAAAAATAGAAAACATTGATGCTATATGGTTAATCATGATAAGTGAGACAACCGAGATGATAAATTAATTTCAGAACTTCACCTTAAACAAAAATGATCAAACACGTTTTGAAGTTTAAACTATAAATATAAGCTTTTAACTCGCTAACCCTGCAATGTTTAGAACTTGGACCATGAAAACTTAGAAGTCCGATAAATTTTCAGCTGACTTATAAGACACGTGTATCAGTTCATATTAGTTTGATGAAATTATAAGTATCTACAGATCAACACAATAAAGGATTTGAAACGAATGATGTGAATATTGACAATCTAAATCGGTAGTAATAAGCAGCTAAAAGAATAAATGGCGTCAGCCTAATTCTTTTCCCCTTCATCACTTACTACTTTGTAGCACCACAATTTCACCGTATTTTCAAGACATTAATTCCTCCCTAGTCTATCAAGATTCAAGGGCGAGTACCCTTAATTCAATATCGTATGGTCTAAAGCTTGTTTACTAGAGCCTTTAAGCTCAGGTTATTTATTTATTTATTAGGCTGAGAATTTATTAACTTCTTGCCCCATAAGCTAGAAAGCTGAGAATATATTAATTTCTAGTTCGATAAGCTTAGAACTTTTTCAAGCAGGAGGTACAAAATTTTAAAAGCTAGAAATTTCATGGACCTCAAATCAATGAATTATTAGCTTGAAAGTTGCAGAACAACTTAATTGTAACTAAGGTTTCCCTTTTTCTTTCTCTTTTGAGATCCTAATCATTCATGTCTCGGTGTCTTTTCAATAACCAATACACTCAAGTAATAATACTCCATGCACATGCTACATATTTATCAACTTTGTTTCAGCAATTTCACAACAAATAAATATAACCTGGTGTTCAGGCTCCGCAGGATAAAATTCTCCAAGTTGTTGAATTTGAGTAGTTACAACACTGTTCCTTGACTTAGTTTGCTCTCTCTCTTTGCTCATTACAGCTAATCTTGATTCTTCACTACCATTAGTAAATATAATTGACCTGATAAATTAGAACACAAGATGAGAATTCAACATTTCAGCTCATAAAACTGACCCAATGCATTTAAGAGTTTTTCTTTCATATTTTACTTAAATTAGAAAAGATGACTGTAAAATACCTGTATTGATTCCCTACATCAGGACCTTGCCCAAAAACCTGCCTCGAATCATGACTAGACCAGAAAACTTCCAGAAGTTGCCGGAAACTAACCACTCTAGGATCATATTCAATCTGATTGAGCAATTAAAAGAACAAAACACAAATCTTTATTAATTGGGAGTAGGAAACAAAAGCAGCAATGAACTATAAACTCAAGGTTCTTATCCAACCTCCATGAAATTAAGAGGGTGATAGATAGTTCATAACACTATTATGGATATAAAAACATTCACTTTTCTAAACCGGATTTTGAATCGGAATGACAGACTTATCTGTATTATAACCGACTCATAATAAAAGTTATGATGACTGTAAATAACCACTATAAGATGCAAATGATTTGCACTGAACCTTCATATACAATCCAACTTCTACAATCAACCATTTCCATCCAATTTCAAAAGAACTTAACTACGCTGTTCAAGGATATGTCGAATTAGAGTGAACAACAATTATTTGCCAAGAAGTCCCAGTAGAGCAGATAATAACAATTTCACAGACGGTGCAAACTGTCTTCCGATTATCCCTAGACGTAAAAATCGAATAGCAAAAAGAAAAGAAAATAGCTTATGCTTTAAGTGTACCACTCGGGACTTAAACTGTAGTTACCGATTAGAAAAATCAGATAGAACTTGATTGGAAAAGAATTGAGGTAATGAAAGAAATGCCTATAGTAAAATTGTACATGGTGTTATCTCATACTCTTAACCTAAACTATAAAGTTCAAGAATACTGCAGGTATACCATTTCCAATTGGAAAACCCAAATACATTACGATGCAAAGAAAATTTGAACAATGCAATCAACATTCAGGAACGAAGTAAGCTCACAAACTCAGATAGAAGGGGTTGAAATTCTATATGTTTTTCTTTTTTTTTCATAGAATAGACGGGGAAAAACGGTAATTCTTAATGATATTCATCATACTACATAGATAAAAAAAAAGTCAATTTCTATCAAACAGAAGGGGCCAAGGACGAAGAAAATAACAGTAAGCTCAAATGGGAGGGGCTAATGTTCTATATGATTTTATATTTTTCATAGTACAGAAGGAACAGAAACGCTACAGATATATATATATTTTTTTGTCAATTCTCATCCAAATGTAAGGGGCTAAACACCAAGAACGGCACAGTAAGTTCAAATAGGAGGGACTCATATTCAATACGATTTTTTTTTCATGCTATAAGAGGGGGTTATATATATATATATATATATATATATATATATATATATATATATATATATATATATATATATATATATATATATCACATTGAGAAGGGTACATTTTGGTAAGTTTTATTAAAATGGAAAAGCTAGAGCCCCCTATTATCTCCACCTATTTACTTGGCAACTTCAGCCGAGTAACTAGCAGTAGGCTAAAAGAACTACAACACTTGCTATTGAATAATTAGCAATTTTAGAAAAAATTATCAATTTTAAACTTTCAACAGCACATAATTAGTAATCACCATTGTTCTGTAAATCGATCCTAGGCGGAAGTTAGGCGGCGCTTAGAAGCCCCACAGATAAGGCGGCAGTAAGCGGATTAGGCAGTGATTAAGCGGAATTAGGCGCTAGGCAACCTATTTCCGTCTAGAATTCTGTCATTAAGAAAATTTACTCTAGTTCCACTGGGCAACATTTATTTATTAAATTTGGAGGGTATACCATTTCTAATTGAAAAATCTAATTACATTGCGACGCTAAAAAAAACTGATAAATCAAAACGACCATTGTTTAGAATATTAAAACCGATATATGTACTATATAATAAGGAAAAACAATATATACATACATAGATTGTAAATACCATTTCGTAAAAGAATTCATACTATATGAGTGTCTGAAACGCCGATTTATAAAAATTTAATCAAATTTCTTAGAAAGGGCTACATTTTTGTAAATTCTTATAAAATGGAAGGCCTGGTTACTTAGTAGGCTATAAGAACTACAAAACCCCGTATTAAAAAAACAATAATAAGAAAAAATTAACAAATTTAAACTTTCAGCACCACAAAATTAGTAATTACTCTCTCCGTCATTAAATAATTGATGCATATGAAACTACGTCCAGCTTTTACTAACAGAAATCTCGTATCTAAATTCCCGGTACGGAGTACAAAAACATTTCAATATTCAAGATTTTTGCAAGTCAAAGTTGCATTTGGTTTCGTAACAATCAATTACATTACGATGCTAAAAAAACTGAATAACCAAAACGACAATCGAACAAATATCCAGAATATGAAAACCGATACATAATAAACAATAATAATTGTGAATACCTGAACGGCCTCGGCATGATCAGCTAAGCTCCGATACTCGGGATTAATTTTAGATCCACCGGTATAACCAACACTGGTTCGAACCACTCCGTTTACGCACCCAAACACCGGTTCCGATCTCCAGAAGCTTCCCAATGCAAATACCGCTTTTTTTAAATTTAAAGAAGCCTCATCATTCGCCGGTTCGGTTATCCGGTTTGGTAACCGAATCGATGAACCGGGTTTTGGCAATAATAGTAGTAATGCGAAGGTTGAGATTAGTAGGAGGAGATTGGTGCCGGAGAGCTTCATTTTTTGTTTTTGTAATGTGAAATGCTTAATATTTTTAAGTGAAAAGTAATTACAATGGGGTATCTGTTGTTTGTAAACTATATCTACCACTTCCCAAATTATTTTGTTATAATTTGTCATATGAAGAAGTAGTTTTTTTGTTGTTGATAAATTAGCCCCAGGTACTGTAGCTGAGTTCGGTTCGGTTCAGTTTTTAGCAAAATTGAAATCGAAACCAAGTATATTTTTCGGTTTGCTTTTTTTCGGTTTCGGTCTTTTTACTTTTTGGACCGAACCGGACTGGTTTTTTTCGGTCTAGTTTCGGATTTTTCCGGTTTTTCGGTTATTTTCGGTCTTTTTTGGGTTTTTTCGATCTTTTTCGGTTTCAGTCTTTTTTGGTTCGGTTTTATTAAAAACCAAAACCGACCCGAAATTTTTTCGATTTTTCGGTTTCGGTCTTTTTCGGTTCGGTTATCAGTTCGGTTCGGTTTTTCCGGTTTTTCGCCCAGGCCTACCAGGTACCACTTATCTGACTTAGAGAATAACTATTGTAGTACATAAATTATCTTTTAGTGCCCGTCTTTATTTTAATAAAATGGTATTTTTTATTCACATTGGACTACATAAGCTACCAACTAAAGTCACTAGTTAGTGTCGGGTTATAAGGCCAATGCTAACTGTAACAAGACATTTGGTAAGCGGGCATGGCTTTTATAATGAGTTTAAATGTTTTATTTATTAATGATAGGTTTAGATCATTACTTAGAGTACTGTGCAGGTTTAAAAGAAAAGAAAATATATTAATGTTAGGCAAAGATAGCGTTTCCAATGTAGAACAAAAGTTGAAAATTAAAACTAATGGGTGTTGATGTCGGTTAGGGGTATCTTTTATTGACGAGATGTCAATATTTAGCTAGTGAAATTTATTAGAGCAAGCACATTAAATAACTTACAAGTTTTCTCGTATTTAAAGTAAAAAGTATACTTTTACAACTTATAAGGAAACGTTTTATTTTATACAAATTATCAGCTTTTGTATAAATTTCTCTATCACAACTATACAGCTCATCTTTTTATTATTTTATTAATTTATATGTGAAAAGTACAAATAAATGAGAGAATAATAGAAAAATAAGAGAAAAATTATTATTTTAATTATAAGGGTCTTGATCTCTTATATTTAAGCTATATTTGAGTTCATGTATATTTAAAATAATGGATAAAGAAACTGATGTTTATATAATTTTAGAACAATCTACTCATATTTGAGTTAAATTGTTGATATAAGAGAACTGATGTGAGTGCTCTAAGTGAGTCTGCAAGTGAATGATAAAGTTGTGTGTATATATTTTTTCTTAATTGTAATTAAAATGCCACAAAAAATGTTATACCATCATATCTTACATTCGCATGCTTTCATACAAAATATTTACTTACTATCTTTTCATTGTTTGTTAATACAAGCCCAAAAGCCTTTACTTCTCGCTTAGTATCAAAAAAATTAGTTACAAAGGGACGTAGCTAGGTATTCAAAGGTTTTGATTACTTACCTCTTGTGTTGTAAAGTAATCACATGTAAAGAAAGGCAAGGTATATAAGAAAAGAAAGATAGGCATTACCATAGATTTGAAATATTATGCAAATATAATAAATAAATCATATATATGTTCTGTTCTTTAAAATTAAATACGTAGGCAGAAGTTGGCTGCGATATAATACATTAGTAAATAGAAAAATTCTTTTATGGGAAAACATGTAAATTTTATAGAATAGTCCAATTATAATAAATATGCAAATAAATATAGGAGTGAGTTATTTGGTTAGTAGTACCAATCCCATAATCTCTTGAAATCCACCTCAATCCCATCCGGACTTGTAGTACCGGGACTACAAGTCCGATAACCAAACGAGCCCTTAGAGAATAACTAATGTAGTACATAAATGATTTTTTAGTGTCCGTCTTTATTTTAATAAATAGTATTTTTTTTATTCACATTGGACTACATAAACTATCAACTAAAGTCACTAGTTAGTGTCAGGGTATAAGGCCAATGCTAACTGTAACAAGACATTTGGCGAGCGGAGGTGGCTTTTATAATGAGTTTAAATGTTTTATTTATTCATGTTAGGTTTAAATCATTACTCAGACTACTGTGTAGGTTTTAAAAAAAAGGAAAATATATTAATGTTAGGCAAATATAGTGTTTCCAATGTAGAACAAAAGTTGAAAATTAAAACTAATGGGTGTTGATGTCAGTTAGGGGTATATTTTATTGCCGAGGTTTTAGGTAGTGAAATTTAGTTTGTTTAATGTAGATGCTCTTAATTAGCGAAAATTCATTATTAAGTGGTACTTAACACATTCCTCTCTAGTTTTTTTCTTTGAAATTATATATGAAATCATAGTTGCTCAGAAGAAAAACGGGGGCAAGATTGGCAACGTGAAACATAAAAAAAAATGTTTTTTTTTTAAATTTAAAAGTGAAATAATAAGATATGAAAAGCTAGAAACGGGGAGCAGGAAATGATAGACATGTTTTTTTGAAAAGAAAACTGAGTTTACTGACAACTATATCGGAAAGGAAATCAAGTGTAACTTTGGTCACTAAAATACTAAAATAGTTGTTGGCCAGTGTGGCTAAACCTTAAAGGGGGTGAATAAGGTTTTAGGCGTTTTTCGCGGAATTAAAATTCTAATCGCAACTATCAACCAAAATAGCTGAATATATATTTGCGATACTAAATATGTGATGATAATGTATGAATAAATTGAAACATACGCACAATCACAAAAATATAAGTTGCGGAAAGTAAATAATAAAGGAAGAGATTGACACCACGATATATAGAGGTTCGGCAAACCCGCCTACGTCCTCTCCTCGGTATTCAATCTACCGAGTATTTCACTAAAATCTTCTTTCCAAGATTACAACCTAACGAGCTAATCGACCGATTAAGCTCCCCTCACTCTATAAGTATCCTGAATGAAAAGACCTAGAGATTTTAAGCAACACTCGCTTACAAAGCCTCTACCCGATCACTCGCTCACAAATGAGCTTATAATTTGCTCTTTACAAAATTATCGAGAATAAAACAATACTCACAATTTGATTGCTTCTAAATAAGCTAATTTGTGATATTTGATGATGTTTAATCTTGATTTGAGCTTGAATCGTTTTCTCTTCAATTTCCTTCCTTTTTGAGCTTTTTCTCAAAAATGGAGATTTTTAGGGTTTTGATAGAGAGAGGTTGAAGGATGGTGAATGGTTGTGTGTTTGAAGAGGCAATTGGGGGGTATATTAAGGATAGATGATTTTGTTACCGTTATATGAAGGTTTATGTCTTTAACCATTGGTTTTAAGCAATTTTCCAATTTTCCAGAATAAGTCGAAAAGCTGTTTTTTGAATTTTGCAGAAAACGATCGGTCGTTTTTTGCATTTCGACCGGTCGTTTTAATAACGACCTCACTGGACAGTTTCTGAACAAAAACGATCGGTCGTTTTGTCTGTTTTGACCGGTCGTTTTTAAGACGACCTCAATGGAACATTTTGGACCAAAAACGATCGGTCGTTTTTTCTGGCAATTTCTCGGTTTTCTCGTTATAGTTCGAATGCTCGTAACTTCTTCGTTTTAGCTCCGATTTTGGTTCCGCTTGAACCGTTGGTTTCGTTTTTAAGTACTCTATCATTCTGATGTAATATACATTTTCTGTTTTTGGAAAAAACAAAGCATTATATCATCGAAATAGAGAAATCGTAAAATCATTAAAACATAATCAAAATCAATTATTTAACCCATGCTTCAACAATAGTGATACATAAATTTACAAGATGAAAATTTTCAAATATTATTCATATATTTCATATGTTAAACTATGTAATAAATTCTTTGTAAGTTTTGATTCCGGTAATTTAGATACGAGTTTTTTACCCGTCAAAGTTACAAATGGTTTCATATAGACCAAAAAGTTTGGGACCGATGAAACACATTGGATCTTGTTTTATGGTTTCCATATTAAGTTTTTTCTCTCCAAATTTAGCTCATTTTTAAAATAATCGTTTTCCTATAATCTTTTAACCGTGCCGACTCGCATCGTCCGAAAGATCAAGTAGAAAAATCATAAAAGGACATGTAAATAAGCCGTGTGGACACAGTATTTGACAATCTCACGGGTGTCCGACTCCCTCAAAAGGTTATTTATTTGAAGAGTTCGGACATTATAGACCATAAATTATGTATAATACTAGAATATACTTATATTCAACATCTCATATGTCATAGGATATAATTTCTAATCCGATCAAACTCAGTTTAAACTTTAAACAATACCACGTGACTCTTGTTTCATGGTTACCATTGTTTCAAACAAGACGCAATTATTAATCTTAAATTTCGGTGTGAACTTAATAGAAATAAATTAGATTACATAAAACCAACCGAGCAAACTATAAGGCATATGGGTATACGTAGATGAGCGTTAGGAGACATTCATGATATTTTATTAAAACCTCGTTAATTAACTGTCGACTAATTGTTAGAGTGGTTTTTTCAGTTTTTTTTCTTCTTTTCTAATTTCTGATTTTACACCACAGTGATAAATGAGAATATGGCAACAGTACGTACACCTATCAAGCTTTTCATGCATACAGGCTATGCAACCAAATTTGAAGCATTTTAATTAGTGTGGAAAATATAAATTGTGGAGGCATGTAACGATGAATTTGATTCTTTTAAAAGAGATATTGTGGTTTACCGAATGGTCGATGATATTCGTCTGTTGGGAGTTGCTCATGATTTCTGACCTCGGCAACTTAGACAAGATATAGATATCGATTTTGTAGCTTCAGTACTTATGCCTTTCATGGCTTGGGCTCGACCTTATTCGGGTCCGTTTCAGCTCAGCATGACGGCTGCTCCAAAGTCAATTCGGATTACTTTATGGAAGCTAGAGTTGGGACGTGGTTTTAGGGATGCACATGGACTAGAATATGTTTTAATAAAATTACGGGGCAGTTGTACATGCAATTGGCGAACAGCGAGCAAAGTTGAAAGCTGTCACATTAGAGGTTTCGGTCACTGACAAAGCTAATTAGATCATCAAGTATAGTGATGGGCTGGCGTTGATGACGCCATTTTTTAATACCGTCTGCGTGAGGTTGAAGTCATCGAAATGAAAGTTGTGTTATGGTCGATTAATAGGGATCAAAAAGAAAGTCAATGGGAAATGGATTGATGTAGAAAGTGATGAGGAGAAGGAAATTCAAAGAAAAAGTGACAAGGAAAAGACTTTAACAAAGAAAAATTCAGTTTTACCTGAGTTTGTTACTCCCACAAGAAATTCGCAAATAGAAAACCTTACAAATGAGACGCAAACAGACACGATCCCTACACAAGGGATGGTGGATAATGAAGTCTCACATGAAGGAGCTTTTGAAAGTAAAGTTCAAAATGAGGAAGAAAATGTAGAAAACAGAGAAGTTGAAGTCTCACTTAGTATGTTTTTCTTAATTGCTTGTATTAGTTTCACTTTGTATGTTGAGACTTGTCTCTCTAGCTCTTTTTCCGAATTCCTATGTATATAGCACGAGTGAGGTATTTTCACTAATCTTTGAAATGCATTTTTTCTTTTGCGAAAAAAAAATAAAAAATGGATGGGTGGTGAGTGCTTCATCGTAGGACTATGTATATACGAAGTGGGGAATTGTACTGTGCTATACTTGGTTCAAAATAGTACTCCACCGTTACAGTTTACTTATCCATAATGGGAGTTCGTATATTTTGAAATGAAAAAAAATCGTAACAAAATTGTTAAAATGACAAATTTGAAAAAAGTTTTATATACTCAAGTAAAATTTGACTTTGTAAAAGTTTTCTCAAAATTATAATTTCGGCACTATAAATACGAAAATAATGCATCCAAAAATGCGCGTAAATTCGTAGTTAACAAGTAAAATGGAACGGGAAGAGTAATATATATGAGGGGTCCCATGAGTTCCAAGGATCGTGTCGTTATGTTTTGATGGATATAGAGAGAATAGCTTTTTTTTTTGGTAAATATGTCAAGATCACGATGTCAATTGTCAATTTTAATGTTTTTCACATGTGTATACATACATATATATAGCTCTTCCTTGGGGCAGCATATCGAGCACCACAATGACCGGATCCATGACACCACCGTGAGTTTAGTAGTGGTTTTATCGGTCATGTTTGCGTATGCATGTAGCTAGGCTAAGTGATATATATATGTAGTCATGTTAGATGTACTGTTCTTGATTACCAACTGGACTTCTTAATTATTGAGCCATTGTTGGACTGTTATAAAAAGCAATGTCCCTAGCTATGTTATTTTGAGGGACTGTCAACGTCAAAGGGTATAACTACATCAGGTAGCGGTAGATCGCCTGAAAAAGCACACTCATTTTAAGAATTGCTAAAAAAAAGTCGTGGATTAAAATTGTGAAGGTAGCAGATCATTTTACGCACGCACTATTAGAAATTCGATTTCTTTTTCGATTGAGGAAAGTGCTTTTTTAGTTCAATTTCAAACAACTAGCTAGCATCATTAAGGAAGGTAATATCTAATTAAGAAGTCAAACTAAGAAATCGACTTTTTTAAAATGACCAAACTCCTGATTCACCAATTTATGAATTTTGATTGCACCAACTCTTACTATGTAACACTAGGTGATCAAAAAGAGAAGGTGCATACAATAGTTATTGGTATAAAATAAAGGAAATACACAACTTTCGTTCGGGTGCAACTTCACACACCACGGAGAACGTAAATGTATAAATCGGTTAGAACTAATTAAAACCCAAAATCTCTTTTTCACTTCTTTATACTCTCATAATCTGATTATTAGAGAGCGAAATACAACTTCGTCGCAAGGGATCGTAAGTCCCATATCGTGACCAAACCCGAATTCCTCTTCAGCTCTTTGTAACAGGCTTTGGAACTCAGGATCAGATAATAAAGAAATTGGAACTATATATCTACTTCTGTTTTCCCCAACATAAACTGCGAAATGACCTTTCGGAACATCTTCAGGGAGACTGTTCTCCTTTCCGAAGCTAGAACACTTTTTGACTATCTGTTTAAATGATTTTGATTGAGAAAGTTTGTTTGATCTCTTAAGAGCCATTGAGTAGTAGTTTTACTTGTAGATGTTAAATGAGAAAGAATATTAAAATTTTGTGATGGAAGAAAATAGGAGAGATGAAGAGGTATATATGGAGAATGAGAGGGAACATATTCATGTGGGAGTTGAAATGTCTTTTTAGATTTATGTATAAATGTGTTAAATTAGCCATTTGGTATATGTCCTACAGTGTTAACCTACTTGAAGGCATAATGGACCCTTTATCTCTCTTTCTCTTTCATGTAGATGAATGATACGTAGTAAGACGAAGCCATAAATTGATTATGGGTATTGGGTGTCAAAATTCATATCAACTAATAAATTAAATGAAACAAAAAATACATGGTGTCAAATCATCGTTTTTAACATATTTTAATGAAAATACATTATGAAAGATGAAAAAAAAAAAATCAAAAAAAATCAGAATTATGAGATGCCGTTACTCCCGATGATCTGCACTTGGCTTGTACGTATTTGTTTCTACATTCCTGGTTAGGTTAGAGTACAATGCCATGCACAGGGTACGTAAGGCGTAAGGTTCATGTACACTCAGTTCTCCCATTGTTAGGTTTGTACTACCGTTAACAAGTTTTAGGTGGGACAGTTGCAAAATTTCAAACTTGAAACTGTTTGTTACGATAAATGTTGTCAGAAGTCGTTAAGAAGATTAGTTTTTTTGGTAGGTAAGCAGTAACTAAATTAAAAAGCGACAAAAAAACCTGGTTTACCACAGATTGCCAACTCTAGAGAAAAATACTCTGATGTTTAATAGAGTTTAGAAAGGTGTCGTGTTTATACGGTCAGCATAATCTGAATACAGTCTGAGACTCGTAGTTCTAAAGTACGAGTCGTAGTTCTGAAGTACGAATCGTAGTTCTGAAGTACGAGACATGACCTTTTTTTTTTAAAACGGTTGACTTTTTTAAATCAATCTCGTATTTGAGAAGTAAAAGTCGTAGTTCTGAAATCAACATCGTACTTCAGAACTACAACTTGTACTTCAGAAGTACGAGTTTCAGATTGGATTCAGATTATCATGATTGTATAAAGACGCTACCGTTTAGAAAACTTCTTTAAATTAAAAGAGAATGATTGCAAGACATTAAAAAAAACTTTTTCAGCTAGATTTGGCCTGAGATCACCAGAAAAATCGATCTGACGGAGTACCATAAGACTCAAAACCGAATATGTGTGAAAAATACCGAAAAATATATAAAAGGCCTTCTACAAATATCTGAATTAATGAGTGATTCCTTTCTTCTACATTTTATTAGCAAATATTTCTGCATGAGTTTATAAATAGCTACCTGATACAAATGGGAATATATATTAATGTTCCACAATGTTTTCTCAATAAATTACTATCCCCAAGTTTTGATAAATTAAATAATAAATACTCCTATATTTGATTTTTTGGACGATTTATTAGTTAGATCATTACATCTTGTACTCAAATATAGTCAAATAAAGTCACAATCTTAGAAAACCAATCAAGGCAATGAGTTAAAAAAAAACACAATGGTGAATAAAATTCAAATTCGTATCAAGTAACTAATATGAGATGCAAAAAGAAACATAGTTCACATTCCAAAATGTTTTCATAGATCATAATAGACCTTTAAGGGTTAAATGCATCTGACCCCATTCTCAATGATAAACACATGAGTATTTAAAAAGAAAATACATAATGATGAACGAGTTTGAGTTATTTCAAAAAATAATAATACCCACTCGGAACCTTTTTAATTGATAGCTTTGGTAAAAAGTGTAAGGATTATTTTATGAATATACAATAATACATACTCACAAAAATACAAAAGAAGTCACGTCAAAACTTTTTGTGTTTGAAATGTAAATGGTTGAATGATAACTTTAAGAAGATTGTTTTTTTAAAATATGAAAATGATCCATTATTAAGTTTAGTCCCAAAATAGTATAATGATCTAGTATTATTAAGGGACATAGTGAATACAAAATAGGAAAGGAGACGAGTTGAGCATATACCATATATAACTAACTATACGGCAAATTAATAAACATCGCTATAGCTCGAGTTTCGAGACGTACATTTTTTGGTCGACTACCCGACCCTCGGGTGCCATCCTGTCAAGAAATGGAAAATGAATAGTGAAATCAAGCAACTTCCCATGTGGAAATGTTAAAGACCAAGTTCAAAAGCCACCACAAGTCCACAATCAAAATCAGGGAGAAGAGAACATACAAATAAAAACACCTCCAATGTAAAGAGAACCACTAATATATGTCTGTATCCATAACATGTTTGTGTTCTTAAAACTCAATAAAGTCCTACTTCTCAAGCCATGAAAGAACAACTTCCAAATTGGTAGTCTAGTCATAATCTACCACTTAGTTACTAACACGTATAGCTATTATCTTTGAACAATACCATAGCAAATACATTGTTCAATACTCAATCCATATGACTCCAAAACTTTGCCCCCTATTCTTTATTATTTATGTGTCCTCTTGCTTATTTTCATTTAAATTTTAAATTTTCATAACTTATTCCACAAATTTATAAGTTTTTATATTATATTATATTTAAATTTTAAAACATTTGGACATAATATTGTTTTAAACAATTTTCTAAGATTTAATGTTTAATTTACAATAATTTATATATTTATTTCAAAATAAATTGTATGTGAATTTTTTTTAAAAAATAATTATTGGAATGTATTGATACATGTATTATAGTAATTGTATAATTTTTTTCAAGTTTTTTAGAATTTTTTTTTTAATAAAATAAGCAAGAGGGCACGAAAAGTGGTAGAGAATATGGGGTAGAAAATTTGAACTCCCAAATTATACATTATATATATGCCAATTTAGTTAGATTATACACCAAAAAAAAAATTAGTTTACCATAAGACGTAATATTGCTAAACTGAGTGTCGCTAAATTTCTCAACAGTTTTAGCAACAATTTTTCTTGCCAAATCTGATGATAAATTTAACGACACTTAGCTTGCCATCAGTTTAACAACATGACGTACGATGATAAACTGACATTTTCTTTTAGTGATAGTATTTCACGGCGCATGTAGTACTATTTAGGGATCCTTTTTTCATATACATCAGTCTTGTTTGGTTGCAGCTTAGAAGCTCGACTATTTTGCTTAACGCTCTATTATTGTTCGGTTATTTGGATTTTGGATTGAATAAGTTAGAAACTTTAAGCAGTCGATGAACCTGGCGAGGGAATGTCAGCATCCCCTCGTCCGGGGCAATAACGCCCCCTTAGCGGGCCGTCCGGGCCCCATCAACCCTGAATGATGCGACGCCCCGGATTGGAAGGGCCGAGCCGTGTTGAGGCCGGCCCAAAGAAGCGTGTCACGTACGCTTCCCCAATTAATGCTGCTGCTCCCTTGGGGGACCCCCCTGACGTTTCACCGACGTGGCCCAATCACAGGACACCTCCTGTGGGCCCCAGTTAAGGACAGTACTCTTGTCAGAGTCATCAATGACTGACGCCGTTGGATCAGCATCTTACAGTACAGTGATCCAAGGGTTAATATACCTCTGAACCTCACTATAAATACCCCCCCTAATCCTACTTAGAGGGGGACGCACAAATAGAGAGAGGAGAGATAAAGCTTAAACAACCCGGACCCCCTGAACACTATCTGTACCATTCGATACACCGACCTGTAACCGGCCCGGTCCCTCGCCCTTTATTATATTCCTACTTTCAGTTAACATCGATACTGACTTGATCGTCGGAGAGGGAAAACCCGGCAACAACCCCGGGCCCCTGTTCATTCCTTGTGCAGGCACGAAGACTGCTTGACCGCCGGAGCATACCTGACCACCTCGGAAGATCGGAGCCAACGCGAAATTGATTAAGCCGAGCTTGGGAAGAAAATCAAGCTCGCCAGAACCTAGATAGCTTTATTCTGAATCTCAAAATATCCATGTTTGTTTGATCAAAAGCTACAACCAAGTAAGTCCATAAAATCATTGACTTAAAACCCCATTTTCCAAGGCCGGATAGGATATAGTTATTTCTCGTAATTAGATGTCGACCCACTTATGCCACTGAAGACACGTCAAACATATTATTTTTGTTGCGAAAATGTTGAAACTAGACCACCACCAAGTGCCAATCTTGTTTTTTTTCCTCTTCAAAATTTGGGTTTTGAGTTTTTTTTCTTCTTAATAAAAGTTTTCACCATGTCCATTACACGGATAGACAATAGCAAAGGAAATAGGTATGCAATACAGATGAGCAAAGGAAGAAAATCAAGCTCGCCAATTGGCGCCGTCTGTGGGAAACAAAACGCGTTAGCTTCGACTCCCCGTCCTTAAAAGAAACATGTCTGGCAATAACCGATTTGACACCCCATCGTCTCGACCCCCCCACGTTCTTGGGATGCCGAGAACGCTTTCTTTTGATGAGACCCCCAGGACCGCATCTACCAGGGAGCCCGTTCCCTTGACCACAACAGCTCCCGCACCCCGATCGCGGACCGAGCTAACAGAGATGATGATCGATATCCACCAAAAAGAGCTCGTCGCTCTTGCGGCCCAGAAAGCCTTGATAGCCTCGCTGATGGAGCCGGAACTCGAGCCCGCTCAAGGCGCGAGCCAAGACAAATCAGTTCCCGTCCCCGTTAAAAGCGTGATGTCCAGGTTGGGACCCCTCCGACGACCCCCCCTAGAGACTCCCAGGGAGCCGGCTAGGGGTGCGGAGTCGGAGCATTCCCAAGAAGGAAATTCTCGCCGCGATAACGAGCGGAGTATACACTCACGGCTCCGTTGGCAGGATGGCAGTCGGGACTCACGGCCAGAATCTAGTCATGCCCGAACCGATAAGCCACCTCGAACACGGAGACGTGGCCGACGCGGACGGCACGATGCGGCTGGTGAGGCAGCGTTGAAAATCGTGGCCTCTACCCGCAGCACCCCGTTCTCGGACGAAATTGAATACAGTGTCCCCCCCCCCCCCCCCCCCGGAACTTTATCGCCCCTATCCTCCAAACCTTCAACGCGGATTCTGATCCAGAGGCTCATCTCCGACACTACCGATACCAGATGAACCATTGGTCACACCTTGACCAGTTAATGTGCAGGTGCTTTCCCGCCAGCCTGGGAAGGCTCGCTAGTAAGTGGTTCCAGTCCCTGCCCGTCAATTCTATCCACTGTTGGGACGACCTAGCTTATGACTTTGCACACCGGTTCATAAACTTGAAAGAGAGAGCTGCCCAGCCGGAGCAACTCTATCAAGTGAGGGTCCAATCTAAAGAGACCCTCGAGAATTATGATAGTCGGTTTTGGTTGAAGCATGCCGAATGCGCGGACTGTCCCGACTCCACCGCTATAGCTGCCTTCCGGCAAAACATGGTGGTTGGAAGCAGGATCCGAAACGAGATGATCGCGACCCCTCCCAACTCTGTCCCTCAACTCAGGTCCCTCATAAAACAGCATATCGACATAGAGAAGGACATGAGGTCAGCCGGGGCAACACGTTCAGTAGCCCTTATCGACCAGCCAAGGGACCGGTTCGTCGCAACGAGTCCTCGAAGAAACCGGCCCATAGCGGAAAGGATGGAGCGGACACGAACGGGAAGAAACCCGCAACCGGCCCCTAAAAGAAGAAAAGAGGACCCCCGACCGGGGCATCAAACCCCTGTCGCCTCGGGGTCGGGCGCTGCCTATTCCACCACCTTTCGCCTACCTCTTGTCGACCTTCTTAACAAGATTGAGAACGAACCTTTCTTCTCTTGGCCTCTCCCACTACGGAACGAGCCGGCCCCAGGGCCTAACGACAAAATCTGCGAATACCACAGGGGTCGCGGCCATCACACCAACGAGTGCCATGGCCTGAAGGCCAGGCTCGAGGGATGGGTCCGGGATGGCCTGATGGATAAATATGTCAAATCACGGAGGGAGTCCGATCGAGATGGAGAAGGGGTTGAAGAAAGGCAGCGGGACCTCCCCCCACCGGTGATGATCTGTCATGTCATTCACTCTGGGCCCAAAAGGTCAATCCAGAATGGGACTGAAAGAACCTCAGCACGGGAAGCATTGATGAAGCAGTACGTCTGCCTCGCAGAAAGCTCAAGTCCTCGGAAAAAGTTTAAGCGCAATTCCAAGACGGATGTAAGCTTCACTGACTTCGACCTGGTGGGGGTGGACGTGCCCCACACTGATGCCCTCGTTATCTCGGCACAGATAGGCCTATGCGCAGTAGGACGGATTCTCGTTGATCAAGGAGCGTCGGTCAATATACTCTTTGAAGACCTCTTTCGAAAGATGGGACTCAAAGAGGAACAGTTGGAAACCGACGTCCCTCCCCTGTACGGATTCAACTCGGAGGCGGTCCGTCCCAAAGGAAACATAACCTTGCCCGTGAAAACTGGTACGAAAGTTATGGGCGTGGAGTTCACGGTGGTGAACGTCCCCTCTGTTTACAACGTGATATTGGGGCGCCCGTGGCTCCATGGAGTAGATGGAATCTCCTCCACCTTACACCAAAAGGTTAAGTATCCAACTGATTCTGGTGTGGAAACCATCTCAGGAAATCAGAAAGTCTCACGCAGCTGTGCCATGGCCGTGTATTCCGGCAAAAAGATGGTGCCGGCCCAAAGTGCCATGAACATCGAGGCAGAGGACCCTAAGCTGCTGAGGGAACTAAACAAAAAGATGGGGCCTGAGGCCGAAGACAAGGTGGAGGAGGGACTGCTGAAAATCCAAATCCCGGGGTATGACGAGGACCACTTTTTTATGGTGGGGGCGAAGCTTACCAAACTAGAGGTCACCGACCTCGTCGAACTCCTTATCCAACACCTAGACAATTTTGCATGGGGTCCAAGCGAGATGCCAGGCATCAGTTCCGACCTCGCCTGCCACCGATTAAACGTCAACCCGGATGCCAAGCCCGTGATGCAAAAGGGGCGCCGTGTCAGTCCAGAGCATGCCGATGCCATAAACGAGGAAGTAGAGAAGCTTCTGCTGGCCGGGGCCATCAGGGAGATTTATTACCCCAGATGGCTCGCCAATCCCGTAGTGGTCCCCAAAAAGAACGGAAAGTTGAGGGTGTGCATCGATTATACGAGCCTCAACAAGGCCTGTCCAAAGGATCCTTTCCCCTTGCCCAAAATCGATCAAATAGTGGACTCTACGGCCGGGGCCGCCAGAATGAGCTTCCTGGACGCCTGCTCCGGCTACCATCAAATACCTATGTCGGAGGCCGACCAAGAAAAAACTGCCTTCATCACCCCAAGGGGAAATTACTGCTACAAAGTGATGCCCTTCGGACTGAAGAATGCCGGGGCGACCTATCAGAGAATGGTCACCAAGATATTCTCTAAGAACATAGGCCGAACCATGGAGGTCTATATTGACGACATGGTGGTAAAAAGCACCCAGGAGAGGGACCACCTATCCGACCTAAGAGAGGTGTTCGAAACAATACGAAGGCATGACCTGAAGCTGAACGCCTCTAAGTGTGCCTTCGGGGTAGGCGCCGGCAAATTCCTGGGGTTCATGGTGACCCACCGCGGCATCGAAGCAAACCCGTCCCAGATCTCTGCCTTGAAAAATTTGAAAACACCTGAGAAGAGAAGGGACATACAAAAGCTAGCCGGGATGGCTGCCGCCCTCAACCGATTTATTGCCCGGTTCGGGGACCGATGCAAGCCATTCTTTACGGCCTTAAAAGCCCAGAAGAAATTCGAATGGACCGATGAATGCCGGCGTGCGTTCACCGAGCTGGCTGACTATCTCGGAAGTCCGCCTCTTCTAACCAAGCCGTACCCAGGCGATGTCCTTACCCTATACCTGGCCGTGTCTGAGATAGCCGTCAGCGCCGTCCTCATCAAGGAACTAGACAGGGAGCAAAGGCCTATCTACTACGTGAGCAAAACTCTCCTCGATGCGGAGGCAAGGTATATGCCTTTGGAAAAACTCGTCCTAGCCCTCGTCATGGCCTCGCGAAAACTTGCTCACTATTTCTCTGCACACAGCATTGTGGTCTATACGGACCAGCCTGTGCGAGAAATACTCCAAAAGGGGGATCTCTCTCGACGAATGATGAAGTGGGCCTGCCACTTGAACGCCTACGACATCAGCTATGCGCCGCGAACATCCATCAAAGGACAGGCCCTGGCCGACTTCGTGGCAGAATTCACTGAGACGACTCAATGCCCCGACGTCACAGGTCGTGCCCCCGAGGCCTGGACCTTGCACGCGGATGGAGCCGCCAATAAGAAAGGGTCCGGCCTTGGCGTCGTGCTCCGATCTCCCCAAGGGGATGTGATCGAGAAGTCAATCCAACTTGGCTTCCGATCCACCAATAACGAGGCCGAATATGAGGCCGTTATCGCCGGCTTGAAAATGGCCCGAAGCCTCGGAATCAAGAAGATACTGGTGCATACGGACTCTCAGTTGGTCAGCAGCCAGATTAGTGGAGAGTTTCAGACAAAGGATGAAAGAATGGCAAGCTACGTGGCCATCGCATCCGGAATACTTCAGCAGAAACGAGAACACGCACGCCGATGCACTAGCGACCCTAGCCTCGGCCATGAGTGATAAAAAAGAGAGAGTCATCACCGTAGAATACGTCCCTTCGCCTAGCATCGAGGCTAGGGCAACAATTAACATGGTGACGGACCTCCCACCGGAACCAAGCTGGATGGATCCCATAATCGAATACCATCGCTCCGGTGATCTTCCCCATGAGAGGAAAGAGGCCGAGAAAATAAGAAGAACAGCACTGGGATTCTGGATAGCTCCCAACGACAAGCTCTATAAAAGATCGTTCTCTGGCCCCTACTTACTCTGCGTCCACCCTGACATGGTAATGAGGGTCATGGAGGAAATTCACGAAGGAACGTGTGGGAGCCATACCGGGGGCAGATCGCTGGCCAACCGAGCCTTGACCCACGGATATTGGTGGCCCCTCATGCAGAAGGACGCCAAAGCTTTCGTACTCAGGTGCGAGAAGTGTCAGAAGTACGCACCCATACCCCATGCCCCGGCGCAAAAAATGAGTAGCGTAACCTCGCCCTGGCCCTTTGCGCAGTGGGGCATGGATATCGTCGGACCATTCCCCGTGGCCCCGGGGGGGAAGAAGTTCCTTCTCATGGTCACCGATTACTTCTCAAAGTGGGTGGAGGCCGTGGCCTTAGCGAAAATCACAGAGGCCGAAGTGATACGTTTCCTCTGGAGAGACGTGATCACAAGATTCGGAATCCCCTACTCAATCGTCGCGGACAATGGGGGACAGTTCACCGGGGTCAAATTAAAAGCGATGTATGCAAAGTATCACATCAAAAACTACTATTCGACCCCATCATACCCCCAATGCAACGGACAAGCCGAGGTATCAAACAAGACCGTGCTCGACGGAATCAAGAAGAGGCTAGACAAGTCCAAAGGACGATGGGCTGCAGAGCTGCATCACGTCCTTTGGGCCTACCGAACGACGAGAAGACGGGGCACTCAACAGACACCCTATAGCCTCACTTACGGAATGGAAGCCATAATCCCGTTAGAAATCGGGCTTCCTTCTCTGAGGACGGACATGGTGGAAAACGGGCTTAATGAAAAGATGATGGGGCTAGAGCTGGACTACGCCGAAGAAAGAAGGGAGGTTGCGGCCATCCGTAACGCCGAATATAAAAACGAGCTGGGGCGTTCTTATGACAAAAGAGTGAACGTCAGGCGTTTCCAAGACGAAGACCTCGTATTACGAAAAGTAAACAACAACACCAGGATACAGTCCGACGGCAAGCTAGGCCCCAATTGGGAAGGCCCCTATCGAATCCTCGGTGCGGTAGGGAACGGGGCCTACCTGTTGGGTCGTCTTCCCAACGACGTCCCGGTGGACCGACCTTGGAACGTCAACAACCTAAGGAAGTACTACCAGTAGGGCTCGGTCTTTATGTCTTTGTATAAATAAGAATGTGACGTAAATTTATGCCTATGGGCTTTGTAAATGAAAACTGTTGTTATTTCAATAGCTCCCCGGCGTACATTTCATTTAAATTCTCTAAGTGTTTCAGAACACGAGCCTATACGGCACCCCGGTTCATATTTACTTGAATTTTTTCAGTTTATTTAAATTCTCTAAGTGTTTCAGAACACGAGCCTATACGGCACCCCGGTTCATATTTACTTGAATTTTTCAGTTCATTTAAATTCTCTAAGTGTTTCAGAACACGAGCCTATACGGCACCCCGGTTCATATTTACTTGAATTTTTTCAGTTCATTTAAATTCTCTAAGTGTTTCAGAACACGAGCCTATACGGCACCCCGGTTCATATTTACTTGAATTTTTCAGTTTATTTAAATTCTCTAAGTGTTTCAGAACACGAGCCTATACGGCACCCCGGTTCATATTTACTTGAATTTTTTCAGTTCATTTAAATTCTCTAAGTGTTTCAGAACACGAGCCTATACGGCACCCCGGTTCATATTTACTTGAATTTTTCAGTTCATTTAAATTCTCTAAGTGTTTCAGAACACGAGCCTATACGGCACCCCGGTTCATATTTACTTGAATTTTTTCAGTTCATTTAAATTCTCTAAGTGTTTCAGAACACGAGCCTATACGGCACCCCGGTTCATATTTACTTGAATTTTTTCAGTTCATTTAAATTCTCTAAGTGTTTCAGAACACGAGCCTATACGGCACCCCGGTTCATATTTACTTGAATTTTTTCAGTTCATTTAAATTCTCTAAGTGTTTCAGAACACGAGCCTATACGGCACCCCGGTTCATATTTACTTGAATTTTTCAGTTCATTTAAATTCTCTATGTGTTACTTCGGTTTGTAAGTTATGAGTTGTATCAAACGAGCGCCCCAACGCCGAAGCACTAAGGCCCACTCATTTGGGAGCGTGTATACAATGTATAAAACACAATGGAAGTAAACAAGTAAAACACAGAAGAATAAATAAAAGACAAGTCCAAAATTGTTTTTTTCATTTCATTCAACGGAAAGCTATTACATGCTAAGTACAGAAAGGAAACTACATTGAAAACGAGAGCCTAAATCTACCCTAATTCTGGCTAGCTTCGTCCTCCTCGTCCGAGAGAGCTCGAGGAGTCAAAGGCACCACATCCGGAACGGGAGCTGAGGGGACGGGAACGATGATATTTTCTACGTTCCATACCGGGTGATCCGGTCCCGCCCTCATGAAGGCAGCCGCCTCAGACCACCCTTCGACGTAGAAGGAGTTGAAGTCCTTCTGTGTCTTTTGGGCCCAGGCAGCATTCAGCTCGGCCTGGCCAGTCTGGACCGCCGCCTTTATCCTGTCGGTGACGCCAGCCTCGGCCTCTTTTAGGGCTGCCTCCGCAGCCTGGGCACGCTCCTCGGCCTCCACCCTAGCCTTCACGGCTTCAACCCTTCGAGCCTCAACCGAGGCATTTAGGCCCTCGGCTTTCTCCGCCCTGCTCTCGGCCTCTTCTGCCCTTTTTTGGGCCTCCTCCGCCTTTTTCTGGGCCTCCTCCATAAGCTTGGCATTAGCCTCGGCCTTCGCGGCCCATGACCTCACCAGCTGGCCTTGGTGATAGACATATTGGTTCATCATTAAGTAAGCCTACAAGGGAAAAGGCAAAACACTTAGCAAAAATATGTGGGAAGAATGTGAAAACATACGAATAGACTATATACATACCTGAGGTATCATAGCCATGGCCGATGTCATGGAGGATGCGAGGTCACGACCTCGATGATCAGCCTCGACGCTTTGCTGCTGGAGCGCAGCCAAAGCTAGTAACCCGGCAGATGGGTGAGCCTCCATGATGCTCTTCACCCCCGTGGCTGCCTTCACCTCCTCGGGCGTCTGCACTGGCATCCTGTGGGTCGGGGAGGCAGAGCTGGAGCTTGAGCCTTGAGTAGGGCCTTGAGCAATGCCCGACGTCTCCCTAGGCCCCTCCACGATCATAACCTCGGACGGGTTGCTCCCTCCGACCTTGGCCCTCTTTTCCCCTTGGAGGGACTTCGTCCCCTCCACCTTTCTCTTCCCCAGAAGGGCCTTGCAGGCCAGCCGATCGAGTCTGGCTTGGGCTGCCAAATCTTCCGGGCCAGCCGACTGCGGCAGGATCGCCACTTCCCTCTCTCCTGTCACAACCACTTCCCTCTCCTCGGCCTCGACCTCGACCACTACCCCCTCGGGCTCCCCCGCCTCAGCAACCTCTTCAACCGCCCCTTCTACCCCCTCGCCATCCCCAACCTCAGCTACCTCCTCCACCTCAGCTATCTCTTCATCTGCCTCCTCCTCCTCGTCAGAACGGACTACCTATACAGGCCATACAAGAAAGGAGTTAGAGAAATTAGAAGAGATTAACTAAATCTGAAGAGATTAACTAAATCTAGCTAAGTGTAAAAACGAAAATTTGAGAAAAACAAGAAGTGACTTACTCTGGTCCTTGAGGTGCCCAAGGCTGGCCCGGAGGGTTCTGCCTCAGATGGGCTATCTTCTAATCGTAGGGGGCTCCCCACAGCGGGCTCCCTAGAGCTCAAGGGGAGGACCTCTGTCAGAGGCTTCCCATGCACATCGATATAGGTTCGGGTACCGTCCGCCCCCACCCGGTAGTGAAGGACGGTACCATCAGACCGGGTCTCAAAGTGAACCCCGGCCGTTAAAGGAGCGAAGGAGACCACCGTCGCCGCCTTCGCCGCCTTCGCCCTACTCCCTGTCTTCAGCTTTGGCTTCGAAGCCTTCTTCGCCACATGCTCCAGACCACTGGGATGGAGGGCTTCCTCGGCACCTTCAACCACCTTGGGAGGGAGGGTCGACTCCAGACCCTTCTCCTTCTCCCACCTTTCCCTGGAGTATCCCACGGGACAGAAGGTCCTGTGGGGCCATTTGAAGCTGTTCCCCTTGCAGGAGGTAGGGGAGCCACAGATTAGCAGGCGTTCCGCATCGCGTGCCCCCACGTCGGTCCCATCCGGACCCCACCAGTTGAGGGCCACCTCCAACGACTCTATGTTGGGTTCGCCCAGGCCCCCAAGCTTAGAGGCCACGGTGAATTTATTTTCCTTGGTGCTCAGCACTCTCCCCGGCCTGATCGGGAGAGCTAGGTCATCCCGGGGGAGCCAGGGGCCCTCCACCACGACCACGTCTTGTGTGTAACCCCGATTCGAATCGGAGTTACCTGTGATCAGCTGATTATGAGACCGGCACCTCAGGTAGGGTTGCCGGCTCTTAGATTGGGAGCTTGGCTCGGCCTGCAAAAATTCGTAGCAGGCCAAGAGCTCCCTAAGCCCCAATGGTTCCGGAATGGCCGGACCCAACGAGACACTTAGGGCCTCCATTCCGGCGCAGATGCGGTGCGCTTGCAGAGGCCACTGGCACGGAAGAGTCTGCGTCCAGGCGCAGAGCTCCGCCAGTAGCTCCGGAATGGGGAGGTGGGTGCCCCCGTATAGAAGAGTAGAGAGGGAGAGAGTTACCATGTTCTTGGGATCAGCCACGATCCCATTTACCTCGTCCGAGGTCGCACAGGTCCGAAGTCGAAACTCCTCCCCTATGCCGCAGAGCTGGCGAAACTCGTCTAGGTCAGGCCCGTGCTGCCTGACCATAATACTGTTGTCGTTTACTGCTACGGAGATGGCGGGGTCGATAACCATTGCCCGGAATGGCAAGGCATGCGCCATCACCTCGAGGCGCCGTGGTTGCGGGGCAACCATCGGGCCTTTTCCGGCTCCGTGTTTGATAACCATGATGGTTGGTTGGTTGGTGAAATTTCCTAAGTATGAAGGAAGAGAGAGAATGGTTTGCTGTGAAAGTTTTAGAGAGAGATTGAGAAAGTGAAAATGAGTTTTCACTGAGGGTATTTATAGAACCCCCACCAGAAGATGAAAAGACGTTTACCAGAAGGTGAAAAGACGCGACGGCTCATTGCACGAACTCCCACAAATAACCGCCGCCACTCAATCAATGTCCACCACGTGTACAGCCTGCAGAGGCCATCTGCCAAATGTCACTCACCAGCCGTTTTAGCATTAATGACGTTGTAGAAATCGAAGAAACAGATACGGCGCCTCGTGTCTACGCATAAGAAAACCATGAATGGTTGCACACGTGTCATAAAACAGCCGTGCATGGGCATATCTGCACCGACGAGCTCGAGAACAAAATGACCGGAGCCCCCGTAACGACAAGAGATCCTCGCCATCCTCGTCCTTAGCAGCGACTCCGGGCAGGGAGCTGTTGGCGAGGGAATGTCAGCATCCCCTCGTCCGGGGCAATAACGCCCCCTTAGCGGGCCGTCCGGGCCCCATCAACCCTGAATGATGCGACGCCCCGGATTGGAAGGGCCGAGCCGTGTTGAGGCCGGCCCAAAGAAGCGTGTCACGTACGCTTCCCCAATTAATGCTGCTGCTCCCTTGGGGGACCCCCCCTGACGTTTCACCGACGTGGCCCAATCACAGGACACCTCCTGTGGGCCCCGGTTAAGGACAGTACTCTTGTCAGAGTCATCAATGACTGACGCCGTTGGATCAGCATCTTACAGTACAGTGATCCAAGGGTTAATATACCTCTGAACCTCACTATAAATACCCCCCCTAATCCTACTTAGAGGGGGACACACAAATAGAGAGAGGAGAGATAAAGCTTAAACAACCCGGACCCTCTGAACACTATCTGTACCATTCGATACACCGACCTGTAACCGGCCCGGTCCCTCGCCCTTTATTATATTCCTACTTTCAGTTAACATCGATACTGACTTGATCGTCGGAGAGGGAAAACCCGGCAACAACCCCGGGCCCCTGTTCGTTCCTTGTGCAGGCACGAAGACTGCTTGACCGCCGGAGCATACCTGACCACCTCGGAAGATCGGAGCCAACGCGAAATTGATTAAGCCGAGCTTGGGAAGAAAATCAAGCTCGCCAGAACCTAGATAGCTTTATTCTGAATCTCAAAATATCCATGTTTGTTTGATCAAAAGCTACAACCAAGTAAGTCCATAAAATCATTGACTTAAAACCCCATTTTCCAAGGCCGGATAGGATATAGTTATTTCTCGTAATTAGATGTCGACCCACTTATGCCACTGAAGACACGTCAAACATATTATTTTTGTTGCGAAAATGTTGAAACTAGACCACCACCAAGTGCCAATCTTGTTTTTTTTCCTCTTCAAAATTTGGGTTTTGAGTTTTTTTTCTTCTTAATAAAAGTTTTCACCATGTCCATTACACGGATAGACAATAGCAAAGGAAATAGGTATGCAATACAGATGAGCAATCGCAGGTTTGGTCAAATTCCAGCAACACATTCCACTATCCATACAACAACATAAACACTAGCAATCTTTCTTTAAACGAAAGAAAATAAATAAGAGGGATGATATAAAGAAGACTTATTAACCTAGACTCTCGCAGATATTTAATATGATTCATTAATTTTAACTTCATATGTATAATCTGATGTACATCGAGTATCTACACGAGTCTATGTCAAAAAAAAATCTGCTTATATATCACTCAATAGCTAAATAAACAATGTTGCATAGTTATACAGAAAATGTGTAAGTCAAAATATAGATAGATTAGTCAAAAGAAATAGTCTATGTCCTGTAAATGACATGGCAAATAAGCCAACAACTTAATTAGATAAGAGGCAAAGACCGTCAATACTAATCAATAAAAATGATTTATTCTTGACCTTTCCTTTACAATTCCAAAAACCATGTGATTTTGTAATGGCCATGTTACTCTTGCCTTGAAAACTTCTTATCACCACAAAACATATGCAACATCAATTCAAATTTTTTCAGCCGTAGTTGGATATTAAAATAAAATAAATTTAGCCAAGTTACAAGCTTGTACAGCTTCAACTTTTTTAGGTTTTAGACCAAAATGAGCCAGAAGTTTTAAGTTAGACAAGTATAAGCACAAGCAGACAAGCACCGGGTTCAAATTTTATCATGCTCAAATTATCAAGATTTTGTCGGTTTTTCGGTTTTTTCATGTGCATTCGTTTTTTTTCGGTTTTTATTTTAATCAACATATTATTTTATTTTTAAAGTGTTTGTTCAGAAAAACAATAAAATTTGACATTTTATATTTTTTTTTGGATATTTATTAATATTACTATCTTATAAATTGTCAAACAAACAATTAAACATACAAAATATATAAAAGTTAAATTTTACAGATTTTTTGAACAAACACTTTATAAATAAAATAGTAAGTTGAATTACAAAAAAAATTGAATTTTTTTTACGAATACATATAAAAAAACCTGATAAAATTTGAAACCGACAATCACCACATACATCCAATTCCATGCAAAATTACACGTAGTTGTCAAGATATTGACCTTTATTTATTTATGGGTATTACTCCAAATTCAAATGTTATATTTTTTCTTTAAAGGATTCTTATTTAAACAATCTTCGGACCCAAAAATCAAATAAAGCAGATACATAGAACCATTGGGTTTAGTCTCCTTCACATGCTCTATCGATCTCAATGGTCCACCAAACATTTTTTCCACAGAAGAACTAATCAGTTGTGCGTCGATGTGCAAGTCTACCAAGAGCATTACCCTATCGAATAAGCAATCATGTCGGCCGATGAATCTTAATAAGGTCCCATGATTGATAACATGAACTTGATGGTTACTAGTCTTAAACTTCTACATTTAGACTTACCTGAGCTAAGCTCCAATTTTCTAATCTCCACTTTTAGGAAGCAAACATATACTACAAAAAACTACCCGCATAGCTACAGTTTAGCAACAATTTGTAAGATACGTTATGAGTTCTTACTGCATAAATTGTTGACCTATTGCTAATCGTTGCTTTTATATTGCTAAAAAACTTAGCGACAATACGCATAGTATCACTCGTACTGTTGTTGTCTTGTAATTTTCTTCTAGTATTAAACTCCAGCGCCCATCCTCATCTAGAAAGAGATTTGCCACCTGGGAGTACCCCCAACATCATAATCGGAACCAAAATCATCTCCAGCAATGTCCCACGTTTGGCTGTCCTTCTAAGTACTCTCGGTTCCTCCTCGATATGTAAAGTTGTTTCACACAAATTTTCACTAAAATTTGAGTGTCTACAAAGGTCGATTCATTTTCTCTGATATAATTAATAAATGAGTACTTTTTTCACCTTTTCTTGCGAAAACGCCGAAAAGATGAGGATAATGATCTTCATGAATAGCTTGATATATATATATATATATATATATATATATATATATATCCAACATTTGAATCAAGGGTGTAAGGGCAAGTACCCGACCTAAACCTCAATAAGTGTCCCGACCCGACCTTTTCTTTTAGAGTGAAAAAAAAAAAATCGACCCCGTCTTGACAAATGTCAGGATCCGATTTTTTAGGGCCCGATTTTTCAGGATCCCAACGGGCAGGGATGAGTATATGTTGACATATATTTTTATTAATTAAAAAAACTGCACTAAAAGAATGACCAGGTTTATATTTTTTGTCTAAACATGTTACGCTAATAAGAACCACGATCATATAATAATAGGTTGCACAAAAAGAAATCAGCATTTAGTAAAAGTAGAGGGGAAAATTAACAAATAATGGAGGCAAATGATTAAAAAGGTAAAATGTAATCGGTTTTTTTGATTAGATTGTTTTAGTATTTGATCTTATTCACACATCCAACACCTATATTACTAAATACGAATACATTAAAAATTACAACTTAAGGCAAGCTAAACAAAAATGGACGAGGGGTACAGACTCCCGGTGACACTCCTTACGTTTTCTAAATTTGAAACTATTTTTTCATTTTTTTTAAATCAGCTTATATTTTATTTGTAGAACGTTCATCCAAAAAACTGTAAAATTTGCTCAATAATATACCTTTTGGTATTTAATTGTTTATTTGACATTTTATAGGATACTAATGCCAAAAAACACCACAAAAAAATTTATAAACAGACAAATTTTGCAGTTCTTTTTGTGCGAACGTTTTACAAATAAAATATAAATTTGATTTTAAAAAATAAAACCGGAAAACTAGTTTCAAATTTAGAAAACAGATGGGGTTTCCGTGACTCTCCCAATAGGGGAAGTCTGTTAAAAACTGTGAGGATGAGGTCCTAAAAGTCTATTTTTCCCGTTTACTTGACTCAATTGAATGAACTCAAAAGACCAAAGTATTATTTGCAAGAAAGGAAAAACTATTTTTCAAGGGCTTTATTTGCATTTTCCCCCTGAAAATCACAACAGCTTGCATTTTTCGACCGTAAAAATCCTATTTTGACGTTAAAACCGTAAATTCGAATTATACCTTCTCTCTCTCGAGATGGAAGAAGGGGTAGTAGAAGGAGGGAATAAGGGTAGAGAAGGAGACTGGGCATGCAGTTGTTGTAACAACAGAAACTATGCATTTAGGTCTCTTTGCAACAGGTGTAAATCTCCACGTGTCATCTCCGATACCGTAACACCTGCACACTCCAAGTGGCTCCCGCGTATCGGTGACTGGATCTGTACCGGTATATTTTTTCTCTCTCTCTCTATATATATATATATACTAGTAACAGTGATCACGGGTTGCGAGTGCGACGTGTAACTTTGTTTTGTGTTTTACTATGAACACAATATTCGCATTAAGTATCATGTATTAGAATTATGCGGGTTAAAACAATTGTTAATTAAGTTAGGATACAAAGTTAATTAAGAAAATAGAGGGAGGACAAAGTGTTAGTAATTAAATTAGGGTACATTAGTAATTATTAAAATGGAATGAGGGTATTTTTGGAAAAATTGTGACAAAATTATGTATCTATTGTTCTGTTTTTGTATTACTGTTGTGTGCTGATTATAATTATAGAGAAAGTTATTGTTTAGTACTCCTTTCGTTCCATTAAAATGGTCCACTCAGGTTTTTCATTTTGGTTTAAAAAATGTGGAAAATGATGAAATGGCGAACTTTTTTCCAGCGTGGCGGGAATGATGCAGATTCATGAACTTGTTATTTAAATTAGTGTATTTTGTTTTATCAATGTGTCTTTTAATTTTTCCTAAGTGTCTACATTAAGGATTGAGTTCTTCAATGTGTTTCTAGGTTATTGTGAAGTCTTTTGAGTCACTATGTAATCACCTATAGATAGGGTCATTGTAGTTCATTTTAAAAATAGAGTGGATTTGGTTGATTTATAGTATTTAAGAGTGTGGATCACTTTTCGGGTTTGGGTTTGGAACCCTTTCCTTTTTTGGGTGTGGAACTCAAAGATTTCCTTGTGGAAAGGTTTACTTCGTTGTTTTCTCGTATTTTTTATTCTTAGTTTTGTATTGTTTGTTGTTTGGACGGTGGTTGTCCTGCATCAATCAATTTTTTGGCCTAACAGTTCTTAGCTTATTTGCAAAATCTGCAACATCTAAGTCGACTGACTACGTCTGTACTCTTCTGTCTGCTAATTAGTATATCAAATTGCAATTAGTGGTTCGAATTGCAATACTAGTAAAGATTAGTTGATTGGTGTCTTTATGACTAATCCATACTAAATGAAAACCATTTCAACAACTACAGACTTGTTTGACTGTAGTTTTCTTTGGTCTTTATTTAGTTTTGGCTTTTTTCCGTGATAGTTGGACTGCATTTAATATTTCAAAATTGAGGTGAGCTGGAAAAACTAGAAGCTTTAGTGTGATGGACCTAGTTTTTTTACCTAAAAATTAACCGAATTTGCTTATAAATGGGTGACTCGGAATGACTATGTGCTTGTCTGGCTACAACTTTTGAGCTCAACTTATCTGTTATTTCATTGACTGACTGAAGATGCTAAATATGAATGAACTTAGTTTATCTCCCGGCGCTAAGGAAGTTATTGTATTTCCTTTAAAATGTGCAACCAACTAAGACTTATGCATGCATATGCTCTTTTATGATTTAGCTGTTACATTGTCTTCAATCAAAATTTAACTTCACTCTATGGATTTTGAGGCAGTGAAAGTTTATGTTGGTGATATAAGTTTGTGTTTAAGCAATACGCTTGCATAACGTTATATCTACGACCTTGTTACTGGTCCATTGGTTTAGTATTATGTTTCACCTTCCATTAATTAGTAAATAAAAGCTTGTTTAGTTTTTTTTTTTCCATGTTGCATTATAGCTGTTGTATTCAATAAATAAGTGACCAGATCTGCCTTGTATGGAATCCCCTATTTATTTTTTTACTTGTTTTTACGTGTGCTTGACCTAATTAGACATTTAGACCCAATTGTGTCTTGTTGCATGTGATAACAACTGAAATGCTAAATTTTATTTGGTTCATATAGTGAAATATAAATTTAAAGATTTGCTCCAACATCACAATGAAGATTCTGCATAAATACATGTATTATAATTACTTTGGCGTAGATCAATGTATGGAAATACTATGAATATCCTCATATATGATATACTGTAATTGTATTTCTTAAGTGTTTCATTTCTATATATGAATTTTCATTCTCAAAGCCTTGTGCGATAATAATATGTTCGTGTAACTATACCTAGCCTCCCTTTCTAGAACTTTTGGTTAAAGGTTATTCGGTCATGTTGGCACAGAAGGACTTTGTTGGGTTGCGTCTCCTCTTGTGTGTTTAGCTGTATATATATTGGGAAAGTCAAAGCATCAAGCTGTTCTATAATGGTCAGTGAAATCAAGTTCAGGTTGGTGCTTAGTTAGGTTACAGATCCATAAGTGAGTGTTCCCCAATGTTTATAATTATAGGTACAGAGAGAAGATTGTTTACTTCTCTCTACTTCTTTTGTAATCAGAAAGGAGAATACTAATGGAGTGATGTGATCCTGTGCAATACTAATAGTTATTATGTGAGCGGATTGTTCTTTTCCTGTTTAATTTGAAGGAAAATCTGTATTGGTTTGAGTGATGTTATTTTTAATGCCTGAACTTTGAGCTTTGTGAGTCATGACTTGAGAGGTTCTCGTAGATCTTGTGGTCTATTAGGTTTTATTTTTACTTTTTCCCTTGTGAATAAAACTATTCCATCACCAAGGAGATTGTTCCATTTAGCATCGCCTTTTTTGTACTAATATTTTTAGGATCATGGTTTATACTTTAGACTAACTTTTAAGAATCAGCTGTGCATGCTTGTATATATCTATATATATACCTCTTTTAGCTGTGAAACCCAAAATTAATAAAACTTTAGCTTTAAGTTACAAGCTCGATTTATCCATTAATAATGAGTTAATAACTTGAACTGGACTACACTTCTCACCTAGGGAATATAATGTATTTTTGATTCACAATGATTTTTTAATGCAAGTATTTTGTTCATGGGTTGAGTGAGTTTGTGATTTTTGCTTGCTTTCTGTTGGTCTGGTTTGGGGTATGTGCTTTCTGGGTTTTGCGTGTGTGTGGCAAATGGATCAAATAGGTTGCACTAACAACAATTATGCTTCAAGAGAAATATGCAAAAAATGTGGAGAACCAAAGGAGGGAGCATCTGTGCCAGCTACTGAAATGTCAGGATCCAGTTTTTTCGTCAGGGCACAAGGACTGTTAGCAGATCAAAGGCCTAAATATCCCCTACCTCTGGTGAATAACTGGTCTATGGGAGCGGCTGACAAACACGGAATTCAACAGGCCCTGTACTTTAATAATGAGATCACTTCTAATCTGACAAATAGTCAGTTCTCAATGGATTCTAAAGGATGGCGTAATGGTGACTGGGTTTGCAATTGCGGTTTCCACAACTACGCTTCTCGTGCAGAGGTACACTGCATAAAATGAGCTGAACTGCGTTATATACTTTAAATGTAATTATTCCCAATATGCTATGTGTGTTTGCAAATAATCTCCATGGACTTTTAGCATTTCCAATTGAGCGCATGAACTGTCTAAGTTCTGCAATCAACCTCCATGTCCACTTTCAAAAGTTAAAACTTAAAAGATAATACTTTGTGGTTGGTGATCTGTTTTGGACAATTTTTTTATTGTTCTCTGCAGCAGTTTAAGCTGTCAAATATGGTTTGCCTCAACATTTTTAATGAAAAACAAGTTTCCGCTTGTATGAACTTCTTTTAACCTTAAATGCTGTAAAGGGCATTATCCGTTAACGTTTTACATGCACAGATATTAGCAAAAAACATGTATCAAAAATGTATTCTTCTTCTCAACCAGACCAATAAACTTGAAGTTATTCTATTTTAAAACTGGATAAGAGGGTTAATTGCGAAACTTTGATGGTACATGGGGACTAATTGAAAAAATCGGAAGTACTTGAGAGTTACTTGCAAATCACCCATAGTACATGACAATAATTTGCATATTACCCTATCTCATAACCCAATATGCCTGAATTGTAACCTTTAAGTTCTCTTTTCACTCCCAGTGCAAGAATTGCAATGCTACTATGCCACCAGGTATGCAGTTTCCTCTGCATAATTTTATTCCCAAATCTCCTTTCACAATACCAGTTGTGGTTGATTTGTTGATTAATTATTTTACTTCATGTCTGCGAAGCTCTAGGTACCAAGAGATTAGCGTCTGAAGAAATCCATGACTTGGTTCATAAGAGACCATATGTTGGACCAGTAAGCAACAATTTTATGCACATCCTTTTCAGATTATTTTTACTCGTTGCAGCATCATATGTAGGTATATATCTGTATTGCTTTTGTTCCCTTTCTCTGATAATTTTTGGTTATAACAGGCTTTTGGTTTACAACGTGCATACCCTCCACTTCATCAGCCAACACCTGGTGCGTACCTTCCTGCTTCTTACCCTACTGGACATTCGTTTATGGTTCCAAATGTACATACCAACGTGCAATGTCCTCCCGTGACGGCAACTCCAACGCTCCTTGGGAAAGGGTAAAATCATTCATTTATCCTTTTCTTACTTATCATGTGAGGCTGATTGGGTTATGCTTTTCATCTGGATAAGAACTTCCATGGTGTTTTCTTCTTAGTTTCTGAATTCAAGTTGTAAATTGCAAGCATTTTTTTTTGGGGAATCTGAGTTAGTTGTGGTCTTGTGATATGGCAGAGCAATGCAATGGCGAGATGGGGATTGGATGTGCACAAACTGTAGCAATCACAATTATGCGAATCGAACCAAATGCAATAGGTGAGTTTATTTATGAATCCATCCACAAAATTTTACTTTCTGCTTGGCCCTTGTTTATGTCATAAGATCTTGTTAATCTTACTCCTTTACGCTATTGTTTGGTGCACAGATTTGTGTCGAGATAGTATTTGTCTAATTTTTTACAAAATATACAACAGATGACTTCGAAGGGTTGATTTTTTTTTGACTAATTAAAAGCATTCTTCTTTTTTTAATAAATTTTTACAAGCGTTCTTGTTTCGCAGGTGTAAAACACAGAAAGATGCAGTTGCTAAGCCAGTCAGTGTTTCATAGCAGTAAATTATGATACTTGTCGGGGAGGGTGTCGTCTCCTTTAGTCTAAATGGATGTATAATAACAGCTGTTCGAGTTTTTGTTTGTCAGATCATTTGATTTTAACGAGTTCTTAAGGCGTCAATCATCAATACGTGCAGAATCAACTATTGTGGCCTTGTGGGGGTAATTGTAATTTTTTATCAGGGTACTTAGCAGTCCATGTCTGATTCTGTACCAAATACATTTGAGTTGAGTGTTAATTACCGAAAATCCCTCTCACTGTTGATTTCTATGGTTGATAACAAGCAAATAGCTCATTCTACTCATTTAAATTGGGAAAAACTCGTACGAAGAATATTCTCCTTTGAACTCACAAGTTTCTCTTTTAGAAAATAATCATATGCATTTGACTACTATTTTTGCCCCTGATTTTGCGACTTTTGTTGCTTGCCCACCATCCACATCCGTTGTTGACCATGAAATAGATGTAACGATAGGAATGGAATGCGGATTACTTGAGCTAGAGAGCCTTGGCTTCTCTCTTTTGTAGTGGAGCCTAACGCATTGATTTTTATATAAATTAGTTTTGATCCATGACTAAATTATAAACAAGTGTACTAGCTGGTAGTTGTACCAATATAAATTTTTTCCATGTTCTATGCTTTATATACAACATATCATGTTACATGCTCCGCCCCATCACTTAATTGAACTTGGGAGACTATTGAGAAAATATTACCACGAACATATTACCATACTCAAAGTTGTACAATCATCACGTTACAATTAGTATTTCTCATTTCGTGCTCCAATAGTATTATTTTCAGGACCAAATTGAGTCATTTAACATAAATTCCTTGTCCATTCACTTACCTTAATAGTAGGCAGAAGATATTTTTTTTGTAACGTTTTCTTTATAAAAAGAAATAGAGCTAGTGTAATTTAGTGATATCTATCACCTCTCGGTAATTTAGTGATGGTTTTAATTATCAAAAAAAGAAATAGAAATGTCTGTTTGTGTGATTTTTTGTCACCTCTTGTCTTATTTTTTGTTAGTCTTCAATAAGCATTTTATGTCGGGATAAAAAATTAATAAATTTAGGCCTTATTTGGCTATTAAGCTGATGTGTCATTTTATTGTCTATGTAATTTTATCTTTTTGGCTGTTAAGTCACACATCACTCATCGGTACGTCGAATTGTCTGTTTTAAAATACTCTGTTCAGTATGTTTTTCAAGAAAACATGTAATTGAGTATGCATTTTGTTAAGAGCAGATGGATTATATATGTTAACAGTAATTATCACAAATAATTAACAGCGATACGTTATCTTCAATCACTGTTAGTTTGGGAGAAGTTGTTTGCATTTTCGGAATTTAATGATGGCATTTGTCCTTAGGAGTGTTGTAATTATTCTTAACCAAGGCTTATTTGATTTTACAGAAGAAACCATTTCATTTTATTATCATCACGTACCAAACAAGCCCTTGTAATACTTTTATAGAATCAAAATATGAAGCTTTTGCACCTAGTTCTGTGTTTATGTGAAGTTTTTATTTAACTTATGCTTCTAAATTCGGAAAGTGTGCCAACCAATTCCGTTAGTCTTTCTTATGACAACATCGATAATTTCCCGCCATTAATTGATTGTATATGCGAAGTTTGAGGTGTTTTTTTTTTAGATTATGGAAATTGAAGCTTCTGTTCTTAGCTGCTAATTGATGCATTCAACTTATTCAAAGTTCTACTTGCATGTGTGCTTCTGGAATTGGAATGAAGTATATAACTTTTCAATATTTCATTACGCAAACTTGTATGTTTCTTCCAGCCTACTAGTTCCGTCTGAATCAATTGATACTCATTTGAATTGTGACACCTTTTCTTTTTTGTTGTTGTTGCTAGAGTTTGAGTGACAATATGTTGTAGCCATAGCTCTTTCTGGAGTTTTCTAAATACAATTCTGAGCCTCTACCAAGCGTTTAAAAGAACTATTGATTTTTAGCCATGGAATACAACAAAGACGAAGCCAGTAAGGCCAACGTAATTTCCGAGCAAAAGTTGACTGAAAATGATTTTGCTGGTGCGAAGAAATTTGCCTTAAAGGCGCAAGCCCTTTATCCTGGGATGTGCGGTCTCTCCCAACTGATGACAACAATTGATGTTTGTGTATCTGCAGAAGAAAAGGTTGGTCAACGTGGTGAAGTGGATTGGTATGGAGTATTAAGTGTAACCCCCACTGCTGATGATAAGACTATTAAGAAACAATATCGTAAAATGTCCTTGATGGTTCACCGGACCCTGATAAAAACAACTGCACTAGAGCTGATGTTGCCTTTAAACTCGTCTCAGAAGCCTGGAGTTTATTGTCTGATAAGGCTAAGAGATGCTCATACGATCAAAGGAGGATAAGTAATGTTCTTAGTAGTAATATATCTACAAAGAATAACAAGTCATTATTACCATCAAGTGGGAATTATATGAGACGAGATCCATCGAAAACCAGTTTCTCTCTTCAGGTTGCTTGCAAAGTATGCGACACGCCTCATGATACTTTTGTGGCTAGGTGCTTTTATTGCAGCAAACGTCAAGAGCATCTTAACAGATATCAGAGTACGACCATCAGTTGCATTCATTGTCAGCGACATTTTAGGGCGGATTTATGTTTTCATAAGTTATGTTGTCTAGGGGAACCAACACCGGTGTCTCCTGAGGTTATTATTGGTAACACCTTTTTGACTATTTGCCAAAAATGCCGCACACCTCAAGACCATCTTAAAATACACATGGACAAGATCGTCACGTGCTCTCATTGTCGAAAACCTTTTAAACTTCCTACTGTTGAAAATGATGATAATGTTGAAATGAAAAAAGCACATGAAGAAGCCAGCAAGGCGGAAGTAATTTCCGAGCAAAAGCTCAGGAAAGGTGATTTTTCCAGTGCAAAGGAATTTTCCCTAAAGGCACACGCCTTGTATCCTGGGATGTATGGCCTCTCCCAACTAATGACGACAATCAATGTTTATGCATCTGCAGAAAAAAAGGTTGATAGCTGTTTTGAAGTGGACTTTTACAGAGTATTAGGTGTAGGCCCCACTGATGATGATGAGACTATTATGAAACAATACTGTAAATTTGCTTTGATGGTTCACCCTGGTAACAACTTGTTCTATGGAGCTGAACGTGCCTATGAACTTGTCTTAGCAGCCTGGAAATTATTGTCTGATAAAGGTAAGAGAGATGCATATAATCGAAGGAGGACAAGCTATGTTATTAATAGTAATATGTCTACGAACAAAACCGGGTCATCATCATCATCAAGTTGGAATAATGTCAGGCCACAACCATCGAACACCATTGTGATTCCTCAGGCAATTTGCCAGGTATGCCACACGAGTCATGATACCATCGTAGCTCGTTGCAACCATTGTGAAACACCTCAAGAGCATCTCAATAGATATCTGAACACGACCATCATTTGCACTTGTTGTCAGAGACACTTTTCGGCGTTTAGAAATCTTCCTAAAGCCCTTTCTCCTTTTCATAAAAAGGCTTGCTTTGAAGCCGTAGCTTGCTGGTTTTTCCATCATTCAATCCACCAAATTCAAGTTAAGTGCGTAAACTACCTTCAGATTAGTCTTGGCATTAGGAGAAGAAAGCTGATAGTGGAACTAGTGGCATTCCTTACATTTCAGTGAGACAACATCACTGCTTGGCCAAGCATTCTCACTCTTTCTGAACGGATCCGCTTCATAGGTATGCGTCTTAGGGGAACTTCCACTAGACCAAGCTAAGTATTGTTCTCCAGGGCCTCCCGAGGCTATGATTTATGACACCTTCTTGATTACTTGCCAAAAATGCCACAAACCTCAACAGCATCTCAAAGTACATACGGACAAGATCGTCATGTGCTCTCATTGCCGATACCATATGAAGGTTGCTACTGCTGAAAATGATGTACACCAGCAAGCCAATGATGTCGGAATGAAAAGACCCCGTGAAAAAGCTTAAGGTGCAGGCGGTGGCTGGGAAAGAAGAGATAAAGTTTGCGAATAGAGTGGTCAGACTCTACTATAGTGAACTGTCTAGTGCTTGTTTGGCTAAACTGTACTTGCCATTGATTTACTTCTCTTTCCCCATGCGTTTCTTCTATCTTTATTCTTTAAAGAAATAGAACTATGCTGCTTATATATATATCTCTCTTTGTGTGGAGCTACTTCTTTTTTTAAGTAAGATTTGTAAACTGCTAATTTTCTGCATAATATCTTCTTGGTTTTTTTTCTTTTTGGCTTTAGCAATGGTAGTTTACAAAGCATGATAGCTTACTAAAGTGGACAATTGTGTGAACGTTGTAGTTTACCTGCAGTAGATGTGTTGTGGATCGACTTATATGGTTTAATTTTAATATTTTAGCAAATGTAGTTATTGGTTTGTCTGGATTGTCATTTTTGGGCTTAAATGTATATTTCGATAATGTTGGCAAATTTTCATAAGTTTGTAATGGTACTACTGGTTCAGGCAAAAGGAACATATTAGTTATTGGTTTGTTTGAATTGTCATTTTATCACTGAATTTTTTTCCTTGGTATTATATAAGTTGGGTTTTTCATTTAATTGATCTTGTGGGGATAATAGTAATATACAATACACAAATGTATTCTACCCCCAATTTGGCTTCTAACAGTTTAAGTATTTCTTGTCATCGGTTAAGTAGTTGAATGGTATTTCTTGGGGGATAATTGTTACATTTATGTTAAAATCTACCGTGAATGTATTGTTTCATTTAGGAACATGATTGAAGCTGTGTTTTTGTGGATTCAAGTTTTAAAAGAAAAATAATCTTATATAGTCGCCTAGTTGGGTTGCCTTGTAATGTACTTTGTTAATTTTACTAAAATGTGTTTTGCTTGGTTACTTGTGCTTTTGACAGTGAAACTAATGAGGGCTCCATTTTTCAAAAAACCTTTTTAGCTGTGACACAATGTAAACTTGTTAAAAATTTCGTGTTTGTAAGGACATATTTTTGGCATTGGTTGGTTCAAGGGTCGGAACAGACTAATTTGTCATGGAGAGCTGATGAACTATTCGTGATAATTTGTCGGTTTTTTGAAAGGTCTGTGCGTGAGTTTTAAGTTTATGCAGTAAATGAAATTTGATATACAATTATTGATAAAGCTCAATTGTTTTATATCTTTCTTCTTATATGTGCATGTGTTTCCATTGTTTATCTTACTGCAACATAGACCAGCTACAATGTGTGCTTGGCAAACCTTATATTAAACACTAACCTTTCTTTTACCTGATAGGTGTTGTCCTTACGAGTAATTATTTGCACACACCACATATCTGAGTTTCTTTGGTCGCAATGGTGAGATGGGGATTGGATGTGCACAAACTGCAGTAATTACAATTTTGCGAATCGAACTAAATGTAATAGGTTAGTTTACATATGAATTCATCCTAACAAATTAATTGGATGATGCCAATTTCAAATTTAGTTTCTGCTTGGTCCTTGTTAATGTGATAAGATCTTGTTAATCTTACTTCTTTATTCTATTGTTTGGTGCACAGAATTGTGTCGAAATGGTATTTGTCAAATTGTTTACAAAATAAACAACAGATGCAACTTCGAAGGCTTATTTTTTTGTTTACTGAAAATCCTGGCCTGTTTGGATTAGCGGGGCATTTATTTAAGTATTAGAACCCTTTTTTTTTAAATAAATTTTTAAAAGCATTCTTGTTTCGCAGGTGTAAACACAGAAAGATGCAGTTGCTCAGGCCAGTCGGTGTTTCATAGCAGTAAATTATAATACTAGTCGGAGAGGGTGTCCTCTCTTTTAGTCTAAATGGATGTATATTAACAGTTGTTTGAGTTTTTGTTTGTCAGATCGCGTGACTTAATCGTGTTCTTAAGGCATCATTATCAATGCTTGCAGAATTAACTATTATGGAGTAATTGCATTGTTTTAGTAGGTTCCTTAATACTCCATATGGCTGATTCTATACCAAATTCATTTGAATTGAGTGTTAATTACCCAAAGTCCCTGTCACTGTTGCTGACTATGGTTAATTACAAGCAAATATCCCATTCAACTCATTTAGAATTTGTTTAATGATGAAAGTTAATAGAATGAAACAAAGTTTATTACGAGCTATCTATAATCAAAAAAATTGGTGATATATAAGTATTGGCAACTTAGTGAGAAAGGAAGATCGACATCACCATCCGAAGAGCTTCACGGTATCACAGCAAACATCGAATACAATACACAATTGGCTATTCTAAAAGCCACCCTACTCAAATAAATCAAAATGCAAAAATAAAGACGACAAAAGAAGAAGAAGAAAATATAATTAACAGGAGTATGAAGTATCCAAATGTTCGTATAAACCCTCAATCCACCAAACTAATTTGCGGCTCATCACATTTCTTGTTCCAAAGAAACCGTGCTTATAATTAGTTAAAATAACAGGCGAGTTACGTAATCATCACTGGAAAAGTCACCTCATGTGCAGAGTCAATACTAGGAGTAGAATAACAAACCTCCTTCGTGATGGTAATCGACTTGTTGATAAACTCAATGCAATCCGCCACAGATTCACTATGGTGGGCCTCTGGCAGACGGTAACAATTACTTTTTTCTGTTTGAAAATTTCTGTTACTATTATTATTATCAGCATGTTCGGGTAAAGACTTGGAGAGGGCAGAGAACATAATCAGACGAAATACAGCCTCACGAATACGTTCCAGTAGCGACATACTGCTTATATGGCGGTTCTTTCGGCTACAAGGGGCAGAGTTGGTTCTCAACCTTGGTATGCATAGAATTGGCTTCATTAGAAATGTTATTTACTTATTTTATGATGGTATAATTTGATATATAATGGTAATGTGATGATGGTATATTGGTATGTGAATGAGAACCTTACCCAGGTTCTGTGCTTTATATGCCTAGTACCTACACAGCACATTATGTTACATACTCCATAGGTTACAAGAAAATACAATTATATGTGAGAGTGACATTAATTTAATTAAATACCCATCACTTAATTGTTCCAAAAGTTTGCTGGAATTGCTCCGAGATATCAGCAAAATTTAATACATGATGGGGCAGAATCAGTTTTGAACTTTGGGAGAATATTGAGAAAATATTACCACAACAAAATCATACTCATCAAAAGTTGTACAATCATAACGTTACAATAAATTTTGTCATTTTGTGCAAATGGGCACTTGAGCATAGCACCTCCCATACATGTGTGTAAATTGTAACCAACTGAATGGAATATTTTATTGCTTAAAAGTATTATTGAAAAAAGAGTATTCCCATATTCACAACCTGAGGAATATTACTTTGAATAAAGAGGGAATCAATCGCTTCAAAGTTTGCCAATGAATAATAATTATTGTAGTAATAATCTGGATATCCATATCCTATAATCCTATTGCTTTTTGTTGACTCAACCTTAGCTCATAATATGTAAATTGTAATAAATATTAAGCGTCTGGACATTATTCTAAGAAAAGTTTGATGAAACTCGGTTACATGACTAGCTTATAAGTTACAAAAAGTGGCATTAGTGTCGAAGAAAAAAGAAAAATAAATCATGAAAGTGAAGAAACAAGAGAGACTTTCGACACAAAATAATTTAAGAAATTTATTTAAATTGGATTTTCAAACGTCCTCTTAGCAAAATAAGTTCTTATAAAGCTCAACTTATAATCGGTCCAGGTAATACAGTCCAGCGGATATTTTTTTATTAGTCACATTCAATTGCAATACTTCATCAAACTTTTGGGTCAAATTTGAACTTTGAGATACCAAATCACATACATGAATTCTCCTTATATATGTCTTTTTGAGTTTCTATTAATCAGAAGTAACAATACAGCAGTAACACATTAAAGATACTGTATATCAATATATACGATACTGAGAAACACCAAACAAAAACACAACTTGATCTAGAGAAACATAGTGAAACCCAGTATTCACATTTTTTTAGAACCGTTACAATTTATGCATTGTAAGTCTCAAATATGTAACAAACTATATTTTCTTATCCTAGCCAAACAAGTATAGTAATGCCTTTTCTTTCTGTAAATCGTTATAAGTTATGGCTCCAAATGGGAAAGCACCTTTTTGCTCATTTCCATCACCAGATATATTCCAAACAACTAGCAATGGAAGCTTGTTACTCCGTTTTCTTATATACTATCTTTGAGAATTTTCTGTACTTTTAGAGGAGCTATCTTGACAGCCTTGTGAGGATGAGTTTTTACTCGAAGAGCTCGTGACTACACTATTCTTCTCCTTCTTGTATGTATGCTTACTTTTCCTTTCTCCAGGTGACTTATCCTGTAGTTTTAAGAAAGATACGCATTAGGCTTTTAGTGGGACAGCAAGAGTATTAATATCGATAAAATTGATTATCTGAAACTGTGGTTACTTAACAATCAAAAAATGCTTAAGGGTTTGAATAATTGAATGACTATGTATACATTTATCGTTGGCTGGAAGCTTTTGAGTTGATTTCTTTTTTTTAAGAAGTTTGACTGTGTTCGGTTGTTCTAAAGTTGAAATCGTTTCCTTTTGTTTTCTGGTTTGTAAAATCTACAAAAACGGAAATGAATCAATATGATCCTTTCTGCCTTATATATAAGGCTTCTAAACGGAAACAAAGGTGGGTTCATTCAGAGCCTAAAGCCTCTAGCTTCTCAGGCTAAAAACTCATAAAGCTCAGCTGTGAAAACTCAATCAGTATCAAAAATGCAGTTTAACTTTTAAGCAAGCAAGCAAAAGAGTTAAGCGAAAAGCTGCAAACAAAAAAGTACATAAAAGTATAATTTTATGCTTCTATACTCCCTCATTTGAATCCCTACAGTGAATAACAACATTATATCATCAATATCGAGATTTCCAAATAAACCAACCTTGTGTATTGTCGATCCTGGAATTTTAAGCTCAAGCTCTGTCACCACATCATTGCATTCGTCACTTTTGTCAGAATTGACGACTCTACAATGATCTGAGCCTTTAATTTTGCTATCATGTTTCTTTGACACGTGAGAAATGGATGCACATTGAGTAAATGTTGAATCCATGTGCTGATTAGCTGGGCTAAGGTATTGATTAAAAGTCGAGCACGGGGTAAGAACCGGACCAATATTCTGATTTCCGAAAATAGTAAATGGTTGCATTGGGATTGGGCCCGCTGGGACTGGGATAGTATATGGAACTGGATATGCATACGTTTGTGCCCATGGGTACATAACACTTGTTCTTTGCTGATATTGTAAATTAAGGTTTTCGACTTCGGATTTTAAAGATGCCTTCTCTTCTCTCAGCTCATTCTTCTCCTGTGTTAGCTAATTAAAACGCTACATAAATGAGATGTCAAATTACTGCAACAAGTTCAAACATGATTATAAAGAATTGTAAAAAAGGAAAATATTAATTTTGTACTCCAGCCTATGGGGTTTTATAATTACGATGTTTAGTTAAAAATATTCATTATTTAGACACCAATCTACACAAAATTTGAACTATTGGTGAACTTACCATTAAAAACTCACAAATAACATATAAAGTTGACACAAAGTTGAATAATTAGCTAATCAGCCTATCATAAATATATGCTTTATTGTTTACTCCCTCCGTTCCCATTTAATTGTCCATTACGAAACTACATGCAATTTTGACCGGCTTATACTTGTATCAAAATTGTCGGAATTAATTTTTTTTAAAGTTGATCATATAGTTCAAATGTTAAATTTTATGATTAGATTTTAAAAAAATTCATTTCGACAATTTTGATACAAGTTATAAGCCGATCAAAATTGCATGTAGTTTCGTAGTGGACAATTAAATGGGAACGGATGGAGTAGCATTTTACTGCTTATACCAATTTTCTATTTGTTTAGATTGATGTTGTGTATATCAGCATCATTGAACAAATAGTACATAACTGGTGTTTTGAGTTGAAACTGTAATTCTGATGTACTATTGTTTCATTTTGTCTAGACTGTGCCTGTATAAATTGTGAATTGTAGTATTATGGAGAACGATTGTTGAAAGGTGATATTTAGGTGTACTGAAATGATAATTTCCTTTAACTGAAGAATTTAATCACCTCACGAGATTCTTCAGAAAGGGCTGTGTACTCTGCTTTCAATTTACCAACTTCAGCTGTTAAATCCTTGAGAACTTGGATTGTATCACCGAGGATGGTTCCTTTGTCATTTTTCGGCCTCTCGGAATCTGTTAATTTGATCAGTATTAACTATTTATCGAAAAGGCATGTTCACAAAACTTCAGCTATCAGCGTTACAGTGGCAATGTAAAAATTAATTGCTAACTAGAACCAAGTACGGGAAATCTCAATTTTTAAACCCAAGAAATGATAGTGTTGTGTATGCTCAAGAAGTAGCCCAAGTAGATATGATAATGTTGCATAATATGTGTACACACCTTTGGGAAAAGCATAAAAGTGATTTTGTAAAATATAAAGAGTAGTAGGTGTTACCGATTGCTTTTCCTAACTTAAGAAAATGCTCATTAAGCCTATCCCTTCTCAACTTCTCCCTATCTGCTTTTTGAACTTTTCTTGCAGTAATTGGATCTTTACCTTCCAATTCTGGTTTTGGTCTGTCAATGCAAATTAGAGGAACTGTAAGAAGCAGATTAAATAAATTGGAAAAGAACTCAGAAAATAAAGCCTTAGAAATGTAACTGCGATTTATACATAGTTTAAGGGAAATAATCAAGAACAAGATTCACTATGACATCAGAGGGATTTACTAACAACATATTCAAGCAGAAACGGATAAATGATGGAGATCAAGAGCATATTCAGCAATATTCAGCTTTATCCATAACAAATTCAGCATTATCAGGGCTCGAGTGTGAAAGGTTTTAGTTATGCTTCCAGAATAAATTTAGAATTTAAGGCTGGGGTAAGAGATTTGATTTTCAAATTTATTGGGAAGTGTGTAATGAGACTGGACTATGAGCTTGAAAGGATATTGGAGTTTTCTCTTTCGCTTCTAATGTCTTTTATTTCTTGCTCATATTCTCTTAGACATTTATTTCCATCTCTTATACCACTAAATTTCTCACCCAATTTTCTTAGTAGTTCTGTAAGATTGATATATTCAAATACTGATGAAGCATGAAATATCTCTAAGAAGGAAAAACACGCTAACATCAGCTAACATTCCTTTTCAATTCCTTTTATTCTTTGCTATAACATGTTAAATTGATACAGTAATTTTTTGCATATTCTAAGCTATCAAACAATTAATCTGAACAAGATTGTAAATTTGTAAACCTTGTACTAAATTAGTAGGGTATATTGAAAGGCTAAGAGCATCCATAATAGTTTTGTTAACTTTTTAATGTTAAGTAATGACGCATCATCGTTTAAAAAGTTGTTAAATGACACATAGGCATCTTAAATTTAATAACCACATTAGTTTCACGTTAACAATGTTATCAATTTTTAATTAAACATTTCTCTTTTATTTTACTAGTCACTATTTTTATGGGGAGAATTTATAGGAGATAATAACGTTGATGGTGGGTTGTGTTTGTCACGTCAGCAGTTACAAACATTAAAAACATTGTTAACTTTAACAACATTTTTAACGTATATAAAGATAACACATACTTTAACGTAACTAATGGAGATAAAAAAATGCACTGTTAACTAAACTATTTTACTTAACAATAGAGATAACAACACTATTGGAGATGCTCTAACACATCATTCCATAAAATACAAATATACCGATAAAAAAACAGCCAATCTGCATATAGAAAAATGAAAATCAAAAAGATAAAATATTAGACAATCAATATTTACATAATACCAAAACATCAATCTGAATAAGATTGCAACTTTGCAAAAAAGTATAAGAAAGGTCAAAAACTAAATTACTAAACTTTTAATTTCCCTTATTCTAAAAATAACCGAATGTTCTCACTGCTGACACACATCATTTCATCAAATACATACATACAAAGTACAAAAATAGCTAATATGTATAATAAAAACTGAAAAAACAAAAAAGAAATTAGACACTCAAATTTTACACAATATCAAACAATTAATCTAAACAAGATTGTAATTTGTAAACCTTATACTAAATTAGCAGGGTACTAAAATATAGTACAAATTCACCTAATTTAAATAACCATATATTCTCACTGCTGACTCATATCATTTCATCCAATACATACATACAAAGTACAAAAATAGCTAATATGTATAATAAAAACTAAAAAAACGAAAAAGAAATTAGACACTCAAATTTTACACAATATCAAACAATTAATCTAAACAAGATTGTAATTTGTAAACCTTGTATTAAATTAGCAGGGTACAAAAATATAGTACAAATTCACCTAATTTAAATAACCATATATTCTCACTGATGCCTCATATAATTTCATCAAATACATACATACAGATAAATATAGTTAGATAAAGAATGAAAAGGAGAAAGATTTAGACCTGTAATCATGATTAGGATTATTATTCATTTCCTTTTGTTATAAGTATTTGTATATAGCTACAAATATTTCTTTTTTAAGTATCTGAGTAGTAAAAAACTGTCCAACTAAAGAGACAATAAGATAGAGATATAGAGAGGCTTGTGCTTTACACGAGTTCAAATAAAGCTAATAAATTGCAAATAAAACCCCCTAAACTTGCAACTAAATTGAAAATATGTATATTTTTTTTATATATTAATGCAATTTTGATCGGTCAATAACTTCTTTTAAAATTACCGGAATAAAAATTTTCAAAAGTTGATCATATAATTCAAATGTTAAATTTTATGATTAGATTTAAAAAAAAATCATTTCGACAATTTTGATACAAATTATAAACCGATTAAAATTGTATGTAATTTCGTAATGAATAATTAAATGGGAACGAATGAATTATACTTTAGTACCCAAATGGACAAAAAATATGCACGAATTGGATTTGATATTGGGTCCTTTTTGGCATTGGATTTTTTCATTAAAAATATGTTTTTAAAGAAGCAATGAGCAAAAAAGTTACATAGAAAAGATGCATTGTAGTGTTTGACGGTTCACACCACTGTAACGTTTTTATTTGTAAGTGATTTATAACTTATTTTATTAAGAAGTCAATAGTCACACGTGTTAACTGAGTTGTAGATGTAGAAACGCATTATATTATAAAGTTTTTATTTTTGAAAATTTTAATGTGAAAAAAATTTATATGGAGTAGTTTTTTTGACCCAAAAGCTAACTTAACATCTATAACTTATGAAATATCAAACACTCGTTGATTTATAACTTATCCAATGTACCAAAAATTTGCAATTGACCTTTTTTTTCGTAGGGGATATTTAAACTAGAATGTGTGAAGAAATGATTCATTTATAACAGAATCCATAAATCAATGATTTTAGAATATATTGTAATTTGGTCGTACTTAACTTTTAATACACACAGGTGCTTAACATTTACGGATCAGATGGCCGTACTTTAACTTATAAAACAATGCCTCAATTTTATAAGACTCGGCCCTTTTGCTTAAAAGTTGCAGGCAAAGAGGTCGTAATATGTGAAATACCATTGTTTTATAGTATTATATCAACTTGTTTGGTTGCAGATTTTAGGCTCAACTACTTGCTTTTTCTATTAAAAACATGACTGCATTTCGTTGATCACCTTTCGCCTTTTTCTGCCTCTTTGCTTGAAAACTCTTCAACTTTTTTGCTTGATGGGTGTGCGCTTGTTTTCAATCTCTTATTTTCTTAAAAAGTTGCAACCAAAGAAATCCTTACTTTACGAATAAGTTGTTTCTATAACATTACATGGCCTTCTGGAACGGTTTTCATCCAATGCGGTAATTGGGGATTTAGGTCGACTCCAAGGAGTCCGTTTAACGTAAAGGAGCATGTACTAATCTCATAGTCACAGCTATCAGAGTGTTTTATGAAAAGGAAAAAGTGTTTATAACCACATTGGTTGCGGTTCTGACTATATAAACTTCGCATTCGGATGGACAGGTATGTTCTGGAAGTTCCTTGTGAATTTGCGGCTTTCTGGTAGCCAAAATCTGGTGCATGCTTTTCAGGCAAGTGTAAGGTCATTTGATGATTTTCCATGCTTGTTTGGTCAACACTTATTTATAAGTAAATAAGTTGTTTCATTCACATTGAAAACCCATTGGCTATGAGGTTAGAAAATGGGGTTTTTTGCACTTTTATAGACCATACTATTAGCTTTTTACGATTTTGTACACCATACTACCACTTTTCAGTGATTATTATACACTTATGCATAATAATTTCCGTTTACTCGACTTTCACATATTACACAAACATTTTTTCTTCTGTAATATTTGTTGCATATCTTGATTAATGTAACCTATTGAACTCAAAATTATCATTCTTATTCCATAACACATTAATTATATACAAACTCGTTTAAATTTTCAAGTCTAGCTTGAAATTTAGGAAAAATGATGAAGTATTTTATTACTGCTGTAGTATATTATTGGTCATCTTGGGCATTACTCTATTGTGTCTATCTTGTGCTTTTCTAGCATATGTAACCTTACCCTCTATTATATAAAGAGGGTCAGTGGTCTCTTGATGTATCTCTCTGTACAATCATATTAATGAATAAACACTTCGTCTGTTGTTTATCATACCTCTCTCTATATCTATACATATCTCTATATATATCTATAACGAACTAATATGTCACACAACACGTTATCGGCACTTTGCTCGCGGAGAATAGGATATACGCTCGCGTATATTGGAGATTTTGGGTAAACGCAAGTATATTGGGTATCTATAAAACTTGAGGTTTATCCTGGTTCTGGTTTATTTTAGGGTATTGCTATATCGACCTTCACCAAAATACATGGAGTACGGTACACCATAATTTTTTTCTACCTTATAAACTCAAAATTGCATCCTACTGATATTCGTTTGTAAATTGCATGTTAATAAATGTGTGAGTAGAATGGTCCAAACCACTGCATACTATATGATTATATATGTTTATGTTACACTGACTTGTAAAAAGGACGAATAAATTGTTAACAGAGTACATGTTCTTGGTAGAGTTTCGATCATACTATATGACTGCTAGAAACAGATTATACTAAAAAAATAAAAATTGTCGTAGTACAATTTCCTTATTGAAAACAATGTGTATGAAATATAGTTTAATGTAATTACATCCCTGGTCCTTACTATATTACTTGTATGCGAAACAGTATATATGATTAATAAATAAGCAATTTAGATTTGCTTTCCTTCCGTAATAGTACTTGCATGTATATTGTATAATGATGATTAAAATTTGTCCTCCCTGCATGTGATATGGTAAATTAGTAATTAAATATATTGGTTACTTGCATGTTAAAACTACCATGTATAGAACTTACATATAAAAGCAATAGATTTGTATAATATTAATTTATATTTTGCTAGTGTAAAATTGGTAAATAAAATATATTACTAACATGCATGATTTAGTTACCATGAATAAAAAGCTACACATATAGCAGTATAATAATAATATATTGTGTTAGATATTGCTGGTGTAACTTTGGTAAATACTAATATAGATTGATTACATTAATTTGGATTCCTTATTAGTAAATATGTACTATCATGTTAGTTAATCATGAAACAGGTACAATCTATATAATTGATCACTGCCATGTAATAATTATTTACTGCCATGTGTAAAATATGATAATTTGCGAAATCATATATTTTCACATTTAAGTTGAAAAAATTATGAACCTTCCCAACTAGGCTCACCTATTTGGATACGATGTCTAGGAAAGATATAGGTGGAAGTCGATATCCTAATGAGGTCGGGTTTTAAGTGGCATTCGTGCCCTCCACCCTCACCGTCTTTCCTGATCGTTTTTCAAGTAGAGCTACCGAAAGGGGTTGACTAAATAATAATTTTCCCGAGTGTGTTTATATAGTGATGTATGTTTCGCTGAATTGGTGTTTCAGTATCGACCCGTCGTTCGATCAATGAGAACCGATTCACATGAGAAGCAAAACTAATATTTTCGAACCTATCGTTTTGAAAAAAAGTTTGTGCTTGTGCAAACCATAAACATATAAACCAGTCGTTTTATATGATAAATAATCCAGAACTCCCAACACATGTTGGGTGCCATCTATGATGAGAAAAATCGTAAAACATACTTGCGAAATGACTGTTTAAACGTTGATTTTAATCCGTCACCACATGTTATTCACCCTGATGTGTGAAAATGTGATGCCCAAAATTTTTCTGGATGCTATTTTTGATGAGTAAAACACGAGTTTGTTGTTACCATCAGGATGAATGCTAAGGCGTTGATTTTATTCCGCCGTCACATTTGAGACGTGATGACGTCTATGGTGAACAAATGTCTGAAATTGACATATTGGAGCAATCCTTCACCAAAATACTAGCTTGGAAATTGTATTTCATAAGCAGTATCGTGAATTTATATTCATCATGTTCCTTTATCGCCCATCTGTTATTGGATAAGAAAATTACCCTGGTGAGTAGTTTTAATCCTATTGGGTTAATGACGAATTATTTGCCTGATATTAATGCTCTTCGTGTATATTTTTTCCACGAATCGAGAACCGAGACAAGTGTTATTTGTCTCGAACTGTCGCGATCCCGATGAATCGCCTAGCCAAGCGAGATTTTAGACAATCGTCAAAATCAAAAATCTGTGGATCCAAGACAGTAATTGAAAGGAACAATATGGTCCGTTGTCACAAAGCAAGAGATAATGCTCAAGGAGCTAACTCTATGCTATAAAGACAAAGGTCATGCACGGTTACTCCTTAAATAGTTCAAAACTATTAGAAAGGTGAAAAAACCGATGTTCATGTGGTTAAAGATAACTGAAAGGAAACTTTTGAGACCCCCGATTTTGTGGCTCAAATAAGTTTGGTACCTTTCTTTATTGATTTTGATAAATCATTGAGCCATTTTTTCGCTCATCTGGATTATGTTTTTTCATTTGGATTATGATTTTTCCATTTGGACATACTTTTGGATTATGGTTTGCCTGTTTACAAAATTTCTCGAAATAATTTAAAGTGTTTTGAGCAAATTCCTTTGACAAATGTGACCAAACTTTAAATTATGAAATTTTAGGCAATACTTGTGGGGTAGTTGATTTTTTTGTGTGGAAATAGTGGGTAACAGTGTACCACATAATTCCACCAACTATTTGCCTAAAAGAGTACTCAGTGACAAGGATTCTGGACCTGTCGTTCCAAATCAAAATATTTGGTAAAACCAAATTGACTTGTCAAATATGAGGTCTTATACTCATATAGGTCCTGCCGTACCTTGTTGAGTACTAAAATATTCGAGAAAATCAGTGTTATCTGGTAATAGCTCATGAAAGAATTAAAATTTCTTTACATAGCCTCCATTCAATACGACCAAAAGCGTATTTTAGAGGAGTTGAAATGTCTTTCAAGTGGTTTCTACCACAATTTTTAAAAGCATTTAAAGTTACCTTATCATTTCGCCTGTCGTCGAAATGATAAATGATTTAGATGCTAAGACATGACTGTCTATACTATCATTCGCCTGTCGTCGATTGATCAAAGCATTTTGATATTGTGGCATTGACCGGATGAGATATTCATGGGTCAAAAGTCGATGCTTGATTTATAATCGCATCGCATTTGAATTCTCTTTGAGGATATATTTCGTGATTAATCCGAAATTCATGCCACTAATGCTCACTTTGAAAGACTAGTATGTGTAAAGATCACGAAATGGACTCGTAGAATTCTTGTAAAGAATTGAAGGAGTTATTGTGGACTTATCCAACCATAAGACGGACCAAAAATATATATGGTTATGGTTGATGCATCGACAATAAGGTCACATGATTATTGTTGTCCACAAAAATGCAGCATTTCCCAAACTTTTAGTCCTATCATTAAGTTGATGGCTCATGATCCGGATTATCCTGAAAAGTCTAGTCGACTTGATAATTCCGAAGAGTAAGAATCGAAATTTTAATTTGAATTACTTGAGTTTGGAAATTGAAATTGAACATCCTGTCGATTATGTTCAGACCTAAATGGACTCACAGAAAGTTTGATGATGCGACTGCAAATGGTTGCACGCACTTCTTGGTCTTGCGTACCAAGATTTATATTTCCGTGTGAGGTCATGCTATTTTGTTGCATTGGTCCGTCTGAGGCCCATAGTCATTCAAAACAATAAATGTGTACCAGTTGGTTACTGGTTATGAGCCAGACGACTCATATGAACGCGTGTTTGAGTGCTTAATATTTTGATTGAGCCGCTATAGCATTCAAAATATGGACCTCTGAAGGGGACATAAGTCGATTATGAATCCCCTGCCTATCATTTGATAGAGTAACCTTGGCAAGCGATCTCTTTACCGCATGATATGCGAAAGTGACATCGCTAAGACTGTTCTCCCCGTTGTTATGGCGAGATTTGCACGTTACCGTTGATAAGAAACGACGTGAAGTAACGTGGCATAACCCACTCAGTCTTAGCTTGATCCCCAAAATTGCACTTAGTGATAAGTAAGTGCATAGACTCCCTCAAGTCTAACTAAATGCCAAACGCATTTAATGACTTTATGAGATGTCACGAGATCATTTATACCTGTTGCAAAATGCTTGCAAGGATAGACGTCCTTGTCGGATGCCGTATTCCAGTCGTAACACGTTGCTTTGGCCGAACACGCCAAGCAAAGGACGCTGCCGTCGGCCGTCAGTCTGTCGTCCTTCCCAATATACGAGGAAGTTGACCGGTTCTTAATTCGTTCAACCCCAGAGGTGGTGAACTGAAACTCGTTTGTCGCACGATATTATAAAGGATCAAGGAGATGTGTGATTTCCTCCTCATCCTAAGAATCTCGAAATATCTGTCGATCATGATATCTTAGACGATATTGAAGCGAAACGAGACTGTCATTGATTACTTGTTCATATATTCGGTGACGACTGATAATATGAGCAAATTATGACAGAGAACCATGTACCGTTGCCTGAAGTCAACGGAGAATAGACTGGACTAATGGAAACTTGTAATCCAAGTAGACTCCTTAGCGAAAGTGTGTTCGGACCTGTAGCTCCAACACCACCAATGTTAAACGAGTTTGTTTATTTGGTTATTCCTAAGGAAGAGTGATGAGAATAATGAGATTGTAGAATGCTCGCCTAGTAGCGTAAGGCTTCTCTCACACCTTGGAATTGATTACGAGATGGTTGATTTCCTCGTAATGAACGTTATAACGGTCCCCTACTTTACCAGTTTAGTAGTTTCCGAAAAACTGAGTATGCAGCCATGAATGTGGTCACTTTTTTATCTCTATGAGAATTTAGACAAAGAGATATAGATGAAGGTCCCTGTGTGACTTCATATGCTTTAATCAAGTAGTTCCTGACCACGGAACACGATCTCAATTAAATGAGACGTTCACTATATGGATTAATATAATCTGAGCGGATGTGGTATACCCGCCTAAGTGAGTACTTGTTTAGCTTGGGATACTTGAACAAGTATTATCCCCTTGCGTGTTTTATTACGCGATCCATTTTTGGATTTGCCTTCGAGATGAAGGATCTTGGGAAGACACGGTAGTGACTCGGCCCAATGATCGAGTCCCGTAAAGATTGAATCTAAGTCCATGATTCAGACTACACCCAGAAGGTGTTATCACGTTTTAGTCATCATGAAGCTAAGTCATCAGATTCTCCCATGATCGTTCGATCACTAGACATTGATATAGACCCAGTCCGTCCCTGATGAGACGATGAAGAGATATTGAACCATCATGTTCATATCTAAGTACAGTAAGCGCATCACTGTACTTGGTCTAATGTGCTAGGACGAACATCTCGTCTGCTGTGAATGGTATAGCTCAACACAGCATCGCGCTAACACGCTGCCATCGAAATGGCATAAAAGACATTTTCCCATTAACTTAAGGTAACTGTGGATGAGGGTTTGTCTTATCCCATTTGCGTCATCGAGTGTACCCACCCCCTTCGGTACTCGAATTAACACAACCCTTTTTCGGTTATACCGATGCCGGTTACTTATCAGACCCGCATAAGAAATATTCCTAACATGGTATGTCTTTGCCAATAGGAATAAGGCGATATCTTGGAGGTCTTAGAATGACTTCAAATGAATCACTCTGATCTATTCATACTCTATGAGACGACTAGAGAGTGTATATGGATTCGAGCTAGTATTAGTTATATTTGAATTACATATGTTCTGTCTCACGATCCAGATAAAACACTTGTCATAGAAGACAATTTGTTGTTATCGATTAAGAGAGACATGACTACATTGTGCTATTTAGAATTTATCGTCAAAATAAATCTTCACCTATGATGTTTAAGAACACCATGTCGAATGCTCGTTTTATTCCATGTTATATTTTCTTGCATACAGTCGTGTGCAAGTAAATGAGACATCTAGTCGAATGCTCGTACTCTTTCTTGGAATATGAATCTTTGCACCCAGTCGTGTGCAAGTGAGGGGGAGCATCCAAGTGAATGCTTATTGCACTAATTACTACTTAGTCGAAATCCTCGCACCCTGTCGTGTGCAAGTGAGGGGAGAATCCAGTCGCATACTTTTGTACTCTTTTTGTCTTAGACCAAAGTTTTTTTTCCTGCTGGGTTTTCCTTGACAATGTTTTTAGCGAGACACGTTCCCATTATATTTCACTTAAAATTGCCGAAATTAGGGAGAGTATCTTGTTGTATACTTCTTACCACTGTGTACTCTTTTGTCATTCGACTAGAGGTTTTTCCCACTGGGTTTACTCTAGCAAGGTTTTGATGAGACACCTCTTTTGTGGTTGATCCCCTACTACTACCACTGTTGCATTCTTTTTCCTTCGTTGAGAGATTTTCCCATTGGGTTTGCTCCGGCAAGGTTTTGATGAGGCACACTGTTTTGTGGTTAGTTAATTACATAGAATTTCGGCTTATATCATTCGGCTACACAGTTTCTCCTAGGTACCGGTTTTGTCCCACACTGGCTTTTCTGTCCCTAAGGTTTTTATGTGTCTAGCACTGCGAATGAACTCGACTCACATCGACAGCATGAAGACGAAGAAATCAAGACGTCAAAAGGGGGAGTGCTGTAGGATATTATTGGTCATCTTGGGCATTACTCTATTGTGTCTATCTTGGGCTTTTCTAGCATATGCAACCTTACCCTTTATTATATAAAGAGGGTCAGTGGTCTCTTGATGTATCTCTCTGTACAATCATATTAATGAATAAACAATTCGTCTGTTGTTTATCATACCTCTCTCTATATCTATACATATCTCTCTATATATTTATAACGAGCTAATATGTCACACAACAATTACCACATTCTTTTTAAACAGAATTTTTAATTTTATGGGAGGAAAGTTTATAAATTCACCGAAAAATAGGTATGGTATTCTAATTAAATAATTTGATAGTAGTGTATAAAAGTGTAAAAAAAAAACCATAGAAAACTATAAGAACGCTGACTTAGATTTGGACAATCAAATGCAACACACTATAAAAAAAAATATCAGCTCCATTTTATATAAGGCCGGCCTTGACTTTTATTTAGCAAGTGATGCAGACAAAAAAATCCGACCAGTTAAATCCTGGTGCATAAACACACTAAAACAACAGATCATGAACTCTAGAATCATCGCAAATTTCATAAAAGCCACAGTTTTATATGATAATCACGAGGGTATCATTCAAACCTTAATTCACAGCCTCATAAGAACTGAACAAGCTTTCAGAAACGAATAGTCCTCACTGTGTACTTGATAAATACGGTGTGTGCACTTTACGCTAAACTGCCTAACAGGCGAGTTCAATATTTTGACCAGGAAACATAGAGGAACAGAAGATCAGTGAAGGATCAGGTTAGTTACAGGGTCGATACACAAATTCTAACCCATGAGAGGTTATATAGAAAATTTTCGCCAGGATGTCATCATATTCTAAAAATAACAAGTCACGTATTGTACGCCGGTATGCCCCTAGTCTCTATAGTTGGCACGAAAATCTTAGATATAACATATTTCAAGCATATTTGTGCTCACAACTGGCATCTAACTCAGCTATGAATTGCAAACTTAGTGTCAAATTAGTGCAAAACTCAGCAGTTCCAAGTTAACCAAAGGCCTAGTTCCGCCACAAAGTTAACCAACTGAAAAATTCACACTATACTGCTATGAACTGCAAGAGACATGGGAATCAAAGCCTACACGCCATATCTAAAAGAAAGGAAGCAAGAATAATAAATAAATAAATAACATGTATTCCCAAATAGGATAATTCAAAACATATTTATGTACGATAACATGTCCAAACACCAGAAGTGAGCCCATAACTCATAGCAACACGAAGTGGGGAATGAATAACCACACCAAAGTCATAATCGCATCTACGACTCAGATCTTTACATTACGAAGTTAAACCGAACTCCACTGATACTCAATAAAACAATGACCAAACTAAAATTCAAACTTCAACAACTGAAGTAAAATATAATAAATTGCATAATCATCATAAATCCATAATCCCATTCGGAAGTTATAACACTTGATAGCCACTTAACCACAGACATACAACTAAAACATTCTCACCAAAGAGAATACCAAAGTTGAGGTCAAACTAAACGATAACTGAACTACCAAATCCAAGAAAGCCTCATTTTATGAATCCAAAGAGCATTATCCAAACTTAAAAAAAAATACTCAACAGCAGATAAACTAAATTTGTCAAAACAGGATTAAGCAAAAGATATAAAAAGAGAGTGAAATATCCAATGCAATAATTAAATACTATGCAAAATTTAGTCAAAGTATGTATAACTAAATGTTGTTTTATATAGATCTCGGTGTAAGCCTCGAGGAGAGTCATATTTTAAGAAAGCCTATTAGTTGGCAACGAATAAAAATAAATTACTGGGGGCCACATAATTCGACTAATGACAATGGGTCGTCATTAGTCAAATTATGACAGTAACGAGAGTGTGCGTATGTATGTATATATACACACACACATTTACAAAGTTTTTGAGAGTTCAAACTGGTTGGATTTCACTGTACTTAAATCATAATCCCTGTGAATGCCCTAATATCTTGATTTCCTCACCACCACATCGATACTACAACTTTACAAAAAGTTATTTAATCTTGCTCAAAGACATCCACAATTATATAGATGTATATAAGGATTTATAATATGACTAATAATTATTTGAGTGACTTCATAACTTTAATCAGCTCGAATGGTCAGAAATTAAAAAAAAAAACATTAAAAGCAAAAAAAAATACTCTAAAATCAGCTCCAAGTAAAAACTGAGGACCATGATTTTTAATTAGCAAGTGATGCAGATACTCAAGAACAACTAAACCTTATGACCTAATAAATCCAGGTGCATAAACACACTAGAACATAGTTCACTTAATCTAGAATGTCACTATTTTACAAAAGCCAAAACAAAGTTTTATATGATAATCACCATCAAAGTTCCTTTTAAAGTTTACCACCTCATAAGAACTGGACAAACTTCAGTGAAGAATTGTGTCCTTAAGTGAACAAAAAAATGAGATACTAGTATTTTACACTTTTTACTTTGTTAAATTTCAGTGTGCACACACCCTGATTCTAAACAAACTAGGAGCTAAGCTCAAATCTTTTTAACTAGGAAACCTCAAGAGTGAGCAGAAGATCACTAAAGGACCAGGTTAGTCTCAATGCACGATTTCTAACACTTGGAAGATTGTATAACACTACTCTTGCCTGGAAGACTGTCATATTCCAAAAAAAACATATGCCACGTACCATACATTTCAATAGATGGAAGGAAAACTCATAAATTCCAAGTTCACCAAAGGCCAAAAAACTCCACAGAAAAAAGGGAGATTGCTAACATCTGAAACGCCACAGAAACCAAAGACCAAACACTAAGTTTAAATAATCTAAAAAGAAATTTCCTCAACAAGAAAAATCAAAACAAGTTAACGTCCGATAACATGTCCAAACAAAAACAGCAGAAGTGAGCCACACATCTAATAGCAAAACATGAAGCTCTGCACCAAATAACCAAAAGGCAAATTCATAATCACATCTACCTCTTAAATCATCACATTACAAAATTATTACGTACTCATATTCATCGATACTCAATAACCAATAGCCAAATATAAAGCCAAACCACAACAATTAAAACGGAATTCACTAAATTGCATAATCATCATAAACCTATCATAAACCCAAACGGAACTTATAGAGCTTGATCCACCACTTAACCACGGATACAGACTGATCTACTAAGCAAGATTCTCAGATTAAACAGAACCACAGCCGGGATCAATCCAAAACGACCAAATCAAAGACACTTCTATAAAACTCTAACCAACATTATCAAAATTTACGAAACTCAACAGCAGATAAACTAAATTGTCAAAATAGAATAAACCAAAATATTTAAAAAGAGAGAAAACTATACAATTGTACTTTCCCCCCTTAAATCTCTCTTCTTCCCCCTCAATAAGCAATTACGGCATTCCCTCTCTAAATTCCCAGTCTCCCTAAAACTAACAGTTTCAAAGTCAAAAATCACTGCCAAACCACAGAAACACGTATCAATCAATCAAATTTCTCAGCATATCCGCAATATATCAATAAACCGAAATTCACCGCAAAAAGGAGTACCACAGCCGGGATCAATAATTTAAGTACTAAATCCGAGAAACTCTTATGTATAACTCCAAAAAGGATTAACCAAACTTAAAACAACTCAAAAGCAGGTATTCTAAATTGCCAAAATAGGACTAAAGCAACATTCTCATCAAAAACAGTACAACAGACCAGAATCAATAATTAAACTACCAAATCCAAGAAACCCTTACGTATAAAACCAACCAGCATTATCCAGAGGTAAACAAACTAAAATAAAATGTCAAACAAGAGAGACAATTATACAGTTTTTTCCTCTTTTCCTCAAACCTCTCTCCACCTCAAGCCGCCTTAAGGCAATCCCTCACAAGATATCCCATCCTCCCACAACTATAACAGTTCAACCACCAAACCACATACACATGGATCATAAATCAATTTTCTCAACACAACCAAGAAATTTATATTAGTAAATCAAAATTCTCAGCAAAAACACTACCACAGCCGAGTTCAATTATAAACAGTAATTAAAATATTAAATCTGAGAAACCCCTATTTATAACTCATTTCAACATTATCCAAACTCAACAACAGGTAAACTTAAAATATGTCAAGTTAGGATTAAATCAAATTTCTCAGCTAAACTAGGATCAATGATAAACGGTAGTTAAACTACCAAATCCAATAAACACTTGTGTATAATTCCAACAAACATTATCCATCAACAGGTAAAAAATGGAACTAAATTGTCAAAATAGGATTAATCAAATTTCTCAGCAAAACTAGGATCAATTATAAACCGCACATAAACTACCAAACCGAAGGAACATAGGTCAATGAATCAAAATTCTCGGCATTAATAATGAAAACATCCGGGATCAATCTTAACAGCGATTAACTACCAATCATGTATTACCAACTCCAACCAACATTATCCAAACTTTGAAAAAAAAAACTCAACAGCAGTCAAAATAGAACCAACCAAAATATTTAAAAAGCGACGATTAACTAACTCCTTATCAAGCCGCCTTAGGGCATTCTCTTGCAAAGTGGCCCGCCTCGCCACATTCGTAGCAGTTCCCACCACCACCACCACCACCACCAAACCTCCCTCCTCCACCACCGAATCTCCCTCCTCTACCTCCACCGCTACTAGGACAATCCCTCGCCATATGCCCTATCCCTCCACAAGTATAACACTCCCCCCCTCCTCCACCACCACCCCCGAACCCCCTCCCTCCTCCACCTCCGTTAGTACACTCCCTCGCTATATGCCCTGTCCTCCCACAACTATAACACCCACCTCCTCCTCCACCACCGAATCCTCCCCCTTTACAATCCCTCGCCACGTGTCCTTCCTCACCGCAAGTATAACACCCCCTCCCTCCTCCCCCACCGCCTCCGAACCCTCCCTCTCTACAATCCCTCGCCAAGTGTCCTTCCTCCCCACATTTAAAACACCCTCTCCCTCCTCCCCCTCCGTACCCTCTCTCTCCTCCTCCGCCACGACAGTCCCTCGCCACATGTCCTTCATCACCACACTTAAAACACCCCCTCCCACCAACGCCTCCTCCGCCGCCTGAAATAAATTAACAAACTGTCAGAATTTTTCTAGAATCAATAGATTAATAAATTCTGGTTTTACTAAAAAGTTAGGGGGTATGTTTAGTACCGCTTTTACCAATTTAGTACTCAACCTTTAAATTTTACCGATTTATGTCCTAACCTAACAATTTAATACCTCCATGTTTTAGAAAACGACAAAATTGTAGTCAGAGAAACTGCGTCAACTTCCATAAGAAAATCTACAAATTTGAGATATAGAGGACCCTTAATTGGACAAAAACTGATAGGCTGGGGCTAAATTTGGTAAAACGTAAAGGTTAGGTACCAAATCAGCAAAACCCAATAGTAGAGGAGCTAAACAGTAAACAGTTTTTCCCCTTAGAGCATTCACAATAGTTTTGTTAAATTAATCTTATTAAATAGTACCACATGTGTATGTTAAAACTTAAATGCCACATATGTTAGTGCATTTTTCCTAACAAAGTTATCTAATAATAATTTATACTAAATAATTGATTTAGGAAAAGAATAATATAATTATAAATCAAAAAGAAAGAGGGTATGAAACAGTAAAACAGTTTTTTCACCTTATTTTATATTTTTCGTAATTAATTTAATCTAGTCTGATTTGGCTAAAATTGGTAAAACATAAAGGTTAGGTACCAAATCAGTAAAATCCAATAGTAGAGGGTACTAAATAGTAAAACAGTTTTCCCCTAATATTTTATATTTTCCGTAATTAAATCTAATTAATCTAATTTACCTCCTCCACCATCGCAGTCTCTCGCCACACTTAAAACACCCTCTCCTATACAATCGGCTTTTCCAATTTAGTACTCAACCTTTGAATTTTACCAATTTAGGTCCTAACCTAACAATATAGTAGCTCAGTGTTTACGAAAACGTCAAAATTGTATTAGTCACATTCTCTCACCTACCACTATAGTGAGAGCAATTGCGTCAAAATTGTATTAGTCACGTTCTCTCACCTACCACTATAGTGAGAACAATTGCGTCAAAAAAAATCTCCAAAAGTGAGATAATAGTAGACCCTTAATTGGACAAAAAGCTAGAGTTTCTACAGTTGCTTTCTAAAAGCAGCTTTTTGACCCAAAAAGCTGATGCCAAACAGACCCTATATTTCCGTAATTAATCTAATTTAGTCTGATCTACCTCCTCAACCACAGTCTCTCGCCACACTTAAACCAGCCTCTCCTGGATTTTACCAATTTAGTACTCATCCTTTAAATTTTATCAATTTAGGTCCTAACCTAACAATTTAGTACCTCCGTGTTTAAGAAAACGACAAAATTGTAGTCACGTTCTCTCACCAATACCATAGTGAGAGCAATTACGTCAACTTCCATAAAAAAAATCTCCTAAAGTGAAAGACAAAACCTGATAGGTTGGGGCTAAAATAGGTAAAAATTAAAGGTTAGGTACCAAATCAGTAAAACACAATAGTAGATGGTACTAAACAGTAAACAGTAAACAGTAAAACAAATTTTCCCCTTATATTTGATAGTATTTCCGTAATTAAATCTAATTAATCTAATTTACCTCCTCCACCACCACAGTCTCTCGCCACACGTCCATCCTCGCCACACTTAAAACACCACACTTAAAAAATCTCAAAAAGTGACATATAGTGGACCCTTAACTGGACAAAAATTGATCGGTTGGGGCTAAAATTGGTAAAACTTAAAAGGTTAGGTACCAAATCAGTAAAAACCCAATAGTAGAGGGTAGTAAACAGTAAAAACAGTGTTTTCACCTTATTTTATATTTTCCGTAATTAATCTAATCTAGTCTGATTTAACTAAAAATGATAAAAAAACAGTTTTTTCCCTAATATTTGATAGTATTTCCGTAATTAAATCTAATTAAATCTAATTTACCTCCTCCACCAACACAGTCTCTCGCCACGTGTCCATCCTCACCACACTTAAAACAACCCTTCCCACCGGGGCGTCGGAGTCGATCTCCGCCTCCTCCACCGCCGGAGCCAGAGGAGGTGACGTCGACGGCCCTGGTGTGATCGCCTTCTAAAGCGATGGAGAATTCGACGGACTGGCCTTGACGGAGAGATCGAAACCCGTCGGAGCGAATGGAGGTATGGTGGACGAAGAGATCGTCGCCGCCGTCGTCGGGTTTGATGAAACCAAATCCTCTGTTATCGAATCTCACCACCGTTCCCGTCGATCGAGCTGTATCGTCACCCATTGTTACTCCTCTTGATTTCTCTCTCTATATCTATAGGTCTGTATGTATATGTGGAGAGAGGAAACCCTAGATGGGGGGTTGGGTAGTTAGTTTTATATATAGGACTTGTATTTAATTTAATTATGGAAATTTGTTTGGGGGAAATTTGCCGTTTTTACTTTTTACCCCCTTAGTTTTCATTTATTCATTTTATTATAAAATATTTCATTCTAATTTATATACCGAGTCCAAATCTTCTAGCATTTGCTATTTACTTATTTTGTGTCCACTTGCTTATTTTATTTAAAAATTTATTCTAAATTTTTTATAAAAAAATATATAATTACTACAATACATGTATCAATACATTTTAATAATTATTTTTAAAAGAAAATCCACATGCAATTTATTTTGAAATAAATGTATAAATTAGTGTAAATTAAACATTAAATTTTAGAAAAAAATTGTAAAAACAATATTATGTCCAAATGATTTAAAATTGGAATACAACATAATATAAAAGCTTATAAAATTACGAAAAAAGTTGTGAAAATTTAAAATTTGAGTGAAAATAAACAATGGAACACGCAATGGTAGAGAATTCTAAACTTATTAAATGAAAGATAAATTAACAAATCATACTACTTTTTAAACTAAATTAACAAAAACATATGCAAAAACTTTTCATTATCAAAAACATACCAAACAAATTTAATACGGTTTATTCTTTTTTTTTTCTCTCTTCCCTCCATTCTTCTCTATGTCCTTCATTCTTGTCTCTCACCAATTCTTATATCTCTGTTTGATCTTACTCTTTCTCTCATTCATTCTTCTCTGTATATTTTTTTATATCACACTCTATGTCTTTCACCTCCTCCACCACGAAAACCTGGCACTGACTACCGAACACCATCTACATTATATAGACATCTATATACATATAAATACAGATATATATACACGTAATACACAAATATTACACTGGTTGATACCCCGTAATATATGAAAAATATAAAGAATTGGTGAGATTATTTTCTATTTATTTAGGTTTGAGACTATTGTAAAACTTGTGGGTTTCAAGTTGAAATAGTAGAATACATATGTACACTATTGAGAGAAATCCATATGTAGGGTATAAAGTTTTAAAATAGGGTATAAAGTTTTTGAAATTAGGGTATGAAGTTTTAAAATTAGGGTATGAACTATTTTTTATATATTTGATTGTGATCCAGAACATTTAGGATATGAAATTTTAAAATTAGGATATGACGTTTTATAATTAGCATACGAATATTTTGTGAGTTTTTAGTCACTTTTAGAGAGAGATGGATGATTAGCACGTGTTAGAAAGAGCTGTGATTATCGTGTGTTAGAGAGAGGTGTACGATGAGAGAGAGCTCTGCAGTGAGAGAGAGGGGTTAGATTAGAGAGAGGTTGGATTATGGTCGGATTAGAATTAGAGAAATAATAAGTATATATAGTTATGTTTTTTATAATTTAAATTATTATGGTATATTTTTGTTAATATAATAGGGGTATGTTATGTTTTGGTTAATTGCCCCTAAATGAAACAACAAACTCTCAAAGTTATGAAGATTAATATAAAATTAAATAAAAGCTCTTAAATTTATGGAAATTTGTTTTTTAGTAAATTGTTGTTATTGGCCCCTTAGGTTTTGATTTAGTAATGTTGATCCGTAGGTGTCTAAACCTTAGAGGGGGTGAATACGCTTTTGGTACGTTTTTCGCGGAATGAAAACTATGGGTTATTAACTAAGCTAATTAGTGGGTTTTGTAACTTAAACAATTTCGTTAACAAAATATTGCTAATTTAATCTACGCAAGCAATAAATATAAGCAATAAATAAGTGCGATAAGTAAAAGTTGAGGGAAAAGAAATAACACAAGAGTTATAGAGGTTCGGCAAAACGCGCCTACGTCCTCTCCTCGGTATTCACACTACCGAGTGTTTCACTAGAATCTCGTTCCAAGGTTACAACCTAACGAGCTAATCGACCGATTAAGCTCCCCCTCACTATATGAGTCTCCCGAATGAAAAGACCTAGAGCTTTTAAGCTACACTTGCTTATAAAGCCTCTACCCGATCACTCGCTCACAAATGAGTTTATAAATTACTCTTTTACAAGATTGAATTTGAATGAATCACTCACTAACAAATATTATCTCGATGTTTATAAGATTACAAACAATAATATACTCGAGAATATTTTATGAATACACGTGAGAGGATTGGGTAGTATAAGCTTGTATGATCTTTTTGTGAAAGCTTGAAGTTGTGTGAATTATTGGTTCTCTTCAACAATGGATTTGAGGCTTTTTGTAGAGTGAAAATGGTCCATCAATTAATGCATGACCGTTGGCAGTTGTTGAGTAGATTAGCCACTTGTTTGCAGCAGTTCGCCCAATTTTCAGGATAAGCTAAAAAGCTGTAATTTGAAATTATACAGAAACGATCGGTCGTTTCTGTAAAACGATCGGTCGTTTTTTCATCTGTACTCACTGGAAGAAATTCTTCCTAAAACGATCGGTCGTTTTAAGCCTAGCGATCGGTCGTTTTTACAGTGTACTCACTGGAAGAATTAAACTCATAAACGATTGGTCGTTTATGCCTCATGATCAATCGTTTTTTGTTCTGGCAATGTTTCGGTTTTCTCGACATAGTTCGAAGGCTCGTAACTTGTTCATTTTAGATCCGATTGAGGTTCCGCTTGAACCGTTGGCTTCGTATTTGTGTAATCTATCATTTCAAACCTTTGACACACTCGATAAATTATTAGTACGCAAAACGAGCTTTTATCATGTTTTACAAATATTGTTATCATCAAAATAATCGATTAGAAGAACATTGTTCAACAAGTAATTTTTAGGCTCGGCCTCCTAACGACCTTTAAAGAAACGAGTTAAAACTCGCCTCGTGACTTATTTGAAAAGTTCGTTATCGCTCGTTAAGCTCTAATGGTCCGAGTCAGGCTCTACCCGGTTTCTAAAAAATAATTATTTTCTTATATTTATATATGAAATATCATTTTTGTGAATTATACACACTCACACATGCGCGCGCACACAGACACAAATAAAAATTATATACATACATACAAATATATTAAAAAATAATTAATTTAATCAAATGAGCCCGAACCCTTACCAAGTCGAACAACATGTTTGATAGCAAATAAAAATTAGTCCCGAATATACCTATTCGGGTATGAGCCGACCCATGCGTTATTAACGAGTATCCAACGCAGTTATAATATGGCCCGGTGTATAATGGTCTTCTCTCTACTTAAAGATAAGGGTAATTATACATTAACATTCAATCCCAATTAGTAAAGGTACAACAGTTAAAAAGTCCATGAGTTGACATATGAGATTGACACTTGTCAACATCCAATGGCGTACGGATGCCTATAAATAGTCAAGTACCAGTACTGGAAAAACGACATGAGATCTGAGCAAAAAGAAGACAATATAGAGACTTTTCAGAGTTTATCTTACTAGAAAGCAGACAGATAGAAGTCACTTAAAGATAAGAGTAATTATCCATTAACATCCAAGCTCAATTAGTAAAGGTCCAACAGTTAAAAAGCTCATGAGTTGACATATGAGATTGACACTTGTCAACATCTCATGGTGCACTGACGCCTATAAATAGTTAAGTACCAGTACTGGAAAAACGACCTGAGATCTGAGCAAAAATAAGACAATATAGAGACTTTTCAGAGTTTATCTTACTAGAAAGCAGACAGGTCGAAGTCAAGTCAAATACCGAGCATCAAGATTAAATTAAAGACTAATATTAAGATTAAATTACCAGACCGAGCGTAAATATAATAAAAACTGTAATCCCGATCAAGAAGATTCACCGATCAATAAAGAAAGAATACTAACTCGTCTAATATTTCCTATCGTCAATTTATATCATCATTGTTGAGAAACTTAACTTAACCGACTAGAGTTAATGTTTTATTTAGCTTAATTTACACGATCAAAGTTAATGTTTTATCAATGTTGCTCAGACTCGCCTGGTTTATTAAACGAGACCTATGTTTTTGCTCAGACTCTCCGAGCCAAACACAAGCTTGTTCGTGAGTCATTTGCACCCCTATCCACACTAGTAACGTAACCAACTTTTTCGTCAGCTAGCTTCAGCTCAGATTAATGTAAGATTTAGTTTTAGCCCCTGGATCTTAATCTAGTTTCATTTTATACCTCGCTCGTTGTAAAGTGGATGAATTAATGTTTGTTTTCAAACAAGAAAATGTACAAAATAATCAATCATCAATGCAAAAAGTAGAAGCTTTTCTAATCTACGCTTCGCAAACAAGCACACAACAGAAAGTGATAATTCATCGAGGAATATTTTATAATTTTTATTAACCATGAAAGAGCTCCAATAACACAAAAGTATACTCCCTTTTTTAACCAATGATGTACATTTAAAAGGCAAATTTATTAATAGACTTCGACGTTCCATTGCTCTTTCTTCTTCAAGTCCTTCCTGTAGGTCAGCCAATCAATACCTACAAAGCACAGCAAACGCAAAATCATGCACAAAGCTATCGATTGGTACGCGATATACTTAAATGCAGAATTGAACTACTGTTGGCAAAGAGGATGTTATATGAACAGTATGTTAGACTAAGGCGAACTTATGAATTTCGTTTATATAACACTCATAACCAATACAAAAAATACATCCTTATATCACTTATAAATCCAGTACTCCACCATTTACCCTATGTAGATTACTAGATTCCAATTACAGTTTCAATGCATCATCTTATTTTGCATGTGTACGCCAACCTGAAAAGGTTAGTTTTTTAGTACACTTATGTTGCACTTATCAACAATTCTCACTGTACCAAATTTAATATAAAAGGTTAATACACTAATTAGTTGTGAAACCCAACTCTTTTGTACACTATCCTAATGATTATCGGTTTTAGTCCGATCCTACCAGTGAAAAAAAATGTTACGTTTGTGTCCTACTACAGAATTTTGTTATGTTAGGTCCAATGTTCTTAAATGAGCAAGGCGGGTTCTAATCAGAATTAAGCCGCCTAGCGCCTAATCCCACCTAACCACCTGGACTTCGCCTACCAACAAATTCTGCCTAAGTGGTTAGTTCGCAGAATTTAAAAAATTACAAGTGGGGGCACAAATCTGTAGTTAAGTAATCCCAAGGAAGAAATAATAAATCTATTCTAACAATAATGCTTACCATCTTTCGCAGCCAAAGAAATCATAATGTCATCAATTCCCTTCTCCATGCCTTTAAGCCCACACATATAGACATACGTGTCTGGCTTTTTGAGTAGCTCCCATAGCTCTTCTGCGTACTGAGCCATTCTGGTTTGGATATACATTTTCTCACCCTTTTCATTAGATTCTTCTCTGCTAATAGCATAGTCAACCTTGAAGTTTTCTGGGGCTTTCTCCTTCATTTTCGTGAATTCCTAAAATCCAAATTAAAAAAGAATTAGATTATATCCGGCCAACTGATATTGATGAACATAATAGCAGACGACTATAAGCAAATTGCTTTGCCAAAAAAAGAAAAAGCTCTTACGTCCTTGTATAGTAGGGAGCTGCTGGTGGGGACACCCAAGAAGAGCCACGCCAAACCTTTGAACTGCACGGAGAAAATAGTTTTAAATTTCCAAAATGAGGCAATTTGTTAATCCTTTGTCCGTGTATGATACCGTGTTGGTAAATATCATTACATGGAGAATGAAACTAACATGGTGATAACTTCTAATAATTTCAGATTGTCGAAGTCATTGTAAGAACATGAAGAATTAGGCATTTGACCAAACAAGGCATTTGGTGAACTCTTTAAAGAAACAGCCAGGTAACAGATCGTTAGACAAGGTACTTCCGTAATTGATTGACAAATGGAACAAAATAAGTAGTTTTTTTTAATGATCCGGTAGGCAGTCAGACTAACGAAAAATCCAATCGCAAATAAATGTACCTCGTAATCTTCATACTTCTCAAAGAACATTTTCCACAAAAACGAACGGAAAGGAGCAATTCCAGTTCCAGTTGCAAGCTGCAAGGAAAAATCGAATCATATGAATATACTACCATATTAACTCACAATGAAGATAATTCTGTAATTTTCTATGAAACAGATAACAAGCTTAATTTTACCATTATAATGGTTGCATTGGGATCTTTTGGCATGAGCATTTCTTTTCCCACGGGCCCAGTGATTTTCACGTCAGCTCCAGGCTTTAAATCACCTGAAAATAAAAATGATGTACAAATTACTAAGCAGCATCATACACTGTACATGTCTCTTTAGCAAAGGTTGTGTTACGAATAGACTGGTAACCTTCAAAGAACAAAAAATAAGACAAGATTATGATATCTATGATATTGCTTTAATGAGTGGATGCTCTTTTTATATGAATAGAGAAATTGGAAACACGTAAATAGTTTTGCATTCTTACACAAAAAGTTTGAGCAAACTCCTTTGACTATTTCTCCTTGATCATTTGTGTACACAAGCCTTTTTACACACAGGGACACCTGTATGAAGCAAGTAGACGATGAAATGTAAATAGTTGAAAACCAAAATATTAAGATAATCAGTAACGCTATAGAGCCAAACTGGCTCAACCAGACTGATTATAAAACCCCAAACAAAACAGTCCTTTATGTAATTTTTAGAATTCTTTTGACACCCAACAAAAACAAAAATAAAACCCCAAATATAATATTTATGGAACCCTAATTGAGACTACCCTAAACTTAAATATTAATTAAAAATATTTAAAGTTTTAATAATTTTAATATATTTTATTTGACTATTCAACAAAATAAAACCTCAAATATAATATTTATGGAACCCTAGTTGAGACTACCATAAACTTAAATATTAATTAAAAATATTTAAAATTTTAATGATTTTAATATATTTTATTTGATGATTCAACAAAATAAAAACCCAAATATAATATTATAGAACCCTATTTGAGACTACCCTAAACTTAAATATTAATTAAAAATATTAAATACATGGCCGAATATCATACTCTTAAATTTCGGGGTGAAAATGAAATTCTAAATTTACATTAACGACTGGTGTGTTGAGAGTCTGGTTGAGTATATCTGACTCATTAACATTATTGTAAGATAATGGAGGGTATTACAAATAAAGTAATCATCAAATAAACCCCAAGGGGTTTCGGTGAAAATCAAACACAAACCTCATGTTTCAGATTCAATCAAACACATCCTCGAGGTTCTAATACAAATCTATATAACCCGAAATTTAAATTAGTTGAATTAAAGGTTGAAATAGGTTTCAACACATATCTATATTACCCTTTAAGTTTAAATTTAGTAATTTAAAGGTTGAACGATGGTTCCTTTAATATCATTTCTACAATCGTTTACATCACTAGCAGCCTAATTATTTCTCATAATCACTTACATCACTAGTACCCTAAAGGTTAAAATGGTGTTTTTAACGATTTTAACCTTTAAGTAATTATTTCTCAGGATCATTAGCATCATTAATAATCTAATTATTTTTTCAGTTTACAGGTTAATAGGAAGTTATTTTCACCTTCTATAGATATAAAATTCGTTTACACTAACAAGATTTTTTTGGTAATTTAGGCCAAAATCATACTAGTGAGGTTTTATTGGAAAAGACATAAAAGGAAGGATGAAAGTGTCTTTTTTTTTTTTTTATCTACTTTAAGGATACCAATGATACACTTTGAAACCTTAAGGGGTGTATTTCAATGAATTGAAACGTTATGTAGTAGACTTATTTTCACTCATACCCGAAGAGGTGTATTTGATAATACTCATTATACATTAAAGGTGTTATTTTTAGCAATCAGCTCAAGATACTTACAGATTTTGAGTCTCCAAAATCACCGCGAGCACTGCTAGCGATCGAGTATAACCTTAGCTTGTGGGGTTTCCCATTCTTGTCAATACCCTCTGGTATCACACCGATAGATTGCCCTTCTCTATAGGGCACCTCTCCTGATTAAGCCATAAAAACCACATAAATGTATTCTCTATGCAAAAAGATTTACACAAAAAGCAAGTGTTAATGTTCTAGTTACATTAACTGAATGCTAAAGCCACCACAGTACCCACTGAATTAGAAGAATGGCACCGCTGCATAGTTTGGGTGCAATTTTTTTATATTAATTTTCTCCTCTTGATGTGTTTGAAAATAGTATATACATACGAAAATTTTAAATATCCCCTCAAGAATCAAAGTCATTTGTACAAACAAAATGCAAATTTTTATAACTATATCCTATTCACATTATGATAGTGCAAAACGAAGCTCTTGTGATTATATCATTTATTAGACAATTCTTATGTGACTGTTGTAACATGCAAGAGAAAAATACTTCAGAATATAGAACCGAAAACTTGACGTGAACTAAAGAGTGCGCCCACTTTCGTTTATTGATACTCTTCCCCATCTCACTTGTAACTGATGACATTAAATCTAAGGACAAAGTTATTCCTTCAGTAGGATCAGAATATCACTTATGTTTTGGATGGAATAAGAGAGACTCTTGATTTTGGATTGTAAGTATGGGAATATATCTAGTGTATAGCTGACAGACCCCTAATTTTGACTTGAACAGTCGTGCTACGCCTTCAAACACAGCCCTGATCAAATCTGATATAGAACTGAATTCAAACCAGAATATGATGGTGGAATCAACACAAATGTAACCCTTACCACAAAGATATATTTAGTACCACAGTTAAAGAATCACACTCTTTTTTCAGCTCATCTTAAAACCAGTCTGACTATCTTCCCAGTACATATAGAGCTGTTTATTATGAAATTTTAGGTAGATGGGGAATTTGAATTTCCTTTTGGGGGAGTTTTCTCAACACTTCATGCTTTTTACTAGAATAATCTTGTTACTTTTCATTTAAATCATTCCATGATAGACACCAGGTACTTGTAGCTTTTGTCAAATTTTGTAATATTTGATTGTATTAACTTCTACAATCGTTTGGTTTTAATTGTCTGTTTGGTAAAATTGTCAATTTTTTTACCAAGTATAACAAAAGTGAAGAACAATAAATAAATGAAGTCATTGCTTTAAAAAAAATTAACAAATTTTTACAGTACATACTAGAAAACTCAACAAAAAGCTGAGTTAGACACCCACTATATTCATGGCGAATATTAAAGCCAAATAAAAATTGAAAGCAACCTTATTGAGTGAAAGTCAAGAAACAATCAGATAGACAGATACCCTCTATAGGGTTAAGCAAACATGACTTTCTAGACATTTTGATCAAGGAGATGCAAACAAAAGGGACATAAAAATATGGGAACATGTTCCATACCCTCAGTGGAGAAGATCATGTGCCAAGTTTCTCCGGGCGCATTGTCAGCGGTGATCTTAGAGTTAAGAAGGCACTTTCCAATATATGGGTCTTTTGGCCTGTACTTGTTCACTACTACACCCTCTTCCATTTTCTTCGAATGTTTTTCGACCTTTTTAGGAGGGTCACTCGTGATCTGGGCTCTGACAAAGAGAACCCTACGCCCCATGGAGACATTTTTATTGGGCAAATGTACCTGTATAGCGGGAAAAAGCCATTTATAAATAACCACAGTGCAAAAAAACTCAATTCTGATGAAGAGACAATAATTGTCATCATCATTGTCTCCGTAAAATCTTTATATTGGTAAACTCAGAAGTTATTTCTTAAATCCTCATCAAAGTAAGAACCTAGTATTTGAACTGGAAAATGACAACTTTATAATTTTAAATGGAGATCCGGATGTTATTTGTAGTCATTTTTGCAATCCTAAGCAATGACATAAAACGTACATTGTCCTTCAAAGCACCAAAAAGTTGCAATTTTTAATGTAATCTTAGAAACTTTGGTTCAGCTTTGCCCAGAAACCTTCAAAAGTGAACAAAACTGTTAAGCATAAGCTTTGCTCCTATTTTTGTTGAATTTAACGATGCATCTTGGGTTCTGTTTTGTATTTGGACAACTATCTTGCAATTTTTGCTATATCAATGTAAGTTTTAGCTTAATTATAACTCCAAATACGGTTTCTCCCCAACTATTTTGTTAGATGTACAATTTTAGAAAAAAAACATTCTTTCTGAAAAACCAGATCAACGCCTCCTTTCTCGTAAAATGAGTTTGTTAATTATTTGCGTCTTAGAACATTAATCCAAAGAACTCAATAACTCCATGCAGATCCAAACCCTAACTCCGAGATCAAATTTGCCAACTTTAAAAATCCCAATCGAAAATGTCGATTTTACATCACAAAACTAACAAAACACATTTTTTACAGATCAAAAAGAAAAACAATTCTTCAGAATCTAATAAATTACTACCTTACTAAATATTACAAATAATCAACTATATACATATATGATAAATTAACAATCGTAACAAATGAGATAATATATTAAGAGGGTCAACCCCAGTGATCATCAAAGGATTCAAAGCCCAAATAAAACCCATCATTTATTTGGTTCAAGAAAACAAAAAAGTCAACAACAAATTAAAAATAGGTAAATACAAATTTTAGAAAAATGGAGATGGAATTATTTTTAAAAGGGTCAACTAATAATGAATATCCAATTCAATAATGCACCAAATTGGTTGATCTAAATTCCAAATAGGAACAAATAAAAAGTAAAAAAAAATAGTAACCTTGAAGGTGATTCTGTCAGGGGAGACAATAGAGGAGGTTCTTGATGAGAGAGAAGTTGAGTTTGAAGATGGGAGAGACACTGCAGCACTTACTGCAGTGGCCATAGCTCAGAGAGACTCAGAGAGAAAGAGAGACAGAGACAAAGAGAGTTATGAGAAGAAGAACCTGATGAAGAGTTTGGTACTTGGGTTGTTTACTTTTGTTGTTTAATTATGTCAATGGTGCTTAAAGTTTCAACTTCATCAAAATACTTTTACTTTCTATTTGTATTCACTTCACCAACAAGTCCTTTACTTTTCGTACAACTTTGGTTTCGTATCGTTATGTGCTCGTGTTCTCTTTTGATCGCGGTTTGATCCTTCTTTCAACGACCATCTCACCACCTATTTGTTAGAAAGGGAAATATCACTACATCATTTCATCTTCTCCGTACTTGCCATTATCTTCGATAACTGCTGAGAAGCGTTGCAGCAAGTATGTTTGTTTAACTTATGAGGTTGTCTTACTCAATGATAGAAGTATGATAAATATATCTCTTAAGAAAGTTGTACTGGATATTTGTCTTTATCACGTGGCGGGTTAAGATGATTTTACTCGAGATATTTTTGATATATTCACATGATAACTTGTTTTCTTTTCTTTTTAGACACATAAGGATTAATCTCTATCTACCCTAATATTGGTTCTTCTTGTTGGATCGTTGGACGTGTTTGATTATTTCTTATTAACTTTTAATAATAATCTAATTCGAATAAGGTGTTATATCGCTCCAAGTTGTATTGTTGAACGGTACGCAGCTGTAAGACATACATAGCGGTAATGGTAGAAAAACACATTACGAGCTTAAACAATAATAATCACCATCTTCTGGAAATGGGACAAGGTGAAGGCAATTATGGATGAACATAGACTTGAAAGATCACATTCATCGACCTATCTTGTTAAAGCATATAAATTTCGCTAGAAGATTACTTATGCGAGTTGTATTATGTTTTGAGCGGGATTATGATTTGACATTTAGGTAAATGAAAGTATGAGGAGCAGCCAGAACTACTTCCATAATCTTGGGATATCATAAATGTATTTCACTCTATTTTATTTTGTTTTATTTAGTCCTCTTGTGATCATTTCCTTTAGTTTTTCCTCATATTGGCAAAGTGGATTATTTATTGGTGGATGAGAATCATGAGATTGAACATGGGCCCAATTTAGGATAAGAAAATGTGTAGTAGCATGGAATATGTCCATTCTTCAAATCTCTTCCTCTCACACAATGTTCATATTATTCATTTATTTTGGAACATCTCATGAACTAAAAAAAGTATGATGACAAATTGTAGCTGTAAGTAAAAAAAGTGTACAAAAATACCTTACCGCCATTTTTTCCTCCAAACAATAACTATCACTATCAGGTATTGTGGTTCCCAAATGTACAGTTTGGGAAGGGAAATCTATATTCTAATGTACTTGTACACTGTATTTAGTAAACTTGATGTTTGTACAGTTGTACTTGTACTATGTTATAGACTTGTGAGAGTTAGAAAAGTACAAATATAATGGGCTAGGTACTTAAACAGGTCCAGTTAGCTTGAATATTCTTAAAAGGCCCATTTAGTCAAGCTTAAAGTCAATACTATTGCTTAGACTTGAAACTCGAACCCTAGTTTCTACTCCTATAAAAATCTAATTATGAACAATAGAAAACGGTGCAATTGAGCGAGAAAGATGAGTGGAAGGATATAAGAGACATAAAAATAAAAAAAAAGGAGAGTAGAAATAGTTTAGCAGTTTTTCTTTTAGCCTCTTATAATAATGAATCATAATTACTTTTTAATGAATTTCATCAACTCTCTGATGTGATTTAATTTAGTTGTTTTAAGGTTCTTGATGTATGTTATGGTTGCGTATGCGCTTTTAGGCTAAGTTGGTACAGAACCACACATGTTTTATTGTATGGTGTTTGGTTATGTCGCCTTTGCCGAATCTAGAGGTGGATTCGCAACCATAGCACGTAGCAGGATCTTGACTATTTTATTTATTGGTGAAAATCTGAATTTTTATTGTTTAGTTTTTCAAATAATGCAAAGCAAGATGATGAAACTATTTAAGCCTGAATCTCTCTGTGGAATTCATTCAAAAGTGTCTTCAAAGTTCTCTGATTGCTTGCTTATACTTTATTCTTGACTTATATTGTACCTTACTACTTTATATTCATCTATTTGTAAATGTAAATATGGACCATATGAATGTTGTTTAGTAGTATTCTAAAGCCAACTTATAATGTTTTGACAGTTTAAAATTGCTATTTCTCATCAAGCTTGTTTAGAAGCAGGTATTAAGCTCTTTATGTATGTTTGGTAACTTGGGATGGGCAGTTTAAAAACTGCTTTTTGGTTGGCTTATATCATTGATAGTTTAATACCATAAGAAAGAATTTTTTCCAGAAAGAGGTATATCTGTTTGTAAGTTTTATTTGCAGCCAAACTGAACCAGTTTACAAATTGATGGCCTTGTTTGTTCATATTTGAAATGTCTTATTGTTAGTCCATTCCTGGAATTCGATTCATATTTGTGTTTTAAAATCTTCTGATTGCTTTCGAAATTCGTAGATATTTACGCAATTGAACTGCTTGCAAAAGAATCACCCTTGTATATACAGCCGAGCCGACCAATTTAAATTTGATAATTGTCCCGTAATATGAATATGTGATTAAGAGGCACCATTAAATACATAGTCTGCTGTTTATATTAATTCAGGCTATACGAGCATGGTGCAATAGTAAAAACTTTCATTTCTTATCTTCGGCATATGCCTCATTCATGCTGCAAGTCAAGAGAAATCAATGAAATAACATATGGTTTTAATAATATTCATTCAATCCTCTGGCAAGCATAGTATAACTTTTGTTTACTTTTGTCGATTACTCGGTTAGTTTTATTGATAATGGAGTAAAAAGTTTGTCTACTGTTTTACTTGGTACCCTCTTATTTTTTTTTTTTTATAATCATAAACTCACCTCTTGAAGTAAACCTGCTTCGTAGGTGTATGAGCGTGGTATACTTGAATACTAACCACTTTTGCTCTGGTACCCCCTTACTTTGATACACCAATAACAAAGGTTATACTCACTCCATTTTAAAATAAATGTATTGCTTTGAAAGTTGTGAATTAGAAAAAACAATTACTAAAAACTCAAAAAAATTAAACATAAATAATTTCTTAAAATTTGAAACTATAATTGTAAATGTAATATGATTTAACCATCAAAAATACATATTTCAAAAAACCAAAAAATATAATACTCCACCATAATAGAGAAGTAGACACTTATTTGGGGAAAAGAAGTACATTAAGGGTAAGAGCAAATAATTAGGTTTATTTGTAAAAGTTCGTAAAATACAGTATTAGATAAGATCATAAGCTATGTAGTATGGGCATACATTTGCGTGTCTGACACGATACATACACGGTAAAACGATAATTAAAATTTCAAAATTTAGTACACGACACGAGTAGCACATGACAATTAAATAATAATAAATATACTATGTATATGGATCGTAATACATATTACATTTTGTTTATAAAAATTAGAAAAATTAGAAATGTTTTAATTGCAAATAACGAATCTTAATGATAATTAAAAAAAAATTATCTAGATATTTGCTAATTTGTTATTAAATTGTTAATTTTGAAAGTAAATAAACTTTTTAGTAGTATAAATTGTGTTTCTCGTGTAATTTAACGTTTTAAAAAGTGTTCAACACGTGTTCGCAGAAGTGTCCGTGAGTCGAACGGGTGTTCGGGTGTTGAAAAATATAGACATGAGTTTCTTTACTTATCCTTGATCATAAAAATATAGAATTTTTTTTGACTACCTATCCTTGATCATATGCACTCACGACGGCCATTAAAATTAATAACAAAAACCTCAGCTCCTAAAATGCAGCAATCCTCGAGCAAAAAACCATTTGATGGATCGTTCAGGGTAGCTAATATATGGAAACCATTCGTCAAAACCGACTTCAGTCTTCATGGGGAAAAAACGTGTTGTGACTTTTTTAGCATCTACAAGACGAATGTTAACTTAAAACTAAAATTTTCTGGATATAGAGAAGTATATATGGTCATCACAAAAAAAAAAAGGAAAGAGTTTTACCTTGAAACGTTAGATACTTATCATGTATAGAGAAAGAATTTAAAGGTTACATTCACTTCCCAATCACTAGCAAGTTCATCTGTATTTTGGATAGCCAAGTAAAGAGACATGTGATCCTTCACATTCCTTTTCTTGTTTCCATTTGGGTACAAAAACAGTTTCCTGAAAGAAGAAAGTAAAAACCCGAAAGCTTACTATTGAAAAACCAAATATCATAACGTGATAATTTTATAGAAGAAACCGACATCTAGTAAATAGTAAAGAATTTAGCAAACCATTTATTGTCACCGGACTCAAATACATCGGTTTCGTAGTGTTCAATGTCGTTGCCAAGAAAAAGAGAGAATGAGCCAACTTTAAGGATGTAGTGAGCTGGTTGAACATGTCGCCACATTCTGATCATTCCTACATTATTTTGTAGAATTAATTAGTAAATAATCACTTGTAGCCCAAGCATATACATGTTAAATATGAAAGTAAGTCTCTGAGTAGGGAAGCTAATTAGAACAAAGGTTACAGAAGTATATTTTTATTTAAATAACACGTAATATGAACATGAGTATTCGATTTTTGGTTCAAAATATAACTGGGCAATTAACATAAACATAATTTACACATATTATATTAATAAAAACATAAACTCAAAAGTTATATTATTAAAAACATACATTCAATTAATAATTAATAATAATAAAAAAAAAATCATTCATTTCTGTCAATCTATTTCTCCTCTATCTCCTCCTCTCACTCTCTCTCCTCCTTCTTCTTCCCTCCGATTTCTCTCATCATCTTTCTCACTCTTTCCGATCTCTCATCATTTCTCTTTATTTCCGATCTCTCTTCTCCTCCATCTCCCCCATCTCTCATCCTTTCTCTCTCTTTCCGATCTCTCTCCTCATACTCCCTATATATTTTTGATATTTTTTTTCTCATCCCTCTCTCTTCGATCTCTCTTTTCGGTGAAAATTGAGACGAAGTTATCCGTCGAAATGCACGGTGAGTATGCAGAGTGAGATCAAAAACTCGAGTTTGATATCGACGGAGATGCGGTCATCGAATGAAAGGCTCACGACAGTGACATGGTAATTCGAGATCAGAGAACGGATAAAAGTTGAATTTGTTAACTAGTGTATAAATTTGAAAAATAAGTGTATGAATTCCGTGAATTAAATATGTACAGTTGAAAATTATGGATATGAATTATGTAATTAAAGATATGAATTCTGTAAATTGTGGTATGAATTTTGAAATAATGGTGGAACTTTACGAATTAACATATGAATTTTTGAAATAATGGTATGAAAATATACAAATTAGGATATAAACTTTTGAAATAAGGGTATGAAAATATACAAATTAAGTTATGAATTTTTTGGTATATTTTTGTTAATTATAAATTTTTAGGTATGCTTTTGTTAATTTAGTTTTAAAAGTAGCATGTTTTATTAATTTATATATAATCCAAAGAGAAAAATAATACCATTGACAAGGCTTTCTATGTCGTCCATGGATGGCCGCAAATTCCTTAATATTCTCCAAAAAGACAGGTTGTAAACTAGTTTTTTTTTAATCCAGGTTGTAAACTAGCAGGGTTATTACTTTATTTATTTCACTTCTAGCTATATACCCCGTTTCTCTTAAAACTTATCTAATGTATAACCGACTTTCGTGAACTTGTTGGAGTCAAAGTTAAACTACCTTACTAAATACTACATTCACGGTACACTATTCCATATTTAATTGTTTCAAAATAAGTGTCCGATTTACTAATTTATCGATGAAAAAAATATAAAAATACTATAATATCCTCAAATATTGCAATGAATACATTTCAAAAATTGATAATAATAATTAGTTAATTTAAATTAAGGTTATATTTGTAATTTTACAATGAAATTAATAATAACTCTTAATATTTACCGAAATACAAAAAAGTACACTTATGAAGGGATATAGTGAGTATTAAATCGTGACTATTAGTTAGGGCTGTCAAAAAAACCCAAGACCCAAAAACCGCACTGTAAATACCCAAAAACCGCAAGAACCGACCCGTCACGAAACCGTTTTTGGGTATATCCAACCCGACCCCGCTGGTTCTTGGGGCGGGTATGGTTCTTAATTTTATACCGTAGACCTGACCCGTAGAACTGACCCGTGAAACCGGCCCACATACCCGAAATATAGAAGCATAATATATATCCATATTTTAAAAATATATAGACATATTATTATTATAATTACTATATTAGGTTCATAAATAAATATATGTTAATGAAGAGATTTTTGTAATATTTGGCAATGATAATATTTGACAAAATTTGTTATATAATTAAATAAATAGATCAAAAAGACCTTTATGGGTATCAACATAATAAGTTAACAACTTTATTTTTGTTTCCCTTCTTCTAACATAGCAATTTAAATTTAAATTATGTATATGTCTTCATAATTATATTTTGATTCTTTTAAATCTTTTCTATCGTTCATCAATTAAATATAATTCTGAAAACATTATTGATAAATATGAAGCGAAAGATCTTATAGACACCATTAGTTTGTTTATTTTTTACAAGCAATTTCTTGGAAAATATATATTCATTATCAATACGTAAAAATAGCCTTTAGAAAAGAATATCTAGAAAAGTAAAAATTAGAATAGATTTTATAAGTTTTGGGTATTTTGGGTAAATAGCCGCACCGATAACCGTTATAGCCATTGCAAATACGGGTATGGGTCGGGTAAAATAAGTATAAAAAGTCATATAGATCCGACCCGATGAAAGAACCGGTAAAACATTTAACCGAATATCCAAAAACCGTTGGATCGGATCGAATCGGATAAAATTGACAGCTATTGGTCCCCATACTCTCAGGAAAGTCAATTACTTGTCTTTTTGTCAGGGTTTTTTCAATCTATTATATATATGAGCAGTTTAGTAAACTTATTAAAGAAAATATTGAAGACTAGCTTCTAAATGAACCACACAAGGAAGTTTTTTTGAAAATCAAGAATCGACTCTGTCGACGTCAGGTTTCGAACTTTAATGGTAAGCATGATAATAACAGGGTCTCAACCAATTGAACTAGCAAATTTGCTATGAATTAAAATGGTTACTTGAGAGCAATCAATCCACAAATTGAGAAATTGAAGTTTGAATCAATTACTATAAATTTCTAAGACATAAATTTATGGGAAAATTTAAGTATACTGTCAATTTTTTTGATTAGTATACTGAATTTTTGATTTATTTTGGATTGATATAATTTCATCAAATCTGTTTGTTCAGGAGTAAATTTATGGGAAACAAATGTATACGGATAAAATAGAAATATCTTATGGTTGGCTTTGTTTGTTTTACTAAAAAATATAATTGTATTTTTCTATATTTTATGACTGTTTGAGAGTTTTATGAAAACTTTATTTTATCTTTCACAATAAAACAAACAGAGATAAACGGAAAAAAAAATTGATGTCACTAAACATCTTCATTATTATGAGGGCTATAATGTTGCAAATTGTTTGGACTATGACGGTTAATTTTGGTAAAAAAAATATTAGGGTGAATCAGAGGGTGTCACATGGCGGACTCACGCACCCGCATGTACACCACACCGCATCGTGACCATGATCCATGGGTCACGGGCCGCGTCGGTTGAAGGAACAAGATCGAGTCGGGAATCGTTTAAGACTCACCCCTACGGTGCGCAAAAACTCGGAACCCAAAGGCTCCAACCCATTGTCATTTGGAATGATTTATAAACTATTGAAATTACTTATTTCTCATGGATTATAGGATTGAGTTTTAACCATTTCCCCGAAATACTTCCTATGACCCCTCCAATAGTTAAATCACACTATTATCGGTTTTGGACTTAGCTTATACCATTTTGAAGCCCTCAAAAAAATAATTCGAATTGTTACCAATCATGAACCATTTCGTGATGGTTAACCGTCCTAACCGGTCCAAAAAATTGGACAACACTGGTTTTGTTTTTGTCAAAATATATACAAATTCCAACGTTAGCAAATTTTAACGTTAATCATTTCTGATGGATTTGCTTAACTTTTGGTGTTTGGGAAAACTATAATGGTTGAAAATTTATTTTAGTCTTCAAGATCAGTCCACCTCATAGTCATAGAAAATTCCATTAAAATGGATGATTTTAATTTTGAAGAAAAAAAAATGTATTTCGGCATTTAGGACTTTTGTTACAGATCTACGATTTTAATTATGCCTAATTTATTACTGTTTTTTACTTAAATTGATTTGGATTGAGATCAATCACCTTAACAATATGGATATTAGCCTCGTTTGGTCGCGTCTTTTATGTTCAAAAATATATTTTTTGTAAGTGGGTTGAAAAATATACTTTTTCTGTTTACTTTTTGGTAAGTAAATGCTGTTTGGTGAACACCGTAAAAGTATACTTTTCATTAAAAATGTTGTTTGGTAAAATATGTTTACTTATACTTTTTGAGTGAAAATGAATTGTTTATTTCGATTAATAGAATAAAACAAAATAATTAACTAGCAAAAAAAACATTTCATTATTTAAAGATTAAAAAATACAAAATTAGGAAAATATAATGATTATACGAACATAAAAAGTTACAAAGTTACAAAATTAGAAAAATATAATGATTTTTACTTTGATAAGTAAGATGAAAGTTACTTTTAATAACTAGCAAAAATACTGATCGGTGATTTCATGTTATTTTACTTTTTTTTTTTTTTAAAAAGACAATTAATATAGCTTTCATGTTAATCATTTTACAACTTAAATAAATTACAACACGTAAGGTTAATAAAATAGATTTGAAATTGACAAAACTACATAATTAACGGTTTGTTCTTTGGTTTTTATAAAAGTATACTTTTATAGAAAATTTTGTTTGTCAAAATCTGGTACTCTTACTTTTTTTAGTTAAAAAATATATTATTTGATTTTTTTTTAAAATTTATTCCATTTGGAAAAATACCGTCTCTCTAAAGATATTTTTTAAAAGAATAGCACAAAAATATTAAAATAGCTTACTTTTGACTTTCTCTTGTAAAAGTATGATATAACTTACTCTTGAAAAGCTTACTTATACAACTTTACTTTTTGAAAAATCATTATTTATTTAATGACAATCAAACACCGTTTACTTATTATAAGTAAAATGGTTTAAAAGTATGTTTTTGGGGGACAACCAAACAACCCCCAATAATTTTTTAGAAGTAAACATTTATAACCGGAAATTCCATCCTGCCATACGTAGACCTGATTTAGTCTTCTAATAAATTGCCAATAGCATTAATAGTAAATGGAAATTCTCTTAATATATGTTAAATTACTACGAATCAATCAACTAAATATTGTTCTCAAACAAACATATCTTAAGCAAACCTCTCCAATTCCATATATATTGGTCCTTCAGAATTATTAATCCTTCCATACAACTTATACAAAAAGAAAGCTATGGCTAAGGTCTTGATGGCTGTACTTTTCCTCTCATTTCTCCTTGTCAATGTCTCTGGTATATATTTCTATCCCTTGCAAGTTATAGAGCTATTGATAGATTTTATAAATATTTTACTAACTGTTTTACTTGGCATAAAATCATTTTAATTTCAAATCTTGGATAAAAACATTCATGAACATTTAAAACCTATCCTTTAGTTATTGCCAACAAAAATTCAGAAAAAGGACTCACAACACGACTAATTAAGATGTGAGTTATATGAGTTTGTTTTCTAGCTTTAGGAATTGAAGTGGTGGAAAAGTAATTTTCAAATACTACTACATTAGTGAAACACATCGGTTTGAAATTGCAAGTCTTAATCCTAGATATATATTGTCGTTAATATGAGATATTGCACTGTCTCCCGTATCTTCCTTTCTATCCAAATCTAATTGTTTTTTCATTTGACAGAACACGTTTTTTTTCAAATCTATGGAATCTGTTTAATTTTACTATCTAACCGTAACTTCCAATTGTTATCTTACCAGTATCTCCACTCTTCCTACGCTTCAAGTTCTCATTGTTTGGGCTTTTGCTTTCAAAAACAAAGTAAGCGTTGGTTTTGGTGTACGTAAAAACAATAATTTAAAATCGAATGACTAAAAATAAATAAACAATTTTATTTCTATAATGCAATGTGACTCTATTACAAATTCCGACACTTGCATAATATAAAAGCAATTAATTAAAATTTCAGACAAAATAATATAAGGTATTAAACTGCTGGACTGTTTTGTAATTAAACAAAACTGTCTGACAGAATAGTATAAAACTAAACTGCTGGACTGTTTGTTAATTAAAAAAAACTGCCAGACAGAATAATATAATTACTAAATTGCTGGACTGTTTCTGTAAATAAATTACATGACTGAAAAGTAAATTACACAACTGAATAGAAATTACAGAAAAAGAAAAAAGACTGAAATTAAATTACAAAACAGAAAAAATAAATTACAGAATTGAAATGTACAGAATATAAAATTACAGAAATGTAAAGACGGAATAAAATAGGACAGAAAATAAATAGACGAGCATACTGTTTAACAATATGCCCTTAACCGATATTCGACTAACCACCTTCGAGGTTTTTGGTTATGTTTGGCGCTTCGATCCCAATGTACAACGTCTCGGATGACTCGCCGGAAACTGGCGACGAGTTAAGGTCGAACTGTTGGTGAGTGGCTCTCTCTGACTAAAATGTAATGCTTATTTTTTAGAGATGATATATGCTGCTGTGTTTGATTTCAGAATGTTCTTTGACCTGTGAGGGGTCTGCCTATTTATAGCCTTGCTGAGTATCTCAGCTATTAAAATCACTTTACTACTGTCAGTTTTTTTTGAAATTCGAAACTGCAGTATTAACTTTGCAATGAATTCATATTTATTGCAACAGTTACAGCTTTGTTAGAAGCTTTTCCCGAACAGACGCGCTTTTCCCGAACAGACATGATTTTTCCGAACATGCGCACTTTTCCCGTCGAGCTGAACCCGTCGAGCTGAATCCGTCGAGCTGAACCCGACGAGCTGAACGCCCGACGAGCTGAACCCGACGAGCTGAACCCGACGAGCTGAACCCAATGTGGGACAATTCCCAATGAGTTATCCTTATTAAACCCATTTTCCAGCGAGTTTTACTCTTTCTCAACCCCAATTTTTGACGTCAATTTCCATTTACTCTCATTCTCCGAATAGGTTATGCGACATACCGTTACGAATCTTGTCATACCATCTACTCAACCGTCTTGAGTATGGTGCCAAAAGACAACGGCTGTCACTTGGAATTTTAACTCAAAGATGGTCTCGTGACCATTCGGAAACTAACATGTTAAACATGGTTTTTCCAACAGTAAGTTGGCTATAATTAAAGCACCAAAAAATGTCCCCTTTTGAAGAAATTGATTGTGTCGCCCTCTTCTTCTTACAGGAATCGAATGGTATCACAAGTGCAAAGTAAAAGCTGATTGTGCACCTTATTTCCCGAATATTGAGCACTATGATTGTACCCCTGAAGGAGAATGTTACTGCGATTGTGATTGCCCTAAAAAGGGTATGAACGCCCCTGATGAGATGGAATGGTACCACAAGTGCAATGTCACGGCTGATTGTGCACAATATTTCCCAGGTGTCAGTAACTACAAGTGTTCTGATGGCGCGTGTTCATGCACTTGTTCCTGCACTTAAAGACTCGATGATTTCTCGTGATTCGATTTTGACCTTCCGGGTTTTCATATTTCAACTGCTATGAATATTGTTAATGTTAATCAAGAAACTCTTTTAATACCTTATTGAATACCACGATCTATGTGCAATGGGACAAAAGAAATCAAATCAAGCTTATTAATCTTCTGGTTCTCGGTGCTCTTGTTTTCAATCTGTTTCTTAATGAACATGTAGTAACCTTTTCAAATCAACCAAATGGTCAAAAAAACGTTTATTCCTTTCAAATATCTCGTTAGGTAATATGACAACCACTTTTTCTTTAAAATTAGCAAGCTCTCACTTTCACGTCCTTTCTAAATTTTCCATCATTTCAATAGTTACCTTTTCATTGTATATTTCAGCAAGATCCAAACATAAACTTACACTAGCCTGCATAGTGCAAATAGGCAGTCCACTTCTCAGTAAGGACTAAGGACGGCTATGTTGACTATATATATATAATAGCATAATACTAGGTCATATACGTGTTGAATTTAATTATCCATCTGGCAGAGACTAGGGTATTAATTATTTATATGCATTTCTTTCTTTTCATACAAATGACCTGTTAGTATCAATATTTGTTCTCCTACAGTCCATTCAGGAAGGAAGTAAACACTTCAAAAATCTGGTGTTTTACGCTATAAAAAAAATACTCAAATAGAGATAGAATTAGTGATGGGATTTTTTATTACGAGTTTATTAGCGACGATTTTGGTGACGGCTTTGTGACAGTTTAGTCAATTTGCGACAGATTTGTGACAACTTTTTAAATTAACGACAGGCTTGTGACAGCTTTTGACTCTCACTAAATCAAATATTATTTTATAGTGTTAAATTAGTAACATATATACTGGCAAGTGTATATATATATATATATTTTTATTTATTTTTTGAAATTCAAGCGTATATTAAATTACTCCAATAAACTATCGTACCTATGCATGTAGTAAGTAATTAGGAACACATATATAATATCTGGACAAATTTCATTATACCGCCTTTGTTTTCGGGTTTTTTCTTACTTGCCTTCAATCTATTTTAGTTTGCTATAATCGTCGAAGTTTTGCATAGTCATAAGTTAAATCCATTTACTTTTCTTTTCTTTGAAATATCATTTATTTGTTTGTTGATGAGAATTGAGAGTCGAGACCTAGCTATGATGCCTGTTTCAATTTGTTAATTTAGTTTCGCTTGTTGGACTGTAATTACTAGTAGTAGTTAGTACCATTTTTGTTTGGTTCAATATGATATGCAGCTTTTTCCAAAAAAATAGTTAGGATTTCGGGAAAAAATAAAAGAGCTGTTCCGTTTAAATCTTAATTACACATGTGTATATAAAAATGGGAAATTACTTGAACACCGTGATTGACAACGCACACTTTAATTAAGCTTGCAGTAAGGAGAAATTCATGTGTACTCCAAATTTAATGAATTTTAGATACGTGTTAATGTTAGAGGTGATATTTTTTACCAAATTATATGAAACGATTGTTTTTCGAACCGAAATAATCAAGTCGGTATCAAAAATTTGATGTATCGACATTACGGTACAGTACAACCAAACCAATATTTGAAAATCGGTTCACTTTCAGTATTCGTTTGGTGAGTTCGGTATGATACCGATTCAAACCGAAATATTAAAATATACTATATACACAAATAAACTAAAATACATATATACACTTAATTATTAAGATTGTTATAATATACTTTTTTTTTAGTGAATATTTATAACATTTTCTTTTATTTAACTTTTACTAGAAATATCTAATATTTTATTTAACAATAATATAAATATATATATATATATATATATATATATATATATATTTAATCTATTAATTTTAAAACTTTATACTATGTTTTTTTTTTCCATTACGCACAATTTTTCTATCATCACTTATAAACTCTAAAGTTTGGTATAAAAACGAAACCGAACCGAACCAACCGTATAGTTTGGTATACCGAAAGTTCGGTATACCAATTTTTTTGGTTCGGTAATGGTATAAAAATTCTCAAACCAAACTGGTTTGGTATGATATCGGTATATAGTAAAAAGTTCGGTATTGAAGCGATGAAATCCCTAATCAATGTAGAATCAATTGATCATTGCTAAAACGATAAAAATAGTATGAAAAGTGTAGTAGCACCCTTGTTAAAATTTAAAATAGTATCTAAACACATTTCTTACACTACTCAATACAATTATTGCAATAGCTGTGAAGATAAAAACGCAGTTTTGTGGTTTAGCACTTTTGTTTTCACTCTATAACCACATGAGATGTGTGAAAATCATTACCTTACCAATTTCTTAACAAAATGCAATTCTCCCTAACCAAATAATATATGTAATAAAAAGGACAAAAAGTAAATGAAATTTAATAGTAGAGGGTGAACAGAAAAGATAACAAAGTATTGGGAGCACATAGCGCACCTTGTCACAGTATGATATTGTATTAATGCACATAATGCAATTTTAGTATTAAATTATCAGGCTTTTATTTTTATTTTTTTGAAAATATGATACTACTTAATTATTAAATTATGATATGTATGTAAGCATAAGGAGGTAATGTGTGATGGGGCCACACTGTCCAAGGAGTTAAAAACAATGCATGCATGTTTTGTTAAATAATGTCTGTTCTGTTTGGTTGTTTAACTTCATTATTTCCTTCTATTTATGTCCGCCCTCTCTTAACTACTAGGAGTACTTTCTTTCTCCATTATTTGCATCTACACAAAGCCTACTTTTTTTTTACTTTTGTTCTCTTGTAACAATATTTTTCATGGTAGCTTCTTGATCATGATTCTTGAATTTCAGTTACCATGTGAAAAAATAAATGTTCTTGGCTTTTAATATATATTTACTTTTAGTTTTAGTTTTAGTTTATGTGAATTGAAATGGGGGAAGATCGTTCTTTGGCGGAGACACCAACATGGGCAGTTGCCACAGTTGTATCTGTTATGGTTGGTTTTGGGTTCTTTTTCCATAACTCTCTTAAGCATTTTGGGAAGGTAATTAAAATCTTTTACTTTGATTTTATCTCAATATGTAGTTTGTTCTTTTATATGCATATACTGATAGCCTGATAAATACCTGTATGCAACTATGATTCAATAGCAATCAATACAAACTTGTATTACATTAGAGAGTTGATGGAAATCTGGTTGATCTAAAATTACTCATGTTTTCATCATTTTTCCCTCTCTTTGATCACCCTTCTGAGTTAGATTAAAGAGTACATCAGCACAATCAATACTTTTGTTGTTTACTTAATGCAAAAGGACTTGCTCCTAAAAGCTTGTTTGAAAATTCTAGAAAAATACTACATTGTATGGTACGGTACATATCTAAAAGTGGAGTGCAAAAAAGTAGAGTTTTGTTTTCTTCCTGAGTAATACCTCTTCTAATTTGAGTTCTTGCACTATTATCCATTACTTTTTTTTGTTGAAAAGAATCAATTACTTTGTTTGATTGGTCTCAATACAAGAATATGATATTTCCACTCTCTACTAAAAAACTTGTTGTACTTACAGTTGCTACTGAAAATTATAGCGTCTCCCTTCTAACAAAGATATATAAGTACTTATAAAGTTGAACTAAACGATCCAATTAGTACTAAGAAGCAAAAATAGACTTCATGTAGCTCATAATTTCCATCGTTTCCAATATATTTTTCACTATGTCTCTTTCTCATAGTGGCTGTACAAGACCAAGAGGAAATCCCTTCTCTCAGCTTTACAAAAGATCAAGGAAGGTTAGTAAATGGCTTCAATTGGATCCTTTGTTTCCTATTTTCTATAATTGTAGATTTCACCTTATTTTCCGTGTCTTAATTACGCAGAGCTAATGCTATTTGGGCTTTTGTCGTTGCTAATGGGACACTCGATCATCTACGTCGCGAAAATTTGTGTAAAATCGTCAGCAATTAATAGCCGTTTCTTTCCTTGTGTACCCAAAAATACCATGAAATTGTCTGCATTTCCGAATCATTTAACAGTTTCAAGTTATAGTAATTGGAACAATTCGGTTTTTCATGAGCTGGTGACAGAGATGAAGAGCGAATTTTGTCCTGAGGTAAAAATTAGTCCTTGTTTTGTTGCTGCTTATAAGCTCAGGTTTTTTTGGCTTAAAGTTTGGACCTTATTTGGTTAATCAGCTTGAAAGCTGAGCTTTACTGGTTTTTAGCCTGAAAAGGTTACAACGTTTAAGCTGGAAAAAATCCAGCATTTTTGTTAAGCTCAAGAAAACCAGTTAATTTGCTTAAAATTTACAAGCAAACAAAATCTTGGCTTCTGTTCACTTCAATAAAACAATCGAGGTCAAATTCAGTTCAAAAATGATTTACTTTACAATGTTTTTTTTGCTATAGGGCCACGAATCTTTCGCTCCAAAAGAAAGTCTTGAGCAGCTACACCGTTTTTTATTCGTGCTTGGTGTAATCCATGTATCTTATAGTTTTGTCGCTATTGCTTTTGCCATGATTAAGGTTGGTGTTTTCTGTGGAATATTCTTCTCTTTATGCACTTTTGTGGCTTATTTTCTCAAGGATCTATAACACTGTCTTTCATGGTTTGTACTTTGTAGTTTCAGTTTTTAGTTATTCTGATCCAGAAACCCCATTTGGTGCACATTTGTTTAGCTTCTAGATATTCAGAGAATCAAAAACATATTTTGAGAATATATTCCGTAACCGTGCCTGTTTGAGTTCTCCTCCCATACAAACATTAATTTAACTGCAAAATAAAGATGTTTATTTTGACCTTATGTCAACAAATTTCATCCAAGAAAGTAGTACCTACTACTAACTGTATCCGAACACCATATCCATAAACTGTATTTTAACATTCACAAGGAATTGGACCCTTGTAAATTCTAACTTTTCTTTTTAGATCTATAGCTGGAGAGCTTGGGAAAGTCAAGCCAAGTCAATGGTTCTTATGGAAATACAAGGTGTGTAAACTTGCTGAAGAATTACATTACTGGCATTTTCAAATTACTACTACAGTATTGTTCGCAGTTGGAAGAGTTTATTACCAATTCAAATTTATGCGATGTTGATCTAGGTACAAACAGTATTGCAATGAGGCGATTGTCGTCTTTTATCTTTAACCACACTTCCCACCCATGGAGCCAGCATAAAGTTCTTGTTTGGCTGGTAACCAATTCAATTTATTTTCTTTTTCTTTCTGGCTTTTGTTTACTTAGAAGTTTCTAGTTAGGACTTGCTTGCCGAATAAGTTCTCAATATACAGTAGTCATGTATATACATAAACTATGTTAAGTATCTTCAAAATGTTTTCACTCAATTAGCATTTGGATACACCAATGCTCTTTCAGACTTCAACCTAGTTGGACTTTTTTACCTCACCTTAGAATTGTAGAAATGGGTAAACCATGTCTGGATCTTGCTTTGGAAATACATGGTACTTCGTGAATGATTTTCGATCCAATAGAAAATGGTGAAACCTTTTGGAAAAATCAAGTACCGATTCTCTCTTTTTTTAGAAACTCGATTTGGAGCGAAAAAGCTCTATCCAAACATAGATAAAAGTTCGATTAAAAGCTTGAAAAAAGCTGAAAAGGTTTGCTTTCCCATTTTATAAGTTGATAGACCTTACACTTTTAGCATAACTCTTGCAAAACGCTTTAGCAAAATTTTCACTTTTTAAGACACTGTTTTCTACTATAAATTATTTCAAAGAGAATAGGTAATTGAATTTTGTTGATCTGACTTTATTGGAGTTAAATTGAAATTTAAGCCATTGCAGTTTTCAGCTTTGTTTCAGCCGTCAATTTCGAAGTTCTATAAAACGAGTTGACTATATGGCTTTGCGCTTGGGCTTTATTTCGGTGAGTATCTTCCAATTGAATTCAAGTTGTCATTTTAATTTCCTTTTATGGTTTTCCTTATTTAAACTTCTTTCGGCTCCATCGTTTTGTTAAGATAGAGGTTTTACATCTTGCAAATTCTCGGTAAACTTTTTTCTTCTTGCAGACTCACCAACTGCCCCTGTTATATGATTTTCATAGTTATATGCTCAGAAGTATGGAGGAAGAATTTCGTGATATTGTTGGCATCAGGTAAATTTTTTAATACCGATGTTGTAGCATATTATTTCTTAAAGAAAATATTGACTTACATTACCTTAAGCATACAATGAATATCCTGACATAGTTGGGATCATTGTTGCTGATTTTACAGCAACAATTTAAGTATAACCCTGAAACTTGAAAATAAGGACCAACCTTAAACCTAATACATGCAGTATTTTTAAGCTTTCTTTTAAAACAGACTCTCCTTAGTCCTTACATATTACTGTGTAGCTTCATTAACCTTCTTATAGTTTATTACCCACATGATTTTGAATTTCTATGATATATCTGAAGAATGCTGTTCCAGTTTGTCCTTCTGATTTTGTCATACATGGCTTTTCTTTTATCCCTTTCCATCTTCAATTTTCGTTCAGACACATTCCTTGTTGTGGTTTGGCTTTGATCTCATATTATATTGATACGAACAATAATATTTAGGATTAACGTATAATGTACTATTGTTTACATGCCCCTATATGTTATGAATTTTAACAACTTCTATGCTTCCTTTGCAGTGTGCCTCTCTGGATTTTTGCGGTGTTGTGCATCTTCCTAGGTTTCCATGGTATTTTTCTTTCTTGTTAACCAATCAAGAAAAGAGGGTTCAAAGTTCTAAAACCATTGACAAAAATGCAAATATGATATAAATTTTAGTTTTGGTACTTGCAAATGATGTTTGCCCTTGACTCTATCCTGTTTTGCGAAAGTAATTTTTCCGATATTGTGCGATGAGAATTATTCCCATGCTAAGAGGGGTTCTCTTGTGTGCATACAGAGCTAACTTTCCTGATCATAAGATCGTAACGTGGAAAAATTCATTATAAAATATGCTAATCATACCCATACTTTTGATTGAAGATTAAAGAATGAAGGAGGGCATATAACCATCTTTCTATAAACCACTTTTCATAATCTGAAAAGGAGATATGAACTGAAAGAATATGAACTCTTTAGTTATGAAAGCTAATAATATCATCACAAATTTCAAATTTTGGCCTTCTGCAGGAACAAACATTTACTTTTGGCTTTCTTTTCTTCCAGCCATTGTACGTACTCAGCTTATACTCATTTCACTTCTCGTTTTTATTTTTCAAAATTTCAGTGCCCTTGTTTTACTATATCTTGTTTGGCCTGTGTAAGACAGCTGATCTTAGCAATTGGTACAAAGTTGCATTACATAGTGGCCAAGCTTGCCCTTGAAATCATGGATAGTAGTCCACAAGGAGTTTCGCAGTTTAAGCTGAGAGATGAACTTTTTTGGTTTGGAAATCCTAGGCTTCTGCTCGGACTTATACAGTTTATATCATTTCAGGTGATTATATCTAATGTCTCCGCACATTTTTTGTCGCTTTATCAATTCTCACGTAGTAGTGCCAGAATAAAAAAAAAAAATAGATATGGTTCACACATCCTCATGAATTTTATTGCTATCCTACATTAACAAAGCAACAGATTTCGAGACAGAAACTAACAAAAAGACAACATTTGAATATTATCACAATGGGTATGTAACTAAGTTAAAGGCAAACTTCTTGGTATTAAAAATGTGTATATTTTAGGAACAAAGAACATTATTTCTTCAGATTTCCTGATCTCTGTAACTTTTGCCAATTTAATTGCAGAATGCGTTTGAGATGGCAATGTTTATCTGGTCACTGGTAAGACCATTTAATTGTTTTATTTCATTGCTAATTGTCGATGATCATATAAGCTTATGTGTTTTTTCAGGTTTTATACAATATAAACTCTTTTAGGCTGCAAATAATTAAAACCCACAGTTCATCATTACATTACCTGTGACAAATGTATTCCTAGATTCGGCTCTAATTTTAAGTGTTTTCAGTGGGAAAGTAGGGGACCTTCTTGCTTCATGGAGAATCATATGTTTATAGCGATCCGTCTCACATTTGGGTACAAAATCTCATCCCTTTGATTTCATTCCCCCCCCCCCCCCCCCCCCCCCCCAAAATTTTTTTTAACAAGAATACAAAGTTTACAATGTATTAGCAAATTTTATCTGCAGGATTGTCTCTCAGTTTTGGTTTAGCTTTCTCACTTTCCCACTCTATGTTATCGTCACACAGGTCTGTTTCAATCCTCCCTTATTCCTCTCTCATCTTTCCGAGACTGATTTTTTTGCACATTTTACAATTACGCCTTTTTGAGTTGGTACATCCAATTAAAAGTTTTATAATTATTGCGCTAGACTTCCGTCCTTTTCTCATTTACTCAACTCCTGTCACTTTTTTCCTCAACTTTGCTGGTGTATTTACTCATGGATGTTTTCAATCACGATTTATCACAATTCTTTGTGCCCAACTATCTCAATATATCGATTTTGTACACCCAACTTGACGGAAAACATCAAATGAGTGTACCAAATGAGGAAAGGTGAAAGTCTTGTGCACTAACCAAAAAAATTGTTATTTGGACTTGGGAATCTAACAGAGCAATTTGCCATTATCTCAACTTGTTAATTTGCCCTTCTATTTTTCGGACAGATGGGATCTAAGTTCAAAAAATCTATAGTCTCTGAAGGGGTGAGAGAATCTCTCCACAGGTGGCAAAAGAGAGTAAGGACCAGGCACGGTCACCGCAGGTCAACCACATCGACCACACTATCCGACTATACAGTTGATGTGATGGATACACTTGAAACCGCCACTATAAACAGTATAGATTCAAGCCCTTTGGATCTTGAAGATGCTAATTTTGGATCAAGCAAATATTATTATGCAATGGATGTTTTTGATAGAGTCGAAAGTGAACCAATTTCTTTGACTCGTGAAGGTGGCTTACTCGAATCGAGTCGTTATTTTTCCGCAACTGAGGATCATCGTTATTTTCTTGATGAAGAGGATCAGAGTTTGGGAGTCTCGTTAAGTGAGGATAGTTTTCAAGGTTCCCCTATTTATAAGTCGTTCTTGCGATAGTTGTAGTCACTCTAGCTGATAAATCAATTAACTATGATGATGAAAAAGTAAACAAGCTATTTTAGTATTTTATCTTCCACCACTGTAAGTTGAAGATAGATATTTCTGTATGTGCCCATGTTCAAGGATGTCGAAAAAGATGTTGATTGTGTAACTTGTGTCTGAAAGGTTATGACTAGATCGATAAATTTAGTAGCAGTAGCTTATCTTATTATGTATTTTGATATCTTCCCTTGTGGGATATTTCCTTGATAAAAAGTACTCTATAATCTGATGAAAGAGCAAACAAACAAACAGTAGGGTAAATTGTGGCTTTCAACTAATTATTATATCTTGTGGAAATTTCTTTTACCTTCTTATATCTACATTTCAAGGAAGGTTCATGGTCTTAAATGTCATATAATGTTACATTGCGATCCTCATATCGATCGGGTGACGTTCTAGAAAGCTAATTCCTTTATTTTCTTCTTAATCGTTATTTGGGCTGTGCAGACAATAGAATGAGATCGAATGTAATCCAAATCCTATGCTTCTTGAATCATTGTAATCTTTGTCCTTTTCGTGTTCTTACTTATTGGTAACTTCATTACAAGGTCCTTTTTCTTCCTTTATGGGAAAACTCTTGCCAAATTCTTCTAAACATGTAATGAGAGCAGAGCCAGTGTCAAAACATCATTGATTTGGTTTACTTGACTTGGGAAGACATCTAGTTTGTCAACATATTTTTCATCGTCGAACATGTGGAGATATTGTTATACTCGCTTGAATCCACAACACCAAGTTGACCGCTTTCGTATAGACTTGACACAATTTTGTTTTTTTCTTCTCAAAAGGACTTTCATCTTGAGACTTCCGATAAATATAACTAGTGTCATTAGAGAACTATACTTTATTTGTACAATAACATCGACTTTAATCGAGGCGGAAAAGGATCTTTAGTTTTGGTTTTTGAAAAATATTCAACCTCGTTTTTCAGGACATCAAATTAATACTTGTAGAAATTATCGGCAACAATATAATTAGAACTTAATCTCTAGATTAGAGAGTAAACGGGAGCCAATTGCAAAGTTGGTAAAGTTTTTGGGGTGTTAATTGCAGAAGACCCATAGTTCACGGGGTTTATTTACAACGTTACCAAAACCATAATAAACTCGGATATTAATTTCCATTATACTAATTTATAAACATTAAAACCCTTTTCTCCTCCGCAAGCAATCTCAAAAACCAAAACTGTTAAAAGCTCACAACCAAATCTCTCTCTCTCTCTCTCTCTCTCTCTCTCTACATTTACATATATATATATATAAATATACATATATACATATATTTAGCGATCTTATTCAGTTACACCATGGTTCTCGAGGTTAATTTAATTCTCTTAATTCCTTTTCTCTTCGTACTAAGTTAACGAGTATTGATTATAATTGTTATTTTACTGTTATTGTTATTATTACCGATTAGGGCTTTTTTCTAATAATTTATTTTTAATAGGCGACGATGATATGTATCGATAATTCGGAGTGGATGAGAAACGGCGATTACTCTCCGACTCGATTTCAAGCTCAATCGGACGCTGTTAACCTAATCTGCGGTGCTAAAACCCAGGTTTATATAAATCTTGATTACTTGTATTTTGTTTTATTATTAGACTTAGGGTTTATTTTTACTGTTTTTGTATTATTTGTTTTCTTTCTATTTTCGGTGTTGTGTATCGGCTATGGAAGTGATATTAGTATGCTGTAATTTTTTATTTTTTTTAATTGTTTTTACTGTTCTTGTAATTAGGATGGTAACTTATTGTTTGCTGAAGTGATATTGTAGCATATAGGTAAGTGTACAAAAGTGTTGATTTATCAATAGATAAGTGTACAAAAGTGTTAATTTATCAATAATTGTAAATTTATCGATAGGTTAGTGTATAAATGTGGTAATTTATCGATAGATAAGTTTACAAACAGATGGAGCTTTTTACACCTAAGGCGTAGAATTGTTTTAGCCGCTTTATTAACTTTGTACGGAAAAATTTATACTATGCATAAAAAAACCCAGAAAATTTACGAAACTTTGAACCATGTCGTAATAAAACAAAGTATTGTCTTTTACATTACAGAAAATAGACCATCAAATAATGCAGGCTCTTGTTTTTTATCACGAGGGGAAAACGACTTCATTCTGCAAAAAAAAATAAAAAAATTGCGCCTGTTGAGTGACCGGGCCTAAGCTATGTGTCACTTGGCTTATATTAAGACCACCCCTGTGTACAAAAGTGTTAATTTATCAATAGTTTACCGTACAAAAGTGATCATCTATCAGTAGGTTACCGTACAAAAGTGATCATTTATCAATAGGTTAGTGACTTTAATGTACAAAAGCTAAAATTGCTTTCCTACTTGATTCCAATCTCAATTCAATGCTGTTAATCTAATTTACGGTACCAAAACTTGGGGTTATTTTATCTGAATAATTACTGTGTTTGTAGTTAAACTTTAGGGTTTTAACTGTTGCGCACCAAGTTATTTTGCCTTTTCAATTTCGTAAAACAGCCTGTTTTTGTAATTATGACACTAGATTAACGTTTTAAACGCCCAATCAGGCTGAAATTGATACATAAGAATATACTAGCTTGGTGTTCAAAAGTCAAAAGTGATAACTGGCCAATCGGTATAGTGTACATAGGATCTGATACTTTTAACCTTAAGGTGTCGAAACTTAGTTTTCCTTACAGTGTTTATTGCTAAATTTTAGGGGATTTCCTTATGTTTTCTACACCTGACTTTTCACGTTTTGTCGATTTGTACACCAACCTATAGTATTTTGTAACTAGTACACCAACCTATAGTGTTTTGTAATTGGTGCACAAACCTTAATTATTATTGTTCAATCACTACAGAACTGATATTTTTAAGGCAAACTATCGAGAAGTCCGGGTCTATCCTTGAAAATAGTAGACCAATCCAATAGAATGATGGCCCGGCCCTGTACAACAGTGATGTTCCGTGATAGGTTTTTATTGGATTGGTAGACTACACTTTTAGTGCAATAGGTCTACAGGATATTTATTCCATATTTTACCCGAACTTAGTGTAGACAAGTGAGTATGACTGTTGGTTTCAACAAAGGTACACTGGCTGATCTATTTATGATATTGTAAGTAACCATAGTTAAAAAAAATGATAGGTTAGTAGTGTACAAAAATCAAAACTTGTGATAAATTAGTGTAGAATACAGTAAAAAAAAGTTAACTTAGCATTAAAATAGCCAGTTCTTGTTAGCTGTGAATAGCCCTTTGTTGTCTTTCACAGTCAATCCATGTGTTGTTGGGAAACTGCAAAAAACCACTCTTTTAAATGAAACAACTTTCTGCTTGATGATCCCTTTTGATATAATAGTCTTTCAGAGCATGCCTTTTTCAAATTTTTCAAAGATACGCCGTTTTCTTCTTTAACTGGACTGTTTTTCGGTTATTTCACTGTCTTTTTGGTAAATGTGTTGTCTGCTCCTATGCTCAAGATGCAGATTTCTACTTCAAATAACCTTTTTTCAATCATAAATCACAAAAGATATGTCAGGTGCAGAAAATCATATATTTTAATACAAAACAAAATCAAATCAAATCAACCCATCTAATGTAAAGCTGTGTCATTGCAACATTGGATGGAAGTAGACGCACAGCACAGCTATGTCATTACATAAATTAGACAGAAGTGTTAATTGCGAATTTGGATGGTACAAATGGTAGTTCTTTCATTTTATCCAAACACATTAAGATGGTACATATGTATGATATATGTGATTCAACATGTAAATATTTTTATGCAAGTAATTCTGTTTCTGTTTGCGTCGTTGTTGAACCTGTTTTTTCTATTGATCCTTCTGTGATAATAAGTCATAATCTTCACACTTACCCAAAAAAAAAATCACATTCTTCACAATATAGATATGTATATATGTAAATATAAGTATATATATATTATGATTTATTGCGTTCGGTCCTGTTTAGATATGAATTTTGCTATTTTTGTACAGTCGAATCCAGAAAATACCGTGGGGGTTTTGACTATGGCTGGTAAAGGCGTTCGGGTGTTGGTTACGCCCACAAGCGATCTTGGCAAGATCTTAGGTTGCATGCATGGTGAGCTTCTTTGTCTTATTATCTTTTTTCATAGCATTTAATCGGTCTTTTGCCCTCTAGGTAAGTTTGTACAGTAGCAAGGATAATAAATTGTTTTGTGGTCGCTATGTTAGGTAGATTTGCTCGTCGAGCTACCAAGCATTTAAGCAATTCATCTTCCATAACTTGAAATTTATTGTTACTTGATGCAAAAAAAAGGTTGATCATTTGAAGCATTTGTGTTGGTAGTTGACGTTTTCATCAGCTGAGTTTGGTGTAGCTGTAATTGTTTGCTCTCCTAGCTGATTTTTTTTCCAGTCAACATACTTTTAGGCTTGTAGCAACAATAAATAAATTGATTTGTGGTCACCTATGTAGCACGGATACTCCAATTTTTTTAAAAATTACCGTATTGGATACGATACTCCCCCGATACTCCGATACCGTATCCGATACTCCAAATGCCGTATCCTTGACTTTTCAAAGGTTTGACCAATCCGATACCCGTATCGGATACTCCAAATGCCGTATCATTGACTTTTCAAAAGTTTGACCTATCCAATTCTTCAATGATACTTCACAGATGCCTCACCGATAGGTTTCAAGATACGGTGGGGTTGGAAATTTATACTTATTTACAATTTTAAGGCAAAGTATTATAAACTCATTAAAGTAATGGGTCATACATGCTATATTAGTATAAAGGAGTATATCTTTGTTACTTATAAGAAAGTACAAATATACATAAGTACTTGTATATTATAGAACACCTTTTGGGGAATTGTATTTTCAGATAATGTTTGCTAAGTAAAAGTTAATTTGTAGCAGTATATTTTGTATATATATATAATAATAATAATAATTTTTAGTATAATTATAATTGCCGTATCCTAGCCGTATCGTATCCTAAATTTTAAAAAATCCATATCCACGTATCCGTATCGTATCGGATACGATACCCGTATCCGTATCCGTATCCGTGCAACATAGGTGGTCACTGTGTTAGGCGAATCTGGTTATTGAACTAGTAAGCAATTGTCTGAATTCTGGTTTACCCCGTATTTTTTTCCCAATAGCTTGTAATTCTTTTTCTTGTCATTATAGTATTTTGTGCCTTTACTCAGGGGAGGAACTAGAAGTAGGTTGAAAGGGGCTGCAACACCCCCCATAAAACTTATTTTTTTACCTAGTATTTAAATAAAAATTGCAAATTGTAGCCTTTAAGCACCCCTCCTTATAACAAAAAAGAATCCACACGGAATTCTGCCCCACCCATATGAGAATCCTGGTAGCCACTGCTTTTACTCATAGTTATATATGTATTCAACAATTTAGGTCTAGAACTTGGTGGGGAGTGTAACTTAGCAGCTGGGATTCAAGTTGCACAATTGGCTCTAAAGCATCGCCAGAACAAAAACCAACGACAGAGGATTATTCTATTTGGAGGAAGGTAAAATTTGTGCGCCCTTCTTTATATCATCATATTAGGTGGGTTTTGCAATTCTTTTGCTTACAGTTACAATCTTTTATTTATTTTTTGTAGTCCTGTCAATTATGACAAGAAGCAACTGGAAATGATTGGACGGAAGTTAAAAAAGAATAGTGTTGCTCTTGATGTTGTTAATTTCGGTGAAGAAGGTGAAGAGAAAGCTGAAAAGCTCGAGGCTCTTCTTGGTGCTGTAAACAATAACGATAGTAGTCACATTGTTCATGTCCCTTCTGGTCCAAGTGCTCTCTCCGATGTACTTATTAGGTGAGATAGTTTTCCCTCTCTGCATAGATAATAGCTATCAAACTTAGTCTATAGTGTATATGGAGAAAATATGACTCTTGTTGACCAAACTATCACCTTTTAACAATTTGTACTTCAATCTATCAAACTTCACAAATAGACACCAATTTACACATAAGCGAGACTTTTCAAGTTTAGTTTATGATGTGGTCCTATAGCAGAACCAGGTCTTAGTGTATCAATTGATTTGAACAATTGGTATGTAACTATTGCTTTTAAGTTGAACCTTTGGTGCCGGTGTACTACTAATGGATTTCCTATATATTGGTGTCTATTATGAAACTTAATAGCTTGGTATACTAACTGTAAAATGTCAAAACCTTGGTGTACATGAGCTATATTTTCTCTTTCTCCCATTCTATATGATTGGCTGCTATGGAACTCAAGTATATATTGTATCAATCACTTTCTCTTTTCTTGTTACAGTACTCCAATCTTTACCAGTGACGGAGAAGGTGGAAGTGGTTTTGCAGCAGCAGCGGCAGCGGCAGCTGCTGGCGGTTCTGGCTATGACTTTGGTGTGGATCCAAATCTGGATCCTGAGTTGGCTCTTGCTCTTCGTGTTTCAATGGAAGAGGAGAGGGCTAGGCAAGAAGCAGCTGCCAAAAAAGCCGCTGAAGAAGCTCCTAAACAAGGTGGTGGAGAATCCACATCACAAGACACAACTATGACCGAGACTGTTGCTGCTGCAGCATCTTTGGTTTGTGAACATTTATGTTTTCCATTTGATTCCTTAATAGTTTCGTCCATACTTTTTGTTCATGTGATGGAATCCTTAACTCATCTTTAACTTTAGTACGGGTTTGGACGTTTTAAAACTCAGATGAAAATAAGGGTTGCATTATGTGACTTAGTTATCTTCTTGTTTGACTCTAGTATTTAGATATCTTTAGAGAACTGTCAATAATGGGAGACTTGATTCGCATTTAATCACAAGAAAAACATGTTTCGGATTTCGTAGCACATTCGATTTTCATACACCTTAATGTACTGATTTTTTGTCGGCATTGTACAAAAATTTCTCTTCATTTTTTATGGGACCTCAATGAACAGATTTTGACCTAGTGTTCGATAGACTGATTTCACTTTTGCTGGAGAACATTTCAATAAACTCGTTATTGATTAGATACTGAATAGTATGTGACAAAGATTTCCTGCTAGCATATAATGGATATAAGTCCAAGATATGTTCGTGGAAATCGATCCTTAAATCTAACATTAGCAGTTAGAGTGGCAAGCATTCAATTTCTTTTTCTTTTTCTTTAGGATGATGAAAATGAGTTGCTGCAACAAGCCCTCGCTATGTCGATGGATGACCCTTCTGCTAGCCAACCCGCTCGAGATATTGATATGTCAGAGGCAGTTGGAGATGATCAAGATTTGGCACTTGGTGAGTACAATCAAAGGAAATATATATGATGTAATCGATCTAGTATGCAAGAGTAGTTTATATGATAACCTTCATTCCAGATAAATTTCTGACCTGAAATAAAAAAAATCATTTGTATTTATATTTTTCTTGTATGTCTGTCTGACACATGCAGCTTTGCAAATGTCTATGCATGAAAGTTCAAAAGAAGCTGACCAGACAGATGTGAGTAAATTGTTGGCAGACCAGTCATTTGTCTCGTCAATCCTTACCTCGGTAAGTTTACCAAACTTGTTAATAATTAATATTAAGTATAATACTGTGTATATAATATTGTACTGTAACACAAAAGACCAAGAGAATTTATATTGAAGGGATTAAAAAGAAGAAAAAGGTTTATCAAACGTGATTTAATCTCATGACGGCTTGTGTTTGCAGCTTCCCGGAGTTGACCCAAATGATCCTTCAGTCAGAGATTTGATTGCATCTATGCAAAGCCAGTCTGAGGTGAGCGTTGAGACGTTAGAGGTCTAACGTGAATGACATATCAAAAATGCCAGTTTTAATTTATTTCATAACTTACTCCACCTTTTTTCGCTGTTTCTGGGCATCTCCTAAATGCAACGTGTGTGTGTTTTTGCTCATGGGTTTCTTTATCCAACTACTTGCAGCTTTTGCATGAAACTTTTTCACACGAGTTATGTTGCTGTTAAATTACACATGAATTCCCTCGCGTTTTATTCATAATGAAGTGCATCTTGTAGTTTACTGCATTTAATTGAAACAAGGAAATATTTTGCATGATAACTTTTTATGTTTGTTCAATAACACCATGAATGCAGCCCACATGTCTTGGATCGAATTTTGTTGCATTTAACTTTGTTAATGCACCATCGTTAGCAAGTAGTATCCATACATCTGATCAAATGGGTCCTGAAAAGAGAAAGACAAAGCTGCAACCAAAACACTTTGTCTCTGCTAACATCCTTCTCTTTCACGTACTTTAGTGGTTTTATAGATTTTTTTTTTCTGTTCATGCAGTCTGAGCAGAAGAAGAATGAAGACGGAGGCCCGTGCGAGGAGGAAAAGAAGTGATCCATTGTTTATCAATTAATTTCGAAGCATGGTTCCTCAAATGTGCTTTTATGACGTCAAACTTAATTTGATAAAGTTATTCTCATCCGACTCGGTTTACATGATGTTTCATTAGTTATTTTGTGGGACTTTCCATTTGTAGTGCAAACTGATATTGGTCGTCTTCAATTCTATGCTTGGAGATACTTTTCTCTAGAGATGACCGTATAACAAGTTTATTGCTACTGTTTACATATTTGAGACACGGTTGCATTGCTTATCAAACACTTCTCTCTTGTTAATCAACTTTTCTTTTCTTTCAAATCGGTTCTGCTATGAGGGCATCATTAGCTGTGTTTGTAAAAGGCCCATGTTTTCTATATTTAGAATCTTTTTTAAAATTATGGTAGTGCAGCAGATTTTGTAAAAGATTGCTATTTTACAAATTTTGTTAGATACATATCAAATATAGCTACAGTAACTTGATAACTTGATAACTTTGAAAGACATTGTAGCCTTTTGTAAAGGGAATACTAGGGCTGGCGAAAAACCGGACCGATAACCGAACCGAAAAAGACCGAAACCGAAAAACCGGAAATTTTTTGGGCCGAAAAAATCCGAAAAAGACCGAAAAAACCCGAAAAATCGAAACTGGACCGAAAAAACCCGGTCCGGTCGGAACCCAGCCCTAGGGAATACACCCTCCCTCCTCTCTCCCTCCCTCTCCTGTTAACTCCAGCATCCAAACTTTTATAACATATTTTTTCAAGAAATAATTTAATTCATAGTTAGAGAAACTATATAAACCTGAATCTGTAAAGATATTAATAGATCCAAAGCCATATAACTTAAATCTGCAAAAATATTAATATGTATCTACCAAAATTTGTAAAATATATAACTGCAGCACAAGAGAAAATTCATAGTCCGAACTAGAGCTAGTATGATACTTCGTCCGTCTGTCTCTAAATACGTGTCTCATAAGAAAATACGTGCAATTTTAACCTGCAATTTTTCATATCTTGATTATCGAAATAATTTTTTTATAAATTCCATCGTATGGTTCTAATCATGGCTCATGGCGATCTAGGATAAAATTTTACGGATCAAACTTGCAAGTAAGAAAATGAAGGGAGTGAAAAATAAAAAGAAAAACTAGTAAACATCCTCGTAATTCTAGTTAAATTACAAAACACTCCCTTTTCTCCTAAATACATTTCTTCTTCCCCAAGCCCAAACCCTCTACAAAGAATCAGAAAATAGAGTTATATATATATATAGAGAGAGAGAGAGAGAGAGAGAAACAGAAGCGAGTTAAACAAAGTTAGAGAGAGAGAGAGAGAGAGAGAGAAGAATGGCGCGATACGATAGAGCGATAACAGTGTTTTCGCCAGACGGTCATCTATTTCAGGTGGAGTATGCTTTAGAAGCCGTTCGTAAGGGTAACGCCGCAGTCGCTGTTAGAGGTGTCGATACTATCGTCCTCGGTGTCGAAAAGAAATCCACTCCCAAACTACAAGACTCTAGGTTTAATCAATACATACCCTTTTATATATATATATATAAATACTCTTTTATATGTATGTATAATGTATATATCTCCTCTTTTTAATTCTCTGTTTGTATGGCCTAGCCATCACTGTTGTTTTTTAATATTTTCATCTTTTTAGCCTTTTTCGATCGTGATCTGATTTACTGCTTATATATTTACTATCAGTATTGAGTGTGCGTTTGGCATCAGTTTTTTATTTATTTATAAGTGTATGATGAAATAATTTAATTGATAAGTGACTTTAAAGTAAACAATCTGATTTTATTAGTAAATTTCTGTTTTTGGTAATTTATATGTGAAAAGGCTAGAAAAAAAACCCATAGCTTTTTTTAAGCAATAAGTGAGATTAAGCAATTAAATCGAGTATTTTGTTTATTAGTTTGTTTTTTGGTTGTCCTGCTTTGAACTTATTTTGTAGTTGGTGACAATTTTTTTTTTAATATAGTGAGATTAAAAAAATTAGAAATTTAATAAAGGGCTTACTGTTATTGATGTTTTTGTTTTTAGATCGCGATCTGATTTACTGCTTAGATATTTATTTACTACCGAGTATTGAGGGTGCGTTTGGCACCAGCTTTTTGTGGGGTCAAAAAGCTGCTTAAAAAACCATGAGAAAAAAACTTGTTTAAATAGTGTTTTTAAACTGTGATTGATTTACTGTTATATATTACTATGAGTATTGTGGGTGCGTTTGGCATCAGCTTTTTGGTCAAAAAGCTGCTTTAAAAAACCTATGAGGAAAAAGTTTGGTTCAATAATGTTTTTAGACTGTGATCTGATTTACTGTTTAGAATTTAGATATTTACTATGAGCTTATTTAGTAGCTAGGTACTTATATCTATATCTATAATTATATATATATATATTATATATACCTCCGTTTTAATTGCTCTGTAACGCCGCATTGGCAGTTGGAAAGAAATCCTCTCCTATATACATACATATATATAATAAATATATACTCGTATTTATGTGTATATGAATGTATGTATGTATATACCTCCGCTTTTAATTGCTTTGTTTGTATGGCCTATAGCTAACTGTTAATTTGATATGTTGATCTTTTTTTTAGATCGTGATCTGATTTAATGTTTAAATATTTACTACGAGTATTATTATTATTTTTTTGTATGAACTGCTTTGAGCTTATTTCGTAGTTGTTGACAAAAATTCTAAATTAGTGTGATTAAAAAATAAGAAAATTAATACAGCGTCTCTTTCACTGTTGATTGATATTTTGATCTCTTTTTAAGATCACGATCTGACTTATACTTAGATATTTGCTGGTCAGTGTCGAGGGTGCGTTTGGCGTTAGCTTTTTTGGTCAGAAAGCTGCTTCAAAAAAACCAATGAGAAAAAAAGCTTGTTTCAATAATGTTTTTAGATTGTGATTGATTTACTGTTTAGATATTTACTATGAACTTATTTAGTAGCTAGTGGAAATAACAGTTAAATTAGTGTGATTAAGACATTAGAAAAGAAATCCACTCCCAAACTACAAGACCCTAGGTATCTGTTTTTGTATCTATATCTATATATATGTATCTATGCTTATATATGCCTCCTCGTTTAGTTGCTCTGTAACGCCGCGGTGGCACTTAGAGGCTCCGACACTGTCGAAAAGAAATCCGCTCCTAAATTACAAGACTCTAGGTATACATATCTTATATCTATATAAATTTATAATATATGTGTGTATGTATGTATGTATGTATGTATATATACCTCCTCTTTTAATTGCTCTGTTTGTATGGCCTAGGGATTACTGTTTTCTATTGATATTTTGATCCTTTTTTTATTGATGGCGATCTGATTTACTGCTTAGATTATTTATTATGAGTATTAAGGGTGCATTTAGCATCAGTTTTTTTTTGGGTCAAAAAGCTGTTTAAAAAAATAATGAGAAAAAACTTGCTTCAAAGAAGTTGTTGTCTAGTGTTTGGTACCACCTCAGCCTTTTTATTTATAAGTGTGTGATAAAAAATTTGATAAGCCATATTTTACTTATATTAACTTATAAGTGACTTTAAAGTAAACAATACTATGACAATAATATGATTATTGAGTTCACTATTCAAATGTTTACTAGTATTATGAGAATAATGTGATTATCGAGTTTTCAGCCGATTTAGTTGTTTTATTTTATGTGAACTGCTTGCCTTACTAATAATTTAGATATTGAATTAGTAATGTAGTTATTGTAGATATTGAATAGTGATCTAATTCAGTAGTTCACCTTTTAAATATTTACTACAACTACTAGAATTATATGTTTTTTTGTTTTTTTTAGCCGATTGAGTTTTTCTATTTTATATTAACTGCTTGGAGCTTGTATAGAAGCAATATTGAAGTTTTTTTTATTCCCTTATGATTTGTACAATCAGCTACCACGGTTTGTGGATCTTATTACTTGTTCGCCGTTAGGTATTTAATTCACTATTGTAGATATCACTATGATTATTTTGGGGCTTTTACTGTTTTATATAATGGGTCGGCCCTAGCACCTTCTACACAAGCAGAACTGAAAATTCTTCGCCCTATTTAATGTTATCAAGTAGTAATAGGTTGAAAAGAAACTGCAAAATTACGAAAAAAATGGTCTATTCTTGCATTTTTTGGAGCAAATACCTCGATTATTTCTACTGTACTTAAGTTCATTGGCGCCCTAAATTGGTGGCATCACCGGCCCATCTGACTTGCCTGGCCAATCGCTGGTTCCTATCATGTTTTTGTCCAATTTTGTACATCAATCTTATGTTTTGTAAGTAAAACACCGACCTAAAGTTGTTTACTTTATCAATACACTGCTGTTATTATTACTTACTTTATTAGTGTACCAGAAGTGAAAACCACTAAAACTTTTAGTGTACAAAAATGACTAGAAACTATGTGGATTTAAGGTTTTGTAGTATTTTGGTGAGGCTTATATTTATTTGTCTTAGACCACTTGGAGTATCAGAATAATGGTATAAAGATAGATTCATTAAGTAATAGTGCATGGATGATAGAAGCTGATAAATTTAATTTGTTTTCAGTCCTGTGATTTAATATCTTATGTACAAAGATGGGCAAAGTATTGAGTGAACCGGTGTCTCCTTGAAAACAGTGCAGCCAGTATTTACTTGTTAGCTTGAAACTTAGACAATACCTAACAGGGCCTTTTTAGCTTGCAGCTAATAAGCTCTTTTTTCTTTCTTTCAAGCTGTATTGTATTGGGTTGACCAGTTTTAAAGCTGCGTTCTTTTGATCTTTCAGCCTGAATAAGATAGAAGCTAAGCTGGACAAACTTAAATATTTTAAAATGATATGCCAGGTATATATTAGTTGATCGGCTTTTAGATCGCGATCTGATCTACTATATAATTTTTTTCTACAAGTTCTATGTTTTTTTTGTTCCGGGTGATTCAGTTGTTTTTGTTATAAGAATTTCTTGGAGATTTTAGTAGTTGCTGAAGATAAAGCTAATGGTGTTGTTATTGCTCATTCATTACAGAAGTTATTTTTTAGCTATATAAAGGTCTAACAAAGTAAGAATTGTCCAGTTGGTTAGGGTACACAAGCGATGATTATCAAAACCTTAATGTACAATGTGATTATAAAATTACAAGGTTTCTGTTAAATTTGATGTAGTTACCTGTTACCCTGATTGATCTAATTACATTGGGTTAGTTTATCAAAATAAAATAGTGATAGGTTGGTTTACAAAGCCGGAAATTCATGATAAGTTGGTGTGAACTTAACAATACAAGATATCAACAAGTAATATTGTATGAGAAATTACAAGAAAAATGTAATATGATGCACATCTCTGACTAACAACTTGAGATTTGAAGCTTTAATGTGTTGCTTTAACAATGCTATAAGCTAAAGTAGTAGCTAAGAATATTACTCCTTCCCGAATGAGATTCAAACCTACAACCTCCTATTTGAGGGGCTGCCACTAGTCTTGCTTGGAGTTTAGGTGGTGTTTTGGTCTAAATGTAAGTAATTGTGTCGTAAAATTTGTCACATAGAGTAGAAGTATTTTGTTTTATTGTAGTCTTTGAACTTTAACTAGAAGTGCTGGAGGATCAATAGTCAATTTATAGGGTGAGGGAAACTGAAAACTGTGGTTAGATTGAAATAAAAGCTATATTGGGAAAGATTTAGCGAAGGATTCAGATTTCAGACTCTACGTCAGACGCAAGTTTTTTGTCTTTGCTTTTTGCTTTTGCTGGATATGAAAATTAGATTACTCTCTCTATGTTGATGTTACTGAGGATTATTAAAAAATAGTGACTAATATTAAAAAGAGTTGGATATGAAAACTAGAGTACTCCCTTTAGGTGATACTTCTCTAATAAATAAACTTTTGTTTTGGCAGATCTGTTAGAAAAATTGTAAACCTTGATAACCATATTGCATTAGCTTGTGCTGGACTCAAAGCAGATGCTCGTGTACTTATCAACAAGGCACGTATTGAGTGTCAAAGCCACAAACTTACCCTTGAAGATCCAGTGACTGTTGAATACATTACTCGATATATTGCTGGTCTTCAACAGAAATACACCCAAAGTGGTGGTGTCAGGCCATTTGGTCTTTCAACTTTGATCGTGGGATTTGACCCTCACACTAAAGTTCCATCACTGTACCAGACAGATCCATCTGGTACCTTTTCAGCGTGGAAAGCCAATGCGACTGGTAGGAACTCTAATTCGATGAGGGAGTATTTGGAAAAGAATTATAAGGAGACTTCGGGACATGAAACCACCAAACTTGCAATTCGTGCCTTACTTGAAGTGAGTTTATCTGGGCTCTTTTTTTTAATAATATTTTTGTGCTAATTTTGATTACTTTTGTGTTTTAATGGGGAAAATATCACATATGTACACTACACTATCACCATACTTGTTAAAATTTAAATTTGTTTACACCAGCAAAATATGAAACAATTAATACCTTGCTTTCAACTCAAAAACACTAGTTTTGTATTAATTGTTTGATTAGGCTTTGTTTTATAAAGCATCAATGTGTAGATTGAGGTCTAAATCGTGATTGTTGATAGATTCATGGACTAATTATTACAGTTCATGGACAAAACTGACACTGTAATGTTCCGTTTTACGGTGTATCTTCTTTTCATATGCTTCATGCTATGGTAAACAATTGCAGTACAGCATGGTAAAAACCCATTAACTTGTAGCCTGTAGGTCTGGTTTAACCAAAATATTGGTTTACAAATCAATTGTAGTTACAAAAAAGCTGCTTGGGCTATTTTAAGAACAAAACTTGCTCATATTTTACCTGATTGGTATTGTTTGTGATAATGTGTTGCTCTTCTAATATTTTCAAATAAACCTTATATGTGACGTCACATCTGATTTTGCTCATGCAATAGGTTGTTGAGAGTGGAGGTAAAAATATTGAAGTTGCAGTGATGAGAAAGGAGGGTCTGCAACAACTTGAGGAGGCTGAAATTGATGCCATTGTTGCTGAGATTGAAGCGGAGAAAGCAGCCGCTGAGGCTGCAAAGAAGGGCCCGTCAAAGGAGACGTAAAAACTCTTTTTGGTTTATTTTCCGTTGAAATAGATGGTTCCCTGTCAGGATTTGTTAAGTTTGTCATCTATTATGGTTGATGTGGAACAGTAATGCCAGGCTTGTTATTTGTACTGCAGTTCGCTGTATGCTTCTTATATTTTCAGATATTTGCTAATTAATTTCTTCGAACTTGATTGAAGAATAATTTCTGTTTTCTACTTTCGAGTATTGTGAATCTTATCGAAAAAGTTTGAAATGAAGAACATGTCGTCTGTTGATGTGCATTCTGTTGTAACATGGCGAATGTGCTCAAAATCAAAGAGGAAAAAGTCGTAGTTCTCACTGTCTAAACTTACTCAGATACTATAATAGGCTTAAGCTATGTAAAATCATCAACCTTACGCTTGAGTATAAATTTTTTGTCAAACTAGGTCGAGGTATAAAACCGAAGATTTTGCTAAAACAAAGGTTCCTGGATCCTTTCCGTAGGGCCATTTTCTAACAGTAAACTAATCACAAAAAAAGAGACCTACCCAATTCCGTCATGGTTCCTGGTGTCCCTGAATGAAGGTGACCACCTTCGCTGCACTTACAACGATGGTCAACAAAAATCAGTGCAGCAACAATGTAGCAGTTGCTTAAAAAAAATGGGGATTTGGTAGAAAGAGGACATGCTGCTGATACTAGTTGCAAAATGTGCATGCCATGTATATTGCGTATTTTGAAAAGGTCAAGGCTAAGGTTATAAACGGATTTTTTTTTATATTTTTTTGAAAAGTTATAAAAACGGAGATTGATCATATTAACTTTAGAATGCTTTATTTCTTGGTAAGTTTATAATACGAGACTTCAACGTGTCAGTCACCGAACTTTCTTGTTCATACAGTTGCTACAAAAAAGTTTAGTTGTAGTGTTTGTCACCGCCTTTGACTTTTTCTTATAAGCTACGTATAACTTAATTTTACTGCCAAGTCATCTTTATTTATTTTAGCTTATAAGTAACTTCTAACATACAAACAAATTTCTATTAGTTTGTTTTGGGTGAAAATGCCAAAAATAGTACCAAATTCCTAGTTTATTCAGTTTTCGAGTCTTAATTAACCCACAACCTAACTTTTTTAAAAACTAAAATCAGCTAACAAACCGAACACCCATACTTTTCATTTTTCAGTAAGCAAAAAAGCTAAAAGAACTTGTTTCCAAACAAACAAGTGTTGATTACACTTTATAAGTTTATATTTACCCCACTTCTTCGTAGACCAGGACTAACAGTAATAAAATTAGCAAAAAAACTTGTAAACAAATCGATCATCTTTACAAAACTTGTGGACCATTATGCTTCAAATACTCAACTATATGGACCCAATCGAGTGAGGATGGAAACTAAGTATTTTTTAAAAAAATAATAAAAAAATGGACCCAATCGAATAATAATCCAAACTTATATTCTCATTGGACTCTCTCTCTGTGTTCAAAAATTGGGGAATTACTATGGTATAGTCAGATTATATGACTGGTTCACAACCCGTTGGCATAAAAATATGTCAAATGTATAATTTTTTTTTAATTTTAATTAATATTTAAGTTTAGGGTAGGACTTCCTAGGATTCTATATTTTTATTTGAGTTTTTAATGTGTTGTACAATTTGTTTTTAATTTATTAAATTCTAATTTGTTGAAAATAGAAAAAATAAATTAGTTATTGAAAAATATTATGACCGCTTCATAATTGAAAATAGAAAAAATAAATTAATCTAACGGTCGTTAATATGACTGCTTCATAAACCGTCAAATAAGCTGACTGTTCCGAAGATACCCTCCAAAATATAATTTACTAATTTAGAAGGGGTTTTAAGAAAAAAAAAAAAAAACCAAAAAAACCAAAAATAAAAATAAATTATTTTTCTCTATTACATAAGACAAACAAACACCAAGATTAGGTAAATTCATCCTCTCACTTGCAACTTCTAGATTTATATCAATATATATTTGCAAAACCCTAATGTCTAGATTTGTTATTAAACATATTAAATCTCTAAATTTATTAGCTTCTTCACCATATGTAACCAATCTTCAAATCCACCCTTTTTCAACAACACAAAAATCTCTAATACCCATTGCTAGTTCTACTGATTTGAGCTCATTTACTGTCAATTATCTGATAAAGTCATGTGGGTTTTCCCCAGAAAGGGCTATTTCAGCTTCTAATTATGTTAAAATAAAAGTATCTGATAACGCCGACTCGGTGTTGAATTTCTTCAAAGATCATGGCTTTTCACAAACCCAGATACTAAAACTTATTAAAAGTTCACCCTCTTTGTTAGTACGAAGCCCCGATAAAACTTTTTTGCCGAAAATAAAGTTTTTCAAGTCGAAAGGTATTTCAGTCGAGGATATTGTTGTGGTTATATCGAAACAACCCGGGTTATTGACTAGGAGCTTAGAAAACCATATAATCCCGTTCTTTATGTTTTTTGCTAATTTCCTTGAGTCCGAAGAGAAAGCGATCACTGTCTTTAAACGATATTCTGTGGCTAGGTGGTTTGATAATACGAAACATATCAAGGTTAATATCGAGATTCTGGAAAAAGCTGGTGTTCCTGTTAAGAATATTCGGTATTTAGTGACTTACCAACCTAGGATATTCTTTGCGCAAAACGACATGTTTAAGAAGGTTGTGGATGATGTCACTGAATTGGGTTTTAATCCTATGAGATTAGACTTTGTGATAGCAGTTCAAGCCTTTAACTTAATGTCGAAATCAACCAGGGACAAGAAAGTTGAGCTCTACAAGAAATTGGGTTGGTCCGAAGATGAAACTGTTAAGGCATTTAGGAAACATCCGTGGTGTTTGATCGCATCAGAAGAAAAAATCACTTCGGTGATGGAGTTTTGGGTTGATAAAATGGGTTGGAAATCGTCTGTATTAGCAGAAAGGCCTCAGGTAATATCATACAGCTTGGAGAAGAGAATTGTACCAAGGTGTGAAGTTTATCGATTTTTAGTTTCAAACGGTTTGTTGAAGGCGACTGAAAGTAGGCTTCCGTCGATGTTAAATTACTCCGATAAAAGTTTCCGAGAAAGGTTCATCTACCCTTACAAATATAAAGCTCCTGGTCTACTGAAGTTATATGAGCAAAAACCGGACATTGCCAGATGAAAAATTAAGTAGCGGTCTTGTTGTTATTTTAATCTTTCTCATGTTCTTTCCAATGGATATTGAATTTTATCTCATCTCTTCATATAGTTAGTTACTGATCCTGGTGAATTGCTATTTTGGAATGAGCATTGATTTTCTAGTATAATGTGATTTTAAATCTCTCAATTTCTTTTTGTCTGACTATAATCTTAGCTCTACAATGTGATTTTTGTTTTGGTAATTCTATTTTGTTACGATGCTCCAGTGCAGATGTTATTTCCCTTCATTTTCCTGAACGTTGAACTCTGCAATTTCATTTTTTTAAGCTCGGAAAGTTAATATATCAATGTCGTTACTATAGCAGTTGACAGTGTTGCAAATTTCAGTTTGACATTATGCAAATCTTTGAAGATATATGCTTCTTAGAAAACTTGGTGAAACCTTTGCCTCTTTGGGAGAGGAGATTCAATTTTTATTTATTGCACACTATTGGAGTTTTCTTTTTATCTGGGTAAGTTACTGCAGATTATATTACTTGTAAACAAAGAGTTTTATCAGTGCTAGAAAAAGATAAGTTTTAAGAGAAGGCATTGTTTAATGGTGATTATGGTATAGAAAGCAGCGAATTTGTGACGTGAAAGGGTATGATTTAGTACCGACTGATATAACTCTGTTTGGAAGGACTACACATTTATATAAAAGTTGATATACCAAGAATTGGAAATTTAGTACACTTGACCACTTGTAGCTGTTAGCTGTATCATTTTTACTGATTTTGATTGCAACAGCATTGCCGACTAGTTACGTTGGAGCTTCAACCATTGGCATCCTATATGACTGTTAAAATAATGCCAACAGCTCGATGCCTGATTGTAGATTGTTTATGTTGTAATTGACGCTGTTTTTTTTCTCTTCTTTTTAGCTTTGATTGTCTTATCCTCAAAGGGTCAAGCGTCAAATATACCGTTTGGAATATTCTCTACCACTGCCTAATCTATCGTCTAGTTTTTTTTACCCATGCGACTGCATGATTCTTCACTGTCAACTTTCAGGTCTATTAAGTTCTTATCATTATAGGGTCGATTAGGAAGTTTGAACTATAATGACAGCCTCTGCAGTTCTATATTCCTTCAAAATTTGGCCTTATATTTCAGTCTGACATTCTGCAATCTTGAATATATATATGTTTGTTACTAAACTAGGTGAAATCTTTGCCTATTTAGGATAGGAAATTTGATTTTATTCCACATAATTATTACTCCGTATTACTTGTTAGGTTTATTTACTGCATTTTTTTTTATATGCAAGCCAAGAATTTTGTCAGCGGTAGAAAGATATAGTTTTAAGAGAAGGCCTTGGTTAATGCCTTGGTGGTGATTAGAGTATAAAAAAAGCACCAAGTTGATGAAGGGAAGGATACAATTTGGTACTGATTCTCATTATAGAAGGTCCTTAAATCAAACAATGCAATTCACTTGGACTTGGTAGCTATAGTTTCGGAGACCAAAACCTCCAGAGTCATTTAATTTTTGGTTTAAACGGATTTAAGCGGCAGTTATAAGCTAGCTCGTTCAGAAGTTGTGCTTTGTTAGTGCAACATCTCATGTTCTTGAACTCCTAATTTGTAAACTGATAGACTTGCTTTTGAGAATCATCTTCTTTTTTTTTTTTCCCTTTTGACGGATGCGGCAAGTGTATATAAAGCGGTGATTACTTCTTGTGAATGCTAGTTGTTTATCCCGTTCGAAAACTTGGCAGTAGGGATTGCTTTGAACTTTAAAAAAGATTTTTTCTCTGCAGATAGAAGTTTGAACCATGCAAGTGTCAAAATATTCTCAACAGCTCAGAGTCTGGTTTGTATATTGTTTTTGTCATAATTTGATGCTGTTTCTTTCTTCTTATTTTAGCTCAGATTAACTTCCAGACCGAGTCAAGGATCAATATATTATTTCATCCTTTTTAACATTCTGTATCACTGCCCAAATATATCAGTATCCTTTATGACTGCCAAGAGCAATCAGTTTTACATCCACGCGAACGAATGGATCTTCATTGTCAATTTTCAGGTCTATTAAGTTCTTCTTACTGATATAATGTCGATTCGGCATTTGGAAAAATAAAGACATGATAAATTTCAAATCTACCTTTCTGAACTTGAATGAAACACTCGACAGTCGTGAAAACTGATTCTCATTATAGAAGGTCCTTAAATCAAACAATGCAATTCACTTGGACTTGGTAGCTATAGTTTCGGAGACCAAAACCTCCAGAGTCATTTAATTTTTGGTTTAAACGGATTTAAGCGGCAGTTATAAGCTAGCTCGTTCAGAAGTTGTGCTTTGTTAGTGCGCAACATCTCATGTTCTTGAACTCCTAATTTGTAAACTGATAGACTTGCTTTTGAGAATCATCTTCTTCTTTTTTTTTCCTTTTGATGGATGCGGCAAGTGTATATAAAGCGGTGATTACTTCTTGTGAATGCTAGTTGTTTATCCCGTTCGAAAACTTGGCAGTAGGGATTGCTTTGAACTTCAAAAAAGATTTTTTCTCTGCAGATAGAAGCTTGAACCATGCAAGTGTCAAAATATTCTCAACAGCTCAGAGTCTGGTTTGTATATTGTTTTTGTCATAATTTGATGCTGTTTCTTTCTTCTTATTTTAGCTCAGATTAACTTCCAGACCGAGTCAAGGATCAATATATTATTTCATCCTTTTTGACATTCTGTATCACTGCCCAAATATATCAGTATCCATTATGACTGCCAAGAGCAATCAGTTTTACATCCACGCGAACGAATGGATCTTCATTGTCAATTTTCAGGTCTATTAAGTTCTTCTTACTGATATAATGTCGATTCGGCATTTGGAAAAATAAAGACATGATAAATTTCAAATCTACCTTTCTGAACTTGAATGAAACACTCGACAGTCGTGAAAAAAAAAATGTGTAAAAAAACTGGCCCATGCAGGTCTCGAACCTGCGACCTTCGCGTTATTAGCACGACGCTCTAACCAGCTGAGCTAATAGGCCCTTTGATAACATTTTGCAGTTATATTATAATATCAATTATTACTTCTTACATGTCTGCAATTGTTCAATATACAAGTTAGATTTGAGAACTTTGATGGATCAACCAAACAAGATCACTAGGCTTAAACGGATGAGGTCATGTTACGACTTGGCATATCGGAATATGATTGACAGTTGACACGATTTTGTATACCAGTTGCCATACCAGCTTCTCTACAAGTCGCACATAACCACTATGTAAGGTTTGTATTAAATCATACTTCATATGTAATAGTACTAATTATGTTAGGTTTTGTGAGTGGTTATTGCAGAAATCAATGATGGAGTTATTACCATGAAAAAAAAAGGCTCAAAACATGTTGCAATTATGAGTTTAAAAAATCAGGGAGACCTCTTTATGAACACTCAAAAGTGAATTATGCAAATCGTCAAATCAGTTGAAGATGTTGTTTGTAATTTTAAAATGAGATAATTGGATGCGCATGATAGTAGATACGTTATTCTCAAAAAATAATAATAGTAGATACATAAGTGATGTTATTTTTGTTACATGAGATTTTGGGGTTTTAGAGCTTGCTTTTTTTTATTTATATAAATTGTGGGAAGAAAGCCCACATTTTTATTAATAAATAGAAATGAAATTAACCAGTATCACCAAATGTGACACTAACGTTACAAGAAATGAAACTTGAGAAGCTAAAAACGAAACTTTACAACTTGATGAACTTCTATGTAGTTCTTCTAATACTATAAGGACCTGAAAAAACACTGGCCTGTGTAAATAGCACACAGACCAGATAACACGTGTAATGAAACCCCCAATTCATTATCTGAGAATAGAAAACGTCGCGCTGAAGAGAGAGAACTTGTCTGCTTCGAAGGTACCCTCTTCTATCTCCACCTTCTCCCATCAAAACCTTAAGTTTGGAAGCCCTATAACTTCCAAATCTATGATGTTCTTCATTTTTTGATTTAAATCCTCTGGCTTAAAAAATTCTTTGAATTCTTCTTCGCATCCAAGATTTGCTAGAGTATCTGCTGCGCAATTGGCCTCTCGTACTACGTGCTTCATCAGGTAATCTTTGCCCTTTAATTTGATCTTAATCTCATCTATAACAGATCTAATATGCCAAGGAGCTACTATATTTTTTGTGATAATATTAACCAATTGGAGCGAATCACTTTCCAAAATAAAGGACTCCAAATTCTTTAATTGTAGCATAAATAGAATTGCTTTAGCTTCTATTTCTATAGCTGATAAACCTGTTGCCTTTGCTTGAAAACCATAGATAAAATTTCCTTTAGAGCCTCTAATTAATCCACCTATACCACTAGAATTCGAAGAAGATTTATAGCACCCATCGGTGTTGAATTTCACATGGATTTAACCATTTCACTATAGAAACCTTCTTGATTGTTGAACGTCGTTTCTTCTAATCGATTATTTTGATGATAACAATATTTGTAAAACATGATAAAAGCTCGTTTTGCGTACTAATCATTTATCGAGTGTATTAAAGGTTCAAAATGATAGAATGCGTAATTACGAAGCCAATGGTTCAAGCGGAACCACAATCGGATTTGAATCGAATTAGTTACGGGGTTTCGAAGTTTGTCGAGAAAACCGAAAACATGCCCAGAACAAAAAAAAACGATTGATAACAAGCTTAAACGATCGATCATTTCAGTGCGAATTTCTTCCAGAGAGTACACTGTAAAAACGACCGATCGCTAGGCTTAAAACGACCGATCGTTTTAAGTGTGATTTCTTCCAGTGAGCAAAGAACAAAAACGACCGATCGTTTTACAGAAACGACCGATCGTTTCTGTAGAATTTCAAATTCCAGCTTTTAAGCTTTTCCTGAAAATTGGGCGAACTGCTGAATAACCAGCATTTAATTCACTCAACAACCAGCAACGGTTATGAATTAAATGCTGAACCTTTTGCCTCTACTTATAAGCCATAAACCCATTGAAGAAAGGCAGATCAATACTCAATATCCTTAAGCAATTAGTACAAAGAAATTCTTCAAGCTTATACTACTTATTTCTCACTTGTAATCAAAAATATTCTCGAGTATATTCTCATTGTAATCTTATAAACATTGAGATAATATTTGTTAGTGAGTGATTCAAAATCAATACTCAACATCCTTAAGCAATTACTACAAAGAAATTCTTCAAGCTTATACTACTTATTTCTCACTTGTAATCAAAAATATTCTCGAGAATATTCTCATTGTAATCTTATAAACATCGAGATAATATTTCTTAGTGAGTGATTCAAAATCAATCTTGTAAAAGAGTATTTTATAAACTCATTTGTGAGCGAGTGATTGGGTAGAGGCTTTTAAGCAAGTGTAGCTTAAAAGCTCTAGGTCATTTATTCGGGATACTCATAAAGTGAGGGGGAGCGTAATCGGTTGATTAAGCTCGTTAAGGTGTAATCTTGGAACGAAGATTTTTAGTGAAACACTCGGTAGTGAAAATACCGAGGAGAGGACGTAGGCGCGTTTTGCCGAACCTCTATAAATCTTGCGTTATTTCTTTTCTCTCAACTCTTACATTTCGCATTTATTTATCGTTTATATTTATTGCTTGCGTAGATTTATTTAGCAATTATTTCTTAACGTAAGTGTTTAAGTTATAAAATTCACTAATTAGGTTAGTTAATAACCCATAGTTTTCATTCCGCGAAAAACGTACGAAAACCTTATTCACCCCCCCTCTAAGGTTTAGACACCTACGGACCAACAATTGGTATTAGAGCCTAGCTATTCTATTTGCAAAAATCTAACGATTTTATAGTTTAAAGATCCGCTATGTCTTCGTACGCCGACTCTAAATCCATAACTAGGCCCCCGTTCTTTGACGGTACAAACTATCCATATTGGAGGGATCTCATGAAAAATTTTCTTTGTGGTTTTGAAATAGACCAATGGATAAGTATTAGTAAAGGATATAGAACGCCTAGGAGAAATGGCGAAGACAAACTTGTAGAGGAACTAGATTCCAATGAACGCCTTGCTTTCTCACTAAATTGTAGGGCTATGACTTCTATCACTTGTGCGCTCTCGCCTAGTGAATATGATAAGATTTCCGGTTGTGACACCGCTAAGAAAATGTGGGATAAGTTAGCTATTATGCACGAAGGAACTAGTCAAGTTAAGGACTCTAAAATTAGCATGCTTATTCATGATTATGAATTATTTAAAGTCGATGATGACGAGTCTATTGCTTCCATGTATACTCGTTTTACTAAGATTACTAATGATCTTAAAAGACTTGAAAAGGTATATTCTAGCAAGGAGATGGTGACGAAAATCCTACGAAGTCTTCCAAGGAAATGGGAATCGAAAGTGACGGCTATACAAGAAGCCAAGGACATGAACACACTTTCTCTCGACAACCTCATAGGATCCTTGAGCACCCATGAGCTAGATATGACGACTCAAAAATATGAGGATGACTCGAAAAAGAAGAAAGGCATCGCTTTCAAAAGCACAACAAATGACGATAGCGACAACGATTCCTCTAGTGAGGATGATGAAATGGCACTCTTCGCTAAACGCTACAACAAGTTCCTAAGTTGGAAAAAGAAGGGTGGACAACGATTTCGAAAAAAGGAGTATAAGGGAGAGCCTTCCGACAAATCGACCAAAAAGGACGAGATCATTTGCTATAAATGTCACAAACCCGGACATATGCAAAACGAATGTCCCTTGAAGAAAAAGGACAAGTTCGGAAAGAAAAAGGAATACAAGAAGGCATTCTTGGCCGCATGGGGGAGCGATGATGATAGCTCCGATAGCGACAATAAAGAAGTCGCAAATCTTTGTCTCATGGCTAGAGACGACGATACCGAGGATGTAAGCTTTCACTCCTCTAACTCTTCTATTTCTAGTGATGACGATCTTGATATAAATGATGTGTTAGCATCCTTAGAAAAAGCTAGAGGTAAAAACAAATCTTTTAGAAAAAAGCTAATTACTCTACAAGACGAACTCGAGAACTTAGCTATAACAAATGACTCACTCACGTCTAAAAATGCCGAACTTACCATAGAAAATGATAAGTTAGTTAAAGACCTTAGTTCTTGTAAAATTAAGGCGGATAGCGCCGAACTTACTCTCGCTAAATTCACTAAGGGAAGTAAAATACTAAGTACTATATTAGCTTCTCAACAAGGCGCATATGATAAAACCGGTGTAGGATACAACCCACTCTTAGCGGCAAAGCATAAAAATCTATTCACCAAACAAGTGGCGAAAAATGAAAATAGACCTCCAAGTTACTCCCGTAAGAACAACTCGTATAAAAAGAACTTAGTTTATAATCGTTTTGTTAAACCTATCTCGCATGTTAAATGTATTACTTGCAACCGTAGTGATCATTATGAAGATTACATATATTGCCCTTATAGGTATAAAGTTAATAGAAATGACTTGGTTTGGATTCCAAAGGGTCGAGACACTAACCCTCAAGGACCCAAAAGTGGATTAGGGTACCAATGATCGTTTTGTCTTGTAGGTATGCTTGAGATCAAAAATCAACGAGGACAAGTGGTTCTTGGATAGTGGATGCTCAAGACATATGACGGGAGACAAAACAAAATTCACCACTCTTGCACCTAAAGACGGAGGCTTTGTGACCTTCGGGGATAATAGCAAGGGCAAAATCATCGGTATTGATAGTATCTCTAAACCATCTAATGTTGTTATTGATAATGTATTGCTTGTGGATGGTCTTAAACACAACTTGCTAAGTATAAGTCAACTTTGTGATTTGGGTCACAAAGTCATCTTTGAAAAATCGCATTGCATCATTCATTCTATTTCGGATAATAAAACTATTCTCATGGGTCAAAGACAAAATAATGTCTATATGATTGATTTGAATAGTTCGGTGGATAATGAAGTTAAGTGTCTTGTTACTATCAACGACAATGGTTGGTTGTGGCATAGACGACTTGGTCATGCAAGTCTTGATTTACTTGCTAAACTTTCTAGTAAAGATTTGGTAATAGGTTTACCAAAAGCTCCTTATATAAAGGACAAACTTTGTCACGCTTGCCAATTAGGCAAATAAACAAAGATTTCTTTTAAGTCTAAAAATATTATTTCTACTACTCGTTGTTTGGAGCTCATTCATATGGACTTAGTTGGCCCTTCCCGGACACTTAGTCTTGGCGGGCGTGCATATGCTTTCGTCATGGTTGACGATTATAGTCGCTTTACTTGGGTATTGTTTTTAACTCATAAGCATGAAGCATTTAGAGAATTCTCTATTATTTGTAAAAAGCTCCAAACACGAAAGGGTTATATGATCAAGAGTATCCGAACCGATCATGGTAAGGAATTTGAAAATACTCCATTTCAAACTTATTGTGATGAAAATGGTATTGATCATAATTTTTCGGCCCCTCGTACGCCCCAACAAAATGGGGTAGTTGAGAGGAAGAATAGAACCCTAGAGGAAATGGCACGGACCATGCTTTGCGAAAATAATTTGCCAAAGTATTTTTGGGCCGAAGCCGTAAATTCCGCTTGTTATATTTTAAATAGAGCCTTAATTAGGCCCATATTGAAAAAGACACCTTATGAATTATGGAATGAGCGAAAGCCCAATATTTCTCATTTACGTGCATTTGGTTGTAAATGCTATGTTCATAATAATGGTAAGGATAATCTAGGAAAATTCGATGCTAAGTCCGGTGAAGGAATTTTCATCGGATATGCAATATCGAGTAAAGCTTATCGTATTTTTAATAAAAGAACTCTATTGGTGGAAGAGTCGGTACATGTTTCGTTTGATGAGAATTTATCGACGATTGATAAGTCTTTAATTGTTCATAATATTAATGATGATATTTTTCATAAAGTATCTTCTTCTAATCATGTTACATCTAGCTTAGAGTCTACGCCTAGCATAGAGGTTGAACCCGTTGTTGAAGAAGTCACTATAGAGAGACTTCAAAATGACTTAGAATCTAGCGTACACATTCATGAGGATTTGCCTCAAGAATGGCGATTTGCCAATCACCATCCGCAAGATTTAATTTTGGGTAACCCGGGAGAAAGAGTGCATACACGTTCTTCATTAAGAAATATAGTTAATCACTTTGCATTCTTGTCTCAATTAGATCCCAAGAACATTCATGAAGCGGAACTCGATGAGAGTTGGGTATTAGCTATGCATGACGAATTAAATCAATTCGAGCGTAGTAACGTATGGACTTTAGTACCTAGACCGCGTGAGAAAACCATTATAGGTATGAAATGGATATTTCGAAATAAGATGGATGAATCCGGGGTAGTCATTAGAAATAAGGCTAGACTAGTAGCTCAAGGGTATAACCAAGAAGAAGGCATCGATTTCGATGAAACTTACGCACCCGTAGCTAGACTAGAAGCCATTAGAATGTTGCTTGCTTATGCTTCTTTTAAACGTTTTAAATTGTTTCAAATGAATGTTAAAAGTGCTTTTTTAAACGGTTTTATAAATGAGGAAGTTTATGTAAAACAACCACCCGGTTTTGAAAATCACGAGTTTCCCAATCATGTTTACAAACTTCGAAAAGCACTTTATGGCTTAAAACAAGCACCCCGGGCTTGGTATGAAAGACTTAGTAAATTTTTGATTAAAAAGGGTTTTTCTCGTGGTACTTTAGACAATACTCTTTTTATTAAAAAGGATGGAAAAGATATGCTTTTAATTCAAATTTATGTTGATGATATTATTTTCGGTGCTACTAATGCTCGCATGTGCGAGGAGTTTTCTAAGTGTATGCAAGGTGAATTCGAGATGAGCATGATGGGTGAACTCACCTACTTCCTTGGATTGCAAATCAAACAAACAAAGGACGGAATTTTCGTCAATCAAGCCAAATACACAAGGGACTTGCTCAAACGATTCAACATGAGCGATGCAAAGCCGCTAGGAACTCCAATGAGTCCGGCAACAAAACTAGACAAGGATGAATCGGGTAAAAGCGTGGACCAAAAGCTCTATAGAGGTATGATTGGATCCCTCTTATATTTAACCGCAAGTAGACCCGATATCATGTTTAGTGTTTGCTTGTGTGCTAGGTATCAATCTTGCCCTAAGGAATCGCATGTTATAGCCGTTAAGCGCATATTTAGATATCTTGTAGGTACTTGCAATTTAGGATTGTTTTATCCACATGATACTTCTTTTGAATTGCTTGGCTATTCCGACGCCGACTTTGCCGGTTGTCGATTAGATAGAAAAAGTACTAGTGGCACTTGCCATTTTTTAGGAAACGCCTTAGTTTCTTGGCATAGCAAGAAACAAAACTCGGTTGCGCTTTCCACGGCGGAGGCGGAATACGTCGCCGCGGGTAGTTGTTGCGCACAAATCCTTTGGATGCGTCAACAACTAAACGACTTTGAATTATCTTTTGATAGTGTGCCTATTTTATGCGATAATACTAGTGCAATAAATCTTTCGAAAAATCCGATCCAACACTCTCGCACTAAACATATTAATTTACGTCATCATTTTTTGAGGGATCATGTTCAAAAAGGGGATATTACACTTGAATATATTAGTACCGATAGGCAATTAGCCGATATTTTTACAAAACCCCTTAACGAGGAACAATTTTGTTTTATTCGACGAGAGTTAGGCATGTTTGATGTGTGAAATATACATATATACATATATATATTTGATTGATTTTACATATATGTAAGTATTGTTATACTTTTTATGCCAAATCAGTATCGAAATGTGCAAAAAAATTCCTGTTCTGAAACCAACTTACAGTCGATCGATCGTCTGTAAAAACGACCGATCGTTTTTATACAGACGACCGATCGCTCCTAAAAATGACCGATCGTTTTTTAGGCATGCTCTCGGGATTTTTTTTCAGTTCAAATTCGACCGATCGCACACAAAAACGACCGATCGTTTTTGTGGTTTTCAGTTTTTTAAACTCTTTCAAAACCCTAATTTCTATTCATATTCAACAAAACCAACTCTCTCTCTTCTATAAAAATTCGCCTCCATCTCCAAATCACCCAAAAATCCCTCTTTTTATCCTTAATTAATCCAAATATGGTTCGTACGAAGAGAGCCTCACTCAACCTCGATGATGAACATGAGGACGAAATCGTACCTCCGCCCCCTCGTCGTCCGGCTATTCCTCGTGCTCGACGCACCGGCTCCTCCTCCGCTCCCGGTTCCTCTTCCGGCCCTCTTCCTCCTCTCTATCCACCTTCAATGGATAAACGAGGTATTTTGTCTAATTTCACACTCGATATGCCGCTATTCCGTGAACGATTTCCCGCTATTATGCTAGATTTAAGTTTTCACAAACTCGATACCATTCTCACTCTTAAAGAGCCTTTTTATAAAGAAAATGTCTATGAATTTTATCATCATCTAGTTCTCGATAGGGATAATGATGACGCACTTCGCTTGCGTTCATCGTTTAACGGACAACCTTTTGTTTACGGTATAGACCGTTTACGAACGCTATTACGCCTAGATAACGACGGTGTCTATGAGTCAAGTGACGATCTTTGCGACACACTCGAGATCGAAAATTTTAATGATCTTAAAAATGAGCTTTTTCATCCCCTCCATCAAAATCGCTCAAACAAGGCTCATGACCTTCTTTTCAAAAACAAATTAGCCTACCACATCCTCTCTCACATTGTCCTCCCACACACCTCTAATTTCACGGATGTTACAAATGAGTATATTTTCCTTCTTGGATGTATCCATCGCCGAGTCAAAATTGACTTCGCGTCACTCATTTTCTTTAAGATGGATTCGCTTAAAACGAAATCGAAGAATGGGTTACCTTACGGTGCCCTAATTTCGACCATCTTAAAGGACCTTAATCTCGTTCCCGGTGGAACGTTGTTCAAAAACAAGGACAAACATATTTGGGACACTTCCTATCTTTCCCAAATGTCCATAAAATTCAATAATACCGACAAGACCATTACTTGGTCCGGTAAACGGGTGTCCGGCCCCGGCTATACCCCTCTTTCCCCCGAAGAGGAAGAGTATGTCGGCCCCAAGGCCACACCGCGTGCTTCTCATGAGGACATAGCTCTCTCCTCCGAGTCTCTTCCCCCCACCGATATTCCTACCTCCTCCCGTCCCTCTCGGGGTCGCGGAAAAGCTAAAGTAGGATCTTCGACTCTTCCTCCGCGCACCGAATAATTCTACAACGATCTCTACATCGATCAATATCGGAATGCGCAACTACAACGTCGCATGTTTCACTCCATGAACCCTAGTCAAGAAGATATGGACGAAATCGATAGGTTAAGCACCGAGCAACGGGCAAGGTTCCAAGGCTACTTTCCCGACTTTGCCGGTCATGCCAATGACGAAGACGAAGAGGATGATGCGACTTCCCACCGCGACTAGGCGGATATTTTTTTTCCATATGTTTTGATGATGTCAAAGGGGGAGAAATACCTCTCTCTTATGTTTTTACGTTGTATTTCTATTATTTCCATTTTCGTGAACAACGTTGGTTTTTATGTAATAAGTAGCAAACATTCCTTTCATTTATGCTATGAAGCGTTTCGTTTTATGTTGCCTTTTATATGGTGATTGTTAAATTCGAATACATTGCGTGATTGTGCGTTAGATGAATGCGTGGTTATATGTTGATGTTGTTAAAATTTTATGCGTATAATCTCTAGTTGTTTGGGATATAGTTATTGCTTTTCATTTGTGGCGTTTGACCATTTTTAGGCAAAACTATGGCCATTTTTTCGCTTGCTTTTTGATCTCCGTTATTCCAATCTTTTTAAAGCTTTGTTTTACTTCGTTTTAAATCGGATGTTATGACATTTACTTGTTTCTTTTCTAAAAACCTCTCATCCAAGTAAAACGTCATCAACACATCTCGGTTATATTTGTTTTAGCAAAAAGAGCTTATAGTATGTTATAGTCAATAATTTGTCATCATCAAAAAGGGAGAGATTGTTGAACGTCGTTTCTTCTAATCGATTATTTTGATGATAACAATATTTGTAAAACATGATAAAAGCTCGTTTTGCGTACTAATCATTTATCGAGTGTATTAAAGGTTCAAAATGATAGAATGCGTAATTACGAAGCCAATGGTTCAAGCGGAACCACAATCGGATTTGAATCGAATTAGTTACGGGGTTTCGAAATTTGTCGAGAAAACCGAAAACATACCCAGAACAAAAAAAAAAACGATTGATAACAAGCTTAAACGATCGATCATTTCAGTGCGAATTTCTTCCAGAGAGTACACTGTAAAAACGACCGATCGCTAGGCTTAAAACGACCGATCGTTTTAAGTGTGATTTCTTCCAGTGAGCAAAGAACAAAAACGACCGATCGTTTTACAGAAACGACCGATCGTTTCTGTAGAATTTCAAATTCCAGCTTTTAAGCTTTTCCTGAAAATTGGGCGAACTGCTGAATAACCAGCATTTAATTCACTCAACAACCAGCAACGGTTATGAATTAAATGCTGAACCTTTTGCCTCTACTTATAAGCCATAAACCCATTGAAGAAAGGCAGATCAATACTCAACATCCTTAAGCAATTACTACAAAGAAATTCTTCAAGCTTATACTACTTATTTCTCACTTGTAATAAAAAATATTCTCGAGTATATTCTCATTGTAATCTTATAAACATCGAGATAATATTTGTTAGTGAGTGATTCAAAATCAATACTCAACATCCTTAAGCAATTACTACAAAGAAATTCTTCAAGCTTGTACTACTTATTTCTCACTTGTAATCAAAAATATTCTCGAGAATATTCTCATTGTAATCTTATAAACATCGAGATAATATTTCTTAGTGAGTGATTCAAAATCAATCTTGTAAAAGAGTATTTTATAAACTCATTTGTGAGCGAGTGATTGGGTAGAGGCTTTTAAGCAAGTGTAGCTTAAAAGCTCTAGGTCATTTATTCGGGATACTCATAAAGTGAGGGGGAGCGTAATCGGTTGATTAAGCTCATTAAGGTGTAACCTTGGAACGAAAATTTTTAGTGAAACACTCGGTAGTGAAAATACCGAGGAGAGGACGTAGGCGCGTTTTGCCGAACCTCTATAAATCTTGCGTTATTTCTTTTCCCTTAACTCTTACATTTCGCATTTATTTATCGCTTATATTTATTGCTTGCGTAGATTTATTTAGCAATTATTTCTTAACGTAAGTGTTTAAGTTATAAAATTCACTAATTAGGTTAGTTAATAACCCATAGTTTTCATTCCGCGAAAAACGTACGAAAACCTTATTCACCCCCCCTCTAAGGTTTAGACACCTACGGACCAACAATGATTTTTGCAACCTGTTTTGTAATAAATATATCATTTATTGTCCAACACATTGGGAAAATCTTGTTGTTTTTGGAACTTAAATACAATATATCAGTGATTTGGTAGCAAATTGTAGTGCTGATCATGTCCTTGTTGTTGAATTTATAGTTACACCTATCTTTCCAAATCTCCCAAACAATTATAGATGGTAATACCTTTAGCGTGAAGGAATTGATGCCATTTTTTTCTTTTCTTGATGTTGACCACCAAGTTATAAATCTCCCCTTAATACTAATATTAGTATTAATTATACCCAGCAAACCACCAAAATGATTCCATACTTCTTGTGCTATCTTTCCAGAACTAAACAAATGCTCTCTATCTTCTTCTTGTACACCACAACACTCACATTTCGAAGCTAATTGAATTCCAAATTTTTTTACTGCAGAGTCTAGAGGCAAGGATTTGTTGAAAAGTTTCCATACGAAACACGTGATTTTCAAAGGTAAAGTTTTATCCCATTTATATTTGTTAAACCAGCTAGCTTCATATTTTATTCTTGTATTATCCCAAGCAGACTTAAAAGAAAAATTCCCCAAGTTCTTCTTATTCCAGATAATTTCATCATTTCCAAAGTTATTAGCTTTGAAGTCTTCTTTGAACATATGTCTAAGATGAATAGGAATTAGCTCATTAATAATTTGTCTATCCCAGTTACCATTTTGCAACAGATCTTTGACACTTGGGCCATTATGAATATTTTCATCATTTATTTTTCCTGTACCCAGCCAATTGTCTAAATTTACAGAAATATTGTCATCTCCAACTAGCCATTGCATACTTTCTTCTGCTCTTTCTCTTACTAGTAGCATTCTACTCCATGTATTATTCCCTTTTCTAGCTTTAGCCTCAACAGGGTGACCACTTTTACAATATTTTGCTTTCATAAAATTAGCCCACAAAGAATTGGAGGTTCTAAATTTCCACCACAGCTTCATAGCGTAAGTAGCAGCAATATCTTTAAAGCTTCTGATACCTAATCCATCTTCCTCCTCTGTTCTGCAAATTTCTTTCCATCTAACCCAATGATGCTTGTTTTTACCATCTTTTTCTCCCCACAGAAAATTAGCCAATATTTTTTCTATTTCCTTTATAACCTGTAGAGGAGGATTCATTGCAGCTATTGTATATATAGGGACAGAACTAAGCCCATGCTTAATAAGAATCAACTTTCCCCCATATTTAGATACTGTACTTTCCACCCAGATAACTTCTTTCTGATTTTCAAGACCAGTTCATGATAAATGATGCATTTTTTCCTTCCAGCATAGATTTTACAGCCCAAATAAGTAAAAAAAAAGGGGGGGGGGGGGGGGGGGGGTTACACTGAATATTTAAAGGTTTACACTGAATATTTAACAACTTGCTCACAATATCTTTTTGTTTTTGGCTCACACCTTTGGAAATATAAGCAAAGCTCTTGTCAAGACTGATTTCTTGACCAAAATCATTATTATACATTTCCAGTACTTTTTTCACACATTTGACAGAATTAGTATTAGCAGCTGAGAAAATAATGAAATCATCTGCAAATGCTAAGTGAGTAATAATAGGGCTTCCAATTGGGGCTTTAAACCCTTTCCATCTTTTATTATCAACTAACTTGTTTAAATTTCTGAACAGAACTTCTGAGCATATTATAAAGAGGCTAGAAGAGAGAGGGTCACCTTGCCTCAGACCATTTGTCGGAGAGAAGAAACCTGTTGTAGCTCCATTCACCATTACAGTTACACCATTATCAAAGATAAGTCTCCAAACTCTGTCTATCCAAATTTCTGAGAAACCCATTTTTCTAAGAGTGGAAATTAAAAAGTGCCATGAAATTTTATCATAAGCTTTTTTCATATCTAGCTTTAAAGCTAAACTACTCCCACTGCTTTTGTTATCCAAATTAGAGATAAATTCTTGTGAAAGAAGAATATTATCTATAATATCTCTTTTTTTAACAAAACCACTTTGATTTTCTGAAATGATAAGCGGCAGAATATCCGAGAGACGAGAACACATAATTTTGGATATGACTTTGTTGAAAAAGTGCAAAGACTTATAGGTCTAAAATAGCAAAAGACTCAGGGTCATTTTTTTTTAGCAATTAGGGCTATAATGGTAGTAGTCATAGCTTTAGGAAAAGTGGCTCCTGAGAAAAACTGTAATACAGCTTGAAAGATATCTGTACTTATAATATCCCAACAAACAGTGAATAAATGTCCATTAAAACCATCAATACCCGGAGCACTATTCTTATTTAGCTCCCAAATTGCACTTTTAACTTATTCAAAAGTAGGGACTTTTGTGCGATAATCATTGTCTTCATCATTAATAACTCTAGTCACACACTCTAGGCTTTTGTAAATATAACTATTGGGAGTATAGTTAGCAGCAAGAAGACTTCTGAAATAAATAACAACTTCCTCTTGTATCTCCTTTTTTCCTGTCAAAGTATCTCCTTGAGAGTTAGAAATAGAAGTAATTTTACTTTTGATTCTTCTTTTTCTAACAACTCCATGAAAAAAGTTTGTATTAGCATCCCCTTCTTTAGCCCATTTAATATTTGCTTTTTGAGCCCAAAAATCTTCTTCTATTTTAACCCTATAATTTAAATTTGCTTTGGCTTTCATTAACACAACTCTATTTGCCGGACTTGGGTCATCTTTAAAGAGTTTTTCCACTCTTAAAGTCTCATCTTCAGCATCAATCACTTGTTGAAATATATTCCCAAAGGTACTTTTATTCCAGTTAATAAGAGCTTTTTTCAGAATCTTTAGATTATTAACCAAAGAATATAAAGCATTCCCTTTAGTAAACACTTTCCAGTTTATACTGACCACTTTGAGAAAATCTTGATGTTTGGTCCAGAACTTTTGAAAAATATACCTCCTAGGATTATTATCAAACTCTGATTTCATAGTAAGAAGAAGTGGACTATGATCAGAATTTGTTTTACTCAAATGCTCCAGAGTAACATTATTGAATAAATTAACACCTGCATTATTAAGGCAGACTTTATCAATCCTCTCAAAAATAGTACCATCTCCGCTTCTTTTATTCCACCAAGTAAATTTAGATCCACTAAACTTCAATTCTGACACCCCAATACCATCCATACAATTTAGATAATCATTAGCAGCTCGGATATTTATAGGGAGACCTCCTACTTTGTCTTTCTCTTTAGATACTGTATTAAAATCACCTGTGACAAACCAAGGACTTAGAGTGAAATTTTGCCTCAGAAAATCCCACAAAGCCACTCTTTCCCCCATAGTGCACTTAGCATATTCCAGAGTTAGAAAAATAGTACTATTTTGCCATTGAATTTCCATATGCATACATTGATCCATTTGCCTCACAAGTTTCATCTCTATGCCTTCATTATAAAAGATTCAAATTTTATTATCCTCATGACCCAAAGCATTATCAAACCCAAACCGAATTCTGTACTTTTCTATTTTTTCACATCCCACCATAGGTTCTATACAAATAAGAAATGTAATTTTATTCACCAAACATAGTTTTTTAATTCTTCTAGAAGTAGCTCCATTGCCTAACCCACTAACATTCCAGATTAAGGATGTAATCATTTATTATACCTTTTTCTTTCCCCCACATTAGAGGACGATCTTAAGCTCATCTGTTGTTGCTTTTTTTTGCATTTTCTTTTTTATAAAGCTTCTTTTTCTGACTTTTGGATAGAGTTGCTTCCCAAATTTCTTCAGTTTCATTAGTAGATGCAATAATGCCTTCTTCTCTTTCTTCTTTAAACTCCTCGATTTCATTGATAACCATAATTTTGCTTTGCATTTTAGTTTTCTTTTCATTATTAAAAATGACCAGAGTTAGCTCTTGATCATGTAGGTTATTAATAATGCAGAGATTTTCTTCTATTTTTTCCTCTATTATATCTTCATTTTGAAGAGTATCACAGATTATATCTTCATCTATAGTATCTTCTCTGGTTTCTTCTTCACTAATAGTCACTTCATCTATTGTAGGAACTGCTGTTTTGGTAAGAAGAGCCTTACTTGGACCACCATTTGCTTCTTTTGGATCTTCTTTGACTTTTTGAAATGTTCTCGCTACCCCATCTTTAGTACTTTCTTTCTTCCTGAAGTTATTGTTATACAATTTGACACTAATTTTTTTGCTTTTTTGCTCTTTGATCTCCTTTGCTTCTTCTGCATTGCTTTCTTTTTTGGCGTTCTTAAATTTGCATAAGTTTATTTTGTGGCCTTGCTTGTAACAAAAGCTGCAGTAATTTGGTAAGTCTTCATACTCACAATATTGTTAGAACCCCACATCATTATCTTCACCGTAACCAATCCTTACCCTTTCAACTAGCTCATCACTAAGATTAACCTCAACACAGATCCTTGCTAAGCTTGGCCTTGTTAGTTTTGAAGTAGGTTCATCTACCCTTAAAAGATTTCCAAAAGCTCTTGCTATGGAGAAAATACTAGAATTATTGTATAAGTGTATAGGCAGTTTAGGAAGATTAATCCAGGCAGGTGCTATAGGGGTCTCAAAATCTGGATCAAAATCATATGTCCACTTAAAGACACGCATAGGGAAGTGCTCTATATACCAGATTTTTTAAAACCAAATTCTCGTAAAATCTTCCTCGTGAAAACATCGAATCAATATATGTTTGTGGTCTAATACACCAATATTATAGTTTGCTTTTAAATCGAGCTTTCCAAACAATTTCCTTTTCACTTCTACTTCTGGTCTACCATGCGTAAATTTTCCTACTAGTGTATACTTAAAGGGTTCCGATAGCTGTTTAACGTCGTCCATAGAGAAATTGATTAGAGGTTCACCTTTATAACTAACTACTTTTTTCAACGCTAATTTAGGTTTCTTTGGTTGCGAACTTACTATAGATGCGAAGGACTTCATTAGGGGTGGATCCGGAGACATACATTGGGAATTTCGTTTTATAGTTGTGGTTTTATCTCTGACCGGTGAGGCAGAATTGGGGTCAGACATAATTACGGCGGCTAGGGTTATTCACCCTAGTCGTCTCTCTCTTTCTCTCTCTAGAATCTATTTTTGTGTGCTTTTTTTATCTGGTATCATTATCACAATGTTATATGGGGTTTTAGAGCTTGCTTGTATTGTCAAGTCGTTCAAAAATGTCTTGATGGTATTTGGACAAAAAGCTAAAACTCAAGAACTTTTGAAATCGTCTTTAGACCCTTGGAAATTTAGGTTGTATATGGAGAAATTAGTAAAAATATAGCAAAGCTTTTTAATTTTCTCAAATATCAGGTGCAAAAGTTCAAAATTTGATAGTATCTTAACTCTTTTTTGCCCTCATCTTGCAATATTTGGACTCCAAATCAGTCATTAACAAATATCTATATAGCTTGAAGCCTTGAACGTCTCTTTGTGATATTTAGTTAGTTTTCTATAGTTGGTGCTTTATCATTTCAAGACATAATTAATAACCAGTTACTTGAGGACAGGTCTTGCTAGCTTAGTTTATTTATCTTGTTCATTCTTTATATATGGTGCTTTATCATTTCAAGACATAATTAATAACCAGTTACTTGAGGACAGGTCTTGCTAGCTTAGTTTATTTATCTTGTTCATTCTTTATATAGAAAATTTGACACACATTCGCTTCAATACAACATAGCTCTCTAATGTTGATAAAGTCCTTCCAATTACATGCCTAGCTTCTAGTTATTGGATAGGTTATTTCCTTGCTAAAATCAAATTGAAAACGATGAAAAAATATGGTCTATCGTTGAATCCATTCAGTGTAAGAATTTTTTGCCAATGTCATTTTGTTTTTGATATGATCTCTCTCATGCGCTTTGACCTCATAATTACAACATAAAGTGAAGGAAAGAGATGTGGTTTGTAAACTTTAAAAAACATGCTGACCATTGGAACTAAAGGACGTAAAGCACATTGTTTAAACATTTAAAAATGGATCGACAAACTTAAGAAAGTGCTTACACTTAAAATTAATCTAAAATGAATTGAAGAACTTTGTCCTCAAAAGACATGCATGTAACCGGCGGAATTTTCTGTTTAATGATAAGTATATATGCGGCGGAATTTTCTGTTTAATGACAAGTATATATGCGACGACAACCCGTGTGAGTAGATTAAACATCAAAATCTAACAGGGAATTATGACAGGTTATTGAGATGTTAATTTAGTCGTCTTTTTTTCCCCATATTTACCGACAAATTTCTACCGATCGCTCTCGCAATTATGTTACTAATTTCGTGCAGACTAGGATAGCTGCTGGAATATGATTCTTTTTTTCCCACTAATCATTTCACGCTAGCTAATTGTTGCATTAATGTCCCGTACCCTAACAGATCTCATGAATATATACTCCATAAGAGTATAAGTTTTTCTCGTCATAATCCTAAAAAGCTCGACAATAAAACTCTATTTATAGAGGGGAATAATGAACTGGGGTGCGTTTGGGAGGGTAAAGGATAACTACATGGGGTTGTCATAATTTGGTTCTCCTCTTTTTTTGAAAAGAGTAATAGTAGTCAATATTGGCGTTTAAATGATTTTTTAGCTTCATCATATACTGATATATTTGATATACATCAAATTTACGAGTTTAAAATTTGTTAAATTAACAAAACATATTACTTTTCAAACTAAATTAATAAAAACATACGCAAAAATTTCTAATTAATAAAAACATAGCCAAAATTTGATAACTTAATTTGTATATTTTATACTCTTATTCCAAAAGTCCATACCGTTATTTTAAAAATTTATACACTAATTTCTATATTTTCATACGTTTATTCCAAAAGTTCATATCGTTATTTCAAAAATTTATACCATAATTTCAAAAGTCCATACCCTAATTCGTATATTTCACCATGATTTTCAAAGTTCATATATTTATTTACATAATTTATATTCATAATTTTTAACTCTATACCCTTAATTCGAACTACCACGTCGTCGTTGTAGGCATCTCTTTCGACGACCGCATCTCTGTCGGCATCAAATTCGAGTTTTTGACCTCGCTCTACATTATCGCCGTCCACTTCGACGGATGTCTCCGTCACAATCTCTAACGAAAAGAGAGAGGGAGGATGAGAGAAAGATCGGAAAGAAAGAAGGATGAGTAAAGAAATATCAAAAAAAAAAGAGCAACCATGAAAGATCGGAGAGAGTGAAAACGAGGAGCAGAGAGATTGGAGAGAGAGAGGAAAGAGGAGAGAGAGATCGAAAATAGAGAGATCGGAGAGAGGGATAAGAAGGAGAAAAGAGAGATCGGGAAGAGGAAGAAAAAGGAGTAAAGAGGGATCGGAGAGAGAGTGAGGGGAGGAGAGAGATGAAAGAGATCGGGAGTGATGAATAAAGTTTTTTATTTTTTATTAATTATTAATTAAAAATATATTTTTAATAATATAACTTTTGATGATATATTTTTATTAATATAATAGTCGTAAGGTATACTTAGATTAATTCTCCTTTAAAATTTCATTAAATTTTAACACATGCATAATAGGAAGGTTCTTGAGACAAAGGCATTTTACTCAATGCCAGTGTTATTAGTAAATAATAAAAATTATCTAGTTTTTTAAAAAAAAAAATGAAGTGACAAACAAAAGTTTTATGAAAGACTGCATTAATATTTGATAGAGATTTGTCCACGTCATACTCCACACCCTTCATCCATAAGCTTCGGCTTTTCAAAAAGTGGAAAACTTATTCCTGAAACTTCGTACATTTAAATCATGGGGGGAATTGAAAAGTTGGAGTTCTTTTAAGCATAAAGAGCATTTACATGTACTATGATATATCATGTCTTTTGGTCATCTTTACAAATTTAAGAATGAGTACATTATAAACTAAAACTTGCTTGATACTCGATGACTATCTTGTACCAATGATAATTCTTCATTTTAGGTTTTCCTACCTCTCTCAAGGCCTTTTTTGACAGCAAGACTTAGGTTCATGAGGAAGCTAGATATAAACTTGGGTGATATGTTTAGTGAGAAACTAAGTGCATATTATTGGGAGCGTTGGTACCCTTCATCAATCCGAAAATCATGATTTTTTCAAAATTTCACCATGTATTTTCACAAAAATACGTTAAAAACGATGATTTGACACCTTTCATTTTTCTTATTTCATTTAATTTAATAGTTTATGTAAATTTTGACACTCTACATGAACGATTACTGGCTTCGCCTGGGTTCTCTTTACATTCTGGATATGTATGATATTATTAAGTGGTTTTCCGATTCTTGCATTACGAGTGGCCTAACACCTACCATCTTATCACTCTCTCATAGTATTTCCTTACCTTATTCCATATGTATTAGTATTACGAGAGGCCAATGGAACAAAGTAAACCAAAAACTACCGAAAATTACTTTTTAGTTTATTTTGTTCCGTTGGCCTCACTCACCACCATTATGAGAACAGATTCACAAATTGGATGATAATCAGATCAAATCTAGTTTAATTTATTCCGATTCTAATACTACAAGAAATAACAAATTAACCAGACTTTTTCCATAGAAAACATGATGAAGGTAAGAATAATGGAGCATACAAGACCCACCCACAATCTTTTCATATTTTTTTTTTTTTTGCAAAATAAACACTTGCCATCTTTTCATTCTCTCAGTCTTTCCTTAAAAACCACATAACATGATGATAAAAGAGATTCCCATTATAAGAAAGCATACAATATATGCTAAAATCTCTCTTTTCTTTCTCAAAAGGGGGCTGTTGCTGATCGATGGAGAGAGTGTCTTTTAGGAACTTGGGAAGTTGCTGCTAAACATAACTGGCAGAACAATGGAGGGGAAAAAAAGATTAAGAAAATCCCTTAAATATGGTTATATAAATATGTGTCTATATATAGATATTATAATTCAGTTACATAGCAAAGTGCACTACCAAAAAAGACATTGCACAAGAAGTGTATCTATTATGATGAACTTGAAGTTAATGATGAAAAGTTCTGGAACATATTCAAAACTGTTTCCATTACAACAAGCAACTATGGATCACTTTTAATTTTTGAATATCAAGTTTTTTCAATTAAAGTAGGGAAAACACACTCATACTACTCAAATTCCGAATTTGTAAATAAATGTAAACAAATAATCAGCCACAGTTACTCCAAACTACCGTCGAAAAAAAAAATTATGGATCGGTATGAATAGCATGAACAAACTACCTTTTTTGGTTTTCGTTACCTAAACATAAAGTACCTTAACCTATTATTTGTTTCGACTTGGTTAAACATTATAGTACTTAAAACAGTAATTAACCCAAATAAGTAATACGCTGCATTTTCTTAAGGAAAAGTAAATACAAAAAAGGATATTAATATACAATTTTATAGCGGCTTATGAATAAGTTTCGTGTCAATCTTCCTTTATCTTCAAAAAACTAATGTTTAAAACGTCTTATTTGTCAGTAATAGACGTTATTATTTGATTCGGTGTGAGCTCTTATGGAATGAATTAATGTTCCAATTACGTACCTCCTGTTGTTGTCTTTTAAGTCTAGCATTTTCTTCAGTCAAATGGGTCACTTCTAGCTCCAACTCATTGGTATACGCCTGTAAGTTTACAAATACAAAAAGGAAATATTAATAATATGAATAAGGAGGTTATGCATAAATAAATAGTATTACATAAATAAATAAATAAAGGTAATGTTTTGTACTGTTATCGCATACTTTAACTCGCACTTAAGTAATATATGTAGCTAGTTAAGTAATGGCTAGTCCCCATGCATATACGTATTCTTGTTCATGTTGAAGCTAAATTTTTTTCCAATTTATCAATCATCTTTTTTTTTGAAATTTATTTATCAATCATCTCCCGAACAAAATTAAATCAATACTTTACAATGTTATCTAATTCCTAATTAAGCTAGCTGCAGATATGTATTTATAATTTTATATCATTTACTACTATGAAAAGGACAACTATTAAGATGGGATCTAATAAAATACGGAATAGAAGAATGTAGAGTTTTTATTATTATATGTTACAATACGTCAGAATACGATATTATATATACATAAAGTTTATTTCTACATAAATTATTACTATTATTATAGAGAGGTTTAATGTAGTTACTCCACAATAACCAAATAATATAAGGAAATTTTGTAAATCCGTACCAATTTTATCTAGTATGAAATGACATATTGTTCCCATCATTCAAGCCAAATAATGCAAAACTATTAATTGTACTTTAGAAAATGACAACACATAAAAAAGAATCTATTCATTAATTTAATGATGACAAACATGTACTATGATTGATGACCCCTTGTAAAAAAATAGCTTTATACAAATTGGAAAATAGCTACTCTATAACCTACGTAACATACGTCTTGGATTACTGTAAATATTGAGCAATATGCTTGAATTTTATTAGTAGTATGGTTACATTCTTTTGCAGTGGGAACATATTTGTGAGGTGTTGCTGCTCCACTTAATTTTGTTGCCATCTCTTAAGTGTAACAAATGTGATGGTCACATTAACACCAATAATAGCAGAGCCAACAGAAACAATAAAAGGCATATGTGTTGCCAAAACTCATCCTACATATATAGTCATAACACAAGCCTTAAAGATAGGTCCCATTTTGTGCTACAAGAATGTGGCTAAATTGGAGTATATTTAACTCATCAAGTAATGTTACGTACATATATACCCAAACTGGGTACGTACCAGTACCAAATACGAACAAGACTTGACTTAATTGGCTAAGACAAAGACAACAAAACCAGTTATAAATTATGGTCAGAAGGTTAAAAAATCAGTCATGATCCTAACGAATTTGGGTAACAATCCGGTAATCAATTAATCTTAATATGTTCATATTTTGATAATAATTACGTACCAATACTTAAGTACAAAGGATAGATCTTGAAAAGAAAAGAAAATGTACATACAAAGAAGAGGAACTTTGTTTGCAAATTTAAACATTTGTAACGTGGTTTCCCAGAAATATTATAAAATAATAATATATACATAAAAGTATATGCATAAAAAGATCAACCTATCTAGATAAACAATTAACTTTGTATATATTAACAATATACAATAATATAATAAATGTAAATATATATCAAATTATGAAAATCAATAAAATTCAAGTTTGATTTGGGTGGCTCGATAGTACTATTGTCTAATAGAACTGGGTGTACGTGAGACGTGAGATCAATTGCGTAGTAAGAAGCTAAGCTTTCAATTAGCGGCCTTAAAAGTGGGAAAATGAGACTTTTAAGCTTTTTTTATATGTAACATTTTTTTTATTGATGATTAGAAAAAAATAAAAAGTGGGGGGCACACGCAACTTTTTTTGATATTGAATCGAGCTTTCTATCGAGCTTTTTTACTATGACAATATTTGTAAAACAATGTTTTAAGTCTTCATTAGTTACGAAAATTTGTGGCCTAAAATTATGGGATCTTTTAAAACATCGAACATTATTGTGTCTTAAGTCTACCTTTTAAGTGTTGGAGAAAAGTGGAATTTCAAAATTTAGCCTTTAAAAAGGTTCCTTTATAGCGACGTAACCATAAGTTGACATTTTTAGAGACTACTAAATTATGTAGTAGTAGTAAATAGATATGCCTAGAAAACCCACGTGCATCTTCACCTAGACTATGATCTACTTAAGTCATATCCCCAAAACAAGAAAGAAGAAAAGATCAAATCTTCAAAAACACAAATAAGTAGAACTACTACTATTTGAAAGACCAAGAAAGATTAGTATCATAAATATAAAGAACAAAACATTCCTGTCTTCTTGCTCTTGACCTAGCAGCCGACTCTCGGTTCTTGATCATCCTCTTGTGTCGCCGATCGCCGGTGTTATCACTCTCCTGGAACCTTTTCCGGCCAAGCTCCGGCAGCCCCGGTGCCAGCTCATCAAAAGACACATTGTTCAAGCAATGATCTGATGGCACAACACCACTCATAAAAGGGTTGTTCCCAAACTGGTTTGAGTGGTTCATCGAGTTGAACCTGTTGGTCCCGGAGTTCAAGGTCAAGGCTACAGGCGGTGGTGATTCCGGTGAAGGATAGACTCCTCCGGAGACCCCAGCGGAGGGTAGGTTAGGATTAGAGTTTCGGTTCGGAAAGGGTTGCGAGAGAAAATCTTGAAAGGTTAGGGTTTGGAAATGAGCATTAGGGTTAGGGTTTAGTGATGAGAGGGTTATGTCTTTCCAAACTTCTTCCATTTTTAGAGTGAGAGACAAATATTTTTGTTAATGAAGTAATGACCACTTTTTATTATTAGTAGTGTGGGATTGTGCCACGTGGCTTGAACGTGACAAAGATAGAATATACCAAAACTAGAAATGAATCATAGTGATGATGCATATGTAGATTCGAGTTTGTAGAGTATCTATATATAATTAGAATTCACTTTGTTAAAAATGCAAAACAAAAGTAAGGAATTTTCTAAGGAAGAATATGCTAACCTTGTATTACTCCTAAGGATGACCCACAAGGAATAATATGCCATAAATAATAGTAACTAAATTAAGGAAGAAAGTGCGAACCTTTTGTATAATTAACAAGTAACCTTTTAATTAGGTGGAACTGATGAAATTAGTGTAGTTAAGTAAAAATCAATAGACAAATGAGCAACCATTGTGGGGGTGATCACTCTATCTATTGACTTAGTTCACACAATTAATTATTTAAAGTACGTATTACTTTTCAGACAGACCTATATATGTAAGTTGTGAAACATTTATTTTTATGCTCAGTTGAACATGTATGATCACTTTTGAGACAGACCTATATAAGTTGTGAAACATTTATTTTTATGCTCAGTTGAACATGTATGATCACACCATGTACAATTTGTTTGTTTCGATAATTAATCTACCTAATCTGTAAATAGAACTGAGAAGTAAATGTTGGTAATGAAAATTTTAAAAACTTAGTAGTGAAAAATTAATAATAATCATTAAAGTCATAAACCATAGTTAAGTACGAGTCTATACATAGATACGTCATACATATAATGTATACACAACGTTATAGAATTAGACTGACTCAAGTATCAGACTGATTATCATACAGTCATTTATGTAATTTTTAAAATTATTTTAACACCCAACCAAAACAAAAATAAAATATCAAATATAATATTTATGAAACCATAGTTGAAACTATCATAAACTTAAATATTAATTAAAAATATTTAAATATTTAATGATTTTAATATATTTTATTTGACTATTCAACAAAATAAAAGCTCAAATATAATATTTATGGAATCCTGGTTGATACTACCATAAACTTAATATTAATTAAAAATATTTAAAATTTTAATGATTTTAATATATTTTATTTGACGATTCAACAAAACAAAAACTCAAATATAATATTATAGAATCCCTATTTGAGACTACCATAAACTTAAATCTTAATTAAAAATATTAAATATATATATGACCGAATAGCATACTCTTAAATTTTGAAATGAAAATAAAATTATAAATTTACATTAAGATATGTTGAGAGTATGATTGAGTCTATATTACTCGTTATCATTATTAATATATTTGGATGAAGTGGGCGGGGTTTCATAAAACAAAAGGTTCCACTTTTTAAAATTTATGTCAAGTCGCACAAACTTTCCATCTTTAATAATGTCAAATGTTGTGCTCATTAAAAGGGTACTACAACGTTTTGTTTCCCATAAACCCTTTTTATCCAATATACGTGTAGATAAAATGTCATATGTCACATTCACTTCTTTTCTTTCCTTTTATTAATGGAAGTTCTCTTTTTGTAGGTCTTAATAGTGTGAAACAACTTATTGTACTTTTCCACGTTAGAAGCAATATACCCCATATATTACTTGTTGTGCCATACAAGACGCTTGACTACATAAAATTGCCAGATATCTAACTGCATATATATATGTAGACACTTTAATATACATATACTAATTCACTTGAAGACAGAACTTTGGAAATCATGATAGTTACATGTGCAAGACGACCGACCATAAGCTTCTAACTATACTAACTAGTTGTAGGTGAAGTTTTTTTTTTTTTTTTTTTTTTTTTGAAAAGAAGTTGTAAGTGAAGTTTGATTTAGTTCCAATCTAAAAAATAAGTTTTGATTTGAGAAGGGACTGAGAATCCGAGGTGGAATTTTTATAGTGAGCAACTTTCTACAAATTCCTTAAATAACAAGTCCCTAAATGACCATAAATGATATACTCCAGAAAAAAAAGAAAAGTGAATTTTCAGTAGTACTGGAAACAATGCTTATTTGCCTTTTGCCAAATCAACAACCACATATTCCTTTTTGCCAAATTAAAACCGAAATGGCATTATTATTAGTTATCATACTTCAGACGTGGATGGTGAAGAAACCACACATACGTAGGTTAAAATTAAATCTAGATTTCACATGGAACCCTTTTAATCACTTACTTTTACTTCAAAATATTTCGGCCTCCCGTGTAATTTACTATAATTATTCCACATTCTCTAAATAGTAATCGAGTATTTTTTTTATTAACATATATTCTTCATTACCATTACTAGATTTTTTTAATGGTAAAACAATATAGATTCTAATATGTTATCAGAACGGGTCTAGCGATGGTGGGTTCAACTCCACTCATTTAATATGTATGTTCGTAGAACCTTTAAAATGTCGGGCTACGAGCGAGGGGAAGTGTTAGAGTAATTATCACAAATCGTTTAGATAGTAATCGAATCTATAATTTATAAATTATTTTAATAATAAATGTATATGAATTGTAATGATAAGGTTTAATATATCTTTCTTTCTTTCTTTCTTTCTTTTCTCACATGGAATATGACAAGTTCTTTGGTAATAACTTGGATTTACCCCCCCTTTAAATCACTTTTTTGTACTTGTAAAAGTTGGAACTAAGGCACATGCAGGTCACTGGACAAGTAAAATTTAATTTATTTACTATTTAATTTTGTATTAAATCAATCCGAAAAGAATACCTATAGGGGTAGAGAGGACAGGTCATCAGAACTGTTAGGTCTAGTCTCTAAATAAAAGAACAGATGTCATCAGCTCTGCATGCACTGCATTTTCACCTTTCTTTCAATCTCTTCCAAAAGAATACAAGAAAACAAAATCCAGTTCAATATTATAACCAAACCATCAACGACCTGCTGATTCATCTAGTATATATATATATATTTTTTGAATGCCCGATATTAACTAATAGAAGATAATAATTTTATTGACAATAATTTACTCCTATTTAGTTTAGTCTCTGACTTGTGACTGTTCATTTCCGCGATTCTGAAATGAACTTAACCTAAGAAGTTTTTTATAGTCAAGATACGACCTAAAAGAAGTTAAAAGACCTTGTCTCATAAGAAAAATTAATATATATACTCCTGTTACTGTCAATATCACAACTTCCAAACGAGTCGAGCGGATCGATTCATTTATTAAACGATTACCAAAATCTTGTTTAGACTCGACTCATTTGTAAATGAGTCTAAGGTGAGCCGCTCATGAACATACTTGTTTATAAGCAAGCAAAAGCTCATATTGATGATATGCATAGCATGTAAAGTTTTCTATAATGCATATCAATAAACTAGACATTGAAATTGATGATAAATAGTAGTACAATTGATACTTAGGCCTTATTTAATCGGGTACAACTAGACTCAGGGGTAATTAATAATCTGTTTCGAAATAGAAATGGATTATGAAAAGATGGTCGAATTCAAAATTCAGTTTTATTGAACCAATGTAAAATTACACCATTCATGTTACTGCATATATATACTGATCATATTTAATCATTTTCAGTTCGGATTGAATATCTGGTCCAAATTAAATTATCAAAAGTATCATTAATATTGAGAATAACCAGCTATTCATAATGGTTTAACAATCAAAGAATTTAACATATAGAAGAATGTTCAAGTATCGGCGTTCTAAATATCTTTTAATGTGGCAAACCCCAGTTACTAGATTCTTGAATATTCAAAATAATATTAAGTATGAGAATTTAAACCAAGAGTAAGCAAATCAGCTGACTTATACTGATAGAACATAAAAGTTTGATCCGAATATTCTATTCGCCTATAATCAATCCCTTTTTTAAACGGGTATCCAACGTTTAAATGGGTCATCTCATGCATTTCATAAGAGAATAAAGGTAGATATTACCAAAAACTCAAGCCCACTTAACTAGGGACCCATATCTGAGAAACCTCCTGAGATTGGGACATTTGTCAACATCCTAAAAGGCGTAGTGGCCTATAAATAGCCAACTACCCCCCATAGAAACGGACCAGAAAATCTATCCAAAAATTATAGAGAGAAGTTGAGAAAAGAGATAAACTAGTTAAAGCTTATCACGCCAAGAAATAAACCGAGCAGAGATAAAGCCGAGTACCGAATAAAATGGGAGAAAGACCAAGAAGAGAGATTAAGTAGTCAAATCGAGCACAATTGTAATACAGAGATACTGATCCGAGCAAGTGTAATAGTCCGAATAAGGATAATAATCCGAGCAATAATAAATATCAAGAAGTGTCCATTATTTATAGTTGATTTACCATTATATTATTGTTGAAAAGCCTAACATGACCGACCAAAGTTATGGCTTTATCAAATGGCGCCGTCTCCGGGAATCATCTAGTTCCCAACTAGTTTAGAATTCGAATACCAATACTCTACCAGACGAGCGACAATGGTGACCAATGTAGAAGAAACCCATCCCGAGATAGTAGAAACCAATAACCAAAACGCGCAAATCAGCCAACAAGACCTCGACAATCTACTCGCCATCCGCGACAGATATGAAGCTATCCAGTCCGGAAACCAACCAACAACCTCCAATGTCAACCAAGAACAACCGACCGAACAATCCCAACAGCTTGAAGGGATTGTTGATGAATATCTTTCGTCCTCGGACGACGAACAAGTTTTGCCCGTATTAAGGCGTGCACTGAGACGCTTACCAAGATCCCAGGCAGGACCGAGCTCAAAAGTCCCTTTGCCAACAGCCTCGGTTAACTCCGGTGCTCGTTTACAAACGGACGAAGCTCACCGGTTTGGCATGCCCGCGGATCATTTAGCCGAACAGTTGACCCGACTACCGACTCTTCCACCAAGGATGATTACACCACCTACGGTGGAAGTACAACACATTGTTCCGGTAGCCGAGGAAAAGAACTACGCCCAGCTACAAGCTCAGCTGGCAGCATGCATGACGGCTATGACAGCAGCCGGCATCATATTGCCAATTACCCAACCTGCCAATACAGACAAAGACCCGCGTCGTGAAGCGGTAGATTCCGCCTACAGGGCCGCCCTAGAAGCGGCTGGTCAGTGACCCGATACAAGAGTGCCCCACCAAGGGGGCAATGTCCCAATGATGATCCCTCAAGTGGTCATCCAACCGAACACTCATACGGAACGGCTCCACACGAAGGACGGTAGATATCCCGAACATAGGATCGGGGAAGGATATGGCCCACCGCCACATCAAGGGGGATACCTTCCCCCCTACCAAGTCACGGATGACGCGTTCCAACAGGCTTGGAACGTATGCCAAGAAACCCCATGTACCGAGCAGATCACTCGATATCGCAATCCTATGGGGTTCGTCATTCCCGAGTTCAGGCTCTATGATGGAAGGAGTTGTCCTATTGACCATCTGAGGCACTACAAGACAAAGATGGAGCTGTGGAGTGACGACCATACACTGATGTGCAAATTTTTCAAAAACAGCTTGGGCCAAGAGGCTTCTTCGTGGTATCACAACTTACCATGGGGCTCAATAAGAGACTGGGCAGAGCTGCTAAGAGCATACTCCACCCGATACGCCGCACATCGGAAGAAGAAGGTTAGCATCGAAACCCTTCTGAAAATGACGATGACGCCAAATGAAAGGCTCAATGACTACTGCATACGTTTCATTGACGTAGCAAATCAGATTCCGCAGTACGCCAATAATATAGCCATCCAGAACTTTATCAATTCCGTCCCTAATGGCTATTGGGCGAGAAGGAAGTTCATAGGCAAAAACTTCCCGACCACTGATTCCCTACTAGCCTATTGCACCCACCTCACCGATAAAAACGACGAACTACGTTTCCTCAACCGAACTCTGCCAAGAAGAGAATCGGTCCGAGAGGCACAGGTGGGTCGCAAAAGAGTTAGGAATAACCAGGGAGAAACGTTCCAACCGACCAGAAAGGACAAAGGTCCCGAGGTCCGTAGCAGGGTAGAGCGACCACGAGAACCCGAGCCCAAACCGCTCCAGATCGCATACCCAACACCGACCAACGAACATAAGCCGCTCCAGCTCACCTACCCAATGTCCCCCAAACCGTTTCAACAAGGTTGGCTCCCACAGAGGGAACGCCGAAACACCTACGAACCGGTTGAGCTGCGATACACTTTCAACCTATCTGCTGAAGATATCCTCAAGGATATATGCAGGGAAAGTTGGTATTCCCGACCACCGCCGATCACTTCTCCCCCCAGTATGAGAGACTCCAAGCTCTTCTGCGCATATCATGAGGATCACGGCCATCTCACTGAGCACTGCCGTAACTTGCGATGGAAAATGAACCTATAGGGCGATGCGGGATATTTAGCAAAGTTCATCAAAGGCGCTGGGAATAAAGGCAAGGCAAAACAACTGGCCATCGAGGGAGCCGACAACCGGCAAGGCAAAACAATCAACGTCGTTCACATGTCACGACCCAAGATCACAGGTGGGGATCGATCACGACAACGACAATTGGCGCACTTTGGCCAAGTAGCCAAGGCATCACAGTCGTCGACTTCTAAACGACAATGCACACCTCGACAATATCCGCCCATTTCTTTCTCGGGTCTTGACGAAGAAGGGGTGATTTACCCCCACGGAGACGCCATTAACCTCCGTGTTCAAATCGGCCTTGACACAGTCAGCAGGGTGCTTATCGACCAAGGAGCCTCTTGTGATATAATGTACAGGGAGCTCTTCGACAAGATGGAACTCAAAGCTGCAAGATCTACAGCCTACCGATGTCACACTGATCGGATTCATCTCCGAAACGACTAAACCGTTGGGTAAGATCGTCCTCAATGTCACAACTGGATCCATGTCTGTTCCCGTGGAGTTCTTAGTAGTCAACGACAACTCCGGCCACAAGGCAATATTGGGCCGACCTTGGTTACATGCCATGAAGGCCATACCCTCGACCTACCATCAAAAAGTCAAATACCCAAATGATAGGGGAGAGATCGAGACAGCCAGAGGATGTCAAGAGGATTCAAGGCGCTGTGAGGACATTACCGCGGCCCTTCAAACATAACTGAACGTTGTTGAACAACCCACCAGCACAAAGAAGCTGATCAACCACATAGTCAAAACCGAGAGGGTTGCCGAAGAACAAGTAGGAGAGACACTTAGGAAGGTGTATATCCCGGATATGGACGAGGAGCACTATTTCCTCCTCGGCGATAACCTTCCAAAACAGGAATCCGAGGAGTTAGAAGCGTTCCTTTTCAGCAACATTGATAAATTCGCCTGGAGTCCCAAAGACATGCCGGGCCTAGACCCTAATACGGCATGCCACCACCTAAGTGTTAACGTTGAATACAAGCCGATAGCGCAGAGGAGGAGAAAAGTGTCCCTACAGCACAGAGCAGCTATAATCGCTGAAGTGCAAAAGCTATTGGAAGCCGGAGCCATAAGGGAGGTCTACTACCCAAAATGGTTGTCCAACCCGGTCGTCGTCCCAAAGAAGAATGGAAAGGAGAGAGTCTGTATAGACTTCACCAATCTCAACAAAGCTTGCCCGAGGGACCACTTTCCCCTTCCAAGGATCGATCAATTGGTGGATGAAACTGCGGGAGCAGAACGGATGACCTTCCTTGATGCGTACTCAGGATACCATCAGATTCCCCTCGCCCACGAGGATCAGGATAAGACATCGTTTATATCGCCTTTAGGAAATTATTGCTATACGGTAATGCCGTTCGGCCTACGCAACGCGGGGGCAACATACCAAAGGATGATAACAAGGGTATGTCGAGATCATATAGGGAAAACAATGGAGGTATACATTGACGACATGGTCGTTAAGAGCGAAAAGGCCACATCCCACCTCCAAGACCTTAGAGACGTCTTCCAAACGCTGGGCGAGCACAAACTAAAGCTCAACGCGAGCAAGTGTGCGTTCGGCATCAGCAAAGGGAAATTTTTGGGGCATATGGTTAGCCGACGAGGAATAGAGGCTAATCCCGATCAAATCGCAGCTCTACGGAACCTAACAGCACCCAAAAATAAGAAGCAGGTACAAGAGCTCACGGGAATGATGGCCGCGTTGAGCAGGTTCATCAGCCGATCCGCAGACAAGGGAAGGCCGTTTTTTGAATCACTCAAGAAGGATAAGAAATTCGAGTGGGACCTGGAATGTGAAGCTTCATTCAACAATCTCAAAGAGTACTTGAGGACGCTGCCACTGCTAGTAAGGCCGAACAAAGGAGATATTCTGGCGTGTTACCTAGCAGTTTCCACTACAGATATGAGCGCAGTTATCCTAAGAGAAGAAGGTCACGAACAATTTCTGATCTACTTCGTCAGCAAGACTCTGGTTGAAGCCGAAACACGTTACCTACCCTTGGAAAAGCTGTGTCTGGCATTGGTCGTCGCAACCAGAAAATTGCCACACTATTTTATAGCTCATCAGGTCCGTATATACACGAAATTTCATATCAAAGAGTCACTTCGACGGACAGACATCAACGGTCGAGTTGCCGCCTGGGGGGTCGAACTATCCCAATTTCATATCGAGTTCGTACCCCGTCATGCCATAAAGGGACAAGTCTTGGCCGATTTCGTCGCGGAGTTCACCGAAGGCTATGACGAGCCTTTGGCACTCTCTCCACAATCACACTGGCAGATACATGTCGACGGATCAGCCACCAAGGACGGATCCGGAGCAGGGATCGTCCTAAAGTCTAAAGAGGGAGCAATCATCGAAAAAAGCATAAAATTGGGCTTCCGAGCTACCAACAATGAGGCAGAATACGAAGCCATGATAAATGGCATGCTCATTGCCCGGTCCCTTGGGTGCTCCCACTTAATTGCAAGTTCAGATTCCATGCTGATCGTCAATCAAGCCATCGGCGAGTACCAAGCCAAGGATGACAGAATGATCCTCTACCAGGAAAAAGTCCAAAGCTTGATGACTACTTTCGAGCAGTGCGAGCTAATAAAAATCAACCGCACTGAAAATGCACATGCCGATGCCTTGGCCACCCTAGCCTCGACATTAACATTAACTGACACTCGGTCGATCACAGTGGAACTACTGCCGACCCCGAGCATAACCAAAAGAATAGACCGAGTAACATCAGTACAATATGAACTAGGTTGGATGGACGACATGATTCACTACCTGCGGAGCGGAACCCTCCCGGCAGATAAGATAAAAGCATTGAAAATTACGAGAAAGGCTCCTCGTTTCTGGCTGTCCGACGACGATAAACTATACAAATCCAGTTATCGAGGACCCCATCTTCTGTGTGTCCGGTCCGAAATGCAGCTACCGGTATTGGAGGAAATCCACGAAGGATCCTGCGGAGCACACATCAAAGGGCGGTCCCTTGCCAACAAGGCAATCACCCAAGGATATTGGTGGCCCTATATCAAGCGAGACGCCGATTTATACGTCCAACGTTGTGACAAGTGCCAACGATTCGCCAAGATACCACGGCTCCCATCATCTATGATGATCCCGGTCACGGCACCGTGGCCATTCGCTAAATGGGCAATTGATATAGTCGGGAAGCTTCCCAAAGCACCCGGCAGCGTCGATTATCTGATCATGGCGACGGACTACTTCACCAAATGGGTTGAGGCTAAACCTCTCCGAGAAATTAAAGCCAGTAATGTCAAACAGTTCATCTGGGAGCACATCATCACAAGGTTTGGTATACCATACGCCATCGTCGCAGACAACGGCACCCAGTTCAAGGAAGCCAATCTGCAGCTTTGGTACGAAGAACTCGGTATCCGAAAGTTCTATTCGACGCCAACATACCCACAGGGTAACGGCCAGGCAGAGGTATCAAACCGAACCGTACTAGACGGCATCAAGACAACCCTTGAACAAGCAAAGGGGAGATGGCCTGAGCGGCTACTTAACGTTTTATGGTCGTGCCGAACTACACCGAAGACGGGCACCAAAGAAACCCTGTTCAGTTTAGCTTACGGCGTCGAGGCCGTCATACCGACTGAAATCGGGCTACCAACACTACGAACAACTTTAGTCGAGCAAGGAAACAATGAACAAAGAATGAGAGAGGAACTCGACATGCTAGACGAGAAACGAGAGATAGCAGCTCTTACGCTAGCTAAGTATCAACAAGGCGTTAAGCAAACGTATGACAAGAGGGTGAAAGGGACCAAGGAGTTTACGGTCGGAGAACTGGTGCTGCGACGTGTAACGGTCTATACCCGAAACGAAACACATGGCAAATTGAGCCCCACCTGGGAAGGACCATACGAGATCGTTAAGAGAACAAGCCCAGTTACCTACAAACTCAAAAGCGTCCTGTTCGACAAAAGCCGAGGAGAAAAGAATTCTTGGAACGTAGCTAACCTAAAAAAGTACTACGTATAGGCTGTCTTACAAATACAGGTGCTACCTTACCCCTCCTGTTTAATGACATTATCTTGTATGATTGAATAAATAAAATACAAGTGCTCGTATCTTTCAGCTTAATGGCATTATCTTTCATCTTTTGAATGAATAAAATATCTTGTTATGTTGTCTAACGAGTGCAGTTGAAATTCCCGAACGGAAAAAGTGCCTGGGAATACTATGAAATTCCCAACATGGCGTGTTTTCAAAGGAACGCCTAGGAATAGTATGAAATTCCCAACATGGCGTGTTTTCAAAGGAGCGCCTAGGAATACTGTGAAATTCCCAACATGGCCAAACGCCTAGGAATACTGTGAAATTCCCAACATGGCCAAGCGCCTAGGAATACTGTGAAATTCCCAACATGGCCGAGCGCCTAGGAATACTGTGAAATTCCCAACATGGCCAAGCGCTTAGGAATACTGTGAAATTCCCAACATAGCCGAGCGCTTAGGAATACTGTGAAATTCCTAACATGGCCAAGCGCTTAGGAATACTGTGAAATTCCCAACATGGCCAAGCGCCTAGGAATACTGTGAAATTCCCAACATGGCCAAGTGCCTAGGAATACTGTGAAATTCCCAACATGGCATGTCTAAAAGAATGCCTATGAATACTCAAATATATGCAGGTACATATTGATCCAATGAGCAGGGATGACAAGTAATACAGAGAGAAGAAGAACAATTCAGGCCCACATTATGGAGACGATATATTAACATATGGTGAAAAACAATGAAAAGAAAGGAAAAAAGCAAATGAAAACTGACCACATTACAGAGGCGACACAATATCAAACGAAGAAATCAACAAAGGAAAATCAATCCAATCAATGAAATATCAGTACGACAATGGGAAGCTCAAAAAAAAAAAAAAAAAAGCCAGAAATAGTCCTCGCCCGCATTACGGAGGCAACGAGATATCACCAACAATGAAGAAACGGATTTAAGAACTGCTGCTACAGGAGGAACACGACGGTAACTGACCGAGTTCAACCTCTTCGTCATCCGTCGTCGTGTCCCCATCCGTCTTCTCGCCATCAAACCGTTCCTCAGAGATGAGTGCGTCGAAATTGGTCGTATGAGCACCAACGCAGGTCAGCGTCTTAAGCCGCACGGAGAACTCGGCTTCTTTCGCAAACTCGTGAGCATCCGAGGCCGCTTTACGACGAGCATCATCGAAGGGAAGATCACGAGCTTCGATCATAGCCGCGGAAGCATCGAATCTGGTTCGGGCTAAACGGAAATACTTAACCAACATATTGGCTTGGGTTACCAACGACTTTAATTTGCCGAAGTATTTTTCCTTCACACGCCAATATCGATCCAAACGACGCTCCTGAACATCAACAACATGCTCAGTACGGCGAACATATTCTCGAAAAGAGGCCGCCTGAGTTTTCATCTTGGCCCGAAGTCGAGCACATTGGTCGATCAACTTGACGTTTTTGCCCATCAAAACGATGTAAGGCCACTTGGCAGGCACCTCATTAGCCGCACCAGATAAGACATCGTCCCGGGCAGCACCAGTAGGTCCTAACCCCGGGCTAACTAGGCATGGAGAACCAGCCTGGTGCGACATAGTAGCGTGTGCCTATAAAAAGAAAACGGGGAAGAAGGAGACGAGATGAATATTCAACCGCAAGAAATGAAAAGACGTAAAGAGAAAAACGAATATTTTTACACAAGCTACAAATTAAACGACAAAACAAGCTACTCAGTCATTAATCCGATAACCCGTCAACAGACGCTGAGGTCTCAACGACGTCAGTAAAATAAATATCTCAAAGAGAAACAATTTGCGTCCCCAAACGCTCATGAACGACCGCATCGACTCGGTTCAAGGCAACCGTGGTCTTAGTTACCCCGGCCGTCGCATCAACTATGCGTTCTGCCCGGGCCACACCACTCATCCCTTTTACATGCTCCAGCACCTCTAAAGCGCGAACTCGGGCCCAATATGCTTTGGCAAAGGATAGCAGCAGGTCCGCATCCTCGAAAACGGCCCATAGGACCAAGTTCAAGCTCGTCACACGGCCTTGGGCTTCATCACGAGAACGCCGAAGTGCACTAAGAAGTTCCTTCGCTTTACCCTTGTTTGCCGTATAATATGCGGTCTTTTTGCTGAGTTTCTCTCCCAAGTCACGTAACCGAATAGACAAATTTGCAATATGAACATTCAGATCCTCGACTTTATGACGAGTAGAATTCAGTTCAGCAGTTAGGGCAGCCTTAGATCTTTCAAGACTATCTATAACGTCACCTACACTACGACTAGGCGAGGTCCAGACCACCACGGCAAGAGAATTATTATGTACCTGACAATATTTTGTTTCACATCCTTCAAAAGATGACAACCCTCAAACAGGAAAATTAACCCGAGAAAGCCCAACAGAAAGCAAACGCAGCACCTATATTATCACTTCCCCAAAAGAATATGTTTCTAGATACAAAAGAGACCCACAATTTCCTGACAATACTTGGGAGCATGCATATTTCCTGACAACGCTTGGGAACGTGCACCTATGATTGACAACGTGGGGGATAGGTCTACAGTCCTTTAATGCCACAATACGGCAAGAAATAAAGACAAGATATTCAAAGATCTATATTCCAGAAGAAACGACAAACCACAGATGCAAAATAAAAAGAAGTGCAATATAAAGGGGAAAAAGGAAATTTTCATTAATAAAGGTGGGATACATCACTGTTCGTTACATCAGAGGACATCAGAAGAAAAAAAAAACTATTACATCCGAGGGAAAAAACTATTACATCCGAGGGAAAAGACTATTACATAAAATCATACACAGAAGAAAAAGCAAGAAGTGAAAAGCAAGAAGAGGAAAAGCAAGAAGAGGAAAAGAAAAATGACAAAAACCCTAGATGTAACACAAAACCCTTAGGATCACAGGGTTGATTGTTACATCGTAGTGGTGCAGAAGAAGAGAAAAAGGAAAAAAGAAAAAGAAGAGAACAAAGCATTAAACAAAAGAGAGAGAGGAAGAAATGATGAAAACTGACAAATAAAAAGGAAGTCAAAGAAACAAAACAAAAAGAAGAAAAAGAAAGACCTAGGAAAAGATAGTAAGTAGAAAATGGAGGATAGAGAGAAGAGAGACTGAAAGAGTATAGAAAGAAAAGGATGAGGAAGAGGAGACGCAGCAGAAGAAAAAAATAAAAAAAAGAAGGGGGAACGTTATGGGAAAGTCGATCGGTATCGATGAGAGGGCCCGGCAGAGACATTCCTGTCTCGAAGCGTCGGATTCCCCCTCAACACCTCATTCTCTTCGACTAGAGCCTGACGAGCACGTCGGCAGTAATCCAGTTCAGATCTTAGCCAAGTTAATTCCCGAACCATCTCGGTATGGTGATAGCGCATCACCTTCAACTCCTCTTCAGCATCCTTCAACAGCTTTAGAGCAGTGCCATAGGAGGCTTCGAAAGCCTCCACTTGCAAAACTAATGCAGATTTGGTCGAAGAACCTTCCATTTTTAGAAGGTTAAAAGATAAAATTCTGTATATGATAAAGAAAGATAAGGGTGAGATTATGAATAAACCCATATCTTGAGATGGTATTTATTGAAAGATTAAGGATGGTTTGGCGTGGGGAATTGCAACCGTTCGCCAAAAGACTCTTGGAAACAGGGGTAATTAAAAAGGTGCGTCTGTTGAGAAGAATTAAAGTGGGAAAGAGCAACCGTTCGTTATTAAAAGTTGAGTCCCTTAAGAAGAAACGCTTGGATCCATGCTAGTATTTAAAAGAGGGCGAAATTCGAAAAGTCTCTGCACGTGTCAATCTAGAAAAAGTACAACAATTAAGATATAAATGATAAGATTTGTGCACAGGGCTCAAGAAATCTCAGTGGTCCAGGGGATATTTGTGCACAGGCCTCAAAAAATCTCAGTGGTCCAGGAGATAAGGTCAAACGCAAGACCCAAGAAAGATCATTAATGAAGCCACAAGCATGCGCCGTCAAAATTAAATGCATTGGGAAAATAAATCATACAAGAACGAGAAAAAGAAGAGTTTTCATTAATCAAGGGGAACTTCATTACAAGATACTTCTCGACAAAAAGACATTACATCACAAAGAAAAATAGGATTATTTTGTAGGAGGACCAGCTTCTTCACCGGGCTTCTTCTTCGACCGAGCATACACTTCCTCAAGGGCTAATTTGTAAGCCCTCTTGGAAGCAATTTGCCTGTCTCTAGAGGCCTCGAGCTCTTTGATCCGAGCACGAGCACGAATACTGTCGAGCAAAGACCTCCGGTGCTCCTTCTCCATGGCGTCCAATCGCTCGTCTAGTTCGACGGCCCGACGAGCTTCCACCGACAACCGGGCAATCCTCTTCTCGAGATAACGTACTTTCTTAACTTCCTCTTCAAGATGAGCAACATATTCAGGAAGGTTGTCACCATTAGTGTCATGAGGAGAAGCCATTTGTTCGTTAATAAGGAATGAATTACACAAAGAAGACATTGCAGCCCCCTTTTTATAGGGAAAAATGAGGGACATATTAATGATCATCTCAAAAAAAGAACAACCCTCATGAACTTCCCAAGGGAATTCAAGGCTAATTAACAACAATTTTCAAGGTCCAATTGAGTCATCCAATGAGGTATTAAGGAAACAAACAGACAGGAATAAAAGTAGGAAATATTTTATTAATATTTTCAATAATTCGGTTACAACATGGAAATGATGCCTAATTACAAAGAAATCACAAGAGACTAATTATTCCGAGGAAGAGCTTGCTTCAGCGCCCTCCGACCCCGGCTTGGACCGATCATGCAGCTCCTTGAAAGCGAGCTTATAGGCCCTCTTTGCTGCCTTTTCCTTAGCCAGGGAAGCCTCGAGCCTCTTTATACGTTCAAAGGCCCAATCCAGGTCGGCCATCGTCAAGAGATGAGCCGCGTCCATATCAGACAACCTTTTGGTCACGTCCGCCAGCTTCCTTTTCGTAACGCGAGCCTTCTTAACTTCATTCTCCAAGTAAGCGACATAATCCGAAGCATTATCTCCAGAAGAACTATTGGGAGAAGCCATTAAATCACAAGATGGTGATGGGATAAGTAATTGTGGGAATGGTATTCCCTCTTTATAGTAAATGGATCTTTGGAAAGGTCAAGGGTTTCCTCGAAGAAAGAGATCGAGGGTCATATCAAAATTAAATCACCAGTTTGCGAGTTCCCAAGACATTAAACGGGTCCCAAAGAGCAGCTGTAATTAGGGGCATTTGTTGAATGAAACATAGGAAACAGCCCAACCGAAGTAATCTCTTCGACAGACCAATCATGACTCCCTCGACGTGGAAACCACACCGAGGAAGTCAGGGAGCAGTTGATAGAACATAAAAGTTTGACCCGAATATTCTATTCGGGTAATAATCAACCCCTTTTTTAAACGGGTATCCAACGCTTAAATGGGTCATCTCATGCCTTTCATAAGAGAATAAAGGTAGATATTACCAAAAACCCAAGCCCACTTAACTAGGGACCCATATCTGAGAAACCTCCTGAGATTGGGACATTTGTCAACATCCTAAAAGGCGTAGTGGCCTATAAATAGCCAACTACCCCCATAGAAACGGACCAGAAAATCTATCCAAAAATTATAGAGAGAAGTTGAGAAAAGAGATAAACTAGTTAAAGCTTATCACGCCAAGAAATCAACCGAGCAGAGATAAAGCCGAGTACCGAATAAAAGGGGAGAAAGACCAAGAAGAGAGATTAAGTAGTCAAATCGAGCACAATTGTAATACAGAGATACTGATCCGAGCAAGTGTAATAGTCCGAATAAGGATAATAATCCGAGCAATAATAAATATCAAGAAGTGTCCATTATTTTAGTTGATTTACCATTATATTATTGTTGAAAAGCCTAACGTGACCGACCAAAGTTATGGCTTTATCATATACAATCAAAGTTATGTATATTTAGGGACAAAAGAGGAAAAATACGTTTGCATTATACGCATTAGCTTCCCAATATCCTTCTCTAAATTTACATTTAAAATTACACGTTTTTAGTTTTACATACTCATTTTCATTCTACCCAATATATCAGCTTACTTGGTATTCTCCCTATAACATTTTAATAGTGTTATTACTTACTTTAATTTATTATACTCCATGATATCAAATATAATACACGCATGAGAAAAAGAAATGATGAGACCAATATTATATTTAAAATTTGAGGAAAATCTATTTATTCCTTGTGTTTGAGAGATCAATGATGTTTATTTATATATAGGGTGATGTTAAGGGAAACGGGTGAATGTGAATATTTGAACAAAAATGCAAAAATATGAGCTAAATGGTGTATTTAAGGAGACAAATACATATCTATTGAGTTACCCCAAACGTAAATGAATGGAAGATCCTATTAACATTGTCTGTTTTGTAATCTTTTGTTATGTTTCAGGAACTCATGGACTTGATTGAAGTATTCAGTAAACAATAGGACAACTTATGTATATTGGACTAAATGTGTCACTTTATAGAATGTATAAGACAGATGTGTAATTAATGTAAACTTAGACTATATAAGGTTCCAGGGACTAATTTGTAGACATAGTTTTACTTTTCTTCAATTCATTCTCTCTCTCTCTGTAAACAAGACGTTTTTATATCAAAAAACATGATCATCAAGTTTCCTTGATGATCATAATACATACTGTTTATATAGCTTCTACATGGTATCAGAGCGTTCTATAAGCTCGTTATTCCACTATTTTCAATTCTCACAGAATTAGGGCTTTTTCACATAATTGAAAGATTAGCATGTTTCATATTTCTTTTAAGGGGTTTTCTTTCTCAGAAAATCGGGTAATATCTATATTCAAGTTTTTTTTATTTTTCGTTTCTCATACCTAGGGTTCTTGGTTCTGTTCTTTGATCATGTCTGGGGTTAATGTAGATTCGGTTTCTAATCAGCCTATTAATACTATGAATCCTTATTTTATTGGTACTAATGAAAATATCAGTACTAGTTTAGTAAACCCTAAATTAGCAGGGTCTAATTTCCATTCTTGGAAAAGGGCTATGGAAATTTCAATAGGGGCAAAATCCAAATTAGGGTTTATTAATGGTTCTTTAATATGCCCAGTAGAGCGAGATGTCTGGTATGGTGCTTGGATGCAGTGTAACTTGATAGTAATGAGTTGGATAATAATTTCAGTTAATGATGAGATTGCTCAATCTATTTTATATGTTGATACTGCTAATAAAATAGGGAGAGAGTTAACAGAGAGGTTTTCTCAAGTGAATTAAGCAAGAATTTATGAGTTGCATCAATAATTACATAGTACTATTCAAGGAGATATGAGTGTTGCATCTTATTTTACAAAATTGGAAACTTGTTGGAATTCTTTAAATATTCTAAGTTCACTTCCTAGGTGTAGTTGTGGGACTATAGGAAGTTGTACTTGTAATTTCATGAGTGTTGTTATTACTAGAGAAAATAGAGTGTTTAAGATGACATTCTTGATGAGCTTAAGTGAGAGTTATTCCATGGCAAGGGGGCAAATTCTTCTAATGAAACCAATGCCCACTATGAATGACATTTATGTCATGATTACTCAGGATGAAAAACAAAATAGTATTGGTAAGAATGTACCGGTACATAATATGGCTTTGATTGCTCAGTCTTCTCAGGATAATAGTAAGTTTAGGCCAGGTTCATATAATTTTAGGCCAAATTCTGGTGGTTTTAAACCAAGTTATAATTCTAGAAAATGTGTCATGAGGTGTTCACACTGTGGTTCTGATAGACACACCAAAGATAGGTGCTATAGGGTTCATGGGTATCCACCAGGGTGGAGGCCTAGGCCAAGGGTTATTTTTGGTGGACCTAGGTTTAGTGGTTCACAACCCTAAGTTCATCAAGCTTATGCTCAATCTCAACTAACTTTTCAACCACAGTAGCAACAGCAGGTGTTTCATTCACCTTATCCAATACCATCTCATCAGAATATGTCTTATAGTTCTGATCAGGTTACTAGTGCTTCTGATCACATGTCTCAGCAAACAACATATTTCTCTGATTCTCAGCAAGTAACTCCTTTCTCTAATTTGACATACACAGGAATGTCAGGTATACCTGTATCCTTTGCTTTTACTTCTTTATCTACTTATTGTAATAGTTTTATAAATAAAAACAAATTAAATGCAAATTGGATTTTAGATAGTGGTGCTAGTGAACACATGGTTAATAGTTCTAATTATTTTGTAGAAGTTAAACCTTCTTGTATACCACATGTGAATTTACCTAATGGAAACATTGCTTAAGTAACTCATATAGGAACATTTTTTTCCAGTCAGGATTGGTATTACATAATGTGCTGTGTGTAGCTTCTTTTAGTTTTAATCTTGTCTCAGTTAGTAAGCTAGCAAGAGATTCAGCTTGCTCTTTAATTTTTAGAGATAAAATGTGTTCAATACAGGACCAGGGCTCCTTGGAGATGATTGGTAGTGCAGAGGAGCAGCATGATCTTTATATTTTTAAAAATCCAATTGTTATAAAGTCTTCTTTTGATTCTGTTTTCTCTTGTAATAATGCTACTATTCAGAATAAGGCAAGTGTGTGGCATTTTAGGTTAGGACATCCTTCTCATTCTATTCTTAGACTAGTTTCAGCTGAAATCAATGATACTCATTGTATGGATAATAATGATGTAGTTTGTGAGTTCTGTCATTTTTCTAAGCATCACAGGTCTTCTTTTCCTGTTCGAATTACTATAACCACTTGTGCTTTTGATATTATTCATTGTGATTTATGGGGACCATATACTGTTGCTACTCATGCTGCAGAACAATATTTTTTAACAATAGTTGATGATTATACTAGGTGTACTTGGATTTTTTTGTTAAAACATAAGTCTGAAACTACTACAATCTTGTCTATTTTTCATCAAATGGTTTTGACACAATTTGGTTTAAGAATTAAAGTATTAAGATCTGATAATGGTAGTGAGTTTAATTTGTCTTGTTTTTATGCTAACAATGGTATTATTCACCAGACTAGTTGTGTGGATACCCCACAGCAGAATGGTGTTGTTGAAAGAAAACATCAACATATTCTTAATGTTGCCATAACTCTTAGGTTTCAATCTTCTTTGCCTCTTATTTTCTGGGGAGAGTGTGTTTTAACAGCTGTTTACTTAATAAATAGAATGCCAACTCCTTTGTTAAATAATAAGTCACCATATGATATGTTATATAATAAGAAAACTACTTATAATCACCTTAGAGTTTTTGGAAGTCTGTGTTTTGCCAGTACTCTATCCAGAAATATGACTAACTTTTATAAAAGAGCAAGAAAGTGTGTTATGGTTGGTTATGGGACTAGTACCAAAGGTTATAAACTATATGATTGTGAGACACATATTTTTTTTCTTAGCAGAGATGTAATTTTTTATGAGCATATATTTTCCCATTCTAAAGATATAAATGTTTATAGTCTATCTATTTTTTATAAAAATGAAATCCATAACACAAATGATAACAGTGGTATTAGTAATGTTGGTCAAAATGATAGTCACAGTAATGATAAAGGTAGAACTAGTGATGTTATTGTTAGTAATGATATAGATGCACAGGTACAAAGGAGAACAAAGAGGGCACATAAAACTCCAGCTTATTTGCAGGATTTTCATGTTCAAATGAACAATGTGGTAAGTGAACAATGTGGTAAGTCACAACAGTATACCTACATATCCTTTATCTTCTTGTTTATCTTATGATAATATTTCAAATAATTATAAGTCTTTTTGTCTTTCTATTTCTGCTAATATAAAACCTAAAACTTATAAGCAAGCTCAGACTAATCCTTTATGGTTAAAAGCTATGGAAAAAGAAATAGAAGCCTTAGAGGCTAATAAGACATGGGTTTTAACTGAGTTACCAAAAGGAAAACAGCCTATAGGGTGTAAGTGAGTTTATAAGATTAAACATAAATCTGATGGGACTATAGAAAGATACAAGGCTAGATTAGTTGCAAAAGGATATACTCAGTTAGAAGGAATAGACTATGATGCTACTTTTTCACCTGTAGCAAAAATGACTACTGTTTGGACTTTTTTGGCTATTGCAGCATCTAAAGGTTGGTTTTTGTCACAAGTTGATGTAAATAATGATTTTTTACATGGTGAATTAGATGAAGAGGTTTATATGATGGTTCCACCAGGTTTTCAGAAAAATGAATCACCATCTTTGGTTTGTAAATTACAGAAGTCCATATATGGTTTAAAACAGGCCTCAAGACAATGGTTTTCAAAATTAAATATGGCTTTGATATCTTTTGGTTTTGAACAGTCAGTAGCTGATCATTCCTTGTTTACCTATAATAAAAATGGAGATTTTTTTGTTTTACTTATTTATGTAGATGATATTCTGTTAGGAAGTGCTTCTTCTTGTTTGGTTGAACAGGTAAAGGCTCTTCTCAATACTAAGTTTCTGCTAAAAGACTTGGGTCCACTCAGGTATTTTCTTGGACTTGAGGTAGCTAGAAGTAGTGTAGGTATACATGTTTACCAAAGGAAATATGCTTTAGAATTATTAGAAGATACAGGACAGTTGGCTGTTAAGCCATCCTTGTTTCCCATGGACACAAAGATTAAATTTAATTCTCTTAATAAAAATCTACTAGATGATATTACTAACTATAGGAGGTTAATAGGAAGATTGTTATATCTAACCATAACAAGACCTGACATTAGTTATGTTGTACATGTTTTAAGTCAGTTTTTATCTGCTCCTAGTACTGAACATTATAATGTTGCAATTAGAATTCTGAAATATATTAAGAATTATCCATCACAAGGTATTTTCTTTTCTTCTACCTCAGAACTTACTTTGAAAGTTTTTAATGATTCTGATTGGGCTGTATGTTTAGATAGTAGAATGTCTGTGACTGGTTTTTGTATCTATTTAGGAGATTCTCTTATTTCATGGAAGTGTAAAAAACAGCAAACTGTATCTAGGAGTTCTGCAGAAGCAGAATATAGAGCTATGGCTACAACAAGTTGTGAAATTGTATGGTTAATAAGTTTACTTAAGGATTTTGGTGTTAATCATGATAAACCAGCCATTCTCTATACTGATAGCAAGTCTGCTTTAGCTTTAGCCAATAACCCAGTACATCATGAAAGAACTAAGCATATAGAGGTAGATTGTCATTTTTTATGGGAGAAAATTATACATAAAACCATTCATCCAATGCATGTTTATTCTCATAATAATCTAGCTGATCTGTTTACAAAGGCTCTTTGAGCTCCTCTTTTTAACAATTTATTACTCAAGATGGGTGTGCTTTCTTTGCACCATCCATCTTGAGGGAGGTATATTAACATTGTCTGATTTGTAGTCTTTTGTTATGTTTCAGGAACTCATGGACTTGATTGAAGTATTCAGTAAACTATAGGACAACTTATGTATATTGGACTAAATGTGTCACTTTATAGAATGTATAAGACAGATGTGTAATTAATGTAAACTTGGACTATATAAGGTTCCAGGGACTAATTTGTAAACATAGTTTTACTTTTCTTCAATTCATTCTCTCTCTGTAAACAAGACATTTTTATATCAATAACACATGATCATCAAGTTTCCTTGATGATCATAATACATACTGTTTATATAGCTTCTACAGATCCACCTTATATCTAAAAACACAAACACATTCCTAAAAATAAAAATATTCATATTTTATTAACCTAAATTCTCTTTCGTCTCACTCAATTCTACTCTATACTTTTTCACTCATGAAACCATAGTTTGAAGGTAATAAAAATAGTTTTAAATTGTGAATAGTGAAGTTGAAAATTGTGAGAATGTTAAATAATTACTTAGATTTAATAAAGTGATTCTCTCTAAATACAAGAAGAAATTTTGAAAGTTTGTTTGTTTGGTTAAAAAAGAAAGAAATTTAAAGATACTCCTGCCAATACTCTTACAATAATCAGAAGAGTAAATGTTTTTAAGTCAAATTCAGCATAAGTGTTTTGACACTAGTCTTGTGATGAAATATTTATCCAAGAATTCGTGGTAATATACGTATTTATGTTTTTTGCTTAATTGTTTTAATACCACGGCCCTCACGTTATCCATACTATCATCGAACACGGCTATAAATTGATCATTTCTGCTAAATGGGTTTTAAACCATTGATCAAAACCACAAACCCTCCAATTTTAGCCATTTGGAATAGCTCTACATCAAGCTATCGTTACTTCCCCACGAGAAAAAAATACGTTTAATGTACTGTACTACTAATATTTAACGATTTAGGTACTGAACTAACAGTTTTAACAATTGAGATAACAAACTACAAAATTTGTCACAATTGAGGACTTATAGTTAAACAAAATGATGAAATTGCACTCACATTCTCTTGTCTATCACATGGTGAGTGCATTTATACCAACATCTGTAAAAAATAGATCCCAAAATATGAGATATATTGACTGCAATTTCTTCAATTTATGTTGTTAGTCCCTTAATTGGACGAAATTTCATAGTTTGATAGTTCAATTGTTAAAATTAATAATTTAGTACATAAATTGTTAACTAATAATAATACAATACAATAAAAGTAATTTGTATCGAAACCCCCACCAACAATAGCTACATCATTTTCCTTTGGACCTCATATAAGGCTTGAATGACGGCATCATTCCATTATAACAATAGATATTTGTGGAAGTATAATTTTAAAGTGGTACTTAAAGCTAAAAATGGTGTGAATTACGGGTGACTTGTATTATGGGACTAAATTTTGACGCTAAAAATGGCAAATTTAAAGGTAGAAGTAAACTCCAGTTAAAAAAAGGGTAGACTATATATGTTGGACTACAAAATGTCAATATGTGTACATACATTACTAATTTGGATATATCAAACTTGTTGTGCTAGGTTTATAGCAAACCAAAAATAATAATGAGGTGGAGATAAATTCCAGAAAGGGTACGTAACACTTAGTCGATCAAGGACAAAGTATTCCCTCAATGGCTCTATTTAGTCATTTGATTGGATTGAGACCCATCAAAACTAGCTATAAATTGAAGTCCAGAAAAAAGTAGAGCACTGTTTGGGTAGTCAGATATTCTGATTCTAGTACTAGTACTTATTTGTTTCAGGCTTTTGTAAAGAACCAACGGATAATAGAAGGTGGAACTGACTTTTAACCATTGGGTCTTACTTTGAGGTTATTTTTCATGGATATCCATTATAACTTCTTTTGGGTAGTTGGATTTCTTTAAAAGTAGAGACCAAGAAACTAGCTATTTACCAAAATTTCCTTTCCCATATAATTTCTGTATAATCTTTGACCAATATCATATCCAGTTCTTGTCCTCCGTTTTATATTTGGAATCAGTTTTTCCCCAAAGTTCATTCTTCTAAGTATGCACTATGTTAAATAAATTGAAAGGGGAAACAAGATTTCATTTAGTGTACTGAATTAACCGTTGTTAACAATTTAGTTATCGGACTATCAAAATTAACAATTGATGTACTGAACTATCATAATATTTACAATTCAGGTACCGCCGTTAAATTAATTTGATTGAAGTTAGTTTCAATTTTCATTTTGTTCTTATTTTTTGTAACTTATATAAATCTAAGACTTAATTTTCTGAAATGTATCATTTTAGTATAAATTTAAAAATATATAATTATATAATATATATATATATACGTATATAATACACACACACATATATATGCTATATTAATGTATGTATAAAAATATATATAATATAATGTATGTATACATATTATTACAAATAATGTAAATTCTAGATGATGTCTGTGTATAAAAAGAAATTATAAATACTTAACAAATATATTCTATTTAAAAAAAATGAATACTTTTAAAAAAATAATAATAATTTTCTTGTCGTTTTTCATGAAAGTATTCAAATAGTGATGTGATCTCAAATCATTTCTGCTCGAATGTCATAAATCTAAAACTTACTATTTTCGTTTTAGAGTGTAAAAAAAAATTATAATTTTTTTATTTTAGAAAAAAAATCAAGTCAAAAATATGTTTTTTAAACTGAGATACTTAATATGTATGTATATGCATGTATTTTAGTAGAAACACTGTAAATTATAATGTTTCGAAAAGACATGATTAAATTTATACAAATTACAAATAATATGACTCAAATAAAAAGTGAAACTAACTTTCATCCAACTAAATTAACGGCAGTACCTGAATTGTGAATATTATGATAGTTCAGTACGTCAATTGTTAACTTTGATAGCCTGGTATTTAAATCGTTAAAAGCAGACAGTACAATACACTAAATATATTTTTTCCCCATTTAGTGCTTGTTTGGGTGCATATGCAAACTTATTCGGTTGCTAATGAACCGACATGTTCACGAACATGGCCGTTTTAGCCTTGTTAAAGACTCCACTTTTGTTTGTTCATTTATAGATGAACGGAGTCAGAACAAAAATATAGGCTCTTTTATACGAGCCAAACAAAAGAGTAAAAGTATTTTTTCTGAATATTCTATAATTTTTTTATTTTTTTGAGTTAATTATGTAAATTTAGGCTAAAAATTAAATAGTTTGAAAAAATGGTCTAAATCTTAATATAGTTTCAATAGTGGTACCGGCCCAAAATTAACTTTATTAAAAAAACTATTGATGAAAATTAAACAATTCATTTATACTCAATTCAAAAATAGTGACTTCAAACCAAACATGTTTATGAAGTTGAGTTACTATAGTAAAAACATCCCTAAAATTAAGGATAAATTAATAAAATATAATATTTTTTAAACTAAATTACAAAAAACATACCCTTACAACTTTTCATTATAAAAAACATATCAAACAAATTTAAATTTAAGGGGCAATTAACAAAAACATACCCTACCCCTATTATATTAACAAAAACATATCCTAATAATTTAAATTACCAAAAACATACCTATATATACTTATTATTTCTTAATATAATCTCTCTCTAACTTAACATATATCTCTCTCACCTAACATATCTCTATAATCTAACATCTCTCTCTAATCTAACATATCTCTCTCTAATCGCACCAATCTCTCTAACACACGATAATCGCACCTCTTTCTAACACGTGCTAATCACCCATCTCTCTCTAAAAATGATTAAAAACTCACAAAATATGCATATGCTAATTATAAAACGTCATACCCTAATTTTAAAACTTCATACCCTGATTTGAAAACTTCATACACTAATTTCAAAAACTTCATACCCTAATTTCAAAACTTCATACCCTAATTTCAAAACTTTATACCCTAATTTTAAAACTTCATACCCTAATTTCAAATCTTCATACCCTAATTTCAAAACTTCATACCCTAATTTCAAAATTTCATATCCTAATTTTAAATTTTCATATTCTACATATGAATTTCTCTCAATATTATACATGTGTATTCTTCTCTTTCAACTTGAAACCCACAATGTTTACAATAGTCTTAAAACTCAATAAATAGAAAACAATCTCACAAATTCCATATATTTTTCATATATTACGGGATATCAAATAGTGTAATATTTGTGTATTACGTATGTATATATCTGTATTTATATATATATGTATATCTATATAATATAAATGCTGTTCGGTAGTTAGTGATGAGTTTTCGTGATGGAGCAAGGAAGAGAGATAGAGTGGAGTATTAAAGAAAGATACATAGAAGAATGGAGGAAAAAGAGAGTAAGATCAGAGAGAGATAAAGAGAAAAATTGGTGAGAGAGAAGAATGAAGAGATATATAGAATAATTGGTGAGAAAAAAGAATGGAGGAGAGAGAGAGATAAAGAAAAGAATAAACAACGTTAAATTTAAATTTGTTTGGTATGTTTTTTATAATGAAAAGTTGTAAGTGTATGTTTTTTGAAATTTTATTTAAAAAGTAGTATGTTTTGTTAATTTATCCTAAATTTAATGCTTTTTTTTTTATCTCTCTCTCATCTTACTCTCTCTCTCCTCCATTTTTGTTTCTCACCAATTCTTCTATGTATCTCTTCATTGTTCTCTCTCATTAATTTTTCTCTTTATCTTTCTCTGATCTTACTTTCTCTCTTCTCCATTCTTCTATTTATCTTTCTTTAATATCCCACTATATCTCTCTCCATTCCTCCATCACGAAAACTCATCACTAACTACCGAACATCATCTAGATTATATAGATATTCATATACATATAAATACAGATATATACATACGTAATACACAAATATTACACTATTTGATACCCCGTAATATATGAAAAATATATGAAATTGGTGAGATTGTTTTCTATTTATTAAGTTGTAAGACTATTGTAAACATTGTGTGTTTCAAGTTGAAAGAAAAGAATCCATATGTACAATATTTGAGAGAAATTCATATGTAGTGTATGATATTTTGAAATTAGGGTATAAAGTTTTGAAATTAGGGTATGAAGTTTTGAAATTAGGGTATGAAGTTTTAAAATTAGGATATGAAGTTTTAAAATTGGAGTATGAAGTTTTTGAAATTAGGGTATGAAGTTTTTGAAATTAGGGTATGACGTTTTATAATTAACATATGCATATTTTGTGAGTTTTTAATATTTTTAGAGAGAGATGGGTGATTAGCACGTGTTAGAAAGATGTGCGATTATCGTGTGTTAGAGAGATATGTTAGGTTAGAGAGAGATGTTAGATTAGAGAGAGATGTTAGGTGAAAGAGATATATGTTAATTTAGAGAGGGGGATTAGATTAAGAAATGATAAGTATATATATATATATGTATGTTTTTGATAATTTAAATTGTTAGAGTATGTTTTTTGTAATATAATAGGGGTAGGGTATGTTTTTGTTAATTAAAAACATTTCTCACCATATATATCATTATTTAATTCATACATAGACTTTATACTCTCCTTATATTTGAGGAAAGTTTGGAATGAAAGTTAATATAAAGATAGTTAAGGTTAATTGATGCAACCTGATTTTTTGGTACAAATTCCTCATAATAAGGAAATAATGTGATTTACACACAAATAATGTGATTTACACACATTGATGCAATTGCTCTAACAATGCAATAAAATTTCATGATAATTAAATAACAAGTTTTAAAGTCGATCCGGAAATAAAGGCATCAAATCAAGTATATATGTGAAATTAGGTCGCAATAGTGGTGAACAAATTCCTATAACTGTACTTTATTTGCATAGAAATGAACTTAGATCAATTTATTAAACTGAAACCATAGATTTCCCTTTTACAAACCATGGATCTGAACATGCAAGAGTTAACTCCTATATTACATAAGGAAGAAGGGATTAATCCTCTTATACATCAATCGCATAAGTAAAATCAAAAGTGAAGAAGAAATCGAGAGAAATGCACCGGAATAGGGAGGTCAGACGAATTATGTGAGTGTAACCAGACTCTGTGTGACTCATGTTTAAAGAGCGACATTATTGAGATAAGCACGAAGTGAATTTTTTATGTGGGGATTTTTTAGGGATTTTGCCTCTCATAGTAAGCATGTATATGTATCATTTAGGAACATGTTTTGAATGTCTATTTGGAACACCTAACTGGTGAACCAATGATCATTTGGAATTCTTCTAGTCCGTCCGTAAGTGTTGATAAAGAACAATGGTGTTCCACATTGAGAAACAGCTGGTGTTCGGAAATTGCCAATTTGGCATCGTGAGGAGATGAAATTTTAAGTGAAACATAACATTATTCTAGTTGTGAGTAAGAAACGGATACCACCAATGCTCCATTCGATTACAATATCTGCAAAAATTGCAGTGGTTATAAGAATCACAACTCAAGAGGTTGGTCATTCTCTCTACAGACGATGATTTTACAAAGGCTATATTTTAAGCTGATACAAAGGTACTAGCATAGTTTAGAAGGTGATTAGCACTAAAGCTTACGTTCAGCTATCTGAGCTTTCCGAGTACGATGGTGATTAACACCGTCTTTCAAACTCTGACGAGTAAAACTGGGTTTTTCATGAAATGTTTTGGAGAAAAAAAGGAAAAAGCAAAAAAAGAAAAAACTATTTAATATAGTTGATTAAGAAAAACTCTTTTTCTCAACTTATTTATACTCCCTACCATCCCCAAACCCCTTGCTAAAAAGAAACCTTACCCTCCCTACACCTCTGGCAAACCATCTCCAGCGACCGGAAAATTCACCAGAAAACACAACAAAAACACGCCCTTCCAAGCCATCGCTGTCGCAGAGGCATTTACCAACAGTTTTTCCGTGTGCAATTTCACAAATGTAGTTTTCATATCTTCTGCACTATTTTGTCAACTCTTGACTTGCTATAAAATAAAAGTGTCAAAAAAGAAGGAAAAAGTCACAAGTTAATACAATATACAATCATATTAACATGATAGATAAGTATCGTAGGCACCAAATGCAGAAAAAGAATGAGGGGAAAAAATAAAGAAGTTAGCCCATGAACAAGAGTAAGCATATGTGTGTGTGTGCGTGCATGCGTGCGGACATATTTATTGAACTGGCCTCGGAAAATGCATGAGCAGTTATCAAAAATACAACTCTGGACCATCCGGACTATAAATACTCACGAAATCAACTGATTGCAAGATCAACAATGAAATTAATGTTCCATAAAAATGGGTACCCAATAACCATGGATGCCAATAAATGTACCCATATAGTATAAAAGCTTGACTATGGGCAGAACGGGGAAAAAAATAGCTTCCGAGTACCCGCCAAGTTAGGATATGGCACCTCTTCCTATTGAATGAGCGGAGATGAGTTAGCTTAGCAAGTGTAGCTGATTTAAAATTAGGAATTAATTTTCATTATTTATTTTTCTCTTAGTTTTTTCTGCATTACCCTCTTTTGCACCACGAAAACAATACAAAATAAGCCAATCTGATAGCATGAAAGAGCTTTTAAAGATGATTCCTGATAATTTCAAAGCAATTACCCCAAGTAATGACAATAGCAATAATGAAATTATCAAGATTTACGAGCATAAGCCACCAAATTAATGAAATCATACTAGCAAAAGTCCTCACATGTCCACTTAAACAGTTGAATCCTGGTGTACATAGAACAATCTTCAGAAAATATAATCAGATAAACAAAAACAATCTTCAGAAAATATAATCAGAAACTCACCTTTCCCAGGTACTGAAAGTCGTGTGATATTAAGTCCATCCAAAGTAGTGAGCGTCTTCCAGAGTCTCATCATCCTGAAACAAGAAGAACCAATATAGAAGCTTTCGCCATAAAAAATGTAGCCGGCGAGGTAATAAATTCACATCACATGTTAATTTCTGAAATAATTTATTGTGATGAACTAGAATTTAACGTGTATGTGATAAATAAGGTACACAAATGAAGTGGTTTAGGTACATATCAGCAGGGGCGAAGCCAGGAATACTATATGTGGGTGCCAAAATTTAGAATATAAAAATGAGAGGTGTTAAATCATCGTTTTAACGTATTTTAGTAAAAATACATGGTCCAAAATTGAAAAACTCATAATTTTCGGAATTATTGGGGGTGCCGTCGCCACCGATGGTCTTTACTTAGCTTCGTCTCTGCATATCACTAACCTCCTTACCACTCACTATAAGAAAAAGATCATTTACTTACATAAAAGAGTAACAAACGTATTTATGTTGGTAAATTGCATCAGTATAGCAACATAATTAAGAATTGGAAATTGGTAACAAAATTACAACATTTCAGCAACATTTATTTAGTAAAAATATTTTAGATCAAAATCCGAAAGATGCAACTAGTGATGCCGAATAAGAGAGGGACGAGAATGTTTAGGAGATATTCTGGATATTATGTTGTTGGTGAACAATGTAACTAAAAGTGCCTCGTATGTATGTATTCGGTGATGATTAACCGACTATTTGAACTATTATTGTGCTAGTTTAGTTGAATGTGTGTCTATTAATATTTTCTTTGAAATACTGTTTTTTTACTAATTAAATTATAGTAAAATCAACTATAAGATCATATTTAGCAACATAGTAGCATCACAAAAAAGAAAATAGAAAATAGAACCGAAAACATATATATAATTTATAGCAACATCATAGCAACACTAAACTTTATGATGCAAATGTGTCATTTTTGAAGGTCAAAACTTAAGAATTTACCGACAACAATTTATGATGATATTTTGTTGCTATTTAATTGTTTTGTTAGTATTTATGTTTCTAAATTTAGTGACAAGCACTTACCAAGATAAATTCTTATGTTGCTATATTGTCACTAAATCAATTTTAGCAACATAAATTCTTATTCAGCATCATAATTTTTTGTTAGTAATCAAACTTTTTCTTGTAGTGTAATACAATTAGATTACTTTTAATTGCCTTCAAAAGGAAGACTATGATCTTTTCAAAAATTTGATTAAAAATCACTAGTAGAAGGATCCCTTAAAAAGAAAACGTATTTTGGCGTTGCCCGTAAAAAGAGAGTGCAAAATTGGCAATGTAATACCACCTAAATGTTTGGTACTAAGGCATTCTTTTTCCATCTTAAACTTCATTATAACCAAACAATGGTTTCATCAAGCAAATATAATTTCCATTTAATATTCTATTTTGGTTCAAATCTGAAATTTATGCTTCACCACTATATATATAAACATGGTTATTTAATTACCCTTAAACTCTATAGAATGTCGCTTTAGCGTGTGACATATCTTAGCATATGCACTTAAATTACAGGAAGTTATGTGAATTTTTACAAATAAGCAATTAACAGCATTTACTGATATGATACTTTTTTTTTTTCTTACTATTTGATGGAAAAAGCAGGATAAAAAACACCCAGATGACAACATCCTAAAAAAAAAAAACATCTTGATGACAAGTTTAGTAGATAAAGAACCTATGGATACACTGTCTATAATTTCCATGGACTTGGTGTCCAAGGAGATAATCCAGGAGGAGTTTTTGATTAGATTGCCTTTAAAGACGCTATTGAGGTCAAAATGTGTTTCCAAGGATTGGAATTCCTTCATTTCTGATGACTATTTCCGCAAACGCTACCATTCTCGACAACAAAGTATGGGCAACACTGCTCACGGGTTTATTTGTAGTAATTTAGTTGACCAAAATGTGTTAAAACATGGTTTTTGTGTGGCGGATATGTTTTTGTATGCCTCGAGAATTTATGCCGGGAAGGAAGAACTAAAATCCTTCACCATTTGAACACATTTGGTTATGTAATAGCTGCTTCAAAAGGTCTTCTCTTGGTTGGCCACAGTCTTGAGAATCTTTGCGTATATGATTTAGTCTAAAAAAAGCATGTTCAAATTCCGAAAAATAATCTTGATGGTGGGGAATGCGTGTCGTCAGGATTTAAATGCTAAGAGAGGACTAATGTTGACAATGACCACCTTTCCTACAAGGTAGTTTGTGTAGATAATCCAGGTGAAGACAGGTACCAAAGGAGGTCTAGTTATAATGTAGAGATTTATTCATCCGAAACTCGGACATGGCAAAAGTCGATCATAAGATCCAAAATACCTTTCCAAATTTGATCTCATCATATAGCAAAGGTGATTCGAGGAATATTTCACTGGCATGAATGCTTATCCAATTCCTTCATTGCATATGATTCCGAGGATCCAAAGGGCCGTGTAGTATGTATTAAAACTTCCGAGGATTGATAATATAGGAGTACTTCATAGGGAAGAATCGAGACAGCTAGAAGGATTAAAAGATAGGTCTCTCCAGTTTTTTAGCAGGGACGATGACTTGGTACTCAAGGTGTGGATTATGAAGAGTACAAGTGAAAGAAGCTACATGGATACGGATATAGTTGATTCCAGCAGGTGGGGATTGGCTTACAGTGTAAGTATTTGGGATATTGGGATCGGTCCTACAGGCATTGATGATTTATTCGAGAGATCGTCATATGTCATTGGCGCCGATCCCCTTGATTGTCATGTTATTTACCTGCGTGTCGGGACAAAGTTACACGCATACAATTACCACAAAAGAAAATTTTTATTCACTTGCTCCCAGAAAATCAAGTTGAAAACAGATCTGTTTATTCACTTTGAGTGGCCCACATGGCCATGTCTTTAGCAAGCAAACCTTGTAGAAGAAAGAGGACTAGAGAAGGCCTTTCCGATGCTGTTTTCTCAGTGTACAATAACCGTCTACTTATATTGAGTGATAGGCCCCTAGTTTGCATTTTTGGTAATGAACGCCGAGATATTATTTGATTTTTTTATGGGTTTTTTTTCTGTCGCGAAAGGGTCTATTTTTTCCAGTTTGTTTTCATTTTTCTGGTGTGCTCCTCCAGGGGTTCTCATTTTTTAATGAAATATTGCTTATCAAAAAAAAAAAAAACATTGAAACATGTGTGTAAATTTAGTTATTCTGTTTATTGTCACTTTTATTTTGGGTTGTTAGTTTTGTCGAAACCCATGGATAGTTTTCAATTTTTTCATAACAATGTTCTCAGCTTAACTTGACATTTAAAGTTCTATATGCGCATCATGTTTCGACATCCAGCATAGGTGCCCAAATGGCTGATATACATTTCTAAAAGAACGAGCTCACTCTTGGGTAACAACTCGTTACGTGTTAGTATAAGTGTTTAACCAAAAACTGATATCCTAGACTGGACCATGAATTTAGTTAGTATCATCATTGCAGAAATTTTCAGGTGTAGATGCTTTCAACCATCCGATTTTTGACAAAATGATCCAACAGAGTTTAAAAAAACAAATCTCACGGCTAACACTAGTCTTAAAAGAAACTTGTTTTTCTGTTACCTAAGTGATGATTACTGATATAAGAGAATACGAAGTTGGTAACTTTCAAACAAAATAAAACAACAGGACTACGGTTTCCATGCATCAATATCGGAAATGGAAATTATCTGGGTTTTATTTCTAAATTAAACATACTGAGGTTCAACAACTAATTAACTATAAAGCTCGGTATGTTTCATAATAAAAGTTTTACACGGAGGGAATATTTTCATAATAAAATTTTATACAAACTCAAACTATTTTTTTTCCTAAGTGATGAGTACTGATATAAGAGAATACGAAGTTGGTAACTTTCAAACAAAATAAAACAACAGGACTACGGTTTGCATGCATCAATATCGGAAATGGAAATTATCTGGGTTTTATTTCTAAATTAAACATAAGGAGGTTCAACAACTAATTAACTATAAAGCTCACCATGTTTCATAATAAAAGTTTTACATGAAGGGAATATTTTTATGAGAAGTTTTACATTAAAAACTTTTGTTTGCCTTTCATTTTCGGACGTTTGGTGCATAAAAAGTTTTTCATCTAAAATTTTATACAAACTCAACTATTTTTTTTACTATTTTTTTTTTAACAAATAAATCATTGTTTGGTAAAAAAACTCAACATGTATAGAAACTTCAGTTAAATACATATTTTCTTTCATATACGCCACTTGTAATAACTTATAAAATTTCAACCTATAAATTCATAGAATTAGAAGTATAAAAAATATTATAAATTATTTTCAATATAATAGATATATACATAAAATAATAGATTTTTCGAATTTTCTTGGATTTTTTAGATTTTTCGGAATTTTCTTTATTTTATTTTTCATTTTTTGTTATTTTTTAGAATTTCTCATATTTTTTCCAAATTTTTTTAAAGATTTATTAGATGTAATTGTACTTATTAAATAGTTTTGAAAGATCATACATATAATTAATAATAGTTACAATACTAGTATTAAAAAGAAAATAGATAGAGGTTCCGTAATCCATTTACAACTTTATTTACGGGGTAATCGTTTCCCTCAATTTTACTGGATATGTGGGAATACTTTTTCCAAAAAAATGTTTAACAATAAATGTTTGTTTACACCCATTTTACACCAAAACAAATAGAGCCTAAGCCGCGTCTTATTTACAACAGAAAGGTTTACAAACACTGTAAATCGACATTTATAAATACACACTACAATGGCCTCTTTATCAAGATATGAACAAAAATAATAAGAAATGAGAAGCGACTAATGAGACAGAATTCTCATGTTTGTGCGTTTGTTTTATAAAAGAATCTTTAAGAAGCACTGTTCGAACTAAGAATGATGGATGAAGAAGAGCAAAAGCAACCCAATAACAAGTGTGAGAGTGAAGGGATTTAAGTGGGGCGAAGCACTTGATGGTGGCGGCGAGGTGGCATTTGTAGAACCCTTTGTGCCTTCCGGTTCGAAAGATGTAGGAGGGGTAGCCAAAGTAGGGTTGCTCGGGCTAACTGGTAAAGTGCTGGAAGTTTTAGAATCATTACCTGGAATAAGACGATATATAATTAGTTTGGGCTTGAAATTAAAATAGTGTTCTGGAATAAATGCACGGCAATTTACTCACAGTCGGATGTTTCCCAACCAAGAACCATCTTTTCGCGATCAAAAACTATGTTATAGCCCGTCATGAAGTTCTCTGCATAAGAATTTTAAGGCACATGAAAAACTTGCAATTTAAGCACAAATATGCTTTCAGAACAGAAAAACTGTCAAATGTAACCATACTTACGTCCAATGATATTTATATTCCCACTTTTTACTATAGCCAGGCAATAAAAGTTTGATCCATCCTGAGAAACAGATAAAGTTATCAGCAAAGCTAAGGGCAGCGAAAGAGTTTAGAATTCAAACAGATTTTCCAGAAGAAGATCGTATAAATTACCTCATCACCAACCATGATTATGGGATCAGTAACATTATAATCCTTGCCTCCTTTCATAGTAAAAATCAATAGTGGTAACTCGAAGCTCTGTTGTTTGACACTGCATGTGAGAATAAAAAAATCAGCTTCTTCATGTTCTCCGAAATCAATGCTTTCAAATGCAGTGATTTTTAACTCACTAAATGTGATTACCCTAAATCATAGCAATACTCAAAAGGAATTCGAGAATCAGATAAATGCCTCTTCTCTTGGACTTGCGAATTGAACTGCAGGATCATCAAGTCGGTTAGACTAAAAAGATAAAGATTTTTTTAAAGAAACAAGTGTTTGGTACAATATTTACTTACGCTTTCAGCAATTATAGTGTAAGCAGGATCATTTAAATATGTGAATGAGGTACCAGTGTCAAAGATTGCATTGAAACTAGCCTCGCTGGCATTATCTCCCACTTTGATTTGTGTAACGGTAATGTTATAAGTTGGACTGTCAAGAGTATATAGCAGAAGATTAGCACGAGATATGACTTTGACGAAAAGAGGGTACAACTAAAATAAAAAATACTCTTGACGTACTGCCGTAGCCGAATGTTGAATGGTGTTTCTCCTTGCCCTGAGGTGCCTTTATCTCCAAAACTAATTCTTCCTCTTCCATCATCTCCAAAACACATGGAAAAGGAATTTGCCGAAAAACCCTTGCTTGCTAAAAGGCTAGGTACAGATATATTGTCCATGCCTAGTCCAAACAGACCATTTGGAGCAGCACCATCTAGAAATGAACCTGTTTGAACCATGCCACATCTGCAACAAGAGGGATTTCTTTTTAGAAAAAGAAGAAGATTAAAAAGGCTAGCAAAATCAAACTTTCATTTCTGGACAATAGCAGCACATAGAAATATTACCCAAATGCAATCCGTGCATCAACAGCATTTCTTTTCTTATCATTTGAGATCAAATGCAAATTATCTTCTACCAAGAGACCCGCAGATGACGTATTGTTAGAAAGGTATTCAATTTTGTACGCACACGTATTCTGCTCCAAGCATTGGTTCTGTCTTCCGCAGAAGCTACTATTGCAGGAAACCACATCACTTGTTGACGATGCGTTTGGGCTATATATGTTGAAGTCAACCTTTTCCAACCAAAAAGGTGGGTTTTTTTAAAAATAAAGTCAGCATATAATCAATCATGGAGTAAAGCGCTCAAGTATTGTGACAAAATCAAACTAACAAAAAGCCTGAATAAAAGTCACATCTATGGTAACTTCATGGTAAATCTATGGCATAGTCCAATTAAAACTCGAACACAAAATTTAAAGCTCAAAACACTTACTTCTCCAGATTTTGATTTGAAGCCATGCACACAACTGACGCAATCACACGGTAACCAAAACAAGTCACTTCCCGTATCAAGAGCTACAAGGTATGATAACGCCGGTGACCCCACGGAAACATTGGCATAATGTAAACTGGAAAGGCCATGAACACTATAATTATGAATTATAATAGTAACAAGAAAGACAATCAGCAACCAAGTAAATTGTTGCAAATAAGTTCATATTCCCAAAGATGCAATTCAGAAGTCTTAATTGTCTGAGTAACTAAAACTTATCTCTTAATCCTAATTTAAGAAATTTGTGTGCATGGAAAGTATCAACTAAAAAGAGGAAGGAAAGGAAAAGCAATTACAAATTTACGATCTCATCCTTGTTCAGTATGAATATGTCAATTGTCAAGGATAAAATAGAATAGTGATTTTTGTTTCAAAAACATTAGGTTTGAAAAACCACATCAACCAGGTTAGCATGTTGACTTCCCAAACTGACAGGAAAAACTTTCTGACTTGGTTTAATACTCTACAGTTTTAGGTAAATTTCCAACAAAAATTATTACAAATTCACACCTTAGAAAAAGACTCAGGACATCATAACAATTCTGATTCACAGGTTTCATTCTAAAACTGAGGATGGTAACAAAGAAAACACACCCAAAACTGAAATCACAAGTTACTTATCTATTCCTCATATGAGAAAAGTGTTCCATAACTGACTTGCTATCCCTTTTTTTCCAAACGGTAAAAGGGAACAAATACTTAAAATCGTTTCTCAATCCCATCTGTATACTCAAAATTCTAAACTTAAGTAGTTATATCAGTTACTCTTTACAGATAGATATAGATAAACAGGTATTGTCAGAGACAGATAAACAAAGTCAAACTAGAAGTACTCCTTTGTAACAATTTTCCTTTCTATCTTTCATGTGTCAGCAAAATGGAAAACAACCCTATGCATATACATGTTTGGACAAGAACTTAAAAACTGAAGATACCAATATAACGTCCTTTTCACAAACAAAATTCCAATCAAAACTAAAATCGTTTCACCATTTACATGCACTTGGTTTTACCAAATTCAACAGGATAAAAACTCTGGAATTGGTTCCTTGCAGCTGCTAAGCTCATGCTTTTTGCCTTTTTGTTTAACAACTCACTGAATTTGATTTAACTCTTTCAAACCCGGCCTTATTTATAATTCTGGCACTAAAGCCTTAACAAGACATATTTTTCTGTCCCTTAAAAACTCAGCTTATTCCCATACAAGATTTTCGTTTTGAAAATTATCAGAACTAAAAAAACCAAACCCCCTATAAACCAATTTCACACATAGTCTACCGAACACTAAAAACTTACCTACAGAAATCTGAAACCTCTCCTTATAATTTCGTAAACGGTTAAACCTTACTCGGTCTTATAAAAAAAACTAAAAAAAAGAGAGCAAAAGTAGAATAAATAGCAAGAGAGCAAAATATTGGATTATAGTAATGGTACCACACAAAATTAGTACTTTTGAGATTAAATAGTAAAGTTTATACCAACTGCTTAATTTTATAGTAAAGTTTATAAATTGTGCAAACTTAGTTTTTTAATTGTTAAAAATCTGTTCTTTGGTCTATAAGAATGATAGTTTTCCCTTCTTTAAAACCTCTCCTAATCATTTCGAACATTCTCACCAAATCTTTGACTTTTAAAAAGGTAAATTACAAACTCAAGTACAAAGTTCGGATAAAGAGCGAGCAAGCCATACAATCCAACAGAGCTAAACCGGTAATTAGGAAAAAGAGCAAACAAGCCATAAAAATTAAATATAAAAGGCATACAATCCGAGGGCGCTAAGGCGATAAGTATCGTTCCTGTTCAAGCAAGTCAAAGGAACCTAAAATCTGAGAGAGCTACCGCCAGTGATTATAAACTCTACTAAAAATACTGAAAGTTCTCACCCGAAACCCCAAAATCACAAACAACAAAATAAAAACTCATGATAAAAATTGTACAAAATTTAAAAAGGCCATACAATCCGTGAGTGCTAAGGTGATAAATTTCGTTCCCGTTCAAGCGAGAACAAAACCCAACTATAGCAGAACTATTATTTTTCTTTATCAAAATCCGAGAGAGCTATCTGCCAAAAATTATAAACTCTACTAAAAATACTGAAAATTCTCACCCGAAAACCCAAAATCACAAACAACAAAACAAAACTAAAACATATGATAAAAATAAAAGGGCATACAATCCGAGAGAGCTATCCGCCAATGATTATAAACTTTACTAAAGATACTTAAAGTTCTCACCCGAATCTAAAACATATGATAAAAATAAAAGAGCATACAGTCTGAGAGAGCTATCCGCCAATGAATATAAAGTCTACAAAAAAAAACCGAAATCTCACCCAAAAACCCAAAATCACAAAGATAAAAACAAAACAAAAAAATAGGACAAAAAGAAACATACAATCCAAGGGAGCTAAGGCGATAAGTATTGTTCCCGTTCAAGAAAGTCAAAGGAACGGTACGATCGTCCGTCCCAGCAAGCTTCCTGCCACGTACAACCGTGTCTCGGTGTGCCATAGCGGCATAGTAACCCGTACTTCCCTTCTCGGGTAACCCATCAAGGTCCAAAATACCCTTCACCGGGTCGGAATACCTGTGGTGTATCTCGTAACCGAATTTACCCGACCCGTTACACCTCCCGTAGCTACTAATAAACAGAATTAACAAAAAAGTTAAATGAAACGGATTCATGGTAAGTTCTTATAACGGACTAATTTCTTTCAGCCTATGACTATATAATATATATATATATACACATATATGTATATAAGTGTGTGTGTGTGTAAATATGTACAGGAAGTCAAGTCAAAATGGTTTTAGAGAGAGAGAGATGAAAAGTTTGACGCGTTCGTACCTGAGAGGTGTGGAAGTTGGGTGAAGGTTGAGAGAGAGAGAGAGAGAGAGAGAGAGAGAGGTCGTCGTCCACGGGGGTAAAAGTGTTACTTCTGTGATTTATTTAAAGAAAACTACACTTTGGCCAAATAGTTTTGAAACTATCTTCTTCTTTAGTAAAGCTAAATATATTTGATAATTATTCCTAAAAACATACTTTCTCCCTGTTTTGAATATTTAACTAAACTATCCAAACGAAAAAATTTAATTTTTTTTTAAATAATTTAAATATTCAGCTATAAGATAGAATTTTTCAAAAATTTAGTTACATATTCAAACCCGGTTAAAGTGGCGCGTGTTTTCGTACATGACATATAAATTGATACGTATGGAGTACAAAACTACGTGTAATTTTTACCGACAAATATATCATATCTAACTTGTTGAAATCGAATTTTTTAAATGGTAGTCACCTAGTTCAAATGTTAAACTATATGAACAATTTTAAAAATTAATATTTTAACAATTTAAACACGAGTTATTTGGCGGTCAAAGTTGCACATATATATATAGAGCCAATATTTTGGGACGGAGGGAGTACGATTATGGACACTTAATCTCTCGAGTGTACGTTTAGGTTTGACCTCAATGGAGAGAAAAAATGGAGCATCTAACAACGCAACTTCACAGACCAATAAATTCGAGATCACCCATTTTTTTTATTTGGTTATCATTTTAGATTTTAGGGGTGTATAAAAAACAAACTAAATTGATCAAACATAACAAGTTAAATTGATGAAATTTTGAAAAAATCGATTATATATTGGCTATTTGGTTCGATTTAGAAATTCAAAAACTGATATAACCGGTTTGGTTTACGGTTGTAGTGTTTCCGAAATGGAACCAAACCATTTACTACTATACACATCATTTATTTATATATAAAAATAAACGTATATTCATTTTCTACATTATAAATTTATGTATTTATATTTTACAAACTATCTTTCATAATTTCTGCCAAAGGTGAAATTGAGTTTTTCTCTTACGAGAAATAGTTATATCTAGTGCAAGTTTTATACTAACTATTTTATTTTTCTTCAAAGTTAAAACTGATCGAACCAAACCAAACCTATAACTTTCAATTGTATTTTTTTTTTTGTTAAAAAAACGTAAACTAACCGTGGACACCCCCTATTAAATTATATCTAGAAACATAAGTGAATATGTTTGTTTGTGAATGCATATCAGCCCATTATACCCCTAACTAAGACGAGAAAAAGAAGTCTGATTTTCATTGTTTAAGATGGCTTTTCTATGATTCTATCCATGAAAGAGAATAGTTATGTCAATTTTGTAAACATGATGAATAATCTTGTTTTGATCAAAAAGGTTGGAAACCAAATAAAACATAAGTTCAACTTTGGGTACTATGTTTGGTACTGGACTTATACGAAAGAAGTTTCGGTTAAATAGGACTTACCGCTTTATTACGAATGTGTAATTTTGATCGGTTTATAATTTGTATCAAAATTGTCGAAATGAATTTTTTAAAATGTAATTATAAAATTTAACATTTGAACTGTATGATCAACTTTTAAAAAATTTAATTCTAACAATTTTGATACAAATTCTTGTCCGGTCAAAATTTCACGTAGTTTCGTAATGAGACAATTAAATATAAATACATTAAATATATTGGATGTGTTTCACGTGTCTTGGTGTGACGTATCTGAACCGTATGTCGTGGGTTCCGTTTTTCTTTCGTGTTTACCAAGTATTTATTTAAACTGGAATGCTGGCCCTTAGATAAACTTTCAGCTATTATTTCAAAGTAACGTAGGTAATGTTCTTATTTATGGATGCTTTTTTTAGCATCATTTTTTTTTCCTGTGTAGTTGAAAGTTTCAAATAATAAGCTGAGGTCAATTTTGGACGGTCCTGCTTACCTACCTCAATGGAGATTGGAGTCAGTCATGGACTAAATCGTATGTAACTTAGGTTACTGAAGCGAAATTTTAAAACGTTATTTGTTCATTAATTTTATAATCAATCTTAACAAAAACTACAGATAAGTAAGTACACATAAAATTTAACATCGCTTTATAGTCGCTTCGACTTTTCTAAGGTGTTACTGGCGACAAAATTTTCTTGCTGGCCGCTTTGGTTACTCTTCATTTTCGTCCATCGTCTAACTTGTATCAACACAAGCACAAGCTAAAAATTATCTCTCAGTATATTTTGGAACACACACATTATCATTCGAAACCAATTTTATTTACTTAATTTGGTCCTTAATAATATATTTAGAGAATTTAGAGGGAAAGTATGATGAGCATGTCTACCATTTCGAGACAAATTTCGTATTTTCTCCAACGAATTGATCTCGTAAACATTATTTCTTATAGTATGTGTTTCCTAAGAGGAAACTCGGAGTTTCTCAAAAGATTGAGACAATAGACAAACGACCCATCAGTTTATATTTTACCAATAAAAACTCTAAGTGCATGTGTGTATAATAACAAAGGTGTTTTAAAATTATTCATGTCTTTTTGTTGTTTTATTAATTAAAGCATAACAACAAAGGTGTTTAAGTAGTTTTAGCATTTTATGGCCCTTGCTTTTGCAACTCAAGTGTATGTGGGTATCTTGAACCATACTTGTATTAGTTTTGGGATTATTTCAAGGTTTTACTGGGCTTTTAATCGAATTAATAGGAGTCAGTTTCTGTGCCCAAAAAAGAACCAAAAAAACCAACCACGTGTTCGCAAGAGTCCGCTACTTATACGTAATACGTGTTTGTATATGAATGCATTAGAATTTAGAAGTAAACCAACTGCATTACGTAATAAGAAATGGAGGTGGACAACAAATTAATCATGTAAATTTATTAAACATTTTGGTTTATCATAACACATTAACACCACAATAAATGGGGAAATAATCCAGACACGGACCTCTTATTGAGGAAAGTAAGTTCTGACTAACCAACTTAATTATCCCTATTGATTGCCCTATTTTATTGACTATTTACAAAAGGAGCCGAAGTTTCAAATACTTTATACGAGCCTGAAGACATGATTTACACTAATATATGGTGTTTAGTATATTTACATAGAAAAAAAAAACGATCCTTTGTACGAAAATACTCATTCTGCGGACAAAAAAAAGATCCTGCCATTCAATGATCGGCTCAAAACGGAGAGGCGGATGCTGTGTTAAATTTGTTGGACAAATTAGTCTGAGCAAAGGGTGAAAAACCTTCCATTTGATGGATAAATTGAATATCATGGACTACGGGATTACCGGTTCTCCTTGGAGGAGAGCCCGGATAATATGATGGCGAGCCCCCGTAACATGCAAAATCTTGCTCGTCTGTGTTCTGCCAAAAATAATACTACATTATCAAAAGTGTAATAAGTATGTTTCCGTATGTCCAAGTAGAGTTGTGATAAATGGGGCTGCAAATAAACCTTTTCTGCAATCATGTTGAGAACTCTGTTTCTTTCATCGGCATTTGGTTGTCTGCAAATATAAAAGGAATAATAAATACATATTTACAGATCATTTAAAAATATACTCTATCCGTCTCATTTTATAAGTCATATGCGAAATCACGTGCAATTTTTACCGGATTTGAACATGTAATTAAATTGCTGAAATAAATTTTTTTAAAATTTTTCTACATAGTTCAAATGATAAACTATATGATAGAATTTAAAAAAAAAATTATTTCGACAATTTGGATAAAAGTTATTTGTCGATCAAAATTGCGTGTGATTTCGTATAAGACTTGTAACGTGAGACGAATGAAGTATTTCTCTATGGAGTTGTAAATAGAATGTTGTAAATAGAGAATGTTGTAAATGAAGTATTACAACATTCGTATAAGAATTTTGTGCGTGATCAAAATAGAATGTTGTAAATAGAGAATGTCGATCAAAACACTCAATTTCACTGATTAAGGCCGTAGGAACTTTTGCAAATGAAAGGTTGTAAACAGAGAATGTTGCATAATATTATCTGGGAAGTCTTGCCACTACTAAATTATTTTATCCCAAATGCCCCATGCTATAAAATGTGAAATTTGGTTGATCATATTTTTACTCAACTACTCAAGTAGAAGCCATACCATCTTTGTAAACAACTGTGAATACCGGGTAGATCATGTATACAATGACACAAGTTCGTACGTATTCATATAATATTTTACCTTATTATAAATGCGTTTCTACAATTATACAATGTATAGATTGAAAAACGAAAAGCGAGACCATATAAGATCATGAACGATTTTAAGTGATGATGAGAAAGTCTCCTACCTGTGTTTGCCACACTTGAGAGGCTTAAGAACCTCGGGCACAACAGACCCAATACGACGAGGTTTCGGACAGAGAGGCTGATCGAACATTTTTGTGCCTTTACTAGCGTTGTAATTCATTTATGTTCTTACATAGAGGATATGTAAACTTGACAGGTTACGAGTGATATTACTTTTGGAGAGCTATTTTATATCCATTGTCAACAATCACTAGGTGAAAAATGAAAAGCAACTTGCAAATTTGCTCTCCCACCACAAAAGAGAGAGAATTACTCATTAGTAGAGCTCCATTGGAGTAGAGATGTTGTTGAATGGCTTAGCACAAGTTTAGGATGTAATGTTTTGACTTTTTCTCATTAAACTCATTCAAAATGCAACTTTTTTTTGTCCTGGTATATTTCATCTTGTTCCACCATAAAATAAGTTCCCGAATAAAACTTACACAACTAGTGTGCTTAAAAGAAAAAACAATTTGGCTGCAACCCGCTAGGCAGCGTCAAGCGGATCCATTTTTGCTGCCTTCGTATTTTCAGGGCAGACTGTCTTAACGAATCTCAACTATCCATGTAAAAAATAACTATTTTCTGAATGTTATATATATTTGATTGATGCCTCAAAAATTGGATGTAAATGTTAAAAAAATTACCTTTTTTCTTCTGCACACAGAAAAAACAGGAAAATATTAATTGGATGCAGATGTTACGGTTTATGATAACGGATTCACAATTACCAAAATACATATGCTAAAATATAAAATAAATGATAATTGGACTCACGTAAATCTTATTACCCCATCAGAAATATTATATACATACCAATTTATATGGTATTGATTAGTGAGTACTACTCTCGTGAGCAATTTTTCCATTTTCATTTGGTATCAAAATTAAAGGCATTGATGGTATACATTTTATTAAGATAGCCTGTCCTAGAAAAACTAAAACAGCAAAAATGTATCCGCCTCAAGCTGCCTCCTATCTATATGAAAATCAATCGTCTTCATACACGTCGGGACATAATATACTAATAAAAGGGAGTAACTTTTATGCAGACCTGCCATATCATATCATTTTTCTTATGTGGTGAGGCAAATAAATAATAAACTGACATTTGTACAATGCTAATACAGATGGCCATAAAATTAAAAATGAAACGGCAGATTAAACCGCTATTTATAATTAATTTCCCACGTTTTACCTCTCTCCTCTCCCAATATCAGAACATTTCTCTTATTCAAACTCCTGTCACTACTTATCTACACCAACCATGATAGTTATTATAATGGACGAAGGTGAGTAAAAATAAAATCATATCACACAGCCTAATTAATGTTGATTATCATCTAATTATTTAATATTTTTGCTCTTTATTTATCTTTTTTATCTTTAAAGTTTTTAAAAGTAACTTGTAACTGGAAATCAGTGATGTTTTTCTTTTACAGTTCTTGCAATTCCATATAAGCTATTACAAATATTAAATTGAAAAAATCAAATACAATTGAGGTTTAATTGTGTTTGAACTTCTTAATTTTTATAGGGTTTTTTTTTCTGTTGAAATTATATGGTGGGATAATTCGAATTAGTTTTTTTTGTGATTGGAATTCTTAATATTAATAGGGGAGTTTCTGTTGAAATTTTATCGAAAGTTACTTCAAATTAGCTTAATTGTGATTGAAATTTTTAATTTTGATTGGGGAGTTTTGTTGAAAATTTATACCACGGGATTTTCTTATATATGAATTATTGCTTTCACTTCATTTAGTGTTGGTTACTATTTTTTTATTGTATATTTGTATTTGAACAAACGTGTCATACATACATACATATATATATACTATTTTAAGTTTTTATTGTAGGTACAAAGGCAAAAAAAAATTAACAAGGATGTACGGGTGGTGCTTAATCAAAGGAAAAAAATAGATTTAAAAGTAGGGAGAGTTGTTATAGGCGCAGAAACATTTTTACTTCTATTGTTGCATTTTTATGGACATAACTTTATAACATTTCTTAATCTTTAAGTTTTATATGAACATGGTACAATGGTAAAATAAGTTTTAGTCGAATCTATTACTGGAAACTAATCATTCAGTTTAAATATAGTTTCAGAGTAAAATAATATTAGTAACAAAAGTTAAAAGTATTCAATTCTATAGAAAAAAAAATATTAAAAAAAAAGAAGAATTCCATAAGTTCAGGACTAAATAGTATATAAGAGAAAAAAATGGGATGTGAGATGAATAATGAGTATCATTTGCTAAAAAATAGCATCAACTAAAAAATACAAATATAGTCTGATTTATATTTTAATTTATTTGAAATAATTAAAACCTCTACTAGAAAGTTTTTGTTATATATTTTTTTTTACCTAATTATCCACAAACACACCAAAGTAACTAAATAAAACATAGAATGTGTACATACATAAGAAGAGTGTGAATTACACAAGAATCATGAAGGATCAAAAGAAACTTATAATTTAAATATATTTTTTTTATAATTTTAAGGAATACCTTCCATCTATAATTTCTCAAGCTTGAACTAAAATTTACCGCACATAACTTCAATGGATGAAGAAGAAAAAAAATTAAATGCAATTTTAGGATAACTCTCTCAACCTTGTTGAAAAATTAAGTATAAATCTTCCTCATTTTTATTAGTGGATAAGTTTGGATATAATTTAAGATTTAAAATACAAGATGTGCAAATATATTATTTTTAAACGGCAACAATTTTTTTTTTAATAACTAAGTGTTAAAAATATAATTTAAAATAAAAAGATATGAATATATCATTATATTATAATAAGTCAATTCAAGTCAAATGAGTCTGCCCAATTTAACAATTTTTTTTTCTTCTAAAAATACCCCTACACCGTTATATTAATTACAATAATATCATATACTAACATAAAAATATAAAAAGTAAAAACTAATAAAACTATTTATTTCTTTTTAACAATCAACATTCTTTTAAAGTTTAAAGTATATATTTTTTTGTTATGCACATATTTATATCATAACTATAACTATTTTCTATATTTTTATTGCATTATGCGCCGCACACGCAACGCGTGTGGCGCGATTACTAGTATATATATATATATACATATATATACATCTTACTATTATTTAAGTGAGCACCCTCTTAAAAGGCGTTGGAACATTTTGTTCCGAAAATACCCTTATTTATTTAAATAATTACAAGTAATGCCATTATATAAATTTAAAATACAAATAACTGCAAAAAAAACTTCCCTACAAAACCACTATACATGAAAATTGCCATTAACTTCTCTCTCTTATAGTCTCACTGTTTCCTTTCTCTCCCAATCCCCATAATATACTTAGTTTTTTTTTTTTTGGATTTACAATAAGTTATATTAATTTTTTAAAAGTTTTTTATGATTTTTGTTTGGTTCACACCCATCGGGTGGGATTTATCACTAGTGTATATATATATCATACTATTAATACAAGTGAACCAAATAAATCTTGAGGCGGCCCATTTTTTTTTTAAAATACTCATATTCTAATTTACTAATTACTCAAATAATTTAATACAATTTAAATAAATAAATAAGTAAGTAAATAAATATTCATTTTTTCCGCACATATTAAATCATCTACCAAACAAATCGTTTTACATGTATTTTTATATTACTATAACAATAAAACATTATATTTTTACGATATTCATTCCATTATTTTTGCAAACATTTTAAAAATATTAAATTTATTTGTGGCGGATCATATTTATACAATTACGTGTCACACACGCAATGTATAAGCTACGATTACTATATATATATTAGTAATCGTGTCCCACGCGTTGCGTGTGTGACGTGGAATGCAATTAAAATATAGAAAATAAGTGTAGTTATAATACAAATATGTTGATAATAAAACAAAATTAATATGAGATGATAAGAGTTAAAAGAATGTTTGGTTGTTAAATAGTGTTATTAGTTATTACTTTTTATATATTTTTTTTATGTGAGTATAATATTATTGTAATTAATAAAAAAATATAGAGCTATTTTAAAAAAAATGTCTAAATTGGACAGACTCATTTGACTTAGGTTGACTTATTATAATAGAATGATATATATATATATATATATATATGAACATAGCTTTGTTATATAACCTTTACCATTTTTATTACATCTCCCGTCCTCATTTAATTGTCAATTATGAAATTACATGCAATTTTGACCGGCTTATAACTTGTAACAAAATGATTTTTTTTTAAATTTAATCATAAAATTTAACATTTGAACTATATGATCAACTTTTGAAAATTTCTATTTCGATAATTTTGATACAATTTATTGACCGGTTAAAATTGCACGTAGTTTCGTAACAGACAATTAAATAGCAACGGAAATATTAGTATTCTCTGTCGTACGTGTACGAAGGGATTGATTTTCATATAGAGGAGGCACCTTGAGTCCGGCTACCTGGTTGCAACCAAATTGTTATCTAAGAAAAATGTTTAACTGTTTTTTTTTTTCATTTCTTCTATATTCCTGAATCCTGATTATTAGGCGTTTTAACCACCCGTGATCCAATAAATTTTGAAGGAATGAATATCTTCAGCCAATACATACTGAATTGAGTGAATTCCATTACCAATAATTAAGTAACGAAATTGGAAACTCCCCAACACAATTGGATTTACATGTTTTTGTGTGAACTTTCATCATTGCCTTTACTATAAATTGGTAAATTTTGGATTGATCCATGAAAACACAAGTATTTAAGGATTGGTCCATGAAACTGAAACTAATTAAGGATTGATCCATTTCCCCTAACTAACCAATAAAAATGTAAAAAATCATAAAAAATGAAAAAATTCCAGAAAATAAAAATGCAAAAATAAAAAAATAAAAAAATATGAGAAAATCCAAAAAAAAATAAAAGAGGCAAAACCCCGAAAAAACACGACTTTTTTTAAAAAATCCCAAAAAATCAACAAAAATCAAAAAACGTAAAAAAAAAAGTCTGAAAACGTAAAAAAACAGTCTGAAAACGTTAAAAAACAGTCTGTTAAACAGTCTAAAAAATAAATTAATTAAAAAACAGTCTGAAAAAAAACAGTCTGAAAAAAAAAAACAGTCGGAAAAAAAAACAGTCTGAAAAAAAAAAAAGTCTGAAAACGTAAAAAAACAGTCTGAAAACAGTCTGTTAAACAGTCTGAAAACAGTCTGAAAAATAAATTAATTAAAAAACAGTCTGAAAAAAAAAACAGTCTGAAAAAAAAAACAGTCTGAAAAAATAAATTAAATCCAAATACTAATTAAAAAATGCAAATATCAAACAAATAAATTAACGCATTTGTTTCTCCATCTCCTGAATTTCTCCGCTTTGTGTCAGTTTAAGTATCGCCTCTGATATGTCTGTGACCAAAGGCGAGCCTCTTGGAAAAGCCTATCACACGTGGGAGATTACAGTTAGTTGTTATTAAGCAAACAACCAGACAGGTAAGTCTTGAACATTTTTCTGATTATTTTTGAGTTTGATCAAAACTCAAAATAATCAGAAAAGTGAATTTTGACCCTAAATTAACAGTCTGAACAAACGGTCTGTATATATATACATAGATATATACAAATATATAGATATATAGATACATATATACATATATATACATAGATACATACAAATATGTACATATATATAGATACATACAGATATATAGATATAGATATACTTTCCGGTGAGCTACCCCCTCCTAATAAATGGTGTTTTGGTAGTCGTTATCTGCTATTTTGGAGAGAGAGAGCTGATTATATGATTTAGAGAGAGAATGATTAATTAGATAAATAGATTTGGGAGAGCTTTTATATTGGACCAATCCTTAATTAGTTTCATAAATAATGGACCAATCCTTAAATGAATTTTATAACCGGACCAATCCTTAAATACTTTTGTTTTCGTGGACCAATCCTTAATTTTCTATAAATTTTAGGAGAACAAAAGTGTAAAGTTAAAATATACAATCCTTTGATATGAAAATGAAATATTAAAGAATGAATACATATATACTCTGTTGTAAACTATAACTTGACCTGGTTTTTGTTTCAATTTTCAAGGGAAAGAAAATGACAAGAAAATTGCTGTAGTGGGCGGATAAAATCTTGTCGTGGGTACAACGATACACTCATATACAACGCATAACATTACAGGCGTGCACATTTTATCGTGTAGTAGGGTCATTTTTTTTTTTTTTATGTTATTATTTTTTTCATATGTAATCATGAATTTTTTTGATTTTTTTTCCTTAAATCAACATTTTATTTTATTAGTAAAATGCTTGTTAAAAAATATGTAAAATTTAATTTTTTATATATTTTTTTGGTTATTTATTATTATTACTACCTTATGATTTGCTAAAATAAACCATAAATACCCCCAAAAAAAACTACATATTTTTTTAACAAATTCTTTATAAATAAAATAAAATATTGATTAAAAGAAAAGAAATCGATTTTTTTTTTATAAATACGTATTAAAAAAAAAACAATAACATGACCAAAACATACCCAGTAACATCGTTATCGATACAAAGCTAAGAAACCGCAAGTTGTAGATAATACTACACTAAGACTTAGATAAAAGAATGAGTCAATATTATACGTGGCCAGACACACTGACACACACCTTGATCATGATACATATATATATTAGGTGTGAATCTCAATCTGATGCTAAAACTTGCTCTGTAAAAATGAAGTAAAATTAAGTACTCTTATTTGGTCACTATATTATACTATTTTGAGTTTCCCCAATTTATACTTATAAAAAATAGTAACTATTTTTACTACCCTCAATATTTTAACCCTGTTTTAAATAGTATATCATACATTAACCAACAGAAAGACAATAATTATGTATCCTTACTTATTTTGGTTTCGTGGCCCAATAAATTGAGACCCTGGAGTAATTTTATTATATACGGAGATTTTTGAAAAAGACATGATTCCTACCCTAATAAGTCGTGGGCTCGTGGCAGTTGTGATATTGACATGTAGTGGGATAAATCATTTTTTGAAGTCTTAAAATAATAGCAACTATTATGACGACGTCAACATTGTCGATTTTGGTTGCAATATTACGTGATATGTCAAGATGTCTTGCACAACAAAATATAAATTAGTAGGGAGTCCAAATCTTGACGTGATGATAAAGTCTTGTATCTTCAAGATTGGTTTATTTGGCTAACATTTTTGGGTAAATGTATTGACTCAAGTTATTGTTCATCAGAAAAAAATAAGGGTCAATGCACAAAACATAAAACGTGTTATAAAAAATTATCAAAACATACAAATCCAACAAATTATTTCCAAAATATACAATTGACCCAAATAGAAAAAAATATATATTTTCCCTCACTTACCAAAAAAATTCTCTTTACCCTCTCTCTTTTCGCGCTCTCTCTTTCTAAATCATTATTTTTTTTCCCACAAAAGACTACATTATTTAATGTTAAAATGACTTCTAAACCGAAAAAAATAAAATTACAACAAAAAATAAAAAAAGTTCAAAAAAGTCGAGAATCCGAAAAAACCTAAAAAATGCTGAAAAAACCTTTAAAAAAAGTCGGGAATCCGAAAAAACCAAAAAAAGGGTTAAAAAAAAAAAAAAAAACCAATAAAAATCCAAAATCAACAAAAAATGAAAAAAGTTCAAAAAATTCGAGAATCCGAAAAAACCGAAAAAATGTTGGAAAAACCTTTTAAAAAGTCGGGAAACCGAAAAAGCCCAAAAAATGGTTAAAAAAAGTAAAAAAAAACAAAGAAAAATCCAAAATCACAAAAAGAATGAAAAAAGTTCACAAAATCCGAGAATCCGAAAAAACCAAAAAAGTGCTGAAAAAACCTTTAAAAAGTCGGGAACCCGAAAAAACTCCAAAAAAGTGGCAAAAAATAAAAAATAAACCAAGAAAAATACAAAATCACAAAAATATATAAAAATAAAGTTCAAAAAAGTCGAGAACCCGAAAAAAGCCCCAAAATATGGTTAAAAAAAAACAAGAAAATTACAAAAAAAAAAATGAAAAAAGTTCAAAAAAGTCGAGAATTCAAAAAAACCCAAAATATGCTGAAAAACTTTTCAAAAAGTTGGTAACCCGAAAAAACCCAAAAAAATGGTTAAAAAAAACCAAGAAAAATCCAAAATCACAAAAAAATAAAAAAAGTTTAAAAAAGTCGAGAACCCGAAAAAACCCAAAAAAGGCTGAAAAACCCTTATAAAAGGTCGGGAACCCGAAAAGCCCAAAAATGGGTAAAAAAACAAAAAAAAATCCAAAATGACAAAAAGAATGATTTTTTTTTACAAAAGTCGAGAACCCGAAAAAAAGCATAAAAGTGCTGAAAAAACCTTTAAAAAGTTGAAAACCGGAAAAAAAATCCAAAAAAGTGGCAAAAAAAAACCAAGAAAAATCCAAAATCACAAAAATATATAAAAATAAAGTTCAAAAAAGTCTAGAATTCGAAAAAAATGGTAAAAAACAAAAAAAAAACAAGAAAATTACAAAATTACAAAAAAAAATGAAAAAAGTTTAAAAAATTCGAGAATAAAAAAAAACTCAAAATATGCTGAAAAAACTTTTAAAAAAGTTGGTAACCCGAAAAAACCCAAAAAAAATGGTAAAAAAAAAACCAATAAAAATCCAAAAAAAAAATTGAAAATGAAAAAAGCTCGAAAAGCCCAAAAAATTCGATTGTGTATACATTTTTCTTATTTTTTATGCATTCTTTGGTATTGTGTAGTTAATTTTTTGTATTATGTATGTATTTTTTTGATTGTGTATGCCCTTTTCTCGATCGTTTATGCATTTTTTTGGATTGTGTATGCAACTTTCTCGATTGTGTATTCATTTTTTTGGATTATGTATGACTCTTTTTTATTGGTTATGCACTTTTTAATATTGTGTATGCACTTTTTAAATTGGATAGACAATGGTGATTTTTCATATTGTTTGCAAAATTACATTGTGCATGCAATATGAAATCATCACTTTTTATGTGCAATGTATAACAATGTATTGTGTATGCCTGTATTGCGTATTCCCGTATTAAAAAACATGTATAAATTATGTGTTGTGTATGCATGTATTAAATAAAATGTATAAATAATGTATTGTGTGTGTCCGTATTAAAAAATATGTATAAACTATGTATTGTGTATGCATGTATTAAAGAGCATGTATAAAAAGTGTATTGTGTATGCATAATAAGAAAAACATAAAAAATGGACAGTGTCAATGGATACAGAATGTATTATGTATGACTGTATTAAAGAACGTGTATAAACAATGTATTGTGTATGACTGTATTAAAAAGCATGTATAAAATATGTATTGTGTATGTCTGTATTAAAGAGCATGCATAAATAGTGTATTGTGTATGCCCGTATTAAAAAACATGTATAAACTGTGTACTGTATGTCTGTATTAAAGAGCATGTATAAAATATGTATTGTGTATAACTGTATTAAAAAGCATGTATAAACACTATATTAACAATTTAATCGGCATTTTTCATATCGACGAACAGAATATGTCAACAACACATCACTTTTATCCAAATACAACCAAATATCATAAATTTTAGCCACCAAATTTTCAAAACTTATATCGATTTGAATTGCAATTATAACCATGTTAGAACTAGCAACCGTGACAACATGTAGATTGCACATCATCAAAATATTGTCCATTGCACTACAAAACAAGATAAACAAAACACACAAAAAGTGTAAATGGATAAACAATGTATTGTGTATGTCTGTATTAAAAAACATGTATAAAAGATGTATTGTGTATGTCTCTATTAAAGAACATGTATAAAAGATGTATTAAAGAACATGTATAAAAAATGTATTGTGTATGTCTGTATTAAACAACATGTATAAAAGATGTATTGTATATGCATGTATAAAAAGAACATGTATAAAAGATGTATTGAGTATGTCTGTATTAAAAAACATGTATAAAAAACATATTGTGTATGCCTGTATCAAAGAACATGTAAAAATGTATTGTGTATGCATGTGTTAAATAACATGTATAAAAAACACAATACATCTTTTTTGTGTATGGATAATAAACAAAAAAAAAATGCAGTCTCAATGGATACACAATATACTGCGTATGGATTTATAAAAGAGCGTATATAGCAATGTATTGTGTATGCCTGTATTAAAAAGCATGTATAAATACTATATTGCGTATGTCTATATTTAATAGCATTTATAAACTGTGTATTGTGTATGCATGTATTAAAGAACGCGTATAAAAAAATCTATTATGTATGCCTGTATTAAACAACATGTATAAAAAACACAATACATATTTTTTGTGTATGGATAATAGCCGAAACACAAAAAAGGCAGTCTCAATAGATACACAATGTACTGCGTATGGATTTATAAAAGAGCGTATATAATAATTTATTGTGTATGTCTGTATTAAATAGCATGTATAAATACTATATTGCGTATGTCTATATTTAATAGCATGTATAAACTGTGTATTGTGTATGCATGTATTAAATAACATGTATAAACAATGTATTGTGTATGGATAATAAAAATACAATACACTGTTATTAAAAAACAAAAAAAAAACACAAAACACTGTTAATATTCGGCATCTTGAGTCTATTTTGCTTCTTTATCAATCATATTATTTTAACAAAATACCAATTTCCGAAAAAATATTGAGAAAATAACCAACGCAAAGCTAGATATATCGTCAACTAATTTCTTCGAAAAGTAATCCTATTTCATATACGATTTGAGATGAATAAAATCCGAATAAATCCCTAATCGAAAACAACCTCGTAAATAACTCTGTATTTAAATCGATTTATGAAGAATAAACCCTAATTCGAACAATAAATCACAAAAATCCGACGAAGAGAAACTGAGTATTCGAAACAATAAAAATACGGATCAAAATCGCTTAATTAAAAGCGAATTTATGGTTTGATAGAATGATTCGACGGAGGTGTATAAAAAAAGTATTTTGTATAGATGTTAATTATGAGGTTTATATGGCGAGTGAGTTTGACTCCAAATTACAGGGATATAGATATATAAATACGTATGTATAGATAAAGAGAGAGAGAGAACTGTTAAAAAAATATAAATGATTTAGTATTTATAATTTTAATTAGTTGTATATTTTGGAAATAAAGTGCTGGGGTATAATTTTTTATTAATTAATTTAAAATAGTTGTATCTTTTCATAATTTTCCCAAAAAATAATCGGACCCTCTTTTCTAGCGTTTGCTACTATGAAAACTCGTACTAAGATATTTCAATAGTTGAATAATTCAAAATTATCTTTCAAACGGAAAACAAGAAAGCTTCAATAGCAGTATCTTATCCATCACCATCTTATTCAAATAATACATTTTTTGGTTTCAAACAAAATATTTCCACATCATTTCAAGTGCAATCCCTTCCTGCTTTTTGAAGCAAAATCTTCGATATATAATATAACTATATGTTTATGTCAATCAACTTATATTTCTAAAATCATACCCATCCTTTTTAAATCATATTGTAATCATACTTTTAAGGGGCAATTAACAAAAACATACCCTACCCCTATTATATTACAAAAAACTTTATACTCTAATTTTAAAACTTCATACCCTAATTTCAAAACTTTATACCCTAATTTCAAAATTTCATACACTAATTTTAAAACTTCATACCCTACATATGAATTTCTCTCAAATATTGTAAATATGTATTTTTCTCTTTCAACTTGAAACCCACAATGTTTACAATAGTCTCAAAACTCAATAAATAGAAAATAATCTCACCAATTTCATATATTACGGGGTATCAAATAGTATAATATTTGTGTATTACGTATGTATATATCTGTATTTATATGTATATGAATATCTATATAATTTAGATGATGTTCGGTAGTTAGTGATGAGTTTTCGTGGTGGAGGAAGTGAGAGAGATAGAGTGAGATATTAAAGAAAGATACATAGAAGAATGGAGGAGAAAGAGAGTAAGATCAATGGAGGAGAGAGAGAGTAAGATCAGAGAGATATAAAGAGTAAAATTGATGAGAGAGAAGAATGAAGAGATACATAGAAGAATTAGTGACAAAAAAGAATGGATGAGAGAGAGATAAAGAAAAAAATAAACAACATTAAATTTAAATTTATTTGGTATGTTTTTTATAATTAAAAGTTGTAAAAGTATGTTTTTTGTAATTTAGTTTAAAAAGTATTATGTTTTCTTAATTTATCCTACTTTTAATATAGTATCATAAAAGCATAAAAATATGTGCCGTTTTCACGTGGATTTTTTTATTGCAAATATTTATTCGTATGATTATAATTTGAACCTATAAAAAAAATGTTGGGTTATCTTGCTAGTCCTGAGGAATTGGTCGGTCGCCCCTCATGTCCGTCTTTTATATAATTACAACATTGGACGACAACGACATTTTATATAATTTCATAGATTTGTGATTATTTATATGGTACTCCTACAAAAAAAAATCCAGAGTATTTTTCAAATGCGAGTTAAATGGATTGAAAGAGGGTCGATTCAAAACTATATCACTTTTAATTGTGAATAATTTTATCAAAATAAAAAAAGTATCCCTTTGGTAAACATAATAATATGATGTTGTAAGAATTGTGTGAGAAAATATAATTATTTGCAGTGTTTCATCGTGAATTATTGATGTGCACTCGATTACTGTCACCTTCAAAGTTAGATGATGAAAATGAGAATTTCACATTTTGCATAAGTGGGAGAATATTAGTGCAACGTGTTAGATAAACCTCACATCAGACATGTTAGTCCATCCGCTCATTGGGAGGATAATCACATCCTCAAAGTTTTTAATAATTTGATATTTTTTATAGTGTTTTTTTTTAAATAATTTGTAAATAAATCATTTCAGTTACAACTTAAATTTTATTTCTGTTAACCCCTTTCAAAATTAAAATTTATTTACAAAAAATCTAAAAAATAAAGAGAAAATAAAATTGAAAAGTGATTATAGTGAGTTTAAGTATAATAATAACTAATTATGAACGTATTATTGACTACTATTAGCACATTAACTAAATTTAACACGATTGTCGGTGATTATATTATTTATGTTGTATCATGTTCGAAGTACTGATATCTAATTAATCAAAATTTGATTACAAAAATTACAAACACAACTCTCAAAATTAAGATTAAATATTTTTCTATTTATTACAAAACATTTATATAAATCATATGTAGGATATTATTGAACTATTGGACTCTACTCATAGTGGGCCTAAATTGAGCTTTTTAGCTTGTATAACCCTAACTTCTAGCATATAAAGAAGGTTATGGTACCCTTGTATTCATACATTCTGATTAATAAAGACATATTGTTCACCCTCTCTATGTTATCTGTATGTCTCCTATATAATATATATATATACTGAGTTAATAAGACTCACAACACGTTATCAGCACTGTTCTAGGAGATCGGAGTACAGATTCTGGATATCAATAAAACTTGAGGTTTATCCGGGTTTTTAACATTTTGCTATATCGATCTTCACTAACATACGTGAGTAACGTATATAAATTTTAACTCTTGTCTTGCTTTGTCAAACGTAATCTGTATATTATGCCTACCGAATATATTAACAAAGTACATGTTAACAGTACAATAACATAACCTCTACTAAAGTATATGTGCTACTCAGATGCGTCCATGACTACTACTGTTTGCATATTATAGTTTGTGATGCTCTGTATACGTAATATATATATATATATATATATATATATAATATGCAAGTTGCCATGAATACCTAGTACTATTGCATAGGAAACCTCTCACTGTATGTATCCATGTTTGATATGATTTAAATTACTAATAGCATAAAAAAAAACATATACTAACAAGTAAAACAAATTGAATTGTTTACTTGTGTTTAAGACTTATATGCATAAATTCGTACAATTATATGTAATATTGTATGTCTAGCAAAAGCATATTTTTTTGGAGTAAAATATAGCATATGGTAATTCTATTGTATGTAAAACCAATCAATAATTGGATTGTAAATCGAAAATCATATAATCTGTAAAGTTATATAAATTCGTTGAACTGGATATGTTATATGCTGTAAAATTGTACTTTCATACAAACAGAATCAATAAAAAGACATGTAACTTGTAAAACATGTATTAATCTGTCGGATTAATTTTGTAACAAACTGAAACGTATAGTACTGTTTTGTAATTCGCTGAAAGATGTAAATTGTTCTGTTAATTACTAAAGGACTAAACTGAAACTTGTATGAAATTATGGACTGAATCTGTAATAACACTGTAAATAGATATATAGTTTGCTGAAATTACACGGATAGTCCATGTAGTATATTACATGTATAAAAACAGTATATATGTGTTATAAAAGTCAATATTCGGTCAATAAATATTCACCCACATGCATATATATTTATTAAAAGGCAAGTGAATAAATATTACATGTTAATTGAATAAATTTATATGTTTCCATGTAAACTAACCATTTGCATGTTAAAATTACCATATAGAATTAATTGGCAATTAAGAATATATTACTTGCTTGCATGTTGTAATTATCATGAATAAAATCTTCACATATGGAAAATAATAATAATAATTAGATCTTGCTAGTATAAATTGTGATATATTATGTACTGATTGATGATAATTAGTAAATATCAAAAGTAGCAATATATAGCAATATATATGTAATCACTGCCATGTAGTATAAATTGTGATATATTATGTACTGATTGATGATAATTAGTAAATATCAAAAGTAGCAATATCTATATATGTAATCACTGCCATGTTTATGATATGGTAATTTGCGAAATCATATATTTTCACATTTAAGTTGAAAAAATTATGAACCTTCCCCAGCTAGGCTCACCTGTTTGGATACGATGTATAGGAAATATATAGGCGGAAGTCGATATCCTAATGAGGTCGGGTTTTAAGTGGCATTCGTCCCCTCCACCCTCACCGTCTTTCCTGGTCGTGTTCAAGTAGAGCTACCGAAAGGGGTTGACTAAATAATAATTTCCCCGAGTGTGTTTATATAGTGATGTATGTTTCGCTGAATTGGTGTTTCAGTATTGACCCGTCGTTCGATCAATGATAACCTATTCACATGAGAAGCAAAACTAATATTTTCCAACCTGTTGTTTCGGAAAAAAGTTTGTGCTTGTGTAAACCATAAATATATAAACCAGTCGTTTTATATGATAAATAATACAGAACTCCCAACACATGTTGGATGCCATCTATGATGAGAAAAATCACAAAACATACTTGTGAAATGACTGTTTAAACGTTTATTTTAATCCGCTGCCACATGTTAGTCACCCTGATGTGTGAAAATGTGATGCCCAATTTTATTTTATTTGGATGCTATCTTTGATGAGTAAAACACGAGTTTGTTGTTACTCTCGAGATGAATACTAAGGCGTTGATTTTATTCCGCCGCCACATTTGAGACGTGATGGAGTCTATGGTGAACATATGTCTGAAATTGACATATTGGAGTGAGCCTTCACCAAAATACTAGCTTGAAAAGCGTATTCCATAAGTAGTATTATGAATTTATATTCACTATGTTCCTTTCCTCAATGGCGAATTGTTTGCCTGATATTAATGCTCTTCGTGGATATTTTTTCCATGAATCGAGAACCGAGACAAATGTTATTTGTTTCAAACTATCACGATCCTGGCGAATCGCCTAGCCAAGCGAAGTTTTAGACAATCGTCAAAATCTAAGACATGTGCCTCCAAGACAGTTCTTGAAAGGAACAATATGGTCTGTTGTCTCAAAGTAAGAGATAATGCTTAAGGAGCCAACTCTATGCTATAAAGACAAAGATCATGCACGGTTACCCCTTAAATAGTTCAAAACAATAATAAAGGTGGAAAATCCGATGCTAATACGGTTAAAGCTAACTGAAAGGAAACTCTTGAGACCCCCGATTTTGTGGCTCAAATGAGTTTATTACCTTTCTTTATTGATTTTGATAAATCATCGAGCCATTTTTTTCGCTCATATGGATTATGTTTTCCATATGGATTATTATTTTTCCATTTGGACCATACTTTTGGATTATGGTTTGCCTGTTTACGAAATTTCTCGAAATAATTTAAAGTGTTTTGAGTAAATTTCTTTGACAAATGTGACCAAAATTTAAATTATGAAATTTTAGGCAATACTTGTGGTGTAGTTGGTTTTTTAAAAATAGTGGGTAATAGTGTACCACATAATTTCACCAACTACTTGCCTAAAAGAGTACTCGGTGACAACGATTCTGGACATGTTGTTCCAAATCGAAATATTTGGTAAAACCAAATTGATTTGTCAAATATGAGACCTTATACTCATGTAGGTCCTGCCGTACCTAGTTGAGTTATAAAATATTCGAGAAAACTAGTGTTATCTGGTAATAGCTCATGAAAGAATTGAGATTTCGTTATACAACCTCCACTCAATAGGACCAAAAGCGTAGTCATGAGTAGTTGAAATGCCTTTAGGGGGTTGTTACCACATTTTTATAGTATTTGAAAGTTACCTTATCATTTGCCAGTCGTCGATTATAAGAGGTCTTAGATGCTAAGACATGATTGTTTGTACTATCATTCGCATGTCGTCGATTGATAAGAGCATTTGATATTGTGGCATTGACCGGATGAGATATTCACAGGTCAAAAGACGATGCTTGATTTACAATCGCATCGTATTTGGATTCTCTCTGAGAATATATTTCGTGATTGATCCAAAATTCATGCCACTAACGCTCACTTTGAAGGACTAATATGTGTAAAAATCACGAAATGAACTCGTCGAATTCTTGTAAAGAATTGAAGGAGTTATTGTGGACTTACCCAACCATAAGACGGACCATAAATATAAATGGTTATGGTTGATGCATCGATAATATAGTCACATTTTACTGTTGTCCACATAAATGCTTCACTTTCCAAACTCTTTTCCTTATCATTAAGTTGATGGCTCATGATCCGGATTATCCTGAAAAGTCTAGTCGACTTGATAATGCCGAAGAGTAAGAATATAAATTTCGATTTGTATTACTTGACTTTGGGAATTGAAATTGAACATAATGTTGATTATGTTTCGACCCAAAATGGACTCACAGAAATTTTAAGCGGTTGCAAATGATTGCACGCGTTATTTGGTGATGCGTTATTTGGTGTGGGGTCACAATACATTGCATATTGCTGCATTGGTCCGTTTGAGGCCCGTAGTCACTCAAAACACTAAATGCGTACCAGTTGGTTACTGGTTATGAGCCAGACACCTCATATGAACGCGTGTTTAAGTGCTTGATATTTTGATTGAGCCGCTAAAACGTTCAAAATATGGACATTTGAAAATCAGGGACATACGTCGATTATGAATCCCCTGTCTATCATTTGATAGAGTAACCTTGGCAATCGATCTCTTTACCGCATGATATGCGAAAGTGACATCGCTAAGACTGTTCTCCCCATCGTTAAGGGGAGATTTGCATGTTACCGTTGATAAGGAACGACGTGAAGTAACGTGACATAACCCACTCAGTCTTAGCTTGATCCCCAAAACTGCACTTAGTGATAAGTAAGTGCTTAGACTCGCTCAAGTTTAACTAAATTCCAAACGCATTTAATGACTTTATGAGATGTCACGAGATCATTTATACCTGCTGCAAAATGCTTGCAAGGATAGAGGTCCCTGTTGGATGCCATGTTCCAGTCGTAACACGTTGCTTTGGCCGAACCCGCCAAGCAAAGGACACTACCGTCGGCCATTAGTCTGTCGTCCTTCCCAATATACGAGAAAGTTGACCGGTTCCTAATTTGTTCAGCCCCAGAGGTGGTGAACTGAAACTCGTTTATCGCACGAGATTATAGGAGAAAGCAGATGTGTGATTTCCTCCTCATCCTAGAAATCTCGAAATATCTGTCGATCATGATATCTTAGACGATATCGAAGCGAAACGAGACTGCCATTGATTACTTATTTATATATTCGGTGACGACTGATAATATGAATAAATTATGACAGGGAACCATGTATCGTTGCCTGAAGTCAACATAAAATTGACTGAACTAACGAAAACTTACAATCCAAGTAGACTCCTTAACAAAAGTGTGTTTGGACCTGTAGCTCCAACACCACCAATGTTAAACGAGTTCGTTTATTTGGTTATTCGTAAGGAAGAGTGATGAGAATAATGAGATTGTAGAATGCTTGCCTAGTAGCGCAAGGTTTCTCCCCCACCTTGGAATTGATTACGAGATGGTTTATTTCCTCGTAATGGACGTTATAACGGTCCCTTACTTTATCAGTTTAGTAGTTTCCGAAAAACTGATTATGCAACATGTGATTGTGGTCACGATTTTATCTCTGTGGTGATTTAGACTAGAGATGTGAATGAAGGTCCCTGTGTGACTTCATGTGCTTGAATCAAGTAGTTCCTGACCATGGAACACGATCTCAATTGACTGAGACGTTCACTATATGGATTAATATAATCCGAGCGGATGTGGTATACCCGCCTAAGTGAGTACTTGATCAATTTTGGATACTTGAACAAGTATTATGCCCTTGCGTGTTTTATTATGCGATCCACTTTTGGATTTGCCTTCGAGATAAAAGATCTTGGGAAGACACGGTAATGACTAAGCCTGATGATCGAGTCCCGTAAAGACTGAATCTAAATCCATGATTCAGACTACACCCAGAAGGTGTTATGACGCTAAGTCGTCAGATTCTCCCATGATCGATCGATCACTAGACATTGATATAGAACCGGTCCGTCCCTGATGAGACGATGAAGAGATATTGAATCATGATGTTCATATCTAAGTACAATAAGCACATCATTGTACTTGGTCTAATATGCTAGGACGAACATCTTGTCTGTTGTGAATGGTATAGCTCGACACAACATCGCGCTAACACGCTGGCATCGAAATGGCATAAAAGACCTTTTCCCATTACCTTAATGTAACTGTGGATGAGGGCTTCTCTTATCACATTTTGCGTTATCGAGTGTACCTACCCCCTTCGGTACTCGAATTAACACAATCCTTTTTCGGTTATACTGATGCCGGTTACTTATCAGACCCGCATGAGAGATATTCTTAACATGGTCTGTCTTTACCATTAGGAATAAGGCGATATCTTGGAGGTCTTGGAATGACTCCAAACGAATCACTATGATCTACTTGTGCTCTATGAGATGACTAGAGAGTGTATATGTGTTCGAGCTAGTATTAGCCATATTTGAATTACATATGCTCTGTCTCACGATCCAGATAAAACACTTGTCTTATTTGAGGACAACTTGTTGTTATCGATCCAGAGAGACATGACTAGATTATGCTATTTAGCATTTCTTGCTGAAATAAATCTTCACATATGAAGTTTAAGAGCATTCAGTTGAATGCTCGTTCATTTACACGTTAGATTTTCTTGCATCTAGTCGTGTGCAAGTAAATGAAGCATCCAGTCGAATTCTTGTACTCTTTCTTGAAACTATGTACTCTTTTATCCTTCGAGTATGTTGAACATTGATTCTTCTAATCGATTATTTTGATGATAACAATATTTGTAAAACATGATAAAAGCTCGTTTTGCATACTAATCATTTATTGAGTGTGTTAAAGGTTCAAAAATGATAGAATGCGTAATTACGAAGCAAATGGTTCAAGCGGAACCTCAATCGGGTTTGAAACGAATTAGTTACGGGGTTTCGAAGTTTGTCGATAAAACCGAAACATTCCCAGAAACAAAAAAAAAAAACGACTGTTTAAAGCTAAAACGATCGATCATTTACTAGATATGACGACTCGAAAACATGAGGATGACTCGAAAAAGAAGAAAGGCATCGCCTTCAAATGCACAACAAATGACGATAGCGACAATGATTCCTCTAGTGAGGATGATGAAATGGCACTCTTCGCCAAACGCTACAACAAATTCCTAAGTTGGAAAAAGAAGGGTGGACAACGATTTCGGAAGAAGGAGTATAAGGGAGAGCCTTCCGACAAATCGAACAAAAAGGATGAAATCATTTGCTACAAATGTCACAAACCCGGCCATATGCAAAACGAATGTCCTTTGAAGAAAAAGGACAAGTTCGGAAAGAAAAAGAAATACAAGAAGGCATTTTTGGCCGCATGGGGGAGCGATGATGATAGCTCCGATAGCGACAATGAAGAAGTCGCAAACCTTTGTCTCATGGCTAGAGACGACGATACCGAGGATGTAAGCTTTCACTCCTCTAACTCTTCTATTTCTAGTGATGATGATCTTAATATAAAAGATGTGTTAGCATCCTTAGAAAAAGCTAGAAGTAAAAACAAATCTTTTAGAAAAATGCTAATTACTCTACAAGACGAACTCGAGAACTTAGCTATAACAAATGACTCACTCACGTCTAAAAATGCCGAACTTACCATAGAAAATGATAAGTTAGTTAAAGACCTTAGTTCTTGTAAAATTAAGGCGGATAGCGCCGAACTTACTCTCGCTAAATTCACTAAGGGAAGTAAAATGCTAAGTACTATATTAGTTTCTCAACAAGGCGCATATGATAAAACCGGTGTAGGATATAACCCACTATTAGCGGCAAAGCATAAAAATCTATTCACCAAACAAGTGGCGAAAAATGAAAATAGACCACCAAGTTACACCCATAAGAACAACTCGTATAGAAAGAACTTAGTTTATAATCGTTTTGTTAAACCTATCTCTCATGTTAAATGTATTACTTGCAACCGTAGTGATCACTATGAAGATTACATATATTGCCCTTATAGGTATAAAGTTAATAGAAATGATTTGGTTTGGATTCCAAAGGGTCGAGACTCTAACCCTCAAGGACCCAAAAGTGGATTAGGGTACCAATGATCGTTGTGTCTTGTAGGTATGCTTGAGATCAAAAATCAACAAGGACAAGTGGTTCTTGGATAGTGGATGCTCAAGACATATGACGGGAGACAAAACAAAATTTACCACACTTGCACCTAAAGACGGAGGCTTTGTGACCTTCGGGGATAATAGCAAGGGTAAAATCATCGGTATCGGTAGCATTTCTAAACCCTCTAATGTTGTTATTGATAATGTATTGCTAGTGGATGGTCTTAAACATAACTTGCTTAGTATAAGTCAACTTTGTGATTTGGGTCACAAGGTCATTTTTTAAAAATCGCATTGCATCATTCATTGTATTTCGGATAATAAAACTATTCTCATGGGTCAAAGACAAAATAATGTCTATATGATTGATTTGAATAGTTCGGTGGATAATGAAGTTAAGTGTCTTGTTACTATCAACGACAATGGTTGGTTGTGACATAGACGACTTGGTCATGCAAGTCTTGATTTACTTGCTAAACTTTCTAGTAAAGATTTGGTAATAGGTTTACTAAAAGCTCCTTATATAAAGGACAAACTTTGTCACGCTTGCCAATTAGGCAAACAAACAAAGATTTCTTTTAAGTCTAAAAATATTATTTCTACTACTCGTTGTTTGGAGCTCATTCATATGGACTTAGTTGGCCCTTCCCGGACACTTAGTCTTGGCGGGCGTGCTTATGCTTTCGTCATGGTTGACGATTATAGTCGCTTTACTTGGGTATTGTTTTTAACTCATAAGCATGAAGTATTTAGAGAATTCTCTATTATTTGCAAAAAGCTCCAAACACGAAAGGGTTATATGATCAAAAGTATCCGAACCGATCATGGTAAGGAATTTGAGAATACTCCATTTCAAACTTATTGTGATGAAAATGGTATTGATCATAACTTTTCGGCCCCTCGTACGCCCCAACAAAATGGGGTAGTTGAGAGGAAGAATAGAACCCTAGAGGAAATGGCACGGACCATGTTTTGCGAAAATAATTTGCCAAAGTATTTTTGGGCCGAAGCCGTAAATTCCGCTTGTTATATTTTAAATAGTGCCCTAATTAGGCCCATATTGAAAAAGACACCTTACGAATTATGGAATGAGCGAAAACCCAATATTTCTCATTTACGTGCATTTGGTTGTAAATGCTATGTTCATAATAATGGTAAGGATAATCTAGGAAAATTCGATGCTAAGTCCGATGAAGGAATTTTCATCGGATATGCAATATCGAGTAAAGCTTATCGTATTTTTAATAAAAGAACTTTATTGGTGGAAGAGTCGGTACATGTTTCGTTTGATGAGAATTTACCGACGATTGATAAGACTTTAATTGTTCATAATATTAATGATGGTATTTTTCATAAAGTATCTTCTTCTAATAAAGTTGCATCTAGCTTAGAATCTACGCCTAGTATAGAGGTTGAACCCGTTGTTGATGAAGTCACTTTAAATAGACTTCAAAAGGACTTAGAATCTAGTGTGCACATTCATGAGGATTTGCCTCAAGAATGGAGGTTTGCCAATCACCATCCGCAAGAATTAATTTTGGGTAACCCGGGAGAAAGAGTGCATACACGTTTTTCTTTAAGAAATATAGTTAATCATTTTGCATTCTTGTCTCAATTAGAGCCCAAGAACATTCATGAAGCGGAACTCGATGAGAGTTGGGTATTAGCTATGCATGACGAATTAAATCAATTCGAGCGTAGTAACGTATGGACTTTAGTACCTAGACCGCGTGAGAAAACTATTATAGGTACGAAATGGATATTTTGAAATAAGATGGATGAATCCGGGGTAGTTATTAGAAATAAGGCTAGACTAGTAGCTCAAGGGTATAATCAAGAAGAGGGCATTGATTTCGATGAAACTTACGCACCCGTAGCTAGACTAGAAGCCATTAGAATGTTGCTTGCTTATGCTTCTTTTAAACGTTTTAAATTATTTCAAATGGATGTTAAAAGTGCATTCTTAAACGGTTTTATAAATGAGGAAGTTTATGTAAAACAACCACCCGGTTTTGAAAATCACGAGTTTCCCGATCATGTTTACAAACTTCGAAAAGCACTTTATGGTTTAAAACAAGCACCCCGGGGTTGGTATGAAAGACTTAGTAAATTTTTGATTAAAAAGGGTTTTTCTCGTGGTACTTTAGATACTACTCTTTTTATTAAAAAGGATGAAAAAGACATGCTTTTAATTGAAATATATGTTGATGATATTATTTTCGGTGCTACTAATGCTCGCATGTGCGAGGAGTTTTCTAAGTGTATGCAAGGTGAATTCGAGATGAGCATGATGGGTGAACTCACCTACTTCCTTGGATTGCAAATCAAACAAACAAAGGACGGAATTTTCGTCAATCAAGCCAAATACACAAGGGACTTGCTCAAACGGTTCAACATGAGCGATGCAAAGCCGCTAGGAACTCCAATGAGTCCGACAACAAAACTAGACAAGGATGAATCGGGTAAAAGCGTGGACCAAAAGCTCTATAGAGGTATGATTGGATCCCTCTTATATTTAACCGCAAGTAGACCCGATATCATGTTTAGTGTTTGCTTGTGTGCTAGGTATCAATCTTGCCCTAAGGAATCGCATGTTATAGCCGTTAAGCGCATATTTAGATATCTTGTAGGTACTTGCAATTTAGGATTGTTTTATCCACATGATACTTCTTTTGAATTGCTTGGCTATTCCGACGCCGACTTTGCCGGTTGTCGATTAGATAGAAAGAGTACTAGTGGCACTTGCCATTTTTTAGGAAACGCCTTAGTTTCTTGGCATAGCAAGAAACAAAACTCGGTTACGCTTTCTACGGCGGAGGCGGAATACGTCGCCGTGGGTAGTTGTTGCGCACAAATCCTTTGGATGCGTCAACAACTAAACGACTTTGAATTATCTTTTGATAGTGTGCCTATTTTATGTGATAATACTAGTGCGATAAACCTTTCGAAAAATCCGATCCAACACTCTTGTACTAAGCATATTAATTTACGTCATCATTTTTTAAGGGATCATGTTCAAAAAGGGGATATTACACTTGAATATATAAGTACCGATAGGCAATTAGCCGATATTTTTACAGAACCCCTAAACGAGGAACAATTTTGTTTTATTCGACGAGAATTAGGCATGTTTGATGTGTGAAATATACATATATATATATATATATATTTGATTGATATTATATATATTTTAGTATTTTTATTTATTTTTTGGCCAAATCAGTGTCGAAAACTGGACAAAAATCCTGTTCTGTAACCAATTTACAGTCGATCAATCGTCTGTAAAAACGACCGATCGTTCCAAAAAACGACCGCTCGTTTTTTTTGCATCTGCTCACTGGAACATTTTTGTTCCAAAACGATCGATCGGGACTTAAAAACGACCGCTCGTTTTTCTGTTCTCCAGTGTTTAAACGTGTTTTCAAACCCTAATTTTCAATTCATTCCAAAACAAAATCAACCCTCTCTTCCAAAATTCGCCTCCCTCTTTCATAATCCATCAAAATTTTCCAAAAATCCCTAATTTTCTATAAAAATATCATCCAATTCCTCCTATTATCCGTATAATCGATTATCGATTACATCCGTTTCTTAAAAACCCTATTTTCTTCAAAACCCATTTTCGTTCCAATCAACGATGGTTCGTACCAAGAAAGCCACATCACACCTCGTGGATGAAGCCGACGAAGCCTACGTGCCTCCGTCCCCTCGCCCCCGTGTTCCTCGCGGTCGCCGAACCGGCTCTTCCTCCACCGCTCCACCCTCGGGCCCCGGTGCCTCGTCCGGTTCTCTTCCTCCTCTCTATCCTCCTACTATCGCTAAACGAAGTATACTATCTAATTTCACTCTCGATATGCCTTTATTTATTGAACGCTTTCCAATTGTCATGCAAAGTCTAAGCTTTCAAAATCTCGACACTATTTTAACCCTAAAAGAGCCATTTTTCACCGAAAATATCTATGAATTCTACTTTAACTTAGTTCTTGATAGGGATCATGATGACGCACTCCGTTTGCGTTCATCGTTTAACGGCCAACCCTTCGTTTACGGTATAGACCGTCTACGAAATTTATTACGCCTAGGAAACGACGGCATTCATGAGTCAAATGACGAAATTTGTGAATTTCTCGAGATCAATCACTTTAACGATCTCAAAGACGAAATTTTTCATCCCAACCACCAAAATCGCTCGGCCAAGGCTCATGGCCTTCTTTTCAAATATAAAATGGCCTACCATATCCTCTCGCATATCGTCCTCCCTCATGCCTCGAACTTCACGGATGTTACCAATGAGTACATCTTTCTTCTCGGGTGCATCCATCGCCAAGTCAAGATTGACTTCGCGACTCTCATATTCCTTAAGATGGATTCGCTCAAAACGAAATCCAAGAATGGGCTACCTTACGGTGCCTTGATTTCGGCCATCTTAAAGGACCTTAATCTCGTTCCCGGTGGAACATTGTTTAAAAATAAGGACAAACATATTTGGGACACTTCCTATCTTTCCCAAATGTCCATAAAATTCCATAATACCGACAAGACCATTATTTGGTCCGGTAAACGGGTGTCCGGCCCCGGCTATACCCCTCTTTCCCCTGAAGAGGAAGAGTATGTCGGCCCCAAGGCCACACCGCGAGCTTCTCGTGAGGACGTAGCTAACTCCTCCGATTCCATTCCCCCCATCGATATCCCTACCTCCTCTCATCGTCGAGGAAAAGCTCCGGTGGGATCTTCTTCTCGTATCCCGCGCTCCGACAAGTTCTACGACTCTCTCTACATCAACCAATACCATAATGCGCAAATGACTCGTCGAATGTTTCGATTTTTGAACCTGGGACAAGAAGAGCTAGACCGACTTGATCGTGAAAGCGCCGAGCAAAGGGCACAATTTCATGAATTCTTTCCCAACGACAATGACAACGACGACGACGAGGATGATGCGACCTCCCACCGCGACTAGGCGGCTATCCTTTTATGTTTTTTTTGATGATGTCAAAGGGGGAGAAATACCTCTCTTGTGTTTTGTCGTTGTATTTCATTTCCGTACTACGAATTTCGTTTGGTTTTGATGTAATAAGTAGCATGGTTATATTATGAATTGTGTTTATGTTGCTATTTATCTTGATTGTCATAATCTATGTCGTTGTGAGAATGTGCATTTAAAATATGCGTTTTTATCTTATTTATTGATGATATTGCATTTAGTGCGCATATTGCTAGTTGATTGGGTTATTTCTATGTTTTTTCATTTGTGGCGATTGACCATTTTTAGGCAAACTATGGCCAATTTTTCGCTTACTTTTGATCGTTCGTTATCCCTTTTCATTTAGCTTTGTTTTAACCTCGTTTTTAATCGGATGTTATGACATTTACTTGTCTCTTTTCTAAAAACCTTTTATCCAAGTAAAACGTCATCTACACATCTCGGTTATACTTGCTTAGCAAAAAGAGCTTATAGTATGTTATAATCAATATTTTGTCATCATCAAAAAGGGAGAGATTGTTGAACGTTGATTCTTCTAATCGATTATTTTGATGATAACAATATTTGTAAAACATGATAAAAGCTCGTTTTGCATACTAATCATTTATTGAGTGTGTTAAAGGTTCAAAATGATAGAATGCGTAATTACGAAGCAAATGGTTCAAGCGGAACCTCAATCGGGTTTGAAACGAATCAGTTATGGGGTTTCGAAGTTTGTCGAGAAAACCGAAACATTCCCAGAAACAAAAAAAAAAACGACTGTTTAAAGCTAAAACGATTGATCATTTACGAACTGAATTCTTCCAGTGAGCAAAGAACAAAAACGACCGATCGCCAGCATCAACGACCGATCGTTTCAGTGCGAATTTCTTCCAGAGAGCACATTGCAAAAACGACCGATCGCAAGCCCTAAAACGACCGATCGTTTTAGGAAGAAATTCTTCCAGAGAACACAGATAAAAAACGACCGATCGTTTTACAGAAACGACCGATCGTTTCTGTAGAAATTCAAATTCCAGCTTTTAAGCTCTTCCTGAAAATTGGGCGAACTGCTGCAAAAACAGCATTGAATGAACTCAACAACCAGCAACGGTCTGAAATTAAATGCTGGACTTTTTCACCCTACAAAAAGCCCCAAAATCTTTATGGAAGAGATATCCATCAATACTCAACATCCTTAAGCAATTACTACAAAGAAATTCTTCAAGCTTATACTACTTATTTCTCACTTGTAATCAAAAATATTCTCGAGTATATTCTCATTGTAATCTTATAAACATCGAGATAATATTTGTTAGTGAGTGATTCAAAATCAATCTTGTAAAAGAGTATTTTATAAACTCATTTGTGAGCGAGTGATTGGGTAGAGGCTTTTAAGCAAGTGTAGCTTAAAAGCTCTAGGTCATTTATTCGGGATACTCATAAAGTGAGGGGGAGCGTAATCGGTTGATTAAGCTCGTTAAGGTGTAACCTTGGAACGAAGATTTTTTAGTGAAATACTCGGTAGTGAAAATACCGAGGAGAGGACGTAGGCGCGTTTTGCCGAACCTCTATAAATCTTGCGTTATTTCTTTCCCTTAACTTTTACTTTTCGCATTTATTTATTGCTTATATTTATTGCTTGCTTAGATTAATTTAGCGATAATTTGTTAACGAAAGAGTTTAGGTTGTAAAAACCACTAATTAACTTAGCTAATAACCCATAGATTTCATTCCGCGAAAAACGTACAAAACCTTATTCACCCCCCCTCTAAGGTTTAGACACCTACGGACCAACAGAGTAGAGGTTTTTCCCACTGGGTTTACTTTAGCAAGGTTTTGATGATGCACATGTTTTGTGATTGATCCCCTACTACTACCACTGTTGCACTCTTTTTCCTTCGATCAGATATTTTCCCATTGGTCTTGCTCTGGCAAGATTTTGACGAGACACATTGTTTTGTGGTTAGTTACTTACATGGTATTTCGGCCTATATCATTCGGCTACACAGTTTCTCCTAGGTACCGTTTTTGTCCCGCACTGGGTTTTCCGGCCCTAAGATTTTTATGTGTTTAACACTACGAATAAACTCGACTCAGATCAACTGCATGAAGACGAAGAATTCAAGACGTGCAAAGGGAGAGTATTGTAGGATATTATTGGACTATTGGGCCTTACACATAGTGGGCCTAAATTGGGCTTTCTAGCTTGTATAACCCTAACCTCTAGCATATAAAGAAGGTTAGGGTCCACTTGTATTCATACATTCTGATTAATGAAGACATATTATTCCCCCTCTCTATGTTATCTCTATGTCTCCTATATAATATATATACTGAGCTAATAAGACTCGTAACACGTATTTAAATTTAAAGAAAACAATAAAGTTATAAATCTAAAAATTCTATATTTTAATCAATATATTGTCCATAAATTATGAAAGTCCTCAATAATAAATTATAAATTTCGTAAATATTTCTTTTAAATTTTAAAAAGGAAACAAAAACAATGTTATAAATTTATTTACTCGATATTTCGAAAACTTGAATATAAAAAAAAATTGTTCTCTACTAAATTGTCGTTTTAGGTGTTTTTTTTACATTTAATTTATGAAAAAATTAAGTCAGATGTCTTTAACTAGCCAAAACAACCGGTTGACCGAGTGACGTTGTAAAAAAATTCTGCCCACACTAAAATGAAGAGATTTAGTATCGATGTTTTTTTCGGCAACTCCAAAGTTAATGTCTTGGCGCGCCCCTGCCTCCACTAAAAGTACTCAAGTAAATCTATTAGGTTATTTTTATGTAACGAATATAATTTGTCCTTATTCGTGAAGATTGTTTTACTGTGTTAGACTAATCTTCTAATATCAACTTATAAACTTGTTATTTTTTCCATTCTTTTTAACTAGAGATTACAATTTTCATAACAAATCTGTATTTTCGTTGCAAGCACAATTAAAGAAAAGAGACCACTGGAACTTTAAACTTATAAATGTATTTAATTATATTTGTTTTGTTTACTAAGGCTCAACCTTGAAATGTCGAGACGTCAAACTACCCATATCATATTCATTTATATATAACATGCTTCCACATAGATAATAGCGACATTACAAAAAAAATGAAGAATTTTTAGTATTTTAAAAACCAGTCACTATTTCTCAATGAATACCACCACCCTCGTAAAAGTATTTGAAATCCTGTCGGTCCGAACTGCTGGTTACAATGACAAAAACGCATAAGGTCTCGTTTCGTTATGAGATTATTAAACTCGGGACAAGTAATCCCTTCAGATTATGAAAAAGATTAGAAAAAAATGTCGTACTAAATATTCCAGACGTGACTCGATAATTTTCAACACCACCTCCATATAGTGTTTAAAATATCATTTGTTAGCATCTTTTGATACCCGATAAGTAAATGTAGCCCAGAGAAAAATTATATTTCCAAACAAAGTATTTATGTGATCCAATCTCAAATTACAAGTGATCCAACTAAACAATACATCCCAAATTACAAATAATCTAACTAATCAATACATACTGTCACGTCCCGAAATCCGAAAAACGGACATCAATGCGTGATTTTTTGAACAAATGGTAAAAGAGTCTGTTGGTAAAAAATCTAACTTTTAAAGTAAAACAACTTGCAAGCTAAAGGACAATTATACGAATGAAATAGAAATGTTTGCCAAACGCGGCTACTAGACAAAATGGTTTTAACATATTTATAAAAAAACAATAACAAACGAATGTAATTTGCCCGTAGGCTACAACCTCAAAAATGGTCTAAGTAAAAAGAAAGAGACTGAAAGAAGCCCGAACCCATGCGATACATCGCTAATGCTTCTATCCAAATGTGACGACCTAAGTTGTACCTGAAAGACAAAACTGTAACGGTGAGTCCCGCGCACATACATAGACGGGACGGGACCACACATGATACTGTCACTCCATCCAAAATGCAAGAACTCACAAACAACAACTATAATAACAACGTATCAAAAGAAATGTAATAGCATCATACAACAAAATAAATTAAATAACTCCAACACACATCTATAACACACATGGACCTCTCACGCCACCTACCCCAGTCCGTAAGGTAGGTCATTCCATATATCCCTCGGCTCGTCTTATGCCCCCGGTATAGCGAGAGACATAGACCCTTGCCAACATATAAATATTTAAAGTGTGCACTTGGACCTCTCACGCCACTCGCCCCAGTCCGTAAGACGAGTCATTCCCTATACCCCTCAGCTCGTCTCATGCCCCCGGTATAGGGAGAGACATAGACCATTGCCAATAAATAAATTTCAAGGCCTCGACCAATAATATTATACTATTCAATTATCACAATTTCCAATAAAATCACATTCTCAAAATACTAGCATTTCCAAATGTCACATTATCATAATTCAACAAAACACATAAGCATAGGTACTAGAATCACAACTAGCCAAACGAGCCTTATATCTATCACTTAATTTCTTGCCAAACAAAGATCAACAAAACTCATAAGTATCAATTCTCCAAAAAGTCAAATTGCCAAACAAGTCCAACAAAATAAAATCTCATTCATGTATTTTAACAAACACCTTATATGCATAAACTGCAACTCATCTCTATTCAACATAAATTTACCCAATTTCATCAACAACTATAATAACACATAACAACTCATAAAAACACACAAACTCATCTGTATTCTCATTAATTAGAAATTCATATGTCTAAATTCTCAACAAGAAGGGCTGCTAAAGGTCGTGGGGGAGGGGTAACGCTAGGGCCCCACCACCTGAGCAACCCGAGGAAGATGAAGAGGCTGAGAATGTGTATGAGGATGTGAATGAGGAAGAAGAAGAGACTTACGTATCTGAACCGAAACCAGTAAACGCTAACCAAGTGATAACTGACCTTCAGAAGGTGGTGAAAACTCATAACTGAACCGGAACCAGTAAACGCTAACCAGTAAACACTAACCAAGTGATAACTCACCTTCTAAAGGTCAGTAAAAGCTAACCAAGTGAAAACTCATAACTGGTTCCGGTTCAAAAAGTCACGCATTGTTGTCCGTTTTTCGGATTTCGGGGCGTGACAAGTTGGTATCAGAGCCAGGTTCTGAATTATAGTGCATAAAAATGTGAAAAACATGAAGAAAAAAAAGAAAGAGAAAAAGGTATATGACTTGATCCATCTGTGGGTTTTTTTTTTGCAAAAAAAAAATGTCTTTTATTCGATCCAACACGATAACAACTGGCAAAGATTAGAAATGACATATTCCTCCTTAGTCATTACTGTTATCAGTTCCAATGATAAGTCAAGAAACAAATCCTATATTACTGTTGGGGTAAGATTTTTTTGTCCCCAACAGAGCTGATAATTATGTTTAGAGATGATCAGTATAAATTATGAAAATATATAGTAATTTTCTTTGGCTTAGTTTCTGTTCAAATTATTTTAAAGAACAAAAATATAACCTAAAAGATGTATAGAAAATGAGGAAAAATTGAGGCGCACCTGAAGATAAAGAAAAGAGACACTTTTAGGGTTTCTAGTAGCTCCCAATCTCACATGAGCATATAACTACAACCCAGAAATGATCAACTTTCATAAATAAAACCATAAGAATTTAAAAGTACAAGTCGTGTCATAATCCAAGAAATAAAATACACATGGTCCACAACTCGTTATACTACACCATCCATAACTCAAGTAAATGAAAGATACGTAAGAATCTCAAATAAAGTAACCACCTGTATACAATATCTAATAGAATAAAAGACAATAATGTAAAAAAATCAGCTACAAAATAAAAGACAATAAAGTAAATTAAGATGACATGTTTTTATCTCAACAACTCCACAACGTCTACAAAACTCAAAATACGGGTCTTTCTAGTAAACTAAACTCTAATAAAATAAACTTTAAACTCTAGGCATTACAACCCTTCCCCGATAAAGAAAAAACATCTAAGGAAAAGTATCTAAAGAAAAGACGAGGTCAGGATACTTCTTCTTCATCTCATCCTCGCGTTTCCAAGTTGCCTACTCGGCTCCATGGTGTTTCCAAACCACCTTAATGTGACGACCCAGATTTTCAGGAAGGAATTTCTGTGGTGCGGTGTTGTGTGTCAGTCTCACATCGCCCAGATATGAGAGTACTCGTGTGGTATATGAGCTTAAAGATTCATTTCCTATCAACAAGACATTTTAAAGCCGTGCGGTACAATAGCGAGGACGGAACTCTATAGTTAAACGTGCTTAGCTTGGAGTAGTACCAGGATGGGTGACCCCCCGGGAAGTTGTGTCAAAGCGGACAATATTGTTAATACGGACGTGGCGGTTCGGTCTGTGGTGCCAAATCGTTACACATACAATGTACCAAAACAACATTGCATCACATTGATAGTGTCATGCCACCCTTCGAGTCATGCAACCGAACAACAAATCAGTCTTACGAGGCAATGGTCCGTTTGATAACAATTTTTTTTAGCAGAATTTTGTATTTTATATTTTAAATATATGTGGGTATTTGGGCAGTTAGATTTTTAAGCTTCTGAAAATCAGATTTTTAGGCCGAAAATGCTAAAAAAATCATATTTTTAAAATTAAGCCTTTTAGTGTATTTTTAAATTATGATTTTTGACAAAAAAACTGTTACCAAACGGACCCTAGTAATTAGACAGAATCTAAAGAGTTTTTTTTTTTTGCCAAACGGACCCTAGGTATTTTCAAAATTGCCAAAATGGTCTGAATCATTTATCTTTGTTAATTGAATTAACGAAGTCTTCATAAAAAATTTAAATACTACCTCGTTAAAGAATTAACGAATTTTTTAAAAAATTAAATGGTCCATTTTTCGTTTATTGTATTTTTAAACCACGTTAACATTTAAATTTTTAAAAACTTCGTCAATTATTTTAACGAAGTTGGGTTTAATTTTTTATAAAAATTTTGTTAATTTTATTAACTAAGATATGAATTTTCATTAAGAACTTCACTAATTATTTTAACTAATTCTTTTAACAAAGTAGTATTTAAATATTTTATAAAGAGTTCGTCAATTCAGAAAGATTAATCACAACATACAACATTTTGATAAATTTGAAGAGCGGCAGCCGATTCTGATATTTATCGGACCCACCGGCTGTTTTTGGCAAAAAAACTCGAATCTAAACATATAATAAAAAAACATTGCATAAAAAGGGGATGATGGGCCCTTAAATATCACATCATAGTCTCACTTATTTCACAGCCATACTAGCTGTCAAACTACCTCTCCCCCCTCTCACAAACCCACCACCCCCCACTCTCTCTCTCTCTCTCTCTCTCTCTCTCTCTCTATATATATATATATATATTCTGTATCTATACATATAATACACACATATTCTGTATCTATACATCTCAAAAATGTCGACGACGACGGAGCAGCAATCCGTCTTCCTCCACGGCGACCTAGATCTGAGAATCGTCGAAGCGAAACACCTCCCGAACATGGACATGTTCTCCGAACGTCTCCGCCGCTGCTTCACCGCCTGCGACTCTTGCGCCTCCGCACCATCACTTGAAGAGCATAATAACTCCGGTGACCAACAAGCCGATCGCCATCATAACCCTAGGATTATAACGAGCGATGCTTACGTCACTGTTTGTGTGCCTCAGGCCACGTTAGCGAGGACACGTGTCATTAAGAACGCGAGGAACCCGGTATGGGACGAGAGTTTTTATGTTCAGCTTGCTCATAGGGCTGAGCACCTCGAGTTCCAGGCAATTACTTAATTACCTTTTGTTATTATTATTAATAAACCGTGGGTTTTTTAATAGTGATTCTATTCTATTTTACTTAGTCCGCTACGATACTAGTGCAATTTCGAGTCGGAAACTAAGTTTGCTGCGAAACTTAGCGATCATCTAATTAATTATTGTTTATATTATTGATAATTATGATTTATTAATAGTGATCATGTTCAATTTTACTCACTTCACTATGAAACTAGTGCAATCAATGTAAAATTTAGCCATTATTTAGTTAATTACAGTAAATTTATCGTGCCTTGTTCTATTTTACTTGGTCCACTACGAAACTGGTGCAATTTTAAGTCGGAATCTAAGTTTGATGCGAAATTTAGAAATTGTTTAGTTAATTTTTAGCGCCTTGTTATATTTTACTTAAATCCGCTACGAAACTGGTGCAATTATAGTAAATTATTTCATCTCCGCCGCTGCTTCACCGCCTGCCACTCCTGCGCCGCTGCCCCTCTGCCGCCGGAGGAGCACCACTCCGGCGACCGGCACCATAATCCTAGGATCATTACTAGCGACGCTTACGTCACGGTGACCGTGCCTTAGGCGACAGTGGCGAGGACACGTGTCATTAAGAACGTGAGAAGCCCGAAATGGGACGAGAGCTTCTGCGTTCAGCTTGCTCATAGGCTGAGCATCTCGAGTTCCAGGCAGCCGATTTTATTTATTTTACTTATTGTTTTATTATTATTATTATTCATACTGCATTTGTTCTGTTTTACTTGGTACACTACAAAACTTAGTGCAATTTTGAGTCGGAATCTAAGTTAGATGTGAAACTTAGCAATTAGTCGTTTATTATAATCGATTAATACCGTCTTTGTTCTAGTTTACTTAGTCCACTACGAAACTGCAATTTTGAGTCGGAATCAAAATTTGATGTACTTAAAATTTAGCAATTATTTAATTACTTATTGTTTATTAGTATACTGTATTTATATGTCTTGTTCTATTTTACTCGGTCCTCTATGAAACTAGTGCAATTTCGAATCGGAATCTAAGTTTGATGTAAGATTTAGCAATTATTTGATTAATTATTGTTTGTTATAATAAATTGATACCCTGTCCGGAATTATTTGTCCACTACGAATTTAGGGCAATTTCGAGTCAGAATCTAAGTTTGATGTGAAACTTAGCAATTGCTTAGTTAATTTAGTAAATATACAGTGCCTCTTTCTATTTTACAATTTTACTTTGTCCAGTACGAAACTGGCACAATATTGAGTCGGAATCTAAGTTTAAGTAATTTTACAGTGCCTTCTTCTATTTACTCAGCATAGTACGTATATAAGAACACACTTATTTAGTTCACTACGAAACTAAATTTGATATAAAATTTAGCAATTATTTAATTAAGTATTGTTTTTAAAATTTAATACTAGCTTGTTCTAATTTAATAAGTCCACTACGACACTAGTGCGATTTCGAGTCGGAATCTAAGTTTGATGTAAAAATTAGCAATTATCTCATTAATTACTCCCTCTGTCCCAAATTATTTAGGAGTATATTCTTTCTGTTATAAATTATGATTTAATATGATTCATTGATATTATATTCAATTTTAATTTTCCACTATGAAGCTAGTGCAATTTTGAATTGACAAACATCTTACTATCTAAATTTACTGAAACCGAAATTTTCCAAAGATAATCAAAATAGTTTGATATTTAGCCTATGTAATGTAGCTTTTGGAAATTTTCATTCCGGTAAATTTAGATTGTCGCTTCTGTCGTAATTTCTGGAGTATTTAGGATATCTTCATCTGACCTAAATTGTCAGTTGTTCAGTTTTTACTTTTTAGGGTAATTTTTGTTGTAGTCCAACTTAATATGTAAATTGTTGAACGCCTGGGGGAGTGTAGTTTCTGTTATAATCGAGGTAAAAGGACCGAGTAGTTAGTTTGCCTTGAGTGGAATATCAACTCAGGTGATGTAATTTATATTTTGGACTTTCTGTTTAGTCTTAGCAATTTTGATATCCAGGCTGCCTACCTCGAGTTCCAGGCAAGCAATTAAAATTCTACTGTTTATTTGGTCAATTAATATTTTAAATAATAAGGCCAAGCAGGTCGAGGTGACTTCTAGAGCAACAGGTTTGAGTAGTTGTTTGTATTACTAGAGAAATGCAGTTTTTGCGCGAATCCTTTAGATGCATTCTGAACTTTCATACTTTGTCGGTTTTAGTGATTTATGGTCCTTTGCTAAAGGATATGTCGTGTTTAATTGTTGAACACCAACAATCAAACAAACTGTTCGAATCATAGGAGTCTTGAGTGTCTCCCATAATCTTGTCTTGCACTCAGAAACAGAAATTGGATTCTTTGTCCATGGCTCCATCCTTTTGTGTTTCAATTATTTCTTACTATCCATCATGTTTCCGAACAATTTTTCCTAAATGTTACCATTTTAGTTGCCTACAGCAATGCCTCTTTGAAGCAGGAATTTATTACTTTAAGAACCAAGCATATAGCATGCAATAATCTAACCATATAGCATCCAATTATATACTTTTGGCAAAATTTATCTGAATAGTCCTTGTTGACCCTTGTTCACATATTGCTGTTTTAATAAACAATGTCTAGTTTTGGTTCATGCCCTCTATGTTTCCTGAGTTTCTAATATATTTTTTTAATTACTTTTGTTTCCATGCATACCAAGACACTTCCTTAATAGGAAATTATTTTCTTTATTTCAGGTAAAAGACGATGATGTTTTTGGTTCTCAATTAGTAGGTATGGTTAAGATTCCCGCGGAGAATATACTCTCTGCGGAACACATCTCCGCCTGGTTCCCGGTGGTAAGTTCCTCCGGTAAGCCCGTGAAACCCGGTTCCGCTCTCTATCTCGATTTTAAATTCACTCCATGTGACAAAAACCCACTATATAAACATGGCATTGCTTCTGATCCCGAGTGTAAAGGCGTAAGAAATACGTATTTCCCTCTTAGAAAAGGTTGCTCGGTTAAACTATACCAAGATGCACATGTTAGCCATGAAAAGATGCCGGAGATTAAACTAGACGGGGGTAGGGTTTACCAACAGGGACATTGTTGGGAGGATATATGTTATGCTATTTCAGAGGCGCACCATTTGATATATATTGTCGGTTGGTCGATTTTTCATAAGGTGAAGTTGGTACGAGAACCTACTCGCCCTTTGCCGAGAGGTGGGGATCTCACGCTAGGTGAGTTGCTCAAGTATAAGTCACAAGAAGGTGTGAGGGTGTTGCTGTTGGTTTGGGATGATAAGACTTCGCATGATCAGCTCCTCTTAAAAACTGTGAGTAGTCTGCGTCTCTTTTTCTTTTTCATGATTTCCAACTGAGAAATCTACTACTCCCTCCGTCCCTAAATAAGTGCTTCAGAACAACTTCGCTTAAAATTCAACAAAAACGCATCAAAAATTCAAAAGTTGCAAATAAAAATTATTTCTTAGTTAAATTGCGAGGTTTTAAGTATAAATTTAATATATTTTAACTATCAAAAAGAGATATTTCAAAAAATTAAAAGGAGAAAATTACTAAAAAAATGAAAGTAGACACTTGTTTTGGGACGTCCCTAAATGGAAACCAGGACACTTATTTAGGACAGAGAAGTATATTAAAAGGAGCCAACCGAGTCCGGCTGCATGGTTTTAGCTTTTCGTTTCGTCGTTTCCAACTAAAAAATATACTCTATTAAGAAATCAAGTATTGGCCGCCGGAATGTTGTTCATATGGTGGAAGCTTCCTTGCATATCATTCTAAATGTTGATGCAATTTTCTCATATCTGAGACTTCCGGCTGATGGTCTCTAGATTCCTTTTGTAAGGGTTTATATGCTTATCTTGAATAGACATCATTCCTAAAAGTTATCTAAATTGGCCCTTGTGCCAGTTGTAAAAGGAATAGGTACATAATTACAGTATATAATTGGTTCATTTTGGATACACATAATATTACTTGTCTCAGATTGTTATCATTTATTTAAAAAAATATTTTTGTTACTCTGAAATGCATCGACTGCAGGCAGGTGTAATGGCAACACATGACGAAGAGACAAGAAAGTTTTTCAAGCATTCATCTGTCAACTGTGTGCTGTCACCGCGATATGCTAGTAGTAAGCTTGGCTACCTTAAACAACAGGCATGTTTTCTTCTATCCCATGTATTGGTACCTTTATTAAGCTTCTGATTTGATTGATGTGTATTTTTGTTTGTCTCAATCATCATGTACTAATACCGCTATCTAGAGTGATTGATAAAGTACTGTGAGTTTGCTGAAGAAAATGCTGCATTCCATTTTGTTTGTCCACAATGAGAAACTGAAATATTTAGGTTACATTAATTGTTACGATGTTCTTTTTTATTTTTGGCTTCACATTTGTGTCCCAGTAGAATCCTCCACAGCATTGCTTATGGAATCATTGGAATGTATAGGTCAAGAGTGGAAAGTAGCAAAATTACACTTACTATTTAGAAAGGGGAAAATTATTATTTTGTATACCAACCTGTTAGTGGTTAAGAAACTGCATACTCAACTAATACACATCCTCCGATCAACATACCGGTGTTATAAAAGATGACGGAAATAGATAAATGACAAATTTACCCTCGTGTTTTCTTGTTAATTACGATGCCGCGTCATCGCTCTCCTCTTCCTTCTTGTTAAATACAACATTGATCCTCATAGTTTAAACAAAAAATTATTTAGTAACTACACTTTTAAAACAAGTTAAATTTAGTATTTACACTTTAAATTTAAGCTACTAAAGTCTTTAAGCTTTTAAAAACTACAAGATTACATAAAATAACATAAAATAACTAAAATTTGAATACATTTAAAAGCTACACGACGACAGGGGGTGGTCGGCCAAATCTGGGGACGTGGTGGGGTTGGGCCGAATCGGAGGAGGAGGTGGGAAGTTTCACGACAGGGGCGGCGATCGGCGAGATCTGAGGTGGAGATGGTTGCGTCGTGGGTATATATATGTGTATGCATGCCATACCTGTGTGGTATGCATATATATATATACTAGTGAACGATACCCACATGATGCGTATTTAATCGAACACAACATGCCTCCCTTAAAACCTTAACCAAACAATGCATATACTTACCAACAAATTTATACAAAAATAAATGTTTGTAAAAATAATTATTATTGAAAAAATTTAATACCTTGACATAAATTGTGGAGAGAGAGAGAATAGGTTGAACTTGAAGGAGTATACTGCATATGAAATCTTTTTAAATGTGGTTTTTTTTCCTTCCCGTGTAAAAGTGCTATAGGTATTTTTGTAATTAGATAAATTTCACTACAAAAAAATGTATAAATAGCTACGGGAATTGTGACGACTTTTTTTGTGGCGAGCTTATAGCTACGGGTTTGTGACAAGACCGTCAATTTGTGACAGTTTTGTGACGGATTTTGACTCTCACAAAATCAATATTATTTTGTAGTGTTTGGCAAGGGTATTTTGGGAACAAATTGTTGCAAGGCTTCATAAGAGTAGTACACATATAGTAATATATATATATATATATATACATATATGTATGATTCATGATTGTATGTACATCTGTATGTATGTATATATCTATGCAGTTTGTTATGTGTGTGTATGTATGTATACATCAATATATGTATGAATATATACATCAATATATGTATGTATATATGTACATCTGTATGTTATGTATGTATGTTCGTCTTTTTTTCAATTTAATTTATACCTTTGGATCAAATTTGACGGCCAAGATTTACCCTTTATTTTTGACCTTTAGATCTGATCTAATGGTTTACACTGATATTAGTATGTGAAATGACAGTTTTACCCCCTAAAAACGCACATGTTTTCGCACATGACCAGATTTCCGTTAAATGAGTTAAGATAAACTAGACGGAGTATGTCATTGAACGAAATCATATAAGTGGGTACTGGGTATGCAAATTCTTAATGTGGGTAGGTGGGTATGCAGTTTCTTAACCACCGTTGGTGTAGTAAACAAAAAATTTCCCCATAGAAAGTGGACAAACCATTTGGAACATCCAAAAAGTAAGAGCAGATAGTTAAAATATAATAGTCGGAGCAAGTGATCGGAGCTATTTATCTGAATATGGTTATAGTATTTGGTGACTGGAAAGTATAAGGCAGAGGGAATATCAATGATTACATTTTAAAAAAAAAATTGGCTTTGCAAATTTGTCCATCTGTGAAAACCTTCAGGCATTGCTTATGGAACTTAAAGAGCAAAACTGCAATGTAGCAAAGACTAGCTATATTGAAATGTAAAAATAAACAATTTGGAACATCCCAAAAGTAATAATGGAAAAAAAAATTGAAAGGGAGGGAGCAATTGATTAGAAAGTAGGAACTGTATCCTCGATACGGTTATGGTGTTTTGTGTGTATGCAGAAATCTAATCATTTGATGATATTTTGTACTCTTGTTTTCAGTATGGTATTTCGTATTTGTTTATTTCATGTTATTCTCTCAAATGTAAACAAGCCCTACTGTAATCGTTGTTGTCATCGTTTGTACACAGGTCGTGGGAACAGTTTTTACACACCATCAGAAATGTGTGCTTGTAGACACCCAGGCATCTGGAAATAATCGCAAGATTACAGCATTTTTGGGTGGTCTTGATATGTGTGATGGTCGCTATGACACACCTGAGCATCGTCTATTTCGTGATCTAGATACTGTATACGATAATGATTTTCACAATCCTACATTTCCTGTGAGTTGTTATTTTGGCTCTAAATTTCATGAATGTGAATTCCTAGTTTCTTTTTGCAATTGCAGTTACATTTTCCTGTGTATTATGTGCATATGCAAGTGGATCAGCTGTTCTGAGAAGGAAATGAAATTGATGAATCTATAACCTATCGGATAAACTTATTAAGCATTCTTGTGCTATATTTTGTACATGGTAATTAGCAAATTCCTATCCTCAGTGTTACTGCAGCAAAAGTTGGGAGTTCTTTTAGGGGTTATACTGTTTTATTTTTTTGTACTAACCTATTATGTTTAGCCGTACAAAAGTGATATTGTAGCTTATAATTTAATGCACAAAACTGATAATCGGCCAATTGGTTAGCGTACATTAGTGTTAATTACCAAACATTAAAGTACATAAGTGATTATTGAGAATTGAGATTTTCCGTGAATTTAGATGGAGGTACACCCTAAATCCTGATTGATCTATTTATGTTAGGTTAGCGGTAGTGTACAAAAGCAAAATTTCGTGATAGGTTAGTGTAATAATGCAGCAGGAAACTCGTTTCTTTCTCAAACCTAGATATCAACGGATGAAATAATCAATCAATAATCTATTTTGTAATTTAAATTAACAAAAATCTTAATTAGACTAACGTAACATTTTTCTTTTTGCTTTTGTACAATAGTTAGAAAACAAGTTGTAAGATTCGGACTGAAATTAATCAGGTTGCTTTTGGATACTCTTAAAAAGGGTAAACTCGGTGCATAAAACCCCTGCTATGCGTGGGTTTCAAGGAGGGGTCAAGCCACTATTGGCCTATTGTTAGGAGAAAGTATAAAATCTGAAAAATACGAGAGGGTAGTAATAGTATACAAAAATAGCTCGTTTTCACAACTACTTAAATACCAATCTGTATATAATCTTCGATTTGGTACACCAACTGTACTGAATCGTTAAGAAATGTAATGATGGTGTAGTAGTTGTTAACTTTTGTATGTTGGTCTGCAAAGTCGAAATGTGATGATACATTAGTGTACAAAATAAATTAGCCTTATATTTTGTTTTCGTATTTGATGGTTTTTATTTCTGACTTATTTATTTTTAGGCAGGGATTAAGGCTCCTAGGCAGCCTTGGCACGACTTGCACTCCAGAGTTGACGGGCCAGCTGCATATGATGCCCTTATAAATTTTGAGCAGCGTTGGAGAAAAGCTACGAAATGGACAGAATTGAGTTTACGTTTGAAAAAAGTGTCTCATTGGCACGACGACGCTATGATCAAAATTGATCGTATTTCTTGGATTCTTAGTCCTGCAGTCCCAAAAAGTGGGAGTGGGACTACTTCTACCCACACTAGTAGTAAAACTACTACTATACCCGAGGATGATCCCACTTTATGGGTTTCTAGAGAAGATAATCATGAGAACTGGCATGTTCAGGTCAGCTTTAGATGTACTCCCACTGCGTATGTAATAATTACAGGGTTGATAAGAGTTTTGGAGCAAAAAACTAGATTTCATTTTTTCCATAACCTTGAAAAATTACTAACTACTCCTTTTACAATAGCGTTACATTTCTCCACAATTTTGAACATTACATAGGAAAAGAATCGAATACTGGAGACTCAATTTATAAGAAACCATACATCAAGGATTCAAATAGAGAAGAAATGACAGGATACTGAAAAAAAACATAAAATAATCATAAAAAATGTATCTTTAGCGTGCTTATTGCTTATTTTTGTTGGTTGGTGTACGAAGCAGAAGTCTGGTGATTAGTTAGTGTAAAAAGTTGTATTAGCCGTAATACATGTTGGGAAACATAGCATTCTTGGAAAGTAAGATTCACTTTCTTTGTGGCAGATATTCCGATCTATAGATTCAGGATCAGTAAAAGGATTTCCTACCAGTATTGACGTTGCCAAGTCCCAGGTTGGTCAAGTTACTATCTATGTAGATGATTTCATCATTTTATCTTTATTTTAGTTTCCCCTTCTAAGTTCTAAAGAAACTGCTCTCGTGATTACTTTTGTTTTTGTGTCTCTCTCCCTCCCTCTCTCTCTGCACACCCGTGAGTTGCAGGAGTTCTTCTTCCCTATTGATAAATTCCATATCAAAATTCACTATACATAAAGCGGTTGTTTATGTTACATGCTTTATGGCAGAACCTTATGTGCTCAAAAGATGTGGTGATTGATAGAAGCATACAGACAGCATATATTCAGGCGATTAGATCTGCAAAGCACTTCGTATATATTGAGAATCAATATTTTCTTGGATCTTCTTATGCATGGCCTTCATACGAAAATGCAGGTATGGAAACTTTCATGTTAATTTCGATTATTGTCCAGTCCAAATCGTCGAGCTGTTCTACTTCTTTTTTCTTTCTTTGACAAATCTGTAGGTTGTGGAAAAAATCCTTTTGATTTTATTTTTTAACTTGAAACACCAAGGTTTCAAAAAGGCGCTAGGCGGGGATGAGGCGGAGAGGTGCCGCCTGACCGCCTAGACGGGAAAACGACTTCTGAACGTTTTACATGTTTTTCTTGGATTCTCATGCAACATACATGTAGTAAATAGTATTATCATGTTTAATCAAGCATTTAAAGTCTATTAGATTAACGATATAGCATAGCAAAGCAATAACTATTATGATAATAATGTTCGAGCAGTTTAACATAAGCAAAAGATGTCGTGAAAATGTCTCAAACACTAACTTAAAAAGCAAATGCAAATATAATCCAAAATCAACAAGATATCAAAAGAATAGATCGGTTGTAGTTTTGACAGAGGCGAGAGAAGAGAGATACCACAGAGGCCGTCGATCAAGGAGAAAATATGTTTAAGATATGTTTTCCTTTTTTTTATTGCTCTATATATATTTATTTTAACCTATTCTAAGCTATTTTAACCTTTTGGCCCATCAGAATTTGGGTTGGCCCAATTTAAAAACTGTTTTAAAACACCTAGCAAAAGTCGGGGGGCCCAGGCACTGCCTAGCGCCTAGGCGGCCGCCCCAGCTGCCTTTTAAAACACTGTGAAACACTCGTGTCCTTTCAGGTGCACATTCGTCTAGCTTTAGAGTCTAGGCTCTAACTTAAAAGCTCACCTTATAAGGTCTGTTAAGTTTTAAGGTCAGTAAGTGGTTTCGATTGGGATGCTTAACTTGTTACTGAAGCCTATTTGCAGTTTCACCTTGGGTATCATTTTAGCTCCATAGACTTGGCTTTTCTTATACCACCGGTACTACTATTTTCTTTTATAAATGCTTTGGACAATTTTATCCTCACAATTTAAGATTGACACTGTATCCCTACATGTTTAATTTTTTGCCTTTCACCTCTCTTTTCCCTCTCCGTCCCTCTTTAAAACCCATCTTCCTAGCCGCATTGTCCAAAAAAATTACCCCCACTTTTATCACCTTTTTAGTCTCAAATAACACAATTCTCGTGTCCAAAGATTTTTTTGACAAAAAACTATCTTTTTGAATCCCTATCAGGCTTCAGTCAGATGTATTGTTCAACGATATTAAAAACAGAGCTTTAAAACAAATACTACCAATTTAGAGAAAACCCTGATTGACTCGAATCAAATCATAAGTTTTTATCAGATTTCACTTTTTTTAGGCGGTGTTTCTATATCCGTGGTGGTGTCATAACTTAATTTTTATCTAATTACATATAGATTAATTTTATTTGTTTAAAGAAATAAGCCTGCTTAAGTTGTCGATAACCAAATGTGTCCATACAGCGAAACTTCATTGACTGGAAATCTATCCTTTTGCTGCCTAGAATAAATGAAGCTTCCTAGCTTAAAAGCCAAACAGAACCCTTGAGTCACCAACTTCTGCTATGGGATCTAGGCTCCGTTTAGTCACAAATTCCTACTTGCACTTCATCTTTTCTTAGTTGTTTAATTCTGTCAATGTGGCTTACTAAGCACCTCTCTGCCGGATGTCAAATTCATTAATATTATTTAAATTCATGACTGTTCCTTGAAATAGTAGTGTTCTTGATTTCAGGAGCTGATAATCTGGTCCCCATGGAGCTGGCTCTAAAGATTGCTAGTAAAATTAGAGCTAAAGAGAGATTTGCAGTTTATATTGTGATACCTATGTGGCCCGAAGGTGTTACAAATTCTGGTCCTGTTCAAGAAATTCTCTTTTGGCAGGTAGTGTGGGATCCTTTTCACATATTGAATAATGAGAAATTAGGTTGTAGTAAAGAAAATTGGATGGTAAACATAAGAAAATTGCTTGCATCTTACTTCTGGTTTGCTTTAGGTTGTAGTAAAGAATGCTTGGAAAATCAGAGCCTTAACTTTTTGTAAATATGGTGAATGGTTATTTTATAGTATTGATTTGTGCTGCAAACAACCTGGAATATATTCGAGTCTAATACAACAAACAGCAATCTTCCAATAGATATTCTACACTCTAGAAGTATATTCTGACTTATCAACCTGATCTCTTAGAGTTCACTTTTTGTTGCAGAACCAAACAATGCAAATGATGTATGAGGTTATAGCACAGGAGTTGCAGAACATGCAACTTGATTATGACCCTCAAGACTATCTTAATTTCTATTGCCTTGGCAATAGAGAAAAATTGCCCGAGGAGAAGTTGAGGGAGAATACCGACTCTTCTACTAATGGTGTTAAGGTAAAGAAATTTCATATTACTCGCTAAAATTCGTGTCATTCTAGGAAAATCTTTCTAGCTATTGGTTTATATTATAATTTCTTTTCGATAACAAGTCTCTACTGACTTCTGATGAGTTTTGTCAGACTCGATAAACTCAAGAATATGTCATTTTTAGCTTAGGTTGAAGTATAGCAATAGTTCTTGTCTTTTGGATCGAATTGTCATTTTTATCCCCGAATTTTCAAACTTATCCCTATATTTTTCAGTTCCAACACCAGTGTTCCATACTTTTGGTAAAATTTCTATTTGATCCCAGTAGCTTCAAAAGAAACACTACAGGCCCCCCATAATTTAAGTTAGTTACCCTAATAGTCCCCACTTTTTAACAAGGTTACACGAGTGCCCTGTGTATGACACAATTGGTCTCCATAGGACGGACCATAGGTGTAACTTACTGAAACAATAGGGACCAGCACTGATGTAACTGAAACTATGAGGACTACCAATTTACAGATTCCTCGATCAAAATTTGAGAGTCCAATATATTGTCGTCGTTACTAGTTTTCTCCAAGGCTTTGTTTTACCCTGTTACTAGTAATTGATATGAACTGCTCTTTAAGCTTGCTTGAGTTAGCAATTTGTGTTATCCAAGTTTTTTATCTGAATTTTTATGGATTTGCTTGCTTGGCAAAAAAAATTATATTGTTGTTGTTACTGTATCTATAAAGACCAACTCGAAATTTCTTTCTAAGAACGGGGGCCATTGCTGTAATCCATCCTGTTTAAGTATCTCATTGTATAAAGTATTCTCTTCAGTCCCATGTTAATTATTTCTCACATTGCAGTCTTTTTATTTAAATGTCATGTCAGATCTCAGATTCACAGACGTATCAGAGGTTTATGATATATGTGCATGCTAAAGGAATGATTGTTGATGATGAATACGTACTTATCGGATCTGCTAATATTAATCAAAGGTCTTTGGCTGGTACTAAGGATACTGAATTAGCCATGGGTGCTTATCAACCCCATTACACTTGGTCTGAGAAGAAAAGGCACCCCAGAGGCCAGGTATATTAATTTGCTATATTAGTCACTTTGACACTTTATGTAATGAAAAGTAGATTTTTTAGATATGGGCTGGTTCTCTCCTCGTGACTATTAGTACATAGTATATCTTTTATGGGGGTTCAATCAGCTTTTATATCAATGTCACACTAAAATACATGGTTAAAACATGGTTTTCCCTTGGTACGAAGATAACCTGTCTGAAAGGGACTATCAGTACAGCTTTCAGACTTTCAGTTTCCGACTTTCCGTTCATTGGAAGAATAATGAAGTAAATGTTTCACAATATTAATTTTGTAAGGATTTAAGCTTCTTTCATTTACCACTATCGTGCAAAATTAAAGAGGAAAGACACCCATAGTAATAACTGAATATATTATTAGTTGCGTGATGCATCGTACTCTGGATCGATATGCAGTCTGTCTTTGCATTTATAGCCCATTATGAGTTACGAAATTCATCGTGAGAATATCTTCTGAAGCTAATGAAGGTTTACTATGCTGCTAAAAAGTTATGAAAACTTTTGCCAATTTTACGTGAAAAGTTTTTTTTAGTTGTAACATGTAAGCAACACTTGAGGGCAAGGTAACCCACTAGGAATAGCCTAGTGGGCTAGAGCCCGCACTATCAATAGGAGGTGCAGTGTTCGAGTCTTGTTAACGGGGGTAGGTGTGAAATCCCTTGATCCTCTTTAATAAGATTTTAAAAAAGAACAAAGAAAAAACAAATTGAGTGCAAGGTTGGTAACAGCTAATATTTATTTGTCTTTTTCTTTTTTGCTTGAATCCTTTTCATTCGTTTCTACACTGGAAGTTGTTGAGCTAACCTTCTTGCACCAACAATTTGCCCCCTATTTACCCGGGAAGTATCCAACTGTGTAATTTTAGAGATTACAAGGTCCTTCCAGTGAAAAATAAGGGGGTAATTTCTTGTTCACAGCTCAGAGCTTTTAACACTTTGTTCTAACCAAATGAGCAACCTCTACAAGTAGACCTTGCAATTTTCATGTGTCAACATTTTCTTAATTACCTCCTTTTTATTGCAACAGATATATGGGTACCGAATGTCTCTATGGACTGAGCACCTTGGAATGCTTGAGAGTTGTTTCAACGAGCCTGAGAGTTTGGATTGTGTGAAGACAGTGAACCATGTTGCTGAAGAAAATTGGACACACTTTAACGTAGATACTTTTACACCTCTTCAAGGGCATCTCCTAAAGTACCCTGTAAAAGTCGATAAAGATGGAAAAGTTGGTCCTTTGCCAGGATACGAGACTTTCCCTGATGTTGGTGGTAAAATAGTCGGAACTCACTCAACCACAATCCCAGATGTTCTTACAACGTGATTCTCGTACAAATATGTGGTTCTTCCGAATTGGCTGATTGTGGACTGGATCGGTAAATGGAGTTTGTTTCACATTGGTGATTCTTTTTTTGTATGCTAATTGTAAAAAAAATATATGGAAACATGCAGGTTCGTTCCCTTGTAAGTTTTGTATGCAGATATTCTTGTATTTGCATTATTAATTGTACGAAATGCATGTTACATGTTCGAGAGTTTCGGTTTCAAAATGAGTTTCGTGAGGTTCTAAAGGTATCAGGATAATGGTTCTGGGTGCATTGTCGACAGTAGGCAAAACCATTCAGGCTAAAGAGATCGCACTATTAGAAAGGAGGTAGAGTCTGACGAATACTACTGAGTACTGACAATCTATTCGAATATTAAAAACACTAAATTTCACGCAGTTGCTAGGGAGCGAGGCACATTCAAACTCCATAACAAATTTGATGCAGCTTTAAATTGATGGAAGCTACTGCTTTAATAATGCCAAAAAAAAATCTCAAGATTCATGGGTGGAGTAGGGACTGTAAAAGTAGCACATGTATAAGATGCTAAACTTTTATGAACCCCAATGCTCTCTTAACCCCTAAGCTTTGATTAGTTATTAAGGTATACATGATAGCTTCGAGCCGTGTTTTATTTCTATCAATAATCAACCCCTCGTGTTGGAGGTATCTTTACTGTGGTGGTGTCGGGGTATGGTAAAGTCATAACCACGTTGGACAGCCTTTTTTTTATTAAGTAAACCTGCTTCGGTTTATCCGTGTGTTTATTTGTTTAACTGTTTTAGTAAATGCTAATACATGCTTTGACAATAAAGTAAAAACGACGTATGTAATGTAATATGAATTTTCCCAGCGAGTAGAAGAAGGTTACAAATTTACAATAACCGAAACGAAGGTGAGTGAAGAAACTTTCATTAAATCGAATCGGCAACGATACATGACAATAACTGGTCTGGCCATACATTTGCAGAAACAGCATCATCTCTTGCTAAGTTAAAACAGTTGTCTGGTTGGTTTGATTCTCTTGGACCCCATTAGAAACTTCAATTTCTCCTTCTCCACAATTTTATGTCTTCATTTACCACTGCTATTTCCCACGGTGTAGATTGTGAATACTTTGAGCAGCTATCAATAAGTTTTCCGCAGTCAGATTGAAAATTTACGCTTTATGAATGCAGTTTGTTGCGGAGAAATGAGAGCATTCATAAAAGGGTTGTAAGCGCATTTTCAAAATCTTTGAAATTATCTTGTAGTAGCAGTTACACAAAAGTACTATTGCTTTCAAAATAAACGCACTCTGGCCTTATCAGTTGCTCCACACCATTTTATTACTCAGATTTGTACTGGTACAGGGAGCTACAATTACGGACCATCACAATTTACGATAATCGTTTTGCCAAAAAAATTTGACCATCATAATTGTTTTGATAAGCATTTTTTCATTATATTACCATCTTTTATGCTTTAAAACACTCGAAGTTCGGACTTTATTGAAGCAACTAAAATTTAAACAAAACAAGTCTACGGAAACCAAATATTTTTGCTTGGTATCTTTTAACCAACCTAGTATGGCTACAAAATGCATTTCCATTCCCAAGGATTTTCTCAGAGAAGCATTCTTACGACTCAATTGGGAGTCCATTTTGTGTCCAAGCGGCATATCCACCAGCTACATCTGTAACCCCAGTATAACCCTGCATTTAAATCATTGAGAATTATTAAGTCCAAAAAGATATTTTTCTTAAGTCAAAGCTAGAGAAAATAAAACGCAAAAATAGGGTTTTGAATGAAAATATTGAAGATAAAATGTGCACGATTAAGAGTTCGAAAGAAATATGAAATTCAATGATTTTATATCACAGGCAACTGAGTTAAAAAAACAGCATGGCAGCAAAAAACGACATGAAGTAGGAATCTCATGGAATAATATATAAAATTTATGACAAATTTTGAAAATTTTCAAGCCATATATAGGTAAATTGAAAACATCAATTAGTTTATGAGTAAGATGAGTGGTAGCACATTCAAATCTATCTAGAAAATGTAAAGAACTTAGTTTTCTGGAAATTATTTATCTCGAAAGATGCTTATAAAAAAATATACTTACAGCAGATAATAGATCCTTTGCTGCCATTAGTGACCTCTTTCCCGCCTGGCATCCCTGTAAAAACATGATAAAACCCAAGAAGTAGGTAAAGTGTGACAAAAAGTAAAAATGAATTAGAGGTAATTGGACAGTAGAGACTTACAACAACAATCTCATCTTCTTTTGCAAAATGTGATGATACCCCTTCCAAAAATTTAGGGTTCTTCGCCATTCCTGCACCCAATAACTATAAGTTTTGAACACCATACAAATGAAAGTACCAATAAATGAGATTCCTGATAAACTGAAAAGTGACTCTGGCTAAATTGCTAAATGGGTATAAATAGCTGAAAAGAATGTTACTTGTTACATAAATAATTAAATTCTTGACATTCATTACAAATTTTTTACCCGGGTCGGGTTTACCTGATTCTGCTTTAAACAACAATGGGACATTGATAGCCCCCACAGCATGCCCAGCAGTGAACTCTTCGGGAGTCCTATACGCAACACACCAACAAAGGGATCAAATTACTTCTTATAAACCAATCAAGATTACTAGAGAAATAAACAATCGGGAAACAATAATTTCTAGGAAAAAATTCTTAGTAAACCACAAGTGCCAAAGCAGAACGATTTAATGTTGACATTCAACGTCACAAATAAGAAGAACAAAAGAGATGTCTATGACAAGACTACACAAACTTCAACAGATAAAAGTCTTGCAATAACCAAAAAAAAAAATTGGCTTACACCTATAAAAATAATAATTCAGAAGTGAACACCGTTTTACCTGGCATTCAAGTAACGGTGCCCAGATTGAAGGAGCTCATGGGCAACTTGTACTGGCACGGACTTAGGCATTAATGGCGAAGATCCTGAATTTGCCCCCACTGTTGACATGCAACTGCTCAAAAGACTAGAGATCATTTAATTGAAAATAAAAGAAATCCCAAAAGCAATTTGACAAAGATAACTCTGATAAAGATTCGTACACACAAAGTGTCATCCAATTTGACTGTGAGATCATTGGGGCTTGTCTAATTGCAACTTTTCAGCTTGAATTGTTTTTTTCTTTTATTGCTCACGTGTTATTGTATTTTATTTGGATGGATGGCTTTAAATATGAGATTTTTGTTAACATGTTGCAATATTCTGTGTGTGCACGCGGTGTGTGTGTCACACATGCACATACTCACAAGACACGCACACAAAGTGCACACATAAATACATAGAGATGAACCTGAATCCGTGTGTGTGTGTGTGAGCATGGTGCCCGTGTGTGTGAGAGAGAGATGTCACCTACACACACACTCACACACACAAGAGACGGTCTTGTTGGTTGGTTAGTTGGCTGGCTTAAAATATAATATCTTGTGTTTCTTGCCCTAATAAGCTGTAGCTTTTAAGGTGGATGAACCTGCCTCTATTTGCTAGGCTTGATGAAGATGCAAATAATATATGAACATTGGATACACAAAACCGACTTGAAGAGTTTCAATCCTCATCCTTTTTTTGAACTAGCAATGGGGGAAACTTCAAACTGTTAAGTTCTATCATTTTTATGGGTCTTAATTTTGAAGAAGAGACCAGGGAAAAGTCAGCATGAAAATTTCATTTTTTACAGAAAATTTGCTATGTCGTATACAAGAAATATTCTAGTCATTAAAGTTACGAAAATGATTGGCATGAAAACTGCCTACACCGTGCATTGGTTCATGAGAAGTAAGAGGTTGCCACTTTGGATTTATATATCGAATGCAGTTTTGACACATACAAAAAGTTCAAAATGTTTTCGCAAGACGAACTAGATAGCAACATGTGATAGCTTCATTAACAATAATTCTATATTTTCCCTATGAATCCGCAAAAATACCGGTTCAACCTTCTAATGCATGTATCATGAAGTAATTAATTTTTTGAGGTGGTTTGGCTGAAAATTCAATAAATTTAAGCTCATTTCTTTTGAGGGTGAGAAAAAGTTGGATACGTCAACTTTATAAAAATTCAACTTAAATTTGTCTATCAAACGCGGTACAGCTTTTTAGGCCTTGTTTGCTTTTTTCCAGCCCAATGAATAATAAATACTTCCGGACGTAATTATCAAAAACCCGAATATGTGTTTTTTGTTTTGAGAATTGTTTTATATCAATGTAGCATTAGAAAGCATCCATCCAAGAGCATCTCTACCTAATATTAAAAGAGATTTTAACCATGATAATTAAGTCTCAAATTATGTACTAAATGATCAATTTTCTTAAAAATTGCAACCAAAGAAACCCTTTAGTTTAAACCGAAATACACATAAGAGGGAAAAAACATTATCTACATACATACTATTAAAATTTAAAAATAAACAATATTGTCTTCAAGCAAAAGGTGAATAAAAAAGATTACTTACCTGATAGTGCATTTTCTAGAGCTGAAAATGGTAATCTTTCTTAAAGAATTGGGTGCCCCAGTTGATGACGTCGAAAATCTGTGAGACTTACAAATAGCTACGTATTAATCAACTTAATTACAAAAATCCACCGATGTCTCTTATTTACAATTAGCTACATATACTTATTTACAATATAAAAAACAATAAAATATACAAACAAACAAAAAAGTTTTCAAAAAAATTGTACATAGTATCAAACATGATTGGACCTGATTAGATATGATTAACCATGATTATCAAAATCACAATATAACCCTAGAGAGAGAGAGAAAAGAGAGATAAGGCGCCGCCTCTATATCCTTTCATCTCTCCACCTCCCCACCACTAAAACAACGCCTTAATCATAAAAACACCAAATAATACTAACCCTAATGGGTTAGATCTAATTATCCCACCCTCAATTTGTAAGATTATTGAGAGCAATCAGTCAGATATGGAGAAAAACAAGGAAAACGAGAGTATCAAACCAAGCTATCTATCAATCGTATCAGGTAAATCATCTATTACTAATGGATTAGATGGTAAGGTGGATTTACGTTCTATATTGATTAATGAAATTCAACTACCACTTAGACAAAGTAATAATAAGGGCTCAGAACCGGCTGTGATATTCTCACAATTAGAACTCCAAAGATCTGAGGTGCCTTTACAATTAGCACTTATAGCGAAGTTCAGCAAGGGTAGACCTAAGATAGAAAATATTAGGTAATATATTGCCAAAAATTGGGGTTTAGATAAGATGCCAATTGTAGGGCTAATTGATTATAGGCATGTTTTTATCAAAATGCTTAATATAAATGATTATAACAAAGCCTGGACTAGGACATCTCATGAAATGGAGGGGGCTTTATATAGACTTTTTAAATGGACAAGTGATTTTTCACTCTTTAAGGAATCTGCCATTGCACCTGTTTGGGTTAGAATTCCCCTTTTACCACTAAATTTCTGTGTGCTATCCTACCTTAAAGCTATTACTCAATCCTTAGGGGGTTTTTTAGAGGCAGACATTGCTACTCTTACCCATGTAAGACCTATGTATGCGAGGGTTTGCATTGAAATGGATCTTTCAAAACCTAGGGTTTATAGAATTTGGATTGGCTCATCTCTAGAGGAGGGATATTGGCAAAGAATTGACTATGAAAAATCCCCCAAATACTGTAGTTTGTGTTCCCTACAGGGGCATGAACATTTTGAATGCAAAAGGGCTAGAAATGGAGTAAGCCTAGGTAACCAAGAAGTAAAATCTAGTGCTGACATTTTGAATAAGAATGAGAGTAAACCTGAAAATAGGGATAATCAAAAGAAAAAATTGGGTTTAAAACAGGCTTATATAGTAAAGAAACCTGCTAAGTATCTGGGAGGGGATAATATAGAACCAAAAAGAAAATTTCTGAGAAAAGAAAAAGGAAAATGGGTAGAGATAGAAAGTGAAGAGGAAAAAGAGGATACAAGAAATCCTAGTTTGATAATAAGCACCAGGCTTAAGGAAATATCTGATAAAAAGGAAGAAGACAACAATCTAATAGTGTTTATTATGGACACAAAGGAAAAGGGATCTGAGGGGGAAGGGGATACACTGAGCATAAAGGGAATACAGACTAAAGAAAAGGGGACCCAAAACCTATGCCAGTCTTTCTCTGAACAAGTTTCTAACCTTACAAAAACTAATAAAGCAAAAAAAAGAGAGAGAAATAGGGCAAACAAACAGGCAAAGCTAACCATGACCACTTTGGAAAGTGAGAATGAATAGTCTACAGAGAATGGGGAAGAGATAGTGATCATGCAGACAGCTGCAAAAATGATGGACACTCTCCACCTTGACACCTGTGTTGGAAGAGGTAAGCAAGCAGAAGAAGAAGGATACTACTCAGATACACCAAGAGTTAAGAGAGGAGGTAAGCCACCACAGAGATACTCACCTGAAGGTAAAATTACCAAAAAGGTACAACCCACCCTTTTTAATGTATAATTACATAATATGGAATGTAAGAGGCATTGTTAATGCACTGTCACAGGCACAATTGCTTAAATATATTAGGAAGTTTAAAATTGATTTTTTTGCTCTGTTAGAACCTATGATCAATTTTGATAAAGCAGGCCCCCTTGCTAATAAATTTAATATGGATTTTGTTATTTCCAACACTAATGAAGGAGGGAAAATTTGGTTTTTCTATAAAAGGGATCTAGATATCAGTGTTTTGCTCTCTACTTCTCAATCTATTACCATTCAGTTCAAATCTCCCATTGAATCTTTCCTCACAGTAGTCTATGCTAAATGTAATTATGTAGAAAGAAGGGAATTGTGGCATGATCTGACCTGTTTGAATCTCAATAATAAACCGTGGAAGGTGGTAGGGGATTTTAACACCATTAGGTATGATCATGAGAAACTAGGAGGTAACAAAAAAGCTAGTGCTGATAAAAATGATTTCCTAGATTTCATTAGTAGTAATGCTTTTATTAATATGGCACATACGGGCTCCATTTATACTTGGAGTAGGATTAATCTTGGTAAAGTAGTTTTTGAACAACTAGATAGGGCTTTGATAACTCCTGATTGGGAAACTATTTATCACAATATAAAGCTAACTGTTGCTGAAAGAACTGTATCTAATCATTCTGCTCTTATTTTTACTACTGTTTTAGCACCAACCTTTGGCCCCACTAATTTTAAGTTTTTCAGGATGTGGACCAAGCATGAGGGGTTCACAGAGATGGTGGCTAATAATTGGGATATTTCTACTAATTTGGAAGGCATGGATAACTTCTGTTTTAAACTAAAAAGGCTTAAAATGTGTATTAAAAAATGGAATAAGGAGATTTTTGGTAATATACATGGCAATCTTGCCAAAGCAAAAGATGATTTGATTTTTGCTGAAAACCAACTTGTTATACTAGGGGACAATTACTGTGAACAATATACTAAAATTCTCAAAAACTATAATGATCTAGTTCTGCAGGAAGAAATTTTTTACAAGCAAAAAGCCAGAGTTAAATGGCTAAAAGAGGGGGACAGAAATTCAAAGTTTTTCCACCAAATGCTAAAACACAAAAGAGCAAAGAGTAAAATTATGCAAATCAAGCTGTCTGATGGAACTATCACTGAGGACTTAAAGGAGATACAAAGAGAGGCTGGTAATTTTTTTGCTTCTCATTTCTCTTTTTCCCCTGTTTCTATTACTAATGATCTATCTGAGGTCATCCCTAATTTGATAACTGAATCTGATAATAGAATCCTCAACACTATGCCTAGTGATGAGGAAATTAAAAAAGCCACTTTTGATATACCTAGTGATTCTGCCCCTGGTCCTGATGGATTTTCTTCCTCTTTCTATATACATTGTTGGGATATTATTCAGCATTATTTGATAAAAGTTGTGCATAGTTTTTTCAAAGGTCATTCTTTACCAAAGTCTGCTGTTTCTTCTCTTATCATTTTAATCCCAAAAATAGACAATCCCACTGACTTTACTCAATTTAGACCTATAAGTCTTTGTCAAGTGCTGTACAAAATCATCTCCAAAATTCTTACTGCTAGATTGGCCAAGTTTTTACCTAGAATGATATCCAAAAACCAAAGTGGCTTTGTAGAAGGTAGGCTTATTACTGATGCTATTTTACTGGTCCAAGAGCTTTTCAAACATCTGGGGGATAATGTGAGGGGGGGTAATGTGGTTTTCAGACTTGACATGGCCAAAGCTTTTGACAAATTAAACTGGTCTTTTCTGATAAAAGTTTTAGATTGTTTTGGTTTTGATAAAAATTGGATTCAACTTGTTATGAGATGTGTTGCTAATGCTAATTATTCTATTTGCTTAAATGGTGTTTCTACTGGCTATTTTAACTCTGGGAAAGGTTTAAAACAGGGAGACCCTCTCTCCCCTCTTCTTTTTATTATAGCTGAAGAAGTTTTAAGTAGGGGTTTGAGTGATTTAATGATAAAAGGTACTTTGGTACCTTATAAAACCTGTGTAAATGTAGAGCCCATATCTCATATCCTTTTTGCTGATGATGTCTTGATCTTTGCTAATGGCTGTAAGTCTAACTTAGAGGTGATCATGTCTTTTATTAACAAGTATGAACAGAATTCTGGGCAAATGCTTAACAAAGCTAAAAGTGTTTTTTTGACCAATAAACCTAAAAATGGTAGGAATAGCATTATAAACAGAATCACTGGTTTCAGTGAGGGGTCCTTACCTACTAAGTATCTAGGAATTCCCCTCCATAATACTAAACTCACTTCTGTAATGTATGATCCTTTGATTGATAAAATTGGCAAGAAGGTGGCTAGTTGGAAAGCCAACTTTTTATCTGCTGGTGCTAAACTAACTCTTATTAAGCATGTTCTGTCATCCATGCCCCTTTACATACTTGCTGTCCTTAATCCCCCCACCCTAGTCATAGATAAAATTGAAAAAAAGTTTGCTAACTTTTTTTGGGGAGAAACAGATGGTAAAAACAAGCATCATTGGATGAGATGGGGGAAATTAACTTGCCCTGTAAATGAAGGTGGAATAGGGGTGAGGAGCTTAAAGGAATTTATGAATGCTCTTCATGCTAAGCTGTGCTGGAGACTTATGGAAATTGAATCTCCATGGACTGTTTTTATGTTTCAAAAATACTGTAACAACAACCCTAATTGGGGTGAGCATGTGGTGAATGCCACACAGTCTTCTTGTGTCTGGAAGATGATTAACCCTCATTTTAAGATGTTGGTGGATAATAGCTTATGGGATATTAATGAGGGTTCCATCAGCTTTTGGTATGAAAATTGGTTAGGAGATGGCCCTCTTAGCTAGTCTTTTAATGTTGTTTTTCCTAATGTACTGCTTAATCAGGTCATCATTAATAATGGCTGGGACACTAATTTGCTTTGGCACATGGGGGGTAATGAGCTTTTACTGAAAGTTACCTGTAAAAAATTGTTTTTAAGAAAAGGAGATGATGTTAGATACTGGCCTTTTACTTTTAATGGGGATTTTACTGCAAAAACCTCTTATAATTTTTTAAGGGAAAAGAAAACTGTTCTAAATGTGGCAAAAAATATTTGGAATACTGTTTTACCCACTAAAATTAGCATCTTTTCTTGGAAACTTTGGTACAATGCTATTAAACTTGATGAGGATCTTAAAAAATATGGGATTTGCACAGTCACCAGCTGTTCTTGTTGTAGGGATCACACTCTTGACACAGCTAATCATCTCTTTGGCTCCAGTGATATTTGTAAACAGGTTTGGAGCTATTTTGCAAATGTCTTTGGGTTCAATATATGCTTTACCAACTGTTGGAAGCAAAACATGGTAAAATGGTGTAATTTATGTGACTCCTCTCAAACTGGTATGATAGCTGTTTTAGTCCCTTTCATTGTTAATTGGGAGATATGGCTTAGTAAGAACAAAAACAGATTTGAAAATGAGAAAATGTGTGCTGAAAACATCATTAAAAAAGTGACTAAATGGTTACATGATCTTAATTTTTTGATCAAACCCAAAAAACCTGCTAACAACTTTCATTGTCTTACACTTATGTCTTTAAACCTGAAAACTATTCACTGTAAAATGAAAAAGGCTAAGTTGGTTTGGTGGAATTGTCCACCCACTGGTAGATTAAAATTAAACTTAGATGGATCTTCTCTTAACAACAACAATAGTGGCTGTGGTGGTGTTTTAAGAGATCATAAAGGAATGCTAGTTCTAGCTTTCTCTAAAAATCTTGGCAAACAAACCAATATGTATGCTGAGATGATGGCTATTAAAGAGGGTTTAATTATTTGCTACACTATGGGTGTGACTAATGTAATGGTGGAAACTGACTCTCAAATGATAGTTACTTGGTGGAATACCAAGTCATATTCTGGCATTAAATTTGGTTCTATATGGAGGGGCATAATCACCCTTATGGATTATGTTGGACTCACTGTGAAGCATGCTTATAGAGAGCAGAACCAAGTTGCGGATGGTTTGGCCAAAATGGGGTCAAATGGAAACAATTTTACTACAGGCAGAGCTATGGATTTACCCAAGAATATTTATGCTGCTTATTATTTTGACCAAAAAAGCACGCCTTGTCTAAGGGGTAGCTATTTTAAAAACTAGAAAAGGTTTAAAACTCTTTTGTTTTTAACCTCCTGACTAATGATGATCTTTTTCTGAAGTTTACCAAATTACCAAAGCAACAGTTCAAGGAAGATGACCAGTCTGAGAACATGGTTGTGTTTGGGCATTATAAGTTATATTGGATAAGAACAGATACTTAAAGCTTGTGAGGAAATTTTTCTGAAGCTTATGTTTTTGCTTTGTTTCTTGCCTACAAAGGCAACTTTTTAATGAGGACTAAAGTCTGAAAAAATTTCTGCGCTTTTTACTACTAATTAGCTTTCGTCAATAGATGCAGGTGGATCAGTTTTTTAGTCTACTATGGTATATACAGTTGGTATCAACCTATTTTGGTGCTTAGTCCTATGCCAAATCTTTAGGCAGTTTTCTTTGTATATATTACTAGAAGGTCTCTGAATGCTAAGATCCAGAGCTCCTTTTGCTAACTGGGAATGGAAAACCAAGAATCAAACGCTTTAGATCACTACTGATCTAGGAGATACAAGGTGGAGGGGGTATAAGGAGAGGCGTTTGACTTTTGGTGATCACTTTCCGGTGAAACAAGAGGTCCCCTGGCTGTTTGGCATATTTTCACCTTTCTAGCAATATTTCCTATATGGCTTTTTAGTCAAGTTTCAAAATATTTCTTGTAATGACCACTATGGGGGTTTATCCCATAGAGACCTTTATTTATATAATTTCTGTTTGTTTAAAAAAAAAAAAAAAAACCATGATTATCCATACATGATTTGACATGATTAAACATACAGGATTGAAAAGGATTAGCATGATCACACATATTATTTTTTTTATAAAAAATGTATTTTTAAAATGTTGGCTAATGGTTCTGTTTTGTTCATGTTCTAGTTTTGACAATTAATTTTTGTGAAAGTGACAATTTACCCAATGCATATATAATAATATAATATATATATATATATATATATATAGAGAGAGAGAGAGAGACCTGGGAAAAATGTGAGGGCGAAGAAAGGTATGAAGTGATAAACAGACAGACGAAATAAACACCTTCGAACTCATTTCTCTCTCTCTCTAAATTTGTATTCTTCAAATATTCAGTTAACTTTAAATTATATTACTCAGTTAGTAATTAGTATTATAATGGGAAAATAGCTTTTTTAGCAATCATGAAAAATTATAGTATTAGATTCATAATAAATTTTTATTATAACCGATACTAGGTAGTGTTACAGAAAACCAATAAAAGTTACATATGAATTACACGCTAGATTGTATTACAAAACCATAAGTCATAAATTTTGGATAATGAAAGAGAGCTCATGTCTGATAGAGGCTAGAGACTGAGCTGATTTACTCGATTGATAACTAGAGTTGTTGTCTAGATTCATAATTGACGCAAAACTTACTGGATTTTTATGTTCATGTTTTCTATCATAATTTGTTCCGTTTATCTCAAAATAATTGTTCATTCTAAAATTACGTGCAACTTTTATTTTCAAATATATCGTATCTAAATTGCCGAAATTATTTCTTTCAAATATAATTACGTAGTTGAAGTGTTAAACTATATGATTAGATTTTAAAATTTTTGATTTTGGCAACTTAGATACGAGATTTTTGTAAGTCAAAGTTACACGTGGTTTCGTAGTGTACACTTATTTTGGGTGTGTGAGACAGAGGGTCATGTGTATGGTACGGTATGATACACCCTTTGGAGTAGGAGGCACGTTATTCAGAGTTTTGTTGATTTTATTATTTACTTGAACATTCTGTTACGACTTTCGTAAGGTAAAAAGTATTGAAATATTTTTGTATGCAAGAAAACAAAGTAAAACCTAAAATTAATGAATATAAGGAGATAAATATATTATGATCTACTTATATAATGATTTTTGTTTATATTCTTCTATTCATTGGTGATGAAAAAAAGATAAATTAATTACATAAACCGAATAAATCTGGAATATCAAATATTATTGTACATAAAACGACAATCAGTCTCATCTAACACGATCATTTTTTAACTTCTAAGTGTTAAAATGTATGATTTTTACTTTCATTTTATATAAATAACGGTTTGATAGATTTGGTAAATTTATTAATATATATATGTAAGAAAAATATTAATATAATTGACGTTCTCCAAACATATTGTACCCTTTTGAGAAAACCAAGCCTTTCAGATAAGGTATCAACATTTTTTCCTAATTCGACAATCGAATTTTAAAATTCCTCAGCTATAACAGAATCAACACCATTTTTTAACACCAGAGTTTATTTCTTAATACATGTATAGACATCTTCAATTTTCTTGAGGACCGTTACCCTTCCACTAAATCATGTATTATCGTACTTATATCGTAGTAGGTGATATAATCGTGCATTTGCAACATAGTTCTTGGTAAATGTTTGAATTTTTTTTTATTTCGTTGTGCTTTCATCTCCCATGTTTTAAGTACAATGGTGTCTAAGGCCAAAAATAAAATAACGAACAAGGAAAATAAATTACAAGATTCGTTACTGTTCATGGCTTTCTCACGGACAAGAGCCGTCACTATTTTTGTTGGTGGAATCTCGATAGATCTCGCTCCTGTATAAATTATAAATCCAGATATCTATCTGAACGAGTCGATCGACACATATTTTTTTCACTTGCAAACCCATCAAACACGACATTTCCACTCGAGTTCTTCTAAATGATTTATCACATCTATAAGATTGTAATCAAATAGTATATGTTACTACAAATGACCATTATATATATGTCACCTTGAAACTCATCTACCATGACCCATTTTCACTTTCGTTTTAATTTTATTGACATTATTACTACTTGCTCCTTCCGTTTCCAATTAATTGTCTTTTACGAAATTACGTGCAATTTTGATCGGTTTAAAACATGTATCAAAATTGTCAAAATGAAAAATTTCAAAACTAAATCATATAATTTAATGTTTGAACTATATGATTAACTTTTGAAAATTTTCAATCCGACAATTTTGATACAAGTTATTGACCGGTCAAAATTGCACGTAGTTTCGTAATAGACAATTAATTGGGAACGGATGGAGCAATAATTTTGATAACATCCTACTGCTTCAATTAAAATAAAATATTATTAATATCAAATAATATGGAAGACAATAACATCAAGTAAATTCCCGCGAAACAAAGTTAGGTTGACTTTAACCAATCAAAATGCCCATCATTCGTCAATACATTTTCATAGATTAGTCAACGGTTCCCATTTAATCATTAAAATGTTATTTCTTTTAATATGGCTAAAAAGGCTTTAATAATTAAAAAGCTGTTTCTTTCGTGTGTGTGTGTGTAAAAGGGGTAAACTGCAAATAAACCCCATGAACTTTGAGTCTTTCCCAAAAAATCCCCATAAAATACAAAGAGTTGTTATTGAGCTTAATCTTAATGAGCAATGATATTAAGATATTTGCACTTACAATTTGCACTTCATGAACAAATAAATAATAACTTTCGTATACATGGTTCTTAATCTTTTTAATCAATTGCATACGTAATCATATACAACCAATAAAAATCTGTCACGCCATGGAGTGTAAGTATGAAGTGCAAAAATTAATTGCAACAATTATTTTTCAATGTTAATAGAATATATATATGTTTTGCAATTACCCCCTATCACCAATTTTTAAATGGCCTAACTTTGTGTAGGGTTGTCTGTTTTGTAACAATCATTTCTCAATCTAAATCACCGATAATCACATGGTTGAAGTGTTAAACTATATGATTAGATTTGAAATTTTTTTATTTCGGCAACTTAGATATGAGATTTTTGTAAGTCAAAGTTGCACGTTGTTTCGTAATGTACACTTATTTTGGAAGTGTGAAACAGAGGGTCATGTGTATGGTACGGTATGATACACCATTTGGAGTAGGGGGTACGTTATTCGGAGTTTTGTTGATTTTCTTATCTATTTGAACATTCTATTACGACTTTCGTAAGATAAAAAGTATTGAAACATTTTTGTATGCAAAAAAAAATAAAGTAAACCCTAAAATTAATGAATATAAGGAGATAAATATATTGGTGATAAAAAAAAGATAAATTAATTACATAAACCGAATAAATCTGAAATATCAAATATTATTGTACATAAAACACATTGACAATCAATTTCATCTAACAGGTCCTTTTTTAACTTCAAAGTGTTAAAATGCATGATTTTTACTTTCATTTTATATAAATAACGGTTTGATGGATTTAGTAAATTTATTAATATATATAAGAAAAATATTAATATAATTGACGTTCCCCAAACATATTGCACCCTTTTGAGAAAACCAAGCCCTTCAGACAGGGTATCAATATTTTTTCCTAATTCGACAATCGAATTTTAAATTCCTCACCTATAACATAATCAACACCATTTTTGAACAACAGAGTTTATTTCGTGATACATATAGACATCTTCAATTTTCTTCAGAACTGTCATCCTTCCATTAAATCTTGTATTGTCGTACTTATATCGTAGCAGGTGATATAATCGTACATGTGCAACATAGTTCTTGGTAAATGTTTGAATTTTTTATTTCGTAGTGCTTTCATATCCCGTGTCTAAGGTACAATGGTGCCTAAGGCAAAAAATAAATTAATAAACAAGGACAATAAATTACAATATTCGTTCATGCTCATGGCTTTCTCACGGACAAGAGCCGTCACTATTTTTGTTGATGGAATCTCAATTGATCTCGCTCCTATATAAATTATAAATCCAAATATCCATCTGAACGAGTCGATCGGCACATATTTTTTTCACTTGAAACCCAAGAAACACGACATTTCAACTCAAGATCATTTAAATGATTTATCACATCTATAAGACTGTGATCAAATATATGTTACTACATTATGGGTGGGTACGGGACGGATTGGATTGGATTGGATTGACCTCAACCGTAACACAACCCGTAAAATAAATTGCGGAACGGATTGGTAAAATTTAAATTTCAACCAAACTCAACCCAACCCGTTATAATTAAAACCCCAATCTAACCCAATCCAACCCGTAAAAAAATTAGGGATTGGGTGGGTGGGGGCGTGTTGTTTATTAAAATTTCATTTTGGTGTTTTATTTTTCATAGTTTCCACAATCAGCGTAAATTTTAAAATAAATTGTATATTTCAAAGAGAAATAAAAATAAAAATCAATTATAATACGTTTATAACATTAACAACAAGTAATAAAACTAAAATATAGTAATAACGGGAGGTTATTATATTTTAATACACACAATGTATATATAAATATATATATTGCGGGTTGAAACGAGTTGGGGCGCAACCCTAACTCAACCCGTAAAATATATAACGGATTGAGACGGAACGTATTGATTTTTTTATACACGCAATCCGCTCAACCCACATGTATTGGGTTACGGGTTGGGTTTATTGACATCATGACGACTATATGCCCACCCGTATTACATATGACCGTTATATGCCATCTTGAAACCCACCTACGGTCACCCATTTTCATTTTCGTTTTAACTTTATTGACATTATTAATACTTAATAATTTTGATAACATCCTGCTTCTTCGGTTAAAATGAAATATTATTAATATAAAGTAATGAAGACATTAACATCAAGTAATTCCCGCGAAACAAAGTTACGTTGACTTAACCAATCAAAATGATCGTCATTCATCAATACATTCTCATAGATTAGTCAACGGTTCCCCTTTAATCATTAAAATGTTATTTCTTTTAATAATTAAAAAGCTGTTTCTTTCGTGTGTGTGTGTGTGTAAAAGGGGTAAACTGCAAATAAACCCCATGAACTTTTGAGTCTTTCCCAAAAAATCCCCATAAAATACAAAAAGTTGTTATTGAGCTTAATCTTAATGATCAATGATATTAAGATATTTGCACTTACAATTTGCACTTCATGAACAAATAAATAAGAACTTTTGCATGCTTGGTTCTTAATATTTTTAATCAATTGCATACATAATCATATACAACCAATAGAAATATGTCACGCCATGAAGTGTAAGTAAGGGAAGCAGAGCACCTGACTCTGAGTCAGTGTTACTCTGCTTTCCACAACCATTGGATCTGCTACAGTATTAATAAAATAACAGATCTAATGGATGTGTAAAGCAGAGTAACCCTGACTCAGAGTCAGGTACTCTGCTTCCGTAAGTATGAAGTACAAAAATTAATTGTAACAATCATTTATCAATCTTAATAAAATATATATATTTTGCAATTACCCACTATCGCCAATTTTTAAATAGCCTAACTTTGTGTAGGTTTGTTTGTTTTGAACGATTTCTCTTCTTATAGATGAATTTCTAAATTTATGCACGCTAGTTAGTAATTTTATATACAAACAATTTAACACTGATAAAACTCACAACAAAACTAATTTTCAAAAATATAGTGTAAGTCAACCCACACACTTTTATCTTGTGGATTACAAATTCTAACAATAAAAACACAATATAAACAGACTTTTTCAAAATGTAATAACGTTTATTTCTTTTTACAATTAGTCATGAAGGGTATTTGCAATATATATAAAAGATGAGGTATGTGGGAATATTTGCAATTACCCATTAATTTCTGATGATTGACTTGTTAGTATTTATTTGAAGTTTACCTGTAAATAGTATAGTACAAGGTAAGTAGAAACAACATATATATATAGTCATTTCTGAAGCAAACCCCAGACATTTTTTATTTTGATAATATAATTGAGTACAAAAGAATAAATTACATTTTCAACCAGTCAACAACATTGTTCACCATTTTTTCTCAAAATTTTCTCTTTCCTTGAGTTGTAGAAACTTTAAGGTTCTAAAATGGGGACTATTTGGGGATATTTGAGATGTAGTGATAACTCTAGCATTAATATTGCTAATCCTAACACTAGCAACTCAGCTACTACTCAAGGTAAGTAATTTCATATCTACAAATCCAAATTCATATTTTTTTTTGCTTTTTTCTAATATTATAAAACATTGGAATCTCAATTTGTTTGTTTGTGTGTGTGTGTGTGTGTGTGTAACTGCATACTATGCCATATTATTCCAGAATTAGGCAAGTTTAAAATGAAGATTGGGTGGAGATTTGATACTATTTGTCATGGTTTTGGAAAATTTCTTGTTAGCTCACCTTTTAATATTTGACTTGTATTGAGGCATAAAGAGAGATTTATTCATTAAGGATGAAAAAACCTCAGTTTAGTAAAAAAGTTACAAAAACAAACAAATAAGTTGAGCTGTAATTGTAAAAGGTTTAAGAAAGTGTTGATGTTTTCAGTAATTTAGTTGGTAACGACTATAAAACTGAAGATTGTCGTAATTTCATTAGTAAAAACATTTCTTTTTTTCTGACCCACAAATTAAGACTCAACTTGAAAATAGTACAACTTAATTCTCCGAGTAGGGCACATAACTGCATCAATTAATGACAACAGTTGATATATATCAGCAAATTTGACAAAATAACCATTTTGTGCTTCATCTCTGCTAGGAGTGATTTTAGTGAAACTAGAATAAAGCTGAATATTAAATACGTTGGGGCGACAATGCATTCCAGTAAATCTTGGGGCTCCATTAAAGAATGTTCTCCTATTTGGATACAGAAGTGTAATGTGTAAATTCGCATATATTTTTAGGCACGTCAAGTGGTGGCAGCACCAGTGGTCTACTATCAACAACCAGAAGCAGTACAGGAAAATTTTCGTCTCTTGGTGATGATTTTTCAGTGAATGGTGAAATATTGGAAACACCAAATTTGAAGGTGTACAGTTTCTCCGATTTAAAAAGTACCACACGTAATTTCAAGTCGGATTCTATACTGGGTATTGGTGGTTTTGGGACTGTATATAAGGGTTGGGTTGATGAAAAAACTCTAGCACCTGTAAAATTCGGCACGGGAATGGTTGTAGCTATAAAAAGACTAAATTCTGAAAGTATGCAAGGGTTTGAAGAATGGCAGGTATTTAAGTAGTGTTGGTAAATCTGTACATGCTATTATTTAGGGAAAATACAACTTTTGCACACCAACCCATTGGCTTTTGACAATAAGTACAAGAAGATACTATGTTACACAATTTAGCCACCTACAGTATCTATACAAAATCGTACAACTAAGACACCAACGAAAATCCAACTAATAAGTATTACTACGTATGTACTAATTTCCCGATTAAGTTGGTGTACTAATATCTAATTTGCATTAAATTGGACATCTGGTACACCAAGATTAAAACTTGAACTTTTAAATACTCGTGAATTGTGATAAGTTGGTGTACTACTTGTTCCATTTTGAGTACATCGGTGTCTAAATTGTGAATTCGCGAGGTTGTATAGTAATTGTTTGATATTCTGTAAATATGTGACTAGATTTTGAATTTAATAGTATGGTGTACTATTTGTCAAAAGATAACAGATTGGTGTACGGAACAGATATATTCCCTACTTTGTATACCTAAATGACTGCTTTATGATGGAACTGTATGTTTAAATTTCCTTAGCTATTGCCCAAATGTAGCACTACCTAGTACCTACCTCTTTCTTCCAATGTCAGCTGCATTTAGTTCATGGTACCACATTACCAAACAGTTCTTTAAATATTGGCTTCTTCTACTCAAGATGATGCACATTTTGTAAAAATGTAAGCTTGCACCTTTTCAATGGCTGTTTCGTTTAAACTTGCGACTTACATAGGTTTCAGTCGATTGTGGCAATAACCAGGCATAATTTATGTTTCTATCACCTTCAATACTAGTTGGAATTTGATGTTTCGTAGGTGGATATAATGAGATAAGGCCAACTAAGAATAATAGGATAGTAATTGTATAGATTCCTCAATATAGCTGTTTGCTTGTTTTGGTTGAGATTACAGGCTACCGATTTAGGCATATTCAAGTATTTGTTTGCCTCAACTCTTAAATATCTGAAATCAATGTGGTATAGTGATAATGATAAGGCCATAATGCTCTTTGCTAAATGTTCTTTTCTGGTTGACCAGATTTTGTACACTTAAAGTCTGTATATTCACTTTTTCTAGTCAATACATATTCCAATTGATCTGATCAATTATCCTTAGATGCCATTTTCTTACTTTCTAAATACAATGCATGTGCTTGCCTAATCTAATGGAATAATCTATGCTAATTGCTAAGTACGCATACTTTGCTGTGATTTACAGAGCTAGTTATTAGTATACAGTACAGATGTAAGACTAAATTTTATGGTAAGTGTTCTTAGTCAAATTTAAAGAACTCATGGAACGTTTTCAACTTAGAACTGGTTGAGTTAAAAATTAAAATCATTATGGTAATGGGCCGTGTTATATCTGTGTTTGGAAAATTCAACTTTGTTTTCTTTTTTCGTGAAAATGAATTTCCCTTTTTCCCATGAAAATGCAGTCAGAAGTGAACTTTCTGGGAAGACTTTCTCACCCAAACTTGGTTAAGTTGTTGGGGTACTGTTGGGATGATGATGAGCTATTACTTGTTTACGAATTTATGCAAAAGGGAAGCTTAGAAAACCATCTCTTCAGACGTAAGATTTTTTTGAAATAGTTAGGGACCCAATATGCCTTGAGTATCTCATTAAATGCTGGTTTACTTACTTCTGTGTATTTTTTACTTTAGGGAGTTCTGTAATCGAACCACTTTCTTGGGACATAAGAATGAACATAGCTATTGGTGCAGCACGAGGATTGTCTTTCTTGCACACCTCTGATAACAAAGTCATCTACAGGGACTTTAAATCTTCTAATATACTACTTGATGGGGTGAGATTGTTTATAGACATATTTCGTTTTTTTATCTCACTTGAAGCCACTTTTGCAATTGATTTGTTTTCCAGAACTGTTTTTAAGTTCAATACAACTCTGTAAGAAATGGTTTCAATAAATTGGTATCCAGAATAACTGTTATATTACTATCATGGAAACACAACCACTGAGTACAAAAAAATTCAGAAGAATTTTTATTTATGAAGATGAAGATTACACGGAGGCAATGCAGTCTTCAAATATTCCATTCATTAACCCAAGTGGACAAAACTCCTGTAGAACATATAGTTTACAACTTTAAAGCTGTGTCTGCTTTCTTGTACGGTATTACTAAATGAGAAAAAAGTTGTTCTAAATTTTTTTATGTTTTCTTTTTGTTATGTTCAGGGCTACAATGCCAAGATAGCAGATTTTGGGTTAGCAAAGCTGGGACCTTCTGCTGGCATGTCTCATGTAACGACGAGAGTTATGGGCACACAAGGTTATGCTGCTCCAGAATATATCGCAACTGGTATGTATTTTTTAAGTGATTGGAGGTAACTTTAAGTATGAATGGTAGCTAGATTTAACATGATAAACCAAATTCTAAGACTGCAAAGTCTCCAGATTTTTATAATCGGATTGCTCTATGTAGTGGTTTTATTATCTTGGTAATTGGGTTGTCAAAATCATATAGCGGCGACTAGTTTCCTCACAATCTCGATGGGGAAAAAAAAAATCATGTCTTGGTTTACGTAATGGTTAATCATTGGGTTAACCATAGGTTTAAACTCCAAGGTATTACAGAATTTCAATATTTATCAAGGAACCTGCAAAAATTAGAAATTAGTATTCTAATATTGCATTTCTCAGCGAAATTAATACACAGTTTACCAAATCGGAAAAAAAGACATTAGGTTGTTACTCTAAATCGTTACGAAAACCAGGTTTTTTTACACTATCCTATCATAGTTTTTGATTTTATACTCCTATAGAATATTTTTGGATCCCATCCTTTCATTAGTTTTCTATATAGCATACAAAGGCGAAAAGAAAAAATGTTACGTTGATGTACTAATTAGGATTAGGATTTAGGTTAGGTTACAAAATCGAAAAACCATGATAAGTTGGCATACAAAACTGTAACTAATCCATTAAGAATGTCTATATGGTAATCTCCTGATATGCCCTTTTCCGACAGGTCACTTATATGTAAAAAGCGATGTCTACGGCTTTGGCGTTGTTCTTTTAGAGCTTTTGACCGGTAAGCGAGCCCTCGATGACAAAAGGCCAAGTGCGCAACAAAACCTGATTGAGTGGGCAAAGCCATATCTTTACAACAGAAGGAAATTAAAATTAATTATGGATATACGTATCGAAGGGCAATATTCCTCTAAAGCAGCATCACAGGCCGCTCAGCTTATTTTGAAATGCCTCGAAATAGAGCCTAAAAATAGACCCTCTATGAAAGAAGTTAACGAGATTTTGGAACGCATCGACGAAATGAAGATAAAACCAAAGGAATAAGAGTAATTTTCCGCGCGCGCGCGCGCGGGGGGGGGGGGGGGGGGGGGGGGGGGGGGGGGGGTGTTATACTTTACAAATGAATTGTTCAGGTTTTCGGCTCTTCAACATTCGATGTTGAAGTTAAAAAACATTGTATTTATCAATGTAGGATTATCTCTTGTCATTTACATCTCTGAGATATTCTTAAAGGGCTCTTGCTTGGAAAGTTCATATACTTGATTTTATCACTATAGTCTTGCAGCATCATTTTTTATTCACCATAGTCCAAATATGACAACTTTATCGATTCAGTTACACCTTTTGAAAACCCAAAAACTGTACTATTTTTTAGTGCCAATTTAAAATTTGCACACCCCTAACTCCTTGCCAGTGTGCACCGATGAAAACATCACAATGTTTCCAATCACCAAATGTCGTATTCAAGTAATAAGATTAACCTTGTCTTCTTTTTAATCAATAAAGTTATGCTCGACTCTCGTTTCGCTAATATAATATATGCAGGATGCGGCTAGCCTGTGCCATAAGGAGGGTTACTTATTATCAAAAATAATATATATATGTATATATATATATATATATATGTATATATATATATATGTATAGAAAATGGAAAGTACTTATTAAAATCCATAACCAAATCATTAATAACATTATGACCACGGTTTCAAAAATTTCTTTTTTCGTCCCATGAACTTTAAGGTGTGTAAAGTTTCATATGCTTCACAAGTATCTTTGGTTTCAGCTTTTAAGCTCAGTTTATATGATACTCTGCTGATTAGATGCAGTGTATTTTTTGGCTTGACAAATATGGAAGTTTCTAAGTTGGGTAACTTTTATTTTCAGCTCGAATGAGCTAATCTAACTTATTTTCTGAAAAGTAGTGGAAAGATTGGTGCCTAGTTCCGTTAATTTGTCTTCAAGGAAGGGGTGATGATTGACGAAATTTTAGTGGATTGGTTACGATAGCATTTGCTTTATTTATTACTCCGTAATTTATCTTTCATCAGTTTTTAGCTGTTGATAAAGTTGAATGCTTACGGGACTAGTCTTGGGAAAAGAGAGGACGGGTACATCTAAAAAGTTCTGTACTAGTTTCGGAAATCTACTACGTTATGCAATATTTCGTACTGTATCTGCAGGTCCCATCCCGAGCCACCTGGTGTTGATCATGGACGGGAACCGAAGATATGGTAAGACAAGAAATTTAGGTGAAAGAGATAATCATAGAGCAGGATTTCAGCCTTAATGTCGATACAAAAATATTGCCGAATTGAGGATAAATACATAACTATCTACGCGTTTAGCATTGATAATTTCAAAAGAAAGCCTGGGAAAGTTGCAGGTTTAATGGAATTGATCTTAGAAAAAATTGAAGGATTGCTCAAATAAAAGAGTATCGTAAACCACTACGGAATAAGAGTTTATTTAAACGGACATTTGATACGTTTAAATGAGTCTGTGAGAGTAGCGGCTAAGAAGGCTATGGTGTCCACAGCGAAAGGTAACAAGTGTTGTTGATATGTATAGCAGAAAGAATATGGAACTTTGTGGAGATGGTTATTAATTAGAAGAAATCTTACGGAAGAAATGAAATTTTGATACGGTGAATATTAAGACAGTTATTTAGTTTTAAGTGCATATCTGCTTGATTGTATAGTTAGTTAAGCCTTTATAATATTTTTATGAGTAATTGATGCTCAATAAGATGCAGTTCAATTTGTTGGTTCCAATTAATTTTCTTCATGAATAAATACCTCAGCTGCACAATCTGATGAAAAGATGTACCCCAGTTAGGCAGTTTATATGTATATACATGTATTTTATCGCTGTTAAGGGTCTATTTAACCTTTTTCCTTTCGGATATAGTATATAGTATATGTTATATTTCTACATAGAGTGACACTGTATTGCTTCTCCATTTGTTAGTAAATATGATGTATATGCAGACTGTTTAGAAAAGGCCAAGGCAGTGAAGAAATAGAACTTGTATATATATATATAATGTATGAACCTTGTGCTACATGAATTAGAAAAGTGATTAAATGGCCTAAACACTTTATAGACGATTATATTTAGATTCAAATGTCGGAATGCATTGCATAATTTACTCCAAGGCTAAAGTCAAAACTGCAATAACATCCACTCCTGCAAACCTTCAGCTATTTTTGGTTTCAAAAATTTCTTTTTTCGTCCCATGAACTTTAAGGTGTATAAAGTTTCATATGCTTCACAAGTATCTTTGGTTTCAGCTTTTAAGCTCAGTTTATATGATACTCTGCTGATTAGATGCAGTGTATTTTTTGGCTTGACAAATATGGAAGTTTCTAAGTTGGGTAACTTTTATTTTCAGCTCGAATGAGCTAATCTAACTTATTTTCTGAAAAGTAGTGGAAAGATTGGTGCCTAGTTCCGTTAATTTGTCTTCAAGGAAGGGGTGATGATTGACGAAATTTTAGTGGATTGGTTACGATAGCATTTGCTTTATTTATTACTCCGTAATTTATCTTTCATCAGTTTTTAGCTGTTGATAAAGTTGAATGCTTACGGGACTAGTCTTGGGAAAAGAGAGGACGGGTACATCTAAAAAGTTCTGTACTAGTTTCGGAAATCTACTACGTTATGCAATATTTCGTACTGTATCTGCAGGTCCCATCCCGAGCCACCTGGTGTTGATCATGGACGGGAACCGAAGATATGGTAAGACAAGAAATTTAGGTGAAAGAGATAATCATAGAGCAGGATTTCAGCCTTAATGTCGATACAAAAATATTGCCGAATTGAGGATAAATACATAACTATCTACGCGTTTAGCATTGATAATTTCAAAAGAAAGCCTGGGAAAGTTGCAGGTTTAATGGACTTGATCTTAGAAAAAATTGAAGGATTGCTCAAATAAAAGAGTATCGTAAACCACTACGGAATAAGAGTTTATTTAAACGGACATTTGATACGTTTAAATGAGTCTGTGAGAGTAGCGGCTAAGAAGGCTATGGTGTCCACAGCGAAAGGTAACAAGTGTTGTTGATATGTATAGCAGAAAGAATATGGAACTTTGTGGAGATGGTTATTAATTAGAAGAAATCTTACGGAAGAAATGAAATTTTGATACGGTGAATATTAAGACAGTTATTTAGTTTTAAGTGCATATCTGCTTGATTGTATAGTTAGTTAAGCCTTTATAATATTTTTATGAGTAATTGATGCTCAATAAGATGCAGTTCAATTTGTTGGTTCCAATTAATTTTCTTCATGAATAAATACCTCAGCTGCACAATCTGATGAAAAGATGTACCCCAGTTAGGCAGTTTATATGTATATACATGTATTTTATCGCTGTTAAGGGTCTATTTAACCTTTTTCCTTTCGGATATAGTATATAGTATATGTTATATTTCTACATAGAGTGACACTGTATTGCTTCTCCATTTGTTAGTAAATATGATGTATATGCAGACTGTTTAGAAAAGGCCAAGGCAGTGAAGAAATAGAACTTGTATATATATATATAATGTATGAACCTTGTGCTACATGAATTAGAAAAGTGATTAAATGGCCTAAACACTTTATAGACGATTATATTTAGATTCAAATGTCGGAATGCATTGCATAATTTACTCCAAGGCTAAAGTCAAAACTGCAATAACATCCACTCCTGCAAACCTTCAGCTATTTTCGTCATTATCCGTTACTGATGATCCTGTAGAAATTTTGTTGGAAATAAGATTCTTATACAAAATACATAAAACGTAAAGTTTATGCTCCCTGAACTGTTATAATTAGCTTAAAAGAAACTTACCAAGAGATGTTTCTTCTGTACGACCAACAGCTACATGTTCAAAGAATTTCTTACTAGCGTCTGCATTTCCAAGTAAAAAGGCATCAAAAAAATCGAGAAGCATATAAAATGGGATAACTTGTTCAAGGATGAAATAAATTATTTGAAAATCACTAATTGATAAAGATAGCGGCTATCAAGTTCTTCTTCTTTTTTTGGCCACAAGTCATTTTCAAATTAGCAATCTGACATAGCATGAGGTGACCTCTTCCAAACAGTCTGACTCAATTCTACTAATCTTTATACATATGTACAAGCAGAGTAAGTTGAAAATCTGCAGCAATTACCATTTCATAAAATTACACATACCATGTTTCATTGTAAGAGAAGGACATTTCTCGTTGACATAACCAATAACTTTTGCCGGAATTCCTGCCATCATACTTCAAAATCATAGAAGAAAACTATTAAAATCATGTACTACAAAACAAGGAACGGATATAAAAAGGGAAACTGCAATTCTATGGGGAACCTGTACGCATATGTAGTCTGTACGTACAAATATGTTTGTATATAAAATTATATATATACCTATGTGGAGCAACGTCTTTCAGTACAAGGGAACCAGCAGCTATCATCGCACCCTCACCTATATTTATGTTCCCTAGAATAATAGCACCGGCTCCAATCAGTGCTCCTTGACCTACTTTTGGATGCCGATCACCAATTCCCTTGCCAGTTCCTCCTAACGTCACACCCTGCAAATTCAAAAAAAAAAAAAGTTTTTCTTAAATCTGATGTTGGAATTTTCAACATATTCCCAGGAAGAAAAATCAAATCGGACAAGGATATAATACATGTTCAACTCAATCTATTACCTATACTACCGAAATGGAAAAATGAAATCCAGAAGACCATAATTTATTACAGAAAAGCAGAACAAAGTCGAATACCTGCATAAGGGAAACTCTATCCCCTACAACAGCAGTTTCCCCGATAACTACTCCAGTTGCATGATCCAACAATATACCCTTTCCAATTTTTGCAGCTGTAACAAGAGTTGCCACTTAAGAAGAAACAAACTATTGAAATTGCAATTGATTTCTAGGAAAATTTTGAAGGGAGGAAAGAGGCAAAGCATACATAAAATGTAATTGTATGTGCCAATCATATTGCAACTCTATGCATAAGGGGAACACAAAAGTATTCTCATTATTTAAAAACAATTAAAATTTCCCCAAAAGGAACTTAACACCACCATACCTGGATGAATGTCAACTCCAAAAACCTAGACAAAACGTGACAACGCCTGTTAGGAGAAGCAATTTAATTTTGGGGAAAATATCACTTATGTACCTACCTATCAGCTTTTAGTAATTTAGTAAACCATACTATTGCAACTTGCAAGTCACAATTTATACACCAATCTATACATAATAGAACAATCATTAAACCAGTGTTACAATTTCAAACCAAAAGCACTAGGTATGCATTGGTTCTTGGGTAACACTGATTTTGTAAGCACCAATAAACACTATTTTGAACCATTAATGCACCGACATTGGAATTTATACTTTTAAACACTCAAGTTATGAAAGGTTGGTGTATTAATAGTCCGATTTTATGTAGATTGATATCTAAATTATGAAAATTAATAGTTTGGTAAACTTATTATTCGATTTTGTGTAAATTGTTGCGTAGATTGTGAAACTTGATCATTTGATTTACAATCTGTTAAAAGCTGATAGGTTGATGTCCAAAAAAAAGAGAACTTTTATTCCTTAATAATGCATAACGAATTTGTTAATAGACACTTGATTGGAAAAATTACCTCACTAATTCGGCTTTGTAATGCCAATGCCAAGACTATCCGTCCTTGGTTCCATAAAGCATGTGCTATGCGATGTGTTTGCAAAGAATGGTAGCCCTACTAAGTTTAAATCTCAAAAGATCAGAAATAAATGCATATTACATGTTCTCTTAATTTACAAATTTAAAGGTGGAGATACCTTAAGGTACAACATAGCTGAGAAATATGACAAACAGGAAGGATCCCTTTCTTTAAATGCCTGAAGATGTAAATATACACTACTTAGCAATAAAAATAGCCTAGAATTGCCAAGTCCTTACAAAACACAACATAAATGTGACAAAAATCATTTCGTAAAACAAATTTTAATATTTTAGATTAATACATTATTACAGCATATCACTCGATTACCACAACAACTATTGAACTTCACAATAAATTAAAACATCAATCTACACATAATCGAACAACTAGAACACCAATTTATCAAGATTCAAATCACAAGTATTCAGAAATTATTTTTACAACACACTGTACTCGAGCAATTAGTTGAACTATCGCTTGTAAGTTGAATTTTCAGCTTACGTGTACTAATATTTTGATTCTACAGATTGGCGCCTAGATTGTCAAACTTCACCAAGTATTAATTATTAACAAGTCAATATATTGGTCAATGAAAATAATACTTTTCCCAGTATAAAATCAGGATTGTATAAGGACAACAAGTTACCTGAACATCGAGCCGAATTGAGCGTTGAATTTCTCGATTGTTTAACATTATATTAGAAAATATGTCAATAAGTTGTGTAGCCAGAAGAGTGGGACTTTCCAGTCGATTAGCAAGAACAAAGACCAATGCCTTTTCGAAACAATCATGTACTAGAATGCTGGCATAGAGGAAGCTGCTCAATATTGGCTCCTTTTCCGCCTAAAATTGCATTTTGGGTGCAACAGTTAGCTTAATGATAAGAGAATACCGTCATTATATTATGTGGCATCAAGTCTGTTATCTTACAACTGTAAATACATATCAATAATCTAGATTTCTTAAGTAGACTCATTGATAATCACTACCCAATAAATATATTTAGATCTTGAAACCCGAAAAGATACTTAAGCCATTCTGAAAGTACTATGCAAACCTGAAAATAATATATGACTCTCTTCCAAATAGCAATAAAGGGAGTATCAAAAGGGTAATTTCTCATCATCCTACTTCTACAGTCATCAAATAATAACTAGCCCATCTAACTACTAATTGCTCTGAAATAATTATTACTGTATTTCTCTAAATAGCTGGGTTTACCTGGATAAAAGTAACTAGCTTTCATAAGCCAAAAACCTCATCGAAGCAAAACGGCACCAGATATGCTCAAAGTGAAATTATAAAAATCTCCGAGGCTTGTTTAGTTGTTGATTCTTAAGCCCATTAGTTTGGTTGTTTTTTTCTCACAAGCCAATAAGCCATACTGCAATTGGTTGGCCAATTTCAAAATTCATGATCTTGTTTACTATAATAAAGAATGTAGAAGTTCTATGCTGAAAGAATCGAAAACGGAAAAGTTGGCAGCAAAAAGCTCTAACGGAATATTTGGTTGCAATCTTTAAGCTTTTCAATTTTTTCCTTTTTACTTATAAGCTTTATTTCTGTAGTTGGTCAGCTTAAAACCAAAATTGTTTACCACTCCTGAAAAAAGCTAGAACTTTTAAGTTGAACAAACTCAAACCCACTTATATGCTTAAAAGATACAACCAACCAAGCCTTTACTGCAACAAACCCAAAACAAATCAGCAAGCAAGACCGAAAGCTCAACTTTAAATAAAAAAAAAAAAAAGAGACCAAAAGCTCAGAACTTTACAATTCTGACACAATTTTTTGATCGGTCAAAATTGCACCTACAGTAATAGATTATAATAGATACTGGTAAATGGTAAGGGAGGGAGTAACAAGTAGTACCAAAGCTCAAAACTTTTTTTTTACCTTTTTCACCCATTAGCTGATATAATTACCTTTATAATAATATCTTATAATATCAGCTAATGACTAAAGTACAAAGCCTTTTCTTACCACCGGGAAGGCTATCTACAATAGGCCGAAAGTGTCCCCGGAATTTGCCTTTTTGTTAATACTCACTTCGTTTTATTTAATTCTCCATTACGAAATTAAATACAGTTTTCTTATATCAAAATTGTCGAAATGAAAAAATTCAAAAGATAATCATATAGTCTAGCGTTAACTCATATGCTTAAATTATGAAAAATTTCATTCCACCAATTTTATACACGTAATAAGCCGGTCAAAATTGTCGAAATTAAAATTTTCAAAAATCAATCGTATAGTTCAAATGTTAAATTATAGTATGATTAAATAATGAAAATTCTCACTTCAACAATTTTGATATATGTAATAAACCGGTCAAAATTGCACGTAGTTTAGTACATTAAAGTACAATTAAATGGGAACGTAAGGACTAATAAAATGTTAGTGAAACAAAAACTAGTAATAGAAGAAAAAATTAAATAAAAAAGAAAAAAAAAACCTCAAGCTTGGCATCTTGTGTAACAGAAAGCCAAATAGGGTCATGATCAAAAGTAAAAAACGGGTCCGGGTCGGGTTTATGATACCCCATAGCATAAACCGGAAATACCTTTTCCACCAATTTATACTCCATATAATGCTTATTATTAGATATGGGTTTTTTATTATTATTATTGTTGTTATTGTTATTAGAGTCTGTGTGAGAGAACCAATTATTATCGTCTCCCAAACAAGCCATAGTTTTAGAGAGAGAGAGAACAAAGAGTGTTTTTATTTTATTTAGCGCCTTGGTTTTTTTATAATAATAATAATCAATCGTTGTCTGTTACTTTTTACGCTTTTAGATTGTGTTTTGTGGTTGTGGGGATGTGATGATACTATTTCTGTCCCGAATACCTTTTTTATAAATTATGGAAAATATTAAAAAATAAAATAAAAAAAATCATTTGATGAATTAGGGTTTAATTTGATAGAAAATATGTTGGAGTTTCATGGTAAATATGTTGAATTTGATAGGGTTTTTAAAAATAAATAAATTGATAGCATGTTTATTTAGTTTTACAATATTAACTTAATTAATATAAACATAAGTTGTGTTTTTGCTTAATCAGAAATTGAAATACTTAAATTCTGATGTGAAAGAAAATGAGAACTGTTGGTGTGTGGTATTGTAATTAATACTTGGTTTATTTCATAGTTACAAGGGAGTAGAACAAATCGTAAAGCGAAACGAGAAATGGAGATGCGAAATGTGAAGAAAACCAATAATAAAATAAAACATGCACGTGAAATAGTGAAAAACGGAAAGAAAAAAAAAATAACGAGAAACTACACCTAAATGGGTTGGAATACATTATTTGGACCACAATATGATTTAATCCTCAAATTGCTAACACATAACCTCAAGTCCGGAAAACCCGATGTGGGATAAAAACCAGATTATAGGACAAAATGGTGTTGCCGAATGGAGTGGGCCAAAATGCTATATAAGTGTGTGAATGAACTTACTGGAAAATATGTGCTTCGTCAAAAACCTTGCCAAGAAAACCCGGTGGGAAAAACTTGATAATGACAAAAGAGTACACAACTGTCAGTAGTACTAGGGAAATAATCATACACTGTGTGCCTTATTAAAACCTTGTTAGAAAAAATCCAGTGGGACAAAACTCTAATCGAAGGACAAAAGAGTGCACGATTGTTAGAAGTATACAACCAGATACTCCCCCTGATTTCAGCAATCACTAATCCTCAGTGAGAACGGGGATTAGAAATGTGTCTCATAAAAAAAAAGCTTGCCAAGGAAAACTCAGTGGAAAAAAAACATTGGTTTAAGGACAAAAAGAGTACACGAGCATGCGTCTGGATGCTCTCCCTCACTTGCACACGACAGAGTGTAAGGATTTCGACTAAGTAGTAATTAGTGCAATAAGTATTCTCATGTATGCTCCCCCTCACTTGCACACGACTGGGCGCAAAGATTTCATATTCCAAGAAATATTACGAGTATTCGACCGGATACTTCATTTACTTGCACACTGTTGAACCATGGGTTCAATAATTGATTTTGATTATAAGTTTGATTATGTTTTAATGATTTTACGATTTCTCTATTTCGATGATATAATGCCTTGTCTTTTCCAAAAAGAGAAAATGTATATTTCAGGACGTCAGAAAGATAGAGCATTCGATAACGAAGCCACAGGTTCAAGCGGAACCAGAATCAGAGCTAAAACGAAGAAATTACAAGCATTCGAAGTAAAGCGGGAATACTGAAGATTGCCTGAAAACGACCGATCGTCTGGACAAAAACGGCCGATCGTTTTTGGTCCAATTTCTTCCAGTGAGGTCGTTATAAAAACGACCTGTCGACTGTAGAAAACGACTGATCGTTTTCTGCAGATTTCAAAAACAGCTTTTCAGCTTATTCTGAGAAATTGCTTAAAACCAATGGATAAAAGCATAACAACTCATACAACGGTAACAAGGCCATTTATCCTTCAAATACCTCCCAATTTCATTGTTTTGAGAGAACCAAGATATACAACTCATCATCCTTCAACCTCTCTCAATCAAAACCCAAAATATCACCATTTTGGTGAAAATATTCGAAAAAGAGGGAAATTAAGGACAAAGCGATTCAAGCTCAAACAACATCAAAAACTCACCAATTAGCTTATTTAGAAGCAATAAAATAGTGAGTGTAGTTAAATTGTTGTAACAAAATTGTAAAGAGTGAATTATAAACTCATTTGTGAGCTAGTGATCGGGTAGAGGCTTTGTAAGCGAGTGTTGCTTAAAAGCTCTAGGTCTTTTCATTCGGGATACTCATAGAGTGAGGGGGAGCTTAATCGGTCGATTAGCTCGTTAGGATTTGTAAAATCGGAAAGAACATTTAAGTGAAATACTCGGTAGCGTGAATACCGAGGAGAGCACGTAAGCCGTTTTGTCGAACCTCTATAAATCGTGGTGTCAATTTCTTTCCTTAACTTTTACTTTCCGCAACTTATATTATTGCTTATTTTCTTGCTTGCGTTTAGGACTTCTAGCATTTTATTAACGTTATTAAATGCTTAAGCTTAGAATTGCAAATAGTTGGGTTGTTAGTCGCACTTAATTTTAATTAGGTGAAAAACGCCAAAAACCTTATTCATCCCCCCTCTAAAGTTTAGCCGCACGGGCCAACACACACGATTGGATGCAAGAAAATCTAACGTGGAATAGAACGAGCATTCAACAGAATGTTCTTAAACTTCATATCTAAATATTTATTTCAGCGAGAAATGTTAAATAGCATAATCTAGTCATGTTTCTGTTGATCGACAACAACAAATTATACTCAAATATGACAATTGCTTCACCTAGATCGTCAGACAGATACATGTACTTCATGTATGACTAATAATAGCTCGAAGGCATATACACTCTTTAGTCGTCTCATAGAGCACGAGTAAATCAGAGTGATTCATTTGGAATCTTAACAAGACCTCCAAGATAGCGCCTATTCTCAATAGTAAACACATAACCATACTAGAAATATCCCTTATGCGAGTTTGATAAGTAACTGACATCAGTATAACCGAAAAAGGGTGGCGTTAAGTTGAGTACCAAAGGGGCAAGTACACTCAACAACGCAAAACGGGATAAGCAGACCCACTTCCAAAAGTACCATAAGGTAACGGAATATGTCTTTAGTGCCATTTCGGTGGCAGCGTGTTAGCGCGATGTTGTGTCGAGCTAGACAATTCAATGCAGACAAGATGTTCATCCTATCACATTAGACCAAGTACAATGATGCAATTATTGTACTCAAATATGAACATCATGGTTCAATATCTCTTCATCATCACTTCAGGGACGGAATGGGCCTATAACAATGTCTAGTGATCGAACGATCATGGGAGAATATGATGGATTAACGTCATGATGACTAAAGCGTCATAACACCTTCTAGGTGTAGTGAATCATGGACTCAGATTCTGTCTATACGGGACTCGATTATCAGGCCGAGTCACTACCGTGTCTTCCCAAGATCTTTCATCTCGAAGAGCAAATCCTAAAAGAAGGATTTCTTTAAAACACGCAAGGGCATAATACTTGTTCAAGTATCCCAAGCTGATCAAGTACTCACTTAAGCGGGAATACCACACCCGATTGGATTATTTTTAACCCATACAGTGAACGTCTCATTCAATTGAGGACATGTTCCGAGGTCAGGAACTACTTGATTCAAGTATATGAAGTCCAACTAAGACCTTCATCAACATCTCTCTATCTAAATCCTCATAGAGATAAAAACATGACCATAGTCAAAGGCTACATACTCAGTTTTTCAGAAACTACTAAAGTGGTAAAGTAGGGACTGTTATAACATCCATTACGAGGAAATAAACCATATCGCAATCAATTCCAAGGTGTGAGAGAAGCCTTGCGCTAAGAGGTGAGCAATGTACGTCCTCAATATTCTCATCACACTTCCTTACGAATACCCAAATAAATGAACTCGTTTAATATTCGGCGGTGTTGGAGCTACAGGTCCAAACACTCTTTCGCTAAGGAATTCTACTTGGATTGTGAGTTTCCATAAGGCAGTTTGTTCTTCATTGACTTCTGGCAATGATATGTGGTTCCCTGTCATCATTTGCTCATATTATCAGTTTTCACCGAATATATGAACAAGTAAGCAATGACAGTCTCGTTTCACTTCAATATCGTCTAAGATACCATGGTCGACAGATATTTCGAGATTCTCAGGATGAGGAGGAATCACACATCTCCTTGATCCTTTATAATCTCGTGCGAGAAATGATTTTCAGTTCACCACTTCTTGGGTTGAACGAATTCAGAACCGGTCAACTTCCTCGTTACATGGGAAGGACTACAAACTGACGGCCGATGACAGCGTCATTTGCTTGGCGGGTTCGACCAAAGCAACATTTTTCGACAGGAACACGACGTCCAATAGCGACGACTATCATTACAAGCCATTTGTAGCTGGTATATATATGATCTCGTGACATTTCATAAATTTCCAAGTGCGTATGGCACTTATTTAGAATTGGGGGAGTCTATGCACGCACTTATCATTTAGTGCATTTTGGGGATCAAGCTAAGACTAAGTGGATTATTGCCACGTTATTTCACGTCGTTCCTTTTCAACGTTAACATGCAAATCTCCCCTAATGACAGGGAGTAAAGTCTTAGCAATGTCACTTTCGCATGTCATTGGATAAAGAGATCGCTTGCCAATGTAACTCTATCAAATGATAGGCAGGGGATACATAATCAACGTATGTCCCTTTCAGAGATCCATATTTTGAATGCTTTTTCGGCCCAATCAAAATATTAATCAAGCACTCAAACACGCGTTCATATGAGCCATTTGGCTCATAACCAGTTACCAACTGGTACATATTCAGTGTTTTGAGTAACCATGAACCTCAGACGGACCAATGCAGCAAAATAGCATATCCCCACATGGAAATAGGAATCTTGGTGCGCAAAACCAAGAAAAGCATGCAATCATTTGCAACTGCCTCATCATAATTTCCGTGAGTCCATTTGGGTCTGAACATAATCGACAAGATGTTCAATTTCAATTCCCAAAGTCAAGTAATACACATCGAATTTTTTATGTTTACTCTTCGACATTATCAAGTTGACTAGACTTATTCGGATAATCCGGGACATGAGCCATCAACTTAATGATAAGGCTAAGAGTTTGGAAAGTGCTGTATTTCTGTGGACAACAATAAAATGTGACCTTATTTTCAATGCATCAACTATAACCATATATATTTATGGTCCGTAGTATGATTGGATAAGTCAACAAATATCTCCAATTCTTTCGAATTCTACGAGACTATTTTAGTGATCTTTACACATACCTGTCTTTCAAACAAGGCATTAATGACATGTGGATTTCAGACTAATCACGAAATATCTCCTCAAAAAGGATCCAAATGCAATGCGATGATAAATCGAGCATCGTCTTTTGATCCGGGAATATCTCATCCGGTCAATGCCACAATGTCAAAATGCTTTTATCAATTGACGACAGGCGAATGATAATATAGACAATCATGTCTCGGCATCTAAGAGCTCTTATCAATCGACGACATGTGAATGATAAGATAACTTTCAAATGTTTTATAAATGTGGTTAAACCACTTGAAAGACATCTCAACTCCTCAAGAATACGTTTTTGGTCGTATTGAGTGGATGATGTGTAAAGAAATTTCAATTCTTTCATTAGCTATTAACAGATAAAACTGGTTTTCTCGAATATCATATTACTCAACAAGGTACGACATGAACTAGAGTATAAGGCCTCATTTTTGACAAATAAATTTGGTTTTACCAAATATTTTGATTTGGAACAACAGGTCCGAAATCGTTGTCACAGAGGATTCTTTAGGCAAGTAGTTAGTGAAATTATGCGGTTCTCCGTTACCCACTATTTTCGGACAACCAACTACACCACAAGTATTGCCTAAAGTTTTATAATTTAAAATTTTGTCACATTTTTAAAGGAATTTGCTCAAAAATACTTTAAATTATTTCGAAATTTTTTTATAAGAGCATAATAAAAAAGAACAATCCAAATGGAGAAATGATCCAAATGGAAAAAAAAACATAATCCAGATGAGCTACACATCAGCTCAATTATTTATCAAAATAATAATGAAATGTATCAAACTGCATTTGAGCCACAAAAACAGTTAGCTTTAACCACACTAGATTCGACTTTTCCACCCTCATGCTAACCACACTATTAAAGGAGTAGCCGTGCATGAGTTTTGTCATTTATAGCAGAGAATTGACTCATTTTCTCTTGATTTGGGACGACGAGCCCAATTATTCCTTTCAATGATTATTGTGGAGTCACAGGTCTTCGGTTTGGACTACTGTCCAAATCTCGCTTGGCTAGACGAGCATCAGTCTCGTGAAAGCTCATTGGTCATCGAGACTACTAACTCTGATCTCGGTTCTTAATTCCGAGAACGAGATTTACAAATAGCATTAGCATTAGGCATAAAAATTGTCATAAACCCAATAGGATTAAAAATTGCTCATCAAATGAGGCTATTTCTTATCCGGTAACAAATAAGAGCTAAATAAACATGGTGAATATAAATTCATAATACTGCTTTTGAAATACGTTTTCCAAGCTAGTATATAGCCAGTAGTTTGTTAGGAATAACAATCTAGCAATATGATAGTTCCACTACATAATTTATCTCATAAACCATACGTAATATGTAGATGTATAGTTTGATTATTAGAACACATTTTACATGTAGTGGACAACTGTAACATGATATTTGGTTTATTACCGGGTTTAAAATTTTGTGTACCTTTCTCACGCATGTTGTTGAATGTCGATAGAACAAATTTTCCCAAAATTTCAAAAAGTTTTTGTAAGAATCTGCATTTTCGTAGGAAAATGCCGGTGTAAAGAGAAAGTATTGTCCCACATCGCCTAGATATGTTAGTACTTATATGGTATATAAGCTAAAGAAAACCTCCTTACTATCACCAATGTCTTTTAAAGCCGTGTGGCACAGGAAGCGTGGACGAAATCGGGTCAAAGCGGACAGTATTGGTGGCAGTAAGCAGATGGTGGCGGTCTGGTCGAAGGACCGGGTCGTTACAGTTTTATACTCAATCTCTATGATTGATATCTCAATCTGTGAGCAAAAACTTCAACCTTCAAGCGAGAAATTATCCAAATCCTTCGGCTAAATGATTTATTCTTGGCTTTTTTTTAAGTAAAGTGTCGATAACGTGTTGTAAGCGAATTAGGTCAACGTATACAACGTATATGTATATAGAGATATATAGAGAGAACAAACGATAAGTATTGTATATCATCTCAATTGTGAAAGACTCAAACTCCTTATATAATGTAGGTTGAAGAATATTACAAGTTATAGATTGTAACTCACACTAACACACTAATGAAGAATACCTAAAGTCTTGTATGTTACAAATGAATGTAGACAATCCACTAAATATGTATCACAACAAATCATGATTTTTTTTAATCAATTATAAATGAATTGCATACAAATGTTAATTGTTAACTAATCCATCATTTTATCAAACTCGGAAAGGATAACTGTTTCATTTAGAAATCTATGAACCAATGGAATATTATCAAAGATACGGTGACTAATGTCGTTATCATGCTAAAATGGACCACTTCAATAATGCGGGATAGGGGGGATGAATTATTTTACCAATGAAACATAGGGGAAATGCTATTATACAGTCGTTAAACAGAGACCCTTTTTTTTCTTAATCTTTTTTTTGTGAACTAGTTAGGTTTTTTATAGTTGAATTGGTATTCATATCATCATATGATACAATCAATGTTCTTAGTTTTTACCAATCAATATACGATAAATTATCATATATAGAGAAATTTAATGAGTAAAGAGTGAACGAAGAATTTGTTTTCCGGACAGAAAATGGGAAAAGTTTTTTGTTAATTAGCTTACTAGTCCGATTTGCAATTTCACCTGTCTATTTTTCTATTTAAGATTGTCATGCATACATGGACCGTTCATACTAGATATCAGTTGTCCCCTCTTCATTCGACGGTCTACAACAATGTTCCAGTATGCTTACGGCGATATTCGTTTCTCGTTATAAGAATTACTATATACTCCTATGTTTCTCGTTTTCCCGATCTTTTTTGTTCGATTCATGTTATTTACTAATGTGTAAATCATTATGTTTTCCTCATTTTTGTTGCGTATATTTTCAATTTCCATATCGGTTACCGTTTTACACACTAGCTAACAACTACAAACATTTAAAAATAGGACTTATTTAGCTTTGATTTTTTAAAACCGGTAAAAAATAAGCGGATGAGATTCTATAACTCAAGATATGGAAGATATGAGAGTAAACAACTTGGTTACACAAGCATATATACACGCAATTATGAAAATGATTGTACGTTATTGATGCATACAAAAACAAATTACTTATTAAGAAACAGTGTTATTCAATCATAGCAGGTGACTATTGGGATATAGTGGGTACTGAATAAATTTATTTATCAGATATAGTGGGGAATAGATTGTGATGGTTCATTTCGAAAAATAAATAAATTTGTGATGGCTTATTTATATATGTTCTGCTAGCACTAGCAGTCAAAAGACTCGAAACAATAATTTATCAACCCAAGGAAATAGTTGACAAAATAATAAATATGGTCCAAATTACACAAGCAAAGAGATTTAGTTAGCTTTTATTTCCAAAACTAGTTATAAAATTTAACTCCATAAACATGCTTTCTTTCTCCCCTCTTCACTAATTCTTCCACAATAAATACTTAAATTCCAAAATATGAAACTTCCAAAGCACGTAATATTTAAGTTGTTAGTATGCGTACAGGGGAATATATGTACAGAATTAATTTTCCATTTGTAACCTTTTTTCCGTGGCATATACTTTGTATCACGGCAATGTTTTTATTTATAGTTAGCCAAATGCGATAAGAAAATGCAACTTTGAGGTAATTCCACATTTGAGGAGACAAAGATACGTCATTTTGTAACATTCACAAATCACAATTTACAAATGTCAACCTTAAGGCACACATTGACTTATACGGACACTTAGCTAATTGAACTTTCAATTACACCTAATTTCAAATGACATACAAATATTTTATGTTTCAAGATAATTGCATACCAATGTCACACAGTATATACAAGCTCTTGCGTATCACTTCTTTCTTGCAAATTGAAAAAAGTAGAAAAACTATGGAAGTATATTTATGATCAGGAAAGTGTTACATAAGTTAAGGGCAAAGTATCGAATGTACCAAGAGAAATTAAAATCTGAAAACCATTCGCTTAAGTACTCGCTATAGCAGGGTGTTCAATTAAATTGACACGAATTATATAGGGATACCCTATCGAACCACAATATAAATAACCACCGATTGTTATCCCAGCCGTTACAACTGCTAATCCTGGGTCAGAATAATGTGCGATTGGTTTTCCTTGTGTATCAACGACGAAAATTCCAGCATTTTTCTCTATAGATGGTCTCACATAGTACTTTTCCATTATGACCATAATTTTTCTTATGGAAGGGTATTTCAGTATCAATTCCCAAGCTAAAGAATGTTCCTGCATTATCGAAAAAACCGATTAATTTAACATGCATCACTTTAGTATAACTGATTAAATACTTTTACTAGTTATAATAAAGAGATTAAGGTTGGACAAAATGATGTTAAGTTTAATTACCACTCCTAACGCTATCAAAAAACGTCCTTGTCCATCTGATTGGATATTGTCGGGCAAACCAGGCAATTTTTCACCAAACTTTTCAACTGACCCTTTCTTTTCACCTTCTATAAAGTACCTTTTACATCTCAACCTGCACATATGTACTTTCTTAATAACCAGTTACAACTAACAACAAACCAAAGGCCATTACCTGATTTAAAGCAGAAACATAAATCAGCATCTGTTAAAATTGATGTTCCTAGCATTAGAATACTTTATGTATGTTTAACACAAATTTTCACCAAGTGCTGAAAACATGAAAAATGAATGCGAAGCAAATTAAATTTTATTTATCAATTAATTTGCGTGTACCATCCCTGATAATTTCTAAAAGAAAATATAGAAATGAAAGTCATTTGATTCTCCTCTTCGAACAATTTGTGTGACTCGAAATTTTGTTGTAGACTATTTGATGAATTTTGTTGAGTTTGCTGAAATTGAGTAAAATTCTTCGGTTTTGATGAAGAACTTTGTAGTTTTGTTGATTTCGTTGATAATCTTGACGCTATTCAGATTTGGGAAAGAACTTGAAGATTTTGATCTAAACAAACGTGTTTTTGCTTTTGTGTAGTCGTTCCTGATGATCGAATGGCGGTTTGTTGTAGATTTCTTGGGTGGAGTTCTTCAGATTTGGTGAAGAAGTTTTAAGACTTTGATTTGCATAAACGTCTTTCTTATTCCTTGTAGTCGTTCCTGAAGATCGAATCTCAGTTTGTTGTATAATTTCTTCAGATTTGGGGAAGAACTTGAAATCTTTGATTTGCATAAACGTCTTGCTATTACTTGTAGTCGTTCCTGAAAATTGAATGTCGGTTTGTTGTATAAGTTCTTCAGATTTGGGGAAGAGCTTGAAGTTTTTGATTTGCAGAAACGTCTTGCTTATTGCTTATAGTCGTTCCTGAAGATCGAATGCCAGTTTGTTGTAGAAGTTCTTCAAATTTGGGGAAGAACTTGAAGACTTCGATTTGCATAAACGTCTTGCTTATTGCTTGTAGACGTTCTTGAAGATTGAATGCCAAGTTTATTGCAGATTTGTTGCAGACTTTGAAGGCGTTCGTTGAGGCCGGAGTGTGCAGAGCTTCTCCTATGAGTTGATCCCCTGACGTTTGTGGAGGAGCAGGGCTGATTTTCTAGCGACCGTTGAGCAGCAAAGCTGATTCCCTAGCGGTCGTGGAGAAGCGGAGCTGATTTCATGGCGGCTATGGAGTAGCTTCTCTCTCTAGTCTTCAAGTATTTTTTGATTGTGAGAAATATGCCACCCCCACCCCTCTATTTGTAGCTTTTGGGATGAGCTTTTATTTGAAATGTCACCTCCTCAATTTTGGGTCCATTATCTTAAAAATCTCATGACTTATATAAATGAATCAAACTTTTATTTATATTTAAAAACATTACAAATGAGTACTATAATTTGAGTAACTCAGTATTTGTACCACATTTAATGGTTTTAGAAAAAAAAATACATTTATTTTATATAAATTATCATCATAGATTTTATGAGATGATAAAATATATTTTCTTTTTCGATTTTAAATTACTAATAACAAGTCTATTCTCAGACTGAGAAATTAGTAATTAATTGATATTTGATTTAAATGACACGTGTCACATTTTTAATGAACGTAAAATTTGTGTGTCAACAATGTCATTACAAATTTAGTTGATTTACGAAGAAACTGCAAGTTTTTGTTTGATCTGTTATTAAAGACGGTATTTAGATTTTCCTATAAGACTTGGAAAAACAATATATGATCAAGTTAAAATACTATGATTCATGAATAACCACTGTTAACAACCTTTAGAAACAAGTTCAAAACAATCACCTTCTTATTTGTTTTCCGATAATCCACATGTTGATTTCCTTTAATGGTAAGGAGATGTTCAACTAAGATAGCGATGTTTCAAAAGACTTTTACAGCAAGAACCGGAGTATCCAAACTAGCAGCATTTAAAGTGCAAAAACGCGTAGCTAAAGCGTTTTGTGAGAAATTTACTTAAAGTGTAAGCATTAGGGTTCAACGATATATTCTCTCTCTCTCTATGACGATATAGTTCCCAAAATGGCGATATGACGGTTCCTTTCTAGGTTTTCGTCTCCCACCCTCTCCCTCTCTCTCTTAGCTAATAAAATTACAGATCCATTGATAATTTTCTCCCCTCTTTCTTTTGATATTACTCTCTAAGACAATAACCTCTATAAATCTAGTAGATGGAATCTAACATGGAAACCAGTGTAGATACATCCAAAGGGGCCAAAGCTTCTAAACCAATATCATATGTGGCGGCTCTTACAGGTAACACATCTACAAATGATAATTTGTTATGTAACAAGCTAGATCTTGAATCCATAGAGATCAATGATATTCTATTGCCTCTGCGCCAGGCACATGTTAAAAACTCCAAACCTGCTGTGATTTTTTCCTCTTTAGAAATTCAAAGAGCTGAAGCTCCCCTTCAACATGCTATTATTGCTAAATTTAGTAGAGGTAGACCTAAGATGGAAAATGTAAGAGATACTATACTGAATAGCTGGGGTCTTACTGAAATGCCTATAATAGGACTTATGGATAATAGACATATTTTTATAAAATTGAGAAATGTTGGGGATTTTAATAAAGTATGGACTAGAACTAACCATGAAATTGAGGGGGCTCTATTTAGACTGTTTAAATGGTCAAGTGACTTTTCTTTTAAAACAGAATCTGCTATTGCGCCTGTGTGGCTTAGGCTACCTCAGTTACCTATGAATTTTTGCTATTTATCTTACCTAAAATCTATTGTTCACGCTTTGGGATATAAATTTTTAGATGCGGACCTGGCTACTTTAACTCATGCTAGACCTATGTATGCTAGGGTTTGTGTGGAGATGGATTTACTTAAGAATAGAGAGGACCTTGTATGGATTGGAACTTCCACTAATAATGAAGAAGGTTTTTGGCAAAGAATTGAATATGATAATTTTCCCAAATATTGCACCAATTGTTTTTTACAGGGACATGATTTCAAAAGTTGCAAAAAGGCTCCTATTAACACCACTGATACAGGAGCTCAACCTAATTTTACTGGAAAACATACTGTTGGGCCTAGTAATAATGTTGCTAGTGAACTTATTGGGGATAAGGGTGTTTTTGGTAAACCAATAGCTAGCAAAATGAACTTTTACAATAAAAAGGATGATAAAATATGGATCCCCAAACCCCCTGAGGATAACAATAAAAATATAGATATGGAGAGACTTAGAAAGGGCAAGGGTATTGCTAATGAACCCACTGTTTTAGAATTGGCAAAGGTGACTTTAAATGACACCTCTGATAAGGTGATTTACTTACCAAGTGGCACTTTTTCTGAGAAACTTGATGAAGAGATTTTTAACACCCCACCTCAACCTTTGGTGGAGGACTCACAGTTGAGTAACCCCAAAGTTAAGGAGAATGATACTGTTGTTCCTTTTACTATGGAGGATGACTCATCTTTGGTGAGTAACCACATGGTAAAAGAAGCTGGCAAGTCAACCTCCAAGATCTTGGAGGACTCTCTTGCTGTGAGTAACCCCAAGGTTTCTGAACTTGACAAAACAGCTAGCAATATGGGTGTTTTTGACAAGGAAAATCAGAGAGTAGTAGAGGGCTCACTTAATGTGAGCAACACTACCTCTGACCAATCCAATACTAATGCAAATTCTGGTAATGAGGAAGTTTCTTTCACACTTACCAAACAAGCTAAGAAAAAGGCTACTCAAAAAGCAAAAAGGGCTCTTGTGGCTCAGCAAAAGCAGAGGGATTTGGAGGATACCTCCTCAGTTTATGAGGATGAGATTAACATCCATCACTCCAGTGAACATTTCCTGAAAGCAATGAACATTGATTCTAGTGTTCACTATGATTTTGATAGGCCTGTAATAGGCAAGCATGGTTTTAAACAGGACAAAAGAGTTGGCAATCCTCCTAAAAGGTATTCTCCTTCTGGTATAGGTACCAAGAAGGTTTCTTCTCTTTCTTTCAATGTATAATTACATGGTATGGAATATTAGAGGAATAGCTAATGCCATTTCTCAAGCTCAGTTATTTAGATATGTTAAGAAATATAAGTTAAATTGTGTGGCCATTTTGGAACCTATGATCAGTTTTAATAAAAGTACTGCTATTATTAGGAAACTTGGTATGAATGCTGCTATCTCTAATGAAAAAGAAGGAGGCAAAATTTGGTTCATTTATGATACTAATATCTCTATAGATATAGTTGGCATGACCTCCCAATCCCTTACTTTGAAATTTAGGAATGGTAGGGATTTTGTTTTAACACTGGTTTATGCTAAATGTGATTATATTTCTAGGAGAATACTTTGGAATGATCTCACTGCCATTAACACTAATAATTTTGCTTGGCAAGTGGTGGGTGACTTTAATACTATCTGTTTGGATACTGAAAAGCTAGGTGGTAGACCTAGAACCTCTAAAGATAAAGAGGATTTTAGAGATTTCATTTCTTTTAATAATTTATTTACTATGCCACATGATGGCTCTTCTTTTACTTGGTCTAAACAGATGAAGGGTAGGGTTCAATTTGAACAGCTTGACAGGGCCCTCATCAATGCTATGTGGGATAGTAATTTCCCCACTACAAAGCTTACAGTTACAGAAAGAACTGTGTCTGATCATTCTTCCCTTTTTTTTTTCCACTGCTAATGTTTCTAATTTTGGTCCCACTTGTTTTAAGTTTCAAAGAATGTGGGTAAAGCATGATAACTTCTTTAATATAGTTCGTAGTAATTGGAATTCTTTTTGCCATCTTCATGGTATTTCCTCCTTTGCCTATAAGATTAAAAGACTTAAGTTTTTTCTTAAAAGCTGGAACAGGAATGAATTTGGTAATATTTTTAGCAAACTGGCAATAGCTCAGGATAAGCTTGTTTTTGCTGAGAACCAGTTAGTATCATTAGGAGACTCTTTTATCTTACATTATAATAAAGCTCTTAAGGAGTACAATGAGGCCATGTTACATGAGGAGATTTTTGTTAAGCAAAAAGCTAGGATTAGATGGCTCAAAGAAGGTGATAGGAACACCAAATTTTTTCACAGCATGCTAAAACAAAAAAGATCTAAGTGCATCATCACTAGCATTCAGAAAGCGGATGGCTCTTTTCTTAATAATTTTGAGGATATACAAAAAGAAGCTGAGAATTTTTTCAAAGCCCAATTTATGGATAATGGCACCTTTTGTGACCCTGTTCTTTTGGATTGCATACCTTCTTTGGTTACTATCTCTGATAATAATATGCTCAAAGGGTTACCTACTATGGATGAGATTAAATTAGCTACTTTTACCATTCCCATTGACTCTGCTCCAGGGCCTGATGGTTTTTCTTCTAGTTTTTTTGTGGACTGTTGGGATATTATTAAGGAGGATTTATTTTTGGCTATACATGATATATTTACAGGGGGGGTTTTCCCTAATGCTGTTATCTCTGCCATGCTTGTTCTTATTCCTAAAGTCAAAGACCCTTTGGATTTTTCTCAATTCAGACCCATTAGCCTCTATCAAGTGATTTATAAAATTATTTCTAAAATTACCACTGTCAGGTTGGTTACAATTCTTCCCAGAATAATCTCCCCCCAACAAAGTGGTTTTGTTGAGGGTAGGTCCATTTCTGATGCAATCTTACTTTCTCAAGAGCTTCTTAAGCATATTGATGAAAGTGTGAGAGGAGGAAATGTAGTTTTTAAACTGGACATGGCTAAAGCTTTTGACAGATTAAATTGGGGGTTTTTGGGAAAAGTACTTAGTGCTTTTGGTTTTCATGATGATTGGATTGAGTTTATTCTTAATTGTGTTACTCATGCTAGATATTCTATTTGCCTTAATGGTGTTACTTCTGGGTTTTTCTCCTCTAGTAGAGGATTAAAGCAAGGAGATCCCTTATCACCCCTCCTTTTCATTATTGCTGAGAAGGTACTAAGTAGAGGTTTAAATAATCTTATTGGTACTAATAAGTTTACACCCTATAAAACTTTTAATAATGCTGCTCCTGTCTCACACATCCTTTTTGCTGATGATGTTCTTATTTTTGCTAATGGGTGCAAGAATAATCTTACTATTCTAATGAATTTTATTAATGCTTATGAGCTTGCTTCAGGTCAACTCCTTAATAGGAGTAAGAGTGTTTTTCTTACTCATAGGAATACTCTGCATAGTAGGAAGAATATTATTGCTACTGTTACTGGTTTCAAGGAGGGTACTTTCCCTACTAACTACTTAGGAATTCCTTTACACTATGCTAAATTAACTGCTACTATGTATGAACCTTTAACTGAGAAAATTTGTAAAAAAGCTGCATGCTGGAAAAGTGGTTTATTATCTCCTGGGGCTAAGGTTACTTTAATTAAACATGTGTTGTCCTCTATTCCTATGCATTTACTTCTTCAACCTCCCCAACTTGTCATTGATAAAATTGAAAGAGCTTTTGCTAAAAAAAATTTGGGGGGAGCATGAGGGTAGAAATAAGCATCACTGGCTCAAATGGTCTAAATTAGCTTGTCCTGTAGCTGAAGGGGGTTTAGGCATTAAGAGTTTGAATGACACCATGAAAGCACTTCATAGCAAGATGAGCTGGAGGTTAATTGATACTATAACACCTTGGACTACCTTCATGTTTCAAAAATATTTTATTAATACTGTTAATTGGGGTAACCCTGTGGTACATCCCTCACATTCCACTGCTTGGAAGATTTTTAGCTCAAACTTTAAAGTTTTAATGGCAAACAGCAGATGGAATTTAAAAGATGGTGCTATTAGTTTTTGGTTCGAAAACTGGATGGGGGAGGGCCCTCTTTTTAATAATTTTACTGTCAATTATCCCCATGTCCTTCTTAATCAGGTTTATAAAGCAGGTGGTTGGGACTATGACCTACTTCACACTATGGGAGGTGATGACCTTATTGCTAAAGTGTCTAAATTTGTTTTCCTTTTCACAAAGGGAGATGACACTAGATACTGGCCTAATACTCTTGATGGTGTTTTCACTACTAAAAATGCTTTTGAGTTTTTCAGAACCAAAAAAGATATTCTCCCTATGGCTAAACATATTTGGAACCAGACTTTACCTTCCAAAATCAGCATATTTTTCTGGAAACTTTGGTGTAATGCTATTAAACTGGATGATGATGTTAAAAAATATGGCATTATCATTGCTCTAAATGTTGCTGTTGTATTTCTCATTCCACAGATTCTATTGCACATCTCATGAGCCATAGTGATATTGCTTTTGAAGTCTGGAACCATTTTGCCAAAAATTTTGGCTACCCTAAGTATGTGAAAGGTATGTGGAAAAATTTTGTGGTAAACTGGTGTAATAGCTGTGACAATACACAGGTTGGGTTGCTAGCAGCATTAGTTCCTTTCTTGATAAGCTGGGAAATTTGGCTTAGCAAAAACAGCTACAGGTTTGATAATGAGAATATGAGTTCTGAAAAGATCATTAATAAGGTTAATAAGTGGTTAAGGGAACTTAACATGCTCATCAAACCTAAATCCCCCACTGTCAATTTTCAAGCTCTGACTATTAATGCTTTACATGTTAATAATATCAGCTGTAGAATGAAGAGACCAAAGCTGGTCTCTTGGCTTTGCCCCCCCTCAGGCAAGCTTAAACTTAGCTGTGATGGTTCTGCATATGGTAATCCTGGTCCTAATGGTTGTGGAGGTATTTTGAGAAATGATAAAGGCATTATGCTCTTTGCTTTCTCTTATAGCTTAGGCAATCACACTAACAATTTTGCAGAGCTCATGGCCTTGAGAAATGGCCTGTTCATTTGCTACAGTTTGGGTTACTTTAATGTTCTTATTGAAACTGACTCTGATATAATGGTTAATTGGTGGAACAAAAATACATCTCCTGGTCCCAAATTTGATTACATTTGGCATGATATTTTATCACTAATGAGTTTTGTTGGCATCAATATTTGTCATGTATACAGAGAACAAAATCAAGTGGCAGATAGCCTTGCAAAAAAAGGCGCTCAAGGACAGAATGAGACCTTTCTTTCCCCTAGAGAACTTTCAAAGGACACGTATGCAGTATATTGGCTAGACCAGAAGCAAACACCTTGCCTCAGAGGGAGGGTTTTTGTCTACTAATATTGAGCTAATGATGCATTGGCTGAAGCTAACGAATTGCTTTTTTGCCCCTTTACTAAGATTTTGGATTCTAAGTTTCCTTCTCTGCTAATGATGAATTTTTTCTGAAGCTTTTGCATATAAACCCCCACTCTTTGGGGTCTTTACAAGTTACTAGCTTAAAAAGTTTGATCACCTAAGCATTGAAGACCCAGTTTTTCTCCTTACTTTTGATAGCTTTTGGGCAGTTTTCTCTTTTATGGAAGGCTTTAGTTTTTGTTTTTCTTTACTGACTGGCACTCTTATTGATCTTAATTTTGAGTTTTTACTGGAATAATCCCCTTGCGTTTCCTCTGTTTTGGTAAATGTGCATACCAACCGGGTTGGTGATTTGAGAAGTGTCTCAAGACACCTCTGCTTTGGCAAGTTTAAATCTTGACGAACCTCTCATATCTGCATTCATTTTGTTTACTAAACATGATAAGAGGTGAGGGTTGCTTTAGGAAAGTTACTCAAAATAAAGCTTCGATAAAAGGCTTGCTTTCTCAGGTTTTAATTGTAATTTCTTTTGCCTGGTTAATGGTTTTCTCTTGTAAGACATTTTCAGTTTTCTTATATAAATTGGTCCAGTGTTTATAAAAAAAAAAAAGCATTAGGGTTTTAAAAAACAAAAAGGCATAAAAAGCAAAAGCTTTCCGAGCTTTTCATCAAAGGATTTTTTTTTCCTGATCTAAATGAGCTTTTTGAGTTTTGAAGTTAGCTTCTGGTAACAGAGATTTACAGAATTTTGAATTTCCAACAATGGATATATACTGTGACACGTAAATGTTGCAAATAGACAACTTACATTGGAGTCTCGCTAAAGACTACAAAGGTCTGATCAGGCGAAACTGCTACTCCGTTGGCAAAATAGAGGTCGCGTACCAAAACTTTGGTTTCTTTAGTTGATGGATTATAACTCAATAGTCGACCATTAGGTCTACCCTCAAGGACGTCATATATAAACTCATTTAAACTGTATTTACTTGATGCATCCGTGAAATATATAATTCCATTTTTTGCAACATCAACACCGTCTGTACAAAGAAAGTCCACACCCTCGGCTTGGTTTGTTAGCTGCTCAATTATCCCATCTTTGGTTATTTTCAACAAACCCTACATACATAAGATTTGTGCAAGTTATTTTAGTTTCTCAAGAGTTGAAAGTTCAGGTGCCAAAATAAGAAACTGCAAGAAGAGCATGTTTTTATTCTTAAAAAGAAAGAAAGTGCAGATGATATTATATTCTTACAACCGGTATTAATGTGTTAGTCTAAAGCTAGTAGATAAGGATTAGTTAATCATCGAGTATTTTGGTGAAGTCCGATTCTACACCTTGATAAATGTTCGTGAGGCAAGGGATCAAGGCTTTTTTAGCCGGTCAATGTGAAATAATTAGGAAGCATCGTTCTAATGAAATGAGGTTTATGCTTTACGATTGATAAAAGTTCCCCTTTTCATTGAGTAATTTATTGTGCCAACTTACTTTTCTCCGTCTTAGGCCAGGTTATCAAATAAATCAAGAAAAAACTAGCTAAATGATACTAATCTGGTAGATGGATTATGTGCCTTGTAGTGTAGTAGGATCATGATTCTGGGGATGCTGACTTCCAGAAACGGTTGCTCTACAATTTTCTGATACGCCCTTGGAAGATATTCAAGTAACTTTGGCACATTTCGTCATCATTTTTAAGTAGGAAGGGATTCCTGCAACAAATAGCTATGTACAATATATGTGACGTTTGTATGAAGATACGGACGTTTCCAAGCACTAGAGGAAGGGATTACTAGAGCTGGTGTCGATCCCGTCAAGGACTGAACAAGTAATCCGATAATAATATTAACGTGTTTCCAAAGTTGTTCAGATATGACTAGATTATGGTCATTGTGGATTAATTGGTTCACAAAGTAAATATATTCATGTTTTTGGTGCATCGATACCAGCTTTTGTTTATATATTCATGGATTAATTGGTTCACAAAGTAAATATATTCATGTTTTTGGTGCATCGATACCAGCTTTTGTTTATATATTCATGGATTAATTGGTTCACAAAGTAAATATATTCATGGATTAATTGGTTCACAAAGTAAATATATTCATGTTTTTGTAGAAGCTTTTGTTTATTAGGTTGTACAAGCTTCACATAGAGTACATATAAATTAATTCCAAAGGACTTGTTTAGAGCAATAATAGTGTCTTGTAAGTGGGAGCGTCTATATAGTACATAACTCAATGTTTTGACATTTATGAATTCGCATTAATAAAAATTTATTTTCTGCTTTAAAAAAAAACATCTATGTGCGATAATTAGGCAGTACAAGTGCCAACAATTAGGTAGTATATGCATAATTGCATAGATGCGAATGTATAATTACTTAACTTGCAAGTGCCAACACTAAAAAAAAATGTCACATTGCAGACGGAAATATTGATAGATTTTACTTCGCAACGTCCTAATCATGACGGCACGACGACGGATATTTGTTTTACTGACAGATTTAATCATTTAGCGACAGGTTTGTAACAAATTTGACCGTACTCAATTGACACCTTTTTTTTTGTAATGCAACAATCAGGTGCCAAGAATTGTATGATTTAGGCAATAAGTGTCAACCATTGTATTACTGCTTATCAATTTTGATTTTGGCAATTTGTGTTTTTTTTTTTTGGGTTACTATTATTAATTTTACCATATTGTACTGTCAGTAAGAGTATATATAAATAATTTGACAGTATTGACTAGAATAAAATGAAGAATTAAGGATATTTATGTTTTTTCTAAATAAATTGTTTAAATTGTACCTAATTGCAATTCATATAATAAAGCGCAAACCAATTGAAACAGAATGACGATAAATTTAGATGAAGGGTAGAATTTAAGATGGGAGCCCGACATAGTTGTGTTATCAATATGTTGTTTCTCCAATAGCATCTTTATTGTTTGGCAATTAAATTTTACGGAAAAATTAAATATTATGTATAATTAGGGTGACTTATTCACCAAAATCGCAAGTATCTCAAATTAATTATGATAATATAGCAGGCGATCACAGAGGACGGGGCGAAACCACTGTCGCCACACAACGTCGACCAACTCATTGTCGCAATAACCGGCATCCCACCCTTCATCGCAACTGGGGATCCGACTAGCTTGTCGATCCTAGTTTACTGATCTCTTTTTTTTATCCGTCAGCTCCATCATGCCACCTCCAACTTATCATTTCGTGAGAGTACCAGTGTTACCACCGCGCCAGAGACTGCCAACGGCAAGTAGGAGATTTAATCAGGCAATATTTTAGGTTTGTTGTGTGACATATTAGCTCGGTATATGTATATAAGATATATGTATAGATATAGAGAGAGAAATATGAAGAGACAACAACATGGTCTTTATTAATAACCTTATTTATATACTAGAGGTTAGGATTATACAAGATAGAAAGCCCAATTAGGCCTACTATGAGTAAGGTTCAATAGTCCAATAATATCCTACAAAACTCCCCCTTTGAACGTCTTAAATTATTCGTCTTCATGCAGTCGATATTCATTCACGGTGCTAAACACATAAAACCTTAGGGCTGGAAAACCCAGTGCGGGACAAAACCGATACCTTGGAGAAACTATGTAGCCGAATGATATAAGCCGAAATACCATGTAAGTAACTGACCACAAAACAGTGTGACTCATCAAAATCTTGCCAGAGCAAACCCAATGGAAAAATCTCTGATCGAAGGAAAAAAGTGCAACAGTGGTAGTAGTAGTTGATCAACCACAAAACAGGTGCCTCATCAAAACCTTGGTAGAGTAAACCCAGTGGGAAAAACCTCTAGTCGAATGACAAAAGAGTACACAGTGGTAAGAAGTATACAACAGGATACTCTCCCTAATTTCTGCAATCTTAAGTGGGAACGTGTCTCGTTAAAAAGCTTGCCAAGGAAAAGCCAGTGGAAAAAAAACCTTGGTCAAAGGACAAAAAGAGTACACGAGCATGCGACTGGATGCTTCCCTTACTTGCACACGACAGTATGCGAGGATTTCGACTAAGTAGTAATTAGTGCAATAAGTATTCACCTGGATGCTCCCCCCTCACTTGCACACGACTGGGTGCAAGGATTTCATATTTCAAAAAAGAGTACGAGCATTCGACTAGATGCTTCATTTACTTACACACGACTGGATGCAAGAAAATCTAACGTGAAATAGAACGAGCATTCAAATGGATGCTCTTAAACTTCATATGTGAAGATTTATTTCGGTGAGAAATGCTAAATAGAATAATCTAGTCATGTCTCTCTTGATCGATAACAACAAGTTGTCCTCAAATAAGAGAAGTGTTTTATCTGGATCGTGAGACAGAGCATATCTAATTCAAATATGGCTAATACTAGCTCGAAGCCATATACACTCTCTAGTTGTCTCATAGAGCATGAGTATATCATAGTGATTCGTTTGGAGTTATTCCAAGACCTGCAAGATATCGTCTTATTCCTAATGGTAAAGACAGACCATGTTAGAAATATCTCTTATGCGGGTCTGATAAGTAACCGGCATCGGTATAACCGAAAAATGGTTGCGTTAATTCGAGTATCGAAGGGGGTAGGTACACTCGATGACGCAAAATGGGATAAGACAAGCCCTCATCCACAGTTACCTTAAGGTAATGGGAAAATGTCTTTTATGTCATTTCGATGGCAGCGTGTTAGCGCGATACTGTGTCGATCTATACCATTCACAGCAGACAATATGTTCGTCATAGTACATTAGACCGAGTACAATGATGCGCTTATTCTACTTAAATATGAACATGATGGTTCAATTTCTCTTCATAGTCTCATCAGGGACGGATCAGGTCTATATCAATTTCTAGTGATCGAACGATCATAGGAGAATCTGACGACTTAGCATCATAAAGACTAAAGCATCATAACACCTTCTCGGTGTAGTCTGAATAATGGACTTAGATTCAATTTTTATGGGACTCGATCATCAGGCCGAGACACTACCGTGTCTTCCCAAGATCCTTCATCTCGAAGGCAAATCCACAAGTGGATCGCGTAATAAAACACGGAAGGGCATAATAGTTGTTCAAGTATCCCAAGTTGATCAAGTACTCACTTAGGCGGGTATATTATATCCGTTCGGATTATATTAATCCATATAGTGAACGTCTCAGTCAATTGAGATCGTGTTCCGTGTTCAGGAACTACTTGATTTAAGCACATGAGGTCACATAGGGACCTTCATCTATATCTCTTTGTCTAAATCCCCATAGAGATAAAACCGTGACCACAATCACATGCTGCATAATCAGTTTTTCGGAAACTACTAAACTGGTAAAGTAGGGGACCGTTATAACGTCCATTACGAGAAAATAAACCATCTCGTAATCAATTTCAATGTGTGAGAGAAGCCTTGCGCTACTAGGCGAGCATTCTACAATCTTATTATTCTCATCACTCTTTCTTACAAATAACCAAATAAACGAACTCGTTTAACATTGGTGGTGTTGGAGCTACAGGTCCGAAACACTTTCGCTAAGGAGTCTACTTGGATTGCAAGTTTCCATTAGGACAGTCTATTCTATGTTGACTTCAAGCAACGGTACATGGTTCCCTATCATAATTTGCTCATATTATCAGTCGTCAGCGAATATATGAACAAGTAATCAATGACAGTCTCGTTTCGCTTCAATATCGTCTAAGATATCATGATCGATGGATATTTCGAGATTCTTAGGATGAGGAGTAAATCACACATCTCCTTGATCCTTTATAATCTCGCGTGACAAACGAGTTTCAGTTCACCACCTCTGAGCTGAACGAATTAATAACCGGTCAAATTTCTCATATCTTGATAAGGACGATAGACTAACGGCCGACGGCAGCGTCCTTTGCTTGGCGGGTTCGGCAGGAACACGGCGTCTGACAGGGACGTCTATCCTTGCAAACATTTTGCAGCATGTATAAATGATCTCGTGACATCTCATAAAGTCATTAAATGCGTCTGACATTTAGTTAGACTTGGGGGAGTCTATGCACTTACTTATCACTAAGTGCAGTTTTGGGGTCAAGCTAAGACTAAGTGGGTTATGCCACATTACTTCACGTCGTTCCTTATCAATAGTAACGTGCAAATCTCCACCTAACGACGGGGAGAATAGTATTAGCGATGTCACTTTCGCATATCATGCGGTAAAGAGATCGCTTGCCAATGTTACTCTATCAAATAATAGGCAGAGGATTCATAATCAACTTATGTTCCCTTTAGAGGTCCATATTTTGAACGTTATAGCGGCTCAATCAAAATATTAATTAAGCACTCCAAACACGCGTTAATATGAGACTTCTGGCTCATAACCAGTAACCAGCTGGTACGTATATGGTGTTTGAGTGTCTATGGGCCTCATAACGGACCAATACAGCAAAATAGCATAACCTCACACGGAAATATAAATCTTGATACGCAAGACCAAGAAGTGCGTGTAATCATTTGCAGTCGCATCATCAAACTTTTAGTGAGTCCATTTGGGTCTGAACATTATCGACAGGATGTTCAATTTCAATTCCCAAACTCAAGTAATTCAAATCGAAATTTCGATTCTTACTCTTCAGCATTATCAAGTCGACTAGACTTTTCAGGATAATCCGGATCATGAGCCATCAACTTAATGATAGGGCTAAAAGTTTGGAAAATGCTGTATTTCTGTGGACAACAATAATCATGTGACCATATTGTCGATGAATCAACCATAACTATTTATATTTATGGTCTGTCTTATGGTTGGATAAGTTCACAATAACTCCTTCAATTCTTTACAAGAATTCTACGAGTCCATTTCGTGATCTTTACACATACTAGTCTTTCAAAGTGAGCATTAGTGGCATGAATTTTGGATTAATCACAAAATATATTCTCAGAGAGAATCCAAATGCGATGCGATTATAAATCAAGCATCTTCCTTTGACCCGGGAATATCTCATCCGGTCAATGCCACAATATCAAAATGCTCTTATCAATCGACGACAGGCGAATGATAGTACAGACAATCATGTCTTAACATCTAAATCATTTATCATTCGACGACATGCGAAATGATAAGGTAACTTTAAAAGCTATAAAAAAAATGTGGTAGGAAGCACTTGAAAGACATTTCAACTCCTCTAAAATAAGTTTTTGGTCGTATTGAATGGAGGCTATGTAAAGAAATTCAATTCTTTCATGAGCTATTATCAGATAACACTGTTTTTCTCGAATATTTTATAAATCAACATGGTACAATAGGACCTACAAGAGTATCAGGCCTCATATTTGACAAATCAATTTGGTTTTACCAAAGATTTCGATTTGGAACGACATGTCCAGAATCGTTGTCAACGAGTACTCTTTTAGGCAAGTAGTTGGTGAAATTATGTGGTACACTGTTATCCACTATTTCCAGAAAAATCAACTACCCCACAAGAATTCCCTAAATTTTCATAATTTAAAAGTTTGGTCACGTTTGTTAAAAGAATTTGCTCAAAACACTTTAAATTATTTCGAGAAATTTTGTAAACAGGAAAACCATAATCCAAAAGTATGTCCAAATGGAAAAATCATAATCCAAATGAAAAAACATAATCCATATGAGCGAAAAATCGGCTCAAGGATTTATCAAAATCAATAAAGAAAGGTACCAAACTCATTTGACCCACAAAACCGGGGGTCTTGAGAGTTTCTTTTCAGTTAGCTTTAACCACATTAGCATCGGCTTTTTCACCTTTATTATAGTTTTGAACTATTTAAGGAGTAGCCAGGAATGACATCGGTCATTTATAGCAGAGATTGGTTCTTTGAGCATTGTCTCTTGCTTTGGGACGACTGGTCCAATTGTTCATTTCAAAACTGCATAGGTGCTACATATCTTCGGTTCAGACAATTGTCTAAACCTCACTTGGCTAAGCGATTCGTCGGGATCGTGGCAGTTCAAGACAAATAACAGTTGTCTCGGTTCTCGATTCGTGGAAAAAAATATACACGAAGAGCATTAATATCAGGCAAACAATTCGCCATTGACCCAATAGGATTAAAGGTGCTCATCGGGGCATTTTCTCATCCACAAACAGATGGGCGATAAAGGAACATGGTGAATATAAATTCACGATACTGCTTACGGAATACAATTTCCAATCTAGTATTTTTGGTGAAAGATCGCTCCAATATGTCAATTTCAGACATTTGTTCACCATAGACGTCATCACGTCTCAAATGTGGCGGCGGAATAAAATCAACACCTTAGCATTCATCTCAAGGGTAACAACAAACTCGTGTTTTACCCATCTAAGATGGCATCCAAAAAAAAAAAATTGGGCATCGCATGCTCACACATCAGGATGACTAACATGTGGTGGCGTAAAATACATCGCCTAAACATTCATTTCGCAAGTATGCTTTGCGATTTGCTCATCATAGATGACATCCAACATGTGTTGGGAGTTCTGGATTAATTATCATATAAAACGATTGGTTTATATGTTTATGGTTTGCACAAGCACAAACTTTGTTTCGAAACGATAGGTTCGAATACTAGTTTTGCTTCTCATGTGAATTGGTTCTCATTGATCGAACGACGGGTCGATGCTGAAACACCAATTCGGCGAAACATACATCACTATATAAACACACTCGGGAAAATTATTATTTAGTCAACCCCTTTTGGTAGCTCTGCTTGAAAACGACCAGAAAAGACGGTGATGATGGAGGGCACGAATGCCACTTAAAACCCGACCTACTTTGTATATCAACTTCCGCCTATATCTTTTCTAGACATCGTATCCAAATAGGTGAGTCTATTTGGGGAAATTTCATAATTTTTCAACTTAAATGTAAATATATATGATTTCGCAAATTAACATATTATACACATTTATACATGACAGTAAATAAATAGTAATGTGATTAAATATTTAGATTGTACCTGCTTAGATGATTAACTAATATAGCAGACCATCATAACAGACATATTATAAATCACAGTTTATATTAGAAAGATCTAATAATCTATTAATTATTATATGCCATATGTGTATATTTTATTCATGGTAACTAAAACATGCAAAGAATCGTATGGATTTATAATTAACAATTAACAATATACACGCAATTTCCATACATGCTAATTTTTAAAGTACACCATAACATACAAAGAAGTCAAATAAATTTTAACTCATGGACGTGATTGTCAATTTTACACTTGCATGTTCTAATTTACATTATAAGACCAAACATTAGTTATAGTTGATCCATACGTATACTGGTACAAATTTTATTGTATTGATGTGAAACTAGGTCTTATGAATCATAAAAAAAACAGAGTTACAAGTATAAGTCAACCAAAGTTTAATCATGTTAATCTTTATATAGCCATAACAATACAATTTTCGTGAACAGGACTATATAACCATGTTCATACGGCATGCATGAATATTCTTTATCCAGAGTTTTGGGATAATTGTTTGGTTAGGCGGTGTAAACTATATTGTCCTCAAAAGTTATGATAACATATAACTTAATTATGTCTACCTCTAATTTCAATTTATAAGATCCAGTAGCATGGAACAATAAATTTATTTTCAATGAACATGCAACTTGCAATTAACAGGTCAAGGGTTTTATACTGCAAATTTGATACTATGAAATATGATCATGCAATATCATATTTTATGGTTACTAGCCTGCAACTCAACATCAAAACCGGTACAGTAAATGGTTGTATAGGCAAGCTAACTGAGGCCCACTATGAATAAGGTCAAATAGTTCAATAATATCCTACAATAAGGTTTAATTAAACAGTTATTTTTTTTTTAACGATAAATGAATTATAGTATTATACCCATGGTCATGTATGGTTGTATGTATACCGATTTCTACACCTTTGTTTATGTATATATTTAACAAATTTTATCAAATTGATGAATTTTACAGTGAAAGTGAAAAATTAGTTGTCCAACTGTAATTGATTATAAAAAAAAAGAGTTGTCCAACTATAACTTGCCCCGTGATTATATCTTTTCCAGGGTTGAATTGAGTTCACGTTTAATTTTCGTGATTGAACGGTAACATTAATATTAACTTTGAAGTCTGCTAACTTTCCCTTTCTTTTTCATTTCATTTAGCATTTTGTCTTATTTTTGCGTTTGGTATCTATTTAGATCTATGAATGTAATCACGAATCGAATTTTGTTAAGATAAAATAAAGACAAGCATTGTTATGAGAATTATAAACAAGTCATGCCCATATCTTGTCAGTTAATAAGCTACAACCAAAATCACTGAAGTAAAAGTTAGACAGTGGGTTAGTAAATTAACTAATTAATTAAGTTTAATTATAACAATTGCTTTAAATTTTCTAAGTATCCATTTATAACTAAAACAGAAAAAAAAAAAAAAAAAACATTTCACTTAATTCATGTATGTGTAAATTAAGCAAAACAGGAAAAGGACAAAAAAAGTGTCATTATATGGAGGGAGTATGATATATCATCATGTTTAGTGCGATTAACATGAAAGTCAAGATATACACAAAAAATTTCAATGCAGTGAAGTCATCATATGGGACCCATTTTTGTTTTATTGAAAAAATTTAAGACAATCTCTATTGAAATTTTCATACAGTAAAAATATTTAATTGTATTTTACGAAATTACGTGCAATTTTAACCGGATTATAATATGTATTAAAATTATCGAAATGAAAAATTTTAAAACTAAATCATATAATTTAATATTTGAACTATATGATTAACTTTTAAAAAATTTCATTCCGACAATTTGATATAAATTATTGGCCGGTCAAAATTGCACATAGTTTCGTAATTGACAATTAATTGGGAACAGATGTAGTATTATATCACATACTAAAAAATTAATACATATTAATGAACCCAAAAATATATATCTTAAAATTAATTCAAAATTAAAACTAAAAAATACTAAAAATATAACAAATGTTAATCAACCCAAAAATATGGAGTATATACTAAAATTAATTTAAAATTAAAACTAAAAAATACTATTGGTTGACACACCCTATAATTTTAGAATGAACATTGAACAATTAGCACTATCATGAATCTAGTACACTATTATTTTAGATATGTCACATAATAAAAATCTAACACCAATTAATGAATCAAAAAATATACTAAACCAACAAAGTGGGATTGATTTTTGCAAGTAGTGAGAAATCAAAATAAGTCTCTGTCAAATTTTTCAGGCAGACAAAACCAACCGAGTATGATAGACCATGATATTTAGTGCAATTAACATAAAAAAACAAAATAACTCACATATGACTTTTCAAAGCAGTGACAACAAAATAATGCACATATAAATTAGATAGCTAGATATATTATATAGAGACACAAACCTTATATGCATCAGCAACTATAACACCATGATGTCCAAGAACGAGTCCGAGTGGTCTGCCACCCGTGTTAACCCAGTCCTCTACAACCGAGTCGTTCACCCTGACTCGCTTTATCCACCCATCCGCACAACCAGTGTACAACAAACCAGAAACCGAGTCGTAAGCTAAATCTTCAGGTCCAACACTGCCAACATTTATTTTTTCCGACCCATTAAGCAAAAATGAGTTACGAACCGGGGCCGGTAAAGGAGGTAAGATTGAGAGCTCGTGAGAAGGTATAGCGACGGGGTCGAATGGGTCGAGATTGTATATGAGAAGTGAGGCTAGTACGGGTATGAGAAATGAGAGAATGAGAGTGTTGGATATCATTTTTTGGCCTTCTTTTTTTTTTTTTTTTTTGATAAATGATAATGGCATGTATTTTTTGGTCTTGGTACTATATAAACTTGTCTATTAATTTTTATTTGTTTTATGAAATCTAGGATCACATTATTTGAAAAGGTCAAAATGTTGATTTGTTTATTACGAAACTTTTATGTGCTGACACGATCTATGACGAAGATGAAACGGTTTTAACTTTTAATATAAGCATAAAGATAAGAATTGTGTGGAATCAATAAAATATACTGCCAAGTTGGTCTTTTTACATGCAAAGTTGTCAGTTTTTGTTTATTTTAAGCTGAAGATGGTACATTTGGTAGCCATGCAGTCATATACACGAAGGTAAAGAATTCTGAAACTAAATCTACTTTTCCATAACTTCCAATATTAGAGTTCGAAATTTTGCTTTTTGTACTTTGGATTACATTCTCTTATTGTAGAAAACCAGAAGTGATCATTATTAAATTAAGGATAAAAAATACTTTTAATACATCAAACTGAAATGCGGTTAACGATTTGGGTACCACCCCTTTTAAATTTTTTAATTTGGATAACATACTATAATAATTTTTCAATTTAGGTATCACCGTCTAAATTAATTACGGAATCATGTAACGTGACATTTGACAAACGTTAATTTGAAAATCTAATTTGACAAATTTACACAAAAATATATCATCATAGAAAAACATTTATTCCAATTTCACACATAACAAAAATTAGCACATAATCCAAATTTTTGTTATGTGTGAAATTGGGGTAAACGTTTTTCTAGAATGACATATTTTTATGCAAAGTTGTCAAATTACACTATCAAATTAACGTTTGTGAAATGTCACGTTACATGATTCTGTGATTAATTTAAACGGTGGTATCTAAATTGGAAAGTTATTATATTGTGGCACCCAAATTAAAAATTTTGAAAGATAGATACCCAAAATTGTACGTATTTTCGTAGAGTACATTTGTTTATGGACGGATGAAGTATTAATCAAGAGAATTATATGTATTTCTCATATATGAGATGAATTTTGTGTTTTATTAAATTTAGTGATTATAGGGTTTCTGATGCATGTCACTTTTTATAACATAATTATCAAATTTTAGGAAAAAATATGTTTTGAGCAATCAGATGCGGAGGTTTTCCTTTATTTAAGGAATGTGTATTGATTCCCCTTCGTTTAGGGAAAGTTAAGGGAAGCTGATTTGAGGCCTTTTTAGTGGATAATTCCTTATAACTAAGGAAATTTTGTTCTATACGGAAGCAGATGCAATTGCTTAAGCTTGATAATTAAAAAAAAAATAACTTGTAAAATAATACTTCAGTGAAAGACTGACGAGGTATAGCAAGCTATTAGCTCAATTGTCCCTCTCATGAAAAGGGGTACAAATGAATATTTTGTTTTTGATTATTTTGGTCAGGATATATCAAGAAAAGAAAAAGAAAATACAATGTTTTTTTTTTGTAATCCAAAATGCAATGTCGCATTTATTTGAACGCTATAGTTTCTTTCTTTCTTTTGAGTAATGATAACAGTGAGTTTAACTTCGATAAATTTGCAATTTAATTTGCGGCATTCTTTAGCAGAATTCGGACAATGAGTTAAAATAAAAATAGCCGAAGGTTTGGCGTAATTGTTTCTTATTTCTTCACATACCACAGATATATGCCCATTTGAAGATTCTGCTGAATTAACAGAATCAACTACATCTTTTGTGTCAAACATCACTGATTCCAACCAAGTCAGTGAATTTAGTTGTTATCTAGTTTCAGTTCAAGAATGTCCTGCGATTCGTCAAAATATCCCCAAAACATATCGTTTTAAAAATACATGCACACTAGTGCACTCGTACAACGTAAAATAGAATAAACCATTTAATGAGAAACTCGAGAAAGAGTCGAACTTAAAGATTTAAAATTAACTACAGTTGGGAGTTAATTTAGCTATCTGCATAGGTCCATCATGCCTCCATCGTTTTTTCAACTCTGTTTAAAAAAGGTCACGATATATATGTGAGTATGTCGAAATATTTATACTTCAGTATCCTTTATTTCACCAAATTTGGAATGCATTTGAATTTTGTATACTGTCATTTTGGATATTTGCGCAAACTTGTGGCCTAGTAATCAACAACCAGTTCTGAGTTCAATCAGACTATTATCTGATAAAAAAAAATAGTCATCTCGCTAGCCAATAGACATGTCTTTAACTCCTCTTCGAAGATATTCGTCCATTCGTTCCTCAATGACTTGGCTGATATAATTTTTTGAATCTCCGCTTGAGCAATCACTACCGAGAACGTATAGTATGCGCGGAAAGATACATCACCTTCAAAAACAATATCGTCTAAACCCGTGTTCCCTGATATCCATCCACCCATAAACATTCCTTGTTAACAGTTGGTGTAATTTACCGATTTGTGTATAGACTATACCCCTGCCAATATCTTTGATCTATCTTTTCATAGTTTTCATCTTGCCTTCTCTTAACATATTATTACGAATGAACCACACCCTATCAAACAAAATAGTTCCAAATTGATGGAATTCGAGAAATATCTCGTGCATTATTTCACAAGGTGGTGGGTGGCTCTAGAAATAAGGTTATCATAATTCCGTCCCATTTCGAATCCAACCACTTTGTGGTTTAGAATTTTAACCTTGGTTGTAAACGTGGTATTATAGATCGCAACCAATTTCCTCAACAACTTACCATTGTGCCTTTATGTGCGAAACAAAAGTAGTGTCCAACCGATATTCAAAGTTTGAACTTACCCAAAAAGAGCCATAACTTTAATACTGTTTGACATATACAAAGAAATTCTGAAGAGACTATAAGAAAGATGCTGAAATGGCAGGCCATTCATAATCAAACTAAGTCTTTATCTCAAAAATTTAGGGTCGTTTATATGAAACCATTCGGAAACATTAATAAGCTAAAGAACCTAAAAAGAGAAAAATTAAGTAAAATCTTAACCACTTTTGGTACGTGGATTATGATTATATACATAATTACGGCTTCCTTCGGATGCGTTTCCAAGTTCTCCCAGTTTTTGATTGTTTTTGTTTCCAACATGGTTCAGAAGCGATGATAACTAAAACTGATACACTAACCGAAAAACGATTAGTTTTCCATCTGTGTTGTATTTGGGAAACTCAATATACTTTTGCTAATTTTCTGAAGCTACAGGGTTTCCAAATATATTCTGGCGTAGCATTTCAAGGTTCAGAACGATAACCAAAATTATAGAACCAAAACTAACGACCATAGTCTCATCTCTCAATGAATTTTAGCATATATTGCATCAAGCAACTACTGATGAGTGATGACTATGAATCTTCTAAAGAAGAATTAAAACAGGAAACCATAAATGAAATTAAACCAGAAATACACAAACACTACAAACGTGTTTTACTAATCTTAGTCAGAAAAGAGTACACTCACTACTTCAACTGTAACAAATAATTATCTGTCACGGGACTTGATTGGTTACGAATCTCGAGAGCTCTAGCTCTGTGCCTTTTCTTAAAGACATATTGACGGAATTTTCTAGTCTCCCATTGAATATCCATAAAAGGCTTCATTTCTATCCTTTCCTTTTCATTCTCAATAATTTGTCGTCTCTTTGCCACAGCCATCGATTCATCTTCACTATGCTGGTGTTCTGCCTCTTCCTACAGAGATTTTTTTTATCAAAATTAACAATTAAAGATTTAACACTTTGTAAATATGCAAATTAAGGAAAACTCTATGCAAGCTTTACTTGAATCACATGCATATTACGTCTGCAGCCTTATGCATTATGATCACAGGAGAAACTAGGTGGAGACCATAAGTGCCAACAACTCTCCTATATTGATACTAAAAATAGAAGAAAACCTTTTTTTCACCATATATTCGAGTCAAAATTTCTAGACTAAATCATTTAAACCTCCCGCATAGTGACAAAAATGTCAATCTTTGTCCCGCCACTGATTATGTTCCTACATTTTTTACAGTATAGATACTACATCTCCAGTAACCTAGTAAATCGTGTAATAATACACTTCGTTTTACTTGATATTCCCATACATCATTTATAAATGTGAAACTAAGTTATGCAGTGAGTGTGTGCAAATATGAATAGGAAAGAGATCAATAAATCCTTTCTCAAGATTTTTAATATAAAATCTCTAAAAAAAAATGTTCTACTTAAAGGTTATATACAATTACATACTTGAAGGTCGCGGATGAGTCCGTCGAGGGACTTTATTTTCCTATGTGGCCAGCGAGGGATTCCGAATTCCCGGCATTTCTTCTTGAGCACAGTTAAACCAACTTTCAGAATTTTAGAAGCTTCTAAAATAGGAAGATCAAAGTGTTTGGATAGCTCTTCTAAAGAAAGGCTAGCTACACGGTTGTTTTTCGCCTTCCTTTTCTTTTCCTCCACCATACCTGCAATTTTGACCGACTTAAAAAAAATCTGACAATAAAAATGATACTAAAGTGTTGCCATAAACAATCAGTTAAGCATCAAATGCATAGTGAAGATAATTATATCTCATGGGGGAGATGGAAAATAAGCCAAGTCATGGAGAGTACCTACCAAAGCAGCTCTGTCCATTACAAGAAAATGTCTAGATAGTGACGGAAAAAGTGACGGCTAAAGTGATGGATTTGTGACAGTTCCCTGACAAGTTTGTGAAAGTATTTGACTGTCATTATCTCAACATTATTTTGTAGATATCATGTTGTCTGCTTTCTACATCTTTTAAAAGGCTTGACATTTAAGGCTAAAATAAGATAGTTAGATGTAACATAAACTCGAAACGGGCAAAAATGGTAGATTTTCAATGGAAGTCCATAATGAATTGTTCTTGATTCCTTTTATTGGAGAAGGTCTAATTGAAATTAGTTGCATTTGGTATATTGACAAAGCTCCTAAAGTTAAATTAGTTGAAATGCAACAGCCCCAGAGCTTTGGTTTCAAAATTATAAATAACAGAAGTAAAAAAAAAGAGTCAATTTTGGCCCAATGTATCGGATACCCGTATCGGTGGCGTATCGATACCGTATCCAAAACGTATTAGGTCAATCAAAGACAGAAAAAGTCAACGATACTCTAAATCATGTATCGGATACCGTATCCACGGCATATCTGTATCGTATCAGTATCTGATACTCAAACTTTTTTTTTAAAGAATCCGTGCTGGTTTCAGTTCAAGTATACCATGAAGTTAAATAGAGGCATTTGACATGCACCAAAATTTCTCCCAAACGTATAGTTACAAAAATACACACACTTGTGCACTCGTACAACACTACAGTCTATGACGGAATAGACCATTTAGTGAGGAACAACTCGAGACAGAATCGAACTTGACGACTTTACAGTAACAACAAGTAGGTGTTAATTTTAGATAAGTCTATCACATCCTAGACCTTATTGGTAAGGAACTTAGCTTTAAAAAGGGTCAGGACAAGGATAATCAAAATCTCATAGTATCCTTTCTTGCGTAAACAACTCTTCTCTGATATCTCTTGATGACATTGTGACAGTTAGATAAGAAAATGTCTAGTTTGTCAGGGGATTATGTTCTACTGTAGGCTGCTTTAGTATATGATACTAATGTTTTAGGGAGATTTATGATTATTTTTTTGTTAAGATTCGGTTTACTTAAATTTTGGGGGCATATACTTGAGCTCTTTTCAATAAGGCTAGTTGCGCCGAAGACAGAGAGATTCTCCCTCCCTTACTTTCTGTCTCTCCATCTGGTGGAATATCTAAGAATTCGCTGCATGGTAGTTTTCGATCTGTTATAAATTCATTTAAAAGGGAAAAAAAGAAATATACAAATCACTAGAATTGCCTTCCCAATAACTTGGCAGTGTTTTTGTTTTGTTATGTTGCACTAGGGTTTTCAAGCTTTATTGATACTGTGAAACTGCTTGTTCCTTCTCAAACAAATCAGCTGAATACATACAAACTACAAGTATATCAGGAGACGGTTAAATTTATTCAAACTGCGAAGCTAGTTCAAGTAATGTTTGGGTAAGTAACAACTTAATATCCTGAAGGGGCCAAAACCAAAGTATTCAGTCAGCACAAATCAAAAAGGCTAAAAGCCACTCAGCAACAACAATAAAACTGAGAACTATAAATTACCAAGACACGACCGACACCAAACGAAGTCAAGCAAGGAACAGACAATCAAGAAAGTGGGACAACTGAAAAGGTGCATGATATCACAACCGATTCATCCTTTCATGTGCAACTACTATGGGGAGAACTAGGAAGAGACACAAGGGATAGGGGGCTCCCCCTCCCTTCTCATCCACCATACCACCACAAAAGAAAACAAAGAAATGATAGAATATGTTACCAAGATTTTTTCCTTAAAACTGTTTATTAGATGACTTTATCCACTCATATTGTTTACGAAAATGTAGTCCTAGTTCCACCATTAGCAACTGCAACTAGATAGTGCCATGATAATCCTCTACAATTTGCTTTGACGAGATGGAACACACCCCATCCTAAGTAACCGATAATTCATCAACCAGATTAAACCAAAAATCGGCCTAGCTCCAATATAAGAAGTCTAGATTCAGCATATATAAGTAGATCAAGTTGATAAATTACTAAAGAGATAGGGTGCAGAATCTCGTCATTCACCTTCTCAAGCGTAGAGATCGACTTAATTAAGCACCAAAAGAATAAACAAATTTGTCCCTGCTTGCATAAAATCAATATTTTTCTGGTCTCGCCCTTTCTGCCGTAAGTGGAAATAGATTTGCTGCCAATCCAGATTTGCACTACATTGTTGAACTTAAAAGTCTCTAATTGGTAAGAATTTACCTAGAGAGTTTAAAACCTCCTATCTATAAACCGACAATTATAATAAATTATAATAATAAAAAAACACGCCTCCAAAGTGAGGGTTAAATATTACCAAAAAGAAACCAACTTAGGATCTTCTAGAACCAAAAGAACAAGAAACGTAAAGACTGGAAACTAGAGGCTGAAGCATACTAGACTTCGAATTGCAGATTCATGGGAGACAAGGGTTGTAAATCAAGGTTTTCCGAGATAGAGATTAAGCGGAAAAGTGGTTTCTTTTATTTTTCTGAGAGACAGGAAAACATCAGAATGCTTTATCCAGTCATGAAAACAGAGGAAAGAAATTTGAGATCTGAACTGTAAATAATATCTAGACTTTTAAGAATATTAGTTATTAAAGTGTAACCGGTCTAGATGAGCAGAAAATTATCCAAGGATTCATAGAAAATAACCAAAGCAAAGAGCCACTTAGTCAAATGTGAAGTACTCTCATTAAGAGAAAAAAGCTCATCATAAATCTTAACGATTTAGAAGTTATAGTATTATTAGTAACTCGTATTACCTTAGTATCAGTTTATATTATATCCTTTCAAGCCAAAACAAAATCCAAGACAAAGACTTTTCACCCTTTCATTAGCAATGCTACAAGACTACTGTAACACAAAGCCAAAAGATCTAATAGAATAGTATTGCTAACTTGTTAGACCATAACTAAAGAACTATGAGGTTAACCTGAATGTGAGTCGTGTTCTTCTCTCTCTTGCTCTAAAGAGGGACACGAATTGAGATCCAGCGCAATGCCACAAATACCTTTTGACTCCAGATCTCCAATGTTGTTTAGAGCATCATTTCCAATTCTGAACTCGGAAATCATTCGAAGATCGTTGGCCAAGGATGGGATAGTTTCCAATTTACTGTTTCTGAAAAGGGTAAATTGACAGTCAGTTGGATAAAGTGTGAGCTTTGACTAGGTATATACATTAACATCAACAATGAGGTACAATGGGTGAGATTAACATAAGTTGATTGAAATGAATTTCTAAGGAAGAATTTTTCTTTTAAAAGAATCCTAATTTACAACTTGTAGTTTCAAAATGCAATTCTCTCGGTTAGACCAACATATAATTTTTTCAAATTTTTCACTCAAAATTTGTTTGGAAAAATATATTGTATAGCATCCATGGAAACATTAGAGAATCATAATGGAGGTTTAATGTGAATCTTTAAATATCTAGATATTGACAAGCAAGTATTTTTTTCTATATGAATTACCATTTTCTTTTCTTTTCCTGAAATAGGTAAGTTTGACAAATGAATACATAAAGCACGAAGAAGGGTGAAGGGGATAAAACCACAAAGCAGGATACATATTTTTCTTTGCATAATCAACTCTATTCAACTCAAATGATACAACCATATATACGATGGAGATGGATAAAAGAGGTCAAACAATGTGGAGTGTAGCAGGTACTATGACAAAATCATTCTATTTAGAAGCTGCTAACCACTACTTAAACACAAAAATGTAGGAATCAATTCCATACGACTTTGTTTCAGTTCACAAATTCTATCAAGTGTAATACCTACTAACTGAGAGTATGGTAGGAATGTCATCCAAATCCAAAGGACTACCACGATCAGCATCGAACACAAAAACACATAACCAAACCCCATTTATAAGCCCTTCGTATTGCTCTGATAAGCAAAATTTCTGCAATGTGAAAACTCTAGAACAACTCATTTCCTCATAGGGGCAATCATCGTAAAACAGAAACTCTCTTTCCACTTTCTTCTCCACACCCTCCACTTTGTAAATATGCACTGTCCTGAACATTTCTGTAAAAGATACACAAAATCAAATTATCAGACGCCATAAGAATTATATTTTCTAAACCATAATTTTATTCTTATTTTGATACGTCATATTCGGTTACCGTGTGTCTCCTCATTCACGTGGTAGTTCACTATTCACAAAGGATACATAGTAATGACTAACGAGCACCATTATAGATCCAAAGTCTAATTTTTTTAATGAAATTGAAGCAAAGTAAAGGGAAAAAAATGGAAAAGTAGCTACATCTTCACAATACCAGAGTGGATTAATCTATCGTGGAATTTAGTCAAATTTTTACGGTTTAACTACTAAATTCTTGTGCATTGAAGCTCAAAAGTCTTCTAATTGGTGCCTAAGAAATTATAGGTTTTTTAAGTTGGATACCTCTTCTATTTCACATCTAAAAGATTACTAGTCGCTTATTTATTTATAAATTCGAGCAAAACAATCACTCCATTCATGTGTTTAGAACAAACCCTAACATTTGAGTTTCATTTCAAGTCTAAACACGTAATAACAAGAAAGAGGTCAAAATACATATTTATATTCATATTAAAAAAATAAGTACCACTGTTCATTTGTTTGGTTGCAGCTTTTAAGTAAAAAAAGTTAAATCAATTCAGCTTAAAGTTTCCAGCTTACTCATACCAGAAGCCACTAAAGCTTGCAGAAAATATGGTACAATAAATGCATATTAAATTTAAATCATAAAAAAAAAACCTTAGATTTTTTATTTGTTTTTTATATAAAGACAAACATAGCCTAGATTGTAATTAAAACAGAATTAAAAATCCAAAAAACCAGCATAAATTATGGGATTTCCTGATTAAGACTATTAGTAACCAATAATAATAGGAAATAAAAAAGAATAATTATAAGAGAAATAAAAAAATAAAAATAAAAAATTACCAGGGTACAAGTAGTTTTTGAAGACCACAAGGGCTTTGAGAGAATTGGGTTCCATTTAAAACAATGTTGAAAATTCAATATTGCTTAAATGAGAGTGAATTGAATTTGCCAAATTGGGTTTATTTTATTGAGATTTTTGCATGTTGTTTCTCTTTAGTGTCGCTTCACAGAGAGTGAGAGAGAGAGAGAGAGAGAGAAAGATACAGAGAGAGAGAGAGAGAGAGAGACAGAGATATGTTTACTATGTTACTAAATCCTATGTACCATTTTACTTTTATTCGGTTTTTATTACTCGACAGAGATATGTTTACTATGTTACTAAATCCTAAGTACCATTTTACTTTTATTCGGTTTTTATTACTCATTTTAGCAAAACCTACTTGTCAGTCAAACAGTTTAAATTTTTTGGTTATTTACTCATTTTAGCAAAACTACTTTAGATATTTGTCAGTCAAACAGTTTAAATTTTTGGTTATTTACTCATTTATTTACTCATTTTAGCAAAACTACTTTAAATATTTGTCAGTCAAACAGTTTAAATTTTTTGGTTATTTACTCATTTTAACAAAACTACTTGAGATAAAAACTACTTGAGATATTTGTCAGTCAAAACAGTTTAAATTTTTGGTTATTTACTCATTTTAGCAAAACTACTTGAGATGGTATTTGTCAGTCAAAACAGTTTAAAAAAATTGGTTAACTTACTCAAAAAAATAAAATAGTTTTTTTATGGTAGAATTTTGCTTAATTTCTCTAAAAAAAGCCCTTTGTATTGGATCTATTTTTGCTGCCTTGGAAAAAATTAAAGATAGCCTGACTTGAATTTTTCAGACAGTAAAATATATATATATATTTTTTTTATTTTTTTTTTGAAATAATGTAATTTTGTGTGTTACATTTTTGTTTTAATGTTTTGGAATCAACATCGAACGATGAACACTGTCGTAAATCTAGTCCATTATTATTTAGGGTGTGTCAACTACTAAAAATATAACACATATTAATGAATTCAAAAATATTTATCCTAAAATTAATTCAAAATTAAAACTAAAAAATACTAAAAATCTAACACATGTTAATGAATCCAAAAATATCTATCCTAGAATTAATTTAAAATTAAAACTAAAAAATATTATTGGTTGTCACACCCTAAAATTAACACTATCGTGAATCTAATATACTATTATTTTAATTGTGTCACATGCTAAAAAACTAACATTAACTCAAAAATATACTAACGCATTGATTTTGTTGTGTTGAAAATTTAAGACAGGAAGTCAAAACCAATCCATTTGCATATGCATTTTGATAGTACTATTTATTAATAATCGGAACAATAAAGTCTTATTTAAAATTGGAGGTTGTGTGGACTTCTAGTACACTAGTGGTTCTATTAAATAAATTGTCTGATAGCCTAGAAAGTGACATTGGAATTAAAGAAAATAGTTTTTTTTATTTATAGAAAACTGCTTTAAATTCAAAAGTGCCCTAAAAGTCCCCTTCTATATGCGTTTTGATACTGTATTAAATTTGCTTTACTATATACGATTAAACTTGCTTTTCCAATCCATATGTAGGCTTGTTTGGGTGCATTTTTTTAGTAATTTCATCAATTTTAGAAACAAGGAAGTCTCATTTGAAATTGGAAGTTGTGGACTTCTTCTAGTACACTAGTTCGATTAAATAAATTATCTGATAGCCTAGAAAGTACGCACATTAGACTTGGTTTAACATTTTAATTGGTACTAGCCTAAAAAGAATTGCAACAACATAAACCATACTATAATCGTTAGCCAAACTTATTCATCATTTTTTTGTTCTAAAGCCAAACTTGCTTCAAATGAAAAAGGATCATAGAATTCACTATCTTGTATTGAGAATGTTTTTTTTTTTTTTGCTCACAACATTGGTATTGATTGGTACTTTCCTATCCTAGTTACTAGTTCCTATCATCCTATGCGGTTTGATTTGGTTTAACCTATACTTTTTCCCTAATAAAGAGTTCAATTAAACGTCACATAATATTGTACTCCAAAGAGGAATATCAGGTCAAAACAAAAGCAAACCGTTTTGTCTTATGAAAGTTTGTTTTCATACGTTTGGTAGTAAGAACTTTATAAAACCAAAAGTAATGTGGACAAATTGTTTCAAAACCAATCAAGTGTCTAGACAAAAGCCACAAATATCAAGATTAAGACATAAATAAAAATCACAAAAGGGTTTTTGATTTCGAAAAGTAATGTTATCAAGGATTAAAACCCAATTGAAGGTTTAACACGTCTAATATTTGAAAAGACATTTGAAAACTCAGTGAGTATGAATTAGATGTTCTTTTACTCATATCATTAAATACATTCACCTTTATAGATCTGTATGTATGTTGTGACTTATGACTCGTCAGCATTTCCACACAAAAAAATGGTCGAACAATTATACTCATAAAATATGTCCACAACCCTATATCAGTGCATTTCAAATTCGTTGATTGCTAATTTAGAATGATATAAACAAGCTTACCATTATGTTCTCAATTAGAAGTTAGAATTTATTATTGTGAAAACGTTAACGAAATGGCAAATTGCCCCCTCTCTCTGTCATTGCAGACGGAAAACTTCAAAAGTACCCTTTGAGAACAAGCATAACACATTTGAACTTCTATAAAACAAAAACGAGAGTTCAAAGACAATCATAAGTATGCTGTTTATCACGAAAGTGTAGAACATAAGTTACATAATTAGCAATCAATAGCAATTACCATACTTTTTGTACTCTTTTCATTAAAACCGGTCGCAATGCTGCATGTTTTGGTTACAAACAGAAAATCGATATTGGATATTAAACAGCCTGTTGCAAAAACATAACGCACTCGTAAACAAGAAACAAACCAAATGGGTAAATACCATCGGTGAAGCACTTGTGTCCAAATTGTGAAGTAGTAATAGAATAATCATACCAGGGAGGGCTAGAAACCTGAATTTCTTTCAGTATTAAAGAACAAATTAAACTAAACTGAAAGAAGCGACATCCTAGGGGTACAGAGCAAATAAAACCACAAGAACTATCAATAATACAAAACCAATAAAAAGCTACATAGATGAAAGGTCGGCCTTGTTTGTTTGGGTATTTTATTAATTGGGATTGGATTAATAAAGCACATTAGTCCATAAAAACGGTTTGCAAAAGTTTCAAATAGGTTCGGACTCAGTGAAAAATGGACTACAAAAGGCACAAAAAGGGGTCTTTTCCGATACTAGGGGGATTGGGTATTGTAATAGTGAAGTTCGGATTAATACAATAGTCCCGGCAATAACCCTCACAATACCACCATCTTTTTTAGTTCTCGGATTACAAAAGATCTAAACAAACAAGGCATGATTACACAAGTCTACCTTTCTCCCAATCCTACAACAGGCCATTCAAATAGGATGATCTGATTTACTGAATTGCTATATTTGTTTCTATGAATAAGCAATTAAAAGAAGAGAAGAAAAGCGAATACAAATTCTCTAAAGTTCACAGTGCATTCACATACTCTAGAGTTTCATCTAACGGATGAAATTAAAATAATTCAATAGTCTAGATTTATGCGTGAGTTTTATAAAAAAAAATTATATAATTTTAATAGTTAAAATAAGATATATTAAAATCATTGATCTTTATTACTACTATTTTTAAATCATACTTAAACTTATGCTAGTCTCAGCTATGGTTCTATAAGTTTGTTTGAGTTTTATTGTGTTGTAAAGTTAGTTTTTAATTTACAAAATCATAATTTGTATTTTATATATTAAAATTATATAAAAAGAAAATTACAAAACTCACGCGTAAATCTAGACTATTGGATTGTTTTAATTTCATTCGTTAGATGAAACTCTAGAAGATGTGAGTACATTATGAACTGAGAATTTGAATATAAGAAAAGGAGCCAACATTCTGGCACTTGCAAACCAACCAAACAAATACTTGGGAATTAAGAATTCAAAAAAACTAAACTTCATCAAATATAAATCTAAGCACATAAGGTTAATTAACAACTGTCTACATGTAAACAAACCGGAAAAAAGATAGTCTGAAATAGTGTTTCACAATGCCGCTAATATTAAACAGAAACTGAGCATTACATCACGCCTTAAGGGTTTGTTTGGTTGGAAATTTTAAGCAAATAAGCTGGCTCTTTTAAGGTTGAGAAAAAAGCTGCTTTCATCCCAATTATTACTTCTAGCTTTTCTAAGCCAGAAAAACAGAGAATCTCGGCTTTTAAACCAATCACCTAAACGCAGTCCAACTTTTAAGCAAAAAAACATAGAAAACGGGCATAAATGCCGCAACCAAACAAGGTCTCAGTGTCTGGACTTCGACACAGCACGTCTAGCTTCATCAGGATTCGAAGGAAAAAGCTCAACATATCTCGATCCAATAGTCTTACGATCCTTACACATAGCTCTCTTTGCCACCTCAGCTGAAGCGAACTCCACAAAAGCGTCTCCAGTTATCTTCCCATCAACTCGGCAAACAATCTGTACCTTATCTTCCGTAACTTCAAAATCTCCAAAAAATTCAACGATGTCTTTCTTCTTAACGGTAAAAGGCAAACCCCGCAACCTAAGCACCTCGGAGAACTCCATGTCCATCTTCTCAACATCCTTCTTAGACCGAGGCCGAGGACTCTCAGGATCATTGTCGAAATTTCCTCCGTCTTTCACCTCAGAAGCCACAGCATCATAGTACTCCCTTTTTTTGCATCTAAAAACCTCAACATATCTCCTTCCCATGTCCTGTTTATCTTTACGAAGGGCATATTCGACTTGTAACTGTGTCGCAAAGACGACGAATGCCTCTCCAGAGAACCGCCCTTTTTTGTTCACAAGCAATATGTCTATGATTTCAAGACCGGTAAAAAACTTAATAATATCTGTTTCGGAGCAGTTGAAAGGAAGACCTCTAAGACGAACAACTGGGAAACCAGAAAGGTGGGACCCACTGCCATATCCATAGTTGTTCACTGCAAAGTAGGGATTTGGTTCGATCATACGTTGTCTCTTTGAGCTTCCCTCGTAGTACCCACCATCCGAATACCCCCCGCTCCCCAACATAGCCCTTCAATAATAAATACGGAAAAGAACAAAAGGAAAATCCCCCACTAAACCTTGTTAATAATCCGTACCCGACCCTTGTTTTCTGACATTATGTTCTATATTGTTATAGCATGGGAAATTTTGCTTTATACACAAATCTATCAGTTTCTAACAATTGAGCATGCTTTACTACTATAGGAGTATGTTCATTAAAACAATCATCAATCTACCAAATATCAAATAATTACTAAACCAACCTATCATAATTCACAATTTAAACAATAATCTACATAAATCAAACAATCAGTACATCAGTCTTTCTAAATTCATGTACTTCATCGTAATCAAACAATTAATACAGAACTATTGCTTTTAAGTTGAATTTATAGCATGTACTGGTTGTTTGATCTTGTATCGACTAATGTCTAAATTGTGATACTTAAAAGCTTGGTGTACCAGTTGTTAAGGTCGATAGTTTGGTGTACAGACTGATATTTCCTCTTACAAAAGTTCCTTAAATTCTTTTTCCAAAAATTTGACTTGATTTAAGACGCATACAATGTGAACCAGAATATAAAGCAACTAGATTTTATGAAGACCAAACAAGGGCTGCATCTCAACTAAATGACCTTGGTGGAAACAAATGCACAAACATTCTTTCAGAAAACATGTAAGCACACGTACACAAAAACGAGCCACTGGAGTGCTAGGTGTAACTACGGCCCATTAGTGCTAAATGCGTGAAGCCGTAAATTTATAAACAGTTCAAAGAAAACAACTCAAATACGGAGTATACAAACACTCCTGAAAACAACAACTCAGCGCAAGCATTATACACCATCATTTAAGCCAAACAAGTAATTAGCATAGCGCTGGAAAAATTAGGTTCTTAAATAAAGAGTTAAATGCAAAATACTAGTATACTACACAAAAATGCATCATGGAGGATTTTTTTTAGTTATAAGCTATTACCCATATATAATTTGGGTAAGATTTTCTGAATTTTCAGCCTGCACCTATAAACTTTTCCTCAGTCACATTGGCTAGTTTTGATCACATCAAGCTTTTTGAGTTGCTTGCAATGTACATTGTTTTCTTCAACATACTCACGCAATTGCAATCTGAGATGTGAAGATTCATATGAAAAGTGTGTCATCTCTTTAGGAAAACATTCAAGACACAAGTGTCTGTAAAGTTTCGAAGAAGGGAAAAGAATCTAAAAATTTGAAGGTAGAGATACGGTTTATTTAAAGTATTATAAATTGAAAAAACAAAAATGAGTTTACTCCCTCAATACTCAATAGCACTGTCATAACATTCATATGCTTTCTTTTTCTATTTTAATATTGCTTTGAAAGCATTTTCTCAACTTCCCTCCTTTATATACAGTCATCAGAAGAAAAAAAATTAACCCTTTAACTCCCTTATTTAGTGTTTGGCTATATAGGCAAAAGACTTCAGAGCAGGTCCTAAAAGAGAAAGAACCAAGCTTTTACATTACAAAAATTGAGAAGGTATGGAAGCGATAGAAGCTGCTAAAATGACTTATGATAAGTATAAAAGTATGTGATCTACGAAATCCTATTATTCTATTATGAAGACTCAAAACTACAGTAATTAACAAAATGAACTGCCTAGGGACATGACTGTAGATTTTTAGCAAATAGGCTAACTTATTATTTGGGGCATATAGAAAGTCTTAGTCACCGACTCGAATGTCATAGTTTTTCTAGGTCAGAAAAGCAAAAAAAAACTCAGTATTAAGATGTCCAGGCTAGGAAGAAAATAAAGAGCAATAAACAATTTATAATATTTATGATCTTACCTATGATATTGTTCCACTTATCCTAAACTAAATGCACTACAGTAACTTATACGCTAAAAGTTAGCTTACAATATGCATACAAAAAACTTTTTAGATTTTTAATATTAAACGTTTTAGATTATGATCCTTACTCAAAAGTATAATCATCGATGCTTAAACTAATTCAACCCAATTCATCAAGTTCCATTCATTCTAACAGACTGAAAATTCCTAGGTGTAGACTAAATATTTGGTGGACCAGGTCTACCAAATTCCGGTGATCCCAAACAATAAAACTCAATAAAAGATATGGGGCCTGTCATTAATTAAAAATAAAATAGTTAGCTAAAACACTATTGGTTGGGAACACTATTTTAGTGGAGAACCTGGAGCACTCGAAAAAAACCACTAAAATAGTGGTCTCAACCAATGGTATTTTAGTATTCTATTATATTTTCATTTAACCGTAGGCCCACAAGGGTTCCACAATCTTTTACTAGAGTTTTATTGATTGGTACCACCAGATTTTAGTATACCTCGTCCATCAAAAATCTATTTTTTCAGATGCAAATTTCCTTTTGGCCTTTGGTTAAAATCTAGATTGCATTAGGTTGAGTAGGTATAAAGCTACAACTCACTGACAAGTTGGGCATGAAAATTAGAGGCATTAAGCAAAATAAACGTCATAAACCTAAATTTAACCTCAAATCCAACTTATTTGCTCAAAAGCTGCAGTTAAACAAGCCCCTAATTTCATACTCACAAACAGGAGATATGCTAGTATACAACCGGATTTAAGCAAACACACACTCGAAATTGGTTTATATTTTATTATAAGCTAATCAATCAAAGTTCAAAATCTTAAAACTACCGGCATTTAAATTTTGAAGTATTCTACTACCACATAATTGCAATACTAATAGTCCCCCAAACAACATGAATGGCAAAATCATATGTGAAAACATTCAGAAAAATACTGATTAACTAAGTCAGTTATACGCACTTCAATCAGTTCTCCGGTTTTAACACCTAAAATTCCCACCGGCCTTGTATCATAATAATAAAGTATTTCATTATAAAACAACACTTATATCAAAAGATTCAAAACCATCACATGATTTCACTAATTATTATAAACCCATTTCAAAAACATCACATAGTTTCAAAATTGATAATAAACCCATATCAAAAAAACCATCACATGATTTTAATAATAATACTAAATAAACCCATATCCAAACCATCACAAAATTCAATAATTACAATACACCCAATTCAAAACAATCACATAGTTTCAAAAAATTTAATAAACCCATGTCAAAAAAACCATCACATGATTTTAATAATAATAATTATTATCGCACAATCTTCAATAATAATGGAAACCACATATGTAAAAAAATTAAATAATAATAAATTAAATAGAAAAGTAATTACAGGTACATACCCTCTTGCTCCGTACATAGCTACTCGATCTCGTTCAATTCTCTGAGAGAGTGAAAAAACCCTTTTATAAGCTTTTTTTTTTTTGTAGTGAGAGAGTAATTTTGAAATAAAATAAAATTAGGGTTCAGATTTTCTGAAACTCTTTATTGATATCTGAACCAGAAGGGTAATTTCGTATTTACTTATTATTATTATTATTATTATTTTCAATTTTGTAGCAATTGTAAATTACTGTAGTAGCTAAAGTAAATCAATATACCTTTTTTGGTTTGTGTTTTGTTGATTTATGTGAACTGAATAGAAATATAGATTCGGTGTTTATTTACTAAGTCGGATGGATGAGACGAGACTCGGCTTGCTCGTTTTTTCTATTTTTGAGTAATTGAACTCACAAATGATTCATTGCGCGTTTGTTTGTTTCCCATGTAATAGAATATAAAAAAATCCGGTCTTTATTTACTAAATGAGCTGGATTTGCGAAAAGGCTCAACTTGCTTTTTTTAAAACATATTTTAAATTAGATTTAAAAAAAAGTTGTATATTGCTATGCTCATGTTTGTTTGTTCACGAAATTGAGTATATAGACATGAATTTGGTTCTTATTTACTGAGTGAATATTTCAGAAAAGTTTGACTAGTTTGTTTTCTATTTAATAGCATTTTTTTTTTTGCAAATGGACCCGTTTTGTTTGTTCGTTACTAAGGATGAATTGAATATAAAATTAAAATTGGGAGCTTGTTTACTAAATGAGATGAATTTGAGAGAGTCTTGACCCTTGCTTTTCGATTTTGAGCATTTGATTAAATGCTAAATCAACTCACAAAAAAAATATCTGTAGTCCTGGATTAGTTGTTAAATACAAACTTCACTAATTCAAAATAAAAAAAAATCACAATTGTTAGATTCGTGTTTGTTCATCACCAAAGGAATTAAGTAGAAACATCAAGTTGTAGCTTATTCAAAAAAGGACCCCAAGTTTTTGTAAAATTCCACTTAAAAGTCTGTAGGTAATATAGGTCTCATGTCACACGAAGATTTTCAAAGAATTACAGAAGAAACCCAAAAGGAAATACTATCGACATATTTTATCCGAATTCCAGGCCGACCCTAAAGTGCTAGGCGGAGGTCCGCCAACTGACCACCAACATGTGGCTTTCATAACATTTATGAAAACAGATGACGGGGATATAGCCGTAATACTCAAAATACAGACATTCCTTATACAAACGGATAATGTAAAGCAGGTTAAAAAAGGAGGGAGGGTTCTCAATTTGGTACCAAATCTAGCTACCATGGAATGACCCAATGCCACTATGTAGTTATTAGAAAATAGTAATAAGAAAACTAAATGAAATAAATCCTACGTTTGATGTATACCGTAACAAATCTTTATATAAATTGGTAATCATTTTTTTCCTTAACATCTGATACCTTCAGCAATAATTTATCTAATTTCTAGAAAAAAAACATTTGCAAGAACAAACCTAAGCACAAAGAAAACAAAATTAAGTTCAAGAGGCAAAGAGTAGACGGATTTTGATTCATTAAAGCACAAATAAAATGATATTCAGACCAGTCTTGACATGAACCTTTTCTTTTTACATAGGAGTAGATAGCAAGCTACACTAAAACAAATAGTACATGGATTCAAAAGTTCCTGTCAAACCTCAATCTTCAATGTCCAGATCCTTTTTCAATGAAATACTTTTCTACAAATTAACTTGCCAACTCTTGTAGATAGTATCAGCCAAGGTATAATCCCAACCTGCATTTGCATTCACACACAATTATGATTATTCCATGAAAAAAAAAAATCGAACTCTATCTAGTGTAGAAAAGGAAACAATTTTGCATACCATAATGTTATCATTTAAAGGACTCCTCTCTGTTCTCCAAGATAGTAATTTTCCTGCAGAAGGTAGAACCAACTAAATCAGGGGCAAGTATTCATTCATTTCAACCCATTCAAGCATTCAAGCTTTCAAGTTTAACAATGTCTAGACTCTAGCATTTGAACTAACTTTTGACTTAGCTTTGCAAAAGAAACACGTAAATTTACCCATAAATTTTCAGGAAAATCGAGCGGTCAATATTTTAGAGTATATTTTGCCAAATCTAGAAGTATATCAGAAATTTCATCACTGTGTTTCTTCGCCATACTTAGTTTATACCCCTTTTCTTCCTGACAACCTTCTCATTCCAAAGGCTCAAATAGTTTACATAGACCCAAGCAAGAAAGTAAGTTACTCGTCTTAGAACAAGCAGACTCAGATAATGGCCATTAAACCAAAATTAATAGCCGAGGATAATAAATTGTTTGTATATATAAAAGATCATCACTTCACTTGCATTAACGTGAGAGGAAATACTCATAAAGCACACTAGATGAAATGGTAGGGTTAACAGTTCTGTAAACCAACTCATCTAGATTCTTTCATTTTGTGACCTAACCTAATAAAGTTCGTAAATAGACATTAGTACACCAACCTAATTTTGCTTTAACTTCTGTATACATAGTGATAGGAGGGAGGCCAAAACTGGAACCGTGGAATAGCGTAGTGTATAAAATCGGAAAAGAAAATGATAAGATAGTACAGACTACAGAGCAGTCGGTCTTCACAACATTTTTTGGTACCAAGCAATGATTTTTCCGATCTGGTACAGTAAGTGTTCTAAATCGTCGAGAAATGCAACATTGGTGTATAAAACTATAATTAACCCTGGAGTTGCAAGTGGTGAGAATGGATTACCAAAGGGGTCCACTAGTTGTTTAGATATGGCAGACACAGGGATCCACCAGAACCAGCAAATCAGCAAAAAATAAGTGAATATCTGTTCCACGTCAACAAGTGAAAAACAATTAAGCACCACTATGAGGAACATTATATACTCAACAAAACGTTGTTCAGATCATCACCTTCAGTATATTGAGACCTTTCAAATATGCGTCATATGATAAATTCATCTCTTTGCTGTGCAATTCTTCAACTGGCAAAGTTAATCAATACGTCAGACTGTATTCATATAATGAAATGATCTATGTATAAGTTTCATATGAAACAAGATAAGAGTTCATTACCAAAATAACTACTAGCCTACTAAATCTATATACTGCACTAAAATTAATTAGGCACTAACGAAATTTCTTAGGGGTTTCGCAAGCCAATCTATCATACCACAATTTTACTTCAAAAAGAACTGAAATTAACAAAACTAAGAAATAAACGTATACACAAAATCATACTTTTAGATAGGTCCTTCTCCTTTGCTACTGCCATTCTCCTAAGTTTAGCAGCTTGTGCGAATGTTGCAGGCCTGCAACAACCAAAAAGGAAACAGCAAGTGAAGAGAGGAGAGAAAGAGAGGCCGCAACAGGTCTGTTACCTCGAACAACATTGTTTTAACATACAATATTAAATTCCTAAATAATTAAGGAACAAAAGACAGCTCCATTCATATTCAGCCATTTGATTAGAGCTAAATTGATAGAGAGACGGAAATTGTTCATGGTTATTTTTAAATTTCTTGATCCTCTTAAAAAACCCTGTGTGATCAGTACACTAAGATGATAACAGCGGATTTTAAAGATCATACGTGAACAAGCGGAGAACTTTATGTACACAACACTACAACTTGTTTGGTTGAGGAGGAAAAAAAAACCCTGCCATCATACTTAGTTTAAGACGTCTATAATCATTAAGAAGACAATTGAAGAATATGCGGTTATTAAGCTAACCAGCCCAAACATCTTAAGCTTAAAAGACACAAAATCAAATAAGATGAGCTTAAACGTTGCAATGACACAAGCCCTAAGTTTGTTCAAAGGACAAAATCCATTAAGACTTGTCTACAATTTGAAAACGGTAACAAGTTTAATACTCAAGTGACTAAGATGAACATTTAACACCTAGAAGATTTGATGCATTGGTTTGACATATTTCCTGAGGTTCAGAGTGCAATTATCAAAGTCATTCGTAAAAATAACCAAACAAGAGAATAGAGAAACAGAATTATACTGGGACAAAGAGCTCGCCTCCTTATAAAGCTCCTTAATTTCCGCACGCATTCGAGTCTCCACATTAGATTTCGGGCCCCTCTAGCATAAATGACAAAATAACAACAAAAACATTTAGAAATTACAAGCCTGCTTTACGAATGAAAATACATATCAATGAAAGGAAGACATATAAACACGGTTACACAGTTAAGAAGTTAACATTGTTAAACACAAATTGTACATATAATATTAACTTCATTTTTCAATATAGATGTAGGTATTTCTTCCAAATGAATCCATCACTTGAAAAAGAAAGACTTATTCATATATGCTGAGATAAACCTAATTTTTAATTACCATTGAATTACAATAAAATACCCACACCATAAATGTTAACTCTTCCTATAAAACAAGAGAAATAACCAAAAAAATAAACTTCATCAAATCAGATACATTGCTAAATTCTTCTAATTATCTGAACTATATATGAAAAACAAAAACCCCATAAATAGGAATATTTTCTAAAACAATTATTATAATTGAACAAAGAAAAAAAGGAACACCCATTAATCAATTAATCCAATTTTCATTGAATTAATTGGGAAATTTCTTTTTCCTTCCAACCCTTTACAAATACAAGTGCTAATAATAATAAAAAAAAATAGAAAAGCATAAAAGATGATATACTCTCGAGTAAAATCACAAAATTGAAAAAAAACCCAAGTATTATAATAAAAGGGGGAGAATACCTTCTTTTTGTTTTCGATGAATTTGTATAATAATTGAAAAGAAATAACAATTAGGAATGTGATTGGAGCTGCTAAAGATCTTCCCTTTTCCTCCATTGTTATTATTTCGTCCATTCTTTATATTTTTTTATTTCTGCTAATTATGACTTGTTTGGTTTGGTTTGGTCTGTTTTTATGAATTTTGAGCTTATTGTTTGTTTGTTTTATAAATTTTTTTTTTTTTCCAAATAAAAGGTTACAATTGCAGATGTAGCCCAAAACTTAGGGAATTTCCCTGTGTTTACATGCAATTAATACTATTTAGTGAACCGAGTTTTCAAAATCTTAATTTAGTGTACTAAGTTTGGGAAATTAATTTGATTTAGTGTATCCAGATTTCAAATTCTGGATTTAGAGTTCCAAGTTTACAAATTAAATTAAATTTAGAGTAAGTCGTTTGTCAGGAAGTAACTAGATAGATAGTGACAATCGGTGGCTGCAGCTAGAACTGGGTTCGGTCCGATTCGGTTCGGTTTTTGTTAAAACCGAAACCGAACATATTTTTCAGTTCGGTTTTTTTCGGTGTTGGTCTTTTTATTTTTTGGACCAAACCGGACCGGGTTTTTTTCGGTCCGGTTTTGATTTTTTTTGGTTTTCCGGTTTTTTTTTGGTTTTTCGGTCTTTTTCGGTTCGGTTTTATTGAAAATCGATCCGAAATTTTTTTGATTTTTCGGTTTCGGTCTTTTTCGGTTCAGTTCGGTTCAGTTTTTTCAGGTTTTCGCCTAGCCCTACCTGCAACCCTCCATTTTGGAAAAAAAAATGCTGAAAAAATAGATTTTCCTATGTATTTTGATCAAAATATTTAAATTTTAGTGTTTCAGCCTCATTCCGTAAAATAATTTCATATAAGATATAAAAAAAAATTAATAGAAAATTAGTCTCACCCATTTCACAATCCTGATTCCGTCACTGACTGTCGTAAACCATATACGATTGTATTTTCTCTTATTATTTGGGTCCAGTTTCTAAGATTTACATACGTAAATTTACAAAATCACGAGTAAAACTCATGTGTGAGGTCACGTATTCTAATTTTGTCCAGAAAAGTTGTCCGTAGTAGACAAAATCAAATTTATTTGCTAAATGGATTACATTAAATCAATAATATGAAATATCATTGAACTAAATCAAGATTAATTGGTACAATCATGTACTAAGTGAAGGTTTTGAATCATGAGTATACTAAATCGAACCTTTGTTAAACATCGGCACTACAATACAACTTTTCGATAAACGTAGGATTCAATTGTTTTCGAGTTTGGTTTTAGTTTGGTTTAAGGTGAGCTAAAATAAAAAACAAACGAACCCGATCATGAATGCATTGTAGTATTTCCCTCGTCAACAGCATCGAATATGAACATAAATTCAATTTTATTTTTTAAAGAAGATGAGAATGACTGTTTGTTAGTAGTTCGGTTCCTTAAGAGTGTTGGAAAATTACTTTGATTCACTATTACTCTATATTATAGACTATAGTTTGTGTTGAGAGATAAAGAATGATGTGTGACAAATGTTTACATTACGTTAAATTCTTAAAAATCCTCACATACAGGAACTGGATCTATGTTGGGTCATGGGGTGACACATGCTCTTGTTATTTTCGTAAATGATGAAATTACAAAATTACCTTTGAGGTATTTGTCTATTCACGAAAGTGTCATTTAGCCAATATGTGTCGTGTTTACATTGTGTATTGCTCCTTTGATTTTTTGATTTTGTTCATTTCTAAATCTTTACTTTGTCCATGTGTATAGAAATCTAACGGACTTACGAGACCATATGTTTTCAGTTTTCTAAAGGTGAATTTGTTTTATGGTATTGAAGTTTTACTTCGAATTAAAACAAAACTTACATTCCAATTAACATGATATTTGCTTATATGCTTTTAGTTTTTTTGTTTGTTTTGTTTTTCTTTCCAATCTATTGCTTTATGTTGATTCTAATTTTTAACTAAACCTTATTTCATATTTGCCTTTCTAAAATTGCTAAGAATGTGATTGAACTTATTAAATTTGAACCCCGCCGATTAAATATTTTTGATCCGTCCTGCTCAAGTATATAATTAATTTGTGCATACAACCAGGGACGGTCCTAGTGGCAGCCAAAACAGCCACCAAGCCTAGATGCCGACCGATAAAAGGCGCCGATTTTTATTAAGTTTTTAAAAATAATATGCATATGGAACTTTGATTTGTTATATATTAGTTTGAGTGCATATGTATTTAGATGGTATCAGTATGACAGAGTGCATATTAACTAATGTTACATGGGCTACGTTTTAACATCGATAATAATATGCATTTTTTTTATAATGTTCATTAATTAACTTTTAGTTTTAAAATGACGCTTTCGTTTCTATTAGAAATTTTTAGACTTAGACGCCATTAACATTCGGGTCGGCCCTACATACTGTTGGTTCTTACTATATCAAAAAGCAATAAAGTAAAAGACAATGACTAAAACGGAAATAAACAATTTTATTTCACTTTGAAATGAATATAACTCGATTACAAAATTTCTGACTCGTACAGAATTTAAATTGCAATAATTAAATTATAGACAGATTTAATATAAATTATTAAAATGTTTGACTGAATTGTAATTGTACGAAACTATCTAACAGAATAGTATAACACTATACTGCTGTACTGTTTGTCAATTAAAAGAAACTGCAAATGAAATGAAATGAACATAATATAAAAGGACTGAAATAAAATAAACAGAATTAAAAAGAAAATGTAACTGCTGGGTAGTTTCTCTTAAACAATATTTCCCGAACCACTTTTTAGATTTCTGGTTCTCAGGACTTTGTTCCCAAGGTACAACTTTTGTCACAGAGTGGTTCGCATGAAAACGGCACTGAACCACAGGTCGAGCTGTTGGTGGTGCGAATGGATGTCTTTTATAGGCTTTTCAGAAACCGCAGCCATAATGGTCCATTTAATTATGAGAGTTACACCCCCAGAATCCGCCCATTCAATTTATGAAACTGCAACACTCAATATGCAATTTATTCTCATTGAGCTGGCGTTTCAATTTGCTGAAAACTCTAAGTACTACTTTTGTATTTTATACAAAACTCCCTTTTTCAGATTTGACACAATACCCGAGACATTCCCCAAATTCCAAGCCCGTGACCCGAGGCTCGAGACCCATTACCCGAGACTCGAGCGAGCGCGTGTGTGGTACACACTACTACACTTAAGTGTATGTGGACATGATAGTTTAACAACTACATGAGTTGGACTTGCATATATATTGTAAAATTAACTCTTAATTCTCCAATATGGGATAACCCTCGATGGTTTTCCATTTATTCATTCCATTTTCCAGCATTGAGGTTTCTCCTCTTTCGAAAACCCAACCTTGAAGCCGATTAGTATTCACATTCATTCTCCGAATAGGTCATGCGATATACCGTTACGAAACTCGTCACATGAGCTACTCAAACGCGTTGAGTACGACATTGATAACTCTGTGTTGTCACATATAATATCGACTTGAAGTTGGTCCTGTGATCATTCAGAAACAACCATGTAAAACATGGTTTTCCAACACATACAACAATGTTATCAAAGAATGGGTATTATACAAAGAGTCGGCCCGAGGATGGGATGGCATACCATTTTACAAGGGCCACGAAACTTCTTAAAGCCACTTTTTTTATGAAAATTAAAAAAAGAACATGACTACCAATAAATACACGATATACATGTGTAATATTTATTCATAGTAATCATCAATAACTTGTCATGTTGTGATTTAATCAAGCATTCGTATCTGCTACTTCAAAACATATTTTTTTTAAAAAATTTGATTATTATGCTATAAAAAATGACATGCATACAAAACCCTATAAATTCCTTAAATTTCAGTCTTACGAGTAATGTATATGATTTTCTTGATGAATAAAATAGTAAAAAATTATCATGTGATCTATATTTTTGTGCTTGAAATATTGTTATTATTATTAAATGATAATAAACAAATAAAAATAAACAATGTATGTTTATTATAAAAAGAAATAATAGTAAAAAACCAATATTGATTAGATTTTCCATTATAAAAAAAATGACACCAAACTTAAATAATGGAGTATATAGTTTTTTAACACATAACCCTAACAATGAATATATAAACTTTATTAAAACTATTAAAACTGTTGAACAAAACTTCTGTAATCCTCTAATTTTACTGGTACTACTTTCAAAGTCAAATAATTCAGTCAACTCAAGCACTACAAAGTTATAGACTCGTACTATTTGTCAAATCACATTCAAAGCACTACGTGTACTTCATCAAAAACGTACATGTGGCAATAAAACATCTACATTTTTTTTTTATAATATTTAAAATATAATTGAAAATATGGCCACCTAATCCTTGAAGAAACACAGAAGAAAGCACAAAAGATTAGAGAAAACAAAATGGAGTAAAATACAAATAACCCACTGTTACTATGGGGAAATTTCAAATAACTCTCATAAGCTATCACTTCTTGCAAATAACCCCCATAAACTATCAAGTTTTTGCAATTAACCCCTAAGTTCATATTTATAATGACCTAAATTTTTATTCATTTGTTTATTTTATAAAATTATTTATTTCATATATGTAGTTTGTCAATGCGCATGAGTTAAGATGCCAATTACTGTAAAATGCCATTATTTATATTAGAAAATATTGTTCTAGTGAGAAAAAACAATATTTTTTATCATTCCATAAAAAATTACTTGATATGCATGAATGTAGAATAATTGATTATAATAAATCAAAAATCAAGCAAAATGGATCATCGAGCATAAAATTATATAATTTAAAAGATAGCATCGGGGGTTAATTGCAAAGGTTTGATAGATTATGGGAGTTACTTGCATTTTACCTCAACATAACCGATCCCCGTACAAACTCCACCAACAAATGAGATGAAAGCACACGGATCGATGACGTGGCGAAATATCTTCTTTTCAAAATCCCGCCTAAAACACCGGACTCCAATCCTTTTTATATATTCGAATTTTATAATTAAAATATCTTACTCTCTATAAACCTCAACTTATTATCTCATCTCTCTATTAAATAAAACCCTATCTTATATTCTTATATCAAATAAAATAAAATAAAGGTTAGTAACTCGCTAAACGGCGCCGACTCGGTACTTAACTCGCCGATTCTTAACGATTTTTTAATTTTTTTTTAGGTAACGCTATGGCAGGAGCTAGATCGAAGGCTAGTAACAAGGATACTAAGTGAGTCGATTAATTCGTTTATTTAATGTATTTTTAATAGTAGATCTGAATTTGTCAATTTATTTTCTTTTATGTCGATTTTTTGTTGAATCATGCTAGGTTTTTGAGATATGAAATTGCTAATTTGGCATTTTTCAAAGATTATTGGTGTGGATTTGCTGCTTTTTTGGAGAAAATAATAATAATTAGGTTTTACTGATATTTGGCAAAAAATAAAACTGGTTTACTGATTTTTTTCAACATTTTAAAATATTTTAGCTCTTAATTAGATAATTTTATTTTTTTAAATCTGAATTAGCTAATTTTTTTTTAATGGATCTGAACTTTTTAATTTATTTTCTTATTTGTCGGTGTTTGATTGGTATCTAAAATTGCTAACTTATCTACTGATACTTGTTTTGAATTTGCTAATTTACTTTTTGGCATTTTCAGAGGTTAATGATGTGGATTTTCGTTTTTTTTTTATGGAGAAACAGAAATATTTAGTTTTTACTGATAATTTCAAGTGATTAGGCTTGAATTAGCTGATTTATTTTTAATAGATCTGAATTAAATAATTTTTAATGGATCTAAATTTGTTAATTTATTGAATTATATCTAGGTTTTTGAGATCTGAAATTGTTAATTTATCTACTGATACTTGTTTTTAATTTGCTAATTTAATTATCTGGCATTTTCAGAGGTAATTGGTTTGGATTTGCTAACTGTATGGTGAAAAATAAATAATTAGGTTTTATATCTCTGAATTTGCAAATTTAGTTACCTAAATCTGGGGGAAAACTGGGTTTTAAGATATGAATTTACTAATTCATCAGTATTTGGCTCTTTTGGAGGCTCTATATAATATTTTGTTAGTTCATTTACAAATATTTGCCCTTTTTTTCCATATTTTGTGGCTCTAAATATGCTCTAATGTATCGACCAATATTTGGCAAAATAAATAAATAGGTTTATTCACATTTGGTGATGTTTTTTGATGTATTTGTTGTATATTTACCCATTTTGGCAAAAAGAAAACTAAGCCTTGAGATATGGATTCGCTAATATACTTGCTGATATTTGACAACTTCAATCTAAATTTGCAAGTTTATTTTCCGATACTGTTAGGCAGCTTGTTAGATTTTCATTTTCATTTTTTAATCTCAATTGGCTAATTTATTTACTGATCTTATTATTTAGGTTAGCGGTGAAGGACACAGGGAAACTGTCAAAGAAGGCTAAATTGGCAGCTAAGGACCCGAATAAGCCTAAGAGGCCTGCTAGCGCCTTCTTCGTCTTCATGTATCTTTCTTTCTCTCTCTATACATGTGCGAGTGTGTGTGTGTGTATTTACATAGATTATGTTTTGTGTAATTTTTTAATTTATCAATGATTTTATGAAGAGTATGAATATGAGTGCCTTTATTTGTATCTATAACGAATTCACTTTCATGTTTGTGTATAATTAATTGATTTACGTCTACATGTTTTATTATGTAATTGTTCGATTTATGGATATTTTAGGAAGAGTATGAATAGGACCACCTTTATTTGTTTTTTATAATTGATTTACGTCTAAATGTGTATTATACTATTATGCAATTGTTCAATTGAGGTATGGTTTTAGGAAGAGTATGAATAGAAGTGCCTTTATTTGTATTTATAATGAATACACTTTCATGTTTGTGTATAATTGATTTGGATCTGAATGTTTACTATTTAATTGTTTGATTATTGAGGATTTTAGGAAGAGCATGGATAGAAGAGCCGTTATTTTTATATACAATGAAGATACTTTCATGTTTGTGTATAATTGATTTATGTCTGTAATTGTTCGATTTAGGGAGGATTTTAGGAAAAGTTTCAAAGAGCAGCACCCGGAGAACAAATCCGTGGCTACTGTGAGTTTTTACAAGCCTTTATTTGGAATAAGTGTTTATTTTGGTTATTGGTTTAATTCATGTTAGGTGTTTAATTTTTATGGCGTGATTTGATTGTAGGTTGGTAAAGCTGGTGGAAAAAAGTGGAAATCCATGTCCATTTCCGTGAGTATTTCTATTAGTAATTGATTATGATTTCATTTTTGTTGAATTTATTTGATTAATTATATTGAGTTTTCCCTTAACTTTGTGCGATTAGGAGAAAGCTCCGTTCCAGGCTAAGGCTGACAAGAGGAAGACTGATTACGCCAAGAACTTAGAAGCTTACAACAAGAAACAAGTAATATTTAGAATTCTAATACTTTACCTTGAATTGATTTCGGAATTTTAAGTGTTTTAGTCAAGTAATGACGATAATTTAATTATAATGATAGGCGGAAGGACCTGCTGATGATGAAGAGTCTGATAAGTCTAAGTCTGAGGTGCATGATGAGGATGATTCCGAGGATCAGAGTGAGGTTTGTCTTATTAACAATTTCATAGCAATTATGTATATTTTTGAGTTATAAGATTGTAATGTATGCGTTTCTTTGATTAATTGAAAAAGGCCCATGCTTTAGTCTTTTCTAGCGTGAAAGTTACATGTACCTGTTTTCTTCTTTTAAGTTTAGCAAAATTCCAAGTTAGTACTACTTAAAAGCTGCTGCAGTAAACATGATTATACTGTAGTAGTTATAATAAAAGGCTAGGATTGACCCATTTTAATTGCTTGCTTAAAAGTGGCTATGAACACGATTAAAGTAATTATCTTTAAAGCCGCAACAAAATGTTTATCATGTATAAAAGACTAGGATCGATCCATTTTAACTTAAATCTTTTTTCTTCAGATTCTAAATAAGTATAAAAGCTGCAATAGAATGTTTATCGTGTATCCTAATATTTTTTTTTATTTCTTGGGTGTTTTTGCAGGATAATGACGAGGATGAGTAGATTCTGAGTAGTATTCTATAGACGACTAATTTATTTGGCTAAATCTATAATGGTAAATTAGTGTTTATGTTTTGCTTTCAGTTAGGTTTTAAGAAATGAAACTAGTTTCGGGGTTGTCTGAATCGTATCACAAATGGCTCTGTACTTGATCTTCTCGTAATGTTCAATGGTTTATCTATGCTCAATGTTATTGACTTTGGTTCTAGAATGTGTTTTGTACAACATTATTCTGTTAAGTGATGAATCAAATCTATCTTTGTTGCTTGGCTTGAATTTTGTTTGGAAGTGGAATTATATTAATTTTACTTTGGATACGTAATTTGTTTACCTGTATCGCTGTTCTTTTGGGAACGATTTAGTATGATGCTAAGTTCGTTGTGATAGGAGACTTTAGTTTGCTGGTGACTTAGAGTTTTGTAAATGTGACTCTGTGACTCCAGTTTAGAAACAACAATAATTAGCAAATTTAGCAGGTTGAGAAAAGAAATGGATTGAAACATGAGATTGCAGAAGAGCGTATGAAATGTAGGTGTATAATTTCTTCTGTCCGTCTGTCCGTCTTTATTCAATATTTTGAATTTGAGCCACCACTAAAATAGGATTTTCATTTGGACTTGGAGTACCTGCTCTAGGGTTGTTATGGTATGAAATACTCCTAGTAAAGAACAATGTTACGACTTGCTTCCATTTTTTACATTGATTTAGAGCACCAGTAAGGATATGCTCGACTTTTTTACTGACTAGTAACAACTGTAACTTGATGAATATTGAGTGATCTACAACTTGTATGCTCATTACACACGTCAAAGTAAACATAATCTAACATTTTATCCCAATTCGTAATGACTTTAGTCTCAAGTTTGTCTTCAGTAAGAATTACACAAAATTCAGGTGCTCGTGTGTTTTGCCTCCTAGGGTGCTTTTTAAGTACAAACACGACTCTTTAATCTCTAAAAATGGAGTATCCCAAGCGACTGGTGCCACGATTAGACAAAAACCGACATAATTTCGTCAACTTACAAATCCAATGCATCTTCAATATAGTAGACTCCAAACCAATATTGTTGAATTAAACTAATCATGGTTTCGACAAATTGGTATTCATATACGTTTTTTACTTCAAGAATGTCACTCAAGTATACAGTATACTCCAGTGACCAACTCTTTTTCCTGAGATATGACAAAAGATACTCTGGTATTTCCCACTGTTCCGGTCTTCATTGGTAGATCATCGGTCTTCATTGATACTCAACAAATGATGAGAATCGGTTTCTTGCATCACCTTGCCATTGCATTTCTCTCCCTCTCTCCCACTCTTTCTCGTTCTTGCGGTGGAAGTTTTTTTGGCTAGCCTTGCCCGACATCTCTTCTAGTTGCCACATTTTCCGGGAATGGGGTTGCTTAAGTTCACAGTAGACTTTAGCGGATAAAGTTGAACTGCGGTGAGTTGGATTTGCGGTCAAAATCTGCTGGAGTTCTTTTTTCCTTTTCTTTAACTTACAATCATTACAGGCGTTGGATAAGCATCCAACATTCTATATGGGAACTTTAGCTGCTAAAGTTCACTGTGAACTATACCAACTCCCTTCCCACATTTTTTAAACTCTTCCATTACTTCCATTTTGTGACAAGTTCAACAATGACGACGATATTGATCTTTAGTCTTCGGTGACCGTAGCGGCATTCGGATTATAAGACCTTTTATATATTTATATTTGCGTATAGTCCTAGTCAAAATGCATTAACCTTAATTAAATTCGATGATTTTATCCACGTGACACGACACCAAATGTCTCGCCTATCCGTTTATTCGATTACTCTCATCGTATCATAACATTAATTGGCAATTCCGCACTTTGAATTTTTTTTCAACAAGATATAAATAATCACATTTACTTCCAACCAATTTTGTGATTACATAATTCAAGTGTTTTAAAGATATTGTTAATGGTCAACCATTTTTTTTTGTTTAAAAAGGCAAAACCAATTTCTTTTCCTAACACCATACTAGTACAATATTTAGGGTTCATCTTTCATCTACTCTCTCTCTCTCTCTCTATATATATATATATATATAAATATATGAAACCCGAAATTCAATCTTACCAACCTTTATCACCAAGATGATGTCAGCAGGTTCTTATAAACATCATCTTAATATCTATCTTTTGAGATCTTTATGTTATTTCATTTGCTACCATAATTCTAATTTTTTTTTTGTTACTGCATTTTATGATGATAAGGAATTTGTTAATAGTTACTATCCATTTAATCAGAATTTGTGTAATTTATTTAGGATTGTGGATTTGAAAGCTGTTATGAGCTTGTTCAGAGTAGTTTTTGAATTTTATAAATCTGTTATTTGCTCTTAAACCACTTTATCAGTTTTTTTTATAAATTTGTGGAATTGTATGCAATGAAAGATTAGGAATTTGTTATCTGCAATAAACCATTTTATCAAAAAAATAAATTGGTTGAAATTCATGTGTAATTGTGTGTTTGGTAGCTGTTATGAGCTCGTTCGGAGTAGTTTCGTAAATTTATGAATTTGTTTTTTTATATTGACAATCTCATCAAGTTTATGTAATTCATGTAAAATTTTGGTATTGTAGCTAATCAAAGATTCGGAATTTGTTATTTACGATGAACGACTTCGTTAGATTTTTTGTAAATAATGTAAAATTGGGGGTTTGGTAGCTGTTATGAGCTCTTTCTAAGAAGTTTCTGAATTTTATGAAACTGAGACTTTTAAATCTAGAAATTTGGACTTGGTGGTAATGGTTGTATGATTATCTGATTGTTTTGTAGTGCAAAACGAGAAGAAGAAAGGAATTGTTGCACAGATGTATTAGGTTACTATGGAATCTAACTTACGTAACGGAAATAACTCCGATCCAGATGGGCATTTGCCACCTCGTAAGCGACTTCTTGCGGGATTAAAAAAACGTAGTCTTGGTAAAAAATCAGAAAACCCATCAAGCTCTAAGGAAAAGGTTGTTTCAGAAGATGCCCGTATTAACTCTTTCATGGATTACCTTGTCGAAAATCCTAATTTATCAATCGATGAGATAGTGGAGGAATCGAGAAGGGGCGTTGACGTGGCAGTTAAGCGGGCGGTAGCTAAGAGGGCTGTGGCGGAGAAGAAGGCAATAGCAGCCGCGAAGTGCATGTTAATGGCGAAGGGTTTGTTGAAAATATCCGCTGATATCTCTGACGAGTTAGCTAGTCGCAATTGGCATGCAAAGAAGAAGAAGAAAAGGAAACAAGCAGAGAGGCTTCACGAGAAACATATGAATGCTGAGAATTGCAAAACCGATGAGGATTTGGCACGTTGCGCTCATCATACTATGAATAGCTCAGAGAGAATTGCTGAACGTTCGAAGAATTCTGATTTAAAAATTTACGAAAATAAGAGGGCTAAAGGTTTGTCTATCCTAGAAGATCCTAGGGTTAATGGAGAAGCAGAATCTAGTCATTCAAAAGAGAGAATATTGGAATCGTCCAATGATTTTATGACGAAGGAAGGGGCACTGAAGCAGAAGAAGTTGCCTCCGCATGTTTGTAGCTCTTAAGGATCTATAGGATTCAAACAATGAGATAAGATTAAAAAAAAATCTATCGAGAAAAGAAAATAGGGTAGATTTTGCTTATAATTTGTCTTGGTTATAGCTGTGTTTTATTTTTCTTGTTCACAGCACTATATGGCTGTGATGTCGATTAAAAGTATAATTAATTGTTCAACTTCACCTTAGATTTGGTATTACTTTTTTGTTCTTGGTGATTACATCTCTTCTCTCTCCCATTTTGTTGGAGAAACTTTAATCAAGGGTGCAAGTGAATGTGAACTGCATATGGTTTTCGATTTTGTTTTGTGCTATAATATCTCTTTGTAAAGTTTCTGATGCTCAAAAGTGATTTGTGATTTTATAAGATGTGTGTGTTACTTATCAGATAGACTTATATTCTTACCATGTAACGAATGGCATAATTCAGCAGCATTTTGTATGCTCATGTGGCTTTGTTATTGCAGATCATTACATGAATATATTCAACTTCGTAGTTCGTACTGCTTTTTGTTTCTTTGATCCAGTCTGTTATCTATACCCTGTGCTAGCCTTTGAGGTGTTGTCTTCTAATTTGGCTTTAGGAATTAGGTCTGGGTACCGTAGTATGCTACTCCACTTTTTAAACTAATATCTTTTGCATATTAGCGATTCTAGATTATGGGTTTGATGGGATTTGGTTTTTAGCAACTATGTTCGTGCGTTGCGTGTGTTAATTAGTGGCACCACATTTTGCCATGTGCTCACAAGTCTCGCGTAAATGTATGAAAGTTGCAGTGTTTTACAAGTTATGGACTTCTCTCACATAACTTGGACTGTAAAAAGACGCGGCCTGTATGGTATTCCTATAGGACCTATACTACGCAGTCTTCAAAGAACGCAGGGTTTTACAGTAACATGCCTTTTTAATCTCAAGATGAGAAAGGTGGCAAATATGGTTTGATTGTGTTTTCCCCTTGAAATTATGGAGCTGGACCGAATACTCCACTTTTGGCTATACACATTATGGATCATTTCTTCAAATGAAGAGTTTCCCAACTTACTTTTCTGCTGCCATTTCCTTTTATAAAACCTGAAATGGTGTTTAAGTTTGTCTATAATCCACCTGAATACCTCTTGATTATCTGCAAGTGAACATTTTAATACATAACTCCTTCATACTAGGCATACCCAACACTCGCCAGCACCGCCAGCTGTTTGGGAATGTTTAATTCAAAGCGACTCAACCCAACTCTCTGTCTCTTCTAAAGAATCCGTGTTAGCTTCCGCATCTAACTCCTCCAGTATACAATGAAGATCTCAGTTTTACATCTTTAACTATTTATTCTACAATTATACACCTTATTTCAATGATTCAATCTCTCAATCACCATCCTGATGATACATGTCCTTTTATCATATTTTTATTTTTAATAAAACGAGCTCGTGCTTTCCCTTGCCGAAGGAGCGTTCTCTATTCCGATAATCAACACTAGCATAGTAGCATATGATCAACTATATACTGTATACTTTACTAGAGCAGTAAAAGCAATAGTTTGATTGAAAAATTTAAAAAAAGAATCATAGCAGAGTATAAATCAAAGAATGGTAGTTATAAAACAAGGATACCAGAAAGTGAATACGTAAGCAAAGAACGAGGACCCTTTCGAGTAAATCGAAAAAGCGCATCCTCTTCTAAACTCTACCATTGTATCGGTGTCGTTAATCAAATTTTTTTTTTGAAGGTCGTTAATCAATTCTTCTTATAACCGGATACCAATTTCTTCTTATTTTTGTTCGACTAGACTAAACCTTTAGTTCAGCAAACCTACTGGACTATATTCCTTATTTACACTTTATTATTTCCCTCGTCTTGAACAAGTAAACTATTATTTCTCATATTTCTCATATTTCCTACATTAGTGGACTTTTACAAAATGAATAATTAATGAAATTTTAATTAATAATTAATTTCAATTAAAATTAAAATTAAATAATTTTGTTAAGTTAATATAATAACGTGAATGTTAAATTTAAGTTACATATGTGTCATTTAATATATAATTAAAGTATAACGTGTCAAATTTGTTAAAATTAAAGTTGCGAATGCTGTAACATTATTTAACAATAGCCAATAAAATTGCTCTGTTCTTACAAATGTGATATTTATTTATTAGTAAAAGATTTAACTTCTCCACCAATATCTAACACCATCGTCCCTTCCATCTCTCTCTCTCTAAAAACCCTAATTTCATAATCTGACAAATGGGTTTACAATATCAGGTACTCCATCTCTATAAATTCCAAATTTGAACCCTTTTGATAAAACTCAATTCTGTTAATTATGTTGATTACGTTAACTCTAGCTCTTGATTAGTAATATCATTTGAGAAACTCTCATTTTATAGCTTTGTTCATTAGGTTATTAGTACACATAAGTCACATAATTAGCTTGTGTTATTAGTGCTTTTGAATTGAGAGTCAACTGGTTATTCGACTTTGAATTCGGAAAATAGAAGTTTCGGATGTGTCGGAATTTAGTTATGGGAATTGGGTTTTGAGTATATCTAGTTTGAGGAATGGTTCGGAATTTTTATTGTTATTTTGAAAGTATTATTGTGTTATTTGATCTAAATATAAATCAAGTTTGGTATAGATGTTGAGGTTTTGAGTAAAATGAAAAGTAATTCACGTGAAAGAAATCATTTTGGTTCAAACGTCGATCTGCCTCCTCGAAAAAGGCTTTTAGCGGGTATGAAGAAGTGTACTTTTGACCAGCCATTTGATTCTTCTGAAACTGATTTATTCGAAGAGCGCTTAAATTATTTAATGAGTTCTTATTTGGCGAACTCGAATCTTTCACTAGAGGACATTACGGAGGCCTCAAGAACAGCTGCCATGTCAGCTGTCCAGCTGGCGGTCAGAGCGAGAGCTGTGGCTCTTGAGAAAGCTGAGATTGCAGCTAAGGCAATGGCTATTGCGAAAAGAGCTTTGAATTTAGTGGTATCTATTAAAGAAGACCAAGAAAACAAAGAGAGAAACTTGAAAAAGAAACAAATGAAGAAAAAAAGACCGGTTGTTAATTCTAGAGTTGATGAAGGTTTAGCTCGAAAAGTTACTAGAACGATGAACAGTGTCATTACAAGTTCGAACGTAACTCCAGGGCAGAAGAATAGTAAAAGTAGGAAACTTAAATTTAATGGGAATGGTTCTAACGGGGAGTTAAACAACATAACGGTAGATGAAATCTCGATAAATCAGAAAAGTTGAGAAGGGTGAGGAAGCAGGAAGAAGCGACTAAAGGAAAATTAACTTCAATGAAGATTTTAGTTCGTAGTGTTAATATGTTTGTGCGGAGATGAAAGGTTCCTGCAGTTGAAGAAGTTAGTTAAGGTGCGATTTTTGTTTTCCTTTGTGCGTATTGAAATGTTGCTTTGTTTTGTTCTTCTTTGAGTTGTTCACTGTGCTGTGATGAACTTGAAATTGCTTGGCTGTACATTATATTTTGTTGGTACTTGTATTTACTTTTGCACTGGGTACTAGTATGGTATGTTTCTTATTTTTTGGCAGTTCAATGATTCTATGCTTGTCATTTTCATCGTCGTCAAAGTATGCCTAATCCCAAAAATTTGGGATTGTGAAACCATATAAGAATTCTGAAATCAAGCTTTTGGTAATAATGTTTTTACCCCCACCATTTGTTTCTATCTAATGATGCTATGTTTGTCTCCAAGATATTGCCTAGAGTTATAAGTTCAGAGAAAACACTACTGTCGTCATGTGCTTGTAATTTCGTTGAGCAAAGGATATGTTATGTTTGATATAAAAGATTCATAGTCCGAAAACGTGAAGAAAGAAAGTCTCTTTATCAAAATAAAACATTGCGAGAACCTCCATTTTCATTTCCGTTACATTTTTCTTTGAGGAATTTCTGCACCAAACACATTTAAGGTTTATTTGCCATGCAAATTGTGAAATTGGTGTTACATATAGGAATGACATTTTTCAGTAAGCCAATATTGGATTTTTAGGTTAAGCGAGTTAAATTTTACTACAATTTAGGCAATGTTATGCCTATGATATAATTATGCTAGGACTTAGTGACCCAATGTTTTAAATAGCGTTATCGCTAGCATAGCGTTTTTTTTAAGGAAACGCTAGAAGCGCAAATAGCGTAGCAACGTAGTGCTTTGTGCTATAATTTTTTTTTCCTAAATATATAACAATATAGCACTATAGTCATACAATTTATACTAATTATGCTAACAAAATTAAAAGTTAAAAAGAATTAGTTGTGGTTTTTTTGGGTAAGAAAAAGAGACATGTTTGGTTAAAAAAATCTGACGTTTTTTGAAGTATTTGGGGATAAATGTGTTTTTTTGATATATTAATTACTATAGGGGGGAATTTGTGACATGTTATTTACTATAAAAGCGAATATGTGACATGCTATTAACTATAAGGGCTAATTGTGACATGTGATATACTAAATGGGCTAATTGTGACATGTTATATACTATATAGGGGTCAGTCCAGTATTTACGCTACCGGTCCACTGTATTCTGTTTTAAAAACTCGCTATTTACACTATCAGTCCAATAATTTCACGCTTTCTGCGCTTTTAGTCCCAATAGCGCGAATTTAGCGATTTTCCATACAAATAACGGTTTATCGATGGTTTTCCCCCCAAAAAAAAGCTATTTCGCGCAACATAGCACGTTTTTTAAAATATGGTGGTGACCCATCTCCTTTCTGTATATACCTCTCTGTCTCAAGAATTAACTTATCAGATTATGAGTTGTTTTATTCTTAAGTTAACACTTTCTACAGATCCAGCTATAACATGACCATGGAAATTGGTCTTTATTTGAACTTGTTTGGAAGTAGAAGTTTTATGCTCATTTGTCTGTCTTCCTTGCAGTTTTATGTCTGGCAGGTTTTGAACTGTCAAATGATCATTCTGCATTTGAATAAATGTTTTTTTTTTTATTATTAAAAAATAAGACTTGGTTGCTCAATGTGAAAGTTGAATCTGAATCTATCTTGCCTGTTAATTGGTGGAACTCCAGGAAATGCTTTCGTTTTCATTTCTTATTTCTTATTGAGAGATAGTAATTACTTTTATGAACTTAGTTGCAGTTGGCGTCGAACATGTTTTTCGTGAGAAGAACAGAGTGGCTCATAAGCTAGCCGAATTTTTAGTTTAAGTGGCACCTTTTGATTCTGCTACGCTTTTGGTTTTCTTATGTACTTTGTAGTTTTAGTTTGTAGTCTGACGATGGTCGATAGCTTTGTGGGGGTATGGTTAATCGAACCCCTTGTATGTTTCTCTTGATTAACAAAGTGATGGAAATTGGAAAGAGCTGCCTTATTTTCAAAATAACACTTGGAAAATCTTTAAAAAATAAACACTTCGTTTAAAGACGCACAATACCAAAACACGTTACTATGGAAAGGCGGCACTGCGGCACACTTACAACATGCAAAAAGACAACTGACACCAGAATGATTGAACATTGAAATGATGAAAATGCGAGAATGTAACGTCGAGAATCACTGAATACCAATGAAAGATTAGTAGACAAAAGCAGTTGCTAACACACTCTAATCGAAAGTGAACACGCTCCTAACACAACAAAAAGGTATCACATTAAAGAACATTAAACATAAAAGTGATTGAACTGTGCAGAAGGTATCTTGACTTAGAGGCACTACCTTAAGAAAAATCAATCTCTGAAAAAAATTTATAGACCTCGTACCTCAATGAACAAATAAGAAAGTTTCACCAGAGCTCCTCTTTTATGGTCACATCCGGATATGATTAGAGAATGAGCATGTCTGAGACATTCGATACAAAAATTATCATCCAGAGTTGCGTCACAGGAAGCACGAGAAAATGCGATTGGATTAGGAGAGCCAGAATCGTATTGGCGTGTTAGTAAAGCCCGCCCTTGGCATACTCAATATAATGCCTTCTAGAACAAGCTCCCCCTCTTGGGCAAATTGGTCGGTATCCATGTACTTTTGGCTATTACAGTTACCGCTTATAAATTGAGGGTTTTCTGACAGCTCAAAACCTTGAACGGGGATCGGCATTGTAACCACTTCGATAAGAAGAATAACAGTAATGAAGATTTGCATAATAGTGAAAGAGGACATGACTCTCTTATTAGTAACTTCGAATTTCAATGAGAACTTTAATAAGGGATATATTGCAGCTATTTATATGAAAAGTTCTTTTGCTACTTTCTTATTGGTTTACTTAATTTAATCATATTTCCTCCATATACCCTTGTATATTTTTATTTTAGTTTTTGGGCTGTACTAAATAATGTTTCATCTTCTTTATTTGACTAAAATGGAGGGTATTGATTGTATAATGTTGCTGCTGCAGTAGCATTGACATAGCAACTCATGTGCAGTTTTATATTTTTAGTAGACTAAATATAAAAATAGACTAAATGGTGTCGTTGTTACCCGAGTATACCACGTCCATTGTCAGGGTTCGAATGCTGTCACCTGCGAAGTTTCGCAGGTTTTACCTCCAAAGAAGGAATCAAAAAAAATAAAATAAAAATATTTTTTATATTGTCTCAAATTAATATGCATATCCTTGTCTTTTCTAGCAATCTTCTATTTCTCTAAATTTAACACAAAGCTACACTTTTTTAGTTTTAGCTATAACCCATATTGTTTTTTTCACAATAATTTAGGCTCTCCATTAATCACATATCACAATTAATTATATATTTTTTTAAGAAGAGGGTTGAGATAGTTGTAGTCTGGTGGAAAAGGATTGAAAAGCTAGAAAAAAGAGAGAGAAAAGGTAAATATAGTTTTTGACATAGCAATTTGGCTGGTCCCTTTTTAACCAAGACAAAAGGCGCTAGTTATTTTTATTTGGTATTTACCGAGCCTAGGGGGTTGTTTTCAATGCAAAATCTACAATAAAATGAGAAAAAAAGTTATTTTTTAGCTGTCAAAGTGTATTATTTAAAAAAAAAAACAGTCAAACTTTTGTTAATTACATACCACTCTTAACACTACTATTTGAAATACGCTATTAAAGTAAAATATATCACCCTCTCTCTCCTCCCTCATACAGAGAAAATAACCCCTCTGTCTTTCGTTCCTCGTACAAAAAATAAATTAATTTCTCCGGACTAAGATCTACACACATATACTCAATTTCAAGTATATTTGTTCTTTTTTTAACATTTTTATTAGCTAATCATAGAGATTATTTTATGGCTTTTCTTTGCACACGCAACGTGTGTAGGTCACGGTTACTAATATTAAATAAGACGAAAACTACGTATATATTCTTGAACTTTGAACAAATTAAAGTCGTTACCCGTAAGCCCAAAAGAGTACAAAATTCCAAAATAAAACAAGCATAAAGAAGTCATTGCATAACAAGTCGACGACCTACACTTTGTAACTTAAACATTTGGTTTCTGTTTTTGCTTCATATTCGTTTCGGATTGACACTATTAGAACCAAAGTTTGGTTTGACACAACATAATTTGACCTTAAAAAACTAAACAGAAACAATTGGACCCTATTTTATAAAGCGGTACCAAAATACAACTAACATTTCAAAGAGTATACCTCATATCAATATAAAAGAATACCTACACTAAAACTTAATGAAAATATTAAAATGGTACCGGGCTTGAATTTTTGGTCAATTAGAATCTATCAAACAAATATCTATTAAAAAAAAGCCAAAAAAACCCAATAATGGTCCAACCACCAAACCAATTGTAGAACGAGACGGCAAATTGATACATTCATTAATTCTTTGCCCATTTTATTTCTTTTATTTCTTTAATTTATCCATCCTAAATTGTGTTCCAATTCCCTTCTCTACCAAACTGCTGGAAATCCAATCTCTGGTACATACATACATAATATAGACGGTACATCGAAATACAATCGGGAGAACACAATTGAACCTTATTTTATAAAGTGGTATCAAAATACAATTAATTTTTTATAAAATAGACCTCATCTTAATATAAAAGAATACATGAACTAAAACGTAACAAAAATATTAAAATGATACTTACATGTATAAATTAAGTTGGATAAACTTTCTGTTTGAGTTATTTTAGTTTATTTCAAGTAAAATTGTTGTTTCACTTTGTACCTTACTTAGCTAGTTAATTTCATTGATTTTTTTTTTATTGTTTATATGATATTATGCATCGCTTTTAAAAGAAAGGCAACAAAAAACCTAATTAACGGTGCAACCACCAAACCAATTTAGTATAAACACGGGTCAAATAAAATAAAATAAAATAAAATCAAATCAAATCCGATACATGCATTAATTTTTGGTATAGCTCTTTTTCTTTATGTTATTTTATTTTATTTATTTATCCCTCTAAAATTGTGTTCCAATCCGCTTCTCTACCAAACCGCTCGTCATTTCAATCTCTGGTACATACATATTTTTTTTTTGGGTACATATATATATATATATATTTAAGCTTTCTATTTCTTTTTATCGTTTAACTATTAGATTAATTACCCTCCTTTTGCTTCCAAGACATAGATTGTGCAATTAATTAAGTTGTATTGAAATTTGTTTTAATGCTCGGTGTATTTTATAGGTTAAGAATATTTTTCTATGGCGTTATTTGAATCTTAATTTTACATTGGGATGCCATAGGACAAGAAACCATTTTTTTTTTCCATACCATTTATGAGTTTGTTTGTTTTTTTCGTAATATGGGGTTCCCAAACGCTAAATTTTGAAGATTTTGATCAAAATACAATTTTTTTTTTTTATAGATTTTCTGTAACTTTTCTCAAAATGGGGGAGGGGAGGCAGAGTGGCGGCCCGGTATCATGGAATGCTTAATGCTCGAATTTTGTTTGTTTCTCGATAAATACAAATCAAAATAAAAACAAATAAAATTGTAACTAAAGAGTTTCGAACTCATGATCTTCTGTCTAAAATACCAAACTAATCTACCATTTGATCTGTTGCAACACATTGTAAACAAATTAGTGTTTAATATTTTTATTTTAAATACCAATTATATTAAAAATATAGTCGGGTGTTGCTCGTAAATTTTTTCCCGAACCAATTGCCCAAGGCCCAAGCCTTACCCGACTTGGGCGGGCCCGGGCCGCCCCTGGGGCCGCGGTTCCTGAATGTCTCCACCTAGTTACTTCCCTGAATACGACGGTATCAAAATTTTGCAGAGTGTTGGACCCTACATAAAAGAAGTAGGCTGGAAAAAACAAGGTAGTTTTGGTAAAGATGACACGTGTAAAAGACGTTGGCTGGGAACATGGAAAAATGATTGGGGGTTGTAGGCACCATTTGCAGTGTAATTACTGTCAGAAGATGATAACAGGTGGCGGTATTACTCGCTTAAAAGAACATTTAGCGTGTTTGAAGGGAGAAGTTAAGGGCTGCCAAGCTGCCCCTGAAGAAGTAAGATATGCTATTCTGAAGAACTTGTTAGAAGAAAAGGGGAAACGGGGGAAACGGAAGAAAACTCCTTTGGGCGTACCATCTGAAGCGAGGGAGATATGGTTGGATCATGAGAACGAGAGAGAAATTGCAGATACTGGACTTGAAAGTTTGCGTAAATCTAGTGTTGGGGAAACAGACGACAACGCTCCACCAAATCATGGTTACTTTCATTTTCCTTATTTGTTTATTCTATTATTTCTGTACTAAATTACTACAGTATCACTGTATCACTAGATCATACGAAATGCTTGTGCATATCTTTATTTGGTAATCTCAGACTGGTACCACAAATAGTTTCCCAAGATTTAGTAAGTGGTAATTTCGTGATTTCTCTAGAGTAACTTAGAAATTTTGAAAAGTTGGCTAGCTAAAACCATTAAATGGTTTGCATTGTTATACCGATAGATGATGATAAGGTAAAAGAGGTGGTTCAAATGTATGATCATTGAACAATACTCCTATTATTTAGGAGCATAGTAAGTATTTGCTGTAAATGTTTCCTTGTGAGTAATGCGTAACTGCAAAGTGAGTCTATTCAGTGACTGTTTATTTTTTAAGATGGTTTGTTAAAAATGAAAACATGGAGCCCTTTTTTTGTTGCTATTTCTGCCAATCGTTTGTTTGAAAAAAGTGTTAAAGTCTTGTAAGCTCCTCTGAGTCAAGTTTTCTGAGATGCAGATGGGAGCTCTGCTACTGTTATTATGTATTGAAAATAGTTGGTTATTCTAGGGTTTACGCAGGCAACTATCCTGTCGATATAGTATTTAGTATATTTCAAACGGCTTCATTGCTCTTATCCCCTACGAGTTATATATGTTACACATAATCATCTGAAACTCAGTTATATGTATATATAGATGGGTGTCTACATAGAAATGCTTGATACTTTCATATCCTCGAGGGCCTCTACCATGTATCTAGTTCTTAGCTCGCAGTTCATTGTTGTCTTAAGCTCTATATCTGACAAGTACTTACTTCTTGAGTCTGCATTGAGTTATGGTTGTTTAGACAATTTCTTTTTTGGTAAAATAAGCTAAGACATGCAAAAACCCATATATTGATGCACAAATATGGGCTACTATGAATACTATTTTTTAGCCTTTTACTCATATGTTTAGGTTGATCTGCGGTCTAAGTTTCAAAGATCTAAGTTTTGCTTTTCTCTAAGTTTTGGTAATTTAACACGTTATTTTTATTTTTGTTTCTATTTTCTCACAACTTATTGTATCACGCACTGGTGTAGGAAAGAGAAAGAAGACGATGGGGACCCAAGAGCTTTTGGTTTCTTGTCAAGCCATTAAACTGGCCAAGAATGACGATGTAAGTTACTGAAATATTGATACTAGACACCTATTTGTCTTAGTTGTGTTCTTTTAACTTTAGTCTGCTTTAGGCATAATGTTTGAACAGATATGGGGTTTAAAAATGACCAAATCTCCATTTATACATTTTTCTGATACGTTCAACATCATCAGCATTTTATTTTTCTGACAAACTTCAGTGTCACCTCTTAACATTTCATTAATAAGATATCACATGTTAATAATTTCGATTGACTTTATTAACATAGGGTTTCACACCTCCTCGAGCCACTGACCCAGGTTGGGCCCATGGAGTGATGGTTGATGGAGAGCGGCATAAGGTTAAGTGTAAATATTGTCAGAAGGTAGTTGTTGGTGGTGGGATTTATCGTTTAAAAGAACATTTAGCTGGGGTAAGGGGAAATGTTGCTGCATGCGATCAGGTTCCTGAGGATGTTCATTTACAATTTAAGTCGCTTCTAGAAAGTTTTGAAAAGAAAAAGAGACATAAAGGATTAGACATTGGTCGTAATATATCTTCTGCACCTTTTAACGACAGTTGTAATGGAGATTATGATAGAGGGATGGGAAAGAATAGTAAAGTGGATAGATCAATTCGAACGAAGAAACAGAAGTATAACAATTCTTATCAACAAATGGCTATTATTCGTTCTGAGGAGCCTTTGAACCAGAGTTTCCTTTCGAAAGAAGCCATTGAAGAGGCAGATGCAGCTGTTGCCAGGTTTATATATGATGCTGGAATAATATTACCTTCCAGTGCCTCAAATTCTTTATATTTCCAGAATATGGCCAGTGCTATTGCTGGTGCAGGACCCGGTTACAAAATGCCGTTTTCTGACATTTATATCGGTAAATTGTTAAATAAAAATGTTCAAGAGGCAAAGCAACAGTGTATCGAGCTGAGAAGCAAGTGTTGGGAGATGAGTGGGTGTTCTGTTTTGGTAGAGAGGTGGACAGATAAAATAGGTCGAACTGTGATCAATTTTTTTGTCTACTCCTGTAAGGGTGTGGCTTTCATTAAATCTTTCGACACTATTCATGATTCTCTATCTTCTGAATCACTTTTGAGTTTATTTGATAGTGTTGTAGAGGAGGTAGGTTCAGATAATATTGTCAACTTCATCACAGATACCGAGCCAAGATATAAAGCTGCTGGAAAAGCTTTGGAAGCTAAGTACCGTACCTTTTTTTGGACCGCCTGCAGTTCACACTGTATAGACTTGATGCTTGAAAAGATTGCAGAAATGGATGAAGTCAAAGAGGTATTGGGTAAAGCCAAACAGTTAACTCGTTTCATCTACAATAATTCAATTGTTATCAGTTTGATGAGGAAAAGAACTGGTCGAGACATTATCCAACTTGGAAATAATAAGTATGAGTCTATTTTCCTGACTTTGAAAAGCATTGTATCTTTGGAAGAGCCTCTTCATCAGATACTTTCAAATGCTAAGAAGGAAAATTCTTCTTTCTTCACCGAAAGTGCAGGAGGGGTTGAGGTGGGTGAGATCATTGAGGACAGACGTTTTTGGTCTCTGTGTGACCAAACTCTGAAGGCCACTGAGCCTTTACTAACTGTTTTATCCCTCCTTGATTGTGAAGACAGACCATCAAGTGGGTTTATCTACGATGGAGTGGACAAAGCAAAGAGAAGCATCGTCTCAGCATTTAATAATCAGGACTCTGATTACTTTCCGTACATAGATATTGTTGACCATGTTTGGAACGAGGAATTGTATTCCCCATTACATGCAGCTGGTTATTATTTAAACCCATCTATATTTTACAACTCTCGTTTCTCAGTTAACAAAGAGATTAAAAAGGGGTTGCTCGACTGTATCGAGCTGTTGGAGCCTGACTTGTGTACTCAGGTGCAAATTACAAAACAAATTTGCTGTTACGAGGATGCTGTGGGTGATTTTGGGCGTCCTGTTGCTTTACATGGCCGAGAGTCTCTTTCCCCAGGTTAAGCCCCCGAAACGCCTAAGTGACAACGTATTTATTTGGGTGTCTCATAATTCACCTCTGTATTTGTTATTTTGCAAACAATCCAAGTACTATCTGAATTTCAATGTCTGATTTTATATGGCTAGCTTTTATCTTAAGGTCTTGTTTATGGAAAAAGGCCTGTAAAGCCCGCTCTTTTAACAACAAAAGAAACTTACCTATAGAGTCCAAAATTATTAGGGAAATCTTGTGCCAAAAGTATATGGGATAAAAATCATTTTCAGGAAAAAATAGGCATATAACGTTATTTTTTTTTAGTTAAACGCGGTATATTGTAAAATTTGGATGGTACACAGGAGGTCAACTATTTTAAAAGACAAAACATGGGCTGATTTGTGAACCACTCATGGTACAAAGCTTTCCCCCTTCATTCTAACGTAAACGTTTTATATAAGGGAGTTTAAATCTACCATATGGTTGTTTTTTCAAATCAGTTTCACGTTGGTCCCTCATTTTTATCTTCAAGCCTGAATTCCAACATTAAGTCCTTTATGGAAGTAGATGCTAGGTTATTTATCTAGCTTTTTATCTGACTACAAACACCAAACCTGTTTCAATTATTTGGTGTATGGGCATTTGATTTGTTATCATTATTAGGCTGGTACATTTGTCATTCTGAAGACGATCAAAGTTTATTTAGAAAGAGATCACTTCATTTATTTAGATTTAAATGATATCATCAGATAACATCAGAATAGAAGTTGGGTTTGTTAGAGGGTAGTATGAAAATAGAATTAATACTTCACTACATCCTTCACTTATGACTTTGTGGTTAACTACAGCTACATGGTGGTCTCTGTATGCCTCTGATTATCCGGAACTGCAAAGATTAGCTGTAAGGATTTTAAGCCAAACCTGCGTTACACATAGAAGTCAGAGAAACTGGATAATGTTTGAACGCATTCATGCGAAGAAGCGGAACCGTTTGGAGCATCAAAGGTTAAATGATTTCATGTTTGTCCACCACAACTTGCAATTAAAAGAGAGGTATGAGGCAATTAGCTATTTCGTAGACATATTTATGCACATTTTTGTATCTTGATTTGTCGTTTTCATTTTTTGTTGCTTATAGATAATTCTTATGGATATGGGTATAAGTGATTTGCTCAACCATTGTAACCACTCCGTAACAGATTTGCCAAACCAGACTGATGACATGCGTGTCAAATTAGCATTTCTTACGAAGTGGTTTGTCTAATTGGTGAACTAAGGCATGTTATTCGTGTTGCGTTTTTTATTAACTACTTGAGTCATTTAATACTACTGCTCAAATTTGTATTTGCAGTCATTGAAGTGCGTAAATTGTTTTCTCCACAAGTTTTAATGTCAAAGAATTTCCCCTGTTATGTAAAAACTTAAAAGTAATGTCCGTGGAACCATTAGAGCATGTTTGAGATGCAGTTAAGTCGACTCCCGTTGCTTAAAAAAACATTTTTAAAATTTTCTCCCCATTTTCGTTTGTGAGTTTATTAACATCTATGTGCTGATGAAACATTATAAACTTATAGTGGGAGTATTATGTATGACCAGTTTACACACGAGAGAAGGGTTTTTTAAGTCGTATAGATATGAAGTAAATTCTATGGAGTCGGATTCATGAGGGTTGGCTGGTCTGTCCCTGGTCCTTCGTTTCGTTCGTTTTGGTGTAGTTTTCTAAACTAAACTAAAAAATAAAAATAAAAATAAAAATGAATTTGTGAGCTTGCCATAACTTTCCTTTCCGGTACCATAAAAATGTTTCAGCTTTTAATGCTTTAGATTGTGTTATTGACTACTATTTTGTGTGTTTTGCACTAATTGGTTTGAAGTTGCTCCCTGTATTTGGATAATGTTTTATCTATGTACTACTTTTAAGTTATAAAAAGTAGTCCAACAGCTTATTTCTACCAACATTTAGATAATTTTGTTTGTTTTATTGCTGGGGAGCAGGCAGGAATCAAGAAAAACACGGAATATGATAGATGCCTGCAATAATCCCTTATGTTTGGAAACCTTGGACCCCGAATTGGCTGATTGGGTGGAAGAAGAAAGCATTGATGATGACAACTATGGCGTGATGGATCCGACCAATCTCGACGAGGATGGTGTTTTGAGCAGTGAATTGTTAGGTAGTGATACTTTTAACGGGAGCTTAAATGATTATAGTGGTTAGAAGTGGCTATCCTAAAACTGTTGATGAACATTGAGCAGTTTAGTTGTCAGCACTAATTTTTTTTTTTTGAAACTCAGCACTGTTATAATAACCCGACCTTTATGGAAGTGCGTTTTTATAAGTGGCGAACCAGGAAAGTTATTTGGAAGGGGCCAATATTCTATAAGTATAATTTTTCTTATATCATATATGAATCTTTACTCGTTATAGGGGATGCTAATTTTTTAAATTTTTATTAAAATACATAGAAGAAATCCGTTGACACCATCGTCTTGCCTTGGTCGGTGCTACAAAAAGTGGGCTTCTTGTGTGATCATATCGGGTGTTGCCTGATTTAGCTTTCTCTATAATGGTGTTAACTTCGCACAATTGATTAGATTAGATGAGAATGTGGGGACTTATGTAGCATGTACACATATACACGTGTCTGTCACGAGTCACGACTAGGGTCGGTCCTTATGCTTTGCCAATTTGGTTAAGCGCTGACCGATATAAGGCAAAATTTATTTTTTCTGTAAAAATGTATATATGAACAATCTTTTTGTAGTGCAATATATTCTTGAGTTTTTTTTTTTTTGTGTGGTTAAAATGCGTACGTTCAATAAAGTTGGTTAAGTAGTTTCTAGTTTGAGCGATAGACCATAGTTTGAGTCTTTCTAGCAACGTATTTTTTTTTAAGTTTTAATTTGAATTGTAAAATATTTAAATAAAATGAAGTTATTGTGTGGGGCTCGTATGTGAAAACACTCTAATAGAAACCGCATCAGCATCTTTAATTATTTTATCAAATTTAACACATTTTATATATTTTACGTAACCGTTTACATTTACACAAAAATTTAGATTCACTATTAATTTTCTTATAATAACCCTACATTTTTTTTATTTGTTTATTATCATTTAATAATCATAACAATATTACAAACATAAAAATATGGGCCCAATGATATTTTATTACTATTATATTAATCTAGGGAATCATATACATTTTTCATATAAGGTGAATTTTGTGTTCTCTTAAATTTAATGAATTTATATGGTTTCTGATGCATAACACTTTTTATATCATAATTATCAAATTTTAGAAAAAAATATGTTTTGAGGTAAGAGATGTTGCGGATACCTTAGTGCTCAACCACCGGACTAAAACAAAATAGTAGACATGTTGCATTCTTTCACATATTTACCATAGTATTGTTAACTTTTTATTGTTAAATAGTGACAAATCATCATTTAAAAAGCTCTTCAATGACACATAGACATATTAAGTTAAACACCCACATTAGTTTTAACTTTAACAAAATTATCTATTTTAATTAAAAAATAATTATCTAAAATATAGGACTTATCTTTTTTTTTGCGCCATACATAAGCACCAAATTTCAATGCGAAATTTCAAAAAGATAGAATTTTAGAAATAGGAAAATAATTTATTCTATTTTCAACATATCTTTATTTTAAAATTCAATTGTAAATAATGGCTGGGTCAAACAAATTGTGGGTTCAATGATTTTGTAAATATTGAAATATGTTACCATTGCTAGGAGAAAATAAATAGTAGTATGTGTACAGAGAAAAGATATGCGTGAGATATCAAGTTTTAGAGAATAACAGTTAATTATGGAGTGAGTTTGATGTTTTTTCTATGTCATTAAGTAATAACAATTAAAAAGATTGTTATATTTAACAATGTTTTTAACATATATAAAGTTAACATACACTTTAACACGTCTAAACACGTCTAATGGTTTGAATAGTATTGGTTTGACTTGCATTGCAAGAAATACTGCATTTTGGATAACCGTGAAAATTGTATGTAATTCTCTTCTTTAGAAGTGTTTAAAATTTATAAGAGGGGAAGTTTCATTTTGATGAAGTTGACTTAAGAAGTAATGAATTCCTCCTCACCTGGCCATGGTTTGTGTTTTTCTCTATTTCTTTTTTCGCATAATTTCGGCCCCCGCTAACTACATTCTGATGAATTTTCTGCGCTATCGTTAATTTCTGTAGTGTATCTAAATTTTGGAAAACATGTATGGTTGGTACACGTTCTACAGTCCTAGAATGCAGTACATGAATGTCTAGGGAACCGATAAGGACTCGGACCAGTTTCGGCGTCATATTTGTTTATTGAAACTCTTGTTCTGGGATATCAATTTCGTTGCCATTCAAAATGGCATGTTCACTTTAGCAACTCTTCCTGCGACTGGATGCGTGATTCTGCTTTGCCTTAAACCGATTTAACCAGAGAGGAGCTCGGGATTTATCAATTTCTCTTTCTCTCCCTTGCAATTTTTTAAAATTTGTTACTGGTATTAAATTTATGTTTATAGTTTTTTTTTTTAATCAAAGGGACATGCATTTTATTAAAGATAAAAGTAACTGGATTGCATAACCCATGCTCCCATGCTATTAGCATAACTAGGGATGTCAATTTTTTTTGGGTTTTTACCCAACTCGACGCGAGTGAGATAAAAATGCAACTTTATTTGAATCGGATCGGATCAAATTGGATAAAAGTGCAACTTAAATTATGCAACCTGACAAGTGTAATCTTACCCACCTTAATACTTTCTTATTTCTCTTTCTACTATACATTAATTTATATATTTCTCCCATATTAATGGTATAATAATACATTTCGATGGTTTACTAAATAAATATTGTATACATTAATTAATGATAGTTAGGGTAAATATTAATGTCTTAATTAATGAATTTAGTTATACATTATCGTCATTATTTTTAGAAGAATTTACGAGAAACAAATAATGATATGAATCATATACATTTTTACATATATCAATATTTTAGTTGACGAAGTTAATGAGCCCAAATTAATTCAATAAACATGGAAATGTCAAAAAGAAAATTACAAAATTTAATTCACTAAATTATATTTAATGTCATTTTAGTATTTATATATTATATTTTTAAATCAAATGATTTTTTACTTTACCATCCGAGTATACGAGTGTTTAACAAATTCCCTTTCAAAACTTGACATTTATGAGATTTATTTTTTAAATGAAAAAAAAGGTGTTATAAAAAACGAATCAAATGGGTCGGATCGGGTTTTTAAATGACCCGACAATGCATAAGTGGTAGAAAACTTCAAATACAATAAAACAATATGAGCTACTAGCAAAACATAAGGTCCTAACAATACAATTACATGATAAAAAACAAGGCCGGAAGATCACTAAAAGCTCATTGAGCTCAATAACAAAAAAACACAATTTAGCTTAACATTCTAATTTATATTTTATATTTATAATTACTCTTGTGCAGTTTGTTGCAGTTGGCTCCAATATTTTGTTTTTGAGAATAACAAACTTCTGGTTTTGAAAATCTTCAATAAGAACAAAAAAACAAGTGCAACATCGATCGACTCAAATCAAAATACACTATTATTATGGAAAGAGATATAGTCACAATATCACCGAAAGGACAATGAATGCAACAAACATCAAGCATAGAAATGATGAATGTGCAAATCTAACACTATAAAAAAAAACGATCATCGGAAGCAGTAGCTAACACATTATTATCCGCATAGTCACATCTTGACCTTGCGTTTGTGTACATGACTACCGTTTGCTAGCAACACCTTCTTTAAGAAAAATCTGTCTCTGAAAAAAAGCCATACGTTTTGTACCTTAAAGAACATTACGTAAGTTTTATCCGAGCTCCCAATTTGTGGTCACACCCCGATTTAATTAGATCAGCTGCATATGTAAGGCAATTAATACAAAAACTAATTGAAATGGTTTCATCGTATGAAGCACGGGCAACAGCAGCTGGATTAGGGAAAAAGTCACTATATTGTGCGTTCAAGACCTTTTGATCCATTAGCATAAACTCGGATACAACGCCTTGTAGAACTTTGACCCCCACTTCAGCAAAAATCGTCAGCGTCTTTGTAAGTTTGGTCGTTACATGAACCACTTAATAATTCGGTGTTTGGTGGTAAGGCTAAACATTTAACAGTAACCACTCCAATGGGAAGAATAACAGTAATGAAAATTTGTATCATAATGAAAGAGGTAGACATGCCTTTTCTTTTTAGTTTATTGCAACTTTGTTCTTCGATGAAATCTTTAAGCGATTTATAGCAGCTATTTATAGGAAGTTTCTTTTCTTAATTTTATCTTTGTTGTAGATTTCAAATTTTGGACTGAATGATAAAGTTTTATCTTCTCCATGGGATTAAAATGGAGGGTGTTCATTGTTTAATGTTGTAGCAGTAAGCATATATATATATATATACATCATCAACTCATCTCCCTAACTTACAAAGTTACAAGCCTCTTGCACTAATTTTTGGCACCTATTAATTGTCATTGTAAATATTTTGTTTGGTTTTCCGATTAGAAATTTTGTGACTGAGAAACTGATGCTATAAGTATCAAAACAGCTAGTAAGACCTGCTTCGATTATGACGTTCTACTGCTATATCTTTCGTTCCTTTTAAGTGATTTAAGCTTCAGCTGGTTGATAAATAAAAAAAAAAAAAAAAAACTTCAGCTGGTTGTATTAGTTAAAGCTAAATATTATACTCCTGTTATTTTGTTGTTAACCTAAAGGGTTGTCCCAAAACGAGATCTGTCGTTTGACATCAGAACGGATTTCTGATCGGCATGTATGATTTAGAGAAGATGTTTGAGTATTTGGATTTCGAAACGATGACTACAGGATTTATTTTACTACATTTCATAATTTCTGGAAATAAGATGAACATACAAGGCCAGAAACAACTTGGAGGTACTGCACCTTATATGCATAATGAGGCGCTTTCATAGGTGTAGTCGCCCATTGCACCCAAAAGCCCTAAACTCCACTGGAGTTAAAAATTTGAACGTTGTCGTTTGACTATATGATACATTTATATCAAAATTGAAAATTTCCCCTGATGTCCTAATCAACTTGTGATTTTAAAATGGAATCACTACATACATCTCGACCGAGCCAGTTATATAACGATATCTATATGATGCAATCTTTAGAACACATTCTAAGAGAAATAGTTAAGAGTATAGGCTGCTTTCAAATTTTCTGGTTTGGAAAACTTTCCTCGCAGCAACTAATGTTAGCATTTCTACAAAGACCAAAATTGGATATTGCTGCTCATAATAGTTCGCCTATTACATTAAGACAGTGATTTCCAAATACTTGTATGAAGAGATATTTAACTATATACGCAGATACTTCGGAAAAGAAATATCGGAATTGTTAAAACAGCAGCAGAAAAAGTCCATTCTTGTTGTTCCAAGACGAATTATATTGTGTTACGATGACTATAATACATGCCACCATGTTCAATACGAAGCTGATTTGCACTTATGTTCTCCTAAAAACGCTTACTGTTTCTAAGTCCAGAACGCCTGTAAAGATGAATTCAGTGACTTTCTTGAAAACTAGCTAGTTATACACACCTAGGAAACTTCTCTAACGTTTTATTTTCTACACACCTAGGAAACTTCTCTAACGTTTTATTTTCTGAGCCGTTTACTTGAATGCAAGTAGATATAGCAGGAAAAATCTCAAAGATCATTCAATCATTCCGAACAATGGTAAAGCTATTTACCCAAATTATCGAGTGTGAGCCTAAAAACAACACGGTCCATTAATTTTCAATATGGGTACCCTCGTTAGTGGTTGCACTCGCAGCTGGATTTAATAGCATTATGTCAAAACATAAACCTAAATAAATGGCACTTTTTTACTTTGAACCCACCTATCTCATATTAAATATTGTGAATTTGATCCTCTTTCCAATCAGAAAAAGGTGTCGGTCTAGATAATGCTTTGGTGTCTTTTGTGCTGTCAAACAGCTTTTGGTGAAATTTGATGGATTTTCCAGTCCGTCCGTCTACTCACAACAGGCAAAACAACAAAGACTTGAGGTTTGTTTGGCACTAGCTTTTAAGCAAATAACCCAACAAACACGAAGATGAAAAAAAAAATGGGTTCATCCACCTTACAACTATTTTCTCGGGTCAGGAACAAAAAACACTTTGTAATCAATCAAACCGAAAATACTGCAACTTGTTAGAAAAAAAGCAAATGATGTAGGCTTAAAAGCTGTGAAGAAGCAACACTGAGCCTACATAAACCAAATCTGAAATTGTATGATTTCTCAGATACGGTTGAAAAGATGCAAAACATGGAAATGTATTATAGATTTTGAAGGAGGAGGGAAAAGAGAGACCACTTTATCAATTTATTGGTAAATCTAAAATCAATTTCAATGTACTCAAACAACAAATATATTGTCAATGTCAAAATCATATTGTGAAGTGGCTATTTTACAAATTTGTCAGTAATATAATTCAATCTTTTGGACAGTGGTAAAGCAGAAACCCAAAAATAAAAACAAAATTAATAGTAAAAATACAAAACACAGGCAATACATGATGAATTAAAATAGAAAATAAAAAATCATCACTTGCCTACCTTAATCTGAAGGTTACTCATCCCAGTTCTCACTTTATCAATACTAGATTCATTCTTCACTTCAGTTTGAGTTATATTTTTTATTTTGAGCCATGAATGTTGCAGACACTGCTGAGCAGTTGGTCTGTTCTCCGGTGAAAAATCTAGAAGGGGAGAGAGAAACTCGGCAAACTCACGAGCATCGGTCTCAGATAGTTTGTATTTCTCGACCATCAGCTTTTCGAGTGACCAGTATTTTAGACGTCTGATCCTTTTCAAATCACCATGTCTATCAAAATAATCTTTCGATCGAGCTCCCCCTACAGCTATCTGAGGAAAAATATATTTCTTTTTTAGTCATATCTAATATTTCAATCTAGTTAAAGAACAAGGATATAAATGACGAATTCTACCTTTCGTGGCATCTTCCCAAGAAGTTCCATCATTAAAGCAAGGTGATCCTGCACAAATAGTACAAAGAAGCAAATGCTTGTCAACTGTTCTCGCAAGATGATACAAAATAACTACTAATAAAATTGACCTCTAAAACATGGTAGTTAAGATACACTTGTAAATTTATAAGCTACTGGCACAATCCAAGAAAATACAAAGGTCATGCTTGTAAGTACTGACCACAATTGATAATCAACAACAACAGTACATATCAGAAATATATGATTGCTCTAGCAAGATGTGGAAATAATATATAAACTCCCTTAAAATGTTCTCAAAAGGGACATTTTAAATAAGGGAAAGAATTCCATAGACAGAGATGCATTCGAGTATAATTTACTTTTGTTGACTGTACCATACATATAGATTCTTTGAAGAAATGGCGTATCCTATGAGTCGAAAGACTCTAGAGAAGTAGCTTGTAAACTAAAATAAAGATAAAAAGAAATTTTTAAACCAGATTCCGATTTTGTACACCAACCTACAAGAACGAATGTTGCATTTCTCTCGATTTAGTAAGCTTAGTGTACCAAATGAAAAAAAAAACATGGGTTGGTAACTTGGTACACTAATAGGATACGTCATTCCTTCAAAGAATCTATGGGTTGGTACAACTAAGTGTACCAACTATTTTGTACACCATCCTATCGTACTTTTAGATTTCAATCATATCCTATGACACATATTCTACTTTGGTCCCAATCCTATCATTTTTTTCTCTCTGTTGTACAAAAGCAGAAAAATTGTTAGGCAGCAAGAAAGAATGTTAGGTTGGTCTGCAAATTATAATTTTTGTTAGTTAAGGGCACAAACTCGAAATCTGACATATGTGAGCATATACAAATGTAATTAATTTGCACTAGTCAATTACCTCATCCTCACTGAACCCTTGTCCTGTCTTTGGAGTAAACATCATTTCCCCCGTAGCAAGCTCAAAAGCCATACAACCAAACGACCACATATCAACAGGAAAGGAATAACCAGAACATAAAATAACTTCAGGGGCTCTATACTGCCTTGTTTGTATCTCTTCCGCAAACTTCTTATCTCCCCAACACGCATTTCCAAAATCGACAATCTTACACCTCACATCAATTCCATCAAGAGATCGCTCCACTTTTTGTCCGCTTTTTTCTCCTCCCATTGAACCTCGTCTCTCTGATATCCTAGCCACTGCTCTCCTAGCCCTCCTCTTTAATTTCCTCTCGATCGTATTTATTGTTGTTAGATTATTTAAATTGCCCTCGGGTTTCTCTAAAATTGGCATGAGACCAGACCTTATGGGATCTTTGGCAGCGTCGATTGTGGAAACAAGAAGGACATTTTCGGGTTTTAAGTCGGTGTGTATAATGCCACGTTCTCTATGTAAGTAATCCAAACCGGTCAATACGCATTTACATATTTCCTTAACTTTATTCATCTCAAGGCCTTTGTATTTACTGTACTTAATTAACCGGAGTAGGCTATCGCCAAGAAACTCAAGGACCATGCATAAATGTTGACCGTTCGGGCCTGTATGCTTAAAGTGGTCAATTAATTCTACGACGTATTTACTATTTGAAGCATCGCCAGTAGCGATATCGGAAAGAAATTCAATTTCGTGGAGTGCAGCTTGTGCGAATTGTGGTGAACTCTTCTGGATTTTAAGGGCAACATATCTCTGCAGTGAGTAACAAGAATCAAGTTTACCAGTGTTTTTTATATGATAAAAGAAATCTGGAACAAATGGGGGCTTGCAAAAAATAGTGAAACATGGTCACACTTCACAGTCTAAAACCAAAGGTAAAAGTCCGAAAGGAGTAATTTAATAGAGAACTTGCTAAAGGTTAATCTGCAATTAAAAACATTATGGAAACTACATCAATCACAAACTGAACAAAATGCTTTTGGAAAGTGACAAAAGTGCAAGCAAAGAAGGCAACAAAAATCTCTGATACATAAGACGCCATTTATTGGACAACACAGCAGGGTAATTTATTAAATCTGAAGTTACTGAGTAGGCAAATTTTTGCGCTGATGACACCCCACCAGCGATGGTGAGCTGTAGTTGTGTCACACTTATAGCTTTACCATCCAAACCAAATTAAAGAGCCTTGTAAAGAAACTCATGAAGTATGTGAGATAAAAAAACTGAAGACTGCAGAGGTATGAAGCACTGGTACACTACCAGTACATGTTTACAACAATTATTAACATTTTAAGGGTACAGGATGCGGTAATGCACATTTTTTAAACCGAAGAGGGGTGGGGTTTATGTAATTCTTAATGTCTAAAGATGCTTTCTGTAATTTCCACCACATATATATCAAGGTAAAATAAAACATTCTTATGCAACTACCCTAAAGAAAGACAAGAAGAGTAGAAAGAGAATGAGAGAAAAAAGTCCAACACTTTCAAATAAATCGCATCCATCTAGACCAATATATCATTGTCGTATCTGGACGTGCCCTATACCGTACCGGGTTCATTTTCTCTGAGTTTTGAAATGAAATTTTGCTTAAGTTTTTAAATACTTGTACTCTACACGCCCAACGGCCAACAGTACCTAAGGTGTACCCACGCCCATAGGCAATTTCGACAAACCCATATTTCATAGCTGCAGAACTTAAAAGCCCAAATGGTAAAACTAGTATTAGGGAAATTTCCACCCATAGTAGTGTACCTATCAAGTATCAACTATTGCAGAATTAGTTGCCAAACCTTTACCACTTGTTCATTTTTGTGCCAAAGCGTATAATGTTGTATAGCAATGAAGTAACTTATCATTAAACTTTGTTAAATCATGTTTCTAATGTTTGGTAAATACTTTGATGCATATAAGTCTGTAAAGTCATACGGTTCCTTATTGAACTTTACTTGGGTACTTTTAACTTCTGCAGGGAAAAAAACTCGAATCTTTTCAACAAAACATTCTCAATAGTGTTTTTGCTAAACTCTTATATGACTATACTGGTTCTCTTGGTCCATTGTTTCCCACAAGGACCTGTGCCTAGGGCTTAATTTGCTGGTCAATTGACAGAAATGAATCTGATTTCATAATGAAATTAATGATCAAGTATCAGACATCAATTGCTACCACTATTAGATACTCAAACATACAACTGAATAACTGCATCCATTTTGGCAGTGCACTAGAGTAATTATATTTTTCTTTTCTAATTACTAATGTCCGATAAATTCTGCAAATGCGAAAAATGGTCTGTCTCAATAGGGTATAATGTCTTAATGATACTACAGCAGGAACAGAAAAACTAAATTCCATAAATATCAACGAGGGGTCTTATGACTGTTATTACAACCTAGTAAATAAGAAATCAGTCAAGGTAAGAAACTATTTAAATAGCAAATGCCGATCTTTCTTAATCTATTGATCAAAGTCGACAAATTTATTAAAAAGAACTAGTCACTCCAGGATTCTTTGGTTTAAACAAATGTTTTTTCAATTAAAATTTAAAACTGAACTACGTTTGGTTGGTTAACCAAAAAAATGTTTCTTTTTCTATTCCTGGAAAAGCTAATACTAAAGCTAATTTTGTTGACATCCAAACAAGTCCTCAAACACAGCTAAAAATGCAAAGATATTAGCCATACGACTTTTTATTTAATTCCTGGAGAAGCTATAACTTAAGATTATTTTGTTGATATCCAAATAAGTCTTCATATACAGAGCTAAAAACGCAAAGAAAATAACCATCAGACTGTTGTTTTTTAATCCTGGACAAGCTGAGAGTTAAGCTTATTTCGTTCATGTCCAAACAAGTCCTCGACACAGGGAAAAAATGCAAAAATCTAACATCAAAAGAAACTGTAAATCACCTTCAAATGAATAATTACATGATCAAATAAACTTCGAACCATACACCCAGATCATATCAATTATAACAGTAAATGCCCAATAGAACCAGAACACAAGGCAAATTGCCAAATCCCATGATATAAGTAGATAAATACATATTGATCAAAACCCAAACCATATATCCAAATCATACTATTCAAAAACAATAAACACCCAATGAAAACAGAACAAAAAAGGCAAAACCCATGATACAAAAAGATAGATACATACATACTTATACATTATACATCTGATCAAATTAATTAAAAAACAAACACCCAAGAAAAACAGAACAGAAAAGGAAAACCCCATGACACAAAAAAGATAGATAGATACATACTCCTCCTACATACATGATCTTTTTAATTAAAACAATAAATACCTAATAATAACAGACAAAACAAGCAAAACCCATGAATCAAAAAAGATAGATAAATAAATAGAATCACATTATAGCTAGTACATCTGATCATATTGACTAAAAACAATAAACACCCAATAAAAGCATAACAAAAAGGGCAAAACCTATGACAGAAAAAAGATAAATAGATAGATACATACATACATACTCCTATTACATCTGATGATCATTTTAATTACAACAATAAATGGCAATAAACACAGAACAAAAGAGGCAAAACCCATGAAACAAAAAAGATAGAATGATTGATAGATACACTAAACACACTACATCTGATCATATTATAATTAAAAAAAAGTAAACAACAACTACCCAATAAAAAACAGAACATAAGACCCATTACACAAAAAAGATAAAATAATAGATAGATACACCAAGCACAGTACATCTGATCAAATTAATCAAAAACAACAAACACCCAGGCAAAACCCATGATACAAAAAAGATAGGTAGATACATACATCTGATCATATTAATCAAAAACAATAAACACCCAGGCAAACCCATGATACAAAAAAGATAGACACATACATATCTACATACATCTGATCATAGTAATCAAAAACAATAAAGACATAACCAAAAAGTCAAAACCAATGATACAAAAAAGATAGATACATATGTACATACATCTGATCATACTGTATAAATCAAAAACAAAAAACAAAAAACAAAGAACAAAAAAGGCAAAACCCATGATACAAAAATGATAGCTAGATGCATACATCTGATCATACAAATAAAAAAAATTAACACCCAATAAAAACAGCACAAAAGAGGCAAAGCCCATGATACAAAAAAGACAGATAGATACGTATGTACATACATCTGATCATACTAGTCAAAAACAATAAACACCCAATAAAAACAGCACAAAAGTGGCAAAACCCATGATACAAAATTGATAGATAGATACATATATACATACATCGGATCATACTAATAAATACCCAATAATTACAGAAAAAGAATTACATCTGATCATATTAACCAAAAACAATAAATACCTAGGCAAAACCCATGATACATAAAAGATAGATAGACAGATAAATACAGATATACATACATCTGATCATATGAATCAAAAATAATAAACACCCAAGATAGATACTCCCATTACACACATCTAATCATACTAATCAAAAACAATAAAAACAGAACACTAAAGGCAAAACCCATGAAACAAAAAAGATAGATACATATGTATATATATATACATCTGATCATACTAATCAAACAATCACACTGTTAAAACAGAACAAAAAAGGCAAAACCCATGATACAAACAAGATATATAAATACACACATATATACATCTGATCATATTAACCAAAAACAATAAACAATTTAATTGACCCATGATACTAATCAAAAAGGCAAAACCCATGATACAAAAAAGATAGATAGATACATACATACATATATATATATATATACACACACATCTGATTATACTAATTAAACAATCACACTGTTAAAACAGAACAAAAAAGACAAAACCCATGATACAAAAAAGATATATAAATACACACATATATACATCTGATCAATCAAAACCAATAAAAACAGCAAACAAAAAAGGCAAAACCCACCCAAAATACAAAATAAAAAATATAAAAAAAACATACTTGTGATCTGGTATCAAAGGAGAGCCAAACGGTAGAAAATTGACCCCAGCCAAGTTTACGTTGGGCAATATAACGACCATCGTTAAAAAGATCACCGACTCTAACGGCGTGATAACCACCTTTTCGATACGACTCCACACCTTCTTCCTCCTCCGATGACCCACTTGACGACGAACACCACATCCTTTATTTATTTATTTATTATTTATTATTATTATTATTATATACAGTGGGTATTTATTACCCCGTATTAATTAATGTGATAATGGAAATAAATAGAGAGAAAGAGATGGTGAGAGGAGGAGAGAGAGTGAGGGAGGGAAGGAACACCTGTCTGTTTAACTTTACTTCTTTTTTTTCAAACTTTTTTTTTATTTTTATTTTTTCAAACTTTTTTTTTATTTTTTTTCAATTTTTTTATTTTTCACTTTACTACTTTTTTTCTTTTCTTTTTTGTTTGTGTCAAGTAAAATGATGAAGAATGGACCAATAACTTTTGTGTGTGTGTGTGTGTGTGTGTAAGATGATTAATGTATCGGTTCGATTGAGGGCATTATCTTGACGAGTGTCGGTAGAAAGATTATTGCCATCTTAATACGGATTGAAATATTTTATTGTTACGTACTTGTTAGAGAAATGAAAATTCACTTTTTTGTGTAATTTTTCCTCCCAAAAAATAGTAGGTTGGCTGACCCGATTATGAACTATGAGCTTAACTTCGTTTTTTTGTATAAAAGGCACAAGGTTGGTTCTAACAGGAATTATGTCTCGTCTAATGCTGCTGTCTAATTCCGTTTAATCACCGTCTAATCTTTTAATCCTGCCTGATTTAGTAGTTGTCTAAATTCCGTCTACCAACCTAGACTATGTCTATTTTCCGCCTACGATCGTTTTAGAATGCTGGTTTCTCTTTATTTTTACTATGTTTTTTCCACTTGTTTTACTCATATAGGATTATTATTATTATATTCCGTCGTTTTATTTATTAAGTAAAATGATAAACAATAGGCCGATAACTATTTCATTCTGTTTTCTAAGGAGATTAACATATCAGTTTGATAAGCAAGCGTCACCATAACATTGGTAAAATTAATATTATTCCAGATTTATTAGTTACATCAAACGCAAATATAAGATAACTTATTTGCATTTAACATGTGAAAACAAATATTGGATATATCATATGATTAACCAATGCCTTCTGGACATTGAGCAATACTATATATCTTTTTTTAATGATAGATAAAATGCGGTTAAACTATAGTACAAGTTTTTAATGTGGACGGAATAAATGAACTTGAATTTAGTGATATTAATCATTCCCGAACACCCGTTAGCTCAACCATTATTAAATAAATTACTATTTTAGTGTCGAAACATCAATTTGTTTAGTATCTTGTTGTAAATTAATGATGTACTAATATCTTTTTGTAACCATTGTATTATAGTTCTATAATCTTGTGTTTGTTTATTGGATAGTATAAGCGGGTGGTATTAATAATATGATATAAATAGTTCGACCATATGTATTATTAATACCACAAATGATGTGGTATAACTAATATCCCTTATTATATATGTGATAGTCTAATATCCCTTTTAAAATCTATTGACAAATGGTCTTTCAAACAAATGATTAAGCAGAACCATTGCAATTAGAGTTGGGTTCGGTCCGGTTCGATTCGGTTTTTAGTAAAACCGAAATCGGAACCGAACATATTTTTCGGTTCGGTTTTTTTGGTTTCGGACTTTTTATTTTTTGGACAGGACCGGATCGGTTTTTTTCGGTCCAATTTCGGTTATTTTTCGGGTTTTTTCGGGCTTTTTCGGTTTTTTTCGGTTTTTATTTATTTATTTCGGTTTTGGTCTTTTTCGGTTTTTCGGTTTCGGTCTTTTTCAGTTCAGTTATCGGTCTGGTTCGCTTTTTCCAGTTTTTCATTCAGCCCTAATTATAATAATTAATCGTATAGCTCTCCTATTAATGTAAACAAACACGATACGAACCGATTAGACCGAGTCTAAATTAGGAGTGTAGTTGATTTTTTCCCCCACGATAAGTAAAGATGCAAAAGTCTCCCATCTGTGAGCAAAATACAGTCAATTTTTTTTATAAACAAAAGTCATTTATTTGGAGGAGGTGTCCCAGACTATACATTTAGTATAGTTTGAAAAACTCTTTCTATAACATCATTGGATCAAACAGTCTGTGGATCCTACTGTTGATCCAATTGTGACACAGAGGATAGTTTTTCAGACTATACTAAATGTATAGTCTGGCTCCCCTCTGCATTTATTTATTATCTCTTAAGAATTACTTGTACTGTATAAAAATGTAACACAAATGTATTAGTGCAATAATTCAGGGTCAAGCGTGTTGTTGTGGAGTCATCATTGTTGTTGAGACTTGAGAGGTTGATATATTTGCTAACCAACTAGGCCCCATAATCTTAATTTTAAAAAAAAAATAAAAAAAAAATAGGCCCCATAATCCCACTCACAAATTGTCATTGTACATGATTCATAAATAATCAATAAAGGAAAAGGTGAAGCTTGAGTTTTTTGTAAAACTTTCATATCAAATCTAGAATTCAATGGGGAAATGTGTGGTGACTTGTGAGTAATTATTGTGCAAGTCCGGATTTTGTTTCTTTGTTATACTGTTCCATCTTTAAAAAAATGTTAAAAGTTGTTTCAGTGTTCTACTAATAAGATATGGTGGAGTATTTATTAGACGAGTTTAGGTCCGACTTTATGATTAGCTAAGTGGCCAACTAGATTAATAGAAAATAGTCAAGTGTCTAATTTTATTGTACAAACCCACCGATATTAAATTACGCGCTTATGAGTTGCTGATTTTGTTGTAGTTTGAGAGATTTGTGATATCCGAGTGACCATAACTTACCGCCAACTAAGAGGTAAGTTAGATTTTTATTGAACAAGTGTAAAACCTTAAATCTTCTGGAAAAAAGAGAGTTCTTCAACACCTTTCTGCAGTGAATCAACTACGGATTTACGTATCTCCCCTATTCGCCATAAAGTTTTAGGTGAAATATGTGGAAAATGTCATTGGGTTTTATACAAATTCCCTTTGCGCCTATCAATTTAACCCTATTAACAAGTTTAAATGTATACGTATTTATAAAGGAAACACAAGGCAAACTTCAAGAATATACTGCCAACCTTCCAAGTTTCCAACACCAAAACAAATTGCCAAGATGAACAAAAATCGGAAGTTGTTTAGTATTGCGTCGCAAAATAAATAAGTAGCTAAAATTAGGCAGACAATTATTATGGATTTATAGTTGTTTTAGGTGTTAATCTATGATATTGGGAAGGAATAAAATAGATACATGTCACTGTTGCTCCATTGTCGCACTACTATTGATTTGGTCACATAATCACATTGGATGCGCAGTTGTTTTCACCTTTTAATTGAGTATTATGTGTTACAGATATTACCTAATGCCATCAGGCCCCAAGCACATGAATAAAGTTGCCAGATTATTCAATTATAAGGGCATCATTTGTTATGTACGATCTTCCTCAACCGATATCGAATTCTGCGTGACACGCATTACCTATACATACACACATCCTAATTCGTAAGTGCATGATCTTGTTCATATGAACTTTTAACTTTAATAACCATAGGCTTAGCAGTCACGATGATCGACTTACTAATAAGCCTCTAGCGACATAAGTGGCAATGCCATACATGTTCATTACCTCGATGAGAGATTTGTGTTTGATCCAATAATGGAGTATACAAATTTTCAAACTTCTCAAATCACGGAATATTTTTAAGATAATTCGTAAAGTTAAGCAACATGAGTTTCATTTTCCAAAAAACTTACCTAAAAACATTATATGACGGATATGGTGGACCAATAATGGATGTATTAAAATGAAATCTGCTTATCAAAATCACAGCAAAAATGATTGGTCATCTAACCTTATCAGCAGGTTTTTGGGTTTAAAACGTTGGTGATAAAAATCATTTTTCTTAGTTTTAAATGTCCGGTTGCTGGATTCTTTGTATTTAATTCGTACCGAAACTTTTTTTAACCAAAAACCAACAAAATTAAATACAAAGAATCCAGCAACCGGACAGGGACCCTAATAATAGAAACTAGCAAGTTCATTTTATAAGCAAAAATTAAGCTTAAAAGCTGAAATTCAAACAAGCCCTAATTTTCAATTGAAGTAATTTCCAATGTAGCCACCATAAAGATTAATAAAAGCCCAATTAGAAACAACTCTACCATTATTTATACAGAAATAGTCCAAAACACAACTTAAATAAAAAAAAATATATAATCAGATTCATTCCAAGTCGTTAACGACGTTAATACCCATAGACTTAGCAGTCCCGATAACAGACTTACTAATAGCCTCCAGCGACATATACTGGCAGTACGGATCCGACTGCTTCACCTTCGCGATCTCATAAACATGCTTGACCGAAACACTCGACGCCTCCACGTGGCCAGCCCTGCCGCTCCCCGACTCCACCCCAGCACACTTCTTCAAGTACCAGGACACCGACGGAGACTTGACGGTGAACTCGAACGTGTTGTCCTGTTTTGAGACAACCATAGCACAATTTATACCAAAGACATTGATTAAAAAACAACAAAATTTAAACCAAAAAAACAAAAAAACCGATTGGGAACCCTAATCACTGAAACTAGTAAGTTCATTAGAAAAAAATTGAGCTTAAAAGCTGAAATTCAAACAAGCCCTAATTTTCAATTGAAGTAATTTCCAATGTAGCCACCATAAATGCTAATAAAAACCCAAATTAGAATAAAAAAAACCCAAAAACAACAAATTTAAATCGAACTAACCAAACAACTCGATTGGGAACCCTAATCATCGAAACTAGTAAGTTCATAAAGCAAAAACTGAGCTTAAAAACTGAACCCAAACAAGCTTAAATCATTCGATAAGTTCATAACCCGATTGGCAACCCAAATCATTGGAACCAGTAAGTTCATTAGACATAAACAGAGATTAAAAGCTGAACCCAAACAAGCTCTAATTTTGAATTCACCACCGTAAACGTTAATTAAAACCCAGTTTTGAGACAACCATAGCACAATTTGCCAAAAATCTTCGTAACAAAAAAAATACAAAAACCAAACAACAGAATATATCGAAAGAAACCAACAACCATAGCGGGAACCCTAATCATCGAAAATGGTAAGTTCATTAAGCAAAAATTAAGCTTAAAATCAGAAATTCAAACAAGCCCTAATTTTCAATTGAAGTAATTTCCAATGTAGCGACGTGGATAAAAACCCAAATTAGAAACAACCCTAGCACAATTCGTACAAAATCAGTAGAAAAAGATTAAACAGTGGCATAATTAAATAAAAAAAAGACAAAATTAGAAACAACCCTAGCACAATTCGTACATGGGACGGTTAAACGGATCGCCGCGGCCACTGGGCGATATAAAATGAAGAAATTATAAATTAAGAGAATATATGTACAACTAAAGGATTTGATTTAAGCCCTAATTTTCAAGTTTATTACCCATAATAGTAGCAGTACCGATAATGCGGTTACTATTAGCAAAAATTGAGCTTAAAAACTCAACCCAAACAATCCCTAATTATGATTTGACCAGCAGAAACGCTTATAAAAACCCAGCTTTAAGACTACGGACTACCCTAGCACAATTTATACCAACACCCTTCATAACAAAAAAAAAAAAAACTCGATTTGGAACCCTAATTATCGAAACTAGTAAAATCATTAAGCAAAAATTGAGATTAAAAAACTGAAACCAAACAAGCCCTAATTTCCAATTTCCAATGAAGCAACGTTAATAAAAACCCAAATTAGAAACAAGGCTAGCACAATCTGTACAAATCAGTAGTTCATAACAGAAAAACTTATAAGCACTATATTTCGCCATTGTAATACGAAATCAGAGTATATTAAAGCACGCTCGGTCACTAGTAGAATCGGTTACTAGACGAGCTGAGAATAGTAACAGAATAAGAATTAACTAATTACAGAAACAACACCATATAACAAAAAACCATTACAAATTTAGTCCAACAAAACGTTTAACAGGTTTTAATTAAGCAGGGGTGGCGGTGACGGACATGTACATAATTAAGGTGACGGACACTAGTAGTCCCGATAACACTTTAAACAGTAGATATAATTAAATAAAACACACCTTGAAGGCGGTGATAGTGACGGACATGGGTGTATCGGCCTTATATTTCTGTGTACGGGCGTTGAAGTCCTTGCAAAAGGCCATTAGGTTTAGTCGGTACTGACCTAGTGCGGGTCCTACAGGTGGTGCGGGTCGGGCTGCCCCTGCTGGGACTGTTAAACGGATCGTCGCAGCCACGGGACGACGGGTTAGGATCTCCTTTAGGCTCGCCATTTTGGAGTGTGGGTTGTGTGTTTGTGTGTGCGTTTTTAGAGAGAGAGTGGGTGTGGAAACTGGAAAGAAGGGTTAGATATAAAATGGAGAAAATTATAAATTATAAATATAAAAATCTAATTACCCATCAAAAATTGAATTTATTTTAATACTATCTGATGTTACAGTGTTATCTGTTTTATTTTATTTTAAGTTTCCCAAGACTGCATTTCATATGACACGATTGAAACAGTGTTACTCATTTTTTTTTTAAACACGTGTAAAAAAAAATAAAACTACTGAGTAATAAAAAAAGTCATGTCATTCTCAATGCTAATTACGATATTAATTCTTATACTTATTCATTTATACATATCGTTTATTTATATTACTATTAAAAAACTTGTGATCAAATTTTGATATTAACGTTTGAATAAAAAAAATTAGAAGATGGCAGTAAAAGTCACGTCACGTAATAAAAACTCAACATAATAAAAACTCAAATAAAAATATACTAGAACCCTAATTGAGTCTATCCTAAATTTAAATAATAATTAAAAATAAAAAAAATTTGTTCAATATAAAAATACAACCCACTAAAAACTCAAATAAAAATATAATAGAACCCTAGTTGAATCTATCCTAAATTTAAATATTAATTAAAAATAATAAAAAATTTGTTAAATTTAATATTAATAAAAATCAAAATTTTTGATGAGATTGATATACATGTAACGTGGTTGATTTTTTGGATAGGAAAAATGCGTGAGTAAAAACATTTTATTTCACAAAGCATATCAAGTATATACTATTGGGAGCCACAATATCTTGTCAGTTTTAAAACTATATTTTTTTTTTTTAGTTTTTTATATGTATTTTTACTTAGATTTTGTTTAAATTAATCATTTAGCACCTCAGATATTTGTATTACTTGTACCCGTGTGCAACCTTTGATGTTGTTTCGTATTCCTATTTCTTATTTTATTTTATTTTTTTTCTTTAAAAATAGATTTTTGAGAAAAATAAAAGATGTTCCAAAAAGATGAAGATTTGGGGTATTCATACCGTACCTCAACCATTTTCTCATATCTAACACATTTTATACCTTTTAAGTAACCGTTTACATTTACACAAAATTCGCTTCCTTATTCATTTCCTTATAATAACCCTACATTAATTTTTTTATTTTTTTATTATATTTTAATAATCATAACAATATTACAACCACAAAAATGTGGACCCATGATAGTTTATTACTATTATACTCCCTCCGTCCCTAAGCAAATATCTCATACGAAAATACATGCAATTTTGATCATCAAAATTTTCATATAAAAAATACCGAAATGAAAAAATTGAAATTTTCATCATATAGTTCTAACCATAAACTATATGATTAACTTTTGAAATAATTTTTTCCGGCAATCTAAATATGAAAAAATTGTCGGTTAAAATTGTACGTATTTTCGTATGGGACATTTGTTTAGGGACAAATGGAGTATTAATATAGGAAATCATATGCATTCATCGTGATATTTATGTTTTCTTAAATTTAGGGAATTTATAGGTTTCCTGATGCATGTCAGTTTTTATACCATAATCTTAAATTTTAAGAAAAAATATGTTTTGAGCAAGCAAAGCAGATGTGGATGCTCTTAAATGTGTAGAAAGGATAAATGATAAATGTCGGTGATATTCAAGGAAACAGATTGAAAATGATGGTCGAGAAACGAGAAACACATAATTAGGTTTCTAATATAGACATACTAAACCAATATTTCCGTTGTTAATGAAGAGTAAGTTGCTAAACAGTGCGTTAAATTCATAGGACGCGAGTTTATACTCCATAGTAAACATTTCATATCTAAAATGGCATTTCAATAGAACAACTTTTCTCCTTTTCTTATGTGAAACTCTCTCCATTTCTATCTTATCGAACATACTCCGTAGTCGGTGAGATACATCGTCGTTAAAGTCCTTCGTATTATTATTCCATGAGATGCGTGTGTGTCTATATATATATATATCTATACTATTAGTTTATGTGAATAGAACTTATGAAGTCTTAAAATAATTATTTATAAAAGAATCCTATTAATTTACAAAATTACAAAATAGTAGTAGACAATTTTTACAGGAGAATTAAAATAAAAATAACTGCCATCTAATTATTAACTTTATCATCAAATTCATCATAGGTCTCTCTCAACTATAATTGTTACTATATTCATCAAAAATTCTATCATAACGGGTTACATATATTTTTTTGGATTCACACATATCGGGTGGGCAGGTCCGCTAGTATATATTATATGTAGACGAGTAAATTTATTTTGTTGTCAACACGAAATGTAATAATATTATTTGCATATATAATGTGTACAAAATATTATACTATGTGATATTCAGGAGTATAACTACATTCTACAAAACACTAGATTTGCTTCCTACAACTTTGGTTTGTCAATTTTATTTTTGTTTTGGTGGTTAGATGGGAGATTGAAATGCTTATCGAATTGAGTAAATCCGATTCTTTTCCAGATTGTGATATTCACTTTTTTACCGCTTTCTAAAACCGGAACAGTTTAATAATTGTCCCTCGTTTCAAACTAAGATCGAAAGTGATTCAGGGCCTCAAATTGCCCCACAATTGTATTTACCTTTGATTAAACTAGAATGAACCAATTGATGGGCTTGTTTAGGGCTGTAAATGAAACGAAAAAAGCCGAACAAGTATCTGTTCATATTCAGTTTATCAACTAAAACCTTTGTTCATATTCAGTTCATGTTCATTTAAATACGAACGAACATTTGACGAACATGAACCGAACATTTAATTTCTTCCACAACATTTAATAATTGAAAAAAATAATTATTTTTCTTTATTTTTAAATTATATTTTAATTTTTTCATATATTACTATATTGTTAACTAGAATAAACTAGTTCACATATAAGTTTAAGTTTATATATTGTATAAATTATTTTTTACATACGTATGATTATTTTAACGAGTTTAAACGATAAAACCCGTGACCGTATTTATAGTATGATGATATAAATTACCATAATAAGTTCGAAATAATACAAACGTATCATTTATATTATTATAGCATAAATAAATTTATTAATTGTGTAGTGATATTAGTTTTTGTTACATCATAGATTTATTTTTTTATTTTATCAAACTTTATATATAGTTACACGAACACGAGCTTAGACGAACCGGACAGATGTATGTTCATGCTCAGTTCACTTAATAAACGAACATTATATTATTGTTCATTATCATGATCATTTATAAATGAACAAACATGAACCGATCATTACCCGAACCGAACATGAACGATTTCACGAACAGCTCGTCTCATTTACAGCTCTAGGCTTGTTGTTACAATTTAGAGACGGTTTCGTTCTAGGGACAAATTTAATCACTCATTCAAAACTTGGAGTTCATCAAAGTGGAGATCCTAAGTTTCAAATAATCAAAATAATTAGTAAAGTATCCCAACATAAATCGTTAAAAATTGGAGTATGATAAAGATAATATAACAAACTTTTTAATTTGTGCAATTCCAAAAAAGATCTTACTTGCAATTTCGATAAATAATAGTTATAAAAAAAAAAACAGTAATTTTATTTGAGGTTGAGATCATATTTTGTATACATTTTCTTATAAGAAACCTAACATCTACAGAAAGATCTTGCAAAAAGTGCATAATAAAAAGTGGAGTTAACTTACCATTGCCCCAAAGCCAAACAGTGTTAGTTATTTATAGTTCGTAAATATTCAACTATCCAAATTTACCTAATTTCATAATACAATATGTTATATAAATAGTGATCTTTTGCATTATTGACGAGACAAAAACATGTAGACTGGTATGGAAATCTTTTCCTTAATTTAAGTCATATCGTAATATTTTTTGTAAGTACTAAATTAGCGGAAATTTGTCCTAATTGGCTGTCTCATTCCCACTTTATTTTTCACCCCTCTAATTATTTTGCCACCAACCATATTCCAAAAGTACATATTTTTTTTAATATTTTTGATCGACAACCAAATGCTGGCTAAATAAATGCTTCCCATAGTTTTGGTTATATTTATTTAGTTCTGAAAGTTAAAATTATAGCATCAACGGTAGTCAATGTTAAACAGATAAAGAATTTGTTCTCTCCTGTTTTGAACTTGGAAATAGATTTGGTCCCGTCGAAACCGCTACATTGTTTATGATTAGAGTCTTGAAGACTAGCAAGGATGTAACTGATCGTAATAATAATAATAATTGAAAAGCCATGAACTACAAAGATATTGCATCCATTGCACGTCGCAATGTATGCAATTGCACTTACTTTAGACTTGGAAATGTTGATAAGTGATTTACAACCATCTCATTTGAAAACTATACGTGTTGAACACAAAGTTATTGTATTTTTATTACACTTATGTGTCGTTAGGGACAAAAACAAGATTTGCATATACGAGTGGTTGAACTTCATGTGCCGAAAAAGCTATTTAAGCATATTTTCGAGTCCGTAGTTACAGGAAAACTCGTTTCCCATTTCAAAATCACATTTCCCGTTTTCCGCTTCCTATTATTTCACTGTAAATTTTAATTTTTTTTCCCAATTTTTTCCGTTTTCTGTTTTCGGTTCTCATCCTGGTAACTATGTAGTTTCGACACTATACGTGGTTAAGGATTAAAATTTTCTCAATATGGGGTGGTTGTTATATCTCGATTTAGTCACGACTTGTTTCTCCTCAAATATGACTCGAATACTTGATGTATATTTTTGAGCAGACAACATAAAATTAGCGTGTTTCGGTTGGATTATGCTAAAACTCGAACCTTGCGTCTCCATCCAGTGAAGTACAACTACACAATGTTTATAATTATCCGGGAACGGCTCCAAAGCCCAATTTTCCAAACATAAAATTGAGGCCTTTAATTACTTAAGACCTCCTTTTATATACATATGACTTGATATATTAATACAACACTATGTTTCCCTCTCACTGATTCTACCCACTACCCACTGTATTTATATTTTCTAGTGGGGAGATAAAAACGATCAACATTTGATAATTAAATTAATGGTCCATATATATATATTTAATCTATGTCATTTGGTTTCTAAGTTTTTACATAATATTAACAACCCACGTAAAAATAAAAACTAACTAGTTTGGTTCTCAAGTATAAAATAAAGGTTTTACTTTATTAATTGTATTGTATAAAAAATTCTTATTATATTTATATTAGAGACGATTATGGAGAGTATAGAATTCTACAAAAACATGTAGAACTACGTTTTCACCAAAAAATACACTATGTTCTCGTAGTTTTTTTAAAGATATATGACTAAATAAATGAGACATTTTAAAAAAAAAATAGATTTGGACCTCAAAAATTCTGAAGACGGCACTTGAGTTATCGTTTGCATGTCCTCGAAGCAAAGTTGTATAAACAATGGGAACCATATCTGTTATTCACAGTAAATTAACAACATCATACCATATACTATTATAGTAAGAATTTTCTTGCTTTTGTCTTAACAAAAGAGACTCACGCGTTGAAATTTTCGCACTAAAACACTCCATCTCTCTCCTTTTTTTACCTTCCTTTTCTAATATTCTTGATATTAATTTACCACTATTTACCAGTAATGGCATAAAAACCAATATTCCTTCAGTAATAAAATTCAGGGTTAGTCCAAATTTGTTGCAAAGTTGTGTTAAGGTGAAAATAGCCGTTACTAAAATAAAAATATCAGTTGTGAATTTTCTTGCCATTATTTTCATCTGCATTCTGACACACACACACACACACACATATATATATATATAGATATATACGCATATATGGCGGGGGATGAGAGCAGCGGGGGGTCGAGGGAGCTGGACCAAACGCCGACGTGGGCTGTGGCCGGAGTTTGTGCCGTGATCATTATAGTCTCGCTTGCCTTGGAATTTGGTCTTCATAAACTTGGAAAAGTAATGAATACCTTTTCTTTATTGATTTTTTTTTGAAAGTTTTTTATTGAATTTTTTACTTTTAAGGCTTTTACACTTTTACTGTTCTGTTATTGGAAAGATCTTCTTTTAATCATAACTTTGGTAACTCTTACTTCATGTTTGGATCAAAACTTGAAACTTGCATATGTTGGCAGCTTTAAGCATAACTTGTTTGTTTTAAACTACAATATATTTGTGGATTGGTTTGTTTGAGTTTCCTTTTTGGCTTTGAGTCGGGTAAAGCTACTAGGGCCCGTTTGGCATTGGATTGTTTGGTCAAAAAGTTGCTTTTAAAAAGCAATGAGAAGAAAACTTGCTTAAAAAAGCTGTAGTGTAGTGTTTGGCACAATAGTAGCTAATTTACGTATAAGTGACTTATAACTTATTTTTATTGATAAGTCATCGGTCACCTATTTTAACTTATAAGTGAGTTGTAAATATACAAACACATTCTATTAGAAAGTTTTTAATTTGAGAAATATTAATGTGAAAAAGCTAAAAAAATCCGCAAATTCCTATCTTCTCTCTTTTGGGTTTTTAAGCATTTTTGACCCATAAGATTGCTTTTTAAAAGCTAAAAAAGATGACATACCAAACAATGGATTTTTTTTAATCAAAAAGCTAACAAAAAAAGTTGTTGCCAAACATGCACATAATCCTAACTTTGCTAACCTTTACTTCATGTTTGGAGCAAAACTTGAACTGTGTTTTCTTTGACTTGCTTATATTATTGGCAGCTTTAAGCATAACTTAGTTGTTTATCTACAATACACTTGTTGATTGGTTTGTTTGAGTTCCCTTTTGTATTTGAGTCAGGTAAAGCTACTAGATTTAAACTTAATGAACTACCTCTAGCCAATTTATTCGTTTTAAAAGCTGCAGCTGAAAAGGCCATTACACGTGATTATGTTAATATGATTTCTATTTTTATTTTCTGGTGTTCTGTTATTTCTTTAGACTGGAAACTTTGTTTATTTTGTTTGATCTTAAGAAACTCCTTTTTGAGCTGAAATTGTTCAAATGCAATTTCCGTTTGTACTTTGTTGGGAAGTTTCTAAAATGAAAGGGGAAAACAATAACAAAACTGTAGGCTTCAAGACACGGCAATTTGTTTTTCTTGAAAAGATATTTGACCCCACTTAATCTGAGTTCGCTATCGGGTTACTAGCAAATCGTTTTCGAGATACAACCAAGTAAAAGAGTTATACCCCAAATCAATTTATACAAATAGAGAAATTCAAGATTGGTTGTTATTTTGTTGTGTCTAATGAACTTACAAAAGATTATACCAATAACAAAACAACGGCCTCATTTTGTAGAGTTGTAACTTTTAACCCTTCATTTAGACACAAAAACGCAACTTTCGGGACAATATTTTCAGGAACACCGCACCAGAATACTGTTTTATTTCTGAAAATTCTGAATTTCAAAAACAGTTCCCAGAACCGGTTTTGTTTAATTTCTGAATTCAAAATTGCCACTGTGGCATACACACACACACACACACACACACACATGTATATAACACCGTTTCTTATTGATAGTTTTTTTAGTTTTTTTTTTTTTGAAGATTAATAGTTTTTTTAGTTACTTACTCATGTTATGAGGTGAATTTTGCATTTTCTTTGTAAGTTAATTGCCTATGCTGTTATTACTCTCTAGTTCGTTTTTTCTAATAGAAAAGATTGAATCTTTTGGTAATCTGCATTGGGTTTGTGAGGAGCTAAAGCTTCACTTGATACTAGAGGGTAAAGAATCTTTAATGAACTCGCGGGTGGTAAAGAACTACATGAGGTTGCTCCCTTAAGTTCAGCATTTGTTTTCTGAGTAACTCTGTGTGTTGTTATTAAGAAATCCAAATTTGTAAAATGAAATTGGTTCTTTTAGGCGTATAGTTTCTCTTTGTTGGCTAATTTCATTGGTTTACTTGTTTCTTGTGTTGTTTGTTTTGTTATCATAGCTATTGTAAATCATACTATTATTATATGGTTCTGGGTATAGCTGTGAGCATTTCAGTAATTAGCTGAAGTCATATTCTCTTACCCTGCTTGTTTAGTTGCAAGTTTGTTGTTTTCCAAATTCGAAATAGCTCTCTCATATTTGGCTTCATTGTGAAACTAAGCATCTCACTTTACATGTTATTTTGTTCTTAATTGTAAATAAGATATTACGTTCTTTCAGTGGTTTACAGAAAAGCACAAGAAAGCTTTGTTCGAGGCTTTGGAGAAGGTTAAAGCAGGTAAAGAATACTGCTCATTCTGAGCGATTAAGAACTCTCCCAAACAACTACCCTGTTCATCTATTTCGAATTGTGGTTTATACTTTAAATCAATACAGAGTTGATGGTTCTGGGGTTCATTTCACTTATCCTTACGTTTAGTCAAAGTTATATCGCGAAAATATGCATTCCCGTTAAAGTCGCCAACACTATGTTGCCATGCTCAGCTAGAGATACTGCTGATCATGACCGAAGAAGGCTTTTATGGAACAATCACAGAATTTTATCTGCTGATAGCAGTTCCTCCAAATGCAAGGATGTAAGTGTTAAGTATTTATATTGTATACATTTTTCTTTAATACCCTACATAATAAAAGAAACATGAAAAATAGTCCGCCTGTGTCTGTAGAGTTGCATCAAGTTTTCATTTTCAAAACCATTGAGTTTGAGAACAAGACTGTAAACTATAAATCTGAGAACACGCCGTAGTTAACTTCTTGTTTTTTGTTAAATATTATTATTTTCCTAATTTTGCTACTATTACTAGCCTCCGTTAATGGTTTTTGACAGGATGCGAATGTGCCGCTAATTTCTGTAAATGGACTACATCAATTGCATATACTCATATTCTTTTTAGCAGTTTTCCATGTGTTATACAGTGCTGTTACAATGACACTTGGTAGATTGAAGGTAAAATTTCAACCAGTTTTATTCATTTATTGTTGATTGTTCATGTTTTAAATGATAGGCCATTTACAGGCTGAAATAAAGGAAGCTTTTGTTGCTCATTAGCGGTTCAGAAATATTCATGCCTATAAGTAATCTACTCGAGATTATTCCAATTCTTCATGAATACTTACTTGAATGATATGATAAGAGTCTTTACTTAAAGCCATGCTGGTGAGAGTATTAGTATCTTAAATAACTGAATACAGCAAATGGTTAGTTCTAGACCTGTATCATTATTTTAAAAAGCTGGAAATCCTGGAAAAATTTGGGATCTAAGTAAGTTTTGACACATTCGTAAATGCAAAATCTAATATTTTTAATGAGATGTTGCAAGTCTTAGTATCTTAGTAAAAGAACTGCGAATTACTTGGATGGCACATTTTTTATTTCTTTTAAATTTTATGTTAGCAGGATGTCAATTTGTTGTAGTTTGGTGTTTTTTATGTTTAAAAAATGTTAGTTGTATATGAATATTAATAATTTGTTAAAACAATCAATCAGAATTTGATCTAGCCGGGCTTCAAGTTCATTTGAAAGTGTGACTTGCTATGATTCTGGTTCAGATTTTCAACTTTGTGCATCATCTATTTTTGATATAAAGGTGACACATATTAAACCAAAAGTCATACCAAACAAACAGTGTACCATCAACTGTATGATTAGGTAAAATCTGACCCTCTTTACCCTTAGGTGGTTCTCAAAATTATATTTGTAAATGTTTACCTCATATTTGTAATCTGTACTTTTTCTTGTGGATAGCAGAAAAGATGATAACTACATTGCAGTTCACTCAGTTTTTGGGATGACTTACAAAAGCCAGTTTTCTATTATATGAACAGATTATGGTTGTTTATAAAGTAAACAGAGTAAATTAAGATTCTTTACTAACAATAAATTTTGAATAAACTATCAACCATAAGAAGTCGCAGATTTTCTACACTGCTGTCATATTTAGAAACGGGTATTAAACTGATTTGTATTCATAGCATCTCCTATCAGAGTATCATGTAACTTTTATACGTTAATTATGCTTAGAGATGTAAATCTTTTGTAAAAACAAATATAAGTAGTGCAGATTCGCGGGTGGAAGCAGTGGGAGAAGGAGACGACCTCCCATGATTATGAGTTCTCTAACGGTATCACTCTTTTACAAAAATTAGCCCAGTTTGATTTGTTTTACAAGACATTGAAGTGTTATTTTGTCTAATTTATTTCTTGCTGTAATTGCAGATCCCTCAAGGTTCAGGCTTACACACGAGACTTCTTTTGTGAGAGCCCACACTAGTTTCTGGACTAGGATCCCAATCTTCTTCTATATAGTAAGATATATCATCTGAATTTCTATTTCCTTCTTAGTTCATAGAAAACTACAATTCACCGTGTATCTTACAGTTATATATTTTGTGGATATATGATATACAATGGGACGTCTTATTGTTCTTTCAATCCGAATAAACATTGTGAACTTAATGATTCTCTTAAAATTTTCAGGGATGCTTTTTCCGACAGTTTTTCAGGTCCGTTAGTAAGTCCGACTACCTGACCTTGCGTAATGGATTTATCAGTGTATGCACTTCATTTTTTGAAACTTTAAGCTCTTAGCTTCTTGAGTTATCAACTTATCAATTTTCTTTCTGTCTTATACGATTTTCTACAGGTTCATTTGGCTCCCGGAAGCAAATTCAACTTCCAAAAATATGTTAAAAGATCATTGGAAGATGATTTCAAGACAGTTGTGGGAGTCAGGTAATATTCTTTTATTTGATGATGTATATTGTGCTTTTAGAAAGCTATTCCTTCAAATAATTTAAACTTTCTCACTTTTCAATTACTTCTTGTGTTTTTTGTCTTGGCAGTCCTGTCCTATGGGCATCGTTTGTGACTTTCTTGCTTCTGAATGTTGCTGGTGAGTTATTGATGAGAGACATGTTATTACTCTTTCCACCCTTACATTTACTTTCAAAATCTCATGTCTCCTTCATTTTTTTCCCTTCCAAAATTGGTCCATACGCTTCGTACTTTAGTCTAATCAAGTTTATGCCTAATTTTGACAATTGCTTATATGAAGTCCGAACATATAAATTTCAGTTAAAGTAGTGTTTGTAATAGCTGTAAATTTCCACAAAATCTCCATAGATAATGAAAGGGATTGCTATATTTCATATATTGGCTCCCATAGACCATAAAGGAATCTACCACTTCACTATGGAGGAATGTGTATATAGTTATATAGATAATCTATCTGGCTAAATTTATCTAATTATGTCTTGTAGGATGGAACACGTTGCTCTGGGCATCCTTAATTCCCCTAATTGTAAGATAAATTTCCGTAACATTTATAAAGGTAGACTAGAGTGTGGTGGTATAAAATCTGAAATTATTATTATATTCTCAATAGATAATATCTGCTGTTGGAACAAAGCTTCAAGCTATTTTGACGAAGATGGCTCTTGATATTACAGAAAAACATGCTGTAGTTCAAGGGATGCCACTTGTACAAGTGTCTGATAAATACTTTTGGTTCTCTCACCCACGATTAGTTCTTCATCTAATTCACTTTGCGCTGTTCCAGGTTTTGAACTCTTTCCACTTGTTCATAATTTTTTTTTACATTTTAAGCAGAATAAAATGTCATATCACAATGCTCAAACATGTTCATCTTTTTTGTATGAACCATTTTTGATCTTACTGGTTTATTGTTTCTTGTCCTCCAGAATAAGTTATTTTTTCTTAATTTCATATGCAGAATGCATTCCAGATAACATATTTCTTCTGGTTATGGGTAACTACTAACTATTACTCAATTCTAACATAACTTGTGTATATCTTTTGGCTTTTGCATCTTGAGGGTTCACATTTTAAATGTTGGTTTATGCAGTACGAGTTTAAGCTAAATTCATGTTTCCACGATAATGTCAGAATTCTGCTTGTAAGAGTTGCTATTGGGTAAGCATTTCTTTATTTCGAATAGTCTCGTAAATTAGGGAAATTGGCAAGTGTAAGCACTAGCACTGATCTTATGCTCTAACGATTTATTTTTTATTTTTTGTGGTTTGTAGAATTTGTGCCCTGCTCTTGTGCAGCTACATTACTCTTCCACTCTACGCCCTTGTAGCTCAGGTAACAGTTCAAAATAATCTTTATTCCATGATTGCTTTCCTATAACAAGGCCATTGAAACAATAGTAAAACCATAAATACGAAAATAATAATAATCAGCTTTTCTTGTGATCCCCAAAAGTGAAACCTAAAAACACGTTAATATTCATATATTTGAGAATTGACCAAAACCAAAAAAAGAAAAAGTTCTAGCTTCTGGGCATTTGAGAGAAAAAATACCTCATTGGTACTAAAACGGATATTTGTAAAACAAAAAATTGTTGTACATAACAACATGTTCTCGTTAACTTAAGTTGCTTCTACCCCCAAATTTTGAATACAGCATTCAGAAGAAAACTGAAAATCTCAAAATCAAAACGTTAATGCACGCCTGGTGATCTCCATTCTCGAACATCTAGTGACTTTAGCAAAGTAATGTAACTTAGATCTCAAGATAAAATTATTTCTTCATAATGTATTTAATTGCAGATGGGATCACATATGAAGAAAACAATATTCGACGAACAAACATCAAATGCCCTAAAAAAGTGGCATAACATTGCTAAAAAACACGGGAAAGAGGGGAAAATACCAACTCGAACCTTTGGTGGGAGCTCAAAAAGTTCAGGGAGCTCAACTATGCCATCCCTTGGAGCTATGCTTCAGCGGTTTAAGACCACGGGACACTCTACCCGCTCCTTTACCTATGACGAACGTAATCTCGAAACGGACCCACTTTCTCCTACTACCGAGCTTATTGTTAGCGCCGAAGATGATCACTCGGAAATTGAAATGAGTGAAGATGATTTCTCATTTGTAAAGCCTGCTCTTATAAACTAAGGAAATATTGCAAGAAGACATATATGTCGTAGTAAAAACGGGTTTGGTTTTAGCTTTTAGGACCAAGTCCTGTTTTCAGGTTTGAATCTTAAGTGGCTTCTGCCGACGTTTATGAATCCATATTTGAAAACGCGAAGAATTCTTGCAAGTGCTTCAGGTAGGCGTAATTATCAACGCGTAAAGTGTGATCAGCATATATTTTTTATCGGTGAAAATTTATAAACAGATTTCCCTTAACTAAAAAGACAATAACAGAATTTGGATTCCTTGAATTCAAAACTTAAAAGGCAGTAAAAATATAACTCAAGAAGTTATCTAATCTAAATGAAATCCGAGCTCTATATTCAGCATTTAAACCGAAAAATAATCGAAAAATGATACTCACACAACTTCTGCACTCCAGACCACACTCCCTCATGTGGCAAGTGATGTGGCAATTTCATTAAATTGAAAAAAATGGTGGAAATAAATTGGAGTGCACTTTTATATATATATATATATATATATATATATATATATATATTAGTAATAACAGATTTAATAATTTTTCTTATTTTTAATTAATATTTAAATTTAGTGTAGTCTCAACTAGGTTCTACTATATTTTTATTTGGGTTTTTAGTAGGTTGAGTTTATATATATATATATATATATATATATATATATTAGTAATACCAGATTTAATAATTTTTCTTATTTTTAATTAATATTTAAATTTAGGGTAGTCTCAACTAGGGTTCTACTATATTTTTATTTGGGTTTTTAGTAGGTTGGATTTATATATATATATATTAGTAATACCAGATTTAATAATTTTTCTTATTTTTAATTAATATTTAAATTTAGGGTAGTTTCAACTAGGGTTCTACTATATTTTTATTTGAGTTTTTAGTAGGTTTGGTTTTTATATGTTGAATATTTATATTTTGGTTTATCAAATTATAAATTGTGTTTTATTTACATTTGAAGGGATACATATGTATTTCATTAAGTAGGGAATGTGGGAGTTGTGTGCAAATTGTGTGTATAGCATCACCTTTTCTGGAGGACCCACCTAAAGGAGTGTGGTCTGGAATGTCCCAGTTGTGTGAATAGCATGATCCAAAATAATCGCCGATGTTCATCAACAAGATTTTGATATAATGTTTTCATGTAACAATCGATCTTAAAGTTACTTGAGTTGGAAGTTTCATCCTTACATTAACGAAAGATCAAAAACACAATTTAGCCAAATCCTTACATCAAGAAAAAATCCAATCACAAATTAATTAATTAAATAAATGCATACAGCTTCAACCATACATACACTATGCTAATTACGTTTCTATGTACTCTTTTACCGTGCGATTTTTTCAATTTGATTTTTTAAGATGTTAATTCTGTTTTTATATTTGATTTATTCACGGACAAAACTTGCATTCAACCATGGTAGCAGCTAAGGGCTGCTAGCTTTCTTAATCATATGGTCTAATAACATAGAAATCAAAAGAAAAATGGAAAGAGCTATGTCATATACATGTATAATACTGCGTTTTTTTGTTTTTAAACAACATTTATGCCTTTCAATGCCTTGACAACGTGGAATGTTTGGCAGCATAGACGAACTAAGGGTTATTGTAATTTCAAGTTGATTATTGTCAATGTTCTAAAAGGGGCACAACATGAGTTCTAGGGGAAAAAGATGGTCTAATTTCCATCTAGGATTGCTCCATAGAACACTAGCTTTCACCATTTAAGCAAAAGATACTTAAATCAAATACAAAAAAAGAAAGAGAACCAAAAATTATGCTAACTGAAACTTTGATATAAGTCTATACGCATTAGTTATCAAAGTATTCCTGCAATCACAGTAAAAATAAAGATAATATAGCAGATAGATGAATAAACATATAGCCCCTAGGTAGCATTCTAAAGATATAGCTCACCGCCTCTCCTCCTACCTAAGTATATTTCTTTTCCGATCATCTTATTTGTCGCCTTTTTCTTTCAACATATCATAATCTTGATATTAAAAGAATAAGCTAGATTTTTGCAGCATCATCAGCAGCTTGCTTTGCACCAAGTGCGAAAAACTCCGTGATAACCTCAAGAGGCATACCCTTAGTTTCCGGGACTTTACGGTAAACAAAAATCCATGAAATTGCGCAAACAATTGCAAACATGCCAAACACTCCACCAAGGCCGATATATGACAGCATGGCAGGTAGCGAGTAAGTCACGATAATGTCGCAAATCCAAAAAGTAAGGGCACAAATGGCAATGCATAGGCCTCGGACACGAGTTGGGAATATTTCAGAGCAGAGAATGTTTGGGACTGGGCCAAAGCCCATCACAAAGCAACAGATGTAAACCACAACGCTCATGGTGGAGATAATGGCGTGTAGGATTAGACCGAGTGGGATGATATTGCTCAAGACTAAGATGACTAGAGCAATAAGTAAGACTGGTATAGTAGAAAGCATCAGCCACCTGCAGGAAAAAAAAACGTTTCATCGTCTAGCAATGGTTTTACATTATAGTATCTTAATACAAAGTTTCGATTTTGCACACCACGTATCATTTATTTATGTTATATACACTAATCCAACATAAATAGACCAATCAAGGTAACTTTGTCTACAAAAACTCCCGTTTTTACAGTTACTTTTATATACTAACCTCATAGTCAGACTATCACCTTTGTGTGCTATCCTATGCGTTGAAATTGACAGAAGATTGGTGATTGAGCAGTAAACATTGGGTTAGTGTACTGATTACAAAAAATTGTGTAGACTGGTGTACGAATAAACATAAAAGTAGGTGTAGGCATATAATCATAAAAAAGGCCTTGGTAATGTGTCAAGTTAGGAAAGGTTTTCAAACATGATGTTATAACGGTATGACGGAAAATAAAAGGAAGTATCATTTTTTTTTTTGTTAGCCTTGGAACATTTCGCATATTTGTTACTAGCCTCCTTTATGTATAGGAAACAAACAAACTCGAAGAATTGAAGTTCTTCAATTTTCTTGTCACCATACGGATTATATTTCCAGAAGGTGCATATAATAGAAACTCAATTGACCCTCCAAAATTATGTGTTGTTAGCTTACTAATCTGGAGGGCTTGAAAATTAAAAACAATCTCTTTATTTTAGATAAACGTTTCAGTAAATTACCTTCTGCCAGCAATATCCATTAGTCTCATAGCAACCCCTATACTTGGAAGCATAAGTAGAGTAGTAAAAGCACTTATAAGAAGAGATGCCGAATCAGAACGAAGTCCCAAATTCGAAAGAAGAACCCCAACACCTGCTTGTTGAAGAATCGAAGGAGTGTAATACAGAACTGCACTTATTCCAGAAAACTGCACAATAATCGAACTTTTTATAATACGAAAGCCATGTTTTACAACTAAAATTTAAGAAAGAAAAACAATTAATTTTTCTACAATTTCATGTTTTAGCCATTTGTAACTAAGAAAAATAGTTTTAATATTATACATACTTCGAAAGAAAGTGCAAAACTTAAGTTTTTAACAAGGATCGTCCAAAATGCGCCCTGGGGCTGTAAAAAGAAACTACGAAAAAAAACGGCTTTTAAATTTCTTTGGTGTGAGCTTCTAAAAAGAATCTTTTTGTACGTTGACTAATAATGCGAGAGTAAACACATGGTGAGTTTACTGTAAACTCTGATATTACAAACTAAAAATCAACTTAACCGCATTTTGTATCAAAACCTCTGTTCTTAAGAACTAACTTCAATGCGTCGTATATATCAGCTCGTATACACACAAAAATGTCTTGCTGAGAATTTAAAAAACTTATGTATTTTTTATATGATCCAATTGATAAAATACTCGAGCCTTTCTGGACGCCTTGCAAAAACGTTTTAGCATTATACTTTCGCATATTATTATACAAATCAAACAAACCTGCTGAAGCATTTGAAGTCCAACGCCAACAATTAAAGCATGCTTAACCCCTGGTTCAAAAAGATCTCCGAAACTGGGTCCCACAGCCGCATTTTCACGTTGGCCCATCTTTGCCCCAACTGCCTGTTCAAGATCCTTGTTTCGTAGCATAGACCTGCTAACCAAAGCCGAGGCATGTACAGGCCCACCATCAAAATTCGCATCACCTACAATCGACACAATCGACCCTTGCCGAGTGCCAGGTGTACCATCTTGGTGTAAGTATATCCTCTTCATCCCTCCCCCTTCTCTCTCTTCCGAAGACTTATACGCAAGCTGCCAACCGCCACCTATACCCATACCATTTGCATTCTCGCTCGTATTACCCTGCATAACATTGCTTTGGTTTGTACCACTACGTGACAATAATGGGCTTCGCATATTATCATCCGATTCTGCTCCAGAAGCATCGTATGGATGATGATCAACGCTCTCTGTGTCCCATATCCCACTCCTGTGAACAAAGTAAGAAGATAGTTTAATTGAATTTATGTTCTATGGAACAACAATAGATTCTAATCCCATCATAAGAGGATTTTTTTAGTACAAATTGCCACACTAATTAAGCAAGTCATTGTGGCTTAATAATTCACAGTATACCTGTTAAACAATGTTGTATCATGTCAATTAACTAAAGTACACTAATATCTGCATATATTTTTTTTAGACGCATACTATATAGTAGTATACCAACATGAAAAAAAACATGTAAAATGATCAGTATACTGTGAAATTACTTGGTACACTAATTTGAAATGGATTTCAACCACTATTACTTTTTGCAAAATAAGTCCATACACTTGTACCTGGGGTTAATTATTCCAGAAATCAACAAATTGTTTCCTAATCAAACTCAAAAAGCAATATAACTTTAACCTTTACCAATTGATTTAATAGTATGACATCGATACCTATTGTTATCCGTGATATTGACCATACTTCCCCAGGTTGGGAAAAACATACTACCCTTCGTATCATTGGGGTTCTCGTGGACACTTCCGAAGAGAGTGACCATTGGATCTACCATGCTCCCTTGTCGAGATACAAAGCCAAGGTTGCTCTGTCCTGTCACGGGTTTCGCAATCAAGGGTGTACCATTTTCAGCACCGTATATCATTATCTGGTCATTTTGAGGTACGTCTTCGTGTATGTCTGCAAGATCGTTTGCTGGAGAAATCATGTACTCTTCTACTGATGTTTCAGTTCCCACATTTAGGCCTTCAACAAGCAAGGCCATTTCACCTGAAGATTTCAATTTTGGAATTAAAAAATAAGTACCTGAAAGCTTTTATGAATTAAATCTCAAATTGAGGAAATGTTTGGTAGTCGTTTCTTTTTAACCTTTTCTATTACCCTTACTATGTCACTATAATTCCTTAGGTATACTTTGATCTGAAAAAGTTAAGAAGGATTTCAATCAAAAATAAGTAGAAACATTAAAAAGAAAATAAATTTCCTAAATTTCTAAAATTCAAAATGATAGTCGCAAAGCATCATAGGCTTCTTTTTTACTAAGACGTTAACTTCGGGAATTTTTTTTAATCTTTACCTCGATTATTAAGTATGCAAAAAATCAATGAGCAAACCTGATACATCTTCTTTGCCACGTAGCATCTGTAGAACCCGTTTAGCCTCTACCATTTTACCTTTACTCACGAGCCAACGAGGAGATTCCGGTAAAAACATCACCATAAGAAAAAAGTAACCAATTGAAGGAATCGCTAGACCACCTAGCATGAGCCGCCAGCTAGGCGAATCCGTCAAAGACATCCCAAAAACCGTACAATAGGATACAAACATTCCCAGAGAACCTGTAAACTGTGGGAGTGTGTTTAGCGATCCTCTTATATCCGATGGTGCTGTTTCAGATATGTATACAGGTACTAATGTCACAATTAAGCCAGTTCCAAAACCGTCTAGTAACCTTGCTAAAAGCAATATATACACGTTTGGTGACCAGAACATCACGAGACCGCTAACCACGTATAGAATTGATGAGAGTATCAGCATTGGGCGACGACCAATCGAATCTGATAGAGGGCCTGAAATTGTGGTGATGAATGTGGCACCGATTAGTGACATGGACACTATTAGACCTTCCATCGTTGGCGCATCTTGTAAATTAAATTCCTTCTTGATATAGAAAAGACCTCCTGTAACACATTAAACTTCTTTAAATAAAAAGCACAGCACTCTGAACCTTGCACATAGTATATGTTTGTAAAAGGAACAAGATTGGACCAGAGACACGTCACGAGCTGGTCATGCTTCACTTTTTCAGGGTATATATGGGGTTAACAATCATTTTCTTTAAATACAATTGCTAAACAAAAACAAGAGACTAGGCCTTTCTTAACAGGGAACAAATAGATGTTACAAAAAGTAGCATTATGTGGTCAAATTTGAACAAATGTTGTTAATCAGATTGAAGAATTGATGTGATTAAACGCTAATGATTAAACCAACATAGATCGATTGGATTCAATTGAGATGAAGCATCAAACATCAGACACCCTACAAAGAACATAAAAAGGGTAATGATAGAACAAAATGGCATGTTCGTTTGGCTATTTTATGAAATGCAGTAGAGAAAAATAAATTTAAGTGATTACGATAGAGCACACAATCAGGAATCTAACGGGTCAGGATTTAGGAATTGGAATTTACATGTGGGTGGTTTTATTTATTTAAGTTTTCTATATAAAATGAAAGGACGATCGCCTTCATAAGTCACTATGTAGTTAAGGCCTAAATAAGAAACAAGAAGTTGTAAGTTTTTTTCTTCTGAAAACAAACTTGATTTTTTTTTTTGGAAAATACCTGCAAGTGTTGCACTATCCCATCCTTGCAACAAGTTTCCCACAGTAGCAGCTATAGCTACAAGTACCGCTCCGTTCATCTTCTCCGCAGAATTTGAACCAAATCTCCAATCTAAAAGTATGATCACTTTAACAAAATCATTGAAATTTAAACAAACATTTTTGCTATAAATTCCCTTAAACTAAAATGTTTGTGCATGTATCCATACAACTATGTATATATACATAGATGAATATGTTTCCTGTCTTAGAGAAATAATCAAAATATAAGGAAAGTTCAACTAAGGTAATATTAAGTGGTCATGATCACACTGTCACGTCACCTTTGTTTCCTTTTAAATTTTTTTTGTAGTAAAATGAAAAAAAATACTTCAAAAGAAAAATAATATTGGTACCTGAAAGAGAACAGAGAAAACTCAACCCTTATGTGAGAGAGATTTGAGAGAGAAAGAGATTTAGAGAAATAGAGAGGTGAAGAGGGATGGTCGGAGAAATAGATAAAAATAACTACTAAAACAGAAAATACAAAATAGATGCGTATTATTAGCTTTCTCTGTTTTCCTCCTCTAATATACAATTTGTACCATTTGTTTTTTTTTTTTTTTGTAATAATTTTAACACCCCTTTTTATTTCTAACTTTCCATTACAGGTCATGATAACTTAATACTCGATAAATTAATAAACTTTCTAAAATAATAATTTTCTCCGGTCCTGACTTTGACCAACGTAAAAAATAAGCAACTTCAACAAATTAATACCATAATAAATGTTCTGAAAATCGTTATATAAATAATGTTTCCGATAAAATCATAAATTAATAATTATTCTAAATGACAGACATTACTAGGACGGCTTAGTGAAGTATGATTCTATAGTCGTTTTTATTTATTTATTAAAATTCAAATCTACTTGAATCTCATCACTAATTTTTCTAATTGCATCCAAAATGTTTGATATATTATTTTCGAACTGCACCAAAAAAGAGTTATAGACGCGATAAATATTTAATTTCACGTGACTAGCTACAAATATGCGGTATTATCTTCAAGTAGCATCTTTAACTTCATCATCTTTATTGTTAACAAAGACAAAATTCATAGTTTTTTTTTTTAAGTTTCTGACATCTGAGCATGTATCATTTTTAGCTGAGTAATCTAACAACTCGTTGACATCCGTTTTATTGAGATAACCGAGACCATTAATCATTTTTTCAAGTTCATAAATATATTTCTGAATAGTGGTTTCATCTGTTAATTGAAAATTCATTGACCGAACGAATTTTGCAGTATCGGAAAATAATTTGTTATTATCGTTCGGTGAACATTAATTGTTCAATCAATAAAAACTCTTTAAAATAATAATTATTAATTTATCGATTAATTAATACCTCTTTAAATTAATAAATTTCTACGGTCCCGACATTATTAATTTATAAATGTTTTAATGTAGTTATTCTATGACAACGAAACACGTAATATGCCAATCAAATACAAGTCTCCTAACCAAAGTACTAAATAAATTTTACTAAAAAGGTGAAATATTAATTCTTTTTAATCCAGAAGAAATAATAAAAATTAATATTTCACCTTTTTAGTAAAATTTATTTAGTAGTTTGGTTAGGAGACTTGTATTTGATTGGCATATTAATTAAAACCCGAAACATAATGTATAAAACTATGAAAAATATTATACATCTAAAATATTCATTTATATACGAGAACGGGGTAGCCCAGATCAGAAGCATTTCTTTCCAAGAAAGTATCACCCTTATTTCTTTCGACAACGGTGAACTCGATGAATGTCCACCTTCGGGCTTAGATTGTCGAGGTTTAGTTCAATTAGATTCTGGAGGATGCGAACGCTGATATAAAGTGATTGACAATCATTGGTTCAAATGTTCGCCTATTGCCCGCTTCTAAGTATGCCGCATCATTTTTCATGCCGACAGTACGTAGTGAATGAATGATTAAAAACTACGACACGTTATTTTATTTCAAATTAAAAAACAAAACAACAGGTGAACTGTCTTTTCTGCCTGTCCACCTTATCGCAAATCATTGGCACAACAATAGGAAGGGCCGGTCCTACTGTCTAGAACACTTAGACGTTAATATACCATCCAAAAATCGACTCGTTTTATGGAGTAAAATCTAAATAGTAAAAGTTATCAATAAATAAATAATGCAATATTGTTGTAACATTATTGGACTCTTGGGCTTTTATTGATTGGGCCCAAGTGGGCTTATAACCCTACCCCTCTATATATATAAAAAGGGCTAGGGGTCTTGTATTTTATTCATTCAGATATTCATTCATAATAAAAACTATAACGTTCTCCCCTCTCTCTACTTCTGTCTCCCTATATACGTAGCTAATAGTGTATTACAACACGTTATCAGCACTGCTCTCGGAGATCGAAGTACGGATTATAGATTCAATAAACCTGATTTTGCTATATCGACCTTCACCAACATACCGTGCGTAAGGTACCCGGATATAATTTTTTTTATACCGTACACGTTACATATTACAACACGTACTGTTTGTATGTTACTGTACTGTTTGTATGTTAGTACTGTCTTGCATGATTACAACGCATGTTTGTATGTTACTACTGCAATTGCATGATTACAATACCAGCCTGCGTAGGTTTTAAAAATTAAAAAAAAAAAAAAAAAAAAAACCTTATGCTACTGCCATGTTACTAGTACTGTGATTATACTACTCTGTTATTAAAACTTGTCATGATTACTGCCATGATTACTTTGTTATTCACAATTATGTGTACTACTGTAAATAAATATATAATTTGTTGAAATTACACGCATGGTCCTGTAGTATAATACTTATACGAAAACAGTACATATGGTTGATAAAGATATAATATTTAGTAAATATACACACACATACATATAATTTTTTTTTATTAAAAGGCAAACGAATAAAAAAAAAATGCATATAAATTGATTTGATTTGTTAGAATCTTCATGAATTGATTGATAATCCTAAATTGATTTGATTTGATATGTTAGAATATTCATGGATTGATTGATAATCTTAAATTGATTTGACTTGATATGTTAGAATCTTCATGGATTGATTGATAATCTTAAATTGATTTGACTTGATATGTTAGAATCTTCATGGATTGATTGATAATCTTAAATTGATTTGACTTGATATGTTAGAATCTTCATGGATTAATTGATAATTTTAAATTGATTTGACTTGATATGTTAGAATCTTCATGGATTGATTGATAATCTTACATTGATTTGACTTGATATGTTAGAATCTTTAAGGATTGATTGATAATCTTAAATTGATTTGATTTGATATGTTAGAATCTTTATGGATTGATTGATAATCTTAAATTGATTTGATTTGATATGTTAGAATCTTTATGGATTGATTGATAATCTTAAATTGATTTGTTTATAACACATAGATTCTAAAATATATTTACTGCCTGTTTATATATGTGTGGTTAATCTAAATAGATATTCTCTATGCTGTTTAATATTATTGCCATATATAAAATGCGAAAATCGTATATATTCACATTTAAGTTGGAAAATTATGAATCTTCCCCAAATAGGCTCACCTATTTGGATACGATGTCTAGGAAAGATAAAGGCGGAAGTCGTTCTTCTAATGAGGTCGGTTTTTAAGAGGCATTCGTGCCCACCCCCCTCACCGTCTTTCCTGGTCGTGTTCAAATAGAGCTACCGAAAGGGGTTGACTAAATAATAATTTCCCCAAGTGTGTTTATATAGTGATGTATGCTTCGCTGAATTGGTGTTTCAGTATCGACCCGTTGTTCGATCAATGAGAACCGATTCACATGAAAAGCAAAACTAATGTTTTCGAACCTGTCGTTTCGAAAAAAAGTTTGTGCTTGTGCAAACCATAAACATATAAACCAGTCGTTTTATATGATAAATAATTCAGAACTCCCAACACATGTTGGATGCCATCTATGATGAGAAAAATCGTAAAAACATACTTGCGAAATGACTATTTAAACGTTGATTTTAATCCGTAACCACATGTTACTCACCCTGATGTGTGAAAATGTGATGCCCAAATTTTATTTTTTTTGGATGCCATCTTTGATGAGTAAAACACAAATTTGTTGTTACCATCAGGATGAATGTTAAGGCGTTGATTTTATTCCGTCGCCACATTTGAGACGTGATGACGTCTATGGTGAACAAATGTATGAAATTGACATATTGGAGCTATCCTTCACCAAAATATTAGCTTGGAAATTGTATTCCATAAGCAGTATCGTGAATTTATATTCACCATGTTCCTTTATCGCTCATCTGTTATTGGATAAGAAAATTACCCCGATGAGTAATTTTAATCCTATTGGGTCAATGGCGAATTGTTTGCCTGATATTAATGCTCTTCGTGTACATTTTCTTCCACGAATCGAGAACCGAGACAAGTGTTATTTGTCTCAAACTGTCGCGATCCCGATGAATCGCCTAGCCAAGGGAGATTTTAGACAATCGTCAAAATCGAAAACCTGTGGCTCCAAGACAGTAATTGAAAGGAACAATATGATCCGTTGTCACAAAGCAAGAGATAATGCTCAATGAGACAACTCTATGCTATAAAGACAAAGGTCATGCACGGTTACTCCTTAAATAGTTCAAAACTATTACAAAGGTGCAAAAACCGATGCTAACTGAAAGGAAACTCTTGAGACCCCCGGTTTTGTGGCTCAAATGAGTTTGGGACCTTTCTTTATTGATTTTGATAAATCATTGAGCCATTTTTTCGCTCATCTGGATTATGTTTTTCCATTTGGATTATGATTTTTCCATTTGGACATACTTTTGGATTATGGTTTGCCTGTTTACGAAATTTCTCAAAATAATTTATAGTGTTTTGAGCAAATTCCTTTGACAAATGTGACCAAACTTTAAATTATGAAATTTTAGGCAATACTTGTGGTGTAGTTGGTTTTCTGGAAATAGTGGGTAACAATGTACCACATAATTTCACCAACTACTTGCCTAAAAGAGTACTCAATGACAATGATTCTGGACCTGTCGTTCCAAAATCGAAATCTTTGGTAAAACCAAATTGATTTGTCAAATATGAAGTCTTATACTCATGTAGGTCCTGCCGTACCTTGTTGAGTTATAAAATATTCGAGAAAACCAGTGTTATCTGGTAATAGCTCATGAAAGAATTAAAATTTCTTTACATAGCCTCCATTCAATACGACCAAAAGCGTATTTTAGAGGAGTTGAAATATCTTTCAAGTAGTTGCTACCACATTCTTTAAAGCATTTAAAGTTACCTTATCATTTCGCCTGTCGTCGAAATGATAAATGATTTAAATGCTAAGACATGATTGTCTGTACTATCATTCGCCTGTCGTCGATTGATAAGAGCATTTTGATATTGTGGCATTGACCGGATGAGATATTCCTGGGTCAAAAGACGATGGTTGATTTATAATCGCATCGCATTTGAATTCTTTTTGAGGATATATTTCGTGATTAATCCGAAATTAATGCCACTAATGCTCATTTTGAAAGACTAGTATGTGTAAAGATCACGAAATGAACTCGTAGAATTCTTGTAAAGAATTGAAGGAGTTATTGTGGACTTATCCAACCATAAGACGGACCATAAATATAAATGGTTATGGTTGATGCATCGACAATATGGTCACATTTTACTGTTGTCCACATAAATGCACCACTTCCCAAACTTTTAGCCCTATCATTAAGTTGATGGCTCATGATCCGGATTATCCTGAAAAGTCTAGTCGACTTGATAATTCCGAAGAGTAAGAATCGAAATTTCGATTTGAATTACTTGAGTTTGGAAATTGAAATTGAACATCCTGTCGATTATGTTCAGACCCAAATGGACTCACGGAAAGTTTGATGATGCGACTGCAAATGGTTGCACGCACTTCTTGGTCTTGCGCACCAAGATTTATATTTCCGTGTGGGGTCATGCTATTTTGCTGCATTGGTCCGTCATGAGGCCCATAGACACTCAAACACCATATGCGTACGAGCTGGTTACTGGTTACGAGCCAGAAGTCTCATATTAACGCGTGTTTGGAGTGCTTAATTAATATTTTGATTGAGCCGCTATAGCGTTCAAAATATGGACCTCTGAAGGGGACATAAGTCGATTATGAATCATGATAGAGTAACCTTGGCAAGCGATCTCATTACCTCATGATATGCGAAAGTGACATCGCTAAGACTGTTCTCCCCGTCGTTAGGGGGAGATTTGCACGTTACCGTTGATAAGAAACGACGTGAAGTAACATGGCATAACCCACTCAGTCTTAGCTTGATCCCTAAAACTGCACTTAGTGATAAGTAAGTGCATAGACTCCCTCAAGTCTAACTAAATGCCAGACGCATTTAATGACTTTATGAGATGTCACGAGATCATTTATACCTGCTGCAAAATGCTTGCAAGGATAGACGTCCCTGTCGGACGCCGTGTTCCTGTCGTAACACGTTGCTTTGGCCGAACCCGCCAAGCAAAGGACGCTGTCGTCGGCCGTCAGTCTGTCGTCCTTCCCAAGATATGAGAAAGTTGACCGGTTCTTAATTCGTTCAGCCCCAGAGGTGGTGAACTGAAACTCGTTTGTCGCACGAGATTATAAAGGATCAAGGTGATGTGTGATTTCCTCCTCATCCTAAGAATCTCGAAATATCTGTCGATCATGATATCTTAGACGATATTGAAGCAAAACGAGACTGTCATTGATTACTTGTTCATATATTCGGTGACGACTGATAATATGAGCAAATTATGATAGGGAACCATGTACTGTTGCCTGAAGTCAACGTTGAATAGACTGGACTAATGGAAACTTGCAATCCAAGTAGACTCCTTAGCGAAGGTGTGTTCGGACCTATAGCTCCAACACCACCAATGTTAAACGAGTTCGTTTATGTGGTTATTCATAAGGAAAAGTGGTGAGAATAATGAGATCGTAGAATGCTCGCCTAGTAGCGCAAGGCTTCTCTCACATCTTGGAATTGATTACGAGATGGTTGATTTCCTCGTAATGGACGTTATAACGGTCCCCTACTTTACCAGTTTAGTAGTTTCCGGAAAACTGAGTATGCAGCCATGAATGTGGTCACTGTTTTATCTCTATGAGAATTTAGACAAAGAGATATAGATGAAGGTCCCTGTGTGACTTCATATGCTTTAATTAAGTAGTTCCTGACCACGGAACACGATCTCAATTAAATGAGACGTTCACTATATGGATTAATATAATCCGAGCGGATGTGGTATACCCGCCTAAGTGTGTACTTGATTAGCTTGGGATACTTGAACAAGTATTATGCCCTTGCGTGTTTTATTATGCGATCCACTTTTGGATTTGCCTTTGAGATGAAGGATCTTGGGAAGACACGGTAGTGACTCGGCCCGATGATCGAGTCCCGTAAAGATTGAATCTAAGTCCATGATTCAGACTACACCCAGAAGGTGTTATGACGCTAAGTCGTCAGATTCTCCCATGATCGTTCGATCACTAGACATTGATATAGACCCAGTCCGTCCCTAATGAGACGATGAAGAGATATTGAAACATCATGTTCATATCTAAGTACAATAAGCGTATCATTGTACTTGGTCTAATGTGCTAGGATGAACATCTCGTATGTTGTGAATGGTATAGCTCGACACAACATTGTGCTAACACGCTGCCATCGAAATGGCACTAAAGACACATTCCCTTACCTTATGGTAATTTTGGAAGTGGGCTAGTTTATTCCATTTGCGTCATCGAGTGTACCTACCCCCTTCGGTACTCGAATTAACGCAACCCTTTTTCGGTTATACCGATGCCGGTTACTTATCAGACCCGCATACGGGATATTCCTAACATGGTCTGTCTTTACCATTAGGAATAAGGCAATATCTTGGAGGTCTTGGAATGACTCCAAACGAATCACTCTGATCTACTCGTGCTCTATGAGACGACTAGAGAGTGTATATGGCTTCGAGCTCATATTAGCCATATTTGAATTACATATGCTCTGTCTCACGATCCAGATAAAACACTTGTCTTATTTAAGGACAACTTGTTGTTATCGATCAAGAGAGACATGACTAGATTATGCTATTTAGCATTTCTTGTCGAAATAAATCTTCATTTATGAAGTTTAAGAGCATCCTGTCGAATGCTCGGTTTATTCTACGTTATATTTTCTTGCATACAGTCGTGTGTAAGTAAATGAGGCATCCAGTCGAATGCTCGTACTTTTTAGTCGAAATTCTCGCACCTTGTCGTGTGCAAGTGAGGGGGAGCATCCAGGTGAATGCTTATTGCACTAATTACTACTTAGTCGAAATCCTCGCACCCTGTCGTGTACAAGTGAGGGGGAGCATCCAGTCGCATGCTCGTGTACTCTTTTTGTCCTTAGACCAAGGTTTTTTCCCACTGGGTTTTCCTTGGCAAGGTTTTTAGCGAGACACGTTCCCATTATATCTCACTTAAGATTGCCGAAATTAGGGGGAGTATCCTGTTGTATACTTCTTACCACTGTGTACTCTTTTGTCCTTCGACTAGAGGTTTTTCCCACTGGGTTTACTCTAGCAAGGTTTTGATGAGGCACCTGTTTTGTGGTTGATCCCTACTACTGCCATTGATGCACTCTTTTTCCTTCGATAAGAGATTTTCCCATTGGGTTTGCTCTGGCAAGGTTTTGATGAGGCACACTGTTTTGTGGTTAGTTACTTACATGATATTTCGGCCTATATCATTTGGCTACACAGTTTCTCCTAGGTACCGGTTTTGTCCCACATTGGATTTTCCGACCCTAAGGTTTTTATGTGTTTAGCACTGCGAATGAACTCGACTCAGATCGACTGCATGAAGACGAAGAATTCAAGACGTCCAAAGGGGGAGTGTTGTAAGATTATTGGACTCTTGGGCTTTTATTGATTGGGCCCAAGTGGGCTTATAACCCTACCCCTCTATCTATATAAAGAGGGCTAGGGGTCTTGTATTTTATTCATTCAGATATTCATTCATAATAAAGACTATACCGTTCTCCCCTCTCTCTACTTCTGTCTCCCTATATACGTAGCTAATAGTGTATTACAACAAATATAATATAATACATATTGTAGTCTAATTAGTAGAGTACTTTTCATGTTGTTTATGTAAAGGCCGGTCCTCCGATCAGACCGTTACTATCTACTTACTACCACCAATACTGTCCGCTTTGACCCGATTTCATCATCGCTTCTCGGACCGCACGACTTTAAAAGGCTTTGGTGATAGTGAGATTTGCTTAGCTTATATAACATATATGTACTCATATATCTAGGCGATGTGAGACAATACTTTCTATTTACACCGCCATTTTTTACGAAAATTCAAACTAAAGTTACAAAAGAGATGTAACCAGGGAAAATTGAACCGATGACCCACCGCTTCAATGGTTGAGTGACATCCACTGCACCATGGACGGAACCAGTATTAAATGTATGACTTTGTCAAAATAATTAATAAACACGGAGAAGCCGGATTTTTTTACCTTTTTTTTTTATCATCTTTTCTTATTTTTTAACCCTGGTTTCTTAATTAAAATGTATTTGATTTCTAATTTTTTTTTCCTTTTGGCTCAAATTTGACAATTACGACTTTTTTTTTCAAACTCCCAAAAAAATCCACAACAGTAATGTCATGTGCAATCACGTCTCAAAAGTTTCAGCGTTTCAAAATTGACTAAAAAATAAATAAAATAGAAAGCAAAAAAATACAAAAAGGTAAAATTAAGAATCAAGAGTAAAAATATTAAGATACGAATGTAAAAAAATATAAAATCTGAAAAAACCAAACTTATATTAAATAATAGATATATACAAACAATCAAATATGCATTACATAATTTTATTATACTCACTTCACTTAATTAAAATACAAACCATCAAAAGTTATTTTAGAAATTTTGTTTTCACTCACCACTATCTGTTGTTATAATAATAATTATTTTTTACAATTTTTTTCAAGATGTGTGTTACATGTCAACATGGTAAGTTTGTGTAAACTGTATTTTATTATCACTTGGCTATATTTTATTATCACATACAAAATCATAGTATGTTATTGCATTAACAATATATATTTTTAAGAGGAGTTGCCAAAAAAATTATTTAAGAGATTGCCAGAATATTTTATATAAAAATTATTTTTAAAAGCACTAATAAAAAAAATTATTTTTCGAAATTATAGGGTTGTCGTGGCAACCACCTAGTCACATCGGGTGTTCTGCTCCTGCGCTACACTATAGACGCTTGGTGTTATATATATATATATATATATATATATATATATGTTACCTGTTAAAAATTGTATATATAGAAAATTTTAAAGAAAAAATAGATTTCGGCGCCTTTTATGGGTGAGCGTGAATGGTCTATTTTAACTTGCCTAAGGGCCGGCACGGACAATAGGTGAAATAACATGAGCTCTTCCAGGTAATACTCATTGGTTGAATTCAAAATAGAAGCATTAACCGTTCAACACAATAAAAAAGGCTCTTTCTATGTATAGGGAATTATAATCGTATGATCAATCTCTTTATAATTATTATGGTTATATGTTCTAACCACTTCCTCTTCTCTAGTAATTAATCCAAATTTTGTTTGACCAATACCACCCGATTTCTATATCAAGGGCTTTCAAAGTCGATGCCATTAAAACTTATACACAAAACATTAACAAAGAGCATGTTCAACAATTAAATTGACATATATATATATATATATATATATATATATATATATATATATATATATATATATATATATATAAAGCGAGATGCCTGATTTTCAATAATTTATCCAAATTAAAGAAATGATTTTCGATCATCAATGATGGATGTTTTAGTTGATCAAATATAATCTCAAAATCGACAAACGGTGTTTATGACATGTCTTCCTTACTACTTTCTCCATTTCAATTTATAACTCGACTACGGTAAATCTCTCAATTTAAGAAAAAAAGGGTCTGAAACGAATTAAATCCTCTATTTTTACGAGAATGAACATCACGATTACCCTACATTTACACCTACGTTTTAAAGTTGTCTATTATTGTTCACACGGATTATAATTAGTAACGTTAATATGAGAATGAGTAATGACACGTATGTAATATACCTAGGCTGGGAAAATTTTCCGAAATCCCAATCCGATCTGTAACGACCCCGACCCCACGGACCGAGTCGTCACGCCCGTATCAACAATATTGTCCGCTTTGGCACAACTTTTTCGGGGGTCACCCATCCTGGTACTACTCCAAGTTAAGCACACTTAACTATGGAGTTCCGTTCTCGCTATTGTGCCGCACGGCTTTAAAAGGCCTTGTTGATAGAAAATGAATCTTTAAGCTCATACACCACACGAGTCCGCACCACATAAATTCCTTCCTGAAAATCTGGGTCGTCACAATCACAACCCCCCCCCCCCCCCCCCCAAAACATTAGGCACGACGTCCTCGTCGGATATGTCGTCCTTCAGGGGTCCACACACACGTGCTAGTCCCCACATTTCCGGCCAGATAGAGGCTCTGATACCAAATTATGAGGAACACTTTTATTTATTTCTAGTTAATGATAACAGAACTTTATTCTAAATTAATGAAAGAGAGAATTATAATAAAAGTTGGATACGAATAAACATAATTCATTCTTTTTGCAAATAATACAGTGAAATACATATCTTTATTTCAAACTAGAAAATAGAAACTTTATTTGGAAATTATTTTATAAGTGTTTCTTACATAAACAAGTCAAAAACTTAATGTCCCCGCTCCTTGACCCTTGCTAGATTTGCTTCGTCACTACCGATATCTGAAACGGAATTATATAAGCAAAGGGATGAGTATTTCCTTGAAGATACTCAGTAGCACTACTAACTTAAACAGACTATAATAAAGTATAACATGTGAGTATAAATCGTAACTGCATACTTCCTGAAAAAAAATGGTTAGACAAATAACGAGTAAAATATATAATCAATATGATGCATGCTTGTAATTATTTTACCAATAATGCATAAGTGTCATGTCCTTGAGCCCAAGTTGGTTGTGTAAGGTCTATCGCATTACACGTGGTATCAAAAGTCATGCCCCACTCTAGGCGGACCAAACATCACGAAAAAGGTCATACCTCACTCTAGGTAGACACGTCACACCCCACTCCATGTGGACACAGTCGCAGAAAAGTCATACCCCACTCTAGGTAGACAAGTCGCACCCCAAACCGGGAGGATCAATGCAAATGTCATCTCATGATATATCAAATAAGCAAATCAAATTTCATTAACTTTCAGATATGAATCGTTATATGCATTTGTTTAATAATATTTAAACATACCTCAAGTTCGATAATGTAACGCAAAAGGATATTAAAGCAATATTATAATAACTTTAAGGTTTCGAACCCACCTCTAACCGTTAACTGTGCTTGGCTATTTCTCTAGCACTTATCCTTTCTTAAGTATTATTGTGGCTCTCTTGATCTTCGTCACACCCCGATTTATACAAATTACTAGTTTATTACCCACTAAATATAGTATTCTTTCTCTTTCTCTTTCTCTTTCTATATATAGTGTTTATATCTTATAATTATAATACTAATTAGTTTTAGTATAAAGAAACTTTGTAATCTCAATATAATATTATAATCTCTATATAATGTTATAGTTTTTTTGAAGTATGTTGAAGTGTGAGGGGTGTAGGGGTATTTATAGTGTTGGAAAAGTGACTATATGTTTTGTTCATTAAATGTACTGATTTTTTTTTGGGACACCTGTCTACTAAAAGCTTCATAACGAATTCAATATGTGTCCAAATGGATCATGGGATATATTTCTGAACCGACGAGAGACAGATCTACAAGTTTTATTTTTTGTATATTTCCTAATTCGTACGATAAGTTGGTCTAAATTGTCCTACAAGGTGACACATGCTGTTCTGGAAATTTCAGGACATCTGTCCACTAAAATATTCACAGAGAATTCAATATGTGTCCAAATGGAGCATGGGATATATGTCTGAATCGATAAGAGACAAATATACAAGTTTGACGTTTTGTACATTTCCTAATTCGCAAGAAAAGTCAGTCTAAATTCTCCTACAAGGTGACCCATGTTGTTTTGGAAATTTCAGGACACCTGTCCACTAAAATATTCACATAGAATTCCATGTGTCCAAATGGAACATGAGATATATGTCTGAACCGACCAGAGACAGATCTACAAGTTTCATGTAACGATCCCGGTCTCACGGACCGAACCGCCATGCCCGTATCAACAATATTGTCCGATTTAGCACAACTTCCCAGGGGGGTCACCCATCCTGGTACGACTCTAAGTTAAGCACGCTTAACTATGGAGTTCCGTCCTCGCTATTGTACCGTACGATTTTAAAAGACCTTGTTGATAATAAATGGATATTTAAGCTCATATAACACACGAGTACTCTCATATCTGGGCAATGTGTGACTGATGCACAACACCGCACCACATAAATTAATTCCTTCCTGGAAATCTGGGTCGTCACAATCACCCCCCTTTAGGCACGACGTCCTCGTCGGGCACGTCGTACTTCAGGGGTCCACACACACGTGCTAGTCCCCACATTTCCGGCCAGATAGAGGCTTTGATACCACTTGTAACGACCCCGGCCCCACGGATCGAGCCGCCACGCCACGCCCGTATTAACAATATTGTCCTATTTGGCACATTTTCCCGGGGGTCACCCATCCTGGTACTACTTCAATTTAAGCACGCTTAACTATGAAGTTCTGTCCTCGCTATTGTACCGCACGACTTTAAAAGGCCTTGTTGATAGAAAATAGATCTTTAAGCTCATATAGCACACGAGTACTCTCATATCTGGGCGATGTGGGACTGACGCACAACACTGCACCACAAAAATTCCTTCCTGGAAATCTGGGTCTTCACACGATCCGACATCCGATACAGTCCCGACCCGATGTTGTCCTGATCTGAAAGATCAGATTTTTATCCCTTCCGAAATAATTCGGTTCGAGATCGGATTTTTATTTCCAATCCCGATTGATTTTTCGACCCGACCGAAAAATAAACTTACTATTGATTTTTCAATAGTAGCAGTTTATATTTATTAAAAAAATAAACTTACTCTCACATCTATTCTATTTACTAAATAACACACTTTTATTTCCGTATAAATTTCTTGTTTGATATGTTGTGTATTCATCTTAATCTTGAATAACTAAAATTATAACATTTGGTTCCTGCTTTTAGTTTGAATTATGTTATTGTTTATTTTTTCTTAAAAATAATTATAATTAGTTGTCTTGTTTGATAATCAATCTTATAAACGAATACAATATCAACATAGTAGTGTCCTATTTTTTTTATTTTGTTTAAATCGAACGAAGTTTATAACGCTAGTTATGTTATAACTTTTTAACAATTTTTTTTTAAGAGTATGAAGTATCGGGAAATCCCGTCCCGACCTTTCGGGATCCCAAATTATCGGAAATCCATATTATCGGGACCGGAACATTTTTGGGTCGGAATTGGAACTTTTAAATTACACCCAAAAACTATCGGATCGAAACACGAATTTAACCTTTTCGGGTCGGGTCGGGTCGAGTCACTACAAGAAAAAAGACAGATGGCAACAAAAAAAATTTGTTGCTATAGAAGCTATTTATGTTGCAAAGTAAGATTAACAACAGTTTAGCAACCAAAAGCAGTTTGTTATTATTTGTCTTATTGCAGATATTGACAACTAAATTAGCAACACATAATTTTCCTCGGTAACATAATTGTAACATTATTTTATGTTGCTATATCAGTAACACATAACTGTAACATATTTTTTATGTTGCCACTTGGCAATTTTTTTGTGACATAAAAGGCAACACTTTTGTAACATAAATGTTTTTGAAGCAAGTTCGTTACAAATTATAATTATTTATTATTACCGATTTTTTTAAATAATTTTTTTATTATTATTGTAGCCCGACTTTTTTTAGCTAAACACAAAAATTAAACAAACACAAATAATCATTGATCAAATAAACCATTTATAAATGTAACATTTATAATCTGAACCAATAAAAAGCATATAAAACAGGGACTCTAATATTATAACATAACAAAGTATATCAAACTATCAACTAGGATAACCACAAAAGCCTAAATTTCCGAAATTTTACATAACTACCTAATACCTATTCCCGAATCATATTACATAAACAAATTCTCAAGTTGTAACTCATCGACTTTAGAGTTTTCCTTTAATAGAAACAAGAAGATTCGTAGCACAACAAGAATCATGACGGCTGAATCAGCAACCAACAAATCTATGGCCATCATTTTAAGGAGTGACGAATATACTAACATCCATTGTGCCGCGAAAATGTATGATTCCCATCTGCATATAAATAATAGTTTTTAAGCACAACCAAATGTGATTTTCAAGCATTAGTTATTTTAATGAACACTCAATAATTAAAAAGTTTCAACCAAAGGTCAGAATAATTAATCATCGGTTAAATAGAGTTATACTGCAAAGTATATCTCAAAATGGTCTATTGAAACCCATAATAATGTACTATTCATTGAGATGGCATTGAAGTCTATAAACAACCTTTTCCTTACACAATAAAGATCTCAGTTGCACGATTACAAGACCAATATCAATTACAAATACAAATAAAATGATATCAGTGTTCTCATTTAAAAATGATTGAGGTTGATAGAATACTGGAACACAAAACATGATTTCTAACATTAAACATAACTTATATTTGAACAGGGTAATAAGCGTACCTTTGTGACATGTTATCTTATACACAAGAATGCAAGTGAGACGTACAAGATACAAGATACATATTTACTTATATTATGTGTATTCAATGACATGAAAAGACAAAGGACACGCATATTATAATTACAGAATAAAACCACTCATGAGCGTAAGCCGTAATGTACTTGGTGGGTGTAAATATTCAGGAGCGCACTTGACGAATTCAACAATACTTATAAAGCCATAACTTTGTTCGGTGGCGTTAGGCTTTTCAACAACACTTAAGTAAAAGATATCAAACGTTGAACACTTCGTTGTTCTTTCTTATTACTCAGTATTATTCTTGCTCGGTTTACAATTTCTTATTACACTCGTACTCGACTTAATGATTTACTCTTGAACTTGGTCTTTATCTTTCTCTTCGGTGATCGGTCTTTAGTCTTGCTCGGCTTGCTTTCTAGTGAGATAAGCTCTGACAAGTTTTTCTCTTTTCTCTCATTCTCTCTATATTTTTTAGATAGATTTTCTGGTCCTCATTTTAGTGAAGTTACTTGGTTATTTATAGGCAATTGTAACTCATAAGATGTTGACAAATGTCCCCATCTCATGCGTCACCTCATGGGCTTTTCCAATGTGGACCTTTACTAATTGGGCTAAAACCTTTATAGATAATGACCTATTAGGAAAGCACTTTTAGACCATGGGTTATCGGGTTCAAGCATTGGGTACCCTCGGATAAGGTGTGGGTCGATTCATACCCGAATAGACATATTCGGGTCTAATTTTTGTGTTCTATCAAGTGCTCCCTCGGATAAGGTGTGGGTCGATTCATACCCTCGGCTTCTGTTGAGGGATTATCTGACTGACTTAGATTAATAGTAACTTGTATTTTGACTTGTCTCGTGCAATCTTGTATAAAAATAGCCTTTATTTTGATATTCTATCTCTTCTCTTTTTGACGAATATTCATGTATCTTCCCCTTATTTTGTTTGCGTATAGGCACTTGCTACCATGTCACACCAGGTTGGTTCTCCAGCTCTTGTTAGTCCGGGACAAGGACCTACTGGTGCTGCCCGAGACGAGGTCTCAACTGGTGTGGCCAGTGAAGCGCATGCCCATTGGCTCTTTACTGACTTGATGGGGAAGAACGATAAGCTCCATACCCGGTGTGCTCGGCTTAAGAAAAAGTTAAAAACCCAAGTCGCGTCTTTCCGTGATTGAGCGATGCGCCGAGCATGTTGTTGAGGTACAGGAGCGTCGTTTAGACCGTTATTGGCGTTTAAAGGACATGTACATTGGTAAATTAAGGTCGTTGGTATCCCGGGCCAATGTGTTGGTGAGGTATTCCCGTGCTGCTCGAACTAGGTTTGATGCCTCTGCGGCCATGACCCAAGTTCGTCAGCTGCCCTATGACGATGCTCGCCATAAGGAAGCGTCCGATGCTCACGATCTCGCGAAAGGAGCAGAGTTCTCAGCTCGGCTTGAGGTGATAAGATGTGTCGGTGCTAATACGACCAATTTCGACTCTCTTCTTCCTCATGAGCTGTTGGAGGGTGAGGATACAGATGAGGACACGGCGACGGATGACGAAGAGGTTGTGCTTGGTCAATTACTGTCGTGCTCCTCATGCAGTAGCTCTTCTTAGTCCATGTTTGTCTTTTGGATACCGAGTTCTTCGTACCAAAGTTGTAGCTTGGCGTCCTTGAACTGGGTGCCGTTGTCCGCGACAATGACGTAGGGTATACCGAACCTAGTGATGATATACTCCCAAATGAACTGTTTAACGTTGCTAGCTTTGATTTCCCGGAGAGGTTTAGCCTCGACCCATTTGGTGAAGTAATCCGTCGCCACGATCAAATATTCAATGCTGCCGGGTGCTTTGGGAAGCTTCCCCACCAAATCAATTGCCCATTGTGCAAACGGCCATGGTGCTGATACCGGGGTCATCATAGACGATGGGAGCCGAGGTATTTTGGCGAATCTTTGGCACTTGTCGCATCTCTGGACGTACACGTCGGCGTCTCGCTTGATATAGGGCCACCAATATCCATGTGTGAATGTTTTATTAGCGAGGGACCGTCCTTTGATGTGTGCTCTGCATGATCCTTCGTGGATCTCTTCCAAGACTTGTTGTTGCTACTCGGTGCGGACGCACAGAAGGTGGGGTCCTCGATAACTTGACTTATACAATTTGTCCTCCTCGGATAACCAGAACCTAAGAGCCTTTCTTGTGATCTTCAGAGATTTTATTTTATCTGCCGGGAGCGTCCCGTTTCGCATATAATGGATAATCTCATTCATCCATCCTAGCTCGTACTGTATTAATGTTACTCGGTCTATCCTTTTGGTGATGCTTGGTGTTTTCAGAAGTTCCACTATGATCGACCGAGTGTCTGCCAATGTGAGTGTCGAGGCTAGGGTTGCCAATGCGTCGGCATGTGCGTTTTCGGTGCGATTGATTCTTATTAATTCGCACTGCTCGAATGTGGCCATTAAGCTCTGGACTTTCTGTTGGTATATGATCATTCTGTCGTCCTTGGCTTGGTATTCACCGATGACTTGATTTACGACCAACATGGAGTCGGAGTTGGCAATTAAGTGTGAGCATCCGAGGGAGCATGCTATGATCATGCCGTTTATCATGGCTTCGTAGTCTACCGCGTTGTTAGTAGCTCGGAAGCCTAGTTTTATGCTCTTCTCTATGATGGCTCCCTCACTAGATTTGAGGACGATTCCTGCTCCCGATCCGTCCTTGGTTGCTGATCCATCGACATGTATTTGCCAGTGTGATTGCGGTGATATGGTCATTGGCTCGTCATGTCCTTCGGTGAATTCTGCTACGAAGTTGGCTAAGACTTGTCCCTTTATGGCATGTCGGGGTGCGAATTCGATATGAAATTGGGATAACTCAGACCCCCCATGCTGCAACCCGACCGCTTATGTCTGTCCGTCGAAGGGACTCCTTGATGTGGAATTTCGTGTAAACTTGGACATGGTGGGCGATGAAGTAATGTGGCAACTTTCTGGTGGCCATGACCAATGCCAAGCATAGTTTTTCCAACGGTAGATAGCGTGTTTTGGCTTCAACCAGAGTTTTGCTGACGAAGTAGATCGAGAATTGTTCTCGACCTTCCTCTCGTAGGATGATTGCGCTTACAGCTGTTATGGAAACTGCTAAGTAACATGCCAGAATATCTCATTTGTTCGGCCTTACTAGCACAGGCAGCGTCCTTACATACTCCTTTAAGTTGTGTTAGGAAGCTTCACACTCCGGGTCCCACACGAATTTTTTATCCTTCTTGAGTGTTTCAAAAAATGGTCGTCTCTTATCGACGGATCGACTGATGAACCTGCTCAGTGCGGCCATCATTCCCGTGAGTTCATGCACCTGCTTCTTGTTTTTGGGTGCTGTTAGGTTCTGCAGAGCTGTTATCTGGTCGGGATTGGCTTCTATTCCTCGCTGGTTGACCATATGTCCCAGAAACTTTCCTTTGCTGATGCCGAACACGCACTTGGTTGCGTTGAGCTTCAGTTTGTGCTCGTCCAATGTTTGGAAAACTTATTTGATGTCGTGGAGGTGGGATGTAGCCCTTTCTCTTTTCACGACCATGTCGTCTATGTATACCTCCATTGTCTTCCCTATATGCTTCTGGCATATATTCGCTATCATCCTTTGCTATGTTGCCCCCCTGCATTGCGTAGGCTGAATGGCATTACCGTATAGCAATAGTTTCCCAAAGGTGATATAAACGAGGTCTTTTCTTGATCCTCGTAGGCAAGTGGGATTTGGTGGTATCCCGAGTATGCATCGAGGAAGGTCATCCGTTCTGCTCCCGCTGTTGCGTCGACCAACTGAACAATCCTCGGAAGGGGAAATGGGTCCCTTGGGCAGGGCTTGTTCAGATTGGTGAAGTCTATACAGCCTCTTTCATTCCCATTCTTCTTTGGGACAACGACCGGATTAGATAGCCACTTCGGGTAGAACACCTCCCTTATAGCCCCAGCCTCCAACAGCTTTCGGACTCACGCTATTATAGCCGCTCTGTGTTGGACATATATTTTTCTACTCCTCTGAGCAATTGGCTTATACTCGGCGTTAACATTGAGGTGGTGGCATGCTATCCTCGGGTCTAGGCCGGACATGTCTTTGGGGCTCCAGGCGAATTTATCGATGTTATTGAAGAGGAAAGTTTCTAGCTCCTTGGATTCCTCTTTGGGAAGGTTATCGCCAATGAGGAAGTAGTGTTCCTCGTCCATACCTGGGATACACACTTTGCGGAGCGTCTCTCCTACTTGTTCCTCGACAACCCTTTCAGTTCTGGCTATTTGGTTGTCCAGTTTTTTTCGTGCTGGTTGGTTGTTCGACGACGACCAGCTGTCTCTTAAGGACCGCGGTAATGTCCTCGCAGCGCCTTGAGTCCTCTTGACAGCCTCAGGCGGTTTCGATCTCTCCCCTAGCATTAGGGTATTTCACCTTCTAGTGGTATGTCGAAGGGATGACTCGCATGGCGTGAAGCCATGGTCGGCCCAAGATAGCATTGTGGCCTGAATTATCATTGACCACTAAGAATTCCACAAGGACTGAGACTGAACCTGTTGTAACACTTAGCACTCTGCTGACCGTGTCGATGCCGATTTGGACGCGGAGGTTAATGGCGTCCCTGTGGAGGTATATTGCCCCTTCCTCGTCGTGATCCGAGAAAGAAATGGGCGGGTGCCGCTGCGGCGTGCATTGCCGCTTAGAGGTCGATGCCTGTGACGCCTTGGCTACTTGTCCAAAGTGTGACAGTTGTCGTTGTTGTGATCGTTCCCCTTTCATGCTCTTGGGTCGTGACAGATGCACGATGTTGATTGTTTTGCCTTGTCGGTTGTCTGCTCCCTCGATGGCTAGCTGTTTCCTTTGTTCCCAGCGCCTTTGATGAATTTGTTGAGGTATCCCGCGTCACCCCACATGTTCATCTTCCACCGCAGATTTCGGCAGTGCTCGGTGAGGTGGCCGTGGTCTTCATGATAGGCGCAGAAGAGCTTGGAATCTCTTATATTAGGGGGGAAGCGAACGGGTCTGGTCGGGAATACCAGCTTTCTCTGCGTATATCCTTCAGGATATCTTTGGCAGAACGGTTGAAAGTGTATCGCATTTTGACCGGTTCGAAGTTCTTTCATCGTTCCCGTTCTTGGAAACGACCTTGGTGAGGCGGCTTGGTTGGCATTGGGTATGTGAGCTGGAGCAGTTTATGTTCGGGTTCTCGGGGTTGATCTACCCTTTGCTGGACCTCGGGACCTTTATCCCGTCTGGTCGGTTTGACTGCTTCCCCTTGGTTGTTCTTTGCTTTCTTGCGATCCACCTGTGTTTTTTGGACCGACTCTCTTCTTGGCAGGGTTCGATTGAGGAGTCGCATTTCCTCATTTTTATCGGTGAGGTGGGTGCAATAGGCAAGAAGAGCGTCAGTGGTCGGGAAGCTTTTGCCGATGAACTTCCTTCTCGCCCAATAGCCGCTAGGGATGGAGTTGATAAAGTTTTGGATGGCTATGTTGTTGGCGTATGCAGTAGCCATTGAGTCGTTCATTTGGCAACATCGCCATTTTTAGAAGGGTTTCAATGTTGACCTTCTTCCGATGAGCAGCATATCAGGTGGATTACGCTCGAAGCAGCTCCGTCCAGCTTCCTATGGATACCCGTGGTAGGTTATGATACCACGACGAAGCCTTCTGGCCCAATCTGTTCTTAAAAAATTTGCACATCAGTGCAGTGTCATCGCTCCAAAGTTCCATCCTTGTTTTGTAGTGTCGCAGATGATCGATTGGGTAGCTTCTTCCATCATAGAGCCTGAATTCGGGGATGACGAACCCCACAGGATTGCGGTACCGCATGATCTGCTCGGTACATGGAGTTTCTTGGCATACGTCCCAAGCCTGTTGGAACGTTTCATCCGGTGCTTGGTATTGGTCGTTGTATCCTCCCCCATAGTGGGGTGGTGGGTAGTATCCTACAACGACCCTGTGGTCGGGATATCTCTCGTCGTTCAGGTTTTTGTCTAGGACAGGTCCCCGAGGAGCGTCTTGGCGGCCGAACACTGTCGGGTTTGTTCTCGGTATATGCTCCCTTTGCCGAGGAATCCTTATACCCTGTTCTCGGCTTGCCACTTCCAAGGAGGCTCGGTAAGTGGAATCTTCCACTTCTAATTGTGGGTCTTGATGTGTATTGGCGGTTTGGGTCGACGGTATTGTAATGCCTGCTGCTGCCATGGCGGACATGCATGCGGCCAGTTGAGCTTGAAGCTGGGCATTGTAACCTTGCTCGATTTGTGCCAATGCGACCGTGTTCCCTGCTTGGGGAACAATGGGTTGTACTTCCACCGTGGATGGTGTAATTATCGGCGGTCGGAGGATAGATGGTCGGACCGTTTATTCGGGTACACGGTCCTCGGGCATGCCATACCGGTGGTCTTCGTGCGTTTAAAAATGAACCCAGTGGGAACTGGAGTTGACCGAGGCGGCTGACAGAGGAGAGGGGCCCTTGAGCTTGGTCCTGCATTGTTGAGGCGGCGGCTGACTGGCAAGGATCTTCTTGCACGCATTACCACGGACAGCGCTCGTTCTTCCTCCGAGTCTGTAGGGTTCTCGTCGACGAGGCCATCGATTTGTAGTGGTCGGTCTGTTGGTTGGTCGGTTTGGATATTAGAGATGGTCGGTCTAGCTCCGACCTAGAGTGCCTCGTAGCGGTCTCGGATGTTGAGGAGATTCGCTAGCTCGTCTTGGTGGATTGAGACTTCTTGGTTAGTCGTTGTGCCCACTTCCTCGGGTCGGTTGTCTTCGTTTGTGTTCGCCATTGTTGCTCGTCTGGTAGAGTATAGGTGTTCGACTTCGAAACTAGTTAGAAACTAGATGAAGACCGGAGACGGCGCCATTTGATAAAGCCATAACTGTATTCGGTGGCGTTAGGCTTTTCAACAACACTTAAGTAAAAGATATCAAACGTTGAACACTTCGTTGTTCTTTCTTATTACTCGGTATTATTCTTGCTCGGTTTACAATCTCTTATTACACTTACTCGACTTAATGATTTACTCTTGAACTTGGTCTTTATCTTTCTCTTCGGTGATCGGTCTTTAGTCTTGCTAGGCTTGCTTTCTAGTGAGATAAGCTCTGACAAGTTTTTCTCTTTTCTCTCATTCTTTCTATATTTTTTAGATAGATTTTCTGGTCCTCCTTTTAGTGAAGGTACTTGGTTATTTATAGGCAATTGTAACTCATAGGATGTTGACAAATGTCCCCATCTCATACGTCATCTCATGGGCTTTTCCAATGTGGACCTTTACTAATTGGGCTAAAACCTTTATAGATAATGGCCTATTGGAAAAGCACTTTTAGACCATGGGTTATCGGGTTCAAGCATTGGGTACCCTCGAATAAGGTGTGGGTCGATTCATACCAGAATAGACATATTCGGGTCTAATTTTTATGTTTTATCAAATACATATATCAAGAACATAAGTAAATAAACTTAGTTCAATTCTACAATTAAACAATAAGGCAACTCAAATAAGGCAATCACTAGTTTCAACAACAGAGATAATTTACACTATAGATCTGCAGTCAAAAAAAAAAAAATCACAATGAAGATTAAGTTTCAAACACCAACGGTTAGGAAGTAATTAAACAATTTCAAATGTCTCGATCTTAAGCAGTTACTTCCGAACTGTAAAGTTATAAACCAACAAACTATCAAAAGGAAGTATAGAGATTTTTGAGTGAAGTCTTACAGTAATAAGTATAGCATCAAATCACTAACCTTAGATTGACATAAATTAGCCTTTTTTTTTAGCAGAACTAGCTAGAATTGACTACACTTTATGTTGAAGTACTACTAAGTAGTAAGCAATTATGCTTGGTATTGGGGGAAAATAAAAAATGAATAGGTTCAGACAAAAGACCAGATAGTTCATAATTGGAAGCCCAATAATTCATAGACATATTGGTGAAAAACAATTGTAATAATAATTGAAAACCAATTAAATCAGGGGAAATAATAAAGACCTAAAAATTAATGAGAAATGATGAAAAGCAAAAATGATAAGTAAATAAAAAAATCGAACGGATTTAAACAAAGAGAAGGTCAAGATGTTAACAAAAATAAAAATAAAAAACGTTAAGAAGATGAAGTCAATGAATTGAAAAATCAATCGAATACATGCGATTCACACAGATCGAAAAAGAGATAATGTTATATGAGAGAAAAAGAAGAGAGATTACCAAAACAACACCGAAGAAAGTAAATGAGGCTTGAGCAGCAGTGTTGAGAGATAGAGAGAGAAGGGGGAGGGGCCAGTACAAAAAATGGCTCAATCAGAGACAACATTTACCAACGACATGAAAACGTTGCGATTCAGGGACGGTGTAACAACAAAATAGTGACAACAAAAGTGGCCAGATTCTTTACCAATGAAATGGCGACGGCGTGGCGACGACCCTATTAACGGAATCTTTTACTCATCACCATTTTAGATTTTGGTGACGGTTTTGCAACGACTGAATGACGGGACTAAAAAAATATTAGAAGGCCGTTGGTAAGTCGTTGCCCGTCGAGATAAATATAATTTTTTTCTATCTTTTGCTTTATTTTATTATTTTGTGATTTAGTTTGGCATCAAGTTGAACAATATTGTTTTATTAAAAGAGTTGTTACGTTAGTAATTAGAATTTGAAATGGTTTTTATAATAGTAACGATTACTATAGATAATAATTTCATCTTTTGGTATCATTAAATAATACACTAAAAATGTTTAAATGAATATTGACTTGCAATAACAAGCTGTATGAAATTCGTTCAAGACTTTAGACTAAATATCACTAATTTTTTCATTTTCTAACATTTGAACGTTTATAGTGTAAACTCATTATTTTATATCTTTCAAATCTAGAAGTCAGTTTCTTTTAGTACTAAATAAAATTTACAATACACTTCAATTTACAGTAGACAAAATAAAACAGAGAAAGAAAATTATGTAAAAGGAAACGGGTAGAAAATGGAGAGGATAGTTAATACGGTGGATTTCCTTAGAAATAGTAATAACTTGACTCGACTTGACAGTTATGCAAGTGAGAAATTTATGGTGTATTATGAATCTATGATAAGAGTATTTTGGAATTTAAAAGAATGTATCTAGATACTAATTTTAAAAAATGATTTAACTAGGAAGCAGGAACTAATCTACGGTTCAATCAATCAATGGGTACAATAAATTTTCCTTCAAATTAACACTTTCTCCTTTTTTCTAAAGTTTCCTTTTTAACTCTGGTCGAATTACAACAATTGCAAGAAACCTATTATCAACTAATTTAGCTAACAAGGTTAGAATTCTTTTGTCCTTTTGAATCGCCATTATATTACTCTAGTCTCTAGGAGTATTGTTTTTATTTCTTTCGTGTTATTATGTTTAAAAGAGTAGATAGACAAAAATATGATGGTAGTTCCATGTTCTAAAAACATGAAAAGTTAAGTAAGATTATCATTCTGCATGCATTTGTGTTGAAAAAAAAAAATCAAATTTAGCTTTAAAGAATAAATCCCATCACTTCATAAGCAGTTTCCACTAATTGCTAATGTTTCTATTAAATTTCAAGATTTAACGTTCTCAATTATAAATCATTATATAATTAAGGGGTAATTCCCTATAAGTACCTCATGGCAAATTATATTCATCCTAGGTATCTTGATAATTTCACATTTCCTCATAGGTACCACTTTTTATACTATATGAGTTTTATTAGTAATTTATTTTTAAAAAAAATAAAAAAATCACAAAAAATCATAAAAAAAATATAAAAAAATTATAAAAAATCACCAAAAAGTATAAAAAATCACCAAAAATCAAAAAAAAATTATTAAAAAAATACAAAAATCACAAAAAAATTATATAAATTACAAAAAAAAATTAAAAAATCATAAAAAATCATAAAAAATTACAAAAATACAAACAATTACAAAAAATCACAAAAAATACAAAAAATCACAAAAAATCACAAAAAATCACAAAAAATCAAAAAATCAAAAAATCACAAAAAAATTACAAAAAATCACAAAATTCACAAAAAATCACAAAACATTATAAAAAAATAACAAAAATTACAAAAAATTATAAAAATTATAAAAAATCACAAAAATTACAAAAAAAATTAAAAAATCATAAACTTTTTAAAAATTACAAAAAATATTTTTTTTGTCAATATAACACTTTTTATACCGAAAAGTGATTTTTTTATACAAAAAAAAAGGTTTTTCCATGATAAATGTGCCTTTTTTTAATCTAAATAAGCTGAAAGTGCATCTAGTTCAGTCAAAAATACATATAATTCAGTCAAAAGCGTATATAGTTCAATAAAAGTGCATATAGTTCAGTCGAAAGTGTATATAGTTAGTCAAAAATGCATAAAATTGAGTCGAAATTGCATTCAATTCAGCTGAAAGTACATCTAGTTCCGTTGAAAGTGCATACAATTCAGTCGAAAGTAAATATAGTTCAATAAAAGTGAGTATGCATATAGTTCAGCTAAAAGTGCATCTGGTTCAGCTGAAAGTGCATTTGGTTCAGCTGAAAGTGCATCTGGTTCAGTTTAAAGTGCATCTAATTTAGTGGAAAGTACATATAGTTAAGTCAAAAATGCATATAGTGTAGTCGAAAATGAATATAGTACAGTCGAAAATGCATATAGTTCTGTTAAAAATGCATCTGATTCAACTAAAAGTGCATCTGGTACAACTGAAAGTGCATATGGTTCAGCTAAAAGTGTATCTGGTTCAGCTAAAAGTGCATATGGTTCAGACAAAAGTGCATCTAGTTCAATAAAAGTGCATATCGTTTTGTAAAACCTGCATCTGGTTCACCTAAAAGTGCATATGGTTCAGCTGAAAGTGCATATGGTTCAGCTGAAAGTGCATCTGGTTCAGCTGAAAGTGCATATGGTTCAGCTAAAAGTGTATCTGGTTCAGCTGAAAGTGCATATGGTTCAGCTAAAAGTGCATCTAGTTCAATAAAAGTGCATATGGTTCAGCTGAAAGTGCATTTAGTTCAATAAAAGTGCATATGGTTCAGCTGAAAGTGCATCTGGTTCAGCTAAAAATGTATCTGGTTCAGCTGAAAGTGCATATGGTTCAGCTAAAAGTGCATCTAGTTCAATAAAAGTGCATATGGTTCAGCTGAAAGTGTATCTAGTTCAATAAAAGTGCATATGGTTCAGCTGAAAGTGCATATGGTTCAGCTGAAAGTGCATCTGGTTCAGCTAAAAGTGCATATAGTTCAGCTGAAAGTGCATCTACTACAGTCGAAAGTGCATAAAGTTCAATAAAAGTGATTTTTTTTAATGATTTTTTGTGTGGTTTTTTTCATTTTTTTTTTATAATTTTGTGATTTTTTATTTTTTTCATTTTTTTATAATTTCTTGTGATTTTTTTCATTTTTTATAATTTTTTTTTTTTTTTATATTTTTATAATTTTTTGTGATTTTTTGTGATTTTTTATAATTTTTTATAATTTTTTTTATAATTTTTTTAAAATTTTGTGATTTTGTGATTTTTTTTTTCATTTTTTATGATTTTTTTCATTTTTTATGATTTTTTTATTTTTTTTTTATTTTTTTATAATATTTTGTGATTTTTTTCATTTTTTATAATTTTTTTTGTAATTTTTTAAAAATTTTGTGATTTTTTGTGATTTTTTCATTTTTTATAATTTTTTTATGATTTTTTTATTTTCTTTGTTATTTTTTTTATTTTTTTTCATTTTTTGTGATTTTTGTGATTTTTTTTTATAAAAATACATTATTATTTTTTTTTTACAATTTTTTGTGGTTTTTTTTCATTTATTTTTAGATTTTTTGCATTTTATATAATTTTATGTGTTTTTTTTCCATTTTTTTATGAAATATGTGTATGGCGTTTTGGTAAATAAATTAAATAATTAAAAAGTGGTACCTATAGGGAATGTGAAATTATGGAGGTACCTAGAAGAAATATAATTTTAAAAGTGGTACCTATTGGGCATTAATTCTATAATTAATTGGTTGTTATCGGAGAAAATAAATCTAGATTTCAAAAAATTGAATGGAAATTTGAAATTTTAGCTAACTGATAATATACCCCGGGCCCCTGTAAGTTTTTACGTCTTCATAGTATAATAAATAAAAAGAAAATTAGGTAAAATAAGCGCTTAATTTAAACATTATTTAAAAGAAATTGCTGTCCTTCCGAAATTTAAGCGGACAAGGAAGAGATAACGGGTTGGGCCACCTAGAAAAGTGTTATTAGTTGGAAGGGACGTTAATGAATCGGTCACGTATAACCTTAGATAAATCTTCACTTTTTTTATTTTACAATTGTCTTCGAAACAATGTAACATAAAGTAATAGTTGTCAATTGATGTTTATGAGTAATTTATTATTTATATTAATTATCCTTTCATACAGGAAAAAATAAATTAACATTCATACTTATGTTTTTTTTTTCCTGATACTCTCGAATTTCCACGAAATAGGATATAAAATGAATTTGGACAGAGAGTGGATGTACAATCGTGGAACTGGCTGTTACTTTGATCCGGAATTTGAAGAAAAAGTGAATGCGTTTGTTGATTTTGCAATGAGTCATCCTGAATGTATGGATGGAAATAAAATTAAGTGCCCATGTAGTAAGTGTCAAAATAAACCCTATCTAGACCGTGATTCAGTCGTGTATCATATTGTATCGATCTAATGGGTTTAAGTCAGACTACCACCGTTGGCTTTTACATGGTGAGTATGTGTTTGAGGGTGGACATGAAACCAGTGGAACAAGTGATTATAACAATGAAAATATGTATGGAAATGATTCCTTCGGTGAGAGTGGATATGATGACTCATCTCGAGATATACCAGGTGTGCTTAGTCCGAATACATGTGATCGTTACAAAGATATGATAATGGATGCAGCTGGTCCTTCATTTGAGTATCATGAGAATGATCCAGAACTTCCTAATCCGAACCCAAAAAAAATTTATGATGCTATTAGAGCGCAACAAACCCCATTGTATGATGGTTGTGGTCACAACACGTTTTCTGCTGTAACACGATTGATGAATATCAAGGCTGAATCTGGACTCTCAGAAAAGTATTATGACAGAATTGCTAAATTGATGTATGAAGTTATGCCAGAAAGTAACCGCATGCCACAAACCTTTTATGAAACGAAAAAAATAGTTGAACCGTTGGGAATGCCGGTTGAGAAGATTGATTGTTGTTCATCTGGGTGTATGTTGTATTGGGGCGAAGACAGTGAGCGTACAACATGCAAGATCTGTAATCAACCTAAAGGTGGGAAAAACTCGGTAATGTGGTACTTCCCCTTAACACCTCGGCTGCAAAGATTATATGCCTCAGAAGCTACTGCCAAACACATGAGATGGCATGCAGAGCATGAATCAGATCCATGTGTCAGGACCCATCCTTCAGATTCCGAGGCATGGAAACATTTTAACAACACACATCAACAATTTGCAGATGAGACTCGTAACGTAAGGTTAGCCCTTAGTACCGACGGATTTATGCCATTTGGGCAATATGGAAAACAATACTCATCTTGGCCCGTGATACTTAATCCTTACAACTTGCCTCCAGGAATGTTTACGAAGGAGCAATTCATGTTCTTAACAGTTCTTATACCCGGACCAAGAGACCCGAGTCAAAAACTGGATGTTTACATTCAGCCACTCATTGCAGAACTAAATAATTTGTGGAACAATGGCTCTTGGAGTTATGATAGTTCAATGAAACAAAATTTCATGATGCGTGCATCTCTCATGTGGACTATAAGTGACTTTCCAGCATATGCCATGTTATCGGGATGGTCGACGAAAGGGCAATTAGCTTGTTCAATTTGTATGGAAGACTCTGATTCTTGGTATCTGCCAAAAGGTCACAAGCAAACTTGGTTTGATAAACACCGCAAATTTCTACTCCGTAACCATGCTTTTAGGAAGGACACTAACGGCTTCATTAAGAATACACGTGTCACCAAAATGGCCCCTCGACCAAAAACTGGAGTGGAAATCCTACAAGAGATAGATCAAATGGGTCTGATGAAAATTACGGAACCTGATTCAGAAGTTAATAATATTAAGGTTAAGAAACATAACGATGGTTGTGGATGGAAGAAACGGAGCATTTTTTGGGATTTACCATACTGGAAAACAAATTTAATTCGTCATAACCTCGATGTCATGCATATTGAGAAAAATTATTTTGAGAACATATTCAATACAGTGATGGATATTAAAGGAAAAACAAAAGACAATGACAACTCTAGACTTGATCTGAAAATATTTTGCACACGTCCGACCCAAGATAAAGATGCGAATGGAGTTTATCACCCTCCAAAGTACCGCCTCGACAAGAAACAAAGGGAAGCGTTTTTAAAATGGGCGAAATGTATAAAATTTCCTGATGGGTATGTCTCCAACATGAGCCGATGTGTTGAAGCAAATAAATACCGAGCTGGAGGAATGAAAAGCCACGATTGTCATGTTTTTATGCAGAGGTTTGTTCTCCATCGCACATATTTGAAATTTTCTCATATTAGTGATATTTTTAAACCAGTGTCTTCATAGTAAATATATATATGTATAAATTATCTTAATACACATGTATGGAAATTAAAATTTGATGATTATATCAAAACTTAAGTATTGTCAAATAAGATAACAATATTAAGTTGTATTCTGTAACAATCATTTTCCTACACTTAATTTCAAATTTGATTCTGGTGTATATATAATATGTGGCCTTGGGTTGAAACATCCTCTGTAAAAGGCACAATCTTAAATTGTGCGTATGATTCTATTTAAATTACATTTTCGTGATTTGATTGAATGAAAACCATTACTTAATAAAAGCAATATTAACTAGTTTATTATCATATCTAGAAAACTTTTTTTAACGATTTAATTATATTTCAGGTTAGTTCCGATTGCGTTTCGAGAATTATTTGACAAAACAGTTTGGGAAGCACTAACAGAGTTAAGCTTATTTTTTCGTGAGCTCACATGTACTACACTTAGAGTCGCCGATATGGAGAGGTTGGAGAAAGACATTCCGGTCATAATATGCAAATTGGAGAAAATATTTCCCCCAAGTTTCTTCGACCCAATGGAGCTTCTTGTGGTGCATTTGGCCACTGAAGCCAAACTCGCAGGTCCAGTGCATATCCATATGAAAGATACCTCAAAAACAAAAAACGAAATATAAGAAATAAGGCTCGCGTGGAAGGATCAATTGGTAATGCGTACTTAACCGATGAGATTTCAAACTTCGGGTCACTTTATTTTGAGCCTGAAGTATACACCCGCACAAGAAAAGTACCACGCAACGATGACGGGGGAGAAAAGGAAGTGGTACCCGGTAATTTATCCATATTCACCTATCCCGGACGGACCTCAGGTAAACCTACTAAAAGAATACTCGATGAGAAAGAATATCATGTAGCAAGTACATACATTCTTCTCAATTGTCCGGAAGCAAAACCTTATGTAAAGTAAGTACTATTAATGTATTGAATTATTCTCATTCGTAACATTTTCAAGATATTCTCTTTGATACAGATCTTTAGTAATTTATTTATATATTGCAGCATTTATACTAATTGGTTACGCAAAGTAAAACACATCCAAACTGAAGCGGAAATTGATGAATGTCTTGACACATATTTTAGGGAATGGTTTAGAGACTATGTAAGTGTTGGTTACAAAACTTGAAGCTACTATTTATAAATCTTTATTATTATAATTATGTTACTTGATATTTATTATTGTTGTATTATTGATATTAAACAGGTGGATGAAGATACTGCAAGAATAAATCACGACCCCTTCCTCTTGTCTCTCTCTCAAGGTCCTTTGTCTAAAAGATAAAATCATATCCAATTTATTTTGTCAACGGTTACAAATTCCAAACGATGAAGCATGGAGCAAAGAGAGAGACTGTCAATAGTGGTGTTTGCCTAAAGAGTGACTACGACGATTTCTATGGAAACATAAGTGAAATTCTAGAATTTGAGTATCCTAGGCTACCGATAAAAAAAACTGTTATGTTCAAGTGTGAGTGGTTTGATAACAGCACCAAAGGCACAAGGTATCACAAGTGTTACAAGCTTGTTGATGTCAATATTGATAGTCGTTACGCAAAGTACGATCCTTTTATACTTGCATCGCAAGCTATGCAGGTGAGTTAAGTTCTTTTTTCATTACTTTATTACAAATATTTTAATTGGTTTTCAAGAATCGTTGTTGGTTATGACTGCACCTATTAAAAAAAAAAGTAGCTAGTATTAAACTTTGATGTAAATATTTGTAAATTAATTTTATTTGCTTAAAATATGGCATTTTATATATGCAGGTGTGCTATATTTCCTATCCAAGTTTAAATTCAAGAAATAAGCAATGGCGATCAGTTTGCAAAGTAAACGCTAGAGCAGTCGTTCATTTACCAGAATTGCAAACAACGGAACAACCAACATCTGCATTCCAGGATGATGACACCATTGGACACTCCATTCCTAACATTGAAAATTTACAACCCGGGCCATTAGCTGATGTAAACCATGATCCTGATTTTGAAATAGACTTGGATAAGGAATACGAAGAACCTGAAGTTGTTCCCGAATTTACAGATTCTTCAGAGGATGAGAACGAGTTAAGTCATGATAAAGATGATATTGGAATCAACGATGACGAAGATGAGGAAGAATAAGAATCAAAATAGATCAATTTTACTCTAATTTTATTATTTTGTATTTAGTTTGGCACTGAAAAGTTGAACAACATTATTTATTCTTTCATGCCTTTTAATATATTTAAAACTATTTTGTATAAAAAAATTCCTCGACTAACCTAAATACCTAATTGCTCTTATCAAAATTATTTCGAGTTTTATTGCTAAAGAAGTCATTTTCCTATACGAAATATCACAAATAATGGACCTTTAAGAAAATAAGGAAATTAATACTAAAATATTCCGAGAAAATAACATATGTGTTGTAGTATATTATTGGACTTTTGGGCATTTACTTTATGGGCCCAAGTGAGCTTGTAACCCTACCACTCTATCTATATAAAGAGGGTTAGGGGTCTTGTATTTTACATTCATACATATATTCATTCATAATAAAGACTGTACCGTTCTTCCCTCTCTCTACTTTTGTCTCCCTAAATATGTAGATAATAGTTGTATCACAACACGTTATCAGCACTTTGCTCATGGAGATTGGAGTCCAAGTTAGGAGACTAGGGTTTGCGCTCGGAGATATTGGATTACAAAAAAAATAATAAAAATAATAATAATACAGCTAGGGTTTTATTATTGTTGTTCCCGGTCAATCATTGGAGCACTTGGTAATTTGGTACAATTACTAAATCCCTACTTGTTCTATTAATTCTCTGTAACATAACATGAATAAACTCCGTAATTGCTTGGTGACATGTTTGAGTTTGGAACAAACCTTGATTCAATGATAGTATAAATCTACAAGCTATTGTTGTACAAGTTGAACTTACAATTGTTGTATCTAGCTTATATGTTAATATACTAATCATACGGGTATAATTGTCCTGCTTACCTGATATTGAGATTGAGATGAAATTCACATGCACAGTACGGTTAGAATTACTAATGATTTGATTAATATGCCACCTTACCTATTTGACAGCTACTGACGTTGAATTGCTTGTATGAAAATTGTAGTACAGGGTGTACAACTATTTGAGAGAATAGGATATACGTATAAATTGCATGTTAATACCACTGACGTTTGACAACTATTTGACACCTTATAATACCACTGTGAAACCTATTTTTTTTGTACAGGGTATTGGTATTGATGTATATATGTCATGATGTTCTAAAGCAATTATGAAACCCTTACTAGTGATAAATAAATAAATTTTCACATGTTAGTGATTGCCATGAAGTTAGTCACATATGAAAATATTCTGTGTTAAAACTACCATGTATATAAATTACACATAAAAGCAATAGATTTGTATAATAATAATTTAGATATTGCTAGTGTAAAATTGGTAAATAATAATCTAGATTGATAGCGTTAATTTGATTTCCTTATAAGGAAATATGTACTGCCATGTTAGTTAATCATGAAACAGGTACAATCTAGATAATTGATCACTACCATGTAATATTTATTTACTGCCATGTGTAAAATATGGTAATTTGCGAAATCATATATTTTCACATTTAAGTTGGAAAAATTACGAACCTTTCCCAACTAGGCTCACCTATTTGGATACGATGTCTAGGAAAGATATAGGCGGAAGTCGATATCCTAATGAGGTCGGGTTTTAAGTGGCATTCGTGTCCTCCACCCTCACCGTCTTTCTTGGTCGTTTTTCAAGTAGAGTTACCGAAAGCGGTTGACTAAATAATAATTTCCCCGAGTGTGTTTATATAGTGATGTATGTTTCGCCGAATTGGTGTTTCAGTATCGACCCGTCGTTCGATCAATGAAAACCGATTCACATGAGAAGCAAAACTAATATTTTCGAACCTGTCGTTTCGAAAAAACATTTGTTCTTGTGCAAACCATAAACATATAAACCAGTCGTTTTATATGATAAATAATCTAGAACTCCCAACACATGTTGGATGCCATCTATGATGAGAAAAATCGTAAAACATACTTGCGAAATGACTGTTTAAACGTTGATTTTAATCCGTCACCACATGTTACTCACCCTGATGTTTGAAAATGTGATGCCCAATTTTTTTTTTTTGGATGCCATCTTTGATGAGTAAAACACGAGTTTGTTGTTACCATCAGGATGAATGCTAAGGCGTTGATTTTATTCCGCCGCCACATTTGAGACGTGATGACGTCTATGGTGAACAAATGTCTGAAATTGACATATTGGAGCAATCCTTTACCAAAATACTAGCTTGGAAATTGCATTCCATAAGCAGTATCGTGAATTTATATTCACCATGTTCCTTTATCGCCCATCTGTTATTGGATAAGAAAATTACCCCGGTGAGTAGTTTTAATCCTATTGGGTCAATGGCGAATTGTTTGCCTGATATTAATGATCTTCGTGTACATTTTTTTTCCACGAATCGAGAACCGAGACAAGTGTTATTTGTCTCGAACTGTCGTGATCCTGATGAATCGCCTAGCCAAGCGAGATTTTAGACAATCGTCAAAATCGAAAACTTGTGGCTGTAAGACAGTAATTGAAAGGAACAATATGGCCCGTTGTCACAAAGCAAGAGATAATGCTCAATGAGGCAACTCTATGCTATAAAGACAAAGGTCATGCACAGTTACTCCTTAAATAGTTCACAACTATTATAAAGGTGAAAAAACCGATGCTAATGTGGTTAAAGCTAACTGAAAGAAAACTCTTGAGACCCCCGATTTTGTGGCTCAAATGAGTTTGATACCTTTTTTTTTTTATAGATTTTGATAAATCATTGAGCCTTTTTTTTTCGCTCATCTGGATTATGTTTTTCCATTTGGATTATGATTTTTCCATTTGGACATACTTTTGGATTATGGTTTGTCTATTTACGAAATTTCTCGAAATAATTTAAAGTGTTTTGAGCAAATTCCTTTGACAAATGTGACCAAATTTTAAATTATGAAATTTTAGGCAATACTTGTAGTGTAGTTGGTTTTCTGGAAATAGTGGGTAACAGTGTACCACATAATTTCACCAACTACTTGCCTAAAAGAGTACTCGGTGACAATGATTCTGGACCTGTCGTTCCAAAATCGAAATCTTTGGTAAAACCAAATTGATTTGTCAAATATGAAGTCTTATACTCATGTAGGTCCTGCCGTACCTTGTTGAGTTATAAAATATTCGAGAAAACCAGTGTTATCTGGTAATAGCTCATGAAAGAATTAAAATTTCTTTACATAGCCTCCATTCAATACGACCAAAAGCGTATTTTAGAGGAGTTGAAATGTCTTTCAAGTGGTTGCTACCACATTCTTTAAAGCATTTAAAGTTACCTTATCATTTCGCCTGTCGTCGAAATGATAAATGATTTAGATGCTAAGACATGATTGTCTGTACTATCATTCGCCTGTCGTCGATTGATAAGAGCATTTTGATATTGTGGCATTGACCGGATGAGATATTCCCGGGTCAAAAGACGATGCTTGATTTATAATCGCATCGCATTTGGATTCTCTCTGAGAATATATTTCGCGATTAATCCGAAATTCATGCCATTCATGCTCACTTTGAAAGACTAGTATGTGTAAAGATCACGAAATGAACTCGTAGAATTCTTGTAAAGAATTGAAGGAGTTATTGTGGACTTATCCAACCATAAGATGGACCATAAATATAAATGTTTATGGTTGATGAATCGACAATATGGTCACATTTTAATGTTGTCCACATAAATGCAGCACTTTCCAAACTTTTAGCCTCATCATTAAGTTGATGGCTCATGATCCGGATTATCCTGAAAAGTCTAGCCGACTTGATAATTCCGAAGAGTAAGAATCGAAATTCGATTTGAATTACTTGAGTTTGGAAATTGAAATTGAACATCCTGTCGATTATGTTTAGACCCAAATGGACTCACAGAAAGTTTGATGATGCGACTGCTAATGGTTACACGCACTTCTTGGTCCTGCACACCAAGATTTATATTTCCGTGTGGGGTTATGCTATTTTGCTGCATTGGTCCGTCTGAGGCCCATAGTCACTCAAAACACTAAATGCGTACCAGTTTGTTACTAGTTATGAGCCAGATGCCTCATATGAACGCGTGTTTGAGTGCTTAATATTTTGATTGAGCCGCTATAACTTTCAAAATATGGACCTCTGAAGGGGACATAAGTCGATTATGAATCCCCTGCCTATCATTTGATAGAGTAACCTTGGCAAGCGATCTCTTTACCGCATGATATGCGAAAGTGATATCGCTAAGACTATTCTCCCCATCGTTAGGGGGAGATTTGCACGTTATCGTTGATAAGAAACGACGTGAATTAACATGGCATAACCCACTCAGTCTTAGCTTGATCCCCAAAACTGCACTTAGTGATAAGTAAGTGCATAGACTCCCTCAAGTCTAACTAAATGCCAGATGCATTTAATGACTTTATGAGATGTCACGAGATCATTTATACCTGCTGCAAAATGCTTGCAAGGATAGACGTCCCTGTCGGACGCCGTGTTCTTGTCGTAACACGTTGCTTTGGCCGAACCCGCCAAGCAAAGGACGCTGCCATCGGCCGTCAGTTTATCGTCCTTCCCAAGATATGAGGAAGTTGACCGGTTCTTAATTTGTTCAGTCCCAGAGGTGGTGAACTGAAACTTGTTTGTCGCACGAGATTATAAAAGAGCAAGGAGATGTGTGATTTCCTTCTCATCCTAAGAATCTCGAAATATCTGTCGATCATGATATCTTAGACGATATTGAAGCAAAACGAGACTGGCATTGATTACTTGTTCATATATTCAGTGACGACTGATAATATGAGCAAATTATGACAGGGAACCATGTACTGTTGCCTGAAGTCAACGTAGAATAGACTGGACTAATGGAAACTTACAATCCAAGTAGAGTCCTTAGCGAAAGTGTGTTCGGACCTGTAGCTCCAACACCACCAATGTTAAACGAGTTCGTTTATTTGGTTATTCGTAAGGAAGAGTGATGAGAATAATGAGATTGTAGAATGCTCGCCTAGTAGCGCAAGACTTCTCTCACACCTTGGAATTGATTCCGAGATGGTTTATTTCCTCGTAATGGACGTGATAACGGTCCTCTACTTTATCAGTTTAGTAGTTTCCGGAAAACTGATTATGCAGCATGTGACTGTGGTCATGATCTTATCTCTGTGGGGATTTAGACTAGAGATGTGGATGAAGGTCTCTGTGTGACTTCATAATGCTTGAATCAAGTAGTTTCTGACCACGGAACACGATCTCAATTAAATGAGACGTTCACTATATGGATTAATATAATCCGAGCGGATGTGGTATACTCGCCTAAGTGAGTACTTGATTAGCTTGGGATACTTGAACAAGTATTATGCCCTTGCGTGTTTTATTACGCGATCTATTTTTGGATTTGCCTTCGAGATGAAGGATCTTGGGAAGACACGGTAGTGACTCGGCCTGATGATCGAGTCCCGTAAAGATTGAATCTAAGTCCATGATTTAGACTACACCCAGAAGGTGTTATGACATTTTAGTCATCATGACCCTAAGTCGTCAGATTCTCCCATGATCGTTCGATCACTAGACATTTATATAGACCCAGTCCGTCCCTGATGAGACGATGAAGAGATATTGAACCATGATGTTCATATCTAAGTACAATAAGCGCATCATTGTACTTGGTCTAATGTGCTAAGATGAACATCTCGTCTGCTGTGAATGGTATAGCTCGACACAGCATCGCGCTAACACGCTGCCATCGAAATGGCATAAATGACATTTTCCCATTACCTTAAGGTAACTATGGATGAGGGCTTGTCTTATCCCATTTGCGTCATCGAGTGTACCTACCCCCTTCGGTACTCGAATTAACGCAACCCTTTTTCGGTTATACCGATGCCGGTTACTTATCAGACCCGCATAAGGGATATTCCTAATATGGTATGTCTTTACCATTAGGAATAAGGCAATATCTTGGAGGTCTTGGAATGACACCAAACGAATTACTCTGATCTACTCGTGCTCTATGAGACGACTAGAGAGTGTATATGGCTTTGAGCTCGTATTAGCCATATTTGAATTACATATGCTCTGTCTCACGATCCAGATAAAACACTTGTCTTATTTGAGGACAACTTGTTGTTATCAATCAAGAGAGATATGACTAGATTATGCTATTTAGCATTTCTTGCCGAAATAAATCTTCACATATGAAGTTTAAGAGCATCCTGTCGAATGCTCGGTTTATTCCACGTTATATTTTCTTGCATACAGTCGTGTGCAAGTAAATGAGGCATCTAGTCGAATGCTCGTACTCTTTCTTGAAATATGAAATCCTTGCACCCCGTCGTGTGCAAGTGAGGGGGAGCATCCAGGTGAATGCTTATTGCACTAATTACTACTTAGTCGAAATCCTCACACCCTGTCGTGTGCAAGTGAGGGTGAGCATCCAGTCGCATGCTCGTATACTCTTTTTGTCCTTAGACCAATGTTTTTTTCCCACTGGGTTTTCCTTGGCAAGGTTTTTTAGCGAGACACGTTCCCATCATACCTCACTTAAGATTGCCGAAATTAGGGGGAGTATCCTATTGTATACTTCTTACCACTGTGTACTCTTTTGTCCTTCGACTAGAGATTTTTTCCCACTGGGTTAACTCTAGCAAGGTTTTGACGAGGCACCTATTTTGTGGTTGATCCCTAGTACTACCATTGTTGCACTCTTTTTCCTTCGATGAGAGATTTTCCCATTGGGTTTGCTCTGGCAAGGTTTTGATGAGGCACACTGTTTTGTGGTTAGTTACTTACATGATATTTCGGCCTATATCATTCGGCTACACAGTTTCTCCTAGGTAACGGTTTTGTCCCACATTGGGTTTTTCGTCCCTAAGGTTTTTATGTGTTAGCACTGCGAATGAACTCGACTCAGATCGACTGCATGAAGACGAAGAAATCAAGACGTCCAAAGGGGGAGTGTTGTAGGATATTATTGGACTCTTGGGCTTTTACTTTATGGGCCCAAGTGAGCTTGTAACCCTACCCCTCTATCTATATAAAGAGGGTTAGGGGTCTTGTATTTTACATTCATACAGATATTCATTCATAATAAAGACTATACTGTTCTCCCCTCTCTCTACTTCTGTCTCCCTAAATACGTAGCTAATAGTTGTATCACAACAATATGAAAATAATCATCCAAAAATGACTTTTTAATTTTTCTTAATTAAAATATTCTGGTGTTAATTAACTTTTCATCATTCCTTTACATATTTTCCTAACTTTACAAGTTCTTTTAAATAATAAAATTTAATAAGATTAAAAAGAGTTCATCAAAAATATTGACGCTAAAAAAAAGCAAACTAAGCTCCATATTAAATTGTAAATTGGTTTAACTCCACATCCCAACATATACGCACATACTTATGTAGCAACTACCCCCTCTCTATAGGTATCAACTACCCCCTCTGTATCTGTATCTGTATCCATTACCCCTCTCTATCTCTCCAATACAATGATCAACTCCTTCCTCACCAAGAATTTCAAGTCAAAAGGTAAATTTTTATCCATAACTAATGTTTTCTTAATAATCGAACTTCTTTTTAATTTGATTTATTGTTGTTTATTTGTATCTAACTTAGTTGTATAACAATAATTGAGTCTAATCCAGTTCATATGTTTCTTATAGTTATAGGTGTTCGATAAAATGTTTCACATAAACTAGTATAATGAAAATGATCATTATATGTATAAAACCATAATATTTAGGTATGCTTAAAAGTCATTTCAAAAACCTATATCTATAACAATTACGATTCAGCAACTAATGGGGAAAAATTCATTCTCTATCGTGTCCTGGCGTAACAGAAATAGAAGTAAAAAAAACATAATAAATTGTTGTTAAGTTTGTTGGTATCTCAGTACGGCGTTTTAAGTTGATTGCATTTGTTTATTTGTACACTAACTTGGTTGTGTAACACTAATTGAATCTAATTCGGGTTATATGTTTCTTATTGAGTTGGTTGAATTGAGATTTAGTTTGTTATGCACCCTAGGTGTTCGATAAAATGTCTCACATAAACTTGTCTAATAAAAACAATTATCAAGAAAAAAAAATAGCATGTAATAAACTGATAAGCTTTAGGGAGATCTCCACAGTTTGATTTCAAATATAAAGTTATTTATTACATGCTATTTTTTTTCATGTGGATTCAGTCGCTGGTCTTCCGGTCTTGGGAATCATTTTAATCTACTTTTTGGGTATTTAAGGGTTTTATCATAATATATGCTGTCATGGATTTGTGCATTTGGTATTTTATTTAAGTTAAATGATGTAATGTGTGACTCATTCTGCTTAATCCATTTCGGGATTGGCAGCCGAGACTGTAGTTTTGAGTTTTTTTTTTCCGTTTTTGTTGGGCATATTTAAAAATCTTGAAGTTATATATGGTGCTTTGGGTTTATTCACTTGTTTGATGTGTCCTATTAATTGATGAACTATGTGTCCGTGATATTGCTATGTGTCCGTGAAAATTTTGTTTTAAAACCCATTTAGAGGGATGTAGAGTTGATAAGATCAAGTATCCTCTCTAAGTTGTTGCAGATTGTGTAAATGGAATATCTCAAGATGTTACTTCTTACTACAACAATTTCTAGACACAGGGAGCAGCACCTTTTCTATCGTCACTGAAAGGTGCATCATTAGTGACGATACATTTATGACGCTAACCAATAATTAGTATGGATATTTACCAAGCTTTTCTATTTTGACAAATGATTTTAATTATTCTTTATTATTTTGGTCACAGTTGAGCTCAAGCTTCACATATGAATACAGAGATTGGGGATATATTAGTCATTGTTTCCCTTTGCTGCTAAAAATAGTTTGCTTAGGTGTAGTTTGGTCAATGTTTCACCTTGTCGCTCTTCTGCAATACATGCGTTATCCTTAATGTAGCATTTATCATTATTTTTACCTTTAGTTAATCCTTCACGTTGCGTGTGTAGAATGCAGTTGACATATATATGACCAATCATGTTGCTAAGGATACGTGGTGTATCCTTAATTTGACATTATCACGTCCCGATTTTTCGAAAGGGATGGTGAATTATTGAAAATAAAAACATTTGATGGAATAAATAGCAATCTTAAGAAAAGCCTATTTTTCTTCTTAGAATTCCAGTCTAAGTACTTTGAAAATAGAATATTTTTATCCATGTAAGCCCATAGGCATAGATTATTAATTTGAGTAAAAGTTTTCATTAATTTGAGATTAATAATCATTGATGTGGTTCTCATTTTAGTATCTCACATGAATAAACAAAATTTGTCAAATACTAACATGTAAGATAAAATTCTACACTTCTCTTGTCCTTATTCTATGTAATACGGCTCTTTTGTAGATATGTCTAGTAGTGTCGGTATCGGTACTGGTCGTGCACGTGGTCGTGGCAATGGCCTTCCACCCAAAACTGCTAACGTCCATCGCCTACCCATGCATCCACCACCTGCATCATCAATGCCACGTACAGCTGCAGTGGCACCTACAGTTGCGGCTATGGTGGCACCTACGGTTGTGGCACCACCTCTTGTAGTGGAAACACCACCTGCGGCTGTAGTAGCACCCACGGTTGCACCGCCACCTCTAATTGATCCTCCGCCATTGAAGCCCATTGATGAGAACCAGGGAGTTCCAGATGAACTGTATGATGCATGCCAAAGGCTACCGTTATTTATCACACCGATGACCGGAAAAACTACTCTCAAGTAAGTTATTATTATTATTTTTATTGTTGTTGTAAATAAATCTATGTCAATATTGTATTTGGTGTGAACTGTGAAGCCATGATCTTGATAGTTAGTGCTTAGTACTGTTGTCATACTTAACAAAGTTATTGTTCCCTTCAAAATAAATGATTCATCAATGCTTATTTTTCAGGTTAACTTTGTGTATTTTTGTGTGTAGCAGTCTTCTGATATTTTATTATACGTTAATATGTTCTTTCGATCTTTATCACCAATGCACCCATTATTTTATGCCTACTGTTTTCAACCCCCTAGGATATACTACCTTCCATAGTCCGTTCCTTCTTATTTTGATAGGTCATGTTTGGTGGCATTTTGCATACATTATTATACTTTTGTGCTAGATGTGTAACAAAACATATTGAATGTGTCTAATATGATATAGAATAAAAGAAAACTTGCCATTTCTGCTGTGAGTAGTTGAAACTTGAAAGCAGTTGATAACAATGTGAGCTGGAGAAAGAAAATAAATTTGTGGAAAAATAATTTTACTAAATAGGTAGTTTTAAGAACATAAAAACATACTACTGGGGTGTCAGCAAATAGCATGTCATTTTTGCACTTAAAGGTACAAGAGCATTAGAAGTAATGTAACCTAAAGTAGGCCTTACGTACTGAAGATCCATTAATCGGTGTTGTTCATATTTTACTAATTTTCTTCTACATATCTAAGCAGAAGGTACACTTAACACGATTGTAACTATAACGCATTAACAAGTTTCGGACATCTCATTGAGTTAGAGTCTTTAAAGCTATGAGAAATTAGGCGGATCAAAACAAGTTGTATTTTACTTCAGTTTTTATAAGCTGCAGCAGCATGTTATGATGATCAGACCTTTTTGAAATTTTTAATCACCATTTTCATGTTAGCTTGTAGTGACTCCTTGGGAAAGCAAGTCGTCTTATCTACATTGTACCAGTTGATGAAATTTCCTCCTTCTAGCCTATAGTTATTCTTCATGGTCTCCAGTACCTTGTGGAAATATCGACAGTAGCCGGATCAAAAATTTGATTGAAAACAAATAAATTTAATGATATACTGGAAACAGATTCATGAACTGATGAACTTAACTACACCTTTTGTGAATAGAAGACTCACAAGACTTGTTTATTGCTTAATTTTTCTCTTGGTCCTACAAGATTTTACCCGCATACGAGCGCTTGGAGCCCCCGCAAAACTTTTGAAGATCAGGCTATTGTTGATGCCACAGTGTGGAGCAAAATTCCTAAGAACACAAAAAACTACTATTACGCAGAGTTTGCGGTAACTACAATTGTTTAAACTTGCTTACTTGTTGGTTTTTTCTTATAAATATATTTGTTTTTTATATGGCAGAAAAAGTATAAGTGGAAAAGATTCCATGATGGTGAGTATAGAACGATTTGGGAAACACTTGCAGCTGACCGATATAGGAACTGGATTAGCCATTTGAAGAATAAAGTATGGCTAGCAGAATTGGACAAACCAACAAGCATATCCACTAATTGTTGGAATTCCTTCATAAAGCATTGGATGGATCCGAAGGAGCAAGTGAAATCGGCAAGGAATAAGGCTAACCGTAGGGGAGGCGTGGTTGATGGGGAAGCATCGTCTACACACACAGGGGGTTCAAAACCGCACTTTGTACATGCCATGGAGATGTCTAAGAATGGTATACCGGCTAAGCATATAGAGGTGTATAAAAAGTTACACACAAAAGATGAAAACCCATGCAATGAAAATGCCAAACTTATAATTGTAAGTGATATAAATAGAATAAATGTTGTATTAGTTTTTCATTTTGAAACTACAGTAAATTGAATATCAATTACAAATTTTGCTTATATTTAGAAAAATGCCAAACGTATAAGCATATGAGTATAGACTTGATTGTACAACCGTTACAATCATCTAAATATAAAATTTCTCGTTATTATTTGTTCTTCAGTTAATACATTTTTTTCTATTTGCATGAGGCATATGACAAGAAAAAAATTGAAGATGATGCACTGGCTTCCCAAATGCTAACCGGTTCTATCTGCGATATCGAGGGACAACCCTGCCCGATTGATGATGACGAGCGTTTTCTTCAGGTAATCGGACCACTAAAGAAAGGGAGGTGGACTACGGCACAAACAGAGTCGATTTACACTCCAATTGGAGGAATTCAAAGGTTGAGTACACCTGGACTGATGATCGACGATAACCGTATTGCTGAAATTATACAGTCAAAGTTGGATTCGACACTGAATGAAACCATTCGTAATGTTGTAAATGATATGATAGGGGTCGGGTCGGGTGACTGTCATGACACAAATTTACCACAAGTTGAAACAGCAGATGGAGGCTATGAAAGGATCTCTGAGACAAACTACGGTGATGGCAACGAGCATGCAATGGATGATAGCATATCCGGAGGTGAAGAGAACATAGTCGGAGTCAACAATGACGAATTTGTTATCAATCTTCTTAGTTGAGTGTAACCACTGGCCATCGAATACTAGATAATTCTTTTAGTTTTTCAGAGTTTGTATATAAGTTGATAGTTATTTTAGTTTTTTAAAGTTTGTATGTTGGATACACTTTTATTAATGGTAATATTACTTGTTAGTAATTTTATTAAATATCATTTCTTAATTAAATTAATATAATTTAAAAAATCATTATTATTTTAATAAATAATATTCTTGTTTCTTTGTTTAATTGGCAACGCATTATCAATGGAATCGTGACGGAAATTTCATACTTTTTTGAAAAAACAATCGTAACGGCTCGGTAATGAATTAGTAACGTAGTTGCAACGGCCATGAAATGACAACTCGTTTGGAGGGTTAAGTACTGAGGCGGCGTGCTCATGTACATATTAAGTACTGAGGTATTGATTCAGATTAAGAAAAAAAAAAAAAAGGAACAAATTCAAATTATTTTTGGTAAAAAATGGGAGAAAAATGAAGGGATGACAATGAGCCGGCGAATTGACTAATGAAACCATTTACTCCTATTACAATAGAGAAGCTGATATGAAGAGAGCTATTTGTACATATAATTTTATGGTTGATTAATTACTGCATTAGTAATAAATATCTAAATAAAAAAAATTAAATAAAAACCCTATTTTTTTTATAAAATGGGACAAATATCAACAATTCTAATTTTCTATAATTAATATAAACAAATAACAAGCAATTATAATCGCCAAGTGAATAATCAATTGACATATTTTATATATTTTTCCTATTTTACAAATTGAAACTATACAAAATAAATAATAAATTAGTGAATAAAGAAATATCTTGAATTAGGGTATATTTTTTGATTGGTGATTTGCGGTTTTTGTAGGGCGAAATTTGATTGATGGTTTGAGGTTTTTTTGTTGAGAAAATTGATGGTTATTGTCCTTGATTGATTTGGGGTTTTTTTGGGTTGAAAAATTTGGGTTTTTGAGAAAGAGAAAGAGAAAGAGAAAGAAATAATCTGTGTAATTTTTTCAGGGACTGACTGTGTAATTTTGAGGCAGGAACTGACTGTGTAATTTTGATGCAGGGACTCACTGTGTAATTTTTCAGTGCAAAACACTCGATCACTGCAAACCGTAGATTTTTTATATGGTTTGTGCGTTTTTTCAAAAAAAATGTAATATAAAAATCCAAACTCTTATTTTTTACTAGTGAAACCAAATGGTAAATAAAGATTAATAAATCTATGTTGAAAGTATTATACTACTACCTTTTGGAAGGTTGAAACGAATATATTTTTTTTACGAACAGTTTAGCGGTAAAGTATCGGGTTTATATTTTCAGATGAAATATTGTTGTTTCTTATACTTATACAATAATGCTCACAATTAAAGCCACGTTTTATAATGGGTGATGCAGTTTTATTAATACTCACTTGTTGCTAATTTTAATCTAAGAAAAATACTGTCGATTTTAGCTAGAAATCTTCTGTTGCTAAATTTGTGTTGCAGTTTTGTTAGTAACCATGTTGCTAATTTTAATCTAAGAAAAATAGCATCAATTTTAGCAACAATCTTCATGTTGTTAAATTTGTGTTGCAAGTTAGTTGGTAACTATGTTGCTAAATGGTGATGAGTTATTTTGTTGCTATTTAGTTAGAGTTGTGTTGCTATTTAGCAACAGACTAAAGTTTTTTTTTTTTTTTTTATGTTGCTATAGGACAATTTTCTTATAGTGAGTCCCATTCCGATTCCACCCCATAGATGATTCAATTTGTGAAAAGTAGACCGATAGTGCCATAGTCTAAATAGAAAGATGGATTTTTTTACAAGAAAACATAGACTTGTTGATCGGAAGGAGTAGTATAATATATGTGCACGAACGGCCTTGAATATATTAGCATCTCAATTCCGAATTTTTTTTTTTGTGCTCTAATTTTTTTCCCGTAATAACAAATTTAGTTTTTATAGAAATAAGATTTTTCTTAATATTTTTTTTACTATAACGATGCTGCGTTTTGTATTTTTTTTTTTTTTCCGTCTCAATTGGGCTACGTCATAGAAACTCATCTCATATGCGCAAATGGTCCACCCGTGTATATGCACCTTCTCTTCGGCTAAGCTTTGATTATTTGGGTTTCCATTTGGCATACTTTTAGTGCTTCATCACTATCAACTACTCCATATATCAAGGACGTATATCGTTTAGCCAAGCTTGATGTTGTTCAAAATAATTATTTCTAAACGTAATACATTTAACAATAGAAACAAAAAAAGCTTGCAATTTACGCGTCTATGAACTTTTCAATTAGCCGGATAGTTAATGATCTGTTCAATTATAGCTTGGGATGCATGCATTTTTGTCTCATTTAGCAATACTACAATCGAATATGTTAATCAAGGGAAATAGGGAATATATAATTAGAAAATTATGAAAAGTCTAAACACTACCATGGTTACGTACGTAGGACGAATAGTTCCTGATGCCCATGTGTTAATAAGTACTGTTGATAATTGCATGTGGTTTATAAAAAAATATATAAAAAAATGAAACAAAACCTGTGGTTTATAAAGTAAGCTAATCAAGATTTACTTACCTAATATATGATACAAATACAATCGACGCAATAGCGATAAAGTGTTGTTAAATATACCATTTTCAACAATACAAATAGGTCCACTAAATTCAGATAAAGAAGATAAAAATTATTAATTCTAAATAAAATTAAGGTGTGAACATTTTGCAAACTCGTTATATATAAGAAGCTTGATTATAATTTTTAGAAAGATAACACATGAGACAATGCAGTTATGCAACGATGTTGTCTCCTATTATAAAATATTTCAGTTAAATCCTAACGCAATTATGAAAATTAAAGACGTGTTAGGTAGCCAGCTAGTGAGGGCTACCATTTTGTCATATGATTTTTTTTTTTAACAAACATTATAAAAAAAAATACTCAAATAACGACGGATTAATGACGGTATTTTTTGTTACGAGCTTATCAACGACGGTTTTTGTGATGACTTTGTGACAGTTTAGTCAATTTGCGACAGATTTGTGACAGCATTTTAAATTAACGACAGGGTTGTGACTGCTTTTAACTCTCAATAAATAAAATATTATTTTGTAGTGAAGCTTTCATGTTAGGAACTCGGTGTTAATATGATAATACAACACTACTACAGAATACTTTTTTTTTTTTCATTTCATGTATATATATACTAGAAAAAAATGTGGGATGAGTTTCGATATCTTAGGGCAATAAATTAATATATATATATATATATATATATATATATATATATATATATATATAATATTACTAAAATTTAACAACAATAACTAACAACAGTTTTAAAAACGTGTGTGATAATAATATGATTGCATGCATGATTGCACTGATGATCGTTTACGCGGTGAGAATACGAGTTTGATAATTTGTGAAAGGTAACTTTACACGAGATCACGTGCTCATTCAAAGAATAATGTTATACGAATAATTAAGAAAATAAAATAAAAATACTGTAACAAATAACAAAAATAAAATGAGAGATGAGCAAGGTTAAGCAGAAAGCTCATGGCACGAGGTACGTGTGGCCTCATGTCCAGCGCGCTACTCTCTCTCTCTCTCTCTCTCTATATATATATATATATATATATTATGTATTTATGTATTTATATATATTTATGTATTTATCTATTTCCCCTCATTGTCTATATAACCTTTCCTCATTTCTCGCTTTTTCTCCCATCTCATAACAGAATAAACAAACAAAACAAAACAAACAAAACAAAACTCTATTTATAAACTCTCTCTTTTTTCGGCGTCGGAAAATGGACGTTCGCCGTCGCGCTATCCGTCCTTCCAAAGGTGGCGAACCGAAAGCCTCTGACGCCTTGCCCCTCCCTCTATACCTAACAAACGCGGTCTTCTTCTCCCTCTTCTTTTCGGTCGCTTACTTCCTCCTCACCCGATGGCGCGAGAAGATCCGTAACTCTATGCCACTTCACCTCATCTCCCTATCGGAGCTTGCCGCTGTCCTCTCCCTCATTGCCTCCGTGATTTACCTTCTTGGTTTCTTCGGCATTGGGTTTGTTCAGTCCGTCCTGTATCCCAAACCTAGCACTTGGGACATTTTGGACGATGACATCGTCCAGGATGACCGCAAGCCTCCCTGCGGCCTGTCAGTACTGCCGCCAGAAAAAGTTCTCGCAGCGGTTATAAGCACTCCCTCTCCTCCGCCTTTCATGTTGTCGGAGGCAGATGAGGAGGTGGTGAACGCTGTTGTGACAGGAAAGACCTCGTCGTACGCGTTGGAAGCTAGTCTGGGAGACTGTAAGCGAGCGGCTGGCATCAGACGCCAGGCATTAGAGAGGACCTCTGGGAAGTCCCTTGCAGGACTTCCCTTAGAAGGGTTCGACTACGATTCCATTTTGGGCCAATGTTGCGAGATGCCAATAGGGTATGTACAGATACCCGTGGGGATAGTGGGACCGCTCTTTCTTGACGGGAGTGAGTATTCGGTGCCTATGGCAACGACGGAGGGGTGTTTGGTCGCGAGTACGAATCGGGGTTGTAAGGCTATATATTTGAGTGGGGGCGCGACAAGTGTTTTGCTTAGGGATGCGATGACGAGGGCGCCTGTGGTTAGGTTCGGGACGGCCAAGAGGGCGGCAGAGCTTAAGTTTTTCGTGGAGGATCTGTTGAATTTCGAGATGATTGCTCTTGTTTTTAACAAGTTAGTGCCCTTCGATTTTTTCATCTCTTTTTCAAAAGTGTTAGTCTACAAGAGTGTTTTCATGTTTTAAAATATTATAAATGCATCATATATAATTAGAACTAGCTAAGAAAAGTGCCATGCATTTATTTGGGGACTTGTCTCAATTTTGTACATTAGTGCCATGTTTATTGAGTATGGAGTAGTTCATTACAGAATTGCTTTAGCAAAATTTATTAAAAAAAGCTAAGTATTTTTATGTAAGAAAAAAATGTTGGATCTGTAGCTTGTAACCATTAATCTTTTTTCGTCGAAAAAAATCAAAAATGAAATCTTATATTTGCTTCTGCCAAATGCACAAGTTGACTTTAAGCAATTTTTTTTTAAAGAGATAGTGGCATTTAAAAGTTGCCACCAAATGAACATTAGTGGTTTGTAAAAAAGTGCAATTATGAGATCCTTCCTAATTTTAATGTGTTATTTAACGAGGCGGAGATGACCAGGGTGGGTGTCCTTGGGAATGTCCAATGCAGCTAATTTTTGTCAGTACATAAATAAAATGAGTAGCGAGATAAATTATTTTTTTGCAAAATTCAGTATAAGAAATGTAACGACCCGGTCCTCCGACCAGACCGCCACCATCTGCTTCCTACCACCAATATTGTCCGCTTTGGCCCAATTTCGTCCTCGCTTCTTGGGCCGCACGGCTTTAAAAGGCCTTGGTGATAAGAAGGAGGATACTCCTACCTTATATACCATATAGGTACTACATATCTAGGCGATGTGGGATAGCTCACTTCTCTTTACCACGGTATTTTTCTACGAAAATCCGGGTTTTTACACTCTTCCCCCCTTCAGGCACGACGTCCTCGTCGGGCACGCCGTCCTTCCGGGGTTGCCAGTGCCCACATCGGCTAGATAGCGGCTCTGATACCAATTGTAACGACCCGGTCCTCCGACCAGACCGCCACCATCTGCTTCCTACCACCAATATTGTCCGCTTTGGCCCAATTTCGTCCTCGCTTCTTGGGCCGCACGGCTTTAAAAGGCCTTGGTGATAAGAAGGAGGATACTCCTACCTTATATACCATATAGGTACTACATATCTAGGCGATGTGGGATAGCTCACTTCTCTTTACCACGGTATTTTTCTACGAAAATCCGGGTTTTTACACTAACGACCCGGTCCTCCGACCAGACCGCCACCATCTGCTTCCTACCACCAATATTGTCCGCTTTGGCCCAATTTCGTCCTCGCTTCTTGGGCCGCACGGCTTTAAAAGGCCTTGGTGATAAGAAGGAGGATACTCCTACCTTATATACCATATAGGTACTACATATCTAGGCGATGTGGGATAGCTCACTTCTCTTTACCACGGTATTTTTCTACGAAAATCCGGGTTTTTACACTCTTCCCCCCTTCAGGCACGACGTCCTCGTCGGGCACGCCGTCCTTCCGGGGTTGCCAGTGCCCACATCGGCTAGATAGCGGCTCTGATACCAATTATAACGACCCGGTCCTCCGACCAGACCGCCACCATCTGCTTCCTACCACCAATATTGTCCGCTTTGGCCCAATTTCGTCCTCGCTTCTTGGGCCGCACGGCTTTAAAAGGCCTTGGTGATAAGAAGGAGGATACTCCTACCTTATATACCATATAGGTACTACATATCTAGGCGATGTGGGATAGCTCACTTCTCTTTACCACGGTATTTTTCTACGAAAATCCGGGTTTTTACAAGAAAAGTTATCTGGTTTGTATAGCTTGTAACTTTTAGTTATTTATTTCAGAAACCCAAAAAGTAACTCAGATTCTAATATTTACCACGAAATGCAGTACTTAAGCCTATAGCTAAAATTAATTTTTAAAAAGTTGCGCCTCTTTACGAAATTTAACTGGTCTTAAGTAAATGTTACTTATTTATTAATCAGACTTATGTTTGATTAAACTCGGTCTATATATTTTAGGATTAAATCCAATAGAGCTGAATTGATTTTAATAAAAATAGAGTTAATATCATTTCCTAGCTTTATTTGGTATGGTCCGTATGGATAATTTCGTTATTTATGGTGGAGCCAGTGAGGATATATATAAATGTATTCTAACCAATATTTGAGGATTTTAACACGTATTGAACACGTATTACATGTCGTATGCATATTGTTCTCTGATGAAAGTGCAATTGATTGTATTTAAATTCCATGAAGCCCGGTACGTTCCTTATGTTGACGTTGACATAGAATTTATTCTATGTATTTATCTTGCGTAATAGGAGGTTGGAGTGGTGTACTTGCGTCACTAATTTTGTTATTTTATAAATACCTTACAAGTGCCAAGTTTTATTCATTTTCTTAATAGAGATTTGACTATGGAATTGATTGTTATTTTGTTTTTAAATCAGATCAAGCAGATTTGCAAGGCTACAAGGAATTCAGTGTGCAATAGCAGGGAAGAATTTGTACATGAGATTTAGCTGTAGCACGGGGGATGCTATGGGAATGAATATGGTCTCGAAAGGGGTCCAAAACGTTCTCGATTTCCTTCAAAATGATTTTCCCGACATGGATGTCATCGGCATCTCTGGTAAAATATTTTTTGTGTTTTCTATTTAATTTTAATCTGACAAAATGTTCATCGTAGTCGTAGGAACAGATGATAAGTTAGATTCGAGGACATGAACCACTTAATCTTTGATTCAGCGACGCACATTTTATAAGAATGAACTTGCTCAGAGACGAAGCCAGAATTTTGATTTGTGAATGTGGTGTCAAATTTCAGAGTAGAAGAGCCAAATCACAATCCTAAAGAATATTATGCAGAACAGTACTTAATGATAAATGAGTTTTTTGTATATAAAAATGTCATGCCAACCTTGACACTGTATATCCTTATCAATCAATCGCAACTTAATTAACTATCATACACTCTCTTTATATAGTCATGTAACAATATCCGATCAGCCTCGGTTTCAACATTATACATTTATACTGAGATCAATTGCTAGTAAAATATCCATGCTAAATGCTAGCCAGTACTTATTCTACCAACTTAATCGGACGAACTGGTGTATTCGACCTATGTTCTCGTCCAAAAAATGTCATAAAGACGATTGGTGAAAAGCTAAAGGGTTAAACGCTTTTTTTATGATTTCCATGCTCTCCTAAACATAAAAATGTACGCATGGTCTAGTGAAAATCTTGTAAAAACTTGATATCTAGTACTCTTCCGCATTTTAAAACACTCATTTTTTAAAACAGGAAACTTCTGCTCGGACAAGAAACCAGCAGCAGTGAACTGGATAGAAGGTCGCGGGAAATCAGTTGTGTGCGAGGCGATAATCAAAGAAGAAGTGGTGATAAAGGTGTTGAAGACCAATGTGGCATCTTTAGTAGAGCTGAACATGCTAAAGAACCTTACTGGCTCGGCCATGGCCGGTGCTCTTGGAGGGTTCAATGCACACGCAAGCAATATCGTATCGGCGGTGTATATAGCTACAGGGCAAGACCCTGCACAGAATGTGGAAAGTTCTCATTGTATCACTATGATGGAAGCTGTGAATGATGGCAAGGACCTTCATGTTTCCGTCTCCATGCCTTCCATTGAGGTACTAATTAGAATTTATTTATATGGAGTAATATTATTCATTTATCGTCTCTTTCCTTCTTAATTATTAGCTTTTTAATGGTTGTAAGAAATCTGAAAAAACTGAAAAACTGAAATTATACAAAACTGAAAAAAAATAGGTTGGTTTATAAATAAATAAAAAACTTGGTAGGTTGGTATATACTTGAAAGAAAGTTCGAATCATTAGTTTATCGTATTGTCTCTATCATTCTCATTAGCCTTAGAAGTGCATATGAAAACTACTAAGATCTGATTTTAAATTATCTAACTGGTTTGAATTTGTGTACATATGAAGTAAAATCATAAATAAACTCTAGAACTTAGAATGGTCACTTAACCGATCTTTGGTAGATTAGTGTAAAAACTTGAATAAAGTTTGGTAAGTTACCGAACGTAGTTTGAAAACTGTACAAATTAAATAAAGTTTGGTAGGTTTACTATACAAACTGTACGCAAGTATAAATTACATACTTTGCTAGCATCTCTATCATATCCTAATACATTTTCTTATCCTTTTATTTATATTTAAGATAATTAACATCACTTTTATATTTTTAGAGTAACAGTTTAATTTTATACATTTTTCAGCTTCTTTATCAAATTTATTATCATAACTAAATATTACTATATTTTAATATACTTCTATCAATTATTTTCAATCCAAATTAATTTACTAGAGCAACCACATTAAATAATTTACAAATTTTCTCGTATCTAAAGTAAATAGTACATTTTTACAAATTATAAGTAAACGTTTTGTTTTATACAATTTTTTTATTTATTTATAAATTTCTTTATTACAACTATAAAACTATTTTTTTTGTTATTTTATTATTTTATATGTGAAAAGTACAAATAAAAAAGAGAGAATAAGAGAAAAGTAAGAGAGATAAATTATTATTTTAATTATAAGTGGCCATATTGATCACTTATATTTGAGTGATATTTGAGTTTATGTATGTTTAAGGTAATGGATAAAGAAACTTATGTGTATACAATTTTACAACAATTTCCTCAAAGTAAATTGGTGATATAAGATAACTGATGCGAATGCTCTAAGAGTAAGCGCACCAGTTTTCTTATATTTTTCCACATATTTAAGATAATTAGCATCACTTTTAGATTTTTAGGGTAACAATTTAACTTTATACATTTTTCAGTTTCTCTATCAAATTTATTATCATAACTAAATATAACTATATTTTAATACACTTCTATCAATTTTTTTTTACCCAAATTAATTTAGTAGAGCAACCACATTAAATAAATTACAAGTTTTCTCGTATGTACACTTTTACAACTTATAAGTAAACGTTTTGGTTTATACAAATCATCAGTTTTTTTTTATCAATTTCTCAATCAAAACTATACAACTCATATTTTTGTTATTTTATTAATTTATATATGAAAAGTACAAATAAATGAGATGGAAGAAAAGAAAAGTAAGAGATAAAAATTATTATTTTAATTATAAACGAACATTTTTATCTTTTATATTTGAGTGATATTTGAGTTTATGTAAATTTAAGTTAATGCACTGATGTGATTGATGTTAGTTATTAGCCTTTGACAGTAAAACGTGATTCATATAGCTAGTAGTTTGACGGTATGTCGCAATATTAAAGGGGTTTTGGGTATTACTAGACATGCACTTTTAGCTATACTAATAGGATTATAGGAGGGTTATCTCATGACAATTGACAAAATGTGACTTATGAATTAATCTTGTACATTTTTGAAGTAATCTTATTAATTACCGAGTAGAAAGTAGAACAAGCAAGTTGGTATTACTAAGTCCCTGTGACTTTTGTCAAATATCTGTCAAAATCGTGACACATATATACCAAGTGTCCGTATAAAAGTCTTAAATTCCTAATGTAACGAGACACATTTTTGCCTAGTCTTTGTGTCACGAGTTCTCTATTCACACTTTTCCATATTGGATCCGGATCTCATTTAAAACGAAATAAATGATTTTGTAACACTAAAGAAATGAACAGAAAGCCTAGTTGTCTTTATTTTTTTTGAAAAGTGTCACAAGTTCTCTATTCACACTGTTCCATATTGGATCCGGATCTCATTTAAAACGAAATAAATGATTTTGTAACAACTAAATAAATGAACAGATCAAGCTCCACATGTTATGATCAGACCATTCAATGTGCAGAAGTGGACATTTGTATAAATGTGTAAAAAAACACTAGCTAACAAATTGCATACTTCGTATATATCTGTATGTAGTTTATAGAAAAGACACGTGCACCCCTCGTGGAATTCCATTGACATGCCTGACCCACCAATAAAAGAAAATTCCACCAGATCTTGTTTTTAATTGAATGAAATATTAGTTGGTGCACGCAACCTAACTTTTCAATTTTTATAGATTTCTAACATCAATTTTTAAAAAAATCCAATTTAGTTAACTAACATTGCAATTCATGATGGTTCTGTATACTTGCTGTAGAAAGTAGAAAAAAAACATAGGCAATGATACCAAATACTAATAGTTTTTTTTAATAAGCAACTTACCAAAAAATATTATATATTATTCTATTATAATAGGTCAATCCAAGTTAAACGAGTCTGTCCAATTTAACCATTTTTTTTCCAAATTATAATAAGTCAATCCAAGTCATATGAGTCTGTCCAATTTAACCATTTTTTTTTTCAAAACTACCCTTACACCTTTATATTAATTACAATAATATTATACTCACATAAAAATATAAAAAGTAAAAACTAATAAAATTATTTATCACTTTTTAACAATCAAACATTATTTTAAATCTTAAACTATGTTTTTTTTTTATATTATCCACATATTTATATCATAACTATATATATTTTATATATTTTTATTGCATTACGAACTGGCACGATTGCTAGTATATATATATATAGCTTATCTAATAGAGTATATTTTCTTTTCGGTTTCATACACTATCGTATCATATATTCTCGATTTGCTCCCATCTTATCATTACTTTATCCCGTATGTAAAAAGTAAAAAAAAAAACTAGACGCTGAATTAATCAGTATTTTATGATCTTCGATTTTGCTTATCATCACTTTTTTTATCCCATAGGTAAAAAGCGAAAAAAAACAAACAAGCCTGCGAAATTAATCATTATTTTTGTAATTGAGTATCATGAAATAAAAAAATAAAATGCTTAGGGTACAAAACTGTAGTTATATAACCCGATTTAATGGAAGTATTGGCTTAATGCTTACATAACAATATACTTAACATCTTTTGTTATTGTTTTAATTTGTTGAAAAATTAAAATTCAGGTGGGGACAGTTGGAGGTGGTACACAACTAGCATCACAATCAGCTTGTTTGAATCTACTTGGAGTTAAAGGTGCTAACAAAGATTCACCAGGGTTCAACTCAAGGCTATTGGCTACTATTGTAGCTGGCACTGTTTTAGCTGGTGAACTCAATCTCATGTCTGCTATTGCTGCTGGCCAACTTGTTAAGTCTCACATGAAATATAACAGGTCTAACAGAGACATGACCAAATTATCCTCCTAATATATCAAGAGACCTAATCACACTGAGCCAAGAAAAAACATGGCTTTTGCACTCAAGGTTTTACTAGTTTGTTTCTTTGCTCTTCTTGTTTGATCAGTAAATCAGTTCTTTTATTTTTATCTTTTAAATTTTGCTACTATAGCAAGTTGATTAAGTTTGTGGTTGTAAAGTAAGATGAGATGTTAAAGCTTAAGACCAGGGAGGGGTAGAATATAATTTGTTTCATAAGCAGTACTATCACCACCACTATTGTTGTTTTGATGTATTTTATAAAGACAAGGGATACTTGCTTATCAATAAAAAGTAGAGTTGGTGGAATAAAAAGCAGAATATTGTTTTGCCAAGATGTGGATGTTGTGATATAGACATAAGAGGAAGCTATCAAACAAAGTCATGTGGGTGAAGAAGAAAAGAACAAATTAGCTAAGCTAGAACCCAGATTTACATCTCTTGTTTCAAGGAGAGTCATGTGAGGCTCGGTTTGTAATCTGTGTACAATAAAGTTTATTTGTATAATATGAAGCCAAGTCTGCATTTGTTGCCAAAATTCTGAGGAGCTGAGTTAGTTTATTTGATCAAATTTAGATTCAGTAAAAAAGAATATATACTTTTTCTTTTTTCTTTTCGCACAAAGGAAAAATAAACGACTAACAAATGGAATGACTACTCTTCACGTTTTTTAGCATCAATTCATTCAACATTTCAGGAATGCATCTTCGTATAAATTAAATTCTCCGGACATTCCTTAATAAAAATTTCTTCTCACATTTTAAGCTTAAAACTTAACTAAATCGTTGGCGCACTCGTTACCTTCACTAGGAGTAAAAAACAATACTTGTTACTTGTATCGATCATGTAAAGGATCAACTTTCTCTTCTAATATGTCAATAGTCACTAGTTTATTGCAACTTCTCTAAACATTTACTATACCTTAATGACCGTGCATGTAAACAGACCATCTGCCACTTCAATTTAACTATAAGAACCTTTTCTGTTCCCCAATTATGTTTAAAGACTTAAGCAGACACGATGGTAATGTTAGCTAAAATAGTGCCCCTCTGATTTGGTAAAAAGTAAGCCGTTTTGGCGAAAAAATTGCTTTCACACCAAAAAGCAGCTTTCTGGCGAAAACCGCTGGCCTTTTTTAGTAAAAACGGTTTTGTTGAAAAAAAAAACTGCTTAATTGTGAAAAAATATATTCTAATAATGTTTTTGGTTTTTATAATTTTTTTTCTAAATTTTGTAAAAAAATACAAAAAAAATTGTACCTTATTATGTCTTTTCCATCATTTGTAATTTTTTAATTTAAAACAATTTAATAAAATATTTTTATAATTAAAAATTTAAGCTAGAAATTGTTATAAATGGTGTGTATGCAGTAAATAAGTATATATCACTTACCATGTATAAACATCATAAATGCTCATTTAACATTATTTTAGAAGATATTAAAGATTATATTAACATGTACATGTTAGCGAAATTGTAGTAATAATAGTTAATGGAAAATTTATCTTAAAGTTCATTTACATTTCACTATAACTACAATTTAAATTTCTATCTTAAGCAAAATTCTACGAATCAATGAACGAAATATTATTTTCAAACAAGCATATATCTTAAGCAAGCCTCTCCAATTCCATATATATTGGTCCTTCAGAATTATTAATCCTTCCATACAACTTACCAAAACAGTCATGGCTAAGGTCTTGTTTTCTGTACTTTTCCTCGCATTTCTCCTTGTTGATGTCTCTGGTAGATATATTTCTCTCATCAGCAAGTTATAGAGCTATATATTTTGATAAATTAATTTTATAAATATTTCACATACTACTTATTTTATTTGGCACAAAATCATTTTAATTCCGGATCTTGGATTAAAATTGTTCATGAACGTTTAACATTTATCCTATAGTCATGCCACCATTTTGACCAGCAGTTACGTAGTGCAAAAAAATATTCAGAAAAAGGACTCACGACATGACCAAGATGCGAGTTATGTGAGTCTGTTTTCTATGGATAATGAACCGATGAAAAGGATTTGTATCACAAAAATGCAATTTAAATTTCAAATGCTACTATAATATAGTGAAACACATCGGTTTTGAAATTGCAAGCTTAGAATTACGGGGTCGTCTATACGAGATTTTGCATTGGCTCAAAATTGCTCTTTTCTATCTAAATCTAGTTTTTTTTTTTTATTTGGCATAACAAGTCGTTGCATCTTATAATCTATGGCATACGTGCTTTTTTTACTATCCAACCATAGCTTTCAAATGATATCAAACATGCATGATTATCCCCACCCTTCGTAATCGTTACGCTTTGAGGTCGTTTCATTTAAGATGACAAGAGTTCGAGTTCTCATTGTTCGGGCTTTTATTTTCAAAAATAAAATAAGCTTCCTGTAATTAAAGCACTAGAGAATGTCCACTTTTAAATTATTGATTAAGTCACCCTTTTCTTTTTACAGGATCCGAAGAATGGTATCACAAATGCAAAGTAAAAGCTGATTGTGCACCTTATTTCCCGAATATTAAGAACTATGATTGTTCTACTGAGGGGGAATGCTACTGCATTTGTGATTGCCCTAAAAAGGTTACGAATGTCCCTAATGAGATGCAATGGTATCACAAGTGCAATGTCACAGCTGATTGTGCACCATATTTCCCAGGTGTCACTAATTATAAGTGTGTTGATGGCGGGTGTTCTTGCTATTGTTCATGTACTTAAAGACTCGATGATTCCTTTTAAAAGTGAAAAACGTATTCTCATCCGTGCCCCTTGTTGTTTTGGATTGTGTTTTTCGAGTTTCGATGTATATCTGGCCATCTGGGTTAACTCTTATTGTGGAAATAAGGGTGGGCACGAGGCGGATTGTGACGGATTTGTTTCAATCCTAAACCAACCCGTAAAATAAATGGCGGGACGGATTGAGACGGATTGATGAAATTTAAATTTCAACCCAACTCAATCCAACCCGTTACAATTAAAACCCCAACACAAACCAATCCAACCCGCAAAATAAATTACGGGTCGGGACGGGTTGGGTTTAGATTGATTATTAAATTTTTATTTTGGTTTTTTATTTTTCATCGTTTGCATAATCAACCCAAATTTTAAAATAAATTGAATATTTCAAACAGAAATATAAATTAAACTCAATCAAAGTATGTTTAGAACATTCACGAACAAATAATAAAACTAAAATATAACAATAATTAAATATTGGTATATTAAAATACACAATATATATATATATATATATATATATATATATATATATATATATATATATATATATATTGCGGGTTGAAACGGATTGGGACGGATTAACCTGCGGTTTGTAAACCTCAACCCTAACCCAACCCGCAAAATATATAGCGGATTGGGACGGGGCGGATTAATTTTTTTTGGACATTCAACCCACCCCAACCCATCCAAATCCATACGGGTTGAGTTACGGGACGGATTTGCGGATTTTTTACCAAAATACGTTACGGAAAGATGGGTTGCAATTTTTGTATATTGTTAAAGTAAAATATATTGTAATATTTTCATCTTAGCCAAGTAGTTCTTTTAAAATCTTTATAGCCTGTCGAATACCACCCACTCTTTAAATTTGAAAAGTTCTCCCTTTGTCTCGCTTACCAACACTATCCCCATTATTATCAAAACCTTTTAGAAATTACTAAAGAAATAAAACCACATGCCCATGTTATTGGGTAATGATACGTTCATAACTGTTCAAAGTCTTATGTGGAAGGGGTAAAAGAATTAAATCGAACTTATCAATTTATTTTTAAGTGGTAACTGTAAATGTATCATTATTCCTTGAGGAATTACTTACTTCATTCGTTATCGATTAATTATCCTATATGTAATTGATCAGTTAAAAATTTGTATCAAAATTATATGAAGATGTTCAAAAGATTAGCATAAATACTTTTACATTTGAATCAGATGATCAAATTTGTTAAAACTACATACTTTTACATTTGAATCAGATGATTAACTTTTCCATCGCAACTTGTTAAAACTACATACAGTTTCAAAGATTACATTACAATGGAAATGAGGGGAGTAAGAAAGAAATCGAACAAAAAAGTGGTATGGAGTCACAAACATAGTGATACAGCCTCCACCATAGGCACCATATACTACAAGAAACATTATGTTTAGTGACAAATTATTTGAAAACGGCCAAAATTTGTCTTTAAATAGTGATTTTAAAGGACAAAAATAATTGTTTAGAGACAATCCGGTACCAACATAAGAAAACAATTTAAATGTCTCCACAAATGTATTTTGAGACAATTAAATCGTCTCATTAAGTTTGTATGGGATTTTGTTTGAAGACAATATTTTCTAAAAAACTTATTTTTAAAAATTAGATTTGGAGATAAAAAAATTATTTTTATTCTTAAAAAAATAATTGTCTCCAAAATATACAATTTAGATACAAGTTTTGATTGTCTCCTAACAATTTGTCTCTAAATCCTATTTTTATTGTAGTCATATATGTAAAATCCCGTATTTTTATATATTATTTAAATTCTTGTTTTGATGTCACTAATGGATTAAAAAATATAGTTGGTCTATTGAGATATTATTAGCAAGATGACAAGTCGTTTAGAAATTGGTTAGCAATTACTATTATTATGTTATTTTATGTTGTGTAGTAATGACTTGAGTAGGAATTAGTCATATAGATGAATGGCCTTATTTCACGTAAATTCATAACGTCAGTTTCATGAGAAAAATGTTAAATGAAGGAAATTAAGAGAGAAATGAGTTACATAATTCCTAATAAATGGTTTTAATTTTGAATAAAAAGGGTTATGAGTATTGAACGTTTTGAAAATTTAATATTAATTGTATTATATTAGCATTAATGATGTAAGTTTAAGAATTTTATTGGCCGGTGGAATGTGTATACCTAAGTTATTATGTTAGTAAATTCTCAAATAGGATAGAAGTTATGTACAAATATTGAATGTATATGCATGATTGGTGTACATTTATTTATGTCATTTATAAATATATTATCTGCAGGTTTCCTATAACAAGCTGTTTATATTCATTTCGCTAATTCCTACATTAATTATTTAAGAAGAAAAAACGTTCATTCAAGTAGTTTTTATTGTTAGAAATATTATTCTATATAGGAGTTAAGTATACATTTCCTTACGTGAGATTAGAGTTTGAAACGGAAATAATAAATTTCCATAGTATAAATGTGAATTGCTAGTCATATTCAAGTCTTCTGACACTTACATTATTAAAAACATAACATTAATTAATAATTAATAAAAAATAAAAAATCTCATGTATTACTCTATCTATTTCATCTCTCTTATCCTCTCACTCTCTTTCGCCTCTCTCTCCTCTTTTCACTCTCTCTCCGATCTCTCTCTTCTCATCCTCCTCCATCTCTTCGATCTCTCCTCCTTGCTCTCTCTTCTATTTTTTTTTTTTTTTTCCGATCTTTCTCTAATCATCCTCTTTTCTCTGATCTCTCTTTTCGGTGGAGATTGAGACGGAGGTATCCGTCGGAATGGACGACAAAGGTGTAAAGCAAGCTCGAAAATTCGAGATTGATGCTGACTGAGATGCGGTCGTTGAAGGAGAGGCACACGACGACGATATGAAAGTTCGATATCGAAGGACGAGTAAGAGTTGAATTTGTTAACTAGTGTATAAACTTGAAAAATAAGTGTATGGACTCCGTGAATTAAGAATATGGAGTTGAAAATTATGGATATGAAATATTTAAATAAGTATATGAATTATATAAATTGAGTTATGAACTTTACGAACTAGTGTATGAACTTTTAAAATAAGGTATGAACTTTTGTAATAAGGGTATGAAAATATATAAATTAGGGTATGAACTTTTGGAATAAATGTATGAACTTTTAGGTATGTTTTTGTTAATTAGATTTTTTTTGGGTATCTTTTTGTTAATTTAGTTTTAAAAATAGTATATTTTGTTAATTTATCCTATATGGAACGTTAGAAGATTCCTACTGAAATGAGGGACGCCAAGGAAGGATTTAATGAGAAGTCGGGTTGTAAATTTTGTTAACAGTTTTCCAGTAGCGTATCCGTAGTAAAGTTGTTCGGTTATTTCGGGTCCGAATCAAGTGAGTGGGTTTTGTCTTACTATTACAAAGTATTCCGTTGCACATTTTTAACAAGTATAACAAGCTCGTTTTATTATTATAAAAGTACTATCTATATAAATATAATTTCTGTACCAAAGAAAGAAATGAATAAAAGAACAAAGAAAGTGATATTGTGCAGATTCTGTACAAAAATTTGAATGAGATTATTATTTTTATGATATGCTTATTATTTGTATTTGGTACCATGAAAATAAGTTCAACGGATAATCTCCGAATAAGGGGAAGATGAAAGTGTGGTGACGTTGGTAACTAAACGAAACAGTTTAGTTCTCAACAGCTAAATTAGCGATTGTACATAGGTTCGTTAATCGGATCATTTTAAGAAAGAGAGTCCGCCGTCAAGCTGTGGTGACCTTAATTACGAAGTGTATGTACGGTTTATACGCCAGAGGAAATGATGGATGGTAAATGATTGAATAAGTCAATCTAGCTTGATACCCTACGATATACATGTTATTATTTTGTTTTTATCATAAAAAGAAAGAAATATATTTTATTAATATTATTGCGATGAATTTTAATCTTGATGAAAGAAAAGTGAACAGTTTATTTATCTTTTATATTCAAGTGATTTCTAAATAATTATGCATTGTGAATTTTATTTAAAGAAAATATTATTTTGCAAGAAACTGAGAAGAAAAATGTTATTTTCGACCCGTATTATTGTGAGCATTTCTCTCTCATTGAGCTCGTTTGCTCACCCCTCTCCTTTTAAAAATATTTTCAGGTTAACGAGCAGTTAATTATAGTTGATATCGAGTTAGTTTGGGAATCAGACAGACCTTTAAGATTATGTGTTAAATTACGATGTGATTACCTTTTTATTCCGCTGAAAGATTCTATTTAATGAATTTTTTTCTCTAGAAATTTGAGTCTATTTAATGAGTTATTTAGCGAGTTTTTAACAATTATTCCATTTAAACTTTATTTAGCATGTGCCGTCACACATGTTATTCAGTCGTGTGACATCCACGGGTATGTGATGTTACAATATATGCCCAGTTATTTTTTTTTCCAAAATTTTTTCCTTCTAAAATGGAAGGTAAGTGCCTAAAATAAATTTCCCATTAACACTGCAACAACTGAATTGGTAAAGAGAGAGTTTTAGTTGAAAGGTTTAAGGAGGAAAACGATATCAATGAGCACACCAACTATCGAAACTAAGATTTGTAGTTGAGGAGGGACATGATTTTTCGTTACGCCATCCATGTAGAAATTGTGTATTCGTACATTGGAATCATTATAAATATTTTTTTTTGAAGAGGGAGCTATTATATATTACATAAAAAATTGCATATGTACTAGTTTATTTAAAATAAAATTTTGGAGCCTCCAACCGACCGGCACCAATAAATCTCACAAGTTGTTGTGGATGTGGTCAGGTGCATGGCCCTAATAAAGCCATATAAGCAAAAAGTAAATGTGGAGTAACATTTATGCATTTTAATTTTAACACACACACAAGTTTACTGTCACATTAGTATCACTGTATTAGTAATGTTAGTTAACATGCGGACATTAATAAAAAAAACAAAAAATATCATTTATTACTCCTATCTATTTGTCAATGTCCAAAACATGTAATTAAACAAAACATATTATCAAAACATATACAGCTATAAAGTTTATTACAAAAACATACAAATATACAATTATACATATTTATTAGAGTTGTATGTTTTGAAAATAAAAGTTTTACTTTGTAATTTTTGGTAATTAGACTTGAAAAATTGTATATTTTGATAATTTTTCTTACCTATTTTCTCTCTCTCTCTCTCCTGATCTCACTCTTTTTTCCCTCTATCTCTCCTCCTCCTCCTTGCTCTTTCCGATCTCTTTCTTTTCACTCTCCAATCTCTGCTCTTTTCTTTTTCTTTCTAATCTCTCTCCTTTTCATTTTTTTTTTCAATCTTTCTTTGCTTCTCACTCTCTCTCTCTTCAATGGATATTGAGACGAATACATCCGTCGAAATGGGCGATGAGAATGTAGAGCGAGCTCGAAAACTCAAAATTGATCCCGACGAAGATGCGGTTGTCGAAAGATAGGTTCACGACGACGACGTGAAAGTTAAAGATCGAAGGACGGGTAAATGTTGAATTTGTTAACTAGTGTATAAGTTTAAAAAATAAGTGTATAAACTCCATGAATTAAGGATATACGTGTATGAATTTCGTGAATTAATGGTATGAACTTGAAAATTATGTATATGAATTATGTAAATAAGTACGTATATGAATTCTATAAATTGTGATATGAACTATTCGAATTAGTGTATGAACTTTTAAAATAAAGGTATGGATTTTTGGAATGAGTGTATGAACTTTTAAAATAAGGTTATAAACTTTTGAAATAAGTATATCAACTTTTAGAATAAGTGTATAAAATATACAAATTAGGTTATGACTTTTGGGTATATTTTTGTTAATTAGAATTTTTTTGGATATGTTTATTTTAATTTAGTTTCAAAATTAGTATGTTTTGTTAATTTATTCTTAAAATAAACATATTAATTTATGAAAAGTTGGTGGCGACAAAATTATCCAATAAAATAATTATAGAAATGACATATCCTCTTTTGTCGATCTTCAAACTTAACAAGAATCTGAAGGGGTGACCATAATATACTAACGGTAGTGAGTGTTCACCGATACGATGTAGGACGGATATGTAGCACGGGTACTTCCGGAAAATAAAAAAATATTGGATACCTAGTACACCATCCGTAATTCAGTGTACACTATTTGTAATTCAGTTGACGTTTCCCCTTCTTTCACTATTCCGGTATGACCATTTTATAAGAATTTAAATGCATGATTTAACTTTCATCTTGCTTAAAAATTAAAGGTTTGCACTTTAATTTTAAAAAGTCATTTTTTTTCGAACTTAAATTCATCTTTTGTCAAAACACAATCATATTTCCGAAAAATATTTATATTTTAAAAAGAAGCCACTTTTTTATATAAAAAAAACTTCTTTTTAAAAGAAGTTGCTTTTTCTTAAAATGTGTAATTTATTTTAGAATTTTTCTGAAACAAACACTTCTCCATCCGATCTTCTAGCACCGGGCACAAATGTCACACTCTATAAATCGTGTTACCACTTAGAAGAGTCACGTGTTTTTATAAAACAATTTTTTTTTTTCAAATTAGTCACTTTTTTAAAAAATTGTTACCTTTTGAAATGCAAGTTATTTTGTGTAAATAAGTCCATTTAAAAAATATATAAATAAATATATCTTTTTTGGACACTGGTCAATTTTTTGAAAGTAAGTCACTTTTGAACACAAATCACTTCTATAAGTTTTTTTTTTAATTTAAATTAAGTCACATTTTGTCAAAAGTGAGTTGCTTTTCAAAAACAGTCACCTTTCCAAAAATAAGCCACTTTTTTCTAAAACAAGTCATTCTTTCTAAAACAAGTCAAAAATTCTTTTAAAAAATCACCTTTTTTAACGATAATTTACTTTTTTCTAAGATAAGTCATACTTTCTAAAACAACTCACTTTTTTATAATTAAATTTTTTTAGCCATTTTTGTAAATTATATCTATTTTTAGAAAACAAAGCATTTTTTTAACATAAGTCATTTATCAAGAGAATATGTATGCATATATAATATATTATTGTGATTCACTGATATAGAAAACTTCATAAGCCGTCATAAATACGCCATTTTTGTAAATTATGTCTATTATTAGAAAACAAGTCAATTTTTTTTAACATAAGTCATTTATATATAAAAAAATATGTATGCAAATATAATTTATCATGGTGATTCACTGATACAGAAAACTTCATAACCCGTCATAAATGCATCGATATGCTTAATAATTTTCTTTTAGTTTTCACTTCGGGGAAAAATTCAGTCCCCGTAGAATTACCTATTGAAGCAATATTTAAGATTATGTATACATTAATTAAGATGAATTCATCATTCATGTATGAGATCCCGAAACTTTTTTTTTTTTTTGTAAAGATGCATTAATTAATTAATTAACATGGGCAAAAAACGTATATTTACTTTCTTCAATCACAAATGAAACATGAACCAATTGGCTTATCTGAAAGATTATGATGCAAACATATAATTAGAAGTTTCATAGGCTCTGTTTGTTTTATTGTAAAATGAGTGAAAACCGGAAAATAAACATTTACGGGTAAAAGTAATGTTCCGGATGTTTGGTTACATGTAATATTTTTTCTAGGAAATCTTTCCTAAATTTTGGACAAAACAAGGGGAAATAATTGCTAAAAAAAAAAAGTGGAAACGATTTCCTTGCACGTAAAAATCAATAGTCAAAATGGTAAGGGATATTGTCCTTAAATTTATATTCCATTTCCTTATATAATATAGAAAAGATTATTAATTAAGGAAAATATGATTTTTAATAATTTTGTAAATTAAGTATAACATGAACATACTAATTAACAAAATATTATCAAACTTATGTAGCATTTTCTCTGAAATGTATTCATAGTAATTAACAAAGGGGAAAATACTTAAAAAATATATAAATAATGTTGTTTTACAAGTTCTATAAATGCAATGTACGTATAATATATACAGCCTTGAAAATTCAAGTTTTTTGTTTCTTTTAACTTTTTTTTATATGTGTGATACCTCGGATTTAGGCTAAAACTTCTACCTCCTCACTTTTAAACATTAGATTTTTTGTTAAAATAGAATTGTGATTTTTGATCACTAATGTTTTAAAACTTTCACAAATTTATATATTTTTGTGACTTTGAATTTTTATCTAAAATATTGTGTTTAAGGTATGAATCATATCTATTTATTTATGTATCGACTTTGTTTAAATTTGAACAAGTAACAAAAAATTGAATTTTAATAGAATATTCTGTGGAAAACCTTTAATGTACCAAACACCTGTAAATGAAATTCAAACAAAAGTTTTCAGTGTAAAACTTTCCGAACAAAATATTTTCCCCTAAAAACATTTGAAACAAACACTTTTGCATTACCCTCCTAGGCTCCCCTCAACTAATACTACCATTATCACCAATACATTATGCATGCATTAGTGTATCTATAGTCTGTATAAATAAGGATGCGGTGCACCAGACTCGTTATGCAAAGAGCAGTACTCAAACTCCTTATGTTAGCTTAAAAACATGTAATAACTTAAACAAAAGTTATAAATCAGTCTTTACAAATAATAAAAAAAAAACTCCATAAAACTATCTTTTCAATCCAATAAAAAACTAAATAAAATGGAAAACCCTAGTCGTTACCATCCAAAATTTAATTATCAATCAAAAAAAGGAAAACGATTAATTTTTTCATCAAACATTGAAAGGAAAAAAAATAAAACCATACAAATAACACCGTCCAATAAAAACGCAAATAAAAATACAGAACCCTAGTTAATATTATACTAAATTTAATTATTAATTTAAAAAAAATTATTAATTTTTTCATTATGTTGGTAGTATTATAGTATTTCTTGTTTTATAAAATCTTGTTATTTATTATGAGTTGTCTCAGAGAATCAAAAGGATTGAAAAAAAGATTTGATGTAATATTATCATATAAAATCTCTTTATGTTACCATTACCATCAAAATACATTGAATCCAAATGAGAATTTGAGTACTCTTTTTTAATAGAGAGTCTGGCTCCCCTTTTTCTATAAATAATCACTCACTAATTTCTTTCAAGAAAATCATTTCATTGCGAATTCATATAAACATTATGGGATTATCCAACCTTTCTTACACTATTGCTACATTTCTCCTTATTGCCACCTCAGGTAATCACTTACATTAGACGACTAAAATGCTTAATTGATCGCGATTTATGCTTCCATTTATCAAGTGATTTCATTTTACATACTCTTTGACGTTTTTTTTCCCTTATAAAGTACATGTGATAATTTACATGAACAGAGAAAACACACATGCTATGAAACTGATCACTTGCATAATAAATCAACCTTTCAAGAATAATATATATGCTGTGCCTTTAGCTTGGCTGCTTGTGGATATATACAAGAACAAATTAGCAGTTTATTTTTTAAAGTAGTGTACTGGAAACTTAATGTAGTTGGCATCTTATAGTAATTTAATTATTAATTAACAAACTATATATAAGAACTTGTTACAAGAAAATTTATTAATTTACAAGCAGTGACACAGTCTTCATGAAAAGGAACGACCAATTATTGGAAGGAAATGCTAATATGTCACCTTTTTCATTCTTTTCCCTATCATTTTTTTAATTTCCCATGAAATACTTCCATTGCAGTTATGGCAAATAAACAAAATTGCTTCGAGGTATTAGGAAGTTGTTCTAACGACTGCGACTCCAAATGTAAGGCGATGCACACAGATGTAGAAAAGCCGACCAGCTCTTGTCTGGGCGGAGATTGTATATGTGGCTACGAATGCGGCGGTCCCATTTCGAGTACTTGTAAAGCATATCAAGGTAGATTCAGAGATTGCGACATGTGTAAAACTGCTTGTGCAAATCGTTTTCATGATGGTAAATCGATTTGTTTTCCAGTGTCCGACCATACCGTTTGTGAATGCCAATTCAGTTGTTGATTAAGAGAATATTTGCAGTAACATGAGTACATCAGAGAAGTTTTAATGAAAAGTTATTTTTTGGCGTGGCTATGCCTTGTAATATATTAATAGTCCAATAAAATGTCATGTTTTGGTTATATTATCGCTTTTTTCATATGTATTCGTAATTTTTTTTCGATTTTTTATTTTATTTCTAAAGTGTTTGTTAAAAAAAATCGGTAAAATTTGACTCTTTTATTTTTTTGGGGTATTTATTGCTTGTTTTAGCAATTTATAAGATAGTAATATTAATAAATACCCAAAAAATATAAATTAGTCAAATTTTATCGATTTTTTTTTACAAAAACTTTAAAAATAAAATAAAAAATTGATTTAAGAAAAAGAATCGATTTTTTTTTTTTACTATTACATATGAAAATGCGATAACATGACCAAAACACGATATTAAAAACATAACCAAATGTACTCCCGAATTTTAGATAATTTTTAAGTCATATCTTATTCAAGTCAAAATATGATACCTTATTCCTTAACATAAAAATAGAAGTAGCTTCAAAATAATATCTTTAACAAGTTGCACATATTTAAGACATATATTACACAAAATAAAAAGGGCAAAAACGATGGAAAGAAGAACATTTGCATATCCTATTTTTAGCTTAAAACTTTAGGAGTTTAGGGGAATCAATATCTCTTTACCAACCTCCTCTCTCTATATATAGTCATCGTGACATAGAATTAAACTAAAAAGCTCCAAAAGCTCGAGCAAAATGAGGCTATAATTTACATATTCGTTTGTCACGGATCTTTCTTCGTCTTTTTCTTAACGAAAGACGGTATTTATGTTATAATTCTATTGCTTCAAATTAGTCAAATACGTACATCTTCCAAGCTTCATGATTTCCAAAAAATGCTCAAAAGCCAGCGCTATATTTAAAATCTAGTAAATGAAAATTACATCCTACAATATTTACAATATTATGCATAAACAAAAAAAAATATAATTAGTGAGGAAAACCGACGTATTCGACATAAATGGTCATGGATTTATGTACCACTAACTACCTTACACAAATGCATAAGGAACGAGTTTCATGCACTTGTGATAAGCTTTTCTTATGAATCAGCTTTGATGAATGAGTAGATTAGTTTACACATACACCTGTATAGTGAGAGTAAAATGCCAAAGACTTGTTTCAAAAACAAAACACAATTAGCATTATTTTGTACATTAATTATATCTTGTCAAATGAAATATCATCCCAGAACATAATGACAACTTGTACGGTCTTCTATATATAAAATTGAATATTTTCTTGGCAAGCCTAAAATTACAAAAAAAGGCATTTTAATTCTGATTACACTTTCGTGTTATATCATGATGAGCTTAAAAATAATTAAGCCACAGGCCGACCAACTTAAATATAAATACAAAATGAAATTTTACCCAAACAAAAGGTAACCTAAATATGAAAAATCTTAACCATGTTACCGACAACTTATATAATACAACAGATATTAATGCATCAAAATAAATTAAGGATTTAGTAAGTAGACATAAAATAGTGACGTTTATATTTTTCGAATGTGATCGTTCCACGTATGGTGCAGCTTGTTTAAAGTTAATGTATGAAGGGTGAAAATTTATGTAAAATTATCTCACAATATTTTGCATTTTATGAAAAGTGGAACAACCTAAAATAATGTAATAAAATTATAATGTGGAACGGAAAATTATTTACAAAAAATCAAGTGTTTATCAGGTTGTGTACTTGTTTCCAAAAAAACCTTTGTTTTTGAAAATTAATGTCTTCCCCTGATCTGTCTCGATCTCAATCTCTCGGGCTCATTTCTCTCCCTATCGCTGCCTCGTTGTCTTGCTCCGTTGTTCTCTGCCTCTGAATCGGTCTCTTTCACAGTCTCACCCCTGGCGGTAGCTACCAGGGACTTCAAGTACTTGTGTGAATTTGATCTTTACGTTTTACAATTTAGTCTCTGAAGTTATCATGTAAATATCAATTCAGTTCCAGAGTTATAGGCTGAACAATTATAACCATAAAAGGTTTATGTTATAGTTTTGATCCCTAAATATGTGATTCAACTGTTTAAGTTTTATTGATTAAATAAAAACTCATTAAAGATTAAAATGTATTCAATTCGACAAATGAGGCTTCCAAAATCTAGAAGTACGGTGCAGTTTGTTTTAATTTATACAAATCCCCTCATAACCTTCTTCGTAAAATGCAAAACTCATCAAGGATTCAGGTATAGCTTTGATTTTTTCGGATTTTTTATGATTTTTTTTTTTCTGGATTTTATATATTTTTAACATATTTAAAAAAATAAAATTCCTTTGTGATTGGATTGCTCCTCGATGTGATCATGTCTAATTATTTATGTCCCTCCCTAGTTTTTTTTTTTTAAATAAAACAACAATTATATTAATAAAGAGAGAACAAACCGAGAATACAAAACAGATCCCAAACATGACTATTAATACAAATTACAACAGACTAACTTACAAAGTTAGTAAAATTTCCAGCACCTCCCTAGTTTTATGTGATCCTGTTTAGTCATGTTTCTTTTATGATCATGTGTCCGTGTGTCATCTTCTTTGCTCATTTTTATTTTTATTTTTTGGTTCTTTCCGACTTTTATGATTTTTTCATACTTTTATATTGTTTTCAGACCTTTTTTATTTTATTTTGTTAGGATTTACATTTGTTATGATCTATCTTAAATTCCTTTTGAATTTTCCTTTGTAATCTTGGTAGATCATTGGTGTGATCATATATTATCCTCTGTCCCGGTCCTGTGTGATCGTGTGTCCCCAGATTTTGTGTACTCGAGCTGATCATGTGTGCTCAATTTATTTTTGATTTTTTCGTTATTTATTTGGGTTTATAGTGTTTTGGATTTTATATTTTATTGAATTTTTTATATTTTTTTAAAATAAATTTTGAATTTTCCTTTGTGATCTTGATATATCTTCATTGTGATCTTGCCATATCCTATATGAACTTGTGTGCTCATTTTTTTAAAAATTTTAAATACTTTATTGTTTTTATTTCTTTGGATTTTTTATTCTTTTGTTTCGATTTATATATTAGTTTTTTTTAAAAAAATTATTCTAAACTTCCTGTGTGATCGGGAGATTCTCTTTTAAATACCTAAATTGCTGGGTTCAATAAGAAACGTGGTAGTACTGAATTTTTCTTTTTCTTTTTCTTTTCTTATGTTCATTTCTGTTTCGTTTTTGTTGTGATTTACTTTTTATATATCAAAAAATTTCTCAATTTTACCCAAAAACTTTTCCAATTTTATCCAAAAAAAACTCTAGCGATCAACCATGATCAAATTACTTAATATATCAAATTAATATATTTTTTTTTATCAAATCTAACATCACTCTACCACTACAATTATCCCCAATTTTATCAATAAAAAAACCTATCCAAATTTACCCAAAAAAAACTTCCCCAATTTTATCCAAAAAAACCCTAACCATCAATCATCAAACTCGTTTATATATCAAATTAATATATTTTTTTATCAAATCAACGTCACTCTACCACTACAATTATCCCCAATTTTACCCAAAAAAAAAACCTCTCCCGATTTACCCCAAAAAAACTTTCCCAATTTTATCCAAAATAAACTCTAACCATCAACCACCAAACTACTTCCTATATCAAATTAATAAATTTTTTGATTAAATTATTTATATGAGTCTTAAACAAAACAAGTATTTTAAGTCAATTTTGGGAAATAACAATTCATTTTATATAAATACCATACTTATAAAAAACAAAAATTAAACGAAATATAATTGTTATCCATACTTGATAACACGAATGATCTTAATTTGATATAGGAAGTAGTTTGGTGGTTGATGGTTAGAGTTTATTTTTTGTAAAATTGGGAGAGGTTTTATTTTGATAAATTCGGATAGGTTTTTTTTTTGGGTAAAATTGGTGATAAATGTAGTGGTAGAGTGATTTGATAAAAAAATATATTAATTTGATATATGAACGAGTTTGATGGTGGATTGTTAGAGTTTTTTTTTGGGTAAAATTGGGAAAGTTTTTTTTGGGTAAATCGGGAGATGTTTTTTTTTTGTAAAATTGGGAATAATTGTAGTGGTAGAGTGATGTTGATTTGATAAAAAAATATATTAATTTGATATATGAAGTAATTTGATGGTTGATGGTTATAGTTTTTTTTGGATAAAATTGGAAAAAAAAATTTTGGGTAAATCGGGAGAGGTTTTTTTTTTGGTAAAATTGGGAATAATTGTAGTGGTAGAGTGATGTTGATTTGATAAAAAAATATATTAATTTGATATATGAAGTAATTTGATGGTTGATGGAGAGTTTTTTTGGATAAAATTGGAAAAGTTTTTGGGTAAAATTGGAAAAAATTTTGATATATAAAAAGTAAATCACATAAAAAACGAAACAGAAATGAACATAAGAAAATAAAAATAAAAATTTCACAATACTATTATGTAGACGTGTAATTGAAAATCTCACGTATCAGGACCCATCAATTTAGGTATTTAAAAGAGAATCTCCGTTTGTGATCATAGTTGATACTGTTTAGGCCTCGTTTGTTAGGTGCATATAAGGGTGAGATTGGATAAAAAAACACTATTGTGCCCACTTAAAACTGCGTTTGGTAAGAATTTGTGACTCTGTACTAAAAATACTATTGGAATGTAAATGACCCAACTTCATGGTATATAGAATACTATAGGAAGGGCCCAATTACAAATTTTCATGTCATGACTTTCATTAAAATATACAACTTGCCATCTCCTTTACAAATGTCTCCCTTCTTTTTCTCTCTCTCTATTTTCTCACTGATAACATACACACCAATATATACATATATACACACATCCAATGCCAACAACCATGACAAATCACAATAAAGTTTTCACCTTTTACATCTCTAAATATGTATATATTTTTGTATGTGGTCCATATTGAGTATAAATAAGCAGTTTTTTTTCAGTTTTTTATCATCTCAAATTCATAATAAATTGGGAACAATTTTAAAAACTGTTGCTTTGTACTGGTCTTTTTATTGCAAAATTGAGGATAACTTCTTATTGTTAATTTCCAGATTTGTTTCGTTGTTGTAATTATTGTCAGTTTTTTCTCTTATCTAATTCACAAAAATAAATAAATTATATCCTTAATATTTACATTTTATGTATGATTAACCTTTTGAAGTTTTATCTTTCTTGTTGAAATTTCAACTTTTGTTAGTTAAATATATTTTTTGAAGAATTATTTTATGCATTAAGAATGGACAAAAATGTAAATTTGTACAATAGGCCGATTACAAGAAATATGTAAACAAACATAGGAGTGGATTATTTGGCTTGGACTAGTAATCTCATCATCTTTTGAAATCCATCTTAATCCGATCCGAACTTGTAGTCCTGGACTACAACTCCGTAACCAAACGAGGCGTTAGTCTTTATGATATGTCTAATCAGGTGTGATCTTATCTAACACATGTCAACGTCTGATTATGCATCCTCCAATCTCTTGTGATCCCGTGTGCTCAAATTTTGTATTTTTTCAATTTTCAATTTTTTTTTTCTTTTTATCCTAGTTGATCCTCGGTGTGATCCCGTATGAAATAACTAAATATCTTAATATTCTAAGATGCATTAACGCGTGTTTCAGTTACAATTGAAATTTATAGATTTCAGTTCTCACTTGTAACTGAAACTGTATCAAGAATAAATATATGTAAACACACGATCAAACGTACTGAGTAAGACATGAACACAACACGTTTGATAATGGAATTCGATCTAGTCTACTCTCCGAAGGTTTTGCTCAGATTAGAATATTGAGAAATATTACAAAGTGTATTTGAGTCTTATAAACCATTAGCTCTCTTACTGTTTAACCATATACAGCTATTGCTATTAGTTCTCTCAACTATTCGATATAATCTCATGCGACAGTCTATCTCTCTTAGCAAATAGCTCTGTATTCTCTAGAAAAATAAATTCTTTTATTCAGAATACATAACCAAACTCTACGGTTTATTATACACTTATATATTGTGATTTACAAAATATGGTAACACAATATACTAAAGAACAAACTTTACAATTTTATTCAATATGACTGATTTCTCAATGTTTTCTTCAAATGCGGTAAATGAATCTTTACTGCGCAATTCTTCATATGATATCTTCTAAGATTGCATATCCACAAATATATTCTTATCATAATATGCTTGATCAATAAGCAGCAAGTCCACAGAAATCTTGACATGTTTATCAATATCTTTCAGTTGAAAGTGTAACTCATATAATAACTGTTGAACTTAGAGTTCAATAATGATTTTGATTATAACTTTGATTATGTCTTTAATGATTTTACGATTTCGATGATATAACGCTTGTCTTTTCCAAAAGTTGTATATGAAAATTTCAGAACACCAGAAAGATAGTGCACAGAAAAACGAAGCCACAGGTTCAAGCGGAACCAGAATCGGAGCTAAAACGAAGGAGTTATGAGCTTTCGAAGAAGACCGAAAAACTGCCAGAAGAACAGTCGACCGATCGACTGGAGAAAAACGACCGATCGTTTTTGTCCCAATTTCTTCCAGTGAGGACATCGAAAAAACAACCGATCGTTTTTCAGAAACGACCGATCGTTTTCTGGAAAACGACCGATCGACTGTAGAAAACGACCGATCGTTTTCTACAGAATTCGAAAACAGCTTTTCAGCTTTTTCTGGAAAATAGCTTAAAACAGATTCAACCACTTCTAACGGTCATAACCCAGAAAAACAGACCTTTGGTCTACATATACAAGCTCAATCTCTCTCCCAAACTACCAATTATCATACACAACATCATCCTTCAACCTCTCTCATAAAAACCCTAAAAATCACCATTTTGGTGAAAATATTCGAGAAAGAGGGAAATTGAAGAAAAAGCCATACAAGCTCGATCATCATCAAAAACTCACAAGTTAGCTTATTTAGAAGCAATTAGAATAGTGAGTGTAGTTACATTATTGTAACAAAATTTGTAACGAGTGTCTTATAAACTCATTTTTGTGAGCGAGTGATCGGGTAGAGGCTTTGTAAGCAAGTGAAGCTTAAAAGCTCTAGGTCTTTCATTTCGGGACACTCATAAAGTGAGGGGGAGCTTAATCAGTCGATTAGCTCATTAGGATTGTAAAATCCGGAAGAAACATTTTAGTGAAATACTCGGTAGTACCGAAGAGAGGACGTAGGCGCGTTTGCCGAACCTCTATAAATCACGGTGTCATTTTCTTCCCTTGCTTTTAATTTCCGTAACTTATATCTTGCTTATTTAATGCTTGCGTTTAGTAATTTGAGCAATTCATTAACTCTTGTTAAAACGCTTAAGTTTAGGATTGCATAAGTTGGGTGGTTAGTTGCGTAGTTTTTTAATTAGGCGAAAGTCGCCAAAACCTTATTCCCCCCCCCCCCCCCCCCCCCCCCCCCCGCCCTCTTCTAAGGTTTAGCCGCACACGGGCCAACAATAACCATTAGAAATAAGTTAGATATATGACTGTGTGTTGTTTATCAAAATAGCAACAACTAAAGAAATTATTAGGAGGCGATACAAAAAAAGTCCTAACACTGTATAATACCATGACTTATCTTATCATGTACTAGGGTGAAAATGGTACAATACTGTATGAATTTTCGTGATACCATTACCGTATCGTACATGTATGCTATACTAAACTTCAATAGCATTATCATACCATACTTTTGTATACCGCACTTTCGGTATATTACTAGTGTGGTAATGGTATGATACAGTACATTATCAACTTCGAAAAACAACGCAATGTTATGAAAAATATCTCATTAGCAAAAAAAAATAAAGATAACACTTCATTTATGAATAGTTGAACAAGATTATAAAAATGATACTACTTTGTGCAGTTTATTTTGTATCTTAAATGTTAAAAAATATTAATAATTATATTTGAATATGAGTATTTTATAGTATATAAATGGCAATATGGTACAAATGGTACAATATTATCGAAAATCGATTACCATTACCGTATTATTAAATTGAGTTGTATGATAGTACCGCAAATGCGGTATAAGTGATACAATATAAATGTTAATTGAGGTTGTTTGGTAAATTATGATACAAAATTCCACCACTAATTGTGTGTATGATCTTGTGTGCTCAATTTTTATTTTTATTTTGAATATTCTTTTGAGATCATGGTTGATCCTTGGTGTGATGATGTCTATTCATTTCTGATACTATCTCAACCTATGTGGTCATATTGTGTGGACCGATCGTGTTTGATCTTATGTGATATTTTCTGATCTTGTGTGCTCATTTTATTTTTTTACCATGTTTTTTTTTCATCTATTAAATTTCTTCTGCATTTTTAAATATATATATTTTATGGAATTTACAATTTTTTTATAATTTTTTAAAAATTTTGTTTTGAAATTTCCTTTGTGATCTCGGTTGTTCCGATACTATGTCTCCCGGTCATGTATGATCATGTTTAATCATGTGTGATCCTGCATGTTTAATCTTGCGTGATCTAGTATTGGTCAATCATATGTGATCTGTTGTACAAGATTCGCTCAAATTTTTAAATATTGATTATTTTTATTTAATTTTTAGTTGTTGTTTTTTTTTGCGGAATTTATTTTTCAAAGAAAGATATCATTTTGTGTATTTTTTCCGATTATTTTCTGAATTGTTTTTGCATTGTTTTGATTTATTTTGAGTTTTTTTTGTATATATATGTACCTATTTGGAAATAACTGCGCCGAGTGTTTTCTTATAATTTAGATGATGCTATGTATCTATTTGGGAGAGATTCAATATTCAGTGCATGCACTTACAATTACCTAGTGAAGCAATATTTAAGATAGTGTATAACATCAATTAAGATGAATTCATGTATGGGATCCCCTAAACTTTTCTTTGTGAAGATACATTCATACATGGGCAAAAAACTATATACTTTCTCCGATCACTTACAAGATTATGTTGCAAGCGTCATAATTAAATGTTTATTTTAATACAATTTGCATTACCCTCCCCTCAATTAATACTATCTATTTCACCAATACATTATGCATGCATTAGTGTATCTGTAGTGTATATAAATAGTCAGTATACTAATGTTTCGAGAAAATCATCTTATTGCGAATTCATATAATCATTATGGAATTTTCCAAGCTCTCTTACACTATTGCTGCATTTCTCCTTATTGCCACCTCAGGTAATTACATATACTTTCATTATTAAACTTAGAAGAATAAAAGGCATAATTGACGTACGTATGTTTAAGGGATTTATGTACCAATTTAGTGACATTTTCATTGTCGTTAATGTTTTTCTTTCTCCAAAGTACATAGAATTAAATTACATGTACAGAGAAAGCTAAGTGCAGACATCGGGAGCGAACGACACCTCCCATAATTTTGAAATTCTGATTTTTTAAATATTAATCATGTATTTTAATTAAAATACGTTAAAAACGACGATTTTACACCCTTCATTTTTATATTCTAAATTTTGACACCCTCGTTTACTATTTCTGGCTTCACCCCTACACATGCCATGAAACTCATGACTTGCATAATAAATAAACGTTTCAAGACTATATATATGTTGTGCGTTTAGCTTTTGCTGCTTGAAGATATACAAGAACAATTTAGCAGTTTTATTTATAGAGTTATATCTGTACTGGAAACTTGATATATAATTGCTATCCTACAAGTAATTTAATTATTAATAAACAAACTATAAGAAATTTCTACAAGAGATTATATTAGTTTACAAACTGTGACATAGTACGTGTTCATGAAAAGAAACGAGCAACTGTTCTGAGGAAATGCTAATATATCACTTTTTTCATTCTTTTCTCATAAATTTTCCATGAAATACTTCCATTGCAGTTATGGCAGAACAACAAAGTTGCCTTGAGGTATTAGGAAGTTGTTCTAACGACTGCGACTCCAAATGTAAGGGTATGCACACCGATGCAGAAAAGGCGGTCAGCTTTTGTCAGGTCGGAGATTGTTTCTGTAGATACGAATGTGGTGGTCCCATTTCGAGCACTTGTAAAGTATATCAAGGTAGATTCAAAGATTGCGACAAGTGCACTCGTGCATGTGCATTTCGTTTTGATGATGGTAAATCGGTGTGTTTTCCAGTGTCCGATCATACTATTTGTGAATGCCAATTCAGTTGTTGATTGAAAGAATACTTGCAGTAGTTTTTTCCTGACACATCGAGAAGTTTCAATGAAAAACTAATTTTTGTCGTGGTCATGTCTTGCAAAATATTATTAGTCCAAGAAAAGTGGAGTGTTATTAATGTCATAATGATGAGGAAAATACGTAGCTGAATTTTAATTATTTTCAATTATAACATATAAGATTAATGCGGATATTTAACTCACACTGAGTCAGAACATAAAAATTCGTTAGACACAAAAAAGGACATACTTTGAAGGTGTATACCGCGCGTTTACTGCAGAAGAAAATTGTAGATCGTTGAAGGTTAAAATTACACCAATGATAATTGAAAATAAGTCACTTTTAAACAAAAGTCACTTATTTCACCACAAGTAATATTATTATGAACATAAGTATTTTAAAGTTAAGCCACCACTTGTCAAAAATAAGTTATTTTTTCGAAAAATAGTCACTTTGAATTTTTCTTTAAAAAATCATTTTTTCTAAGGATAAGTTACTTTTTTCTAAGATAAGTCATATTTTCTTTAAATGAATCACTTGTTAAAACAAGTCATTTTTTTAATAAGTCATTTTTTGTAAAATAAGTTATTTATTAGAAAGCATGTGTATTTTTCTGAAAATAAGTCATTTTTATAAAAATAAATAAATATATGAATTCTATCTAATTGATGATTCACTGATGTAGAAAACTTCATAATACAACGGCATATTTAATTTTTTTTTAAAAAGACAAATATCGTTTAACTGTTGTATCGACCCACATATCATATATCGGCTCAGCTAATGTATTGTCTATGGAGCACATGTTAAGACTTAATGGCCTTGTTTGGCAAACATGTACTTTTACTTAATTAATATTACTTTTAAGTATGATATGTAAAATTGTTGTTTGGTTGTACAACTAAAATATTTAGTTTTTGTCAAAAGTAAACCTCATTTATCTTACTTATTAAAAGTAAGATACATTTTACTTGTGAATGAATGTTACTTTTTTGGTAGTGTAGTTGTAAACTATTTCTATTTCTTGGTATTTCTCAAAATCAATTTCGATACTTGACCATGTTATTTGGAATATTGGTTATTTCTATTTCTATTTCTTACTGTTTCTCAAATCTATTTCTATTTTTTGGCACTGTTGTTTAGAGTATTATCTATTTCTATTTCTTGCTTGCATGGTTCTAAAATCAAATCGATGGGGTTTTACCTATTGCTACTATTTCGTTATTTTATGCTAAATACTTATTAAAAATAAAGTAGGCATGTAAATGTAGATAAATGAATTTTCCTTTCAAATACATCATTTCTATAATGTAGTTTACGACATAAATTAGAAAAATTAACCCGATGAAGGTTAATATATTAAAAATTCATATAGTTCCTGACGTTAAACACCACTTTTCTTCCTTGAAGGTTAATACATCATTCCAGACGTTAAACAACACTTTTCTATTAAAAATTCTTTATAGACTTCAAACACTAAATAATACTAATAAAATTCATATAAATATTGGAGAGACGTAATTTATAGTATACAAATTTAGTTCATGACGTTAAACAATACTTTTCTTCCCAATTGTACTTTGATATTTTTTAGAAAAAAAAGACTTCAATTCAAGTTAGAAATAAACCATTCTTGTTTTTATTCATATGATTGGTTGAAAATGTTAAAAATAAGATAAAAGAAAATAATATATATTAGTATTTTATTAATAAAAAGTAAAAGTACATAGTTTTCTACCAAACAACATTTTACTTGAAAATTACACTTTTATAGAATTCACAAAACAACATTTACATACTTAAAAGTAAACATAAAAAGTATACTTTTCTACCTCCATAAAAAAAGTATAATTTTATATTTATAAGATGCGACCAAACGAGTCTAATATGTCAATGACTTTTGACATAATAATATCGTTTAGTGTAACAATGTGTTGCACATTTCGAAATTAATTGTATGTGTATATTTGGAAGTGAAAATAAAGATTGTAAAAAGATACAACCTAAAAATTTGATCCGAATATATCTATTCGGGTATGAATCAACTCAAACCTTATTAGAGGGTATCCAATACTTGAATAATAAAACTTATGGTACAAAAGTATTTTTCACACTTAGGAATGGACAATTATACAATAACTATCTTAGCCCAATTAGTAAAGACCCACAGTGGGAAAGCCCATGAGGTGACGCACGAGATGGAGATATTTGTCAACATGCTATGAGACATAATTGCCTATAAATAGCCAAGTAACTCTACTGAAAGAAGTACCGAAAATCTATCTAAAAAATATATAGAGAATGAGAGAAAAGAGATAAAATTGTCAGAACTTATCTTACTAAAAAGCAAGTCGGGCAAGACTAAAGACCGATCACCGAAGAGATAAAATTGAAACCCACAATGTTTACAATAGTCTCAAAACTCAATAAATAGAAAACAATTTCACCAATTCCATATATTTTTCATATATTACGGGGTATCAAATAGTGTAATATTTGTGTATTACGTATATATATATATATATATATATATATATATGTGTGTGTGTGTGTGTATTTATATGTATATGAATATATATATAATCTAGATGGTTTTCGATAGTTAGTGGCGGGTTTTCGTGATGAAAGAAGTGAGAGAGATAGAATGAGATATTAAAGAAAGATATATAGAAGAATGGATGAGAGCGAGAGTAAAATCAGAGAGAGATAAAGAGAAAAATTGATGAGAGAAAATAATGAAGAGATACAGAGAGAGAGAAAGTAAAATGAGAGAGAGAGAGATAAAGAAAAGAATAAACATGATTAAATTTAAATTTGTTTGGTATGTTTTTGATAGTTAAAGTTGTAAGGGTATGCTTTTGGTAATTTAGTTTCAAAAGTAGTATGTTTTGTTAATTTATACTTTAATTATTGGTTAAACATTAATGGCATGGACACGAGTCCGGATCTTCTGTCTCATATTTCCTGTCCACTTTCGTTTTCACTTACCTTTTTAACCCAAAATATTTGTTAAAAAAAATGTAAAAAATTCTACAATTACGATTACATATATATTGATACACTCAAACAATTATTTTTAATAGAAAAGTCATAAACAATTTAATTTGTAATAAATAAAAAAACTAGTATATTTTAATTAGTGAAATTAAAAAATCATTTAGAGCAATATTATGTCTAAATATTATGAAATTTGTATATAATATATTATAAAACTATATAAAAGAGCGAAATAAGTTGAATTTTTTTAAAATTTGAACGAAAATAATTAAGAAGTCATGAAATAAGACAGAGAACAGAATACATATGATCCAAACTCCGGAAGCACTCCTTATCAAATCAGTTGTAACTGAATAATGACAATGCACCCAAATAAGAGTCAAGTAAGCAAATCAAAGGAATATAGGCCCATCATTTCTTTAACATATAGGTTCATTACCGATTCTTTCTTCTTCTTCTTCTGTTTATTAATCAAAGACGATATATCTTATAATTTTATTGATTCAAGTTACTCAATTAGTCCGAGAAAAAAAAATGTAAGTCAGGAAAAAAAAAACTTCATGAGCTACAAAATAATTAATACTAAAAAATCCCGCGCTAAACTTAAACAATAAAGCCATTAGATGAAAATTACATCAGACAATTACAGTGTAAAAAATATATTTTTAAATTATTGAGGAAACCCACAAATTCAATACAATTGGCATGGCCACTAATTGATGTACCTAGCTAGCTTTACAAAAAAAAAAAACATAAGGAACTGGTTTCATGCACTTGTCTAAGGACGTTAAGTAGAAAATTGTGATAAAGGAAGAAAGTGTTTTTATTTATTTCTATTAGAAAATCAACGTGATCAGAGACTTTGTTACATCATTATTTATATACAAAAGATAAACTATAGAAGTTAATCTCTTATCTATTTTAAACGTCTTAATCTTGAGTAACAACCCGTATTTATCACTTATGTTTGAATTGTTGAACCCAATCTCATTATCACTCAAATATATCTCCACCAATTTTGTAACCATGAGAATAACCACCCTTATCACTCCGTTTGTATAACGTCCTTATCACTCCGTGTATTATCCTCATGGTTTGAATTAGTACTGTTAATATCCTCCTGCAAACTATGTCGGGGCTGTAGGCATAGTTTGTTGCAAAAGAACTTGAGAGAGGCTTTGGACATTGGCTTTGTAAATAAGTCCGCTAGCTGGTCATTAGTAGAGACATGTTGAGTGACAAGTAGACCAAGTGCAACACGTTCTCGCACAAAGTGATAATCCAATTCGATGTGTTTGCTTCGTGCATGAAACACCGGGTTGACTGTCATATGGAGTGCACTGAGATTGTCGCAAAACAGGACTGGAGGATCAAGTGTAGGAATACGAAGGTCTCGAAGAATAAATGTTAGCCAAGTGAGTTCGGCAGTAGTGTGAGCCATGGCACGATACTCCGCTTCGGTGCTTGATCTAGAAATTGTATTTTGCTTTTTTGCACACCAAGAAATAAGGTTGCTCCCAAGAAACGTACAATAGCCGGTGGTGGATCTCCAAGTAGTTGGACAACCCGCCCAATCTGCATCAGAAAAAGCACACAAACTCAGAGTGGTGCGAGAAGTAAAATTAAGTCCATAGTGAAGGGAACGTTTAACATATCGTAGAATTCTTCTGACCATTTTAAAATGTGAAATAGTAGGAGCATGCATAAATTGAGAAACATAATTCACACTAAAAGAAATGTCAGGACGTGTAAGTGTTAAATATTGTAAGGCCCCAACAATTCCCCGATAGTTACTAAGATCTTCCAGGGGTGTGTCAATAGTAAGGCCTTTCGTTTTCGCCTCCATAGGCGTGCTCATAGGCTTGCAGTCGACCATCTCTGTTTTTTCAAGAATGGTGAAAGCGTAATGAGTTTGAGATAAGTGCAATCCATGAGAAGTTGGTGTTATCTCGATTCCTAAAAAATGATGAAGCGGGCCCAAATCCTTCATGGCGAACTCAGTACTCAAAGTTTGAATAAAAGTATCCAAAAGTTGCGTGCTGGAACCTGTAACTAGCATATCATCAACATAGAGGAAAAGAATTAGTGTACCATGAGAGGAATGCAAAAAAAACAAAGACGGGTCGGCTAAACTACAAAAAAATCCATAAGAAATTAAAAAACTACAAAAACGATCAAACCATGCTCGCGGAGCTTGTTTAAGACCATATAGCGCTCGTTGTAGCTTACACACATGACTTGGAAATTTTGAATCAGTCATTCCAGGAGGTTGCTCCATAAAAATGTTTTCGGAGATTCGACCATGAAGAAATGCATTTTTTACGTCTAGCTGTCGAATATTCCAACCACGGACAAGGGCAAGACTAATAACTAATCGAATCGTTCCAGGTTTTATCACCGGTGAAAAAGTTTCAGAATAGTCTACACCGTCGACTTGATGATAACCCTTAGCCACTAAACGAGCCTTTAGGCGATCAAGTGAACCATCCGCTTTCAACTTTACTTTAAACACCCATTTGGAACCTATGACGTGCATTGACGGATCACGACGAACAAGTTCCCAAGTTTTGTTAAGATGAAGAGCAGCTAATTCGTCCTCCATGGCAGCACGCCAACCTTCATGTTGCAATGCCGACTTGATAGTGCGCGGTTCACGTGGGATATCATGTGTAACAACTGTCATTGCATACTTGGGGTTTGGTTTCGTTTTTCCCATGTGTGATCGAGTTACCATTCCGTGAGTAAATATTGAAGGTTGGGGGGGCTGGGATATATTTGGGGATGTTACAGAAATATGGGCAGGTGAATGGTTCTGACTTTCACCAATTGTAGTATCCTCTGCCATGGTGATGGTATTTGAGGTCTCATTTTCCACCTGTTCAGGAGATAGATAAATAGAGTCTGAGTTAGTAAATATATTAGGAAATTGAGAAAGTTGATTAGAATTTGAGTATGCTGTAGTGTTTATGTTTGTTGTCTCAAATTCAGATTGCGCACGACCTCCTGTAGAGGTCATTTCAGCTAAACTAGGTTCGTTTGACAGTGAGTTTGAATCGTGAATAGCTTGCGAACTAGTAGATGTAGGACTCGTGATTGTTACTGGTGTTGACAATTTTCCAAGTGGAATCTCATGAGAACCTAAACTTGTAGATGAAGAATTCAAATTAATATGACTAAATGGTAGTGTTACCCAGGAATCAAAAATACTTAACCACTCATCATTTGACGATTTGGTTCTGGAGCTATTTTTATCTTTGAATAAAAAATTGTTCTCATCAAAGACCACATGTCTGGAAATAAGCATTTTACGAGTTGGCGGATGAAAACATTTATACCCCTTGTAATTTTCGCTATAACCTACAAAAACACATGAGATCGTTTTTGCATCAAATTTGTTTCTTTTAGAATCCCAAGTATAAGGAAAACATTTTGATCCAAAAATTCGTAATGATGAGTAATCAGGATTTTTACCGTGCAACTTAAAATACGGTGTATCATATTTTATGGCGGATGACGGGAGCCGATTAATTAAGTATACAGCCGTACTAAAAGACTCTACCCACAAATACAATGGAGCACCAGATTGAAAAAGCATTGTCATACCTAGTTCGCGTATAATTCTGTGGCGACGCTCAACCATACCTGTTTGTTCGGGGGTGTGAGGACAAGATATGTAGTGAACTATGCCTTGTGTTTGGAAGTGAGTGCTCAATTGAGAATTAATAAACTCACCACCTCCATCAGAGTGAAAGATTTTTATTTTCTTGTTAAACTGACGTTCCACATATTTTTCAAAAGCAAAATACATTTCTGAAAAATTGGATTTTCGCTTAAGTGGAACGATCCACGTATATCTAGAAAAATCATCAACAAAACAAGCATAATAGTGAAAATTACCAATAGAAGTTATTGGAGCAGGTCCACATAAATCACAATGTATTATATCAAAACAATTAGAACTTGTGTGTTCAGAAGAACTAAAAGGTAATTTATTCATTTTTCCTAACTGACAACTCTCACAAATAGAATCTAATTTATTAACTCCTATGACCTCTATTAGGCCTTTATTTTTAAGCAGTTGTAGTGAAGACGCTTGTGGATGCCCTAAACGCCGGTGCCCAACTTCTGCAGTGCTAGATTTAAATCTATTTGAAAAATGGAGCTCGTGTGGATTAGAAATTGCATAAATATCACCCTTGCGCCTCCCTTTCATCACTACTTGACCTGTTTCTCGTTCCTTAAGACAGAAACCAACATTAGAAAATTCACAATTTAACGGAAATTGGTCTGTTAACTGGCTAACTGATAATAAATTTTTTGCCAAGTGAGGAACATGAAAAACATTATTAATTGGAAGAGATATAGAATTGTTTTTTAAAAAATGTATCGCCAGCAGCTTTAATAGGAAGAGAAGTACCATCTCCGATTAGAACGGAATCAGATCCTAAATTAGTGCGTAGATTATTTAAAATACTTGCGTTACCTGTCATGTGATTAGAAGCTCCGGTGTCGGTAATCCATTCTGAATCAACAACTGAATTGTCAAGTGTAAGTGCAGCTAATGCTTGAGGGATGTCTTCTTGTTTCACAGGATGTTTCGGTATATACCAGCAGATTTTCGCGATATGCCCAGATGTTCCACAATATTGGCACCGCTCAGTGCGATACATATCCCGCTCAGCCGGAGTCATACGTCTTTGTCCAGGAGGTGGGGGTCAACGTTCCGTCATATTTTGATTGTTATTTTCACGATAAATCAGCCTTATTTGACTTGAGTTGTTGTAATTGGTAGCCCCAGAATTGTGTGCTTGAAAGCCACGACCGTTGGAACTGAACACATTTTGTGGCTTACGATTGGCTGAACTGTGTTGTGTTTGGCGTTGTTTTTGACCATAAAACGCCAACTGTTGTACCTGTTTGTTGTTGGCGTACCATGTCTGGCGTTGCTCGTATCCTTTAAGAAGAGACTCAAGTTCCGAGTAACTGGGACGTGGGGGCTTCAACATTGTTGTGGTGAAGGACTCATATTTCGGCCCTAAACTTGTCAGGAGAGAAAAAACTTTTTCTTTTTCTGGCACCGGACACCCAATAGCAGATAAACTGTCACATATACCCTTGAGAGTACGAAGATGACTAGCAATAGAAACATCATCTTCTTTCCGAAGATATGTCAATTCTTGACGAAGTGTGAACTCTCGTTCTTGAGAGTCTTGAGCATAGGCTTGTTGGAGCGCATCCCACACGTCTTTGGCAGTGTCTAGGCCAATTACAAGGCCTAGAGCTTCCTCGGTGAGAGACGGTCGGATTTACGCCATGTAGCATACTCGGGGGTTATTTTTTTGTTGGATTTTCTGTAGTTGGGATCGTATATTGTGTTGGAGGTTCTGAATCACCAGTGAGATGGTCAATTTGTTCTTGACTTTCGGCAAGAGCTAGAGCTTGCTCACGCCACAATGGGTAATTTTCTTGGTTTAGCTTCAAGGTGATAAAGTTACTGACGTTGAGGGAAAGAGTTGTCATTTGAAATAAAGGTGGGAAAAAAAAAATTATGGCCTCTGGTCACAAAAGCTCTTGATACCAAGTAGAAAATTGTGATAAAGGAAGAAAGTGTTTTTATTTATTTCTATTAGAAAACCAACGTGATCAGAGACTTTGTTACATCATTATTTATATACAAAAGATAAACTATAGAAGTTAATCTCTTATCTATTTTAAACGTCTTAATCTTGAGTAACAACCCGTATTTATCACTTGTGTTTGAATTGTTGAACCATTATCACTCAAATATATCTCCACCAATTTTGTAACCATGAGAATAACCACCCTTATCACTCCGTTTATATAACATACTTATCACTCCGTGTATTATCCTCATGGTTTGAATTAGTACTGTTAATACGTTAGACACTTATTTGGCTAAAAGCGTTAGACAAAAGTTAAGAGTAACATTATATTCCAAACCGATAGTAGCGGTTTGGCTAGATTTTGTACGACACGTATTTGTCACTTGTCTTGGGAAGTTGAATCTTTAGTGGAAGATATTCGTAAGCTCGGCGAATGCAAGGATTTGTCTTTTATTTGGGGTCTCGTGAAGCGAATAAACCGTCTAATTATTTGGCAAATTATACTAGAAAAGAACTTGTAACTCTTTGTTCGACAACTTTATTCGACCAATTATGATCTTACTTGTCTAATGATTTAAATTAATATAAGTTTCGTCTGTTAAAAAAAAAAATAGTTTCATGCACTTGTGGTGGGTCCTCTATATAAAAAGCTCAATATTTACTTTGCAAGCCTAAAATTACCGAAAATAAAATTTCTGAATACATTTTCTCGTTTTACCTTCGACATGAAACTTGAAAGTAAGCAAGCCACATGCCGACCAGAATTAATTATTAATAGAAAATGAGTATTGTACCCAAACAAAAGTTAACTAACAAATGAATTTTTTTTAACCCAGTTATTTGGACTAGTGCAACTTATACAATACAACAAAAATATTATTAAACCAAAGACATAAAACAGTGAAGTTTCTAGCATTTGAATCTTTAAATGTGATTGTGCCGCGTATGTCTCAACCAATATTACGATAATCTAGCAGGAGTATTAATTTATAACAAGTCAAATAGGCAAAAAAAGGGTTATAAGTTGATGCCATGATCTTTTTTTTAATTAAACACACAAAACTTCATTGATTAAATTGGGACTTAAACACCAGTTTATGTATCAACAAAGTATACATGTTACAAAAGAAAATACAATAACGAAAACAGAAGTATGATACAGAGACTCATGGTGAAGTTTTTCAGTTAAACCCGATTTTTATCGCCGATAGTTTTAAAAAGGTAGCAAGCGCGTGTTATCAGAATATAATTTTCCAGTATCATTCTGTACTTTATTACACTTTTCTGATCAAATCATGTTCCTATTCTCTTGAAACATACAATCTAAATTATAAGGAAATAACAAATTCAAATGTTTCGAAGTCATCATATGAGCCTTTTAGGCCTCTATATGAAACTGAATAAAGCAAAATGAAAATGAAAATGAAAATGAAAATCTACATAACTGTACATGGAAAAAAAAAACATGTCTCAATCTTTCACTCGCTGAGATTTGGATTTTGAACAACCGAATTATAATCCTCCAACGAAGCCGACGATCTTTTAATAAATTCCAAACAATCGGCGATAGCCTCTGAGTAAAACGAGTTTGATCGCCCAAATGATCGTGGACGATAAAAAACACCTTTGTTATCAACAGTAACAGGCGTTACCAAACACCTCCTACTGTTACTCCTCCTATGACCTCTCTTTGGATGACACGTTGCACCTCCCTTGAGTGACAAAAGCAAAGTCCGCCACTGGCTAAAGAAGTAGAGGGCCTTTACGCGTAAACGGTGAATGGTAAACCGCCTAAGATTTAGCCGGAAAAATCTCTTGTGAACTATGTTGTAGCTCATATGATCCATATGTGTTAATTGTTAGTGATAACAATGATGAGTCAATAATGCAAATTTTGTTTATGTAGAGAGACGTGACATATGTTGGTAGAAAGGAAGCGACTAAGAAATGTTTCGGAGTGCAAGAGCATTCATAACCTATTATTTATATTGTACCTCAAATATCAAATGAGTGATGTCTGAATGACTAAATAAATGTAGTGTGCATAAAATAAAAATAAAATCAAGAGGAGATCTACTGAATTGGTTCCCATAGTTTTAGAGTAGATATATTTTTACACCTTTTAATTTATTGTGATAACAGTAAAGACAAAAATTACAATTTTATTATAGGTTAGTAGAAGTGTAAGAAGAGTTACATAACATTAATCGTTTTACTAAAATCCATGTAGCTTCAAAAAATAGATACTACTAACTTCACTTTACAAGAAGTGTTGTATTTGGCCACTAGGGTTTTTAAAAGGGTGATAGATTTGATACCTTTAGTACTTGTTGATGTTATAAAAAAATTATAAAATATATTTTCGCTTCCAATAACAGGTCATCGACTAATTTTCCATCATTTAAAATGACTTTCAATTCGTATATAGCATGTAGAAACAATATATTTTCTGACAACATGGGAACCATAACTGGTTTAATTAATAAAATTAAATTACATGGGATCTTTATTAAAAAAAAAAGGAAGACCATCGCCGTAATAAACCCAACTAAAAAAATATTTTCATTGGAGTAATTTAGATTTGAGAAAACTGCAAAAATTAGTTTTCCTACATTGCAAAGATATGTAGTTTCTTTAATTAGTTTGAGATACTGTATTATTTTTTCCTTTGTGAACTGGTTCGTTGGTAAAATTCTACTAATAGATGATCTGACAACTTTTTTTAAAAAACAAACATTATTTAAATAAATGTAATTAAAACATCAGAGTTTCATTTTTGGGGGGGTCAAAATAGCAAGAGGGGGATATGTCCATTCCCTTGTTGTCCACCGGTATAAAATAAAGTGAGATAACGTTAAGAGAATTTTTCCTTTAAATTTGTATAACTACTCTCCCCTTCTTAAAATATTGGGATTTTATGTATTTATTTATAAATTTAATCGATAAATTATCGAAATTAAATTTTTCAAAAGTTAATCACATAATTCTAATATTAAACTATATAAAATAAAATTAAAAGTTTATATTTCAATAATATAAATACGAAATATTTGTCAATAAAACTTATACGTAAATTCAAAGAGCGTTAATATTTTGAGACGAATATATGAAAATACCTACGTTACGTAAGTGAAGATATAATATAATTCTACACCATTTACAGTATTCGAAAGATGTGACACGCGTTCCTTTTTCCATCTATTGATTAAAACTTAACCTATACAAAAGATTTAGTCAAATTAAAATATGTAGTAAAGGAAACATCATATAACTAAAATATAGCTGGACGAGTAAAAGGGCGGTGGGAATAGTGAAATGAAAACGATGTGATAGTGGAAAGATAATAAAGTTAAGATAAATATTAAATTACCCGCAGACCTATTAAATATTAGGCTGAAGTCATGTTGGCTAGTATATACTCTGAATTCTGATATTGTCCATGTTTCAAATTTCTACCTATTAATGTAATTTGTGTTTATATTTTTTTGGGCACAACAAAAGTGTCAGAACTGCCCCATACAGACATGTTCTGCGATGAATGTTTCTCTAGCCACGGTTTAATTCCGACAATTGATGCCTGTATACTGTAGCTAATTTGTCCTTTATTTTATTGTTCGTTACGAAAATACGTGTAATTTTGACCGGTCAAAAACTTGTATCAAAATTGTCGGAATGAAATTTTTCAAAAGTTGATCATATAGTTCAAATATTTAATTTTATGATTAAATTTAAAAAAAAATTATTTCGACAATTTTAATACAAGTTATAAACAGGTTTAAATTACATTTAGTTTCGTAGTTGACAATTAAATAAGAACGGAGGTAGTAACGTCTCGTCTTGATTGGGTATAAATGGTAACTTTCACTGTTGCTGCTTCATACACATACACAAACTAAAAAAATAAAAATACATTTTTGACTTGTGGTTTTACAAAAAAAACATAATTTAGATTTGCGGTTAATAATATATGACAATGCCATCCGTGCCATCCCATCATTTACCTCCGCTCCATGCATTATAGTTCCGCTTACATTTGTTTATATCCCTTCATATTTTTTTCAGCGGTGATAATAAACTCAGACTAACATGGACGGTTAATAATCATTTTAAAAATTACAATGGTTGGAATGCATACCATAAGTTAATTAAATAACATCAGACGTAATATTCTCCTATAAAAAGATAGAAAACTAAAACAGCATGCATCAGTTTCTCACAAACTTATTTACTTATATCCAAAAGTTACAAAATTTGTTTTCTCACAAACTTAAATCCAAAAAAAATTAAATCATTTCAATTTCATTTTTGGAACGTTGTCGGATCATCACGAAGAGCTTTATAACAGTAATTTATAACGTGTATCTGCACAAATAAAATTTATATTTAAACTAAAGATAAAGTTACATGTAAAATTTAAATTTCATTTAGAAACATAAACAAAATTTCTTACCATACGTTCATGATATCACGCCATTGACATGAATCCTTGGGTAGGGGGTGTTACTTTAGTTTTTCCGATACATATCCGCGTAATATTTTTGTACCGTTCCATATAATTATTTGCTACCGATAAGTTACCTAGATCCACTCCCACTACAACTTGACTCGTTTTTTTATTTTTAGCAAGCCAGTTCACAGTTGAATTTCCTCGATGAGTTCTCCAATGAGCATATTCATATCGAATCAATTTTTTTTAGGCACATTTTGTATGAAACCAAATTGTCGGAGTATCCTGTCAGGATAATGGTACTCAACACAGCTAAAGTATATCAAAGGCGAGTGAGTACGCCAATTTAAATATCCGGCAATAAACATGTCGGACAAAGTGTTAATCACATTGTTGTAAGGCATCCAAACGATATTGTCATTAAAATAAAAAGCTAGCTTTTAATCAACAATATATAATAAAATATGCAAATTAAAAAAAACTAATGATTACCTGGTCGTCTTTGAGGTCATCAAACTGATCTCGAAACCAATCTTGGAAGTGACCTGTCGTTTCATAAGTATATTTTATTGTAGCAGCAACCCACTTATAAAAAAAAATATCAACTCAATAATTATATATATATAAATAAAAAATAGGAGAATGTTTTTTTCAGTATGATATACAATAAAAGTAATCATGTGCTTAGTGATCATTTTTCCTAAAAAACCAAAAGTAAGATGTAATATTTACCTATATCTATAAGTATAGGCTTACCCGTCATTCGGTGCACATGCCAATTCTCGAACAGGACAAATATTTGTGAAACTCGTCCACACCCATATTTGTAAAAGAATTAGAAGGACACCTACCTATATGCATTCTGTGGGATTTCTTATCATCACTAATTATCGATGCATGACACAACATCATATATAAATGGAAAATAATAGCAGAGTCTCAACTTAATTGGCTATAATACAATAAGTCTTCTAAAAATGGAAAATTTTGAAGAGGAGCATAACCTCCGGACTTGTCTGATAAAATAGTCACTACTAACAAGAGTAACATCATTGCTCGAAGGTTTGTAGAGTGGTTGCGTTCTCATGAATACCTGAAAACTCACGCTTTAACCATTGAAAAGATAAATCTGCATATTTATATTCATGAGATTGTGTGAGTTTACCTAATAATCGTTCTACCATCCCAAATTTATCTTCCATCACCCTTTCATAAGAATCATTACGAATTACAGGATCATCAACACGAACACCACATAATATTTTCACATCATGTAAAGTTATTGTACACTTTCTAGGAGTAAAATGAAATGTGTGAGTCTCAGGTCTCCACTTTTTGACTAGATCTCCGATTAAACCTTAATCTAATTGTAAATGATAAAGTTGGTATAAATCGTAGAAATCAACCATTTCAAAATTATTTAAGACCATGTCATTTAAACTTTCAGGACAATACTTACCATTTCTAAGTTATACTTGGAAATGTTTACCATTTCATATACTTTTACTAATATGTCGGTTTTGTTCAAATAGAACTGAACCATTAACAGGACTCGGTCCACTCTCTATCTCATGTTTATGTGCCGTAATGACCTAATTTATAAGTTATTAAAACAAAATTAAATCTATAGCAACAAAATTTGAATTAATCAACAATACACAAAATTATAAATAACACTATTTTATCTTTTATAAGTAGCAATTTAGCTTAAATTTTTATTAATGTTAAACTAACTATTATATAGAATTTGCTCATACTATTCCCTAAGTTGCCAATTTTGTTGTAAAGACCTTATATTAGTATACTAATTTGTACATATAAGTGTTATATGATTTTTGATGAAAATTTTAAAAATTTTAAAAAAACAATAACCCAAAATTTTCAAATTGTATCACAATACAAATAAACTTAAGCTAGTATTAAATAAATTTTATAAAGTAATAGTGAAAAGTAAAATTAAATTATAATGGAAAAACTAGAAAATAACTTACTCGTTGTCACAATAGAAGGCTTACGAATGATAACTAACAAAAATAAAAGAAGTAATGAAGTTTTGAATTTTATGTAGTAAACTTATAAGTAGAAACGAAGCAATGAAATTTTGATTCTAATATTTTTACTTGAAGTTGAACCTATATATCCGATGGAACACTACTCTACAAACTATATAAATTTAAATCTTCACATTAATAGAGAATATCGGTAGAAATAAAGAAATTCCGTATATAGGAAACAAATACACAATTTACTATAATACATACAAGCAAAATTGTACAATTTACTAACACATAGGATAGTAGGATAACTTTCTCATGTATGCTGCGGATGGGGGACAATAACTGACTGCATTGATTGTAATAATGTGTGAGTTCCATACATTCTGTAAAAACACAAATCAATTATGTGACTGTGCTTCTCATCTTTATTAAAAAAAAAAAAATCTATATACCGCCCATTCGATTACTCACTCTACCAAAAAATAGTACTCCTAGTGTCTTATTCTATTTTGTTAATTATCTAAATAATTGTCCAATTTCTCCAATAATAATTTACTTTATAATTGATTACCTTTTTGCCTTTTGAATTAACAGTAGAAAATTATTAAAATTAACTTTTACTATGATTTGATATACACTTAACATTTGATTTCATTAATATTTGTACCAAATTAAAAGAGAATAATTTAGTGCCCGAGGAGGTACAATTTAGTAACTTAAAAACATAAACTTTGAAATCTTTATTTTACTCATGTGGTACCGCCAAATTCACTTTAAAATTGTAACAAGTTAACACTATCACAGTATTTGCACATTAATTGATAATGTCTTCACTAATTCACAATATTTATCTATTTGGACAATATATATAGTATAGATACACGTATATGTAACATCAATTTCAATGACCGAAACATGTAATTAAGCACTAAAAATGCATTACAAATACTATCGGAATTACAACTAACTTTGTGTAATTCCGTATTATTAAGATTGAGTGTTATTGATTCAATCTGAAGAGTTGGAGGTGACCTATGGGCGGGGTTATTGGGGCGAAGGTAATTTGATGACGTACGGTAGGTGGTTGTGGTTTCGTTCGCGGAGGAAAGAGAAAAAGGAGAAATGAGTCGGTGTGGAGGAAGAGAAATATGGGATTTGATGAGTAAGAGATACAATCGTTAACAAAAAAAAAAAGATTAAGGGATCGTTTTACAACATATTTTTTTAGTGTATTTTAAAATTTTAGATTTTAAAAAATTATGAATGTTTAGCAAGTTAGATTTTTCAGCTTCTGAAAATCTGATTTTTAGGCTGAAAAATCTAAAAAATTCAGATTTTTAAAATATAGTTTTTTAATGGATTTTCAAAACAGATTGTTAAAATCTGATAATGGACCAAAAAATATGTTATCAAACATGCCCTAAGACACGATGGGGAGATTGAGGGATTTTTCCTGTTAAAGAGTGGAGAGAATAATATTTGAATGGTCTAAAAAAGGTTGAAAAACTTGTGTTTTTGATATATAAGTCGCTCAAATTCTACATTTCCTTAATTTTTTCTTATAATAATAATGTAAATATATACTGAAGTGATGAAAACCAGGAGAAGATTAAACACTCTTCATTCCGAAATAAAATAAAAATTGATTTTTTTTTACACTCTTGCTAGACTTCACACATCATTACAAGAAAAAAATCTATTTATCATCATAAAACTTTTTTGTTTATGCCGTTAAAATGGTTGTAGCTAAATTCTAGTAACAATTTTGCAACACATTGTTGTTAAACTGTTGCTAAAATTTAGTCACAAACACTTTAGCAACATAACTCAATTTTTTTATTATGTTAAATGAACTTTTTTTTAGTGCGTCAATATTACGGGGTTAAAGTATAATGCATGTGTTAAAGCTTGTTGGAAGTGTTGTCGAGTTTGATTTAACTTCGTTTTGAACTTAATTTTGATCCTCACACACTGCATAGAGTGTGGTCTGGACTGTGAATGAGTGAGCGTAAATCAAACTTAGTTTTGTTAAACTCTATACAACCAAAAGTGTACAAAAAACAAGTCTTTTCAAAGAGAAGAAAACAACTTCAAATGAGAAACTCTTACGTGAGTATTACTTTTTTTTTGAGAGATTAAACCGACCCAAAAGTAATACAATACTTTTGAACAAGTTACATATATTGTTATTGTTGTTTCATTTCATATCAAAGTAGGTATAGAATATAAACAGCGTGTCCGTAAAAGAAGTTATGACTAATTAATGGTTTACGTGCATGTGACTGTATATGTTAGTACTAAAATAGGGTGGCCAACTTTATTTTCGAGTACATTTCCGACAAATTAATTTTGTTGATACACCAATAAATACAAATGTCTCGTGTATGTCCTTGTGTTAGTACTATAATATAAAACTCTTAAGAGTAAAAACGTGGCCGGCCACTAATTTTGAGGCAGGATGCAAATAAGCAATACAATTTACTAAATGATTTATATGCCGAAAAAAACAAATTTAGTGTATTGTAATACATGTTTTTAACGATTTAGGTATCATATTACCAAAATTAACAATTGACCTACTGAACTATCATAATTTTTACAATTTTCAATTTTCTTTGTTAGTCTGATACCTAAATCGTTAAAAAACATATAGTACATTACACTAAATGTATTTTTTCACTTTATGCGTGGTTTTATGCTTTGGTACAACAAACTATGTAATTTTAACGATTTGCATACCTATCTTTCAATTTTTTCAATTTGAATACCACACTATAATAAACTTTTCAATTTATGTATCATACTATAAGAAACATTTCAATTTATGTATCAATTAATCACGGAATCATATCATGTGACAACACGTGCTTGACAAACGTTAACATAAGAGGTTAATTTTGTCATTCTGCACCAAAATATATCATGCTTAAAAAACGTCTCCCCCAGTTTTACACATAACAAAAATCAGCACATAATTCAAATTTGGGAGGAAACGTTGTTTTAGAATGATATATTTTGGTGCAAAATGATAAAATTGTTTTCTCACGTTCAAGTTTATCAAGCACATGCTGTTATGTGACACGATTCCGTGATTAATTTAGACAGTGATATATAAATTGGACAGTTTATTATAATATGATATCCAAATTGAAAAAGTCGAAAGTGGTGTACCCAAATTGTTAACAATAATATAGTTTAATATACTTAAACGCATTGTTTTTTCCTAATATGCTACTATGAAAAAACATCCGGTGTAAATCTATATTTTTCTCAAATTAATTTGGTCACCATTTAATCTTTGTCCGTTTCTGTGATTTGGTATAACTTGTCCATGGTTTCTCATCACAAACTCTACAAGCCATTGCGGTTACTATTAACAACTATTTTATCAATCCAGCCTTTAAATGAATAGAATTTTGTAATTATTTTTAAGCCAAGTGATTGCAGTAACGATTAATTCTTTCTCATAATTAAGACATTTAGTGATATATAATTTTTTTAATCAACATCAGCATGCTCATTATTATTATAAATAATGTGCGTAAGTAATATACGAGTCACTGTCCTTGAAACATGCTCCAAAATCTATAAAAAAAAATAATACATAGCAAACAATGTCTCGTAATTTCATATAACATTCAGTGATATTTGTTGCTAAGATATTTTTGTAACTATTAGATACAGAAAATAACTGTCCCGGAAAAGTAAAAACAGAATATGTTCACATTATTTTCTGTTACGGGATGGTTAACTAATGTTGCTAATAGCTTAGTTATGATAAACCCATTACTTATTATTTCCTGGATTATAGTAATTAAACGAAACATTTACAGAAATCAAGATTCGGGGCAGTTATCATATTATTGTCAGCTGAAGATCGCCTTGTCCCGCCTTTTCTTTGTGCTCCTCAAAGAGAACTCGAAGCGCTTCGATAAATTGATTTTGTACTTTGGTGACCTTCAAAGACAATATTAATAAATGATAAATGTGTGGGCAGTTCAATTAAAATTACAAGAATAACATTTATTTACGATTTTCAGCATATAAGTTTATGAAACACTGTACCTCTTCGACCGACGGTTGTGAGTTCTTCTTGATTTTAATTGGTTTACCGACAACTACATGCATTGGATGACGATATGGTATCGGAGACCTGCAAATAAAAAGAATCAAGAGAGCTTCTGAAGTCGGATTCAGTGTTTTGAAAAGCGATGTGTAGCGAAATCATCAAAAGCTTTTCGAGCATAAAAGGTTAGTGTTGTGCTTTTCAGCAAAGTGTTTTCTTAATTGTTTGCCTAAACGCGTAAAAATGAGCTTTTCAAACAGGGTTTGAATAGATAGATCACTTGAACTATAATAAAGAAGAATCTAATTTGGTTCATTAGTAAGGTAAAGATACTGTAGTTAACATACCATAGAGTTCCCCAGAAGACGAGCGGGGTAAATTGTATTGCTCTCGATATCTTCTCGAATATTTTCCAACTTGGCTTCCACCAATTGTAAATAGATGACTGCATACAAACACACAATCGAGCATGGTAAATTATTTAGATCATGGCAATAAACTAAATAGGCAGCACATCACTGTATGTTGGAAATTAAACGGGCTTTTTTCTCTCTTCTGTGCACCAGCCTGTCAGGTTTTTTCGTGTTCATACACAAACCTGCTGCCGTCTGTAATTTGTGCACTATCTTAACGTTTATTAATCAGTAGAATAGTAATGTTTTAGCATTTACAGGTTGGTAAACAAAACATGTTAATTAAACTGACCACAAGAGTTGGTGTAAAAATGAATATCGACCAAAACTTAGTGTATGACTGTAAGAATGCGAGAGTTCCCTTAATTTAGAGGGAGCTACCTCGATTGATCTATGCGCGTTAACAAACATTAGAAAATTATGGGTCAGTGTAACAAATCGAAACATTGATGATAGCCTGGGGTCGAAATTATACCTGACCAAAGCAAAAAACTGGGACTAAGGGCTTGCCAGTTTCTATGGCTATACGTATGAATCCTCTTCTTGACTTAAGGAAAACAACCTACAAAAAGTATTTACTTTTTTTTTACATGTTTGCACTATAATATGAATTAAAAATTGTAGGAACTTTATATAATGAGTATGAGAGTAAAACCTCGGAACCATTTTGGATATGAATTATTTCCGCAACTCCACCAGGAATTATTACACAACTGTAGCCATCTTTCAACAGAGATACAAAGTTTTCCCTCGTCGCAGGCGAAACTCCAACCCAAGTCCATAAATGCCTCAAGAAGGGAGTACGGAAAACCTTTTGTTGAAATTTAAATAGTTATTAAAAAAAGGCAGCAAGAAATTTAGAATTGATCCAAAATTACACTTACTGCGCTGCTTGCAAGGGCTTTGATTTTTGGTAATGGCATAAACCCTGTAAGGTCAGCAAGTGCCACGGTGCCAATGGGAAGAATCGAATGCGGTTCATAACCAAAGACTGCAAACAATCATAGTTCATTAAGCAAAAGTTACATCCAAATTGATCTTTATTCTGTCTCAGTTTTTTTAACTGAATCAAATAGCCATTTCATGGAAGCCTAAGGCTGTGTTTGGTGAAAGAATTCCTGGTACAAATCAAAAGATTTTATTTTTCCTCAACTTTTCTGACAAGGAATCTTTATACCAGTATATTGACAAATAATGAAGGAGAAAGCGTAATATAGTATATCAACAAAGGGGTTAAGGGGGTTGTTTTCCTTCATAAGCAGGAGAAATAAGTTTGTACCATATGCCTGGTTCGGATCAAAGGCGTCAATATCTTCAACATGGAGAGTAACTGGAAAATAATTGGAAACATGCTTGTATATGAACCTGCAATCATAAGAATTTCAACCACAAGCCCTACTCAAAACATACTAAAACATAAACAATTCTACTCAAAATAACTTAGCAGCAGAAATAGAGAACAAAAAAAGAAATAAGTTCATATGACAGATGAGTCAAACCTAGCTAGTTTTCGGCCGCTTTTGCTTTGGTCGTCAATTGGAATAAATGCTAAAACCACTAGCAAGCCCAACACCCTGTAAATTAATTAATTAATCCAGGTTGGTTAAAAAATAAAACTTAAAACCATACATTTTTTGTAAGCTTTTTGAGTAATCACATGACAAATTTCATTAATGTTATGCCTGATAGAATTTTTGACTTGTAAACGTGTCACAGCACACTTCGTAAAAAAAATCGAAAATTATATTTTCTGAATTTTTTGGGGTTAAATGTTCTAATGTAACAGTTGTTAAAGAGACTATACATACGCAGAAAATTGGTAAATTGAAAGAAAGTAGAATGAGACTAAGAGGACTAGGCTGTTGATATGGATGCCCCCCAGCCAAATAATCAGCGCTAGGTAAGTGAGGGGTCCGGAGCTTGCTGAGCTGGTGAAAACCGCTGGCGCCATTGAAAACTATATCCTATTATTAATTATCACAAAAATACATAAGTGGAGAAATTTTGAGATGCAACTTAGTACTGTTTTAATTACTTGAAGTTGTAGAGATTATATATAGGCCATGTGGGTTGTAAACACCATAATCTCTCTCGGGTAGATTCCTTATTTTAACTCTGTAGTATGCTGTCTCCCTCTTTTGCAACTTAATCTATTCTATTTTTTGTTTTTATTCAACTTTATTTGCTAAGAACACGTACAATTTTCGAAATTTGGTTAATATATGCATGGTTCCACCTTAATCGGTAAGGTATTATGTATTTTGAGAAATTGCTATCTGGTTTAAAGTTCATTGTTCCATACACAGTTTCATTTATGTTACTGAAGAGCACATAAAATTTACAAAATGAGTTAAGTTCTTGGGGCTGATTAAACTCGAGTTAAAATATGGTGGGAAAGAAGCAGTTATCAAGTTCTAAAACTTTACTCAGAATGCATGTTTCTTTGCTCGAAACGAATGCTTGGTACGGCAACTTAAAGGGAGGCGACAACTTGTTTGTTTGGTTTTAATATATTTATATATCTAATTTGAATGTTTCTTCCTCCTTTTCTTCTTGTTTGTTTGTTAGGTGACGGCAGCTTGTTGGTTTGATAATATTTTCTTGAAATTGTTTCCTATTTTTTCTGTTGTTAGTTTGTTAGGCAATGGCTTTGTGTTTCTTTCCTTTTACAAGCAGTTGCCTTTCCTCTCCCTCTCAGGCTTTCACCTCGTTCCCTCTGCATATTGCTAAATTTTCGACTAAAGCACATGATCAAATTTGTAACACGGGTTTGATAACTTTTGAAGGCTCCTAATGGATAAATTATTAAACTTGATGTTATATACATTGCTAAATGTATGCTAGGTAGGACCGTAGGATCACTAATTGTAAATTTTTCTTTATACATGATGAAAATAACCATACATCCACCGTTGCTAATATAAATTTCTAATTTCGATACCGCCATTTTGGAAGGGCAAAAGATTTGCATTAGATACAACAAACTGCCCTGTAGTTTATTCAAAACATTGGATTTTTATGAGAAAAACAAAGAATGTAAATAGAATCATAGAATGTGAGTAAATAGTGATCTATAAACATAATATGCTTTGGGAAGATATGACAAAAGTTTTTTTTTTTGCTGAAAGAGTTCTAGATCGCAAGAAAACCAAAGATTGGAGCAAGAGGTTCATAGCGAAGTCCAGTTTGGCATATGTGTGAGGTGAATTTTAGCTCTATCCGAAAGGATGGATGAAGTGTAACCTTATGAAATACAGGTAATACTCGATTTTGAAGATTCCTGGCAAATGCTCTTGGTACTGGACAAAGTTATTGAGCCCAAAAGTTTTGTTTCCAAAGGCTTATTTGAGTGGATTTTGGGTAATAGGAAGCTAATTTCCTTTTTGTAGTTTGATCGATAGTGTACCTCAGTCCTCAACCCTAATATAACTTCACACTGAAATCTCTATTTTAGAACTTTTAGTCGCGAGTAGGTGTTAAAATCGCTCAATCACGGTTCTTTACCAATATAATGAGATTTCTAGACCATTCCGATTTGAAACTAATTCCTACCCTAATGTCTGAAAGCCTAATAAGTATTTGTTTTGCTGTCCATTCTGATTATGATAGCATCAATCTCAAACAATTAGTGGCTTGTGCTGACCGGATTTGGCTATAACTGGCGAGCCTGATTTTCTTCCCAAGCTCGGCTTACTCAATTCGCGTCGGCTCCGATCTTCCGCGGTATCCGGAGTAGTTTACGTCGGCTATTGTGATGAGGTGGCCTTCGTGCCTGCGCAAGAAACAAACAGGGGCCCGGGGTTGGTACCAGGTTTTCCCTCTCCAACGATCAAGTCAGTATCGGTGTTAACTGAAAGTAGGAATATAATTAAGGATGAGGGACCGGGCCGGTTACAGGTCGTTGTATCGAGTGGTACAGATAGTGTTCAGGGGGTCCGGGTTGTTTAAGCTTTATCTCTCCTCTCTGTCTTTTTGTGTCCCCATTCTAAGTGGTATTAGTGGGGGTATTTATAGTGTGATCAGAGGCGTATTAGCCCTTGGATCACTGTACTGTAAGATATTGATCCAACGGCGTCAGAGTCATTTATGACTCTGACAAGGGTACTGTCCTTTCCCGGGGCCCACAGGAGGTGTCCTGTGATTGGGCCACGTCGGTGAAACGTCAGGAGGGTCCCCCAAGGGAGCAGCAGCATTAATTGGGGAAGCGTACTCGACACGCTTCTTTGGGCCGGCCTCAGCACGGCTCGGCCCTCCCAATCCGGGGCGTCGCATCATTCAGGGTTGATGAGGCCCGGACGGCCCGCTTTGGGGGCGTTATTGCCCCGGACGAGGGGATGCTGACATTCCCTCGCCAACAGCTCCCTGTCCGGAGTCGTTGCTAAGGACGAGGTCAGCGAGGATCTCTGGTCGTTACGGGGGCTCCGGTCATTTTGTTCTCGTGCTCGTCGGTGCAAATATGCTCATGCATGGCTGTTTTATGACACGTGTGCAACCATTCATGGTTTTCTTACACGTGGACACGAGGCGTCGTCTTTGTCCCTTTGATTTCTACAACGTCATTAATGCTAAAACGGCTGGTGAGTGACATTTGGCAGATGGCCTCTGCAGGCTGTACACGTGGTGGACATTGATTGAGTGGCGGCGGTTATTTGTGGGAGTTCGTGCAATGAGCCATTGCGTCTTTTCACCTTCTGGTAAATGTCTTTTCATCTTCTGGTGGGGGTTCTATAAATACCCTCAGTGAAAATTCATTTTCACTTTCTCAATCTCTCTCTAAAATTTTCACAGCAAACCATTCTCTCTCTTCCTTCATACTTAGGAGATTTCACCAACCAACCAACCATCATGGTTATCAAACACGGAGCCGGAAAAGGCCCGATGGTTGCCCCGCAACCACGGCGCCTTGAGGTGATGGCAAACGCCTTGCCATTCCGGGCGATGGTTATCGACCCAGCCATCTCCGTAGCAGTAAACGACAACAGTATCATGGTCAGGCAGCACGGGCCTGACCTAGACGAGTTTCGTCAACTCTGCGGCATAGGGGAGGAGTTTCGACTTCGGACCTGTGCGACCTCAGACGAGGTAAACGGGATCGTGGCTGATCCCAAGATTATGGTAACTCTCTCCCTCTCTACTCTTCTATACGGGGGCACCCACCTCCCCATTCCGGAGCTACTGGCGGAGCTCTGCGCCTGGACGCAAACTCTTCCGTGCCAGTGGCCTCTGCAAGCGCACCGCATCTGTGCCGGAATGGAGGCCCTAAGTGCCTTGTTGGGCCCGGCCATTCCGGAACCATTGGGGCTTAGGGAGCTCTTGGCCTGCTACGAATTTTTGCAGGCCGAGCCAAGCTCCCAATCTATGAGCCGGCAGCCCTACCTGAGGTGTCGGTCTCATAATCAGCTGATCATAGGTAACTCCGATTCGAATCGGGGTTACACACAAGACGTGGTCGTGGTGGAGGGCCCCTGGCTCCTCCGTGACGACCTAACTCTCTCGATCAGGCCGGGGAGGGTGCTGAGCACCAAGGAAAATAAATTCACCGTGGCCTCTAAGCTTGGGGGCCTGGGCGAACCCAACATACAGTCGTTGGAGGTGGCCCTTAATTGGTGGGGTCCGGATGGGACCGACGTGGGGGCACGCGATGCGGAACGCCTGCTAATCTGTGGCTCCCCCACTTCCTGCAAGGGGAACAGCTTCAAGTGGCCCCACAGGACCTTCTGTCCTGTGGGATACTCCAGGGAAAGGTGGGAGAAGGAGAAGGGTCTGGAGTCGACCCTCCCTCCCAAGGTGGTTGAAGGTACCGAGGCAGCCCTCCCTCATAGGGGTCTGGAGCATGTGGCGAAGAAGGCTTCGAAGCCAAAGCTGAAGACAGGCAGTAAGGCGAAGGCGGCGAGGGCGGCGACGGTGGTCTCCTTCGCTCCTTCAACGGCCGGGGTTCACTTTGAGACCCGGTCTGATGGTATCGTCCTTCACTACCGGGTGGGGGCGGACGGTACCCGTACCTATATTGATGTGCATGGGAAGCCTCTGACAGAGGTTCTCCCCTTGAGCTCTAGGGAGCCCGCTGTGGGGATCCCCCTACGATTAGAAGATAGCCCATCTGAGGCAGAACCCTCCGGGCCAGCCTTGGGCACCTCAAGGACCAGAGTAAGTCACTTCTTGTTTGTTCTCAAATCTTCGTTTTTACACTTAGCTAGATTTAGTTAATTTCTCTAACTCCTTTCTTGTATGGCCTGTATAGGTAGTCCGTTCTGACGAGGAGGAGGAGGCAGATGAAGAGGCTGAGGAGGAGGCGGGGGTGGAAGAGATAGTTGCCGAAGAGATAGTTGCCGAGGATGAGGTGGCTGAGGTTGGGTGCGGCGAAGAAGAAGAAGGGGCGGTCGAAAAGGTTGCTGAGACGGGGGAGCCCGAGGGGGTAGTGGTCGAGGTCGAGGCCGAGGAGAGGGATGTGGTGGTGACAGGAGAGAGAGAAGTGGCGATCCTGCCTCAGTCGGCTGGCCCGGACGATTTGGCAGCCCAAGCCAGACTCGATCGGCTGGCCCGCAAGGCCCTTCTGGGGAAGAGAAAGGCGGAGGGGGCGAAGTCCCTCCAAGGGGAAAAGAGGGCCAAGGTCGGAGGGAGCAACCCATCCGAGGTTGTGGTCGTTGAGGGGCCTAGAGGGACGTCGGGCCCTGCTCAAGGCCCTACTCAAGGCTCAAGCTCCAGCTCTGCCTCCCCGACCCACAGGATGCCTGTGCAGACGCCCGAGGAGGTAAAGGCGGCCACGGGGGTGAAGAGCATCATGGAGGCTCACCCATCTGCCGGGTTACTAGCTTTGGCTGCGCTCCAGCAGCAAAGCGTCGAGGCTGATCACCGAGGTCGTGACCTCGCATCCTCCATGACATCGGCCATGGCCATGATACCTCAGGTACGTGTAGAGTCTATTTTGTATGTTTTCACATTCTTCCCGCATATTTTTGCTAAGTGTTTTGATTTTTCCCTTGTAGGCCTATTTGATGATGAATCAATATGTCTACCATCAAGGCCAGCTGGTGAGGTCATGGGCCGCGAAGGCAGAGGCTAGTGCCAAGCTCGTGGAGGAGGCCCAAAAAAGGGCGGAGGAGGCCCAACTCAGGGCGGAGAAAGCTGAGGGCCTCAACGCCACGGTCGAGGCTCGAAGGGTCGAAGCCGTGAAGGCCAAAACGGAGGCCGAGGAGCGTGCCCAGGCTGCGGAGGCAGCCCTGAGAGAGGCTGAGGCTGGTGTAACCGACAGAATAAAGGCGGCGGTCCAGACTGGCCAAGCCGAGCTGAATGCTGCCTGGGCCCAAAAGACATAGAAGGACTTCAACTCCTTCTACGTCGAAGGGTGGTCTGAGGCGGCTGCCTTCATGAGGGCGGGACCGGATCACCCGGTATGGAACGTAGAAAATATTATCGTTCCCGTCCCCTCAGCTCCCATTCCGGATGTGGTGCCTTTGACTCCTCGAGCTCTCTCGGACGAAGAGGACGGAGCTAGCCAGAACTAGGGTAGATTTAGGCTTTTGTTTTCAATGTAGTTTCCTTTTTTGTACTTAGCATATAATAGCTTTCCATTGAATGAAATGAAAAAACAATTTTGGACTTGTCTTTTATTCTTTTTATTCTTCCGTGTTTTACTTCTATACTTCCGTTGTGATTTATACATTGTGTACATGCTCCCAAATGAGTGGGCCATAATGCTTCGGCGTTGGGGCGCTCGTTTTATACAACTCATAGCTTGCAAACCGAAGTAACACAGAGAATTTAAATGAACTGAAAAATTCAAGTAAATATGAACCGGGGTGCCGTATAGGCTCGTGTTCTGAAACACTTATAAACTTTAAATGAACTGAAAAATTCAAGTAAATATGAACCGGGGTGCCGTATAGGCTCGTGTTCTGAAACACTTAGAAATTTTAAATGAACTGAAAAATTCAAGTAAATATGAACCGGGGTGCCGTATAGGCTCGTGTTCTGAAACACTTAGAAATTTTAAATGAACTGAAAAATTCAAGTAAATATGAACCGGGGTGCCGTATAGGCTCGTGTTCTGAAACACTTAGAAATTTTAAATGAACTGAAAAATTCAAGTAAATATGAACCGGGGTGCCGTATAGGCTCGTGTTCTGAAAAACTTAGAAATTTTAAATGAACTGAAATAACAGCAGTTTTTATTTATAAAGCCCACATGCATAAATTTACACCACATTCTTATTTACACAAAGTCATAAAGGCCGAGCCCTACGGGTAGTACTTCCTTAGGTTGTTGACGTTCCAAGGTCGGCCCACCGGGACGTCGTTGGGAAGACGACCCAACAGGTAGGCCCCGTTCCCTACCGCACCGAGGATTCGATAGGGGCCTTCCCAATTGGGGCCTAGCTTGCCGTCGGACTGTATCCTGGTGTTGTTGTTTACTTTTCGTAACACGAGGTCTTCGTCTTGGAAACGTCTGGCGTTCACTCTTTTGTTATAAGAACGCCCCAGCTCGTTTTTATATTCGGCGTTACGGATGGCCGCAACCTCCCTTCTTTCTTCGGCGTAGTCCAGCTCTAGCCCCATCATCTTTTCATTAAGCCCGTTTTCCACCATGTCCGTCCTCAGAGAAGGAAGCCCGATTTCTAACGGGATGATGGCCTCCATTCCGTAAGTGAGGCTATAGGGTGTCTGTTGAGTGCCCCGTCTTCTCGTCGTTCGGTAGGCCCAAAGGACGTGATGCAGCTCTGCAGCCCATCGTCCTTTGGACTCGTCTAGCCTCTTCTTGATTCCGTCGAGCACGGTCTTGTTTGATACCTCGGCTTGTCCGTTGCATTGGGGGTACGATGGGGTCGAATAGTAGTTCTTGATGTGATACTTTGCATACATCGCTTTTAATTTGACCCCGGTGAACTGTCCCCCATTGTCCGCGACGATTGAGTAGGGGATTCCGAATCTGGTGATCACGTCTCTCCAGAGGAAACGTATTACTTCGGCCTCTGTGATCTTTGCTAAGGCCACGGCCTCCACCCACTTTGAGAAGTAATCGGTGACCATGAGGAGGAACTTCTTCCCCCCCGGGGCCACGGGGAATGGTCCGACGATATCCATGCCCCACTGTGCAAAGGGCCAGGGCGAGGTTACGCTGCTCATTTTCTGCGCCGGGGCATGGGGTATGGGTGCGTACTTCTGACACTTCTCGCACCTGAGTACGAAAGCCTTGGCGTCCTTCTGCATGAGGGGCCACCAATACCCGTGGGTCAAGGCTCGGTTGGCCAGCGATCTGCCCCCGGTATGGCTCCCACACGTTCCTTCGTGAATTTCCTCCAAGACCCTCATTACCATGTCAGGGTGGACGCAGAGTAAGTAGGGGCCAGAGAACGATCTTTTATATAGCTTGTCGTTGGGAGCTATCCAGAATCCCAGTGCCGTTCTTCTTATTTTCTCGGCCTCTTTCTTGTCATTGGGAAGATCACCGGAGCGATGGTATTCGATTATGGGGTCCATCCAGCTTGGTTCCGGCGGGAGGTCAGTCACCATGTTAATTGTTGCCCTAGCCTCGATGCTAGGCGAAGGGACGTATTCTATGGTGATGACTCTCTCTTTTTTATCACTCATGACCGAGGCTAGGGTCGCTAGTGCATCGGCGTGGGTGTTCTCGTTTCTGTTGATGTTGACGATTTCTTGACATTCAAAACTTTGGAGTATTCCGGAAGCGATGGCCACGTAGCTTGCCATTCTGTCGTCCTTCGTCTGAAACTCACCACTAATCTGGCTGCTGACTAATTGAGAGTCCGTGTACACCAGTATCTTCTTGATTCTGAGGCTTCGGGCCATTTTTAAGCCGGCGATCATGGCCTCATACTCGGCCTCGTTATTGGTGGCTCGAAAGCCAAGTTGGATTGACTTCTCGATCACATCCCCTTGGGGAGATCGGAGCACGACGCCGAGGCCGGACCCTTTCTTATTGGCGGCTCCATCCGCGTGCAAGATCCAGGTCTCGGGGGCACAACCTGTGATGTCGGGGCATTGAGTCGTCCCAGTGAATTCTGCCACGAAGTCGGCCAGGGCCTGTCCCTTGACGGACGTTCGCGACGCATAGCTGATGTCGTAGGCGTTCAAGTGGCAGGCCCACTTCATCATTCGTCGAGAGAGATCCCCCTTTTGGAGTATTTCTCGCACAGGCTGGTCCGTATAGACCACAATGCTGTGTGCAGAGAAATAGTGAGCAAGTTTTCGTGAGGCCACGACGAGGGCTAGGACGAGTTTTTCCAAAGGCGTATACCTAGCCTCGGCATCGAGGAGAGTTTTGCTCACGTAATAGATAGGTCTTTGCTCCCTGTCGAGTTCCTTGATGAGGACGGCGCTGACGGCTATCTCGGACACGGCCAGGTATAGGGTAAGGACATCGCCTGGGTCCGGCTTAGTTAGAAGAGGCGGACTTCCGAGATAGTCAGCTAGCTCGGTGAACGCACGCCGGCATTCATCGGTCCATTCGAATTTCTTATGAGCTTTCAAGGCCGTAAAGAATGGCTTGCATCGATCTCCGAACCGGGCAATAAATCGGTTGAGGGCGGCAGCCATTCCGGCTAGCTTTTGTATGTCCCTTCTCTTCTCAGGTGTTTTCAAATTTTTCAAGGCAGAGATCTGGGACGGGTTCGCTTCGATGCCGCGATGGGTCACCATGAACCCCAAGAATTTGCCGGCGTCTACCCCGAAGGCACATTTGGAGGCGTTCAGCTTCAGGTCATGCCTTCGTATTGTTTCGAACACCTCTCTTAGGTCGGATAGGTGGTCCCTCTCCTGGGTGCTTTTTACCACCATGTCGTCAATATAGACCTCCATGGTTCGGCCTATGTTCTTAGAGAATATCTTGGTGACCATTCTCTGATAGGTCGCCCCGGCGTTCTTGAGTCCGAAGGGCATCACTTTGTAGCAGTAATTTCCCCTTGGGGTGATGAAGGCAGTTTTTTCTTGGTCGGCCTCCGACATAGGTATTTGATGGTAGCCGGAGCAGGCATCCAGGAAGCTCATTCTGGCGGCCCCGGCCGTAGAGTCCACTATTTGATCGATTTTGGGCAAGGGGAAAGGATCCTTTGGACAGGCCTTGTTGAGGCTCGTATAATCGATGCACACCCTCAACTTTCCGTTCTTTTTGGGGACCACTACGGGATTGGCGAGCCATATGGGGTAATAAATCTCCCTGATGGCCCCGGCCAGAAGAAGCTTCTCTACTTCCTCGTTTATGGCATCGGCATGCTCTGGACTGACACGGCGCCCCTTTTGCATCACGGGCTTGGTATCCGGGTTGACGTTAAGTTGGTGGCAAGCGAGGTCGAAACTGATGCCTGGCATCTCGCTTGGACCCCATGCAAAATTGTCGAGGTGTTGGAGAAGGAGTTCGACGAGGTCGGTGACCTCAGGTTTGGTAAGCTTTGCTCCCACCATAAAAAAGTGGTCCTCGTCATGCCCCGGGATTTGGATTTTCAGCAGTCCCTCCTCCACCTTGTCTTCGGCCTCAGGCCCCATCTTTTTGTTTAGTTCCCTCAGCAGCTTAGGGTCCTCTGCCTCGATGTTCATGGCACTTTGGGCCGGCACCATCTTTTTGCCGGAATACACGGCCATGGCACAGCTGCGTGAGACTTTCTGATTTCCTGAGATGGTTTCCACACCAGAATCAGTAGGATACTTAACCTTTTGGTGTAAGGTGGAGGAGATTCCATCTATTCTATGGAGCCACGGGCGCCCCAATATCACGTTGTAAACAGAGGGGACATTCACCACCGTGAACTCCACGCCCATAACTTTCGTACCAGTTTTCACGGGCAAGGTTATGTTTCCTTTGGGCCGGACCGCCTCCGAGTTGAATCCGTACAGGGGAGGGACGTCGGTTTCCAACTGTTCCTCTTTGAGTCCCATATTTCGAAAGAGGTCTTCAAAGAGTATATTGACCGACGCTCCTTGATCAACGAGGATCCGTCCTACTGCGCATAGGCCTATCTGTGCCGAGATAACGAGGGCATCAGTGTGGGGCACGTCCACCCCCACCAGGTCGAAGTCAGTGAAACTTACATCCGGCTTGGAATTGCGCTTATACTTTTTCCGAGGGCTTGAGCTTTCTGCAAGGCAGACGTACTGCTTCATCAATGCTTCCCGTGCTGAGGTTCTTTCTGCCCCATTCTGGATTGACCTTTTGGGCCCAGAGTTAATGACATAACAGATCATCACCGGTGGGGGGGAGGTCCCGCTGCCTCTCATCAACCCCTTCTCCATCTCGATCGGACTCCCTCCGTGATTTGACATATTTATCCATCAGGCCATCCCGGACCCATCCCTCGAGCCTGGCCTTCAGGCCATGGCACTCGTTGGTGTGATGGCCGCGACCCCTGTGGTATTCACAGATTTTGTCGTTAGGCCCTGGGGCCGGCTCGTTCCGTAGTGGGAGAGGCCAAGAGAAGAAAGACTCGTTCTCAATCTTGTTAAGAAGGTCGACAAGAGGTAGGCGAAAGGTGGTGGAATAGGCAGCGCCCGACCCCGAGGCGACAGGGGTTTGACGCCCCGGTCGGGGGTCCTCTTTTCTTCTTTTAGGGGCCGGTTGCGGGTTTCTTCCCGTTCGTGGCCGCTCCATCCTTTCCGCTATAGGCCGGTTTCTTCGAGGGCTCGTTGCGACGAACCGATCCCTTGGCTGGTCGATAAGGGCTACTGAACGTGTTGCCCCAGCTGACCTCATGTCCTTCTCTATGTCGATATGCTGTTTTATGAGGGACCTCAGTTGAGGAACAGAGTTGGGGGGGTTGCGATCATCTCGTTTCGGATCCTGCTCCCAACTACCATGTTTTGCCTAAAGGCAGCTATGGCGGTGGAGTCGGGACAGTCCGCGCATTCGGCATGCTTCAACCAAAACCGACTATCATAATTCTCGAGGGTCTCTTTAGATTGGACCCTCACTTGATAGAGTTGCTCCGGCTGGGCAGCTCTCTCTTTCAAGTTTATGAACCGGTGTGCAAAGTCATAAGCTAGGTCGTCCCAACAGTGGATAGAATTGACGGGCAGGGACTGGAACCACTTACTAGCGAGCCTTCCCAGGCTGGCGGGAAAGCACCTGCACATTAATTGGTCAAGGTGTGACCAATGGTTCATCTGGTATCGGTAGTGTCGGAGATGAGCCTCCGGATCAGAGTCCGCGTTGAAGGTTTGGAGGATAGGGGCGATAAAGTTCCGGGGGGGATACTGTATTCAATTTCGTCCGAGAACGGGGTGCTGCGGGTCGAGGCCACGATTTTCAACGCTGCCTCACCAGCTGCATTGTGCCGTCCGCGTCGGCCACGTCTCCGTGTCCGATGTGGCTTATCGGTTCGGGCGTGACTAGATTCCGGCCGTGAGTCCCGACTACCATCCTGCCAACGGAGCCGAGAATGTATACTCCGCTCGTTATCGCGGCGAGAATTTCCTTCTTGGGAATGCTCCGACTCCGCACCCCTAGCCGGCTCCCTGGGAGTCTCTAGGGGGGGTCGTCGGAGGGGTCCCAACCTGGACATCACGCTTTTAACGGGGACGGGAACCAATTTGTCTTGGCTCGCGCCTTGAGCGGGCTCGAGTTCCGGCTCCATCAGCGAGGCTATCAAGGCTTTCTGGGCCGCAAGAGCGACGAGCTCTTTTTGGTGGATATCGATCATCATCTCTGTCAGCTCGGTCCGCGATCGGGGTGCGGGAGCTGTTGCGGTCAAGGGAACGGGCTCCCTGGTAGATGCGGTCCTAGGGGTCTCATCAAAAGAAAGCGTTCTCGGCATCCCAAGAACGTGGGGGGTCGAGACGATGGAGTGTCAAATCGGTTATTGCCAGACATGTTTCCTTTAAGGACGGGGAGTCGAAGCTTACGCGTTTAGGTTTCCCACAGACGGCGCCAATTGGCGAGCCTGATTTTCCCAAGCTCGGCTTACTCAATTCGCGTCGGCTCCGATCTTCCGCGGTATCCGGAGTAGTTTACATCAGCTATTGTGATGAGGTGGCCTTCGTGCCTGCGCAAGAAACAAACAGGGGCCCGGGGTTGGTACCAGGTTTTCCCTCTCCAACGATCAAGTCAGTATCGGTGTTAACTGAAAGTAGGAATATAATTAAGGATGAGGGACCGGGCCGGTTACAGGTCGTTGTATCGAGTGGTACAGATAGTGTTCAGGGGGTCCGGGTTGTTTAAGCTTTATCTCTCCTCTCTGTCTTTTTGTGTCCCCATTCTAAGTGGTATTAGTGGGGGTATTTATAGTGTGATCAGAGGCGTATTAGCCCTTGGATCACTGTACTGTAAGATGTTGATCCAACGGCGTCAGAGTCATTTATGACTCTGACAAGGGTACTGTCCTTTCCCGGGGCCCACAGGAGGTGTCCTGTGATTGGGCCACGTCGGTGAAACGTAAGGAGGGTCCCCCAAGGGAGCAGCAGCATTAATTGGGAAAGCGTACTCGACACGCTTCTTTGGGCCGGCCTCAGCACGGCTCGGCCCTCTCAATCCGGGGCGTCGCATCATTCAGGGTTGATGAGGCCCGGACGGCCCGCTTTGGGGGCGTTATTGCCCCGGACGAGGGGATGCTGACATTCCCTCGCCAATAACCCCTAGGTACTCAGTTATTACTCGCTTACTTTAGAATTTAGATGTGATCTAAAAGAAGAGGAGTTGGATTAGATAACATTCAAGAAAAATATTTTTATTTTTGCATTTCCTAGAGCAGTTTTGTTCAAGTTTATTTTTTTGGTTTGAAATTAAGATGTTTTTCCCTGTGGGTTGCCTTCAAGGATTCACTTTCAATTTCATGTTCTTAGTTGTAGTTTAGGGAGACCTAGGTCATACTTGCCGGTATGAAAAATGAGAGAAAATTATGACTAAAAAAAAAAACCATCCCTTTACTACACCAAACTATGTTGCTGTTAATAATTTTAATACACACATTTCAATTTTTTCAATTTGAATAACACACTATAAAAGACTGTCCAATTTAGGTATCACTGTCTAAATTAATCACGGAATCATATCACATGGCAGCACATGCTTGATAAACTTGAACGTGAGTGGATAATTTTATCATTCTGCACCAAAATATATCACGCTAGAACAACGTTTCCACCAAATTTGGACTATGTGCTGATTTTTGTTGTGTGAAATTAGAGGAAAACGTTTTTTTTTATGATGATATATTTTGGTGCAGAATGACAAAATTACTCTCTCACGTTAACGTTTGTCAAGCACGTGCTGTCACGTGACATGATTCCGTGATTAATTTAGACGGTAGTATCTAATTGGAAAGTTATTGTAGTGCGGTATACAAATTAGAAAAATTAAAAGATTAGTGGTAGATAAATCGTTAAAAATAAATAGTTTGATGTAACAAACGTATAAAACCCAATTTAAAAAAAAAAAAAAAAAACTAGAGTTACTTTTATGAGAATTATAGGAAACGTCAAACATATCTTTTAGTATCTATGATCTAGGCCTCTTCCCTCATGTTCTTTCTTTCAATATACTTTAATTTCCAAAATAAAGAATTATAGAAAGGGCCGAACCAATTTTATTTTTTAAAACATGCATGGGACTATTGTCGTTTAAATTGAGACTGTAGGAACTTAGTGGACTTATCTTAAAAACAATGGGTTAGTTTAGTGTATTTTTTTCTCAATAAAAACCATGAGAAGTTGGTAGTGGAAAAATCTAACCGAACCGAATTGAAAAAGACCGAAACTGAAAACCCAAAACTTTTTCGGGTCAGTTTAGCTTTACAATAAAACCAAACCGAAAAAAACAGAAAAAAAACCGAAAAATACCGAAAAATACCGAAAAACCAAAAATAACCGAAAAAACCGAAAATAGACCGAAACTAACAAGTTTGGTTCGATCCAAAAAACAAAAAAACCGAAATAAAAAAAACCAAAATCAAAAAATCTGTTCGGTTTTAGTTTTGATTTTGCCAAATACCGAACCGAGTCAGGCCTATAAGTGGGTACATTTTCTGAATAAACTATAGCCATGTGCTAAATACATACGCTGCCTAGTTGATGCAGACGCTGCATTAGTGGGATGGGCTATAAGTCACGCCACGTAATAAAAACTCAATCTACTAAAAAAAATTAATTAATATTAATTAAATTTAAAATAAACTCAAACTAAGGTTTCAATATATTTATTTGGATTTTTAGTAGTTTTAGTTTTTATTACACACATAATTCATTAAATTAATCAAAATTGGTGTGAATAAATCAAAAGCCTAAACTATATCCACTAAAGAATATACTGAAAAGGGAGAAATGTTCAGATAATGTGACAGTTTCTCAAACTGAAACCCATGGTTATACTAGCTTTACCCTCTCTCTCTTACTCATTATCACCTTCACTCTATCTCTCACCAAGAAATAACCCATGTCTTGTAATACCATTTTCAACAAAAGAAATTCATAAAAGGGTAAAAAAGCATACTGTATATGCAGTGAACAAAGAAGAAGAAAATAAAGAACCAGTGCCATCATGGGCTGACCCGGGTTCCGAAGAGCCCCCTCCCTGGGCACGGAACGAAGCAAGTCAGAGTCCGGAAGGGTTTCAAGTTCCGTTTTATGTTTATTTACTTGCTTCTGCTATTACTGCCATTGCCGCGGTATTTAGCTTATCCTCCACTGTTGTGTCTTTTGTAACTTTTTGTATGTAAATTTTGAATTTTAATTTAGTTAATAGGAAATGCCATCTGGGTCGGAAACGTGCTCTGGGGGCGTATGTGTTCAGTGGCGGAACTATAACTTTTTTCTAATTATGGGGTGCTGAAATGCTAAAATCAATATAAAAAAAAAAAAAACAGGATACATGGTCAGTTTTCTCTCGACATGGGGTGTTGGAGTCCCTTTTGCCCTGTTACTAGTTCCTCCATTGTATGTGTTACAGGATTGCAATAGTTTTCTAGGGAGTGCTTTTTGAAGAATATTTGAGCACAAATTTTAAACAATGGAACTTGCTTATATCAAGCATTCAAGCTTCACGTATTTATTTTTGTATGTCAATGAAAATGTGAAAGTAAAAAAGGGGGACACAGTCCGAGTACAGGATTAGACTCAATGACGGAACCAGGCTTGTGAAATGGGGGGCTGATTTTCTATAATAAAAAAAAAAATTATAGCTTATATGAAGTTGTTTTACGGAATGGGGGGCTGAAATACTAAAATTTAAAGGTTTTGGTCAAAATGCATAGAAAAAATCTAATTTTTCATCATTTTTTTTCAAAGGGAGGTGCAACCTCCGATTGTCCCTACCTAGTTCCTTCCCTGATTAGACTATAAATTGGAATATAACAATGCGCATAATCACAAAGGCAGTGCGCCTTTTGGTGGTGGTTGTATGCTGATACTGTTTGCTGATGCTTTTTGGCATTTCCTTTTATTTAAGAAGGTTTGAATGCCCACTAGTTTAAAATGTTAGTCTTTCATATACCAGAAATAATTCAGCTCAAACTAACTGAAATTGCAGTTATCGATTGTGATAAAATGTAGGAAGACACTTGTATTTCTTTGTGTACTTTCCACTGCAGAGTGATAATCTGTATTTGCTTCCTAGAGATTTCTTACTCGATTTTCAACAATACTCGTGTTTCTTGTTTTCTTTGCTATACTGGCTACCATGATTTTAATTAGTAATTTGTGGTTATTAAACAGATCGGGTCTGTCTTTGAGTACATAAACCAGAAGCCTGTGTTTGGAATTTTGGAGTCTGATAGCGTGTTTTATGCTCCAGTACTTGGATTTTTCGCATTTACAGGAATTCCCACTTCAGTAAGTTGCTTGTTACTTCCTTTTTTTTTAAGCATTTCTTATGAATATTCTGTGTAGCATTTTGTATGAATGTATAGATAGAAAGACTGAAAAGTGTGATTACCGTGTGTAATGTGAAATATTTGAAAATGTTGAGAATTCTTTTTCTCATTCTAGCAAATCGTTTTGCTTTAAGAGAAAGGGAGAATAGGTTACCCGGAACTGGTTAAGTATGTGGTTGTTCCAGCTTTTAAATATAAGATAAAAATTTCCCATTTTAGGTATGGGTAAATTTGACTTAATCTAGCTTAATAATACTTGTTTTTGTAGGCCTGAAATACAGTGCAGTGTAACATTTAGTAAAATAACTTATTTTATATAATTTTGTATAGGGGTTTCTGTGGTTTAAATCCGTCCAAGCTGCTAATAAGGAGGCTGAAGAGCAAGACCGAAGGGATGGCTTTCTATAGAATCAAATGTATTGTGCAAGCCAATTGCAATCACTAATTTTTGTGCTGAATCTATCATTAGTTCTGTAAGTTATACGGTATACCTATGGCTATATTGTATTGTAAAGCTCAATTATCCGTGTTTTCATGGTGTTCTTTACCATGCTTTGGTTTAATCTTTGTCCATTGTCTTGCAACCGTCAAATGAAGAGGTTAAACTCGAATCAAATGAAGAGATTAAACTCGAATTTCGTTCTGTTGTTCATTGGTTGGCTCAAGCTAAAAGAGTACATTTGTATGATTATATCATCATTGGTTTGACTTGGTTTAAAGTAATGATATTGCAATTATATCATCATTGTTCACTGAAGGGAAAGAGGCGGATAGGCAGTCCAAACCTAGATAGGAGAAGGATAGGAAAATGCAGTATCATAATGAAACATTCAAATCCTACCAGCAATTTCTAATTATAAGATAGGTAAAACTAAAACTGTTACATAGAATTGAAGGTCCAGTTATCTGTCTGGTGAAACTTCATTTTAAGTTTTTCAAAATTTTAAATTCAGGACTAGCATCATTTTCCTACGTGAAACAGGTTTTTTTTAGCTTCTCTTTGAGATTAAGCATGTAGACAAACTAATAAAAGTTGAAACCTTCAACCAACCGCTAGTACCCTTGATCCACCTTAATACAATTTAAATGTATAATAAAAAAACAACGCTAGTACCCTTGAAATTTATATTCAAATAAAGTTTTTGAAGATCATGAAATTGAGGAAGATTTGACCAAATAAGTCCAGAGTTGCTGCCTTTTAGCTTATCATAGTCGTGCCTTAAGCACTTACGCAACACATTATTCAACTTGCGTACATCTTAGTGCCACAGTAACTTGTTACAGGCTTATTTGGTTGAAGCTCTTAAGCAGTTAAATTGGCTTTTTTGAAGCTATGAAAAGATTCTTCAACTAGGGTTGATTCAGCTTAAGAGTTATAAGTTTGCACAAAACCAAAAAAAGGCTCAGTTTCTAAGCTGCTTAACACAGTATACTGTAGCTTCAATGCAAAAAAGTTGAGCTAAGCAACTGCAACCAGAAAAGTCTTATCTCCAATCCAAAAAAAATCATATTTTCTTAATAGCGGCATGAATTTTGTTCACTCGTGTATAAACCCTTATTTGTTTTGACCGTTACTTCCTCAAGTTCTTAGCAAATCAATGTTATCTTATCGAGCTACCTCCTAACTTGCAAATGTTATGCAATTTGTCTGTTCACATAAACTCTATTTAGCATATACTTTATTTTGGTCATTTTACTTGCCATGTTTAAACCATCGGATAGAATTACAAGATGCTTAAGACGATTTGATACTTTTCGGGAATAGAGTTCTCATATGGCAGACTACGTTTTTTTATACCAAAATCATATTCATCGTATACGTTGAAAACAATGACGTAATAAAAACTTAAGGGTGATACAAGGGCTTGGCTTTGTCAAACAGACAAATACTACAAGCTTTTGGGAATAACTTAGTTGTTAATTAGGTACCAAAATTCCTAGATGCAAACGACATCTATTTGTATTTTCTCAGTAGTTTTATTTACTACGGCACCACCCAAGCAACTTATGTTCTCCACTATGATTCTTCAATCCATTTTATAGGAAATGCTCTTTTAATAAAAACCTCTGATTTCGCTTGTGTATTAGCTCAAAAGCCACACTCCTTTTTTGTCTCTCTTAATGGCTTCGCCTCGTGATACACAGATAGCTTACGTCGAACACACGCTTAGTATTAAAGAAGAAACAAACGCAAATAATTTGATGATACTAAAAAGGGCTCAATGGCTTAGAGCTGCTATTTTAGGTGCAAATGATGGGTTGCTCTCAACCACATCTCTCATGCTCGGTGTAGGTGCGGCTAAAGAGGATCAACGGTCAATGTTACTCTCTGGCCTCGCGGGTGCTGTTGCTGGTGCTTGTAGCATGGCAGTTGGTGAATACGTCTCTGTCTCCACCCAAAGAGATATTGAAGCTAAAACAAAAATATCTATCGACAAAAATAAGAAAAACAATGAAGGTGACGTAAAGCTCGAAATTGCTAGCCCAAATCCAGCCAATTTGATTGGGTCACCCAATGTTACTCCTTTGAGAAGCTCTGCATGTAAAAGAATTATTGACTCGCCTGTTTCTGTCTATTCTCCCAAGTCCCCGGTGATGAAAGTGATGGATGGTGATTCAAAGCGAGCGAAAAGTGAAAATGATGAAATAATGGTAATGGAAACTAATGTGGAGATGCTTCCAAATCCGTACAAGGCGGCGGCTGCCTCGGCCCTCTCGTTTTTGTTTGGCTCGTTATTTCCTTTAATACCGGCTATGTTTGTCAAAGATGATAAAACCAGGATTTTGATGATAATAGTGGTAACGTCATTTGCCTTGGTTTTCTTTGGGGGTGTTGGGGCATATCTTGGAGGATCTTCTGTTAAAGTCTCTTCGCTACGGGTTTTACTAGGAGGGTGGATTTCGATGGCGATTACTTACGGTTTGCTTAAACCTTTAGACAAGGATAGAAAGGGAAGCGATTCCGATTAGCTCTTGGAAATGGGTAATTCTTGCCCATGTAAAATACTCACTTTATACAATAATGTGGCAAATAAAATCGACCCTATGGTTTGTCCTTGAAAATGTAATGGCTAAATGAAAAGTCAACTATCAGATGTTGTCAATATGGCAAAAAGTTGACTGATAGTTCGATTGGTCATTTCTTTTGTTAAATATCTTTGAAGCTAGATGTGAAGACCGATCATATAGGCACCTCATTCATCCGAAAAGTCTATCTATAACATAAAATAATTATAATTATATTTTTATGAACACGTGTCAACTAATACCGGTCAAAAAAATGTTACTAGTCATCTCATTTTCAACACTGATTGCTATATTAATCCTTCTGATTATTCATTTATACATATCGTTTATTTGTGTTACTATTCAAAAACGTGTGGTTGTTGTGTGACATATTAGCTCGGTATTATATATATTAGATATGTATAGATATATAGAGATATATATGAGACAACAGACGAAGTGTTTATTTATTAATATGACTGTATAGAGAGATAAATCAAGAGACCCATAACACTATTTATATAATAAAGGATATGGTTACATATACTTGGAAAGCCCAAGATAGGCCCAATAGACTAAGGCTCAAGATAGTCAATAATATACTACAACACTCCCCATTTGGACGTCTTGATTTTTTTGTCTTCATACTGTCGATCTGAGTCGAGTTCATTCACAGTGCTAAACACATATAACTTTAGGGCCGAAAAACCCAGTGTGGAACAAAACCGGTACCTAGAAGAAGTTGTGTAGCCGAATGATATATGCCGAAATTCCATGTAATTAACTAACAATAAAAAAAGTGCCTCATCAAAACATTGCCAGACCAAAGCTAATGGAAAAATCTCTGGTCAAAGGAAAAAGAGTGCAATAGTGGTAGTAGTAGATGATCAACCACAAAACATGTGCCTCATCAAAACTTTGCTAGAGTAAACCTAGTGGGAAAAACCTCTAGTCGAATGACAAAAAAGTACACAGTGGTAAGAAATATACAACAAGATACTCTTCATAATTTCGGCAATCGTAGGTGATATGATGGGAACGTGTCTCGCTAAAAAACTTGTCAAGGAAGACCCAATGGGAAAAAAAACATTAGTCGAACGACAAAAAAAGTACACGAGCATGCGACTAGATTCTTTCACTCACTTGCACACGACAGTGTGCGAGTATTTCGACTAATTAGTAATTAGTGCAATAAGCATTCACCTGGATGATCTTCCTCACTTGCACACGACTGGGTGCAAGGATCTCATATTTCAAGAAAGAGTACGAGTATTCGACTGAATATCTCATTTATTTGCACACGACTGGATGCAAGAAAATATAACGTAGAATAAAATGAGCATTTGACAGGATGGTCTTAAATTTCATATGTGAAGATTTATTTCGACGATAAATGCTAAATAGCATAATGTAGTCATGTCTCTCTTGATCGATAACAACAAGTTGTCTTCTATGACAAGTGTTTTATCTGGATCGTGAGGCATAGCATATATAATTCAAATATGGCTAATACTAGTTCGAACTCATATACACTCTCTAGTCGTCTTATAAAGCACGAATAGATCAGAGTGATTCGTTTGGAGTCATTTCAAGACCTCCAAGTTATCGCCTTATTCCTAATGGTAAAGTCATAACCATACTAGCAATATCTTTTATGCGGGTCTGATAAGTAATCGGCATCGGTATAACCGAAAAATGGTGGCATTAAGTCGAGTAACAAATGGACACGTACCCTCGACAACGCAAAACGGGATAAACTAGCCCACTTCCAAAATTACCATAAGGTAAGAGAATGTGTCTTTAGTGTCATTTCGATGGCAGCGTGTTAGCGCGATGTTGTGTCGAATTATACCATTCACAACAGACGAGATGTTCGTCCTAGCACATTAGACTAAGTACAATGATGCACTTATTGTACTTAGATATGAACATCATGGTTCAATATCTCTTAATCGTCTCATCAAGTACGGACTGGTTCTATATCAATGTCTAGTGATCGAATGATCATGGGAGAATCTGACGACTTAGCTCATGATGACTAAAACGTCATAACACCTTCTGTGTGTAGTCTGAATCATAGACTTAGATTCAATCTTTACGGGACTCGATCATCAGGCCGAGTCACTACCGTGTCTTCCCAAAATTCTTCATCTCGAAGGCAAATCCAAAAATGGATCGCGTAATAAAACGCGCAAGGACATAATACTTGTTCAAGTATCACATGTTAATTAATTACTCACTTAGGAGGGTATACCACATCCGCTCGGATTATATTAATTCATATAGTGAATGTCTAAGTCAATTGAGATCGTGTTCTATGGTCAGAAACTAATTGATTTAAGCACATGAAGTCACACATTTACCTTAATCCACATCTCTAGTCTAAATTCCCACAGAAATAAAATCGTGAACACAATCACATGCTGCATAATCAGTTTTTCGAAAACTACTAAAGTATGGGACCGTTATAACTAGTTTAGATTTTTTAATGATTTTTTATAAAATAAAAAAATAATAATAATAAGTCAAATCATAAATATGAAGTACATTTTTTACTTTAGATTTAGGATTTATGCTTGAAAAAATCTTGTTTCTAGTAAAAAAAATACAACAAATTATTTAGTCCTCCTCAACAGAATATGTGGTCCTCTGTACCATCCAATTAATGACATATGTCCATTTTTTTCAATTCATCAATACCCAACATATTCGGCCTCACCTATTTCTTCTCACTCTCTTTATTGGAACTACGCCCACCTATTTATTGTTATTCGCACGTATTCATACAATACTCATTTATTTTTATTTGATAAATACAACCAACTTCAAATAGAAATACAGTTTATAAAAAAAAAATCAGATATAAATATATGATGGAAGCTCTAAACCCAATACAGTTGAATTCACTTTAAATTCTGGTTTACGAATATTTTTTTCTTCAAATATATCATTTCTTAATTTTATACAAATAAAATAAACAATAATCAATATTATAATCACTTTTTTTTAATATGAGACAGTAACCATTTTTCATTACAAAAAAGATGACCCGACCCAGATTACAAGCAAAGCAGCAACTCATAATCGTTGCCGCATTCCAAAAACAGAAAATATACATCATTACCTACTACACATACAAATTTGCAGATGTCTCTTTTACGCTCGATTTTCTCATTTTCTTCTTTTAGGCCCGAACTTCCTCTCTCAAACATACTTTCTCATCAATCTATGTAGCCTTCCAATGTTTATAAATTTCGTTTAAGCTTTAGTTTTTTGGATCCCTTTTCAAATTTTACTTTAGAAATCTAATTGTTCTTATTACCAAATATTAAAAGAAAAACAAATGGTAAACATAATCTTGTGATTATGTTATTGATTTAATGACTAAACTAAAACAAAAATTGTTAAAAAAATTTATATCATGACAGATCTACTCGATAGGTGATAAAAAAACAATCGAAAAAAACTCATGTACATAAAATTGTTAAATTATCATGAAAAGTGACTATATATGTAACATATAACAAATAATGGAAAATATGTAATTCTTAGCATGCAAAAAAAGAAATTACTAAAAAAAGAAATTACTAAATAAAGATTCATAAATAAAACACATAAAAATGTAACAGACTTGGAAATATAATTAGATGGTATAATAATAAATAAAAAAGGGGGAAAGGTGCTAGTAGTATTTTCTAATTTATAACTGATTTGTTAATATTTTTTACTCCATATTTTTGTAAAAAAAGTGTTCTCAAAACTGTTGATATCCAACATAAATGAAAATTGTTTAATATACATGTAAATAAATATAGATAGAGAGAGGGAGAGTAGGGTATAACCAATTGTCAATTTTACTCGATCCGATCTGACGATTTTTTGGTATTCGGATAACGGTTTTAGCGATTCTCTCATTGTCTACGGGTTGAATCGGCTCTATATAACTTTTTTATACTTATTTTACCCGCCTCATATCCGTATTTGTAATGTATATAACAATTCTCAGTACGGGTCGGGTTGGATAGACAAAAAACGGTTCTGTGACGAGTCGAATCTTACTGTTTGGTTATTAGTTATTTACGGTACGGTTTTCGGGTGTTCATATTTTTTCCGTTGTGTGTCGGTCCCACATATTTGAGGACCACTAAATAATTTTTCGAAAAAATACAGGCTCAATCCAAAATCTTCGACCAAAAAAGAAAGAAACCCAGATCAAAAATATCCCCCAATTCATTACTCTCTCTCTCTCTCTCTCTCTCTCTCTCTCTAGGTCAACAATGGCGTCGTCCTTCTCCCTCCTCCTCCGTCTCTCTCTCCTCCTCGCCGTCGCTACCGTCTCCGTCACCGCCCGTCCCGGCCGCCCCTTCCACCCCTGCAACACCTTAATCCTCTTCTCCACCACCACCACCTTATCACACCCCCACTTTAACCACCATCATAATCATCAATTAATCCACCCACAAACCCTAGATTTCTCGGGACCCAGATCCATCACCATCTTCTTCACCCGATCCGTAAACCGACCCGAACACATCTTACCCGACCCGATTGAACGCCAACTCCCCGATGATACCTTGTTTGGTGACTCTTTTTACGATCGTAGTATGGATATTTTGAAAGTGGTTGGTTCGTTGTTATTCGGGGTTGTTTGCGGGATGCTAACTGCTTCGACTATGTACCTTTTGTGGTCCTTGTTTTCTCCGTCTCGGTTCGAGAATGAGGATGACCTCAGCGACTATGAGGATGATGACGTGGCTGCTGTTAGGAAGGGGGTTTATGTAGCGATCCCGTCAAAGGAGTTTTCTGCTGCTAAAGAGGTTCCTGCTGCTAAGGAGGTTGCTTAATTTGTGTACTATTAAAAGGGTTTTACTTTTATGAAAAGTTTGATGAACCTATTATTTGTGTAATATTTTGTCAAGGATATATATATATATATGTAACTGCTACCTAATTGTGTGGATTTCGGTACCGTCTATATAATTTCTGATGTTTCTGTTGAATTTGTGTTGATGGGCTATGAAAAATATTGCTGCTTTTATGTTTATGTTTGCCTTTTGTCGATTTCTAGTTTAACTGGTTTATGAACACACCCATCTATATACTACTGCATAATTTGAGAAAATAGGATCATAAGTAGTATAATAGAAACCCTCCTTGTTTGTTTGACAACTTTTTCTCTTTGTGGGGGACTCTTTTTATGACCGTAGTTAGGATATCTTGAAAGTCGTTGGGTCGTTGTTATTTGGGGTTGTTTGCGGGGGATGCTAACTGCTTTGACTATGTACCTTGTTTGGTCTTTGTTTTCTCCTCCTCGGTTTGAGGAGTCTGAGGATGGGTTCGATAGTGATTTTGAGGATGATGACGTGGCAGCTTAAAAGAAGGGTGTCTCTGTGGCGATCCCGTCTGCTAAGGAGGTTCCTGCTGCTAAGGAAGGTGTCTACGTGGCGATTCCGGCTAAGGAGGTGGCTTAATTGAAGTAATATTAAGAGTTTTATGAACTATTTGATATATCTGTGTAATTCTTAATCATGATGACTGGGATTTATATATGAATATGTAACTGCTACCTAATTGTGTGAGTTCCCGAACTGGGCTGTATGGTTTCTGATGTTTCTGTTGAATTTGTTTTTATGGGTTTTGAAAAAGATTGCTGCTTTATTGTTTGCCTTTTTTTGTCATTTTCTACCTTAATTAATCATCTATATATTGCATAATTTGAGAAAATAGGATCATAAGCAGTATAATAGATAGAACCCCTCGTTGTTTGTTTGACAACCTTTACTCCCTTGCGGGGGGGACTCTTAATTGAAGTAATATTTAAGGGTTTTATGAAAAGTTTGATAAAACTATTATTTGTGTAATATTTTGTCAAGATGATTGGGATATATGTCTGTGTAACTGCTACTTAATTGTGTGGATTTCTGATGTTTCTGCTGAATTTGTGTTTATGGGTTATGAAAAATATTGTTGCTTTAACTAGTTTATGAACACACTTGTCTATATACTATTGCATAATTTGAGAAAATAGGATCAATACGAGGATAATAGATAGAACACCTCCTTGTTTGTTTGTCAACCTTTACTCCTTTTGTGGGGAACTCTTTATGACCGTAGTAAAGATATACTTAAGTGGTTGGGTTGCTGTTATTTGGGGTTGTTTGTGGGATGCTTACTGCTTCTACTATGTACCTTGTTTGGTCTTTGTTTTCTCCGCCTCGGTTTGAGGAATCTGAGGGTGATTTTGATAGTGATTTTGAGGATGATGACGTGGAAGCTGCTAAGAAGGGTGTGTACGTGGCGATTCCGTCGAAGGAGGTTCCTGCTGCTAAAGAGGTGGCTCAATTTGAGTAATATTAAATGGGTTTTATGAACTGTTTGATAAACCTATTATTTGTGTAAGATTTTGTCAAGATAATTGGGATGTGTAACTGCTATCTAATTGTCTGGATTTCGGTACCAGCTCCATGGTTATTAATGTTTCTGTTGAATTTGTGTTGATGGGTTATGAAAAAGATTGTTGCTTTATGTTTACCCTTTTTTGTCACTTTCTACTTTAACTGTTTATGAACACACTAATTTGAGAAATAGGATCAATTCAGTATAATAGACAGAACACCTCCTTGTTTGTTTGACAACCTTTACTCCTTTATGGGGGACTCTTTTTGTGACCGGAGTAAGGATATATTGAAAGTTGTTGGGTCTTTGTTATTTGGGGTTGTTTGTGGGTTGCTTACTGCTTTGATTATGTACCTTGTCTGGTCCTTGTTTGTTCCGCCTCGGTTCAAAGGGTCTGAGGAAGGTTTCGATAGTGATTTTGAGGACGATGACATGGCAGCTGCTAAGAAGGGTGTCTACGTGGCGATCCCGTTTAAGGAGGTGGCGATTCAGTCTAAGGAGGGGTGGCTTAATTGAAGTAATATGAAGGTTTTATGAAAAGTTTGATAAACCTATTATTTGTGTAATATTTGGTTAAGATGATGGGGATATATGTGTGTAACTGCTATCTAATTGTGTGGATTTCGGTACTGACTGTATGGTTTCTGATGTTTCTGTTGAATTTGTGTTTATGATGGGGGATATATATGTAACTGTTACCTAATTCTGTGTATTGTATGGCTATGTTTTTTATCTTCTATGTTTCTGATGTCTTGTATAATAGTCCATGTGTTTATGGGTTATGAAAAGTTGTTACTTTATGTTTACCGTATGGTTAATGAACAGTGATAATGCCTCTATATATTGCATAATTAGTTGTTGGCTTTATGTTGCTGGAGATATCCATTTTTGGTTTAAAGTTTTACTTGCTCGATTAGTCGATTGTATAATAAACCGTGGCTAGTGTGGATTAAGAAAGTATTGTAGGCTTTGTGATAATGCTAAATCAATATACATTATAAGCTGCTTTTCTCGCACGATTTCAGTTTATGTTTAGGGTTTAGGAAAACACTTGTGTATGTCTGCTTTTGTTTCTATTTGCAGTATTGGCATTGACATCGGAACATTAATTCATTAAGCATGCTTCTGATTTGCTATTTTTTAGTTCATGTGTGAGTTTGCTAGTTGGATTAAGGTTCAAATTAGATCATGTATTTTCCATTCTCCTTTTTCTCTATGCATTTTCCTTGTCATCTGTGCCTAATTGCCGATCGCGGGATAAAAGATGCTACCCTTTTTGCAATTTACAACGATCTTGGGCTCTGAATCTGTGTTTTCTTCCAACATCCCCTTTTTCTCGTTGAGATATGTCTTTACACCGTGTCTCAGGGATAAGGTTTTATAATTTGAAGGCATTAGTTTCTTCTATGTCATGGAAATTCCTTATATTACTCTTTAATTTGTACACTCCCATGTCCAGTTGCCTATATTTATTCTTCTGATGTGTTTACTTGCTTGAGCTAGCAAGTTACTTACGAGCTCTCTTAGATTATCTGGTGAAAGTTAACTAGATTGTGAGCTGCTATTGTTTATATCATGAGACCATTCATTACCCGTTTAAAGTGTTTCAGTGACAACATTGTGTTTGTAGGTTCACTGGAGCTCGACTTAAATAGTTCCATATTTGTAGATAGGTTTTCCCAGGGAACGAGTTCCAACTACATTGATCAGAACAAAAATAAATAGCGTTGCAGTTTTTTTCATCCATAGGCTTATATTTTTCTGATGAGCTTAAAATTAAATAATGAAATTGAATAATTAGACAGTAACATGTAATACAATTGTTGTTTTTGGTGATACTTCTTTTATCAGTGGTATGCACCACACTCTTCTATTGCATAAACAGCTAGTGCTTTCTTCTTAATGGGATTTCCATTTTATGATGTATGATCTTACTTGCTCAGTTGTATAATCAATTCTTGCTATGTCTGAATTGGGGGCTTAATGTCTTTCAGATACTTCTGATCAAATGCAAAATCAGCTTCTCTTAACATGTAGGTTTCTTTCTAAGGTTTACGAGTATGATGTCCGCTTTAGTTTGTGTTATGTCTTCCTGATGGCCACACCATTCGGAAATTGGCGTATATTTGTTTGGGTTTCTGCGTAAGTTAACTTTTAGCTGGATTAAGGTTATAGATCTAGAAAGCATGTTGGCCAGCCAAACTAGGCATAACTTTTTATAGATCACTTTTTTGGGTCGGCATGCCTAATTTATTTAGCACTCCCCCACTTAGTCTCTATGCATTTTTATTGTCAGTCTATGCCTAATTGGCAGTCGTGTGGGATTGTTAAAGATGCTACCTATTGTATATATTGCTGTGTTTGAAGTCTCGAATTTTTGCGTTTGGTTCCCAGTAATTCCCCTTTCTCCTTGACATAATTCTTTTCACTATGTTTTAGGAATGTTATTAATTAACTAAGCATTAAGTTCAGCGTGCGTTGTGTATCTTCCTTTTCTATGATTCTCTACTTATCAAGATGAGTACTTGTTAGTGATGTAGTCATATGGATATCAGCATATGTTGGCCGGTATGTTTATTGGTTAGTTATACGTGTAATGAGTAATTATTTTGCTTAATAGGGAGTAAGAGGCTTGATTGACTAAGAGTAAGAGAAAGGGAGTGAGGAGAGGGGGACGATCGAAAACAAGGGTCATAACCGGAGGGATTGAAAAGCTGATTATATGCCTCCAAATTATGACATGAATGATAAACAAAAGAGATGATGGTGGCAAGTGAAACAAAAAAAGCTAAGAGTACCAGCTTAATAGAACTACATCATACGTTTGTCACTCATTACCAGCTGGTACAAATCTAGACCAAGCTTTTACATATTCTTATCATCATGATAGACCAAACGCGATTCTGTCATTTCTTTTCATACATAAACATTACGTGGTATATCCGTATATGCATACTCGAGTCGATTGAAAGATTCCAACAAAAATCCTGCAAGAATTTTCATTTTTTAACAATAAGAAATGCCTTTATAAAATATAACAAAAACCCAATACGGAAAGGCCAGTCACATTTTACATACGGCTTTTCCTCAAAGAAGTCGATGGTAACCTCATAGCTTTCGCTATCTCTCTCAGTTCAAACTTCATAACTTTTCCCGTTGATGTCTTAGGAAGCTCGTCTTTAAACACCACTGTCTTCGGCACCATGTAATGTGGCATTTTGGCCCTACAAAACTCTATTAGCTCCTTCTCTGTCGGCTTCATTTCGCATCCGCCTTTCAAGCTCACAAAAGCACATGGCGTCTCTCCCCAATACTCATCCGGCCTCGCCACAACCGCCACCTCATTCACCGACGGATGGCTGTACAAAACCGATTCAACCTCCACGCTACTTAAATTCTCTCCTCCACTTATAATCACGTCTTTCGACCTATCTTTAATCTCCATATACCCGTCAGGGTGCATAACCCCGACATCTCCGGTGTAAAACCAACCGTCCTCTCGTATCGCATTGTTTGTCCCTTCCGGATCTTTCAAGTACCCCAACATCACACACCCGCCTCTTAGAACAACCTCTCCGAGAGTCTCCCCGTCTCTCTTCACGCTCGTTCCCGTATCAGTATCCAACACGTCGACCTCGGTCATCCCGACCGTCCTCACCCCTTGCCTCGACTTCATCCGCGCCCGCTCCGTCGCTGGAAGCCGGTCCCAATCCCCTTTCCATGCGCACGACACAGGGAGCCCAGAAGTCTCCGTCAGTCCGTACCCGTGGCTGATGACAAACCCTAGCGCCTCTGTCCGGCCAAGGACCGCCGCCGGAGGCGGTGCCCCTGCCGTCAGGATCCGCACGGGACTCCCCAACGGCTTCCCGTCTGGAGAGTTGCACAGCATGTTGAGCACCACCGGAGCACCGCACATGTGGGTGACGCCATAGCGGCGGATGGCGGCGTAGATTACAGAGGCATCGAACTTTCGGAGACAGATGTTCGTGCCACCTACCGCCGCCATTCCCCATGGATAGCTCCAACCGTTGGCGTGGAATATCGGTAGGGTCCATAGATACACCGGCTGTTTCGGTAAGGACCAGTCGATGATTGAATCGATGGTCATGATGAAGATGCCACGGTGGCAGTGAACTACACCTTTCGGTGACGAAGTCGTACCTATAAGTTATTTACATGAACATCGATTAAATTTAGTCTTAAAAATTCATAACATGACCTTTAATTAATTTCAAAGGCGACTGTTTGTTAACATGTAGAAATTTTGTGTTACAAAATTTTAGACCACATCGAAAAACTAAAGGCTGCTTCTTTAAACACAGTTGTTGATTTACTAACCAGACCCAATTTCGTAGTTGTAAAACTATAGTCGTAGTTTTGAAACGAAAGACACGCTTTCAGGTTACGACATGTGACTTGTTTGGGGTTTTTTTTTTTAATTTTTTTTTTGTTTCCTATGTTGTTACAACAAGGTGTTGAGCATTTCTGCCAAGGGAAATTTCAAGGCTTCCAAAAAGTACGTACGTACCACAATTTGCGAAAAAAAGTTGAGATCATAAGCTATAGCCAAACAAGTGGAGATTAAAATTAAAAAAAGGTTGAAATTAAAAGCTACGACCGAATAAGTCAACAAGCCCTAATTTCCTACAATTGAATCAACACATCATTATTTGAAAAATAAGACCTAGTGTCCTAGTCAGGGCTGGGTTATGTTTTTTGCAAAACCGAAACCAAGCATATTTTTCGGTTTGCTTTTTTTCAGTTTCGGTCTTTTTATTATTTGGACCGAGCCGGACCGGTTTTTTTCAATCCAGTTTTGGGTTTTTTCGGTTCGGTTTTTTTGAAAACCAAAACCAACCCGAATTTTTTTTTGTTTTTCGATTTCGCTCTTTTTCGATTCGGTCATCGGTCCGATTCGGTTTTTCTGGTTTTTCGCCCGGCCCCAGTCCTAGTTATAAATGATCAAGAATAATAAAATCTTCATCAATTATGTATGGTATGTATGACACCTTGCTGTAACGAAATGAGAGGGGAAATTAAATTAAATCAAACAAATCAAAAGCCGTTACATGTTAATCATTGGTTATGGGGGTAGTTTTATACAGCCAAAACTAAAGCTTAGTAATCATACGAGCATACATAATAGTTTTGTTAACTTTTTAATATTAAATAGTGACACATCATTATTTAAAAACATGTTAAATGACACATGCATCTTAAATTTAATAACCATATTAGTTCACGTTAACAATGTTATCAATTTTTAATTAACAATTTCTCTTTTATTTTATTGGTCACTATTCTTTTGGGGAGAATAATGTTAATTATGGGCTATGTTTGTCATGTCAGCAGTTACAAACATTAAAAATATTGTTAAGTTTAACAACTTTTTTAACATGTATAAAATAACACATACTTTAACGCAACTAATGGAGATAAAAAATGCATTGTTAGCTAACTATTTTAGTTAACAATAGAGATAACAACACTATTGTAGATGCTCTAGTATAAGTCTAGGTCATTAAGGCAAAATATATGTCACTTAGGCAAAATATATTCGTTTAATGATATATAACAAAACATTACAAAAATGGACGAAAAAGCTACAAAACAAAATATGTATTTTTGTCCTCACAAACTGAAATATTTTATATAATTTAATGGTACCGGAAGTGTAGTTGAGGACCATCGGGTCCCACTCGTTCAACGGACGAATCCACCCGAACTCGGGATCACCACCCTCCAACAACTTTTCATAAGTTGACTGAATAATCCCATCCCGACCCGTTTCAAACTCGTCATCCTCTATCAGGATGATCCCTGGCCTTTTACCAGATTCAGGAAACTTCGAAATAGCTTCAAGAACAAGCGAAAAAAACTGTGAGTCAACAAACACGAGCCTCGACTCGCTGTGTTGAAGGAGCACGGACACGGTGTGTGCGTCAAGACGAATATTAATATTATTTAATATAGCTCCGGACATCGGGACGGCAAACTGGAGCTCGTACATGGCGGTGACGTTTGGGGCAATGACAGACACCACATGACCTCGTTGGATACCGTAGGATGAGAGGGAGGATGCTACGCGGAGGCATCTACGGTAGGTGTCGTGCCACGTGTAGGTCGTGTTGTTTTCGATCACAGACGGACTGTCACAGTAGACTATGGAGGCTCTTTCAAGAAAGTTGAGAGTTGTTAGTGGGGATGAGTTTGCTTTCCTGGGTTTGAGTTTATCCATTTTTTGCTTTGATAGTCTGTATCTAGTACTACACTATTGTTAAGGTTATAGATTTATCATTTACCACAAAATCAATGAAATCAAACTGTATACGCAATTTCTGGAGTTATTTTACTAGTCAACTTTGAGATTTGGGTGGATCAACATGTTAAGTATTCCTTATAAAATTATACTTAATTTTGATCGGTCACTCACTTATATTAAAATTATCGGAATAAATTTTTTTAAAAGTTGACCATATAGTTAAAATGTTAAATTTTATGATTAGATTTAAAAAAAAAATCATTTCGACAATTTTAATGCAAGTTATAAACCGATCAAAATAACATAGTTTTGTAATAGATAATTAAATGAAAACGGAGCAGGTATTTATTAGCAGGAGATAATACAACTTGGAGTTGTCCTTTAATACAACTTGGAGTTGTCCTTTATTGGATTAACCCGCATTGCTGGATCGATTGATTTTTTTATGAATTTATTAGTGTACGTACCTAGACTAATGTAATGTTTGGATAAGTTTTTTTAGGGACAAGATGAGTCAGGATAATAATGTCATTAATAATAATAGTATTTTTTGGAAATGGAAGTCGTATCTTTTATTTCTAGTGGGTTGCAAAAATTGTTCAAGATTTGGATTTTGCATGTGGATGGTTATGGATTATAGTGTTGGACAAAAAAAAGGTAAATTTTGGATTGGTCCATGAAAACACAAGTATTTAAGGATTGGTCCATGAAACTGAAACTAATTAAGGATTGGTCCATTTCCCCTAACTAACCAATAAAAATGTAAAAAATCAGAAAAAATAAAAAAATTCCAGAAAATAAAAATGCAAAAATGAAAAAATAAAAAAATATGAGAAAATCCAAAAAAAAATAAAAGAGGCAAAATCCCGAAAAAACACGACTTTTTTTTAAAAAATAAAAAAAAATCCCAAAAAATCAACAAAAATCTAAAATCAACAAAAATCCAAAAACGTAAAAAAAAAAGTCTGAAAACATAAAAAAAAACAGTCTGTTAAACAGTCTGAAAAATAAATAAAAAAAAATCCAAAAACATAAAAAAAAAATACAGTCTGAAAACAGTGTGAAAACGTAAAAAAACAGTCTGAAAACGTAAAAAAAACAGTCTGAAAACAGTCTGTTAAACAGTCTGAAAACAGTCTGAAAAATAAATTAATTAAAAAACAGTCTGAAAAAAAAAACAGTCTGAAAAAAAAAAACAGTCTGAAAAAAAACAGTCTGAAAATTTTTAACAAACTGCTATCTTGCTATCTTGCTGCATTTTCCCCAAACTTATTTCCCCACAAAATTTTAACAAAAACCCAGATCAGAAAACTCTCTCAAAACCTCAAAACCTCAAAACTTCAAAAAATAAAAATTTATTAGATATAATATGTATTTATTAATAAAAATTAGCCATATTTGCCCCCAACAACCTCTGCTAATAATAACAAAAGAAAAATCCCTCATAAACTCTCTCTCCTCCACGTGTACAACTAAAACGACGCAGCTTTGTGGACCAATTCTCATATATCAATCGCTGTTTAATTCACAGGTATGGGGTTTGCATATATATATATATATATATTTATATTTATATATATATATATATATATATTATATATAGATATGTATTGAGTATTTTGGGGATTAAATATATAAAAGAGATCTGATCACCGACAATAGAGAGAGTATATAGAAAGGAAAGGATTTTAAAGAGAGAGAGAGCTTCGTTGAGCTAGAGAGCTGATTATATGATTTAGAGATAAAGATATCTGTGATATTAAAATAATATAGGTAGTATATATATTGGACCAATCCTTAATTAGTTTCATAAATAATGGACCAATTCTTAAATAAATTTTATAGCCGGACCAATTCTTAAATACTTTTATTTTCGTGGACCAATCCTTAAAAAAAAGTTGGATAACCCGTATCGCATTATCCATTGATATTTAAGTTTTTCAACGAGTGTTGCTATAGACACGGTTAGAATCAACCTAAAAATTATAGCCAATTACGTGTAATATACTAGTCACCTTATTATTTACAGGGTAACAATTATCACAGCCCAAAAACAATTGGAACGTAAAAGTAAGGCTTATCCCAATCCATCTATTTTCCTATTTCACTTTTTCATAGCTTATCAATCATTTATTTTTATTATTATACTAAACACACAACCTTCTACTTAATTAAATACATATTTACCCCTTCAAATATTTATAAAATATAATCTATAATTTAATAAATTAAAATATAAATATTGAACATAATAAAAACTCAACCTACTAAAAACTCAAATAAAAATATATTAGAACTCTAATTGAATCTAACCTAAATTTAAATATTAATTAAAAATAAGAAAAATTATTAAATATATTATTAATATATATATATATATATATATATATATATATATATATACTATTAGTTTATGTGAATGAGCCTTATGAAAACTTGAAATAATTATTTACAAAAAAGTCATATTAATTTACAAAATCACAAAATAATAGTAAACACTTTTATACCGGAATTATAAAAAAATTAACCGTCATCTAATTATTAAATTTCCTTCTAACTCTATTTTCTCACAAATTATAATTGCACGCTGTGATCAAATTCCTCCTCTCTCCCTTTCAATCATAATTGTCACTCCATTCATGGAACATTCTACCATAACGGGTTACATATTTTTTTCTTGAATTCACACCAATCGGGTGAGCAGATCCGCTAGTATATATAACTCACACACTTCATACCTGTACATTTAGAAGGATAAAAATGTATTTTTTTTAATAAAAATATATTATTTTACATGTAAAAGAGTGTGCAATATATGTAAGTAGTGTCAAAATTGTGTGAATATTTTTTTGCTTATTTTTATCTTCTAATAAGAAAAAACTTAGTAAGTTTTTAGATTTATATGTTCCAAAAAATAATTTAAAAGATTACTCTCAACTAGAACAACAAGACAACTCACACATCATGGATGTGAGTTATGACTTTTTTTTTTTATTTTGGCATGTGTATATCTGACATCAAGTTAATTTTTTGGATAGAAAAATAGATGATCAAAATACATTCCACTTTGCAACCAAGCATCTGTTTCTAATCTCAGTTTGGGAAAATACTTTTACTGAAAAGAGAAACAAAGTGTTACGATTATATCAAAAAAAAATTATGTTTCTATACAAACTATAGAGCCAAACCGTTCACATCACATTATTGTTGATAATAACAACACAACCTACGCATGGTTAAAAACGTTACATATTCCAAGATATCAAGTGGTTAAAGACAAAACCATACACATTTCTTGTCTCTAAATAATTTGCGTATAGTACTAACTCCTGTGTACTCTGATTTATCATTAGAGCAACCATATTAGACTTTTTATAACTATCTTTAAATTTAACAAAAAAAAACCTATTTTATTAACTTTAGCTATTGATCAGTTTACATTTCAAAAGTTTTCAAGCTCTCTATCACGCTATCTATTTTAAATCTATAAAATTATTTAACATATTCTCTAATAATTTCTATTGTATTGAAAAGGAAAATACAATATTTTAAACTAAGATCTCATGAAAATTGGAAGTGATGACAACATCAATTTATTTTTTAAATAATATATATATTTTTATTCCACCGCATGAAAGTTGAACCAATGGGATGTTCCAGGCTATGGTCATATTTTTTCTTTCTCCAAATTTGTAAAATGATAACAGTCAACAAATCTAACTTTGGGCGAATAGGTTAAAATGTTAGAGCATTTCCATTTTGATGATATTAAATAAATGTTAGAGCATTTCCATTTTAACTGATATCCTTCTATTATAATATACTTCCAACAAAATATCTCTATATTTTTTTATTAATTACAATAATATCATACTCATATAAAAAAAAAGTAATAACTAATAACAATATTTATCACTCTTTAATAACCCAACATTCTTTTAAGTCTTATCATCTTATACTATTTTTTTTTTGTATTATCCACATATTTGTATCATAACTACACTTATTTTCTATATTTTAATTACATTGCGCGTCACACACGCAACGCGTATGACACGATTACTATCTAGTATAGATATAAATTAACCAAATAAACTCTTCATATACATGTTAAAGTTAGCATGTATTTACACTTTACATCGGTACACTTTATTTTCAACAATAAAATCTATTTTATTTTATTTATTATAACATATTATATTGTTATATATTATTATTACCTATTTTGGAGTATAATATCCAAATAACAATAAAATTATATAATAAATTTAACAAAATGGGTATACATGCCCCACATAACATTGCTAACTTCTTTGTTATTAGCAAGTTTTTTAACTTTTACCTGTAAATTGCCACATAGGACTCTTAACACAGGGGTGGGAAAAAATCCGGATCAAACCATTCCAAACCGTAACCCAAACCAACTTGTGGCGGATTGGATCAGATTGAATTTTTCAAAATTATGAACACAAACCGCACCGCACCGCAAATAATATAAGTGAGTTAGTCTTGTTTAATATTTTCAAAGCGCAGGCCAACCTGTCAAACCGTAAAAAATATAAATTAATTAAATATACATATAAATAATTAAATATACATATAAATAATCAAATATACATAATAAACTATTTAACCCTAATAGTATATGATCGATCAAGTATATAAGGCTCTGGTTTACACAATCTTTTAATTTACATATTTAACTTATTTGGATATTTTATGATTTTATGACGAGCGTTTAAATTTTATTGATCGTTTCTATCTTGTAATAGCGGCATAATAGACCTGAATAAAAATATTATGTCCAACTATTAGTCTCATGCATGTAGTATGCAACTATGCTTTGTTTTATGAATGTTTAATTTGGAATTTTTGTTACTTTTTTTTCTATTTTTATGGTTAAAATTGCATCTTTTATAAGTTTAAGTATTAAAATGAACAAACCGCAAACCCAAACCGCTTAAAATACATTGTGTTTGATTGGATTGAAATTTGAAAATTCACTCACCCGTATTTTTTACGTGGCTTGATTTGTATTGATTTCAAAGTGCAACAAATCGAACCACACCCACAACTTAACACTACCAATGCAACACTAAAATGCACCATATGCTATAGTTACGACTTACGACTTACGACACTAAACTAAAATCTTAGTTGCCAATGTAATGCTCTTTTAATATTATGAAATAGGTTTTAGTTTTTACTTTTTAATATTATGAACATAATACATGTGGGGAGAGAGAAACTTAGTAATGACATTTAATATATTATTATTATTTTAATTTAACTAGGGCTCTATGCTAGCTTTTTTTACGGGCCAAGTTGAAGTTATGTAATATTATATCCCTATCTAAACAAATGTCATTTATGAAAATATGTAAAAGTTTGACAGTTACTTTTTTCTTATTAAACTTTTCGAAATAAAAAAATTGAAAATTTCATTATATAGTTCTAACATGAACTATGTTATTACATTTTAAAACTATTTTTTTCAATAATTTAAATATAAAAAAATTATCGTAAAATTTCCGCATATTTTCATAGCACATTTGTTTAGACAGAAAAAGTATATGTTTCTATACAATCTCTAGAGCCAAACCGTTCATATCACATTAGACCATCCACAATAGTTGTTAATTTTAACAATATTAACTTTTACACATCATTGTTTAATTGCATATTAAATGACAGATATGTAACTTAAATTTAGCATTCACATTAGTGTATTAACTTAACAAAATTATCTAATTTTAATTGAAATTAATTATTAATTAAAATCTTAATTAGTTATTTTGTAAACCCCCACTAATATAGGAACTAAAATATGAGCATTTGAAATAAATTTCATGTTTTAATTAATGGTATTTTACTACATTATCAATTAACAACATTAAAAACATTGCTATATTTAACGATTTTTTTAACATCTATAAAGATAACACATGATTTAACATAACTAATTGAGATAAAAAAATACATTGTTAGCTAATTATTTTAATTAACAATAAATATAACAACATTATTGTAGAGGCTAACAACACACCCTACAAAAACGTTACATATTCCATATACGTGGCTAAAGACAAAACCACACATTTCTTGTCTATAAATATAATTTATGTAGTATAGTCCATGTACTATGATTTATCATTAATCCCAACCACCACAAACTCTTCTCAGCTAATATGATTTTTACGTTGACTTCGTTTTATTATCAGCCCTGGACCCAAGTTGTATTTAGCTGCATTATTGTAGCTTTTCTTCTTCTTAATCTCAACCACCACCTTCTTTTTTAACCCCTTCTATATTTATAATTTGCGAGCCTATTTTTCTTTTTAAACTCGGTTTATTCTACGACTCGCGTCGACTCCGAAGTCATTAAGAGGTCCGGCAATGATGTGGTCTGCTTCGGTGACGAATTCTTGTCGTACCTGCACAAGCAACGAACATGGGGCCCAGGTTGATACCAGACTTTCTCTCTCCTACGATTAAGTCAGTACGGTGGAAAAGAACGCTAGTAACTAAAGATGAAAGTTTAGTTAAAGAGTGAGTGGAGGATGTCCGGTTACTTCCCGTAGTATCGGGTTCAACGGGTTAGAGTGGAGTAGGCCGGATTCTTTCTGTTTTATCTTTCTTCTCTCTTTTTTTCTGTCCCCCCTCTAAGTAGTATTAGTAGGGGTATTTATAGTATCATTCAAAACATCTTAGCCCTTTGATCACTGTACTGTCAAATACTAATCCAACGGCGTTAGGGTCATTATGACTCTGACAAGGGTACAATCCTTGAACAGGACTCACAGTTGGTGGCATGTGATTGGACCACGTCGATGAAACGCTGAGGGGCCCCCAAAGAGAGCAGCAACATTAATTGGAGAAGCGTACTCGATACGCTTCTCTAGGCCGGGGTAGCGCGCTATAAAGGTCCGGGGTAGCGCACCGATCATGACTGACAGAGGCCCGGATATATTGTTTTGGGGGTGATATGGGCCCGAACAAGAGGATAACGACATTCTCTCGCCAATAACCACACACATGAATTGCGCCAATTGAATAAGAAGTTTATTTGGTTACAAATTCTTAGCTTCTTTCGAGCTCTGAGAGTCCTCTTTCATGTCCGACGTCTCCTTTCTTGTGATTGGGACATTTGGTCAAGGATCGGATTCTAAAAGTTTGTTACTGAGTAAAAGTTTAAGCATGTCTTTTTTAAGTAAAAGAACATACAAATTATCCACTAATCTATAGGGAGAATCATTAATTGATTAGTACATAAAAACATACTTAATTTTCAAAATACTGAATTCTCAAGTCTTGAAAAATTTATAGAAAAATAAAGGTGAAAACTAATTGTTTTATTGGCCTGGTCCAATTGCTATTGACATGAAAAAGTAAGATTTGGACTCAACAAGACATACTCGCATGTTTTTAATAAGATTACATTAGTATATGATTAGGAGGGCTAAATTAGCAAAATGGTACTGTAATAAAAGTTTTCGCTTACTCAACTCACAATATGTTCTACTTCCTGTCGCGTATATTGGGCTTGTTTGGTAAGGGGTTACTCGTAATTATATTTACTTAAAAGTATAAAAGCAAAAAACTCTTCACTCTTCACATAACAAAAATTCGCTCTAATCAACAATTTATATAAATTCTGAAAATTTATATATTTAGAGAGGGTGAAATGCCTTATGCTTGAACATTAATCATGACAGTCGTGGCTTCTGTCTCAGTTTCCATTTTCGTGCCTATATTTCTTGCTAGTTGCTTTCTAGTATAGTAGTATACCACGTCACCCAAAATGTAATCAATAATTTGTAGTTTTGTACACTGTGAATTTGCTACATACTTTGAAATATTAGATTCGTATACTCACACTGTTAAGTTCTTCGAATACTGTAAATTTACGATGAAAAATTACTAATAAGTATATATACTTTGAATTATTATGAATTATGGTGCGTATTCTTGATGAGTTGTTGACATGGTCTGTGTTGAAGTATACTGTGAATCATTTTTTTTTTACATATTTGGTTTTGAAAGATAGGAAGAATAATAAGATTTAAATGGATGGAACAGAGATATTTTTGCCTATATTGATGGAAGTCTGGAACATTGTTGATCTTTATGTTTTAAAGGTTGAGAAATTCCTGGAGAGTTATTTTAAAATACCTTGCTACAAAATTAATACTACTATATTAAGAAAATGAAGTCTCCTCATGCTACTATTAAATAAATAAGTATACAGAAAGTAGTAAAAGTATCAAACAAAAATTTACCCAAGTTTGATTGCAAGTGTAATTTTCCAATTTTCCACTGCAACATAACAATTACGCTATTATACATATAACATAACACCAAAAAGGTCATTTATGTAACAATAATGAACCATAAAAAGAATAACACTTCATCCACTCCAATTTATTTGTTTACTAGTACAACAAAACCTCTTTATAGGAATAGTTTATATATAAAAAACTATGTGCAGTTTTTACGTACTTTCAAAGAATACGTATCTAAAGATTAGATACAACAGAATACGTATTAAAGATTAGATATAACATATTTACAAGTCTAGTTTTGTAAATTTAGCATGCTTTCCACAATTATATGTGTTTCTTTTCTACACTTTTTAATTTTTTATACAAGTAATTTGTCACTTATTCCAATAGATGCAACTAATTCTACCTTCAAAAGATAAGACGCGTCACATTATAATTTCATACGTAATTACTATCTCATGAGTCGTTATCAGAATCCCGTATACTTCAAAGTATCTACTACTAATATAAAAAAAGTAAATATTTGTTGTTTTCTACTAGCAAGTACGTACATATATTTTTGTTGGGTTGTCCGATTAATGAGGAAAGTACACATTCCAATGGCCTCACACATTTTGAGAAACAGAATTCTCGAAAAACCAGGCAATATATAAAACAACCCTACATAGAATCTAGTTCACCAGTCATTGCCTCATTTTTTTCCTGATATTCCAAAAAATGGAGCGCTCTACCAGCTCCACACGAAGGGACGCTAACGCTGTTACCAATGGCGCAGAACATGACCTTAAGGACAAGGTGGTGGTGAACCAAGAGGAGGAGGAGACGTCCGTTGAGAGGATATTCGCAAGCAAGGAGGTGTGTTTTCTCGCTTTCTTTTAGTATTCAGAAAATGTAAATTTTCAAGAACGTGCTTTCTAATTATACTGTGCATGTCTATTGATTTACTTTAAAAGCTTCACGATTTCGAAGTGATTGTCTTGTTTAAGAGATTTGAGAGCTTACCGGTTGACGGCAAAAAAATAACCAGTATAGGCTAAAAGTGACTACAACAACCCTATATTGATAAAATATTGAATTTTTTCCATGTATTTTGCTGAAAATTGACGATTATAAACTTTTAGCATTCCGTAATTAAAAAAAAAAAACGTATAATTTATTTCCACAACTGGTTGACGGAGCTAGAATCTCAATATGGGAGGGGCTTAAACTCATGCGAGCTTTTCAATTCTTATTATCTAGGATGCTTTAAGGTTAATTTTTTGGGGGATTAAAACTCATATATATATATATATATATAACCGATTTTGACTGTATGTGGAGTGTTGCAGCGCCCTTTCAGCCTCATCCTGGCACCTTCCTTGTTTAAAAATAATAAAAATAGCATTGTTGTTTAGCATTCTTATTACCGGTTGATATATGGATATTTTATTTTAGGGGGTTGTAAAATTTAACAAGTATTCAGTAATATTTTACAGAATGCTTAGAGCATTTAACTCAAAACATATTTTTTCTTAAAATTTGATAATTATAGTATAAAAAAACGGCATGTCACCTTAAGTAATGTATATGATTTTCTAAATGAATATAATAGTAATAAACTATCATATAGTCCACATTCTTATAATTGAAATATTGTTATGATTATCAGATGATAATAAACAAATAAAAATAAATAATATAGGGTTATTATAAGAAAATTGATAAGTAAGCTGAAATTTTGTATAAATGTAAACGGTTCATTAGAAATATAAAATGTGTTAGATTTGAGTAAATGGTTAAAGTTGCTGACGCGGTTGCTGTTATAGGATCGAAATTTTGGGCTCTCCACTGTGGTTGCCTTATTGTTACAACACTTTCATGTATATTCAATTTTTTGGTAATAAGATTGCTTGATTGTTTAGCCAAAGAAGCGTTTTTTCTTCGTTGTGATCTATTTATTGACTGCGATATATATACTAATTATAAATTGTATAATTTCAAAGTGGTTGGCTAGAGCTTACTAGTTACCAGATTGTGACAATTTGTTTTCTTGCCTTATTGTTTCAGTACTTTCATGTATAATTTTATTTTTGGTAATAAAATTATTTACTTTTTTGCAAAATAAGGTGCCGCCATGGCAGAGCCAGCTCACGGTCAGGGCATTTGTGGTCAGCTTTATACTCGGGGTTATGTTTACCTTTATTGTGATGAAGCTGAATTTAACGACGGGTATTATTCCGTCGCTAAATGTATCGGCAGGGCTATTGGGGTTCTTTTTTGTGAAGACATGGACAAAGTTTATGGAGAAATCTGGATTGTTAAAGACTCCGTTCACTAGGCAGGAAAATACAGTTATTCAGACCTGTGTCGTTGCCACTTCCGGCATTGCCTTCAGCGGTATATATATACTTACATATTATTATCCGTATATGTCCAGTTATTTATGAAAAATTCTACTTTGCTCCAGATCACTTTATTTTTTTGAAAATTATAAATAAACAGGTTAAAAAGGTACATTGCATTATCCAAAATGTCATAGGGATGAAACAAAAAAAAACGCGTTGTGGTCTATAACAGAATCGACACCCTTTGACAGCGAGCGCTTTAGCTGGCCAGCTTTTTTGGCATGATCAAGAGCCAGCACCAATTAAAAACAATTTGAACTAGAAAAATTGATGCTAAATGATGAAGCTCATACTTGTATGACATGTATGGTTTATTCAGATTAAAGATGTACTTTTGTAATTAACATAATGATGAAGCTCATTGGTATCATGGACTTATTTTAACAGAATTGTAATTTTAATCAACATAAAACTATGGAATGGACCAATTTTAATCAGATTTTCTAATTTTTGGGAGACAACTACGTTTTTTTTCAAAATTTCACTGTTACTGTTTCAATTCACTTCATGAAGACCAAAGAATTCTTATGCAGACTAATATGAGTTTAATTCACCCGAAATATAATTTGTCATCTTTGTTCTGTTCATTGTAGATAAGCATGTTCAAGTGCAATCTGATTTTATCCTTGTTCCAGTGTTTTAGTTGTGATATGTTATTCTTGGATTCTATTTCTATTCGCTGAATTACTACAAGGAAATAAAATGTGGACTAAAAGTATTCTGTTAGACAAAGCTATCAGTAAAATACTATAGGATCTCATAAAATGTTCTAATTTCAAAAGGAATGTGCAGAGTATTGAGATGTGGACTAAAGGATTCTGTTAGAAGAAGCTATCGGTAAAATATTACAGGATCTTATAAAATGTTGTTAACAAAAGTCTTGTTATCAAGGTTTTGATTTATATGAATTTTGATGGTAGGAATAACCTTTACATCGCTGTTGTGGACCAAACAAAAAAGAAACTCATATGCCTTTGTAGTTGTTTTATATGGAATAAGAGGCATTTTCTTTCTGATCCGCGTCCCTGATAATTCAATTTTGCAGAATCTTCCCCCTAATAAAAGAAAAGATATTGCCGGAATTGCCTTTCAGTTAAAAAGTTGATGAACTTTAGTTATGTCTTCGTGTTATGATAAACGGAAAAGGCTTCGCTTTAATAATACAAACATTTTGTTTGTCCATTGTAGTAGAAATCCTTATAAATTTATCATGTAAGCCGTTTTTTGGACGCCAACTAGCTCACTTTTGGACCCTCATATAACATTGGAATTTCTTCTAGCTAGGTTTATGCTGGCTAATTTGATAGTGCTTAATTATTTTCTCTTTTCCAGTAATCACGCATACATACTGATATATTAGAGTTTTCGTGCAATAGATATTCACCTATTTGTCGATAACAACATAACTCTAGTTTTCGTCAGAGTACATCAACCACCGTAATTGGTGCATAAAGCTTATTTATATCGAGTATATATCTGGCTGTATTAATCTATACATTTATTGATACCCTCATGACCAAATTTCCCTCATATTTGCAATAAGTGGAGTACATTTTAACTTAACATGTTTGAACAGGGGGCTTTGGTAGTTACTTATTTGGCATGAGTGAAGTTGTTGCCAAACAGTCAACAGAGGCTAATAGTCCAATGAATATAAAGAACCCCTCTTTGGGATGGATGATTGGATTTCTTTTTGTCGTGAGCTTTCTTGGGCTCTTCTCAGTGGTTCCTCTCCGAAAGGTATACTAATCTTAGTTCTTTCGTGTATCTCATTGTTTTTATTTTGTAGTATTTTCTTTAATAATCAAACCAAGTATTTGGTGTATACAACCAAATGCAAGGTAAATTTGTTGTTTTTGCTAATATAGTGATACGTTTAATGTACACTACAGATTATGATCATTGACTTCAAGCTAATATATCCAAGCGGTACTGCAACTGCTCATTTGATCAACAGTTTCCATACTCCACAAGGCGCCAAGCTCGCAAAGTAATTATTCTCCGAATGGTGTCCATTTTGACCTGATTAAACTTTTATCACCTTTTCTCAAAAATTTCCCCAATTCAATTAAATGCAGGAAACAGGTGAGAGCTCTTGGCAAGTTCTTCTCCTTCAGTTTCTTGTGGGGATTTTTCCAATGGTTTTTCACCGGAGGTGATGGTTGTGGATTTGCAAATTTCCCCACATTTGGCCTACAAGCCTTTGAAAACAGGTATGCACTTGAACGATATTGACTTTAAACTTACAATTTCCTGTACTTTTGACATTTTTATGCTTTACCTTTGAATGATTAATTAAGCTGTTGATTTAGAATAATTCTGATTTGTTTTTAACCGGCATCTTAATTTTCAGGTTTTACTTTGATTTCTCCGCAACTTATGTTGGTGTTGGGATGATCTGTCCATACTTGATCAATATCTCTCTTCTAGTTGGAGCAATTCTTTCATGGGGACTAATGTGGCCACTTATTGAAGATAGAAAGGGTCATTGGTACCCTGCTGATCTTAGCGCTAGTAGTCTCCATGGTATTCAAGGCTACAGGGTAAACTCCTATATCGTTATTGGTATTCAATTTTCTTAATCCAAATTTTCTTATTGATTGGGTTCTTTTTACTGTTTTGTATACGGATTTGCAATGTTTTGTAATTAGTACATTAGGCTGATGTTTATTGCTCAAACAGTACACTCCCGTTAATTTTGGCATATTGGTACATTCCCGTTATTTTTTTGGCATGCTGGTTAGTGTACAAAAGTGATAATTGACCAATATGTTAGTGTACTGGAGACTAAAACTCTGGTGAACAAAAGTGATAACAAAAATACAAGGTTTTCATTCAAACGTAGATACTCTAATTGATCGATTCAATATTGTCAAACGGTAAAAATGATATGTTGGCATACAAATTTAAAATTTTGTGATAGATTGGTGTACAGAACAGTAAAAAATCTCTGTGAGGATAATAAGAACAATCTTGCATTACACCGTAGACCACTGTTTGTTTACGCTTTTCTATCACAGGCATTCATGCAAATTCGCAATAGCCTTGATCTGCGTTAGTGTTTTTCTTAGCCATGTTCTCAAAGAATGATAAACTTTATATAAAACCAGTATTTATCCTTTTTTCTGGTGCAGGTATTTATCGCAATAGCTATGATACTCGGAGACGGCCTGTACAACTTTGTCAAAGTCCTTGGCATTACTATACTCGGGTTATTTAAGCAACTTAAGAAAACTAAGGATCAGAACGATCTCCCACTTGCCGAGGGCTTCTCTTCAGGAAACCCTTCTCTCTCCTTCGACGATCAGCGTAGGACAGCTGTCTTCCTAAAGGACGGAATCCCGACCTTTGTCGCAGTCATTGGATACCTAGTTATCGCCATTATATCAGCTGCGACGCTCCCACTCATATTCCACACTCTAAGGTGGTATCATATTGTGGTTATATACATCTTTGCTCCTGTTTTGGCCTTTTGTAATGCTTATGGTTGTGGGCTAACCGATTGGTCACTGGCATCTACTTATGGGAAACTGGCGATTTTCACGATTGGTGCTTGGGCTGGTGCTTCTCACGGTGGTGTTCTCGCTGGGTTGGCGGCTTGTGGTGTTATGATGAATATAGTCTCCACTGCTTCAGATCTTATGCAAGACTTTAAAACAGGTAACTGTTGAAACTCGTAAGAAAATGCCTAAAAAGTATGTGTATGTAGATAAAGTTAATCATGGTATTGTTGGTGAAAGAAAAATAAACTTATGAGCAAAATAATAGGTGTTTTTTTAGAAAGTGTCCTGGGATTGGTGAGAAGTTGTTGAATTTGCAGAAAGTCTTTCTTCAAGATGAGTATCATACTTCATAAATGCATATAGAAGCAAGTTTTTATGCTCACTGCCAAAAATTAATTTTTGATTCTATAATTAAAAGTAATAGGAAAAAAGTGAAAGCAAGAGGCTTGCTAACAAGTAAATGTTTTGGTGGAATAAAACATTTTCCTTTTTTTTCATTTGGCTTGGTGACTGGATGGTGTTCTTTTTCTTTCTTTATTTTCGGTAGAGGCGGGTTTTTTTTACCGACTTGTATCAACCGGTCGTTTTTCGAACCGAACCAATCAAATCGGTACCAAAAGTTTGGTATACTGAGATTACGGTACGGTATAACCGAACCGATCTTTGAAAGTCAGTTCGGTTTCGGTATTCGTTTTGTGAGTTCGGTATGGTACCGATTCAAACCGAAATATTAAAATATACTATATAGACAAATAAACTAGAACACTTATATACACTTAATTATTAACATTGTTATATATACTTATATTACTTTTTCTAGTTAATATTTATAACATTTTCTTTTATTTATAGCATTTACTAGAAAGGTCTAGTAGTGCTTAATCTTTTATGCAAATAAACAATAAATGTAACAATAATATAAATGAATAAATATTTTTAATATACTACTTTTAAAACTTTATACTATGTTTTTTTACACAACCATTGTTAATTTGTTATCTTAACCAAAATTGACAAAAGTTAATCCAGAACTAAAACTAAAATGGTTGTCTTACTACGTTTTTGGTGGAAGTTAACTTCTTTTTTTATTTTCTTCAAATGTTTTGATCTTTTGGCAAGTTTGAGGTATGCCAAGTCAAGACAAGTTCTCATTTTGATATAATGTTGAGCATTTTTACTTTCTTCTAACATATTGGTAACTTTTTTCTATCGCAGGCTACATGACTCTTGCTTCGCCACGGTCCATGTTCGTAAGCCAAGTCATAGGAACCGCAATGGGTTGTATAATATCCCCTTGTGTATTTTGGCTTTTCGTTAAAGCCTTTGATGATTTAGGCCAACCCGGTTCAGAATACCCAGCACCATACGCCCTCGTATATAGAAACATGTCCATTCTTGGTGTCGAAGGGTTTTCGGCTCTGCCAGCTCATTGTCTATCTCTCTGCTATGCCTTTTTCGCTGCCGCTATTATTATTAACATCTTTCGAGACGCAGTTGGTAAAAAATGGAATAAGTATATTCCTTTACCCATGGCAATGGCTATTCCATTTTATCTTGGGGCTTATTTTGCGATCGATATGTGTGTTGGTAGCTTGATATTATTTGTTTGGACGAAAATTAATAAAGCTAAGGCCGATGCTTTTGGACCCGCGGTTGCTTCTGGATTGATTTGTGGTGATGGGATTTGGACTTTGCCGAGTTCCATATTAGCTTTAGCAGGTATTAATCCGCCAATTTGTATGAAGTTTTTATCGAGATCTGCAAATACGAAGGTTGATGGCTTCTTAAACCCTTCATAAGGATTTGAGTTAGTTTTTCTAGTTTGGTCCGATCTATCCTTTAGTTTCTTATTTAATGGTCGTATCGGTTTCGTCTGTAAGGATGTTGCTGCTTAAGTTTATGATGAAAAAGATTCATCAGATTATATGTAAATAAGTAGCTTCTCTGTAAGATCTGTCAATGTTCAAACATTCCTCTCTTATTTGTTATTATTTGAATAAAGTTAGTCGATTTCTTGTTACTTGCTTTGTCCAATATCTGCATTAAAATCTCTCTTTATTTGAACGGTCGAACAAGAGAAAATTGTGTTTTTGAGTTTTTGAACTGATGTGTAATTTGAAAACATTCGAAATATTAATCTTTTTTTATAAGCACTAAATATTAATCTTTTTTTATAAGCACGAAATATTAATCATTCACACAATGATAGCTACGAGGCTATTCAAACTTAGCAAAAAAATCTCATTTTTCTAGTTTTAGCTAAGCTGTTTTAATCTTTCACAAAACCTCAGGCTCTCTTATCTACATTCCTATCCTAAATAAATAATGTTATTATTGTCTCTCATATCCAATAAAACAAATAAATAACATCCCCAAGTCATTTGATTTTTCCAGTACATATTATCAAGACTCCCATTCATATCAAATATAAATTTTACCCATGACTTACCCAGATCTTGATTCATCTTTAATTCCATAATTTCTATTTCTTAAGATCCAATAAAAGTAAAAACAAACATAATTTCGTAAGTTTTATATTCAAAGTGACGGTAGAAATTAGAAAGAGAAAGATGGCAAAGCTTCATGGTGTAGTTGTAGCAATTGAAAAGGAGAGTGACAAGGAGGGTCGTCAAAAAGACCGCAAAACCCCGCCCGTAACCCAATCCGTACGGATTTAGATGGGTTAAATATTTAAAAAAAAATTAATTCGTCCCGTGTCAATCCGTTTTATATTTTACGGGTTGGATTATGGTTGAGGTTAACAAACCGTTGATTAATCCGCTACAATCCGCAATATATATATATATATATATATATATATATATATATATATATTGTATGTATTTAAAGATAACAACCTTCCGGTTTTATTATATTTTAGTTTTATTACTTATTTGTGAATGTTATAAAAATATTATGATTGGTTTTAATTTTTATTTCTCTTTGAAACATACAATTTATTTTAAAATTTAAGTTGATTGTGCAAACTATGTTAAAAGACCAAAATAAAAATTTAAGAATCAACCCGCCCCAATCCGTAATTATTTTTAGGGTTGGATTGAACTTTTCATTATAACAGGTTGAGTTGGATTGAGTTAAGATTTAAATTTTACCAATCCAACCGCGATTTATTTTACGGGTTTTGTTAGCATTGATGTCAATCCGCTTTAATACGCCTCGTACCAACCTAGTAACATAAGTGGCAAGTTGGTATTAAATTATTTTAATATTTATGGTTAGCTCATTCTTGGTATGCATATACAACTACCAACATCTACAATAGTGTTGTTATATTTATTATAAACTAAAAATGTTAGCTAATAATGCACTTTTGTCTCCCATTAGATGTGTTAAAATGTATGTTAACTTTATACATGTTAAAAACACGGTTAAAGATGTCAAACCCACTCCACAATGAACTGTTATTTCTTAAAATTTGGTATCTCACGTATATCTTTTCTTTGTAGTCATACTGTACCATACTGCTATTTCTTTTATCCTAGCAATAGTAACCTATGGTATTCAATATTCACCAAATCATTGAACTCACAGTTTATTTGACACAACTCTTTATTTACAATTGAATTTTAAAATAAAGATATGTTGAAAATAGAGTAAATTATTTGCTTGTTTCTAAAATTATACCTTTCTGAAATTTGGCACTTAAATTTGACGTTAATGTATGACGCGGAAAAAACAGACAAGTCCTGTATTTTAGATAATTAATTTTTAATTAAAATATATAACATTGTTAAAATTAAAACTAATATGATTGTTTAACTTAATATACATATATGTCATTTAATAGATTTTTAACCTTGCTCGGTTTGTGCCAAAGCGACCGGATTCCCTGTTTGAGGAACAATGGGTTGGAGTTCCACCGTGGACGGTGTAATTATCCGTTGAGGGATAATTGATGGTCGGACCGTATGTTCAAGTGCACGGTCCTCGAGCATGCCATACTGGTGGTCTTCGTTCGTTTGAAAACGAACCCGATGGGAACTGGAGTTGACCGAGACTGCTAGCAGGGGGGCTCTTGAGCTTGGCCCTGCGTTGCTGAGGCGGCGGTTGTCTGTCAACGGTCTCCTTGCACGCCTTGTCGCGGACAGCACTCGTTCTTCCTCCGAGTCTGTAGTGTTTTCGTCGACGAGTCCGTCGATTGGTAACGGTTGGTTGGTTGGTTGGTCGGTTTGAATATTAGAAGTGGTCGGTTTAGCTTCGACCTGGAGTACTTCGTAGAGGTCTCGGATGTTGAGGAGATGCGCTAACACGTCGTGGTGGATTGAGACTTCCTGGTTAGTCGTTGTGCCTACTTTCTCTGGGCGGGTTTCTTCATTTGCAGTTGCCATTGTTGCTTGTTTGATAGAGTATAGGTGTTCGATTTCGAAACTAGTGAGAAACTAGATGAAGACCGGAGACGGCGCCATTTGATAAAACAATAACTTTGGAGGTAGCGTTATGCTTTTCAACAATAATATAATAATTAAAATGCAGTAATTATTGAACGCTTCTTTGATCTTTATTATTGCAAGGTTTTACAACTTGCTCGGATTCCAATTTCTTACTGCACTTATGCTCGGTATTACAACTTGCTCTTAATCTTGGTCTATCTTTTGGTCTTCGGTACTCGGTATTCAAGTGTGCTCGGTATGCTTTTTAGTGTGATAAGCTCTGACAAGTTTCTCTCTTTTATCTTCCTCTCTCTATATTTTTCAGATATATTTCCGGTCCTTCTTTTAGTGAAAGTACTTGGCTATTTATAGTCAATTGTGCCTCATAGGATGTTGATAAATGTATCCATCTCATCGGATTTTCCGACATGGGACCCTGTTAAGTGGGCTTGGACTTTTAACAATACTTTCACCCTTATTCTCAAAGAAGGGCATGTTATAACTCAATATCCATTATTTAAGCATTGGATACTCATTAATAACGTGTTGGTCGATTCATACCCGAATAGACATTCGGGTCTAATTTTTGTGTTCTATCAATTTTGTTATGTAATTTTACATATTTATAATTTTAATATTAACTTGAATAAAATATGTGTAAAAAAGTATGAGCAAAAATTGGAAAGCAAGTGTAAAATTAGGGTAATAATGATGTATTCTACATTGGAATGACTTAACTTTTCTAGCATACAATTGATGTTATTGCACTTATTATTCATACGGGTCATGTTATTCACACAACTGGGACACTCTAGACCACACTCCCTTAGATGGGTCCCTCTAGAAAATGATGGGTCATGCTCTAAAAAATCCTATATTTGATTGAGGTACTCCCTAGTTATGTATCCCTCCAAATGTACATAAAACACAATCTATAATTTGATAAACCAAAATATAAATATTCAACATAATAAAAACTCAACCTACTAAAAACTCAAATAAAAATATAGTAGAACCCTAGTTGATACTACCCAAAATTTAAATATTAATTAAAAATAAAAAAAAATTATTAAATCTGGTATTACTAATATATATATATATATATATATATATATATAACTCACACACTCCATACATGTATATTTGGAGGAATAAAAATTTATTTTTTAACAAAAATATATTATTATATATGTAAGGGAGTGTGCAATACATGTAAGCGAGTGTGTAAGGGAGTGACAAATTAATAAATTAAAAGTAAAACAACTCAAGTTACAAATTATTCTTTCCTCCAATTTATTCCCATCATTTTCTCTCCTCCGATTTATTCCCACCATTTTTCCCAATTTAATGAAATTGCCACATCACTTGCCAGCTAAGGAAGTGTGGTCTGAAGTGTAGGAGTTGTGTGAGTATCATTTTCCTATTCCTACTACTATCAATGTTTATTATTCCGTATATAAGAAATCCGGGCTAAAGCATTTTTTGAAACTATTTCGCTAAAAGTGAAAGAAAAGTGAAGTTTATCTGCGTAAACCTCTCTATAAAAATACTCTATATATGAATAAACAATTTATAGTCATAAACAATTCCGATCCCAAATCGGTTCAGTTATAAATAATAATAAATTCTATATTGTTATATTTCGTAAATTTTTGTGGTCCCATTAATAGTAAATTCACCTCCTTATAATAATAAATTTACATTTCATATTAAATAAATAAATATATATATACATATATTGTTAGATGAATTAATGCCCAATAGCTACCACTTTTAAAATTATATTCCTCCTAGGTACCTCCATAATTTCACATTCCCTATATGTACCACTTTTTAATTATTTACTTTATTTACCAAAACGCCATACACATATTTCATAAAAAATGGAAAAAAAACACATAAAATTATATAAAATGCAAAAAATCTCAAAATAAATGAAAAAAAACCACAAAAAATTGTAAAAAATAAAAAAAATAAAAAAAATCACAAAAAATGAAAAAAAATCACAAAAAATCACAAAATTTTAAAAAAAATAAAAAAATTATAAAAAATGAAAAAAATCACAAAATATTATAAAAAAATAAAAATAAATAAAAAATGAAAAAAATCACAAAAAATGAAAAAAATCACAAAAAATGAAAAAAAAAACAAAAAATCACAAAATTTTAAAAAAAAAGATAAAAAAATGAAAAAAATCACAAAAAATATAAAAAAAAATAAAAAATTTAAAAAAAATGAAAAAAATCACAAGAAATTATAAAAAAAAATGAAAAAAAAGAAAAAAAATCACAAAATTATAAAAAAAAAATGAAAAAAATCACACACAAAAATCATTAAAAAAAATCACTTTTATTGAACTTTATGCACTTTCGACTGTAGTAGATGCACTTTCAGCTGAACTTTATGCACTTTCGACTGTAGTAGATGAACTCTATTTAAAATCCTAATGCTTCCATTACTAACTGTTCTTCAAAGTTAGCCATTTCGGGAATATCATTATATTGACATTCTTCTTGTCTCATATTAATAGAGTTTTTATTGGTAGTTGAAGCATAGTTTCCTCTAGAAAAATTACTAGAAGAAGTAGATCTACTCATTTTGGAGAACATAATAAGTTATCATTAATATAAGAAAAATGCGGATAAAAAGGCGTAAGGATTTAAAACAACAGTCAACGAACAAAAAGATGCTTATACCTTCTATGCCTCTTCTGGGCTTTGTGAGGTTGCACCAAACGCGACGAGATGTTTAAATACTTGGCTCTGATACCAAAACAAAATCTTATATTTATTCAAACTTGAGCAATTTTTACAATGAGAGAGAGAGAGTTACACACTTAGTAAATTGCTTGCCCTTTCAAAAGACTTAATGTCTCTTATATAGGCTCAGCCTTAAGGAAAAGATAAAGAGCACTAAGCGCACTATCAACGCACTAAGGCGACAAACCAAAAAGAAAAGAAAAGAAAGGCGCACAAAAGCGCACTAGCCATAACACGCCAAAATATGGGCGGCTAATAATACTGGCCAACATACTGGCCCATATAAAGAATAGATTCACAGCTTTTCCGTGAATTACGCCGGGTGCTCATTTGGCCCCATCAAACACGTGAATTCATGGTAGTAAGTGAAGGAATCTTGTCTTTATAAAATTTAATTAAAAAATTACAAAAAATATTTCAAGCTTTAGCTTTGCCCTTATCCTTTGTCATGGTAGTTTTTGGCACTCTTTCATCTATAAGATGATCCAAATAATTTTCCATATCTTCATTACTCTGTGCAAAATCTTCTTCTTCAGCACCAGAGTCTTCTTCCATTAAAGAATTAGATGAAGAGTTATTGGCGAGACAATCAGTAAAATCAATGTCTAATTGACTCTGTACGAGAGCAAATAATTTTGCTTTTAATTCAATAGAAGAAGCAGAGGGGAATTGCTTTTTGAGATCTGTCAAAGAAGGCAAATCTAATTTTGTAGTTTTTGGTTCGGGTGCATATTCCCTTTCCATCTTTTTAAGGGACTCAATAGCCTCTTAAATTTTTATGAGGACTAGTTTGTAATCAAACTTCGTCCACCATTTATAATAAGATTGTCTGACCAAGGCCATAATACCAATCTCAGTTGGTTTCACTGGATAGGACCATTGCCAGATCCAAGGCAGGCTAAACAGAGTAATAAATCGAAGTAAATTACTTCCTTTAATAACTTTAACCCCGCGAATTTTCGGGTTGTTTAAAAGATAATCTTCATATTTAAGAAAAATATCTTGAGGGAGGATATCCCATTCAGTAATAGGAATGATCTTTTTAATAAAAGCTTTGCTAAAGGAAATATGATCTTTTTAATAAAAGCTTTGCTAAAGAAAATATCCCATGTATGTTTATTTTGATTCAAGTGATTAAAAACCACCGAACCAGTTTCAATAAGAATGGACTGAAAATATTTCAAGTCTTTATTGTCAATAAGAGGAAAATGAACCTCAGTATCAAAATATCTTTTGGCCAATGTATTGGGGGAGGTAAATAACCTCTCATCTCCTTTATGGAGAAGAATAATTAACTCGTCCTCAACCTTTTTTATTCCAGGAAGGACTGGTTCTTTGAGTGCTTCAAGGAAGCTCTCTTGGGTTTTGCCAGAGGATAAATAATCCTCATAATCGGCAGGCTCTCTTTTGGAGCGAACAGCAGGACTCTTAGAGGAACTAGAGCCAGCAATAGATGGGGAAGAGGAATATCTCTTCTTATCGAATTCATGTCGATCATGTGCAGAGGAATATCCTCTTCTTCCATGACTAGACTGGCTCATGAGGTGCCAAGAATATATTCCCTGGTCAAAAAATCAGGAAGAGAATTATTTTCTCCTTTAATATATTCGATATCGAAATCAAAAATAGACAAAATAGATTGCCATCTAGCAAATATTTGTTTTGATGCTAAATTTTTTACATCTTTTTCTAAGACATCTTTTGCCGCTTTGTAATCAATTCTTAGAAGAAATTTTTGATTTAATAAATCATCTTGAAATTTGGAAATACAATTAACAACTGAAAGAATTTCTTTCTTAATAGTTGAATAGTTTTGTTGGGCACTATTTCATTTGCCAGAAGTATAACGAGACAAAATCTCTTTGTTTTTGGATGGAAATTTTTGTTTTAAAATACCACCATAACCAATGTCAGATGCATCTGTTTCAACAATTTTGAAACTAGTGGGGGAAATAATAGCCAAACAAGGTAGCCTTTTAACTTTAGACTTAATCAGTCTTACTGCCTTTGTGTGAATATCACTCCACATAGGTGGATTCTTTTTTAGCCTTTCATATAAAGGAGAACTATCAATAGAGAGATTTTTATAATAGTCAGCAATATAATTGAGACTTCCCAAAAATCGCTGTAATTGGGTTTTGTCCGATAATATATCAGGAAATTTGTCCGCAAATTGAATTGCCTTATCGATAGGAATAATTTTCCCCTGGTCTATTTCTTGACCTAAAAAACGAATATGTGTTTGAAATAAAGACATTTTACTAGCAGAAACCACTAAGCCAGCATTTTTTATTAATTTTATAAAAATATGAATATGTTTAAAATGTTGGTCTAAATCGTTAGAAAAGATGAGAATATCATCAATATAAACAATACTAAAGGCAGAATAAGGATAGAAAATATCATTCATAATATTCTGGAATTCAGAAGGGGCATTTTTTAAACCGAATGGCATAACATTCCATTCATAGTGTCCCATAGGAACAACAAAAGCAGTTTTATATCTGTCTTTTTCATCAATCTGGATTTGCCAGTAGCCTGATTTTAAATCAAATTTGGAAAATATATTGGCAGACTGGATTCTAGTTAATAAATCCTTTTTATTAGGAATAGGGTATCTAATCCATTTTAAAACCTTGTTTAAAGGTTTGTAATTAATTACTAATCTTGGAGCACCACGTTCAATTTCAGCATTTTTATAAACATAAAAAGCAGTACAACTCCAAGGGGAATAGGATTTACGAATAAACTTTTTATTTAATAAAGAGTTGATTTCTTCTTTACAATAGTTTAAATGAAGTCGGGACCCATTTGGGCAGGCCGAGCCATAGTAGTAATATCAGTATCTTTAAAGTCTTCCACATAGGGAAGGGTGACAATATGCTTTTTCCTATCCCAAAAAGCTGTAGGCATATCACTACAAATTTCTCTTTTGATAAGATTTGTAAGAAAGCTAATTTTATCTTTTTGAGAAATAAGTTGTTTAGAAATATTCATAAGTTTTAAATCTTTGCGTAAAAAATTGATCTGATTTTCTTTATATATTAAAGTTTCTTTTATTTCTTTTATAATATTTTGACCATTTGTTTCGAAAATAATACCTTTTGATGTAACCGTGAAAGGTTCAATTAAATTTAAAAAGGGAGTACCCAGAATGATTTGTTGGGTAAGGCCTTTGACCATAACAAAAGTTGTCTGGAAACATGCCAGAATTACAAATATACGCATTAGAAAGTTTATAATGGATCTTCATACGCGACCCATCTGCAGTATTCAAAGACTGCGTAGTTTTATCATAATAGTGTGTAGGAATTAATCATTCACAAATACAATTTAAATCAGCCCCACTATCAATAAGGGCTGGACCAGAGAAAGTAAACTCTTTGTTTATTACTATCGTGACATAATAATGTCATTTCTGATATGTAATTTTATCAATAATATTCAGAAAAGTGTCATTAGAAATATCCTTTTCGTTTTCTTTAAAAGACATAGTCTTTTCTGTTTGAATAAAAATTTTAAGAAATTTAACTTCATCTTTTAATATATGAATTTCACTATGTAAATCAGAAATAGAAATATCTTTTATTTTGAGTGTGTTAATATCCTCTTTAAGAGTTTTTACCTCTGTAATAATTTCGTCAAGAGAAAACTGTTTAGAAGGAGGAGATTGGAGTCCTTGAAAAACATGTTTTAAAGAATAAGCTTCCTTAGGAATATAAGGAGTTTCCTTTTGTTTACCTTTTGTAAGAACATCTAAATAATGTTCAATCATTTTTTTCTTTACCTCAGAATTATCAATTTCATTAATAAGATCTAATATTGATCGTTCTTGAGAAGTAAGAACATTAATACTTAAGCCATTCATATCAAACATAGTTTTATAATTATTATCCTTACATTCACAGTCGGAAGAGGATGAAGATGAACTATAATGTTCAGACTCACTACTATTATAAACCTCAATCTCATTAGTATCTGATTCTTCGCCAGAAGAATATAACATAACAGCTATAAGTTGTTTCTTAAGACCTTCATCAGAGATTTCATTTAATCTCTTTTTTGTCCAACACTTGTTGGCATAATGACATGTCTTGCCACATTTTCTACAAATAATGGAAGCATTAGGGTTTTGGCTTTGTTTTGTTTTAGGTCTATAAGACTTAGGTCGGTATGAACCAGCATGGTGGTTTTCTCTTCTTGGTTTGGAGGATTTCTTAGAAAATATTTTAGATTTAGAAAAGTGTCTTTTATTAGAATAAACTTCTCGATGAGAATTTTGAGGGATTTGAAGATCAAATCCAAATTGGTCACAAAAGGTACCTATTTCTTTTCTTCCTGTCAAATTTTGACTCTTTAATTGGGCTCTAAGCTTTATATCATTACAAAGGGATAGCCCTTCACCGACACACTCACTAATAAGTTGACCATAGGTAAAATCATGATATGGGATAGTTGAGTTCCCAGTTTTACGTAAAATCATATCTTTAACTTTTTGGGCAAAAAGATTAGGGAGACCTGCAATAAATTTTTCTTTCCAAAAATCAGCATTTGCATCAGGTCGTAACATAATTTTGGTAAGGAAAACATCCTTATACCACCGAAAGTGGGTTAAAGTTGGGCATTTAAGATTGATTAATAAATCCTTGTTTCTTTCAATAGCAACAGGATTAGAACCAATAAACGCTTGTACTATAGCCGTTAAAAGAGTATATACCGCATTGGGTAAGACCGTGTCTGTATACACATCTATGCCCTGTTCATTCTTAATAGGATTCCTAACAATTTTAGTGGCAGTTAGGATCATTCTCTGTTGATCAGGGGTTAAAATATTGTCCCACCAACCTCGTAGTTGGCCGGCAAAACCTGCTACAATAAATTCAGCAATTTGGCAATCGGTGTTATTAGCACCGAAACATACCGTAGAATGCATAGTCATTCGATGTAACATAACCATAATCTGGTATTCAGTCATACCATCTATATTCCATTCATAGATGGTTCTAGCACTTATAAAAAAAAATGAAAAAAAAATCATTAAAAAAAATCACTTTTATTGAACTTTATGCACGTTCGACTGTAGTAGATGCACTTTCAGCTGAACGATATGCACTTTTAGCTGAACCAGATGCACTTTCAGCTGAACCATATGCACTTTCAGCTGAACTAGATACACTTTCAGCTGAACCATATGCACTTTCAGCTGAACCATATGCACTTTTATTGAACTAGATGCACTTTTAGCTGAACCATATGCACTTTCAGCTGAACCATATACACTTTTAGCTGAACCAGATGCACTTTCAGCTGAACCATATGCACTTTTATTGAACTAGATGCACTTTCAGCTGAACCATATGCACTTTTACTGAACTAAATGCACTTTTAGCTGAACCATATGCACTTTCAGCTGAACCAGATGCACTTTCAGCCGAACCAGATGCACTTTCAGCTGAACCATATGCACTTTTAGGTGAACCAGATGCAGGTTTTACAGAACGATATGCACTTTTATTGAACTAGATACACTTTTGTCTGAACCATATGCACTTTTAGCTGAACCAGATACACTTTTAGCTGAACCATATACACTTTTAGTTGTACCAGATGCACATTTAGTTGAATCAGATGCATTTTTAACAGAACTATATGCACTTTCGACTGTACTATATTCATTTTCGACTACACTATATGCATTTTTGACTTAACTATATGTACTTTCCACTAAATTAGATGCACTTTCAGCTGAACCAGATGCACTTTCAGCGGAACTAGATGTACTTTCAGCTGAATTGAATGCAATTTCGACTCAATTTTATGCATTTTTGACTAACTATATACACTTTCGACTGAACTATATGCATTTTTATTGAACTATATACGCTTTTGACTGAATTATATGTATTTTTGACTGAACTAGATGCACTTTCAGCTCATTTAGATTAAAAAAAGGCACATTTATCATGGAAAAACTTTTTTTTGTATAAAAAAATCACTTTTCGGTATAAAAAGTGTTATATTGACAAAAAAAAATATTTTTTGTTATTTTTTAAAAAGTTTATGATTTTTTAATTTTTTTATAATTCTTTTTTTTGTAATTTTTGTGATTTTTTATAATTTTTATAATTTTTTGTGATTTTTGTTATTTTTTATAATGTTTTATGATTTTTTTGTGAAATTTGTGAAATTTGTGATTTTTTGTGATTTTTTGATTTTTTGTGATTTTTTGTGATTTTTTGTGATTTTTTGATTTTTTGTGATTTTTTGTGATTTTTTGTGATTTTTTGTGATTTGTTGTGATTTGTTGTGATTTGTTGTGATTTTTTGTGATTTTTTGTGATTTTTTGTAATTTTTTGTATTTTTTTGTGATTTTTTTGTAATTTTTTGTGATTTTTTGAATTTTTTTGTGATTTTTTGTGATTTTTTGTATTTTTTATGATTTTTTAATTTTTTTTTTTTGTAATTTTTATAATTTTTTTGTGATTTTTGTATTTTTTAATAATTTTTTTTTATTTTTGGTGATTTTTTATACTTTTTGGTGATTTTTTATAATTTTTTATGATTTTTTGTGATTTTTTCATTTTAAAAAAAAATCAATTACTAATAAAACTCATATAGTATAAAAAGTGGTACCTATGAGTAAATGTGAAATTATCAAGATATTTAGGAGGAATATAATTTGCCATGAGTTACTTATAGGGAATTATCCCTTGTTATATTAAGTTTAAGATGATGTAAAATACTTATATTAAGTTTTTTGTGACGATAACTTAATGTTTTCGTTACTAACACGTCTTATAACTCGTACATATGTAATATATCGTAAATATAGATACATATTACAACTCAAAATTAATATTGACATGCATGGTTAAGATTATTGGTATGAAACATTTTGTTTCTATATTATTATCGGATATATCATTTTTTTGCGTGATTCATCCATATACATTTGTACGCTTACATATTATTATATACATGTATTTGTTTCTAAGAATCTCAAAACCAAAATTTTATAAATTTCACGTTTTGTTTATGATAATGTGACATATGTATCTTATAATGTTTATGAATTTATTTATTTATTTTAAAAAATATCTTTTTTATTTACATGTAACATTCATTTAAGAATAATCTTTGCATAGTAATAACTTATTATGATCATAAGCCTACGACCTTATAGAGTTTGTATATAGGTTTTACTTTACATACATCTTTGGCAAAAAAAAAAAAAAATGTCAACTTAAGTTATCAGGTCTATTGCTAAATTAATGTTAAAGTAAGTGTCGATAAATTTAACAATAGTTTGTGTTGCTTTTTGTTTCTAAAATTTAACAATACTTATATTACCAATATTTTTTTAAAAGTAAACTATTGTTAGGTTAACTTTTAATTATAATGAATTTTTTTTATTTTTTTTAATCTTTGAGTAAATATTTTAATCGGTCTCTTTTTACTTTCCGACCGTGTTTATGCTTTGAAAATGAACAGTTTTTCAAGGTCAGATATTAAATGCAAGAAACTGTTGATGAGTGGACTATTCATTATGACGAATACCGATAATAAGCTAGGCTTATAGCCATTATAGTTTATGGAAATCGTGCATCTGTAGTTAATAATCGTCAGTATACAAAATCTTTACTTTATGTAATCTCAAATATAGTGACAGACAAAAAGACAAGACACTTTTCCACTTCTCTTCTAAACCTGCTTTTTGCCGGTTTTCCGGCTCTTGTTCTTCCTCCTACCGCTCCTATATATATATATATATATATAATATGAAAATTTATCCGCACGTTGAGTTGAGTGTGAGACGCGTAATGACATAAATATCGTAATATATTTTATTTTAAACATAATATTCAGATTTGGTATCGTTTATTGTAGTTATGCAGGTTAAAACGAATCGTTAATTAATTTAGCCTATATCCGTAATTAGAAAAATATAGTGAGAACAAATTATTAATTAATTAGATTGGTTATATTGGTCATTATTAAAACATAGTAAATCTATTTTTGAAAAAATTGAGTAAAATTGGACAGTCTCATTTATCTTGCATTGACTTATTATAATAGAATGATATAATAATACTCGTGGTATATATATATAATTCGGATAAATAAATTTTTAAAAAATATATTGATCGAATGAATATATTAAATTAAAAATCGTGAGTAATATAATTTTTTTTTATACAAAATACACGTAAAACGATTTTGTTTGTTATAATATTATAATTGTTTTGGAAATATCATGATTTTTGTGTGTGTTTTTATATTTTGAATTGAATAAATGTAAATAACTAATAAATAAAAAATAGTAAGGTTTTTGAAAAAAATAGATAAAATTTGACTGACTCACTTTTTCTTAGGTTAATTTATATATATAGTATGATATGATACGATAAATATACCTAAAATGATAAAAAAGGACTAAAGCAGTGAGATAAATCTGAATTTTTTCATATATTTTGTTGAAAATTTAACGATTACTCCATCCGTTTTCATTTAATTATCCATTACGAAACTACGTGTAATTTTGATCGATTTATAACTTATATCAAAATTGTCGAATTGAATTTTTTTAAAATATAATTATAAAATTTAACGATTTTGAAAGTAATTTTGTAACAAACATGCACGTGTGATCATAAACATAAACATATATAGGCAAGCATCCGAATAATAGTGGTTAGATACATATTATACATAAATATATAGAGAGAGTGAAAATTAGCTTAGTAATGGAGTGGCAAGCAATGAAGATGATGATAGAACAAGCAGAAGAAGAGTTGGAAATACTTGAAACTCAGCATCCAAATCGTTTTAACTATCTTAAACTTGAACTCAAATCCTTTATTGAACTTATTCAGTCTCAAAATCACCCTTTCTCTAACAATATTCTCTCTTTTTCTCCTACTTCAAACTCTTTCCCGTCCTCTTCATCTGCCACTACTCAAGGTTTGCTTCAAACCCATGCCTAATTTCATTGCATGTAAAAAAAAATGCTCCATAGACCGTAAATTGCGTTTCTCGTGCGCTTAAGTAGCTTACATTTAAATGAAGCATCTGCGATGCGCTTTCGTGTTTTAAAACATCGGTCCCTCCACTTTCAAAAATAAATTGGGTTGTTGCTATTTTTCTTACTTAAGTTTGATCATAGTAGGTTTTTCTAGGGGAACTCAAATAATCGAATATATATTATACTACTATGGAGTTGATCATACATTTTAATTTTTGCTAGTTTCTGCAACAAAAGAGTTTTCTCAATCCTTTTTATTTGAGGGAAAGTAATTACACGAGTTTTTTTTTTTTTTAAATACTTTTTACTTTTATGATGTCTTTTCATGCTACGTGTTCATGAAATTTTATGTAATTGTAAAAGTGTGATATTTTTTTAATGAATATGTTGCTATTGAGAAAAACCCAAGCAAAAACTTAACGTTTTCTTACGGAATAAGTGACCCCTATTATATGATCGGAGGGACGGACTTATGTTTTAAAACACGAAAGCACATTGCAGACGCTTCACTTAAAAGAGCACGAGAAATACTCTTTTAAAGCATAGAAACTTAAGTTTCTAAGCTTTCGAATAAAGTTTCTAAGTACAAAAAACTTATTACGTTTCCACTCCACCAAAACTATATCTTTACACTAAGTTTCAATCAGACAAATACAAGTGACTAATAATTTTATTTGATAATTGTGTAAAAACAGCTTCTTCAAGCTTCAAGAAGAGGAAGAAGGGGAAAGATGGAGATATAATAATTAATCAAAAGAAGAAGAATATTCAAAGGAATGCTGGTGTTTTTTGTGGTAGTGATCACTCGTCACTGCAAAGAAAAGTGGACAGAATTGAGTTTGTTCTAGAGAAGGCTCAAAATTGTCTCCAGAAAATTCAGGAATTCAAAACTAGTTTTTAACAAACAAGGGCACAAAGCTAGATAAGCTGATGATGGTGACCGTATAAGAATTTAAATTTCATCGGGTTGTAGCGAACTTTTTGGGCGTTTTTGTTTTTGATACGCTTCTTTATGATTAGAAGTTTAGAACTGTGATTATTTTGAGATGCTGCTGGTATTACTTGGTTTAGGAGCAAGACTTAAATTTGTAACGATGCACAAGAATTGTGGTGGAACCCGTCTAATTATAGTTACATTATTTATGATTGAAGCTCTGTATGGCAATTTACTGATTCAGATTCTCGTTAATTAGATTTTGCTTAAGATTGGTAGATTTGACAAATCCGAATTAATGGTTTGCATAACATGGTTACATGGCTAATTTAGCTATTATTATTTGAAGAAGTGGTTAGTATCCTGACTTTTTTTGAAGTTAACGAATCTGATTTCGTGATGCAATTTCTCATACATTTCAGAAGTACTCTGCATACGAAAAATAAATTCTGAAGCAGCGTATAATCCTGACTCAAAATTAAAATAAGCAAACAACAATGTAATAAAAACTTGCTTGACAAATTGGACAAAACTTTTCCATCAAAATTTGGCAAAAACTATAAACCACTGTATAAGCAAGTGATGTAATTTACAGTGAAGTAATTAAGCTACAACTTAGGGAACCAATGTAAGTATATATGTACAAAGAAAGTTATCACGGTATAAACTATGTTACTGTACAGTGCATTTTTTGATGAGGTACTAAAACTCAGATCGCCAATGCTGATAGATTCGTCCTTCCCAATAGTTATAGACACATTAACAGGTGAAGAACCTGTGTTAACGAAATTTGAAACCGCGTAAATATAGTTGAAAATGGGAGCTTTTATCCAAGAGAAGTGAGATTTTGTTAAACTTACAATCATAGTCAGCCCAACCAAGCCGTCGGCGGGATAAATCGTAAACAAAAACTTTATCTTTAATTATAAGATCTGCATAAAAAATCGACAATTTTTTTAATAAATGCACAAGAAATGGTATGTTAGACAAAGATATAGTGTCTAATGGATTCGTATTGATTAGATTTGTTATAACATGTTTCTTAGGGCGTCTAAACCTATGGAAATATAAAGCATGAAAGTAAAACAAAGCGAAATTTGTACATAAATCCCCCAAACTTTTGACTTGAGAACGTACATTGGATGAGCATAAAAGTAGTAGCAAACTCATATTGCGTGAAAACCATTAATATCAACAGCAGTTTTACCTTTTAAATAGACACACAAAGAGGATTAACTAATTTTCAGAAAAAACACACCTCCTAAAATGTTTGGACCTACACCCTGAACTTTCACAAAGCCAATGCACCAATTTGCAACAGAATCCTCCTGTCACACAAAGTCATGCAAATCCGTATTACAATGAAATGAAAAATGATTTAATTTTAATTTAAAGATCTTACCCCAAATAAAGAATAGACGAGGTAGTCTTTTGGTCTTAAAACCATTAATGCACCACCAGCGAAGTGTAAAACAACCAAAGGAAACATCTCTATTGTACTGTGTAAAAAGACGATGATTAGGTGTCTAGACAGTAGAGGAATACCAGTGCGCATCTGTGAGACTATTAATTAACTTCACAACAGAAATAAAAACAGAAATCAAATTATTTCACCTTGTAGTCATTACATAACACTGGTGCCCAGTTGATGACGTGACTAGAGTTGCAAATCGGGAAACAGCAACATTTATCTGCAACAACAACAAAAAAACTCAACAAATAAGCATCAATAAACCTGTTAAAGCATCTCAAGACCACAGTGTCACTTATTTGTATTCACTATTCAGAAAAACTAGTCATCTCTGACAAAATTTCCGGGAACACACTAAGATACATCCAGAAAAGCTCCGTAGAGGGGTGGACAAACAAACAATCCATTTAACTGACCTGGATCTATAGGGAAATCCCATTGGGCTTTTCGATCCAATCAAATAGAAAGCCCAAGGGCATATCAAGGTATACAATGAGGATTATTTCCATACGATGTCGAATTTCTAAAAAAAAATGACCTCTTTCATTATTCTAAGTTGGCTACTCTGTCCCAGGTTATGAAGAACTTGTTATTCTTAGCTCTTGAGATTAAACAAGTCTATATAACTATAAGCAATAACAAAAGAGCTTGTTCTGTTGTATTGGCTCTATTTAAGAGATTTTGGGTTTCTTCAAAACGATGAAAATTATTTCTTCTCTTTTTCTACTAGTCCAGATTTGAAGCCTAGGATCGTATGGATGTATAAAAGCTATTACTTCGAGTTTTCAAAGTAATAAACTTCTATATACAAACAGTTTGCCTTATATGTCTCTGTATGTACATACATGATACAGATACACACGATGACCAAATGATAGTGTAAATTGTAGAATAAAAAGAAAAACATACAGCAGTGACAAAAGGATCATAAGCCTCTGCAACAAGGTATGCCAAAGTCGTTCCAGAGTCGACGATGGTTCCTTTGCTACCTGATGTTGAAAAAACAGCTGAATCAATTGGCAATATTTGTCCATTAACAGCAATACTCTGCAGATACAGATTGTAATGAGGCCTGAAATATAAAAACAGTATATTGAGAGCAAAATTCATAAATGAAGAAAAACAATTGGATTCTAGAAAAATAAAAATGCGTACTGTGATGGGACAAGCGGGGTGTAGACTATGTTTGGATCCATTATCTCGCCCAAAACTAGGGTTCCGCCACCATTTCCGCTCCCACTCAAGCAATGAGAGAACACCTTTGGGGTGATCCCTTGCGAAGACATCTGAGATATAACAGATAGTTCCTGTGGACCAAACCCGAAAATGCCATCAAGTGCGTGTTCTTCTCTAGTTAAGTCCCCAGATAGGTATGTGCTACACCTATTTATAATTTTAAAAACAAAAATTTCCAATTTTCAAGGCCGAGAACAAAATAGAAGGTAAAAGCATACTATATTTCCAAACATTTTTTCTTAAGTTATCAAATATGCATTATTTCACATACATGAAGTTGGGATTTAGAGTAAGAGCTTTACCCGAAAACAATTGAAGATGAAGAATTCGCAACCAGAGATGGTCCCAAGATGGTGTCAAAGTGTAACAAATCGGAAAAATAGAGACCAGATGTTCCACTCCCATCTCCATACTGGAATTTATAGCCGCATTGATTGATACTCTCACTCGAGCACCAAGCAGCTGTTGTCTGAACCAAAGCAGAACATGTTGGATGGGAACAAGAAACCGCAGTGGCAGTTGATGAGCTGCCAGCATCGAAGACGTTCAGCTCAATCTGCATATCATAAAGGGCAAAATGATCGTGTGACATCAAGAGAGGGTAGGTACAAGTGACATGTCGATTCTACCAATTCTACCCCCCTTTTACCATTTTCAATGGCATTTTACTCGTTTGAGTCATCAAGGATTTTAATATTTAAATTGTGATTTTGATAACCTCAGTTAACAGAGATGCAACTTAAAATAGGTTTCTCTTGTTACTAAAAGTTAATGTTTTGTAATTTAATAATCCCTCTTTCCTAATTTACTAAGCTCTTTTAATTTGTAAGGTTCCTAGTATCTGTCTCCATCTCCAAAATACTAGCAAGAGGTGATAAAAGAGTGGTTTTGCATTCTACTAAACAAATAAAAACATGAGAGAACATGATATATAATGTGGTTTGGAAGCTGTGGCTAAAAGGCAGGACACTTTTATTATCTTAAGTGTAATCATTACATTCACTTTAAAATTTTGGATTAGTAAAGTGATGCTCTTAGTAGGGATAAAAAGTATAATATTAGGCAATTCAACATGAAAAGTGGACTTTAATCAACTTAGCTTACTGTGACAAGTGACAACAACACAATAAGTAATTATACAAATGCACAATATCCTAATAAAAATTGCAGAGGAGATGCGTACTCCAACTCCACTTGCTTTGGGACAGTTATTACAGGTACTGCAAGCAACCCACAAGGCATCACTTCCCGTATCGATCTGCACATTGAATTCCTTTGGCGGTGACCCTAATTTCACCTTTGTGTAATAAATCCTAAAAATAAAACAATTGAACACGAATGGGATTGGGAGGTGCAACAATATCGGTAGTGGTACTTGAAGTAGGTGCGGGACACAAACAATATATTTATCATTAAAGAGATGCAGTTCAAATGAGCTCGCATACACTTGAAAAACTGGCAGACTATTGCACAACCGATAAAAATTGCAGTCACGAAAGCATTTTCAGGTAATCATAGTAAGATTAAAATGAGACTAATGGTAAAACATGAGGATAACTAGATTATCCAAAAAGATAAAACATGAAAGGAAACATCACTGTTATGCACCAGATTAGCACTTCATTTTAAACAAATAGTACGAGTTAGCATTAAATTTCACAGCACCAAACTACACAAAACAAAAAAAGGAACACACTAACGAAGCAAAACAAACAATTCAAGCACCAATAACAAATATTTCCCAAGATTAGTACATTATACTATCAAAACTCACAGGTACTTAAACTAGTAAAGTTTAAATTGGTATACTAAATTGTTGTTTTCGCTTAAATTGGTGCTTAGCACACCAGCGTGATTGAATAATTAGTACTACATAAGTATAACTAGTGCGTTCAAGATGAAAGTTTAGCGATGGTATCCGGACTATTTGATTTTATGTAGACAGGAGATTGGTTTTTAACTAATTACAAAAGGACGGTAAGATGGTGTACAAGAGAGTCATTTTCCAGAACATAAATATTACCTGCTAGCTAACAGGCGGAATTATAACTGTTTTTTTCATAAATATGGAGGTGATAAAAGCCTAAAATCAAGACACATGGTAAAAGATCGATTTTTTTTCTCAATATGGGGGGTGCTACGGTCTCTTTTAGCTTACTACTAGTTCCTTCCCTGCGTGCTAAGAATTATGCAGCTATATATAATATTAAATATAGATACACACTACACAAATACAGTATGATAAAATTTGGTAATACCCTAAGGTTAGGGGATCAGCGGTACCACGGACCGGAAAATCTGCCACACCACCAAATAATCCATTTAAAATACGCTCATGCCTAACACGGTCCCGAGCTCTGAGCACCGTCAGCTCAGCTCTTTCGTTCAACGGAAATGTCCTCTCTAATCTCATAACATGACCACTTATCCCTACAGCAACAGCAATTAAGAGCAGCAATATGAACTGACACCAAAACATAGCCTTCATTTGAGCACTCCTTTGTGTGTATTGAGAAGGAGAATGTGTGTGTGTAATTTGTATACTTACATTATGACACTATTGTTTTGTGATAATGTGTTGTATTGTGATAATGTGTTTTAACTGTAGAAATAAAGATATTTGGGAGTGAAGTGTAGTGTTGAAACTTGAAACTGAGAAAAACAGGAAAAAAGAAAAAAGAAAAAAGAAAAGTTGTTTCAAGGTTTTGGAGGAGCTTTTCATGTTTTAAGTAACAACAAACGGTTAATCATTTTCCCACTCCTATCTTAAATTAGTAACGACTATTAAATTTCTTACCCACCTTTTCATTTTCTTGGAAAAAACCCATCTCTTCTTGTATTATTATTAACACTTGCCCCCAAAAAATATTTTGTGTTCTGTATTCTTAATTATTCATTTCTGTATCATGTGAGTTGTGACAACGGATCTTTATACATATCCACACGTTTACAAAGTGTTTTCTTCATATGAACTGTAATTTCTTTTGAAACAAAATATAAACTGTGTTGGTAATAATTTATTAGTTGTGGTTGCAAGTTGTAACAACATGGATGTGCCCACTAGTATGATCATTAACCATGATTGGTATAACTTATCCAGAAAATGACACCATGATAGAGTTGAAAGATTAATAGAATTGACAAAAAGGTGAGTTGCTACTTAGGTACTCATTCATAGTCAATAAATGGGAAGGGGTCTCTAGTCATAAAAATTACGTTTAAATGTGAATTGTCTGATGCAGTTATATTCAAAATATCAGACGGTTCAGATCTAAATACAGTTTTTCTGACTGTGTTTTACACAATTAAATGCCCCTTTTCTTAATAGATGACTCGGTTGAGAAACTTTGCGTTAGCCGATAAATAGCCACAAATAAGAAAAACTTATGTTTTTCCTCTTTGGCCATCTTAGAATTAAGATGAGAGAAATTAGTTACAGGCTAAACGGACTACAACACTCCCCATATTATGAAAACCTCAAAAAAATTTTAATATATTTTGTTAAAAAGTTAACGATTATAGCATTTCAGCACCATTCATGATTACAAAATAAAATAGTGTACACATGCAATTCAGACTCATCACAAAATCGTGGTTCCGCCACTACGACTCAGACAGTACAATATTCTTATACTGAATGACCTATCTTTTGGACGTATTTTGAGATTACAAATGATTAATACTCCATTGGGATGTTGTTTTTCGCCTTTATGTGGATTTTCTTTGCCATAACAACAAAATTTTATAGTATTTCGATTTTCTTTGTCATAACAACAAAATTTTATAGCATTTCATGAATAAGTTAGAAGGGAAAAATTTGTAATACACTCATTTTGACCACAAAACAAAACTTCATACATAACAAATGCATAAAAATCAACTTTCAACACAACTATTTATAATTTTCTCCGGCGTTAGAATCATCATCACTAGTCTCAGGATCGCTACACATTGGAGTTGTGTAGTAGAAAGGTCCGTGCATGTATTTCACCATGTTCCTGTATACCACATTCGGGTTCTCCAACATGACCCCAGACCGACCACCAGAGAAGTCGGTGGCTATATTGCAGACCGAGTCTGGAGAAGAAACGAGCCTAAGCAAACATTTCGTGGGATCCACTTTCTTTCTATTAGCGTTATTATCTATTGTAATTTCATAGGCACCCTTTTCGTCAGTTACATCACTTTCGTGGTAGATAACTCTTTTATTGTCGTCCATGCAAGTCACTGCTACTTCTGAACCTGAAGCATCAAATAGTAGTTTCGTTGTAAATCCGAAACAATCTATCAATAAGTATGTTATTTATATGATTCTCAAAAAAAGAGTATATATATTATTTGTCTAGTGCTATCTTAGAAGACTCTTTAACAAGGATTTAAGATTGTTGCATTTAATCGAAAAACTAATACACTAGTATCCCGTGACAATTACAGTCTTAGAAAGTAATTAATCTATATATATCGATCTTACTTGCGAAACTAGATATCAGGTACTCAAAATGTACTGTTTGATTATGATGCAACATATACAAACAGTATCATCCACAAAAGTTTTGAATTCGAAGTAGCATTTCCAAACACGCACGCGCGTATTTTGTAAGATGAAATGCACGCACGCGAAAAAATAACCCGAAAACAAAAATATTAATGTGTGTGTGTTCGTGTTGTACCTTTGACAGGCTTGGAACCATGTCGCCATTCGTTCCATCCTTGAGTGCAGTCCTGGCATAAAACTGTGCCACCTACATATATAACTCCATCCCCATGACTTAAAGAAGAGCCCATTAGCATTGCAGTAGTTGCTATCATCATCAATAATATTTGAACCATCTCTGCCTGATAATTATCTGGACATAGTTGGATGTATTTATAAGTTGCACAATATATAGTTGACCTTAGTATATAAGTAATTTATAATTTTTATATATGGGTGGAAGGGCACTACCTAGTGACGTGCATGCCTATACCTTTCTTGGACTCTCCTTAGTCCTTGCCCAAAATAAGTGGTTGCTTTGAAAATCATACTACTACTTAATTTGAATCAATTTCACTAAAATTTTAAAAAAAAACATAAAAACGTCATAATTTTCAAATAGAGTAGGTAAGAATATGAAAGTCTAGGTTGACACCGAACTCTATTAAGAAATTATTTTTTTTAATTTAGTTTTCTGATCCAGCGTCGTTGATGTAACTAATTTTTTTGTTAACATTAGTATCGCATGAATACAAATTGCCACTATACGTGTAATGATACAACAATTAACCATAATGGGGGAATAAAACACAATCTTATGTCTTAGTTAAAATTGATATGGAGAAGCTCATAAAGTTTACCGGAACGTCTTTTCAAAACATACATGATATCGGAGACGAAATTAGCAAAGGGTTACAATACATTTCATATTTTAAAGATACCTACTGGCAGTACATACTGTGCATACAAATTTGTAAATATGTTGGTTTAGCACTCAATATATTATGTGGGCTTGAAGTCATTTAATTTTCGAAATTATCCCACTATACAATCCTTGCGCCTAGTACATCGCACACTGAGATTATTTACCCAAAAATTGATGAGTAACTTGCAATTTGTTTTGAAATTTGAGCACTCCCATCTATGCCTCAAACCATACATTTTTCTTTATTGTTTGGTTTTTATCTAAGAAAAGTCTCTTACATCAATTACCTTAACATTATCCTAAACTAATTCAAACTTAAATTCCTCCTTATATCCAGGGGAAATAGGTGTTATCTTAGAGCAACCCCTCAAATTACTCTTTATTATCCGTATATTTATGGTGAAAACGACATTTTTTATAGTTTTAGATAGTCATTTACATTTGATACAAAATTTCAGCTTGCCCTATCAATTTTCCTATAACAATTAAATTTTTGTTGTAATATTATTGGACTCTTGAGCTTTTACCGATTGGGCCAAATTGGGCTTATAACCCTACCCCTCTATCTATATAAAGAGGGCTAGGGGTCTTGTATTTTATTCATTCAGATATTCATTCATATACATTCTGATTAATAAAGACCCTGTTGTTGTCTCTCTCTATATTCTCTCTCTATATCTATATACATATATATGTGAGCTAATATGTCACACAACACGTTATCAGCACGAATGTGTTATGACATTAAATTGAGATCGTGTTCCGTGGTCAGGAACTACTTGATTTCAAGCATTATGAAGTCACTATATGGATTAATATAATCCGAGCGGATGTGGTATACCCGCCTAAGTGAGTATTTGATTAGCATGGGATACTTGAATAAGTATTATGCCCTTGCGTGTTTTATTACGCGATCCATTTTTGAATTTGCCTTCGAGATGAAGGATCTTGGGAAGACACGGTAGTGACTCGGCCTGATGATCGAGTCCCGTAAAGATTGAATCTAAGTCCATGATTCAGACTACACCCAGAAGTGTTATGACATTGTAGTCATCATGACGCAAAGTCGTCAGATTCTCCCATGATCGTTCGATCACTAGACATTGATATAGACCCAGTCCGTCCCTGATGTGACGATGAAGAGATATTGAACCATGATGTTCATATCTAAGTACAATAAGCGCATTATTGTACTTGGTCTAATGTGCTAGGACGAACATATCGTTTGCTGTGAATGATATAGCTCGACACAGCATCGCGCTAACACGCTGCCATCGAAATGGCATAAAAGACATTTTCCCATTACCTTAAGGTAATTGTGGACGAGGGCTTGTCTTATCCCATTTTGCGTCATCGAGTGTATCTGCCCCCTTCGGTACTCAAATTAACGCAACCCTTTTTCGGTTATACCGATGCCAGTTACTTATTAGACTCGCATAAGGGATATTTCTAACATGGTCTGTCTTTACCATTAGGAATAAGGCAATATCTTGAAGGTCTTGTAATGACTCCAAACGAATCATTCTGATCTACTCGTGCTCTATGAGACGACTAGAGAGTGTATATGGCTTCGAGCTCGTATTAGCCATATTTGAATTACATATGTTCTGTCTCACGATCCAGATAAAACACTTATTTTATTTGAGGACAACTTCTTGTTATCGATCAAGAGAGACATAACTAGATTATGCTATTTAGCATTTCTTGCCGAAATAAATCTTCACATATGAAGTTTAAGAGCATCCTGTCGAATGCTCGTTTTATTCCACGTTATATTTTCTTGCATACAGTCGTGTGCAAGTAAATGAGGCATCCAGTTGAATGCTCGTACTCTTTCTTGAAATATGAAATCTTTGCACCCAATCGTGTGCAAGTGAGGGGGAGCATCCAGGTGAATGCTTATTGTACTAATTACTACTTAGTCGAAATTCTCACACCCTGTCGTGTGCAAGTGAGGGGGAGCATCCAGTCGTATGCTCGTGTACTTTTTTTATTCTTAGACCAAGGTTTTTTCCCACTGGGTTTTCCTTGGCAAGGTTTTTAGCGAGACACGTTCCCATCTTATCTCACTTAAGATTGCCGAAATTAGGGGGAGTATCCTGTTGTATACTTCTTACCACTGTGTATTTGTCCTTCGACTAGAGATTTTTTCCCACTGGGTTTACTCTAGCAAGGTTTTGATGAGGCACCTGTTTTGTGGTTGATCCCTACTACTACCATTGTTGCACTCTTTTTCCTTCGATCAGAGATTTTTCCATTGGGTTTGCTCTGACAAGGTTTTGATGAGGCACACTGTTTTGTGGTTAGTTACTTACATGATATTTCGGCCTATATCATTCGGCTACACAGTTTCCCCTAGGTACCGGTTTTGTCCCACACTGGGTTTTCCGTCCCTAAAGTTTTTATGTGTTTAGCAATGCCAATGAACTCGACTCAGATCGACTGTATGAAGACGAAGAATTCAAGACGTCCAAAGGGGGAGTGTTGTAAGATTATTGGACTCTTGGGCTTTTACTGATTTGGCCCAAGTGGGCTTATAACCCTACCCCTCTATCTATATAAAGAGGGCTAGCGGTCTTGTATTTTATTCATTCATATACATTCTGATTAATAAAGACCTTGTTGTTGTCTCTCTCTATATTCTCTTTCTATATCTATATACATATATGTGAGCTAATATGTCACACAACAATTTTATAAATTTTCATTACTTTTCACATTTTTGCTCTTTTCAATCTCACATATTTTAATTCATTACACTCATTCCTTAATAAGGGACAAAAATGTAGTTACATATGAAACACACAGATTCCCGAAATTTATAAAAATAAGAATTTTTAATTTATCCTATGTAAATACACTTGAATAATATTAAAAGTTTTAGAAAAAAAGCACCAACGGATGGAAGAATTAACTTAATAAACAATTGATTTGCAAGATTTTTATATCATGGTGTTAAGGAGATGGGTGTAAAATATGTTAGGCAAGTAAAATATAAGCTATTATTATAAATTATAAATATTTCTAAAATATCTAATGAATGGTTAGAACAAGCATTATAGAAGCCCTATTTGAATCACTTATCTATATTATGATAAACAAAATCATTTTTTTGACCAAAAAAAAACATCACATATCATTTTCCCTTATTGATCCTCAAATTTTGTATGTAATCAAAATGTTTCTAAAGTATAAGGAATCAAAAGTGTTTTTCATAATTTTTTATAATAATTTTTGGTGGATCTACTTGAATACATATGAGTAAATTATAAGTAAGCTGATGTATTTTAAATGAAAAAATTGAAATGTAAAACTCAAAAAATGGTACTTTTCTCCTGAATATGAGGAATATGAGGAATATCAAAAAATTAAAAAGTGTTTGATCTTATAGTTACCTTACATAGAAGATAAATTTTGTTTTTTCTGAAATTTAGTAAATTGATAGAACTCCTGATACATGTCACTTTTTACATCAAAATCATCAAATTTAAGAGAAAATTATGTTTTGATAAAATAGATGCATATAGTCTTACCTAATAACAAAAAAATATTGTTTTGATATTCCTTCTACCCATATTTTTTCCCTTTTATTTAATCAAACAGACCCCAATATCACTCTATTCCTACAATATTTTCTGCTACCTATGATTCATACTTTTATATGGGTTTCACAAAATGTAGCGTCTTTTTGTAGTCGAGGTTTTCTTATGTACAACCCTATATTCGTAGTTTTAAAAACATACTCGCAATTTGCAAACCAAGCTCGTACTTGAAGTTACAAGTCTTGACTTTGAACTTCTTTTAATTTCTCTCCTACTATCTATAGCTGGATTGATCTATAATATTATTTAAAGACCCATAAGTGAAAATACCCAATTAAATGAAAACCTATATGAGTTGGTAAAAAAAACATCAAATTTTGTGGGCTGCTTGTTTCTTTATCTAACTATTGATAATCGTTACTCACGCGTTGTGTGTACGAGACGTGCTCCAGGTAAATAAATTTTTAAAAAATATATTGATCAAATGAATAATATAATGTTTTTGTTATACAAAATACACGCGAAACGATTTTGTTTGGTATATGATTATAATTATTTTGAAAATATTATGATTTTTGTGTTTTTTTTTTATATTTTGAATTGAATAAATGTAAATGAGTAATTGGTAAAAAAGAGTATGACATTTTTTGAAAAAGTGACCAAAATTTAACGGTGTAACTTTTTCTTGGTTTCACTTTTATATACTCCCTCTGTCCCTTTTTAAGTGTTCATTATTCCTTATTGGACGGTCCCAAAATAAATGTGCATTTTCTCAATTTGGTGATTATAAAGTAAGAACTTACTATTTTACCCTTTAAATAATATTAAAATAAAAAGATAACATAAAAGGAAATAAACATAATAATGTGACAGACTTACCATGACATATTCCATCACCATAAATGAATTTAATTATGTTTTTAATAAGAGCAATATATGTAGTTTATATATCAAATTTTTAACTCTTAAAAAATACTAATTTTCAAAAGACACTTAAAAATGGATGGAAGGAGTATATAAGATGATACATATAGATATATATCAATACAAAATAATGTTTGATTTAGTGAGAGTCAAAAACTATCATAAACTTGTCACATATTGACTAAACTGTCACAAAACCATCACAAATTGACAAAACTGTCACAAAACCGTCGTAAAAACCGTAGTTAATAAGCTCGTAACAAAAAATAATACCGTCACTAATCCCGTCGCTATTTGAATATTTTTTTATAGTGTATACGAAACAGATTAAAAACAACCGACATGATTTGGATGTCCAATTTGATGTTTTGATCGTGTTCATTTATCTCTCCCTAGATATGTATGTAAGCACTGTATGTTTTTAAAATTGTATCAGTCACAATACCTGATAAAAACCCACCTCATCAAATCCACTTTATGCGTTGAACTAGATGCAAAACAATGATTACAAAAAATAATGCAGAACAATGATTACAAAAAAAATGCAGAACAACATTTAAATATGTATATATATACTATTAAGTGTGTATATATGTATACATGTGACTGTTTGTATACGTAAGAAGGTTTGGCCCTGAATAAGGATAAAAAAAATTAAAAAAAATCAACAAGTCCTAACTTCCGAGTACGAGATTGGTTTTCAAACTATGAGTGTGTTCTTTTAACTATGAGTATTAGACTAAATTAATAAAATCATAATTGTATAAAGACACTAACTTCACAAAAATACTGACCCATTTAAGTTATTTGAATTAAACAAGTTTTTATCAACACACATCTGAAATTACGGAGTATTTGTCAACTAAAATTATTTTAGTTATCTAATTTTTGATTTACGTAGATGATAATTTAATATAGTTATGAATAAATAAATAAAAGAAAAATAATATTGTGATATGGAGATAGATAGAGGAATTGAGTTTTTGTGTAAATCAAAATAAATAAAGTGTAAATCAATAGTTGAAGTAGCAAAAGTAGCATATTTAATTTAAATGTAAGGAAGATAGTAAGGATATTGATGCATAAGCTATTAGCATGGTACCTATCCAGCTTACTATTAATACTTCACATTCAAGAAGGTTTATTTCGCAAAACTCAAAATCACTCAGCTTTTTTACAATCTAAAGAAATTTATCTAAATTTTGCAACCAAACATCCTGAATTCCTATTATTTTGTCAATTGTCATGGTTTCATATTTTTAGCTTAATGATCCACTTTATATATAAAAAAAAAAGTTTAATGACCCAATTTTTTTTTTCAACTTTTTTCATTAGGTGACCGTTAAGACACAAATTCAAAAAAAAAGACCAACTCTGCGATCAAGTTCCAAAGTACAAAACCATAGACACAAGCAAATTAAATAAAAAATCATAATCCACATTAAACGTGACAGCAACTAGATTGGCTCTGACATTATTTTTTTCGATAAAATAAAATAAAAATACCCAACGGCTATCTATGTTTTCCCACCTCTTCACTATTGGTCAAAATTTGAAAAAATAATAATCCCTTTTTCCTATCTTCAAAAAAGCTACAGCTTTTTAAAACCTACCTAGATTATTGCACCTTTTATCTTCATAAACCTATCATTTCTCACTTCACTTTTCATCTTTATTTTTATCAAAAAATAAAATGGGAACTTGTTGTAGCAAAACAGACCCAAAATTCTCATCCCCTACCCCCAAATCAGACTCACCAATTGAAAAAAGCCCTAACCCTAATTCCAAAATTGACAATAACCCAGTTGACAAATCCAAAATCAAAGAGAAACCCATCAAAGAAGATGCTAACTTGATTGTAGAAACCGAAAAAAAGGAACAAAATCTCATTCCTGGAGATAGCATTTTGGTCACCGAAGTTTCATCCAATTCGGGTACTAAAGATAAAAACGTGGTAAATAACGGAAATGCCATTATACGAACCTCAAGCTGTACTCGAGATGAAGTGGAAGCGATTTTGATCCAATGTGGTCGGCTTAGTCGTAGCTCATCGGCTGTACAAACACCTGTCCGGAAATACTCGGGTTCTAAGCGAAGTTTCGACTTCGATCAGGAAGGGGATAATGCTGATATGGTGAGTGAGGGGCGTAGGCGGACCCCAGGTAGAGAGAGGGAGAGGAGAGAGAGGAGGGTGAGTAGGTCTCCGGGGAAAAGATCCGAGTCTCCTAATGCCACATCTCGTATTACTAACAGTGGTGGGGTTAGTAGGACGGGAAAAAGGTCCGAGTCTCCTAATGCCACATGTCATAATCCTATTGGTGGTGGAGGGGTTAGTAGGCCTGGGAAAATGGTGTCGGTTCCGCCTATGGCGATGGATGGGCAAAGTGTTACAGTTGTTAAGAAAGTTGTTGGTAATAAGAAAGTTGTGTCTAATGCTTCGCCACGTAGGTCTAGGTCACCAGGAAATAGGGTTAATAATGTGAGGGCTGGTAATGAGAATCAGAATGTAGTGCTTAGTCGGAGTAATTCAAGGAAGGGTGAGCTTTCGCCTTATCGGAGAAACCCTCTCCGAGAGATTGATCAGAATTCTCAGGTTTATTATTTTTCCTGTTACTTTCACATGTCTAATTGTTAGCTTGTTAGTGGTTAGAGGTTGTTTTTACTGATTTGTACCAGTGTTTTTAGAAAGCGAAATCTTAGCTAAAGCGTTTATGAAAGAGCTACGCTAAAAGCCTTAAACGTGTAAGCTTTAGGAGGCCTGAAAAGTGGAAAAATGAGCTTTTTTACTATGAAGCGCGTTTTTAAAGCAGTGATTTGTACTCTAAAGTAGCATGCTCAATTAATGTACTAACTAATGTGTTATCTTTCCTAACCTTATTTTGGTATGCTTCATTGCAATAAGTTATTTTAGAATCTATTAGGGACTTTGATTTGAGTACAATGTGTGAAGGAATTTAGTAATTTTTGAGTTCATGATATGGTTCTTACTTTTTATCTAGTTCTTCTCTATATCTTGGTGCAAATTGAATTACAGAATGGTTCATTTAGCAGTTAGCTCAGTGAGTTGGTTAATGGTTCATTTAGCTTGCTCAATTAATGTACTAACCTAATGTGTTATCATTCCTGAATCCTAACCTTGAATTGTCATACTAATTGCAATAAGCTGTTTTAGAATCTATTAGGGACTTTGATATGAGTACAATGTAGGAAGGAATTTAGTAGTTCATGGGTTTATGATATGATTCTTATCTAGTTCTTCTGTGTATCTTAGTGTAAATTGAATTATGGAATGGTTCAGCTAGCACATTGAGTTGGTTAATGGATTTGTGTTAAGAGATTGCTGAAAGTTGATAGCAGTTGTGTTCGCGAAAACTTGCTTTAGAACTTTTAAAAGCTCGCTTTAACTCGAATAAAAAAACTGACATGTTTTGGCCAAACATTTGACAAAGCTTATGCTTTTATGGAATTCTTGAAAAACCGGTTTAACCACGCTTTCACGTCTCAAACCATTGGTCTGGAGGAACTGGGGTTTAGTAATATAGTATTGTAGCTCATCAATATGATTAATTGCTTACGAATTATAAGCGGAGCCTTCTACTTGTCCAACTTGAGTGCAGATTAGTTAGCCACTTTTGTAGGTACCCGTTATTATCTAGGGGTGTAAATAAGCTAAACTAGATTTATGTACTTTAATTTTGTAATCGTAACTTCCTGGAACTTGTTAACTAAGTATTCGTACAATAATCTGCAGAAACAAGGTGTTGAGAATGTGAAAAACAGCAGAACAAAGACAAAAGAACAATCTCAAGCAGATGAGAAAGGGAAAAACAGCAGAACAAAGACAAACGAACTACCTCAAGCAGATGAAAATGCTAGTAAAGCATCTAACCAAATCACCAACAATGTTGCAGTTAATGTTGTGGTTGCCTCAGAACCACCCCATAAGCCACAAGCTCTAACAAGAACTCGATCCTCGAGGCTATCTCGAGACCTCGAAAACCTCAACCTCGAATCTCAAAATATGTCCCCTACAACCTCGTACACCGCTCTTTTACTAGAAGATATCCAAAATTTCCACAACAAAACTCCAGTTACGGACTCGCTCCAACAATCTCTCTCAAAGGCATGTTCAATTGTTGGTGAAATTGCTGATCCCAACTCGAATAATGGTAAAAAATTTGAGAGGAAAGAACCACCTCTTCTGGAAACCGAGGTAGTTGCTATGACCGATTTGATTGACCCGAGTTTTCAAAAGTATGTGACTGTGAAGAGAGGGAATTCAGGGAGGAGGAGAGAGGAAGAAGAGGAGTCATCGGGGAGTAACAGCTTCGGTGGGCCCCAGCATTGGATCTCGTCGTCTTTGTGGGAGACGAATTCAAATGAATCAACCGATTGTTGGGCGTCTTCTTCAAGGTCGAATACTAGAGACGAGTCTTCTTCAAGGTCGAATACTAGAGACGATGATAGAAAGAAAAGAGGTAATAAGTCGAGCCCTGCAATCACAACCGTGACAATCTAATTTGTGTTGGTTGTTAAAATTTAAGATAATTCTTGTTTCAAGTTGCAATATGGCAACTTTGTTTAAACATTGTTATTTATTTGAAGGATGTGTACCGGTTTAAAAGAGTATTTTATTCTTTTCTTTAATTACAATTGAAATTTTGATTGAACTGAATATTCACTCAGAAAGGATTGGCAATCTCAAATCTCAAGTTATGCCCAGTAATTGACAAATCAGTATTTTAGTGACATAAAATCTACAATATTCTTAAGTAACATCTCTGTGTATTAATTTGGTAAGTATATTCTTATGAGCAACCATTACAATTTACAAGTCTTATACTTGTTATAATGGTTATAAATAGATAAGTAGAATTCAAAAAGGGAACGAGTATGTCTGGAAAATTGAATAAAAGACGTTCATTTAACTGTATAAAAAATTACTCATGTGTAGTATTCCTTACAAGATGAAGGATAATTAGCCACAGTCTATCTACAAAAGTAATAATACAGACCTCAAACAAGACAGCAGTAGAAATCAAGACATATTTACAAAGAAATAGACCAGATACTCCATAAAACAACTAAATTAAAGCTTAAATCCAAACTTGCACTTGCTATTCTTTATTCTAATCGCGCTATTAGCAGCCAGATTATCAACCTCTACATCGCACCTAACCAAAAAGATCCACCTCATCAGCTTTAGCGCTCCGACCTTAACTCTCACTGGAACATTCACTTTCAATTTCAACGGTATACTACCCGTTTGTTGTTGTTCCGTCTGTAGCGACTGGAGCAGGCCAGACGCATCCTGAGTCTGCCCTGCCAAGGCGACATCGAGCACTGTAGTGTTCCTGTGGCCCTGATAGAATTTTGGCAGGGACCCCTCGCTCAGAGTGGTCCCTGAATACAAAACTTTTATCTTACTCCCACCTAGATAATAAATTCCGATTTTTTTATTCGGGTTTCTAGCAGTTATGACCACGTTAAACGTGGCGGAGAGGCTATTATCTTGATTTGGGGTAAACTGAGTGATTTTCATGCTGTCAACAGAGTATTGTGGGATTTTAGGCTGGAAAACAAAGTAGAATACAGCGGATAATACAGCGATGATCATGATGAAAAACAGAAAAAAACATATTGTGCAACATAGGCATCTGCAAAAGCAGCCTCGGCGTTTTTTTGGGTGTTTTGAGTGGGTTACTGGAAAGGTGCGGTCGAGGGGTGGTTGGTCGGACTTGACGGCGCCACGAGGGACTAAGGGAGCTGTGGAAGGTGGTAGTGGCGCCTCGGGATCTTGAACGGGGTGAATTCTTGGGGGATGGTCAGTCATGTTTTTTTTTCCTTGTAAATATTGGAAATAATGTAAAAGAAATAAAGAGATAGAAGTATTTGTTTGTAAATGGAAAGTGAAGTGTTAGGTTATAAGGAGGGTTTTCAAGCGTGTTTGAAGAGGGTGGTGAGTCTTTTTCATGGAAATTTTGTATTTGTTGCACTTTTTCACACGCCTAGCTACGGCTTTCTAATTAACTAACCGCGTTTGATTTTATGTTATTAAAAAGTTTTAAATGGTTTTTCGTTCAACAATGTTATGAAAAGTTGGGAGAAGAAATTGTAGTAGCTAAAATCTTGATTTGGGTAAAATATTATAATCTATAGAATAATACTATTTTGTTCACCTAATTCATTTGTACCTCTATAAGTATTTTGTATTTATTGTCTTTGGTATGGTGTATTAGCTAAAGTTTTAGGTGGGTAATGCAGTTTTTAAATGCAAAAGGTGTGAGTAAGCTACTGTAGAAACTGCTTAGAATAAAAATAATCGTTCCTAACCCAAATCAGTTTAAGATAAGAATAGTCTTCCTATTATAATATTTTATAGTCCCGATTTAATAAATTTATCTCAATATATAAATAAATTAAATAAATGTGTAAAATTATATATATGTCGTTACATTTTGCACAACTCGACTCGAATTTTTTCAGTAATTTGAGTACGTTCAACTTTGGATGTCAATGTATAAACTTGATTTAGATAGAAAAAGTGAATGGAAATCTATACTATATTATACCTTGTATTTATACATGTAAAAAAAAGTTTTAGATAAACTTTTAGATGACTAAATGTACTTAATTTTCCAAATACATATGTATTTAGTTAAATTTTATTAAATTCATGAATATGCTAGTTTAATAACTTTTCAACTCCTTTGGATTTATGTGTTTGACTTAATACATAATTGTATTTGTCTCTTTAATATTTGTGTTAATTAGTTAAATTAGATATATATATATATATATATTTTATTATGCGGAACATTTATTTAAGTATTTTTTATATTTTTTTATATATTAATCTCTACTTGAAATAATCTCGAAATAAGCTCCTTAAGAATATTTTATGCCGATCCCGTTATTCTTGTATAGAGATTCTACTTTTCTAGAGAAATTAATGGTGTGAGAAATTATTTATGTTTTCTGTGGGTATTTCACTATATTCTCATTTATGTTATTCTGAAAGAGTAAATCCTTTCTTTTTGTATTTTTATGAAGAATGAAGGCAATGTGTACAAAAGTCAATAAAAAGAAAAGGGCAAAAAACTGAAGAGAGGTTGCATCATCAGAAGCTTCGTATCCAAACAAGCGTGTTATTAAACATTCGGTATATATATAATTAATATGCAAATTAAAACAGTACAAGTAAAGTTCACACACGCATGCTTTGCCGGCTCAACTACTCTAATTAACATTTGGTATATTTGTTGAAAATGACCTTTAACCACGTCTTGAAATATGCATGTTACAATTTCATGATAAATTGATCAATCACCATGAGCAAGGTTCTAAAATACGTAATTAAGGCCGGTTCTCGGTAGAAATTGGCTACTTAACGGCTAATCCCATCTAATCCTCATCTAATCCGATTAATCTCGCATAACCTGCCAACCTCATAAGCTAGGAAGCTAGCCTCCGTTTAATTCAAATATAGACTCGTTTTAAGAATTGAGATCGGGTGAGAAAGAGAGATACAAACATGTCAACTGTTATGATGACGACACGTCAATTTCGAAGGATTATCTTAGATGTTGATGTACATATTAGTATATTACAAATTAATTATGATGTCAATGCTGATATGTCGAGTTGAAGAAGAGTAAGTAATAAGTTAGATTTAATAAAAGTTATTCATTAGACAATTCACAATTAGCATATTGAAGATAATTATCTGCTCTTAAATTATATCAAGGTAACCATTTTCAAAACTTAACTTGGAAAGACTGCCAAATGATACACTAATTTTTATTTTATTTTTCGTGAAAACCTTACAATATCAAAACTCAATATTTTTTTTCACAAATGAAATTTCCCCTGACAAATTTGTATCACAGTACCCTCCGCCGACCTAATTTCCTTGCAGCATTATGCTAATAATATAAAAGCGATCTTTTACCATGTGTTTTATAATTTAATTGTTTTATATATATATATATATATATATATATACAAATTCTACCGTTATCCTGCATGATAAAACAAAATAAAATGCCACATAAAATCCATCCCCTTTAAACATAAATTCTTAGAGCAAACCCATCAATTTTCTTATAGAACTCATTTATCTTAAATATGAAGAGATTGTTCTAAAATTATATACGCATCAGTTTTCTTATTTCTCTGTGTAGTATTTTGTTGTCACTGCATTTAAAAGTCATATGTGCGTTATTTTGTTTTTTTTTACGTTAATCGCACTAAATATCATGGTATATCATAGTCCATATAATGACTTCACTTTGTTGAAATTTGTTGTGTATTATCTTGACTTTCATGTTAATCGCATTGAGGCTAACGTATCAGTTTACTTATATGAACCATTTATCTTAAATATGATTAAATTATTTTAAAATTGTATATGTATCAGTTTACTTATACATTAAGTTAAATTTACATGAACTCAAATATCACTCAAATATAAGGGATCAAGATGTTCTCTTATAATTAAAATAATAATTTCTTTATCTTAATTTTCTCTTATTATCTCTTTTTTATTTGTACTTTTCACATATAAATTAATAAAATAATAAAAAGATGAGTTGTATAGTTTTGATAGAAAAATTGATTAAAAAAATTGATAATTTGTATAAATCAAAAAGTTTACTTATAAGTTGTAAAAGTGTACTTTTTACTTTAAATACCAGAAAATTTGTAAGTTATTTAATGTGGTTGATATATTAAATTAATTTGGCTTAAAAAAATTGATAGAAGTATATTAAAATATAATAATATTTAGTTAGGATAATAAATTTGATAGACAACCTGAAAAATATATAAAGTTAAACTATTATTCTAAACATATAAAAATGATGATAATTATCTTAAATATAATTAAACATATAAAAATGATGATAATTATTTTAAATATGATAAAAAATGTAATAAAAAACAGCGACGATACATTACTTGCATGCAGGTGTATATATACATCATAAACACCTCAGACCAGCACGTAGCAGTCTTATGACTACATATAGAGACGTGTCACAAGAGCAGAGGTCCATAGAGATGAATATATGCCGTCACAGCTTCACAATTTATTAAAAAAAGAAGACAATTCTTTCGTAAATAAATTCTTAATTAATTTAGAAACATTTTGTAACCCCCGAAAAATAACAAATTCTATTTAGCCACCCCACAATATTTATAATTTCTTTTTGGACCCCTTGCATGTCCTCATAGGCACTTATTCAAACAAACTAAAACGTACCTCACTACAAGTTCATTTACCATCAGTTTATTTTTAAAAAAATGTTGATTATATAAGTTTTATTAAATTTTAGCAATATAATAGTAACAAATTCTGTTAATAAATTATTGATGAAATCATGGGCGGAACTACTATAAGTCTAGGCGGGTTAGCTGACCCCCTGACTTTCATATAAAATTTACCAAAATACCCCTGTGCTATTAAGTTAATTACAAAATTACCATTACATTTTAATAGACAGTTTGTATTATACATACACAAAATTCTCTCTCTATATAAGCGACGACCTTAACACAAACAAAAGTCAAACTCAATCACTTATACGATAACCAGTCATAACTGTAACTCTCAACACAAGTTAAGTTGGAGCCACAACTGTTTTTTTTCCCTATTTCTTAGTCTTTCTTTTTTATCATAACTATTTAACTAGTTTGCAAAAATTAATAATTTACTCTACTTTATTGATTCTATCCTTATTTGCTTAACAATTGTTAATTAATTAAAAAAGTTAGGTTACTTTTTAATAGCATTTTATTAGGAAAAACTAGGTACTGTATAATTTTGGAAAAATTTAGTTAGTTTTTTATTAAGATAAATTCTTAATGAAATATGTATAAATCAATTGTGGCTTTTAAATTAGTTAGTTGTTTAGTAGGTTGTTTACAGAATGTCTAGCTTGCTACTCCCTCCGTCCTCATTTAATTGTCCAATACGAAACTACGTGCAATTTTGACCGACTTATAACTTGTATCAAAATTGTCGAAATGATTTTTTTTTTAAAATCTAATCATAAAATTTAACATTTGAACTATATGATCAACTTTTGAAAAAATTTATTCCGACAATTTTGATACAAGTTCTTGGACGGTCAAAATTGCACGTAGTTTCATAGTGAACAATTAAATAGGAACAGATAGAATATTTATATGTATAAATTAAGTTGTATAAACTTACTGTTTGAGTTATTTTAGTTTATTTCAAATAAAATTGTTGTTTCATTTTGTAACTTAAGTAAACTTCATTGATTTTTTTTCTTATTTATATGATTTAGTAGTTTATGTTGAAAAATATATATTTCAAAGTTTGTCGAACGATATTATTATGCATCGCTTTCAAGATTTGAACGACCGTATGAGTCGATTGTAAATTAAATAACAATTTTTGACCTTTTGCAGTTTTGTTTTTCTTAATTTTAACTTTTTTTCTTTTGTTAATATTTTAACCCCGTAATTTAAAGTTCTGGCTTCGCCACTAACTGACATTCAGGGACAATCAATTTAACACCGGTTTTGAAAAGTTAAAGGTTGGTAACTGAAATTATTTTTTTAGTGCCGCTAGCTAGTGTGTTGCATACAGTACTAATTATTAATTAGTCTTGGTAGCAATTGTGTTTTGGGAACCAAAAATTCAAACTCGTCACTGAATAAAGTCCCAAAATTTTACGTCAAAATTTTAGAAAAAGCAGGGTTCTTATTCCTATAATTAGGAGGTGTCCATGCAGCTAATTGAAGACGACCCTCGACGGAAAGATGGGTAAGAGTTAATAAGAAATATGTTAAAACGCGTTGGAAAAAATGTGTTTATGAATTAAAATTGGTTTCTATGAAATGTTTACGGTTAATGTTTGCTTTATAAGTTGGGGCTGAAGTTGATTATATCAACCCTTAAGGCTTAAGGAATGAATTTTCCAACAAAACGTAGGTACAAATTTACTCCATGCTATGATGATTATGCATTCATGGTGAGAAGAAATTGTCGTGTTAGTAAACCTTCAATTGAAGTACAATCATTAGAAAATATACCAGTTGTAACCTTTAACGATATTCATGCTCTCGAAAAGCTTAAATTTAAATTAACTTTCAACAAGGAACTGGCTTTAACAATGAAGTTCAGTTTTGAAAGTTATGATGTTTATGTTAGAAAAACTCAAAAAACTGTTTTGTTAACTAAAGAATAAAACACTATGCAGCTGAGAAAACACAAGAGAGTCAGCACTTAATAGCAGAGGAAAATGCGAAAGAAGTTAAAGAAAAAGCAGATCTAAGAGTGCCCGAATACAAATTCTCTGCTGTAGACAAAAAATTGATTGAGAAGAAAAATGATGGTGCAAATGATAAAAAGCTACCAATTGAGAACAAAGCCAAGGAAGGAAAATATAATCTCGTTGAAAAAATTGGCGATACTGCAAAACGGGGTATGGATTTCTTTGTTGGTGAGAAGCAAGAGATTAGCGGATCACCCAAGGTTTACAGCTTCTAATTCTTTTTGTTTAAAAACTTGAGTATATAAAAAAATATTTGTTGTTTTTCTTTTAAGGAGAAGTATCAAAACCCCGAGCAAAGGAAGGCAAATGATGCAAGAACTGAAGCTAAAGGAGGAAGGTTACGAAGAAGATGAAGATAGAAAGAGAGCCGAAGCAGATCATGTAACGGCTCAGGACAGGTGACCCAAGCTCCATATAGTTCGTTTGTAATCATTAGGGTCCAAAACGAATATCCACATAGCATTTGTCACGGACTCACAGTAAATTGAGCAGACCACTTTCAAATGTTCTCATGAAAAGTACATACTGATGTCCCGATGAAAAATGGAAAATACGACCAGGCTGTGTAATGATTTTCTCCCTTTCCTTCAATAGCCTAAATATTGGGATTAGAAAGAACTTTATAAAATTTACTCCCAATAATTAGATTTACAGACTTAATCTACAACATAATGAAAGCCAAAGAATAAGCACTTAGGCTGCGACTTTTAATTGGGAGTTTTCCAGTCGTCCAGTCCTTGTATGGTTACAACTTTTAAGCTTAATTCTTTTGCTTTTTTTGCGCAAAAGCTGGACGGGATTTGGTTGGTCAATTGGAAACTAAGTTTTTCTGGATTTCTGCCCTGAAAAAGCTATAATCTTTTAAGTTCGACGAACCTGGTTCTTTTTTTGTTTTTACAAAACACGTAAAGTCCAGCTTATTTGCTTAGAAACTGCAATCAGACAAGACATGTCTTCATCTCAGACTTGGTTGATGTCTTTTTTTTTTTATCCCTCGTCATAATATTTGTGTGCACACAGAAGGATAACGGGGAAGAGAAATTTAATTAGCATGATGCCAAGCCTAATTAACCGAGAATATTAAGAGCAAGTAATTCGTAATGCCATCGGATATCGTAGTTCAGACATGTGCCCGTCAGGAAGGGGACAAGGTCGTGGAAAGCATTGCAACGGACGAGGAGAACAAGCCGACGGGATAAAACATTTATCTACTTTTACCATTATATGTATCTTTTCTTTTTCATCTTCTAGCTAATTACATGTGTGTGCTGATACAACTGGTTTTTTCTAACTTTCTACATGAAGGTTAAGACAGTTGCATAACCAAGCTTCATATGCTAAATTGCTATTAGCTGATAAACATGTTCCATTAGAATTGGAGATATATCTATCACGGCACTTGGTAAGTTCTAATTTACCCACATGGTTTCCATAGCAGTCTGATGAGGCAAACACACTCGATACAATAAATAGCGTCTCCTGTGTTTTTACTTCTTCTTCTTCGACATAATTTCAAAATAAATGTGAACATTCACGATTACCTGTTGAACGAAACAGAAAGATTAATCTTGCTGTTCCTGGAAACACTGGAGAAAGGAACGTAAAGGAAATGAATCAGATCAGGTGGAAACAGATCCTAATTCGTAAATCCTAGTGAGATAGATGAGGAAAGTGCTAGCACCGTCTCGACTAGCCTCCAGCAAACTATTGACACGTTCGATCTAGAACATGTACCAGATCATACACCATTTCACGATTAATTTACTGGGATCAAAGATGCAGAGACAAATACGATATAACTAAAAACGATGAAGTAAAATAAAAGAAAGGCCCAAGAGACCACTCTCAGATTTATTTTTGGACGAAATACCGGTATTTTCCTAGAAATATTACATAATATAAAATAAAAAATAATATTCTCACCTTGTATAGATGAGTACGAATCAGTGGAACTAAATACTGGATTTTATAAGAACAGAAGTATTTGATGGAATCACACAAAAGGTTTCGGAAAATACAGAATTTTTCTAGTCCTCGAGTTCTATAATCTTGACAACAGATGCATCTCCAACTTTCTGGCAAATAACCACTCGGTCATGTGACTTTATTACCCCTGACGTCTTCCCATAATCGAGTGCGACCTTCAAAACTGACTCGTTTGTCGAATTTGTTGTCTCAGCCTGTGAAACACCAGTGATTTATAAACATGAAGTTGCGTGATATGAAGCTTAACTATTTTGCAAGATCTTCATTAGAAAAGTAAGCTTTTCCGCAAAGCATCTTTGAGCCTTTTGATTCATGAGATTTTTAAAACAAAATGAAAAATGGAAAAAAATATAGTTTCTTCATTCCAAAAGTTTCGGTCAAGTGGAAAATTGTTTACTCTCGTGCTAAAGTTCGAATGGAAGTACAAAAAGTGAATGAAAACTTTTCTTCAAGGATTCTCTACAATATCAAATCATTTCTCTGTATGCAGTATGCCACTTAAATTACTGATCAATGAGCAAAAACTATAAATTTTGCTGAAAGGGCGAATGGACTTACAGGATGGCGAGGATCAGCAAGCATGGGGAAAAGACCTCTGACTATTAGTGACTGTCTTGCCTGAAAAAAGAAAGATTGTTAATCATCTGAACAAGAGTTGAAGAGGAAGAGGGAAAGTAAAAGAAAAATATAATCACCAACTCCCGCAGGACTTGTTTGTCAAATAAGACGTGAAATTAACTCAGAGATCAGCATACCTCAAATGCACCGGTGAAACTCCATTTGAGTTGATTTGTCTTAAGCCGAGGAATAACAACTGATATAACCGGCATTGTTGGCCTATACTTGGCAATTAATCTGTATATGTGTGCAAACGAGTTTTAAGTCTTGTCATCATGACTTAACATGAATTAGTAAGTGTCAACAGCTAAAAGCATATAACTATTATTAGGCAGAGGCTTCATACCTTGCAGCCCTCCCAGATGAGGTGAAGCAAATAAGAACAGAAGCCTTCACCTTGATGGCAGCTCGTACCTAATTGAGAAGTGAAAAAAAAATCTTTAATAATTAATGGGGCAGCCAGAAAAACAAAACAAAGGTTAAAAGACAAATTGCAGCATATTCAAGTTTAAATACCGCAGAAGAAGCAATGGATTCCAAATGACTCATTGGTTCTCCGACATATTTGACAGTCCTTTTGAAATACAAGTCCTGGTTAAAAACTTTCTCCGCCTGCATTTCAATGTAGTCTTGTAAGTTTTCCCCAAAGAAAAGGAGTAAAAGAATCCAAGAAGATTATCCTTCAAGTTTTAAGCCGGCATCTTTTTTTTCTTCAATCACAATTACCATCACAAGAGATAAAACATTAGGGGGGTTAAATAAAAATGAGACCTACATATATTCAGGATGAATTAAAGCTGAAATAGGTTTACCTCAGCACAAATTTTCCCAACAATAGAAATAGTCTCGACAGGGTATAATCCACGCAAAGTTTCAGCACCAAGTAGAATTGCATCACTTCCTATTTTTTATAAAGAATCATATTAGTAAATTAAATAAATGTTAATGATTTTGCATGAACGAAAGAGAAACTCAAAACACATATCTCCAAAAGGGCGCTACACTTAGATCAAAACATCATACTGAACCCGAAACTGTCATATCAAACAGGGAAAAAATCCCTTCTATGTACCATCGACTTTTAACAATTAGTACACCAAGCTATTAACATGCATAATTTAGACATAATCTATATACAAAACTGGACAAACAGTATACCACTGACGAAAATTCCACTTAAAAAGTTTTGTACTGATTGTTTGATTATGTTTGTGTACTAACTACTGAGACCCAATTTGTATATAATCGGACAAATGGTATACCAATACTTAAATATGAACTTTTATATATTAGTGAAACTTGGTAGGTTGGTGACTTGGTGTACTAAATTGTTGATTTTCTATATGTTGGTGTCTAAATAGTAAAATTTCTAATATAGCGGTGTGTCAATTGTTTGATATGATTTTTTTATTTATTTATTCAACAACACACTATTTTTTTATTTTTTTTTATCAAACGCTCATTATTATTGATAACAACGGGCGGAATTACATAGTTTCAGTGCCCTTGGAACAAGCTCCGCGGGCTAAGCAAATTGAAATAATATAGAAGCATAAATGGTGTCAACATACCCACCAACCCCTAAAACCACACACAACTTATCCAACCCTAGACAGACGATAAAACTAAGCCAAAAAGACGTAAAATACAACATAAAAAATCTCAACTCTCACGAAAACGTAGTACTGAAATATTGTCGAGTGCACCAAACAAAGTACGAATAGTAATAGGATAATCGCAAATGAACGCACCGTACAACACCATCCGCATAAAGTGACCAAAAGAAAATTTGCCAACAGCTCAACAAAGCACTATCGGAGTGCAAACCCGATCTAATAAGGCTAGTCATGACAAAAAACCTAAAGGCGCCGACCTCACACTAAAATAGTCAAATTTAGCCACTCAATCGCAGTTCCCAAATTACCAATCATAGCCAAAACTCTACCGAGTTGCGAACGATAACACTACAACGATAAGCTCCGTCAATACTCGTAATCAAAAGTCGAGACATAGTCACGTCACATAAAACATCAATAAAGCTACAGAATTACATCTGACAGATCTGATACACAGACTAAACGGCCCTGTTTGGTATAAGCAAGAAAACAAACTCATGTCAAGACACAAGAGAAAGAGGCGGCAACATACCAGACAGTAAATAGAGGCAAAAGAGCCTAGAGAGTATCCCATCCAATCTGCTATTGTAGTTGCGACCGAGGTGCCAACACACTTTTATTACTCGATCTAGTCAAACCTACTGGTCAAGAAGCTCAAAAACTGCCCATGCCCACACTAATAACCACGACGGATAAACCCGCCTCAACTCTAGTCAAGACCCCGAGTGTAAAAGTGCTACCACCAAATAGGCAAACATTTGAGACTCAATCAAATCCAAAAGAGAAAATAGTTTGCGGACATAAAGGAGGAGGCCGGATCTCACCTAAAAAGGCTAGAAAAGCGGCGGCATAGATGGTGGGGGTGAGAGGAGATGACGGATGAGAAGAAAATAGTGGATCGAGAAAAAAAGTGAAGTAACATACGAGGGAAGAAGAGAGGAGATCGGAGAAGGGTTGAGGTGGGAGATGATGGAGAATAGAGGAGATCGGAGAAGGGTTGAGGTGGGAGATGAGAGGAGAAAAGAGTTGGGATGAGAAGGAGAAAGATCTGGGGGAAGAAAGGATGTGGGGCGGAGGTGAAAAGGCCTGGGGGCAGGGGGCGGCGGCGCCTTACCCGCCCCAGGCTGGCAGATGTGATTGAGGGGTTTTAGGGTTTAGAAGTTTTTTTAAGAGAGATGGAGGAGAGACTATCCTGTCCTCAGAGGGTAATTGTTTGATATGATGAACACCTAGTTTAGTACTCCTAAAAAGATATGTCACCGTACGGAAATGATATTTTTTCGTATAAAAAATGATGCTGAAAACTCTGAGATTAAGACTCAAGAAAGAGCGGTTGATATATAAAAAAGAACTAAATAACTCACCATCCAAAACAGCATTGGCAACATCAGTTGCCTCGGCACGAGTGGGTCTTAGATTGGCAGTCATACTATCTACAACACGTGTTAGCACCGCAGGTTTTCCAGCCATATTACACTTGTAAAGAGCAGTCTTTTGAAATAAAAATACCTACACATTCCACAAGAGGTATGTATTATATAGACATTTCACAGTACAGATGCCCAATCAAGAAAACACCATCCAAAAATTACTTGCCAGTCCTGAGTTATTGGCAAATAAAAAAAATCTCCTAAAAAAAGAAAATCAAAGTCCCCCTCAGGCTCCAGCAATACATTCTGAATGTTTTTTTTATACTATTTTGTATGTGCTTACCTATGCATGTTTCTGTGATTTAATACGTGAACCTACAATTTTCTGTAATACATACACCAACCTAACATGTATTGCTCAATCATTACACTCCCTTTAATTTTAGCAAAACTAAAATAAAATAGTGAAGAAATAATGATAAATGACCAGCAGGTGAGTGTACAAAACTGAAAATTACCAAAATGACAGTGTACCAAATTAATTAAAAACATGGGGTATTCTTTAACTTTGCTAGGTCCCTGCTTGATCTATCTGGAGTCCAAACTAGAAAACAATGGGTTATAGTACAAAATAGATATTTTGTGAACGGTTTCTACACGAAACTGTAGATCCGCTTCAGAACACATGGTAATATTATTAGGCGATAGTTATGATCTATGAGGCCTAGACTAGAATGATATTGGAAGTTGGTAAGTTGTCCTTATTTGTCCATTGTTTTGGCTCATTTTATAAGGGTCCATGAAATGGTTTACTCAACTTGTATAGATTGGGAAAGAACTATCAGGTTAGATATATGTAAGGGGATCTGCAGCTGGCAAATATCAAGTTTTTATCCTTTATGCACAATCATCTTACCCAGCTACTAAAAAAAGAAGGAACCATGCAAAAGTTTGATCATGGACACAAAATAACTTAATTAGAAGAGATCATAATTTGTAACCTTCTCAGATGGGAGGTCAATCCCAAGGTTTCCACGAGAAAGGATAATACCATCTGCTTCTTGAAGGATCTCATCAAAATGCGTCAAGCCCTAAAAAAATCAAAGACAAGAGAAGTAATTAATACGCTCCAACAAATTCTGATTCTAAACTACAAAGTTGTTATCGAAGTATTAATGATTTAAGAAGAACAGTGTAAAACTTCCATTGTGACTAACCTCAATATTTTCAATTTTGGCAAAGATTTGGGTCTGACCAAGATCACCAAGTTTGGATAGAAACTCCCGAGCCTACAAAAGACAAAGAATATTGTATAATAGTAAGATAACAAATCATCCATTAAAAGCAAGAGGAATTGAAACAAACAAATGAAGAATGGTCCTTACTTCGCGAACATCTTCAGCATGCCGAGTAAATGAAAGTGAGAGAAAGTCGATCTTGTTTTTAGAACCCCATGTACTAATAACCTGAAATGAACACCAAACCGACAAAAAATTCGTATATTTTCCTGAACATCACGAAAAGGACTCGGTTCACATTTACTAAATTATAGGAGAGAGAAGTTTTAAAGTCTTCTATGGAGAAAAAGAAGAAGAAATAAGGAAGAAAATATGGTGCAGAGGTTGAAAGATTCACCCACCTCCTTATCTTTATCAGAAAGAGTAGGCAAATCAATATGGACTTGACAGATGTGTAGGGTAAACAGAGAGCCAGATACTGTTGCGGTATTCTTTATCACACACACCACATCTTCTCCTTTCACTTCATCAACCTGTTCAGTTAAATTCATAAATAGACGTATTCAAAATGAAAACTTTGAGACAAGTGAACTCACCTCCTTAATCCTAGCATTTATCCAATTATGTTTCCCGGTAACTAGGCCAAATTTCAGGTACACAGCAAAAAGAAAAGAGAAAATAAGTCACCACACACCTCTAGCCATACAGATGTACTCTCACTTCCTGTGAACAAATATTGACCAACAAAGATGGTGTCCCCCTTCTTCACTGACTGCAAACAAATATCAAACTCAGTTAATGCAACAAACTTTTTATTAACGAAACTAGTTCTTTGAAAAAATTGATATGCTTCCACTTAATTTCCAATAATTAAAAAGAGGCTGCCAAAATAAAGAGAGAGAAAGTGATGATAAGAACCTTTGATAATCCAGAAAAGTTGATTGGAAGTACTTCAGAAGATGCTTCTTGACCTTGATCAGGTGTTAGAACAACTATACCATTCTCCTCGAGTGAAATCGAATTCTCAGTCTTGTTGATAACTTGCAACTCTGGACCCACTGTATCTAGCATAACCTGAAAATGAAATAAATAAATATAACTCGTGGCCGAATCACAATGATACATGGGGTACTGAATAACTATAAGGCCACCGAAGAATATCAATAGAGAGATGTAAGCTGCGAAGAATGAGCATCGAGATACTGTTACAGGATAAAAAGGTAAAAAAGAAGAAGGTAAATATGATTTATTTCTTAGTCAAAACTGTCAATCTAAATCTACACTTGGAAGTTTCAGACAACATATCATTTTATACGATGATCATAAATCTGTAGAACCAGGTTAGCCCCAACGTCATCTGGCCAGAAAAAAGAAATCGGTTTTTTTTTTTACAAATGCAATAATTATATCATAGATAGAAGATGTATACCATTTTCTACATTATGATATGCTGACTGGTTTCTAACAAGGGCAAAAACAAGCCTTAAGCAGTTAAAATATTAAACATAAACTAACTATGAACAGTATAACAAAACGAATACAATGGGATTATCAGGTTGCAGCTTTAAACAAATAAAAGGAATTAGATGATACTGAGGGCTAAAAAGCGACAACCAAATAAGGTGATAAACAAAACGTACAGCGCAAAGCTTCTTAGTAGTTTTGACAGCAACCCTCAAATTGTTCAGAGTTTCCTGGTGATACGCGGCATTGCCCCATGAGAAATCAAATCGAGCAACTGTCCACCCACACACATGTAACAAAAGTTACTTACATACAAATTTCAAATCCCAAATCCAAAGGAAAAAAAAAAACAATTGTACATCAAGCTATTGTCTTTTAACAAATCATACACCTATGACCTAGCTATAAAGTTTCAAAATTTAGACAGAAATCAATACAAAATCGTACAATTAGTAAACAAGCGCTAAAGCAATAGTTACGTACTAAATGTTCGATTCTGCTGGTGTACTAACTACTAAGATACATCTAGCATAAAATCCTACAACCAGTACAGCAATATTAAAAAAAATAACACTTAAAAAACTTGTCAAATTTGACGAGTTGGTGGACAGATTGCCACTTTTTTACATATCGGTTCCTAAAATCTGAATATCGACAGATTGTTGTAGTGATTGTTTGATACACTATTTTGTTGATTAGGGGCTAAATAATAAACTTTAATAGTATGATGTAGTAATTGTTAAAAGATGCTAGTTGATGTATAAAAATCAAACCCCTTAATTCCCAAAAGTAAAATAATAACATAAACAATAGTTTTTAGCCCTTACCTTAAAAGGGTAAGCTTTTATCGAGGCCTAGAAAGCGGAAACGCGATCTTTTAAAGCTTATTTTTTATTAAGCTTTAAATGGAGCTTTTCTCACTACGAAGCGAGCTTGCTAAAACAGTCGTTAAATTACGATAGCTTATTTTTTTTATTTTTTAGGATATGATAGCTTGAATTTGATTAAATAGGGTTACATATAGTAGTTTAGAAAATAGTGAGTGTTTGATCCAGTAACCACTAACCAGGGACTAAATTGTGAACTTTCACAACTTGGTGTACTAGTTGTTAAAATACGATAGCTTGTTTGTTCAATCAAAGGCATTAGCAATAGGTTTATACAGATTAATACACTGTATTCTATACAATACACTTTTTTTCAATTTAGTACCTTCTGCTACCAAAAATCTAGTTTAATAGTACCTTTTACTACCAAATCACTCAAATGCTTAACAGAAAGTGAGTGATTCTGGTAGTTGAAGGTACAAAATTGAAAATAAATAAATGCATTGTACATGGTATTAAACTTTTTAGACCCCGGTGACGTGGCGGCGATGACGTCATACCACATCATTTTATGTTGAGGAATTAACGGGGAGGGTACTAATTTGAGTGATTTTGATAATTCAAGGTACTAAATTGGATTTTCTCATAGTAGAAATTACTTATCTGAAAAAATGGTATTGTACAAGGTATTAAACTGTTTATATCTCGCAATAACAACAACAATAGTATACAATGATTACATATACAAGTAGATAGATACATATGTTATGAAACAACAAAAGTAGTAGCCTAAAGGGAACTCCAACACCCTCGTAGAGAAAAAACCCGATCTTTTACTATGTATCTTGGCATTTTTATTTCATCGATTTTAGACTTCGAGCACCTTATAATTATGAAAGTCATAATTATCACACAAAAAAAACAGCTCTAGTTCCGCACACATACAGAGATACATATAGTAGTTTAGAAAGTAACAAGTGTTTGATCCAATAATCAGGGACTAAATTGTGAACTTTCACAACTTGGTGTACTAGTTGTTAAAATACAATAGTTTGTTTGTTCAATCATAGACATTAGCAACAACAACAATAGCACTTTTTTTTTTTTTTTTTTAAATCTTATACTACATAATGCTCACATACTACATAAATATAGATATAAAATTATAAACAGATACATATATTATATAGCAAACAAAAGTGGTATTTAGTACCGGACATTCCAGCATTGAGACAACCAGAGATGATGTCAGCAGATCGGGACTTTGGTCCTAAAGTTCCGACGATCTTCGTCATCGCCGGAAAAAAACTCTGCAAAAAAAAAAGAAAAGAATAATTAATTTTTTTAGATTCACATCAAATCACAATCTAAATAATAATTATTACATGCTATACTATTAATATATGCAAAGTGAAAAAAAAACAGCCCTAACTTTTTAAGCTAACCAATTTCACCACTTTTATTCAAATCACAATCTCAATAATTTTTTAAGCTAATCAATTCCACCACTTTTATTCAAATCACAATCTCAATAAATTTTCAAGCTAAACAATTTCACCAAAAACAGTCCCTAAACCCAAAATTACCCCTTGCTAATTGAAGTAAATACAAGATTTGCCATTATCTCTCTATCTCCATTTTTTTTCTAAACTTAAAATTAGTTTATTTATTTACAAACATTTATTTCAGAATAAGATTTGTTCATTTCAATTTATTTTGTTTGATACTAGATCACACAAACGTAAGCATATTGAGCTAGTATATATAAATATAAATATAAATAAATATACATATATAATTAAATGTAATGATGATAAAAAAATTTGATTAAATTACGGATTTAGAAGGTTCGAGAATGGAAGCCATTCGGATTGGCTCTTCTAGAAGAAGGTGATGATTCGTCTGCATATTTGCTCTGCTAAAATATATATAAAAAATATATATATGTGTATATATATATATATATATATGTGTGTGTATATATATATATATATATATATAAATATGTATGTATATAGAGAGATGTAGAGAGAGAGAGAGATCAGAGAGATAATATGGAAAGCAGAAAACTTGACCAAGGGGTTCAGAAAGTGAGAGATATTGAGGAATATGCTTTTTGTTTAATTTAATTTTGTATACTTTTTTCTTTTCTTTTTTTAACAATTTTTATATTATATTAATAAAACCGAGTACATATGATTTTATGATAAACAGTCAATAAACTGCGTCGTTAGTCTTTTATTCATGTGGACCTGCAGTTAATACATTTTTGTAACCATTTTATTTTATTTTTTGGTTTTGAAATTAATAATGGATGGTGGAGCAAAAACAAGATGGTTTTTTTCAATTATACTGATGGAGTAAATACAATCTTTATTTTTTATTAATTTTAAAATAAAAGTGGATGAAAAAAATCCCACATCCATAAAGGACTACAAAGTTTAGAAATATAAATTAAAACACTTCCATCTTTTAATCGTGTAAAAAAATGTTACTAGTTGTTGTATTTGTTTTTTTTTAATTAAAACAACATATATCCTGGTTCGGGAAAACGTTGTTGGAGACTACAGCACCCCCATAATTCTAAAAATTATAAATTATTCAATTTTTGATCATGTAATTTCATTAAAATATGTTAAAAATATTGATTTGACATACCGTGAATGATTTATTGCTTCGCCCCTAACTTACTAATTAATCATTTAAATTTTTAGTTTCAAAGAGCTTACATTCATCTGATTTTTTGGTAGTTAGTTGTGTTTCACGTGGGAAGAAGTTATATGGAAGCTTGAGCAAGGGGTTCAAAACGTGGAGACATTGGAAATGATTTTATATACATATGCCAAATCCATTAGGATGAGTTTTAATTATTAATGTTAAATGGTAACAATTTAATAATTTATTTTAAATAAAAAATGTTTTTGCTTATATTTTTTCTAGCCAAAAATCAAACCGTTGATGTGCCACATTACATGACATATCCATTAAGGGTTTTTATTGTTATTAATACTAGATTTAATATTATTTTTTTATTTTTAATTAATATTTAAATTTAGGGCATGATCAATTAGGGTTCTAATATATTTTTATTTGGCTTTTTAGTAGATTGAGTTTTATATTTAGCAATTTTTTTTAATTAATATTTAAATTTAGGGTAGCCTCAAATAGGGTTCTACCATATTTTTATTTTGGTTTTTAGTGGATTGAGTTTTTATATTTACTTTTTTTAATTAATATTTAAATTTAGGTTAGACTCAAATATGGTTCTAGTATATTTTTATTTGGGTTTTTAGTAGATTGTATTTTTATTATGTGAATATTTATATTTTGATTTATCAAATTATGGAATTTTATGTATATTTGGACGGATAAATATGTATTTTATTAGCCTATTGTGTGTGTAAGTTGTGTGTAAATTATGAGTCTAGCCTATGAATTGTATGATTAGTAAAATCCAGGTCAGCAGGTTGAATTTGAAGGTGACAATAACAACACTTTTTTAAAAAATACAATTATCACTTATTTATTTTTTCTTAATTTGTAGTTGTATTTTTTGTTATCAATATTTATAACACATTACTCATATATTTAAATTTACATAGACCTATAACAGTGTTTGTATGACTATGACTAGGCAAGTCATGTCATAAGGTAAAAATTTTAGATAAATTTTCTGGGTTGCAATAGCACCACTTTTTGTCTAATTTTGGTAACGAGGATTTAAAACAAAAATGCAAAGAAATTATAAAAATAACATATATTTTTTCCAAAGCCCAAAAGCTTGATTTAATAAATAATAAAGTAAATTGGAAAAAAAAAAACTGATATTTTTATAAGATTCAAAGTTCGGGATGCCACAATGATACCTGATTTGGAGTGTTAGTTCGGATAACATGTGCGTTGGATAGATACATGTTAGCATACAATTAAATTCATTGCAATAATTAGAACATCCAAAGAAATCACTTACAACATTTAATATATAGTTTACATAAAATGCAAGATGTTAATTTGATGATAAACATAAACAAATTAACACCATTAAATACATCTTAATAACACCAACTATATCTTATCATAACCAATTAGTTACGTAACTTACGTTAACGTGCCCGCTTTCCTTTAGTACTTGGAAGTAAACTTGTTTATTAGAAATCTAAATCTCACAAATGTGATAGTGTCACTCCAATGTTTATACAATGAAATTCTACATGTAACGTTTGGGTGAATACTAAGTTAAAACTCAATGAAATTCTATCTAATGCAGGAAAATAATTACTCCAGAAAAATTCGATTTTTTGACATATGCTTTACCGAGTACATCCCGGACTTTAGATCAGCACCTCCCATGAATGAATCATGATTATACCACTAATCACTGCTCTCAATTTCATGGGCTGATTAATGGTTAGTGAAATTAAGCCACACTAATGGGGAAAAAAATCGTGGTCAATTAATGGACTAGCTGCAATCAACTGTATTCAAGAAAAGAAATGACGCAATATTAACTCCTGTTAGCAAAAAAGATTGATGGAAAAAATCATTCACTTCCTTAATTATGCATGCATGTAGATTAATTATCATGATATCCATCCTTGTCAAATTGCATACAAACAAAGAATTGCAAGTACTGCATTAAAAACTTACTTTAAATAGTTTTGGACACCATTAATTTGTATCTTATTCAAGTCGATAACAATCAATACAAATCCTACCAAACTCCAGTATAAATAACCCATGCACTGATGCACACACAGACACTATAAACATAAAACACCCAAACCTTATAAGCCCTTAGCTTGAACACAGAAACAAGAGTTTTGATATTTCAATGGAGTTGTATTTGAATTACATGCTATGGTCCCTCATATGTATTTTTCTAACCATCATGGTCTTGGTGCACCAGCGTCAAAAGTCTAGCCGCCTTCCTCCATCACCGCGAGGATGGCCAATTTTCGGCAACATGTTCCAACTTGGGACCATGCCACATCACACATTGACCTATCTTCGTGATAAGTACGGTCCCGTGGTTTGGTTAAGGCTAGGGTCAATCAACACCATGGTGGTCCTATCAGCGAAAGCCGCATCAGAGTTGTTCAGAAACTGTGATGCGGCCTTCGCTGACCGCACCATAATAGAGGTCATGAGGTCCCATGACTTTCATACGAATTCGGTCTCGTTGGGTTCCTACGGCCCACATTGGCGCATGATGAGGCGTCTATGCACCGTCGAGATGGTTACCGCAAGGAAGGTCAGAGAAACAGACCCGCTCAGGACAAAGTGCATCAATAACATGCTTACGTGGATCCAGGATGATATCCGTAACGGATCCGCCTCAACCAGGTGAGAAGCTAGTTGGTAATAATAGGGTGCCACAACACCCCATAATATGAAGAAAAAAAAACCTTTTATGTTTCATATTTTTTAAATTTAATTTTTTTTTAAACTGAATTAGCGATTTAGCACCTTCTAAATTCACTACCCAATAAAAAAGCTAATTTAGGGACGGTGAAAAATTGTCAAACTGTCTCTAATTGAAAATATGTCGCAAAGCCAGCACAAGTTGATTTAATTGTCACAAAATCTTCATAAATTTGTCGCCAAACAACGTGCCGCTAAAATAGCCTTCACTATTTCCGTGGCTATTGAGACATTTTTTTTGGAATTTCTTTTACATGATATTAATTAATTTATTTTTTGGCCATCATGCTAATAATTCCTGTCTTTGCTCCTCAACTAGTGACCTCCATGTGGCGAAGTTCGCATTCCTTGCTGCTTTTAATATGCTAGGGAACCTCATGCTGTCGCGAGACCTAGCGAGCCCCACAACAAAGGAGGCGTCTGAGTTTTTCGAGTCAATGGTGGGGCTTCTAGAATGGTCAGGCCATCCAAACATTGTTGATTTATTCCCATTCTTGAAGTGGCTCGACCCACAGGGGTTGAAGAGGAGGATGGATAGGGATATGGGAAAATCCTTGGAGATAGCGGCCGGGTTTGTTAAAGAGAGGGTGAAAGAGAGAGAGGCTGGGGGCGAGAAGAAGAACGATTTCTTGGATACATTGCTGGATTATGAGGGAAATGGGAAAGATGAGCCGGACAATATTTCTGATCACAATATCCACATCTTCATCTTGGTAAGTTACAAATGAACTTTATTACAGAACTATCGACTATGCTGTACTTGAAACATCTCTTCGTGGCGTCTATGCTAATCTTTTCTGCATCGTGTAGTCTAAGTGAACGTCCCTGAAAGCCTGAAAGTATTATCAGCTATCCTTAATACATATGACAGGACTGAAAACTGTTTAGAATTAACTAGAAACTGAAATTTGTCAATTCACCTAGTAAAATCTAAAATCACACATCAAGAATACTACTGAAAATCAGTACTGATACTGGCTTCGTAATCTTTAGCATGGAGCATATCAAGAATACTGTAATTTTATCATTTCTAATCAGGGGTCATCCTAACCTTTTTGTGTCGTTCTAATTTTATAAAATGTCTTTTTGTGTCATTCTAATTTTATTAGATGTCCCTAAATGGACTATGAGCTACTATGTTTCAGTTACTTCACCTCAAACACTTTTTAGTTTTTATAATTGTTTGACAACTAAAATTTGTGATTCATTAGAGCTAAAACCCAAAAGCTTACACCAGGAATACTACAGAATGATACTCTATTAGTGAAAGTAACATTTAGCATATCTATGAAATTTACCTTATTGGAATTACAATGTAGAAGCTTTTAAATGCAGGAACTATTTCTAGCAGGGACGGAAACGACTAGTAGCACAACAGAATGGGCGATGACGGAGCTTTTGTGCCACCCGGAAGCACTGATCAAGGTCAAAGATGAACTAAGTAAAGTGGTCGGACCCAACAGAAAACTAGAAGGAACAGACATAGACAGCTTACCTTATTTACAAGGTGTGGTGAGGGAAACAATGCGACTACACCCTCCGATACCACTCCTAGTTCCGCGAAGGGCAATGCATGACACTGAATACATGGGGTATTTTTCGTGATCTCTACTTCTACTGTCCATGTATATCAGTAAATATGCGCATGTGAATAACCAAGTTTAATTGTTTTCATGTATAAATTTTCCTCTAGTGATGCAACTCGACCAATGACTACAATTTGTAGGTTCGCCCATAAAATTCAGAAATGTTAACAGCAATTATTTTCAGTACTCCTATTAAACGGATCGTAGCAGTTTTACATTAGTTAGCTGTACTGATTGTCAAAATTATAAGTGAATGGAAGTTGCATAAACTGCATCCTAAAACATTTTACTTATGAAGATAAATATCTTCGTCTATCCACAAACAAAAGCTCTTTTATTACTTGTTTTTTATTTTATACTTGGGTTTTGACATAACCAGAGAAAATTGTAAGTAAAGCATTACTAAATGTAAACCTAAGAAAATAAAGGAGCCTTTTATGCAGATCAGTATAATTTCAATGTGAAGTTTTATGCATGCTAAATGCTTTGCTTCCTCAGGATTATGTCGTAAGTGGTGTTATTTCTTAGTCATGTTATATTGTTCTCGAATTGTTTCTAATGAATGGTGCAATTGCCTTTCTTCAACAGCTATTGCATTCCCAAAGGCACGCAACTCTTTATGAACACTTGGGCGATTGGAAGAGACCCAGAAGTTTGGGACGAGCCTTACAGTTTCAAGCCCGAGAGATTCATTGGGTCAAGTATAGACTACAAGGGACAAAACTACGAGTTAATACCCTTTGGAGCTGGGCGCAGAATGTGCGCAGGTGTCCCTTTAGGCCACCGAATGTTGCACCTTATTTTGGGCTCTCTTCTCCATGAGTTCGAGTGGGAGCTCCCTAATGGAGTCACACCTGAAAACATGGATAGGGAAGAAAGATTGGGGGTGACAGTAAGGAAATTAAATCCTTTAATGGCTGTCGCAAAAAAGAGTCCGAGAGATTAAGCGGTGTGTTTTGAGTGTTTATGTATGTTTATGCTAGTCCTGTATGGTGACTAAACTAAGAAAATTAAACATGTTTTGTTTCAAGTTTAAGATATGTGTGGTGTTTAAAAACAATATCAGAAGGGGTTAGAGAAGAATTATATTCATACAAGGAAGATTGAGTTTTGCAATGGTGAATTAGTTTAATGAACAAGTTTCTTTCTGCTATCATTTGTGTTTTAGTTTCTTAATTAGCATCGCAGTCATGACTTGTGAAATTACTTATCGGTGAAAAGTCTGTCTATGTTTGTTCCAAGGTAAGCTAAGCTGGAGTAACTTTGCACTGATAAAATAACTGAAAATTAAAATTGGTTATAATCGGATATTTAAACCGATACATGTACAGTAATGGTGCTTATATATAACTTGAAAAATGAAATGTATAACTTTAGTACTCATATTTTGAGTAAATGATAAAAAATGGTCTTTGTTATTTCAAAGACAGTTTTTTACAATATTCCTTGGCATCTTTACACTTGAGTATCTGTTTGATTTTATGTTTTCTTTTAACTGATGAACGGTAGCCTAATTATTTGATTGATGTTTGTAGTTATCATATCATGTAAGAAAGCCAAAAGTAAAAAGATTGGACCAAAGTAAAAAATCTAAAACACTGCGACACTGTAAAATTATGCTCCGTACATTAATAATACATCAAAGGCACAAATGGAAAATAAAACCACAACCTGGAAGATGGAGCTATCACCTAGCAACTCAAACTCCTGCCAATTTAGTTTCTCTCAGCTTCATCTCGGGAATCCGTGTTCAACCAATAGCAAATCATAGCATGATTTGCTTTCATCTTGGTTATTCCACTGCTGAGAGAGACTAAACTTTCGTAATAAACTAAAGCTTCAAAGCATTCCACCCATCCTTTAGGCCCAATATTTCTAATCTCGCCACTGGTGGAATTGTACAAAACCGTTTGTCCATCAGAAGCCTGTGTTCCCCGTGAATGATCAATCACAAGAAACAATTCTTCTTCCTTCCTCCAGAATCCTAGTGATTTCCTTACCCCTTGAATCCGACTAATAGAGTTCTTTTTTGTCCAAATACTTTCATCGACTATCAGTACCCAGATGTTAATCTGGCTTAGGTCTTCGTCCACAATAAACAGAGTTACATCGTCATTCTGCAAAGCGAGCTCACCACATTGATTTTCCGTATCAATATCCGGGGTTGGTATCTCTTTAAAAGACTCACTGCCCATGTCAAAAGCAAGGGCAATACTGCCAAACTCAGATTGTGGCAACCAATAATAAATCCCCTTCGAGAATACATTCTTTGAAAGATAATCATCAGGACATTCGGATGCTAAAAGAAATTTGTCCTCAACAAACGTCCAGGTGTTTGTGTTGGTAGTATAGAGCATACGACAATAACCTCGATCGTCATCTTCTGTCTCGTAAGAGCAAATGAACACCACCTTGTAGTCTTCCTCGTTCAATGGGTCAATACCAAATCCAATAACACCTTCACTTATATAACATACGGATGAGGACTCAGAGTCGTAAGCTAAACATTCCTCTGGGAAAGAGAGGAGACCAACTTCTTTTGTAGCGGGATTCCATATGACAGCACGACCTCTTCCGTTGCACACACAATACAAGCCATTGATGGAACCATCGATGGCTTTTAAAGGGATGATACCACCGTTATGTGATAAAGAATGAAAGGGATTTCTATCTGATGATGTGGCAGCACCAATAACAGAGTCTACATCATACCAATAGTAGTTTCTCTGTGGACTGTTGTTTGCGTAGTGCGTAAGGAGGAAGCGACCCTTGTTGTCCTTACCCATGCCTTTTGCAATTGAAGGTGTTTTTTAGTGAAACTTGGGTTGCTTACAAGAGCATGCCAACGTGTACACACACATTTAACTCTAATCAGAGACTCGACAGATGATCTAAAGAAATCTCAATCCATAATTCTTGTGGCAAGTCCTCTCCATAAAGACGATGTTTATGGCTATTGCCACAAGAGATGTTAGTTATGGCCGCCATTATGAAAAATTTGTTTGTATCAGCATCAGATGGATCGGTTACTTAAATACCTAAACGACCAAAAATATGGCATGGTGTGTCAGAACTCAGTAATCAAAAGAAATCATCACGAAGAGCAATAAAAGAAGCTAAAAGAAGCATTACAAGGATAAATTAACCATTTTTGGTATTGCAACATGCGAAAAAGATCGATGAATCAACCAACCACTAAATTAACACGACGCCTAATGCATCTATCTAGAAAGAGATGATACACACACAACTCAAAAAAACAAGCCTAATGCGGCAAGTATGGTTTTAAAGTTTTTATCAGATGAGTAATGAAAACCAAACAAATTTTTTTTTTGCACACTTGGTGCATCTTTTTATTCACTCAATTATAAAATAAGCAGTCATGAACGCCACTCACAATTAGAAAACTGTCATCTAAATTGTTAGATGATAATCATTTCCTTATTAGATTTTATTTACACCAATGTAGTTACGATCATAATCCGGTCCAATTAAACATCTTTGGAATTAAACCTATGGTGGTTAAGCTGCAACCTGAGTTTCCATCAAGTCAAGCTAAAGAATGATGACCAAATAATGATTCTCCGTGCACTCCCTGTGAGAGAGAAATTTATAGGCAGATGCGTCTTCTCCGTGACTCCCTCTCACATGGAGTGGAGTAAAAGAACTATCAGAATAAAGAAGAGCATTATAATTAAGATTACAAATCAAAATGCAAGCAATGTGGCACATTCAATGTTGTACATGTGCGCAATGGTAAGCGGGCGGTACCGCCTAATTGCACCTAGAAGCAGCCTTAGCTTGTCCAGGCTTGAACGAATATTTTTATTTTTTAATTTGTAACCCATCTTATATGGAGTTGCAAAGAAAAACAAAAATGGCGATTAAAATCTCTATGTAAACATGGAAAAACTGGTATCTTTTTTGAACATTAATAAATTTCAAATCAGACCATTAATACAAAAAGAAAGTAGTGAAATTCATGTATCTCATTCGGTATGTTTAGAACCCTCATGAATTCAAGTCAAAGTTACTCGATCTTCGATAAGATTATCAATTTCCAATTTCCATAAACCCAATTCGTAAATTACTAAGTTTAGTTTCACATATCACAAGAATGAAAAGGAATAAGCATTGCATTCCACAGCTTATAAAAAAAAAAAAACATTGCATTCCATATAAAACATAAGCTAAAAGGTTAACTAAGTTTTCAAAAAAAAAAACTAAGTTTGAAAATCTTGCAAAATCAACTTATTTTCCTAGATAGTATCTCATCAAGTTAAGGGTTGTTTGGTTCTAGCTTTTAAACTCATTTTCTTATAAGTTCTATACTAAACATCATATTCAGCTAACCCAGCCACATGCATTGTTTAATTACCTAAACAAAATACCCAATCTTACTTTATAATTTATCCACTTTCAAATAAATTCATACCCTAATAATAACTGGAACATAAAGAGTAGTTATCATTATGCAAAACATGAAACAATAAGAATCGGGACCGAAATTGAGAAGAATGTTTTCCTATGAAAAAATACACTATGAGAAAGTCACATAATGAGTAGTTCGATTTAAAACTCTCAGGATGCACGCCATATGAGCTTGTACACATGCTTCTAGAGCTACTCGATTAGTTACAATACACAGTACATTTCCCCAAAGGTGTAGTACGGAATCATCTCCAAATATCTCGGTCAGAGCGGAAATATGTCAAACGTGAATCCCCCTCAAGCCATGGGTAAAACTTAGTAGCGAGATTTTTCCCGCTTTATGCCACAAAAAAATTCATATTCAATTGCATATTTTTCAGAAAATTGGGCAATCTGGAATTGATTTAAACAACAAAAAGTTATCCATGATATTTAAAATCATTAAATGAATTATAATTCCTTTTATATAAGTATATACTCTTTATTGGTATATGGGTAGGTTAAAGTTTATTTTTTAGTATATCACGGTAACAATAGTGTATATATCATTACTCAAAGTTTATTTTTTTTTATTTAAACATCTTTGATATAAATATGTTTTACTACATGTCATATATAATTGATGACGTGGTTGGTATGGCTATAAGTGTGAGAGTAGTGTATGTATCATTATTCAACGTCTAATGATAATAGTTTGATCTCCCTTCACCTCAAAGCAGGAGCGGTCCTGATACAAATCGACCAAGGCTGCAGCCTTGGGCAAATCATGTCGAGAAGTTTTTTTTTAAAGAAATCTCAGCCACTCATACAGTTTTTACTATTAATAATTTTTATTAAGTAATAAATTATAAGTAGTTGTATAATAATGATTAGTGATAGATGTAATTAGGTACTTACTCTATATGTCCAAATTCGAATCCCGCTTTCTATGTTTTTTTTCTATGCATTTATTAATATTAAGAACAAAAAAAAAAATTAAAGATTGAACAAGCCACAACGGCATGCCGCCCCTGCCTCCAAGATGATGTCTGCTCATGTAAACTAAAAAAAAATTGTTATCTTACTACATATCCTTTCCTACTTCAACTTTAAGTTTGTCACGACAATCATTTTGGAACATCTGTTAGGAAATGAAAATTTGGAAATAAACATATAATGAGAAAACTAAACATACCACCTGTCACATATTAAAACGTGCCAAGTTACGTACTTAGATACCAAAGTGCCAGAATCCTCTAGACACCTCCACCGCTTTATATTTACATGTTTCCAGCACCTTATTAAAATCCTACTAATATAAATGTCCATTTATAATACTCTTATCTCCGTATGATAATATTGATATCTTGCCTTGGTAGCACTCAACACATAATTACTAAAAAACGTGTAGCTAAGTTCGTATTTTCTTGTGCAAAAATGAAGCCCATCAATGACAAGGCAGAGACTGTTGTCATATCAGCGGTGAGCGGTGACGAAGAAGGAAGAAAGAGAGTAGAAAAAGTCGAGTTGAACACTCACAACATCAACACCATCAGGCACGTCGAGAAGAAAATGATCGACAAAGGAGTTCAGAGGCAGGAGCGGCACCCTGCTGACGGGCTCTCGTTCAAGAGGCCTCCACATAAGGAAGGGAAAGGCGGGAAGTTTACTTGGGAAGGACCTGCGGGGGAGATAGAGGCCGAGATGGAGGAGGGTCCGATGGTGTTGGACGAGGGGGATCCTAATTATGTGGAGGACGAAGAGAAAATGGAACGGGAGGGAGAGGTTGAGGTGGCTAAAGTTGCGGCGCAAGGGGTGGCTAGGGTGGATCTTGACCCTCGCTTGAACGTTTGATTTTGATGTTGAAGGGGAAATAAATTTAGAAGCTGTATGATTTAGGAAAAGCTGTCTAGTTTTCATGTTTTCGTTAAAAGCAGTATAGTTTTAGTGTTTTCTTAAAGCAGCATAGTGTTCCAGTTATCGTTGTACCTGTGGTGTTCTGCTTCTTGGTAACATATTACACATTTGTGTTTATACATCACATCGTCATCTACGATTCGGCCAATTTTTTTTATTATTTTTGTTGTTTCGATAAACCTTTTCCAGTAGCAACTCCAACTTAAGCACTAATGTGATAGTGTCAGTAATTAAAATTAAGGAGTTTCGTTGTTCAGAATGCTGATAATGTTTGAGAAGTAGGAATAATGCCCCTACTGTGTCTCGCAAATCCAAAAGCAAAACCATAAGCAAAACCATAAGCATGATATATAGGACACTTGCGGAGAATTAATACTCCCAGAATCTTCCGGTGCAAGTATCCGCAGTGGCTTAGTAAACTACTAGGTCACCATCCGAAGCCTTACTTTGAAGGGTTTGACTCTGCTTTAGTTTTGAGAACTTGTTATAAACATTGTGTTGGGAAAGGTTACAAGGGCAGAGATCTTGTCAGGATGAATTTAAACAGGGGATCAACTTTAATTCTCTCGAAATCCGATTAAAAATTCAAAAGGGATCAAGATCAACTTTTGTTGTCTTTCAAAATCGGAAATTGAAATCAATAAAACAGATGCTCATAGCTTTTTACCTAATAAAAAATTACAGGTGATATTTTATATCCAAAGGGAAAAAGAGATTACGTAATGTCTGTAGGCAAACATCCCTTGGCTAAATTCTCCAATGAATTCAATCCACTATTCATTATGAAAGTCTCAATCTTGCTAAATGCTACCTACGAAAGTTCGTAGTTTTGCATTGCATCACATATGATACAACCAAATACAGGTGCAGAGAAGATAGCCAAAGAGGAATTACCGACGGTAAAGTTAGAGAATGGTGTGCGGATATTCACATAAACAAATATTGCCAAGAGAAAAAAAAATAGTAGGTGGCAAATCACCATCTTAAACAAATGATAGGCATGAATTTAAACGAAATACAAATTTTTAGAATAACATCGTTTTATGAATTAGACCAATTCAGCATTAAAAACACAGACACAATAGTTCAAGAACCTGATATTAATACGAAGTGATGTACTTTAGGATGAGTAAATGCTCAGCTTGGATCGATGATTCTTTGTTTGAAATGATAACCAAGTAACAGGACAATGATAAAAGATATCGACACTTGTCAACAACCCAGAAATCAAACATGGAAATTTTTTTGAGTCACGTTGATACTGTGTTTTTTTTAATGTCGCTCAAAATTTTCGAACTGGGTTTTGAAATAAGCGACCAACAAGTCTTACCACTCGATGCAAAAAAGACTTTAAGACACAAAATACAAGTTCTAAAGTGACTACCTTACAAGTTACGATACAAAATACCTGAGACGAGCTGCTTCCTACAGATAGCTCCCAAACCCAAACTAGGTTGGACGAGGGAAAAAACAAGATTTATGAAATTTTATTGTAGCAGGGTCAAAGTTGAATGATTTCCCGGTTTAACAATCTCTAATTAGTTAACAAACCAGTCCATCAACAGTATGTCTTCTCTCAGCTCAGTTCAAAAACAGAAAGTTCCTTAACCAGACACTTGTTTGAAATATGGCACTAGTTGTATATTGTATCTCATATACCAAGTTGTAGAAGTACAAGCATTGAAAACAGGAGCTCAAAAACATAACTAACAACTGGCACCCAAAATTTTAAACCAAGTAATCCCCAAATGAGATAATAACTAACAGAAGCACAGAACCGGAACAGACCAAAAGCACAGCATATCTGCAGGCTAATGTGTATAAAGTTTCTCTATCACAAAAAACAGGTTGCGGCATTGAAGTTACTTATTATAGGCTTACAACTAAATGAAAAGGCACCTTCTCAGAGGGCATTAAGCATATCTTCAGCGCCACTGAAGGTGAAAGCTCCACCCTCTTCCAAATTGAGTACCTTCACAACCCCATCCTCCACAAGCATCGCATACCTGTTGGAAATATTATTAGTAATGTGAGGAGTATTACTGCTGTTTGGTTACTTTACAGCATGGGCTCTTTTTACTGTTTTGTAAAGCCATAAACAGTATACATATGGATTTTGTACATCAACTTACAACGTTTTGTAAGTAGTTCACTGACCTGCGTTTTCTGCTCAATCAGTAGAAAAATGTATAAAAGTGAACTAAATACGTAAAAAGCACTAACACTAAGGGTATGACAGTACATTTTTTGTAACCACTTATTCCATTAATGTTTGGTAACCGGTCACTTTTGTACACCAAGCAACACCCCTGTTCTTTTACATTTAGGTTAATGTACAAAAGTGATACAATTTCCAACAGTGAACTCACGTTAAATTTACCATTCAGGTTAGTGTTCAAAAGTGGCCTGTAGTTTAATGTACAGCTACAAAAATGTCAGTGTACAAAAGAGATTACAAAAGGTGAGTTTACAAAAGTGATTATGAAAACGCGAGGTATTCCGTTAATTACTCTTTAACACTATAGTAAACAAATTCATATTTGTGTGATAAGTCGGTGTACAAAACATTTAGAAACCCATAACTATTTCCTTTGGACAAAGTTATGTACAGTATAAAAATAAATTTAACAAAAACTGCAATACCTTCTGGACCTCACACCGAGGCCGATAGGCTTATCACTCAGGTCCAACTCGCACCCGATGGCTTTGGTAAAATCTCCATTTCCGTCACTCAGCATCAAAACCTCGTCCCCAATGCCTAAATCTTTCTTCCATGCCTTCATCACAAAAGCGTCATTGACCGAAATGCATGCTATCTCGTCGACACCTACTCACGTAAATTAAAAAGACTGATGTATGAGATAATTGAATTTTATCCAAACCAATTTTATAAGGAATGTATGTCTATATTAATGAGTCAAACTAAATTGCTTTGTGTATGCAATGCCAACCAAGGTTTCAAAAGGCGCTAAGGCGGGCTTTAGGAGGGAAGGGGTTGCCTGAGCGCCAGCCGCCTAGGCAGGAAAACGGCTTTTTAAGTGTTTTTACATGTTATTCTTGGATTTTCATGCAATAGACATATTGTAAATATGATTTTCTTGAAAAATCAAGCTTTTCAAGTCTATTAGCTTATAGTTATACGATTACATTTCAATAAAGTCTAAGATGACAACATCCGAGCAGTTCAACATAAAAAAGTGTCATGAAATGTGTTTCAAATAGAAATTTGAAATGTAAAATGTAAAATGTAAAATGTAAAATGCAAATCTAATACAAAATCAACTAGATATCAAAAATTTAAAAGACGGATCTGAGTTTTGAAGCCTAATTATCATCGCATTTGACTGGCTTTCATTTGCCTTTCCTTTTTGCTGATTTTAGCATTAAATTGAACATACATTAAGTTGTTCAATCTTGACACGTCTAGTTTATTCCTTGTTCTTGTTCGTTAATCTAAGAAAGAGGTTGCATATCGATCGAAGAAAGAGGATTTCTTTCAGACATAAAATTAGATTTAATATGTTTATCAGGTGGTTTTTTAATCAATTGAAACCAGGTTGACCCGTCAAATACAGGATGACCTCAAATAAACTAGTAAACAACAAAGTCAAACGCCTACATAAAAGCGGGGCGGCTAGGTGCCGCCTAGCGCCGAGGCGCTGCCAAGGCGGCCGGGGCCGCCTTTTGAAACAGTGATGCCAACTGTGGGCTATGGCCAATGTGCCTTTTACGTTGGTGAGTTACTAGAACTCTCCTAACACTATTTCCACCCTGGTTGTAGTCTGCATGTATTATAAAATTTTCTGCCTTTTTCAGGCCAAAACACCCCACTATCTAGTTGGCAGGCACTATTCTACTCTTCTGCAAAAGAAATCACCCACTAGACCAAAAACCGAAGAAATGCAACTCAAAAATCAACATTAGGAAAATGTTTTATCGTCATACTAAATCATAATGGGCTCGTTCAATAACAGCTTCTGAGAATTTTTTTTTTTTTTTTTTTTGTGATGGACGCAAAAGCTTACATCATCTGCTGCTTAAAGTTTGTATCTTTTTCAGGCCAAAGAAACAGAAAAGCTCAGTATTGATGCGCTCACACAAACAGGCAATTGTGCTAAACCTGCAACCAAACAAGGCCTATGTATCTATACAATCTACCATCTTGTAAAACGAATGAGGATAAGATCTTACAAAAAAAATCAATCATTAAAGTTTAGAATCGAAAAGACATCCAAAGTCGACTTCAGCAATGCCTTTCAATTTGAAGTAACAAAATCAACTCGCAACCAATAATAAACTACAAACTTAAAACATGCTGATTCTGGCCCCGTCGCGGTATAAAAGGCCACAGATAATGACTGTTTAAGTAATGATTTATTAAAATTCTCCGTAAAATATGTCAAATTTGTTAAAATCTTGAAGCCTTTCCAGCCCAAAGAACAAGAAAAGTTCACATTTCAGCAAACAAACACAACATATCTCTTGAAAGTTGCAAACAAACAAGGCGGCTTGAGTATCTACACAACCAATCATCTTCCGAATACAGAAGAGAACAAAATGTAATGAGACCTAATCTGCTAATCATCAAAACCATAATTTAACACATTCACTAAATCTCTAAAACCGACTATATTCAATCTATCGAAACCCCAATATTTAGAAATTTGATTTATTAGGCACCCGCTACGAAACGATCGTGTCTTAGTAAAGGGTGTAAAAGGTGTGTGCCTATCATATCATGAACATAACTGCATTGACTAAACATTTCTTTATCCGCAAAAAAAAAAAACGAATAAAAAAGCCCACACCTTTAGCTTTGAGCTCGGACGACTTCTCCACGAACCCCGGAAGGTGCTTCTGCGAGCACGTCGGGGTGAACGCCCCCGGAACAGCAAACAGAATTGCCTTCTTTCCTTTCGTAAGATCAGACACCGTCGTCGTCTGGAGCTCATCGGAGGACGAGTCAAAGTACGACAGGGTGGCGTCAGGGAGCCTGTTGTGGTGCGGAACAACAAATAAGTACGTAGTAAACAAAATATAAATTCAATCAAACGTGATAATCTATTATTCAAACCAAATGACCTATCATTATACGAGAAACCAAACGACCTATCATTATACGAGAAACCAAACGACTAAACTAACAAATAAATCAACGTTCTATTTTATTTTTTAAATCAACGTTCTATTTTATTTCTAAAGTATTTGTTCAAAATAAACCTCTAAATTTAACCTTTTATATTATTTATTTTTGGTATTTATTAATATTACTACCTTATATAAATAGCCAAACAAACAATAAATACCAAAAAACAAATATAAAAGGTCAAATAATATATACTATAAAACATATTAGAAATTAACAATTTAAGCAAAATTCCAACACCTGTCACCGACGGAGATAGAGGCGGAGATAGATGACGTGGCACGACGGAGGTTGAGGCGGAGGGAGGTGGGACGGAGGAGGAAGGTGGTGGTGCGGGGTTTTAGTGTGGAGAAAAGGGTTGTTGTTATGGAATGTGTTGCTGTGAACGCCATTGTTGTTGTGTAGATATAGAGAGAGAGAGAGAGAGAGAGTTGGATTAGTGTTTGGGCGGAGGAGACGAGGATTGATAGATAGATAGATAGATAGATACAATGAGAGTGATAGAGTGAGTACAATTTCAACTAAAATGGTAAAATCATATTTTTTTTCTTTATTGAAACTAGTAAAAATGACAATTTATTATATATTTATAAAATTATTTGTTGTTTTGAACTTGATAACTATTTAAAAAATATGTATATATTTTTTATGAATTTATTTACAAATAAGTACATATGTTATTAAAAAAAATTTAAAAATTAAAAACCAAAATTAAAAAAACCAAAATTTTAAAAAATACATTTTTTTATACAAAAAATATGTGTGATCTTCTATAATCATGTATGTCTAATTCTGTTTGATCATGTCTGATCCTGTCAAATCATGTATGTCTAATATTGTTTAATCATATCTAATTATGTCCAATTATGTTTAATTTTATTTCATACTATGTACAATTTTTTTGATTTTTTTAAATATTTTTTTCAAAATTTTCGAATTTTTTATTTATTTATTGATTTTTTTTTGTATATTTTGTTATTTTTTATGACATATGTATCTAATTGTAAAAAAAATACACATGTGCGAGTTTTTTATAATTAAATTGATTGATATGTATCTATTTGTAAGTCTCCCATTTACAAACGCATAAGCCACCTGTCACTCACTTGGGTATTTATTTACCGTATCTTTAACATTTTTTTTTACTATTAACTTTTAGTATTTTAGCCAATTTGGATACCAACATTTAAATCCCCATCTACATCTACACCAAATCTTAAATATTCATTTTCAAAATATCCAAACTATATGATTTTATGGAGTTTGTATACACGATGAAAAATATGGAATTTTGTATTCGTTTTTAAAGAAAACCCACTTACAAAAAATAAGGATTCATAAAAAATTTGACCAGACAAAGACTATAAAAGAGGGTTTATATAAATTTGTTCTTCAACCTCGGTATGTTTTGTGAGATAATAACAAGTTAGTAGATGCTGTGAGCTTATTTGAGTTAATTTAATTGCTCAATATTAATCATTATTTTAAAATATATTGAGATTTGAAATGTGTTGTGGATTTAAATGTACGTTGATTATTCCCCTCTCCAAGCATAAGGAAATAAAAATGGCTTTTTCGTAACATCGGATGATAAAATATTAAAATCGATAAATAAAAATTTAGTTAACGGTAAAAAAGATCATTTTTTTAATATGGAGTGTGAAGTACCTTTTACCCGGATATTTCGGTTGGAAACACTTTTTATTTTGTAGCGGAAAACTGGCATTGGATCCTGATTATAGTGTATATGGATTATATAAAAACAATACAGAAATACATTGCCCATTATAAATCAATTGTTCCAGTATATAATCTCTCAGATGAAAAGATGATTAGATACTAACAAAATATTTTTACTTTATACTTGATGATTCCGTAATTATTCCATCCGATGAGGAGGAAGGCATTATAACCAACGCGTAAAATAATTACTTCATCTATAAAGTAGTGATGGAGACCGTGAGATTTATACAAACAAATTCACTCTCCCACTTAGTTATTTATTAATTTTAGAGATACAAATTATACTTAGTGATCCGTAATTAATATCATCGAGGAAGGCACTATATCCAACACGTGATAATTAAATACATCACATATAATTTATTTGAGTCAATTCAATGAACTATTAATTAAATCTAATTGTTATTAATTAATTATCAAATAAACTAATTAAATCTAAACAATATTAATTAATCCAGTCAATCAAATTCCAACTATTATAAATCAATAAACTAAATTTATCAATTTAATCTTAATAGTGTCTAATTAATTAAACTATAACTATTATTAATCAATAATAAGAATTAATTAAATCTAAATAGTTAATAGTTAATTCCACCTTAACTATTATAAATCAATTACAAGAATTAATTAAATCTAAATAGTTAATAATTAATTACACCTTAACTATTATAAATCAATTACAAGAATTAATTAAATCTAAATAGTTAATAATTAATTACACCTTAACTATTATAAATCAATTACAAGAATTAATTAAATCTAAATAGTTAATAATTAATTACACCTTAAATATTATTAATCAATTACAAGAATGAATTAAATCTAAATAATTAATAATTAATTACGTGTAGATTTTCAGATTATATATAAACGAGTATATTATATCTATCAAAATTTGTAACTTGTAGGCCAATTTGTAATTTCTGAAAGTATTTCGGGTTGTAACAGTTCTGTTCAAGGAATGGGAACCGAATGGCACTATTTGAAAAATTCATGGACCTGCTTTAATAAACCAGTAAACTTGGAATTAACAAAGCTTAATAAACTACAAAACAAGTACGTTTTCAATTAAACACCAGCTAGGGTTTCACAACCCCATAACCAGCCGCCGCCATTACCCCAATCGCCGTGCACCTGGAGTCTTTATCTCCGGAGAGCCAGTAGCAGTAGCCAACCATACAGATTCCGCACGTTACAGTCCTAACGAACCCAGTTCTAACCCAACTATAATACAAACTTACGACCCATGTACACTTACACGACTTACACGACCTACACGACCATATGTATATATTAATATTATCATCCACGTGCATATATACAACAAGAATTCATGTAGTAACTCAATTAAACATGCATTAGATATGGAGTGTCTCTTTGAAACAATCATCTTATTTGACTGTTTATGGAACAGTCATCTTATTTGACTGTTTATGTAACAGTCACATTAACCACCGTTATATTAAAAAATGCATGGTTAGATAATGTTTTTCAATAACTAATTTATTTTTTCTATTTTCAACAAATTATAACAAATTAGAATTTGATAAATTAAAAACAAATTGTACAACACACCAAAAACCCAAATAAAATATAGAAACCTGTGGAGGCCTACCATAAACTTAAATATTAATCAATTTTTTTTTATGCATTTGACATTTTTTTATGTCAACGGGTTATGAACCGGTCATATAGCCTGACTGTTTCCGAGTAATTCTTCTTAATTAAAATAATAACCACCCCTGCGTATTCAAATAGACATGTGCAGTGACATTATACAAACATGCACTTTTAATTATCAAGGTATTATTAAAACTTATGCAACACACACACAAACAAATTGTTTCATACAAACAATTTAATTAATAACAAATAATATCACATAGCCACAGATGCTATAGCCAACAGTATAAAAACCTTAATTAAACTAACATGGATATTTGCATCACATATGTAAACCTACGTGATACTCCAATTGATAATTTAATCAATAATAATAATTAAATATCTAATAAATCACATTAAAATAATCATAAACAGTATAATCATGGCTTTGTTACCAATTGTTGGAAGCACTTTTTATTTTACAGCGGAAAAGTGGCCTTGGATCCTGATTATATTGCATATGGATTATATAAAAACAATACAGAAATATCTTACGGGCAGATTTATATCACACTTGATCTTCTACCGTATTCATATAATATTGCTTACTCTTGACGGGCTCTCAAACTGTTAGAAACTCTAGAAATATATATTTTATGAGACTTATATTTTATTTTCCATAGCATAGGAGTATATGTATAGGCTACAAACGCACAAGAAGAATAAGACTTTTACTTAATTTAGATCTCTAAACCTAATTAGATTATAATTTATTTACTCTTGCAATTCAAGTAGACTCTTTAGCGAAAGTGTGTTCGGACCTGTAGCTCCAATACCACCAATGTTAAACGAGTTCGTTTATTTGGTTATTCGTAAGGAAGAGTGATGAGAATAATGAGATTGTATAATGCTCGCCTAGTAGCGCAAGACTTCTCTCACACCTTGGAATTGATTACGAGATGGTTGATTTCTTCGTAATGGACATTATAACAGTCCCCTACTTTACCAGTTTAATAGTTTCCGAAAAACTGAGTATGCAGCCATGAATGTGGTCACGGTTTTATCTCTATGGGGATTTAGACAAAGAGATATAGATGAAGGTCTCTGTGTGACTTCATAATGCTTGAATCAAGTAGTTCCTAACCACTGAACACGATCTCAATTAAATGAGACATTCACTATATGGATTATATAATCCGATCGGATGTGGTATACCCGCCTAAGTGGGTACTTGATCAGCTTGGGATACTTGAACAAGTATTATGCCCTTGCGTGTTTTATTATGCAATCCATTTTTGGATTTGCCTTCGAGATAAAGGATCTTGGGAAGAAACGGTGGTGACTCGGCCTGATGATCGAGTCCCGTAAAGATTGAATTTAAGTCCATGATTTAGACTACACCCAGAAGGTGATATGACGTTTTAGTCACCATGACGCTAAGTCATCAAATTCTCTCATGATCGTTCGATCACTAGACATTGATATAGACCCAGTCCGTCCCTGATGTGACGATGAAGAGATATTGAACCATTATGTTCATATCTAAGTACAATAAGCACATCATTGTACTTGGTCTAATTTGCTAGGACGAACATCTCGTATGCTGTGAATGGTATAGCTCGACACAGCATCGCGCTAACACGCTGCCATCGAAATGGCACTAAAGACACATTCCCTTACCTTATGGTAACTTTGAAAGTGGGCTAATTTATCCCATTTTGCGTCATCGAGTGTATCTGCCCCCTTCGGTACTCGAATTAACGTAACCCTTTTTCAGTTATACCGATGCCGGTTACTTATCAGATCCACATAAGGGATATTCCTAACGTGGTCTGTCTTTACCATTAGGAATAAGGCGATATCTTAGAGGTCTTGGAATGACTCCAAGCGAATCACTCTGATCTATTCATGCTCTATGAGACGACTAGAGAGTGTATATGGCTTCGAGCTAGTATTAGCCATATTTAAATTACATATGCTCTGTCTCACGATTCAGATAAAACACTTATCATAGAAGACAACTTGTTGTTATCGATCAAGAGAGACATGACTACATTATGCTATTTAGCATTTATCGTCAAAATTAATCTTCACATATGAAATTTAAGAGCATCCAGTTGAATGCTCGTTCTATTCCACATTAAATTTTCTTGCATCCAGTCGTGTGCAAGTAAATGAAGCATCCAGTCGAATGCTCGCACTCTTTCTTGAAATATGAAATCCTTGCACCCCGTCGTGTGCAAGTGATGGGGAGCATCTAGGTGAATGCTTATTGCACTAATTACTACTTAGTCGAAATCCTTGCACCCTGTCGTGTGCAAGTGAGGGGGAGCATCCAGTCGCATGCTCGTGTATTATTTTTGTCCTTAGACCAATGTTTTTTCCCACTGAGTTTTCCTTGGCAAGGTTTTTAGCGAGACACGTTCCCATCATACCTCACTTAAGATTGCCGAAATTAGGGGGAGTATCATGTTGTATACTTCTTACCACTGTGTACTCTTTTGTCCTTCGACTAGAGGTTTTTCCCACTGGGTTTACTCTAGCAAGGTTTTGATGAGGCACCTGTTTTGTGGTTTATCTCCTGCTACTACCACTGTTGCACTCTTTTTCCTTCGATCAGAGATTTTCCCATTGGGTTTGCTCTGACAAGTTTTTGATGAGACATACTGTTTTGTGGTTAGTTAATTACATGGAATTTGGCCTATATTATTCGGCTACACAGTTTCTCCTAGATACCGGTTTTGTCCCACATTGGGTTTTCCGGCCTTAAGCTTTTTTTTTTTATGTGTTTAGCACTGCGAATGAACTCGACTCAGATCGACTGCATGAATACGAAGAATTCAAAATGTCCAAAGGGGGAGTGTTGTAGGATATTATTGGACTATTGAGTCTTACTCATAGTGGGCCTAAATTGAGCTTTCTATCTTATATAACCCTAAACTCTTCTATATATAAAAAAGGTTAGAGTCCCCTTGTATTCATACATTCTTATTAATAAAGAGCTATTGTTCCATCTCTCTATGTTCTCTCTATGTCTCCTATATAATATATATACTGAGTTAATAAGAATCACAACAAATATAATATCATCTAATTAATACTTTTATAATCATAAGATAATCTATCAGTAAATTATATTCATTTTCATTAGAGAATATAATTGCACTCTTAATTCTTCTCAAAATAATATTTGAGAGCACATTATTAAATAATTAAATATCTACTCATGTTAAGATTACATATATCTACCGAGTAAATAAATTACTATAATTATTTTACTCGGCATATTATTTTTTCGACCTTTACACTTAACTTATTTGTTGTGTCGGATATAAAATCCACTTGCAAGATTTGACACAAACAAAACTTATAAGCTTCTCGAGGGGATATCATCAATCCTTATTAAGGGACGTGAATTCCTTCGATTATAAACACACACCATATAAATAATATTACTGCCAAACGTACGAGTTTGTTGACCACAACAAATCTCACTCATTGCAAATCAAAGCAGTATATATTATAAATATGTGTATCGAAAATAATCTAGGGATTAAGAGTATAAGTAATCATAATAATTTCTTAGGTATAATTATTTTATTCTGGTCAGTAACAAAAAATAATACAAATTTGTCATGTTCAATATACTCTAAATATATTAGCACAAAGAGTCGGAACTCAACCGTTCCCTGTAGTCAAAACAGACCTATTAAAACTATGTGTTACAACTATATTGATGGTTGTCCACTCCATTTAAAGCTCTGAACGATAAAATATATATTCTGTAATAACCAATGATTTAATATTTCGTGTGTAAGCCGTAATCTACACAACAAATCAATTACTATACAGAATAAAGACACATGTACAGATAAATAATATGTACAACATTGCTCAAATATATTCTCAAATAAATTATTCATTGTTAATAAATAAATATTAAAAATCAATAATAAATTATGTATTTTAGTATACCATTCTAACAATTTCAACGTAGCATTCACTTTATACGGTTGACACAAAAATAGTCAACTATAGAATCAACTTATTTTGATGAGTTTAAACTCAGCCACTAGATTAACTTAAATTGCATAGGTTTGTAAATTCACAATCATTACTAAAATATCGAATATGACCTTCGAATGTTAATTGTATTTTAAAAATTTATCAAATACAAAATAACCAGATAACCAATGTTTAAAATTTTAACAACTAACACTACAATCGAATAAGTTATAATACAGTTTGGACGTTTTTGTTATCTTTTAATTTTATAAAATCAAGAGTATTGTTTTGTAGAAAATAGAATTTAAAATAGAGTTGGAACGTTTTTGTTATCTTTCAATTTTAAAAGGGTATCGAGATCATTACACATTTACAATTATTTTAGATTAAAAACTAATTTTAAATTAAATAGAATCCGGGCCCTTAATGGTAATTTCCACTTTAAATGATTTCGGTTGTATGTAAAATAAAATTAAACCCTAATAGAACGTGTCTGATGACTTGACACTATATCAAACCACATATATTGACTGTTTCGCTATCCTTAAAAAGCTTAGACGGTCTTAAAACCATCTACTTTCATCCTCATACTCGTTTCTTCACCCAACACAACAAATTTTCTACAATTAAAGGTGTGAACAACAATATATCAGTGAAATCGCAATCCCGATAACTCATATTTGTTGATCTATTTTTTATAGATGTTAACGAGACTGCACTCGATAGGAAAGAATGTGTTTATAATTCTATCATTTTGTTTAACATGAGTCATCTAGATGGACGAAAGTTGCGAGGAGTAGATCTAAATTGGTAAAAATTGAAGGTTGGCTATCATAATGGTAAAATCTAATACTACATTGTTATTAAACACCTTTTTTTTTTTTACCTTCTAACAACCAGGGCTCATTTCGTTGTAGGATTATTAATCAGCAACTGGCTATCCGGTCATGAACGAGTGTTAGGAACAGATTTCTGGTCTAAATATTAATTGTTGTCTATTGGTTTTCACTAAATAATCATAACTGTTTGTTAAGTACTAAGACAGTGTTGATAGATTTCAAGCAATGTTGCAACCTCAGTTACAACCTACTAAGACAGTAGTGTTAGGTTTCAAGCAATGTTGCAACCTCAGTTACAACCTGCTTAAGACAGTATTGGAGGTTTCAAGTAATGTTGCAATCTCAGTTGCAACCTCAGTTCCAACCTGCTGTTCTGCAGGACTCTGTCTTGTTCTGTAAATCTGTATAACTATTCTTTAATAATAATTATTTGTTGTAAAGTATGCAGGATATATTCTCATATGATCCTAAAGGTTTAGTATGTGTTTATTGAGAATATCAAAGTGGTAAGGAAAGATTTTCTAAAAGATATAAAGAGATTAGTTATGTTTCCTTTACATAGATAAATCTATATCTCTATTCTTATGCAAATCTTTATCACTTGTTTCAATCTTTGTTCCTTATCAATTCAGTATGATATGTTTAAAATTGAATGAAATATGGAGTTAATGTTTCATATGTATATTTAATGATATTATCCTTAAAAGATATTGTCTTTTTACATGTTTCCTTGTTATAGGAAAAGACTAACTCCTACAATCAAGCTTGTTATTAAACAGGTATCAACCAATGATGATTGGAGTCAATCCACGCTGAAGAATCACGTAATGCTTGGAAAGATTGAAGCCAATCAATAAAGTCAAAAGCAATCACAAAAGACATAGAAGATAAAAGATTGTTTTTGCTTGCTTATATAGTTGATAACTTAGCTTGTAAAAGTTTGTGTGTTCTAAATTATAAAGAACTCATTCTTGAGAGAATACACAGTGAGCTTTAAAAGAAAACAATGGTGGGATGCCATTGATTTATAATTGATAGTTATAAGGTAGGAGCAATATAGAGATAGGCAGAAAAACCTAGAGAGAGTCTGAGTGTTTTTCAATAAGACTTGAATCCTATACTGTAAGCTTTTATAATATCATAAACTGGGTGAGTGCCCCGGAGACGTAGCCCAGTTAGGTGAACTCCGTTGTTAAATGTGCGTGTGATTTATTTCAAGTACATTTAACCTTACTCAGTTCTGTCCATTAATACACTTGGTTCCAACTGTGGTTGCAACATCACTTGGAACCTAAACTACAAAACTGCAACTAGAACAGCGGATAGGAATTTCAATTGGTATCAGAGCTTCACACTAGATCTTACTTAGATTGGATCCTGTGTTCTGGTAAAAATGGACTTAATGAGGGAAGGAAACGCATTCAACTAACCACCATTGCTTGAAGGAGGAGTCAACTATGGAGTTTGGAAAATCAGAATGAGATCTTTCATTAAACAGCAAAATGAACATGCTTGGAAAACAGTACTGTATGGTTGGGAAGCTTCAACTATTACTGATGGTGAAGGTGATCTAGTTTATGTGCCTGAAGACTGATGGTCTGCTGATGAGGACAGAAAATCAAGTGCAAACTCCACAGCAATAAACTTGATCTTTGCTGGTGTAACTCTCAGTGTGTTCAAGTATATCTCTCATTGTGAAACTGCCAAAGAGGCATGGGATATTTTACAAATAACCTTTGAAGGAACTGTTAAAGTTAAAGATTTTAAACTCCAACAATTAACCACTCAATTTGAAAACTTAAGAATGGAGAAAGATGAAACCATTGAACAGTTTAATGGTAGAATTTGTCATATTGCCCATCAAGCTGGAACCTTAGGTGAAAAATACAGTGATGCCAAACTTGTTAAGAAAACTCTAAGGTCACTTCCAGAAAGGTTTGAGATTAAGGTTACTGCTATTGAAAAATCAACAGACTTAGATAATCTTAAACTTGAAGAACTTATAGGAAATCTGAGTACTCATGAACTTAAATTCTTCAAGCAGAAGAGGCCAGAAAAAGGAATAGTCTTTCAAGCTAAAAAATCTGAATCTAAGGTCTGTGAGAAAGTGAGCGATGAAGAACAGCTAGCCTTATTTGCTAAAAAGGTTTATAAAAAGTTTTATAAGAAAAAACAGGATGATACTGAAACATCCAAAAACTTTCAAAAAAGGGACAATCAATTTAAGTCAGAATCTAGGTTTAACAACAATTCTTCAGGAAAGTGGAATCCTAAAGAGAAGGATAACAAAGATTACAAGCCTAGAGAGATTCAATGCAGAGAATGTAGAGGTTTTGGTCACATTCAGTCTGAGTGTGCAAACACTTTAAAAAAGAATAAAAATGCCTATATAACCACTCACAGTGATAGTGATTCTGAGAGCAACAGTGATGAAGAGGATGATTCTAATTTTGTTAATTTTATGGGAATAATCACTGAAAAAGAACCTACTTATGAAAGTGATTGTGAGTCTGTTTCAACCATTGTTACAACTGCTCCTAAAACCTATAGCAGTGATGAGGAAGAACCTTCTGATGAACATTACTCAGCAATATATTGTCCTTTATGAAAAATATCAATGCCTGAGTAAGCAATCCTTGATCTTGAACAAACTTAATGTTAATCTAAAGGATGAAGTTAGAAGTCTCACTGAGCAACTTAACAAACAGCTAGTTGAACTTACTGAAACTAAAAAGAAAATAAAAATGCTGAATGTTTCTGCCTCAGAAAAATTAGATGACATGCTGTCTTATTCTAGAGCCTCTAAAGATAACAGTGGCTTAGGTTATCATGGCTATGAAAACACTGGAAAAACCACCTTTGTTAAAGCTCTTGTTAAAACTGAAACTCATGTTATTAACAATAAGGTTAGAAGTACAGTTGCAACCAGAGATGTTAGAAGTACAGTTGCAACCAGAGATGTTAGAAGTACAGTTGCAACCACAGGTGCAACCAAGAAAAAACTGAATAGCCTTGAGGTTAAATCTACTTTTAGAACTAAACTGTGTAACTTCTGTAAAAGATCTGGTCATTTAGAAATCCAGTGTTATTTAAAAAGGAACATAAAGTATATTTCTCAGAAAAACTGGTTGGCTTCTGTCAATAAAAAGTTGAACGGAGTCTGGAAAGTTAAGGAAAAATCTACCTTAATTGCTAATAACAAAGCCGTGATTACCTCTTTAAATGTTGTTACTTCTAATGATTGGTATTTTGACAGTGGTTGCTCTAAGCACATGACAGGTACTGCAGGTTTCCTAAAAAATGTCATTAATCTTACAGGAAACACTGTTTTGTTTGGAGGTGGAGATACATGTAAAATTGTTGGTAAAGGTACCTTAAACAAACCTGGAATGCCTAATATTGATGATGTTTTTCTTGTAGATGGTCTAAAAGCTAATCTTATTAGTATTAGTCAACTATGTGACAACAAGATGATTGTTAAATTTAACAAAGATATGTGTCTAATTACTGATCTTAACAATGATTTGGTCATGACTGGAGTTAGATCAACAAACAGCTGCTATGTTTTTGAAAAAGCTGAAAAAGAATTGCCTCAGAATAGGTGTAATCAAGCTATTACTAATAATGTTGATATTTGGCATAAAAGTCTAGGTCATGTGAATTACAAAACCTTAGATAAGCTGGTTAAAAAAGAATTGATTAGAGATATTCCTAAATTTAGTGCTAAAACTCAAAGTGTCTGTGGTGATTGTGCAGTTGGCAAACAAACTAAGAGTATTCACAAAAGTACAAGTCAAATCTACACTAAGAGAGTCCTTGAACTTCTTCATATTGACTTAATGGGTCCTATGCAAACTGATAGTATAGGTGGCAAGAAGTACATTTTGGTTGTTGTAGATGATTTCTCTAGATACTCTTGGGTAGTTTTCTTAAAAGATAAGTCTGAAACTTTTGATCTCTTTAAAACTCTGTGCTTAAAACTTCAACTTGAAAAAGGTTCAAACAGTGCTAATATTGCTGGGTCAGAAGTGATCATGGAACAGAATTTGAAAACAGTAAGTTTAGAGAATTTTGCAACTCCTTAGGTATTAGTCATGAGTTCTCTGGTCCTAAGACTCCACAGCAAAATGGCATAGTTGAAAGAAAAAATAGAACCATTCAGGAAATGGCTAGAGTCATGCTTAATTCTAAGAAACTTGCCAACAGATTTTGGGCTGAAGCTGTTAATACTGCATGTCATATAGTTAATAGAGTTTACTTTACTAAATGTACTTCCATGACTGCTTATGAAATATGGAAAGGCAGAAAACCCAATGTTAAGTATTTTCAAGTTTTTGGGTGTGTTTGCTATATTCTTAGAGATAGAGAACATCTTGGAAAATTTGATTCTAAGAGTGATAAAGGAATCTTTCTTGGTTATGCTCAGAATAGTAGAGCATTTAGAGTTTTTAATCTAAGAACAAACTGTGTTATGGAGTCTTATAATGTTTATTTGATGACTTGAAAGATATGGATGAGACTACAGGTAATGATGAAGGGTCAGAAATGACAAGAAATAAACCTGAAGAAAGTCAGCAAACAAGCAGTCCAACAGTGGTTGGAAGTCCAGTTGCAACTGAGGTTGAAACCGCGGTTGAAACCCAGAATACTGCTGAGTCTGAAGAAGAAGAAGAAAGTTCTCATGATCAGTCAACTAGCAAGCCTCGCTATGTAAGGACTCAGAAAAATCATTCTCTTGACAATGTCATTGGAGAAGTAGCTTCAGGTATGAAAACCAGAGGTAAAAGAAATAATGTTGTTCACTTTGCTTGCATTATTTCTCAGTTAGAACCTAAGAATATAAAAGAAGTTTTAGAAGATAGTGAATGGATTTTAGCTATGCAAGATGAACTGTGTCAGTTTGAGAGAAATGATGTATGGACTCTAGTACCCAGATCTTCTAATAAAAATGTTATAGGGACTAAATAGATCTTTAGAAATAAAAGTAATGAAGATGGAGTGATTATCAGAAATAAAGCCAGGTTGGTAGCTCAGGGTCATACACAAATTGAGGGAATTGATTTTGATGAGACCTTTGCTCCTGTAGCTATAATTGAATCCATTAGAATGCTACTCTCTCTTGCATGTCTGTATGATTTTAAATTGTTTCAACTTGACATTAAGAGTGCTTTTCTGAATGGTGTGATTAATGAAGAAGTTTATGTTTGTCAACCTAAGGGATTTGAAGATCCTAAATTTCCTGAAGATGTTTATTTGCTGAAAAAGGCCTTGTATGGTCTAAAGCAAGCTCCTAGAGCTTGGTATGATAGATTAACCAAGTTCTTGATTGAAAAAGGTTTTAACAGAGGGGCAGTTGATAAAACTCTGTTTACTAAGAAAACTCCAAAGGATATAATCATTGCTCAAATCTATGTTGATGACATTGTATTTGGCTCTAGTTCTAATAACAGAATAGAAGAATTCATTTCTGATATGAAGAATGAATTTGAAATGAGTGGTGGAGGTGAATTAACTTACTTTCTAGGATTGCAAGTTAAACAAAATGAAAAAGGTATTTTTCTATGTCAGAGTAAGTATGCTGATAATATTGTTAAGAAATTTGGTCTGAGTGAGAGTAAAGAGAAGAGAACCCCTATGAGTACCACCCTTAAACTGTCCAAAAATGATAAAGGTAAAAGTGTCTGTCCTAGTCTTTATAGATCCATGATTGGAAGTCTGATTTATTTAACTGCTAGTAGACCAGACATTTGCTTAAGTGTAGGAGTTTGTGCCAGGTATCAGGCAAACCCTTTAGAACCTCACCTTCTAGCTGTCAAAAGGATTTTAAGGTATGTAAAAGGCACAATTCACCTAGGACTATGGTATTCTAAAGACACAAACGATTTTATGGTTGGCTACTGTGATGCAGATTGGGCAGGAAACATAGATGATAGAAAGAGTACTTCTGGTGGTTGTTTTTATTTTGGGAACAATCTTGTTTCATGGTTTAGTAAAAAGCAAAATTGCATTTCTTTATCTACTGCTGAAGCAGAATATATTGCAGCTGGAAGTGGATGTACTCAACTTATTTGGATGAAACAGATGTTAAATGATTATAATGTTAAGCAAGAAATATTAACTTTGTTTTGTGATAACAAAAGTGCTATAGATTTAGCAAACAATCCAATTCAACATTCCAGAACTAAACATATTGATCTAAGACATCATTTTATCAGAGAACTAGTTGAAGGAAAAAGCTTAATTTTAGAACATGTTTCAACTGAAAAACAATTAGCTGATATTTTCACAAAGCCCCTTGATACTAATAAATTTGAATCTTTAAGAAGTGACATAGGGGTATGTTACTATGGATCTAATTGAATACTATGTCTGTTTTGAGTCCCTTTAATACTTTTTAGTTCTAGAGGTAAGTCTTTATTGAGTTTTGAAGCTTTTTGGTGTCTCAAAAATAGATGTGAGGTAGCTTGTCTTAAAACCTCTATGGTAATAGAGTTGCAAGCACAAAGTGCACATTTTACATAGTGGTTGCAAATTCAGTTGCAACCACAGTTGAAACCACATGCTCGTAAAACTGGTTGCAAGCTCAGTTGCAACATCAGTTGAAACCTCATACTCATAATACTGAAAAATTCAGTGATTGTCCAAACACTCTAAAATGAAAAAGCTCAATTTAAGCTCTTAAAATCTAAATTCTATTTAAGCTATTCTATGATAAACATATCTTCTTGAGTAAATTGCTAGAGTTGTGTTTTTCAAAAGTGCAACTATCTTGCTGAATTGCTATCTTCTCTTGAATCAAGTCAAAATTTCCTTAAAATCTTCAACTACTTAGAATTCAAAATATTGGATAAATCTGTTTACAAGGAATATTTATCTTTATTTATTGCTGAATTTATCTTTCTGAAAAACTGTTTCCTTCGTGCTTTTATTGTGTTTCTATTGATAAGAAGTTTCCTTAATTCTAGCAAAATTCTGTTTCAAAATTGATTTGAGTGTATCTTTTTCTAATTGTAAAAAAAATTGGACTTTATTTGCTATTTATACAAACCTCTTTTAATATCACAGATCAATCACAATTATCAGAATTATTCTCTCTCTCTTTCTATTAAACAAAAACCCTAAGTTCTCTGTAAAACCCACACAGCGAATTTCTAAGTGCGGTTGCAACCTTAGTTGAAACCATGTCTTCCAACTCTCCTAAAAAACCTAATCTCAACATTGATGATGACTGTACTCTTAGGGATTTCTTGAATAAATCTCCAATCAGTCCAGGCTCTAAGGCCAAGGTAAGTGAGTCTTCTTCCTCTAAGAAACATAGGACTAAAAAACGTGCTAGGAGAAACTTAGAGGATGATTCTATCTCTGCTGTTTTTACTTATAATCCCAAGTTTAATGAGCTTGATCCTAGGTTCTGGAGTAGGAAAATGTATAGGAGGTTTAGGGCTTTTGCAAGTAGGGAAATTCACTGTGAAAGGAGGCTTAATTTAGTCAGTTATCCACACATACAGGTGTATGTTGAAAAATTGTTGTCTGCTGTTGGTTTAGGAAGAACCATTTGCTATGCTGATTCCTTTTACCATGCTGTTGTTAAAGAATTCTATGCTAATCTAAGTAGCAATGTTTTTGATGAGGATAACCCTGCTTATGGGAGGATATTTTTGAGGGGTGTAACTTTAGATTTTACCCCTAAGTTAATCAATGAATTCCTTAGTACACCCAATCCTTCTGTGGATACTGTTGATTATGACATGGAAGTCATTGCCCTGGTTCTCACTGGAAAGAACAACAGATTTGATGGCACTTCCATCAAAACATCCTCTCTCACATTGTGTGCTGCTGTGCTACACAAAATTGCTAGGTTTAACTGGACTCCTACTAAACAACCCTCCAAAGTAAACAAAGAAATGGCCATTTTTCTCTATAAGATCATGTCTTCTTTGCCTATAAATTTTGGTCATCATGTGTTCAATCTTATGAGAGATTTCAGTGATACAAATTCTCCCTCTATTCTGCTACCCTTTTCCTGTCTAATCACTGGGATAATTCTGTCTCAAACCATTCAAATATATGCTCCAAATCCTATTAGAATCTCCTCTGAACCATCTGAAAGATGTCCTCCAGCCCTGTATATTTCTGCAAAACTACTAAAGGAAGGGCATGTAAATGACATCTCTGGTGAAAAAGGCAAAGAAAAAGAGACAGAGCCATCTAGTGCTCCTTCAGAGAAGAAGAAAGGTGTCAGGTGGTATTTGCAGCAGAAATTGGCTTATAATCAAGAAAGAAGAGCTGAACTGGATACTGATGATTATCAAATAAAGAAGCTACTGGTGAATCTTATAGAAAGTGAGGATGATGGTGATAGTGATGCTACTCACAGTGATGATGGTTTCTCCATAAGCAGTGATGAAGAACATGAGGATATTGTCATAGATGAACCTCTTAGAGAAAAGGCACCTTTTACAGATATACCTAGTGACTAGTTTGTCTGGCTTATGACAAATAGGGGGAGATGAAGTTTATGTTCAGTTTAATGTTTTGCTTTAATTTCAATTTCAAAACTTTATGTTTCTGTTTTTAAATTTCAATTACAATTGCTGTACTAAGACCTTGTTGTGCCATGTTTTGGCCTTAAAAATTTCTGCAATTTCCATTTTGAAGTATGCTTGTCTTTAGAATTGAATCTGTTATGAAAATCTGTGAATAGATATATTTTTGTGCTTATTTGATGTTTGGAATTCTAACTTACAGGGGGAGCTTAAACAGATGTATATACAGTGTAAGACTGTGCTGAAATTGAATTTGCAGGTGGTTGGGATGATTTATAAACTTAATTGATTTGTCAAAACCAATGACAAAGGGAGAGATTGTTAGGACCAGATTTCTGGTCTAAATACTATTTGTTGTCTATTGGTTTTTACTTAATAATCCTAACTGTTTGTTTAAGAACTAAGACAGTGTTGTTAGGTTTCAAGCAATGTTGCAACCTCAGTTACAACCTACTGAGACAAGTGTTGTTAGGTTTCAAGCAATGTTGTAACCACAGTTACAACCTGCTAAGACAGCGTGTATGGTTTCAAGTAAATGTTGCAACCTCAGTTGCAACTACAGTTACAACCTGCTAAGACAGCGTGTACGGTTTCAAGTAAATGTTGCAACCTCAGTTGCAACCACAGTTCCAACCTGTTGTTCTGCAGAATTCTGTCTTGTTCTATTAATCTGCATAACTATTCTTTAATGGTAAATATTTGTTTTAAAGTATGCAGGTTATATTCTCATATGCTCTTAAAGGTTAAGTTTATGATTATTGAGAATATTAAAAGTAATAAGGAAGATGTTTCCTAAATAGATATAAGGAGATAAGTTTATAAAGATGTGTTTCCTTTACATAGGAAAATACTATATCTCTATTATTATGCAAATCCTTATTACATGTTTCGATCTTTGTTCCTTATCAAAATCAGTATGATTCGTTTTAAGATTGAAAGAAATATGGAGTTAATATTTCATATGTAGTTTCAAAGATATTATCTCTAAAAGATATTGTCTTGTATGTTTTCTTATTAAAGGAAAAGACTAACTCCTATTTCCAAGCTATTATCAACAGGTTCTATCTTTAGAAGATTTGAGTCAATCTCACGTTGGACAGTCTCATGATATATGGAGAGATTCAAGCCAATCAAAAAGAGTCAAAAGCAATCATCAAGATCTTCAAGCAAGAAGATTGTTTTTACTTAAATATATAGTTGATAACTTAGCTTGTAAAAAGTGTGTGTTCTAAATTATAAAGAACTCATTCTAGAGAGAATACACAAAGAGCTTTCAAAAGAAAAACAATGGTGGGATGCCATTGATTTATTAAGTGATAGTTATAAGGTAGGAGCAATATAGAGATAGGCAGAAAAACTTAGAGGGAGTCTGAGAGTTTTTCATTAAGACTTGAATCCTATATTGTAAGCTTTTATAATATCATAATCTGGGTAAGTGCCCCAGAGACGTAGCCTAGTTAGGTGAACTCCGTTGTTAAATGTGCGTGTGATTTATTTCAAGTACATTTAACTTTTTACAGTTCTGTTCATTAATACACTTGGTTCCAACTGTGGTTCTAACCTCACTTAGAACCTAACTGCAAAACTGTAACTAGAACAGCGGAAATGAATTTCACAATGTCTTCTCATCATTTAAAAGGAGTAAAAAAATCAACTTTAACGGATAAAATAAGGAGTGCAATATGCGAGCATAACATAATCCAACTATTAGCCAAAAAGATTTGCAAGCATGGGTGGAAGAAAATTTTGATTTGTCCATTAGTCAATCAACAATATCGAACGCTCTCAAAAAGCCATCGAAATATTTGTCAGATGAAATGAAAAATAACGATGTTAAAAGGCACAGATTGGCAAAATACTCTGAGTTAGAGAAAGTTTTATACAAGTTTTACAAAAAGTAAAGGATGAGGTTTATTTTGGTTTAGGTGAAAAAAAAACAATCAACTATAGATACATATTTTAAAAGAAAATAATTATTGTTATGTTATTGTTAATTGATTGAAAATTTTGGTATATATTATATATTTTTATTTATGAAATTTAATAATTATTACTTTATATTTTTATTGGTCACTTAAAGATTCAATTTTTTTTTATTACTTAATGCATTTAACGAGAATATTATTTTACTCTATCGGCCAAACTCGGGACCGGAAGAAATTATTATATTAGCGAGTTTATTACTTTATCGAGCTTTAACTGTGTGTCTAAATATTTCCCAAAGAAAGCAAATCTTTATCAAACGATGAAGCACCGCAAGTCTACAATACCAGATGCTAGATACTTAAGTACCATTGGAATATACAGTATATCCAAATAAATACTAACCAAGAGGAATTCAACTGCAAATAACATCACCATCATAATACATATAGCAAAATTATCAAAGAAAAGCATCTTGTATAAAAAATATTTATAATGTCACATTGATGTGAGGTTATAACTAACTTCTCAATTATTTATAGCAAGTTAGATTAGGTCAATCTTGTCTAACATATCCATTAAATTGTCATGAATTTGAGTAATTCAAGGGTAAATCGTCGACGTTCAATAGATGGATAAGGATTTATGGTTTTCCATGGGAACACAATAATAATAATTTGAGTATCAGTGCTGACAAATCCCGCGATCCGAGAGAAATTTGTGTAACCACGAAGCACATCTGCAAACCTAACCAACTGCTTTAACCAAAAAATAAATACAAATGATTGCAATATTAGGATATAAAATCTCCTTCCCAGCAAAAGAAGACTAACTTATATAGGAAGGAAAATATCTGTTCAACAATATATATATATAGGAGTAACCGACTAGTTCAACTCAAAAGTGTGAATACAGATAAATTTTAGAAAGAAAACAATTAAGGAAGACATTAATTTAGTTGTTAATTGGTAGATGAACCGTTCAGTTTAACAAGTTCTTTCCAAAACCCCGGCCCTTCGAAGTATCAAAGACGCCCTTATTAGATCCTATTTCCAATGATTACTAAGACGTAAATAAACAGATATGAATATAGATCATATCTATTGTGTAACTTAATTAACAACTACTATGAATGAAGTGGTTTGAACTTTGGAAGTGATACACATGCTTTAGTCTTTTTCTTTCGTCGTAGTTCTTCTTGAGAACCTATTCAAGCTAATTTTTGTTAAAAGTCAAAACATAACTAAAATGGATTTAGAAGTTAATTAATTAACTATAATTCAGTATATATGTTCTTTCCAGGTGTGATAATATGGAATAAAATAAAAGGAGACTATAAAACTAATCCCTCTTCAACATATGCGATTAGGTAATGGTAGAGCTGTTTGCCTCTTTCCCTTTCTAACATATTCGACTAGTAAACCGTAGAGCTGCATGCAGTTTATATCATGCAGTTTTTTGCCAGGATAGACATTTATAAGCTTTTTTTTGGTTTGATTGAGAAGTGATTTTATCAAAAATATTACATGATATCTTAAGATATAATTCAAGCAATCATTAATAAGATTGACCCTAAAACCTTACTATAAACACAGATAATTATCAAGTATATACAACACTAGTATTCTAAACCATAAAACTATTAAATAATGTTTTCCCCACTTTTAGATACATTTTTTCTTTACTTGAACATCGGAGGTAATCTGTTGAAAAACAATCGACGCTCTTGACCTTGAGTTTCTTCTTTTACGAGGTAACTGGAGCAAACCCTTGAAGAAGGAAGAAAGCAGTCTTTGCACATGTATCCGTGGTTGAGTAAAGCGATAACTAAATATTAATTATTGTAAAAAAGATGTAGTAATTAAACTCTATCGTAAACATAGTGAAATTCAAGACTAAATTATCAAGTAATGCTAGTATTCTAATAGCATCAGTCATTTATTGCATTTGGTTCTAACAGAATGCTAGAATTTTAACGGGACACTGAATCTTTGTCCAGTAAAATATTAAAGGAAGTCTAATTTTTTTAGTCGTTTCCAGTTTGAATAGATTTTAATGTGTAAAAAATAAAAGTACCTGAAGGTTAAGCTGATCTTCCTTTCTATCATTAACTCTCTATTGATATGTTTGTAGCCTTCGAGCATTCCGTATCATGTGCCGTATATACTTTCTAGCTTTCAAAAAATATATTACACCAGCATAGTATAAAAGTCCACCACTGTTGAAAATGTATAATATATGTGTGATGCTTCGTGCTTACTTCCCAATTAATTATAGTAAGTTTGATTAGGTCAATCTTGTGGAACATATTTATTTATCATGGAATTGAGTAATTCTAGGGTAAATCATTGACCTTCAATAGATGGATAAGGATTTGTAGTTTTCCATGGGCATACAATAATTATTTTTTGTCTTAAAACCATTCAAAGAGTATCAGTGGTGACAAATTCCACAATCCAAAAGAAAATTGTGTAACCACGGTCTACGAAACACATCTGCAAACCTAACCAACTGATTTACCCAGAAAATAAATACGAATGATTGCAATATTAGGATATAAATCCCATGCCCAGCAAAAGAAGACTAATTCATAGAGGTATGAAAAGAACTGTTCAACAACTCATACATAGAACTAAATAACTAGTTCAACTCACAAGTTTGAAAGATAAATTTAAGAAGAAAACAATTAGGGAAGATATTTATTCGAAGAAGTATCAAAGAACTATTCCATGGAAGTAATTCCTAGTGGAATATTATACTAACGTTTTTTGAACTTGAAGTCGGCTGAAACTTTGTTCTGCTAATATAAATTGTTTCTAGTTTTAATTTTTTTTAGCTCCTAGTCGCATGAGTGGACTTGTAGCAACAAGTTAATGTGCTTTTTATCACAGTATTTTCGATGATGACTAAGACGTAAATAAACTGATATGCATATTGGTCATATCTATTGTGTAACTTAATTAACAACTGTGAATGAAGTGGTTTCAACTTTGAAATGATATTCATCGATGCTTTAGTGTTTTTCTTTCATCTTAGTTTATTATTGTACAATCAGGCAGTTGTTAGCTATACATCTTCTTGAAAACCCATTCAAGTTATTTGTTTTTAAAGGTCAAAACATAACTAAAATGGATTTAGTAAGAAATTAATTAACTATAATTCAGTATGTTTTCTCCAGGTGTGACAATATGGAAAAAAAATTGAGACTATTGAACTAACCGTTCCCTCTCCAACATATGCGATTAGGTAACCCCTAGAGCTGTTTCCCTCTCCAATATGGGAGATTAGTAAACCGTAAAGCTAGCTCCATGCCGTTTAAATCATGCAGCACACCTTGTTAGGAATGTAGAGTTTTCTATCAATCGCGAGACACCTTTTTGGGAAAGACAAAAGTCCATTACTGTATTATTATTATTGTTATTGCTATTACTATTATTATTATTATTATTATTATTATTATTATTATTATTATTATTATTATTATTATTATTATTATTATTATTATTATTATTATTATTACTACTATTACTATTACTATTATAAAGTACAGTATGTTCTTACTGGGTAGGGCTGAAAGGCTAAATTAGTATATAATTTTTTGTTCAAAAAAGGTTTAAATACCGGCTCGTTCTTAATTCAGACTTGAATAGGGTTAAGAATATAAAAAAAAAGAGTTATAAAAGTCCACGATAATACATTTGCCGTATATATTTTTTCATGCTTTGCAAAAAAATATTACATCATCAGAGGCTGCATAGTATAAAAGTCCATTGTTGAGAATGTATATATGTGATGCTTCATGATCATGCTTGCTCCTCAATTATTTATAGCAAGTTATATTAGGTCAAACTTGTTTAACATATCTATTTAATTATCATGAAACTGAGTAATTCCAGGTTAAATCACCGGTGAACAATAATTATGTTTTGCCTTATGGCTATTCAAAGAGTATTACTGCTGACAAATCGCATGATCCGAGAAAAAATTGTGTAAGCACGAAACACATCTGCAAATTTAACCAACATAACCGACTGTTTTACCCAGAAAATAAATACAAATGATTGCAATACTAAAATATAAAACCCCTGCCCAGCAAAAGAAGACTAACTTACATAGGAAAGAAAATAATGTTGGTTCTTACTGTATCGAAAAACAATAAAGTAAAAGACAGGGACTGAAATGGAAATAAACAATTTTATTTCACTTTAAAAGAAATATAACTCGATTACAAAATTCCTGACTTGTACAGAATTTAAATTGCAATAATTAAATTCCAGACAGATTTAATATAACATATTAAACTGATGGACTGAATTGTAATTGTTTAAAATTGTCAGACAGAATAGTATATTTACTAAACTGTTGGACTGTTTAACAATTAAAAGAAACTGCCAGACAGAATATAGTATGATTACTAAACTTCTGGACTGTTTCTGTAAATAAAAAAAAATTATAGAACTGGAATGTAAATTACAGAAAAGAAAGATTGGAAATATAAATTACAGAACTTAAAGGACTGGAAAATAAATTACAGAATGTAAACAGTACTGAAATGAAAAGAACAGAATGTAAATGACTGAAATAAAATTAAACAGAATGTAAATACTGAAATTAAAAGAAGAAGCAACTGTGCAGTTTCCCTTAAATAATATTTTCCGAACCACCTTTTAGGTTTCTGGTTCTCGGGACTTTGTTCCAAAGATACAACTTATGTCACAGAGTGGTTCGCGTGGAAACGACATCGAAGCACATGTCGAGCTGTTGGTGGTGCGATTCTCTCTCTAATATGATGCAGTATGTTGTGTTGTGACTGGAGCCATTAATGATCATTTAATTCTGAGAGTTACACCCCCAGAATCCTTCCATTCAATTTCTGAAACTGCATCACTCAATCTGCAATTTATTCTCTCATTTCCCTTAAATAATATTTTTCGAACCACCTTTTACGTTTCTGGTTCTCGGGACTTTGTTCCAAAGATACAACTTATGTCACAGAGTGATTCGCGTATCCTCCCATTCAATTTCTGTTTGAACCACCTTTTAGGTTTCTGGTTCTCAGGACTTTGTTCCAAAAATACAACTTATGTCACAGAGTGATTCGCGTATCCTCCCATTCAATTTCTGAAACTGCAGCACTCAAAACTCCCTTTTTAGGTTTGACCCGAGACACGAGACCCGAAAAGCCCGCGTCCCACGCCCCGAGGCCCGAGCAAGCGTGTGTGGTACACACTAATACACTTAAGTGTATGTGGACATAATAGTTTAACAAATACATGGGTTGGACTTATATATATATTGTAAAATTAACTCTTAATTTTTCAATATGGGATAACTCTCATTGGTTTCCATTTATTTATTCCATTTTCCAGCATTGAAGTTTTCTCCTCTTTCGAGAACCCAACTTTGAAACCGATCAGTATTCACACCCATTTTCCAAATAGGTCATGCGATATACCGTTACGAAACTCGTCACACGAGCTACTCAAACGCGTTGAATACGACATTGACAACTCAATGTTGTCACATGTACTATCGACTCGAAGTTGATCATGTGACCATTCAGAAACACTCATGTAAAAACATGTTTTTCCAACAAATAACTGTTCAACAACCCATATATAGGACTATATAACAAGTCCAACTCACAAGTGTGAATTGTGAAAGATAAATTTAAGAAGAAAACAATTTGGAAAGACATTTATTTGTTAATGAGTAGATTAACCGTACAGTTTGACAAGTTCTTTCCTTATCTCCAACCCTTCGAATTAAGTATCAAAGAACCATTCCGTGAAAGTACTAGTTCGTAATCGTATATTATACTAAAGTTTTTCGAACTTGAAGTAGACTGAAACTTTGTTCTGCAATTATTAATTGTTTCTAGTGATATCACTTCTAGCTTCTAGTTGCATTAATGGACTTGCAGCAACAAGTCAATGTGCGTAACGTACGGATTTTTTCACAGTATTTTCCTATAAATAACATAGCAATTCTCCTTCTCTCAAACAAGTATCAACTATTAAGTAATATCACCCTTAGGTTTTAATACAACCATGGGGCTATCTAGGTTTTTTGCTTTAGCTCTCTTTTCTTGTCCATTTGTCCTCATCCTACTTATACCATCTTACGCCCAAAGCTCACAACAAGCCTATCTCTCTCCTCACAACTCAGCCCGAGCTGCAGTAGGTGTGGGACGCATGAGATGGGATAATAGTGTGGCAGCTTATGCCCAAAGGTATGCAAACAAGAGGAAGCGCGATTGTCGCCTTGTGCATTCTAGAGGGCCTTATGGAGAGAACCTGTTTTCGGGACGTGGTCGTGTATTCACTGCTGCAGATGCAGTGAGGTCGTGGGTTAGTGAGAAAAGGTACTATCACTACAACTCAAATACTTGTGATCGCGGTCGTCAGTGTGGGCACTATACTCAAGTGGTGTGGCGTAAATCGGTCAAGATCGGATGTGCTAGGGTCAGATGTGACAACGGGGGTTGGTTTATCATTTGCAACTATTCCCCTCCAGGGAACACTGGTGGAAAACCTTACTAGATCCTATTTCCAAGGATTACTAAGACGTAAATAAACAGATATGAATATAGATCATATCTATTGTGTAACTTAATTAACAACTACTATGAATGAAGTGGTTTGAACTTTGGAAGTGATACACATGCTTTAGTCTTTTTCTTTCGTCGTAGTTCTTCTTGAGAACCTATTCAAGCTAATTTTTGTTAAAAGTCAAAACATAACTAAAATGGATTTAGAAATTAATTAATTAACTATAAATCAGTATATATGTTCTCTCCAGGTGTGATAATATGGAATAAAATAAAAGGAGACTATAAAACTAATCCCTCTTCAACATATGCGATTAGGTAATGGTAGAGCTGTTTGCCTCTTTCCCTCTCTAACATATTCGATTAGTAAACCGTAGAGCTGCATGCAGTTTATATAATGCAGTTTTTTGCCAGGATGGACATTTATAAGCGTTTTTTTGGTTCGATTGAAACGTGATTTTGCCAAAAATATTACATGATATCTTAAGATATAATTCAAGCAATCATTAATAAGATTGACCCTAAAACCTTACTATAAACACAGACAATTATCAAGTAGACTATAGAATACAACACTAGTATTCTAAACCATAAAACTATTAAATAATGTTTTCCCCACTTTTACATACATTTTTTCTTTACTTGAATAACGGAGGTAATCTGTTGAAAAACAATAGAGTTTCTTCTTTTACGAGGTAACTGGAGCAAACCCTTGAAGAAGGTAGAAAGCAGTCTTAGCACATGTATCCGTGGTTGAGTAAAGCGAGAACTAAATATTAATTATTGTAAAAAAGATGTAGTAATTAAACTCTATCGTAAACATAGTGAAATTCAAGACTAAATTATCAAGTAATGCTAGTATTCTAATAGCATCAGTCGTTTATTGCATTTGGTCCTAACAGAATGCTAGAATTTTATCGGGACACTGAATCTTTGTCCAGTAAAATATTCAAGGAAGTCTAATTTTTTTAGTCATTTCCAGTTTGAATAGATTTTAATGTGTAAAAAATAAAAGTAGCTGAAGGTTAAGTTGATCTTTTTTTCTATCATTAACTCTCTATTGATATGTTTGTAGCCTTCGAGCATTCCGTATCATGTGCCGTATATACTTTCTAGCTTTCAAAAAATATATTACATCAGCATAGTATAAAAGTCGACCACTCTTTAGAATGTATAATATGCGTGATGCTTCATGCTTACTTCCCAATTAATTATAGTAAGTTATATTAGGTCAATCTTGTGGAACATATCTTTATTTAATTATCATGAAATTGAGTAATTATAGGGTAAATCATTGACGTTCAATAGACGGTTAAGGATTTGTAGTTTTCCATGGGAATACAGTAATTATTTTTTGTCTTAAAACCATTCAAAGAGTATCAGTGGTGACAAATTCCATAATCCGAGAGAAAATTGTGTAACCACAGTCTACGAAACACATCTGCAAACCTAACCAACTGATTTACCCAGAAAATAAATACGAATGATTGCAATATTAGAATATAAATCCCATGCCCAGCAAAAGAAGACTAATTCATAGAGGTATGAAAAGAACTGTTTAACAACTCATATATAGAACTAAATAACTAGTTCAACTCACAAGTTTGAAAGATAAATTTAAGAAGAAAACAATTAGGGAAGATATTTATTCGAAGAAGTATCAAAGAACTATTCAATGGAAGTACTAATTCCTAGTTGCATATTATACTAACGTGTTTTGAACTTGAAGTCGACTGAAACTTTGTTCTGCTAATATAAATTGTTTCTAGTTTTAATTTTTTTAGCTCCAAGTTGCATGAGTGGACTTGTAGCAACAGGTAAATATGCTTTTTATCACAGTATTTTCGATGATGACTAAGACGTAAATAAACTGATATGCATATTGGTCATATCTATTGTGTAACTTAAATAACAACTGTGAATGAAGTGGTTTCAACTTTGAAATGATATTTCATCGATGCTTTAGTGTTTTTCTTTCATCTTAGTTTATTATTGTACAATCAGGCAGTTGTTTGCTATACATCTTCTTGAAACCCATTCAAGTTATTTGTTGTTAAAAGTCAAAACATAACTAAAATGGATTTAGTAAGAAATTAATTAACTATAATTCAGTATGTTTTCTCCAGGTGTGACAATATGGAAAAAAAATTGAGACTATTGAATTAACCGTTCCCTCTCCAACATATGCGATTAGGTAACCCCTAGAGCTGTTTCCCTCTCCAATATGGGAGATTAGTAAACCGTAGAGCTAGCTTCATGCCGTTTAAATCATGCAGCACACCTTGTTAGGAATGTAGAGTTTTCTATCAACCGCGATACACCTTTTTGGGAAAGACAAAAGTCCATTATTATTATTATTATTGCTATTACTATTACTATTATTATTATTATTATTATTATTATTATTATTATTATTATTATTATTATTATTATTATTATTATTATTATTACTATTACTATTATAAACTACAGTATGTTCTTACTGGGTAGGGCTGAAAGGCTAAATTAGTATATAATTTTTTGTTAAAAAAAGTTTAAATACCGGCTCGTTCTTAATTCAGACTTGAATAGGGTTAAGAATAAAAAAAAGAGTTATAAAAGTCCACGATAATACATTTGCCGTATATATTTTTTTATGCTTTGCAAAAAAATATTACATCATCAGAGGCTGAATAGTATAAAAGTCCATTGTTGAGAATGTATATATGTGATGCTTCATGATCATGCTTGCTCCTCAATTATTTATAGCAAGTTATATTAGGTCAAACTTGTTTAACATATCTATTTAATTATCATGAAACTGAGTAATTCCAGGTTAAATCACCGGTGAACAATAATTATGTTTTGCCTTATGGCTATTCAAAGAGTATTACTGCTGACAAATCGCATGATCCGAGAAAAAATTGTGTAAGCACGAAACACATCTGCAAACCTAGCTAACCAACATAACCAACTCTGTTTGACTGTTAGTATTATTATTGTTGTTATTATTTGTTAACAATTTAAGCTAACTTCATGAGGTTATTGTAATTATTTTTCAAATCAACTAATAGAACGGAGTAAATTTTGAATTGTTACCTTATTTATAACTTAATTAATGATTAGTCCATGAAACTAAAACTAATTAATAATTGGTTCATTTTCCCTAACTAACCAATAAAAGTGTAAAAAATAAGAAAAAAAGGAAAAATGAAAAAAAAAATCTGAAAAAAAAAAAATTCCAAAAAAACTTTAAAGAGGCTAAAACCTGAAAAAACCCGAATAAAATTTTAAATATTCCAAAAAATCTAAAATCAACAAAAATCCAAAAACTCAAATAAAAAAACAGTCTGAATCGTCTTAATTCATATAAAAAATAGTTTGAGTCATTTTAAAAACAGTCCGAGTCATTTTAATTCAATTTAAAAACAGTCCGAGTAGTTTTAATTCATTTTAAATACAGTATGAGTCGTTTTAAGTCATTTTAAAACAATCTGAGTTACATTAAGTCATTTTAAAAACAGTCTGAGTCGTTTTAAGTAAATTTAAAAATAGTCTGAGTCGTTTTAAGTCATTTTAAAAACAATTTGAGCTGTTTTAAGTCATTTAAAAACAATCTGAGTAATTTTAAAAATAGTCTGAGTCATTTAAAAATAATCTAAGTCATTTTAAAACTAATCTGAGTCATTTTAAGTCATTTTAAAAACAGTCTAAGTCGTTTTAATTTATTTTAAAAACAGTATGAGTAATTTTAAAAACAGTCTGAGTCGTTTTAAGTCATTTTAAAAACAGTTTGACAAATTTTAAAAACAGTCTAAGTCGTTTTAAGTAATTTTAAAAACAGTTTGTGTCGTTTTAAATCATTTTAAAAACAGTCTAAGTAATTTTAAAAACAATTTGAGTCGGTTTAAGTTCATTTAAAAATAGTCCGAGTCGTTTTAAGTCATTTAAAAAATAGCTAGAGTCGTTTTAAGTGTTTTAAAAATAGTGCGAGTAATTTTAAAAACATACTGAGTCGTTTTAAATCATTTTTAAATCAGTCTGAGTCGTTTTAAGTCGTTTTAAAATTAGTCTGAGTAATTTAGAAACAATGTGAGTAATTTTAAAAACAGTCTAAGTTATTTTGATTCAATTTAAAAACAGTCAAAGTTATTTTCAGTCATTTTTAAAATAGTCTGAGTCATTTTAAGTAATATTAAAAACAGTCCGAGTAATTTTAAAAACAGTCTGAGTCATATTTAAGTCATTTCAAAAACAGTATGAGTTATTTTCGATAAGTTTAAACAGTTTGAGTCATTTTTAAAAACAACTCGAATAATTTTAAAAACAATCTCAGTCATTTGAAGTCATTTTGAGTCATTTGAAAACAATTGCAAGTTATTTTAAAGTTTTTAATATTTTTTACACTTTCCGGCTTTTTTCCGACTTCTCCGAATTATTATTATTATTATTTTTTGGTTTTTTTTTTCTTGGGTTTTTGTTTTTTTTTACCATTTTTAGGGGGTTTTTCGAGTTCCCGACTTTTTTGAACGTTTTTTTTTTGTGATTTTGGATTTTTCTTGTTTTTTTTTTCCGGTTCCTGACTTTTTTGAACGTTTTTCCAATGATTTGTGATTTGTGATTTTGGATTTTTTTGAACTTTTTTTAATTTTAATTTTGTGATTCTGGCTTTTTGGATTTTTCTTGGTTTTTTTACCTCGGAGTTTTTTCGGGTTCCCGACTTTTTTAAAGGTTTTTTCAATTTTTTTTGTTTTTTTTTTATTTTTTTATTTTTAATATATTATTATTTTTTGAGTTTTTTGAGTTTTCCCTCTTTTTTTTCCATTTTATTTTTATTTTTATTGAGTAATTAAGTGGGTGGTCAATTCTTAATTAGTTTTAGAAATAATTGACCAGTCATTAATTAAATTTTATAGGGTGACTAATTCTTAAATAGTTTTGTATTCATTGACCAATCATTAATTTCCCCTCTATTTTATTTGTAAATTGTTTGTAAAAAAAAAATTCTCTAAATTTAACCTTTTATATTTTTTATGGTATTTATTAATATAACTATCTTATTTTTTTAAAAATTTTATTAAATTTTAGGCTATGATTGGTAACAAATTTTTTTTTAGAGTGAGTACAATTTACAAATGCATAAGCCACCTGTCACTGACTTGGGTATATTTCTTTACCGTATTTTAAACATTTTTTATTAAATTTTAGGCTATGTTCGGCAACATTATTTATTTTTTTGAATTTTTTGATTTTAGATTTTAAAATCTGTGGGGGTGTTTGGCAAATTAGCTTATTCAGTTTCAGAAAATCTTATTTTTAGTCTGAAAAAACTAAAAAATCCAGATTTTTAAAATCTAGATATTTAGTGGAGTCTCGAAACAGATTTTTAAAATATGATTTTAGAATAAAAAATATGTTACCAAACATATCCTTAGTATTTTACCCAATTTGGATCTCCAAGCATAAGGAAGTAAAAATGGCTTTTTCGTAACATGCCGTGATGAAATATTAAAATCAATAAATAAAAATTTAGTTACCATGTAAAAAAGATCGTTTTTTTTAATATGGGGTGTGAAGTACCTTTCACCCGGATATTTCAACGAAACAGTCACTCATTACGGCTGACACGAAAATAGTCAACCCTACAAACCATAGAATCAACTTATTTTGATGAGTTTAAACTCAGCCGCTAGATTAACTTAAATTGCATAGGTTTGTAAACACACAATCACTACGAAAATATCAAATATGACCTACGAATTTTTATTGTATTTTAAAAATTCGTCAAATACAAAATGACCAAATAACCAATGATTTGAAATTTTAACAACTAACACTTCAAATCCAATAAGTTATAATACAGTTTGTACGTTTTTGTTATTTTTAAATTTTATAAAATCAAGAGAATTGTTTTGTAGAAAATAGTAACTAGCTTAAAATAGAGTTTGAACGTTTTTGTTATATGTCAATTTTAAAGGGTGTCGAGGTCATTACACATTTACAATTATTTTGGATTAAAAACTAATTTTAAATTAAATAGAACTCGGGCCTTTAATGGTAATTTCACCTTTAAATGATTTCGGTTGCATGTAAAATAAAACTAAACCCTAATAGAATGTGTCGGATGACTTGACATTATATCAAACCACATATATTGACTGTTTCGCTATCCTTAAAAAGCTTGGACGGTCTAAAAAAACCATCTGCTTTCATCCTCATACTCGTTTCTTCACCCCACACAACAAATTTTCTACAATTAAAGGTGCGAACAACAATATATCAGTGAAATCGCAATCCCGATAACTCATATTTGTTGATCTATTTTTTATAGATGTTAACGAGACTGCACTCGATAGGAAAGAATGTGATTATAATTCTATCATTTTGTTTAACACGAGTCATCTAGATGGACGAAAGTTGCGAGGAGTAGATCTAAATTGGTAAAAATTGAAGATCGGCTATCATAATGGTAAAATCTAATACTACATTGTTATTAAACAACTTTTTTTTTTACCTTCTAACAACTAGGGCTCATTTCGTTGTAGGATTATTAATCTGCAACTGGTTATCCGGTCATGAACGAGGCTTGAAAAAAATGTCGGACTGAATAATTCGTACGTAGTTGGACTATTTTCAATACCACCGGAGCAACTTGTAGTTGGAGCTGTTCGTCGATCTTTTTTTCTGTCGGAGTAACTTGTAGCCGGAGTTGTTCTTCACTATCGAGGAGTAACTTGTTGTCGGAGTCATTCCCTCCACTCTCTCCCCACCGGAGCAACTTGTCGTCGAAGAAGTTCCCTCCCCTCACTCCATAGCAAGTGATGGAAAATTGAATCTTGTTACTTTTATCCCTTATAAACAAAGGCGGTTTTCATTTAAGATATATGTATTGCTCAAACCCGTATAGCAAAGTGATGGAAATTGAATCTTGCAACCCTTATCCTTTGTAAACAAAGGCGAATTTCATTTAAACTTGTACCTTTCGTCCAAACCAGCATATATATGCTAGTTAATTAGTTGGAAAAGTTTAGCCTGATCCTTTTCTGCTTGTTACATATCCATTCATCATGCGATGCGCGCACAAGCAGCGCAACAAAATAATTATAAAGAAAAAAAGGCATCTATATATTACTTACTACTTAGGACTCGCTCACATCACAAACTTATTAGGCTATTCAAGGTTCCTTTGCCTGTGGGTTTAAAACTAGAAAGTTAGTCTATTTCCATGATGAAAGCGCTGGTAGCTGCATGAATGCTTTATCTAAGTTGTATATGACACATTTACGCCTCGCTTGGTTGCAGTTTTTAAGCAAATAAGCTGGATTTTTAGAGGTTTGAAAAGAAATCTGGTTCATCCAGCTTAAAAGCTTGTAGACTTTTCAGGCCATACAACCAAAAAAGCCCAGATTTCGAGCCAATAAAAACCAATCACTATCCAGCTTCTATACAAAAGGCAAAAGAACATAGTGTAAATGGAGCAACCAAACAGGGACTTGGTATTGGTTTATCAAATAAAAGAGGAGATCAATCAACAATCAATGTTTCAATTTTCTTGAAAGGCTCCTCTTGTAACCATTCAATTGCAAAACTAATACACCAAAAGAGTTATATGAACAGTTAATCCAGCAATTACTCTCCCACAATTTGCATATAGGGTTAAACCTCTCTAAAGTAATACACCTGGAACCGGAAAAAATTATTCATTTAACGAGTTTATTAATTTATCTATAAATGAATAAATTATTCATTTATCGATAAATGAATATTTATTATTTTAAATAGAGTTTTTCAATATAACATATATACATTGTATATGTGATAAAAAAAAATCAAAAGACACTACAAATATTATTTAAATCTAAGAAAACTTAAAAGTTTTTGTGAAAGTTAATGTATCTAAAAATTATGTTCATGCATATACATAGAAAATAAAAATATTTATTCTTAACCTATAAAATGTGGATATTTGGAGGACATTGTGAGTATATTTTTTATTTTTCGGTTACAATGTCTTCTCATCATTTAAAATGAGTAAAAAAAATCAACTTTAACCGATAAAATAAGGAGTGCAATATGCGAGCATAAGAAAAATAATCCAACTATTAGCGAAAAAGATTTGCAAGAATGGGTGGAAGAAAATTTTGATTTGTCCATTAGTCAATCAACAATATCGAACACTCTCAAAAGGCCGTCGGAATATTTGTCAGATGAAATAAAAAATAGCGATGTTAAAAGGCACAGATTGGCAAAATACTCTGAGTTTGAGAAAGTTTTATACAAGTTTTACAAAAAGTAAATGATGAGTTTCATTTTGGTTTAGGTGGAAAAAAAAACAATCAACTATAGATACATATTTTAAAAGAAAATAATTATTGTGATATTATTGTTGATTGATTGAAGATTTTGGTCTACATTATATATTTTTATTTATGAAATTTAATAATTATTACTTTATATTTGTATTGGTCACTTAAGTGTTCAATTTTTTTTATTATTTAATGCATTTAACGAGAATATTACTTTACTCTATTGGGCCAACTCGGAAATGGAAGAAATTATTATATTAGCGAGTTTATTAATTTATCAAACATTACTTTATCGAGGTTTAACTGTATGCCTAAATATTTCCCAAAGAAAGCAAGTCTTTATCAAACGATGAAGCACTGCAAGTCTACAATACCAAATACTAGATACTTAAGTACCATTGGAATATACAGTATATCTAAATAAATACTAACCAAGAGGAATTCAATTGCAAATAACATCACCATCATAATACATATAGCAAAATTTGTTGGTTTCCGTGTACGAAATAACAATTAATAATAATAAAAGGACTAAACAAGAATTAATTAAAACCAGTGTAATCTTTATTAATTTCCAAATGAAATACAATAAACTGATTACAACATGTAGGTACTGAAAATAATTAAAGCAAACGTTATCAGATTATTATTAATTAATAATCTGATGTACTGAATTGCAATAAATAGAAACTGCCGGACTGGAAAGTACAAACTTAACAGCCGGACTGTTCTGTTTGAAATTGAAATTACAGGACTGAATTGAAACTATTCTAATTACAGAATTAAATTACAGAATAGTAATTACAGCAAAAAACAGAACTTTAAACTAATTACAGATAAGTACAAACAGAATATAAAGCTACAGCTAAGGACAGCAATTGAAATACTAAAATAAAAAGGACAGAATTGAATGCGTAAATGAAATGGACAGAATTAAAAGACGTAAATGAAATGGACAGAATAGAATAAAATAAGACGAGGCTACTGTTAACAGTATGCCCTTAACCGATATTCGCCCAACCACCTTAAGGTTTCTGGTTGCGTTGGCGCTTCGATCCCAAGGTACAACGTCTCGGATGACTCACCGGAAACTGGCGACGAGTCAAGGTCGAGCTGTTGGTGGGTGGTTCTCTCTGGTTCTAAAATGTAATGCTGTTTTTGAGAGATGATATATGCTTCTGTATTTTATTTCAGAATATTGTCTATTTGACATGTGGGGGGTCTGCCTATTTATAGGCTTGCTGAGTATCTCAGCCATTAAGGTCACTTTACTACTGTCAGTTTTCGAAATTCGAAACTGCAGTATTAACTTTGCAATCAAATCATATTTATTGCAATAGTTACAGCTTTGCTGGAAGCTTTTCCCGAACAGGCGCACTTTTTCCGAACAGGCACGCTTTTCCCGAACAGACGCACTTTTTCCCGAACATGCACGCTTTTCCCGAACAGGCGCACTTTTCCCGTTGAGTTAAAAACCCGTCGAGCAAGCCCGCCCGTCGAGCAAGCCCGCCCGTCGAGCAAGCCCATGTGTGGTACACAATACACACATGTGTATATGGACACACTACTTGATATCCACATGGGATACCCTAGTATATATATTGTAAAAATCACTCATGATTTTCCAATGTGGGATAACCATCATGGGTTAAATCCCATTTCTTTTCTCATTTTCCAGCATTGGCTTTATTGCCTCTTTCGAGTACCAACCTTCGAGTCCAATTATCATTCACACCCTTCCTCCGAATAGGTCATGCGATATACCGTTGCGAAGCTAGTCGCACGAGCTACTCAACCGCATTGAGTATGGCCTCAGAAAAACTGAGGAGTCGCATTGAAAATTGACTCAAAGATGGTCCCTGACCACTTGGAACAACCATGTATAAAATATATGTTTTCCTACATTTTTCCAACAATCCCCCACATGAATGCAATTGGCCGAAAGCCCATGTCCTAAATGCAAATCAAGAGAACCGCAAAAGTTCACTGCCTAAGGTCAGGTAGCGCGCGCCTTGAACCTGCCGTAGCGGAATACCACCCAGAATACTGCTATTAGGTAGCTGTAAAGCTTTGAACCATCAAGCTTTGTGTATCCCAGAATGGCACCCGCACAGTGCCCTCTCTACCCACGTACTAGGCCCTTTAGTTGCTGTCCATATTTGGCCTGGACTGCCTTGGCAACTTCAACTGAGTGCTCTAGTGAATTAGCCCAAGCTCATCACATGGTACCGGCCTTACACACTCGTTATAGGTGTTCCAAGTCGAAAGTGTCCTGACTCACTTTACTCGACCATCGAGTTACTTGGATCATTAAGAGCCTCAAGCTCACCCTTACAATGGTACAGGTCTATCACTCTGTCATCGCGGAAATGGGCTGGGAACCCCAGGTTCCCGAGTGCTTTGTTCAGTTGCCCTCACAGTTCAGTTTCCCTTTGAACCTATCAGGAAATATTCCGTTTAGGTTGGGTTGCCTATGTTGGGGCCACCAATTTAATGGGCTTTAATCCCATTCCGTTCGATGACGTCTCGACTCCTACTTGAGTCAAGCCTTTTGTTAATGGATCCGCTATGTTTTCCTTTGATCTCACAAAATCTAAGGATACCACACCGTTGGATAACAATTCCCTTACGGATTTATGTCTTCGACGTATATGTCGAGACTTTCCATTATACATATGATCCTGAGCCCGTGCAATTGCTGATTGACTATCGCAATGCATGCTTATTGCGGGAACAGGTTTCGGCCACATTGGAATTCCTTCCAATAGACTTCTCAGCCAGTCTGCCTCTTCGGTTGCTAAGTCTAACGCTATGAATTCAGATTCCATAGTTGACCTTGCAATACATGTCTGTTTGGAGGATCTCCAAGACACAGCAGCTCCTCCCATTATAAACACATATCCACTCGTGGATCTTGTGCTATTGGAGTCTGATATCCAGTTGGCATCTGAATACCCTTCCAGTACCGCTGGATATCTGGTATAGTGCAGCCCGTAATCGGCTGAAAACCTCATATACCTGAGAAGTTTCATTATGGCCTTCCAGTGTTCCTCATTTGGATTACTGGTGTATCTGCTCAGTCTACTCACTGAGTTTGCTATGTCTGGTCTGGTGCAATTCATTATATACATGAGACTGCCTATGACTCGAGAGAACTCTAATTGATTCACACTTTTACCGAAATTCTTTTTCAGGTTACAGTTGAACTCAATTGGGGTTCTTGACATAGCTTTACTGTCCTTGTCAAACTTGTCTAAAACTTGTTTAACATAGTGACTTTGGGACAAGGCATACCCTTCTGATGTTTTGGTAATCTTCATACCAAGAATTACATCAGCTATACCCAGATCCTTCATATCGAAGTGTTGTGATAACATTTTCTTTGTGGAGCTGATTCTATCATTACTCCCAATTATGATCATGTCATCCACATAGAGACAGACTACAACACAGTCTCTTCCACTTCCTTTAGAGTAGACACATTTATCGCACTCATTAATGCGAAAACCGTTTGATAGCATAATTCTATCAAACTTCTCATGCCATTGCTTTGGCGCTTGTTTGAGTCCATATAGAGACTTTACAAGTTTGCACACTTGGTGCTCTTTACCAGGAACTACAAACCCTTCCGGTTGTTCCATGTAAATTTCTTCTTCCAGTTCTCCATTCAGAAATGCCGTCTTTACATCCATTTGATGTATTTCCATATCAAACAAAGCTGCGAGAGCAATGACGATTCGGATAGACGTTTTCCTGGAGACAGGAGCATAAGTGTCAAAATAATCGACACCTTCCGTTTGCCTGAAGCCTTTCACTACAAGTCTCGCCTTGTATTTCTCAATCGTGCCGTCAACCTTTAACTTCCTCTTGAAGACCCACTTGTGACCTAGGGGCTTACATCCTTTCGGAAGATCCACTAGTTCCCAAGTGTGGTTTTGCATGATTGATTCAATTTCATTTTAAATAGCTTCTTCCCAATATTGGGAATCCGGTGTTGACATAGCTTGTTTATATGTCACCGGTTCGCCTTCAATCATGAAGGTTAGGAAATCAGGTCCAAAGGAAGTTTCCTTCCTTGCCCTTTTGCTGCGCCGAGGCTCTTTCTCTTCCTCTTCCTCTGTCGGTTCACTTGCCCCCACATTTCCTTCACTGTTCAACTCTTCAGTTGGTACAGATGTAGGTAATTTCCGGGGAAAGATATCTTCAAAGAAAGAGGCCTCTCGGCTTTCCATATACGTATCTACGTGTATATCGGGATTGTCCGACTTGTGCACGAGAAACCGATATGCACTACTATTCTGTGCATATCCGATGAACACACAGTCCACCGTATTAGGACCAATTCTCATCCTCTTAGGAGTGGGAACTAGGACCTTTGCGAGACAACCCCAAACCCGCAGGTTCTTATAACTGGGTTGATGACCTTTCCATAATTCATATGGAGTCTTTTCTCGCTTCTTATGTGGTAACTTGTTTAAAACATAGTTAGCGGAAAGTATCGCTTCCCCCCACATGTTCTTGGGTAAACCAGAACTGATTAGCATAGCATTCATCATTTCCTTTAGCGTTCTATTTTTACGCTCAGCAACTCCATTTTGCTCGGAAGTGTATGGGGCTGTGGTTTGATGTATAATGCCGCTTTCAGCGCATATCTGTTCAAACGGTGATTCATATTCACCGCCTCTATCACTTCTCAATGTTTTAATTTTCTTATTGAGTTGATTTTCAACTTCGGTCTTATAAAGAACGAATTTCTCTACTGCTTCGTCTTTACTTCTCATTAAGTAAACGTAACAGTATCTAGTACAATCATCTATAAAGGTGATAAAGTACTTTTTCCCTCCTCGCGTTTGTATAAACTTTAAGTCGCATACATCCGTGTGTATTAGACCGAGAGGTTCACTTTCTCGTTCAACATGTTGAAACGATGATTTCGTTAATTTTGCCTCTACACAAATCTCACATTTGTGCTGCTTATCAAAAACGAAATTTGGTATTAGTTTTAGTGATATTAATTTCTTTAAAGAATTATAATTCACGTGACCTAATCTACCATGCCACAAATGAAATGACTCAAATAAATAATTAAACTCAGAATTTTTATTGGCCTCTTGGGCAACAGTCATTACATTGCTAGTGCTAGTCTCAGCTTTAGCACCTTTATTGGGAGCAGGTGTCCCTACGTTTAACTTAAACATGCTGTTGGTCATATAGCCACGGCCTACATAGACACCATTTTTGGTGATTACAATTTTATCGGATTCCAAAACTAGTTTGAACCCGTTCATCACCATCACCGATCCTGATACCAGATTCTTGCGGATATCCGGAACATGAAGCACATTTGTCAACCTCAGCTCTTTTCCAGAGGTCATCTTCATCACCACCATTCCTTTTCCTTCCACCTTGGAAGTAGCAGAATTTCCCATGAAGCAGCTTTCTCCCTCTACTGCTTCGTAGGTCTTAAACATCCACCTTGTTGAGCAGATGTGGCTTGTGGCGCCGGTATCCAGCCATCACTCTTTGGGGTTGCTCCCCACGAGATTGACCTCAGAGACCACAGCAGTAAAGTGGTCATCATCTCGTCCTCCCTCAGCCAGATGAGCCTGAGCTGGAGCTTTCCTCTTCCCTTTGCCCTTGAAGTTCCTCGGAGGGGGCTTAGGCTTAGCAGCGCCTTTATTGTCATAACAGTCTGCGGCACGATGGCCGGTCCTGTTACACACAAAGCAGGTTCCCGCAAATTTCTTTGCGACAACAGCACTGCCTCCGGTGTCAAAACGTTTCCGTTTGACGTTGGAGCTTTCGACCACATTGGCCTTTGCCATCGGGATGATAGCACCACCGACTCTCCTCACGGAACGACGGTTGCTCACCTCGATATTGAGCTTCTCAATGAGCCCCTCCAACCTCATTTCCTTCCGCTTGTGCTTCAGGTAGTTTTGAAAGTCTTTCCATGACGGCGGCAATTTCTCAATCATGAGTGCCACCTGGAAAGGCTCGTTTATCACTAGCCCCTCAGCCTCAAGGCGATGGTAAATGAGTTGGAGCTCCTCAACTTGCTCCATGAGACCCCTGCTGTCAGTCATACGGTACTCATGAAAGTCCGTGACAACAAATCTCTTTATGCCAGCGTTATTCACTTTGTACTTATTTTCGAGAGTCTCCCATAGCTCCTTTGCAGTAGCTTTGGGCTCGAAAACACTGAACAGCGTGTCATCTAGAGCACACAGGATATAGTTCTTGCATAGGTAGTCGGCATGTCTCCATGCCTCAACCGCAGAGAACGACTGCTCGTCCAGATCGTCCTCGCTTAGGACGGGAGCAGTCTCCTTGAGAAACCTGGTCAGATTCAGGGTCGTGAGATAAAACAGCATCTTTTGCTGCCAACGTTTAAAGTTGTCTCCCCTGAACTTTTCCGGTTTCTCCAGATGAGAAGTCGGCAAAGTAGGCACAGCCGAATACATCGGTGCCTTGCCTTTGGCCGCAGCCTTGGCTCTTGCCGCAGCCTTAGCTGCGGCCTTGGCTGTGGCCGCTGCTTCGGCCGCAGCCTCAGCTTTGGCCGTAGCATCCGCCATGGCCACAGCCTCGGCGGCCTCAGCCGCTGCAGCCACGTCATCGGCGGTAGCCCCCACATTCGCATCGCCCCCGATGTTATGGACATCTCCACCAACCATTGGGTCATGCTCACTTCCGATAGGCAACTGAATAGGCGACGTGTTTGTCATCTGAAACGACAACACAAAACGTATGAGATACGTGTACAATAAATTCTATAAACAAACACCAAAACTGATATTTGAGTTTGTAAAAGAATTACCAAACAAAATAAAATTAAACTTTTATCCTTTTAAATATCAATACGGTTGATATTAAAAGGATTGAACGATTCTTATTGAATACCAATACGGTTGGTATCAACAAGATTCAAAAATAAAATTAAAACTGTTTGGAATTTTTTCGTTGTAATTCAATTTCTAATATAATTTAGAATTGAAAACAAGAAATCATTATTCCTTATAAAAAATAAATAATTGTATTAATCAATACACGAAAGAAACAACAGGTTATCGGTTAAGATTGTTGGTTTCCGTGTACGAAATAACAATTAATAATAATAAAAGGACTAAACAAGAATTAATTAAAACCAGTGTAATCTTTATTAATTTTCAAATGAAATACAATAAACTGATTACAACATGTAGGTACTGAAAATAATTAAAGCAAACGTTATCAGATTATTATTAATTAATAATCTGATGTACTGAATTGCAATAAATAGAAACTGCCGGACTGGAAAGTACAAACTTAACAGCCGGACTGTTCTGTTTGAAATTGAAATTACAGGACTGAATTGAAACTATTCTAATTACAGAATTAAATTACAGAATAGTAATTACAGCAAAAAACAGAACTTTAAACTAATTACAGATAAGTACAAACAGAATATAAAGCTACAGATAAGGACAGCAATTGAAATACTAAAATAAAAAGGACAGAATTGAATGCGTAAATGAAATGGACAGAATTAAAAGACGTAAATGAAATGGACAGAATAGAATAAAATAAGACGAGGCTACTGTTAACAGTATGCCCTTAACCGATATTCGCCCAACCACCTTAAGGTTTCTGGTTGCGTTGGCGCTTCGATCCCAAGGTACAACGTCTCGGATGACTCGCCGGAAACTGGGGACGAGTCAAGGTCGAGCTGTTGGTGGGTGGTTCTCTCTGGTTCTAAAATGTAATGCTGTTTTTGAGAGATGATATATGCTTCTGTATTTTATTTCAGAATGTTGTCTATTTGACATGTGGGGGGTCTGCCTATTTATAGGCTTGCTGAGTATCTCAGCCATTAAGGTCACTTTACTACTGTCAGTTTTCGAAATTCGAAACTGCAGTATTAACTTTGCAATCAAATCATATTTATTGCAATAGTTACAGCTTTGCTGGAAGCTTTTCCCATTGAGAGATGATATATGCTTCTGTATTTTATTTCAGAATGTTGTCTATTTGACATGTGGGGGGTCTTCCTATTTATAGGCTTGCTGAGTATCTCAGCCATTAAGGTCACTTTACTACTGTCAGTTTTCGAAATTCGAAACTGCAGTATTAACTTTGCAATCAAATCATATTTATTGCAATAGTTACAGTTTTGCTGGAAGCTTTTCCCGAACAGACGCACTTTTTCCGAACAGGCACGCTTTTACTTTTTCCGTCGAGCAAGCAAGCCCATCGAGCAAGCAAGCCCATGTGTGGTACACAATACACACATGTGTATATGGACACACTACTTGATATCCACATGGGATACCCTAGTATATATATTGTAAAAATCACTCATGATTTTCCAATGTGGGATAACCCTCATGGGTTAAATCTCATTTCTTTTCTCATTTTCCAGCATTGGCTTTATTGCCTCTTTCGAGTATCAACCTTCGAGTCCAATTATCATTCACACCCTTCCTCCGAATAGATCATGCGATATACCGTTGCGAAGCTAGTCGCACGAGCTACTCAACCGCATTGAGTATGGCCTCAGAAAAACTGAGGAGTCGCATTGAAAATTGACTCAAAGATGGTCCCTGACCACTTGGAACAACCATGTATAAAATACATGTTTTCCTACATTTTTCCAACAAAATTATCAAAGAAGAGCATCTTGTATAAAAAATATTTATAATGTCACATTGATGTGAGGTTATAACTAACTTCTCAATTATTTATAGCAAGTTAGACTAGGTCAATCTTGTCTAACATATCAATTAAATTGTCATGAATTTGAGTAATTCAAGGGTAAATCGTCGACGTTCAATTGTGTAAGCACGAAACACATCTGCAAATTTAACCAACATAACCGACTGTTTTACCCAGAAAATAAATACAAATGATTGCAATACTAAAATATAAAACCCCTGCCCAGCAAAAGAAGACTAACTTGTATAGGAAAGAAAATAACTGTTCAACAACCCATATATAGACCTATATAACTAGTCCAACTCACAAGTGTGAATTGTGAAAGATAAATTTAAGAAGAAAACAATTTGAAAAGACATTTATTTGTTAATGAGTAGATTAACCGTACAGTTTGACAAGTTCTTTCCTTATCTCCGACCCTTCGAATTAAGTCTCAAAGAACCATTCCGTAAAAGTACTAGTTCGTAATCGCATATTATACTAAAGTTTTTCGAACTTGAAGTAGACTGAAACTTTGGTCTGCAATTATTAATTGTTTCTAGTGATATCACTTCTAGCTTCTAGTTGCATTAATGGACTTGCAGCAACAAGTCAATGTGCGTAACGTACGGATTTTTTCACAGTATTTTCCTATAAATAACATAGCAATTCTCCTTCTCTCAAACAAGTATCAACTATTAAGTAATATCACCCTTAGGTTTTAATACAACCATGGGGCTATCTAGGTTTTTTGCTTTAGCTCTCTTTTCTTGTGCATTTGTCCTCATCCTACTTATACCATCTTACGCCCAAAACTCAAAACAAGCCTATCTCTCTCCTCACAACTCAGCCCGAGCTGCAGTAGGTGTGGGACGCATGACATGGGATAATGCTGTGGCAGCTTATGCCCAAAGGTATGCAAACAAGAGGAAGGGCGATTGTCGCCTTATGCATTCTAGAGGGCCTTATGGAGAGAACCTGTTTTGGGGACGTGGTCGTGTATTCACTGCTGCAGATGCAGTGAGGTCGTGGGTTAGTGAGAAAAGGTACTATCACTACAACTCAAATACTTGTGATCGCGGTCGTCAGTGTGGACACTATACTCAAGTGGTGTGGCGTAAATCGGTCAAGATCGGATGTGCTAGGGTCAGGTGTGACAACGGGAGTTGGTTTATCATTTGCAACTACTCCCCTCCAGGGAACATTGTTGGAAGACGCCCTTACTAGATCCTATTTCCAATGATTACTAAGACGTAAATAAACAGATATGAATATAGATCATATCTATTGTGTAACTTAATTAACAACTACTATGAATGAAGTGGTTTGAACTTTGGAAGTGATACACATGCTTTAGTCTTTTTCTTTCGTCGTAGTTCTTCTTGAGAACCTATTCAAGTTAATTTTTGTTAAAAGTCAAAACATAACTAAAATGGATTTAGAAATTAATTAATTAACTATAAATCAGTATATATGTTCTCTCCAGGTGTGATAATATGGAATAAAATAAAAGGAGACTATAAAACTAATCTCTCTTCAACATATACGATTAGGTAATGGTAGAGCTGTTTGCCTCTTCCCCTCTCTAGCATATTCGATTAGTAAACCGTAGAGCTGCATGCAGTTTATATAATGCAGTTTTTTGCCAGGAAAGACATTTATAAACTTTTTTTTGGTTCGATTGAGACGTGATTTTGCCAAAAATATTACATGATATCTTAAGATATAATTCAAGCAATCATTAATAAGATTGACCCTAAAACCTTACTATAAACACAGACAATTATCAAGTAGACTATAGAATACAACACTAGTATTCTAAACCATAAAACTATTAAATAATGTTTTCCCCACTTTTACATACATTTTTTCTTTACTTCAATAACGGAGGTAATCTGTTGAAAAACAATCGACGCTCTTGACCTAGAGTTTCTTCTTTTACGAGGTAACAGGAGCAAACCCTTGAAGAAGATAGAAAGCAGTATTTGCACATGCATCCGTGGTTGAGTAAAGCGAGAACTAAATATTAATTATTGTAAAAAAGATGTAGTAATTAAACTCTATCGTAAACATAGTGAAATTCAAGACTAAATTATCAAGTCATGCTAGTATTCTAATAGCATCAGTCGTTTATTTCATTTGGTCCTAACAGAATGCTAGAATTTTATCGGGACACTGAATCTTTGTCCAGTAAAATATTCAAGGAAGTCTAATTTTTTTAGTCATTTCCAGTTTGAATAGATTTTAATGTGTAAAAATTAAAAGTACTTGAAGGTTAAGCTGATCTTCCTTTCTATCATTAACTCTCTATTGATATGTTTGTAGCCTTCGAGCATTCCGTATCATGTGCCGTATATACTTTCTAGCTTTCAAAAAATATATTACACCAGCATAGTATAAAAGTCCACCACTGTTGAGAATGCATAATATATGCGTGATGCTTCATGCTTACTTCCCAATTAATTATAGTAAGTTATATTAGGTCAATCTTGTCGAACATATATTTATTTAATTATCATGAAATTGAGTAATTCTAGGGTAAATCATTGAGACGTTCAATAGATGGATAAGGATTTGTAGTTTTTCATGGGAATACAATAATTGTTTTTTTGTCTTAAAACCATTCAAAGAGTATCAGTGGTGACAAATTCCACAATCCGAGAGAAAATTGTGTAACCACGGTCTACGAAACACATCTGCAGACCTAACCAACTGATTTACCCAGAAAGTAAATACGAATGATTGCAATATTAGGATATAAATCACATGCCCAGCAAAAGAAGACTAATTCATAGAGGTATTAAAAGAACTGTTCAACAACTCATACATAGAACTAAATAACTAGTTCAACTCACAAGTTTGAAAGATAAATTTAAGAAGAAAACAATTAGGGAAGATATTTATTCGAAGAAGTATCAAAGAACTATTCCATGGAAGTACTAATTCCTAGTGGCATATTATACTAACGTTTTTTGAACTTGAAGTCGACTGAAACTTTGTTCTGCTAATATAAATTGTTTCTAGTTTTAATTTTTTTAGCTCCTAGTTGCATGTAGGGCTTGATTCGGTTCGGTCCGGTTCGTGTATTCACAGCTGCAGATGCAGTGAGGTCGTGGGTAAGTGAGAAAAGTTACTATCCCTACAACTCAAATACTTGTGATCGCGATCATCGGTGTGGGCATTATACTCAAGTGATGTAGCGTAAATCAGTCAAGATCGGATGTGCTAGGGTCGGGTGTGTTAACGTGATGAGCACGCGGCGGTTATACACTCCACCCGTGTCACATGCTTTACCGTCTATTTACGGGATCAATATTATTTATGTTATGTCGGGCACTTGTGTTGCTATTTGTTTATTTATATTTATTAGGCTAGTTGGTTATTTGTTTTGGACCATTACTGTTATTTTTATTTCTCTTTTGTCCTCTTGAATGAATTACTATTCTTTTTCTCTCTTTTTTCTGTGTTATTCTCTTCTGCATTAATTGTGCATTTTGGCGTGAGTTTGATCGCTTTTTTCTCTCCTAAATTTCTACGAAACCTTCGGATTTCATCATTGATATCAGAGCAGATTCTTTCTACAACTCGTGGAAACCATAGTTCGTCTTTTTCTCAACTTTTTTTTCTATTAAAATAAAAATAAAAATAAATCATGAGTGAATCTGTTTTTATTTTCATTGATATATGTCATGTTACGTATCCGATTACAGTTGATGTGTTACATCAAGTTTTCGATACTTATGGGTGTGTCAATGAAATTATGATGTCTCCAATAATTGATTTTCAAGCATTGATAGAATTTCGATCTCTAGATGATTCTGTTTATGCCAAAAGTTGTCTAGATGGAAGAAATATTTATAATAATTGCTTTAATATGAAACTTCGTTGGTATGGAGATTATGGGTTAGAATTTAATAATGGATATGAAGAAGAAGATCCGGTTATTAGCGATAATAAATTGGTTGAAAAATAAGAAGAAAATGGTGAACAATCCGTTGAAGATGACTCGAAAGCCGATGAGAGTGAGTGCTCGGATTGGACAGAAAAAGAAAATATTGTCGACGATGAGAAGTATTTTGAATGCTCGGAAAAAAATAGTATGGAAGTAAACCCTTATTTTATTTCATATGGAAAGCCTATTAGCGATTTGATCCTTTTTCAAATTGCTCTTGCAACAAAATAATAAAATTTGATTATAATTGCAATTGCCCGGGTTGTACTGGAGAAACTAATAAAATTAATTTATTAGTGGTTGTTTGGGTATATTAAGTTTTGTGTTATGTGAAAAAAGTTCAAAGAGTTCAAAAATTTCGGGCATGCATCAAAAGTGTTGGATAGAATCACTGAAAGAGATTGGATTGTTAAGATAAACGTTGACGTTGTTAAGGAGTTGGGTTTGCATGAATGGCCTCTAATTTGTCAAATTGATAATTTTTATTACAATCATAAATTAGCGATTTTTATGAACTCGATTGGTACGCTCTTATTATGGAAAAAATTGTTGCGTATTCTGATTTAGCTTCCATAGGCACCGGTGCTTGTTTGGGAGGTGTTTATTCCACTCTCTTAAGTTTTAAGAATCGTGAATGGAAGTTAATTATTTATGCAGATGGACGTTTTCTTAATTTTTTGACATAATTTGATAGGATGGATTGTTGCACTTTTTCGTTGGTGTTTGAGAGACCGAATATTTCTCTATTTAGAAAGGGTTCAAAGACTATTAAACTCAAAAAATATATAAGTAGTTCATTTGGGAATATTTGGCAACTTGAATTGGTGTTTTTAGCAATTCCGACAATTACTTATGATTTCTCAAAGTTTGTTTCAAGTGCAGTTTTTTCTGTTACAACAATGTCATTTAAAAAACTTGCTGTTTGGCATAGAAAGGGATACCCAATTCAGTTTAAATTTGGTACCAAAGTAGAGTATGGGTCTACGGACATGTGGCTACTGAACTTCCAACATTTGGTTAAACGTAGACCAAGTTATGAATTTTTAAAACTAGGGCCACATTCAGCTTTGATGTTGGCTAGAAAAATAAACTGTTGCCACAACAAACGGCCTTTGTCTTGGTTGATATCTGATAGAAATATATTCGTGACAGATATTGAGAGTTGGGAACCAGATTTGCAGTGTTTGGATATACGGTTGATGAAATATGAGTTTATAAAATCAACAGTTCGGTACAGTTTTTTTCATGCGAAAACTGTTACAACACTGTTTGGAAAAGTAATTAATTGTTATAGCAAACATACTCCAAATCGGTTGAAATTTTGTGAGTTGGTAGACTACTGGTATACGGTCGTTTGGAAACCAAGATCGATACATTCAGATCAATATCGATTGAGTTATGAATTGTTGAACTTTGGATTGCAAGCAGTTTTTTATATTATGACAGATACGATGTTGCTAATTGTTTGGGTTAGAAAGTGGTATCCGATTCAGTCCAAATTTGGTGCAAAGATAGGGTACTCGTGTATGAATGTGTGCGCGTTAAATTCATAAGATTTGGATAAGCAGGGATTTAGTTATGAATTTTCAAGTTTTGGTGAACTTCCAAACATGACCTGGGCAGATTGGATGGCCTGGAGAAAAAGATTTGTGACACTGCTTAAAAGTTGTCCGAATTATATGAAATTTTATGAGGAAATACATAATACTGTTACGGGGATTTCAACACATGGTTTACTATTTTATAATGCACAAGTAGTATGTTATGATTTTTCAAAGATGACTTATTTTTTATGTGTACCCGATGATAATGATACTACACTTGCTTTTATATTATTGCACGTCAGTGACATTAAAGGGGAATCTCATACTTTTGATAAGCCGCTGAATACTTATATCGACTCTTTTGGGCATGACACTTTTCATGGAGACGCTGAGAGGTTGGATGTTCGGATGCACTTAGGTACGTGGGCTCACTCTACTTATGTTGATTTTTCGATATATGGTTGGGTAGCTCGTTGTATTCAGATTGCTTGGAAATATGGTCGCAAGAACTCTTTTTGTGGTTATTGGTTTAGTAGAGGGACGAAGATGCATAGAGATAGCCATTGTACAGGTTGTTGTGGTTTCAACGGTCTTCCACCTGAAGGTGAACGAATCCATTTGAGAAGTTGGAAGAGTGTGTTTGGTTTGCCGCCAGATCGTGGGAAATATGGTACATTATCCGAGCTCGTGTCTACAACCTTTAGGACAAGATTGTTCTTAAGCGGGAAGTAATGATGAGCACGCGACGGTTACACACTCCACATGTGTCACATGCTTTACCGTCTGTTTACGATATCAGTATTATTTATGTTATGTCGGGCATTTGTGTTGCTATCTATTTATTTATATTCATTAGCCTTGTTGGTTATTTGTTTTGTATCACTAATGTTATTTTTCTTTCTCTTTTAGTTATTTTGAATGAAATAATAAAAGACTACTGCAGTAACTCTATTATCATTATGTTAGCACTGTTAAATGAAAAGGAGCCCACATTTTTTTTTTCTCTTTTATCTGTTATTCTCTTCTAGATTAATTTTTTCTTTTGGCGTGAGATTGATCGCTTGTTTCTCTCCTAAATTTCTACGAAATCTCCGGATTTTATCATAGCGGGGCTTGGTTTATCATTTGCAACTATTCCCCTACAGGGAACATGGCTGGAAGACGCTCTTACTAGATTCTATTTTCGATGATGACTAAGACGTAAATAAACTGATATGCATATCGGTCATATCTGTTGTGTAACTCAATTAACAACTATGAATGAAGTGGTTTGAGCTTTGAAGTGATCAATACATGCTTTCGTGTTTTTTCTAATCGTGACTTATTATTGTACAATCAAGCATTTTGTTTGTTGTACATCTTCTTGAAAACCTATTCAAGTTAGTTTTTGTTAAAGGTAAAAACATAGCACCAAAATAGTTTTTGAACTTGTCTAATTATCGGAACACATCATAGGCTAAAACATGGAAAGCTAAGTGCATATCATCGGGTGCGACGGTACCCTCCATAATTCCATAAATTATATATATATATATATATATATATATATATATATATATATATATATATATATATATATATATATATATATATATATATATATTATGTATTTTCAATAATGAACGTTAAAAACAATGATGGACACCTCTTGTTTTTATATCCTAAATTTTAACATCCTCGTATATCATTTCTGAATTCGTCACGGGCTCCAAACAAGTAAATAGCACACCTTGTAAATTTTGCAAGTCTTTTTAGCCCCTTTTTTTTCCCTTATTGTCCGGACCTCTCATAATTCTAGATGATTGCATTAATCATTCATGCAATTTTTTTAACCCTTATACATTGGACTTGTTTGGTTACACTTGATTTTTAGTTACTTTTACTTTTACTTTTACTTATTCCTAATGTTGTTTGGCTGTCAATTTTTAAGTTTATTTTTAAAACGTAAACCATTAAGTATACTTTTGGCTTTACTTTTACTTTTACTTATATTTAGTTTGTTTGTATGTCATCTCATACGTATACTTTTGGTGAAAAGTAAATGTCTATAAGTAGACTTTTTAAAAGTAAGTTTGATGATACTTTTTAAAAGTAAGTTTGATGATACTTTTACTTTTGATTATACTTTTAAGTAGGTTTTAATCTGAATGTGTCTTCAAAATACAGTTCAAAACCTAGTTCCTATCATCATTATATTTTCCTAATTTTGTATTTTTTAATCTTTAAATAATAAAATCTTTAATCACAAAAAATATAAAAAATAACAAAAAAAACAAAAAATTATAAAAAATCACCAAAAATTATAAAAAAATACAAAAATCACAAAAAAATTATAAAAAATTTAAAAAATTACAAAAAATCACAAAAAATGAAAAAAATCACAAACTTTTAAAAAAAAAATTAAAAAAATATATATAATTTTTTTTGTCAATATAACACTTTTTATACCGAAAAATCAAAAAAATATATATAAAATGACAAAAACTTATAAAAAATTTAAAAAAATTAATATTTTTTTTGTAATTTTGTAATTTTTTTTGTAATTTTTTTAAAATTTTGTGATTTTTTCATTTTTTATAAAAAAATTTTCATTTTTTTCATTTTTTTTTTCATTTTTTTTTCATTTTTGTGATTTTTTTCATTTTTTATAATTTTTTTATTTTTTTATTTTTTTTAATATTTTGTGATTTTTTTTATTTTTTTTGTGATTTTTTTATTTTTTTGTGATTTTTTTTATTTATTTTATGATTTTTTGTGATTTTTTTTTCATTTATTTTGAGATTTTTTTTATTTTATATAATTTTATGTGTTTTTTTTCCAATTTTTATGAAATATGTATATGGCGTTTTGGTAAATAAAGTAAATAATTAAAAGGTAGTACCTATAGGGAATATGAACTTATGGAGGTACATATAAGTTCAAAAGTGGTACCTATTGTGTATTATTTGAATAAATAATTCATTTTCACTAAAAAAGTAAAAGTAAACATATTTTACCAAACAATATTTTTAATGAAAAGTATACTTTTACGGTGTTCATCAAACAGCATTTACTTACTTAAAAGTAAACAGAAAAGTATGCTTTTCAACCCACTTACAAAAAGTATACTTTTAAACATAAAAGACGCGACCAAACGAGACCATTATAGAGGATCTCGACACAATTCCTTTACTTTGTTTTTTCTCTACCAGATCTTTCATCATAGTGAACAGAGGTAGACAAAAAATTCATAAACTCAAACTGTAACCCAACCCGAATGGATTGGGACAGGTTGGGTGTCCAAAAAGAATCAATCTCCCTTCCAATCCGCTGTATATTTTACGGGTTAGGTTAGAGTTGAGGTTTTCAAACCGCCAGTTAATCCGTTTCAACCCGTAATATATATAATTATAATTATAATTATATGTATATATATATATATTTATTTATATATACATTGTGTATATTTTAAGATACCGACCTTCCATTCTTGTTATATTTTAGTTTTGTTATTGTTCGCGAATGTTCTAAACGTATCTTGATTGGCTTTAATTTATATTTCTTTTTAATAATTTAATTTATTCTAAAATTTAGATTAATTATGCAAACTATGAAAAATAAATGACCAAAATGAAAATTTAAAAATCAATCACAACCCAACCCGCAATTTATTTTGTGGGTTGGGTCGGGGTTTTAACTGTAATGGGTAGAGTTAATATTTAAATTTTTACTAATTCGCATCAATCTGTCCCGCTATTTATTTTACAGGTTGGGTTAGGATTGAGATGGATCCGTCCCGTGCGGACCCAAGACCGAATCTTCTTATTTAACTTTTTCTTCGGCTTTTGATAAGCTGGTCTACCACTATTCATTTAGGAATTACCCTTGGGGGATAAATTAAAGGTCTTGCTCTGTCTCTTCTTGACTAGAATTATAACTCAAAATCTCATATTAACATATAAGCTTATTGTTAGCATGTTTGTGCTAGCGTTCGTTTGGTTAGCGGATTGACACGTCGAAGGAACGTTTGTGGGCACCGTTGGCTAATGATTGGCGTGTTGGATCGTCAAGGGCCGGGTTTGATATGGTTCAAACGACGGGCAGAATCAAGAAGAAACACCAAAGGCATTTGGCTGGTTTCGGGATGGTTTTGCGAAGCAGTTTGGCAATGGTTGCCAAGGGATTGGACAACGGATTTTGGTGCGTTCGTTGGGCTGTTCGATAAGGAGACTTTTGAGTATAAGTGGCTGGAATTTGGTTGAGTGTTGGACAGCCAAAACAGTAGCAAAACACAGCAGCTGTTCAGAGTGCGTTTTGGCAGGAACGGTTACTTTTGGAACAATATTTTGTGGGCTGACTGTTGAGGGTTTTTAGGAACACTTGGTACACCACTTTGGCAGCATAATACACTCAAATAACTGTCCATGACAGTTGTCAAGCATGGGGCTTGGCAGTTTCTTTAAAAACATTTTGTAAACTGCCCATGTATGTGTTATAAATACATGGCAGAATAGCATTTCGTTTATAGAGTGAATTTTGGGAGAGAAAAGTCTGTAAACGAGTCCTTGTAATTATTAACGGAATTATAATGTAAAGGTTGGCCAATTGGCTGTAATTTCGGTGTTCGTTTACTTACGTTTGCTTGTCTAGATTCCTGCGTTTTCTTGTCACATAAACCAGCCCTGTTTTGTGTCTGAAACGGGTTGCGTTTGAGAGCGATACACGAGTGTTGTGAGTGAAACACGAGTGTACGTGAGTGTTGGTTTGGCTGAGCGAGTCGGACAGCGATTAAGCCCCGGTTCGTGCCATCACGAGGGCTGTTTTCTGGAGCAAAAAACAGACCCGTGACAACTGGTATCAGAGCGCGGTTGCGATGGCTGTGACAAGAACGGAATGAACAAGAAACTCTCGCTGAATGAAGGACTCAATCGTGATTGTTCTCTTATGGTAGAGGGCGAAGTTTTGGCAGCGTGGTGTTGCCAAAATCAACACGAAAAGGTGGCTGTTCGAAACTGGTTTGGGCAGCGATGTTCTATGGTGAACATCAATTTTCAATGTTCTCTTATGGTAGAGGGCGAAGTTTTGGCAGCGTGGCGTTGCCAAAATCGAAACGAAATGGATGCTGTTCGAGACGGACGTGGACAGCGATGTTCTATGGTGAACATCAAATTTTCGGAAGTCAATTGCGAAGAAAAATGGACTTACGCAAGGGCTCGAATTTCGTAAAACAGAAGTGGTGACTTCGAGTTAGTTTTTCGAAAAAAAATAGTGTAGCGTGGCGTTGCACGAAAAAATGAAATTGTTGGTTGTTCGAACGGAAACGGGACAACAACAAAATCAGGAATCAAAAGACTTTCGGTTGTCTTTGATCAAACTGCCTATTGGTTCGATGTGTGGCTGATTTCGGGAATCAAAACAGTGGAGTAAGTGGCGGTTAGTGCAAGTGAAATACTAGTTATCTTGCAACGGAAGGGGACCAAACTTATGTTTTGTTCGCTGGAATTTTCACATCGTTATTGGGCGTAAATTTCAGAATACATATTACGGAAACAAAATGGCGGCATACGACAAACACGGGGTAGTTATGGGATATCTTGTGCAAGTCGAAGGGCTGGATTTTGGGTTTGTATGCGCTGGAATTGTGGACTGTTCGAGATGGATTTGGACAGTAGGATTTGGAGCGGATTAGAGACTCCGCGACATTAATTATTTCGGAAACGTGATCTTCGAAATAGGAAGAAACCGGTGGCTATTTGAGACGGACTTCACAGCGGGTTTCGAAAGGGAAAACAAGAGGAAACATAATGGTTGTTCGAGACGTATATCGAGGCAACAATGTTTCAAACGAGGAAAAATCTGGGCTGTTTGAGATGGACTTCGGGCAGCGGGTTTTTGTGGGAAAAATCTGCCTAAGGAGTGAGGTTGGATTGCAGGTTTGGTACAACGGAAACGAGTTGCGGAAAATCTGATCTGTGCGAGAAGTATGGGCTATCCTGCGGGTTAGACGAGGACCGAACTTTGGTATCGAATGCTGTAATAAACACTTAATTCATCGAGGGCGATGAATGGCTTAGGTGGGGGAGGTTTGTTAGCATGTTTGTGCTAGCGTTCGTTTGGTTAGCGGATTGACACGTCGAAGGAACGTTTGTGGGCACCGTTGGCTAATGATTGGCGTGTTGGATCGTCAAGGGCCGGGTTTGATATGGTTCAAACGACGGGCAGAATCAAGAAGAAACACCAAAGGCATTTGGCTGGTTTCGGGATGGTTTTGCGAAGCAGTTTGGCAATGGTTGCCAAGGGATTGGACAACGGATTTTGGTGCGTTCGTTGGGCTGTTCGATAAGGAGACTTTTGAGTATAAGTGGCTGGAATTTGGTTGAGTGTTGGACAGCCAAAACAGTAGCAAAACACAGCAGTTGTTCAGAGTGCGTTTTGGCGGGAACGGTTACTTTTGGAACAGTATTTTGTGGGCTGACTGTTGAGGGTTTTTAGGGACAGTTGGTACACCACTTTGGCAGCATAATACACTCAAATAACTGCCCATGGCAGTTGTCAAGCATGGGGCTTGGCAGTTTCTTTAAAAACAGTTTGTAAACTGCCCATGTATGTGTTATAAATACATGGCAGAATAGCATTTCGTTTATAGAGTGAATTTTGGGAGAGAAAAGTCTGTAAACGAGTCCTTGTAATTATTAACGGAATTATAATGTAAAGGTTGGCCAATTGGCTGTAATTTCGGTGTTCGTTTACTTACGTTTGCTTGTCTAGATTCCTGCGTTTTCTTGTCACATAAACCAGCCCTGTTTTGTGTCTGAAACAGGTTGCGTTTGAGAGCGATACACGAGTGTTGTGAGTGAAACACAAGTGTACGTGAGTGTTGGTTTGGCTGAGCGAGTCGGGCAGCGATTAAGCCCCGGTTCGTGCCATCACGAGGGCTGTTTTCTGGAGCGAAAAACAGACCCGTGACACTTACCATGTTCATCATGAACTATGATTTGCAGGCTAAGTTGCTCTAGTGAACCATTCAACCATTAGCCTCAAGAGTTTATAATATCCACATCCTCTTGGTCATTTTTATCAGATTAATCCACAATTTTGTCACAATTAGCACTGTTTCTTTTTCCATTTCGAAATAATCATTAATTCTTAAACTGAGGAAATTTTTAATATCGATTATGCTACAAGCACGAGTAACTTCCATATCCAAGTATAAATGCAAAAAAAAACAAAAAAACCAAAAAAAACCAAAAAAAAAGGGAAGAAGTTAGAAAATTAATAAGAATATTTTTCACTATACATAAACGTGTGCGCGATTGTGTTTGGAGGTTAAAGAAGGCATCAAGACTGTATGTAGGCGTGTTTCAGTCTGCAACAGCGATGTTCAGTGGTATGGTATGCTTGTCGGCATATGAGAGGATCGGAAATAATAAGTTTTAGAGGAGGAATTCCTATATGCAGTACAACACTAGCACGCTGCAATAAGTCTGGATTGGTTTAGAAGAATGTGTACAGGTTCACGTGCTAACAGAAGAGAGCAGGGGATATAAAAAATTGGGGGTTATGGATGTTAAAATTAACCAATCTTGAAGCAATATTTAAATTGTTTTCTTCGGAGCCGCAGACAATCAAGGATCAGTTATTGTTTACGCAGACAAAATTTCTGCAATCATGGAAAAGTAAGCTGTGCAGTATAACTACCTCCCAAGGTGTAACACTTCAACAGAATTGCGCACAAAATTTCTTTTTTCCTAGTTCCAGGTATTATTGAGTAAGAGGGACACATTCAAGCTCGATGTCTAGCACGCCTCTCTCCACATTCTGCAGCTTGAGAGAGATATCTTGCTTGACCATACCACCAACATAGGTGATCACGCTATCTCTAACCAGGGTGTTCTCTTTGTTTGCTATCCACTTCCCTAACTGCATCGGCTCCTTAATTGTCGAACATTCTGAGGCTTTTGCAGCAGAAACCAATGGTTGGATGTCAATCTCTGCCTCCCCCATGAAATCGTCATATTTGAATGTATCCTTGTCATATACAAGCTGTTGAAACAAATATACACATGATAGGAAGCAAAATAAGATACTAACAACAAATAAACAAAAAAAAAATTAGACCGGAGAAAAACGAATACAATGCAGGCCTACCAACTTCAAAGGAGGAATGTGATGAGGAATAGACAGCATCAGTTGTTCATTCCACACTGGATTTAAGTTGTTCTTAATCACACGTGTTTTCATTGTCTGCAAGGATCCAAATGGGAAAAAAAAATCATGCTTGCTCTATTTCACATATAAATTGATCAACTAGATAAGAGTTAAACAGCTAAAATGGAGCTTACTTGCTCTCCCAGTGAGATGATAACATACGGATCACTCGTCACCATGTCTCTAACAACTAAATTGGTGCCTTTCACCACGTTCACTTTTATCAGCCCAACAAACTCGACCATACCTGCCTATATATAAACCATTAATTTCAAAAAGAGGACACTGAAAAGTGTTTTCAAACTGGCAAATAAAGTGAGTGGCGCAATGGTCAAGAAATTATGTTTTATAAAAAAAAATATACGTGTAAAATTCCAGTTCCATCCTTTACGATCAACAGCCATGTCCTCTATCATACATTGGTACAATGTATTTTGAATAGTCTTCAATTTTTCTCCTTCCATAAAATATCGTCTACATATCCTGATATAAATTATTTTCCTTTTTTTAAACATCGATCTGAACACTCTCATGTTCTGATAAGACAATCACTATTCCATGATCATCTACTTAAGAAACTCCAATATTCATCGATGCTATGGATCATAGTAGCCTGGGTTGCAGTATGCTAGGTACGCGGAACGAGTACGGGGAAGTGGTACGCTAGATAGCTCGGCACACAATACGCGGTTCCCTAATAATAATGATATAACATATGATACTTGTAGAATTATTATGTATCCAAATTTACTTGAAGAACACACCGTAAACTACTAATATAATTCTCCCTCCGATTCCTTTTAATTGTCATATTCAAAACTACGTGCAATTTTGACTCATCAATAACTTGTAACAAAATTCCTGAAACGAAATTTTCAAAAGTTAATCATATAGTTTAACATCTAAACTGTATGATTAACTTTTGAAAATTTGATTTTGGACAATTTAGGTTAGAGTTCTTTGACGGTCAAAATTACGCGTGGTTTTGTATAGCACAATTAAATGCGAACGAAGGGAGTAATAAGAAAGTAACGTTTTTGCTACTACAGGTTTTCTCACCATTAAATTACTCCTTATATATGTAGTCTCTACCAACATACTTGCCACGTGATTTTTTACAATTCCAACAACATAACATTAAATACTTCTATTTACTCTCCTCCATAGTGTGCATGATCATCAAAATTCACACTTCACACCACTTCCTCTCCTTCTCTGTCTCTCCTCAAGGTAATAACAAGACTGAAAATAAAACTTACAAGCCCTAGAAGTGGTACGACCTAGATTTAGAAAATAGGGATTTCTTATCTACTCATGTTATAAACAATTAAAAAGTAGGTAATTACTCGATTTCTGTGTTTTTGTTATTTCTGTTTCGGGTCGCGCATTTTGGCAAACTGGGTTGTGAACGCCCAACGTTCGGAAGGTGCAAACCGGATCGCCGTATATAGTTTTTTTACAGTTACGACTCACCAATAGCGGAATCCTAATCCTATTTCAATTTGTTTTAATTCCTCCATCAACATTAACTTCTTAATCCCAACAACTATTTCTTGTATATCACAGGATTAAGGGGAAAAAACATATCTACCATTGAATTACTCTTCTTAGTTGATCTGTGATCAGCCTCCTTTCTTCTCCAGCTATAGCGGAATGTGTGGCCCAAACCGTTATTTCGGTGACTAATTGACTGTTTGTCGTAAACTTTCTTATCTGGAAGTGAAGCACTTAAGTTGGATACGGAGGAGCTACCCTGCGAGGACGGCGAACAAAAACCAGAAAATGGGAATGGACAGAACATTTGATCCTCATTCTGGGAAAATTGCTGCAGCTCATACTTTCTCCTGATTATTTGAAATCAAGATATCAGTTCTAGTTCAATACATGGTTTACCCTTTGTTGCGCTACAAATATTTAATAAACAAACTTATAGTCTTTTACCTTATAAAGTCGGTCCGCTCCTCGTTGGTGGAATCTGGCTTTGGTTTTTTGTAGCTTTCGGGGATATGAGCTTCATATTTCGAGTTTAATTCCTCGTTTCCACCCATATCTCTTAAAGTATCAACTTCTTCATCTGTCCAATCATCTAGCTTTACAGAGAAAATCTGTAGGCAAAAGGAACTTTTCATGCTTCCAATGTTTAAATGATCTTACATCTACACTACTCCAAAATACAATTTTTTTCCTACTGGTGCTCAGAAAATAGGAGAGAGGTAGGCAAGTGGATCCTTTCATGCTTCCTATGTTAAAATGATCTTTACATCTACACTACTCCAACACACATATACTTTTTCTACTGGTGCTCAGAAAGGTTACTGGAGTAGATGCAAACTATACATAGGCTCCCCAATGCTTTTAAATAGTGACTGCAATAATCCTCAGCTTCGAGGAAATTACAGCCACACTCTTTAAATGACTAAAACTTAGATTTTCAAAATACAATTTCAATGTCAAAATACAAACAAGTGCACTAAAGTAGATATAAAATATACAAGGCTTTCAAATAGAAATTGCAAGCCAGCTGGGCCTTTTTTAGTTCGTAATGGTATATTTTTACCTTCAAAAGGAAAAATAAACTGACTGTAAAATCTAATATTCCCAAAACACATGTTAATTTTGTAAAAAAAAACAGAAAGTAGCCATTGTTCCACGTAATTATCCAAAGGACCATATTATCCGTGTTAAATCGTTAGATGAAAACTTGCTTCAGTTAAGAGTGAAGTTTTAAATAAAAATCCTGAAAAAGGATAATTTTTCAAAACATGGATGCGGTTTCAACACCCTAAGACAATGATGGTGTTTAGTGTAACCTATGATTCTTTTTTTCTTGGTTTTCAAATTGCCGGTAATTTTAATAAATTTAGCTAATGGAATATAAAATGGAATAACGCCGATAGTCAGACTGCGAGTCCCTACATTAATAGATAGAGAGAATTTGAAATATTGACACGTCATATTCCTTGATTTCTTCAATATACATGAGATAACTCTTGTATCTGTACTGTTAGAGAAATCTTTTCAATAATACGATATCAAAAAAAATTGCAATACCTAAATGACTACACATTGTGATCAGTCGAGCTACATGAACAAAATTATGCCCAGCTGCACTGTCAATGACATTCCTTTTAATGATATTGACTTGAAAATTTGAAATTTCTGTTGCAAGATTGCAGTCGTTCCTAGAATGAACAATAATGCCATGCTTATCCTTCAAAAAATTTCAAATTTCTTTATAATTTATTTACTGATCAACTGATACTTTTATGAGATGTCACAATCTATGGTAAGTTGGTAACAGAAAGAAATAGTGCTGACGTAACATCTTAATAAAACCTAGGCTGTAGTTTGGATATCCTACCTTGGATATATGAACTCCAAGGCCTCTATGTGCTCCTGAACACTTGATGCAGATGAAAACTCCAAGGCTCAAAGATCTGCAAACCACAATGTAGTGTTTAAAAGGATCTTTCGAGCAACATATATACAATTTAGAAAACCCAAAAAAATTACACGGAAACTAGATGGAATAGGTGAATCAGCAAAAGATACGCTTTGTATCGCATCAAAGGAAAATTTGTCTAAAGAAACCTTCGAGTTGGCTAGGGTTGATTCTAACTTCCGTCTACCTAACTGCTCACGGAATTTAAAGATAACAAAACCTATTTATTATTTAATTGCAGGTCCTGCTTGGCAAAAATAAAAATGAACAAAAGCCAACCCAGGTCAAACCAAGGTCGGGCAATAAACTGGTTCAAAAAACATACTTTTATACTGTATAAAATAGTGTGTTTCCACGGAATGTATGTCTCCCAAAAGCACATGGTTTCGTTTTTGAGGTAAGCATGAAAATTCTTTCTGTGAGGTGTAATTCATCCCAGACTGACACACTCTATATAGTTGTCAGCAAACTTCTAATCTATTCATCCCAGGCTGACACACTTGATGGATGCTCAGCTCCTGATATTTTCTTGTACGACAGATTAATTATTGAAATTCGGACCGGCGTAAAGTATTTTTCAACCACTTGCACGCTCAAATATCATCTTTAAATGCATTTATATTCTTATAATTGGTTACACTTTAGAAACAGGCTGAATAGGTACATCGAGCAAGAGTTCGAAAGAAAAGTGATCAATTTTAAATGACAAATGAAGCTGATGGGCATTCATAAATCATAAACTTATTTCCTCTTTCTAAAGCATTAGACAATGAAAGTGTAATGGGGAAAAAAAATTGTAAAAGAAAATTTGCTTCCCAGGCTAACAATTCATACATAATGAACAAAGGAACTGGAAAAGAATATGAGGATAGAGCAAAATCCAGTCATTATCCAGCTACTAATATTTACTTTTTCTCCATATGGGTAATAACAATTAAACAATTGTTCTACGCCAGCAAGCTGTGTAAATCAATGAAGTGAGTGATGGACGTTTGAAACGTATGGAGGAGGCTAAAACAAATCTGCATTCCTTGATTGACGACTTGCACGTGATGCAGAAGGCTGAGTTTACTGAACTGGAATTTTTAACCAAAGAGGTTGAGGAAGAGGCAAGAGAAATATGTAAAAAAGAGTGGTGCAAGTGTTGTGAGCTAAAAAAATTCAGAAAGAGATGACACTTTATTTGAAGCTTCTTCCAGCACAGGGCGAGTGAGATACTTTGGGTACTCCTACTACTAAGATGGGTTTGTCTGTACTAAGGATTGCCCTAGTGAGGGGTCAAAGAGAGAGATTAAGAAGGCTATAAGAGCAAGCGCAGTCTTCCGAAGTATAACAAACGTCGAAGTTTCTATCTTAGCTAAGTATATAGACATTTCAAGAACAAGAGTAATTTAAAATTCAAAGATATAAACTTATCATCATCCTCAACAGATACCAGGAAACTGATGTAAAGGAAGCACTAGACAATAAGGCATGCTAACTTTTGTTACGTAGCGGAAAAAACTATATGCTCCCTCCGTCCCAATTTGTTAGAACCTCACATAATTTCACCAAATTGTCCTGATAGATTGGGTCGGAGGGAAAACTAGAAAAATTGTTATGTAGAGAGAGAAAGGGTGAAGGTAGATAAGATTGTACTTACACCCATTTTGGGTCTGGAGATCCACAATCTGCACAGAACTTATTACCAGGTTGAGATAAGAGGTTTTCTAGCCTTCCTTGAGGACCTGATCGAAAAAACTTCAGGTTATTCAAGCTCAATTTTCATGTTTAACACTGAGAAACTGAAAGTATCTATAAGAAGTTAAGAACCAAGACGTGATATAAATTTTAAGTCAATTTAAAGAACATTGTAGATGGCATATAAATCAGTTAAAGAGTTCCTAAAGCAGCTACATTTGCTGATAATTTAACTTTTAACAAGTGACCATGGACATTTTAACTATCAGTGTTATACAAAAACAGACCTTGAAAGCAGTCTTTTTCTGTAAAAGGACTAGTGGCACTGTCAAAGACAAGGAACCTTGTACAGATAAATATTTATCTTGCACCAATCACAATGGTTTCTCTTTGTTCATCAAGTAAATAATATTACAATCTTCTTATACAAATATAGGTGTGCACTATTAATGATCTTCACTTTATTCAAGAAAAAAACCAGCAACACTAGTATGTTGATAGATAAGAACAAGTTGTATATTGTGAATTAAATCATACCTAGATGAACTGTGAATAAGTGAAATAACAGTAAATGTAAAACTACCCAACAATATCCGACTAACATTTCGTAACTACTAATTTCAAGAATAAGCAAAATATTTATCCACAATTTTATACACCCCTCAAGCTGGAGCACACTTGTCATTGCACAATCCAATTACACAGGCAAAACAGAGTAGGTGCATGGGCAGATCTTCAGTAAAGCTTCTTGTTATGGGATCCAGAAAAATGTGACTATGGTTTCATTCAGGATCTATGATTTATACTGTAATGGGTGTCAGCCCAGGATTTGGAAGACCTACATTAGATGTTATTCTATCCAACTGATATCGTCTAACGACTTACTCTCAAAGATATACATGAGACAATTTTTATATACTATTTAAAGTAGTGGTAACAAAAGTTATTTTTGAAGCCGTGCATTTGCCACTTTGTGTAATCAATTGAAGCTATAAAAGATATAAGATTCAGGTGCTGATGCTGATGCAGTTAAAAAGCTATAAAATTCTCAAGCTTCCTGGAACTAACCTAATTTTTAGTTCAGTGTTATTTTTCAATTTTCTCTTTTATAATGACTGGCTGTAGTGCTCCTAGCCATGTTGCCGGTCAACCTGATGATCTACCCTACATAGAACTGACACTAAATTCTTTAGAATTTTCACATACATTCAAACTCTTGTTAAGGGCAGTTTTAATTTAGTACCGTTTAAGTCCTTTTTTAACACTAGCTACCGGCAAGTCAACTATTGAAGCTGAGGTCTCCATCTCTTTCTCATCTCACTACCTCTAATAAAACTCACAACCACCTCCACCACCTAAGGCTAACTACCTCCAGAGACCCCCCACCTCCGGCTACCACAACACTGGAAACCCCTCATCTTTGACGAGCTGCACTGTTTTAATATAATTTTTTGGCGAAGTAATTTGCTTTTTTGCACATTTGAATCTGTTTACAAACTTCTTAATCTGTTTTCTGACAAGAAACTGTAACTTAAATAAATATGGCGGGGGGGCTACAACTTAAGTAAGTCTGTTTTGGGGGGACCTTAGAACAACTATTACTTATATTAATCCAGAAAACCAAATGTCACATGAGCATTGCACATGTAAAAACTAATCATAAATAATAAGAAGAAGATCCAATGCGGAAATGAAGAAAGTTCACAATACCAGAAGTTGTAATCTGTATCTCCTTGAAATTCCAAGTGGCAGCAGTGTCGGCGCAAAGGAGGTCATACAGGCAAGACCCTGATCCTACAAATGCATCATAGACTAATAAACACACAAGTTTCTTGAGATAACTTTTTGAACAGTTTAGATCTTGAAGAAGGACATTCATATATAAGGAAAATTGACCCATTCACCCATTCAAGCACTAAATTTTCAAGAGCGCTATTTAGTAATAATGTAAGTTTTTGGCAGTTTGAATGAAAAATAGCATCTACTCTGTACTTCACCTATTGTCACCAAGGTACAACCCTGGCTATCCCACTCCACCTCAACGAGCAAAATACTACATTGATGGATTTCAACTCAACCAAGTTTTGCACCCACAAAAATCGGCACCTTTTACAGAGATCTTTGCTGGCATTCCATTCAATGAAAGATCATCTCTGGATCAGCAATGTCTTGTATTTCTTAATCCTTTCTATCTTTCTTTTTTTATCCCTACATTTTTTTATTTACCTTAGCTTGCAAACTTAACTATATTACTATACCTAAGCATATTCCCTACTTGAGAATCAATAATTTCACTCTGTTTTTCCTCAAAATTTAATCTTCAATTGATAACAACTATTCATGTGCATCTCTAAATATAGATCACCAATCATTTAACCCTCTTCCATGAAGAGTGTAAGGTCGCTGCTATTCGAAAAAGTTACTTTTTCTGTAGTCTAAAAGTAAGCACCAACACCACTAGAGGACGAAAGAATCAGAGCATTCTTCCATTTGTATTGAATACCCTTCAACTCAATCTGTAGCATAATCCTTCAATATTTGGCAAATTAGCCTTTCAAATTAGTATAATTTCATTTCTTCATGACAGACTAAAGGTGTATTGAAGATGACTTATTTAACCCCATGGTTTTGACTGAAGAATACTACAGTACTATCGCAAGCTAGCCTGGGTGTTAAAAAGGATCAAACCACCACCATTTACCACCCTTCTAGTTTGTTACTATATCATCATATAATTTTAATGTGTCATTGTTATAGTGGTTCTATTCTAACAACAGCGCAGGTTTGAGTCATCTTTCAAGTAAGGAGTTGATGAATAAAAAAAAGCATGATTGTATTGTACCACATCTGTAGATCATAGGAACTAATGCATTAGTCGTAATCAATTCTTGTCTGATCATTGATAATCAATGATGCAGAGGCAAGTAAATAGCGCTTAAGGCTGCAAATGAACCGAGGCATTCATGAACAAGCTCGTGTTTGGCTCATTAAGGGTGTGTTTGGAACCCGGAAAACTCATGGGAAAATGAAAATGATTTCCCGAGAATACATTTTTTTGTGTTTAGTTCCACAAGAAAACTAGTGGAAAATAAAATAAAAGAAAGTGTGAGAAAAGTTTGTGTGTAAAAGGAGAGAAACCATTCCTTCCAAAAATGGGAGGAAAATGAAAACAAATGGGAAAAGCGAGACTAGCTCCATCTCTCTTCCCTTTTTTTCTTTTCTTTTCTCTTGATTTCCAAACCTTCCAAACACATGACCGGAAAATGATTTCAATTTAATTTTCCTTGGTTTTACTTTCTTTTCCTTTCCTTTTCTTTTCCGTGACATTTTCCGAGTTCCAAATACACCCTAAAGGCTCAGCTCATGTTCGTTCATTTAACAATGAACCAAGGCTGAACAAAATTGTAAGGCTCGTGTTTAGACTCGGGCACGTTAATTATTTTAATATATACAATCATGCTTATATGTGTAAAAATTATAAAATATAATGCGGATGATCGATAAATACTCTTCAGTCTTCAGCTTATAAAATAATATTTGTTTTTTTTTAAATAAAGCAGAATACTAAAACTCACAATGCTAACTTATATTACTATTTATTGATTATCTTAGCATAAATTATAGCTAAGTAAAAAAGATTTTTTTAAGCGAAAAACATGTTTGACTGGGCTCGTGAATAAGGTCGACTAGCCTCGAACTCGTTCATAAACGAGCCGAGCTTGAACATAGCTTGGCTTGGCTCATTTGCAGTCCTAATAATTCCCATAATAACTAAAACAAATGTAAAATAAAAACACGATAATAATTGGTTTTCATTATTGTAGGGCCAAAACAACATATTGAACATGACGATAATTAAACTATGAAACAAACAAAAAGGAAAAAGAGGGAATAAAAATGAAATTACCAGATGAGGGGCTATGAGATGCATCTGTAGATGTTGTATCTGGTTGTTTAATAGACATATTAATGCGATCGTAATTATCTATCATTCTGATTCATCATAATTACATTCCTATCTATCATAAATAATAATAATAACCGCACAATCATAAATCGCACGTTATAATCTCAGAATTTTGGGCATGTTTGGGACGTGACGGAAAGATTAATGTTGGCGCTTTTTGCCGTTGATAACAAATAATAAAAGAAAAATATAAAAGAAGAATAAAAGAAAATTGAAAAATGTTGTTTTTTTTGTTATGTGCAGGTTTTTTTTAGGAAGGAAGAGACACTAGGAAAAGATAACAAAAGATTGACACACAAATAATTTTTATTTTTTTTGAGAATCAATGATTTTATTATTATTTACTTGCACGTTGTGATTATTATGATTTGATTAATTATTACCTGCAATCCGACCCGGGTCCCAATGACTAGACCCGAATTATTATTATTTTACCTTTTTTTTTACACACTAGCTTACAATTTCCAAACTGGTTTTCTTGTAAAATAAAATGTATCTCAATGGTACGGAAAACCATATTTTTATTTATATATTTTACAAAAATAAGTTTGAAAAAAAAAAGTGGATAAGGTTCTTTGTAATATTGATGTATATATGGTCGTCTGGGCTTGTGTTATATTTTAAAAAAAAAACTGATTTGATTAATTATCTATTTACCTTTATTCTCCAGTAAAAAATTTAAACATTAAAAGGTCAAATTCTATGAGAAACTTCTGAATGGACCTGGCAACACTTAATTTAGACCGGTCTAACATGTCATGTTTTCTAAGATGGTGTGGCAATTTAGTACTTTCTTTTTCCCTTTTCCTTTTTTTTTTTTTTTTCCATCAGCGGCAAGGTCCCATGGTTACGTTTCCGTCACATAATTCACATTCATACATGCCAAAACTTGTGAGATCATAAAGTGCAATGGAAACCCTAACAAATATTTGCTAAATCAATATAAGCCTGATATATATGTGGGCAGTCATGTTATCTCAATTTTAAGTCAAGTTATGAATTAAGATAGATATGGATGCTTTTATATGAACCGCAAAATTATAAAATACCAAACTTCATTCGTTTCATATCTTGTGTCTCCTTTCTTAAATGGCAGTATATACAGAGGTCGTTAAAATTTTGTTTCATTGCTCTATTTTAAATCATCATTTTGACCTAAAAAGAAAAAAAAAATGATGGCAAACCGCTATAAAATAATGTTTGATTTAGTGAGAGTCAAAAGCTGTCACAAGCCTGTCGCTAATTTAAAAAGTTGTCACAAATCTGTCGCAAATTGACTAAACCGTCACAAAGCCGTCACAAAAACCGTCGCTAATAAGCTCGTAACAAATAATATCGTCACTAATCCCGTCGCTATTTGAGTATTTTTTTGTAGTGAACGGGTCGTAAGTAAAACGCCGTACCATTTTATGAAATCAAAAAACTTACCAAACTTAATTCAGTTACGTACAAAGTAATATTGTCGGAAAAACAACGTTTAACACTCAAATTGTGAAGGATCCCGAAAAAAAAAAGGCGAAAACGAGGCCTAAAAGATGATTTTGTTTATTTCTTTTTTTTTCTTTCATGTACCGTTTGGATACCATTTGGTATTTGAACCTTTTTTTCCTTTTCTTCATGTAATCTCTCCCTTTTTATCTTAATGAATTGGTTCGTTTAATCTTTAAAAAAAATACAAAATTGTATATTAAGCAAAATGAGTAAATGACCCCTACAAGTTGCCTCCAGCACCTTCCTTATATTAGGTTGCAAACAACAACAAAAAAACAGAATTCAATCGGCCAAAAAACAGAAAAGCGACGTTCTAATTAACTTTTTAATCTGGTTTCAGAGTTTCATCTATAATATTTAAAAGTCCAGCGTTTGTAAAGTTAATGATTTAGCCTCCAGGGTTAAGACGATGAAATATTGATCTACATTTATTTGGTAAATTGAATATTGGTCTACATATCTTTTGAAAATGACATGTTACTCCTTTGGCTTGTTTAGTTGGAATATTTATAAGACGTGAAACGTCTGTTCCTAAGACCCCAATTAATCTTCATGTAGCAACATATATTGAATTTGAACTTAGTTTATTCCTAAACCTAATGAATAATGATTTTATTTTAATTTCTGCTGATTTAATCCTAAGCTTTACCGAATTCGCACGGCCTCTATATATAGCCAGTGGTGCAATATTAGTACCCATGATTTTATAATTTACTGCCAACTGGTGGAGTATACGACTGAGTATTATAAGCAGTTAAAACGACTATGTAAATGTACGTAATATATAATATATATACTCAAGATTTATCAACTATATGTATAATGATCATTAAAAAAAAGTGTTGATTAGTTGGTAAGTATTGAATATGTTTGGTGAAGTAATGTGGTTGGAATTGCTGGCCTACGGAAAATGCAGATACGTGCTTGAAGGGTGATCGTAACTTGTGCTCACTCAAAAGTCAAATATGCATATTTCAAACGAGGTGTAATATTTGCTAAAGCATGCACCAACATGATTATTAGTCCCAAGCAGGCCTGGCCATTCTTTTGAGATTATCCATTTCGTTTTGTCCCCTTCCTATTTGTTAATAAAGTAGAGTAAAAAATGTTTTAGTTTCTTCATTTTTTTGGTGCCGAGAAAAATAGAGATACCTAAAACTTTATTCTTTATTATTATTCATTCCGTTACCAATTAATTATTCATTATGAAACTACGTGTAATTTTAATCGGCTAATAACTTGTACTTTCCCTGTTTCTATTTAATTGTCCACTACGAAACTACGTGCAATTTTGACCTGCCAAGAACTTGTATCAAAATTATCGGAATGAAATTTTTTAAAAATTGATCATATAGTTCAAATGTTAAATTTTATGATTATATTTAAAAAAAAAATCATTTCGATAAATTTGATATAAGTTATAAGCTGGTCAAAATTGCACGTATTTTCATAATGGACAATTAAATGAGAACGGAGGGAGTATCAAAATTGTCGGAATGAAAATTTTCAAAAGTTAATCATGTAGTTCAAACATTAAATTATACTATAATTTAGTTTTGAAATTTTTTATTTCGACAATTTTGATACATATTATAAGTCGGTTAAAATTGCACGTACTTTTATAGGACAGTTAATTGAGAACGAAGAGAGTAACAATTAGGTGGAAAAAAAGTATTTCCGTTTTTTTTTTTTGTTCATATTATGAAGAGTACTATTGCAGCCAAAATCCCAGACCTTATTCTAGTTTAAAAAATCGAAAACCCTAGTTTCTAAAAAAAAAATGATTTTCCCTATCCCTGCTACTTTTTCAATAGATTAATCAGGAATGTGATTTAAGAACATGAAGGTAAATAGTTGACAATGATTTATTAAGACATAATTAATCTGAGACACCATTACAAATCGTACAATTTATGGGGCATGAACGTACGTGCCAGACTAGGCCAATCTCGAGGAATAAGTAATCGATCCCCTTCCGCGTTGATGGGCATATTCTTTTTTGATCGAGCTATTACAGATTCATGGGTCTGATCAAACATTCCTTAAATCAAGTCACCAAAATTTGCAATCAAGTTCTCTGATCAGTTGTTTCTCGCTCGAGACTCGAATAATTCTCTCCTTCTATTTACTAAATTGTTGTTTTAGTTTTTGTAAATTTATCTATCCAAAAAACTTGAAAACATTTTTTCTCCTTCTCTTTTTACTAAATGCAAATTATTGTTTTAGGTTTTCTACATAGTTTTAGGATTTGACCCATTGCACTGCTTGAGTCTTTGTAAATTTATCTATCCAAAAAAAACTTGAAAACATTTTTTCTCCTTCTGTAATAATCTGTATACTAATGCAAATTGTTGTTTTAGGTTTTGTTGAACTATATTTTTCTACATAGTTTTCGGATTTGACCCGTCATTGTAAAATTTTCTATCCTATAGTACATTTTTTTTACTAACCGGCCACTTTTGAAAATATATGGCCTTCCTCTTTAGGTAACTTCAAGTCCTCAACGATTATTTTTGTACTCATAACAAAAAGATATTCTTGTTGTAATTGTAAACTTTTCTTTTTGTGGTTTCTTACCAAATTACTTTGCCTTAGCCAACTAGTACTCGCACATGCTAATAATAGTCCTCAACGATTATTTTTGTACTCATAACAAAAAGATATTCTTGTTGTAATTGTAAACATTTCTTTTTGTGGATTATTTTGCCTTAGCGGACTAGTACCCACACATGCTGAAATATCTAGGCTTTTTATATATCAAAAATTAAGATAGCGTGGGGGACAGTTTGACTTTAACATCCACAACTTGCCATAATGGTCCGAGTCCACTGGACATTTATTACTTTATCTCAACTTCAATACTTGATTGGTTGATCCATCCAATGCTATTTTGAATAATATCATTCACATTTAAACTCTATAAACTAAACTTTATCCTACCTGAGATAAGTGTGTCCATTTTTATTTTTTAATAATTATTTTTATTTTTTAAAATATCCATTTTTGATAACGTAATCATATCAATTTTAGGACTATAATATCATATTATATATAATAAATATTTTTTGTTTTATTTTTTTTTATTTTTTTATCGAATTCTAAATGAATTGACTCAAATTCTTAAACAAGGAGTACGGATCAGTATGAACTGGCAAGAAAAACTCAACACTCTCTTCGTATCAATCTAGTGGCATTTGTTTATATATTATGTCTCTAACATATATGCTCTCGATATTGAACCACTTTTTGACTTTATTATTGTTTTCCTTCTGGTCCCTCCTAATCAACCTACAATAATAAACAGTTCTCTGTATTGTTATTTATATGTCCACTACCATTTCTTGAAAATGAAACTCTTTTGTCATATATTCATGTTCTTGCCCATCTTCTAGCTTTTGTAACACTGAGCTTTGCCCATCATGAATATAAAACTTATCAACTCAGTAACTTGGTTCTTGTTAACTCAGTTTCTTTACACCTCTTTATGTATATCAGCTAATCAAGAACTTCTAAAAGGCTTTTCTATATCTCCTGATCCGAAAGTTACTTTTTTCCAGCCTATCTTGACCGATCAAACTGGTAACTTTTCACTCGGATTCCTTCGAGTCAACTCGGCCCAACTTGCTCTCTCAATAGTCCATGTTCCGTCTTCAGAGCCACTATGGACCGTTACTCCAGCTCGGCCCATGAAGTGGGCCGAGTTAACACGTGTCTTTTTTAATGGCAGCCTTGTAATTTCCGATCCGTCTTCTGGAGTGTTTTGGTCAACTTCAACGAACGGGGACCGAGTTTCGCTATCAAACTCTTCTAATCTGTTAATAAGTGATGAGGCTAATAATGTGATTTGGCAAAGTTTTGTTCATCCAACGGATACCCTTATGGAAAACCAAAATTTCACTAGTGACATGGCTTTAGTCTCATCAAATGGACGTTACACCTTAAGATTAGGCTCTAATTTTGTTGGCCTATATACATATTTCGGTCAGATTGATCCGGGTCTGGGGTCAGGGCCAGGCCAGATCTATTACAAGCATAAAGCTTTGGAGGCTAAGAAGGAAATTGTTGATAATCAAGGGCCTATTTATTTAATACTCAAACCGGATGGTTTTTTGGGTATGTACCAAAACGGGTCGGTCCCGGTTGATGTACAAGCTTTTAATACCTTTAATGACCCTCAAACCCAGAGTGGGATCCGAAGGGTTCGGGTCGAGCCAGATGGGAATTTAAGAGGGTATTTTTGGACTGGTTCGAGTTGGGTAAAGGATTATGAGGCTATAACCGACTCGTGTGAGTTACCTAGTGCTTGTGGGCCTTATGGGTTATGTAGTCCTAGCAAAGGGTGTAGTTGTATAGATAATACTACGGATTTCAAGTCGGGTCGGTGTGGGTCGATTGATAGAAACTCGAATGATTTTTGTGGGCTTGAGAATTCTAAGTACAAGGTGTTGAGAAGAAGTGGGCTTAGTCTGCCTTACAAGGAGTTAATAGGCTATGAGCAAGTGGGCTCGTGGGCAGAATGCGAAGGTGGTTGCAAGAAGGATTGCAAGTGTTGGGGTGTTGTATACAATAATGCGTCCGGGTTTTGCTACAATATAGACTACCCGATTCAAAGTATGGTTAGTGCCGGGGACGAGAGCAAGTTGGGATATTTTAAGGTACGAGAGGGTGCAGCGAAAAAGCGGTTGGCATTAGGGTTAGGTGTGGGGATTGGGTTGTTGTGCGGGGCGGTTTTGGTAATCGGAGGATTTTTAGGAGTCAAATTGTATAAGTTTAGAAGTAAACGAGGGGTGACGGGGTACGTGGAGGAAGACAGCGGGTTGGGTGTAGGTCCGTATAAGGACTTGGGTTCAGCTAGTTTTAAGTCTATTGAGCTTACAGAAAAGCGATAATCATTTGTAGCTAGTTTCATTTTTCTATTTTTGGTTCTATTGTTAACTTCATGATATAAATATCGCACGTTAAAATTACATCTGGTTACCGTCTTCTTAGTTATTATTGACGTTTTAGAATCTATTCTCAATTTGCAATCTGATGTTACATATAGTTTCAATTCAGGCTTTAGTACATAACAGTTGACCTATTACAATATGTACAAACTAAAGCTTATAGGCCGACAACCGGCAATAGATTTATGTGCGAAGCTCGATGTGGCTACCGAAAACTTACCAAACTCTACAACCAGCGAGAGAACGAAAAAAAAGGAAAGAACATCACCAGGACTCGAGGAATGATGAGGACAGTCCGAAGTGATTGAAAGAGGTTCTAGCAGCAGGCCAACGGCCACATAGCTATCGTGCCAATACGTAACCGATGTATGATCAATTTTTTAATCCAATTGGGGCTTGTATGAACAACTAATTTTTAAGAGTAACATATAGATATTCTTGAATCATTTCATTACTCGAAAACTTCTCAGTAATTCGCCCTGTAAATATTAAGTGGCTTAAAACCAAATATGTACTCCTATGTTACAAGTTTGTTTTTTTTTTTTGAAATAATGTTACAAGTTTGTTTTGAAATAATGTTACAAGAATAATACTAATGACCCAGACTAATTATCCAGACTTTTTACCCGATTTTTTATAAAGAAAAGAAATTTCATATCTAAATCAATCGTGTGTGTAAGCTACAAACTACTTTTGTGCAATGGTAATGGTAATATTACTGTTTCAGATGTAAAATCTAACTTTTCTAAGTGATGTTAATGGTTTTCACTTTATATTCTTAATATTTTATTTTTTCCTACCTTTTGTCCACATTGTCATTAAATTATTACACAGGTTCGATACCTATGACGTGGAAGGGAGAATACACGAGTGAGGCATGGTTTTTTTTTTTTTTCAATATGTTAATATAAATTTTATGAAAAACTCTTCTAATTAGTCGGAGTTTATCTGCCTCAATACTCAATAGCATCACTGAAATAGAAAATAAAATGGTGATATAGTATAAGGTAACCTTTTTTTTTTAAAAGACATATAAGATAACATTTTGACATACACACTTACAAACACACTTACAAACACAATTACAAAGTTAAGATAGATCGATCAATTAAAGGAACTTTAGGTTAAGGGAATATCTGCAAATATATCACCAAGCTAGGAAATTATTACAATACTTCTATTAATTTCAAAAGGAGGAGTTAAAGACTCTCGCTTAGGAGTTCTCATACACTTCTTGATTCAACGGTTGGATTTGATTGGTTTTGATCATGCATAAAATACAAAGATTCCAATATGAGAATATTGTATAAGATTTTTTCCCTCAATATCTTTTATTTGTCTTTCTTTCTACTTTGGCGTTGATAAAACAAAACATATACAACCATTTTTTTATTTGCCTTGTTTGCCCCGGTAAATATTATATTGTTTTAATTAATAATTAAATTTACGGTAATATCAATTACGGTTATCTATTTTTATTTGGTTTTTTATTGGACTAAAATGTTAGTTTTATGGTCTTTGTTTTTTACTTACAATTTTTGATGAAAAAATTATTAATGCTTTTTGTTTAAATTAATAATTAAATTTTCAGTGATATCAGATAGGGTTCTTTAATTTTTTTTGGGTTTTTATTGGATTGGAATATTATTTTTATAGCTCTTTTTTCTTTTTTTTAATATATAATTTGTAACTTTAGTTTAAGCCCTTAGATGTATTTAATTAAATCTTATGACAGATAACGTAGAGTCTGGTGCTATTTGTCCTACTACAATAAATAGGTTTTGATTTATGCATATGTCTTATGATTAATAGACCTAATAATATTACAAATCATGTCGCGTAATAAAAACTCAACTTACTAAAAATCCAAATAAATATATTGAAACTTTAGTTTGAATCTACTCTAAATTTAATTAATATTAATTAATTTTTTTATTTTTTTTTAAGAATGAGTTTTTATTATACAAGGTGATTTATATACCATTCCCGCAAGGGCCAATAAATATTACAAAGTGTAACAAAAGATTAATTATCTTGGGACCCTCTTGTCCGTTGACTTTATAAGTAAGCGAGAAAAAGTCAAAGATGACGCAGAGGGTGACGTTTTCTCTTACTTAGGGTGGGGTCCATAACAGGCATGGCTGAACGCCATTTTATATTTGCATGGTGATTATTGATTAAAGTTGGTCAAAATAATTAGGTAGATATAATTGCATTAATTCTACCATAATAATCTAGAAGTTATAAAGTTATCAATCTTACTGTATAATCCAGGGAGTAAATAAACCATGGAGGGAGATTAGATTAGGAGCAATAATGTTTTTTTTTCATTTTCTGAAATCAATAATGTTTGACTATTTATACTTCTTGGTATTTGAAATGGTAGTGGATATTTTGCTATTGTTTGCCTCTTTTTCTCCTAATTTTGTAAAATTTGGCTCTTGTAACGATGTCACAGTGCTTCTTTTGTCTGAATTATATTTACTGAATTGTCCATTATAAAAATATGTCCAATTTTGATTGATTTATAATTTATATTAAAATTATCAAAATAAATTTTTTTAAAATCTAATCATAAAATTTAATATTTGAACTATATGATCAACTTTTGAAAATTTTCATTCCGACAATTTTGATATTAGTTATTGACCGGTTAAAATTACATGTAATTTCATAATAAACAATTAAATAAGAACGAATGGAGTAGCTTCTATCGAAATACCTAGAGCCTTGTTTCATAAAGTGAATCCATTTTTACAGTTAAAAAAATTTAATCCTCCCTAACTTAAAAACTAATCCTTAACAGCGTCTAACTCATAAGTTTCGTTAAATTAAACATGTCTAATACACAACATATGGCCAACTATAAAGCCGGAAAACGCACTTGACGTTAAAAAAAATTAAAAAAATTCTTTTTTAATTGTTTTACACAAAATCACAATGCCATATGAAATGGTAAGAGTAAGACGTATATATAATTATAAATGGAGAAACTCGTGTTAAACTTTAACGTCCAAAATTAAATTCTTCGAGGCTATCTTACTGGCTATCATTCTATTATAATAAGACAACACAAATTAATTGAGTCTATCCAATTTAAACATTTTTTTTCCAAAAATACTCCTATAATTTTTTATTAATTATAATAATATCATACTCACATAAAAAAATATAAAAAGTAATAATTAATAACATTATTTATCACTATTTAACAACTAAATATTTTTTAAATTCTTATCATTTTATACTATTTTTTTTTGTATTATCCACATATTTATATTATAACTACACTTATTTTCCACTCCCTTCGTTTTCATATAAATGGAGAAACTCGTGTTAAACTTGTATCAACAATGTCGAAATGATTTTTTTTTAAAATCTAATCATAAAATTTAACATTTGAATTATATGATCAACTTTTAAAAAATTTTATTCTGATAATTTTGATACAAGTTCTTGCCTGGTAAAAATTACACGTAGTTTCGTAATAGACAATTAAATAGGAACGGATGAAGTATATTTTAATTGCATTGCGCGTCACACACGCAACACGTGTGATACGATTATTAGCATATGTACTATAAATAGACAAGTAAACGCAACCTGGTTCAATACTTGATCATCATTGTTATTTCCATCGACTCCAGCCTTTGCTGAACGACCTTAGCCCATTCTGCATGCCTATCAGATGCTTTCCCAGTGGCGCTCTCTTTACTAAATTTTTCGACCGGGTAAAAAGAAGAAACAAGAGATGATAAACGTTTTTTTAATTTTTGATTTCTTTAGTTTTCTAGGCAATCGTATTAACACTTATGCAGAATTGATGACAATTAGAAATGGTCTATTCATTTGTTATAGTCCTGACATGAGTAATATTTATGTGGAAACTGATTCAGAAATTTTATATAACTGGTGGGCTAAAAAGATAAAATAAGTCCTTAAATTTGACTCTAGTTGGCTTGATATTTTAGCACTAATGAGTTTGATTAACAGTGATTTGTGTCATATTTACAGAGAACAAAATCAGGTTGCAGATGCTCTAGCCAAACAAATTACTAATGGACTCGATAACACATTTTTTACAGCAAAAAACATTCAGAACCACACTCACGAAATTTATTTGTTTTGAATTATTTGCTTTATGCAACTTTTTGATGTATGCACATAATATGGTTTTTTACATTTTGCTAATATAAAAATTCTCCTTTTTTTAAGTAGGAGTTTTGCTCTTAATTTTACTCTTTAGATCACATTGATGATTATGGAGCTACAAGGAGAGAGATAAAAATATTGGGTATAAGGAGTAAATAGCAAGTCATCGTAAAATAAAATGATTGAAGAATTTGAATTGTTAGTAATTTCTTAGCCTGTTCTGATTGTTTTTTTGTATTTGTAAAGTGTACGCCAATATTTATCATTTTGTTACCTTTTTTTTAAATGGAATGACCATCATGAGGGCTTGGCCCATAAGCTTGAATATTTTTTTAATTTTAATAAAGGTCACACATTGATTAAAAAAAAACAAGCAAAGTGCTTTACTTAAAATTTTAATACCATAGAGGCACAAATAACACGATTGTCAAATTATCTTCAATAGGCAGAAACTAAAGGGGCTAAATTGAAGTTTCGACCTCTGTTTTCTCATGTTTAGAGTGCACTAAAGGGGCTAAATTAAAAACTCTAGGGACTAAATCAGTAATGTTTGAATCGTAATTTAGATATACCAAATAATAATATGGACAAGAAAATACAGCTGAAGAGTTTTTGAATCTTTGACCATGCATGTAGAATAGTGTAGTACTGTTTACGGCCCGAGACAAGATAGTGATTTGGTGATATTTTGGGAAAATATACACAACTTAAACTAATTTAATTTTAGTTCTTCTTTTTTGCACCGGACAAGGAGTTGCAATCGATTCCCTTTGCGGCCTTGCTATATACGTAGAAGAAGATTCGCTAGTACTGCCGAGGACCGGGTATAGCACTTTATAACATAAAGTAATTTCCTAGTGATAAAGAAATACGGCAGGAAGCAATTTCTGTTTTTATGAAATGTGTATAATACTGTTACACTAATTCTACTTAAAACAAAACAAAAAATATTTTAAAAAATGGCTCCCCGCCAAACTAAGCTAACAGAACATTATAAGGAAATATCAAGTTGTTGTCTCGCAAGTGCATTAGTATCATCAAAATATACTTCTCCTTTATATTATATTCAGGGATATTAACCTAAAATTTGTGCTGCATCAGTTTCTTTACTCGTTAACTTATTTTTGCATTATCATATTTTCTCCCTGTATTCAAGGGAATCCATGGTTACCTTATAAATATTATAATAATAATTATGAAAATATATTTACTGTTGAACCATGTGTTCAATAATTGATTTTGATTATACGTTTGATTATGTATTAATGATTTTACGATTTCTCTATTCGATGATATAATGCTTTGTCTTTTCCAAAAATAAAAAATGTATATTTCATAACGTCAGAATGATAGAGTAATTAAAAACGAAGCCAACGGTCCAAGCGAAACCAAAATCGGAGCTAAAACGAAGAAGTTACGAGGTTTCGAAATATAGCGGGAAAACTGAAAATTGTCAGAAAAACGACCGATCGAAATGGAAAAACGACCGATCGTTTTTTGTCCAAAATGTTCCAGTGAGGTCGTCTGAAAAACGACCGGTCGAAACAGACAAAACGACCGATCGTTTTTTGCCCAAAATGTTCCAGTGGGGTCGTCTGAAAAATGACCGGTCGAAACAGACAAAACGACCGATCGTTTTTGGCCCAAAATGTTTCAGTGAGGTCGTCTGAAAAACGACCGGTCGAAATACAGAAAATGACCGATTGTTTTTCTGTAGAATTCAAAAACAGTTTTTTAGCTTTTTTCAATAAGTAGCTTTAACAATTGGATAAATCTCCCAACCTCTACCCAACGGTCATAATACATAAAACAGACCTTTATGGTCTACAAAAACCCCCAATTACCTCTTCAAACATAATCTATCACCATCCCTCAACCTTTATCTATCCAAAACACTTAAAAATCTCCATTGTTGAGAAAAAGCTCGAAAAAAGAAAAATTGAAAAGAAAGCGACACAAACTCAAATCAAGATCAAACATCATCAAATATCACAAATTATTGGTTAAAAGTTCTAGCTTAAACACTTGGGTACTCATAGATTGAGGGGGAGTCGTTGACTCGTGAACGTGTTCGCTTGCACTTGTATCAAGAGTAGGAAACTCGGGTAAAGGGTGAGCGAATCAAATGATTAGCTCGGTAGGATTTGTAATATTGGAAAGAAAATTTTAGTGAAATATTCGGTAGCGTGAATACCGAGGAGAGAACGTAGGCGAGTTTGACGAACCTCTATATATCGTGGTGTCAATTTCTTTTCCTAATCTTTACTTTACGCATTCCTTATTATTGCTTATTTTTTTGCTAGCATTTAGTATTTCTAGCATTTCATTAACTTTTGTTAAACGCTTAACCTTAAAATTGCGATAGTTGGGTTGTTAGTTGCACTTAATTTTAATTCCGCGAAAAACGACTAAAACCTTATTCACACCCTCTAAGGTTTAGCCGCACGGGCTAACATTTACCATCTGAACTACCTTTACAGTATTATCCTAATCAATCAAATATTTTGTAAGTGACAAATATAATATTTTTGTAATCCAAACTAAAATTTAATTTGATCTTGTTTTTGCTATTTATACGTTAAAATCATTGTTTTCCAGTTATCAATTAGAGCTAAATTATATTATAGTAATTAGGAGAATTGTTTACCAGATTTGAGAATGGGTAAAAATTAGGATTAATTAAAAGAATCGCCTTAATTTTAAAACATTCTCATATTTCAGATGGTTAAATAATAACTTTAGATATTAGTAAAATATAATATAAAATATAGATAGGGGAACCTTATAAGGAGACTGCCAAATGTCTATTTTTAAAATGTGTATGTAAAACTAATAAAATGCTATTTTTACTTCAAACATGAGAGAGATTTTAAGAAAATTTATGACAAATGTCTTTTCTATGATGATTGTTGAACGATGTTCTTCAAATCGATTATTTTAATGATAACAAAATTTGTAAAACATGATAAAAGCTCGTTTTGCGTACTAATCATTTATCGAGTGTGTCAAAGGTTCAAAATGATAGAACACGTAATTACGAAGCCATTGGTTCAAGCGGAACCTAAATCGGAGTTGGAACGAATTAGTTACGGGGTTTCGAAGTTTGTCGAGAAAACCGAAAATAACCCAGAACAACAAAAAACGACTGATCAACCCTAAACGATCGATCATAAATGTGAGAAATCCTTCCAGTGAGCATAGGACAAAAACGACCGATCGCCATAATAAAACGACCGATCGTTTTATGGATGATTTCTTCCAGTGAGCATAGATAAAAAAAAACGACCGATCGTTTTTCAGAAACGACCGATCGTTTCTGTAAAATTTTAAATTCCGGCTTTTAAGCTATTCCTGAAAATGGGGCGAACTGCTGCAAAACTGCATTGAATGAACTCAACAACCAGCAACGGTCTGAAATTAATTGCTGCACCTTTTGGCTCTACAAAAGCCCCAAATATTCTTTGAAGAAATGCATCCAAGCATTCACAACTTTTAAGCAATTCTTACTAAGAAATCCTTCAAGCTTATACTACTTATTTCTCACTTGTAATCAAAAATATTCTCGAGTATATTCTCATTGTAATCTTATAAACATCGAGATAATATTTGTTAGTGAGTGATTCGAAATCAAACTTGTAAAAGAGTATTTTATAAACTCATTAGTGAGCGAGTGAATTGGGTAGAGGCTTTTAAGCAAGTGTAGCTTAAAAGCTCTAGGTCATTTATTCGGGATACTCATATAGTGAGGGGGAGCGTAATCGGTTGATTAAGCTCGTTAAGGTGTAACCTTGAAACGAAGATTTTTAGTGAAACACTCGGTAGTGAAAATACCGAGGAGAGGACGTAGGCGCGGTTTGCCGAACCTCTATAAATCTTGCGTTATTTCTTTCCCTTAACTTTTACTTTTCGTATTTATTTATCGCTTATATTTATTGCTTGCTTAGATCAATTTAGCGTTAATTAGTTAACGAAAGAGTTTAGGTTATAAAAACCTCAAATTAACTTAGTAAATAACTCATAGATTTCATTCCGCGAAAAAACGTACGTAAACCTTATTCACCCCCCCTCTAAGGTTTAGACCCCTACGGACCAACAATTGGTATCAGAGCTTAGCTATTCTATTCATAAAAATCTAACGATTTTATAGTTTAAAGATCCACTATGTCTTCATACGCCGACTCTAAATCCATAACTAGGCCACCATTCTTTGACGGTACTAACTATCCCTATTGGAGAGACCTTATGAAAAATTTCCTTTGCGGTTTTGAAATAGACCAATGGATAATTATTAGTAAAGGCTATAAAACGCCTAGGAGAAATGGCGAAGATAAACTTGTAGAGGAACTAGACACCGATGAACGCCTCGCATTTTCCCTAAATTGTAGGGCTATGACTTCTATCACTTGTGCGCTCTCGCCTAGTGAATATGATAAGATTTCCGGTTATGACACCGCTAAGCAAATGTGGGATAAGCTAGCTATTATGCACGAAGGAACTAGTCAAGTTAAGGACTCTAAAATTAGCATGCTTATTCATGATTATGAATTATTTAAAGTCGATGATGACGAGTCTATTGCTTCTATGTACACTCGTTTTACTAAGATTACTAATGATCTTAAGAGACTTGAAAAGGTATACTCTAGCAAGGAGATGGTGACGAAAATCCTTCGAAGTCTTCCAAGGAAGTGGGAATCAAAAGTGACGGCCATACAAGAGGCCAAGGACATGAACACTCTCTCTCTCGACAACCTCATTGGATCCCTAAGCACTCATGAACTCGACATGACGACTCGAAAGCATGAGGATGACTCGAAAAAGAAGAAAGACATTGCCTTCAAATGCACAACAAATGACGATAGCGAAAATGATTCATCTAGTGAGGATGATGAGATGGCTCTCTTTGCCAAACGCTACAACAAATTCCTAAGTTGGAAAAAGAAGGGTGGACAACGATTTCGGAAAAAGGAATATAAGGAAGAGACTTCCGAAAAATCTAGCAAAAAGGACGAAATCATTTGCTACAAATGTCACAAACCCGGCCATATGCAAAACGAATGTCCCTTGAAGAAAAAGGACAAGTTCGTAAAGAAAAGGGAAAACAAGAAGGCATTCTTAGCCGCATGGGGGAGCGATGATGATAGCTCCGATAGCGACAATGAAGAAGTCGCAAATCTATGTCTCATGGCTAGAGACGATGATACCGAGGATGTAAGCTATCACTCCTCTAACTCCTCTATTTCTAGTGATGATTGTCTTGATATTAATGATGTGTTAGAATCTTTAGAAAAAGCTAGAGGTAAGAACAAATCTTTTAGAAAATTGCTAATTACTCTACAAGACGAACTTGAAATTTTAGCTATGAAAAATGACTCACTCACAACTAAAAATGCCGAACTCACCCTAGAAAATGATAAGTTAGTTGACGACCTTAAGTCATGTAAACTTAAGGCGGATAGCGCCGAACTTACTCTCTCTAAGTTCACTAAAGGTAGTAAAATGCTAAGTACTATATTAGCTTCTCAACAAGGCGCGTATGATAAAACCGGTGTAGGTTACAACCCACTCTTAACGGCTAAGCATAAAAACCTATTCACCAAACAAACGGCTAAAAATGAAAGTAGACAACCAAATCACTCTCATAAAAACAACTCGTATAAAAAGAACTTAGTTTATAATCGTTTTGTTAAACCTATATCACATGTTAAATGTATTACTTGCAACCGTAGTGATCACTATGAAGATTACATATATTGCCCTAATAGGTATAAGGTTAATAGAAATGATTTGGTTTGGATTCCAAAGGGTCGAGACTCTAACCCTCAAGAACCCAAAAATGGATTAGGGTACCAATGATCGTTTTGTCTTGTAGGTATGCTTGAGGTCAAAAATCAACGAGGACAAGTGGTTCTTGGATAGTGGATGCTCAAGACATATGACGGGAGACAAAACAAAATTCACCACTCTTGCACCTAAAGACGGAGGTTTTGTGACCTTCGGGGATAATAGCAAGGGCAAAATTATCGGTATTGGTAGTATCTCTAAACCATCTAATGTTGTTATCGATAATGTATTGCTTGTGGATGGTCTTAAACACAACTTGCTAAGTATAAGTCAACTTTGCGATTTGGGTCACAAAGTCATTTTTGAAAAATCTCATTGCATCATTCATTGTATTTCAAATAATAAAACTATTCTCATGGGTCAAAGACAAAATAATGTCTATATGATTGATTTGAATAGTTCGGTAGAAAATGAAGTTAAGTGTCTTGTTACTATCAACGACAATGGTTGGTTGTGGCATAGACGACTTGGTCATGCAAGTCTTGATTTACTTGCTAAACTTTCTAGTAAAGATTTGGTAATAGGTTTACCAAAAGCTCCTTATATAAAGGACAAACTTTGCCACGCTTGCCAATTAGGCAAACAAACAAAGATTTCTTTTAAGTCTAAAAATATTATTTCTACTACTCGTTGTTTGGAGCTCATACATATGGACTTAGTTGGCCCCTCCCGGACACTTAGTCTTGGCGGGCGTGCATATGCCTTCGTCATGGTTGACGATTTTAGTCGTTTTACTTGGGTGTTGTTTTTAACTCATAAGCATGAAGCATTTAGAGAATTCTCTATTATTTGCAAAAAGCTCCAAACACGAAAGGGTTATATGATCAAAAGTATCCGAACCGACCATGGTAAGGAATTTGAGAATACTCCATTTCAAACTTATTGTGATGAAAATGGTATTGATCATAATTTTTCGGCTCCTCGTACGCCCCAACAAAATGGGGTAGTAGAGAGAAAGAATAGAACCCTAGAGGAAATGGCACGGACCATGCTTTGCGAAAATAATTTGCCAAAGTATTTTTGGGCCGAAGCCGTAAATTCCGCTTGTTATATTTTAAATAGAGCCTTAATTAGGCCCATATTAAAAAAGACACCTTACGAATTATGGAATGAGCGAAAGCCCAATATTTCTCATTTACGTGCATTTGGTTGTAAATGCTATGTTCATAATAATGGTAAGGATAATCTAGGTAAATTCGATGCTAAGTCCGACGAAGGAATTTTCGTTGGATATGCTATATCGAGTAAAGCTTATCGTATTTTTAATAAAAGAACTTTATTGGTGGAAGAGTCGGTACATGTCTCGTTTGATGAGAATTTGCCGACGATTGATAAGCCTTTAATTGTTCATAATATTAATGATGATATTTTTCATAGAGCATCTTCTTCGAAGCTTGTTTCATCTAGCTTAGAGTCAACGCCTAGCATAGAGGTTGAATCCGTTGATGAAGAAGTCACTATAGAGAGACTTCAAAAGGACTAAGAATCTAGCGTACATATTCATGAGGATTTGCCTCAAGAATGGCGTTTTGCCAATCACCATCCGCAAGATTTAATTTTGGGTAACCCGGGAGAAAGAGTGCATACACGTTCATCATTAAGAAATATAGTTAATCATTTTGCATTCTTGTCTCAATTAGAGCCCAAGAACATTCATGAAGCGGAACTCGATGAGAGTTGGGTATTAGCTATGCATGACGAATTAAATCAATTCGAGCGTAGTAACGTATGGACCTTAGTACCTAGACCGCGTGAGAAAACCATTATAAGTACGAAATGGATATTTCGTAATAAGATGGATGAATCCGGGGTAGTTATTAGAAATAAGGCTAGACTAGTAGCTCAAGGGTATAATCAAGAAGAGGGCATCGATTTCGATGAAACTTACGCACCCGTAGCAAGACTAGAAGCCATTAGAATGTTGCTTGCTTATGCTTCTTTTAAACGTTTTAAATTATTTCAAATGGATGTTAAAAGTGCATTTTTAAACGGCTTTATAAATGAGGAAGTTTATGTTAAACAACCACCCGGCTTTGAAAATCACGCATTTCCCGATCATGTTTACAAACTTCGTAAAGCACTTTATGGTTTAAAACAAGCACCCCGGGCTTGGTATGAAAGACTAAGTAAATTTTTGATTGCAAAAGGTTTTTCTCGTGGTACTTTAGATACTACTCTTTTTATTAAAAAGGATGGAAAAGACATGCTTTTAATTCAAATATATGTTGATGATATTATTTTCGGTGCTACTAATGCTCGCATGTGCGAGGAGTTTTCTAAGTGTATGCAAGGTGAATTCGAGATGAGCATGATGGGTGAACTCACCTACTTCCTTGGGTTGCAAATCAAACAAACAAAGGACGGAATTTTCGTCAATCAAGCCAAATACACAAGGAACTTGCTCAAGAGGTTCAACATGAGCGATGCAAAGCCGTTAGGAACTCCAATGAGTCCGGCAACAAAATTAGACAAGGATGAATCGGGTAAAAGCGTGGATCAAAAGCTTTATAGAGGTATGATTGGATCCCTCTTATATTTAACTGCAAGTAGACCCGATATCATGTTTAGTGTTTGCTTGTGTGCTAGGTATCAATCTTGCCCTAAGGAATCGCATGTTATAGCCGTTAAGCGCATTTTTAGATATCTTGTAGGTACTTGCAATTTAGGATTGTTTTATCCTCATGATACTTCTTTTGAATTGCTTGGATATTCCGACGCCGACTTTGCCGGTTGTCGATTAGATAGAAAGAGTACTAGTGGCACTTGCCATTTTTTAGGAAACGCCTTAGTTTCTTGGCATAGCAAGAAACAAAACTCGGTTGCGCTTTCCACGGCAGAGGCGGAATACGTCGCCGCGGGTAGTTGTTGCGCACAAATCCTTTGGATGCGTCAACAACTAAACGACTTTGAATTATCGTTTGATAGTGTACCTATTTTGTGTGATAATACTAGTGCAATAAATCTTTCGAAAAATCCGATCCAACACTCTCGCACTAAACATATTAATTTACGTCATCACTTTTTAAGAGATCATGTCCACAAAGGGGATATTACACTTGAATATATAAGCACAAATAGGCAATTAGCCGATATTTTCACAAAACCCCTTAATGAGGAACAATTTTGCTTTATTCGCCGAGAGTTAGGTATGTTTGATGTGTGATATATACATATATATATATATATATATATATATTTGATTGTTTTTATATATATTTAAGTATTTTTACATTTTCTATGCCAAATCAGTGTCGTAAAGTGCAAAAAATTCCTGTTCTGTAACCTTGTTACAGTCGATCGATCGTCTGTAAAAACGACCGATCGTTTTCATACATTCGACCGATCGTTCCTTAAAAACGACCGATCGTTTTTAACGTGGACTCACTGGAAGAATTTGGCTATATTTCGACCGATCGAAACCCAAAACGACCGATCGTTTTGCTGTTTGTCAGTTTTTAAAACCATTCTTCAAACCCTAAAATCAATTCATTTCAAACCCTAATCTATTCTCTCTCTCAAAATTCGTCCACTCCTCTCCCAATCACCCAAAAATCTCAAAAAACCCAATTTTCTATCCAAATCAATCAAATGGTTCGCACAAAGAAAGCCTCACTCAACCTCGTTGATGAGCATGACGACGAGATCGTGCCTCCACCCACTCGCCGCCCGGCTATTCCTCATGCCCCATGCACCGGCTCTTCCTCCGCTTCTCGCTCCGGCCCTCTACCTCCTCTCTATCCACCCGAGATGAGTAAAAGAGGTATTTTGTCTAACTTTACTCTAGACATGCCTTTATTCCGAGAACGATTTCCCGCTCTCATGATCGATTTAAGTTTTTACAAACTCAATACTATCCTCACTCTTAAAGAGCCCTTTTACAAGGAAAATGTCTATGAATTTTATCATCACCTAGTTCTCGATAGGGATAATGATGACGCACTCCGCTTGCGTTCATCGTTTAACGGACAACCTTTCGTTTACGGTATAGACCGTCTACGAACCCTTTTACGCCTAGATAGCAACGGTTTCTATGAGTCTAGTAAAGAACTATGTGAGACTCTCGAGATTGATAACTTTAATGATCTTAAAGACGAAATTTTTCATCCCGTCCATAACAATCGTTCAAACAAAGCCCATGGTCTTCTATTTCGCAACAAATTAGCCTATCACATACTCTCTCATATCGTACTCCCACACACCTCCAACTTTACGGATGTTACTAATGAGTACATCTTTCTTCTTGGGTGTATCCATCGCCGAGTCCGCCTTGACTTTGCATCCCTCATTTTTTTTAAGATGGACTCGCTTAAAACAAAGTCCAAGAATGGGTTACCTTACGGTGCCTTAATTTCGGCCATTTTGAAGGACTTAAATCTCGTTCCCGGTGGAACATTGTTCAAAAATAAGGATAAGCACATTTGGGACACTTCCTATCTTTCCCAAATGTCCATAAAATTCAACAATACCGACAAGTCCATAACTTGGTCCGGTAAGCGGGTATCCGGCCCCGGCTATACTCCTCTTTCCTCCGAAGAGGAAGAATACGTCGGCCCTAAACCGACACCTCAAGGCGCTCATGAGGAATTCTCCTCCGAGTCTCTCCCTCCCACCGATATCCCTACCTCCTCCCGTCCCTCTCGAGGTCGTGGAAAAGCTAAAGTAGGATCTTCGACTCTTCCTCCACGCACCGAACAATTCTACAACGATCTCTATATTGATCAATATCAGAATGCGCGACTTCAACGACGCATGTTTCGCTCCATGCATCCTAGTCAAGAAGATATGGACGAAATCGAAAGGTTAAGCAACGAGCAACGGGCGAGGTTCCATGGTTATTTTCCCGACTTTGCCGGTCATAACAATGACGAAGACGAAGAGGATGATGCTACTTCCCACCGCGACTAGGCGGATATATTATTTTTTTTGTTTTTGATGATGTCAAAGGGGGAGAAATACCTCTCCCTTTTGTCTTTGCGTTGTATTTCTATTACTTTCTTTTTAGTTGAACAAGTTGTGTTTGATGTAATAAGTAGAAAACGGTTTACTTGGCTATTATGATTATGATGCGTTTCTTCTTATATTGCTCTTGTTTAGATAGCATTGTGTGATTGCAATCTTATACATGCGTGTGTATCGCATTTGATGTTACTACTTTTGGCGCATATAAATTGCTAGTTGTTTGGGTTATATACATTGCTTTTTATTTGTGGCGTTTGACCTTTTTTAGGCAAAATTATGGCCAAATTTTCGCTTGCATTTAGATCTTCGTTATCCCTATTCGTTTAGCATTGTTTTAACGTCTTTTTAAAATCGAATGTTATGACATTTACTTGTTTTTTCTCAAAAAACCTTTATCCAAGTAAAGCGTCATCTACACAATTCGGTTATACTTGTTTAAACAAAAAGAGCTTATAGTATGTTGAAGTCAATATTTTGTCATCATCAAAAAGGGAGAGATTGTTGAACGATGTTCTTCAAATCGATTATTTTAATGATAACAAAATTTGTAAAACATGATAAAAGCTCGTTTTGCGTACTAATCATTTATCGAGTGTGTCAAAGGTTCAAAATGATAGAACACGTAATTACGAAGCCATTGGTTCAAGCGGAACCTAAATCGGAGTTGGAACGAATTAGTTACGGGGTTTCGAAGTTTGTCGAGAAAACCGAAAATAACCCAGAACAACAAAAAACGACTGATCAACCCTAAACGATCGATCATAAATGTGAGAAATCCTTCCAGTGAGCATAGGACAAAAACGACCGATCGCCATAATAAAACGACCGATCGTTTTATGGATGATTTCTTCCAGTGAGCATAGATAAAAAAAAAACGACCGATCGTTTTTCAGAAACGACCGATCGTTTCTGTAAAATTTTAAATTCCAGCTTTTAAGCTATTCCTGAAAATGGGGCGAACTGCTGCAAAACTGCATTGAATGAACTCAACAACCAGCAACGGTCTGAAATTAATTGCTGCACCTTTTGGCTCTACAAAAGCCCCAAATATTCTTTGAAGAAATGCATCCAAGCATTCACAACTTTTAAGCAATTCTTACTAAGAAATCCTTCAAGCTTATACTACTTATTTCTCACTTGTAATCAAAAATATTCTCGAGTATATTCTCATTGTAATCTTATAAACATCGAGATAATATTTGTTAGTGAGTGATTCGAAATCAAACTTGTAAAAGAGTATTTTATAAACTCATTAGTGAGCGAGTGAATTGGGTAGAGGCTTTTAAGCAAGTGTAGCTTAAAAGCTCTAGGTCATTTATTCGGGATACTCATATAGTGAGGGGGAGCGTAATCGGTTGATTAAGCTCGTTAAGGTGTAACCTTGAAACGAAGATTTTTAGTGAAACACTCGGTAGTGAAAATACCGAGGAGAGGACGTAGGCGCGGTTTGCCGAACCTCTATAAATCTTGCGTTATTTCTTTCCCTTAACTTTTACTTTTCGTATTTATTTATCGCTTATATTTATTGCTTGCTTAGATCAATTTAGCGTTAATTAGTTAACGAAAGAGTTTAGGTTATAAAAACCTCAAATTAACTTAGTAAATAACTCATAGATTTCATTCCGCGAAAAAACGTACGTAAACCTTATTCACCCCCCCTCTAAGGTTTAGACCCCTACGGACCAACAATGATGAAAAGCAAATGGTTGTCTCAAATTGAAAACAGAACCGAATTGGTCATCAATCAGCAAATAATGATACTAAAGCAATATCCACAAAAAATTAGTATAATCATCTCCGATAGCGTTGTTATCTCTATTGTTAACCAAAATAGTTAGCTAACAGTGCATTTTTTTATCTCAATTAATTGTGGTAAAATATGTGCTATTTTTATAAATGTTAAAAAAATTGTTAAATTTAACAATGTTTTTAATGTTTGTAACTGGTGACATGGCAAACACAACACACAATTAATATTATTATCTCCTATAAATTCTCTCCATGAGAATAGTGACCAATAAAATAAAAGAGAAATTGTTAATTAAAAATTGATAACATTTTTAACGTGAAACTAATGTGTTTACTAAATTTAAGATGCATATGTGTCAATTAACATATTTTAACGATGATGTGTCACTATTTAACATTAAAAATATAACAAAACTATTATTAATGCTCTAACCTCAAAGCCGTTTCTCAAATAACTAGTATAAAAGTAAAAAATAAAAACATGTACAAACCTCCACGTTCCCTATATAAAGCACCCCAGACATCGGAAATTTCATCAAATTAACATACTTACCAGATAATTGTTAAAATATGGATAAAACATCCTTCAAGATATTATTCCTCTTGATTCTACTTATCAATGTGCCTGGTATATACAGTTCTTCAACCCTCTCTATGATTTTCACTTTTTTCCATTATGAGTTTGTTCTGTCTTCTGGTAAGAACAACAATCCAATCACACTATTGAAACATTTAATTAACCACTATTTAGGTAAACAATTTAGCAAAATTAATTTACAACAAGTTACCGCAACAACCTTGCCGGAAAAAAACGAGTTAAAACAACAAGAGTGTTCCTCAACGTGTTTTTTTTTTGTCACTTAATTTCCAGTAAGCTCGGAAATTTTGGGTTCATGTTCCTGCTATATCTTATAGTCCCGTGGACTCGCGTCTAAATTTTACTATTTTATTTGTGTACCACCTAACCATTTTTTCCAATAAAATTCTTGGAGGGTTTCTCCGGTTCTTTTGTTTCTAATAAGCTCACTGATAATAATTGACTCCTTCAAATAGTATTCAGGAGAGCCACTTTCAAAAGCTTCGGATAAATAGATGTAATATGAGATCACATCCGGTTCTTCATCTTTCATTTTGATCTACTAGTAATCGAAAGTAGTTGCAAGTTATGGTTTACGTACAACATGTACATTATTGAAAACAAGCTTTTCGGTTTTCAGGGTTGTCAAGGCACTTAAGTGTAGCCGAAGCAAGAATCGGTGCTTGCTGCCTCAGCTCCCTCGATTGTTCCGAAGGCAAAGCTCCTCAATGTGAAAATGTTTGTGATTTAAGGTTATGTAGCACTTATTATCTTTTTGAAAACCGGTGCGATTGCTGCGAGTGTGAGACCGAGTGAGACCTATTTAAAGAAATAAAAGAAGCTCAAGTACTATATGGTACTTTAATTTTGTTATGTTTTACAATTACTAAACCTGTTTGTGGTGGAATATTATTAAAGAGCTCCTACTTTACGGCATATTTTTTGTTGAATGTCAAGAAATGACGATCTACTAATTTCAAACTTTATTTGTGTCGTTTTATAACTCGTGTTACTCAGGTATGCATGAGCACAATTATCTACGGACCTTAGTTGCATGCTTTAAAACCAATTATGTATATATGTAAACACAATCCCACGACACAAAACACAAAAAAAACAACCATAATTATTTTTCAGTTATAATGGTTTGTCGATTTCCTTGAAGACGCTATCACGGCACAACAACAAGATAGATCATTTGAGCAAGTGGTTGGTAGTCATGTAGTTGTTACCCGAGTATATCACACTCACCGTCAGGGTTCAAACCATGTCGTCTGCGAAGTTTCGTAGGTTTTACCTCCAAATGAATGATAAAAAAACAAAAAAACAAGATAGATCATTCCAATAAATTTTTAGCAAAACATAAAGTAAAAGATCGGCAACTGCTTCAATTTATCTTAGCCAAATTACCACGTCGGTTGAAAAAAGAAGTCAAAAGAAGGAGATATAAAAATCAGAGGTTTGCATGAAACCCAGAAATGTGACGATGAAATTCACATCTTATGTTTATTTGCATATTGTCATAGTATCGAATGTGATATTAACAAATACTTGTCTTAGTAATTGTTTTGCAAAATTAACTACTTTTTCATTTAAAAAAAACACAAATGAAAGTCTGATACTGGAGATGTGAAAAGACATGGAAACCATCTTCCATGAGATGTGGTGTACTCGTTTCAGGAGAACTAGGTGGAACAACCCATCAAACAGAAACGAGAACTAGGTGGAACAACCCATCAAACAGCCTTGCTGTAACAGCGCAAAACTGATATGCTGAAAACTCTTGCATTAATGTTGTTAATAAGTTGTAATAAGGTCATTACGACTATTTATTACTAATGAAATACTCTTGCGTTCATCATTTCAAACTCGATCTTCCAACAAAAATGAAAGACAGAGGTCATAAGAGTCGTATACAACCCGTAATGTAACTCGTGTATTTTTGTCTTACCGACTCTTACTAGTACTTAAAAGTTTGACTATCAGACTTATTTAAAAGGATAAGAAGAGGAAAAGAAGAAATCCCAATAAATTGACGAAGTCTTGTCGGTAACAATATGCTAAATGTGATATGAAATGGTTAGGCATGTTAGGATCAATGGACAAGTAGCCGATGTAAAACATTTATGAACAAAATTCTATTTGGAGGTCGCACAATATTTGAACATTAAGGTAACAAGATCCGGTGTACAATTTGATCATCGAGACTATTTCTAAAGATTCCATTCAAAGATTCTTTTCTTGTTTGGACCCGAAGGGAAGTACAAAATAGTACAATCTTGGGCATAAGGCTGCTTCCACGTATTCAAAATCAGGAGTCTTCTGCGGTGGATCATGGTTGAGCTACCTCTGTCTTTGATAAATGACCTTTGGCACTCCCAGATGCTTGCCCAGTAAAGCTCTTTACTACATCCCCGGCCGCAGCGGATTTTTTCAGCTGTGCAAAAAGAAAAAGCAAGCAAAATAAGCATGTCTCAAGGCTGATTTCTTTACAAACTTAAGGGTCCACTTTATTCCTTTTGCTGAATTTCTTTCTGTTCTTTCTTGGGAAGGTAATAAAGTTAGAAAACAGAATTTCAAAGATGATGTTTTCCATGTTACATCGAAAATTTCTCCAAACAGACGTCTCAGCATAATGATGTAAGTCTGTTTAGGAAAATCTCGATATATGAAATAAGGTACAGATTTTGAGAACAAAAACCAAACACAGTCTCTGTCTAGTAATTAAAACAACAATAAGCAGGCATTGAAGTTCATGAGCATGCCTACAAAATAAGACAAAACCAAACAACTTACCACTGCAAGTCGCTCCTTGTGAATGTCATTTACGAACTGTAAAACAATCATAGAAAAAAGTTTCTAAAAGTGGATCATAATAAGAAGAAAGAGTTCAAATGTTAAAATAAGATATATAAGACACAACTTGATAGACTCGAAGAGATAGCCGCCAAAATCTTACCGGTTTTTTGAAACATTTAACCTCATCACCAATAAATCCAGGAAGAGTCATATTCCAGGTTCGATCTGAAACAGATAACAAACAGAATTTGAGTGATAGATACCCCAAGCATGAAGTAGGAAGACTAAATCAAGCCCAGGGCATTGTAACTAACCCAAATGTAGAAGAATGTCCTTTGCTTCCAAGGTAGTCGACTTTCGATGCTTGGCCAATGAGCAAGCAGAGCTGGTGATCTACGCGCAAAAGAATTTAGGTTAATACTATACGAAATTAAAATATAAAGGACCTATAAGAGATACCATTTAACAACGGTATAAAAAATTATTTAATTCCTCTCAATTAGGCAAAAAGTCCTCATGAGAGGATTTAAAGGAAAAAATCAACTGGCAAAAACTAAATAAACCATGCCAATATGAAATCCTTCTTTTATAAAATATGAGGCAAAAAGGAGGAAACTGTGTATCTCATGCAAAACAAGCTAATTTAGTCTAGATAGTAGATACAACCTTAAATCAAAAATAAATATAAATAGTCAAAAAGCAGTATGTTGATATACAATAATTTTTTTAACAAAATAGAGCAAAAAAAAACAGAAAATCTCTAACATAATAACTATTGATCAACTTACTGACTCAATAAAATCTTCGGCAATACCCACAAGAATGTCTTCTACTTCAGGATCCAATCTCTCAGTTGGATCAATCTGTTTAAGAACCATAAAATCATCAGAAAATGAAACTTTGGAAACGTAAGTTAATACGTAAATGATATAAAAAAAATCTTCCAATCCCTCACCTGGGACACCAACTCTTGGATGCTCCTTTTGCTTATAATCCTATTACAAGTCTCTACTATCTCTAGGCTCGCCGTTTTATCAGGTAACCCCGTTGTAATGGCAGTAGGCTGTGATGCTGGATTAACAACAAGTTTCTGATTTCCAGTTCCAGAGATTTTTAAGATCTGTTGTTGCGATTCTGATGGTGAAGACTGCTGTAACTGTTGGGCAGGAGGAGGTTGGGGTCTCTGTGAAGGCATCGAGACCGAGTGGTGCATTTGATGAGGGATGTGAGACCTCTGTTGTAGAGCTTGAGGGTGGTTCATTTGTGCCCTAAACGGAGCATTTGGTAAAGGAGGCCTAGATGACAACCAGGGCTGGTTATGAGCCTGTGATGTGCCCGGTGAAGGGGAACCTGTTGAGCCAACAGCTGGACCTCTTGACATCCCATGCCCTTGCAGATTCTACACAAAGGAGGTGTGCACATATGATAACATCAGAAAGAAAAATCTAGGCAAGAGGTGCTTTAACAACCTCATGGTAGTAGATTTCCGAAAGGGCTCGAGAAAGAACATCATCGAAACCTTTGGATACGGTTATGCTTCATGGAATTACAGCTAGTAACACAAATCCATACAGTTGACAAAACCAAAATTTCAGCATGCTAAATCCCAAATCTAACAACGATAGGGCTAGAAACCCAAGTGTAATTAATCTATTATACACAGGTTTAGATTAGATACATAAAGTTCCAAACCTGGCAATATCTCTGGGTAAGACAAACCAGCAATTGAAAGATGGCAGATACAAGTTACAACTAAATGCAACAAACACCCACTTCAAGAGACAGATTAGCATTCCCAGGGGTCAAAGCATTATTCGACAAAAATAATGTTGGCACTAAAAGCATGTTTATATGTCAAGGATTCTGACATTTTCAGATGCTATTAACTTCTATCAAATTGATAAATCATGCTATAGCTCAAGAGGCAGCATAAAATAACAGAAGAAATCGAAATCTAAAAAGAACCTGGCACTGACCTGAGAAATTGATGACTGGGTAATTGGTGTAGTTTGAGGTCTAACAGATGATTGGATCGGTCTCTGTTGATGCTGGATAGCTATTCCAGCAGGTCGCATAGGAGCACCTGTACCTATTGTCCCTCTTATACCCGCTCCTTGATTTCCATGGATTGGTGGTCTCACCTATACATTTCGAATAATTATGAAGCAATAACCTAAGATGAACCAATGCTATAAATTTGAAGCAGAAATTAAAGCATGAGCTAAATCCAAATTCTTATCTTGCAGCATTTTTAAAGCCAAAAGAAATGTCTCATTTTCTACCTACAGCTATAGCAGTTTCCAAACAGATTCGCGATAAAATTTCAGCCGTAAAGCTGTCATCCAAAGATATAGCATCTTATAAGCTAAACGGCAACAGAGCTGGTCTGGATAATAATATGTTCGGAACAAGTACTTCTTCTGCTTATTCATGTTTAATCCGGACTAAAACGAACAGTAATTCCCCTAATTAAGAGACATATCCTAGTATTGTTCGCTGCAGTTTAGAGCAAAAAATAAAAGGTATCTCAAAGCTGAATGAAATGGTATGTTTATCTAGCTGAAAGATTCCAGGTTTATTATGACATAAAGAGGTTTTGGAGTTAGAATGTAATATCAATGAATGCTTTACTTTCCTATGCAAATCTAAATAAAAGAACACTGTTCTGCGAGCACCTCTCTCATATTCTAATTTTAATTCTAACAAGAAACATAGTTCCAAAACTTACCAGAAAAAAGGTAAAATATATTTACATTCATACAATGTACCGGAATTCCGAACATTTTTCACATAAAGATATATTGAACTGAAAGAATATTTAATGCAAGGTGACGATTAGGGCTAGCCACGAGCTAATCCCCCAACTCTCTCTATAAGCTTTATTTTTCTATGTAAATCCCTAAACTAAATGACATTGTTTAGTACGTAGTTCCTTCAAATTCTAGCTTTAATCCTAACAAGAACACTAGTTTGAATTATTACCTAAAGAGGAAAAACAATCTAAATTCATAGAATTTGCAGAAATTCCAATGTTTTTTATACACCCTATTAACATATCAAAATTACTGCACCGGCTTCTGTTTTTTTCTCATGTAGCACACTCCCGACATGTATTCCGGCAAATTGGGTAAAAGAGATACCTGTGTAAACTGTACTAATCTTAACAAAAAAAACCCATCCCTTGATTCCTGAGGTGAAAAGACGCACATGCCCTTGCCCTTGCCCTTGCCCTTCTACATGGAAGGCATAGCCTATCCCTATATAATGAATCTGATACGGCTCTGCTTAGGTTACTGTTTGAAGTTTCAACTCCCGACCTTGTATGCATTATAATCACTGTGAGATCTAACTGTGTGTTTAGTTTGAAAAGTGTATAGCTAAGTAATTGTAGGGACAGAAAATCATCTTTGAGCTACCAATGTTCAGATAGGGCCTGTAAATATTGGTTCATTTAAAACTTAGGCTCATAACTTGTAGGATTTTGAAATTTTATCTTCGATTTCATCAATCAATCGAAAAACTAAAAAATACTAGTCTTATATAACAAATAAGACCACTTAAATGTATTACCCCAACAGCTATTTTCGGCAGCCATCATCCTTATTTACTAAAGTTCTGTGCTCACACAAACAATACTGCCTATGTTTTTACTTTATACAAGTCACTTATATGTTAATAGCAGAAATCTCATTCTTGAACAGGACGTTGTTTTAATTATATAATATCAAATATTTCATTTAGGTTCCACAATCCGCCACAGATCACATGGCTTCCAACAAACACAAGTCTGATGCACTAATCAACAAAGAATCATCCCCTCCGTCCCAAATTTTGTGCAATTTCTAACTCGTAAAAAGTCTGGTAATAGTATTATAACATGTGTGGTGTGGTAGAACAAGATGACTAGAGATGGCCTCGAGCTAACCCCAACAGCTCGAAATATCCTAATTTTCCTACCCAACGCCCTAAACTAAATGACATTGTTCACTAAGTAGTCCATACATTCATTCAAGCTCTAAATCTATCCAGAATACTAGTTCCAAATATTACCCTAGTTCCTCACCTGCTAATAAAAAACTTTCCACCAGTGGCGGGACTAGAATTTGAAGGTGGGTGGGGCTGAATTGCATGTTTATATTTTTTTTGTCATTATGGCGGGTGCTGATAGGATATAATCATCAACTTTTCAGCAAAATACATGAAAAAATTTCGGATTTTTTCTCAATCCTGGGGTGATGTAGCCCCTTCTAGCATGTACCTAGTTCCTCCCCTACTCGCTACACCTAAGAAATCAAAACAAAAACAAGGACGGAAACAAGAACTTTAAACACGAGGGGTTAAAACGCTAATTTTGGTAAATATAGGATGAAAAACCCTAAATTTCGAAGATTCTAATCAAATTGCATAGAAAAAATTTAATCTTTTTATCAAATTGACTAATTGAGTATGCAGCTCTCGACTGTCTGCACCTAGTTACTGCACTTCTAATAAAATAAAATAAAACTCTCCACACCTAAGAAATCATGATAGTAAGGAATATTATAACAAAAAGCGAATAAAAATTGTAAAAAAAAAAAAAAGGGAAAAAAACCTGGGTGGGTGTGGGAGTATTAGTAGGAAACCGATGATGAGGAAAAGAATTAGGATTAAAGGCCGTAACGGAAGGGTTCGCAGGAACTCCGATAGCCATCCCCGAGGATGAGCTAGAGTTATTAGAGTTTTGTGAGAAATGCCTGTACTGTTGTAATTGATTTTGATTCTGGGTCTGTGCTATATTATTATTATTGGAATTATTATTATTATTATTGGAATTAACATTATTATTATTATTATTATTGGAAGCAGGGACTGTTGAGGGTGGGAGAGAGAAGGGTGGTTGTTGATGACGTGGCGGTGACGTGGCGGTCTCATGTGTAGCTTCGCTTGTTTCCTCCATTTTTATTGTTTGGTTTTATTCTCCGTTAGTTTTTAATGAAAGTGTGACGGATTTTAGGAGGGGAAATAAAAGTTTATTATATAGGCTTTATTATATAGGCGAAGTTTAGGTCTGTTTGGATAAGGTTTTTTCAAAAAGTTACTTAAAATAAGCTCTAAAAAAAACTCTTCTAAGAAAAATGCAGTCTAGTGTTTGGATTGCATTGACTTTTCTACTCATGAGTGATGTGTAACTCCATAATAATTACAATTTACAATAATTTTTTTTACGAGAAAGCTATGTAAAGAGAAATCTAAACTGGTAAATTTTTTAGTTTTTTCGAACCAAAAGCCATATTCTTAAAAGGTAAAGAAGTATAACAAAGCAGATACTCCTAGCTTATTTTAATTAGAAAGCGAATGGAAATATTTAGGTAGGTTTGGCATTGGGTTTTTTTTAATCCAAAAAAGTTGTTTAAAAAAGACATGAAAAAAAAGTTCGCTTAAAAAAGATGCAACGTAGTGTGCGGATTAACTTAATATAACTATTTTGTCTTTTTTTTTCAACTTATGTAGGTCATGTTTGTTTGTATTATGATAAAAAGAGATATTATTTATAAAGTGACTCTAGAACGTCTTTGAAAAATATATGAAAATAGTAGCAGTGTCCAAAATATACAATTATTTAAAGCATATTACTAAAACATACCACACCTAAAAGTTTTTTTCCAAAACATACAAATATATAATTACAAATATTTATTAGAATTGTATGTTTTGGTAATAAAAGTTTTGGTTTGTAGTTTTTGGTAATTAGACTTGAAAATACAATTAAACATATTTATTAGAGTTGTATGTTTTGAGAATAAAAATTTAATTTGTAATTTTTGATAATTAGATTTGAAAAGTTGTATGTTATTAGCTATTTTTCCATTAATTTAATCTGATGGTTGTGAGTGTTTCATTTTAGGCTGCAATAAAAAAAATTATTAGAGGGGGCCGCTTCCGTTTATCGACCAACTTCTAGAGTTTCATATTCACGGGATATTTAGGCGTTTCGTTACACTTTTCCATCTATTTAAGTTAATTAGTATCACTTTTATATTTTTAGGATAACAATTTAATTTTATATATTTTTCAGCTTTTCTATCAAATTTATTATCATAACTAAATATTACTATATTTTAATATACTTCTATCAATTTTTTTCAACCCAAATTAATTTACTAGAGTAAGCATATTAAATAAATTAGACGTTTTATCACATTTAAAGTAAAAATTACACTTTTACAACTTATAAGAAAACGTTTTGGTTTATACAAATTATCAGTTTTTTTATCAATTTCTCTATCACAACCATACAACTCATATTTTTGTTATTCTATTAATTTATATGTGAAAAGTACAAATAAATGAGAGAGAATAAGAGAAAAATAAAATAGATAAATTATTATTTTAATTATAAAAGAACATCTTGATCACTTATATTTGAGGTATATATTTGAGTTTATGTATATTTAAGATAATTGATAAGAAAACTGATGCGTGTACAATTATAGAACAATCTCATCATATTTAAGGTAAATCGGTGATATAAAAAAAATGCAAATTGGTGATATAATGAAACTGATGCGACTGATTTTAAAAAAATTACGACTGATGAGTAACTGAATAAAAGTTATTAAAGCACGGGCAATTCAAAATAAGGTACATACGACATATCACTTAAATATAAAAGTCGGTATAAACTTAGATGTGTTGTAGTTCACTTTTAAGCATATGAAACTATTAACTTATAAGATAAAATCCAACATAATTGTGACAAGATAAAAGTTTATAAAATATATTGATTAATCATTAACATCTTGAGAAAATATAAATATTGAAACCTGCATATATCAAACTACTCTCTTCCTATTTAATTATATATTACGAAAATACGTGTAATTTTTATGTTTAAAAACTTGTATCAAATTGTCGTAATGAAATTTTTTAAAAGTTTATCATATAATTCAAACATTAAATTATATGATTTAGTTTTGAATTTTTTTATTTCGATAATTTTGATACATATTATAAGCCGGTCAAAATTACATGTAATTTCGTAAAATACAATTAATTGTGAACGGAGTAACTATATGATCCACTTTTAAAAAAATTCATTTTTTTTATATAAGTCATCAGATGTGACGTGATTGAAAAAAAAAAAAATTTCATTTAAGTCCCATGAAATATCAACCGCTGTTTGGAAACATTATCCTAAGACCTAATTTCAATCAAGTGATCACCTTTTGTCATCTCATCTTAATCACACAAAAAATATGGCGACCAAAGTAAGTAGTACCAATTTCAGTTTCCCAATTGATTTGATAATTGTTATCTTATCAAGATTGCCTGTTAAATCAATGTTTAGATTCAAATCTGTATGTAAAACATGGTACAAACTTATTGAAAACCCTAGTTTTATTAAACAATATCTATTGGTGTCGAAACGAGACGTTAATTACGCACTAAACTCTGTACTTGTCATCGACTGGAGAACGAATACCATGTGGTTACAGTGTAGAGACAAAAATGAAAACCCTTTTGCTCATAACTGTTATACATTTAAAAAGCATCCTTGTATCATGGGTATTCTTGATGGTTTCGTTTGCATGCTTTTAGATACTACAGAAATTACTTTTTATAACCCAAGTGTTGGATGGGTTCGAAAAGTCCCATGCTTTAGCTTTCCGGAAATTAAAACCAATATCTTCTTTTTCGGGTTTGCGTTGCATGATCACGAGTACAAGCTGTTTAGGATTGTTTATTCGGCTTATGAAAGTGAGCTAATCGTCCGTGCTGAGGTGTATTTTATGAGCACAGACAAGTGGAGCGAGATCGAGGTGAAAAAAGGAGTGAATGCTACACTTCACCATCTGAAGACTTCTTTCAGATTTGCTCCGAAACCTGTATTTATAAATAATGTTTTCTATTGGGAGACTGTTACGTGTTACGTTCCGTGTTTGGTGTCTTTCAATATAAATAGTTACGTATTTGACATGATAGCCTGTCCCGATGAATTGACTGGCCGTGTCACCGAGAAGATAGATTTTGGTTACGTTACGGCCAGTTGGGAAATCGTAGATTGGAAAGGAGAACTTGCTAAAACAATTTTTCGGTATTCGATAGGGTTTGAGATGTGGGTGTTGAATGAAAAAGAGAAGTCGTGGACGATGAAATTTAGGACGGAAGATCTTCCGAAAAAACTTAACATCGAAAGATCTTTAGGTTTTGGGGGAAACAAAGGTCTTGTAGTGCAATCCGCATCCTCTTATTCCGATATAAAGTTGTTTTCATATGATCCGGAGAGGCATGAAATGGAGTATCTTCCTTTTGTGGGGATTAATCATTGGCAGTACGTTAATTTGTACACTGAAACACTATTGTCGGTCAGCCAAAGGAAAATAGAAGAAACAGAATGATGCAGAAGTGGTTTGGTTTGGTATGTGGGTTTTTTTTAAGTCGTCTAACTTAGGTTCTATGCTACTACACAATGGAAGCTTTTTTGGTTTTAGGTTATGCAAAAATACTAACAATTCGGTGCAAATATACAGAGTATGTTGTAAGTACTTTGGCCAATAAAATTGAAAAGGTTTGTCTGCAGAGATGTGTGTCTGCAAACTGTGTCTTAGAAAAGAGTCATGATTTGATACGATGGCTTCGATCTTTAGTCTGTTTGATGTTTGGAGAAACTGGCTGGATTTCTGAATTTGGGCAACGAAGAGGTTTACAGTTTCCAGACCCTAAAAACAAAATTATGTGCTAAGTTTTATTTTAGTTTAGTTTAAAAAGTGGGAAGAGAGATTTAAGCAAACGGGTTCTACTTGAAATTAGTCTAAGTAGTAAACATGACTGTAACACAGCGTTGGAAATTGAAACTAGACTGGATACCTTTTTATACAGGCTCTTTGATTTATCACTTATTTTCCGCAAGATATGATCTATTGTTATATGACTATAGGAAAAACTGCTATACATTTTGGTCATGCCTTTCTGTAGTGTTTTATAATTGAATCACGTCAAAATATTGATTCTAAAGGCAGATCGTTACGGTGAATATTCAGAGTTGTTTTAATATGACATGGCATCGCTCATCGGCAATGTAGATTTCTTCCATATATAGTTATGGGGTTAATGAACCTTACTAGTTCACTGGTTCCCAGTTTCGGTTCGAACAAGTAAAGATGTGGTGGAATCCGATTCAGAATTGTGGATGGCGAAGAGAATGATACTAAAGAAAAAAACATGTATGCTGATCAGTAAGATATTGGAGTTGTTTTTAATTTATTTTTCAATTGAAGCATGTTATAGGTGAAATATTGGGATCTATTTTATTTTATTTTGTATTCTGTAAGCAGTTATTTTGGAAACTAGTTTGTTGGCATACTTCAAGATTGCTAATTTATCATCGGCTAACATGTTATCTGTTATAAACTTATGCCTGGCACTTGTGTTTCTCTAACCCGTTAATACCATATGAAAGCTATGGCATGTTTTGTGAACTTGTGATTTTATAGAACTCTAGCACTGAAATTACGTTTTTTAAGTTAAGGTTTGCCCCAGATAATGGAAATGGGTACTCGTGCATCTCAGACCAAATTTATCAGTGGGACTATGTCTATTTTTTGTTAAATTATCTGCAGTTCATGTGCATATGGGCTCAAGGGAAGCCCAGGATTTGATACTTATGACCAATTGCAGATTATTCCGTTGAAGTATAGTTAATTCTTATTGATATGTTGTTAGTTGGGAATACTTTAGGTTTTCTTTAAAGAAATGCATTTGATCCCGTGTTTTTTAGGTCTATGTTTTAAGATGATGGTTATATCTGTTTAGGTTCGATTATTCTTCTTTTCTTTTGGAACGCTTGTGTAGCCAAATCATGCATACAGCGTGTTACAACACAAGTAGAAACTTGCTTCAGGAAAAGTTTCTAATGGGATTAGAAGATAGTATTTGGTGTTGTTTGACAGTTCATCATTTGTTATCTCAAGAATAAATGAAGAACGAGCGTAGTCGATGATGTAATGTGTGAAATCTAAATTACAGTTGTGCACAGTATACAATTTAGGGTGGAAATCAAATGTGTTTCCTGAATTTGAATTTCCAAGATATATGTTTATCGGCCAACTTCTAGAGAGTTTCTCCAGACTGAGCTGTCTGTTTTATAATACTTTTTTTTTTTATATAATTATAGATTATGGAGACGTATTATAGTGTTGAGAGTGGTTACTAGATGTGAAAACAAGAAATGATGCATACAAGTTTTGGGAGTTTTTTGTTCCAAACATGGTCTAACGTGGCTACTTATTGCAGTGAGAAATGAGGAATGTGAATAGAAATTTAAAGTTTTTTTTGAAAAACTTATTCTTCTTACCAAACAATATTTCATCTGAACTTGAGCAATTGTAGACAATTTTAGTTGAATTGCAGGCTTATTGTCGTGGCATTGCGATCATCTAAAAAGGGTCCTTCTTATCATTTTCTTTATGTTATATTGGTTACATTATGGATCATAGGCTACATATCAAATGTCGTCCACCCACCTGCTAAAAAAAAGATGAAATATAAAGCGAAAGATGCACAATTTTCTCCTTTTCCAATTCGAAATTGCACTTTTGAGAACTGTTCTGAAGTAAATATTAGTTCAAAGTTTGTTAACTTTTATATAGTTATTAGCTCGAAGGCTCTGATTAGCCATTAAACAACAATGATGATTTGTATATATGGTGGGAACAAAAGTTATTTGATTATTTTAAATAAACCTAGATATTTTATTAAGAAAAACTGCTATAACTTCTCACCAATAAGTGGTACCAATAAATTATCACCCATAAAAACTACATATGTACGTAGTGTGTATGCTCGTCGTCCGTGGACATATTTGGTACAAGTGTTCAATGGACATATAGCAACCATACGATGCTAAAACTATTATACAGCTCTTCACCTAGGGAAGTTGTAATAAGGTGTAATTCGAGACTCGAGAGTGTCGGAGGCTGCAGTCCTTCCATTTATATTAAAAATTGATCAAATAATAAAAATTTATACGTGTTTTGATTAAATCTTTAAAATTTGTATTTCAGTTACTCACATATTATAAAGAAGAAGGAAATCGTCTAAAGTATGAAAAATATATAGAATATAAGCTCCACTAATCAGGAAAAAAACTAAGTAGACATAATCAGAGACCGTGCCATTTTGATCAAAGTTGACGAAAAAATAATTTTATTCTTATGTATTTCCATTAAAATATTATATAAAACATCGGTCCCTACCATTTCCAATTACTGTTCCGTCACGTCAGTGCTTCTCCTATGTAATTTTTAGGTTCCGTCCTGCCTTTGAGATTCTTCAGAATATCCTTTTTAGTTATTTGATTATGGAATAGAGTCTTAATTGAAAAGGAACCCACATAAGTACAAATTGAAACATATCAACAATCTAACGATTATTTTTTAAAGAAAATATAAATGTGAAACCAACGAATCTAGACAAATCAAAATGGCATTAAATCAGAACCAACCCTTGACAAATCTAACACAACTTCTTACACTTGTCACATACGTGAAATCATGGCACTATAACAGGGAAAAATACAAAAAGTATTTGTAACCGTTATATTATCTTTCTGCCTCTCACTTAATTTCATATCCATCTTTATTTTCTAGAATGGCTTCTTGGGCTCCATTTTTAATTTCGGTTTTGATATTTATAAATTTATTAGTATTTCCTTCTGTGCTTTCATATGACCGACCACCGCCTCGACAAACTCGGTTCGTACACCTCTCGGAAGATCAAGATTCTTCTTCTCCGCAACAGGTTCCTATGAATCTTTTTTGCTATCTTAAAATGTCACATGCATGATTTACGCATTTTCTTAATTTACATTTATATTTTTCTTTTTCTTTTTTTCTGTATATATATGCTAAGTTTTCATTGATAAGAGTTACATATGGAGTTTTAAAGGTCCATAATCTTTACTGTGATTTCCACAAATTATTCGTAAATATAAACTGCTCATAATTATTACACAAAGATGTTCAGGGATTTTGTTACTCTTTGACTAATATCCTTACCATTTAATGAGAATGGAATTCTGAAAAAAAATCTCAATATTCCCCCTCTTGCAAATGTATTTTTTATAAATAATACTTACTCTGTTCATAAATAAATCACTACGAATCTATATACAATGTTGAGTTATAAAAATATTGTTTTGACATTGTCGAATTATTTTTTTAAATTATTTTTATCAAAAAGTCTAAATGTTAAAGTATATGATTAAATTTAGAAATATTTTATTTCATCAATTTAGATACGAGATTTTGCAAGTTAAAGTTGCATGTAGTTTGTAGTGACTAATTATTTTACGGACCGATGGACTAATTTAATTTACCGACTGAAATTATTTTATTTTATTTTTAACCCTAAAATTTGTATTTTGTATCCGCCGCTGAATTGACATGATATATGAACCATTGGTTTAATTTTTGGGAAGTTTATTGTGTGAATATATCAAGCCTCAAAGATTACTTCATGACCATTTCAATTATATAGTTTATTTTTTCGATTACATTTCAAGTAAATATTAAAGATCTGTGGAAGACAGTCGGAAACAAACTTATTTTCTTGATGAGTTTTGCAAGTACGTATTAAAATGAATTATTTGGTAAATGAATATGTTTAAAAAGTATGACCTGAATATAATCTCGCAGATGAATATTTCTAAAATCTCGCAAATTTGTGGATAATCCCTTCTTATTGTGATCAACATTTCAGTATTAATTCTCCATCCTAAAAGAGTTTTCGAATAAATAGTTTAGTAAATAGGGAAAATTATATAATTTCCAGTGCATATAAATTTATAGAAATTATGACACGCAACAAAGTTTAGTTATCCACGCGTAATGTGTTTTTGAAGGCGTGTAATATGTCCAAAGTATGTTGGTATTGCTTACAGACAAATTTAAATTGTTAGATATTGCTTTATGACCACTCATATACATCTGTTTTCTATTTTTCTAAATTATTATTTTTGGTATAATTATAGCGTCACGTGATGATTTATTCTCTCCATTTGTAAAATCCAGGAGTTGCTATTCTTAAAATACAATTTGTATAATTTTTCATTACACAATGCAATATATAATTGGATTTCAGTATTTATAGATCCTTAATATTTATTTGACATAACAAACATTCAAGTACATTGTATGAAATAAATACGTAACCAATACAGTCGGTACACTTTTAGTGTAGTGTATCAATTAGATACGCTTGGAGAGAAATGGTCTAAATTGTAGAATTCTTAATTATGAAACTTTTAAATAATGTTTTGTTTCAGGTTCACATATCTCTAGTTGGAAATGACAAAATGAGAATATCATGGGTAACCGATGATGATACTCCGGCAATCCTAAGATACGGTACATCTCCGGGTAAATATGTTTCTTCAGCTAACGGGACAACATCAACGTATAAATATGTATTGTATCGGTCTGGTCAAATACATGATGTGATCATTGGTCTGTTAAAGCCTAGTACGACATATTATTACCAATGTGGCATTGACTCGAAACATGAACTCTCCTTCAAAACACCGCCAGCTCAACTTCCCATCAAGTTTGCTGTCGTAGGTATGTAGATGCAAAACAAGACTTGCGTTTATTCAGAATTTTATTTCGTCGTTTAGATTTCCATTGATTTATCATTTAGTTTCTTACTACATTTCTTTTCTATCAAATTTTATTGCTTCTTATAACAAGGGTGTGTAGTTTTCATCATTTTGTATTAGTGGTAGTCTACCTTTTTTTTTTAGAAGTTTTATGATGTCTAATAGAAAAGAAATTGTCAAAAGAAACAGATGGTAAGAGTCAAGTCTTACAGTTTCTTCTGGCTTTGATGATCTAAAAAATAAATATAATAAATTTGTCTTTTGTGGGGAAAAAAATATGAGCAATCGCATCAGTTTACTTATATCACTCATTTACCTTAAATATGAGAAAATTGTTCTAAAACTGTACATGCATCAGTTTTCTTATCCATTACCATAAATTTAGATAAACTCAAATATCCCTCAAATATAAGTTATCAAAATGTTCTCTTCTAATTAAAATAATAATTTTTCTTTCTTACTTTTCTCTCATTCTCTCTCATTTATTTATATTTTTCACATATAAATTAATAAAATAACAAAAATATGAGTTGTATAGTTTTGATAGAGAAATTGATAAAAAAATCTAATAATTTGTATAAACCAAAACGTTTACTTATAAGTTGTAAAAGTGTATTTTTTACTTTAAATACGAGAAAACTTATAAGTTATTTAATGTGGTTGCTCTAATAAATTAATTTGGTTAGAAAAAAATTGATAGAAGTATATTAAAATATATTAATATTTAGTTATGATAATAAATTTGATAGGGAATCTGAAAAATATATAAAATTAAACTGTTATCTTAAAAATATAAAAATGATGTTAATTAACTTAAATATAAGAAAAAACGTAAATAAACTGTTACGGTTGTTCGGAGTAGATAAGCATCTAGATCAGTCAATTTACATGGAGTCATAATTGTGAGGTCATAAGCAAGTCAATATTAATTACGGTACTCGGAAAAAACTCGTGATGTAATCTGTTAGTTTTTAGCTAGATATATGTTTTGACCCCCCCTTTTGGTTAAGATATATATAATATATTATAATGTGACACAAAATAATTAACATCTGCTTACTTTCAGGTGATCTAGGCCAAACAGATTGGACAACTTCAACACTTGAACACGTTTCAAAATCAAACTACGACGTGTTACTCCTACCTGGTGACCTGTCCTATGCCGACACAATCCAACAACTCTGGGACTCATTTGGTCGCCTAGTCGAGCCTTTAGCAAGCCAAAGACCCTGGATGGTGACACAAGGCAACCACGAGATCGAAAAAATCCCAGTAATCCACTCAAAATCATTCACTTCCTATAATGCCAGGTGGCACATGCCCTTTGAGGAGAGCGGTTCCGGTTCCAACTTGTACTACTCTTTCGATGTGGCGAGTGTCCATGTCATCATGTTGGGATCATATACGGACTTTGATGCCACTTCGGCTCAGTATATGTGGCTTGAGGCAGATCTGAATAAGGTAAATAGGAGTAATACGCCGTGGCTTGTGGTGCTTGTCCATGCACCGTGGTATAATTCTAATACGGCCCACCAAGGGGAGGATGAGTCTATTGATATGAAGGCGGCAATGGAGAGTTTACTTTACAAAGCAAGAGTAGATGTTGTGTTTTCCGGACATGTTCATGCTTACGAGCGATTTGTAAGTTTCTTAACTTGCTTAGAAATTAACTTGAAGGATAAAACCAAATGTCCAAATGTGTACACATAATTATCCTTGTCTTAGTTTATTATTCATCTCATTTTTGTTATCAGGCTAGAGTTTACCAAGAGAAGGCTGACAATTGTGGTCCAATTTATATTAACATTGGGGATGGTGGTAACCGCGAAGGCCTAGCCAACAAGTAATTTTCTTTTCCTTTTTAACTTGTTTTAACATAATGTCATATTAATTAGGAGCAAGATATACTTTTTATCATCTGTAGTTTATGATTGAGATGTTTGACGTAATGCAAATATGAGAAATTGTATAAACAACACAAATGGTCGATTCTAGGAAAATTTCTGGTGGTCCAAGTTTCTTTTTATTTGTGTTTTAGTTTAATTAAAAACTATCACAAAATCCCTAAACATGCCAATAAAGTTTTTAATCAGGCTTTGGTTTTCAAAACAATATTCTCAATCTTACTTCTGTACGTGCCACCATTGGATCTTCAAGCATTCTTGAAATATCGCAAATTTTGTTTGATTACCAAACTAAATATGCCCTCTTGTATTGTCAACGAACTTTAAGCTATATAATTTGTACAGGTATAAGGATCCACAACCTAGTATATCATTATTCAGGGAAGCTAGTTTTGGGCACGGAGAATTTGAGGTGGTGAACTCAACACACTCATTGTGGTCATGGCATCGAAATGATGACGATGAATCAGTTCAAGCTGATTCTTTGTGGTTTACAAGCCTTTCTTCTGATACAAATTGTAAGATATGATGGTCATAAATAGATTTATTACAAGTACTGCTTGTCATCATTACCCAAGTCCAGTAATACTTGGAACTAAGGCATATATTAGGGTTTTTTATGAGCAACCCGCCAACTCTTTGTTGAATATATTTTGTAACTCTTTATTTTGTTGAATATATTAATAAGCAACTCGTGTAGTGTTACATTAGCTAATAGTTGTTAGTTATGATTTCGACTGTTGGTCATGAGTTGCTATTTATAAAATAATATTTACTGATTGGGTGCCTTTTAGTATTATTACGCTAGAAATTTGTTATGTCATCAGCATGATCGGGGCATTGTTGCAGTCCGGTAAGGGTCAGACGGTAATGTCTCTTAATCCGGAACAAGAAGATTGAAAAGTGAACATCACTCGGCCTTTTAGTCGAGATGGGAATCATCTTTCCACCATTTAATCGAACAATTAAGCCTTGATCTGGCATTATTGAGTAGACTATGGAGCTGTTGATAAACTCGATATGTTGGGTAACTGTTTAATTAACAGATTTTTTGTGTGGCAAAACTGCTCTTGTCTAATTGAAAGATTCAGGCTCATCGCCAACTTTGCCCAACAAGAAGGCCTCAAATGACAAGAATATGAATCTTAAAGGTCAAAAATTGGTCCGATTTTGAACATGGTACTTTATTAATCAAGCGGAACTGGCATTAATAAAAGGGCAGGTCAGGCCACATATTCGCGCAATCGAGTTCGAATAGTCTACATTTTGTCTTGTTAAGTGATCCGCCGGCGGTTGGTATGCATCTAAGTTGCAATTGTAGGCATACGAACATCGAAATAGACACAAATCTATACAAGTGGACGTCACCTAAATTTACAAAGAACTTGCGTTTCGGTAGTAGGGCTGGGTGAAAACCCCAAAAAATCGAACTGAACCGAAAAAAACCGAAACCGAAAAACCGAAACTTTTTCTGTTTGGTTTCAGTTTACAATAAAACCGGACCAAAAAACCGAAAAAAACCGAAAAAACCCGAAGAAAAACCGAAAGACCAAAATCGGACCGAAACAAACCGGTTCGGTTCGGTTCGGTCCAAAAAATAAAAAGAATGAAAACCGAAAAAAAACGAACCGGAATTTATGCTCGGTTTTGGTTTTGCCAATAACCGACACGAACCGAACCGAACTCAGCCGTAGTAGTACAAATCCTTAGATTTCTTTTGTATATTCGTACTTGTTGAGTGCGTCCGGATCCAAGTGATTATCAAAAAGTTTTACACCGGTCAAACCCCGATGCAAATCACATCTTTCAGGAGTTCGAAAACAGTACATTGACTTTCACTCTCAACATTTTGAATTGAACATTTATTTTTGACGATCATTCTGATGTTTTTGTTTCACTACTTTCAATGGATTAGCAAAGAAAATCACAAAACAAAAGAAGCAATTAACACAGTATTTCAAGGGGAACAAATGCAAATATAGTGAAATGTCCATAACTACCACAGCCACTAATTACTTCTCTGGCTCTCCAACTCTTTTCTTGGCAAAGAAAATTTAGAAACACAACATGTTTCTCATAAGACCAGCTTCAGTGATAGATCCATATTTGCCATCAATCTCTAATATAAAATCCAACAATTCAATTAATTTCATGGCTGCTGATACAAGTAAACAAAGAAGAACAACCATGTCCGCCAACGAGGCTCGAATCTCTCTCCTCTTCGCTCTCGCCTCCCAGACTTCCTCTCTCGCTCAGCGCGGTAAATCTTCCATTTTGTCATCTATATTTTTTGTTTCTCCTTTTCGCAATGAATTGAAATTAGTGGTAAAATACGTATTTCCATAGATGTAGATTTTTTTTTTAATAGGCGAAAGAATAGTTCGCTTTGTGCTTGTTGCATGGCTGCGTCCATAGATGTAGACTTGGGAGCTTCCTTCCGGTGTAAAGGTTAACACGGTATTGGTTTCCATGGTTATTCATTGGGCTAGTTTGGTTTCATCTTATAGCATATTCTCTATGGGGGTGAAAAAGTGTAGTTTTAGTAATTCTTACAAACATGTTTGGTAGAAAATAGGAAGTGTACTTTTTGTATCAGAAATAATGAGAAAGTAGATGTTATTTGGGGAAAAAATATTTCTTCTGGGGAAAATGTTTTAAACATATACTTTTAAGACACAGGCATATGTTATTGGTGCAAACAAACAGACAAACAAACACAATATTTTACTTCTGTACTGGAAGTATAGAAATACAAGAAAGAATGATTAGCCAAACAAGCCCATTTACGGGTTGTTGTTATTGTTGTTTTCAAACTTAGATAAAGAACATAGATATATAAATGAGAAAATGTCACCAAACATACAGTCAACATTTTCTGGTCACATGAGTTGAGAGTTCAATCTTGAATTTTATTTTCTTGTAGTTTTTAACGATCTGATGGTGGAAACCAGAAAATATGTAGTACCAAGGCAGTTTGAAGGTCGTAATCTAGAAGAATTATTGATGGCAGGTGATATCTAATCTTCTTTCCTTTTGGTTAACTTTTGGAGTTCGACTTGATTTGTGTATTCTTCTTAGTTTCAATTGTAACGTTTTTCCTTGTGGTCAATCGGTTCAGTTCCAGATCTTGAGACAGTGAACTTTAAGACCTTGAGAAAGACAGATCAATATGAAATCAGGGAAGTTGAGGTAAAGTTTTCCTTCATTTTATCACACCGTGTAATTGATCAAAAATTCAAAATGACACAAAACTTTTTCCACTTCAACAAAATGTAAGTATGAAGATCCCTTTCCATGGTCCTCGTCTCTGCTATAATTTTATTTGATTGTTCCACCAAACATGACTCTTCATGTTTTTATTCGGCCTAATTTTATTACTATGAAACAGTCTTACTATGTGGCTGAAACGACTATGCCTGGGAAAGATGGATTTGGTTTTGGTGGAGCATCACAATCTTTCAATGTATTGGCTGAATACCTGTTCGGTAAGGTACCTAATCTGTCAAAAAAAGTTTAGCACGTCAAATATTTCAAGCGTATCTCTTCATTAATATTTGAAACATGTGCAGAACATAATGAACAAGAGTATGGAGATGACAACCCCTGTTATTACACGCAAATCTCAATCTAATGGGGAGAAAATGGAAATGACAACTCCTGTGATAACAAGAAAGGCATGTTTGCATGTTGCATTCTAAATTAATACAGTGAACTGGGAATTGAAAATTACGCACTGTAAACATTTACTCAATGTACTAGTCGAAACACTTGCTGGCTGGACTTCCAAATAACTTCTTTCCGAAGATTAGTTGTTTTATTATTAACTTATGCTTACACTTTTGCTTTTAGATGGAAGATGGAAACAAATGGAACATGTCTTTTGTTATGCCTTCAAAATATGGATCTAATTTGCCACTCCCAAAGGACTCATCAGTGAGGATCAAACAAGTCCCAAAGAAAACTGTCGCTGTTGCAGCCTTCTCAGGTTTGTCACACATACACTAAGGCCCTGTTTGGTTGTATAGCTTACGAGCTCACGTTTTTTGCTAAAAAGCTGGATTTCATTTAGTTGACCAGCTTCAACACTGAGCTTCTCTGGTTCTTTTGGCATACATACGGAAAAAGTTTTAAACTGGATCTAAAATTATTCTGAACTTAAAAAATCCAGCTAACTTGCTTAAAATCTGCAACCAGACATTATAAGTTGCCACTTTGCTTGCATGTAAACTGGGTTAGGTCCCGATTTTTTGGAATGAAAATATGGGGTACCGTCCCTTTTTATAAATAAAAAAATCTGCAACCAAACATGCCCTAACAGAAGTTTGCTCTGTTGTAACTTTTTATCAGGATTCGTTACGGATGAAGAAGTTGCAAGAAGAGAATCAATCTTGAAAGTGGCTTTAGAGAAAGACCCTCAGTTTCAGGTTAAAGATGGTGAACCACTAGAAGTTGCACAGGTAATTAAAAGTCCATTAGGAAATCCAAAAATAAATAAATGAAATTAATAATGCAGTTTGAATTCACTCGATTCTGATATAGACAAGCACGGTACTACCAGTGTGAGTAATTCTCTTTTGGTATGTGTTTGCAGTACAATCCACCATTTACCCTTCCTTTCACACGTCGCAATGAGATCGCTCTTGAAGTTAAAAGCAAACTGTAAAAGCTTTTTCGTATACAGTATTACTGAATTGGCAAATACTGAACTCTCTTGTTCTTGAAGTGAAGTTGTACTATTTCATTGTGTATCACATATAAAGTTTGTACATATAAGCGTGGTTCATGTTTGAAATATTGTTATCTACCACTATCCAGATTATGTGCCTATTATATAAAATAAAAAATCTTCCCTCTGAAAACTGAATTTCACCTGTCACTATGTAAACATACTCAGAAATATATTGCATTATGGTAGTTTGCTAGTTGCAACGTATCCACTTAAGTTGTTGAATAGAGAAATAAACACATTTATATTTGCATAGGATATAAGCTTTTTCGGTAGGAAACAAATTATGGCTACCAAGCTGAGGCTATGTCAAGTTAGTGATTGTTTACTTGATCATTATATATATTTATTAAAGCATATTAGCATAGTATATCATTCTGAAAAGAATAAAAATTACATTAGTAAATTTACTCGAGTATAACAAAAAAATTGTTAAATCAGGACAATCAGATGTGATTCTGTCAACTATAGATTAAAAAATGGTCCAATATATCCGACAACGTAAACCTGCGAATACGTAAACATGAAAAGAAGGAAAACCACTGTCACCAATAATCTCTGCAAGAGCAAGCACCGTCCTGAAAATGGTGAAATCGACTAGCATCACGAACAATAATCACCCTTTTAGTAACCTTAGAAACAGATTTAATAAACGAATGACAATCACCGCAGACTCTCAAGTTCTTCGTAATCCGAAGAGTAACTCCTTGTGATGTACTAATAAGTCCAAAGGCAATCGCCAACTTCTCACTATGCGAATTCAATATGTCCAATTTAAGTTCCTCGTCCACATCGTGTAAAACAAAATCCGTATCCGGCACATAACCCGCATTTTCCAGTTCTGGTATCAAAACTTTCAGCTTTTCGTTTATCTCTTTCGACTTCTCATGCCTGTTATCTCCCACACCAAATTGATGGATTTTGTCATCAACCTCGATCCAAGTCCAGCCAGGTAATTTCTTCAATTTCCTACGAGACAATTGTTGTCTAATATTTGCCACATCATCCCATTTACCGGCTTTAGCGTAAATATTCGAGAGCAATACATAGTGCCCTGCATTATTAGGCTCTAATTCAAGCAACGATTTTGCTGCTCTCTCAGCAATTTCCAAATGATTATGTATCCTACATGCTCCAAGTAGGGCACCCCATACGCCTATATCTTTACTAAAACCCATACTTTTTATCAACTCTAAAGCCTCGTTTATTCTCCCAACACGGCCCAAAAGATCAACCATACAAGTACAATGCTTAACATCAGGTTTAACCGAATAAACATCCCACATTGAGTTCAAAATCTTTTGACCCTCTTCGACTAATCCGGCATGACTACAAGCATACAACAAAGACAAAAAAGTGATTCTATTTGGCACTATCCCGCTTTTCAACATCGATCGGAACAGAACAATAGCTTCATGACCTTTCCCATGATACCCGTAAGCACCAATCATCGCACTCCACGTAATCACATTCCTCTCCCCCATTCTATCGAAAATCTCCTTCGCAGCATCGAGGCTCCCACATTTGGCATACATATCAATCATAGCAGTACCCAATATCACATCCAACGAAAAGTAATACCCACGTACGTATTCACACACGAGTTTCGCCTTATTCATAGCCCCGACCTTAGCACAAGCATTGATAACCGTCACCGTCGCCACTTTATCAAGCACCACACCATCCAACCTCAACTTATCAAACAAAGCTAACGACTTGTTAGCATCACCACACTCGGCGTAAACGCCCATCATAACAGTGCAAGTCACGAGGTCTTTTTTCATCATTTTGTCAAACAGTTTCTGAGCATCGACAACGACCCGACACTTTGCATACATGCCAACCAGCGCAGCTACAACAAACCGATCTTTACTCATAACACATTTACACAAATTACCATGAATTACCCTACCCATAAACAAATCATGCGTATCTCTACAAGCACGTATAACAAACGGCAAAGTATAGTTATCGGGCCTCTCATTAGACCTGACATAATCGCGAAAAACCCTAAAACAGTTATCAAAATCCTTTCTTTTATAAAACCCACCAACCATTATACTCCAAAAGGTAGAATCTTTTTCTTTAAACCCATTAAACAACTTATAAGCATCATTTAAATCTCTACACTCGGAGTAAATGTAAAGAAGCTTATGTGCTAAACGCGGGGTTTTGAGCAACCCATTTGTGGTTACTTTGCAATGGATTTGTTTAATTTGTTGTAAATTTTTAGATTTAAATAATAAGGAAATGTAGTGTTTTGGATCAAGTGAATGAGATTTTTGTAATGAATTGTTTTGGAGTTGAGTTACAAAGTTTACAGTTGATAATAGAGCAGGAAAATGTTGGAATATGGGATTAAATTTTTTATTAAAACCATAAAAGATTTGATAATTTAATTGAAACATGAGAGAAGATGATATATTTTGCAAGTTATAAATATTTGTTTGGGTTTCTTTGTTGTAGAGTAGGCGGGAGCTTGGGATGATACATTTTGGAATAGAAAAATATATTATTACAAAATAGTTGACAATTTTGAAACTTTACAATTTTAACCTATAAATTAATAACAACTACACAAGACAATGTAAAAAAAGAAGAGTATTACTATTTATGACTAAGATTATTGAGTTTTGATTATACTTATTGTTCACATGAATAAACTAAAATAAATATGAATTTTAATGGGTGTATGTTTTCCGTGTCGTGTCCTGTATTTTTAAATTGTGTTATATTCCTGTGTAGACAGTGTTTTGTACGATATTTATATTCGTATCTGTGCTACATAGTTGCAATGTCATGATTAACTCATTAACAAACTTTGTGTGTGTGAAATATAATATTTTAAAATTTAATAAATTCTTTTTTATATCATTTTTGTTACGTGTGTGCTCTTGTCAATTATGTCGATGTGCATGTCTGCACGACACAAATTATTTTATTTCGTGGGAGTGGCCTAGTTAACCATTCTGATAGAAGTTGATCACTTCTTTAATATATGTTCCTTTAAAACAAATAGATATTTTTTTTACCATTTTGATATATAATTGTTAGATCTGTCCGTGGATGTATTTCATATTTCACAAATTTCTCTTTTGTCCTCTACAATTGAAGTGGGTGAGAATAAATATGAAATATAACGTGGATCATTCTTTTTCGATCGTTTATTTTTAAATCGATCAAATGTTTTAACAAAGCGTAAGACGGTGTATTGACAAACAATGAAATTCCCGTGAGTTGGTCTCCGTAGATGGGTGATTTTGGGGAGTGGAGTGAATGGTAAAACCTGCTGAATATACGATATTGATTAGGCATCCACTCGTTTTCACTAAACAAAATGCAATGAAATATGTTTTGTTAATCCGTCCAAACGAAAACTGGTTTTAATGTTTCCACACTACTCCATTTATTTTATAATCATTTTCATATCATCTTCATTTTATTCCATTTTTTTCTTTCTATTTTCACATTATAAACAATGAATTTATTATTAATATACAATGAAATTAGTACTTTTTGAGTAACTAAAAAATAAAGAAATTAAAGTGATTTAAATAAGGGGTAATATAGGTATTTTAGAAAATAAGTGGGCTTAAAAACCCTAACATCATCACTTGTAAGTAAAATAAACGAAACTTCATTTTCTATTTTTTTCTCTCTCTCTCTCTCTCACTAACTCTCTTACACACACTTGTGCTAAACATGGTACGTTTCTCATTCCTTTTTATTTAATACTAAATATTCAATATTCAATATTCAATATATATATATATATATATCATTATATTTTCACATTAGCTCTAAATCACCTTTTTAAAATATAATAATAATTTTGCTAGATTAGTTTGCTCTCCCCTTGAAACCCATCACGACCATTTATCTTCTTTATTTAAGTTGTTTATGTGTTTATATATATATATATATATATATATATATACTTTCTTATTAGCTCTAAATCACATTTTTTTTAAATATTGCTAGGTTGGTTTGCTCTTCCCTTGAAACCCATCATGACCATTTTTTTATTCAAGCTGTTTTTATATTAATGTTGAGAATTTATAGGATATATTTCAATATGATGTGTTTATTTATCCATTGTTATTTTGCTGTGTATTAAAAATGAAATCTTTTATTTAATTTTTGTTTACTCTATATGTTTTGGAACTTAATTCATGTTAAACTCCTGAAAATGTGACTGTATTTCCCACTTTTTATATTTCTCCAATTAATAAATAAAAAAGTGGGGTTTCCCCACTATTAATATAAAAAAAAAGACTGTAATTTTGCTCTTTATGTTGGGTAAAACTTAAATAAGTTGGGCAGAAGAGGGTTTTACATAATAAGATTGATGTTTGTCTTCAGAATGATAATCTTTTCTTGTGTGTTTGTTATATAATTTTTCTTATACAAACATGCGGTTTTAGTTTAGTAGTTGTTTCCACTGACTAACAGGGCAGACTTACATTACTTGATGTCGTTAATCTCGTTGCAGAAAAAAATAAGAAATACTTGAATAATGCAAAACTAAGGTTTATAGTATATTTGTGTGTTTAATGTTAATGGACAGCTTTTTGTTATTGAGTTGTGATTTTTTCCGCTTGATTAGGTTCTAGTAAATCGAAGAAGTTGGAACCAACTTGATCTTTTAGCATCTCATGCAAATAAGTTTGTGATTGTTTCTTTACTTAGAACTTAGTTTCTGCTGATCCCTGTTTAAATTTAAAGAAATTCAACATTAATCAATTTTCGTTTGCAGTTTTTATTAGTTTTGCCAAACGTTCAACATATGGTGCCAATTAGCACTGCCTTTAACATTTTTGGTTCAATCGCTGGAAATGCTCGAGCTTATCCATATAAGAAATGAAATATTAGAAAGAAGTGAGAAAGATCAGAATGTGATACCAAAAGAAACTTTATAGCTAGAAGTTGAAGGAATCTGTAATCTGTCTTTGCTAAAGGTACAATTGTGTTCCGAATAAGATAATTGAATGTCTTCTGAGAACTTGATTTTTTAAAAGTACTGGTAAATTTTCTTTTAAAAAAATTCCTAGGTATTTTGTGAGATGGTGCTTATTGATTATAAATTAAGATTCTGGGTATTTAATTTATTCTAAATTATAAGGGTGATGTTGACTGACAGTAAGCAAACAAACTTCATTGGTAGTCAATGATAATCACCATTTCATATATACTAATATGCATCTATGAGATGTGAGTTGTGTCATGGTGTCTTTTGTAGTATTGTTAACACCTTTCACATTATAAGAACAACAACTGAACCTAAATTGTTCTGGTAATGGTTTTGTTATGCACTCCCTTTTCAAGCATAAAGCATTTCTTATGATGATAACTACGTAACCTGTTAGTGGGAAATTCTTTCTGTGATTTATCATCACAATTTTCGTTCATGTAAAATTTGATTCTATTTGCAAAATTTGCGCATTCTGATGATAACTTTTGGGAAGATGGTTTATCTATTTCCTGAAAAATAATGTCAAATTGTTAAACATGGCAGCATTTTTCTGGTTTATTGTCGAGTGATTGTTTATATAAGCTCTAGCTTAGAAAGTCTGTAAAAGCACATCTGGTTTTTTAAATGGAAATGTTGCAACTTCACGCTGCAAATTGCTATCAACCATCTGCGCATATTTTACTTATCTGTCGTATATTATGCAGTCAAAAAGGAGAACTAGGGAACCCAAGGAGGAGACTGTGACACTTGGACCGAGTGTGAGGGATGGTGAGATAGTGTTCGGTGTTGCACATGTTTTTGCGTCTTTTAATGACACCTTTATTGTAAGTACAGCAGCGTATTCTCTCAGTCATTTTAATGTTTGTATCAGTAGTTTTCACAGAAAAGAGTTGTTCGATTTGCATGTGATGTTCTTGTTGTTTTTTTGCAGCATGTGACCGACCTCTCTGGGAGAGAAACCTTGGTTCGTATTACTGGTATGGTTTTGCTTGCTCTTTCCTTCCTTTTGGATTCATGTTTTCCTTGAACTATTTATTAATCTTGCTATGCCATTATTTATCACTGGTATGATTTAGAATTTGAAATGTGAAAAGATTTGTTAAAAATGTGTCTGTGTTTGGCTGAGTGAAGTTGCTTGAGCCTCTTGTAGTAAGACTTAAGTGATGAAAAAGAAACAAATTTCCTTGTGTCTGTGATTAGCTGAGTGATAGAACATAAAAATTTAACCCGAATATACCTATTCGGGTATGAACCGACCCATGCTTTATTAACGGGTATCCAACGCAGTTATAATAGGACCCGGGGTATATCAGTCTTCTTCCTACTTAAGGATAAGGGCAATTATCCATTAAACATCCAAGCCCAGTTAGTAAGGGCCCAACAGTTAAAAAGCCCATGATTTGACAGATGAGATTGACACTTGTCAACATCCTATGGCGCACAAATGCCTATAAATAGTCAAGTACCTGTACTGGAAAAAGGACCTGAGATCTGAGCAAGAAATAATACAAGACAAGAGACTTTCCAGAGCTTATCTCACTAGAAAGTACACATATAGAAGTCAAATCAAAGACCGAGCATCAAGAATAAAGTCAAAGACTAATATTAAGATTAAATTACCAGACCGAGCATAAGTGTAATAAAAACTGTAATCCGAGTAAGAAGATTCACCGATCAATAAAGAAAGAATAATAACTTGTCCAATAATTCCTTTCATCAATTTATATTATTATTGTTGAGAAGCTTAACGCGACCCGATCAAAGTTAATGCTTTATCACTGAGCGAAGTTGCTTGTACCCTTGTAGTAACACTTAAGTGAAGAAAAGGAAACAAATTTCCTTGTAAGGTCTTTCACGTTGTATAATCTTGGAATGTATTTTTCTGAGCTTACGTGGCGTCGTCATATCCTCCTGGAAATTTTTTTAAAGCATTATGTGTACTTAGAGGATGAAAACAAAATATATAATCTTAGAGGATGGAAACAAAAGATGAGAAAGTATCTTGTATATATTTTTTGATTCACTTGACATATGCGTGCAGACTGCAGACTTTGGCAAATGCTTCTAACCCTTTTTTGCTATTTCCCCATGTTTTTTGAAAAGTATTTTCTATAAAACTAGATTTTACTGTAGACCAGACATCCAAAATTCTAATTTTAACCGTAAGCGTTTATTTTTCTTTGTTTTACCACAAAACAAACAGATCCTAATTCTACTTTGTAAAATTTTGTCCTGTGCAGGTGGAATGAAAGTGAAAGCCGACAGGGATGAATCATCCCCATACGCAGCTATGCTTGCAGCCCAAGATGTTTCTCAGCGTTGTAAGGTATTGTATTTTCCTTAAATACCTTGGGTTTACTTACCAATACAATTTATATATTTAATTTGGTCATGTTGATCCACCACCCAGTGTACAGAAATAATCTCATTATGACCCCCCTTGATTTGCAATATTTATGGGTTAATTTAGGTTGAATTCCATTTGGTCACCATATTTTCAATTGAAACACTATTTCTTATAGTTTGGGGACGTATGGTAACAGTCCCCTCATTTTGAATAAGTTACACAAGTGGAGCCCATATATAAAGGTCCTATAGAAATGTATCACGTATGTAACTTAATTGAAATTATCTGGATTCTGGACCTGTTGTAAGTGAAACTGTCGAACCCATCATTGTAAATTGTTTAAACTTGAAGGACCAAAAGTGTTGTAACTGAAACCATGGGGATGGAATCAGCAATTTATCCCCAGGTATGGAGACCATGCAGTTTGTTCTTTTGTTGTGTGTGAATCTAGGCATTTGACTCTTTAGAGTGTCATTATAATTTATATATATATGTTTGCCCATAACAGGAGCTTGGAATCACTGCTCTTCACATTAGGCTCCGTGCCACCGGAGGGAACAAGACAAAGACTCCTGGTCCAGGTGCCCAGTCAGCGTTGAGAGCCCTTGCTCGTTCTGGCATGAAAATTGGTCGCATAGGTATCTTTGTTCAGTTTCTCCTGATGCATTCATTGTGAAATTCCTATCCGCTGTTCTAGATGCAGTTTTGCAGTAAGGTTCCAAGTGGAGTTGGAACTACAGTTGGAACCAAGTGTATAAGGTTCCAAGTGAGGTTGGAACTGCAGTTGGAACCAAGTGTATTAATTGACAGAACTGTTTTAAAAATTTAAATGTACTTGGAAATAATTCACACGCACATTTAACAACGGAGTTCACCTAACTAGGCTACGTCTCCGGGGCACTTACCCAGATTATGATATTATAAAAAGCTTACAATATATGACTCAAGTCTTAATGAAAAACTTAGACTCCCTCTAGGTTTTTCTGCCTATCACTATATTGCTCCTACTCTATAACTATCACTTATAAATCAATGGCATCCCACCATTGTTTTCTTTTTAAAGCTCACGTGTATTCTCTCTAGAAAAATAAGTTCTTTATAATTTAGAACACACACATTTACAAACTTAGTTATCAACTATATAAAGAGAACAAATCAATCTTCTTTCTTCAAGATCTTTAATAATTCTGCAGTTTCCTTCTGAAAATATCTTGATATCTTGTTGAAGTATGAATGCCTTTAAACTTGAAACAGGTCTGAAAACTTACTGTGTGCACATACATTGTGCTTATATAATTTGCCTGCAATTCTAACATACAGGGGGAGCTTACTGATATTGAATTTGCAGGTGGTTGGGATGATTTATAAACTTTATTGATTTGTCAAAACCAATGACAAAGGGGGAGATTGTTAGGACCAGATTTCTGGTCTAAATATTGTTAATTGTCTATTGGTTTTTACTAAATAAATACTAACTGTTATTAAGAACTAAGACAGGATTGACAGGTTCCAAGTACCAGTTGCAACCTCAGTTGCAACCTCTGCTGACAGGTTCCAAGTACCAGTTGCAACCTAAGTTGCAACCTATGCTGACAGGTTTCAAGTACCAGTTGCAACCTTAGTTGCAACCTCGTTGCAACCTCAGTTCAAACCTGTTGTTCAGCAGAATTCTGTTTAGTTCCATTTATCTGCATAACCATTCTTTAATATTATTACTTGTTTTAAAGTATGCAGGATATATTCTCATAAGGTCTTAAACGTTTATATGTGTTTATTGAGAATATATCCTGCATACTTTAAAACAAGTAATAATATTAAAGAATGGTTATGCAGATAAATGGAACTAAACAGAATTCTGCTGAACAACAGGTTTGAACTGAGGTTGCAACTAAGGTTGCAACTGGTACTTGAAACCTGTCAGCATAGGTTGCAACTTAGGTTGCAACTGGTACTTGGAACCTGTCAGCAGAGGTTGCAACTGAGGTTGCAACTGGTACTTGGAACCTGTCAATCCTGTCTTAGTTCTTAATAACAGTTAGTATTTATTTAGTAAAAACCAATAGACAATTAACAATATTTAGACCAGAAATCTGGTCCTAACACATTGGTTATTCTGTTTCTTTTAATTATGTATACTTTTTTTGTTTCATTGTGTTATTTGTTTACGGATTCAAGAATGATTCATTTCTCATGTGTTTGCTCTTATGTTGGTTCTGCATTGTCAGAACAATACATACATCTATGAAATTTCAATAAAAAAAAACATCTATGAAGTGCTTGTCGAGGCAACTTTCTATAGCATGTTTGGCTTTGTTAAAATAATATCAACTCTTTTACTTTCCAGTTTCTTTTAGTCCTTTTGAATAAATGTTTGATCCCCAATATCTTGAACCAATTGTTTTTGCTAAAGTATTTATTGATTTTTTTCTCAGCAGCTTCACCCTTATTGTGGTGAAGTTTTGTTCCGCTATAATATATGGTTTCTAATTTCTTCTTGTTTTGCAGAGGATGTGACCCCGATTCCCACTGACAGTACCCGCAGAAAGGGTGGCCGCAGGGGAAGACGTCTTTGAAGGCTTGACTTTGTTTTCGTCTGTTGCTGCGCCCAAGCCTATTAGCCCAATTTTTTACTATTTCCTTCTTTGCTTCTGAATGCTTTTTTGAGACTTTCTAAAATGGTTGAGACAGGCATGTTAGATTAAATATCTAAGAAAAAACGTGTTTGAACTAGTATTTTCTTTTATATCCTAATGAATTACTCATTAGGTGTTATTATTATTCAGTTACATTTATAGCTATTTTGTTAGTTGTCAAAAAGGTATATCGCTCGGGGACCTTCAAATGCATGCTAGTATGGTTGGTATATATATATATATATATATATATATATATATATATATATATATATATATATATATATATATATATATATATATATATTTTTTATTTTTTATTTTTTTAAATAGGTGTTCAGTACCAGTTTTAACTTGGGATTTAATTTTCTCTTGTAAAAGCTAGCTCTAACCATTTAACAAGTTCTAATTTACTCGTAACAAGCTTTTTTCCCATCATAAGAGCATATTGGAATATAGATTTACTATCTGTTGCTTCCAACTTACTTCTTACCTTTTTACTTGCACAGTTAATTAATTATCTTGCTTTTCCCTAATAAATCTGATAATTTTTTAATTTAGAATGTTAAAAGTTTTTATACCGCTTAATTGTTCAGTGAAATGATTTCCATTCTTAAAATTAAATGAACTTTTTTTACCTCGTTTTGACAAGAGTATGAAATATTTACTTATAAAAAGATTTCAATTATGAGACATCACAATTCTTTTTAATTCCCTTGCAAATATTTTTAATTTGCCACGTTATTTCGTGAAACAAGCAGTGCCTAAAGCATCCTACCGAGAAAATCATGATCGAATTAAAAAAATACAAAGAAAAACTGACAGAGGCTGAAGTCGAACAAGAATTATCATATCTGAAAGGAGACGAGAGTAATTGGCTGAGGGTTGATGAATGTACCCCAGACTTCTTCAAGAAAAGTCATATTGGGAGAAACTAATCTCTGATTATATAAACTATCATCTTCTCATTCTTTTGATTTACAGTGTCTTAATATCGTTACTAAACTCTCTGAACAAGTTTACAGTATAACAGAGATTTGTTAATGCCTTTGCAGCTAGCTTTCCGTCAACACGGAATCTTTCTTGAACTAAATCATCATTGAGAATGGCTTGGTAACAAAGTTCTCAAGTAACTTTACTCAAAACTAGGACGCCCGTTGTTACATTTTTCCATTGAAACTTCCAGCATTTCAACTGAATATTTGCAACTCTTTTAACCCTTTTTACCACTCACATTTATGTCTCTACCAGTAGTCGTTGCAAGAACAAGCTCCACCTTCGAAATGGTGAAAACGAGTTGCATCTCTGACCACAAATCGACGGTTCACTACCTTGCTTACCATCTTTATGAAAAAGTGACAATCTTCACAAATTCTCAAGTTCTTTATAACCAAAATCTTTGTGTCAATATCAGTATTCAACAGCCCCAAAGCAATAGCCAATCTTTCACTATGCACTCCTATAGTGGCCTTTTCAAATTTGACACTCCCAATAAGTTCATTTACCAACATTTCTAACTTACCCAGCATTTGATACAACAACTCAGATTGAGGATGTTTTTTATCTCCAGCAACAAAAAGATGAGTTTTACCCTTACACTCGACGTAACTAAACCCGGCATCCTTTTTGAGATTCCTTTCTCTCATCATTAACCGTATTTTCAAAATACCTTCTGAATTATCCGCCTCAGTGTAAATATTCGACATTAAAACATAATAGCCTGTATTCATAGGCTCAAGTCTGATGATGTTATCAAAAGCCAGCTCAGCTAATTCGACGTTTTTGTGGATCTTACAAGCACCCAAGAGGGCCCCCCAAACAGGCCCATCGGGACGAACATGCATTGATTCGATGAGCCTATGAGCCTCATCTAGTCGATTAGCCCTACCTAAAAGATCCACCATACAAGAGTAATGCTCTTGGCCGGGACACAACCCGTAAATTTCCTCCATCGAATAAAAATAATTCAATCCCTTATCGGCCAATCCTGCATGGCTACAAGCGGATAAAACACTAACGAGTATCGTCCCATCAGGCCGAATCCCACTCTCTATCATCTCATCAAAGAGTTCAACCGCCACCTTCCCTTGTCCATGCATTCCGTACCCGCCTATTATAGCTGTCCATGAAATTAAGTTTTTCTCCACCATGTCATCAAAAATAGCACGAGCTCTCTCCAAATTACCACACCGTGCATACATGTTTATTAACGCATTCTTCAAAAAGTTATTAGCTCCAAAATTCATCCATTCCATTCGTTTTTCCACCTCTACACCGACTTTTTGAGCACCAATATTGGCACAAGACGATAAAACACCAACAAACGTGACCGAATCCGGAGAAATACCCAACAAACCCATCTCATGATAAAGGTCTAGAACTTGCGCCGCGTTCCCATTTTGCGCATACCCGGAAATCATAGCGTTATAAGTAATTAAACCCTTATGTAACATACAATTAAATAATCTTCTAGCAAGCCCAATCTCGCCACATCTAACATACATAGTAAGAAAACAATTTCCGACCGATAATTCCCTATCTAACGAACATTTAACGCAAAAAGAATGAAAACACATCCCGACCCCCAAATGCACCGGGCTAGTACAACCCGGGACCAAACCCAACATCGTAACATCGTTCGCCAAAACACCTAAATTCCCCATTTTGTTAAAAATCCTAACCCCCTCCGAAAAAAGCGAATTATAAACATACCCAGATAACAAAGCGTTGTAACAAACAGTTAACGACTTCGACTCATGACTTTCATCGAACACTTTGCGTGCATTTAAAATTAAACGACACTTACAGTACATCGAAATCAAAGCGGTGAGTACAAACGGTTGGTCACGACAACCGGACTTGACGACGTGGCAATGGAGCTGGGAACCCGAGAGGGGTAGAGAGAGGGAGGACGCGGCCTTGAGTGCGAAAGGGAGGGTAAACGGGTCGGGAGGGGATTCACCGGAGACGAGCATTGCTCGGTATAGGTGTAGAGCTTGATTAAATTGTCCTTGTTTTGTTAAGTTTCTTAATTGGGTGTTCCATTTTGAAGTTTTGAGTGAAATTTGGGGGGTTTGTGGGTTGTAATGGAACAATCTACTAATATGTTTTGATGATATTTTTGTTTTGATGATATCAATTATCATGTTGTGTGTACTTTCTAGGTGGTACTATGAGACATGTCAGCACTTAGTACACTGGTCATGTGTAAGAGAAGAATATTTGTCTACAGCTTTTATTTATGTACAAGTTCCATTTATTTATTAATACCCTACATAATATTTATATTAATTTTAACGATGTTAATTTTGATACATCATTAAATTTAACATTTACATTAATGTATTAACTTAATAAAATTATATAATTTTAATTAAAATTAATTATCAATTGAAATCTCATTAATTAGTCACTTTGTAAACCCTCGTTAATATAGGAACTAAACTAGAAGTATTTTAAATATAGTTCATGTTTTAATTAATTGTATTTTGCCACATAATTCATTAACAACATTAAAAACATTGTTATATTTAACAATTTTTTTAACATCTATAAAGATAACATATGATTTAACATAACTAATGGAGACAAAAAAAAAATGCTTTGTTAGCTAAGTATTTTGGTTAACAATAGAGATAATAACATTATTGTAACTGCTCTAAGGTTTTTTTAAAAAAGTTTTGATTTATTGGGTAAATGTTTTGGATGAAGAGTTGGTGTATGATCACCTATTCGATCAAAAGTCAGACATAAGAAAACACAAAAAGTAGATTGATATTACCTTGCATTTTAAGTTTAAAGAGAGTCATTTTCGGAATTTAACGATTCCGACAAGAATTTGGAATTAGAAGTTTTTTTTTTTGTTTTAGTTTTTTCATGCATTAGAATTAATTGATTTTATATCTAGTACATGTTCATAAGGCGCTAATATTTGTGGAATAAATAAATTACAATACCTTGGAATTCCGACACAAATGTGTTTATTGTGCGTGTCTGGAGTCTGCTTGTACTTTATGATTTTAATTCAATCGCGAAATCTGTAATTTAAACACGTGATATTCAACTGAGTATTACGCTATCTTGGGAGGACTTATTTTGTAACACAACCTAGCGATCTACATTGCTTAATAAATTATGATCCACTGATATACTTAGAAATAGTTAGCTAATAGGAATACAATATAGACTAATTTGGACGATCATTAGTAGTGAGAAGATTATCACATCATAGATGGAAAAGTTGAACAAAATTAATTTCACGTTATCATCAGTTAAGAGATGGAAATTGTTAAATCGCTTCTATCCAACAACTCGTTTTCAATGCACGAAATAAAACGGCTGATGGTTTCTTAACCCGTTCAGATGAAAATTAATTTTAACATCTCACACACATGTCATTACGTTTCTATTGCTAAGTGTTTTTTCCTTTCACATTTTAACAGTGCAGTTATCGGTTGTAATGAAATTTCACTCTAAAAATATATAAAACTAAGGAAAATAAAAAGTAAAAAAATACGGTTTTTAATTTTTGCTAAACAAGGTGGCTAAATTATAACTAAAATCTCCCCTAAAATTTAATCAAGTCTTTATCTCCCCCACCAAGATAAATTCAGCCAGCCTAGCAGGCGACTTAAAAATAAATAAATAAACAAACAAAAAACATCTGCTAATAATTACACCCCAAAAAAAAGAAAGCATATTTATTTCATTAACAGATACACCAACCACATAATTGAATTGAGAACACAAATAAAATCAAAACGAATCGGAATATGGATCCAATCGGGTCAGGATCAACCCGACCCAAACCCAGACTCGTTAAGCTCAGAAAACACTCTTCTTCTATTCACCCTAAATCCAATATTTATCCCGATAAAGGTTTTTTTTTTTATTTTTTATTTTCTATTCTGGGTTTATTACATTTCGTCTTATTTTATATCATTTTGGTATATTGAGTTTTTTTTTTTTTTTTTTTTTTTGAGGAGAGGTATATTGAGTTTATAAATCAAATATTTATCCTGATAAAGGTATTTTTGTTTTTGGGTTTTTCCCATTTTGTCTTATTATTTAGGTATATTGAGTTTGTAAATCAAATATTTATCCTGATAAAGGTAATTTTGTTTCTGGGTTTTTCCCATTTTGTCTTATTATATTTAGGTATATTGAGTTTATAAATCAAAATATTTATCCTGATAAAGGTATTTTTGTTTCTGGGTTTTTCCCATTTTGTCTTATTATTTAGGTATATTGAGTTTGTAAATCAAATATTTATCCTGATAAAGGTATTTTTGTTTCTGGGTTTTTCCCATTTTGTCTTATTATTTAGGTATACTGAGTTTGTAAATCAAATATTTATCCTGATGAAGGTATTTTTGTTTATGGGTTAGTCCATTTCGTCCGATTTTATTATTATTTAGGTAGATTGAGATTAAATAATCATGGGTTTTTAAAGAAACCCATTATTATATAGGCAGATGGAGTTAAAAATAATGATGAGTTTGTGTTTGACTGTTTGTGGAATATTAATATTTCATATCAGTATGATAAAAATATTGTAACTAAATTTCAAGCCTCTCTTCAAAAAATATTTTGATTTTGGGTTTAATCCAAATTTTATCCTATTTCAGATTTATGTATTAAATAATGATGGGTTTGTGTTTGTGGATTATTAAGTAGTATGATGTATGTATAATAATTATATTGGAATGGATTTTGAATCTTTCCTTTAAACATGTCATTTTGATTCCCATTTTAGTTTATTTTGGTGAGATGAGTTTAAATAATGATAGGTTTGTGTTTGATTCTACATTTTTGATAGTTGGATAAAAATATTGGAACTAAATTTCCTTATTTTTTCCTGAAACAACTAATTTTGATTCCCATTTCAGATTATTTTGGTCAATCGAGTTTAAGTAATGATGGGTTTGTTTTTGGTATGAAAACGGTTACCCATTGCTGGGTTCTCTAAAATTATAAAAGTGTCTTATTGTGAAGATTTGAACTAATCTTGAAGCCATTTACTGAAACTGGTAATTTTGATTATGGGTTTAACCCATTTTGTCTCATTTCAGACCATTTAAGCCGATTGAGTTTAAATAATGATTGGTTTGTGTTTGGTTTCACATAATTAATAATATGATATAAATATTGGAACTGAATTTCAAGTTTTTTTTTTAAACAAGCAAGTTTGATTCTGGGTTTGACCCAATTTTGTCCATTTCAGATCATTTAGGTATAGTGAGTTTGCAGAACGAAGACCCACTGTGGGGTTTCCGAAAATATGTTATTGATAGCTTGATGAATTTGAATATGGGAACTGACTTTGAAGTTTTTTTCTGAAACAGGTAGTTTTGATCCTGGGTTTAATCCGTTTCGTACAAGTTCGGATCATATTGGTCCGTCAACTATAGGTAAAATGAGTTTTGGTAGTGATGGGTTTGTTTTTGGTGCAAAAACCGAGACTCAATGTGGGGGGTTTGAAAATAATGTTGTTGATAGTATGACGAAATTAAAAATTGGGAATAAACAAGATGTTAATTTGAATCCCAGTGATGAAGCTGAGAAATATAGGCTTGAGAATGAGTTAAGAAAGTTAAAAATTGCTAGTTCAGTGTTTGTAGAAAGCCCCAAGAATGAAAATTTGAAATCGAATGTGGATACGGATATGAAACTTTCAGATGATTTGGAAAAAATGAACATTAAAGATCCTTTTAAATCCGATGAAAGTAGAGTTAACAATAACACTGATGATACGAGAACTTTTGTAAATAAAAACACGAACCAATGCGAGGCTTCTTTTCGTGGAATTCCGCAAGGGATAATTTTCGGTAGAGATGAAAATATGCTGTCGAATGAAATGGAGAGGATGAGACTAGCAAGAGAGGGTGGGGACATTCCTAGTGAGAGAATGGCAAGTTTTGGCTCCAGCCCGAGTGGAAGTACATCGTTTTCTAATGAGGGTTTTACTTTTCGGACTCCGGTAATATCAAACCCTACTGAAAGTATATTTAACGCAAAGAGAGAACCGACTAAAGATTATAAGTTGAAGAAAAATAGTGGAAAGTTGAAGAAAACATTCCCGGTTAGGCAAAATTTTGTTTCGAGTGAAAGTACTATTTCGCTAGAACAACAAGAAGATTCTTACGATTCGTATTCACCCATGGATGTTTCTCCTTACCGGGAACAGGTGTTTGATAATGAAGAAACAGGAACATCAGCCATAGATGAAGATTTGGTTATTGCAGCACAGTGTTTGGATATTAAGGACGCTGATGCAAAGTTTACCGAGAAAGAAGCAGAATCTTGTCAATCTGTAGCTAGTGAAAGTTTTGAAGCTGAACTTCCAAAAGACGGATTCGATTCGGAGGAAGGTGAAACAGAGAGCTTTGTAACTGCAGATGTAGAGTTAGAGAGAGAAGATGACAGTGTCAATGATACTTTTGTGACCGCAGGAGATACAGAAGAAGTTAGCTCCAGCTCAAGGGGTGAGACTGAGATACATGGATTTAACATGAACTTCACTTTTGCTGCTGCTACTTCGTCTACCAATTCTCAATTTTCTTCTTCAACACGTCAACAGAAAAAGAAGAATCGCTATAAAATCATTAATGATTCGTCTGCTACCAGTAAATTCGAGCAGGGTTCGTCATATATGGAGAATTTGTCTCCTAGGTGGGAGAAAAAAGGAGATTTTACTACTTCATTTTCTAACAGGGCAGACGTGGGTGAAGCATCAAAGGAGGAGAAATTTGTGCAAGAATCTTCTTTTACTCCAACTGCTAGTTTGGCATCTCGGGAAGCCTGTGACAAGTGGCGACTAAGGTATAATAGTATTTTAATTTTCTTTCTTTTTTCATATTTAGTTTTCATGCTTTATGATATACGCGTCGAGTGTTGGGTAACTAATAAGCTGGATGGAAAAAAATGAGTATAGAAGAGATGCGTATGTTGCGAACTTGAGATGGATGTGTGAGAAGATGAGGATATATTATATTGAAAAAGAAGAGATTTGGGGCAGGTTAGGAGAGGCCCCAACTGAGGATAAGATGAGAGAGAATCGATCAAAGATGGTTTGGTAATGCAATATACCCATGGGCAAGAATGGGAGTATTAGTGTAGGATAAGGAAATGAAAGAAAAGTGATGAATATATCGTTAAAAACTTGGATGCAAGTGATATAAAAGGATGTAAAGTAAAGAGATGAACTATTAGCCTTAGATGAAGTAGGGGTGTATGATTCAACATCCACGATCCAACATTATATTAGTATATCATTTGGTACCATATAGCTTACCCCAAATTCTAGGAGTCAAGGGTTGGTTGTTGTTTTCTTCAGTCTTTTATGAAAAATCACGACTTGGAGTTATCCCTGTATGGAGAATTGTAAATTACCCCGCTCAACTTTTATGTACTATTACTTTACCCAATATTCTGGAACTGGAGAAAGGTATCGATCTCACTGCACCTGGAACATTGTGGTCCCTTTTTCTTGCTTTTGACGTATGATGTCTATTTTTCAGGAATATTCCACAACTTTCGTGGCCAATTTTTTCAAAATTTTCTCCACCTTCCACGTACTTATCCCTTTTTTGAAATTAAAAGTGGCCATACAAAACTGGTCTAAACTCTAATTCAACATACTGGTGAAGATTCAATGCCTTGTAGCTATTAAACCGAAGTAGTTACCAATGTAGACAGTGGTTTTATAGTGACTCTTTTGCTTGATTGTTAAATATACTGTACCAGGGGAAATCAAGCCTATGCTAATGGAGATATGTTGAGGGCCGAGGAGTATTATTCACAAGGAGTTAACTGTATTTCTCAAAATGAGAATTCCAGAAGTTGCCTAAAGGCATTGATGTTGTGTTACAGTAACCGTGCAGCGACACGTATGTCGCTTGGGAGAGTGAGAGAAGCTCTTGAAGATTGCAAAAAAGCTGTTCTGATGGATCCCAATTTTCTCAGGGTGCAAGTTCGAGCAGCCAAGTAAGGTTCTTACTTGTTACCAGCAACTCTTTTTGCAGTGGCTATTAAAGATTGTGCTAGCAGTTGGTTCGCTTGCAGTTTTCAGTCAAATAAGCTGAATCTAGTTTACATGGCAAATAAGCTGGCCCTTTTTGAGTGATTTTAAGCTGCACATGACACTTCCTTCGTTAACAAAATAACCAAGTCTATTATTAAATATAAAAAAAAACTACAAATAAAAATTAGACGAGGTCTTCCAAATCTGATTGAAATTTGTTTTTTTGTTTCAATTGTAAGCCTAGCTTGGATCTTTGGCCCATTATTCCCTTCTAATTTCTAACTATTTATCAACATATGAGAATAGGATTAAAAATGAGATGGAGGAAAATAGAATCTAAAAAATATACTATGAAATGGAGATGAAGATAGATTAAGGGATGAGATTCATATTTCGAAGGGTTCTAGTAGGGGATTCATCCATGGCAGGAAGGGAGAAGACATACCTCGGCAAAGAGGAATTTTAGAGAGAGTGTGAGAAATAGGCAAAATGAGAGGTGGAAAGCACATTTGTTAACAATGCTGATGAGCCAAGAGATTTTAAGCTAGACATCATTAAAAGTACCCAGCTTACACACTCAGAATGCGGTAAGCTGGGTGTGTAAGCTGAAACCAAACGAGCACTATGTTGCATTGTGATACTACATTAGCAGAAAAGCTTCCCTTTTTATTTCATTTTCATATTTTTGTTATTATTAAAAAAATGTTAAATTGAAGAAAAACACAATGATGGATGCTTGTTTCACATCTTAATGCAACAAAAAAGACTTCCAACATGTTTTTGACCTATCTAACCAGTCAAGTTATGTGTCTACTGTTTCCACCGTTCACTTTTTAAAAGGCGACTTTTAAGAAATTATTGAGTTCTAGTTTTTTTTGTATTTGAGGGGTAAACGTTTGAAGTATCCATTTGAGCAAAAACAGTAGAAAAAGCGGGATTTATTAAGAGCAGAGAGGGATTTGGTGCATTTCGTGGCTTGAAAATTTTCCTTGTACTTAACTTGTCAAAAAAGAAACTAAAGTTCGTCAAACAAAGAGTGAGTGAGCAAATATTAATTTTCTCTATATTATCAAATGTAAAGTTTTACCCCTAGAAAAAGAAGAGTTGTTTGATTCCACGGTTTTGGCATATCATGTTAATCATAGATGTTAAACCCCATATACCTTACCATTAAAAGGCCTCGTAATGGTAAGGATGGGTAACTCTTTATAAACCACAGGCTCGATCATTATCTAGTCAATGTGGGATAATATACTCTAACAATAGACATCTTGCATATTTGTGCTGAATTTAATGTGGGCAATTGGTCTTTTATAGCTGTGCATTTTTTTTTCAAATTACATTCTGAAGGCAGTGTACTTTTCCTTTCGTTTTTGTTCTGGTTTTAAGTTTTAGTTTTAAAACCCATGGACTCATATCTGCATCTTTTTTGGCTTTTGTCACTTTATGTAGATTTTGTTCAATAACATGAATGATTGTTGTATATTTTTAAGTCTTGGTTATTATATTCTTTTGGTTTAGTTGCTACTTAGCCCTTGGGGATGTTGAAGAAGCATTACAACATTTTACAAAATGCTTGCAATCCGGTAACGACGTCTGTATGGAACAAAAGCTAGGTCTAGAAGCCTCCGAGGGGATGGAAAAATCACAAGTAATTTAAGTTTTTTATTCCTGTTTGCGGTTATATTATGGACATTTTCATTCTGTTATTTGCTTCATTAAGGCCATGAATAAAAACTTGTAAAGTACCACAACCGTTTGAAAATATCCATAATGTTACTGAATTGATGGGAAACTATTCAACTAGCAGTCATGACTTAAATTTTAATTTGAACACTCAATTATGTATGCTGATGATTATGAGTAGCTTCTTCAAGCTTCCGTCTTTTTACGGGTTTTTCAGGGGAGAAATTTTATGGATCCTTAAAAAAGATATATAAACAAAAAAGTTGTATCTGGTATTCCTTTTTCCTGGGTAGCACTGATCAGGCTGTTAAGGTAATAGACTAATCAACATGGGAACAACTGAACAAGAAATGAACATTTCCATAGGTCCAAAGACATGATTTGAAAAAAACCAAGCCGTGCATACAAACTTTGTGGTGACCATTTATCAATTTAAGAGTGGACCTTATTTTAGTCGCAAACTTACATTGTTCAAATTATGTGGTCAAAGGTTAAACATCGAAGAGTAGACTCTATATTTGGCAAGTTTTTTTTCTCTGACTTTGCATAACTGAATCATTATTGTCATTTTGTTAATGTAATTCTTTTTGGCTCGTATTTGCAGAGAGTGTTGGAGTGGATGAAGCAGTCTACTGAGCTTGTGCAAAGAAAAGATTCAAATGCTGCACTAAGTGCTCTGGGAATTACATCGGAGGCTCTGAAAATAAGTTGTTATAGTGAGAAATTGCTTGAATTGAAAGCAGAAGCTCTTTTTACGGTGTGTACTATATTAAAAGTTATGATTAGTGATAGTTTTAAACTAGGAGCAGTTTGCTCTTATGAAGTTCGTTTATACAAGTTTGTTAGGGGAAACGCACTTTTGTACACCAACCTATCAGTTTTCAACAAATAGGACACCATACACTGTTAAGTTTCACAATTCAGACACAATCTAGGATCTACACAAATTGGTACAATTACTACACCAAACTGTCTAATTTCATTATTTTGGACACCAAGCTACACAAATTCGAACTAATCAATAAATATGTCAACAACCTATCACAGTTCTCAAATTCTTTAAAATTTTGAGAAATATAAATTTTGGTGTACTAATTGTTTGATTTTGTGTATATGATGCTTATTAGTTATTATACCTGAGGTAGTTGCACAATTAGTACATAGGTGTAATGTTTTTCAGTTGAATCCTTGACGTTAGTGTACAAGTTGTTAAAGTTAATAGTATGGTGCACTAATTGTCGAAATCTGGTATGTTTGTCTAAGAGAGTGATATTTTCCCACTATTTTATAAATGGCCAGAATGTTGTTAAAATTTGACTAATTTATGATGCAGCTTGGAAAATATGAAGAGTTGATCCATCTATGTGAACAAACTTTATCTTCTGCTGAGTTGAACCACGTTGATGTGAACCTCTCATTTAGGCTGTGGCGATTTCAGCTGATTATTAAATCCTACTTTTCTCTAGGAAGGCTTGAGGACGCTCTTGATTTTTTGAAGAAGCAAGAGGGGTAAGTTTTTTTTTCCTGGAATGATTTTAATACGGCACTCTATTACGCAGCATTTATATGTGTTTTTGGAAATTATTTGGATTGGGAAACAGAAATACTGAGGGACAGTTTTTAATAGATCCTGAAACAACTGTAAAATGTAGGGTTGGGTTCATTTTTAGTCCCCGAAGTGTAGAATGTGTCCCAACTTTGTCCCTGTACTTGGATAATATGCACTTTTAGTTCCTCAAATTTCCCAGTTATGCCTTTTTCGTCCAAAAATCTAACATCATTAGATTTTCCATTAAATAAGGGACCGAATTTTCATAAATAATTTCAATCGTAGGGACTAAAATTACAAAGTACATAGTTTATAGAGACAAAAGGAATACACAGTAGAGGGACTGAAATTGTTAAATATTCAATGTATAAAAAAATGCATGATATGCAAGGATAGAGGAAAAAGTGGGACACGCTATTGTTTAGGGACTAAAAGTGAAATTGACCCTCAAGAAACTGCATTGCATTATGAGAATAGGAATATAAACTTGAAAATATGCAAAAGTTGCAGACATACCTTCACTGAATTTCTTGATGTTCATTTTTTCTCCAGGGTTGGAAGTAATATATTAGAATCGACAATACCATTAATTGGTACCATACGCGATCTTCTACTTAAAAAGGTGTTTTTCCCTCATACTCCTCAGCTGCCTTTTACATTCTGTTAGAATATGATTGGAGAAATTGATTATTTAATTCTATTGCACTCATCTAAAGTAAGTTACGGCTATTGATTTTTCTTTTTTATTAAATGTGCTTGCTTACTGATAGGATGGTACTTGATCTTATTGGATATTTTTTCTTAAGGATGTTAATAAAATAAAAAAGTACTAGGACGCTCTTTAGGTAAAAGATCTCATTTTAGTATTGTACTTTTAGTCTTTTCAGATGTATGTGGTGGGTGAATCTACTTAGTTATTATTGACCTCCACTTATTTTCATTGAAAATATCTATTCTGATCTTGTTACATAAATTATAGAAGTAATAGTCTTCCTTAACTCTTACGATGGGTAAAAAAAAAAGGAGACGGAAATGTTTATCATCTCTATTCTTTTCTAAATAAAAATAAGTGAATACAGACCTATGAAGCACCAGAACGGGCACGGAATGGTACAAAAATGCTACAGATCTTGAAATTTTGTGGCTGTATACATGTATGGCAGACACCTACATACAAAATGATATGTATATTTCTCTATATTATTCCAAACTTGAATCTATAATAAACAAGAATAACCACTTGAGGTTTCAATCGTAAAAACTGAACAGCTTTTATAATACTTCAATCCCAAGTCGCCATTCATAATCTTTAAAATCAAATCAACAAACTTCAAACATAAATAAAATCATCTGAGTGAGATCATCCCATGATCTTGGCCAAGTATGAAAGAATTTGATCTTATCTACACCATAACGGCATTACCATTATACCGAGAAAATATAGCTTCAAATGTACCCTCAGCGTGTCAAATTAACTTTGTCATGTGATAATTTGTGCCTTAAGAAGCAATTGCTGGAATTTCTGCTGGGAAAGCGTGCCAGAATAATACCTTTCTGGTGATGAATTTTTATATTTATTGTCTTCGCTTAAGTGTAGAGTGCTGGAAATGAAGCATTTAAAAAAGGGAATTATGCAGAAGCTGTTGAACACTACACAGCTTCTTTATCATCCAGTGTTGAGTCAAGGCCTTTTTCAGCTGTTTGTTTTTGCAACCGTGGGGCTGCATATAAAGCTATGGGCAAAATCATAGATGCCATTGCAGATTGCAGCATAGCTATAGCCCTCGATGGAAATTATCTCAAGGTTGGTAATGTTAATTTTTCAGATCGATCCTACTTTTATGGTCTCGTTGGAAATTGTCATTTTTAAACTTTTTAACAATCAGTACACCAGTCTATCAGAATTGACCATTTAGACGTTGATCTACCCAAAATCACACTGCTTAGACGCTGATAGTTTGATGTATAAAAATGATATTTTCACTCTTTTCTTTTAGGTTATGATATTCTTTCTACGCAAACGTATATGTCTTTTCATGTTCGAACTCTTTGGGTCCATTTTTTGAATAATAACAGTTTTTGTGTTCACACTGAAAAACCCCGGCTCTAGATAATTGTGATTTTTTCGAATATATAGGAGACTGGAAAGTGGTAATCTTCTCTAGTTAACATAGTTCTGTATCATATCCGAATGAATGACATGGCACTGAACGTAGTAGACAGGTCTATAAGTTGTTTCTGAATTTACTGACTTTGGGAAATTAAAACCAAGTGATTGGTTCTGTGAAGATCCATTGTGAGCATTATGTATGTCTAAAAAAAATTCGTTCAAAAATTGAACCTTTTCTTTCTTGTAGGCTATTTCTAGGAGGGTTTCCTTGTTCGAAATGATTAGAGACTATGACAATGCAATTAAAGATTTGCGAAGGGTAGCATCTTTCATTATTAAGCAGATAGAAGAGGGACAGTTTGGGCCGACTGATAAGTTGAGACATGTGAATGATCTAAGACAAGTTCAACAACAGATATCTGTCATGGACGGAGATGCAAAGCAGGAAATTCCGTTAAATATGTACCTAATATTGTAAGGCTATATATTTTTTATTGCACATTTTACTAATTCTTTTAAGCATGCCCTTTGTCTCTTTTGTACATATTTCCGCCCTTAATGAGAGTGTTCGCTTCATTACACACTTCTTAAAGAAATGGCAATAGCGGTTCTTGCGATTTTCTTATCTGATTCTTCAAAAGGCTAAAGCCGAAGATCCTTGAGATTGTAAATTATTTTCCACATGTACACATCATGCCGAATTACTGAAAAATGCTTTAGTCACGATCAGTTTTTGAAGTTGTTAACATTTTGGTGGCAGGGGTGTTGATCCATCTGTGACGGCATTTGAGATTAAAAAAGCCTATCGAAAAGCTGCACTAAAGCATCATCCTGACAAGGTTTGACAATTGCTTAATTTGTTTGTGTTTTGTAATAAGGGAACCTTCTTCTTTTTTTGGTATGTATCCTAATAGTTTCTTCATTGGCAATAGGTTTGCCAATTCTTCGCAAGAAGTGAATGTGTAGATGATGTGCACTGGAAAGAAGTAGTGGTAGAGGTTCATAAAGACGCTGATAGGATTTTCAAGATGATTGGTGAAGCATATGCAATACTTTCTGATCCAACAAAAGTAAGTTTTTATTGGGGATAGAATTTCTTTTGTACACCAGCCTTACAACTTTTAAGAAATACTAGTATATTAATCTATCAAAATTCAAAATGTAACATCAATCAACAAAACTGGCAATAAGTGCAAAAAACTATCACACACAATATAATGCTAGTATACACAAAAGCGAACAATTGGTGCACCAGTCTATTAGAATCAGGGGAGGAGCTAGGTGGGGGCTGGCAGGGGCTACAGCCACCCCCCCCCCCCCCCCCCCCCCCCCCAACCACCACCACCACCACATCCCATCCCATCATCTACTGATCCTGGCTCCGCCACTGATTAGAATCTACGCATGCTTAAAATTTCAAATTTTATATCAATGTACTGATTGGACAATTTCGAGTAGATGGGTGCTTAAAAAATCAGCATATTCGAACGATTAAATAAGCTGTTATTTGAGTTTAAATTGTGTTGTTAGTGTATGAATTGTTTCATTTTGGGGTAGACTACTATGTGAGTGATAATTTCCTGTTTTTCTTCTTGCATTGCATTTTGTTCTAAGCCTCTTTGTTTTTATTCTTCTCCTGTTGGTACTTTCATGACTTTCTTAATTAAAAATGTTTACCTGGGTCTCCCCTTATGCCTTATTATGTAATTAACTTCTTTTGGTTAGGCCTAAAAAAATGGGATAGAGCTATGAGGCATCTAATTCGCTTAAATTTAGATATGGTAGAACTGAAATATGTATTAAAGAACACATAAGATCCCCATCCCTTTGTGACTAGAGTGCCCTAAAGTTATAAAAAAGAAAGGCTGTTAACCATTTTCTGACCTGTGCAAGGAGAGAAAAGGAGATTTTCCTGATACTAGCAAGTCTTCTACATTCAGAAACTTGGATTTGATCAACAATTATGTTGTGTCCTTTTAAGTGTGGAATCAATCATATTATTGTAGCCGTGAATTTCTAGCAGATTGTTGGAGCCTTGCTTTGGTTTAAAAGTCTTCCCCAAAATTATGCATATGATCTTTTTCGTAACAAAAATGTAGATGATTTATGGCATCATTCTTTCTGGTTTTAAGTGTATTCTATCAAACGTATTTGTGTTTGTGGTCTACCATCTCTTAATCTCTTAGCATATGCATTAAAATGATGAGAATTTGTATCTATTTGCAGCGGTCGCGATATGATATTGACGAAGAGATGAGGTCTGCGCAAAATAGAGGTTTCAGAGGACGGAAAATGTATACCGAAAATAGTCCATATGAGAGAGAAAGTGGCAGCAGTAAGCGAGAGACTTGGAGAACATACAGAAACAACTTCCAACCAAGAGGAACATAAACATAGTACGTTAGCTAAATGATGACTGGGTTTGTGCTGGTGCATTGAATTTGAGAAACAAAAACGCCTCCAGAAAGCCCTCATGCTTTGCCTTCTTATTGCCTATTGAAAACCAGAAGGGGATCCTCTGAAGAGGTGCGGGACTGCCCAAAATAGAGGTTTAGTACATGAGCGGGCTTGACCCGGGGCACGAGACCCGGAAAAAACCCGGCCGAGAAAAGTCTAACTTATAGAGTTCTCTGTATACCAGTATGTACATATTTGTAGCTTGAACCTTGATTGATCACTACCCTTTTTGTGAATTCATTAAGACAGTTCAAGGTTTTGAACCTCGAATTCTATAGTTCGAAATTCTTATAGTTCGAAATATACTTTTGAGTTCCAAGTTCCAAATTTAAGCTTCTCAAAAGAAACTACAACTTTCTGTTGCAATATCAAGCTTTTCGTAATAAAGAACATCATTACGTTTCTCGAGTCCTGTGATTATGAAGCACAGCCGTGAATATGGAGCAAGGATATACATTAAAAATTAGCCAACTGACCCTTGCTTTTCAACATCTTTGAAATCATCCCAGTAAAATATTCTAACGCACTGATCAATAAACTTCGTTTGGGTTATTATCACAGTTCTTTCATCTACCCAGTACCATTTTGTAATTTAATAAACAAAGCATGTGAACTCGGAACTAAACACCAAAAGACATCAAGTCAAATAAGAGTAGAATCCAAAATCTGAATGAACATGAAAACAATAATGTGAAGCCTCGAAACAAACCACAATTCTGTTGCTCTTTATTCCAAAGTAGAACCTAAATGAACGCGAATTAAATAATGTAAAAACTGCAAAACAATCTACAACAGGCAAGGCCATGATGATTTTGTAAAAGGAGGTGAAACATGAGAGAGAGAAAATAAAGATGATTTTGACTTCACTTAGTAAGAGAAAAAAAGGAAGATACAGCGCGAAGTGAAAGAGGAAGATACTGACCGTTAAAGTTTTTAGTTCAGATGAAACAAAAGTGGCTGAGGAGGAAGGGTTTTAAGTTTTAATCAATTTAGTCCTACAAGTTTTAAACTTTTGTATTTTAAGCTTGAGATATCCGGATGTAACAAAGCTACTGTAATATCTTTTGTAGTTGGGGGTTTTTCCCCACTTTTAGATCATTAAAATCAATATAAATAAAATGTGGGTCTCCCCCACAATTAATTAAAAAAAAAGGCAAGGCCATGATGGCCATTCAAAATTGAAGTAGGGCATCTTGAACAAGGGCGCATCTCCTTCCGCCTTTGATATAATTGCTTCGACCCTTTTATCGTGTAGATTGTACGATATAAACTCCTTGCTCCGTTTTAAATAAATTATGATTGAATATTGAGCATGAATGCCAACAAATTCATAACTATTGAGACCTTCTGGTCGAGAATCCAACAAACTTTGTGCAAGTTCAATAAAACTGATACTAATAATCAAGGTCCATCGATTGCGACTGATAATGTCTTCATTCAAGTATTTCTCTGTCTCGTTTTTTCTTCCCAAAGCCCATACGTTAATGCTCACCGACGACGATTTATTTGTACCTAGGAGGCACCCATCTTGTGTGCCTGAAATTGTAAACCTTGTAGGTCTATCGAATATTCGAGTCTCAATCAATTTTGCACGTCCTGTAGGATCTTCGGGGTCGTAGACTGATAGAACACAAAAAATCAGACCCGAATATTTTATTCGGGTCGTAATCAACCCACTTTATAAATGGGCATCCAACGCTTAAATGGGTCATCTCATATTGGTTGTAGGGATTGAGGGGCTACAACACAAAGCCCAAGCCCAATCAAAGGGGGACCCTTGTCTGAGAAATCCCTGGGATGAAGACATTTGTCACTATCCTAGAAGGCGCAGTTGCCTATAAATAGCCCACTACCCCTCCTAGAAAAGGACCAGAAAATCTATCCAAAAAATATAGAGAGAAGTTAAGAAAAGAGAGAAACTAACCAAAGCATATCACTTCGAGAAATAAACCGAGAAAAGACAGCCGAGCACCGAATAAAAGAGGAGAAAGACCAAGACGAGAGATTAAATAGTCATATCGAGCATAATTGTAAGACCGAAATACTAATCCGAGCAAATGTAATAGTCCGAACAAGGACAATAATCCGAGCAATAATAAAGATCAGGAAGTATCCTTTATTCACGGTTGATTTACCATTATATCATTGTTGAAAAGCCTAACGCGACCGACCAAAGTTATGGCTTTATCAAATGGCGCCGTCTTCGGGAATCATCTAGTTCCCAACTAGTTTAGAATTCGAATACCAATACTCTGCCAGACGAGCGACAATGGTTACCAATGTAGAGGAAACCCATCCCGAGATAGTAGAAACCAATAACCAAAACACACAAATTAGCCAACAAGACCTCGACGATCTACTCGCTATCCGCGACAGATATGAAGCTATCCAATCCGGAAACCAACCAACAAACTCCTACGCAAACCAAGAACAACCGGTCGAACCACCCCGACATTTCATCGAAGGAATTGTCGACGAACACATTTCGTCCTCGGAGGACGAACAAGACGTGCCCGTATTAAGGCGTGCACGAAGACGCTTAACCGGGTCCCAAGCAGGGCCGAGCTCAAGAGTCCCTTTGCCCACGACCTCGGTCAACTCTGGTGCCCGTTTACAAACGGACGAGGCTCATCAGTTTGGCATGCCCGAGGATCATGTACTCGGACAGTCGCCACGACTGCCGACTAATTCTCCGAGGATGATTACACCACCCACGGTGGAGGTACAACATGTCGTTCCATTAGCCGATGAAAGGAGCTACACACAGCTACAAGCTCAGCTGGCGGCATGCATGACGGCCATGACAGCGGCCGGCATCGTATTGCCAGTTATCCAACCCAACAAAGACCCACGCCATGAAGTGGAAGATTCTGCCTGCAGGGCCGCCCTGGAGGCAGCGGGTCGGCGAACCGATACCAGAGTCCCCCACCAAGGGGGCAATGTCCCAATAACTATCGTCCATCCGAATACACATATGGAACGTGTCCACACAAACACGAAGGACGATAGATATCCCGATTACAGGATCGGGGAGGGATATGGCCCACCACCACATCAGGAAGGATACCCTCCCCCCTACCAAGTCACGGATGACGCGTTCCAACAGGCTTGGAACGTATGCCAAGAAACCCCGTGTGCTGAACAGATCACGCGGTACCGCAATCCTATGGGGTTCGTCATCCCCGAATTCAGGCTCTATGATGGAAAGAGTTGCCCTATCGACCATCTGAGGCACTACAAGACGAAGATGGAACTGTGGAGTGACGACCATGCACTGATGTGCAAATTTTTCAAAAACAGCTTGGGTCAAGAGGCTTCGTCATGGTACCATAACTTACCACGGGGCTCCATTAGAAACTGGGCAGAACTGCTAAGAGCGTACTCCACCCGGTACGCTGCTCATCGAAAAAAGAAGGTTAGTATCGAAACCCTTCTTAAAATGACGATGATGCCAAATGAAAGGCTCAACGATTACTGCATACGTTTCATCGACGTAGCAAACCAGATTCCACGATACGCCAATAATATAGCCATCCAAAATTTTATCAATTCCATCCCTAATGGCTATTGGGCGAGAAGGAAGTTCATAGGCAAAAACTTCCCGACCACTGATTCCCTGCTAGCCTATTGTACCCACCTCACCGATAAAAACGACGAACTGCGTTTCCTAAACCGAACTCTACCAAGAAGAGAGTCGGTCCGTGAGGCACAGGTGGGTCGCAAAAGAGTTAGAAATAGCAGGGGAGAAGCATTCCAACCGACCAGAAAGGGCAAAGAGCCCGAGGTCCATAGCAGGGGAGAGCGACCACGAGCACTAGAGCCTAAACCGCTCCAGCTCGCCTACCCGATGCCACCCAAGCCATTTCAACAGGTTCGGCCCCAAGAGAGGGAACTCCGAAACACTTTCGGACCGGTCGAACTGCGATACACTTTCAACCTGTCTGCTGAAGATATCCTCAAGGAGATATGCAGGGAAAGTTGGTATTCCCGACCACAACCGATCATCTCTCCCCCCAGTCAGAGAGATTCCAAGCTCTTCTGCGCATATCACGAGGATCACGGCCATCTCACTGAGCATTGCCGTAACCTACGATGGCGAATGAACCAGTGGGGCGATGCAGGATACCTAGCCAAGTTCATCAAAGGAGCTGGGAATAAAGGCAAACAACTGGCCATCGAGGGATCCGACAACCGGCAGGGCAAAACGATCAATGTCGTTCATATGTCACGACCCAAGGGCCCAGGCGGGGAACGATCACGACAACGGCAGCTGGCCCACTTTGGCCAAGTAGCCAAGACATCACAGGCGTCGACGTCAAAACGACAATGCACACCACGACGACATCCGCCCATTTCTTTCTCGGATCTTGACGAAGAAGGGGTGATATACCCCCACGGTGACGCCATTAACCTCCGTGTTCAAATCGGCCTAGACACAGTCGGCAGGGTACTTGTCGACCAAGGAGCCTCTTGTGATATCATGTACAAAGAGCTTTTCGACAAGATGGAACTCAAGCTGCAAGATCTTCAGCCTACCGATGTCACACTGATCGGATTCATCTCCGAAACGACCAAACCTTTGGGTAAGATCGTCCTCAGTGTCACAACAGGGTCCATGTCGGTTCCCGTGGAGTTCTTAGTGGTCGACGACCATTCTGGGCACAACGCAATATTGGGCCGACCTTGGCTACATGCCATGAAGGCCATACCCTCGACCTATCACCAAAAGGTCAAATACCCGAATGATAGGGGGGCGATCGAGACAGCCAGAGGATGTCAAGAAGATTCAAGACGCTGCGAGGACATCACCGCGACCCTCCAAAAACAACGAAGCCCTGTGGAACAACCCACCAGCATAAAGAAGCTGATCAGCCAAATATCCAAAGCCGAAAGGGTTGTCGAAGAACAAGTAGGAGAGACACTTAGGAAGGTGTATATCCCGGATATGGACGAGGAGCACTATTTCCTCCTCGGCGATAACCTTCCAAAACAGGAATCCGAGGAGTTAGAAGCGTTCCTTTTCAGCAACATTGATAAATTCGCCTGGAGCCCTAAAGACATGCCGGGCCTAGACCCCACTACAGCATGCCACCACCTAAGTGTAAACGCCGAGTACAAGCCAATAGCACAGAGAAGCAGAAAAGTCTCTGTACAGCACAGAGCAGCTATAGTCGCTGAAGTACAAAAGCTATTGGAGGCTGGAGCCATAAGGGAGGTTTACTATCCAAAATGGTTGTCCAACCCGGTCGTCGTCCCTAAGAAGAACGGGAAGGAAAGAGTCTGTATAGACTTCACCAACCTCAATAAAGCCTGCCCGAGGGACCACTTTCCCCTTCCGAGGATCGATCAACTGGTGGACGCAACAGCAGGAGCGGAACGGATGACCTTCCTTGATGCGTACTCAGGATACCATCAAATTCCCCTCGCCTGCGAAGATCAAGAAAAGACTTCATTTATATCGCCTTTGGGAAATTATTGCTACACGGTAATGCCGTTCGGTCTACGCAATGCGGGGGCAACATACCAAAGGATGATAACACGGGTATGTCGAGATCATATAGGGAAAACAATGGAGGTATACATAGACGACATGGTCGTCAAAAGCGAAAGAGCCACGTCCCACCTTCAAGATATCAGGGACGTCTTCCGAACGCTGGGCCAGCATAAACTGAAACTCAATGCGAGCAAGTGTGCATTTGGCGTCAGCAAAGGGAAATTCTTGGGGCATATGGTTAGCCGACGAGGAATAGAGGCTAATCCCGATCAAATAACGGCTCTACGAAACCTAGCGGCGCCCAAGAATAAGAAACAGGTACAAGAGCTCACGGGAATGATGGCCGCGCTGAGCAGGTTCATTAGCCGATCCGCAGATAAGGGACGGTCGTTTTTCGAATCACTCAAGAAGAATAGAAAATTCGTCTGGGACCCGGAATGTGAAGTCTCATTCAACAATCTCAAAGAGTACTTGAGGACACTGCCACTGCTGGTAAGGCCGAACAAAGGAGACATTCTGGCATGCTACCTAGCAGTTTCCACTACAGCTGTGAGCGCAGTCATCCTACGGGAAGAAGGTCGCGAACAATTTCCGATCTACTTCGTCAGCAAGACTCTGGTCGAAGCCGAAACACGTTATCTACCCTTGGAAAAGCTGTGCCTGGCATTGGTCGTCGCAACCAGGAAGTTGCCACACTATTTCATAGCTCATCAGGTCCGGGTATATACAAAGTTTCATATTAAAGAGTCACTTCGACGGACGGACATTAGCGGCCGAGTTGCCGCCTGGGGGGTCGAGCTATCCCAATTTCATATCGAATTCGCGCCCCGCCATGCCATAAAGGGACAAGTCCTGGCCGATTTCGTCGCAGAATTCACCGAAGGCTATGACGAGCCTTTGGCACTCTCTCCCCAATCACACTGGCAGATACATGTCGACGGATCAGCCACCAAGGACGGATCAGGAGCAGGGATCGTCCTAAAATCTAGAGAGGGAGCAATCATCGAAAAAAGCATAAAACTGGGCTTCCGAGCTACCAACAATGAGGCAGAATACGAGGCCATGATAAATGGCATGCTTATTGCCCGGTCCCTCGGATGCTCCCACTTAATTGCCAGCTCAGACTCCATGCTCATTGTCAATCAAGCCATCGGCGAGTACCAAGCGAAAGATGATAGAATGATCCTCTACCAAGAAAAAGTCCAAAGCTTGATGGCCACCTTCGAACAATGCGAGTTAGTAAGAATCAATCGCACCGAGAATGCACATGCTGATGCATTGGCCACCCTAGCCTCGACATTAACATTGACCGACTCCCGGTCGATCACAGTGGAACTATTGCCGACCCCGAGCATAATGAAAAGGGTAAACCGGGTGACATCGATACAGTACGAACTAGGGTGGATGGAGGACATGACCCACTATCTGCGAAGTGGAACGCTTCCGGTCGATAAGATAAAAGCGATGAAGATTGCAAGAAAATCTCCTCGATTCTGGCTATCCGAGGATGATAAACTATACAAATCCAGTTACCGGGGACCACATCTACTGTGCGTCCCGACCGAGCTACAACTGCCGGTCTTGGAGGAAATCCACGAAGGATCCTGCGGAGCACACATCAAAGGGCGATCCCTTGCAAACAAGGCAGTGACCCAAGGATATTGGTGGCCCTATATCAAGCGAGACGCCGATGCATACGTCCAACGATGCGACAAATGCCAGCGATTCGCCAAGATACCACGGCTCCCATCATCTATGATGACCCCGGTATCAGCACCATGGCCGTTCGCTCAATGGGCAATCGACTTGGTCGGTAAACTCCCAAGAGCACCTGGGAATGTGGAATATCTGATCGTTGCGACTGATTACTTCACCAAATGGGTCGAAGCGAAACCCCTCCGAGAAATCAAAGCCAGCAACGTCAAACAATTCATTTGGGAATACATCATAACTAGGTTCGGTATACCGTACGCTATAGTCGCCGACAACGGAACCCAGTTCAAAGATGCCAATTTACAGCTGTGGTACGAGGAACTCGGTATCCGAAAGTTCTATTCGACGCCGACATACCCACAAGGGAACGGGCAGGCCGAAGTGTCAAACCGAACAATATTAGACGGCATCAAGACCACCCTTGAACAGGCAAAGGGGAGGTGGCCCGAGCGGCTACTCAACGTTTTATGGTCGTGCCGAACTACACCCAAGACGGGCACCAAGGAAACCCCGTTTAGCTTAGCATACGGTGTTGAGGCCGTCATACCGACAGAGATCGGGCTACCTACGCTCCGAACAACGTTGGTCGAGCAGGGAAATAATGAACAAAGAATGAGAGAAGAGCTCGACATGATAGACGAGAAACGAGAGATAGCGGCCCTTACCTTAGCTAAATACCAACAAAGCGTAAAGCAATCCTATGACAAGAGAGTAAAAGGATCTAAAGAATTCATGGTGGGAGAACTGGTGCTGCGACGAGTGACGGTCTATACCCGCAACGAAATACATGGCAAACTGAGCCCTACCTGGGAAGGCCCATACGAAATCGTCAAGCGAACAAGTCCAGTCTCTTACAAAATCAAAAGCGTCCTGTTCGCCAACAGCCGCGGGGAAAAGAATTCTTGGAACGTGGCTAACCTAAAGAAGTACTACGTATAGGCAATGCTCCGAATACAAGTACAGGTGATACCTTACCTTTCTTGCTTAAGGGCATTATCTTTCTTCTTTTGAATGAATAAAATATATTATTATGCTGTCTACTAATACTATGAGATACTCAACATGGCCGAAGTGCCTAAGAAATACTATGAAATCCCGTAAATGGCGTGTTACCGAAGGAACGTCTAGGGATACTATGAAATTCCCAACATGGCCGAAGTGCCTAGGAATATTATGAAAGTCCGTAAATGGCGTGTTACCGAAGGAACGTCTAGGCATACTATGAAATTCCCAACATGGCCGAAGTGCCTAGGAATACTATGAAATCCCGTAAATGGCGTGTTACCGAAGGAACGTCTAGGGATACTATGAAATTCCCAACATGGCCGAAGTGCCTAGGAATATTATGAAAGTCCGTAAATGGCGTGTTACCGAAGGAACGTCTAGGCATACTATGAAATTCCCAACATGGCCGAAGTGCCTAGGAATACTATGAAATCCCGTAAATGGCGTGTTACCGAAGGAACGTCTAGGCATACTATGAAATTCCCAACATGGCCGAAGTGCCTAGGAATACTATGAAATTCCCAACATGGCGTGTTACCGAAGGAACGCCTAGGAATACTATGAAATTTATGTGCAGGTACAATGCAAGGAAGTATTCAGGTCCACTTTACGACGGCAATGCAATATATATTGGCTACAACGATGAAGGAGAATCAATCTAAACAACAAAACATCAACAAAAAGCATCTCCAAAACAGGAATAACGAAATAACAAATGATTTGGCAAGGAAAAACCGATCCGATCAATTAAACAGCAATACGGTAATGGAAAGGTACAAAACAGGAATAAAGAAATCACATATATAATCCTCGCCCGCATTACGGAGGCAACAAGAAGATCAACGGCACTAAAGAGATTCATTTAAGAAGAACTACTGCAGGAGGAGCACGACGGTAATTGACCGAGCTCAATCTCTTCGTCGTCCGTCGTTGTATACCCATCAGACTCATCACCATCAAAACGCTCCTCAGAAATGAGGGCATCAAAATTGGTCGTATGAGCCCCAACACAAGTCAGCGTCTGAAGCCGCGCGTTGAACTCGGCTTCTTTGGCGGACTCGTGAGCATCCGAGGCCGCTTTACGGCGATCATCGTCAAAGGAGAGGTCACGGCGAGCTTCAATCACAGCTGCGGAAGCATCGTATCTGGCGCGGGACAAACGGAAATACTTCACCAACACGTTGGCCTTGGTCACAAGCAACTTTAATTTGCCGAAGTACTCGCCTTTTGCACGCCAATATCGATCCAAACGACGCTCCTGAACCTCAACAGCATGCTCGGCACGGCGAACATATTCTCGAAAAGAGGCCGCCTGTGTTTTCAGCTTGGTCCGCAGTCGAGCACATTGGTCGGTCAATTTGACATTTTTGCTCATCAAAACAATGTAGGGCCACCTGTCAGGCACCTCACTAGCCGCACCAGATGAGACCTCGTCCCGGGCAGCACCAGTAGGTCCTAACCCCGGGTTAACTAGGCATGGAGAACCAGCCTGGTGCGACGTAGTAGCATGTGCCTATAACAAAAAAAAGGGGGGGAGGAGAAGAACGAGAAGAGATGAATAAAAAAAAAAAAAAAAAAAAAAAAAAGAGAAAAAAAAAAAAAAAAAAAAAAAAAAAAAAAAAAAAACGAGAAGAGAAATTTTTATAACAAGATACAAAGAACACGACAACAAGCTATTTTATTACTCCGACAACCCCTCAGCAGACGCCGAAGTCTCTACTACATCGGCAAAATGAATTTCTCGCAATGAATTAATTTGCGTCCCCAAACGCTCACGAATGACCGCCTCGATTCGGTTCAAAGCAACAGTGGTTTCAGTCACCCCGGCCTTCGCATCAACCATGCGCTCTGCCCGGGATACACCACTCATTCCTTTTATAAGCTCAATCACCTCTAAAGCGCGAGCTCGGGCCCAATACGCTTTGACAAAGGATAGCAGCAGGTCCGCGTCCTCGAAAACGGCCCCAAGGACCAAGGTCAAGCTCGTCACACGACCTCGGGCTTCATCACGAGAACGTCGTAGGGCACCGAGAAGTTCCTTCGCTTTACCCTTATTTGCCGTGTAATGGGCGGTCTTTTTACTAAATTTCTCTCCCAAATCACGTAACCGGATCGCCAGGTTGGAAATATGAATATTCAGACCCTCGATTTCCTGATAGGCACAAGTCAATTTCGCGGTAAGGGACGCGTTAGACCTTTCCAAATCCTCCATTACGTCACCTACACTACGACTAGGCGAGGTCCAGACCACCATGGCAAGGGGGTTATTAGGTACCTGACAATATTTTGTTTTCATATCCTTCAAAATATGACGACCATCAAAAGAAATTGACCCAAGCAAGCCCAACAGAAAGCAACCATAACACTTATATTATCACTCCCCCAAAAGAATCTGTTTCTAGATACAAAAAAAAAAAAAAAAAAAAAAAAAAAAAAAAAAAAAAAAAAAAAAATTTACAATGCCAGAAAGATAGTCAAGGTTCCACCTGAAGAGATGTTGGTGGGGGAACAGTAGAATCCGGTCGAGGAGAAGACGCGGTCGACATAGAGTGAGGACGCAGCGCTGTCGAAATTGTCTGCCCCGGTAGCCGCGGAAGCTCTTCTTCACGAAGATTCGCCCAGTCCAAGGGTTTCGGCGGTGCACCATGCGGACACGGGTACACCAACTCCGACCACGCCCTATCCGACAGAGGAACATTCGCGAAGTTGAGCGCCCGCACATGAGCGCAGTATACAGAAAAGTTGGCCATCATTGCTAACTTTTTCCGCTCCTCCGCCTGTGCCGTTTTCAGGGCAGACACCTTAGCCTTCTCGGCTTCCACGTCCTCAGCCAGGAGCAAGTTCTCCTCCTCTACTTCGCCGTACTTAGCGGCCATGCTCTCTTTTTCCTCCCTCAATTTCTCGACCTCCTCGGTCAGGTGCAGGAAGTCCACCGACAGTTTGTCATAATTCTCGCCCAGGGTTTTCTTCTCCGCGACCAATTTCTCCTTATCGGCCTCAAGATTATCCTTCTCGGCCACCAATTTCTCTTTCTCAGCCCCGAGAGCTCCCAGCTGATCCCGTAGCGCCACGGCACTCACAGCAATCTGCACTTTAACACATTAGTTTCCAAATAAAATACAAGTACCCAACCTATATAGTGCAATACAAGCCCCACATACCCTCAGCGCATCCGCATGGGCCTGCTCTATCACTGACATTGTAGGTTGGGCAGATAGCTTTTCTGCATTCTTAAACACAAGGGGTTTCAGAGCCGTATAACCCATCTTCAGCGTTCTCGGTTGATCCAGCAGTTCACCCCTACATCGGTCAATGTACCGGGTCATTGCAACCCCATCCACCGACCCCTTCTCTGATCCGTCGAGAGCCTCACCCTCGACACCCACCACATCATCCCCGGCATTCTCTTCGCTGCCTTCCCTCCCCACCCCCACGTCCTCCTCCAACGGCTCAATCTCAGGGGCCCTATGCTCGATCTCTTCCTCATTACGGAGGGGCGAGCACACGGACAACTCTATCGGACCCTCGGTGGGGATAGGCGAGATGACCGGCAAAGTCATCGTACTATCTCCCATATTCGTCAAGAGGTTCATATATCCGAATACATCGTCGACCGACCCCTGAAACACAATAATACCCATAGACCGGGCAAGAGCGAGGGTAACCAATTGAGAAGTCAGTAGCTGAAACAAGACGACTAATAAAGCAAAGCACTAGCGAACCAAATGACAAACTACCAAAAGACAGGAAAATCATAATACATATACACATACCTCGCCCGGAGCAGAGGCATCCTCGGCGGTATCCCCTTGAGCAACGGCAAACACCCCCTCGCCCGAGCCAACGTTAGCCTCTTCCTCGGTAACCGACGTATCAGTTCCCCTAGCCCTCTTCGTTGTTTCAACGACAGGCTCAGCTGCGCGACGCTTAGAACGAACAGCTCTTTTCCCAAGCCGAGCAGCACACCGAGCCTGTACCACCTTTAAAAATTCCTCCTCGGGCTCTTTCGGGATCTCGGGTGCCGGATTCCCCTTGGTCACCGACCCCATAGGGTACCCGAGCAACATGTGAGCCGTACGACTCGCAGGATCAGGCGTAGGTCCCGGCCCCCACCATTTCCAAAGAGCTAACAAAGCCTCTACATTAGGAGCGCCGAGATCTGGCATCGTGGGAGCATTGGTAGCCGGTCCAGGAATCTGGTGTCCCGGACAAGCCCATTCACCAGACGCAATAACAATACCGAGATTGCGCTCTTTGTTGGTATCCGGCAAACCGATAACGAGCCGGCAAAAAGCACGCAGAGTCTTCAAATACGAGCTGCGACGCTCAAAGCTCAGACTATAGACTCCAAAGACGTCCTTCAGTTCAATCGGTATTCCGGACAACTCCGATAGCCTTTGGATACCATTCAGAGTACGGTAACCATTTAGGGCCAGTTGGGCCGGAGCAATTTGGACGGCCTCAAAGAACGAGGCCACCCAATTTGTAAAGGGCAGTCGAAGACCCCCAGTAAAGAAGGCCGACGACCGCACAGCTACCTCGCCGGCGGGAACAAATCCCAGCACCTCCTCGTCCGATATAGGAAGCCGAATATGTACGTTGTCGGGTATTCCGGCGAGTTCCTTAAAATCCTTCTCCACGAATGTGCCAACTTGGGCCACGCTTTGGGTCAAAATTTCCTATACAAAGATCATCAACAGTCCATCAATATACTAACCAAATACACAAACCAGAACCACATCAATAGAACGAGAGCCACCCCCCCCCCCATGCACATTACATCAGAATCATCAGACATATACCAACGACACACCTATGACCACAACGACAAATCAAATACAACCCCTACAAGCGGTAAAGGGGGAGAACGAAAAATCACTTACAGTTATCATTATGAGCAAGCAAGCGCGAACAGCAGCAACTCTTCCAACAAAACCACGAAACCCTAGAGCAAGCGGCCGAACTCTTTTCCCTTTTTGGCGGGAAAAATATGCTTTAGAGAGAGAGATATTTTCTTCAGCAAATTTTGTGATAAAAATAAACAGGATTACTTGGCACAATAAAAAGGAGTGGAGTCACAAAAGGAATAAAATAATAACCGTCCTTTCGTGTACCAGAGGTTCGCCCCTTTTCCAACCATACAAAAGTCAACAACCGCTGCTCTTTTTAACATTTCAACGCTCCAGATTTCGCCACGTCAGCGCATATCCCACTACCCAAGGCAGTTCACATCATTACACCTAAATAAACGGCCAGTGGACCCTACCACGAAAAGCTTCCCACATACGCTACCAATATTATCACACAAAGAATGTCCCCCGATAAAGTTCCTCGACTCCCAACCATTTCTTACCCAAATGGCATACCGAACAAGGTGCACGAAGACCGTTTCTAGCTTAATGGCAGGGAGCATCAAGTCTAACAACGCTCTTCGGGGGGATAACCGGGCACATTGTTCGATGTATGCTCAGGAAAAAAAAAAAAAGAGAAGCAAGCAGGAAATAAAATAGGACAGAATCAAATGCAAGACAAGTTTTATTCATCCACAAAGGGGGAAACACAAACAATACAACAGAAAAAGAAAATACACACATCCTACTTTTTCGAACTATCCCCCATAGCAACATCCCTCTTCGCCAAAAGTTCCTCCAGACGCTCCTTCTCCCTAACCAAACGAGAAATCGCCATCTCAGCCTGTTTCAAGGCGTAAGACTGAGACTTGCATTTTTGCTCGACCTTGAAACGAGCAGTGCCCTCCTCGTCCCAATATTGTTTAAACCTCCTCGCTTCAGTCCGAGCACACATGAGATCATGTTTCAGCCATGACATCTCAATTTCTTTTATTTGAAGAGGAGTCAAATCCTCCTCCCCAAAACCAGGGGGACGAGGTAGCAAAAAGGTAGGCTCCTCTTCCATAAGGGTTTTCTTTTTGGAGGCAGACCTAGTGATGGGAGCCATCTCACGCAAGAGCAAATTATAAAACGAGAGAGGTAGAAAGTGGTAATGAGATACAGGCAATAGGGAGCATTTATAGAGAATCAAAAGGCACAAAGTACGAAGCGTTACAATGGTTCATAAGACAGGCACGAGATACGAAAAGATACAACTGATTCATTAAATAACAGAAAATAAAACACAAATGGCAAAAGGGAAAATACATAAGAAAACCAGCCCAATCTAAGGATCAATGGGTGGAAAAACCGAACTGCCCGACCGAGAAAAGGCAATACGAGCAGAGCAATTCAGCCTAGCTTGATAGGAATCGTTCATGGCGACCAAATCGTCATTCTCCGAGGAGAGCCTATTGTTTTCCGATGTAAGAACCCTGACGCGTTCCACGAGCCGAGCATTCTTTACCATTAGGTTAGCAAGGCCTCGAGGAGAGTTGTCAAACTCATCTTGAGAATGGTCCCAAATTTCCTCGGCATCATACCAGGAGTTGGCCAGATGGTTTCTCTGCAGCAACAAATGATCGAGATGGCGACTCAGTGCCGAGATCTCAGTCCACTTCATTGTCTCTTCGGGATAAGAACCGAACAAGCTCAAGGCCAGAATGCCATACTCTTTCTCAAGCCTTGCCATCCGACGGCGGACCCTAGATACCTCAGTGTCCAAGCCCTTCATCTGAGCATGATATCTCACCACAGGTCCAGACATTCTGGGAAATTGTTATAGTACGGAAGAAAATAAAGGGCTGAGGAAGAGAGAAGCAAAAGGAAAAATGAGATGATAAACTACCAAAGAAAAGAGAAGTACTTATAGAACGGAGGTAGCATGCATATTCCCAACATACTAGGGAGCATGCATATTCCTGACCTACTAGGGAGCATGCACCTGTATTCGACAGTGATGGGGACATCTACTGACATCTGATACAATAGTACAGAAGGGAATAAAGACGAGATATACAAAGATCCAACTTCCCGACAAACAACAAACCACAGGTACAATATAAAAAGGAATGCAAAAAGAAAAGGGCAAAAATACTTTTCATTAATAAAGATGGAATACATCATTGTTCATTACATCAAAAGACAATATTACATCGTGGTCAATTACATCCGAGATAAAAACCTATTACATCCGAAAAGATCTATTACATCCAAGAAGAGCTAGTACAGAAGATCAGGCAAAGGATCAACTATATCAGCTGACCAAGTGAGCAGGAGACGCCAAAAAGAAAAAGTAAGAAGAAAGAGAAAGGAAAATCAAGAAGAGGAAAAGAAGAAGAATGCAAGAAACGAAGGAAAGAAGCATAAAAAGAAAACAAAAAGGGAAGAAAGAAGCGAAGAGGAGGAACATAAAGAAGAAGTGATAAGAAAGAAGAGTCAAAAAGAAAAATGACAAAAACCCTAGATGTAACACAAAACCCTTAGGATCACAGGGCTGATTGTAACATCATAGTGGTGCAAAAAAAAAAAAAAAAAAAGAGTGACGGGAGAGAAGATGAAGAAAAAGAAAGAGGAGGCACAGAAGAAAAACAGATGAGAAGAAGATTAAGAGATGAAGGAGACAGACAAATAAAAAGAAAGTCAATAAAACAAAAAAGAAACGGAAAAAGAAAAGAATAAAAAGAGAGAGAAAACAGAGTATAAAAAGAAAATACAAGAGAGGAAGAGGAAGAAATGATGGAAACGGAGAAATAAAAAAAAAAAGAGGAAGAGGAAGAGATAGGAAAAGAAGGGGAAAAGCAGAGAAAAATAAAAAAGAAGGGAGAAGGTTAGGGGGAAGTCGATCGGTATCGATGAGAGGGCCCGGCAGAGACATCCCTGTCCCTCAGTGTCGGGTTCCCCCTTAGCATCTCATTCTCTTCGACTAAAGCCTGACGAGCACGTCGGCAGTAAGCCAGTTCGGATCTTAGCCAAGTTAATTCCCGAACCATCTCGGTATGGTGATAACGCATCACCTTCAATTCCTCCTCGGCATCCCTCAACAGCCTTTGTACATGGTTATAGGAGGCCTCAAAGGCCTCCACTTGCAAAGCTAATGCTGATGGGGTGAAAGGACCAGACATCTTAGGGAAATTATAAGATGAGGGTCTATATATGGGGGAAAATAGTATGATGAGAATTGTGGATGTAACCATGCTGTAAGCAGGTATTTATAGATCAAGCGTATGAGGGCTGGTATTGAGAGTCGCAACCGTTCGCCAATGGGTATTCAGAAGCAACGGCACTCAAAAGAGGTGACTGTTCAAGAGAAACGTTTGGATTCCCAAAAGACTCTAAAAGAGCGTGAGTAATTAAAAGCCACACCTGTTCAAGAAACGTTTGGATTCTTACCAATATTTAAAGGGGGTAAGTAATAATGGCAGCAAAACACGCGTCAATTTTGGGAAGGGCAGCGGTTCGAATAAATATCCCAGATCTTTTGCACAAAGGGTAAGTAATAATGGCAGCAAAACACGCGTCATTTTTGGGAAGAGCAGCAGTTCAAATAAATATCCCAGATCTTTTGCGCAAGGCTCAAGAAAACTCTGGTGAATAGGATTTTCTATGCACAAGGCTCAAGAAATCCTATTAGTCCCTAGATATAAAGAGTAAGGAGGTCCAATGGATAAGATCAAACGCCAGGCCCAAGAAAAGCATTAATGAGGCCACAAGCGTGCGCAGTCAAAATAAATTGCATTGGGAAAGTAATTCAAATATAAACAAGAAAAAGAAATCTTTATTAATTGGTTGATACTTCGTTACAGAAGAAGCACATAGAGGAAATACAATGAAAACAATAAAGTCATTTCATAGAAGGGCCCGCTTCGTCATTCGGCTTCCGTTTCGACCGAGCATACACTTCCTTAAGGGCCAATTTGTAAGCCCTTTTGGAAGCGAGCTGCCTATCCCTGGAGGCCTCGAGCTCTTTGATCCGGGCACGAGCACGAATACTGTCAAGCAAAGACCTTTGGTGCTCCTTCTCTAGGGCATCCAATCGCTCGTCTAGTTCGGCGGCCCGACGAGCTTCCACTGACAGCCGGGCAACCCTCTTTTCGAGATAACGCACCTTCTGAACTTCCTCTTCCAGACGGGTAACGTATTCAGGAAGGTTGTCACCATACTTTTCAAGAGGAGAAGCCATTTGCTCGTTAGTAAAGAATGAACTGCACAAAAGATACTGGGACAGTCCCCTTTTATAAGAAGAAACAAGGAGTAGGTCAAAGGTCATCTCGAATAAATACAGCCTCTTGAACTTCCCAAGAGCATTAAAGGCGAATTAACCACAGTTCCAAATCCAATTAAAGTCATCCAAAAAGACATCAAGAAGATAAACAGACAAGAACAAGGAAAGGGAAATATTTTATTAATTCCAAAAACTTCGATTACAACTGAGGAGAAGACTCCCCATTCAAGAGAAATTACGACAGAAATTACAAAAGACTAATTATTTCGAGGAAGAGCCTTCTTCATCGTCATCCGAACTCGGTTTGGACCGAGCATGCAACTCCTTGAAGGCAAGCTTATAGGCCCTTTTAGCCGCCTTCTGCTTAGCCAGATTAGCCTCGAGCTTCTTTATATGCTCGAAGGCCCAATCCCGATCGGCCATCGTCACATGATGATCAGAATCCATGTCAGACAACCTTTTCTTATAGTTTGAAACCTTGGCCACGAGTTTCTTATTCGCGGTACGAGATTTCTTGATTTCCGTTTCTAAATATGAAATATAATTAAAGGAGCTCTCACCAGTAGAATCAGAAGAAGCCATTATGTCAAGGACAAATTAGTAGTAAGATGCCTAATTATGGAGGGAGCACACCCCTTTATAGGAGTTTTCCTCGAAAGAAGATATTAGGATAGGAAACATTAAATGTGCCCCCCTGGGAACCGTCACGAGTCTATTGCATTTCTCGATGAAGCATTTGGAAAAATAAGACCGAAGTAACGTTCTCGACAAACCGAACATGACTCCCCCGACATGGAAACCACGCCGAGGAAGTCAGGGAGCACTTGATAGAACACAAAAAATCAGACCCGAATATTTTATTCGGGTCGTAATCAACCCACTTTATAAATGGGCATCCAACGCTTAAATGGGTCATCTCATATTGGTTGTAGGGATTGAGGGGCTACAACACAAAGCCCAAGCCCAATCAAAGGGGGACCCTTGTCTGAGAAATCCCTGGGATGAAGACATTTGTCACTATCCTAGAAGGCGCAGTTGCCTATAAATAGCCCACTACCCCTCCTAGAAAAGGACCAGAAAATCTATCCAAAAAATATAGAGAGAAGTTAAGAAAAGAGAGAAACTAACCAAAGCATATCACTTCGAGAAATAAACCGAGAAAAGACAGCCGAGCACCGAATAAAAGAGGAGAAAGACCAAGACGAGAGATTAAATAGTCATATCGAGCATAATTGTAAGACCGAAATACTAATCCGAGCAAATGTAATAGTCCGAACAAGGACAATAATCCGAGCAATAATAAAGATCAGGAAGTATCCTTTATTCACGGTTGATTTACCATTATATCATTGTTGAAAAGCCTAACGCGACCGACCAAAGAGGAGGCACCCATCTTGTGTGCCTGAAATTGTAAACCTTGTAGGTCTATCGAATATTCGAGTCTCAATCAATTTTGCACGTCCTGTAGGATCTTCGGGGTCGTAGACAATAATATATCTGCCACAATTTTCCCAATGAAGCACGTCTCCAAACACTTTTGCCAAGTTATCTCCAATAAAGCACCCTGATGCAACCGTCATTGTTGATTTATGCCACTTTTCAGTTTCTGATGAATACGTTTCGTCCTCAAACATTGTTTCTCTACGTGAACCGTTGTGTATTCGAATAAGAACTACCTTATAAGTAAAGTACGAATCGTTTTTATTAGGACTTTTTGGGAAATTTTGTTCACGTTCTTTGCAGATAAACCCAACAGCACGAAACTCGTACTCTTCAAGTGTTTTGGGAAGCACAACATGCTTTCCGGTAAGGGTGTCATACATATAGAAGCTCGTCCAGCTATGACTAAGGAGTAGAAGGCCTTTTGAGGAACCAACAACTTCTTGAAGATCATGACATAAATCTAACTATGCATTTTTATCAATATTGGACGTGCAGATGAATTTGGTTGATTCAATATGTTCGATTTTCCATTCATCAATTCTTATGGGATGGTAAACAAAGCCAATACGACTTGTTTTGTGGTGTCGAGATTGGTGGTACCTACGAAATTCGGTCCTTGATATAAAGTTATTCCAATCTTTGAACACACGTTTGAATTTTATAACAGATTTTATTGGCAATCTTAGTAGCATCTCATCTATCATCACAAAAATAATGTAAGAACATAAGCACATTTTTATAGAAAAAATGTGGATAATCAAATATATTTTGACTACGTTTTCTTTTCCGTAATTTATTTGGACTTGGGCATTGGTTTTTTATTTCTTAAGAAAGAAGTGCAAGATAAATTTTAAAAATAATATGCCATCAATTTAGAAAGACTATGTGTGTGTATGGAATTGAGATATGGGTCAATAGCCGATAGGACTTTTATTTTGGTTAATTTTTATTATACTCCCCTCTGTTCGAATTAATTGTGCATTACGAAATTACGTGCAATTTTGACCGACCAATAACTTGTATCAAAATTGTCGGAATGAATTTTTTTTAAAATTAATCATATAATTCAAACATTAAATTATATGATTGAATTTAAAAAAAATTCATTTTGACATTTTTTATACATGTTATAAACCGGTTAAAATTACAAGAACTGCTTCATTTTTGATAGATTAATTGACACTGTAAATGATAGGCACTGCTTCATTATCATAATCTTGTTTCCCGATATGCCTCATAAATCATTTTACTAATAAGCCCTCTGTTTTTACACTAATGGTCCATCATTTTATTACACTAATGGTTCCTTATTTTTAGCTAATGGTTCTTCTCTCACTTTTTTTTATATTAGGTCCATCATCTATGAAAACCCCATTAGTGTAGAAAATAAATAAATTATAAAACCACATAATAAGCATTGAAAAGACCGAAAAGGGTAAAAAAAGGTTATATTTTAAAAAAATTGTCGAATAAAAAAAACACCCAACAAATTATCAACATGGGAAATTTAAAAAAGCTAAAAGTATGATAAATATGGATATATTTCATGTGTATATGTGAACACAGTACAATATAGTCTAAAATAAAAAAAACTATTGGGTTACCTAGACTATTCAAATTATATGTAGAAAAAACATAATATAAATCAATTTATTTTTTTCATAAATTATTTGCCAGGGGTCTCCTCGTTAGTTAGTTTGTGGTATTACAAATCCCATGATTATGGGTCCATCGAGATAACCATAGGAAAAGAAATAATGATGTGATTAAAAACTTAATACCATTCCATGGACTTGTTTGGTTGTAGGATGAGATATAAATATTTTGGTTGTAGGATGAGATATAAATATTTATGCCCCCCCCCCCCCCCCCCCCCCCCCCCCCCCCCCCCCCCACACACACACACACACACACACACACACAAATGATGTATTTGGTAAACATTAATGATAAAGCCATAACTTTGGTCGGTCGCGTTAGATTTTTCAACAATAATATAATAGTAAATCAACTGTAAATAATGGACACTTCCTGATCTTTATTATTGCTCGGATTATTATCCTTATTCTGAATATTACACTTGCTCGGATTAGTATATCTATTTTACAATGGTGCTCGATTTGACTATTTGATCTCTCTTCTTGGGCTTTCTCCCCTTTTATTCGGTGCTCGTCTTTATCTCTGCTCGGTTTATTTCTCGACGTGATATGCTTTGACTAGTTTCTCTCTTTTCTCAACTTCTCTCTATATTTTTTGGATAGATTTTCTGGTTCATTTCTAGGAGGGGTATTGGGCTATTTATAGGCAAATATGCATTCTAGGATGTTGACAAATGTCTTCATCCCAGGGGGTTTTTCAGACATGGGTCCCCAGTTGAGTGGGTTTGGGCTTTTGATAGTAATAGCTTATTTTCCTATAAAAGGCATAAGTTGACCCATTTAAGCGTTGGATACCCAATTATAAAGTGGGCTGATTATTACCCGAATAGAATATTCGGGTCCAATTTTTATGTTCTATCAAGTGCTCCCTGACTTCCTCGGCGTGGTTTCCATGTCGAGGGAGTCATGTTCGGTCTGTCGAGGATATTACTTCGGTCTTGTCGTTCCCAATACTTCATCGAGAAACGCAACAGACTCATGACGGTTCTATGGGGGGCCCATTTAATGTTTCCTATCTTAACATCTTTCTTCGAGGAAAACTCCTATAAAGGGGTGTGCCCCCTCCATAATTAGGCATTCTACTACTACTTTGCTCGTGACGTAATGGCTTCCTCTGGTTCTACTGGTGAGAGATCATTTAATTATATTTCTTATTTAGAAATGGAGATCAAGAAATCTCGTACCGCGAATAAGAAACTCGTGGACAAGGTTTCAAATTACAAGAAAAGGTTGTCTGACATGGATTCTGATCATCATGTGACGATGGCCGATCGGGATTGGGCTTACGAGCAAATAAAGAGGCTCGAGGCTAATCTGGCCAAGCAGAAAGCAGCAAAAAGGGCCTATAAGCTTGCCTTCAAGGAGTTGCATGCTCGGTCTAAACCGAGTTCGGATGACGATGAAGAAGGCTCTTCCTCGAAATAATTAGTCTTTTGTGATTTCTGTTGTAATTTCTTTTGAATGAGGAGTCTTCTCCTCAGTTGTAATCGAAGTTTTTGAAATTAATAAAATATTTCCCTATCCTTGTTCTTGTCTGTTCATCTTCTTGATATCTTTTTGGATGACTTTAATTGGATTTGGAACTGTGGTTAATTTTTCGTAAATGCTCTTGGGAAGTTCAAGAGGTTGTATTTCTTCGAGATGACCTTTGATCTACTCCTTGTTTCTTCCTATAAAAGGGGACTGTCCCTGTACTCTTTATGCAATTCATTCTTTATTAACGAACAAATGGCTTTTCCTCTTGAAAACTATAGTGACAACCTTCCTGAATATGTTGCTCGTCTTGAAGAGGAAGTTCAGAAGGTGCGTTATCTCGAGAAGAGGGTTGCCCGGCTGTCGGTGGAAGCTCGTCGGGCCGCCGAACTAGACGAGCGATTGGATGCCCTGGAGAAGGAGCACCAGAGGTCTTTGCTCGACAGTATTCGCGCTCGTGCTCGGATCAAAGAGCTCGAGGCCTCCAGAGATAGGCAACTTGCTTCCAAGAGGGCTTACAAACTGGCCCTTAAGGAAGTGTATGCTCGGTCGAAGGGGAAGCCAAATGACGAAGCGGGCCCTTCCACGAAATGATTTTATTGTTTTTTTTTTATTATTGTATTTCCTTTTACTGCTTCTTCTGTAACGAAGTATCAATCAATCAATAAATACTTCTTTCTCTTGTTTATATCTGAATTACTTTCCCAATGCAATTTCTTTTGACTGCGCACGCTTGTGGCCTCATTAATGCTTTTTCTTGGGCCTTGCGTTTGACCTTATCCATTGGACCTTCTTATTCTTTATATCTAGGGACCAATATGATTTCTTGAGCCTTGTGCAAAAGATCTTAGATATTTATTTGAACTGCTGCCTTTCCCGAAAAATGATGCGTGTTTCGATGCCATTATTACTTACCCCCTTTAAATATTGGTAAGAATCCAAGCGTTTTGTGAACAAGTGGCTTTTAATTACTCACGCTTTTTTAGAACCTTTTGGGAATCCAAACGTTTTTTCTTGAACAGATACATCTTTTAATTGTCGTCGCTTCTTAGTACCCATTGGCGAACGGTTGCGACTCTCAATACCAGCCCTCATCCAATTGATCTATAAATACCTGCTTACAGCATGGTTACATCCACAATCCTCATCATATTATTTTCCCCCATATACAGACCCTCATCTTATAATTTCCCTAAGATGTCTGGTCCTTTCACCCAATCAGCATTAGCTTTGCAAGTGGAGGCTTTTGAAGCCTCCTATAGCCATGTACAAAGGCTGTTGAGGGATGCCGAGGAGGAATTGAAGGTGATGCGTTACCACCATACCGAGATGGTTCGGGAATTAACTTGGCTAAGATCCGAACTGGCTTATTGCCGACGTGCTCGTCAGGCTCTAGTCGAAGAGAATGAGATGCTAAGGGGGAACCCGACACTGAGGGACAGGGATGTCTCTGCCGGGCCCTCTCATCGATATCGATCGACTTCCCCCTTCTTTTTTTTTGTTTTTTCTTCTGCTGCGTCTCCTCTTCCTCATCCTTTTCTTTCTATACTCTTTCAGTCTCTCTTCTCTCTATCCTCCATTTTCTTCTTACTATCTTTTCCTAGGTCTTTCTTTTTCTTCTTTTTGTTTTGTTTCTTTGACTTCCTTTTTATTTGTCTGTTTCCTTCATTTCTTCCTCCTCCGCTCTTTCTCTTTCTTTTTTCTTCATCTTTTTTTTTTCTTTGCACCACTACGATGTAACAATCAACCCTGTGATCCTAAGGGTTTTGTGTTATGTCTAGGGTTTTTGTCATTTTTCTTTTCCTCTTCTTGCTTTTCCTTTCTCTTTCTTCTTACTTTTTCTTTTTGGCGTCTCCTGCTCACTTGGTCAGCTGATATAGTTGATCCTTTGCCTGATCTTCTGTACTAGCTCTTCTCGGATGTAATAGATCTTTATCTCGGATGTAACAGATTTTCTTGTCGGATGTAATAGATTTCCTTTTCGGATGTAATAGATTTCTTTTTCGGATGTAATAGATTTCCTTTTCGGATGTAATAGATTTCTTTTTCGGATGTACTCTGATGTAATGAACAATGATATATCCCATCTTTATTAATGAAAATTATATTTTTGCCCCTTTATTTTTGCATCTTTATCTTGTACTTCTTCTTATTGTTGAATTTGTGGTTTGTTGGGATGTGGACCTTTTGAGCATATTGTACCTTTATTTCTTGCTGGACTGTAGACCTATCCCTCACGTTGTCAATCATAGGTGCACGCTCCCAAGTATTGTCAGGAAACATGCATGCTCCCAAGTATTTGTCAGATAATCAACACAAACTTTTCTCTATAAATACCCAACCTTGATTATTCCTTACCATAAACTTGTGTTGGCTTCACTTATCCCTCTTCTTTTATATCATAACTTATCATAATGTCTGAGCCCGTGGTGAGATATCATGCTCAGATGAAGGACTTAGATGCTAAGGTATCTTGGGTCCGTCATAGAATGGCCAGTCTTGAGAAAGAATATGGGGTTTTGGCTTTGAGTTTATTCGACTCTCATCCCGAGGAGACAATGAAGTGGACCGAGATTTCGGCCTTGAGTCGCCAACTTGATAATTTGTTGTTGCACAGAAATCACTTGGCCAACTCTTGGTACGAGGCCGAGAAGATTTGGGATCATGCTTAGGACAAGTTCAATAACTCTCCTCAAGGCCTAGCTAGTATGATAGTTAGGAATGCTCGGCTTGAGGAGCACGTCCGTGTCCTTACTAGGACGAACACCGAACTCTCCAGGGAGAATGAGTGCTTGGTAGTCATGAATGACTCTTACCAAGCTCGGTTTGATAGCTCTGCTCGGGTAGCTTTCTCTCGGTCTGGCAGTTCGGTTTTTCCACCCATTGATCCTTAGATTGGGCTGGTTTTCTTATGTATTTCCCCTTTTGCAATTTGTGTTTTCTTTTCTGTATTTGATGAATCAGTTGTATCTTTTCGTATCTCGTGCCTGTCTTGTGAACCATTGTAACGCTTCATACTTTGTGCCTTTTGATTCTCTATAAATGCTCCCTATTGCCTGTATCTCATTACCAATTCTTCCTCTCTCTCTTGTTTTATAATTTGTTTCTTCTAACTTGCTTTTGTTTGAGATGGCTCCCGTCACTAGGTCTGCCTCCCAAAAGAAAGCCCTTATGGAAGAGGAGCCTACTTTTTTGCTACCTCGTCCCCCTGGTTTTGGGGAGGAGGATTTGACTCCTCTTCAACTAAAAGAAATTGAGATGTCATGGCTGAAACATGATCTCATGTGTGCTCGGACTGAAGTGAGGAGGTTTAAACAATATTGGGACGAGGAGGGCACTGCTCGTTTCAAGGCCGAGCAAAAATGCGAGTCTCAGTCTTACGCCTTGAAACAGGCTGAGATGGCGATTTCTCGGTTGGTTAGGGAAAAAGAGCGTCTGGAGGAACTTTTGGTGAAGAAGGATGTTGATATGGAGGGTAGTTCAAAAAAGTAGGATGGGGTGTATTTTCTTGTAAAATTTTTCTTTTTCTGTTGTATTGTTTGTGTTTTCCCCCTTTGTGGAAGAATAAAACTGTCTTGCACTTGATTCTGTCTATTCTATTTTATTTGATGTTTCTCAGTATACACCGAACAATGTGCCCGGTTATCCCCCCGGAGAGCGTTGTTAGACTTGATGCTTCATAACGTCAAGCTAGAAACGGTCTTCGTCCACCTTGTTCGGTATGCCATTTGGGTAAGAAATGGTTGGGAGTCGAGGAACTTTATCGGGGGACATTCTCGGTGTGATAATATTGGTAGCGTATGTGGGAAGCTTTTCGTGGTAGGGTCCACTGGCCGTTTATTTAGGTGTAATGATGTGAACTGCCTTGGGTAGTGGGATATACTCTGACGTGGCAAAATCTAGAGCGTTTATATGTTAAAAGTAGCAGCGGTTGTTGACTTTTGTATGGTTGGAAAAAAGGTAAACCTCTATCACACGAAAGGACGGTTATTATTTTATTCTTTTTGTGACTCCACTCCTTTTTACTGTGCCAAATAATCCCTTTTGTTTCATCACAAAATTCGCTGAAGAAAATATCTGTCTCTCTCTCTAAAGTATATTCTTCCCGCCAAAAAGGAAAAGCGTTCGGCCGCCTGATCTAGGGTTTCGTGGTATTGTGGAAAGACTTGCTGCTGTTCTCGCTTGCTTGCTCATAATGATAACTGTAAGTGTTTTTTTTTTTTTTTGTTCTCCCCTCCCCCTCTTTTCTTTTTTTTTTGTTTTTGTGTTAGGGGTTGTATTTGATTTGTCGTTGTGGTCATAGATGTGGCGTTGGTATATGGTTCAGGTTGTCTATATATGTCTGATGATTCTTATGTACTTGGTTAATGTGAAGTGGGGGGGGGGGGGGGTGGCTCTCGTTATATTGATGTGGTTCTGGTTTGTGTATTTGGTTAGTATATTGATGGAATTTTGATAATGTTTGGATAGGAAATTCTGACCCAAAGTGTGGCCCAAGTTGGCACATTCGTGGAAAAGGATTTTAAGTAGCTTGCCGGAATACCCGACAACATACACATTCAGCTTCCTATTTCTGACGAGGAGGTGCTGGGATTTGTTCCTGCCGGCGAGGTAGCTGTGCGTTCGTCGGCATTCTTTACTGGGGGTCTTCGACTTCCTTTTACAAATTGGGTGGCCTCGTTCTTTGAGGCCGTCCAGATTGCTCCGGCCCAACTGGCCCTAAATGGTTACCGTACTCTGAATGGTATCCAAAGGCTATCGGAGTTGTCCGGAATACCGATTGAACTGAAGGACGTCTTTGGAGTCTATAGTTTGAGCTTTGAGCGTCGCAGCTCGTATTTGAAGACTCTGCGTGCCTTTTGCCGGCTCGTTATCGGTTTGCCGGATACGAACAAAGAGCGTAATCTTGGTATTGTAATTGCTTCCGGTGCATGTGGTTGTGCGGGACACCAGATTCCTGGACCGGCTACCAATACTCCCACTATGCCAGAACTCGGCGCTCCCAATGTAGAGGCTCTGTTAGCTCTTTGGGAATGGTGGGGGCCTGCACCGACGCCGGATCCTGCGAGTCGTACTGCTCCCATGCTGCTCGGGTACCCTATGGGGTCGGTGACCAAGAGGAATCCTGCACCCGAGATCCCCAAAGAGCCCGAGGAGGAATTCTTGAAAGTGGTCCGGGGTCGAAGTGCTGCTCGGCTTGGGAAAAAGCCCATTCGTTCTAAGCGTCGTGCATCTGATCCTACCGTTGGAACAACGAAGAGGGCTAGGGGAACCGATACATCGGTTACCGAGGAGAATGCTAACGTGGGCTCGGGCGAGGGGGTGTTTGCTGCTTCCCAAGGGGATACCATCGAGGATGCCTCTGCGCCGGGCGATGTATGTGTATATGTATTTTGACTTTCTTGTCTTTTGATTGTTGTCGTTTTGTTCTTTAGTGCTTTAGTGCTTTGCTTTATTAGTTATCTTGTTTCAGCTACTGACTTCTCCATTGGTTACCCTCGCTCTTGCCCGGTCCATGGGTATTATTGTGTTTCAGGGGTCGATCGACGATGTATTCGGACATATGAACCTCTTGACTAACATGGGAGAGGGTACGATGACCTTGCCTGTCATCTCGCCTATTCCTAGCGAGGATCCGATAGATCTGCCCGCTTGCTCGCCCATCCGTACTGAGGAAGAGATCGAGCATAGGGCCCCTGAGATTGATCATTTGGAGGAGGACGTGGGGGTGGAAGTGGAGGTCGGCAAGGTGAGTGCCGTGGATGTTGTGACGGGTGTCGAGGATGAGGCTCTCGACGGACCCGAGAAGATGTTGGTGGACGGGGTTGCAATGACCCGTTACATTGATCGGTGCAGAGGTGAACTGTTGGGGAAACCTCGAACCTTGAAGATGGGGTATACTGCTCTGAAACCCCTTGCTTTCAAGGATGCAGAAAAAATAGCTGCTCTGCCTACAATGTCGGTTATAGAGCAGGCCAACGCGGATGCGCTGCGGGTATGTTGGGCGCGTATTTTGTAATATATACCATGATGCTCGTATTTTGTTATATAGGTTTGGTACTCGTATTTTGCTTGGAATCTGATGTTTTGAAGTGCAGATCGTCTTGAGTACCGTGGCGTTACGGGATCAGCTGGGAGCTCTAGGGGATGATAAAGAGAAGCTGGTGGCCGAGAAGAAGGCCATAGTCGAGGAGAACGATCTGAAGATAAAAGATCTGCTTGCGGCTTTCGAGGCCGAGAAAGAGAAACTGGTCGCCGAGAATAAAACCCTGGGCGAAAATTATGACAAGCTGGCTGTGGACTTTCTGCACGTGACCGAGGATGTTGATAAGTTGAAGGCTGAAAAAGAGAGCATGGTCGATAAGTACAGCCACCTAGAGGAGGAGAACTTGCTGCTGGCGGAGGACGTGGAAGCCGAAAAGGCTAAGGTGGCCGCTCTGAAAACGGCACAGGTGGAGGAGCGGACAAGGTTAGCAATGATGGCTAATTTCTCCGTCTATTGCGCTCATGTGCGGGCGCTCAATTTCGCGAATGTTCCTGTGTCGGATAGGGCGTGGTCGGAGTTGGTGTATCCCTGTCCGCAGGGTGCACCGCCGAAACCCTTAGACTGGGCGAATCTTCGTGAAGAGGAGCTTCCCCGGCTACCGGGGCAGACAATTTCAACAGCGCTCTGTCCTCATTTTACGTCGGCCACGTCCACTCCTCGACCTGATGCTACTGTTACTCCCCCACCCGCATCTCCTCAGGTGGAACCTTGACCATTTTTCTGACAGTATATATATATTTTTGTTGTTTTTGTGTAGTCTTTTGGTAGTAGAATTGTGGGTCTCTTTTGTATCTAGGAACATATTCTTTTGGGGAAGTGATAATATAAGTGCTGTTTTTTTTCTTTTTGTTGGGTCTTCTCGGATTACTTTCTTTTGAGGGTCGTCATATTTTGAAGGATGTGAAAACAAAATATTGTCAGGTACCAAATAACCCCCTTGCTGTGGTGGTCTGGACCTCGCCTAGTCGTAGTGTAGGTGACGTTATAGATAATCTGGAAAGATCTAAGGCAGCCCTAACTGCTGAACTGAATTCTGCTCATCATAAAGTCGAGGATCTGAATATTCACATTTCAAACATGTCGATTCGGTTACGTGATTTGGGAGAGAAATTCAGCAAAAAGACTGCCCACTATACGACGAATAAGGGTAAAGCGAAGGAACTTCTCGGTGCCTTACGACGTTCCCGTGATGAAGCCCGAGGTCGTGTGACGAGCTTGAACTTGGTCCTAGGGGCCGTTTTCGAGGACGCGGACCTGCTGCTATCCTTTGCCAAAGCGTATTGGGCCCGAGTTCGCGCTTTAGAGGTGCTGGAGCATGTAAAAGGGATGAGTGGTGTTTCCCGGGCCGAGCGCATGGTTGATGCGACGGCCGGGGTAACCGAGACCACTGCTGCCTTGAACCGAATCGATGCGGTTGTTCGTGAGCGCTTGGGGACGCAAATTGCTTCATTGCGAGATATTCATTTCGCCGTTGTAGTAGAGACCTCGGCATCTGTTGAGGGGTTATCGGATTGATAATCGAGTAGCTTGTTTTGTCGTTTTATTTGTAGCTTGTATGGAAATATTCGTTTTTTCTATTTTCGTCTTTTCGTTTCTTGCGGTTATATATTCATCTCTTCTCGTTCTTCCCCATTTTTTTGTTTTTTGTTTTTATAGGCACACGCTACTACGTCGCACCAGGCTGGTTCTCCATGCCTAGTTAGCCCGGGATCAGGACCTACTGGGGCTGCCCGGGACGAGGTCTCATCTGGTGTGGCTAGTGAGGTGCCTGACAAGTGGCCTTACATCGTTTTGATGGGCAAAAATGTCAAGTTGACCGACCAATGTGCTCGACTTCGGTCCAAGCTGAAAACTCAGGCGGCCTCTTTTCGAGAGTACGTTCGCCGTGCCGAGCATGTTGTTGAGGTTCAGGAGCGTCGTTTGGATCGATATTGGCGTGCCAAAGACAAATACTTCGGCAAATTAAAGTTGTTGGTAACCAAAGCCAACGTGTTGGTGAAGTATTTTCGTTTGTCCCGAACCAGATACGATGCTTCCGTGGCTATGATCGAGGCTCGCCGTAATCTCCCCTTCGACGATGATCGTCGTAAAGTGGACTCGGATGCTCACGAGCTCGCTAAAGAAGCCGAGTTCAACGCGCGGCTTCAGACGCTGACTTGCGTTGGGGCTCATACGACCAATTTTGATGCCCTCATTTCTGAGGAGCGTTTTGATAGTGATGAGTCCGATGGGGATACGACGACGGATGACGAAGAGATTGAGCTCGGTCAATTACTGTCGTGCTCCTCCTGTAGTAGCTCTTCTTAAATGAGTTTCTTTAGTATCGATGATCTTCTTGTTGCCTCCGTAATGCGGGCGAGGACTATTTGTGTTATTTCTTTATTCCTGTTTTGTACCTTTCCATTGTCGTATTGCTATTTGATTGATTGGATCGAATTTTCCTTGCTGATTCATTTGTCATTTCGTTATTCCTGTGTTGTACCTTTCCATTGCCGTATTGCTATTTGATTGATTGGATCGATTTTTCCTTGCTGATTCATTTGTCATGTCGTTATTCCTGTTTTGGATATGCTTCTTGTTGATATTTCACTGTTTAGTTTGATTCTCCATTGTGTTAGCTATTTTGTATTGTATCGCCGCCGTAAGGTGGACCTGAATTATTTCTTGCATTGTACCTGCATATGAATTTCATAGTATTCCTAGGCGTTCCTTTGAAAACACGCCATTTACGGAATTTCATAGCATTCCTAGGCACTTCGGCCATGTTGGGAATTTTCATAGTATTCCTAGACGTTCCTTTGAAAACACGCCATTTACGGAATTTCATAGCATTCCTAGGCACTTCGGCCATGTTGGGAATTTTCATAGTATTCCTAGACGTTCCTTTGAAAACACGCCATTTACGGAATTTCATAGCATTCCTAGGCACTTCGGCCATGTTGGGAATTTTCATAGTATTCCTAGACGTTCCTTCGAAAACACGCCATTTACGGAATTTCATAGCATTCCTAGGCACTTCGGCCATGTTGGGAATTTTCATAGTATTCCTAGACGTTCCTTTGAAAACACGCCATTTACGGAATTTCATAGCATTCCTAGGCACTTCGGCCATGTTGGGAATTTTCATAGTATTCCTAGACGTTCCTTCGAAAATACGCCATTTACGGAATTTCATAGCATTCCTAGGCACTTCGGCCATGTTGGGAATTTTCATAGTATTCCTAGACGTTCCTTTGAAAACACGCCATTTATGGAATTTCATAGCATTCCTAGGCACTTCGGCCATGTTGGGAATTTTCATAGTATTCCTAGACGTTCCTTTGAAAACACGCCATTTACGGAATTTCATAGCATTCCTAGGCACTTCGGCCATGTTGGGAATTTTCATAGTATTCCTAGACGTTCCTTTGAAAACACGCCATTTACGGAATTTCATAGCATTCCTAGGCACTTCGGCCATGTTGGGAATTTTCATAGGATTCCTAGACGTTCCTTTGAAAACACGCCATTTACGGAATTTCATTTGCATTCGCTGTACTCGGAAGATTGCCTACACGTAGTACTTCTTTAGGTTAGCCACATTCCAAGAATTCTTTTCCCCTCGGCTGTTGGCGAACAGTACGCTTTTGATTTTGTAAGAGACTGGACTCGTTTGCTTGACGATTTCGTATGGGCCTTCCCATGTAGGGCTTAGTTTGCCATGTATTTCGTTGCGGGTATAGACCGTCACTCGTCGCAGCACCAGTTCTCCTACTATGAATTCTTTGGATCCTCTTACTCTTTTGTCATAAGTTTGCTTCACGCTTTGTTGGTATTTGGCTAGGGTAAGGGCTGCTATCTCTCGTTTCTCGTCTATCATGTCTAGCTCTTCTCTCATTCTTTGTTCATTGTTTCCCTGCTCGACTAAAGTCGTTCGGAGCGTGGGTAGCCCGATTTCTGTCGGTATGATGGCCTCGACTCCGTATGCCAAGCTAAACGGGGTTTCCTTGGTGCCCGTCTTTGGCGTAGTTCGGCACGACCATAAAACATTGAGTAGCCGCTCGGGCCATCTCCCCTTTGCTTGTTCAAGGGTGGTCTTGATGCCGTCTAATATTGTTCGGTTTGACACTTCGGCTTGCCCGTTTCCTTGTGGGTATGTCGGCGTCGAATAGAATTTTCGGATATCTAGTTCCTCGTACCATAGCTGTAAATTGGCATCTTTGAACTGGGTTCCGTTGTCGGCGACGATAGCGTACGGTATACCGAACCTAGTAATGATGTATTCCAAAATGAATTGTTTGACGTTGCTGGCTTTGATTTCTCGGAGGGGTTTAGCTTCGACCCATTTGGTGAAATAATCCGTCGCGACGATCAGATATTCCACACTCCCAGGTGCTTTTGGGAGTTTACTGACTAAATCAATTGCCCATTGATCGAACGGCCATGGTGCCGACACCGGGGTCATCATAGATAATGGGAGCCGTGGTATCTTGGCGAATCGTTGGCACTTGTCGCAACGTTGGACGTATGCATCAGCGTCTCGCTTGATATAGGGCCACCAATATCCTTGGGTCACTGCCTTGTTTGCAAGGTGTTGAACGTTGATTCTTCAAATCGATTATTTTGATGATAACAATATTTGTAAAACATGATAAAAGCTCGTTTTGCGTACTAATCATTTATCTAGCGTGTCAAAGGGTCAAAATGATAGAATACGCAAATACGAAGTCAACGGATCAAGCGGAACGTCAATCGGAATTAAATCGAACAAGTTACAAGCTTTCGAAGTTGGTCGAGAAAACCGAAACATGCCCAGAATTAAAAACGATTGATCTATAAGCAAAAACGATCGATCATATTCAGTGCAAATTTCTTCCAGTGAGCACAACGTAAAAACGACCGATCGCCAAGAGGAAACGACCGATCGTTTTCAGTATAAATTCTTCCAGAGAACTCAGATCAAAAACGACCGATCGTTTTACAGAAACGACCGATCGTTTCTGTAGATTTTCAAATTCCAGCTTTTAAGCTCTTCCTGAAAATTGGGCGAACAACTGCGAAAACAGCATTGAATGAACTCAACAACCAGCAACGGTCTGAAATTAAATGCTGAAGCTTTTCACTCTACAAAAAGGCCCCAAAGTCCATTTGGAGAGGACACCAAAGCATACCAACTTATAAGCAATTCTTACAAAGCTATTCTTGAAGCTTATACTACAAAATCTCACTTGTATTATTCTCGAGAGTATTATTCTAGTAATTCTATAAACTCCGAAATATTATTTGTTAGTGAGTGATCCAATTTGTAAAAGAGTAATTTTATAAACTCATTTGTGAGCGAGTGAATTGGGTAGAGGCTTTTAAGCAAGTATAGCTTAAAAGCTCTAGGTCATTTATTCGGGATACTCATATAGTGAGGGGGAGCGTAATCGGTTGATTAAGCTCGTTAAGGTGTAACCTTGAATCGAAGTTTTTAGTGAAACACTCGGTAGTGAAAATACCGAGGAGAGGACGTAGGCGCGGCTTGCCGAACCTCTATAAATCTTGTGTTATTTCTTCCCTTAACTTTTACTTTTTGTATTTACTTATCGCTTATATTTATTGCTTGCTTAGATTAATTTAGCGATAACTTGTTAACGAAAGAGTTTAGGTGATAAAACCACTAATTAACTTAGTAAATAACTCAAAGTTTTTATTCCGCGAAAAACGTACAAAACCTTATTCACCCCCCCTCTAAGGTTTAGACTCATACGGACCAACACAAGGGATCGCCCTTTGATGTGTGCTCCGCAGGATCCTTCGTGGATTTCCTCCAAGACCGGCAGTTGTAGCTCGGTCGGGACGCACAATAGGTGGGGTCCCCGGTAACTGGATTTGTATAGTTTATCATCCTCGGATAGCCAGAAGCGAGGAGCTTTTCTTGTAATTTTCAGCGCTTTTATCTTGTCGGCCGGAAGCGTTCCATTTCGCAGATAACGAGTCATGTCCTCCATCCAACCTAGTTTGTACTGTATTGATGTCACTCGGTCTACCCTTTTAATTATGCTCGGGGTTGGCAGTAGTTCCACTGTGATCGACCGGGTGTCAGTCAATGTTAATGTCGAGGCTAGGGTGGCCAAGGCATCGGCATGTGCATTTTCGGTGCGATTGATTCTTATTAACTCGCACTGTTCGAAGGTTGCCATCAAGCTTTGGACTTTCTCTTGATAGAGGATCATTCTGTCATCTTTGGCTTGGTACTCGCCGATGGCTTGATTGACGATGAGCATGGAGTCTGAGCTTGCAATTAAGTGGGAGCATCCGAGGGACCGGGCAATGAGCATGCCATTTATCATGGCTTCGTATTCTGCCTCATTGTTGGTAGCTCGGAAGCCCAGTTTTATGCTTTTTTCGATGATTGCTCCCTCTCTAGACTTTAGGACGATCCCTGCTCCGGATCCGTCCTTGGTGGCTGATCCGTCGACGTGTATCTACCAGTGTGATTGTGGGGAGAGTGCCAAAGGCTCATCGTAGCCTTCGGTGAACTCCGCGACGAAATCGGCCAGGACTTGTCCCTTTATGGCATGGCGGGGTACGAACTCGATATGAAATTGGGATAGTTCGACCCCCCAGGCGGCAACTCGACCACTAATGTCCGTCCGTCGAAGTGACTCTTTGATATGAAATTTCATGTATACCCGGACCTGATGAGCTATGAAATAGTGCGGCAACTTCCTGGTGGCGACGACCAATGCCAGACACAGCTTTTCCAATGGTAGGTAACGTGTTTCGGCTTCGACCAGAGTCTTGCTGACGAAGTAGATCGGGAATTGTTCGCGACCTTCTTCCCTTAGGATAACTGCGCTCACAGCTGTAGTGGAAACTGCTAGGTAGCATGCCAGAACGTCTCCTTTGTTCGGCCTTACTAGCAGTGGCAGTGTCCTCAAGTACTCTTTGAGATTGTTGAATGAAGCCTCACATTCCGGGTCCTAGACGAATTTTCTATCCTTCTTGAGTGATTCAAAAAATGGCCGTCCCTTGTCTGCGGATCAGCTAATGAACCTGCTCAACGCTGCCATCATTCTTGTGAGCTCTTGTACCTGTTTCTTATTCTTGGGCGCTGCAAGGTTCCGTAGAGCCGTTATTTGATCGAGATTAGCCTCTATTCCTCGTCGGCTAACCATATGCCCCAAGAATTTCCCTTTGCTGATGCCAAATGCACACTTGCTTGCGTTGAACTTTAGTTTGTGCTCGCCCAACGTTTGGAAGACGTCTTTAATGTCTTGGAGGTGGGATGTGGCCTTTTCGCTCTTGACGACCATGTCGTCTATGTATACCTCCATCGTCTTCCCTATATGATCTCGACATACCCTTGTTATCATCCTTTGGTATGTTGCTCCTGCATTGCGTGGGCCGAACGGCATTACCGTATAGCAATAATTTCCCAAAGGCGATATAAATGAAGTCTTTTCTTGATCTTCGTGGGCGAGGGGAATTTGATGGTATCCTGAGTACGCATCAAGGAAGGTCATCCGTTCTGCTCCCGCAGTTGCGTCCACCAGTTGATCGATCCTTGGAAGGGGAAAGTGGTCCCTCGGGCAGGCTTTGTTGAGATTGGTGAAGTCTATACAGACTCTCTCCTTCCCGTTCTTCTTAGGGACGACGACCGGGTTGGACAACCATTTCGGATAGTAAACCTCCCTTATGGCTCCAGCCTCCAATAACTTTTGTACTTCAGCGATTATAGCTGCTCTGTGCTGTACAGACACTTTCCTGCTCCTCTGTGCTATTGGCTTGTACTCGGCGTTTACACTTAGGTGGTGGCATGCTGTATTGGGGTCTAGGCCCGGCATGTCTTTAGGACTCCAGGCGAATTTATCAATGTTGTTGAGAAGGAATGCTTTCAACTCCTCGGATTCCTGTTTTGGAAGGTTATCGCCGAGGAGGAAGTAGTGCTCCTCGTCCATATCTGGAATATACACCTTCCTAAGTGTCTCTCCTACTTGTTCTTCGACAACCCTTTTGGTTTTGGATATTTGGTTGATCAGCTTCTTCGTGCTGGTGGGTTGTTCCACAATGCTTCGTTGTTTTTGGAGAGTCGCGGTGATGTCTTCGCAGCGTCTTGAATCTTCTTGACATCCTCTGGCTGTCTCGATCTCTCCCCTATCATTTGGGTATTTGACCTTTTGGTGATAGGTCGAGAGTATGGCCTTCATGGCATGTAACCAAGGTCGGCCTAATATTGCGTTGTGACCGGAGTGGTCGTTGACCACTAAGAACTCCACGGGAACCGACACGGACCCGGTTGTGACACTGAGGACGATCTTACCCAACGGTTTAGTCGTTTCGGAGATGAATCCGATCAGTGTGACATCGGTAGGCTGTAGATCTTGCAGCTTGAGTTCCATCTTGTCGAAGAGCTCCCTGTACATGATATCACAAGAGGCTCCTTGCTCGACAAGTACCCTGCTGACCGTGTCTAGGCCGATTTGAACACGGAGGTTAATGGCGTCTCCGTGGGGGTAAATCACCCCTTCTTCGTCAAGATCCGAGAAAGAAATGGGCGGATGTCGTCGTGGTGTGCATTGTCGTTTAGAGGCCGACGCCTGTGATGTCTTGGCTACTTGGCCAAAGTGGGCCAGCTGCCGTTGTCGCGACCGTTCCCCGCCTGGGCCCTTGGGTCGTGACATATGAATGACGTTGATCGTTTTACCTTGCCGGTTGTCGGATCCCTCGATGGCCAGTTGTTTGCCTTTATTCCCAGCTCCTTTGATGTACTTGGTTAGGTATCCTGCATCGCCCCACTGGTTCATTCTCCATCGCAGGTTACGGCAATGCTCAGTGAGATGGCCGTGATCCTCGTGATATGCGCAGAAGAGCTTGGAATCTCTCTGATTGGGGGGAGAGATGATCGGTTGTGGTCGGGAATACCAACTTTCCCTGCATATATCCTTTAGGATATCTTCAGCAGATAGGTTGAAAGTGTATCGCAGCTCGACCGGTCCGAAAGTGTTTCGGTGTTCCCTCTCTTGGGGCCGACCTTGTTGAAACGGCTTGGGTGGCATCGGGTAGGTGAGCTGGAGCGGTTTATGTTCATTGGTCGGTGTTGGGTATGCGATCTGGAGCGGTTTGGGCTCTAGTGCTCGTGGTCGCTCTACCCTGCTATGGACCTCGGGATCTTTGCCCTTTCTGGTCGGTTGGAATGCTTCTCCCTGGTTATTCCTAACTCTTTTGCGACCCACCTGTGCCTCACGGACCGACTCTCTTCTTGGTAGAATTCGGTTGAGGAGACGCAGTTCGTCGTTTTTATCGGTGAGGTGGGTACAATAGGCTAACAGGGAATCAGTGGTCGGGAAGTTTTTGCCTATGAACTTCCTTCTCGCCCAATAGCCATTAGGGATGGAGTTGATAAAGTTCTGTATGGCTATATTATTGGCATATCGTGGAATCTGGTTTGCTACGTCGATAAAACGTATGCAGTAATCATTGAGCCTTTCATTTGGCATCATCGTCATTTTAAGAAGGGTTTCGATGCTAACCTTCTTTTTTCGATGAGCAGCGTATCGGGTGGAGTACGCTCTTAGCAGTTCTGCCCAGTCTCTAATGGAGCCCCGTGGTAAGTTGTGATACCATGACGAAGCCTCTTGACCCAAGCTGTTTTTGAAAAATTTGCACATCAGTGCATGGTCATCACTCCACAGTTCCATCTTCGTCTTGTAGTGCCTCAGATGGTCGATAGGGCAACTCTTTCCATCATAGAGCCTGAATTCGGGGATGACGAACCCCATAGGATTGCGGTACCGCGTGATCTGTTCGGTACATGGAGTTTCTTGGCATACGTTCCAAGCCTGTTGGAACGCGTCATCCGTGACTTGGTAGGGGGGAGGGTATCCTCCCTGATGTGGTGGTGGGCCATATCCTTCCCCGATCCTGTATTCGGGATATCTATCGTCCTTCGTGTTTGTGTAGACACGTTCCATATGAGTGTTCGGATGGACGATAGTTATTGGGACATTGCCCCCTTGGTGGGGCACTCTTGTATCGGGTCGCCGACCCGCTGCCTCCAAGGCGGCCCTGTAGGTAGAATCTTCCACTTCATGGCGTGGGTCTTTGTCGGGTTGGATAACTGGCAATACGATGCCGGCCGCTGTCATGGCCGTCATGCATGCCGCCAGTTGAGCTTATAGCTGGGCGTAGTTCCTTTCATCGGCTAACGGAACAACGTGTTGTACCTCCACAGTGGGTGGTGTAATCATCCTTGGAGGATTAGTTGGTAGTCGGGGCAACTGTCCGAGTACATGATCCTCGGGCATGCCAAACTGATGAGCTTCGTCCGTTTGTAAACGAGCACCGGAGTTGACCGAGGCTGTAGGCAAAGGGACTCTTGAGCTCGGCCCTGCCTGGGACCCGGGTAAGCGTCTTCGTGCACGCCTTAATACGGGCACGTCTTGTTCGTCCTCCGAGGACGAAGGGTGTTCGTCGACAATCCCTTCAATGAAATGTTGGGGTGGTTCGACCGGTTGTTCTTGATTGACGTAGGAGGGTGTTGGTTGGTTTCTGGATTGGATAGCTTCATATCTGTCGCGGATGGCGAGTAGATCGTCGAGGTCTTGTTGGCTAATTTGCGCGTTTTGGTTATTGGTTTCTATTATCTCGGGATGGGTTTTCTCTACATTGGTTACCATTGTCGCTTGTCTGGCAGAGTATTGGTATTCGAATTCTAAACTAGTTGGGAACTAGATGATTCCCGGAGATGGCGCCATTTGATAAAGCCATAACTTTGGTCGGTCGCGTTAGGCTTTTCAACAATAATATAATAGTAAATCAACTGTAAATAATGGACACTTCCTGATCTTTATTATTGGTCGGATTATTATCCTTATTCTGAATATTACACTTGCTCGGATTAGTATCTCTATTTTACAATGGTGCTCGATTTGACTATTTGATCTCTCTTCTTGGGCTTTCTCCCCTTTTATTCGGTGCTCGGCTTTATCTCTGCTCGGTTTATTTCTCGACGTGATATGCTTTGACTAGTTTCTCTCTTTTCTCAACTTCTCTCTATATTTTTTGGATAGATTTTCTGGTTCATTTCTAGGAGGGGTATTGGGCTATTTATAGGCAAATATGCCTTCTAGCATGTTGACAAATGTCTTCATCCCAGGGGGTTTTTCAGACATGGGTCCCCAGTTGAGTGGGCTTGGGCTTTTGATAGTAATACCTTATTTTCCTATAAAAGGCATAAGGTGACCCATTTAAGCGTTGGATACCCAATTATAAAGTGGGCTGATTATTATCCGAATAGAATATTCGGGTCCAATTTTTATGTTCTATCCATTAAAGTTTAAAATATTTAGCCATCATTCGGTGTTAAATGACACTCCAAATCTAGTACTCAATTTGTTTAACAAACTTATGAGACCCACGAGACATCTAAGTCACATCACACCTTGTAAATAATTAAATAAAAACTAAAATCAAAGTTGTACGTATAACAAAGATCACTAATTGACGACTAAAGAGACATGTTATGAGTAAAAGTAAGTTCACGAGAAGGGACACGTGCCATCTAGAATACGAGTACCGTTATCTAAACTTAAGTTAGATTACTAATCAATAGTCCATATATCAAGAAGTGACTATGTATTCACTTATGAATATAAGGCTCGGAAACACCATTAAATCATCCGGTTCATCACCCAAAAATATTAAAGTCTTAAATCTATTTATTGATATTGTCTTTTATTTTACAAGCATTGATTCCGGTTCCTATGAGTAAATTTTAAATTTTTAGTAGTTAACAAGTGTTCAAGAAGATCGTAATTTTCATCTCTACGTACTTCGACAACTTAAACGTGAAAAATTACACATTTAAACCCTAGCCTATATAACAAATTCGTTTTTATACCCAAAAAAATATTAAAATAATTAAACGACTCCGAACGTGAAAGCGATCCTTAATATTTAGTTCAACCTACTACCTTCATCTTAAAAACAAACTTGTCCGTAAATGACTCATTTCGTTTACGGCCTTACCCCAATCCGCTATTTTCTTCAAGCTCAATACATCCAAATACGAGCTTGTTCATAAACGATTACAATAATAAACCGGGTCGGGTCTTAGTCAAGCTAATAAATTATTCAAAACTGGTTAGATATTACAAGACCCGAATGATCACACAATAAAACCTCAGTCAGTTTATATATATATATATATATATATATCTCTCTCTCTCTATATATATATACATACAAAACATTATAATTAAAATGACATCTTTAAATAAAACGAAACCCAACAACAATAACAACGACAAGAAGAGGAAAAACAGATTCTTACCTACCTATGTACGTATATTTTTGTATTTTTATTTTTTTCTCTGTTTTTTTTAGCCTTTTTTATTGAGAAAAGCTATGGGCGTTTGGTATTTAAGTTTTTTTTTACCTATTAAAAGCTTTATTTTGGGTAAAAATATTAAAAAAAAAACCCTCAAAAGTAGAGTAGCTATATATTTGGTGTTTTTTTATAGCTTTTTTCACATAAAAATGATCAAGTGACTAAAAGATAGATAATTGGCAGCATAATTTTTTCTCAGTTTATTTATTTATAGTTTTTTTAGCCTTTTTGATTAATAAAAGATGTGGGTGTTTGGTATTTTGGCTTTTTAGCTGTTTAAAAACTAGTTTTGGGGTCTAAAAAGCTACAAAAGCTAAAAAAAGCATATTCTACCAACTTAACTCAATGTTACATACATGTGCCTGTTTGGTAACTTGTTTTCCAGTTTTTTTCATAGTTTTTTTTAGCTTTTTTGATTAAAAGAAGCTATCGGTGTTTGGTATGTTAGCTTTTAAGCGTTTTAAAAGATAGTTTTTGGGTTAAAAAAAGCTAAAAAAGATCCAAAGCAGAGTAGCTAGATATTTAGTGAATTTTTTAGCCTTTTCACATAAAAATCAACAAAAGTAAACAGTGAATTATTATTTTCTCATCTTTTTTAGTTTTTTTTAATTAGAAAACGCTTGGCTGTTTGGCATGTTAGCTTTTAAGCTTTTCAAAAGCGAGTTTTAGGTCAAAAAAGCTCCAAAAGATAAAAAAGCTCTAAAGCAGAGTAGCTAGATATTTGGTGATTTTTTTTTTTTCAGAATTAAATCAACAAAAGTAGAAAATTTTCCAATTAAACCATTTCGTATATTTACAAGTCACTTATAAGTTAAAATAAGTAAACAATGAGTTATTAACAAAAATAAGTTAGAAGTCACTTTTTTTCGGTAAGTAAGTTAGAAGTCACTTGTAAGTAAAAAAAAACTGCAGCTTCTTTTAAGCAAGCTTTTTTCATTGTTTTTTTTTTTTAAAAAGCAGCTTTTTGATCGAAAAAGTGGATGCCATATATATGTATATCTAATTAGCAGCTGGCGAATTATTGTGATATTGATAATGAGTTAGGATTCACTTATAAGTAAAGAAAAGAATTAGCTTCTTGATTAAAAAAGCCGATGCCACACATGTATATCTAATTATCAGCTGGTATAATGATTATTGTTGTATTGACAATGACAGAAACCAGTGAGGAAGGGTTCGTATCCGTTGCGACCAGGAGTACAAGGGTTCTTTATAACATGTGATGGCGGTAGAGAAAGACAAGCCTCTCACGAAGCCATTAACGTTATTGACTCCGTATGATTATTTATTCCCTTTTAAAATATCTACATTTGCTTTGTTTGGTTGGAGCTTTTAAGTTCACTTTCTCTTTTTTGCTTGAAAGTTGGATTCTTTTATTTATGTTTGGAGGGACGGCACTATGTTTTGGGGCACCTAAGCGCGTTTTTTATTCATCGAAAAAAGCGCATTTAGACTGAAATTAAAGTAAATTTTGAATGTTATTAGTTGATCAACTGTTGTTTTCTCTATTTTTAAACTTCAATAAGGAAAAAAAGGGGGAAAAGGGAGTAATACGATCTGAACTCACGGCCAATAGTTGAGAGAGTTTAGCTCTACCACTTTATCACAGCTTTGATATTTGTTTTCATGCACCAAAATTAATATACAATACATAAACATATGTGAATTTATGTAGTTTTTTTTTTTGGAAAAAGGATCCTTAACCGGTCCAGCACTTAAGCATGTTGGCTCACTTGACTTAGGCTGGCCTTGTATATTTTTGGTTAGCCAATTTATAAAGATGGGTTTTATCTGTATTTATGGGCTTGAAAAAGATTAAAGCTTTGCTCTTCTATCGTTCTTTATGAAATAGGGAATTCCCGCGTATCTTTTGTTTTGCCAAGTTTTGTTGCAATTTTTATTCTCGTTTTTTTTCTGCTTAAAAGCTGGACTTTATTTGGTTGACCAATCTTAAAAAGATGGGTTTTTTTTGTAATTTTGTCTGGAAAATGTAAAAACTTTAAGCTGGAGGAACCTAGTTGTTTTCTGATACTTAAAGGATTCCAGCTTATTTGCTTAAATGTTTTAACCAGACAAGCGTTTACTCACTTATTTTCCAACTCTCTTTGACATGATTTATCAATTTTATTACCATTGAACGAAGATCAAATTACTCCTGCTGTGGTTTAATAAAAATTACTTTCTCCATTTTGTTTGTGAATATTTGAATTGACAATGTCTTGTAAATATAGTTTCTTCCCATTAGCTTGATATGAAATGTAAACGATATTTGTGAATTATTGCATTATCAATGTCTTATAAATATAGTTTCTTCCCATTAGTCTAATATGAAATGTAAACACAGCTAACAGCATCGAGTGATTGAGATAGTGGACCTCTGACATACTCAAAATGATATGGATACAAAGTATTCATACAATTAAATTGGCAAGAGATTAATGTTCAAATCTCATGAAGTTCAGGTTCTTTGTTAAGCTGTTCACACTTAAAATTATGAATGTTTGCCTCTATTTATGATATTCTACTTGTTTAGATGACCACTTGGTGCTGTTCGAGTGATGATACTTCCACTCATCTTGCACTCGAGACCACTTTCCAGACATCATTGGTCCTCAGTTTTAAGGCAAAAATATACAACAGTAAACTTATTCAAGCATAAATAAGTTTGCTGTAATTTCCTTCTTAGGATGACGTGTGGACTAGAGTGTAAGTGGAGTGAGCCTATCATTACTCGTGGCTCATGCCATGCAAGCATTAATTCGGAACCTTGGTTGTCTTTGACAATTTTCAGACTTTGTTGAAATTTTGTGATGTTTAAGTATGTTTAGATCAGGAGTAATGATATTTTTTTCTTTAGTATATAGTGTGATTCTTCGAGATACTTGTACAAGATTAAATGCTGCATGATATGATTGTTAAAATAAATTATTTTATTCCTCCCCTAAGAGGCTAGGCGTCAAAGGCCACTTTATGCCTTAAAATAAATGTTCTGTAATTATAGTGAGATATGTTTTACTAAATAAATCTTTTTTAGTATTTCCCTCTCCTTTTTAGTACCAAAGGCCACACTTTGATTTATACTTTTTCCTCATTCTTGTTGATTTTAGTACTCTTGATGATTTTCCTTTTTTTCATTTAAAGGTACCTGTACTATTTATTACGAGTTGGATTTGTTGAACCACGATGTAGAACTTTTGGGGATAATTTTTTATTCTTAAACTTGCTATGTTGGTTCGCTGCAGAAACAAAAAAGTGCTTCTGAAGGAAGGATCACTTATACTAGACAAAATTGAATACCTAACATTAAAGAATAGTCACTATGCAGCAGCAGCCTTACACATATCTTAGAATAAACAGATAATCTCAAATAGTACTTCTCTATTTACTCAACGAAGGATTTGATAATTTAAACACCCTCAAGTAACATCTACTGGTTCCAACTTCCACCACTACCTGTATTCCAACTTTTTAATACTGATTACATCTATACTTAGATTATAAAAGTTAATCCACATCCTTAACTAGATATTTTTAATTTTATTTTCTTGCAACCTTAAGCCCTATTATGTTTGTTTTTGTTGTCAACCCTTCTTATCCAGCTAGTGATTCTGATTTTTCACGACACAGTTATTGGCTTATTGATTGCCACTTTTGAGACGTGGGCCTTAAATGGATTTCTTAGTTAGTTCGTATAAGTGGATTGTTGACTGGTTTCCTACAGACCAGTTTATGTAGTTGATTCTGATATTAGGTTTTAATTATGTTGGAATTGTCCCACATCACTTGAGCATTATCAAAGCCAAGATTAATATATGCCCCTCTCCTTCCTTACTAATAGGTCTTTTAGTGGGGAATGGACGGGGTTCTACATGGTATCAGAGCGGGCCATCGAAAGGCTAGCCAAGTTATAAGTATGATGGGCCACCTCCACCCGATTTGTTGATTGCACTCGTTGGGCTTCTCGGAAATTGACCAACCCACGAGTGAGGGGGAGTGTTGGAATTGTCCCACATCACTTGAGCATTATCAAAGCCAAGATTAATATATGCCCCTCTCCTTCCTTACTAATATGCCTTTTAGTGGGGAATGGGCGGGCTTCTACAAATTAAAACTAACGTTTCTGTGCCCTCTTATCCATATTGACTTAAATTATGAAGTAGGATGACTTTCTCGACCTGCTTACAAAATCTTGAAATTTATTACTGATAAATTAGATAATCAAAGAACATGTTTGGTTTAAATGCCAATTTAATTATAATACACATTGTACATTTGTTCTCCTATTTACTTTAAATATAATTAATTATGAGTTGCTTTTCAATGACTCATGTATACTGTTGAATTAATGATGCTGCATACATTATACATGTCTAATTATGACGTTGTGATCTCTTCTTGTCATTTTTTTGATATATAATCTATGTCATTTTTCGAAATAAGGGAGCAAAGAAGGAGCATATTAAGGGGGTAGATGATCCGGATTCACTTCTTTATCTAATTAAATACTAACTAATTGCCTTTTCTGCTGCAGTTTCATGAAGAGCTAGTTCATGGTAGGACTGCAAGTGTAAAAGCTGGACCATTGCACAATGAGAAGATTAATAAAAAGATTAAATTCACATATTCCGAGTCTGGAAGTGATGACGATGATGATGGTGATAAAATTGGAAATGACCAGAACAAGGAAGAGGAGAAGGATAAAACTGAAAATAAGAAAAGTTCCATAAATGGGAACTCAGATTCTCATGAAGAGGTAGAAACTAAAGGTGATGATAAAGTGGAATCTCGCTTGCAAATAACTCAAGATGTTGAGGTTGAGGAGCCATTGGCAAAGGAAACATGTGCAACGGAAAATGTAGTATTAGAAGGTGGAAACGTCACCATGAAGAAAATAGAGGAGAAATCAGTAGATAGATTAATCGAAGAAGAACTCCAAGAATTAGGGGACAAAACCAAGGTTAGTTAACATTGCAACACTGTCTCTAGTATATATTCTTCCTTCTCCTTCTTGCTTGTTTCCATGGTTTTTGAGTCTGTTCTATCTTCAGCCGATTATGAAATGCTTTTTATGTGTTTTTAATGTCAAAGTTCAATATTCATCATGAGTTACGCACATGTAGTTAGTGCCGTTTCTTTTAGTTGATTTTGTGCTTTTTCATTAAGCCAGGATTCATCTTTGATTTTCAACGGATATGTGGAGTTCATTTGGCTAGTAATTTTGGGCTTTCTACATATTCTAAATTCTTCTGGAATAAAGATGTAAGATAGTGAAAGAAATATAGTGTTTCTTTAAAGTGCTGGTACATGTATAATCTCACGTATGTGACCAGACACTTAATGACTTAGAAAGAAGAATTACATGAGACGAACAAATAGAAAACTTTGTGGATTAAAAAAAAGAGACGATCTTTGTGATTTGAAGTAGTCTAGTTTATTTTTTGAAATTTTGGAATAACTATAATTGTGGATTATATAATTCGCAGTCCAGATTTTAGACTGAATCACAAACCTTTAAGTGTCCATTTTTCTCTACTATATCAAAGTTACGTACTACTGTATGTGGATATCACATGGTGTCTAAGACTTGTCCCCCCGCGCTGCAAATTTTTTTGCTCAAAATCCATTGTTATATACTTAATTGGATTTTATGTTTTGTTTATTAAAAAATTACTACCAGAGTTAGGCCAGTTCGTAATACCATGAGTTGATTAAGATTGCTTCAGTTTTTATAAGGGAAGAACTTCATAGTTCTGTAATCCTCTTGTTGAGATGAATATAAATCATTGCTTGACTCACAAAATGAGATCCCATTTGGAAATATCTCAGTTCTTAATTTACTTAAAAGGAAAACTCGCAGCTTCATGCTATGCATTTTTTGATATCTGGCATGAAAATGTGTATGCAATATGTGGCTTTCGTACTTTGGAAAGGCTAACCAATGCCCCCAAGGCATCGGTTAAGGATGTTAATATGGTTGATCGATTAACAACAATCATACCTATCTAATTTCTGTTCTTAGATATGGAAGTCTCTTATGGAGGAGAATAACATGTAATTTTACAGTGCATATTTTATTAAGGAAATAGGTGTATGGCTTTTTTCTTTCATAAATTTCTAAATTTCGTTGTTGAATCTTCTTTTTAGATTTTTTTTTTTTTCTACAGTTCAATGAAGAAAAAACCCGTTTTACGTATTCTTTGTTATTCACGATTTCAATTCCAACCGTATGTATTTAAAGCAAACGTGTGTATTCTACTATGTTGCAAGGATACGAGTATCGTATCCGATACGATACGGATACGACGAAACGGAAAAGTTTAAAAATTTATGGCACGATACGGCTAGGATAAGACATTATTATTATACATACATACATATATATATATATATATATGTCGGTGTGTATGTGTGTATGTATATGTATGTAAACGATAGCTACAAAATATACTTACCCAGAAGTAGCTACATATTATTCCATTTAGTTACCTAGACATTAGCTCAGAAATACACTTTCCCGAAAGCAGTGAGATCTGACTAGGAGAAGAGTCTCCTTTGTTGATCACAGTCATCAGACTCTTGCTTCTTTCATGGTGTTTTTGTCTTGATATGTATATTTGCAGCTCTGTAATTTCACCATAGAAACCAGAGATGAATACATTTGAACATGTGTTTCCCATTATTTTAATAAACCTTAAAACATTTCCCCAAAAGTTATTTAAATCTATCAATTTTAACCCTGCCGTATCCGAAAATGTACAAGTCAAGTATCCGTGAAATATCGGATTGGTCAAACCTTTGAAAAGTCGACTTACGCCATTTTGCTTATCCGATACGGCGATAAGCGTGTGGGAGTATCCGAGTTTATTTTTTTGGAGTATTCGTGCTACACAGGTATTCTATAATTATGCAAGTACAAAGGTACACTAGCGTATGATTTTCTTTAAACTATATACATACAGTACTTACATTGTTTTTATTGGTTGATACGTCATTATTATTTTGCCGATTTTACCACGTATTAGTTGTTTAATTTAATTATAGACTTATATAGTCCAATGGATGGAGTAAATTTTATTTTAAGTTTAACCAAAAAGAATGGAAAAAATTAAGTTTGACTTGAATAAGATTTTTAGTGATGTCAAATTTACCGAATTGGATGGAAGTGTCGAAGGGATGAAAAATAGTTTTTAACCAAACTTAGTGTATAGCAAGTGCACGTTTAAGAAATATAGATGATTTTTAATGTTTGATTACTATCCTTAAATAAAGTGTATGCAGTTAAGTAATGGATCAAGCATGAGTCTGACCATGTCCCCCGGGGCACTACTAAGTATCAGTTAATATTGTGTAGACATGTATTCGAATTTTTTTTCCATATTCTACAAGATTATCCGCTAGGACATGCTTAGATCTTGTATTTCTTATGATAAATGTTTGATACTTATTTTATATTTTAAACAGAGGCGTTTTTCGATTCTTGACTCGGGTTGCAATGGTCTTGTATTTATTCAAATGAGAAAGATAGATGGTGATCCAAGTCCCACTGATATTGTGCAGTACATGATGAATTCTCTGGCGAAAACAAAGAAGCACATGTCAAGGTTTACATTGTCAAATTACCTCTCTTTAGTATTAAAATATCTTTTATACTTATCCGGAAACAAACCAAAATGTGGAAAAAGAGAAAAAGCAAGAAGAAAAATCTTTTCTACCTTCACATCCGTGACAAAAAAAACACGCACCAGCTTCTTTAAGGGGTTTAATATCATTTTCATCCGTGAAATTTGTTTCAAATCTCAATTTTGTCCATACTTTCGTATTATGCACTTCTAGTTCCCGAACTATACCAATTCTGCATTTTGGTTCTAAATTTAATGCTTTTAGTTTTCCTCCCAATAGAAGAGTATTGTACACTCTTATAGGACTCTATTATTTCTTTTGTCGACTTTAAATGGCAATACGACACGGGGTTTGCGATTTGTGTGAAATAACTTGATTAAAAAGAAAAAATTATTGGTGTAGAAATTTATATTTCTCTCACATTGAACGGTAAAACTATCCGTTAGGTTTAAGGACAAAAAGAGTGCTTAGATTTTGAAGTTCCGGTACTCAAACTGAGTAGTACAAAAGTTGAGGGACAAAAATGAGACAGACCACAAGCTAGGTGTTAAAAATGTAATTAACCCTTTAAAGATTGAAGAAAATGAAGAAACACCTTTAGGCTCCCCTTTACGCTCGTACTGCAAATTTGGCATCTAGCCCTATGGTCCAGTACCACTTTCCATGGATGGATGAATGTTGATGTATGATAAATGTGTAAAGTGAAATTAATTTTGGCTTTTGAAGTTTAGTGTAGTGTCTGGCAGAAATTATGGGAGGTGAATTGTTTCCCATTGCTTTTATATTTATATATTCTAGTGTATGTGACAAAGTTTTCACTTAACCAGGTTTTTGTTGAGAGTCTTACCAATCGAAGTATCATGCTATGCTTCCGAAGATGAGATCACGAAAGCTTTAAAACCACTCATTTCTCAGCATTTTCCTTCAGAAAATCATGATGGACACAAGGTACTATCAGTTACTTTTTATATATATATATATGTATGTATGTATGTATATACTTCTATAATAACCAGAAGACTGGGAAGTGTTTTAGTGTAAAGAAAAAATTCATAGGTTGGTTTTTCTATGTAGTTATGAAGCCAACCCTTTTGTAGAATATGTTATCATATCTTTTCAATTTTATACACTATCCTATTGCATACATCCAATTTTAGTCCCCATGAGTGTACACAAAAAAAATCTTTAATTTAGTTTGGTTTGCTAATTAGGATTTTGTTAGGTTAGGTCACAAAATTAAAATCTGATGATACAATATTGTAGCTGTAGTTAACCCTTTCTTAACCCAACTCCCTCGCTAAAAAAAAACTAAGACTCCACCAGTTCTTTTTTTAGGTTTTCTATTTTAATTTTATCTGTCCTTTTCGCAATGGAAGCGTATCTTGTTGTTGAACGATTTAAACTCCATTTTGTGATAAACATGCACCTGACTCGAATATTTCAGACTTAATGGGAAAAATGAAATTGGTTTTAGGGTTTAGTTACTTTATTTTTGGTTCACCTTGATTGAGTTGGGAGTCGGATCAATCTGTTGGTAAGAGACTCATATATTTCTTTTTTTGTTCATGTAGTTTGCAGTTTTGTATGAGGCTCGTGCAAACACTGGGATAGATAGGACCAAAATAATAAATGCAGTTGCAAAATGTGTTCCTGCACCTCACAAGGTTGATCTCAATAATCCAGACAAAAGCATAGTTGTTCAGATTGTTAAGGTAAGCTTGTCCCATATGAACACCTTGCTTCTCGATACGTTTTTCTCTGTAGATACTCATGGCCAAGGGAGTGCAGATTCCCCTCCCTTATTTCTCGTTACTAAACTGTATCGAAAATAGCCCTGGTCATTTATAGAGAAGACATTTCATGTACCTTTAGATGTAAGGAATTAGCACTTTATAATACATATCTACTTTATTTTAGGCTTCTAAGATTACAATCAAGCTTATAAAATCAAATTTAAGACAACAAAATTTTTAGAGGGCAACTGCATGACCCCTTATAAACTAAACAATCTTCTGAAGAGAGTACTCTTTGGACAGCGACCTGCTTGGACTTGTAACTTACTTAATTCCCCAAAGGAAATGATATATATGTTTATAAGTTTATCATGTATTTGTGCTCAAATTGATTAGAATGAATCGTAACTTAACTTTTATGTTTATAGAAACATACATGTATGTTTTGAAATAAAGGCAGAAGTAGTTTCAAAATGAAGGCATGATTCCTGATGAATCTGCTTCATCTAACTTTATCTAACAAGTGATGCAAAGCTATAACTGTTGATATTGAGCACCATGTACTCAAGACTTGCTTGTCGCTAGTCACCAGTGATCACCGAGCTACAAGATCGGATGTGTGCCTAAAGGGATTTTTTTTATTTTACTTGAAAAGTTTCCATTTGCGTAAAATACGAACTGATTATACTGCTGAGGCACCTAAGTCCAATAATTCCACGCTTTATCGGGTTACCGGCCTCAAACTTTTAGATTTACTGATTTAGTTGATGAAACGTGCTTTCAGCAGATTAGGCTAGTAATTTGGTCTCCTATATTGCTATCATTGAGATGATGTTAAGTTAATATAATCTGAGTATGCATAATATTTGCATGTTGATTCATGCATTCCCTAACATTTTATTTTTCATTTTATATTTTGGGTGGTACAGACGGTGTGCTTGATTGGAGTTGTGGAGAAATACAAGGAATTGGGCAAGTACAATGTTAGACAGCTTACGGCACCCACACCCTAACTTTCTTTTGATAATTTGCGTCTTTCCATGATGCCGAAGATTTAGATATGAAATCTTGCTTTTAGATTTTTGGGTTGTTATTTAATCAAAAGTGATGCCTTATTTCTTGTATTCAAAAGTGATTGGGTTTCTTTGTTAACTCTTCATTCCCTTTTTGCTCCAAGGAACTCGAGTTGGCTATATGATAAATCTGCTTTTGTTTTTTTATGGGCACATGTTAACGCTACATGCAATTTTTTCAATATAACAATTAGGAACACACTACATTTCTTTTTTATCCCCGGAAGGCACTATTACAGCTTCTAATTATGGGTAACATAGACTTCGTCTCAGTGCAGTTGGTATAATCTTAATATCTACTCCAACTGATCTCAAATCATTTTGCCTCTAAAGGAACTAGCTTAATCTTAAACCATATTTCTTGTTTCGACTGGTGTATTACTGTAATGTACTTGCTCTTCATTGATGGGTATTGGAGAAGAGACCCCTCTCTGAAGACGACTCCCTTTGCAGAGAAACTATGTTCACAAATTTCAAAATCCGTCCCATGTTCCCAAACTCATTGAATCCTAAATAAGTACGTTTTCTTATATTTTTTTACCCTCACACCCTGGTTCCATGGGTTGATAGTATATGCAGAAACGTGGAGAAAATGTCACAAATGTGATAATGCCAACGTGAAGAAACAACTACCAGAGAGAATTAGTGCAGTGAACTTCTTTTTGAGTGATCTACTTTTCGAACTGGATTACAAATTATTCAAAGCTTATCACAAGTCTCTGTTTACATTTGGAGGAGTGAATTATTTACCACCCTTGTGATTCGAAACTATTTCATGGTTTCGTCCAAATCTATTTGAAAAAAAAGTGAAATGAAAAGGTAAAGAGCAGTGGCAAGGCATAAAACCTTTGACCATGCGTTTTAACTTTCATTCCGTTTAATACTTCACAACTTGTTCCTTGAAACTCATGTAACTGTTCAGAGCACTAACACAACTACGCACAGGTATGTCATTTCTAGGTATAAGCCCTGAAAAAAGGCTGTAGATAGTTTCTGGAAGCAAACAAAAAAAAAGTTGTGGCAGCTTCGGTGTTCTGTACCTTTTTTTTTTATATCGTTAACTAATAATTGTGATTTTGTGAAGATAGATACAAATTAACTAGCAAATACACAATTTGTTGTGAATTTGATTAAATAGCACACATGTTTTGTAATTCTATGGATTTACCTTTTGCTAATTAAAATTTATTGTGATGGGCGCTTTTTTTTGAATTGTATAAGTGAATAAGATTGCTTTGGTTTGTAACATTGCTGTTAACCTTGTAATAACGTTAAAATCAGAAAAATCTTCGTAATTAATTGAAGAAACACATTGATATGGGCCAGAGTAGTATTACAATGATAACCAATAAATTATGTAACTAAGATCAAATGAGAGAAGAATAGATAAAATACAACAAGAATGGTGCAGCCACTGTTCAATTGCAAAATTGTGTTTTTGAATTTACTATTTCATAAAAATCAATTGGGTGGTTGACTATAAGGTACGGCCGCTTCACTACTTATACCAATTATTGATAAGTTCTAACAAGAGAACCGCAGCAGAATCTTTGGCCTTCTTCACACTGGGCATAGGCTCTCCCACGCATTCATCTGTCCATCCCTTGTCTGTTGTATTTACGCGCACACCAAATGTAAACTTTTTGGCATGGGCAGGGCCACCTTCACTCACACACCTATACATACATAAACAAAAGCGTCATGATGTTTAAAAAATCTAACAATTTGCTCAACATACGACCAGAGAGAATGTAAACCCGTAATTTGTGATATTGTATTTTTTACTCTTTCCTAACATGTAATGGTGGTTCTGTGTTTCAGTCACGATAGGAATTATAATCTTGAACAAGCTTCGGACTAGTTCAACTAATGTTTAAAGCTATTGGCTGTTATACATAGCAAAAAAAATACTTTGAAAATGTATACACACTTTTGATCTTGATGATCGAACTATAAGGATTTGATATGCTTTTGTGCATAATAAACAATAGGGTAAAATGCAAAGAACGCCATGTAATATGGGTGTTTTGCAAAAAATCCACATATACTTCTAGAATTTGCATTTTATCCCTGGAACTACCTAAATTTAGCAACCAAATGCCATTCATATTTCAAAATGGTCTTGAACAATTCTTTTATTCTGTGTATTGTCAATATTTGTACAGTGTAAGCAGATGCATACGGGTTTGGCACCATGTTTCTATAGAACCAAAATCTTCCATTCCTAAAAACTGCTCTACGTCACCCTTTTTACGCCAACCACTATTTTTATGATGTTTGAATATCAACAAAAGAACATGTCAAAAGAAAAAAAGAAAAAAAGAAAAGTAAAGGGACAGACCAACAGAAAGTTAAGCCATTATAAAATTGGATATTTGGAACAAAACTGGATATGGGGTTAATAGCAAACTTAGATAGTATAAGGGGGTTAACTGTAACAAGTGGAACTACATGACGGTTGATCACGAAGATTGGAAGTACATGGGGGTTACATTGCATTTTACCGCAAATGATAACTAGAAGCAAATAAAGTTGGGTAAACAATCTACTTACCGATATAATGGCATTGGCCAATTACGACGCAAACAGATATCATTGAGAGTCTGTCTGGTAAATGTATTTGATGCATTTTTCTTCTTCCCTCCTTGTTCTCTCTCCTCCTCCTCTTCCTTCTTCTTCTTCATAGCAGCATCGGCAGCCTCTTTCTCTTTCAAAGCAACAAGTGCATTTCTTGCAGCTAATTTCTGCGCCATTTTCTTTTGTGGATTTTGTGCAACACCAATCTGTACACCGTCTACCAAAACTTCAACTGTTGCTAAGTTTCCGCTACGTGTGGCTTGGTATTCAAGTCCTTCAGCATTTTGCTGGCATCGTTCTTGGAGTTCCCGCACTGGATGCATTGGCAGTGTTTCTGGGGTTACCATTGGTTGCATCAAAGGTTCGAAGACCTATATGAATATAAAGTGAAAAACAAAGAAAGCCAAATATCACAAGTATGACCATCAAAATAGTAAGTATACATATATATTATATATACGGGGAAAGATCAATCCACACTTAAAAAAAAACACCTAAAAAAATACAGTCTCAAAGATTCATTTTTAAGAACCTAAACTAGGTAACTATTCAAAGTATCTTTTTTTTTTTTAGAAATTGTTTTTGGTTGCTTTTTTGATCACATAAGCTAACACCACCCAATTTGGTTTTAAATTTTGTTCAATCTGAAGTGAGAACCACTAATCCAAAGAAGAAACCTAAAAACAGTTTCTAAAAACCATAAAGATCAAACTTTGAAAACGAATATTCGAGACTCCATGTATTTTAAGTGTGGGTTGATCCTTCCCCTATACGGGCATATATAATTTGAAACTAACAAACATATACATAATTATACGGGGGGAAGTACGACGATAGTCCCCAGAATCCAGATGAATTTCCATTTAATCCACATAGTTTCCAAAATTTTCAATTGCAACACAGATGGTCACGCTACTTACTCTAAAGAGAATTTATATGGTCTCCATAGTTTCTTTTGTAGCAATATTGGTCTCCATAGGTTGAGTAAGTTACACTGACAGACCCCATCTTTTAAATGGGTCACACAAGTGGTCCTCATATTATAACACTTGCTCATACTTGAAGGGATCACCTCTATCTATATGGTGACCCATACTATTGTAAACGAAACTAAGGGGACCACCAGTGTAACTTGTTCAAACTATGAAGATAAATAGTGTTACTGAAATTACAAGAACCAAATCGAATTTTCTCTTCAAGTATGGGACCAATGTTGTAATTCACCATACATATACAGGCAAGAGGATAAATATTCAGAAAAGCAAGCAACCTTCCAAACAACTGAAATGTCACGCCCAGCATCCAAGAAGACAGCACCAGCAATAGATTCAAAAATGTCTCCTAAAACCTTTGGAGCTTTGCAATCCCCCAAGCCAAACGAGTTGAACCCTGGTCTCGACGATTCATCTTGTACTTCCCTCACAAAGTCCCTTATCTGAAAAAAAAGATGTCATAGCTACTACAAAAACAACAACAAAAAAGGCATCCTCCATGATGAAAATTCACAACAATTCCACCGTTTATCATTTATTTCAGTTAAAATCTTCGTACCGTAGCACTTTAGCCCCCACCAACCCAATAATAATAAGAAAAAAAATTGGCACACGAACGCTGTTCAGATATGCCCTAGCCACACTAACCAAAAAAACCGATTGCTCAAACAAAAAACTCAGGGTTAGTTACAATTCAACATACAAATATTGGTTTTGTACAGTAACCTGATAATTAGCACCAATAGTGCACTTCTCTACAGTACATGAAATGTACTAAATAAAAACAAACATAAGTTGGTACACTAAAAGAATAAACTAATTTTGTACACTAACCTATTACTTTCTTTCGATTTTATATTCTATCCTATATTTCCGATTTTGGTCCCCATTCTGTCATTATCTTTCAATCAAATGTACAAAAGAGGAAAAAATGCTAGGTTAGTGTCCAAATTAGGAATTTTGTAAGGGTTAAGCCGCAAAATTGACTTTTCATGCTGCTTTAGCGTATAAAAGTCTAATAACACTAGGCAAATACCTGTTTCTCAAGGGCAGTCGATCCATGTCGTAGGTGTAAATGAAGTTTATGGTTGACAACAACCCGTGCAAAATTCTCATTATTTACAGCCGCAGCTCGCAAATCAGTCAAACGGCCAGGTGGCAGATCCGTATATGTAAAGAATAAAAATCGTGTAATTAAATGATCCAAGACAGCGTCTCCTACAAACTCTAGCCTCTGGTAACACGACACTCCTGACGATGGCCGAGAAGCATGAGTAAGAGCTTCTACCAACCATCCCCTATCCTTGAATTTAATTTTTAAGGTATCTTCTAAAGCATCAAAATTCATACTTTTAAGTATATTCTCGGGAACATTGTTGGGCCTGTTTGCGCTCTCTAGTTCTTCTTGAGGTGGTTCAAACTCTACCTGATATAGGATACAAAAGCTAAATCAAGAATTTGATCTAATTTTTCAAAATAAAACCCTAAATGAAGATAAAATATAATAGAAAATTAACCCCCACCATAGAGGGCATCTTTTTTATACCAAAACTCTGAACAAAACTCCATTCCCAAATCTAAGTTTTGTTACAGTAAAAGCATTATTTATACGGCCTTAAAAGCTACAAGTTTTAGACTATAAATGTAAAGGTTTATAAACGAAAGACTCGATCTTTAGAAATGACACACCTATTCGACTCTTGCAAAACACGTTTCAAAGCATCTGAAGTACGTATTTACTTGTACCAGGAAAAAAATGTTTTGGTCAAAAGCTCAAAGATCTTACGCTTTTTATGTGCCAGAACCTAAAAAGCCTAAACTTTAGTGAAGCTTTTGGAAAAACGCGTAGCTACATATTCCCTATTAAAACTTTGATTAGACTTAAAAGTTAACTATTGTTAATATTAAATACACAAGTAATCTGCATCACTACCTGAATACCTATCCACTTCATGAGGTGGTTTGCGGCGTTTTTCCGTCCTTCTACATAAAATATTCCAAGAAGTGCTTCCACTACATCTGCAAGGGTCTTGCTAGAGAGTACCCGATAAGAACTCAAATCATCATTCTCAAGCTCACCATCCTCGATATCATATACACCACCATCATCTGATGATGCATGTGGTTTCTCATCATCATCAAACAAAGAATTCTCAATCTCTCTAGAATCCTCCTCGTCAAAGACGGGCAGGACCCCAGGAGCAGCCCACCGAGTTGGAGCAAATCGATCCGCTTGTATATATGACTCGAGTCCCTTTTTCAAAGCAAACTGATATAGCACCATGTTACTCACCATCTGTTGCCTCATTCTGGTGAGCTGACCCTCATGTTTATCAGGATGTTTAAGGAAAAGAAAACGGCTCACTACCCATTTCAGGTAAGCATCTCCCAAAAGCTCGGCTCTTTCATAACAAAAAGTCTCCTGACATGAAGCAGCAGTCAGAGCTTCCAATATCTGTAATATTAACAACAACAAAAATTGTTTCAGTTTCAGTTTCAGTTTCAGTTTCAGCAAGTAATTTGCTTTTTATATTTATCGCAAGCTCTCTATTATCCTTCCTTGACATAATTAACTACTGTCTTCTTCTTATCTTTTAATCATTTATTCCTTTTATGCGTGAGAGATAGGGAGTATATCATGGAAGAAGCATGGGCAAGCATGAGCTGCTAATATATTAATTTTACATAGACTAGCTTGGGTATGCTTTTACAACGAGCAAATTCTCAATTTGCAACTTAAGGGAGCACATGGAGAGGCTGCTACAGCAGCCTTTTTTTTTTTTTTGCCTCAACTCCATGAATTTACACGAAATATGAATTATTAACAGCTACTTAGAGCTTGTAACAGACTCTAGATAATCCTCTCCAAATTTAACAAAATAATCATATACTTATTCAGTTCTAGCTACCAACTTCCCTTTTACACAATATATCAGGCTCTCTATTATCCCCCCTATGATAAATACTTTTGCTTATAATTTAATCTTTTATGTGAGAGGGAGAGAGGGGGTATGTGAGGGGGAGACACATCCAGAAGTTTGAGTTACAAAATTTTAATTTACATATGCTAGCTTGGTTATGTTTTTACAGGGAGCAAATTTCTCATTTTCGAACTTTAGGGATCCCATAGCCAGGCTGCTAAAACAGCTTTGTTTGCTTCAACTCTATATAATTTACACATATACGACTAAAAAGTTCTTCAGTACCTTTGATGCTGGAACAGGATAACAGATAATATGCTTAAGTTGAATGGCTAGTAACATGCTCTCAATCCTCCTCATTATAGAGGGTAATCTTTGGGCACCTCTAACAAGTGAACCAGGTAATGGATGAACAAAACACAGCTCAGATGGGAGAAAAACGTAATACGTTTTATCAAGTTCCTCTTCAGACTCCCCTTCTTGGGCTACAAACAAATAAATGATTCCAAGTAATAAGAATCCCCATAGTGACAGTTCATATGATAAATAATAATTAGACACAAAAGCCCTACCATCTGAATGTTCAAATCGAGGAGAGAGAAGGTTTTTGCAATACGAAACACCACGACCTCTTATAAGAGGTTGTTGTTTATATAACAACTCTACTCCATACCTTTGACAAAAGAAACAAAACACAATCTTTTAGCAGATGGATCAAACGAAAGACTCATTGAAGTCGTTATAAAAAAAACACGCAATTGCGTACTTTTGCTTGTAATAATCAGCATATGAGCTGTACTCTAGAGGGCCAAGATATCCCTCCTTTTTCGGAAACGAATTCTCAGCAGTCATATCAATGCAAACAGAGTCCACATAAAACCTCTTTCCCGAGTGAGCAGCCGTTACGATTTTCCCGACCAGATCTTCCACTCTTATACAGCTATCTGCCATCATAAGTTTTCCTTTAGTTGTATCTATAGGTTGTCCCATATCAACAGCATCTCGATTCGGAACCAATCCAAATGCTTTAACGATATCAAATTGCGCTACTGCTCCTCTAATGCCATACGTAGGATGAAGTTTCTGACCAAAATTACGCAATCGTCCGTACCCATATTCTCTTCTATCACCACCTAACGTCCTCTCATTTGTTCCAAGGTATACATCTGGTCGAGCTCTCTGAAGAGGGTTATTCCATGCGTCTGTTTTTGTTATTTTTTCCATTAGAGACCAGTCAATTTCTTTCAGAGGATCTATAAATTTATCTCCAATCACAGGAACAAATAAATATGCCTTTGCAGGGTCCCAAGGAGTTGTGGATGGTTCAACATTCACGTCCAGTACAATACTCATTAGCCTTACGTGAAAACTCTTAAGCAATGCCAGCTGCATAATAACAAAACAAGTCGGTCAAAAAAACTGGGGGTAAGTTCAATAAGGGAAATTTTCCCTTTTTACACCATTTATCAAGACTCAAAGACTTACTACACCTACATATCCAAATTCACAACTTATACACCAATCTACACAAAACCAAACAATCAATGCACCAACCTGTCAAATATCGCAATATAGCTACCAATGTAAAGAAAATTGAACAACTAGTACACCACCTAATTGAAGTTAGGAGTCTGATTTTTTTTTTCATTCAATGTTGCTAAACTAAATATTCGATATTTTGTAGATTGGTGATGCGTAAATCAGCGTAATTGAACAAATAATACATGACTACTGCTTTTGAATTGAAATTGTAACACCAGTGTACTAATTATTTCATTTTGTGTAGATTTTTGTATATATATTGATTTTTTGTATGGTGTACATATCTTCCGTAAAGTAATCACTTGGCTTTAAGAGTACATAATTATCCAAAATTCTACATTAGCTTCTGGTTAGGAAAAAAACAGCCCACCTTGCTCTCTGAAACATCTATTTTCCCCCTGAAGACAAGAGTGGCTTTCGTAATCATTGTTCGCGCGATAAAGAGATCTATTGTCATCGATAACACCTATCAAGGAAACACTTAATTAGAGCAATACTTTAAAACGCCAAAATGTAGCTGAAGTGTTTGTGCAAGATCTTCACTAAAGTGTAACCTTTTTATGTTCTAGAGTGTATGAAAAGCGCCTAAAAGAATTTATTTAGCTTTTAAGTAAATCACTTTTATATGCCTTACCAGTAAAACGAGCTTCAACGGACTTAAAAGTCTTTTGAAACAGTGGTAAGACATAATTTTGCAATTTTTAAAATAACAAATGGTATCAAAGTATATACCTCTGCATCCAGTTCATTGCCAAAAAGTAATGCAAAATCAGATACTTGTGAAAGGAAACGATCTTTTGAGGAGCCAACATCTGCACATGCAATATCATACATGTAAAGATGAAACACTTTGGAGTCGTCACAAGAATCCCTTCCAGATAATATCCATTCTCCCTGTAAGTTAATAAGAGGTAAGGCCTACAATACCTGATTTGAAACATGTCCAACCAATATGCAAGGTAACTAAACAGCTTAGCATATTAGCATATGCCTTGCTTACGAGGAAAATATAGTAAAGGTAACTCAGAATCTTCATAGTTTCTCATATTTTTGTTTCCTCCAAACATGGATAAAAGGATGTTCAACACCAACGCATTAGACCATTGGAAAATGATACTCTCACATATTTTCTATAAAAAGAAATCATCTAGACATCCTCTTTTTCAGGGAAACTACTGTCCACCTGCTTATATTTAATATAGAATAATGTCAACATTTAAGGCGGAAAAAGTAGAAACTGGCCTAATAGTGTGACCTATTTAGAGGTGGCAATTTTACTGCAGAGGCAAATGGATAGGACTACCTTTTCATCTCCAACTGGATATAGCTAGTTTCAGCAACAAAATAACATACTAGAGACAACTTCCATACTCCAATATATTAAATATACAGTTTGATCCCTAAATCATAAAATTAATCAGATTCTCCAGATTGATACAATTTACTACAAAGAACTAACCAGAAATTTTCAGATTTTTTTTCTATAATTTGTTTCGATACAAGTCCCTAAAATGTGTCGTGTTCTACTTTATAGCCTCGAAATCACTAATTTACTAAAATTAATTATAGTTACCTTACCTACAGAATTATCCAGAACTTAAACGATAAAAACAGGGGAACATGCTGATATTGAAACTACATATTTGGTCACTATAGTTAAATGTAATAGTATTTAACCCAGAATTGAGATATTGAGCCGTATTAAATTTTCTCAAGATTTTTCATAAACTTTAAGGAAAAGCTAAATGATGCACGTCATATGAGGAACGCGGACGCCGTACAGCACCTAAAATACTGTAAGCGTGACGGCTGAAATGTGAACCGCCAGATCGTAGGAGTCTAATCCGGCGATTTGGAAACCGATTAGTAGGTCTCTATCTCTCCCTTCTTTCTATGAGTCACTCTCTCATTCTCACATCTCTTTCCAACTCATCCAAAAGTAAACAGAGTAGGCCTCTCCGTAAAGGTAGGATTCTACTCAAATTCAGATTGATAAACTAGGTTTTAATTAATTTTTTGCGATCATTGAGAGGATTGATGACTTTAAGGTTCAGCCAGACCATCCTTTTAAAGGATTTTAAGGGATTTGATTTTTCAATTGACCAATTCAGGGTTTGTATTGGAATGATATATAAAGATTTTTCATTACAAGGTGGGTCAGAGATGTATAATAAGCAGAGAGGACCGCCTGTGGTGTTACGGATGAAGGTAGGAGAAAGGGAAGAATCATGTACAGGTGAGAGTATAATATTCTCATGTTCCGGTTTTACATCTTTTTAGTATTAACCGTTTGATCTGAACTGTCCAATCTAACGGCTTCAAACTTAGTACTCTCGTACTAACATCACCTAGTAATTGACTCCCCCACCCCCCTTCTTCTCCCTCATCCCTCCTCTCCATCGTATGAAATAATAAAAAATGACAGAAATTGATCAATTAGGGACTAGATAACCTGAAGAATTTGAGCGACACCTTCAGGATAAAACTCCCTGTGCCTAGCTGTTCCGGCCAGTGGTTCTCCTTCTTCATCATTTTGGTCAACCTTTTCAACATCACTTCCCTTGTCTGGCAAGAGCATGTCTGTTAACGCCCCCATCTCATGAAGCTTCTTACAAGCAGCCAAACACGCAGCCTGTACAGTGCACATTTTTGTAAAAAATATCATTTACACATTTATTCAATACAAATTTATATGCAGAAATGTGTAAATATATAAATGCGTATATATATAAATATATATGACTTACGTTAGTTGTACTGCGAAAGAAAAAAATTACTAATGTACAAGAAGCCATTGACTATTAAGCTATTTAGTTTCCATTTACAAAACCAACCCAAAAAAATCGAACAGTAGAACACACGGGTCAAATATCAACATAAAAGTCATGGTTATGTATACACCAATGTCAAAAAAGAAAATTTTAAACAGTCTTGAAATCTGACAGGTGATGTACTAATAATTTCATTCATTGTAGATTAGCGTCTAAATTGTGAACTTCAAAAAGTTGTGTAATGATTGTTTGATCTTTTGTGGATTGGCGAATAAATTGAATACACTTAGTATGATATACTTATCCTAAATATGACAGATTGTCTACATAGTTGATATTTTTCCTATTTTAATTGCCTTAAATCATACAACCTGCTGTGCAAGGCGCATTGAATTGCAAACAGGTCCCTCAAGTTTCTCAAATGGTGCATTACAAGGAAGCTGAAGTCTGCACGAATATTCAGTTGGAGCTCCGTCCTTCTCATGCCGCTCCATTATAAACTCGGGATGGAGGATTGAATATCTGAAAACACCAGACACACATTAAACCATCAACTTTTTCTTGACGGAACTATAAATACATGAATAAAAATCTTGTGTACCTATCAGCTTATTAACCGTTAGTACAGTATATCATAAATACTCACAGTTCATACTACAGGAAATGAAATAATCAGTACACTGCTTTACATTTCACCCCAAACCTACTATTAAGTAATAATATTTTTTCAAAGTGGAGCATTAAGGACCGATTTACACAAATTGGACACTAATACACTGACAATAAAATTTTAAGTTCTAAACACTCATGAATTTTAAAAGGTCGGTATACTATCTGTTCGAGTTTGTGTAGGTTAGTATCTAAATTGTGACTTTCAAGAAGTTGGTACACTAATTGTTCAATTTTGAGTTGATTGAAAATATGAATTAGTTTGGTGTACTTGTTGTTAAGAGGGGGAAAAATACGTTTAGTGTACTGTACTACCAGTGATTACAATTTAGGTACTAGAGTACCAATTTTAACAATTTAGGTACTAATCTACCAATCTTCGCCCAATTAAGGACCTAGCAACATAAATCGACGAAATTACGATCATTATATCTCACATTTTGGGATCTATTTTTGACTGGCGTTGACAGAATTACACTCACTATGTGATAGGTGAGAGAACGTGAGTGGAATTTCGTCATTTTGTTTAACACTAGGTCCTCAATTGTGCCAAAATCTATAGATCAGTACCTAAATTGTTAGCCAAAATTGTTAACCACTGGTAGTACAATACACTTAAAACATATTTTTTCCCTTGTTAAGAGCTGGTAATTTGGTGTAGAAAAGTGACATTTTCCCCTAAAACCACAAAAGTTATGTCAGAGTGTAAGTAATAAGAAGTTAGGAACAAATATAAACTCGAACTATAACTGCACCTGTCACTTGGAAGCTGAGAGCAATAAAAATGAATGAGTCCAACCGAAGAATTTAAGCTTACAACAGCCCCAGTTGACTCGACCTGGTACACTGAACCTGGAGCAGTATCCGGTGAAATTAACCTTGAGGTATCCTTTAAATGACTAAGGTCCGTTCTTTCTATTGCTTCTTTCCGCAAAGTCTCCTCACTATTTCTAGCATTCCTCAGAAATGTCTCGTGTGACAAATTACCCCTGAAAAAATCATTTAAAATAAAAAAAGTTGATAGTTTGACAGGATCATACTCAGACTGCAAGGTGAAACATAGGCTGTGTATGGTTGCAGCTTTTAAGCTCAATTCTTTCGCTTGAAATCTGAAATCCACTTGATTTTTTGCTGTGGTTTTTTGCCAAATCACGTATTACTCTCAACTCTACTTAATCCAAGTTAATTATTTTCCAAAAAAGAAAGGCTGCAAGCTTAAGCTTTAAATTTGAATTGCTATTGGCTGTTTAGCTTAAAATCCGAGCTTTTCTGGTATTTTGCCTGAATAAGCCACAGGCTACAACTTTAAGCTTTAATGAACATACTTTTTCCTTAACTTCAAATAATCCAGTTTATTTGCTTAAGCTGCAAGAAAACAAGCATATGATAGTCTCACATGATATGAAGCCAATGAAGTGAAGTACCTTTCGACCATCAAAAGATAATCTGAACCCGGTTTTCGAGCACGACCTCGGGATTGTATATATGCCAAAACAGTTTTCGCAAGGTCAAACCTTATAACGACATTGCATTGTCGTATATCTAGACCTTCCTCTGCAACACTTGTAGCGACCAATAACGTTACCTAGTTCCATAAGCAGTTTAAAATGGAAACAAAATTACAAACTGGAAGTGATTTTTGAAAGGTGATATTTTAAATATAAATAAAGCATACCCGACCGTCTCGGAATTTTCCAATTGTATCCTGCATTTGGGAAGTTCGCATCTCATGGCTATTATTGTGCCCAATCAGAGTTGCCGCTTTAACAAAACTTAGGGACGGAAGCTCAGCAAATACCTGCAAACGCGCAACCAGACCAGTGTAAAAGTAGGAATTCTTAGAAATCAATAATTTCATATAGAAGGCACTAAATATTAGAATAAACGACCTTTGGGAGAACTAAGGCTGAGACAACTCGTTCGACAAAAATGATTGCACGAAAATCCTCTGTATGCTGATACGTGAGCAGAATCTTGATTAACGATTGCACTTTTGGGGTAACTTTCCCATCGGCTACAGCAGCTCCTATAATGACGTCCACATGCTCTCCACCAGAGACAACTGTACCAAAAAATCAATATTTTGTTTATTAAAATAAAAGGTGGAACATTTGTCGATGCAGAACATAAAATCCATTGATGCAGTAAGGGAATTTCAACACGATGGACCAGATCATAAAAAAAATGCTGACACAAAAAAGACAGATGCCAAACTTTGTTTTTAGCTAAAGAAAACAAGAGGTGCCTTCTACTTTTGGAGAGGGAAAACCCTTATACTTGTAAAGTCTACATAAGAGAACCTTGAATGTAAAAAAGAAAAGGAAAGTTATATGTATGAGAAAAAGACGCACTGTACGTTGACAACTTATCATTCCAACAGTTCTGGCGGTGGAATCGTCTTTTTAAATTTTAAGCATGTGCCAACAGGTCTATTTATTAGAATTACTGAATGAATCATTGCTGGATTCTTAAAATCAACTTAACATGATTTAGAATTCTTACCATGAGTGTCCGGAAGCTCCCCTTCTTCTATTTCCATCTGGTCATTTCCGTTCTGACTGAAAATACCATCTGTATTTTCCACTTTGTTATTCTCTACCGCAGCTCCTTCTGATAATTCACATTGTAATAATGAGACAACTTTATTCAAATATGACTCTTGAAACTTTGCATCTAGCTGATAGTTTGATCTTTCATCGTTTTGTAAAGCTGTCAAAAATGACTGAGCAACCTGAAAAAATCAAATGAATCTCAGCAAACCAATTTACCACCTATCCACCAGATAGTGGGGCTTGTTTGGTAAACTATTGAATGTGTACTTCAGTTACTTCTAACTAATATCTAAACTGTTTGCTCGGACAGTAACTAATAGCAACTTATTTACCCTTCCGAGACAAAAAGGTATACTTTTTTTAAGAAAGTATCTTGATTCATAATTTTTTCCAGGAAAGTATACTTTTCTTATGCTCACAATCAACTACAATCAACTAGTTTTTACCATTTAAGATACAAAAGAGTTACCCTACCAAGCACACTTATTTCATATTACTAAAAGGTTTATTTTTCCCCTATAAAAAAGGATACTTTTATGCCTATAAAATACAGTCAGATGAGAGTAAGAATATGTTTCACCTTAAAAGCACACCATTGTCCAAGTTCCCCCAATGCATAGTTTATAGCCCTTAATTTCTGAATTAAATTAACTGCACCGTCACTTTCTGTTCTTTCAGAGACACCATAGACTTGTCTTAACTCTTCCTTAGCTCCACCAGCATCCCTTGCTCCCATAAATTGCCATTTACTTCTCCTACTGCTTAATTGAGCAGCTTCTTCTACAGCCAATTCCATTTCTTTTATTTTTTCATGTAGAGACCACAAACTAGCGGCCTTGTCATACTCGACCACTGTTTCTGAGGGCATTGGAACGTGCTTCTCTAATTCTTTACGATCTTTTATTGTACAGACAACCGAATCTAGCTTACTCTCAAGGTTCCGGATTTTTATTGCACAGTCCACCTGACTTGAAACACCTGCATTACTCGAATGTAAAAGTGATAATCATCATGGTGTAGGATACCAAACTCTCATCACAAATCTAATACGGATTTTCAATATCGTACCCTGTAATTGATGGATAAAAAATAGAAAACTAACCCTTAAACAAAAAGTGAATCTTTGAATACCACACCCAAATAAGAAGAGGTACTTTCAGAGACAAGCTCACATCTCTTGGAGTAAAAAGAAATAAACTAAACAGAACTAAAAAAAATACCCTTCAAGTTGACGGGAGACGCTGTCATTCCAAACACTGATGGCCTCTTCTCTCTAGGTGTAGTGTGATAAAACTCAGACATAACGAGGGAATATGGATGTTTTTTCACAGCATGATGGCATTCATCAAGGATAAGTAAATTTATAGCTTCCATTTTTATTATGCTGTGTCTAAGTATATTCAAAAGTATCTGAGCTGTCATTACTAGAACCTGTCAAAAAGCAATAACTAATTCAGAAAAAAAAAACATCGTTTAACAACTAATAAGGAGATATATGCGAAACCAAATTTACCTCTCTTGTATCAAACTCGCGGTGCCACCTCTTGGTATCCCAAAAATCTTGGCCCATTTCACCACAATAATGGCCAACTTGAAAACCAGTTCGTTCACGAATAACTTCTGCTTGCTGTGTTTTGAAAAATAAAAAGGCGCATGATTAGAGACCACGTCTACCGGGCATTTTCAATAAAAAATATGCTAAGCTCAAATTTTAAACCCCGAGGATGACATATGAAGTTTAATACTAGATTTCACAAAACTTTTCGATATAGTGCTTACAATCTACTTCTATTTTAATCTACGCTCAAAAGTCATTATTGAATGCATCTTTTACCTGATAAACAAGAGGAACTTTGGGAACCAAAAAAACAGCAAGCATTTTCTTGTTTCGGAGTTGCAAATCATTGGAAATACATTTCATTAGTAAAACAGCAATGAGTGTTTTTCCAGCGCCTGTTTCGAGAAACGCAATTGTATTTTTCTGCTTGGCCTGTTCTAGTACATCCAACTGATATTGGCGTGCCTTTTCTTCCGGAAGTTTCTCTTTTTTAACATTCTCGATTTTCTTCTCTGCCATTTTAGTATCAGAATCGTCGCCCTGAGGAGGTAAAGTGGTGGTTTTCTCCAATATCACCTTCCCCTCTCTACTCTCATACGTACCTTGTCGGAAAACCATCTCATGCGACCCAGATTTTTCTCTCTCCCAATAACCACCCCTACTGTTGTTGTTGATGTTGTAGTAGCCGTAATTACTGCCGTTGTTTGTGTCTCTTCTTCTAATATGACCCCTCTCTCTCCTACCCCGGTTTTCTTCTGCACCCTCCTCCCAGTCGCGGTGGAACCTCTTTCTCCCTCCACCTCGTCCTCTTCCTCTATTGCCACTCATAAAGTGGGACTGTCTTTCACTACTATCACATGTAGTTCTTTTCTTATTCGTTCTGGTGCTTATACCAACATGTTCATGATCAAAGACCCGAGTTCCATTTCCCCCGATAGAAGGTTTACAGAGGCTTTTGTCGCTGCCATTGCTACCATTATGGGCATGCTCAACAGTAGAGTAGACAGCACCATTTGTGCTTATGATTGTATTTGTGTTTGAAATTTGGGGAACAACATGAGCCTGCAAAGTTGATGCTGTAGCTGATACTTGGTTAGTGAGAACACCAGACTGGGGTGTGGGGTGGAGACCAGAACCATTCTTAATGCTATCAAATATTTGGTCGATGTCACCAAAGAAACAAGGATCAAGGCTAGTATTGACAGGCGTGCCATTGGAAGAGGATGAGAATGGCGTGGAGTTGGTTGTTGATACAGGAGTATTAGCAACAACATCAAAAGTAGCCAAATCGTCAATAAAATCATCACATAATATTTCCTCACAAGCATCTAACCAGTACGAGGAGCCAGAAACAGGATTGATTGTGCTTCCTGGTAAACCCCTCGACGACTCATTCCCCTGATTATCCATTTTTTTGCTCCTTCACCCTCAATTTTTTATTGATTTACTAAATAATAATAGTAATAGCACACACTTGACAATGCTACAACAATCAAGAATAACATCAGATAGATCAATCAGAAATGATTATGCCGGACTGAAAAATTATAATATTTAAGGGAAAAAATCAAGTGTATGTACAAGTAACAAAATCAATAGTGAAAAGAAAGGACAGGAAGAGGATTATGAACATGATAAAAATCTAAACGACTCTTTGCCCTCGTCATTCCTATAATATTACTGCTTCACCTCTTGGTTCTACTTAATAATATTAGTAGTAGGACACTTGTAATGCTATACCGATCAAGAAGAATATCAGAGAAATCAATCAGAAATAGTCACGCCGTACCGTAAAATAGTAAATATGAAAGTGATAATCTAGGTATATGAACAAGTAACAAAATTAATGGAGAAAAGAAAAGGACGGGGTAAAGAAATTCTGAATGACATAAAACCCTAGATGACTCTTTCTCCTTGTTATCCATTTTGGATGTTTCCCACTTGATTTTTTATTATTTCTAATTGAATAACACTAGACGACTCTTTTCCCTTGTTGTCCAATTGTTTGCTGATTTCCCCTCCAATTTTACTAGTAATCTGTAATAATAAACTGGGAAAAAATACGTTGAGTGTACTGTCACCAATGGTTAACAATTTAGGAACCGGAGTACTATTTTTAACAATTGAGGTATTGATCTACAAATTTTGTCACAATTGAGGACCTAACGTTAAACAAAATGACGGATTTGCAGTCATTCTCTCACCTATCATATAGTGAGTGCAATTCTGTCAACATTCGTAAAAAATAGAACCCTAAATGTGAGATATATAGTGACGGCAATTTCGTCGATCTACGTTGTCACACCCTCAATTGGATAAAATTTGTACATCAGTACCTCAATTGTTAAAAATGGTACTACGGTACGTAAAATGTTAACCAATGGTGTAAGTGTACACTAAACGTATTTTTTTCCTAATAAACTTGACAATTCAACATCAATAACGTTTATATCATATAAATCAACAACAAATAGTCACGCCGCACTATTAAGTGATAAATATAAAGTGAAACATCAAGTGTATGGACAAGTAACAAACTTAGTAAAAAAATAAAAAGGACGGGAAAAGTGGATTATGAATATGATAAAACCCTAAACGGCTCTTTTCTCCTTGTTATCGGTTATTTTTTACTGATTCCCCCTTGCCTTCATTATTCTAATTAATAATACTAAGGTAGTATACAATGGACAATGTTATAACAATGAAGAACAACACCAGATAGAGAAGTCAAAATTAATACTGTAAAATAGTAAAATTAATTTATGGCCAAGTAACAAATGTGGTAGGAAAGGTAAAGGACAGAAAATAGGGATTACCAAGTCTGATAAAGCCCTAGATTACTCTGTGATGTAGGATTGATTACGAGCACACGGATTTAGAGATTAAATGTTGGATTAGGAGCAAAACACAGAAATTACAAAACTTTGATAGAAATCGAAACGAAACCCAAAAACTCAACACTTCAATATATATATATATATTAATTCATCAAATTCTGTTTTGGAATACAGCATTAAGGTCCTATTTATAGCAAATGAAAACAATAGATGCGTCCTTCAAACCAGCAACAACTCCTTAGAAAGTCCCTTAGTATTCCCCCAACTTATGACCTACTAGATAATTTCAATGCATGAGCTAGAGATATAAAAATAATTAATGTTTCAGAAAATAAAGACTTCAAACGAAATAGATACATGCTTTTGAGTTGTATCCATATTTTGTTCACTGTCTACATCATACTGTGTCCTTGTTATCCATATTTCTGCTACTTTCAATTGTTTCTTGTTCTACTTAATAAACTAGTAGTAGTACACACTTGCAATGCTACACTATTAGAGAACAATATCAGATAGATAACAAACAATCTTGCCACACTGTTGATTGGTTTATAGAAAAGCAATAAATCAAGGTGTTTTGATGAGTTAAAAATGAGTACAGAAACAAAAGGACAGGAAAACAAGGAAATATGACTGTGATAAAACCCTAGAAGCCTCTTTCTCTATAGTTCTACTTAATAAAACTGCAAGTAATATACATCTGAGTCCCTGACAATGCTACACCAATCAAGAACAAAATCATATAGATCAATCATAAACATTTATCAACATTTATCCGGATTGCAATATACAGTAAAACCTCTATAAATTAATATAGTTGGGACCATAGAAATTAATTAATTTAGAGAGTTATTAATTAATAGATAAATTAATTAATTATTATTTTAAATAGGTTTTTATTGATTCAATAAATATACTCGCTAATACTAACATAAAACTCATTGTATATTATCAATATTAGTCGTTAAACTCGTTAGTAAAGTCTAATACACTACTTCACCTTCTAATAAGAAAAGACATTAATACATTAAACTAGGCATGAATTTCAAGTAGATTTAAATTTTAAGAAAAATCAAATGAATATAGAGTCACATTTCACTAAATCGTGCTAGTAATGTTTCTCATTTGAACAATTATTACTTTATGATTTTGTGGGGACCAAATATTTATATAAAGATTTTTCAAAATTTATTATCTTATTAATTTATCAAAATTAGTCATTTTTTACATTGGCCCAAGTTGGGACCAGAGTAAAATATTATTTTAGAGAGTTTATTAATTTATCGAGTATTAATTTACAGAGGTTCTACTGTAATGTATAAAACACAGATAATTCACAGCTATGGACAGATAATAAGAAACTAGAGAAAAGAACAGGACACTAAAAGGAACCCTATATTAATTTTCTCCTTAATATCTATTCCTGTTTTGATTCCGCCTCATTTCCTATTGCTCTACGATCAACTTTATTATCCAGCTAGCTTTGACAGTACTACACCAAATAAAAACGCTATATAGGTAAATAGATCACCACAATTATTATGCCAACACTGTAAAATGATGTTTAAAACACCGGTACATCAAGAGTTCAAAGGATATAACTAGATAAAAAGGAGGACAGAAAAGCGAATGAGAACTAACAAACGAGTAGAAAAGAGAAAAAAGAAAAGTTTTTTTTTCTAATGTCAGAAAACCCTAGAAAAATCAAATTCTCCTCGTTAGTGCCCTTCGATTATTAATAATTCAACGTAGTAAACTAGCGTTACGCACTTGCAAATTCTACACCAATCAAAAAAATCATTAATCAATCACAACTAGTTATGCTTGACTGTTTAAAATAATGTATAACCACAGATAAATCAAATTATATATATAATTTATAATTCTACTTAATAAAACCATAGCAATACAGACTTGACGATGCTAACACCAATCAATAACAAAAGATATCAATCAATCACAACTAATCATGCCAACTGTAGAATATTGTATAAAACACAAATAAATCAAATTTTCTGTATAATTACTAAATAAAAAGGGGAAAATCATAGAAAAATAATTAACATAATAAATCCTAGAAAACTCAAATTCTCCTTGCTATCAATTCTTGGCTAAAAACCCCTCAATAATTCATAATTCAACTTAATAGAAGTAAGCACTTGACATTGCTACACCAACCAAAAAAACACATCCGTCGTCAATTTCATCCGATAATGAATGTAACATAATGAATAAAACAGGAATAAATCAAACTTATGGATATAATTACTAGGAAAAAAAATGAAAAAAGCGAGGCAAATAAACTAGCAGTACACACTTGACCATGCTACACCATTCCAACAAAACATATTAATCAATCACAAAAAATTATTCCAGGCTGTAAATAATGCATAAAACACAGAAATTAATATTTGAATTATTACTAGGAAAAAAAGACCATTTAAAAAATAAAAATAGCAGTATGCACTTGACAAAGCTACAACAATAAAAAAGAAACTGACAGCTAATTATGCCGTACTGTAAAGTAATGTCGAAAACACAGATAAATCAAATTTTAGATAATTACTAGTGGGAAAATTTATGCAAAGACAGAGACAAAGAAACTAGCACTACACACTTGACAATGCTACAAAACTTTTAGAAAATTAAAGAATGTAACAAAATGTATAAAACACAAATAAATCAAAATTTTGGATAATTACTAGGGGAGGAAATAGCAGTGCACGCTTGACAATGCTACAGAAATAAAAAATAAAACACCATAGTAAACAACCGCAACTTAATTATGCCGATACAGTAAAATAATGTATTAAACAACACATAAAACAGAGAAAATCCAAAGCTGTGAACAAATACTGATAAAAAAAGTTATAAAAAGGACAGAAAAAAGTGATCGAAATAAGTAACTTATAATAGCATAGGCAGAAGAACTGGACGGCAGAAATAATAACAAAAAAAAAAAAAAAACGCTTAATCAATTGTTTTAATAAAGAAGTAGTCTATAGTGAGTGAGATATGTATCTATATGTGTACTGTAGTAATAAATCCGGACTATAAAGAAATGTCTAAAACACAGGTGAATTATTTTTTGGATAATTACTAATAGGAAAAAAAAATGGAAAAATAAAGAATTTAGCAGTACACGAACTTTAAAAAAAATCTATCACAACTAATTATGAATGTAATATAATGTATAAAACACAGATAAATCAAATTTTTCGATAATTAATACGGAAAAATAAAATAAAAATAGCACTTCACGCTTGAAGATGCTACACCAGTTAAAAAAAATTGCAGAGTAATCAATCACAACTAATTATGCCGATACTCTAAAATAAAATATAGAACAATTTATAAAACAGAGAAAAATCAAAATTATGAATACAAAAAAGGATTAATCAATCGCAACTAATTATGCCGCTACTGTAAACTAATGTAGTAAACAATGTATAAAACAGAGACAGTTCAAAATTATGAATAAATAATAAAAAAGAAGTGGTAAGTAAGTACCTTATGATCGCATAGCCAAATGAACCGGACGGCAGATATAATATTTTAATCAATAATTTTAATTAAACAAGTATACTGTATATATATAGAGAGAGATGTATGTATATATATATATATAAGTATATGTATATGTATATGTATGTAACATAGTGTATAAAACACAGATAAATCAGTACACAGTTGAAAATGTTAAGAGTAATTAAGAAAAAACAGCACAGTAAATAGTAAATCAATCGCAACCTAATAATAACGGTACTGTAAACTAATCGATTAAACAATGTATTATAAAACAGAGTAAAAATAAAAAGAAAAAGAATAAAAAAAGAAGTAGTAGTAAGTACCTTATGATCGCATAGCCAAATGAACGACGGGAGATATAATAATTCAATATAACAAAAGAACACTTAATCAATAGTTTTAATAAACTAGTAACTATATAGTGATTAGTGAGTGTGAGAGAGAGAGAGATGTATGTATGTATATAATAATATAAATATATGAATATGTATATTATGTATGTATAGATATATATATATATAGATATATAGAGAGAGAAAGAGAATGAAAAGAGGATGATGGAGTATGCAGATTAGCGTGAGATAGTCCGTATATAACCGTCTCTCAACAACTATCTATATATATATATATAGATACATACATACATATTTATTTATATAGAATGTATTTATTTTGTATATGTATAGGTAGAAACGTATATAAGATCTATCTCAAAACGCGATTCTGCACTCTCTACAACCCCAACACACACACACTACACCGCCACTACTAACTCTCTCTCTCTCTCTCTCTAAATATATATATATGTAAATATTGTATATGCTCCTCTTTTGGGGATATTTGTATTAGCGTCCACCATAGTTTCAACCTAGATTCTATTTGATCCCGACCTTTATAACTTTCTATCTTTTTATACCTTCGTTTTTTTTTAACATGATTTCTCCTTTTATTTCATTTTTATACCTTTGTTTATAATTTTTTTTCTTTTTTTAACCATGGTTTATGTATTAGCTTTCTTTTTTAGTCAATTTTCACCCCTAGAACCCGGGTACAAAAAAAATAAAAGGAAAACCCAATATACAAAAAGGTAAAAACCGAAGTACGAAAAAAAAAGAAAAGAAACAATTGTACAAAAAGTGAGTAAAACCAGAAACCATGGTATAAAAAAAAAATTAAGAAACCAATGTATAAAATGAAAAAAAAGAGTAAGAAACGAAGGTACAAAAAGTGAATAAAGCCACTTTTCTTCCTCGACTTACTTTTCATAATTTGGTTCCTTATTTTTTCTCTTTTTAGCTTAGTTTCTAGTTTACTTCCTTTTTATACCTTAGTTTCTTAATTTTATTTTTTATTTTTACCTTGATTTTTACTTCTTTTTTTCTTTTTATATCAAAAGTTAAAGGCTAAAACTTGTACATATGACTATATTGATGCTTTTTTTTAAGACTTTGAAAAAAAATGGTCAAAATTGACTAAAAAAGAAAATAAATAGAAAACATGGTAAAAAAAATAAATAAGAAACCAACGTACAAAAACCGAAAAAGTGAAGAAAGGAAAGTACGAAAAGGTATAAATCTCATTTGATCTCAGAACTGTAGTTGATAGATACGGAGTATTAAATACTTAATCCGTAGCATAAAAATAGAAGATCTAATTTGTGTTTGTAACGTATTTTGATTCTCTTGACATCTTGACATCTTTATTAGAAAGTGGTTTTTACCGGCTAAAAGTTGACACATAAACAATAAATCAAACCCGTGTCTTACATCAATACATGCCGACTTTAACATGTGTTTGAAGATACACATCACGTGTTAATTTACTCTAAGTCGTTAACAAAATATTTAGCATCTGACGTAGAGGTGAAGTAAATGGACCATTAAATGGAACTACAGTAAAAAAGTCAATAGAACTGCGATTTAACTGGAAGAACCAAGGTTAAACCGAAGAGCCAGTGAACCGATTCCTTAACCGAAGAGCCACTGGTGGAAGGTTGCAATAGATAGAACATAATCCCTTCACCTAAAAAGAAAGAATGTGATACCGTTTTCCACCAAAAGATGTGGTCTTACCCATTCTAACTGAGTCAAAAGTATCAAATTTGGATCAACGTGAAAATTAAAAGAAAAAGTCATCATATTATTCATTGTTTATGATTCGGCTCAAGAAATTCAAAACCAATTGAAATGGTTTGGTTTGCATTTCAGTGGTTTTGAGACGGGACCAAACCAAACTGATTACGCATATAAATGTTTTATATTTTTCGAATAGTCGTGTAATATCTTGGTTTAACATTTATTTATGAAGCTATGTTAAAAAACAGACTTTAATTTCATACTTTTAGAAAGAAACTTTTGTGAAGAAAACATTATAATATTGAATTGATCTTATATATATATTGTGTATTTTGACCTTAGATGTTTTATAAAATTTGAATAGTCTTGTGTAATATCTTAGTTTAACATTTATGAAGCTATGTTAAAAAACTGACTTTAATTTCATACTTTTGAAAATAAACTTTTTTAAAGAAAACATTTAATCAATCTTATATGTATAGTGTTTCTCTTGAAATAGGGGCAATATAAGTTCGTGAACATGGACATAGATTTGCTAATGCATGCATTGTTTTGGTTTATATATAGCTAAGTTACGTTGGATATATATAGACATGTGTTGCTCTCATTGTAATATCACGCCGTGTGCATTGGTACAATATATGTCCAATAGACGGAACTATGCTGATTTTATTTGTGGGACCGTGATGTAAAAAATATGTTAAATAGAAAAAAATAGGGTCTAATACAAAAATAATTTTTTTTTCTATGTTCAACATAACATAAAATAAATATGAAATTAAGACAAAATATATTGGACAATAAAATAATTTTTTATATAATATTGTTTGGAAAAATACAATTACTATTTAGAAAATTTGGTAAATTCAAACGAAACAGAATTTTTTTTAAAAAAATAAGCTAACATGATTTGAACTCATAAATTTCCATTATCTTATGGTCCAATTTTTCCATTACACCAATAATTCTTCTGTTTAACCAGGTGACCATCAATTTATATATCTCAGCATGTTTTTAATTACATGTACAAAAATAAAAAAAAATTGAAAATCGTCGCACCCGGGTGGTTGGGTCCGCCCCTGTGTATAGTGCACACTGCGTGTTATTTGAGTTGAAGAAAAAATACTTTCATAACTAAGAATTACATGCAGATATTGAATTTGGTAAACATGGTGCAATTAGCCAGTTCGGCTAAGTAACCTTGAGCTGCTGTGAGATACTGGTGATGTTTTGTTTAATTTCATTAAAGTTGGTTCCGTTTATATATTTTCGATAGTTGGAACGACTGCAAACACCCCTGGACCCGAACCGCGAATGTATAACGCCTGTTACCAACTCAAACCTTACGAATAAAATGGAGCACCTTTTTAGTGCGATTATTGTTTATAAACATAGAAACCATGCATGTGTTGTTAGTTTGGTATCCAAGGGATCCAATATTACCGTTCACCACCACCATGAACCACACCACCTTTAGCTGATCCACCGAGTCTCTACCGCCACAATAAGCGACCACTATATCACCTCCGATAAGTACACAGGAGCTTGCCGAGCAACTCAGTGAGGTGGAAGTCTGGTGTTGAACTGTTTCGGCAAGCTCAATCGGTCATGATTTTGTTATTTTCTCCCAGTTATATATATGTTGAGCATCTTCGCCGTCCATTTTATTTTCCCTTGTTGATAATCATCGATGATCGGGAGTGACACTGCCATACTCCAGTAATGGTGGTTGGGGACTTGGGGGTGAGAGGTCACTGCAACATCATTTTTTCATGCGTCAATTGATAACAAAATACTAAATAATCAAGTGATTTAGTATGTTACATGATACAAAATTGGAAAAATAAGGTGCAGATGCCATAACTTGAAAGACGTAAATATATAGTTCATGATACTAAATCTCAATAATCCTCTTATAAGGCGTAAAACCTTTAGAATGTGGTAGAGTGATACGTAAATTAACACTCCCTGAGTCCCGACAATATTAGTTATATACATCTTAGTTCAGTATTTTTTTTCTCCACCAAAATGAGTTAAAATGGTAACTCATTTTGTTATTAGAAACGTTATAAAGTCAGAATGACTCAATCAAACTAATTGTCAGACAGTTTTTCATGTAATTTTTAGAATTATTTTTACACAACGACCAAAACAAAAATAAAATTTCAAATATAATACTTATGACTATCTTAAACTTAAATATTAATTAAAAATATTTAATTTTTTTAATGATTTTAATATATTTTATTTGACGATTCAACAAAATAAAAAATAAAATATAATATCATAGAACCTTATTTGAGATTAACCTGAAGTTAAATATTAATTAAAAATATTAAATATACGACCGAATAACAGACTTTTAAATTTCAGAGTGAAAATAATTTCTAAATTTAGAACATCGGTATGTTGAGAGTCTGGATGCTCATTAACATTATTCTTTTGTTATACGAGAAAAATAAAATTAGTTGTATCATGTAACGAGCCTTGATAGATATTATGGCTAAAATTCGGCTAAAATTGCATATATAGCATGGAATGACAAGGATAATATTTTTCTACAAACTAGGTGGTAGAATATCTTTACCTACCTTCCATATGGCTATTTCTATCTGGGCAAATCGGTCAAATAAAAAGATTTAGCAAAATCATATATTACCTTATTTATCTCATTTATTGTTCTATTCCTTAACCATTTCATTTAACTGCTATCATTGAATGACTTCAAAAGGAAAAAAAAAATTGGTCTTTAATAATTTTAAAAGGATAGTATGTACAGTATCTTTCATTATTCCTTATAGTCTTTGTATTATTTTTATTTATAAATGACACTTAATTTCGGAAAATGATATATTTCTTCATTTTAATTTTTCAAAAATAATCAAAATTGTAGAACCCTTGTTAATCGTTATGATTGACTCTAATGTATGCCACATTGAACTTTATTCCCTGAAAGATATTTTTTTTGTTAGTTTAATTTTAAAATCATCAAAATTATATATATAGAACCCCATATATCTTTTATTGAGATTGACTTTAATTTATGTGTATTATGTGTACAAAAATATTATCCGAATAAGAAAACACAACTTATTGGAACCAAAAACTGTAAAATGAGGGTAAAGTGATGCCAGAAAAATGTTCTAACTTATTTCCATTAAAACTTGATTTTTTTGGACTCTCGAAAGGCCTGCTCAACTCCTATGCACTTGATATCTCTACATTTATCTCTATATGGTCTAAAGTGTAAACAACCTTTAAGATTTAATTGTACTTGCTTGGACTTAAACTTACTACTGTAACTTAATTGTCAAAAGATGATCTTGTGTCGGTGATAACACGACTCAAGGCTAACACCGATCATATGCTAGTTATCTCTACTTTGGGTTAAATTAGGAATACTTATTGATAGGGCCGGTTTGGGGCCTAGGCTAAAGAGTTACGGGTCTAGAGCCCCTCGAAATCTCATTAATTTTAGAGTGTCTTTTACTAAATATATAATATGAATTCAATTTGTGTATAACAATACACTTCGTAGAATTGGTTGACATCTTGACATTATGAATTAAACTTGTACAAGACGTGGGTCTGAATGAAATAATTGGAGTCTAGTATTAATTTAAGATAATTTTTAGCTTTTAGTACCACTTGTAACTTTTATTAGAATAAAATAACTTTTGAAACATTTTAATTTGATATTGGTACCACCACCTTACAATATATACATGGGTCGAATTGTATTTTCTTTCATAACCCATTATTATTTTTTTCCTCTAAAAATTAGCTCCCAAAACACCCCCACAATATTTGAGATACACAATAAAATACATATATATCGATCTAAAATAATACACATCACCGCCACCACGAATTAACCGGAGCTCTGCCGCTGCCGGAGCTCCACCGCGATACTCTATGGGCTTTGTTTCTCTCCCACAATCATCTCTGTTTTTATATTTATATACATATATAGATACAGAGTTATATATGTATACATCATCATCATCTCAGATCTATATATACAGAGATATATATGTATACATCATCATCATCATCTCAGCTGTCTATAAAATAAGAAATATATATACATAAATCTATATATATATATATATATATGTATATATATATATATATGTATATACGTGATATGATCAACATCGTTGGTCTTGCCGCCATCGTCGTATGATCTCGGCCGCTACCATCGTCTTTCTCTTTTATCCTTTCAATCTATCTGTGGGCTCTGTTTGTACTTTGACATTTGAAGGCAAATATATTATGACATTTCACTTCTTACAACACTTTCAAATCTGTTTTTTTATAAGTCGTATTATAATTTATAAACAACAGAGCTCGATTCATACTAAAACAAAACATAAAAAACTTGTTTTACTTTTTTTATGCCGATAAATCTTGTACTTTTAGCATAGCTTTTGTAAACATTTTATGTCAAATTTTAGCTAATAAAAACACATATAGTCTATTACATTGTCAAAAATTACACTAGATTGTCAAAATTTTTGAATTATATTATTAAAATTTTTGTATTAGATTGTCAAAAAATTATATTAGATTGTTATAAAAATTGAATTAGATTGTCTATTACATTGTCAAAAATTGCATTAAATTATCAAAAAAAAATATATTAGATTGTCAAAAACATGTATTAGTTTGTTAAAAAAACTGTCAATTATTTTGTATTATATTGTCAAAAATGTTGTTTAGATTGTCAAAAAAATTATTGGATTGTCAAATTTTTTGTATTAAATTACCAAAAAAATATATTAGATTGTCAAAAATTTGTATTAGATTGTCAAAAAAAATCATTAGATTGTCAAAAAAAATATATTAAATTATCAAAAAAAGGTTATTAGATTGTCAAAAAATTATATTAGATTGTCAAAAATTTTGTATTAGATTGTTACAAAAATTGTATTATATTTTCTATTTATTGTCAAAATTTTGTATTAGATTGTCGAGAATTTGCATTATATTTTCAAAAAAATTATATTAAAATTTTTATATACGATTGTTTATTAGATTGTCAAATAAATTATATTAGATTTTCAAAAAAAATTGTATTAGATTGCAAAAAAAAATGTATTAGATTGTCAAAAAATGTGTATTATATTTTCATAAAAATTGCAATAGACTGTCAACAAAAATTTGTATTAGATTGTCAAAAAAAAATTGATTTTTTTTTTTAATTTTTGTAAAAAAAAAGTTTTTGGATTTTGTAAGAATTTTTTGGATTTTTTCCAAAATTTTAGTTTTTTTTTCGAAATTTTAAATCTTTTTTTTCGAAATTTTATAATTTTTCTTGATTTTTTTGATTTTTTTAATTTTTTCAGAATTTTTATATTTTTTTAGTATTTTTTATTTTTCTAGAATTTTTATAAATTTTGTAAGAGATTGTTAAAATTTTATTTTTATATTTGGATTTTTTTAATTTTTTTAATAATTTTATAATTTTTTTTTTCCAATTTTTCTGTTTTTTCTGGATTTTTTTTTTTAGTTTTTTGGATTTTTTTATTTTTTTTGAATTTTATTTTAATGTTTTCAAATTAGCCATCGGGATCTTAACTCTTAAATCGCTAGATTCCTATATGCAAGAGCCTCGGCTCTGATACCAATTGTTGGCCCGTGCGGCTAAACTTTAGAGGGGGGGTGTATAAGCTTTTTGACGTTTTTCGCGGAATTAAAATCTAAGTGCAACTAACAACACAACTTTCGCAATTCTAAGCTTAAGCGTTAATAATCGTTAACCAATCCAAACGCAAGCAAGAAAATAAACAATAATATAAGTTGCGGAAAGTAAAAGTTAAGAAAGAAAATGACACCGTGATTTATAGAGGTTCGGCAAAAACGGCCTACGTCCTCTCCTCGGTACTACCAAGTATTTCACTCAAATTCTTCTTTCGGATATTACAATCCTAACGAGCTAATCAACCGATTAAGCTCCCCTCACTTTATGAGTATCCCGAATGAAAAGACCTAGAACTTTTAAGCAACACTCGCTTACAAAGCCTCTACCCGATCACTCGCTCACAAATGAGTTTATAATTCACTCTTTACAATTTTATCGAAAATTGAAACAACACTCACAATTTTAATTGCTTCTAAATAAGCTAATTTGTGATGTTTGATGATGTTTGATCTTTGTTGGAGCTTGAATCGTTTTCTCCTTAATTTCCCTCCTTTTCGAATATTTTCACCAAAATGGTGATATTTTGGGTTTTGATTTAGAGAGGTTGAAGGATAATGAATATGTATATTGATTGGTTGTTTGGGAGAGAGATTGGGCTGGTTTATATAGACCAAAGGTCTGTTTTATGTATTATGACCGTGGGTAGTGGTTGAGGGTTTTTATCCAGCGTTTTAAGCAATTTTCCAGAATAAACTGAAAAACTGTTTTCGAAATTTGCACAAAAACCATCGGTCGTTTTCTGCAGTCGATCGGTCGTTTTCAGAAAACGATCGGTCGTTTTCTGAATTTTGATCGATCGTTTTTATAACGATCTCTCTGGAAGAATTTGGACCAAAAACGATCGGTCGTTTTTGTCCAGACGATCGGTCGTTTCTTCAGTATTCCCGGTTTTCTCGTTAAACTTCAAAAGCCCGTAACTTCTTCGTTTTAGCTCCGATTCTGGTTCTGCTTGAACCCGTGACTTCGTTTTTCTGTGCTCTATCTTTCTGGCATTCTGAAATTTACAAATTCTCTTTTTGGAAAAGACAAGCATTATATCATCGAAATGGAGAAATCGTAAAATCATTAAAAACATAATCAAAGTTATAATCAAAATCAATTATTGAACCCCATCGTTCAACAATACTTGTTCAAGTATCACAAGCTGATCAAGTACTCACTTACGCGGGTATACCACATCCGCTCGGATTATATTAATCCATATAGTGAACGTCTCAGTCAATTGAGATCGTGTTCCATGGTCAGGAACTACTTGATTTAAGCACATGAGGTTATATAAGGACCTTCATCTATATCTCTTTATCTAAATCCCCATAGAGATAAAACCGTGACCACAATCACATGTGCTGCATAATTAGTTTTTCGGAAACTACTAAACTAATAAGGTAGGGGACCGTTATAACGTCCATTACGAGGAAATAAACCATTTCGTAATCAATTCAAAGGTGTGAGAGAAGCCTTACGCTACTAGGCGAGCATTCTACAATCTCATTATTCTCATAACTTTTCCTTATGAATAACTAAATAAAAGAACTCGTTTAACATTGGTGGTGTTTGAGCTAAAGGTCCGAACACACTTTCGCTAATGAGTCTACTTGGATTGCAAATTTCCCTTAGGCCGGTCTATTCTACATTGACTTCAGGAAATGGTACATGGTTCCTTGTCATAATTTGCTCATATTATCAGTCGTCACCGAATATATGAACAAATAATCAATGACAGTCTCGTCTTGCTTCAATATCGTCTAAGATATCATGATTGACATATATTTCAAGATTCTCAGGATGAGGAGGAATCACACATCTCCTAGATCCTTTATAATCATGTACGATAAACGAGTTTCAGTTCACCACCTCTGGGGCTAAACAAATTAAGAACCGGTAAACTTTCTCGTATCTTGGGAAGGACGACAGACTGACGGCCGACGGCAGCGTATTTTGCTTGGCGGGTTCAGCCAAAGTAACGTGTTACGATAGGAACATGACGTCCGACAGAAAAGTCTATCCTTGCAAGCATTTTGCAGCAGGTATAAATGATCTCATGACATTTTATAAAGTCATTAAATGCGTTTGGCATTTAGTTAGACTTGAGTGAGTCTATGCACTTACTTATCACTAAGTGCAGGTTTGGGGATCAAGGTTAGACTGAGTGGGAATGCTACGTTACATCACGTCGTTCCTTATCAACGTTCACGTGCATATCTCCCCGTAACGACGGAGGGAACAGTCTTAACGATGTCACTTTATCATATCATGCGGTAAAGAGATTGCTTGCCAAGGTTACTCTATCAAATGATAGGAAGGGGATTCATAATCGACTTATGTCCCATTCAGAGATCCATATTTTGAACGCTATAGTGGCTCAATCAAAATATTAATTAAGCACTCTAAACACGCGTTAATATGAGACTTCTGGCTCATAACCAGTAAACAGCTGGTACGCTTATGGTGTTTGAGTGTCTATGGGCCTCATAACGGACCAATGCAGCAAAGTAGCATAACCCCACACGAAAATATAAATCTTGATGTGCAAGACCAAGAAGTGTGTGCAATCATTTGCAGTCGCATCATCAAACTTTCCGTGAGTCCATTTGGGTCTGAACATAATCGACAGGATGTTCAATTTCAATTTCCAAAATCAAGTAATTCAAATCAAAATTTCGATTCTTACTCTTCGGAATTATCAAGTCGACTAGACTTTTCAGGATAATCCGGTTCATGAGCCATCAACTTAATGATATGGCTAAAAGTTTGGAAAATACTACATTTCTGTGGACAACAATAATCATGTGACCATATTGTCGATGCATCAACTATAACCATTTATATTTATGGTCATCTTATGGTTGGATAAGTCCACAATAACTCCTTCAGTTCTTTACAAGAATTTTACAAGTCCATTTCGTGATCTTTACACATACTAGTCTTTCAAAGTGAGCATTAGTGGCATGAATTTCAGATTAATCATGAAATATATTCTCAGAGAGAATCCAAATGCGATGCGATTATAAATCAAGCATCGTCCTTTTACCCAGGAATATCTCATCCAGTCAATGCCACAATATCAAAATGCTCTTATCAATCGACGACAGGCGAATGATAGTACTAACAATCATTTCTTAGCATCTAAATCATTTATCAATCGATTACAGGTGAAATAATAAGATAACTTTAAATGCTTTTTAAAAATTGTGATAGCAACCACTTGAAAGACATTTCAACTCCTCTAAAATATGCATTTTGTCGTATTGAGTGGAGGCTACGTATAGAAATTTCAATTCTTTCATGAGTTATTACCAGATAACACTGTTTTTCTCGAATATTTTATAACTCAACAAGTTACGACATAACCTACAGGAGTATAATGCCTCATATTTGACAAATCAATTTGGTTTTACCAAAGATTTCAATTTGGAACGACAGGTCCAGAATCGTTGTCAACGAGTTCTCTTTTAGGCAAGTAGTTGGTGAAATTATGTGGTTCAATGTTACCCACTATTTCCAAAAAATCAACTACCATAGAAATATTGCCTAAAGTTTTATAATTTAAATTTTGGTCACATTATTATAGAAAATTTCTCAAAACACTTTAAATTATTTCGAGAAATTTTGTAAACAGGCAAACAATAATCCAAACGTATGTCCAAATGGAAAAATCATAATCCAAATGGAAAACATAATCCAGATGAGCAAAAAAAATGGCTCAGTGATTTATCAAAATCAATAAAGAAAGGTACCAAACTCATTTGAGCCACAAAATCGGGGGTCTCAAGAGTTTCCTTTCAGTTAGCTTTAACCACATTAGCATCGACATTTCCACCTTTATAATAGTTTTGAACTATTTAAGGAGTAACCGTGCATGACCTTTGTCTTTATAGCATAGAGTTGGCTCCTTGAGCATTATCACTTTCTTTGGGAAAACGGGGCATATTGTTCCTTTCAAGTACTGTTCTGGAGCCACAGGTCTTTGATTTTGACGACCGTCTAAACCTCTCTTGGCTAGGCGATCATTGGTGTAACACACTTAAAATTCTATGATATTAGAATCTTTATAAAAGTGTGATATATATATATATATATATATATATATATATATATATATATATATATATATATATATATATATATATATATTCTTAAAGTTATTATAATATTGCCTTAATATCCTTTTGCGTTACATTATCGAACTTGAGGTATGTTTAAATATTATTAAACAAATGCATATAACGATTCATATCTGAAACTTAGTGGAATTTGTTTTGCTTATTTGATATATCATGGCATGACATTTGCATTGATCCTCCCGGTTTGGGAGAGGTTGTCCACCCGGGATAGAGTGCGACTTGTCTACCTAGAGTGGGGTATGACTTTTCTGCGACTATGTCCACTTGGAGTGGGGTGTGACGTGTCTACCTAGAGTGAGGTATGACCTTTTTCGCGATGTTTGATCCGCCTAGAGTGGGGCATGACTTTTGGTACCACACGTAATGGGATAGACCTTACACAACCAACTTGGGCTCAAGGACATGACACTTATGCATTATTGGTAAAATAATTATGAGCATGCATCATATTGATTATATATTTTTCTCGTTATCTGCCTAACCATCCTTTTTGCCGGAAGCTGTATGCAGTTACGATTTGTACTCACATGTTATACTTTATTATAGTTTCTTTAAGTTAGTAGTCCTACTGAGTATTTTCAAGGAAATACTCATCCCGTTGCTTATATAATTTCGTTTCAGATATCGGTAGTGATGAAGCAAATCTAGCAGGGGTCGAGGAGCGGGTTCATTAAGTTTTTCTTTGACTTGTTTATGTAAGAAGCACTTGTAAAATAATTTCCAAATAAAGTTTCCACTTTCTGGCTTGAAATAAAGATATGTATTTCACTGTATTATTTACGAAAAAAATAAAAAATGAAGTATGTATCCAACTTTTATTACACATCTCTTTTTCATTAATTTAGATTAAAGTTCTGTTATCATAAATAATAGTGTTTCTCACAATTGGGATCGCGACAGTTTGAGACAAATAACACTTGTCTTGGTTCTCGATTCGTGGAAAAAAATTGTCCGCAAAGAGCATTAATATTAGGCAAACAATTCGCCATTGACCCAATAAGATTAAAACTGCTCATCGGGATAATTTTTTTATCCAATAACAGATGGGCGATGAAGGAACATGGTGAATATAAATTCACGATACTACTTATGGAATACAATTTCCAAGCTAGTATTTTGGTGAATGATCGCTCCAATATGTCAATTTCAGACATTTGTTCACCATTGACGTCATCAAGTCTCAAATGTGGCGACATAATAAAATCAACGCCTTAGCCTTCATCTCGAGAGTAACAACAAACTCCTGTTTTACCCATCTAAGATGGTATGCAAAAAAAAATTGGGCATCACATGCTCACATATCAGAGTGACTAACATGTGGTGGCGTAAAATATCTCGCCTAAACATTTATTTCGCAGGTATGTTTTGCGATTTCCTTATCATAGATGGCATCCAACATGTGTTGCGAGTTCTGGATTAGTTATCATATAAAATGACTGGTTTATATGTTTATGGTTTGCAAAAGCACAAACATTATTTCGAAACGACAGGTTCGAATACTAGTTTTGATTTTCATGTGAATTACTTCTCATTGATCGAATGACGGGTCGATACTGAGACACCTATTCGGCGAAACATACATCACTATAAAAACACACTCGGAAAAATTATTATTTAGTCAACCCCTTTCGGTAGCTCTACTTGAAAACGACCAGGAAAGACGGTGAGGGTGGATGGCACGAATGCCACTTAAAACCCGACCTCATTAGGATATCGACTTCCGCCTATATTTTTCCTAGACATCATATCCAAATAGGTGAGCCTATTTGGGAAATGTTCATAATTTTTCCAACTTAAATGTGAAAATATGTGATTTCATAAATTTACATATTTTATGCATAACAACAGTAATAATATTACATGACAGTGATTATTAACATGATAATTCATAAAGTCATTCAATTAACATGCAATGTTATTTACTAGCCAATTAATCAATTATTATGTACGTATTTATGTTAGATATGGACCAAATTTTATACATATGTGAACACATATACTGTTTTAAGTGTAACATACATACTACAGGGATCACTACTGTAATTACAGTAAACTATATTCAATTTACAGAGGTTATTACATATATAGTCCAGGAGTTTCTGTCAAATTACAGTTTAGTCATTAAGCGTTCTACAGTGTAGCCAATAGTTTTAGAACATTTAAAACTAGTCCTACTATGTTTAGTATGTAACATATTCAGTCCGGAAGATTTAGTTTAACAATTCTACATGTACATACTGTATTCAACCGGTTTAATAATAGTATATAACAATTTAGGTTACGTTAATCATGCCGTTTCATACACAAGTCGTTAGTTTTAGTAACGTGAATTCTGGTTTCAATCTTGAAGCATAGCTAATAGATCTTTTATATATATACATACACTGTATTAATTAATCCGTGTATCAATCACTAAACATAAGGTCTAAACCAAGTTTGATTTTATTACAGTATATATGGCCAATTCCAGAATCTTTTTAATTCAAGCATACACAAATACAAGCAATTTATTTATTTATCACTAGTCAGGGTTTTATAATTGCTTTAGTACATCACATCATATATTGCTAAACCAACATGCATGCTTGATCACTGTTTTTCTCATGGACACCAGCGGTTATGATAACAAAGAGATAAAAAATATTATGTACCGTTCACACGGTATTTTGGTGAATGTCGATATAACAATAATTCAATTAAATCCGGATAAACCTCAAGATTTATATATACTTAATATCTGTGCGTTTACCCAAAAACTCCAATATCCACGAGCGTATATCCTATTCTCCGCGAGCATCGTGCTGATAACGTGTTGTGAGTCTTATTAGTTCAGTATATATATTATATAGGAGACATAGAGAGAATATAGAGAGAGACAACAAGACGGTTCTTTATTCATTAATAAGTGATAAAGAGATAAATCAAGAGACCATTGACCCTCTTTATATAATAGAGGGTAGAGTTACTTATGCTAAGAAAGATTAAGATAGGCCGAATAGAGTAACGCACAAGATGACCAATAATATTCTACAACAATATTATCTTATTGTTACGGAGACTTTTGCTCATGTTCTGGAGGAATAAGAGCATTCACATCAATCTCTTCAGAATTTTTGTCAAATGAGGAGTGAAAATCTTATTTTTTTTTATGTTTAGAGAGTCACTTAACTTTTTGTTGATTTTTCAATCTATTCAAAACACTCTCTCTATTAATACTTTATTAATTTTTGTATTGTATTTTAAGACTTAGTTTATTTTTTGTGTTGAAATAATACATGATTGAAATTGAGAACCAAAATAAAATATTATTTTTTGGTTGATGAGGAGAACTAATGTTCTTCATTTATAAAGAGTGAAGTGATACTATTTGAAAATAGAGAATTTAATATGAGGGTGATGTGAATGGTTTTTTTACAAATAAGCTCATTAAATTTAAAGAAAACCGAGTTTAAAAAGTGCGATGTGATCCTCTAATTTGTCAAAAGTTATTACAGTATGAGGATATATATAAAGCGGTAATATTTTTGAAGACACTGATGCTAGTGCTAGGATTAATTTAGCTTATATGAATTGAATATGATTTGTCCTTGTAAAATGGTTTAAGGGTTATTTTGTAATTTATATGTTTTAAACTTAAGGGTGTGGGCAAGTGCCAACTGTTGCCATTAGCTAGATTAGACTATGGCCGCGATTAACACCAAGCGCATCTTGTGAAGTTTTGTACTTTATCACTGAGAACATCAAAAGTTCAATTGATAAAATCGTTATAATTTGGCTCATTCTATTAAAATGGCAACTGAGTGGCTCCTTCTATGACTATTTACTAGTAGCATTAATGTACAATAAAAAAAAAATACCAGCTTACCATAAGAGCGTTTGTTGATAAACTGATGGTAAAATGAATGTCGCTAAAATTTAATTTAGCGACTGTTTTTGTTGCTAAATTGTTGCTAAAATTTAACGACACTCACTTTATCAACAGTTTTCAAAAAGTAAACTGTTGTTATTTTAATTTTTTCTTGTAGTGTTAGTACTAGAAAACGCTTAAGGGCCACGTAAATAGTAGTGCGCAAAATTATTTTTAAGTACGACATACATACAAAAAAGTCCATGGACGATGTTATGATATGTGCATGCCATCGTGACAGAGGGTTATGTTAATCTTCTTCGTATGTTCCAATAGTATATAAACTTTGAACCAACAATAAATCTCTGTTACATAGACTTCATGGTAAAATCACCATTATAAATCACAAATCTTGTCACTATTGAGCTAACGCACCCTAATTCTCTTCTCATGTTAAAATGGGTAATCGTGACGGAAAAGAAAGGAACTTGACACGGGCAAATTGTAGCCAGTTTTGCTAATACTTGAAAGAAATTTTTAGGAAGTTTTACTTATTGTTTTTGGTAAATCGTATGTTACTATTCTTCGTGGACAAGCTAATGTGGAAAACATGTTACGTACTAGTTTTTGTAAATTTATTTGCGTTACTGTGTAGGACAAGCAAACGTGTGGATTGCATATTTCTTTTCAGTTTCATGTTGCATTGTTGCTCTACTCTATTCAACGTAGTGTTGCCAAATATATTTTCCTTGTTTGGCTGTTTTTCCTTTTTAGAACCTCAGACATTTTCCTTCCGGCTTTTGTTTGTTCGATGTTGAAAGGCTTTTTTCCCATCTATTTTTGGGAAATTGAAAACCTAAATATTAGTTCAGGGTGTTGGGAAAAAGAGTCGCAAATTCGGAATCAATTAATGGAGCATATATGTTTGGTACATATTGTTTATGATACATGGGCCTCTTTTAGTTGCGGGATTACTAATTCCGGTATTATTATGAGTGAGATTTGAAAAGAAATCCGGATAATTAATACATCCGGGATTGGACTATTTCTAATACCACCGAACTATTCCTCTGGTATTGTAAATGCACTTTTTTGCCATCATTTCTAATGTTTTTACCAAAATTAACATTTATAGGGTCTATAGAATTAGTATTCCAATCCCGAGTTATTAATCATACAACCAAACTGCGCCATGATATTGAGTATTGAAAGAACTCAATCAATTTGATGTCTACCAGAATAAATTAATGTCTAATAGCCTCTCAAGTCCTAACTACCCTGGTCCACATGAATAAGGTATGATATTTACAATGGAAAAAAGTTTATCGAGTTGAATGTATACATGGTTAAACATTACTTGGTATCGTCTTAGAGTTTGTTTGGATACAACTTATAAAACATTTTTTTGTTTTTCTACCTGTGCACCTGATTGTTCAGTTCGAACGTTCAACAGGGCCGACCCTTAGATTTTTGAGGCCCGGAGTGAAGTAAAAAAAAGCCCTGTTAGGCAATAATATTTTTATCATTTGGTTAAATGTTTTTAAAAGTTTCTCTCTTTAGAACTCGTTAAGAAACATGTCATGGTTACACCGTAATTAATAAAACAATGTGTAAAGAGAGGTTATATGAACATCAACTTATACATCAACTTGGACACTTTTTCGTAAAAACGCTCCAAATTAAGATTTGTTTAATGCAAATCTCCATGGTTTCACGACGTGAACACAAATATGAGTTTTGTTTTTTTTCGAGATGTATAATGACATGTTTTCGAAATTATGGTAAAATTTAAAAATTCAAAACATGTCATTATACATCTCAGGAAAAAAAAACAAGCCCGTCGTGAAACCGTGGAGATTTGCAATAATCAAATATTGATTTGGAGCGTTTTTACAAAAAAAGTGTCCATTTGAGTGTTTTTTATGGTGTCCATATATCCTTCATAGGAAAAATAATTAAGTGCGATGGATCAGAATCTAACTCAAGAACTCGTATAAATTTTCAGGATGGGTTACCATTTAGGCCAATCTTAGTCTCTAAGGAATAAGTGTAAAAAATATATATAATTTAGTTATGAATAATTTTAACTATTATACACGATATCAGAATATTTTTTCACGGTGCCACTTAAACTTTTGAGGCCCGGGGCTGTAGCCCTGCCTGCTCTGGGTCAAGACCGGCCCTGGTCGTTCAAGAGAAAAATAGAAGGCAATCAAGCATATGTTAAATTGGTACCGTAAATATGCTCTATATGTAGTAAATACAGTAAGACAGCGATCCTTGCTTTGCTCCTACTGAAAAAATGCCAGAGAAGCTTCGCTTTTATTTCTTGTAGTACGTATATATTGGTATCCGTAAGTTAAAATTTACCAACAAATCAAGTCACTTGACAGCTTGTCAAAGATAACATGATAAATTCAGTATGTGATTCTTCAATATACTAATATTAAAATAACTCACCTGTCAAAAACATGAATCACGTTTTCAAGACCCATTATTGAGAAACTAGCTATTGTATTTCCTTATATAACTAGTAAGGAGCAACTACCAAGTAGTGGAAGTACAACATTTCTGAATAAGAATTCGGACTAAACTAGACCAAAATAAATGGCAGATTCTACTAACTTGAGTTCTTGTGATGCCAATGAATTTCATGAGAAGAATAAACACAGCAAAGAAAAGAAAGAGGAGAAAGAAGAAGAGTATTGGATGTTATGTGCGATGCAGTTGGCTAGCTCTTCAGTTGTGCCGATGGTGATGCAGGTAACTAGCGCATAAGAATGAATAATACCATTTTTATTATTTTAGGATGAAGAATTACTTTATTTAGATGTTACTATTGCTTACTATTCATGGAAAAAATGCGACTTTAATTCTTAGCATTATGTTTAATATTCTGTGTCACCATTTAACTTCCTATTCTTTCAGGCAGTGGTGGATTTGGGAGTATTAGAGATCATTTCCAAAGCAGGAGAAAATGGTATCTCAGCCGATAAGATATCGACTAAGTTGGAATTAAATGCTCATAAAACAACACATGCAGTAGCATCGTCAATGCTCGATCGTATGTTATGCTTACTTGCGGCTCATTCCATTCTCACCTGCGCCTATTCTAACACTACTTCTGATGCTATTGATACCGGTGACCAAATGAGAATCAAGAGAAGATTGTACAGACTCTCTCCTATTGCCAAGTACTTTGTTCCTAACTCCAACGGGATCTCTTTAGAGCCTTTCATGTCACTTGTTCAGGACAAGGTCTTCATGGACAGCTGGTATGTATCTATCTCAAAAAGCAATATCCTTAACATAATACAATGCATACGTAAAAATTTAGTTTCACAACTTCTAACCCCAGAACTCTTTCACCACGTCCGTATTCCTACTTGGATTAAAAAGAAAATTTATCAAATTTAAGGAGAATGACAATGATGTGAACTTAGGAGGACTCGGTTATATTAGACACAAGAGGAGTAATTAATATGTATATATGTCTTAACTTATCAAATCAACAATTTTGTTGCATAGGCCTGAGCTAAAACCCGCGGTGTTGGAAGGAGGTATTCCATTCAACAGGGTCCATGGGATGCATGCCTTTGACTATCCAGGGAAAGATCTAAGGTTTAATGAGGTGTTCAATAAGGCAATGATCAACCACACTACTATAGTCATAACCAAAATACTCGAGTCCTATAAGGGTTTCGACCAAATCCAACAAATAGTGGATGTTGGTGGGGGTCTTGGAGTCACCCTAGAGTTGATAACTTCAAAATACCCCCATATAAGAGGAATCAATTTTGACCTTCCACATGTTATACAACACGCACCGCTTTATCCTGGTAAAGTAATCCCAATTATCATTTCATTTACCTTTTTTTTTGTCTTTAACTTGACATAGGAATACTCGGTAATGGTTCAGACTCTTGAATTATAATCCTTTGTTATCTCGTATCGTACTTGGTTTGTTTAAGTTCAGAATTTACGCTACAGAATTGTAACTTCTCATCTTGAGCATTGGTTCAGGTGTGGAACATGCAGCGGGAAATATGTTTGAGAGCGTTCCAAGTGGCGATGCCATTTTCATGAAGGTAAAAATTTGTTTAACACTAACTTCGATATGCCTTATATGAGCACAGTCACACGCAAACTAGCGTTCAAGCACACGCGATGCATGCAAATTGAAAAATGAAAATAAAATTTTTCCCATAGATATCCAATGACAGTATAAATATTCAACAATTAATAATCTGTGGGTAGCACAATTTTAGTCGTATAAAATCAAGCAAATATGCATAATAGCTTCAAGGAAAGAATCAAACTACTTAATTAAGCTATTTTTTCACAGATGGGAGCATGCAACAAACCCCTATTTAATTCCCTTACAAAGATAGTAGTAGTAATAACTAATAACTAATGTATATGAAGTTATAAAGTTTAATTGGTACCCCAAACTATGTGATTTTAATGATTTGGACACTCATTATTTAATTTTTTCAATTTGGATACCACATAAAAACCTTTTCAATTTAGCTACCACCGTCTAAATTAATCACAGAATCATGTCACGTGACATCACGTGCTTGACAAAGTTAACGTGAGAGGGTAATTTTGTCATTCTGCATCAAAATATATCATAATAGAAAAACGTTTTTCCCAATTTCACACATAACAAAAATCAACACATAGTCTAAATTTGGTGGAAAATGTTGTTTTAGGATGATATGTTTTGGTGCAGAATGATAAAATTACCTTCTCATGTTCAAGTTTATCAATCACGTGCTGTCATGCGACATGATTCCGTGATTAATTTAGACAGTTGTACCTAATTGGATAGTTTATTATAGTGTGTTACCCAAATTGGGAAAGTGGAAAGAGGGTACCCAAATCGTTAACAACAACATAGTTTGGTGTACTAAACATATTTTTTTCCTAAATTTATATATCCGCATGATGTTTGATATTTCAAGTTTATCTTATTGGACCTTTTGTTGATTGAAAATTATAATTGTGATAGTGGATACTTCATGACTGGAGCGATGAATATTGCTTGAAATTATTAAAGAATTGTTATAAAGCTTTGCCGGAAAATGGCAAAGTAATCATAATAGAGGGAGTTCTTCCTTTGGTACCGGATAATACTCATGCAACACAAGGAATTTGTCAACTTGATTTGATAATGATGACTCAAAACCCCGGTGGAAGAGAAAGGACAGAGCAAGAGTTTCTTTCTTTGGCTACAGCTGCTGGTTTTGCAGGCATTCGGTTTGAATGCTTTGTTTGTAACTTTTGGGTTCTAGAATTTCACAAATAAAATTTTCTAAAAGATATTTGAAGGGATTGGGCTCTCTAAATTTGTGTTTCATTTAATTTGTGCTTATAAAAAAATGTAATAATATGATATTTTGAATTATGTAAGATGGTTTTCCCTTTACCTTTGTTCAAGACCTCCGTAAAGGACTGGAAAATTTGTCATCTTTGATTGCATCGTTTAAACAAATAAGCTGAATTTTTGGAGTTAATGAAAGTTTGGGTTCAACTAGCTTAAAGCTTCTAGCTTTTTCAGGGAAAACAGCTAGAAAAGCTGAGGTTTTGAGCTGGTCAACCAAATACAGTCTAGCATTTAAGCCAAACAAGATGAACTTAAAGCTGCAACCAATCAAGGCCTCACCTGTGATAAATCTTTTATTCCACATCAGGAAAAGGAAAAGACCAATAAAGAGGATTTGCTATAGTAGCTTTTCAAAATGATGGTACTAAATAGAGTAATAGACCATAAATCACAGCATCAGTAATTAAGTAATTCAAAAAAGCAGAAGCTAAGATCATGTTGATAATAAGGCTGCCAAGGAGGAATAGATAATAAGTACATAGTATAACAGAAACTAAATGTAAATATTCTTTTGCTCTCTTTGATACGAGGCTTATGTCAATAGAAAAAGAGCGAGATCCCAGTTAATTTCTGATCACCGATACTGTACTACTGATGCTTTATAAAATGTATCAGAATATTAATTTTGCAGCACTCCAGACAATCTCATTCAACTAAAAATGTCCGTATAACTGTATAAGTATTCATTGATTTTTGTAATTAAAGCTTCCCTGAAAATAAAGAAAAATAAAAAACAAATCAAAAATATTTTGATCTAATTAAACAGTCTTGATAACAGAGTGACATTATAAGGTATTTCTAATATGATGAATCAGTTACCTCTCTACTTTAAAGATCAAGTTCACATATGCAAACCATTGCAAATCTGCTGCAAAAGGGAAAAGGGAAAGGAAAAGGAAAAAGGGAAAAGGGATAAAGGGAAATATTGCTTAAGTATTATGAAGTACTTCTCTAAAATTATATGCAACATGCATTCGTACACCGGTACCTAATTTTTTTAATGTATCTTAAAGTTTCAATTTCACTTGACATTCTGTTAATCACTCTGAGTAATCCTTGGCTTCTTGCTAGCAATCTGTATGAAAGTAACATACTGAAATGTAATTATAAAAAATTATAGGATTAAATCGTAATTAACTTTAAGTAAAAGACCTGGATGTAATAACAGAAATTAAAATTGTATTTATTTGCAGTATAGTATAACGGGGTATAATTTATAACTAAATACTATCAGTGTGATCGATAAGACCACCATATATGTGGTATTAGTTATACCCAGTATAATTAGTACTATCACTTATAGAATACTAAATATAATTTGTGTAAACAAACAAATTATAACGTGGGTCTCACAGTAGAAATAATACTATAACACTTGTTATATCGTAAACAAATATGACCTATAGATATACTATATTAGGCTATAGTTTAACCGTGTACTTCCAAACTCAATTTGACGACCACCTTAATACACACAGATTACAGAACACCAGTTTATAGTTGGGGAGCTAAACGGCCCTTTTCTTTTTGTGGATCTCATGATGAGATCATGTTAACCCTAGTCACTTTGCAACAAAATTTGGTTGGTGGTTACAATTCTTCTCTTATATACAAGAGATGTGTTGTAGTACTCTCACCCAGAGGCGGGTTAAGGGGGGCACGATAGTGATTGAAACCATTGTTTTTCATTTGATAGTTAAAATACAAGTATATAATTAAATTTGTGTAAGTATATAGCAATATGCGATTGAAGTTCTTTTAATCCTAACAAAAAAAATGCTCATAGAGTTTTTTGTAACAATTCTTGAAATAGCTAATTTTGCTATAAAGATCTTAAATAATATTTTATATAATTTATTACTGGTTACTTGAAAATGAATTGATTAACAAAATTAATTATTGATTAATTAAGTAAACCAAATAAAAACCAATCTGATTTACAACCCGCTGCTTTGGATAGAGAAAAAAATGGAATGCCTATAAACAAAATAAATAAATAATAGTTTTTGGTGTTAAATTATCATGTTTTATATTTTAAATTATGATGAAATCTTGAACCAACTATACTAATTTGACGTATAATAGTTTATTATAGAAAGTATATAATGTATTACATTTTAATTGACCCGAATCACGTCATTATTAGCCTGCTCAATGACCGACACTATAGGACGAGCAGCCATTTCCTCTGCATCCTTGAAGATAAGGGGCTTAAGAGCAGTGTATCCCATCCTTAAGGCTCTGGGTTGCTCCAGCAATTTGCCCCCACACCGCTCAATGTAACGGGTCATCAAGACACCGTCCACCACCACCTTTTCCGGGCTCGCGGGAACCTCATCCTTGCCTCCCGTCACAACCTCCCCGGTAATATCTTTGCCGGCTACCACCTCCACTTCCTCCCTCACCTCCTTTTCCGAAGGAACAGTCTCAGGGGTCATGCACTCACTCACATCCTCAGTTCGGAACGGCGAGATGACAGGCAGGCTCATCGGGTCCTCACCCATGTTCACCATGAGGTTGAGATGTCCGAATATATTATCGAACGACCCCTGAAACACAACAATACCCATTGACCGAGAAAGGGCAAGGGTAACCAATGAAGAAGTCAATAGCTGAAACACGATAACAAATGAAGAGGGGAAAAATGGAATTAAAAGACAATTCACAAAACTAATACACGTACATCGACATGCACAGAAGCCGCCTCGGTGGAATCACCATGGGGGGAGGCCACCAACACCACATCCGTGACGAACTCAGGAACCTCCTCACTAACCGATGTCTCCGACACCCTAACCCTCTTCGGGGTCCCAGTAACAGGGTCTGCTGCTCGGCGCTTAGGACGAACATGCCTTCTCCCTCCACGAGCAGCGCTTCGAGCGTTGACGATTTTGAGGAATTCCTCCTCCGGCTCTATGGGAATCTCGGGCGCAGGATTACCCTTGGTCATTGGCCCCGCCGGATAACCTAACAGCGTGGGAGCAGCACGGCTTGTCGGATCCTTCGTCGGTCCAGGCCCCCACCACTTCCAAAGGGTTAAGAGAGCTTCGACATTGGGAGCGCCGAGGTCTGGAATATCAGGGGCGGTGGTAGCAGGTCCAGGAATCTGGTGTCCCGCACAACCCCAATCTCCGGAAGCAATCACGATACCAAGGTTATGCTCCTTGTTGGTATCCGGAAGACCGATGACATGCCGAGAGAAGGAGCGCAATGTCTTCAAATAAGAGTTACGGCGATCAAAACTCAAACTATAGACCTCGAATACATCTTTCAGTTCGACCTTTATCTCCGACAACTCCGACAACCTTGGAATACCGTTCAGGGTACAGTAGCCATTTAGTGCCAATTGGGCCGGAGCAATCTGGAAGGCCTCAAAGAACGAAACCATCCACTCAGTAAAAAGAAGTCTAAGACCCCCAGTAAAGAATCCCGAGGAACGAACAGCTACCTCGCCGGCAGGTACAACCCCCATGACCTCCTCATCGGAGATAGGCAGCCGAATATGTATGTCGGCTGGTATCCCGGCCAGCTTCTTAAAATCCGCTTCCATAAATGGGCCAACTTGAGCCAAGTATTGGGTCAGAATTTCCTATCCATACGTCATAAAAACTTCATTAATATACTATCCAAAAACAAATCACACGACGCGAGTTCCCCCCAATTACCAGAAACCCTAAGTTTTTCCACCAACCCAACAAACGAAAATCCTATACATGAAGAAAAACCACCAATCACCAACCTAGATAGACATATATAGGCAAACAAGACCATATATCAACGCCACATACATGACCACAACAACAAATTAAATACAGACCCTAAGCACAGAGGTATACAGAAAACCCCACAGAATAAGAAAACACTTACAATCATATTAAATGGCAAGGAGGACAGAGCCGTAGCAAATATATCAGAAATCAAGAGAAACCCTATGTAGAGAGGCAGCAAATCTTTTTGGCGGGAAGAACAAACCCTAGAGAGAGAAAATAAGAAATATCTGTTTTCAGCAAATTATGAGATAAAAACAAAAAGAATTACTTAGCACAGTCAAAAGGAGTGGAGCCACAGAAAAGAATAAAATAATAACCGTTCTTTCGTGTGACAGAGGTTTACCTTTTTTCAACCACAGAAAAGTCCACAACCGCTGCTATTTTCAAGAAATCAACGCTCCAGATCTTGCCACATTAGATAGTGTATCCCACTAACCAATACGGTTCACATCATTACACCTGTATAAACGGCCAGTGGACCCCACCACGAAAAGCTTACTGTATATGCTACCAATAATGACCACCGAGGATGCACCCCGATTAAGTTCCTCGACACCAAACAGTTTCTTACCATAGGAACACCGAACAAGGTGGACGAAGACCGTTCCTAGCTCGATGGCTTTTAAGCATCAAGTCTAGAAACGCTCTCCGGGGGGATAGGATAACCACGGTGCACTTTGATCGGTGTCCAATACTGACATACATAGTATGGTTTCAACATGAAGGCAAAGCAAATAAAAAATAGGCAGAATCGAATTGCAAAAGCAGAATTTTTATTCATCCACAAAAGGGGATACAAACAAACAAATACAACGGGAAAAGAAAAGTTTACAAGAAAAACCACCCATCCTACAACTTCGAACTACCCCCTTCCTCGGCGTCCCTCTTTGCCAAAAGCTCTTTGAAATGATCCCTCTCCTTGATCAAGCGAGAAATACCCATCTCAGCCTGTTGCAAAGCGTAAGACTGAGACTTGCATTTCTGCCTCACTTCGGTCTGAGCACACTTAAGATCGACTTTCAGCCACGATATCTCGATTTGTTTCAACTCGAGAGGGGTCAAATTATCAAAGCCGGGGGGACGGGGTAACATGTAGGTAGGCTCCTCTTCAAGAAGGGCTTTCTTTTTTGCAGCAGATCTGGTAAGAGGTGTCATCTCAAAGAAAAACAGTTTTGAAGGAAAGTAATAAGAGAGAGAAAGCAAGGGTTAGTAGTGAAAAAACAAAGAACAAGCGCGAATTGCGAAGCGATGCAATAAATGAAAACGTACAAGATACGAGGCGTTACAACAATTCAAAATACAAAGGGCCACAAAGTACGAAGAGTTATCAAGATATCTAGAAGTAATATAAGTTGTTATGAGTTGCTTAGAGAGAATTACCCCGTAATAAAACCCAGCCCAACACACACACATGACACATCCTCTCTCTCTCTAACATATACACAGATATATACATAGATACACACATCGATATACTGTATAAAACATATGTGCCTAGTGATGAAAAGATGATAGAAATCTAATTATCAACGATAAAATATTAAAAGAGACTCATTCACCAAATTAATTAGTCTTGTGTACTAGGTTTCTCTCTCTCTCCCTCTCTCTCTCTCTCTCTATATATATATATATATATATCCTTATTTTATTTTAGCTTATTATTTTCTTTTTTTGTCAGTTTTTTTCTTTTTATTTTTTTGGATATTGTTGTAAATAATAATTTAGATTATTATAAATTTTTACCAGGTATAAACGGATCGGGTCGGGTTATGTGCGGATTGATGTGCGGGTCGGGTTTCGAAAAACCCGGCCCATTTACCATTCCTAGGTGTGGTCCTCTTTTGTTTACCCCTGTCTTTCATTTTGCTTACGGATTAGGTAAATTAAATCTAGTGGTATGAAGGAAGTACTATGTAACTGAAGCAACAATATATAAGTAATAGATTGCTCCTAGTTTTTCTTTACTAAGTCGAAGCTTAGTTTGTAAATATGGGTTAGAAGTTAGGACCTAGTTTTTTGAAATGAAAATGGCGGGAGTACTTTCCCTCTTAAAAAAAGTTGGAAAGCTAAATTCTATTTGGGATAAGCATGTAAAAAGAAAGTGTCTAACTTAATGAACTCACCCCAGTGTACCCAACTCCAATGAGTACAGGAACACGGCAACAATAGAAGCCTGTCAATTGCCTGTTGTTCCAAAGAGAATATAGAAAATTAAATTATGCTACTTCTTATATTCTTTTCGTTTGATGAAACTAGGCAGGAAATTCAATCAAAGAGCAAAGGAGGGGTAATTACGTGTAGTCTGTAGACTAACTGAGATCACTCCAATAGAAGCCAAATACCAACGGCACCAGCATAACCAAGAGAAGTTCCAGAGTACATATCTTCAAGGTTTCCCATTAGTAAAGACAAAAATAACGAATTTGAACACTTTTATTCTATAGTAATGATGTCTCAGTACATTAACTGAGGAAAGAATAGTTACACTGTCATGTTAACAAATTCAGGTAGCTTAATAGTAGTGATTCTCTGGTAGTAGTTAATTAAGTTTCTTCAATGAAATAAGAAAATCCTAAATCTCCTCATAATTCCGCCGACCCCAAAACTTTTCTCTTGGTAAACTAGGTAATCATCTATAGACAAAAAGTAGTGCCGTGATCGAATTATTGTCGAATTTGCTGATGCTATAAAGAAACTATAAGTTGTTTCAGGTATTTTTTGATTTACAATTCGATTGAGGAACGTCTGTGTATTTTTCTTGGAGAGTTACTCGTTTGTATGCTTATTTTGCTTCGTATATGCAAAACGGAGAATAGTTATTCAGTTTCATTAGCCCATATTGTTGCTTGACTTTCTTGTATGTAATTTTGTCGCTAAAGAAGATATTACTTGTTTGGTCGTTTTTCTTTTTTGAATTCTCATATTTATCGTTCTAGCTTTTGTGTGTTTGATGTTGGGAGTTATTATTTTACCTACAAACTGCTTTGAAATGAAAAACCTAAGAGTTATCATTCGTCCAGGGTTCAGAGTTTCACAAAAATAAAAATAATGGAACAATATTGGGTATTTTATTGAAAACCATGATATTAAGCATTAGAATAAGTCGGCCAAACGACCCTTCATTCTAGACCGGGGAACTAAAGGCTACCCAAATATCAATCTTTAATGGCTTCCTATCCATCCCTCATTTAAAATTTGCGCCAACCAAGCTGCAAGGCTATGTTGAGCATTTGCAGCAATTCTTTTTGAAAATGGTAATATATTTTATAGCTAGCATGTAACAATGTAACATCGATATCAATTTGACATTTTATTTTTGAAGAGAATTTGACATATTGTGTACAACCTTCTTCCACAATAAACCTACAATAAAACTTAATTAACATAAATCAGTTCTCATAAAAAGTGGGTTGCAACATGGTCTGCATTGTAATTAGAGGAAGAGAGAAAACGATGATAACTCATAGCTACAGTGGTTGTCACTTGTCAGTAGTCCCAAATTACTGTAGAGAAATAAATGAATTTTATTCCATAATTATAACTACTTATCTTCCAAGATTAACTAAAATAACCAAGTTGGATACATAAGTTGTTAAATGATATTACTTTATAAAAAGATCATAGCTAATTTAGCTATTAAGTCCCTTCTAAAGGACATGCGCGCTGCTCCTGCCAAACATTATCAACTTTATTGAGTTGAATGTAGGACGGCTAACATTACCTAACATCGGGTTTGTCTTCCTACGGCTTTTAAAATACAGCTGCGTGCCTATGGCAATATTTGCCTGTCCAGCTTTAAAACATTTTTTAAAACTTCACTATATAATTGATAAGCAACTAACAAGTAGTGGAAGTAAAACATTTCTGAACAAGAATTCGGACTAAACCAGACCAAAAAATGGCAGATCTTCCAGGAAAATCAAAGAATCTCCTTACAGGTTCTACTTACATGAGTACTTATGATGCCAATGTATTTCATGATAAGAATAACCACAACAAAGAAAAGAAAGAAGAAGAGTATTGGATGTTATGTGCATTTCAGTTGACTAGCTCTTCGGTGGTGCCAATGGTGATGCAGGTATCCAGAGGCATAAAAATGAAAAATATTTTTATTATTGTTTTAGGATGACAAATTTCTTTAATTATATATAATTTGCTTAATTACATTCATGGTAAAAATGTGACTTTATTAGCATTTTTTTAATATTATCTCTCTTTGTTTCACAGTAAAAGGTTCCTGTGGCAAAATATTTTTATGGTAAACTTTTGTTTGTATTTCATTTACGAATATTTGGTGCATTCAGGGTTTTTTTTTAACGTAAAATCCTATAGAATTTCAAAGTTGTGTTAGTTCTTCAAATTTAGACAAAGACGATCCATCAACAAATAAATATGGTTCATACTTTAAACATCATATTTTAAGATGAAAAACATCAAAAATTAATCAAAGTCACAAAAATAATAAGTTCGTGAAAGTTTTAAAACATTAGTGATTAAAAATCACAATTATTTTGACAGAAAAAAAAAACTAAAACTTATTCATTAACTTTAAAAATTAAAATTTCATCTATTTTTTTGAAAGTAACTTCGTCAGCCACTTGTTTTTCTTGCATCTTTTTATTTATAATTAATATTGCAATTGCTATATGAACTGTATTAAAATATTATTTATACCCACAAATATATATATTTGTTCACTATGATCAAATAAAAAAAAAACAGTTTTAGATTCGTACATACATTTAGAATACTAGCTAATTTAAAAAAGAAGGTTGTAAACATAAAATGGTATTAGAATATTATGAAAGATAGTGTATATATGTATTAACGGCCGCAGAGAGAATTTAGTAATGTAAATTATTTACACCTTTTTTAAAAGGGGATATGGTCTATAGATCCATCCCTGTTTTCCTAAATATTTGTTTTTACCTTAAAACCAATCAATTGTAATATTAGTTTTACCCGTAAGATTTGTTTACACTGATTTTATATTAAAACAAACAAAGCCTATGTGAACGCCAAATTTCGTATTCTTTCAGGCAGTGTTGGATTTAAAAGTGTTGGAGATCATTTCCAAAGCAGGCGAAAATGGTGTCTCAGCCGATAAGATAGTGTCTAAGTTGGAGTTAAATGCTCATAAAACAACAAATGCAGTGGCATCTTCAATGCTCGATCGTATGCTATGCCTACTTGCGGCTCATTCCATTCTCATCTGCACCTATTCCGACACTACTTCTGATGCTATTGATACCGGTGAACAAATGAGAATCAAGCGGAGATTGTACCGACTCTCTCCTATTGCCAAATACTTTATTCCCAACTCCGATGGGGTTTCTTTAGGGCCAGCCATGTCACTCATCCAGGACAAGGTCAGCATGGACACCTGGTATGTATGTATCTCTATGCCTATCATAATGACCTATGCAATACATACATACGTAAAAATTTAGTTTCACGTCCAGAACTTTTAGCACGTCTGTATTTCTACGGGGTAAGGAGTTAAACCACCATGTTTGATTCTTTTGTATATTTTTTTTAGTTTTGATTTGATTATGTGATAATTGTGTTTAGATATTATTAGCCTTTTGTTATTGTATTATGGTAGTTTGTAGATATGGGCATGTGCCCATGAACTCCTCTATTTCCAAATGGAGAAGCATGTGTAATGTGTTATTATTATTATTAATTAATGGGGCACAAAATCTGTGTTTTTCTCTCTTTGTTTGTTGGTTAGCTTTTGCTTTTGTTTATACTTCATACACCTTTAGTAAAGCTTTTGGTATATATTTTTATGTTACTTTGGATGATGTGATCTTTCTAGCTAAGATAAGGAGATGCTTTTTTGGACTAATGCCCGACATGAAATGTTTTGTACAGCCTACAAGCAAACACTTTGTTTGTAAAAAACTTGAGACACATTCATTTGGCCCAAACGGGGTTGAATTATTGAACTTAAAGTGATGCATTTCTAAACTAATTAATAGTCTGATATATATTATTATACTCCGTTTTATGAAAAGTCTACGATTGATTTAGAAGCTCATCAATTAACAGATGAATTCACAAGTGACACTTGAGTAGTCAAATTTGAAGTCCCTAATAACAATTTATGGGAGTATTATTTACTACTCCAGTGAAGAACATTAGGGTTTGGACTTATATATTTAGCAAATAGTCTTATTCTATTCAAATAATAATAAGCAAAAATAGCTTAATTTAATCAAGTTATAGCTACTTATGAATCCGTGAAAAAAGTTCATAACTATTTTTTTCAATAAAGTACATGAGGTTTTCAACTTTCTGAGCCAGATAGTCTTATTCTATTCATTAAACAAAAATAACGTTATATGATCAAACTAGCAACTTATGAATTACCAATTTCCAGGGGGTAAATCAAATATTGGTTTTCAAAATGCAACTTTTTTGTGCCTTTTAGTCTTTCTCTAAATTGTTTTAAAAAATAGAATTTCTTCTCGAACTTATTTTGTACTTGGTCATTATTAAATAGGCCTATAAAGAGAGTCTAATTCTATAAGTTTTCATTTACCATGCATATTCACTTTATCTTAAAAATATAAAACCCCATAACTATTAGTCTCTCTCACCTTCGGTGTATCTTGTGTCCGTCCAATCATATGTAATTTTCTAACTTTTGGGATATTTATGTTTTCCCCATAGTTTTTGGCCTTTTTTTTTATAATGTAAATTGGGTTTTAATCTTCTTGATGGGATTAAATATAACGAATATATTGACTATCCCCTAGTTATTTAACCAAGCATTTAGTACCCCTTCCGAGGTCTGTCCTCCCCCGGGTGAGCTTTGTATTCGAAATAAGCGTGAATAGGTACTGATATGTTATAATCAGGAAGTAAATATAAACACCAAATCTCTGTTAAACCGCGTGTATCAAGGAGATATAGTCAACTAGAATAATTATTTTCCTTATCAAGACAAGGCAACATATTCTCATACGAGGATCTCCTCTATGTGGGAGAATGCGGGGTTAGCCTCCCGGACATAAGGATCGTTAGTCCAAGAGGGAGAAGACGGTAATTGCAGACAGTTCACGTATCAAGGGATGTTATAGCCCTCTGGGAAGCCCCTTCACCAGAAGGAGAAGCAGCGGTACACTACCGAAGTAAGCGGAGCAAGCCCTAGAAAAGAAGTTTCTCATCGGTTCTAAGCAGTGAGAATCAAGGACGCACCTGACCTAATTTTTCAGGTCCATCACTTGTGTATGCCCGATCATGTGTAATCTTATATCCGTCCGATCCCGTGTGATCGTGTGTATCCCCCCTCCCCAAATTATTCAGAATTTCTTGGCGGTTGAAGATTTTTTATTAATTAATTTTGATTTTCAATTTTTGTTGGCGCTTTTTAAGTATTTTGTTATTTTCAATATTTTTATTTTTTAGATTTTTCCATATTTTTTTGGTTTTATAAATGTATTTTTGGATTGTTTAGTATAATTGTATAAATAGTGTATATTCAGTACAAACATGTCTACAATTAGGCAAAAGACTAAACCATGAATATGTTTGGGAGAATGGTTTAAAATACAAATAAAGTTGGCAAGAGATACGTGTCTCTAATTGCTCCAATTTCTAGAGAATGACAATGATGTGAACTTGGGAGGACTCAATTTTATTAGACATAAAAAGGATAATAATACATGTATAGATAGATGTCTTAACCTGTCATGATACCCACAATTTTGATGCATAGGTCTGAGCTAAAACCCGCGGTGTTGGAAGGAGGCATTCCATTTAACAGAGCCCATGGGATGCACACATTTGACTATACAGGGAAGGATCAGAGGTTTAATGAGGTGTTCAATAAGGCCATGATCAACATTTCTACTTTAGTTATGACCAAAATACTCGATTCCTATAAGGGTTTCGACCAAATCCAACAGATGGTGGACGTTGGTGGTGGTCTTGGAGTCACACTAAAGCTTATAATTTCAAAATACCCTCATATAAAAGGCATCAATTTTGACCTCCCACATATTATACAACACGCACCGCTCTATCCTGGTAAAGTCATCCCAATTATCATTCAATTTCTCTTTTTTACCCGTCTAAAACTCTACAGGGTAATGGTTTACACCTTTGAATAATAATCTTTTGTTATTTGATCTATTTATCTCGTACTTAGATTGTTATAAAGTTCAGAATTTAGGTTTCAGAATTGTTAAGATCCCTTCTTGATCCTTGGTTCAAGTGTGGAACATGTAGCGGGAGATATGTTTGAGAGTGTTCCAAGCAGCGATGCCATATTCATGAAGGTAAGAAAAATAACAGGAACTTGGATATTCCTTATATGAACACATTCACACACACACTAGACGTTCAAGCACACGCTATGCATGCAAATTGAAAATAGAAAGAAAGGTTTTCTAAGATATAAAATGACATTATATAAATTTTCAAGAATTTATAATCTATGGGTAGCACAATTTTAAGAGTATAAAATTGAGCAAAATGCATAACTTCAAGGATAGAATCAAACTACTTTAATTAAGTTCTACATTAATATATGTGAAGGGGCATGCAACAAACCTCTATCTAATTCCCTTATAAATATAGTAGTAGTAATAACTAATAACTGATGTATATGAAGTACTTTAATTAAGTTATACATTAATATATGTGAAGGGGCATGCAACAAACCTGTATCTAATTCCCTTACAAATATAGTAGTAGTAATAACTAATAAGTGATGTATATGAAGTTATAAAGTTTGGTAGACCAAAATATGTGTTTTTAATGATTCAGATAGTTACATTTTAATTTTTTCAATTTGGCTATCACATAAGAAGCTTTTCAATTTAGGTACCATCGTTTAAATTAATCATGAAATCATATCACGTGACACCACATACTTGACAAACGATAACGTAAGAGGATAATTTTGTCATTCTGCACCAAAATATATCATCATAGAAAAACATTACCCCCAATTTCACACATAATAAAAATCAGCACATAGTTCAAATTTGAGAGGAAACGTTGTTTTATAATGATATATTTTGGTGCAGAATGATAAAATTAACCTCTCGCGTTAAAGTTTATCAAGCACGTGCTGTCATGTGACATGATTCCGTAATTAATTTATATAGTGATACTTAAATTGGACAGATTATTATAGTGAGATACCCAAATTGGAAAAGTTGAAAGGTGTGTATCTAAATCGTTAACATCAGCATAGTTCGGTGTACTAAACATATGTTTTTTCTCTAAATTTATATATCCACATGATGTTTGATATTTCAAGTTTATCTCATTAAACTTTTTATTGATTGAAAATTATAATTGTGATAGTGGATACTTCATGACTGGAGCGATGAGTATTGCTTGAAATTATTAAAGAATTGTTATAAAGCTTTGCCCGAAAATGGCAAAGTAATCATAGTAGAGGGAGTTCTTCCTTTGGTACCAGATAATACTCATGCAACACAAGTAAGTTGTCAAATTGATTTATTAATGATGACTCAAGTCACTGGTGGAAAAGAAAGGACAGAGCAAGAGTTTCTTTCTTTGGCTACAGCTGCTGGATTTGCAGGCATTCGGTTTGAATGCTTTGCTTGCAACTCTTGGGTAATAGAATTTCACAAATAGAATCTCTAAATGAGATTTGAAGGGATTGGGCTCAAGAAATATGTTTTATCTAAAGTAGAACTTGTCTATGTTTATGTAATAACATGATACTTTGAATTATGTAAGAATCATGGTTTTATGTTTACCCAAGTTTAAGGACCGGAAAATTTGTTACCGATATTGTTTCGAATTATGTAATAAGTATTGTTTTGTATCAAATAAAGCCCCAGTTCTTTCTCAACAAAAGTATTCTTATTTTTTGTTCCTTTCTTCCCGATATTATTGTCTATTCTTGTGTTGAATATTTTTTCTATTAAGCTAACATATTCTCTATTTTAGTCGTATCAACATATGGTGCCAATAGCTATAAAAAAAAAAGTGGAACAAGAATATGAAGCGTGCAGAAACACAGAAGGAAATTTGAAGTTTTATTTTTATTTTCTTAGTACTAATATCAATTTTTGAAAGTTTTTTTATTAGTTTTATTTAGGTTTCCCTTGTAATAAGATTGTTTTGACCCTTGGGTATTACTATTAATAAAATACTGGGTCTTTCCACAATCTATATATAAAAAATAAATATGCAAATTAAAGGGTAGAAATAGGTTTTCGAGACGAAACCATAGTTTAATCATGACCTCTTAAACGTAATTTGTTGACACCTTAACACGATTAATACACATACATCGCCAGTTTATAGTTGGGGTATTAAGAATTTAACAAGAAAGCTTCTAATTAAAATAAATCACCGTACCTAATTCCAATGAGTTGAAGAACAACGGGAACCAATGGAATCGTGTCAATTGTCTGTTGTAGACTAACTGAGATCATTCCAATAGAAGTCAAAGACCAGCGGCACCATGCGATAGCAAGAGAAGTTACAGAGTACTTTTTAGGTACAAAATACAAGTTTACTAGTGTCATATCTGTATATCATTAGATTGTTAAAAATATATTGAGTTAACTTATATAAAAAATTTCAGTTATAACTGAAACTGACAGATAAATTAATTGATGATTAAGTCAAACATATTCTAGAAGGTCAACAAACGTGAACAGCAAGTCGAAAAAATTTCGTGTAATCTCATAAGATTAGATTTGAGAGAATAAATAGGCTTACTTGTTAGACTAGAAGACTTGAAAAGTAAAGAATACTTCTGGTCAAAGAACAAAAGAGAGAAAAAGGAAATATTCTCTATTTTGATTAAGATTAGAATTATTTATAAGGCTATAAATAAAGCCAATTAAACTCTAATATTTTGTTTCTCTATATCATAGATTATACAGGAAATAGAGAGAGAGACACACGAAATATTATAGATAAAATATTGTTGTTTGAGAGAAATTCGTGACGGGATGTAATTAGATATTGAGAGGTGTTATGTAAGAGAAATAGTTTGATAGGCAAATACTAGTGAGAGGATCATTGAGTATTGTAAGACTTGAGTCTACTATTGTAACCTTAACAATATCAATAAATACTGGCTGGGTGCCTCGAATATATAGATGTGGTGAGCACTAGGGGTGGCCTTTTTGTACCGATTTATACCAACCGACCGTTTTTCGAACCGAACCAATCAAGTCGGTACCAAAAGTTTGATATACCAACATTACGGTACGGTACAACCGAACCGATATTTAAAAGTCGATTCGCTTTCGGTATTCGTTTAGTGAGTTCGGTATGGTACTGATTTAAACCGAAATATTAAAATATACTATATAAACTAATAAACTAAAAGACATATATACACTTAATTATTAATATTGTTATAATATACTTATATTACTTTTTCTAATAAATATTTATAACATTTTCTTTTATTTATAACATTTACTAGAAATGTCTAATATTGTTTACTCTTTTATGCAAATAAACAAGAAATGTAACAATAATATAAATAAATATATATTTTTAATCTACTATTTTTAAAATTTTATACTATGTTTTTTCCCAATACGCACCAATTTTATATCACAACTTGTAAACTCTAAAGTTTAGTATAAAAACGAAACCGAACTGAACCAACCGAATAGTTTGGTATACCGAAAGTTCGGTATATCGAATTTTTTGGTTCGGTAATGGTATAAAAATTCTCAAACCAAACTACTTTGGTACGGTATCGGTATCTAGTCAAAAAGTTCGGTACCGAACCGATGTCACCCCTAGTGAGCACATCGAAGTTCGTAATTAAACGCCGTGTGTTATTTACTATTCTGCTAGAATCTCAGTTATAACTGAAACGCGTAACAGCATTCGGAACATTAGACAAACGTATTTTTCAATTGGTATCAGGGCTTCTTACCTAACTTTATTTGGTAAGGACCATGTGTTCTGAAATATATGGAGTTATTAAAGAGTGGTGGATCGTTCAACAAAGCACCGTTGCTTGAAAGAAGTTCGAATTATGGCACGTGAAAGGTGATGATGAGAGCGTTTATCAAGTCACAAAATGAAAAGGCATGGAAATCGATCTTAAAGGGCTGGGAAACACCTACGGTAACTAATGATGATGGTGAAGATGTCTTGCGTCTGAAGACACATGTTCTAACGAAGAAGAGCCAAAATCTAACGTGAACGCCAAGACTCTTCATGCTATATTTAGTGGTGTTCATGCAGATTTATTTAAGATGATTTCTATGTGCGAAGTTGCTAAAGAAGCTTGGGATATATTAAAGACTACTTATGAAGGTACAACAAAAGTCAGAACTTCAACACTTCAACACTTCAACAACTCATCACAAAATTCGAAAATCTAAAGAAAGATGAGCACGAAACCATAGAGGAATTATGTGATATTGCTACTGAATCGGGTTTTTTGCAGTTTTGTAACCTTATCTATTGGTTTTCTACGATTTTGTAACCCAAATTTTGTGTTTCTCCTTTTAAGTACTCAAACTACGTGTTTCATACTAAATTGGTACCTTCAGTCAAAAAATTTAACAGACGTTAGGTGTTTTTGTAATAAAACAATTCAGTTAGAGGAAAATATGTAAAACCTGAGTAAACAATTGAAAAACATTGTATCTCTCGTCTCTCCCTAAACATAAGAAAACAAACAGAGAAACAGATAAAAAAAGTACAAATTAGGGTTGTAAATTGGGGATTTTCATTCCTCAGTCTTAATCACTGTAATTAGGGCTTATTCTGTGTATCAAGTACTCTGTATTTCATTTCTCTCTCTCCAAACACAATTAAAACACACAATCAGAAATTAGGGTTCGTCAAATTGGGAATTTTCATCACTGTGGTTTAATTGGTTGGATCATACGCGATGGAGTTGGACCTCGTCTCATTGAATACGGTACTTATTCTCTTTGATCACTCTCTCTATTTAATTAATTATTTTTTATAGGTATTATCTTTGATCACTTTCTGTCCATTTATTTAATTATTTTTTGTATTTATGTCTCCAAAAAGGATCATACATTTAAAATTATTTTTTGTAATTTTTATACGTATTATCTTTGATCACATTCTGACCTCGTCTCATTATTTTATTTATATTTATTTTGAAATTATAAAGCAAAATATTAGGCATACATGCATAGACAAATAACTGAGATTTTTATATTAAACACATTTTTCTTGTTATATAACATTTACATCAGAAATTTTGGCAAGAAAATTTACATCAACCCATCTGAATAACTTGCAATTTTTTTTCTATTGGATATTTTCCTGTTATTTAACATTTACATCACAAAATTAGAAAAAAAATTAAATACTTAATAGGCATATTTGCTACTAATTACACCAGCCCATTTAAGTGTAAGTACTGTATTTGCGTTATTAAATCCAGTACTTACACTTGAACATACTGTAACATATAATTACACTTAATTGCAGGTTCAGATACAGCTGCATTTACAATAAAGTTATTGTGGGGTGAGAATTATGAAAGCGTGTAGACTACTGTATGCCTGATGAGATGTCATACATGGCTATAATCAACATGGCAGCAACATTTGGATGTTTAGATGTAAAGAAAACATTTTACAAAAGGTTAGATTTTGATTTTGAAGCTGATGTTATTGAAATATTTTTAGATAAGGATGTAAAAGAGTTAGGAAAGTTTATTACTTCTGATATACGTAAGGAAGTTGGTGTATTTTGTGTTACTACCATGGAATTCAGTGAGAGTAGTGAAGATGAGGAAGCTGTTAAGGTTGTAGAATGTGAGACTAGTGAGTTTGAGGAGTTAGAAAAATTCAGTGGTAGTGATGCAGAAGTTGGTAAAGAAGATGAGACATTAGTGGATATTCATATTGGTGGCACATGAGTTGGCAACACAAATATTATTGGTCAACCTATAGGTGATGAGGATATTGAGAAAGTTTTAAATGAAATGTACTGCTCTAAGAAATTAGAAAGCATTTGTGGGTCAGGTGAATATGAGAAAAACTATGTGGTTAATTATTCTAGGTTCAACCATGTGGACATACCAAATGTTAAGTTCAACTTGGGTATGCTTTTTGCAACTGGAATGAGTTTAGGGAAGTACTTAAAGAGTACTCTATCAGAAACTTTAAGGATTTTAAATAGAAGAAAATTTCCAAAGAAAATATGGCATTAATTTCTTATGATAAGAAATGTCTATGTTATATGTATGTGGCCAAGTTACGAGACCAAGAAACTATTCAAATTAAAGTATTCAATGATAAACATACATGCAGTAGGTCTAGGACTAATAGACATGTCAAACCAAAGTACATAGCAAAGAGATTCCTATAGATAATAAGAATCAACCCCACATGACCTACTAAAAGCTTTGCTCAATATGTTTCTTTAAAATTAGAGTACGCATTTGATGATTTTAAGGCTTATAGAGTCTTTAGAATTGCTCTTAAATCCATACAAGGCAGCTCTGCTGATCAGTATAGCATGTTGCATGACTATGCTGCTGAACTTAAAAGAACAAATCCATGTACAACTGTTGAGATTAAGGTGCTAGAGGGTAGATTTCATAGTATTTATATATGTTGAGCTGCCTTAAAGAGAGGATTCATTGAGGGTTGCAGGCCAGTTGTAGGTTTAGATGGATGTCACTTGATTGGGCCACACAAGGGGGTATTATAGACTGCTGTGGCAATAGATGCTGTGATTGTATGTACCCATTTGCGTATGCGGTGGTTGGTGTTGAGAATTACAAAAACTGGAAATGGTTTATTAGGTTGATAAAAGTTGACCTCAATATCATGAGAGATGAGGATTACACTTTCATATCGGATAACCAAAAGGTACAACGAAGATTCTGAAATTTCTTTATTTTGATTACTGGATTTTATTATTTAGTTTTTGCAATATTTTAATATAATTTATATGTTTGCAAGGGTTTGATTAAAGCAATGGAGGAGATCATGCCACTTGTTGAACACAGATTTTGTGTGAGACATTTATACAATAACTTCAAACAAGATTACAAAGGTTTGGTGTTAAAAGACATTCTTTGGAAAGCAGCTAGGGCATCAACTATGAAATATTTTGGTAATGCTGTTAATGAAATCCGAGAGTTAAATGAAGCAGCATATGATTGGTTGGTCTCAAAACCAGGTAATCAATTTACATTTACACATATTAGAGAACACCAATATTATAATATATATATATATATATATATATATATATATATATATATATATATATATATATACACATCATACATTAACATACATTTGTGTTATGTGAACAATGGAGCAGAAGTCATTTCAAGGAGTTTCCTAGGTGTCACATACTTTTCAACAATTTGTGTGAGAGCATCAATGCTGCAATCAAGATTCCAGAGGTAAACCCATCCTAACTATGTTAGAATACCTTAGACTTTACCTTATGGGCTTAGTTATGAGGAAAAAAAAATGTATGAGAAGAAAATAATTTTATTTGTCCAAAAATTCATAAAAAATTAGAAAAGTTGAAAGGTGAATATCATGGATAGATTATTCAATGAAATGGCAATGATAAGTTTGAGTGTAAGGGTTCTTTTAATCATAGTTATGAGACAGATATAAGAAGAATGAGGTGTGGATATAATAGATGGCAATTAAGTGGGCTGCCATCTGTTCATGGGGTGGGTTGTATAATGACAATAGGAGAAGAACTTGAACCATATGTACATGAGTGTTACACAAAAACAACTTATATGAAAACTTACACATGCTGTTTAAATCCAATCAATAGTAAAGATTTGTGGTCAGTGACTAATAGTGATAAAATGTTACCCCCATTTACCAGTAGTGCTAGGAAGGGTAGACCCGCTAAGATTAGAAGAAAGGATCCGATGAGGACCAGAATAGTGGTAAAAAAAGAGTGAGTAAAGAGGGGACTGTCATTAATTGTACAACATGCGGAAAACCTGGTCATAACCAAAAAACTTGTGGCAAGGAGCCAAGAACTAAAAAGAAGTACCCTAAGAAAAAAAATATATGAATAATGATGAAAGTGAGGGTAATGTGGTTAGTAGGCCTAGTAAAAAAACAAAAAGAGGGGGTGAAGTGATTGAGGTAGGCTTAATAGATGAAGTGATTGAAGAAAATTATGGTAATGAGGGAGATAATGAAGGTGACAATGGAGGTATACAAAGACATGAAAATGTTGAAGAAAATATTGGTAATGAAGAAGTAGATGACTTGAATTTCTGGCCTGTGATTGATATTGAGACAAGCCAAGAAACAACTCAAACAAGCCAAGAAACAAGCCAAAGGTAGAAAGAAGTCTACTGTGAATGTAAAATTCAGCATATTATTATAGTTTTTTTTAACTACATTTGAATCATTTACAAATTGTTTTTAATTTATATTTTTCTTCTGTTTTGATATTGCATAGAGAAAGAGTCAAAGGATCATGCAAATACAGCATAAGGGACCAGTTACACAGACATTTATAGGCCTAAGTGATGTTACAGAAATTCCCACACAAGAAAGTGTTGTAACTGCCACATACAACAAGAAAAATGGTAAGAGTGATGAAGGAAATGAAGGACTTACAGAAATTCCCACATAAGAAAGTGTTGTAACTCCTACTCACAACAAGAACAAGGGTAAGGATCTATTACATGGTGGGATTATGCAACCATTTAAAGCAACCAAACGGCAATCAAAAGGTATTTTCTTGAAACAATGTAGTATTCATATTAGTGCTGTTGGAATGAAAGCAGCAATAGATATGTTGAAAAAGAAGAAAATGTAACTTTTATTTTTCAAAACTCTATTTTGTAACTTTTTGATGGCCTGTGAGCCTTAAATGTGGCAGGTGTGCCTTTATTTTGGATCAAACTACTTATTTTCAGGGCAAGTGTGCCTTTATGATGGTGGACACTTGTTGAAGAAAAATGTCTAGTTTTGGAACATGTTGTAACTGAGAAACAACTGACAGATATATTTACAAAACTATTGGATGTTAAAAGATTTGAATCCCTAAGAAGTGATCTTGGGGTGTGTTATTATGAATCTATCTGAGTAAAGAAATTATTATTTATTATGAAAATAATCAGTTACAAATACTTGAATAAATATGCATGAGCTGCATATAATTTTTCTGAAAAATAGTGAAGTTGGGCTTAATAAAAATGGGAATTGACATTAATAATATGTTTAATAATTCTGCTGAATATGCTGTAAAATGATGACTCTCGACCAATGTCTCTCACTGCTTGCATAGAGATGCTTTCTTATCCTTTTTTTCTCATTGGTTGGACAGTTTAGGACTGAACACACAGCCAGATGGCAGCAGAACGAGTTAAACCTCAGTTAAAACTGGGACTGGTACTATGATATAACTTATAATAAAAAGATGTCGTGGATTAACGTATAGTTAATTAATGATGATATGTTCTATAAAGTGTCAAATTTCTTAATAAAAAATTAATATTGACCAATTTTTCTTGGAAGAAGTAATTGTGTGTTTTTGGTTCCAATACAGTTTCAAGTGTCAATTGTAACTGAGATGCAACTCAAGTGAATATGAAATTTATTTTTACTTGATAAATTGGTTATTTAATTAAAACTGAAAAAGTCATTGTTTTTTCTTGTGCCAAATGTTTTGGACAACAGAGTGGAATATCAATAATTTTTATTGTGCTAAAAACTTAAGTTTTGCGGTTATAAAGTGATAATTGGATTAGTAGTTAAAATTGGTTTTACTTTTAAACTTGAAAATCCGTCCTTGTTTAAATTTATATACTCTTAAAGTTTGTTTTCTCATTTAAAAGAAGAGTTACAATTGATTAAGCCCTCATGGATGTATGGAGATTTGCTTTGATAAAATTATTGTGAGTTATCTGAGGATATGGGTGAGTGATAATATAGTTTTTGGTTGTTTGATGAGAATGATTATGGGTATATTGGTTCTAGTTTGTTTGATTATGATGAGTGTCAATACTATGACAAAAAGGGAGAGTAAATTGATGAGTTGTGAGAGAGCAATGAGCTTGATTTTGAGGATGATTGTTTATATTTTTATTTTTGATAATGTCTGCTCTTATTGATTGCTTGTTTTGATAATACTTTAAAAATTTATCTCTCTGATATTATATGCTTAAAGTGTGAAAGTGTTTTATATATTTCTGAGATATGACTTGCAGGGGAAGTTTTGATAAGGTTTATGCTTAAATAATTGATTTTCTGCTTTAAATATGTTGATAAGCTTATGGTGGAGTTTGTTTTACAACTCAATATTTTTGCCAAAATAATGACAAATGTGGAGATTGTTAGGTACAAAATACAAGTTTATTGTACAATATTTGTTTGTCATCATATTGCTAAAAATATATTGAGTTAGCTTATATAGAACTCTTCGGTTATAACTGAAACTGGCGGATAAATTACTTTGTGATTAAGTCAAATATATTGTGGAAGGTTTACAAACGTGACCAGCAAGTCGAGAAGATTTCGTGTAATCTCAGAAGATTAGATTTGAGAGAATGAAGAGATTTTCTTGTTGCATTAGAAGACTTGAAAAGGAAAAAACAATCATAGTCAAAGAAGTAAAGAGAGAAAAAGGAAATAATTTATATTTTGATTAAGATTAGAATTATTTGTAAAACTATAAATAAAGTCAATTAAACTCTAATATTTTGTGTCTCTACACCATAAATTATACAGCAAATAGAGAGAGAAAGATCCACGAAATATTAGAGAGAAAATATTATTTTTTGAGAGAAATTCATGACGGGATATCATTAGATATTGAGAGGTGTTAGGTAAGAGTAATAATTTGATAGGAAAATACTAGTGAGTGAGTAATTAAGTATTGTAAGACTTGAGTTTACTGTTGTAAGCTTGACAATATCAATAAATATTTGGTGAGTGCCTCCGAGACGTAGATGTGATGACCACATCGAACTTCGTAATTAAAGATTGTGTGTTATTTACTATTCTGCCAGAATCTTAATTATAACTAAAACGCGTAACAGCATTCGAAACATTAGGCAAACGTATTTTTCAGTACTTATCTTCTAGCTTTTCCAATTAGTAAAGACAAAAATCACGATTCAAACACTTGTCTTCTGTATTGTTGATGTGTTAATTAGTACATTAACTGACCAAATAATAGTTACAATGTCTTCTTAACATATTCAGGTAGCTCGAAAGTAGTTTCTAATTCTGATATGTATGCCGGTAATGCCTCTCTGGTAGTAGTTATTAAGTCTATTCAATGAAATCCTAAATCATAAATCCTAAATCTCGTCATAATTCCTCTGACCCCAAAAAGTTTCTCGTGGTAAAATAGGTAATCATCCATTGGCGAAAAGTAGTGACAAGGTCGAGATACTATCGTATTTGCTAATGCTTAAAAGAAACTATAAGGCGTTTCAGATGTAGTTTGTGGAAAAAAAAAATCATTTATTTACTATTCGATTGAGGAACGTTTGTGTATTCTTCTTGGAAAACTACTCATTTGTGTGTTTATTTTGCTTTGTACATGCAAAGCTTTTTCGTTGTTAGTACCTCATATTTATCGTTCTGGCTTTTGTGCGTTGATATTGCGAGTAATCAGTTTACCCATCAACTTCTTTGAAACGAAAACCTAAGAGTTTTCTTGGATTTATGACTTATATTACACGGTTTTATCATTTTTTCGTTTCTATTTTTTTTTACATGATTTGTGGCCTATAGCACACGCTTTTATTTAAATTTTACATTCATTCATCCAACACAAAATATTTGATTTTTTTAATGGAACAATATTGGTGAATTTAATTGAAAACACTGATATTAAGCATTATAAGAAGTCAGGCAAACGACCCTTCATTCTAGACCTGGGAACCTTTAAAAGCTTCCTATCCTTACCTCATTTGAAATTTGCGCCAAGCAAGCTCCAAGGCTACGTTGATCTACATTCCCCCACCTCCCCTCCCACCTACTCCCCCACCCACCCTAAATGATAGTCTATTGACTCTATTATACGAGTAACTTTTAGGTAGACTCGGTCTACCACATAAAATTTCTTATGTGCTGTGGCAAACCAATCATATGTATACACCTATCATTTATACATATCAACCGAATACAACTGAAATATCATATTAAAACAATCTCTCCCATATTTCCACTACTTCCTTCTCCTTCCTATATTTTTGGAAAAAAACCTCCAAGCTATTTTTTTGGAAAAAAAACTCATCATACGTAGATCAAATTCTTTTATCTAAATTATCAAGATTCACTTTCGTTTTTTATACATAATAATAATTTAAGTTTTATTAAATAATGTAATCAAAAAGTACTTGTGAGAAATAAAATATAAGAATTAAAAAAAAAACTTAAACAAAAATTATGTAATTATAATTTCGAAAACTAAAACTAAATTTACAACTCAATAAAATCTCAAATATAATATTATAAAACTCTAGTTATAATACTATTCTAAATTTAAATATTAATTAAAAAATTAATGATTTTAATATATTAGATTTTACGGAACATTACAACACAATAAAAACCCAAATATAATATTACAGAACCCAAGTTGAGACTACCATAAAGTTGAATATTAATTAAAATTTTAAAAAAAATTGATTATTTTAATATATTTTATTTATCGGAACATAATATTAATTAAAGAAAATATATTTAATGCATCATATGTTACGAGATATAATACAATTAATATTAAACCAATTTATTTTTATAATATCATGATATATAAAATATACTGTGTCACAATTAATGTCTAACATGTAGCTTTTTAGTTATACTAATATTAATATTTGAAAGACAAAATTGATAAAGTATATCATGTAAATGAGATGATAATTACGTAAGTTAGTTGGTTGGAAAACTTGCGCATTTATGTTTTTTTTTTTATACTTTTGAATTTTAAGTTATTTGTACACTTTTTTCACATGTCATGTAATGGTTAATTTATCACACCACATAAGAAATACTATGCGGCAGGAGAGGTTACTCCTATTTTACAGCATGTAACCTCGAATATCAATTTCACATATTGTGTACAACCTTATTCCACAATAAAGCTACATCAAAACTTAACATAAAGCTATTCAAAATCTTTTTCCACGGAGTCTCCAAACCATAGTAATCAAATTTATAATAAACCTTTTCTCATAAAATTAAAGTGGTAGCAACATGGTCTACATTAGAGGAATAAAAGGATGGGAAAAAGAGGAGAGATGAAGAAAATTAAGGATTGAGAGTCAGGTAATAGAGCATATATTATAGATGATATTTTGTAACTAAAATACCCAAGTTGGATACATAAGCTGTTAAATGATATTACATTAGAATAATGTTAACGAGCCAGATAGACTCAATCAGACTCTCAACACACCAGTTCTTAATGTAAATTTAGAATTTTATTTTCATCCCGAAATTTAAGAGAATGCTATTCGGCCATATATTAAATATTTTTAATTAATATTTAAGTTTATGATGGTCTCAAATAGGGTTCTATAATATTATATTTGAGTTTTTATTTTGTTGAATCGTCAAATAAAATATATTAAAATCATTAAAATTTTAAATATGTTTAATTAATATTTAAGTTTATGGTATTCTCAACTAGGGTTCTATAAATATTATATTTATGGTTTTATTTTGTTGAATAGTCAAACAAAATATATTAAAATCATTAAAATTTTAAATATTTTTAATTAATATTTAAGTTTATGGTAGTCTTAACTAGGGTTACATAAATATTATATTTGGGGTTTTATTTTTGTTTTGCTTGGATGTCAAAAGAATTCTAAAAATTATATAAAAAACTATCCGATAATCAGTCTGATTGAGACAGTCTCGTTTTATAGCGTTATTGTTAAAAGAATATCATAGCTAATGTAGCAATTAATTAGTCGCTGCAACTTGCAAGTGCTCCTGACATACGTGGTTATTAGTTTGGCATCTAAATTGACCAAACATTATCTACATTAATTAGTTTAATTTAGGAAGGTTAACATTACCTGACATTGGGGTTGTTTAGCGAAGCCTTTTAAACTACAGCTATGGCCTATAGCAATTTGCTTATCGAGCTTCGGTGACGGGATCCTAATTCAATTCTTGTAAGGGCTGTTATTTTTTTTTTTTTAGTATAATAACAATAAACAGTCAAAAAAAAGGTTAAAACTTAGCTGACTTGTCCACTAATTTAAAGATTTAAAACGTTGAATTTTTTTCGTTAGTACAATAACAATAAACGGTATAAAAAAACAAACAAAAAACTTCAGTTTAAAACTTAGCTGATTTGTTCATTAATCTAAAATTTTTAAACGATACAGAAAAATTGACTACAAATACGAATTTATTAGTTTAAACTTTGTTTTAATATAACTATGAAATTACACAAATATATTTATTTAGAAAACCTTGTAATAGTACCTTAAAAATGCAATTAATTAAGGAAAAATTCAAAGAGTAAGCTAATATTAATCAAATGAAGAGTAAAAAATAGTGACAAAATTCGAATTAGAGAGCTTGTGACACAAAAAATTTATGTTTACCATTTGAAATAAGTTATTATTTATTTATTTAGAGCTATTAATGTGTAAAATCTTAAATTTCTTATATATATATATATATATATATATATATATATTGGAGTGGCGGTTACACCCCTCCCCCCCTAATTGTGCCCCTGTCAAGCTTTAAAACCTTTTTTTTTTTTTTATGGAGAAAGAGTTCTATGTGAGCATCTGCATCAGGTTTCCTATGATATTCCTTTAGAGTGAAATTGATAATTTTACATTAACCATTATATATATATATATATATATATATATATATATATATATATCAGCTTCATGTTCCCTATAATTAATAGGAAAAATTACTTTTATTTGTTCAAATATTTTTCTGTAAGGTTTCTACATAAAGAGGCATATATTCATTATAATCTACGGATACAAACTATCTACGCATGCATATCGGATCCATATTTCCAAATATTTGTACCACAACTTGGGAATACAAAATTGTACTCCTGAACTACATGGAAATGAGAAAATAAAGGAATATACTAGCTAGTAGCCTGGTGTTAACATTTTTATGCTGTTTTCTGGAGCGAAAAACAGACCCGTGACACCTAGTACTCACTACAAAATAATATTTGATTTAGTGAGAGTTAAAAGCTGTCACAAGCCTGTCGCTAATTTAAAAAGTTGTCACAAATCTGTCGCAAATTGACTAAACTGTCACAAAGCCGTCACAAAAACCGTCGCTAATAAGCTCGTAATAAAAAATACCATCACTAATCCCGTCGCTATTTGAGTATTTTTTTATAGTGACTATAGGATTCTAAAACACGACGGGGAAATAACATAACTGTATAACTTTTTTTTTGTTGAAAATATAAATGTACAACTTTGTACCATATGATTTTGGTTAAGAGAGAGGATGAATGTTTAATAAACCGCATCAACTACCTCAAGCTTTTAAAAAAAAATTAGGATGATAAGTGCATTTTTACTCTTTTTAATAAACCGTTTAATTTTATATAAATTTTGAGATTGATTATTAATTTTTCTTTCATAACCATACATTATTATTTTTTATTTGTTTATTATTATTTCTTGTTCATAAAAATTTATCAACCATTTAACTGTGAGTTCAATGATAATTTAATATTATAGTAACCACAAAGGGAAGATTTTACATAGTATAAACAAGGAAGGTTTTAGACTAATATTGTTAATTTTGAGGTTTGCATAGAACACTGATGCACCGCTGTTTTTTCCATCCAAATTCTTGAAATAAAGAAAATTTGACTGATTTAACCAATGAAGATGCTCACAACTCCACATTGTTTATAGGGAATAGTTTGGTAATATGTAAATTTTGAGGAACCCCAAGATGAATTTGGTGTCAAAACCCTAAAATAAAGGTGTATGGTATGGGAGATGCTTAGAGCATCCGCATCTGATTTCTCAAAACATTTTTTTTTTAAAACTCGATGATTATGGTATAAAAAGTGACATGCATCAGGAACCGTATAAATTTACTAAATTTAAGAAAACACAAAATTCACCTTATACATAAGGAATGTATACGATTTCCTAGATTAATACTCCATTCGTCCCTAAACAAATGTATCCTATGAAAATACGTGTAATTTTGACCGATAATTTTTTCATATTTAGATTGCCGGAAAAGATTATTTCAAAAATTAATCACGTAGTTTATGGTTAGAACTATATGATCAAATTTTCAATCTTTTCATTTCGGTAATTTTAATATGAAAATTTTGATGGTTAAAGTTGCACGTATTTTCGTAGGGGACATTTATTTAGGGGGGGAGAGAGTATAATAATAATAAACCATCATGGGGTTCATATTTTTATGGTTGTAATATTGTTATGATTATTAAATGATAATAAATAAATAAATAAAATAATGTATGATTATTAATTATAAGTAAATTAATAAGTAAGCTGAAATTTTATGTAAATGTAAACGGTTATTTAAAAGGTATTGTTGAGATAGGTGGTGCGGATTCATCCCCAACACATCCAGGGTCCAAACTTCACAGTTTTGGCGCACACAAAATTTGATTTTTTACTGGAAATTGTAGGTATATTTTTATCAAAAATACACTAATATTAAACATTAAAATAACGAAGTCAAACGACCCCTTCGTTCTAGATCGGGAAAATAATGGCTACCCAGTGTCAATCTTTAATGGCTTCCTATCCATTCCTCATTTAAAATTTTCCGCCAACCAAGGTACAGGCTACTACGCTATGTTATGCATTTGCAGCAAAATGTTATTGAAAATGGTAATCTTTTGCAGTATGTAACCTCGAATATCTATTTGACATATTGTGAATAACCTTTTTCCACAATAAAACTTAACATAAAGTTGATTCAGAATCGTTTCCACAGAGAGTCGCCAAACCTTTGCAATAAATTTTATAACAAATGGATAAATTTCTACAGAGAAAAGGACAAATTTTATTCCATGATTAAGTAAAATGGCCAAAGATAATAGTACATTTATAAAAAGATCATAACTAATGCAGTTAAGTTCCTTTTAAAGAAACTGCTGCAACTTACAAGTGGTCCTGACATACGTGGTTATTAGTTTCTCTTCTAGATTTACCAAACATTATCTATATTAATTAGTTGAATTAAGAGGGTTAACATTACCTGACATCGGGGTTATTTGGCTACGGCTTTTAAAATGAAGCTATGGCCTTGACTATGGCAATTTGCTTGTCCAGCTTTGAAACATCTTTTAAAACTCTACTATATAAATGATAAGCAACTAACAAGTAGTCGAAGTAAAACATTTCTCAACAATAATTCGGACTAAACCAGGAAAAAATAATGGCAGATTTATCGAAGAATCTCCTTGCAGGTTCTACTTACAAGAGTGAATTTCATGAGAAGAATAACCATAACAAAGAAAATAAAGAAGAAGAGTATTGGATGTTATGTGCGTTTCAGATTACCAGCTCTTCGGTGGTGCCGATGGTGATGCAGGTAGCTAGCGGCATAAAAATGAATAATACTTTTTTGTTGTTTTAGGATGACAAATTACTTTAATAAGATACTACTTGCTTAACTGCATTCATGGTAAAAATGTGACACAATATGTTTAATATTCTGTGTCACCACCTAATTTTCTATTCTTTCAGGCGGTGTTGGATCTAGGAGTGTTGGAGATCATTTCCAAAGCAGGCGAAAATGGTGTCTCAGCTGATAAGATAGCGTCTAAGATGGAGATAAATACTCATAAGACAACACATGCAGTAGCATCTTCAATGCTCGATCGTATGCTATGCCTACTTGCGGCTCATTCCATTCTCATCTGTACCTATTCCGACACTACTACTAATGCTACAGGTGAGCAAATGAGAATCAAGAGGAGATTATACCGACTCTCTCCGATTGCCAAATACTTTATTCCGAACTCCGATGGGATCTGTTTAGGACCAGCTATGACAGTCTTTCAGGACAAGATCTACCAGGACAGCTGGTATGCATGTATCTAAAAAAGTGATATACCAGGAGTTAAAAACAAAACTACGAGGAAATTAAATAATGGTCTTTAAAATGCAACTTTTCCTGCTTTACTCTTTTGTTCTAAGTTTTTCAAGAAATAGTATTTCTATTCAAACTTATATTGTTTTAACTCTTTTTTAGGTAAGTTATAAAGAGGCTTAATTAATGTTCATTTACCCTAATTACCTTTAAAAAAAAAATCCCACAATCATTTGAGATCACGTCTCTGTCCAATCCCATGTCCACCCGATCCTGTGTTATCCAATGTGCGTCCGGTAATGTGTGATCATTTATTCAAATTTTTGAGATTTTTTTACGCCTTTTTTGATGTAATTTAGTCTTTGATCCTATATACGCCTAATCCTGTGTAGCCATATGTCCGCCCGCCTCAAATATGTTTGGCAGAGTGACTAAAACTCGAATAAATTACTTAGAAATACTTATCTTCAATTGCTCCAATTTCTATAGTAAGACAATTATGTGAACCTAGGGGGATTCAGTTATATTAGATACAAGAGTAATAATAGAGTGGTGGTATATCCACGGACTACTTGATATAGAATATTGTAGAAACTCATTGAAAGTCATTGTTCTAACTTGATATACATTTATCTAACGACTCTCAGCGATTCTTTGCACAAGTCTATGTTAATAAGTCTGTGCTTACATCGCCACTCATAATACTATATTATATATACATAGATGTCTTAACCTTCATACCAACAATTTTGATTCATAGGCGTGAGGTAAAACCCGCGGTATTGGAAGGAGGCATTCCATTTAACAGAGCCCATGGGATGAATGCCTTTGACTATCACGGGAAGGATGAAAGGTTTAATGAGGTGTTCAATAAGGCAATGAACAGCGTTTCTACTTTAGTCATAACCGAAATACTCAATTCCTATAAGGGTTTCGAGCATATTCAACAATTAGTGGACGTTGGTGGGTGTCTCGGAGCCGCCCTAGAGTTGATAACTGCAAAATATCCCCATATAAAAGGCATCAATTTTGACCTTCCACATGTTGTACAGAATGCACCTCCCTATCCTGGTAAAGAAATCTCAATTATCATTTCATTTCTTTTTTATTTAGTTTAGCTTTACATAGGAATATTCGGTAATAGTTCACACTCTTGATTCATAATATTTTTTTTTTCATTATATTCATCTCTTACTTGGATCATTCAAGTTCAGAATTGTTAAGATCCCTTCTTGATCCTTGGTTCAGGTGTGGAACATGTAGCGGGAGATATGTTTGCAAGTGTTCCAAGTGGCGATGCCATTCTCATGAAGGTAAAAATAACATTAAGCAAAAATGCATAACTTAAAGGATAGAATCAAACTACAATTAAGCTCATACTGCACAAATTGGGGAATGCAATAACCCCTTACGAATATAGTTGTAGTAATAAGTAAAAACTTATGTATATGTAGGGATGCAAATGAGCTGAGCCGGGCCTATCTCTGTTCAATCTAGGCTCGTTTACTAAATGAGTCCTAAAAATTAAAATCTTGTTTAGACTTGGCTCATTTAAAGACAAGCTCGAGTCGAACGTATTCACAAGCCTTGCCTGGACACGTTTTTGGATAAGTTTTGCTTAAAAATTTATTACTTAGTTAAAACCAATGTTTAGATGATTAATAATACATTTAATTTTTGCGAGTTTCAGTTTTAATTAGATTTAGTTTAAAAAAATAAATTTATTACATAAATTGAAGAGTATTTATCGACCATCATCATTATATTTGATAAATTTTACGTATATAAACACGAATATATATGAAAACGTATATTAAAAATAATTAATCGAGCTTCTAAACAAGTCCGAGTCTGTTCACGAAGCTTATTATTTTGTTCAGGCTCGACTCTTTAGTAAATAAACAACATGAGCCAAGACTTTAACGAGCCGAATACGAGCTTGTTCACAAATAGCCCGGTTCATTTGCAGCTCTATGTATATGTGTATATGAAGTTATACATTCATATATGTGTATGTTGTTTGATGTTTTAAGTTTATCTCTTTGGACCTTTTGTTCATTGACAATCATAATTGTGATAGGGGGTACTTCATGACTGGAACGATGAACATTGCTTGAAAATATTAAAGAAGTGTTATAAAGCTTTGCCGAAAAGTGGCAAAGTAATCGTACTGGAGGTAGTTGTTCCTTTGATACCGGATAATTCTCCTGCAACACAATCAATTTGTCAAATTGATTTAATAATGATGACCCAAAGCCCTGGTGGAAGAGAAAGGACAAAGGAAGAGTTTCTTTCTTTGGCTACAGGTGCTGGATTTGCAGGCATTCGGTTTGCTTGCTTTGCTTGCAACTTTTGGGTTATGGAATTTCACAAATAAAATCTTTCTAACGGAGATCTGAAGGGATTGGGCTCAAATAATGTGTTTTATTTAAAGTTGAAGGTAATAATATGATGTTATTCATTATGCAAGATGGTTTTCTGTTTACCCATGTTCAAGGCCTCCGCGAAAGACTGGAAAGTTTATCGTCGTTATTGCTTTGAATTATGTAATAATTGTTGTTTTGAGTCAAATAAAGACCTTGTTATCTCTTGCCAATTTTTATTCTTATATTCTTTTCTTTTTTTTTGCCATTATATAATCATTTTCTCTCTATTCTTGTGTTGAATACTTATTCATCATGTAAGTAATTAAATTAAAAGGGTGGATATAGATATTCCAGACGAGGCCATAGTTTAACAATGTCCTTTTATACTAAATTTGATTTTGGTGACCACCTTAAGACAATTAATACACATATATACATCGCTAGTTTATAGTTGGGGAGCTAAATATTATTTGGGAAATTAAGCATAGAAAAATTAAGCATCTAATTAAATTAACTCACCTCAGTACTGTACCCAATTCCAATGAGTTCAAGAACAACGGGAACCAATGGAATCCCGTCAATTGTCTGTCGTTCCAAAGAGAATATTGAAAAGTAAATTATGTGTATACTGTAGACCAACCGCGATCATTTCAATAGAAGTCAAAGACCAAAGGCACCGGCAACGGTAATAGAAGTTATAACAGAGTACTTATCTTCTAGCTTTTCCCATTACTGACAAAAATCACAAACTGATCAAACACTGGTATACTATACTATTGATGTGTTAATACATTAACCGAGGAAAGAATAGTTACCCCGTCTTCTTGTTAACAAATTCAGGTAGCTCAAAAATAGTTTCTAATTCTGAAATTGTTGTTGCTGGCAGTGCCTCTCTGGTAGTAGTTATTAAGTTTCTTCAATGAATTCACCATTATAAATCGTAAATCTCGTCATATAAATACCGCGGGTTAATTACGGTTTAGTATCCCCAGTTTTGACACATTTCGGTTTAGTGACCTTGTTTTTCGTTGGATTCGTTTTATAACCTAAGTTTTAAACAAGTTCTGATTTAGTGACCTAACATGTATTTTATAGATGGAAAACGTTACACATGCTATCACGTGACTGTTTTCTGTTACAATTAATGGTATACTTGTCATTTCCCTATATTACGTACATAGAAATTTATTTCCCAACCGAAATCTCCCACAAATTCAAGGTTCACATTTTGTGCATTTATTGAGTTATATTGTACAATGTACAGCCACATTTACAACCATTAAATTAAAAAATTATGGATTAGATGATACATTTTCAATAACTAATTTAAATTTTCAATTTTTATTATATATTAGACAAATTTTACAACACAATAAAAATCTAAATAAAAATATAGAACTCCAATGGATACTACGCTAAATTTAATTAATAATCAAAATTTAAAAAAAAAATAACAATTGAATATTTATTTTTAAAAACCGAATTTTTTATCGTTCAATTGATTGACTGTACAGAACAAAACCCCACAAATTCAATTAGATTACAGAATTTCCCAAAATTGAAAAGAGAGAGAACTAAGTCAATTCCTCAATTCCGACACATCGCGAGCTTAAGGTTTTCTTTCTATCTTCAATCAATGGGTTGAGTTGGATGGTGTGTGAATATGTGTTTTCATCGCATTACTGTGAGTTTCTTTTATTTTTATTCCAATAAATCTTCAAGTTTAGGATTTATTTTTCTTTTCGTTTAATATCACTTTGCTGTACTGAGTTTTGAGTCATATTTACTTAAGTGACCTGATTTTCAAAAATATTAAATTGATGACTCATGTTTCGCATATACTTTGATTTAGTGTTCTCATTAACTTCACAAGTTTTAAACAATTGCAATACAACTCACTTAGTTTAAAAATTAATCAAGTAGACACCGATTTGTTGGAAATGATAAAATTAACTATTTAATTCTACAATTTTTGTAAAAGACATATTTTCCAATAAGATAACTTTTTTTCATAGTAAATACAATTTTAGACATAATTTTTGAAAAAAAAGCGACTTTAAATACAATTTTTCCAGCAAAATAAATACTACATTTAAATTTTTTTTCTTTTCAGAATGGTTTTAATCCGTAAAAAAATTGTTTTAATCCGAAAAAATTACACTACATCCGTAAATAATTTTTGGTAATTAAAGAAAATTTTACTGATTAATATTAAAGAAAATTACACTACGCGTATCTTGATTATTTGATAGTCTGGTAAAAGTGCCAATTTGTCTTTTTGTGAACCTTTTTGCTACGAAAAAAAATAGTTTAACTCCATGCTGAAGTCATGGGGACATAAAATTTTATGTACGATAACTCCGTGTAATTTTTTTTTAATAATTTTCTGTAATTTACCAGACAATTTTTAATATTAATCCGTACTCTTTTCTTTAATTATCAAAAATTATTTACGGATGTAGTGTAATTTTTACTAATTAAAACAATTTTATTACATATTAAAACTTTTCTGAAAAGAGCAAAAATTATGTCTAAAATTGTATTTATTATAAAGAAAAGTTTGCTTAATGAAAAACGTGTCTTTTACAAAAATTGTAAAATTAAAGAGTTAATTTTATCATTTTTAATAAATCGGTGTCTATTTTATTAATTTTTAAACTAAGTGGGTTGTATTGCAATTGTTTAAAACTTATGAAGTTAAGAAGACCACTAAATCAAATTATATATGAAACCTGAATCACCAATTCAATATTTTTGAAAGTCATGTCACTTAAGTAAATATGACTCAAAACTCATGACAGTAAAGTGATATTACCCATATATTTGTATATATATATATATATATATATTTGTATATATATATATATATATACTAGTAAAAGTTACTCACGCGTTGCGTGTGAGACGCGTAATGACATAAATCACGTAATATATTTCATTTTTAACATAATATTCAGATTTGGTATAATTTATTATAGTTACGGAGGTTAAAACAAATTATTAATTAATTTATGGTACATCCGTAATTAGTAAAATATATTGAGGACAAATAGTTAATTAATTAGATTATGTATATTGGTAATTATTAAAATAGAGTGAGTGTATTTTTGGAAAAATTTGGCAAAATTTGGCAAAATTTGTATATATATATATATATATTTGTATGTATCGTGTGGGAAATTTAGAAAAGGGAAACTGAATTTTCCCTTCAAAATACATGGCTATTTTGATAACATCACAATTTAAACAGTTACGTGATAGCATGTGAGTCGTTTTTCCATCAATTTTTCACGGCACACAAAATCGGAACTTGTCCAAACTTAGGTCATAAAACGAATCCAACAAAAACTAAGGTCATTAAACCAAAAATGTATCAAAATTGTGGTCATTAATTAAACCGTAATTAACCCTAAATACCACTGACCCCGAAACTTTTCTTGTGGTAAAATAAGTCATCATGCCATAGAAGGAAAGTAGTGACGCGGTTGAATTATTGTCGTATTTGCTAATGCTTAAAAGAAACCTTAGAATGTTTCAGATATTGTTTATGAAAAATATTTTTAGTTTTGCTTTGGTTTTTCATTTTAAATTTCATAAGTTTGAGCTCTTAAACTAATAATGTGATTCATTATTATTATTAATTTTTAAAGCTTTTTAATAGTAGTATCAATGCATATAAATTAAAAAAAAAATAAGTTATATTTGAATTAGAAGGGGAAATTTTCATAAATTTAAAGGTTTTATTGATTTTGTGTTACTAATTTGTAATTTTTTCTATAATATTCGAAAAAATTGTATCAAACCAAAACTGAACTAAATCTAAATGTTTCAGCTTTGTTAGATTTTACAATCTAAAACAGTAAAACCGGACTGAATACTTTTTCGGTTTATTTTGTTCAGCTCAAAACCGAACCGATTCTACCCCTAACTAAAAAAATCATTGAAAATAGTTTAATAAAAGTTGGCGATAACTAACTTGTGATTAAAAAAAATCTGTATTTTGTTTTAGTTATTCTCTATTTTATCAAATTAATGAAAAGGGAGCTATATAAGAAAACCAAATGATAAAATTTATCATTTTACTTTTGCGAGTTTAAACATAGTTGAAAAGGATAAATTAATGGGTTATCCCCACTTGTTCATATGAGAGAGAGAAAATTTAGACATTTAAGATGAGCATGGTACACAATTCCACTTGTCCATTCTATATCTAGCTATACATCATTGCTACAGTGATGCATGAGGTTTTAATTAGTCTTTAAATTGTACCTAATCCTAAACTAACTAGAGAAAGCAATGGAGTTAAAACATTGCTCAAGAGACAACAAGAGACTATACCAATTGGAAATATGATGAATTTTCCAGGAAATTCAAGGAATCCCCTTTCAGGTTCTAATTACATGAGTGATTGTGGTAGGGATGACTTATACGAGAAAAATGATCACAACAATGAAGAAGAGAAGGAAGAAGAGTATTGGATGTTACGTGCGATGCAGTTGGCTAGCTCTTCAACCGTGCCAATGGTGATGCAGGTAGCTAGCCAGCCTTAGAATCATTTTAATTTTGTTTTATGGTTGGCAAAGTAGTGCAATTCTAAGATTATACGTACGATGTATGGCAAAAATAGGATTTTTTTTAAACTATTTTTTAGTTAATTCTGTGGGACTATGATTATGAACCCTTGTGCACCACCTAAATTCCTATTATGTAGACAGTGATGGATATGGGAGTACTAGAGATCATCTCGAAAGCTGGATCGAGTGGAGTTTCATCTGATGAAATAGCATCTCAATTGGAGTTGAAAGCTAATACAACCACCCTAGCAAGAGTTTCTTCTATGCTTGATCGCATGCTATACTTACTTGCAGCTCATTCCATCCTCACCTGCACCTATACATACACTACTGACACCACCACTACTAGTACTACTAATAATGCTATTGATCTTGATGAGAAAGCGACGACCAAAAGGAGGAGGTTGTATGGCCTTTCCCCTATGGCCAAGTACTTTACTCCGAACACCGATGGGATTTCTTTAAGGCCATTAATGTCTCTCATCCAGGACAAGGTCTACATGGATAGCTGGTATGCATGTATCTCAGTAAAAAAAAATATGTAACTAAGTAAAAAATTAGGTTCATAAATCTTAAACTCCAGAACAACTTCCAGCGTCTTCACTTCAACATGGCAAGGTCAAAAAATACTGGAGAATGACTAAGTTATGAAAATTGTTGAGAAATGATAATGAAGCTTGCTTTTCTTATTATTCCATGAACACATACGGTATACATATGTAGGCCAAGAATCCTACAAGGTGAAAAAGTAAATTCCTGAATCAAGGACAATACAATCATTTTATAATCATAATTAACGCAAGGATAAATCATGGAAATATTGGTTTTGACTGAAAAAAAAGTATCCTTAATATTCCCCCTCAAGCTGATGATTGAAGATCCATAACTCTCAACTTGCTCGTTAGTCATCGAATCTTTGTCTCGTGTCTTCAATTCATGACTCCAATCTTTAATTTCTTTTTTTAATTATAACTTTTCAACCTTCCCCCGTCCAGCCATAGATGCTCGATTTCTCAAACAATAATAAAAACAAGTTGACTAGAAATAAAACTTTATACCTCCTTCTTTAATAAGTAGGACTTCGTTATATTAAAAACAGGAAGATAATCAAAATAATATGTATATATATGTTTTATGGGATAACTAGGCCTGGACTAAAACCGGCGGTATTGGAAGGAGGTGTCCCATTAAATAGAGTCCATGGAATGAACACATTTGACTATTCGGAGAACGATTTGAGGTTTAACGAGCTGTTTAATAAGGCAATGATCAACCAAGCAACTAATGTCATAACCAAAATGCTTCACACCTACGAAGGTTTCAACCAAATCCAGCAAATTGTGGATGTTGGTGGAAATCTTGGTGTTACCCTCGAGTTGATAACTTCGAAATACCCCCACATTAAGGGAATCAATTTTGACCTCCCACATGTAATACAACACGCACCTTGCTATCCTGGTACAGTGCTACTAATTATAATTTTATTTCAGTTTTAGTTCATTTTTAACTTGTGCACACAGGAGTATCTGTTAGTGATTCACACTGTTGAATCATAATCCTTTTGTTTTTCATTCTAATTGTCCTATCCTTGGCTTATTAACATCATACTTTACGTTTTTGAATTGCTAGCTCCTTGTCTCGAATTTGGTGCAGGTGTAGAACATGTTGCAGGTGATATGTTCGAGAGTGTTCCAAGTGGAGATGCTATTTTGATGAAGGTATGAATTTTGATCAACGGTTGTACTTGCAATAAATAATTAGTTCGTAAGGTTTAAGCAATTAAAATGTGTGGCAGTGTGGGAAATACAAATTCCGAAAATATATATAGTAGGAAAAAGAACTACATAAACAATTTGCACAATGGGGAGAACGATGCAACCTCCATTCAGCCTTCAATTGTAGTGATAACTGATGTGTATGCATATGAAGTTATACATTCATATTCTTTAGATCTTTCTTTTCTTATTGAACTTAACGTTGATCATTTGAAATTTTGATAGTCAATACTACATGACTGGAGCGATGATCATTGCTTGAAATTATTAAGGAATTGTTATAAATCACTGCCGGAGAAGGGGATATTAATAGTAGTTGAGGGAACTCTACCAGTGGTACCGACTAATACTCATGCAACACAAGGAATGTGCCAAATTGATGTGCTAATGATGATTCAAACCGTCGGTGGAAAAGAAAGGACAGAGCAAGAGTTTCTTTCCTTGGCTACAGCTGCTGGATTTGCTGGCATTCGATTCGAATGTTATGTTTACAACTATTGGGTTATGGAAGTTTACAAATAGGAGGAGATCTGAAGGGATTTGATCAGCTCAAGAAAAAATACTTTATTTATAATGGAAATTGTTTATAAGTTATGACTATGTAATAAATTCGTTAAAGATGGATTTCCTCTAGATATGTTGAGTCCTCCATGAAGGAACATAAATAAATTTGGTGAAACTTATTTCATTTAGAATTAATACATTATAGTACCACTTTTGAATTTTAATTCCCACTAAATACATATTATAATTTGCATTTTACTTACCTACCACTTTTTCATACTATATAAATTAAAAAAAAAATTAATCTCATAAAAAAACATAAAATATATTTCTCTCTCCCTCATAAATGAAAAAAAATCATAAAAAATTATAAAAATTACAAAAAATTATAAAAAAGTAAAAAAAATCACAAAAAATTATAAAAAAACACAAAAAATTATAAAAAATGAAAAAAAAATCACAAAAAATTATTAAAAAATCAAAAAAATCACAAAAAAAATCACAAAAAATTATAAAAATCACAAAAAAATTATAAAATATCATAAAAAAATGTCAATATACCGCTTTTTACACCGAAAAATGTTTTTTCATAAAAAAACACTTTTTCATAAAAAAATAATTTTTTATCAAAAAGTGAATTTTATGTATTTAACTCTCGTTTGACTCATTTCAATGTTTGTTAAAGTTTGAATTGCCTTTTTAGAAACTAATTTTAGTAACTAATTTTATATCCATAAACTCAAATTGGTAATAGTGCTTGCACCCAACACCAATGTTCAAGAGATTGGTCGTTCGAATCCACCCAGTTTTTTTTAACTTTAAAGTAAAATAAATGCACTTTTTGTGTTGTACTATATGCAGTTTTATTGAACTGTATGCACTTTCGACTGTACTAGATGCACTTTCGAGTGAACTAGATGCACTTTCAGCTGAACTATATGCACTTTCAGCTGAACCAGATGCACTTTTAGCTGAAACAGATGCACCTTTTCCAGAACTATATGCATTTTTATTGAACTATATGTACTTTTGGCTGAACCATATGCACTTTCAGCTGAACCATATGCACTTTTAGCTGAACCAGATGCATTTTTGACAGAACTATATGCACTTTTATTGAACTATGTGCACTTTCGACTGGACTATATTCATTTTCGACTAGACTATATGCACTTTTGACTTAACTATATGTACTTTCGACCAAATTAGATGCATTTTAAGTTGAAACATATGTACTTTCAGCTGAACCAGATGAACTTTTAGCTGAACTATATGCATACTCACTTTTATTGAACTATATTTACTTTCGACTGAATTGTATGCACTTTCAATAGAACTAGATGTACTTTCAGCTCAATTGAATGCAATTTCGACTCAATTTTATGCACTTTTGACTAACTATATACACTTTTGATTGAACTATATGCACTTTTATTGAACTATATACGCTTTTCATTAAACTATACGTATTTTCGACTGAACTAAATGCACTTTCAGCTCATTTAGATTAAAAAAAGGTACATTTTCATGTAAAAACCACTTTTTGTATTAAAAAAATTCACTTTTTGATGGAAAAAGTTTTTTTTTTATGAAAAAACGGATTTTTCGGTATAAAAAGTGTTATATTGACAAAAAAAATTATATATTTTTTTGTAATTTTTTAAAAAGTTTGTGATTTTTTATGATTTTTTCATTTTTTATAATTCTTTTTATTTTTTGTGATTTTTTGTGATTTTTTATGATTTTTTGTGATTTTTTATGATTTTTTGTGATTTTTTGTGATTTTTTACAATTTTTATGATTTTTTATATTTTTATTTTTATTTTTATTTTTTCGATTTTTTTTATTTTTTTATATTTTTTTGTGATTTTTTTTATCTTTTATAATTTTTTTGTGTTTTTTTTTTATTTTTTTGTAATTTAAAACTATTTTTTTGGGTTTGTAGAAAGATAAAATATGTCTATTATATTTTGGTTTGTAATACTCTTTAGTAAATAAACTAAATAATTAAAAAGTGCTATCTATTTATAGAAATGTGAACTTATCAAGATATCTCAGATAAATATAAGTTGCTATGTGGATTTGCTGGCATTCGATTCGAATGTTATGTTTACAACTATCGGGTTATGGAAGTTTACAAATAGGAGGAGATCTGAAGGAATTTGATCAGCTCAAGAAAAAGTACTTTATTTATAATGGAAATTGTTTATAAGTTATGACTATGTAATAAATTCGTTAAGATGGATTTCCTCTAGATATGTTCGAGTCCTCCATGAAGGAACAGAAATAATAAATTTGGTGAAACTTATTTCATTTATTACTCCAGAGTCCAGACGTAGGCGGGACACTAAGGGTCTGTTTGGTTTTAGTTTCAAAGCAAATAACTAGGAATTTTTGGAGTTGGAAAAAGAAAAAAATCACTTCACCCAGCTTAATACTTCCAACTTTTTACGGCCAAAAATCAATAAAAGCTTAGCTTTTAAACTGGCCAACCAAATGCAATATAAATGATAAATAAAAAGCTAAACTTAAAAGATACAACCATCCAATGCCTAATGGATAAATCTTTTATACCACATTAGAAAAAGTAAAATATTTCTACAAAAGGAGCTCTTATAGCTTTAATAGAAGATTTTATTTTTTTAAAATAAACAGTGGGTGACCCACAAATTTTATTAATAGAATAAATGGAACTAAATTGTCATAATTACAAACTAACGGTGCAAATTGCAAACCGACAGAAACTTGAGGACTAAAAAGAATATATCAAAATTTTGGACACGTGTCCCAGTGTTAACTACTGTGAACCCTTCTCGCATACTGTATCATCATCACTTTCCTTTAGAGAGAGACTGTCTCTCTTCTTTCTCTTCATCATCCAAAACCTTCAAAAATCATTTGATTCTTAACTAAGGAATTGTCTGAGCTTCAGTGATGATTACCCCTTTGAGATAATCTGAGAAGTCTTCCAAACAATTCGAAATAATTGGGTCTTCTTCGCACCCTAAATTCGTCAGGTGATCTGCTCCCTTATTATCTTCTCTTTCTATATGCATAATTTTTAAATTACGAATTTTGAATTGCTGTTTAATTTGATCCATATAATAGATTAATTCCCAAGGACAATTACTCTTCTCTTGTATAATATTCACCAATTGTAGACAGTCTGATTCAAATAATATATTGGCTTCCTCAACAATTTGAACACCCAAGAAAAGTGATTTCATCTCATATTCAAGCCCAGAACTACTGGCAATTGAAGTATAAAACCCTAACAGAAATTTACCTTGATCATTTCGCATAATACCCCCAATACCACTTTTATTATTGGTTCTTCTAAAACTCCCATCAATATTGATTTTATTATAACCCTTAGGAGGACATAACCACTTGACCACTTTCATCTTTTTAATATTATTTACCTTAGCAGTAATCCCACATTTGATATCAAAATTAGAAGGAAAACTATTATCCTTTCTGGAGTAGCATGTAAACAACTTGTGTACATTCTCACATATTATAGCTCCACTCATTTGTTTATTGTTGAATCTACTACTGCATCTAGCTTTCCAAATTTCCCAAACTATGAACACAGGCATGATTTTGCAAATTTTCCAATAAAACTTAGAATTAACAGTACCTGACTGAGACCACCAAGAAATAAATTTTCCCCTTGCTTGTTCTGAATTATTAATAACACCCATCAATTTATTAAAATAATTCCACACTTCTGTAGCTATAGGCCCATTACTGAATAAGTGATCTGTATCTTCCACATTACATCCACAACACTCACATTTAGAAGATAGCATAATTCCCAATTTTTGAATTGCAGGGTCCAATGGTAGAGCTTTATTGAAGAATTTCCATATAAAACAAGATATCTTCACAGGTATGATCTTATCCCAGCTTAATTTGTTTATCCAATTTATAGAATTCTTGCTTCTCATTAACTCTCAAGCTGATTTTATACTGAAATTACCCAATTTATTAATCTTCCAAATAGGAGTATCTTTTCTTAGCTTATTTATACTTATATCACTTGAAAACAGATGCCTCAAATTTTGGGGAATAATATTATCAATTTTCTCTCTATCACATTCACCATTAGTGATAACATCTGACACCATAATCTCATTATCCAAACTAGCATGCTGTAAAGGTCCTTCACCAGTCCAATTATCTTGATTAACTGATATATTACCTTCACCTATTAACCAAACAATGTGATTTTCAGCCTCCTTTCTCACTTTTAACATTCTTGACCAATTATTATCACATTTCCCATTATTAACACAGTTAGGGTGCTTTCTTCTACAAAATTTAGCTTGCAAAAAGCTAGACCACAAACTATCTTTAGTTCTAAAATTCCACCATAATTTAGCTGCAAATGCTTTAGATAAATCAGCAAAACTTCTTAATCCTAGTCCACCTTCATCCACTGGAGAACAAACTTTTTTCCACTTAACCCACTGGTGCTTTTTGATTTGATCAGTTGATCCCCACAAAAAATTAGCCAATATTTGGTCAATTTTTTTTATAACCTGTTTAGAATGGTTCATAGCTGATAGAGTATACACTGGAATAGACTGAAGAACATATTTAATCAAAATAAGTCTTTCACCCATATTTAACCACTGACTTTTCCAATTGCTTAATTTTTTCCTTACTTTCAGGATGAGCTCATGGAACAAAACACAATTTTTGTGTCCAGAATACAGCTTGCAGCCAAGATAAGTAAAAGGAGTCTTCTTCACTTCTATTTGCAATTCTTCATTAATAACTTTCTTTAGTTCTCTATCAACACTCTTAGAAACATAAACAAAACTTTTTTCCAAACTAATTTTTTGCCCAGAATCTTTATTATAGCTTTTTAATACTTTTTTAACATTAAGTATTGACCTTTTATCAGCAGCACTAAAGATAATAATATCATCTGCAAAGGCTAGATGAGTTATAATTGGACCATGTAGAGAAGATTTGAAAGATTTCCAACTTTTTTTTCCACCAAAGCATTTAAATTTCTAGTTAACACTTCTGAACAAATAATGAAAATACTTGATGATATAGGGTCACCTTGTCTCAGCCCATTAGAAGGGAAAAAATACCATGTAGGTACACCATTTACCAGAATTGAAGTCCCATTGCATGATATAATTCTCCATATCCTGTCAATAAATAACTCAGAAAACCCAAACTTCCTTAGAACACATATAAGAAAATGCCATGAGACTTTATCATATGCTTTTTTCATATCAAGCTTAATGGCCAGATTTTTCCCACTATTTTTCTTATTAAGAGTAGCAATAAACTCTTGTGCCAATAGTATATTCTCCACTATATCTCTGTTCTGAGCAAAACCACTTTGATTAGAATAAATAATAGAAGGTAAGATGGTAGATAAACTCTTAGCCACAATTTTAGATATAACTTTGTTGATGAAAGTACATAAATTTTAGGAATGAGAGCAATAACAGTACTATTAATACCTTTAGTGAGTAGTTGCCCAGCAAAAAAAGAGGCTATTGCAGAGCACACATCTTGACCAATTAGACCCCAATTAGAAGTAAAAAAACAGCCAGTAAAACCATCCACACCTGGAGCACTGTTCTTGTTAAGACCGCACACAGCTTCTTTAATTTCTGTTTCATCAGGGAACTTGTTTAACATTTCATTATCATCATCTTTAATAAGCTTAGAAATGCTATCCAAGCTCTTATAGAATCCCTTAACACCTTTATTAGCATCTAATAGGCCTTTAAAATACTCAACAGCTTCATTTTGAATATCTAATTTCTCTGTAATCACCTCTCCTATAGCCTTTTTAATATTAGTAATATAGCTTCTAGCTCTTCTTTTTTTCAATATACTATGAAAATACTTGGTATTAGCATCTCCTTCATTGACCCATTTTAGATTGGCTTTTTGAGCCCAGAACTCCTCCTCAATTTTTATTCTGTATTTCAAATTAGCTTCAGCTTTATTTAACACAATTTTATTGTTCATTGTAGGATCAATCACAAAAATTCTCTCCATTTTGAGCACCTCATCTTCAGCATCAATTACTTTCTGAAATATATTCCCAAAAGCTTCTTTGTTCCACACAGATAAGGCCTTCTTAGTTCTTTTTAAATTATTAACTAGAGAGTATAGAGCATCACCTTTAGAATAAGGCACCCAAACTGAAGATATTACCTTGTTATAATCTTGATGTTTAGTCCAGAACTTCTGAAAAATAAACCTTTTAGAATTATTATCAAATTCAGTTTTACATCTAATTAGAAGAGGACTGTGATCTGATGAAGCTTTGTTTAAATGTTCTAATGCCATATGCTGAAATATATCTAAACAATTCTGGTTAACAAGAACTTTATCAATTCTTTCAAAAATAGCAGCTTCATCACTTCTCTTATTCCACCAAGTAAATCTAGAACGAGAAAACTTCATCTCTTCCATGTTCACATTATTTATACATTCTATATAATCATTAGCTGCTCCCAAGTTTAAATCAAGACCACCTATCTTATCTTCTTCTTTTGAAGTCTCCTCCAATAATCCAAGGTTCATCAGTACTCTCTTGCTGCAACCAATCCCATAAAGGTACTCTTTCTTCTCTTGTACACTTAGCATACACAGCTCTAAATTTTATTTGCTTCAGAATAAAACTCCATTTGATAACAAAATTAATACCTTACTCCATTTGATTAGACACCTCCACATTAATACCAATATTATAAAACACCCAAATTTTGTTATAATCTTGAGAAACATCATTATCAAACCCAAATTTATACTTATAAAAGTCGAGCTTACTACTGCAAGTCATAGGTTCCAAACATATTAATAACACAGGCTTGTGTAACTTGCAAAATAACTTCAGTCTTCTACTTGTAGCACATTTACCTTCCATTCCTCTTACATTCCAAATAAGAGCATTAATCATTTATACACTTTTCTTGCCCCTACATCAGAGGATCTCAGAATCATACTCTCTTTTTCAGCTATTTTGAACTCCTTTTTTTTCTGTTTTCTTTTTGCACTATTAGACATGCAAATTTTCCAATTTTCATCTTCAGGCTCTAGAGGTATATTTCTTGGTGATAAATTCAAATCCTTTAGTACATTAGATTCTCTCAATTCATCAAAAACATTATTTTCTTCAGTTTCAGTTTGATTGATAACACTTTCAATCAACTTATTAGCTACAATTTCTGAATGCTCCAGAACTTCACTTACCTCATTTGTTTCCACTAGTTCTGCAGTAGAAATTAGTTGTCTTTCACTTCCAAAATCTTCCCTATCTTTGTCTGGAGCAATATATTCCAATTCTTCAATTACAATATCAGTAGAATTTCCTTCATTAATCTTAATAATATTATCTACTAGATTATCATTCCCAGTATTTACTAATGTTGTAACTTGCTGCACATTTTCTACAGGATTCTCTGCATCTTTTACTGAAGAAGACTTTTCCACCACTGAAGAAGGCTTTTCCACCACCATGCTGTCTTTACCAAAGTTTCTACTAACCCAGTCCTTAGTACTCTCCCTTTCTATCCTTTTATATATACTTTTTTGTGGAGCAGTTTTTTGTAATAAGGTCTTTTTTTGTCCTTCCTTCTGTTGTATTTGCCCTTGTTCTGGGGCCTTTTCCTTTATGTCCTTAACTTTATTCTTGCTTTCCTGCATTTTTATAAGACAATGAGCTTCTTCATGCCCTTGTTTACTGCAATAGTAACAGAACTTAGGTATATCTTCATACCTACAGTCTTGCCAGAAACCCTCATCACCCCCATATCCAATACGAACTCTTTCAATTAACTCCTTTTTTAGGTCAATTTCTACACAGATACGAGCTAACCCAGGTCTAGACAGCTTAGAAGTAGGTTCATCTACCTTAAGAGGATATCCAAAAGCTGATGCTATTGAGAATATACTTGATGTATTATATAAATGAATAGGCAGCTTAGGTAAAGATATCCACGCAGGCGTCAATGAAGTTTCAACATCCGGATCAAAATCATACGTCCATTTAAAAGTGCGCATAGGAAAACCTTTAATAAACCAGATTTTTCGTAACCAAATTCTTTGATAATCATCTTCGTGAAAACACCTAATTAGAATATGCTTGTGATCTAAAACTCCAATTTGATAATTAGCTTGTAGGTCAAGAGTATGAAACACCTTTTTAATATCTTCAATCTGTGGCTTACCATGCGAAAATTTACCTACTATTGTATATTTAAACGGTTCCGATAATTGGCAAATTTCCTTCTTTGAAAATTGAATCATTGGTTCACCTCGATAGTATTCAATTTCTTTCAAATCAATTTTGGGTTTCGCGACTTGTTTCTTCAGAATAGCAGCGAAAGATTTTACCGGAGAATCCGGTTTAATAAGCTGAGCGTTGAATTCATCAAATATCTTATCTCGATCTACCATATTTGCGGCGGCTAGGGTTTTTCACCCTAGTCGTCTCTCTCTTTCTCTCTCTCTTTCTCTCTCTAAAAAGATTAGTAGTAGCATTTTGTTCGTTGTTAGTATCGTATACAATAAAATTTAATAGAAGATGATACTACTAAATAAACATAAATCCTATGCCAATTAAAAATCCATTCGTAAAAGCAGAAGCCAAAATCATCTTTAACAATAGTGTTTTCAAGGCTGAATAAATAAGTACAGGTAACATGGAGGTTAAAGTACAGTTTTTTTTGTTTTTTTTTTATATCTTTGATATGAGGCTTAATCGTTGGAAAAAGAGTGAGGTCCCAATTCATGCCTGATCATCAAAGCTGCAAGAGTTATGCTTCAGCAAGCGGGATAAGAGGGTATTAATCTCTGCAGCATTTCCGGGGAGCTCATTCAGCTGATAATGTCCTTGTAGGTGTCCTTTATTTTCTGAAATAATGCTTCCCTGAAAAGCGAACACCATAAGTAACAACCAAATCAAAAAAACTATCATAATCAAAATAGTCATTATAACATTATCGAATAATGATAAATATAGCTACCTCTCTGGTTTGTTGATCAAGTTCTTATATGCAAACCACTGCAAAACAAGAAGAAACGAGAAACATCATAAACAATTGATGTCTAAATGATATATTTTGCTATAAAGCAACAAACCGATTCCCTATATTAATTTGCCTTGAACATTTCATTTCTATTAAATTTGGTCAACCATCGCATACAATAACCGTGGTGAGAAAACTTTCAACAGAAGCCTAACATAACTGCTGCTTAAGCATTATCTTGCTAGATCACTTGAGTTAGAAAAAGGTAGGGGGTTACAAAGAAAGGTGATTTACAAACAGCAAATATTTGTTTAGGCAAGATATAAGCAGAATGCATCTGAATGACGGACTCACCCCTGTGTATCCAATTCCAACTATTTCAAAGACTCCAGGAACCAATGGAAGCCTGTCAATTGCCTGTCAAAAAGAATATTACAAACAAAAAAAAAGCATCTTTCATTGCCTCTTTTCTTCCAATCATGTTCAATAAAGTACCGGGTCGCTAGTAACTAACCGAAATCATTCCATTAAAAGCCACGAGACCAACAGCAACAGCAACAGCAAGTGAAGTTATAGCGTACTTATCTTCTACTTTTTCCCACTAGTGAAAGTATAAACAAAATAATCATGTTGTTGTAGTCTAACAATTTTCACACTATCAGTATATATGTATCTGTATTCTGTAACGATGTACACTAGTTAATTTTCAGGAAAGATCAGTTACAGTGTCTTGTAAAGTCTTGACAAATTCAGGCAGCTCGGTAGTTGTTTCTACTTCCGATGTTGCCGTTGCTGTTGCTGGTAGAGCTTCTTTTGTTGAAGTCATTGCTACAACATTCCGAGCCATTTTTCTACCTACGAAAACATGAAAAGTTTTGACATTTTCTTCTTAAAGAAAGGAGCAAAGCATAATATTGGAAATTAAAACCCGGGTAGTATGATGGAAGCATTACAGTAAGCAGAAGCATTCGACAGGCGGCTAGTTTGATGCAGGGATGTTACGGGCGATAATGTGGCACCTTGTTTCCGAACTTGGGCCGAAGGAGGAGGAGATAGGGACAGTGGAGTGGAAGTGGCTGAGGCCATAGGTAAAGAACAAATATGATATTTAGACACTAGTATTAGTTAACAATACTAAAATGCCTTTTATCTACACTTTCCTGGGTTTGATACAATAAACTACTAGTTTCTTATGATGATATTTTCTGTTTGATATGGAGAACCACACACAGAAATGCACACCTGTGGTATAATAATCAATCATGATAACGCTGACATGGCTTTATTTGGATATTTTATGGTGTTCATTTCGGTTGGTTGGATAATACTATATACCATGTGTCTCTAAAGAAAAGTTTGTCGTGTAATCAATTTTTTTTTTTTTGAAATCCTTATTTCATTTTTGAGAAGTTTATTTACTATTACTAAATTCCAAATGATAGTGATAAACCATGTTTAATCACCTTGTTTATTTTATTAAGGACAACAAATGCATTTGTTCAAGTTACATTCTCATATTTATAAGTTGACATATTTTTTTTTATCATAGTAGGTAGTATAATATTTTTTTTAAATTAAAATTAAACTCGATTATGCATAATATTGTTCTTGTATCCAAATTTTCATCATCACGGCTCCTCTTATCAATTCTTTTATTATTGATATATATCCATGCTTCAAGTTTACTTGTCACTTGGTCAAACTCTTAGATTTTTTTTATTGAAAAAATATATTCTAAAATTGTAAGTTTATAATTTGGAAAACATTACAACAGCCAATACAATTATTGTACTATCTAATTGTGATGAACTACTCCTAAAAATGAAGAAAAATTAAAAAGTACATCAGTTTAAAAATAAATAGTGAAAATATAAGTTTCTAGCTTCTTTAGGGGAGTTGTATATTATAAATATAGTCGCGGATGAAATCTACAATAGATTCAGTTGTATTATTATTGGTTTACAAATTACAACTATTATGTATATACTTTTATTCACTTCAGCCACATTTGGTGTCATACATGAGTTTGTAATGGGAAACACGTTATTAAAAGTGGTATGTTTCTAAACTGTACTGAAAATAAGTTTCGTAAACTCAGGTAACACTTTGAACAGTTTAGACAAATACATTTCTGAATTAACTTACACTATATACGAGGGTGAAAGCTGTAGTTTGAAAATATGATGAAAAAAAAAGGATTCTAGACGACCATATCATATTGCATTCATGTATTTTTAATCAGAGTTTAGCGTTATTTTGATATTCATGATTTTCAATTTGTTTCCAACATATCGTACTATTAATTTTCAATTGTCCAACGTTTTCCATCTCCCAAAAGATTCCGACCCAGGTTTTCATTTTGAGTTTCCCGTACTGTTTTCCGATTGCCGAGTTGGTGGGTGATCCATGAACAAAAGTTTATAATAATTTACTAATCGTTTTTTTATGCGAAAAAGTGAAACCAACATCTCAAAGTGTCGGTTGGGAATTGGGATGAAAAAGAGAAAGAGCGGAACCAACGCCCGTACCACAAAGGCAATGACAACAAAAAACGATTAATATGATTTTGCGGTTGGTCAACCATTAGTAAACATCAACCCAAAGCGTTAAATATGGTCTAAATTTTCAATTTATTTTGGGATAATACGGTCATTATACCAACGTTTCAGTGGTTAGTCATGACTCATTTCCATACCTCCCTATATATTTTAACAATTTGCATGGTATGACCAATAGACCTAACTTTTGCAACCGTTCACGTATTTCTGTAATTCAGTGAATTTCAGTTTCGCAAATTTAGTTTATAGGATAATATGAAAACCAGTAACCATTCATATTTGGGCATACTAAACCATATTATCCTTTGTTATAACTGCTAAGCCTCGTTTGTTTTGTTTGCATCTTTTGTGGAGCGGGATTGGACATGTAGTCTCGTGGGTCACACAAAAGATATGCTTGTGTAATAAATCTAATAAAGTGATCCAAACAAACACAAAACTGACATGATGAACAGAAACTCAGACTATTTTTGGGACATATTTTCTATTAATCTCAACGATTCAAATATATAGATGGAAAATGGCGGAATATAAATGCAGAATTGAGAAGAATAACAAATATAAAAATAAGTTGGAAACTTAGATTCATTCTGTTCATAATAAACATCACAGATAAAGACACTATTTATACTAAATAAGAGTTCGCTCTAAAACCCAAAACTATTAAGTAATTGCATAAAACACTCATGAGTTCCAAATCGATCAAATTTGACCATCATCTTATTTTCTTTTATCCCTCTCCTTTTCTCTGTCTTTTTCTCGGAACCAGATTCATTACATTCCCCAACGTTTAAAAATCCATCTTTCCCTCAAAGTGGTGGTGGGACTTTACACAAGTGTAGTCGGGGGCTTGAGAAAAATATTCTAGCACATTTTGAAGTTTCAACCAGTCTGTATAAGTTTTTAATAGCAAAACGATATGGTGGTGAGCTGACAAAAAATTGATTTCAAGCTTTCATTGTTCAGGCATATGCACGTCACTTTAAAATATGTTTTGATTCTTTTATTCTCATCCGTATTGATATGGTAAAGGTAAATTGGTACACATTTACTTCTAATTAATGGTCTTAATAAAATCGCCGGCCACGGGTATTGCTACAAAATCAATTTCCAAATTGGCCGTTGACATCAACTTATATTGAAAATCCTCAGTTGCAGAACGTTTATCATCACCATCAAACTGAGTATTTGAATTAAGAACTTGAAATGACAACTCCAATAGAAAGAAAATTTCCTTACTGGAACCGGCAATATCATCGACGAGTAATTTAAAATTTGTTTCCTTTTCTCCTTGCTCTTGCAATGATTGTATCCTTGTAGTATTTCTTATTTGATAAACACAAATAATAAATTAATAATAATCCCTTCGGGTATATAATGATGGAACTGTGAAAGTCTTATAGCTTGTTCTTGCACCCCTTTACTCATAAAATTCACAATTGTTATAATATCTGGCTCACGAAGTATTTGAAGCAACAAGTCTGAAGCTTCTTGCAGTTTATCTCTGCAACATGTACTCTCCATTGAAGTGTCGAAATAATAAACCCCTTTTCGTAAGCATTCCGCTTTTCTATCACTTAATATATCCAATATTTGCCCCGTATCTACATAACAGGCTCCATAATCACCTTGAATTCTTACCTCTCTTTTCTTCAAAATATAAATTGTCCCCCTAAGATCAAATCTAGTTTTGGCTTGCTAGATATTTATTTAACAAACAGAATAGGCTTTGTTTGGAGATGCTCTTTTCTACTTTTCTCCCCCCGTATTTCCTCTGCATTACCAGCTATTTCAGAACCCCCGTTTTGCAATTACTGCCATTTTTTTCCATTCTTACTTACCAAGACAAATGAAGAAAGGACTAACTTCTTTCTGATTTTTATCCTGCAACTTTTTTTTTTTGAAAAACCTGTCGAAACTTGATAAATTTAACTTAGGAGTTACGTTCACCAGAGACCGTCTTGGTTTCTTGTAAGAAAGAGTGAGCTCATTATTATTAATGCTTCGGACGTCAAGGCTACCAACTGTTTGAATCACATAATTGGACTTTGTTATGTGGGCTTCCACCTTTTTTGCGGACTTTCTCTCGCTAAATTTCTTTGGTTTGGGAAGAAATGAATGAGTGTGACATGTTCTAAATTATTTGCCATCATAAGTTTCATCGTCTATGAGAATGGTGTCACTCTTTTCTTCCATTTTTATTTCGTCAAGCACCTCGTACTCATTTTCAGAATAGCCATCATCACTTTGCCAGCATATCAACTAGGTCATCCGAGGCAAGATTGGGAGAATATTTTTCTAGAGGAATTTCAGTGTATTCAAGATGGTCTATCAAATGATCAATAATTTTCCCTTTTGAAACAAATGGGGATGTTGTATTGTGCTCATCATCTTTAAAATCATTCTCCTCCTCTTTGATAGGCTTACATATTCTCCTAATAATGGTCTCCATTTTCTCCCCATAATCCTTACAAATTTCATTTATATCCTTTCTTTGGTCCTCCAAAATGTCACCCAACTTTGTTTCTTCTATTTTGATATCAAAATTCAATCCGAAATTGCACAAAGAAGGCTCATTACAAGAAGGTTTGTGGTTGTGGTAAGATGTATACTCTGAGAGTTGAGAGTGGTAGGAAAGTTGGGGGTCGTGGTGTGGGCAGTTTGTAGCCACGATGTGAGGTAAGTAAGAAATGTTGATTGGTAATGGCGGTGACGAGTTATGCAATGCAGATTATTGTTCAAACGGATCACCATGAGATTGAGAGTTATAAATACGAGGAGGTGAATGCTCATACATGACGGGCAGAGGTGAAAAGACTTCATGATTAACGTGGTGATATGGTGGATAAGGAAAAGGGGGTGGCAAGTGTATGGAAGGTAGTTTATTGAGGAATTGCGGAATATGTTGTAAAAAGGGATAATATGGAGGGGTTATATATGGTAGTAGAGGCAGCGGTGGTTGTGGTGGTGGTGGTAAGTCAAAAGAATGAACATACGAGTATGGTGAATAAGGCGGTTGGTTCATATTTAAGGGGTATTTGGTACATGTGTGTGAGGCATTTCATCAACACTTGGTAGTTCAAATTCTGCCCATAGCAGATAGTATTTTTAGATTGATTTAGCCAAGTTGAATACGGCATATCTATTCTAAATAGGCGGAAAGCGTGAGTATAAGCATAATCGATGCTCTGATACCACTTGTAATGAATCTAATATATGTTAAATCCAAACGAACACAAAACAGACACACTTTAGATGAACATCAACTCAGACTATTTTTTGGGACATATTTTCTATTTATCTCAACCATTCAAATATATAAATATGGAAAAGAGCGGAATATAAATGCAGAATTGAAATAAATAACAAATATAAAAATAAATTAGAAACTTAGATTTATTCTCTTTCCTAATCAACGTTACATATGAAGTAACTATTTATACCAAATAAGAGTTCTCTCTGAAACCCAAAACTTTCAAGTAATTGCAGAAAATACCCATAAGTTATCAATCGATCAAAATTGATCCTCATACTATTTTCTTTTATCCCTCTCCTTTTCCCTGTATTTTTTCCAGACACAGGTTCATTACAGTTTGACTACATTTTTATGTTGGGATTATATATCCCGTTCGGACTCTAAACGATCCAAAATGAGTGTATTCCAAAAATCATGTAGTGATGATATCCATACTCCGTAGATTATATAAGTGTACAATTCTTTTCAAATCTCGTCCGAACTCGTAATACTGTGACTATAAATCCCCCAACCAAACGAGACCCCAATTTGGTACTTTCAAGGGCGGAACCATGATTTGTGACAGATGAGGTTGAATTGTATGTATAAACTATTTTGTAATCACCATGATTGCCGAAAGTCTGTAATCGCCAACTTTTTAATAATAATAATAAAAAATATTTACTAATGGTGAAAACAAGTAGTAAATATTTTCATTTACAGAATAAGCTAAAAAAAATAAAAATAAAAAAGTAACAGTTGACAGTCTCCATTGTCACCTCCTCCATTGTTACTCTCTCTCTATATATATATATATCTCTCTCTATCCGTAGTAGTAGTTCGATCGTACCCTCCAGTGAGTTCTCTTTCTCTCTCTATATATATATATTGTATTTATACGTATATATATATATATATATTCCTATTCCACCTTTTAGATCTGAGATCTGCCCCTTTTTTCTTTACTTAGATATCATGTCTTCTATTATTAGTTTTGTAAATAAAAATAATACTCCTTAGTTGTTTAGAAATGTTCTTGTTTATGGGTTTTTGGTTGTAACGCTATTCAACATATTCTTCCACTTGTATGCACAAATTATGTATAATATATATATATGTGTGTGTGTGTGTATACACGTGTTTGTATAGAGCAATGTGTGTTTTAGATAATTTGCTAGAGAAACCATTTGGAAAATACATAAATGTTTTTTATGATTTAAATTATATGCTGGAGAGAAATGTAGGTCATGTGATCTGCACAAAAATGTAATGTTTTGAATCCGATACGACGAATCGTATCACCAACGATCATCAGGTCAGGCTGATGAAATCCATTGGGCTATTTTAAATCAATGAAAAAAGGCTATGATTTTATTTGAGTTTTTATCGATGCTCACAGCATTTTATTGATCCCTCATTAATCGTTTTCCATTTCTCTCGAAATGGTCTTTCTTTACTTGGGTTTTATATTTCTTTACTTGTCTGCGAAGTTGCCTACATTAATCATTTCCCCTTTTCTCTAAAAATATAATGGTTTTGACGATATTAGAGAATTATTATTGCTGAAAATAATCAGACTAGGCTGATGAAACACATTGGGCTATTTTAAATTGATGAAAAAAGGCTATGATTTTATTTGAGTTTTTATCGATGCTCGCAGCATTTTATTGATCCCTACATTAATCGTTTTCCATTTCTCTCGAAATAGTCTTTCTTTACTTGGGTTTTATATTTCTTTACTTGTCTGCGAAGTTGCCTACATTAATCATTTCCCCTTTTCTCTAAAAATATAATGGTTTTGACGATATTAGAGGATTATTATCGCTGAAAATAATCAGACCAGGCTGATGAACTCCAGAATATTAGTAATTCTTGATACTAGTACTGTTTTTGTCTATTATTCATTTCTTTATTGTTCTTTCCACCTTTGGGTTTTAGTTAATTGCTATAAAGATAGACTTTACCTTGTGAATTAAATTGGAATGTATTTGATGGTTTTGATACTGATGTTTCGATGATAGAATACATATATGCAGATATGTGTGTGTGTGTGTGTGTGTGTGTGTGTGTGTGTGTGTTTGTGTTTGTGTTTGTGTTTGTGTGTGTGTCAGTCTGTGTGTGGACTTCTTTCTGTATGGTTTAAAGATTTGACCTTTTTTTAGCTTTTTATTGAAACTTTAGATTAGTATCGGTGAAATTTATCACATCAGGAATATGAACTTTGCCGATTTTGGTTGAAGTGTATATCAAGAACAATTTCTCTGGTTTCTATGAATCGTTTACGTTACTCTCAGCAACTAAGAGTATATTGTGTTGCTAAACGATTTACTTCCAAATTTCAGTTTATGGAGTTGTCTTAATTTCCCCCTTTCTCCAATTTTCACAATGCTTTATTCTACTAGGATACTTGTCGTAAATTCTGCCTCATTTGTTTCTTCTTCCACACTTATTATTATTAGTTTAATGATGTCAACATATCAATTCGTTTCCTGAATCAGATTTAAATGGAATTGCTGATCTGGATAAGGATGGTTTAGTGATATGTGTGTCCTTAATTGTTTCTATATACTTTGAAGACTGGACCTATCTTCTTTTGTTTCTTTATGCCATGTTTTGCATTTGGAAATTAATACAAAATAAAACTTTAATGGATGCAGGAGCAGCCCATCAATATTCAGCATTTTAATTCGGGTCCAACCCTGTCCTTTCTAGTTTCCACCACCAACACTGGCATTGCCCAACAGAAGAAATGGCAATGTCTACCCCCAGATCTAACGGAACATCAATTCTGAGTACAAACCCACCTATAGTAGAAGAAGAAGAAGAAAGAGACCAAACAGCCTCTACCAGCGATGTGAAATTTGGAACCCCAGAGGCTGTAGAATACGTCCGCAACCTCACTGATGTAGGTGCGATGACTCGCCTTCTCCATGAGTGCATAGCTTACCAACGAGCCCTTGATCTCGACCTTGAGAATATTCTCTCTCAGCGCACTGAGCTCGACAAACACCTCTCTAGCCTCCATAAATCCGCCGAGGTTCTAGACACGGTCCAGGAAAATTCCAACATCATGCTCTCCAACGTCCAATCCACTTGTGATCTTGCTGATCAGGTCAGTGGAAAAGTCCGCGAGCTTGACCTTGCCCAGTCGCGGGTCAATGACACTCTCTTACGTATTGACGCCATTGTAGAGAGAGGAAATTGCCTCGATGGTGTCAAGAAAGCGCTTGAATCTGAAGATTTCGAGTCTGCTGCTAGATTTGTCCAGACTTTTCTCCAGATAGACTCCAGGTATGATATGTATAGTTTAATATGTAGCATTGTGTATAAAAATGTATTTAGTAATGGCGATGGTGAGAAGTTATTTGTATGATGGAGAGTTATTAGCATATGATGGGTATTGGGTAGTTATTAGAGGTTTACAGTAATCTATATATTCAGGGGTGTGTATATGTTAATGAGGTATGACAGGAAAATCAAATACTCTTTTGCTCGACGCCAGGTACAAGGGTTCATTTTCAGGGCCAGAGGTAGGAGCTATTATGGATATAAGCTTTAAATCACTAATGGATGAATATCCAAAATCCATTCTCACCTTTTTGGTTACAACTGTTATGCAAAGATTTCTGGTCTGTAAAGGTAGAAGCTGTAAACTGGATGGATCCATCTCTTTCCTCAAACTCAAAATATTCAGCTTATTTACAAGCTGCAACACAAACAAGTCCTATGTTACATCACAGATTGAGCTATCTGTGATGAACAAGCTATCTTTTTGGATAAAATGATGTAACTAATTTAGCCACAGGTCTTTCTTCAAACTCAAAGAGTTCAGCTTATTGCTTCAAAGCTGTAGCGAAAAATGCCCTGTTTCACAATGCAGATTAACCGGTGGCAGTCTAATTAATTGAAAACATCGTTAATATTTCCAAAATAACATTACTTTGTATCTCCGAGATTAATTACTTTTGAATGAAAATTTTGATATTTTAGCATATATTTACTTAAAAAATGCTCTACTTTTTATCAATAAAATCTGTCCAAAATCAACTATGTTACGGATTGAGCGGTGGTAATCGTATCAATTGAAGAATGTTCATTAATTTCAAATAATGTAACTATACTAGTCTGTCTCCAAAGACGATAAATATATTTTTTAATAAAATATAACGTGACTACATGTATACAGGTATAAGGATTCTGGTTCAGGCCAAAGAGAGGAGCTATTGGCTTACAAGACACAGCTAGAGAGCATTGCTAGAAAGAGATTATCTTCTGCTGTTGAACATCGTGACCATCCGACCATCCTACGATTCATCTCCCTCTTCTCTCCTCTCGGTTTGGAGGAGGAGGGGTTGCAAGTCTATGTAGGGTATTTAAGAAAAGTCATTTCTATGAGATCGAAAAATGAATACGACCACTTAGTTGAACTCATGGAACAAGATCAAAACCAGGTAAACTTTGTCAATTGTTTGACTAGTTTGTTTAAAGACATTTTTGTGGCAATCGAAGAGAATGATGGGATATTACGTGGTTTATGCGGCGAAGATGGTATTGTGTATGCCATATGTGAGCTACAGGAGGAGTGTGATTCGAGGGGATCGTTAATTCTCGACAAATATACAGAATATAGGAAACTAGCAAAATTAACCTCTGAGATCAACTCTTATAAAAGCAATTTATTATCTGTCGGTGTAGAAGGACCTGATCCTAGAGAGATTGAGCTCTATTTGAAGGATATATTGTCTCTTACTCAATTAGGGGAAGATTATACAGAATATATGGTCTCTAAAATCCGGGGATTAACTAATGTTGTCCCTGAGTTGGTTCCAAAAGTAGCGGTAGCATTCAAGAGCGGTAAATTTAGCAAATCTGTGCTGGATATAACAAGCTATTACGTGATTCTGGAGGGATATTTTATGGTTGAAAATGTGAGAAAGGCGATACAAATTGACGAGCACGTCCCCGACACTCTCACCACTTCTATGGTGGAAGATGTGTTTTATGTTCTTCAGAGCTGCTGTGGGAGGGCAATTTCAACAAATAACATAAACTCTGTGGTTGCTGTTCTGAGCAGTGCTGCGAGTTTAATGGGAAATGAGTATAACGAAGCGTTACAACATAAGATGAGGGAGCCTAATCTTGGGGCGAAGTTGTTTTTGGGGGGTGTTGGTGTGGAAAAGACAGGGACTGAGATTGCTACAGCTCTTAATAATATGGATATTAGCAGTGAGTATGCAGTCAAACTACGCCAGCAGATCGAGGAGCAGTGCGCGGAGGTGAGTGAATGCGGAATTTTCTGTCTTTACTTTACTTTTTACGTGTGGTGAAATAGATTTCTTTTTGTACAAAAAAAAACATAAAGATAAGACTAATTGCTTGTAAGTTCATAGTGATGTTAATACTCACGTGTATCTTTCGGTACTCGAAGTGCATATGATAGTGGAGAAATGAACTTAATTAGGAGAATAATGAGCTGGCTGCGGTTTTTAGAAGATCCTTATAAGGCAATGACGCAAGAAATATAATCAATTTTTTTGGCTTACCAATTTGTAAAAATTGAGAATTCTTTTTTGAGCGAACTTAGTAACTTGCTTATATGTAAATGCATGTTCAATGTGAAGAAAACGCAGAAATACTAAAGGATGAAACTTTAGGTACTATTGTATTCAAGAAGCATGTTAGTACTATTTTATTCATATTGTACCTCTACCTACAAATAGGAAACTTATATCCCTGGATAGGAAGAGGTGATGCCATTACCGAACATGAGCTCTAATATTCGTAACTTATACATCGTATTTTTGCATGGATAGAAGCATTGCTATTCTTTTTTCTCCCTTCGTTTAAATACATTACCCACATCCTTAGTTTATCTTGTGTATCTCGGGTTATATCCCTGTCATTTGATCTGTGATTTCCAGATCTGACATTTGCAAACCATAAAATGGTTACTCATTATCGTTTATTAGCTCATTTTCTCTGTTCTTTCTGTTGGATTTCAAACACAGATACTGACTTCGCTGTAATGGGTGGACTTTGTTACTACAGGTATTCCCTGCACCGGCAGATAGAGAGAGGGTTAAATCCTGTTTATCCGAACTTATTGAAATGAGCAACAATTTCAAGAAATTATTAAATGTTGGTTTGGAGCAACTCGTCGCAACTATCACACCTAGAATTCGTCCGATATTAGACAACATAGCAACAATTAGCTATGAATTATCTGAGGATGAATATGCAGAAAATGAAGTAAACGACCCATGGGTACAAAGGCTCCTTCATTCCGTTGAGAACAATATCGTATGGCTACAACCACTAATGACTGCAAATAATTATGATAATTTTATTCATTTGGTAATTGATTTTATTGTCAAGAGGCTTGAGGTGATTATGATGCAAAAAAGATTTAGCCAGTTAGGTGGTTTACAGCTAGATAGAGATGCTAGAGCTCTTGTGAGTCATTTCTCCAGTATGACACAAAGGACCGTTAGAGATAAATTTGCTCGGTTAACTCAAATGGCGACAATTTTGAATTTGGAAAAAGTGTCCGAGATTCTTGATTTCTGGGGTGAAAATTCTGGACCTATGACTTGGAGACTAACGCCTGCTGAGGTTAGGAGAGTTTTGGGTCTCAGAGTTGATTTTAGAACAGAAGCTATCGCTGCTCTTAAGTTGTAATCTGTGTTTATGTATGTGCTTTTTTCTTTTTGTGACTTTAGTTTTGATTTTTCTTTCCATTTTGTCAATTATAGTGTCAAAGAGAGGTAGATGAACTGGAAGTGTTTTATACTAATAACAAGAGTTTAAAGTTCTTTAACGTTTTGTTTTGTTCAACATTTTTTCAGTTCAAATATGTGTATTTTCCAATTTCTTCCAGTTCAATCATCCTGCAACTGCCCAACCATATTTACATACATCGTTTTTTTTTGGTTTTGTAATCTTTGTATTCATAAAACTTTTGTTGGCAAATTATTAAAGAGAGGGGGACGAACCGGAGATATTTCTCACCGATAATGAGAGTTTTTGTTTCTTTCCAACATCTATGTTGTTCAGCTTTGTTTCAGTTCAATTTGATCGGTGTTTTTGGTATGTGCTTTTAATCCCCAATTCCCTCAGTATTAACCAAAGATCGATTCCTTCATAGTCAATTGCTATGTGATCTTATTTACTCTCAAGTCTAAACGAAGTTAGGCTAGACTATGAGTTACTGAATAAGCTTGAGATAGATAACCAAGTTGGCCTTCATTTCTGAATTATTCAAAACTGTGGTATTAAAATTAACCTTTACTTATATTATCATTTTAAAGGGAACAAAACTTTTAGAGGTGATTTCATTTAGAAAGTATGATACGAAATTTAGGATGTGTAATCATTTAGTATAAATCTAACTTCTGAAACAAAAAAGTACTGGGTCAATCACATTCACGGTGCTATAGTTTAGAAAAAAGTTTTATTTAGTTCTCATATAGTGAATTGTATTTTTCACTCACCACAGCCCCGTGTCTTTCGACGTTTTTATTTCATTTACCAATCTTTCCCATTAGGAGACTCGTTCGCCATAGTATTGCCCCATACTAAACATATGCCATTATCATAAATGAATCACAACTTTATATGGAAAACCTTAAAGACCTCCGGTATTTTAGCGACAATGTCATGGAGGCGGCCCGGTCATTTCACATTTCTTAAAGTTTTGGACCAAAATCTTAGAAGTGGACATTCTCACGGACAAGGGTGCCAGCATGCCACTGAAGAGGGGATGAAGAGGGGATGAAGAGGTAACCGTCCATGACCTCACGAGTCACGACTACTAAGGGTTCCCATTTATTTATTTTCAAAAAGACTTATTTATATGAAAATTTGCTGTTAAAGAATTCAGACACACATATGTATAAGGGCATGTATACATATTTTGTCATAATTATATTTAAAAAAATGGGACAATTATATTTTTTATAAAAATAATGGGACATACAATTATATTTTTTATAAACATATGTTGTCTAACTTAAGAGCAACCGTAATGATAGTGTTAGTCCTAAAATTTATATATGCACAAAAAAATAGTCATTAAGTAACATCTAGACATATTATATCTAGCTAGATTTGGCTTGCCAATTTATTTATATTAATTTGTAACTGCACAGATGTTGATGGTTTACGGATATGTGTCACATTAATTATACTTGCTAAATTTACGCCACTGAAAACTTAATATAATTAAAAAAAATAACAGGCATTGAATGTCGCGTTACTCACTCCACTCAACAACTCATACGCTATCCGCGACAACAATACAAATCGATAAAAAATCTCATGTCACCCTCCCTAACACTTCCAATTTAGAATTGAAAACTACATCCGACTATAATCATATCATAGTTGTCACTAAAAGAAACAAAAGCGGAAAACGAAACGAGAAGCGAAAACGTTAAGAATGAGATAAATGAAAATATATATATATATATACACGTGAAATAATAGGAATTAAAAAATGACAAACGAAAACCGGAAACGCAAAATTTGAAAAGAAAAACGAGTTTTCTTATAACTGTCACACACTTGTTGTACTCTTAAAGTAATTGTTGGAGATGCTATAAAAAAAACTAACTTTAAGTTAAAGAAGTATATCATATCATGCTATTAATATAAGTCAATACAAGAGAAATGAAGTTGCCAATTTTTATCAATTTTTTCAAAAAATAGCTCTATTCTAATTTACTAATTACTCATATGTCATAACGTAATTCAAATATATAGATAACTAAATAAATATGCTCTTTTCCACACATCAATTCATCTCACAAACTATACTTTTATAACAATAAAACATCATATTACTCCTTATATACGATTATTAATTTACTATATTTATTCTATTATTTTATTTTATTTAAATTCATTTATCTTGAATCATATTTTATATATTATTGTTGCATAAAAAGTAGGGAGTCGTATGTAACCTTTTGTGTGCACTAAAATGTAATGGAATATACTTTAGTGGGTCAATTTCACTAAATTCAAAAACATTGAGGACTCACTCACCTTCTACCTTTCTCTCTAAAATCACGAGTATTTAAGGAGAACAAAAAAGGGCTAAAAGTGTCACTAATTGAAATCAGCTCTCTCTCTCTCTCTCTCTCTCAGCACCACAGAGAGACAATTCAGGTTCCAAGCCCTAATACAAATTATACACTCTCTCTCTATATCTATATCTATATCTATCTATATATATATATATCTATATCTATATCTATATATCAATTCATACAGTTAAGTTAGGAGTATATATTATAGAAACATATATGTGTTGGGAATTTAAGATAATATTAGTTCAAATAATAATAGTAATTAAATATCTCCATCATGGATTCAGTGCTATCTGAGTCTTTAATCATTAGTGGTAAGAACTGGGTTTTTTTAAATTAGGGTTTTTTTTTGTTTTATTATCCTCTTATCTGTTTGTTTGTTTACTAAATCTAATTTTTTTGACCCTAATTAATACTAGTTAGAACTTTTTTCATGTTTCTAATATAACATAATAAGTATTTTATGTGATGAAATTTAATACCAAATTTAGCCTTTTTGTAGTATGTTAAAAATGTTACTCAAAGGCTCTAATTTTTGCCCTTTTAAATATAATAAGTACTTCATGTGATGAAATTTAGTAATAAAAGTGTTACTGTGACCTGTAATACCGTATGTACCTCAAAAGGCTCAAAATTTTGCCTTTTTTGTAATATAACAAGTCTTTCATGTGATGAAATTTAGTACCAAATTTGCCCTTTTTCTAGACTAGTATATAAAAAAGTGTTACTTTGACCTATTATACTGATGTACCTCGAAGGCTCTCATTATTTATCCTAGTTTTGTTACTAGTGTCTTAGAAATCGGAATTTAGGGGAAATTAAAATTTATCATTGCGAAATTTTCTTGTGTACAACTTTTTCAACTTTCGGAGTAACTTGATTTGTTGATTAACGCGGGGGAATATTTATTTCGGTAAAAATGTGTTGCCTCTTGGGATAATCTTAAGTGCCTTGTGTTTGTTGAGACATACCACTTATTTTTTTAAGCTAACATGAAAACTAACCGAAAACAATGGTTTGGGGACTGTTTTTCTCATTAACAATCAAAAGATTAAAAAAAAACATGACAACCGTAATAATAGGACTATAGGAGTATATGACTATCTCGAAGCGCCCATCTGAGATGGCTATTTTGCAAGTTCCGCAAAATAATTATCGTTATGTTGTGTCCTCCCCTTTTGAGATATTGCAATATTGTCTTTATGAAGAAAAAATAAAAGAATGGCTGGTAACACCCATAACCGCGAAAGAAAGATAATAACTAGTCAGGTACCAATACTGTTTCTGAGTATGTTTTCTTTTTCGGTTTTTTTTTCAGGATTACGTAGACGAAGCTGTAATGGCTGCAAGGTCGGAGATTGAGGGCCAGGTGGATCTAGATGACGACAATTACAGTGAAGAAATCGATGATGATCTCGATGACCAGTTGGAGTACGAAGGAGCTGAGGGAGGTGGAAATGACAACAATGGTGAAAACCAGCGACAAGATGACGATGACGAGGAACAAGACAACGATGATGACGCAAGAAGTGATGATAGTGGGAAAGACCGTTTGGCTAAACCTGATTTAAGCCAAGCTAAAAAAACTGAAGCTGAGAAAACCGAACACGTTGATGATGAGAACGATGAAGCTGGAAAAGCTCGTGTTTCAGTTAATGAGGAAGAGAGGGAGAAGCATGATGAAATGCTTTCCCTTCCTCCACGTGGTTCGGAAGTTTTCATAGGCGGGCTTTCTAGAGAAATTTCCGAAGAAGATTTGAGAGACCTATGTGAACCTTTTGGTGAGATCTTTGAGGTTAGTTCCATCCAAAGTTTAAAAAATGGGAAAGATAAAAAGCTTTACCTTTAAAGTGATTAGTACACCATATTATTAAAGCTCAAATTGTAGTCATCAATCTAGAAAATATAGGCTTATTATTATGTCAACCTCTTAAATCCACTATCTAGACACGGATTTACACTCAGACAAATAATTTATTATACCAGCCTCTCAGAATTCATGAGTATATAATAGTTTTAAGTTAAACTTTGGTGATGAATGGACTGAATTCCAGTGGCACAATTTGGTACCTATTTGAACTTAACTAAAGTCAAAATTATTCAGACATTTGAAATCTCTTGTTTTGTCTACTTGCTCATTTTGGTCTATAATATGGTTGCAGTTTTTAAGCTCGTTTTTTTTTTTGCCTTTTGTTTGACTAAGAACTGTATTTAAGTGCCCGTTTAAGAACTAAGCATTTCTGAAATTTTGTTCTGCATAAGTTAGTAACCTTAAGCTGGATAAAACTAGCTTTGTTCAGAACCTCAAAGATTCTAGCTTATTAGCTGTTGAAAGCTGACAGTTTGATTACGATATATTTTTCCTGTTTATAAGAAGATAAGAAAAAGCTTGCAAGGGTTAGACTACCTGCTATTATGTGTCTCCTCTTGGCAATCTGTATTCTGTTATAGAAGACCTTTTAGTTATACTCTTAAACATCTGTGACCACTTTCCAGGTAAGGCTGGTGAAAAATAAGGACACAGGTGAAAGTAAAGGATTTGCTTTTGTTGCATTTAAAACAAAGGAGGTTGCGCAACAAGCGATTAAAGAGCTGCACAGCAAATCATTCAAGGTACCATATAACTATTTACAACAGCACAACATTTATATTGTCTCAAAATTCTGACTTCCACTACTTGTTGTCACTATAGGGAAGAACATTACGCTGTTCCCTCTCTGATACTAAATACAGACTGTTTATCGGAAACGTTCCGAAGACCTGGACTGAGGATGAATTTAGGACTGTCATTGAGGAAATTGGTCCTGGATCTGAAGTCATCGAGCTTATAAAGGTATTTTCCTCATGTTACTAACTTATGTCGTGAAATTATTCTATAAATAATCTTCTTCATTCTGAAATAGATGTTGGACTACTGTTTTCCCTTTAATAACAGGATCCGCTATTTCCAAGCCGTAATCGTGGGTTTGCCTTTGTGGAGTATTATAATAATGCATGTGCTGAATATTCTAGACAGAAGTTGACAAGCGACAGCTTCAAATTAGATGGCAATTCCCCAACTGTGACATGGGCCGACCCAAAAATCACCGCTGATCCTTCTTCCGCTGCTTCTCAGGTAAAAAAGATGAGAAATTTATTAAAACGTATTTATACCTTGTTCACTTGTGTAAAAAAGTTAGGGTCCTGACGTTGGACGCCTTATTTTGAAAGCATCAAGCTTTGCTCGTAGAATATTATCGTTGCGAACATTGGATTTACTATCTGTCCTGTGTATTTTTTTTTCCCAGGTGAAGGCTCTCTATGTGAAGAACATACCCGAGAACACTCCCCTTGAAGAACTGAAACAATTATTTGAACGACATGGAGATGTAACAAAAGTGGTTATGCCACCTGCCAAATCTGGTGGAAAACGTGATTTTGGATTTGTCCATTATGCAGAGAGATCAAGTGCTTTGAAGGCCGTCAAAGATTCCGAAAAATATGAGATTAATGGTAGTCTCCCCACAAGTTTTCTCCTTTCTTTTTTCCTACAATAAAGTAATCTATTGCTTGATATTTGAATCCAAAATGAAGCCGTGACAGAGAATGATGGATGAGAAAAAGTGGTGTTTAAATGAACAGTTACACATTGGTCCTCAAGCTTATAAATTAACTGCATAAATAACCATGAAGTTCAAAATCACTAAAACTACTCAGTCCTAACAGTGACAAATAACATAGCATGCACGACTTGTTCTGTACAGCTATCTTTTGTTCGTTTTACATTGAGTTATTCTCGTCTCTACACACTTCACTGGACCCCAAGATAAGGAGTATATTGCCTGCATCCCATCGTCAGTCGTCACACCTGTATCTTTTGACTTTATTATTTTGCCCGTAAATGTGTTGAACGAAGTATACTTCCATGCTTCTTTGAAGCTTCTTTTGTTCGAAGGAACCTTGCATGTCTGCATGGATATGATAATAAAACATCTGTATTTTATACTTCTCAAAATTTAATAAGTTTTCATATATGACCCGCAGATCAGGTATTGGAAGTTGTTCTTGCGAAGCCTCAAAGCGATAAGAAATTTGAAAGTTCTAATCCTTATATCCAACCAAGTTATATGCCTCATCCTAGCTTCGGTGCCTTTGGAGTAAACCCATATGCCCCACCTCCTTCTTTGGGGGGTGGATATGGTGTTCCCACGGGATTTCAACAGGTATTATATAAATTAATGGAATTTATATTTACAACCAGTGTTATAAAAGCTTTGATTGCTAATAACCTATTTTCTTGGCAATTCCATAAACAGCCTGTGATCTTTGGGAGGGGTTCAATGCCAACAGGGATGCAAATGGTGCCTATGGTTCTACCCGATGGTCAAATTGGTTATGTCCTGTAAGTTTCTCACTCCAAAGTCCAAACAATGTTTCTAACATCTTGTTATTTAATCTTTCAACTTTAGTCTCTGTTCCACTTCTGTCCCCACAAATGTATTATGTTGTGCAAGTCCCTGAACTTTATTATTTGTGCCTTTGTTGTCCCTAAACCTAATGTTGTTAGTATAGGAGTATTACATACTTTTAAAACAACATTACTTCTATTCAATAAACTAAATTGGAAATTTGACATGAAATTCGGGAAGAAAACATGATTAAATAGATACAAAGTTGTTTTAGAAGCAGGTAATGTCGTAATATCTGGGGTGATCTCCCCTCCAGACTCGTTGGTACAAACTCCTGAAAATTTTGATGTGTCTTAGGCGTGAATAAGTGAAGATCGTGTGGCTCAAAAAATTTATACATATACATGTACATGTATACAGTTTTATCCTTCTTTCTACTCTTCCAGTCTTAGCTTTTTCATCTGTGTATCCTGTAGCATTTGATGCCATTCCAAAATAGATAATCCATTTTTTTCCGAACACTAAAGCTTCACTTTTCATATTATTAATTTTTTAGATAGTAAATCACATCAAGTTGAGAGTCTTGTATAACTAAGTTGCATCTGGAGAGAAATAATTACACAATCAATGCTATCGTTTTTTTATTCAATCAAATTGAGAAGGCAAGGAAACGTTAATTCTAAAAGCAGATAGGTTACAAGTTCACAACATTCTTGTAGCATGGAATTTTTTACTCCTGGTCTTAAATTGAGAAAAGATAGAAAAACAAAAGGAAAAATGGAGTTGTGTGTTCTTTTATTTAATGTTAAGGTGCTTATGAAATTAGCCAAATAAGAGCGAAGGTGCTTATGAAATTGGCCAAATAAGAGCGAAGGTGCTTGAGAGGCATTAATATTTATAGCTTCCACATTTATGGCTTGGATCTAACGGCTGGACAGTTAAGGTGTATTTTACTCTGGAGGTGAGTAGATGTCGTTATATTTTACCGAGCACCAACAGAGCTAACAGTTAAGGTGTCGTTTACTCTGGAGGTGAGTAGATGCCGTTATATTTTACCAAGCACTAACAGCGCTAGGTTTATGAAAAACTCTAAATAGTAGAATTTATAAAGTTTAGGATTAAAACTGTTTAATAATAAAATATATGGACAATAGAGGGATAACGACTAAAGTTTAGGGACTCAAAAGTGAAAATTAAATTTTTTTCTACCGTCATATATTAGTGGTGACAGTTTTTTCTAATATTATATAAGGGGTTGGCAGGCAACAACCTGGAGCTCAAGTGATGTCACCGCTGCCACATCCTCCTAGCCGTGGAGGTCGGAGAAATGATTGGAGTAATGGATCTGGTGAGATGCAATCCCGTGGTAGAACTAGCGGTGGCTATGATGATTCTAGTCGTAGTAAACGCCATAGACCTTATTAAGGAGAGATGTGATGCTGAGTATGTGTTTTTGTGGTGTTTGTAATACTTGGTTGGGGGTTCTGATGTCCTCAAAGTAATCACCGTCAAGTTCCGAAAATCTTTTAATTTAAGCAACGGAGGGGACCAGAATGGGACGAGTTCTTTTAATTTTCTTTTATTCAGGAGGAGTGTTGGTTGAAACAAAAGACCGTCATGTCAGCTGCCAGTAACTTATTTAGTTTTGTTTAATTTGTTATCGATGCTTGAGATATATGTCTGTAGCTGTTAACATTCTTCAGTTTTCTCCGCTTGTCTTTTCTTTTCTATTCACTTCCTCGTCCTGTGTGATACTATAAATTTACTGTTGGTGCCGCAAGAGTTTGAATGATGATGAGTTCCGTATTTATAACTGCAGTTTAGAACTCTCTTAATTTGTATTGAATTCTCTAAATTATGTGGATTTTGAACTGTCAGCTTATCTATTGGAGAGTGAATTCATATGTTAGAACCATGGGAAATGTTTCTGCTGAGATTAAGAAGAGACCTGCATTTTTAAATCTTACAAAGGAGTAAATCTATTTCTAGATGTTACTGTAATATCTATAGGATCAAATATCTTACCTAGTACTCCAATTTAAAGTCTTACATCATTCATTATCTTGAACTGAATGGTTCGTGACTAGTCAGGTATCAGCGACCTCGTTCAAGGCGAAAGATTAAATTTGGTACGAAATCTAACTAAATTCTAATTACACTGGCAGAATATTACGCTGGCATCGATATAACGTGACCAGTTTCTTCGTTTCCCAGTAATTGAGCCAAATGTTAGCAAGTGATTTGACATCACATGATCCAATAGTTATTGCAGAATTCTCATTTATACCCTCCCCTCGCATATTACTTTCTGCAGAAAATAAATAATCCACTCATGTCGTCGGAGAAATTAAATTCCATAATCGACCTTGACCGACATACACCAATGCTCTTTTATTCAAACAAAAGTTCGGTAAATAGTGATGCAAAACTAGAATGTATCATAATGCTTCATGTCATTTGTGTTTTCATATAGTATTTAAGGATCCTTCTCAGGCAAGCTGGAAGAGTATTTAAAGAGGGTACAAAGAATGCACATATATTTATTCCCGTGTTTAGAATTCTCAAACCATTTGGTCTGAATGACTACTTTCTTTTTGGGTGAAATGTGTTTTATTTGTTGCTTATTCATGAGATTTTGGACGTCTTATCGCATATTTGGATATCCTCGACAATCTGATGTGCAGTTTATTTTTCTTCCGTTCCCTAAAATGGCATAGTAAAATTAAAATACGAAAGAAGACTCTTCATGTTTCCGGTACCTGCAGGAGCATAAATTGGAAACAAGACATACTGTATTTCTTTATTCTCCAAAAATAAACCAAAAGTACACATGATTCATTTAAGTTCTTGTTAAATTAATTTTCATTTTACTCCCGCTCATTATATTCAACGGCGAAAAAAGAGCAACGTTACACGAATCTCCTGATCCGTTATAATCATTCTTCCTCCATCGTAGAAACAAACTAGTACATATAATTTAATTATGATCGACATGCACAACCATTACCTAATATGAAAGAGTTTGATCATATTAGATGCACAATAGTCGATGTCTTAACAACAATAGCTCCTAGTTGCACGAACCAAAAATAGAAGGCGTAGCTACGAAGTAGGAATTAAGGCTGCATTTGATGCCAATAATCCTTGAGATAAGTGTGACAAGAGAAAAAAAATAATCATTTAACTTTCCTTGTAAATAATTTCTGCACCAAACGGAGCCTATAGAGGGATCTGAACCGGGTATTTTCCAACCGAGTCATCCCAAGGGTTACCGATCAATTCAGAAGGAGATATATCCCTAAGAGCTCTCCAAACGGCACTGTTACATTTAAACCCAGACCCAAATGCTATTTGCCAAACACGTTGGCCTTTCGAAACCCGGCCTTTTGCCTCGGTGTATGCGAGCTCGTACCAGAGTGAGCTGCTAGATGTATTACCAAAGCGATGAAGTGTCATTCTGGAAGGTTCCATATGCCACTCGCTCAGATCTAAATTCTTCTCTACCTCGTCCAATACAGCTCTACCACCCGCGTGTATGCAAAAGTGCTCAAACGCTAGCTTGAAGTCTGGAATGTATGGCTTCACCTGTTTTTATTTCATTTTTTTTGTTAGCTTTTGTTACAATTATTCGTTAACAGAAAGGTTTGCTGAAATTGACATTCATACAGATAATAGAGCAACCCCTCTAAAAATGGTTATGACCGGTACAAAAGAAAATTTATTGGATTTCAAGCCAAAATGCACATATCATATGTTCATTCGACACAATTAGAATAAAAAATAAAATCAATATATTTACTAAATAGCAGTGTTTTAAATAGATTTATCGTTAACGTAGCGTTTTTTCGAGATCTATGTTAAAAGCGCAAATAGCGTAGCAACGAAGCGTTTTACGGTGTATTTTTTTTTCTATTAATATAACAATACAATACTAGTTAATCATATAATTTATGTTAATTATATTAACACTTAAATAGTTAAAAACAATATAATGGGTAGGTCGTTATAATTAAACAAATAGATAATCCAATACAACTAATTTGATCACAAATCGTTCTATAATCATAAAATTTACAAACAAAATATTTGTAATCATCCACTTCCGATATCTTAGCATCCCACCTACAAGAAAAATCACTCATTTTATCTATCTTTCTATCTATTAAACAAGATAAAATCTCATGATATACATTAACTTTAAGTATGATTTAGTTGTAAAGAAACACGTGCATATAAATTTATTCATTATTTTCCTAAACAAGATAAAAGCGCATAATCCAAAATCGAAATATATAATATAGTGTGTTTCTAGATAAAAATAAACAATAATTGGCAAATATTCAGACTTGAATCTATGCTTCAATTAGTTGATCTTAATTAATAAAGGAAAAGACCGACTTCTTCATGATTGACCTCCATTCAGAGGCAGTGAATATCGGGGTTGGGTGGACGTCAGGGTTGGGTGACGGTGGATTAGAAAGAGAGAGAAAGTGAAAATATCTGTTTGTTTGTCTAATATTGTTAAGGCATTGATTTTAATATTTACAAAAGAAAAATATATCACAAACCAAAACGACGTAGTTCAATACTGGTTTTTTGTTTGTTTTTTAAATACTCGGTGGTTAGTGTTTCGGTCTAAAATATCGCATTTTTTGCACTTTTAGATCTAATAACGCGATTTTTTCGTTTACCACCCAAATAACGTTTTAACATTGCATTATTGTTTCAAAAACCACTATAATCCAGCACGTTGCCCAATATTCCTTAGGAGCTTTTTAAAACACTGCTAAATAGTACTACTATATAAAGCTTTTTGAAAGTTGATTTGTATATGCTTTCATAAATTGGATGATTCTTATCTATCTACCTCAACAATTCACTATATAAGACATTGAATGAATGAGTAACATGCTCTACATCAGACAATAAACAGCACCTAACAAATACAAGTATTGTTGCATATTATGACACCATCTGTTATCTGTTATCTGTCAGAAAAATGATCATTTAGTATTCTCTTAAAACTTGATTATCAAAAACTCATGGTTAAAACGTTTTTTTAGTTGTTACGGATGCTAAATAAACGATGCTCGTTGTAACAAGCAATTGAAAAACAAGCAAGTGCAGAAATATAATCACCTTGGCTTTGAAGATTTTCCTCCTAACCAACGTGACGAAAAACATGAACTGCTCAGTAAAAGGAAGCACTAACGGCCCGAGGGTTGTAATGTTAGTTTTGAGAGCATCTCCGGCAACAACCATCAGATCTTTTGCGAGAGATACACCTACAATGCCTTTAGCGTCTTCCTTTTCGAACACACAACTGTAGCTATTGTCATCTGCTCCTTTGTGTGTACGTACGGTGTGTATGAGTTGGTATTTTGACCGTTTCCTGTCGGATCGCTTGTTGGAGAGTAACATTGCGGCCCCACCCATGCGGAATATGCAGTTACATAGCAGCATCGACCTGTCATTAGAATATAATATTTTAACATGATTGATACTCCTATGATTAGTATAATCATTGTGCTACATCTATAAGATTTGATTACAGTAAAATTATAATCTTTAAGTATTTGTTATTTGTCTCATCTAAAATTCCTGGGAAGTTTTGCAAATTAAATTTTTTTGACTTGCAACAAATGCTGTCTATTTGATTTTTCATTTATGTCACTAATCTAAAGTTTGATTTGTATTGGGCATTTTGGGCTGAGCTAAAGAGATTAAAATAACATCAACTTTTGATCAAAATAATACAAAGGTAAATTTAAAAAGGTACAGTACATCACTAATTTCTCGCGTTGATTTTGTGTGGACAAACATTTTGTGATTTCCTTAAAATGAAATATTGGACTGTTTATTTGGGATTATTTAATTACCTAGAGGAACTACTAATTGTATGATTAATTACTCATCCTTACCGAAGTTTAATCTTAGCATAATATAAAATTAGTGGTAGTTTAAAAAATATTACTCCATATACTACTTCTTTAAAAACCATTTCTATCTATGTTTTTGTTACATGTTATTTCAACTCTATTTCAATTGTTCAGGATGGTGATAGTCTCGACTCTTGCATAACTTGTTCTTTTTAGTCCGTTGTTTGTCGCACCTCAACTATACACGAATTATACATATCATGATTTATAAAAAAAATACCAATATACTAATCTTTTTACGATAATTTCATAGGCGCAAAGCCTCTAATACCTGTCATTTCCAAAGTACCACTTGAGTGTAATGTTCTCCATGCTCACGACAATTGCATACGTGTTCGGGTTAGCCTTAAGCAACAAATTTTTTGCAAGATCAACTGATATAGGACTCGCACTACAACCCATACCGCCTAAGTTGAATGTCTTCACATCCGGTCGAAGCTTATACTTATTAACTATCATCGACGTTAACGAAGGTGTTGGACAAAAAAGGCTAACATTCACTATCACTATCCCGATTTCTTTCGGATTCAGTCCTGTTTTAGAAAAAAGCGAATCTAACGCCCCAAACATGATAGTTTTAGCCTCGGACCGGGCCTCACGTACACTCATATCTGGTGGGTTAGAAGTGGGCCCAGCAGGCATATAGGGCTCATCGCCTAGGCCTGATCTTCTAGCAATCTTGGTTTGAAAATTCATAGCTGCCTCGTCGAAAGCACCAGAGTTTTCGGTTAAGCTTACGAAATAGTCTATAGATCTTTTTAGTTTGTCGTCGGGTTTGGCACAAGCGAAGTCCACCAAGTAGATGGGCCTAGGCCGGGCCCCCAGGTATAGGCCCAGTAGGAGAAAGAAGAGGGAGGATAGAGATATGGCTGTAGCCGTGTCTATGAGAATGGGTCGGGTTATACGGGCCCAATCGAGGCCCCATAGATGATAAAGTGTTGCTAAAATAACGGGGAATAAAATAGCGAAAAGTAGGAAAGTGGTGAAATTACAAGAATAGCCGTAACCGAGCTTCACATACTTGAGTTTTACTGATTTCAGGTAGTCCGGGAGGGTCCTTCGGCTCTTGGCCACAGCCGGTGATTTGTTTGAGAAATCTATCTCAGCCTTTGATCTCGCCTTATCCATATTTTATGTATTTTCTTGTAAATGTTCTTGATTTTTCTTCCTTACCCAAAATTGTTGTTGTGTTTGATTTTTCTTTCTAAAAATTGCCACTACATGAAAAAGTACCACCAGTAGTGGTACTATTAATTGGAGGAGAGTGTTGAGAATGAAGATAGGAGAAAATGGAGTATAAATTATGAAACACATGCACATGTAGCGTACTATAAATAAGAAGAAGAAATTAGAGGCAAGAAAAAAGGAGAGATATCAATTACTGCTAACAATAAGTGGTCAAGTAGTAAGGAGTTCATTTCATTTAATAAGATGCGACCAATTTGAACAAATGTCATAGATAGCGCTCAACTACCAACTGATATTTAAATTTATGCATACAAACATACACTTTTTGAAAATTGGACATAAATTAATTCATTAATCACGTGACATGGGTATGCAATATGCATAATTTTATTTAAATTTATACATTCATCTTTATAAATACACATTTTATAGCTTTTTTAGTCACTACTAGATAGTTAAAATTCACATGTATTGTTACATTAGACTATCTAAGTAATGTCACGTAATCACTCATTAGTGTTTTTAGCTAAAACGTTTGCTAGATGTAGCAAGCAAGATATAAGTGTTTGGTGGGTCATTGTTAATTCAAGTCATTCACATATTTTACTTTATTATTTGTTTAATTTGGTGGGATATACTTTATGAATATTGATATCTAAAACTAACATATCTACTGTGTAATAAAAACATTAGCTAAACATAACATGTATATGTGTCACTTAGCTTATAGGGTAATTTTTTACCCGTGTGTCAAAATTTTGCTAGATAAAACTAACGTTACACTTTTTGAAAATTGGACATAAATATCAATACATTAATCATGACATGTGTATTATATTATTATTTTGTATACCCATTTTGATTGTTACGTATATTTTATTTTCGTACAAATTATTGCTATTCGTTTGACGGAACTTGTCTAGTTAGGCGTTTACAGTTGGAGTTTTGGGATTATGTTTTAAGGATGAGTGGCTATTTCGATATTAAGTATTGGGTTGGGTGTCGGATGGCCGCCTTATAGCCATTATGGTGTGCACGTTATGATTAGTTCATTTGATCATGCTCTGTTTCGACAGACACACTTGAGTGAACTTTTTAGTTTAACAGTTGAGATGATTTTAGTATGTATATATGTTTTTTTATTATTATTTTTTTTTTTTACCCAGCGTGGATTTGGACGGTAGCACCTGAGTATGAGCATTCCGGGCACTCTGAATGTTTTTTGTATTATGTATTTTTACTTAGTCTCTTGAAGTCTGTTCCAGTGATATCTGAACTCTGTATTTTCGTCCGTTATTTACAATAATAATGAGATTTTACTTAAAAAAAACAAAACAAAAATGAAATATGTATGTATATACCGGTGAGTAATTTGATGGGGTTGTGGTTGTTACCCGAATGGTTGTTATCCGAGTATAACACGCTCAACGCTAGGATTCGAAGCGTGTCGTGATAAAATTCCGTAGGTTTTACTCTGAGAGGGATAAAAAAAAATTAAAAAAAAATGTAGATGTGGGGGCTTAAATTACTGGGGATGTCAGTATAGTGCAGCAGAATTAAAAAAATGGTCCTAACCTTACCATTTAGGCAATTACCATGTGCGTATTTATTTAGGTGTAAATGTGCAACGCAAGTACTATTACTCTTATTGGAATATTGGTTAGTTTTTTATCTTTTCCCTTACAAAAATCGTATTGGTTTAATTTAGAAATACTAATGCAGAGTATAAAGTATGTCTAGTATTAGTTATACAGACTGTTCTAAAAATCGAAAGCGTAACTTCAACAATTCTGCACTATAATTCATTGAAACTCGAGATTTGTTAGAACATAATTAATACGTCAAATTTTACTTGAGAAACCTGAAAATTATGATATTATTCGGCCGACATATAATTAGTTCATCACCATGCTAGTCAATTCAAACATTCGATGTGTATAACCATAATACTCCTAACAAAAAAACAAATAAAGACAAATAGTACTAGTCACGTAAGTTTGACAAAAAGCATAGTGGGAGGACCAGGAGTGCCAGACTATACATTTGGTATAGTCTGGAAAACTCTCCATGTGGCACCATTGGATCTTACAGTTTGTGGATCCCACTATTGATCCAATGATTCCACAGAGGAGAGTTTTTCAGACTATACCAAATGTATAGTCTGGCTCCCTCTCTTGTAGTGGGAAACCATAGAATAGAATTTGAAATTGTTTCTCCATCACGAAATCATATGCAAGTTTGTCAACAAAAAAAAACTTATATTAATTTTTTTTTTAAAATTAATCAGATAGGTTAACATGATTGGTACATGGTTTCATGGTGTAGAAACAATTTGTATCAGAGTAATTACTTATTTGTTCAACTTTATGTTTCATGAAAATATAACCCATTTAAAGAATGACTTGTCACAAAGTAAAAAAGGGAAAAAAAAAAAGTAAAGAGGAGTAGGAGTAGTACTAGGAGAGTATTTAAAGGGAGGGTGTAGGTTAAGCGTTGTAGAAACACTCAATAATGGTGTGATGGAGGCAAGACAAGTTGAATTAACAATTGGGAAAGAGTCACGGATGGTTATAAATACCAACTTTTAATGCACGCAACACCTACATTTGTAAGTCTATTATGTTATAATATGTAATTGTTATACCATATATAATATTTATGTTAAATTTTTATCGTTAAATAGGGACACATGTATATTTTAAATGTCATCTATATATGTTAACTTAACAACTATATAAGTATCACATTAGTACATTTTTTTTAACGACGTTATCTATTAATTTATAATAAATAATTAATTTCGGATAAATAATAATATTATTGTAAATAAAAAAGAAAGAAAATGTGTTATTTTTGATTTATTGTATGATTTAATGTAGGAGTTAGTCAAACAAATTGTCATGACATCACTTAACAATGTTAACTTTGTTGTTAAATATAACAAGAATGTTAACAAAATTAAGCTTAATGAGTTAGTTAACAACACTATTGTGAAAGTAAAACATGTATATTAGTTAACAATTTTATATAACAAATGATATAATATCATTATTACGGATGCTCTTAGCCACGTGTTGCGTGTGCGACGCGTGTTATATATATATATAATCCGGCTAAATAAATTTTTAAAAAGTATATTGATTGAATAAATATATTAAATTAAAATTGGTGAATAATATAATGTTTTTGTTATACAAAATACACGTAAAACGATTTTGTTTGGTATATGATTATAATTGTTTTGAAAATATAATATTTTTTATGTGTTTTTTATATTTTGAATTGAATAAATATAAACGAATAATTAGTAAAAATGAGTTGGGACATTTTTAAAAATAATAGTTAAAATTAAGCGGACTCACTTTTTATTACACATAGTGCAAATGTAAATAAATAAATAAAATGGAGAAACACTTGGTTGCATCCAGGGTTGCAGGCAAACGCTGCTTTTCATAACATGGTATAACATAATTAGCCAAATTTTCCCTTCTTTCGGTATGCCCCATAACTAGACTTGCTAATAAATCCAGACATTCATGACACTATAAAAATAATGTTTAATTTATTGAGAGTCAAAATCTGTCACAAGCCTGTCACTAATTTAAAAAATTATCACAAATCTGTCACAAATTAACTAAACTGTCACAAATTGACTAAACTGTCACAAAGCCGTCACAAAAACCGTGCTAATAAACTCGTAACAAAAAATACCGTCACTAATTCCGTCGCTATTTGGTTATTTTTTTGTAGTGTGAACATGTTCGTGTCCGGTTCGTTAAAGACTCGGCTCGTATTTGTTCATTTACTAACGAGCCGAGCCTGAACACAATTATAATAAGGCTCGTGAACATGTCCGGGTCGTTTGAAACCTCGTTTAATTATTTTTAATATATTTTTTCATTTATATTCATGCTAAACTTTATCTAATATGTTGATGACTCTTCAATTTAAGTAATAAATTTATTTTTTAAACTAAATCTAATTAAAACTAAAATCATAATAACTAAATTTATTATTGCTTATCTTAACACTTATTTTAGCTAACTAAAAAAGATTTTTTTATACAAAACGATATTAAATTTATTAAAAAACGTGTTGCGAAAAGACTCATGAACATGTTCATCAACAACTCGTCTGTAAACGAGCCGAGTTTGAGCAATATTTTAGGATTCGTTTAGTTAAAAAGGCGAGTTTAAACACAACAAAACTTGGCTCGACTCGGTTTATTCTAAATTTCAAGAATAAAAAAATTAATTGCTTTTTCATAAGCATATATATATTGGTATGTTTTGTGTTTATATTACGAGTCAGTTATATATAAATTCAAGAATTAAGAAATTAATTGATTTTTGATAAGAAATTAATTTGAGGCAGTTATATATATTCCATTTGTGATTTGTGGTGTGGTTTGTGTTTATATTTTCAATTTTGTAAAAGACAGCAGAGTAGAAACTATAAAGGAAAATAAATATTACTAGGCATTTTGAATATTACACTTGAAAAACAAAAATGTAATTAACAAACAAATTTATGGGAAGTAGCCTTTAGCTGCAACCATCTCAATAAAAATGTTACGTACTAATATACTCATGATAGGTAGAAAATCTAAGTTAAAATAAGAAAAATGTTAAAATGTTATTAAACTTATCAGATTTTAGTGATTTGTTATCCAATCTAACACAGTTTCTAATTTGTTACTCATATTATACATTTCAGGAACTCAGCCCACATCCAGTCATTTCAACCTTATTAAGTCAATCATACTAAGTAGACAGAATTAGTTTCACTCTAAAATTTTTGATATGATGGTTGAACCTGTAGATGGACCGAGTATAAGTTGAAAATCGATAACCGGATGTGAATTGAGTCACTTAATTGGAGTGAAACCGTATAGGTTGGATATACCAAATTAGAAAGTGTGTTATATTAGGGGTAACAAATGTAGTGAAAACATATAAGTTAAGTATCAAATTAGAAAAAGTGTTAGTTTGAATATAAAATCGCTAAAACCTGATAGGTTGGATACCAATTTAGTATTTTTCAAAATTAAAATGATTGCTTTTTTGTTCTCAAAATAATTTTGCTTTATAAGCAGTTGATCGTCCCATAAATACCAAAAAAATAAAAAATCGACATTGTCAAACTAAATACTTCACCAAGTTATATTCACATGAGTATTATTTAAAAGTCAATTGCCCGTAACAAATCATCATTTTGGTAATCCCTCCGTTTTCAATTAATTTTTCACTACGAAATAACGTGTAATTTTGATCGGCCAATAACTTATATCAAGATTGTCGAAATGAAAATTTTCAAAAGTTAATTATATAGTTCAAACATTAAATTATGATTTAATTTTAAAAATTTTCATTTCGACAATTTTGATATGTGTTACAAGCCGTTCAAAATTGCACGTAATTTCGTAGAGAACAATTAATTGGGAACGGATAGAATATTAATAAATGTAAATAGCAAAATTAACAATTGACGTACTGAACTATCATGATTTTCACAATTCAGGTATCGCCGTTAAATTAGTTGGATGGAAGTTAGTTTCAGTTTTCATTTTGGTCATATTGTTTGTAACTTGTATAAACCTAACGTTTAATTTTCTGAAATGTCTCGTTTTAGTATAAATTCAAAAATATATAATTATATCAAATGTATATATATACAATACATATATATGTATACACACACATATATGTTATATTAATGTATATATAAAAATATATATAATATAATGCATGTATACATATTATTACAAATAATGTAAATTTTTGTGTATAAAAAGAAATTATAAATACTTAACAAATATATTTTATTTACAAAAAAAATGAATATTTTTTTGAAAAAAATAACAATTTTCTTGCCATTTTTTCATGAAAGTATTCAAATAGTGATGTGGCATCGAATAATTTTTGCTCCAATGTGATAAATATAAAACTTACTTTATTTTCGTTTTAAAGAAAGTGTAAAAAAAATTTATTTTTATTTTTTTAGAAAAAAATCAAAGAAAATTTAATCAAATAATATGTTTTTAAACTGAGATATTGTATGTATATGTATGTGTTTTAATAGAAACATTGTAAATTCTAATGTTTCGAAAATACATGTTTAAATTTATACAAATTACAAAAAATATGATCAAAATAAAAAGTGAAACTAATTTTCATCCAACTAAATTAACGGCAATACCTCAATTGTGAATATTAGGATATCTCAATACGTTAATTGTTAACTTTAGTAGTGTTACCTAAATCGTTATATTTTTTCCGTAAGTTTCCCTTATTTTGGAAAAAAAAATATAACTTCCAACAACTTGCTAGCTACCCTACTTCAATGAATTTAAGTACGGTACGTTCAGCTTAAATACCATTCTATCTACCCACTATAAACTATTTTCATGGCTATGCAGAATTTTCTGTGCTATTCAACTAAACTAGTGAAACTTGACATATATATACATAATTACATTTACATTTACATTTACATTAAAAATTTAAATCCATGAAATTAATTACAAACTAGCCTTCTAAAAATTCTTTTCTCATCCACTCAACATAAGTCTGTCAGAGCAGCTCGATAATTTTAATTTTTTAATTTTACTTAGAGATAACCAATAGAGCTTAGTGTCTAATATTGTTCATGGACTACATCGGTAAGAAAAAAGTGTAGAAAAAAAGACAAGAATCGCCCGAGACTTATTGGTGCTAATATCGGGCACATTCTTATCGTTCAAACAAAAAACAGACGTCCACATTTACTGCGTAGCTGATATATATACTTAGGGGCGGTCCAGACGGCAGTCCAGTAAAACTGGAGACTTGGGCAAGAAATCCCAAGTTTTTCTTAAATGACTACCTCGTAAGCCCAAATATCTAATTATTATAATATTAAAAAGTAATTCAATAAAATTATCATAAATGTTAGTGGTGCAGTGTTTAATAATACAATACATAGTGTTTAATACTAATTGTTTATGTTCAATTATCCTTGCCAACCATTTTTTTTTATTTTTTTATATAAAAATACATAATTTGGGCAGCCGAAATTTTTTAGTCTCGAACAAGCTATACTAACGGGCCGCACTTACCTAATAAATATAGACTTTTTTTTTGTTTACACAAAAGAGCTTGAAATTATCTCTCTCTATGTCTCACGGCCCTAGATCTATCTCTAAGTACATTGCTGCCGCCTGTACAGGGGCGGCACATAGCCAAATCCAGTAAGGTTTGGATATAGGGCAATTTTTTTTATTTTTTTTGACAATGATTTAGCCCAATATAATTATATAAATATCAATTTATTATAAACTCAGTTTTAGCCCATTTATATATATATAAAAATTAAAATAAAGCTGGTTTTATTTTATTTTTGCTTGATAAAAATGTTACGGGCAACCAAATAATTTGAGCCTTGGGCAATCCGTGGAATCGGACCGCCCATGTAAATGCTATGGTGTTTTAGTGTTCTAGTGCTTTATCAAGTAGCCGGGTCTGTTTGTCAACAGATTTTTTTTAGTGAATTTTTGAATTTTAAATTTTAAAAATCTGTTCTTACGCGTTACTCACCCGTCCGCCACTGGAAACACCACTTCCCGTCCGACTTGCATGGAAGTGGTGTTTCCAGTGGTGGACGGGTGAGTAACGCGTAAGAACCTGTCCTTGGGAGGGGAACAACAGCTGGAAACGGCTGCTAATACCCCGTAGGCTGAGGAGCAAAAGGAGGAATCCGCCCGAGGACGGGCTCGCGTCTGATTAGCTAGTTGGTGAGGCAATGGCTTACCAAGGCGATGATCAGTAGCTGGTCCGAGAGGATGATGTGTGTGTTTGACAAGTCAGATTATTCAGCTTCTGAAAATCTAATTTTTAGATTGAAAAATCTAAAAAATTCAAAATTTTAAAATATAGGTTTTCAATATAGATTTTCAAAACATATTTTTAAAATATTAATTTTGAAAAAAAAAATATGTTACCAAACATATATAAGTAGGTAGGTAAGGAATTAGGCACAAGTCAGAACCATTCTTTTCCACGTAAAAAAAAAAAAAAATACTCTCTCACAAAGTTGGGATTACATAATGGAAGCCACTAAACCACTTCTCCTAAATAATTTTGCATTTGTAACGGTTCGCCTACAAGTTAACAAAAGTTTTCGATTTGTTGGTATAACAAATTTGAACTTCCAACTTGTTGGTACAATAAATATTACTCTATCCGTTCCTATTTAATTGTTTATTATAAAATTACATATAATTTTTACCGGCTTATAATTTGTATCAAAATTGTCGATTTTTTTTTAAAATCTAATAATAAAATTTAACATTTAAACTATATGATCAACGTTTGAAAAAAATTATTTTGATAATTTTGATACAAGTTGTTGACCGATTAAAAATGTAAGTACTTTCGTAATATACAATTAAATAAAAACTGAGGGAGTAACAATCTTCTAAATAAAAAGACAATTTACAACTTCACGATGATTGCATAAGCTAGGCTGCTCGTAACATCAATTTAACTATAAACTCCTGCTCGCTAATCTTTGTTAGTTTTATACTTTTATTCTCTATTTTTTATCCTTCTTGTTTATGAGCATATTATCCAACAAGAAAGATACTATTAGATTTCACAGTTAGTCGTTCGATATAATCTTTTTGTTTTCAACAATTGACTGTAAATTAATAAAATAAGACTGTCAATTTGTTATGTAAAACTGAAAAAAAAAACGTCTCCATTCTCGCAGTATTAATGATATATATACTGCTTCTACACTCATGACCGTACTAACCACATTATGAATCCTATGTGGCATAGACAAAAAAAACTTTAAACCAAACATAACGTTTTGGCCTCTATAAATGTGGAAATAATGTATGTATGTTACCTTTATCGCCGGCGACTATACTAATACATCATTTGGAGTAGTCTCATTTAATTATTTTAGCAAGGTCGCTGTAGTTTCATTGATTATAAGAGAAAATAGCAACTTGGAAAGCGAAAAGTCAAAGCATCGTTAATATGACGGCACCTCAAATTAAAGAAAGCCAACTAAATTCAAACCATCTACTTCTTCTTTGATAGTGTCTTTTTAATGCATCTATCTACTAACATGAATTAATAGAACGGGGATGATAATTATGATAACATACTAACATGCGCCTTTTGATGGTTACGACTTTGCATCTGGTCTGGTCCTATACTCTTAACCACATCAGATTGATAAGTACCAAGGCCTACAACTAAAATACAAAGTATGAGTAATAATAAATGAAGAAGAATCTTAGTATTAATTGTCTGGCCTCAGTACACAACTTTTTTCCCCAGATTTCTTTGTTTGTTCTCTCTTGGCTAACAAAATAAGTAGTCCCTCCGTCCCAAAATATTGGGACTCTTATGTATTTATGTGTAACTTTGACCGATAAATATCTCGTGTTTAAATTATTGAAATATAAATTTTTAAAATTTGTTCACATGGTTTAACATTTGAACTATGTGATTAACTTTTAAAAAATTCGATTTCGACAATTTAGATACGAGTTATTTGTTGGTCAAAATTGCACGTAGATATATAGGATCCCAATATTTTGGGACGGAGATAATATCTCATTCTTACAGTTAGAATATCAAACCTTGGTCTTACTGTATATAAGAACACTGACATTTACCCCGCCCAAACAAAGTCCCGCTTTCTAGTCTGTTTTGAAAATGTTTGTAGCGGTATAAAATTGTCTAAAACAAACATAAAGAAAGCACTAATTAAACTACTGCACACATCAGACACAAATACAATTGTTACAGTGAGTATTAGTAACTTGATCCAAATGAGCTCAAACCCCGATATCTGGACGAGATGGAAATTCCAGGCCTTGTAGTCCAGGTATATTTTCCAAATCTTCTCTTGAAAACAACGGCAACAACCAAAATACCTTTTTACTCCCAAAAACCTTCATAAAAAGGGTGAGGATCAACTCAAAATGCTTTTTAGCTAACTTGCTATTATGCAGAGTAAGTTTGTTGCTAAATCTCAATCTTTACGACATCACTGAGCTCCCTAACAACAACAACTATGCATAATGATCTCACTTCTAATAATCTATTTTAAAAGCAACCTAAGCCTTCTTAAATTTTCAATCACCAGAAACAACATCGCTGCTTTAGATCTTAAGGTAAGCACCAACAACTTCAATAGTATTACAACTAACTCCAACATTATCAACCAATGAGGTGTAAAACATATAACAAGATGTGAATTAATATGCACGAGTCCCTCCGTTCCGAATTGTTTGTCCTTATTTCTATTTTGGGAAGTTCCATTTTGTGTGTCCATTTTTACAAAGTTCACTAAAAAGTATGCAATCTTTTCAATTTACCATTTCTTTTTTTTCTTTTTTTCAGATCTAAGTCATTACAGAAAAGTGTAACCTCACTAAAAGTTCAATGAGGGGCATAATTGTTTTTCGACATGTAGACGAAGCATTAAATGCATGTCTATAAAAAATTAAACCACCGCGAAAACAGGTGACAGTTAAATGAAAAAAGTATAGATCAAGAAGTACACAATTTTCTTGTTACACTAAAAACACAGTTTACTTGAAATAAGAAAGTAAACAAAAGTACACTTTTAAAAGTTATACCAAACAAAGAATAGTATATTGAACACGCGCATGCACACACAGAAACAAAGAGATTACCTGTTCAAAATTCTGCTTCCGGCCTAAGTCATACTTCCACCTGGCATCTTTTCTCTTCAGATGGACCTGAACAAATGATTGTTCAAAACTCAATCCTTTTACGTTCACTATAAGAAAACCAAGCATAAAGAATATTTAAATCTCACAGAAAGAGAAAAGGTGAGAATTAAAATGATAAAACATGGACACTACCTCTATTGATGTGGTGTTGGTAGACAGAAGAGAAGCATGCATGCCGACAAAGCAGAGAAGACACAGCGCAAAAACCAAATTCAACACTGCAACAAGTTTAGATTAGTTTGGATAATAGATGCATACATGTATGGGATATTCACATTATGAACGAAGTTAGATTATGTAATTTAGTGTTGGACCAAACAGTAATACAGAGTGAGAAACTTACAAAATGCCAAAAGAGTAACAGTGAGATCGCCTGGTTCAAAAGTGTGAAACTTGCCCTCTCTGAATAATTTTACGACACTGGGCATCAATATTAACACATCCAATGTTGTCTCAGCAAATGTATAAAGCTAAACAAACAAGAAAGTATGTCATTAATGTGTTTTTAGGAAACAACTGTCTAATTAGTCTATCTAGATATAGAGTTTCAACGGAAGGTGAAATTTACCAGGAAAAGAAGAAAGAACTTATAGTTGCGTGCCCCCACACAGTTTACCAACCATATGCAGTGGTGATCCATTTTAAGGACACATCTTTGACCTGCACAATGGTAATATAGGAGATGGCATCTAAAACTTTATATGTTTTAATCTAAAAGTTTGATTTCCAGAAAGATAACTGGAAGTCTTTTCAAAAGGGGGATTCTTTACAAGTACATTATTTGAAAACAAGATCTGCAGTCAGCTTTTAATGATCTCTTTCTTGACGAATCACCAAACAAGACAAAAGGCACCTATAACCAGGTAAACTAAAAAGGATGACTAACAGTAATTCTATTTCTTTTTTAGGATAAGTAAACGTGGAAATGAAATACTCCTGATGAAACTTTCATAATCTTGGAGTTAGCTGAGTACACTGTCGACTCATAGAATCACAATCAATATCACTTCATTTGTGATTTTCAGATTTTGAGAGAGATATTGTTCTATAAAGTCTTTGAGCATGATCAGCACCAAGTTTTAGGAAAAACATGTGGAAGTCCAACACGAACAAAATCGGGAAACTAACCGATAACTGTTTCATTTCCCTAATGATAGGCTTACATTCCTTTTTCATTCGTCCGAAATAATGGATGACTGTGATTTTTAAAAGTAAAATCAATTGCATTGTTTAATTATAAGCCCATATTTATTGGACACTAATTATTACTTTAGGGATATATTAGTAAACAATGTGAAAAAGAACCTATTTTGGGGGATGGAGAATTACGAATTAATATGAGTAACTATGGGTCAAGAGTAGGAGTGAAAACCAAAATTGAGTATTAAATTAAATAAAAGAAACTCACAAACAGAGCAATGATGGCATCGAGGAGGCTTTCCGTTTCCACAACGGGTGCAATACGCGGGCCCGCCAACGTCAATATTTCGTCTTTCGTCTGAATGAGACACAGATATGGATTCAGATGACGCCACGTAACTTGATAATGGCATACTCGTCTCCTCCAAATTTCCCTCTTCTACTTCTTCTCCTAATGGTTTCCAGTTGTCAGGTACAGATCCAGGGTCACTAAATACGACCATTAAATAGCACCATAGTAACATGCCAAGCTGAAAAAATTAACAGATACACCTATGAAGGTTGAACAAACTAAGTACTCAAACTATTTTAGAACCAACCCCCGTGTTGTACTTATGAAACTAGGGGAAAACTGCAAAAACCTCGCCGGTAATTAATCCTGATTGATTTTACATCTGTCCAAGTTGTTTCCTTTCCAGGAGAAAAAATTATTAAACGTGTTTGTCAATCTGGTCTTGTGATACTTATTCTCTTAATTTCCAAGTTAATCTAGGTTACTATTTTCATTAGCACGACTGAGCATACTACAATTGCTAACATAATGCGAATAAACAGACTAATGTTGGATCTTTTCTTTTGATAGTCCAATTTTACAGGCACGCTCAAGAATTAGTTTCTATTCATTTACGTTCAGTTTAGGAATTATGTTTCTTCACGCCTACATTTTGGTGATACTTAAAATCTATAGCAGAACGAAGAGTTTTCCTTTGATCACTGACAGCATTTTCTTATAAAAATGTGAATTACAGAAAAATGATCTTTTCATATATTATTTTATATATATAGAAGCATTATTTATAAACAATTGTATCGCTAATAACACAATTTGGCTCCGGAAGAATGTGTGTAGTTACATATTTCCATTCATATGGCAGGCAAGAAATGTAGTAAAACTGAATGTTTTAGTTTTCTGTTTGGAGCAAAAATTTGTGCTCAATTGTGCATAACCAATACTGTAACAAGAGAGTAAATAAGAGTTTAAATAATTCTAATGCTACCGTACAAAAATGTAATGAAACAAACGGCAGTGAATTATTCTTAGGTGATATCTAACATCTTACCTAAAAGCTTAAAATTTTAGGATACAGATCCAGAGTCATTGTATACAACCGTCATATAGAACCACAATGACATTCGTAGCTGAATACAGATGAATCACACACCTAATACGGTTGATGTAACGATACTATTTGCACAACAACTCAAACTTGGAAATATAACGGAAAATAACGATTTGCGGATGATTTTCTTAGTAATACCTGAAACAGAAGATATCACGACATAATAAAAGATAACTAAGGAAAAAGGACCCCTTTGTGATAGATAATCTCCCAATTTCACACTAGAAACTACTTTCATACATTTTTCCATAAACTTAAAAAATATACAAACTTTGAAAAGATAAAACAAAATGGGAAATTATTGCAAGCGTAACCATTAACCACGAGTAACGGCCATTCCAAATTACATCTGGCCGGTATATCACAGTTAAACAACACATCAGTGACTCAAACTATTTTAAATGTTGATCATGGAAATTTTGGGCTATGCCGCTATGCACAAAACGAGTTTGTTAAAATCTGTTGACAATTCTGTGTAGGGAATGAAATTCATTTCAAAAAAATTAGGAATTCTTCACCTTTGCCAAAGAAAACTATTGTATGTATGTGCACATCCTGAAAGCAATTATTTTCACTTTTCACTAATACATCAATTCTGTACCACAAGAATGTATGATGACGACAAATGCAACAAATTTTCCATTCAGGTGGGGGAAAAAGAAAAGTACAAAACAGAATTTCTTTTCAGTTTCTTGGCTGGGGTAAAGTTTCAGCTAAAATGACCATTCATTAGAAACTTCTAATTTTGCAAGATATAATCTGGTGAAGGGAAGATACCAACAACTGCTACAGAGAGTTACCGAGTTTGTTACATTCTAATGCTATGGTAAAAAGAAGTAACGGGGGAAATAATGGTGAATGATTCTTAAACGATGTGCTATGAACTTACCAGGAAGCTTAAGCATTAGTTTATTCTAACTAGGTAGTGACGAGACTTGAACTGATAACCTTAGCTATGTGCAAATATTAAGCTGTTACAGCACAACTAAAAACTTGCTTGTAATGACTGTTGACAACATATATACAGTATATATCAAATCTAACTTGTCGAAAAGTAAACTTCTTTCACAGGATCTAAATACTACTAAACCCAATCAATAAGAACTTTCTGAAAGGTACAAAGACAGAAATCTCTTCCCCGATTGAAACCAAAATTCAGCTAAAATTTTGCATAGAAACTGATGAAGGGAAGTGGCCCAAAACTGCAACAAGAGAGCTACTAATAATGATAATAATACTAATATTACTGTAGAACGATTTATATCTAATAAAGACTAGTGAATTACTGTAAAATGTGCTATCATATCCATCGCTCCTTAAACCTTAAGCTTAACATTAGTACGAAGTTAAAGACTTTACTAAAAAAACGAGGCTAGAAAATAATGTTCCGTGATGCTCCCTCTGTTTCCCTCTGTCTTTATCGTTTAATGCTCAATGACACGTCCCTAATCTTGATAAAAAAAACACAATTACAGGATTTTTTAATACTAATAAAGACCGAAAGTATGTACTAAACATTAAATTTGCCTTAACTAATTGTGTTTGATTGAATAAATCCTAGTGTAGATGGTATTAAAACAAACGGTGATGATATAGCTAGAGATTTTTGGACACTCGGTATAGATTGATCAAATTGCCCTCGACGAGTCTCTGTGTGCAAATCAAAAAATCCTAAGCTAAACTAATTGTGTTAATTATATTAAAACAAAGGATGATAATATAGCTAGAGATTTTTCTGACACTTAGTATTCATCGATCAAATGGCCCTCAATGAGTCTATGTGTGCAAGTCAAAAATTGAATAAATCCTAGTGTAGATGATAGGAAAACAAAGGGTGATGCTATAGCTAGAGATTTTATGACACTCAGTATACACTGATCAAATGTCCATCACCGAGTATCCATCCACAAAACTCGGCTCGTTTACTAAAGGAGGCCCTAAAATCTTGTTCAGACTCTGCTCGTTTATAGACGAGGTCAAATCGAGCTTGTTCATGAGCTCAGTCTGAACACGTTTTCGGACACGTTTAACATCGTTTCGCTCTAAAAAAAACTTTTTTATTTAGTTAAAATCTACACTAAGTTAATCAATAATACAAATAAGGATTGTGAGTTTTAATATAAACTATTCAGTTTCAGAAAAAACAAATTTATCATATAGAGTGAAGAGTATTCAACGATCACGATCATTATATTTTATCAATTTTACATATGTAAGCACGGATAAATATATACGAAAAAATTTAAAATAATTAAACGAGCCCGATCCTGAACACGAGCCTTATAAGTTTGTTCACGCTCAATTCATTAGTAAATAGTAAATGAACGAACACGAGCCGAGCCTTTAAACACAAGATTGTGCATGAACACATTACACCTCTCGCTTCATTTGAACCCCTAACATTAACCGTGCTTGTCAAAAGGTATAAATATGTAATAACACAAAATAGTGAAATAGTAATTGTAGTAAAAACTAACAGACAAGTAAACAAAACACCAAAAAAATAAAAAAATAATAATTAAATTACCAGGAGATGGAAGAGAAACAGTATAAGGAATGCTAAAATGGAGTTTATTAATCCATGGTGAAACAAGAGTGGGGTCCACGTTAAGACAACAACAGAGTAGTACGATATTCCTATTATCCCAGCGATCAATATTATTATCGTGTATCCCATAAATCGTAATCCCTTACATAATATGAACGGATTTATATTATTCATTGTTGAAATAAATAAATAATTACGATAATAACATTCAGATGTTGCCTGTTGTTTTGTTGGTAATCTATACTAAATATACTTACTACTAATACTTTATGTCTACACATGTTATAGCGCATTTAAACAAATAATAAAAAAACAAAAAAAAAACTGAATAGTTTCATAAATTACAAATATTTACAACTCAAAACACGAGAAAAGATTTGAAAAATAACTTGTCATAATATTAAATATTAAATATTAAACATTAAACTTTCCTCTCTATAATGTGTTCTAATGCAACGTGTGTGCAGGTCCGTTACTAAATTAATAATGATAGGCTTGTCAAAAAAATACACAAACCCAACCTGTACGGATTGAGCGGGTGTGTCCATAATATTCAATTCGTTCCGTCTTAATCTGTTATATATTTTGTGGGTTAGGTTAGGGTTATGGTTTAAAAATCGGGGTTTAATCCGTCGTGATCCGTTTCAACCCGCAATATAATATATAAATATATATATTGTATGTATTTCAATATACGAATCTTTCAATTCTTGTTATATTTTAGTTTTGTTACTTGTACACGAATGTTATAAACGTATTTTGATTGGTTTTAATTTGTATTTTTATTTGAAAGATTCAATTTATTTTAAAATTTAGTTTGATTATGCAAACTATGAAAAATAAATGAACAAAATGAAAATTTAAGAATCAAACTAAACTCAACCCGTAATTTATATTGCGGGTTGAGTTGTGTTGGGTTGAAATTTTAATTGTAACGGGTTGGACTGTGTTCGATTGAAATTTAAATTTCACGAACCAAAACCAATTTGTTACATGATTTTTTTTTTACGAGTTGTGTTAGAATTGATCTCAATCTGCTCTGTGTCCATCCTAAACGACTTTATTCTGTCTCCTATCCACCCCTAAATGACTTCATTCTGTCCCCGTGTCCGGCCCTAAATGAAATGATGCTGGTTTTTTCTGAATTTAGAAAACAAAGCATAAAGAGACAACAGCCAGCCTAATAGTGAACCTTAATTAAGAGTTTTGTAGTTTCATTTACTATGAATACCAGTAATGTTTTATACTCCCTTCCCAATAATCCAATCCATGTTTTTATTGTCCAATTTTATTAAATATAAACAACATAGGTGTACTTGTCACGTTAAATTTTGTAAAAAAAAGTGTGGGATAAATTTAGAAATTAGGAGGAAAATAAAAGGTAATCACTAAGCCTTCTTTTTATTTTAAAAAATATATGATAAATGAGGGAATTTTGTTAATTCTACATACATTCATCACAATTTTCTTAAAGTTTTTAAAATCTTAAAAGGGAAATAATTTAGTGACGAATGAAGTATTTTATTAGTATGTTATGGTTTTTTGTTTTTATTGATCAATGGCCCATTGCGCAAATGGAAATCGAATCGGACCGAAACTGGATAATTCGATATGATTTTCGGTTTTTCTGTATTATTTGTATTTTTTAAAAATTTACATAATATTTGGATATTATAAATTTAAAAAGAAAAGGTTGACAAAAATAGATACAAACGAGAGAGCCTAACTAACTATTTAGAATGTTGCCACGTTTATATGTACCAATTTTTAAATAAAAATTGAGAATTTGGTTTTTTTTTCTTGTTAAATAATACCTCTGTTCCTAATTAACTGTTCTTTACGAAATTATGTGTAATTTCTCAAAACTAAATCATAATGTAATGTTTGAATTATATGATTAACTTTTGAAAATTTTCATTCCGACAATTTTGATACAAGTAATTGACCGGTTAAAATTGCACGTAGTTTCGTAGTGAACAATTAACTGGGAACGGATGGAGTATAACCGGACGAAAAACCGAAAAAACCGAACCGAAAAATACCGAAACTTTTTTGGTTTGGTTTTAGTTTACAATAAAACCGGACCGAAAAAAACCGAAAATCAAAAAAGACCGAAAAACCAAAAATTAAACCGAGAAATCCCAAAGAAAAACCGAAAGACCAAAACCGGACCGAAATAAACCGGTTCGGTTCGGTCCACAAAATAAAAAGACCGAAAACCGAAAAAAACCGAACCGAAATTTATACTTGGTTTCGTTTACCAATAACCGATCCGAACCGGACCCATAACAGGGAGTATGTGTTTTATATACTAATGAATAGTTCTCGTCCGATTCTTTTCGGTTTGGATTAAAATTCTTGACGCAATCAGTAAGATTGGAGCGGAGATATTTGCACATTACAAAATGTTAAAAACAAAAAAAAATAGATTCATCATTAACGAATTTGCATTAAATAATTAAATTTGTAAAAAAATAATTTTGTTGCATAAATGTACAATGGACTACGAATCAATAAAAACTAAAAAGATAATAATTCATCTATTGCGGTGCCGATAAATGAATTTAGTTTATAAAATGACAAAAAAAAAATGATGATATAAAAAATACTTTTTGACATATATTTTCGCAGAAACTCAAGACATACGAGCATAAATCAATTATCTATGTACGTAAAAATAGCTCGTTATATCATTAGTATTATTTAAATGCCAAAATAAACTCTAAGCCCCTGCTTATTTTTCCCCCTTATTTTTTTTAATACAAGTCAAAGTGTGGTGCCCTAAATAATCAAAGTTTGGTAAAGAAAAAACAGTGTACAAAGACCAAACCCTTTGCAAGTACCACAGTACTAGAAAATCTTAAGACAACACAACCACTGAGCAAAATAATAATAAAATAATAATAAAATAAAATAAATAAATAAATTTGGGTACTAATAAAGATAAAGGGTTTATATTCAATTAAGGTTTTTTAAAAATATGCAGCAATCACAGCAGATGATGATGCAACAGCAACAACAGCAACAACAGCAACAAATCACCACTGACCAGATTCAAAAGGTATAATCCTTTTTTTTTTTTACCATTTTCTAATTATTATAATAATTTCATTTAATTTTATCTGGGTACCTCTCAAATAGTTTCAATTGATGTTGAATTGCACAGAATAGAAAAGTCTCTGTCTTTGTTGAAACTATTGATTTTTTTCATTTATGTGAAGTTGGTGATGCAAAAGGTGCAATTTTTTCTTACTTTTTTCATTTTATTTTAGTATTTACACCTAATGTCATTTACAGTTTTATCTGGGTACCTCTCAATTGATGTTGAATTGCATAGAATATGTTAAAGTTCTTGTCTTTGTTGAAACTATTGATTTTTTTTTCATTTATGTGAAGTTATTGATGCAAAAGGTACAATATTTTTTTTTACCAGTTTCATTTTATTTTAGTAATTACACCCAGTTTCATTTTTACAGTTTATCTAGGTACCTCTCAATTGATGTTGAATTACTACCTAGAATAAGAATAAATAAAAATACTTGTCTTTGTTGAAACTATGGGAAATTTTTATTTATGTGAAGTTTGTGATGCAAAAGGTACAATTTTTTTTTTACCTTTTTCATTTTATTTTAGTATTTACACCTAATGTCATTTACAGTTTTATCTGGGTACCTCTCAATTGATGTTGAATTGCATAGAATGTATTCAAGTCCTTGTCTTTGTTGAAACTATGGGAAATATTGGGGTAATTGGTTTTTTTGTACCCTGTATTGTTGCGTTTTTCTTGTTTACTACCTTCTATGTTAAAGTCCTTGTCTTTGTTGAAACTATTTGAAATTTTCATTTTTGTTAAGTTAGTTATGCAAAAACTTAATCTTGAGACTAGTATTGAAATCTTTCTATAAAGGTTTAATTACGGTTTTCTGAATTTGTACACCCAATTAGCAGTTGTTTTATAGTAAAGTCCTTGTCTTTGTTGAAACTATGGGAAATTTTGGGTTTTTTGTATATTCTTGCGTTTTTCTTGTTTACTACCCTCTATATTAAAGTCCTTGTCTTTGTTGAAACTATTGGAAATTTTCATTTATGTGAAATTTTCATTTATGTTAAGTTGGTTATGCAAAAACTTAGACTTGGGACTAGTATTGAAACATTTATTTAAAGGGTTAATTACGGGTTTCCTAATTTGTACACCCAATTAGCAGTGTTTTATATTAAAGTCCTTGTCTTTGTTGAAACTATGGGAAATGTTGGGTTAATTGGGTTTTTGTACCCTGTATTGTTGCGTTTTTCTTGTTTACTACCCTCTATATTAAAGTCCTTGTCTTTGTTGAAACTATGGGAATTTTCATTTATGTGAAGTTGGTTATGCAAAGACTTGGATTTGGGACTAGTGTTGAAATCTTTCTTTAAAGGGTTAGTTACGGTTTTCCGAATTTGTACTCCCAATTAGCTGTTGTTTTTATTGGTTCACTGGACTTTCGTTCTTTTTCCTAGTTTAGTTAACTTCACTGCCCCACGGTAACATTTTGCGTCGAGTTACGTGTAAATCGAAAACTGGTGATAATTGGGAGTATTAATATGAATGGAAGGCATCCATATGATGTGACATGCCATCCGAAATGACGGAAAAAGTGACAGGAGTGTAGTAAATGGGAAAATACGAAAATCTACTGCACCAACAATCAAAAGATTGTGATAATGAGGTGTAGATTGATGTAATTAAACCCGTCTTTGAATTGGTTTTGAGCTGAATGATGCTACTATTAGGGAGTATTAATTAAGAACCCGTAGCTGTTTAGATATGGTCAGACCGCCACCGGAACGATATGGATATGGGACTGCATTAATTTTTGATTTTTTTTTAACCCTACAAGCCTACTAAATCTTTACCTAATAATATATCCTACTTAATTTATAGTATTATATAACAGGTAAGTACCTGTTGTGTACCCCAAGTACTGAATATGCGGTACGTAACCGTTACGGGTACGTCTGCATTTTCGGAGTACTCGTGCTTCATAGGGGCAACACATTTCTCTAGGTAAAACATTCATTTTAAAGTATATGGGTATGCTTGATATTTCAGTTTTGCTAGCAACTTTGGACTGGTTAAGACTAATTCTCATGGTGGATTGTCCTATCATATGCACTTTGTCTACTTTGCAATGAAGATACCTTCTTCGAGTTCAAAGAGTTGAGGGTTCACGTTTAAATTCTACACTTAAGTTCTTAGGTTCAATTGTGGATCTTCTTTGATGCAAAATTAACCAGTTTACCTCACAATCCTGCACGAATGCTGCAGAGATAACCACACCCGTGATAATTAGCAATAGTCCTCCATTATTTTTCCATCCCGAAACTAGAATGATATCGTTTTCACCCTCTAAATTAAAATCATCTCAATAAAGTTCCAAAAGTAGGTACACAATTGGAAACTGCATTTGAGTCTAACCATAAAGTGATAGTAATACGCTAGTTATTAGGATAAAATAAAGTGGATCACATCATCAGAATAATTTCAGACCTGCCGTTAAATCAATTGTCAATGAAAACTGAATTGGCAAAAGTTTCAATCTTTTCTTTGTTACTGGACTCCCAAAACAGCCCCAATTGTCTTTCAAAACTTCTGAAAATTGGGCCTCAATTCATCGATCCCACGTGCACGCAAACATTTGCAGCTTCAGAAATGGAGTGCTTTCCAATATTTGTGTTTTAGTCTTAAATGGTGATATCTCAAACCCTTTTGAAGTAATTTAAGGGAAGAGAATTAGGAGCACGTGGATATCATAGAAGACTATTTATGCACAAAAGGATTTGTATATATGCATGTGTGGAATAGTTGAGAGAGAGAACAGATATCTGCTTAGAGAGAGAGAGAGAGAGAGAGGGTATACTGCCGTAAAAGAAGGTAGAAGAGTCGTTTGAGGGCCACGGTGAAAGAAAAAATCATTTTAATATGGGCTTAAATGAAAATTTGAAAATGTTGACAAGGTTTTCTGGGAATGACTGGGTGAAACCATTGGTGTACAGAGCGGTTTATAAGATCAAATGTATTCATTGTAAGATCTAACTTCCTGGGTATTGCCGTATTTGGAACTTTTTGATTTGCTTTTTTCAGGTCTATGCCTGCGTTAGATGAGAAATAAAATTGTTTTGGAAAGAGACTTGATATGGACTCTTTTTTATTCTTTAAAGTTTTTCTTTCATGCCTTAGATATTCACAAAATATGCGTATGAATTTCATTAAGTTTTTATTAACTTTATCTTGCAGTACCTCGATGACAATAAAAAACTGATTCTAGCAATATTGGATAACCAGAATCTTGGAAAACTTGCCGAGTGTGCTCAGTAAGTAGCTCATCTCTCTAACCTTTTCCTTCCATGTGCATATGTCCTCTCTACCTCTTCTTTCCTTACCATGATTTGTTATTTTTTTGTTCCTTTATTGTGATTTTGACTCCATGCTTACATTTATCGCTACATGTAGCATGTGATCTAAGTGCTTCCAACTAAACTCTGAGATTCTACCAAGTCATATTCATTATTATATTGTAATTCGACCGTCGGACTTGGTTATGCTTGATAGTAGATCGTTACCAAATTAATTATTAGCATGTTAAAAGAGTGGTTATGACACTAATTATCTTAATTTTAGAAAACTACTTTGTCGATGTAGCTATATTTTAATCTGTTACTATATACGCTCTGCTGGTACTGTTCACGTTGGTTTAAGACTTGTAGGTGACCATTTTGTTCCCCAATAAAATCGACAAGTAATTGTTTTTAGTATTTACTATTCTTTAGTCAGCATTATTCTTGTTATCCCTGGAAATAAGATAAGCGATGCTCTTTTTCATTCTTTTTCTTTGTGAAAGTTTGATGGGTGGGGTTTCCCTGGTGAATTGTTGGAAAATATAGGTACCAGGCTCTGCTTCAAAAGAATTTAATGTACTTAGCTGCAATTGCTGATGCCCAGCCACAAGCGCCCGCAGTGCCTGCTCAGGTTTGTCTTTCTTAGTCTGAACACTGATTTTCTCTTATCCCGTTACATGGTAAGGTTACAACTTGCAATTCTGCATATGTATGATAAAATTTAAATGATAAAAGGACAGTCAAAATGTGCACATAAATTGGATCATTGGATGGAAGAGAGAAAGAGCGACTCTGATGATCAATATATTCCATGTATATATTCTGTGTATGAATTCTATATATAGCAGTGCTCATGATTAAAAAAAGACCTAAACCTCTCACTAGAGAGCATGTAAACTAAGCCGTAAGGCCTACTATATGGCCACAGGAGAGATAAGTTGCTTGCTATCTCAAATCAGATAATTTTGCATTTGTCTGAAATGATGTAGTCTTATTTATCTCATTATTACAGTTGCATATTTTTAAAAATTTGGATACTATACCTACAACTCATATTTACCATCATTTGTGATTTCGATGATTGTACTGCTTAAAGAACCTTAGGCTACATTTAGGACAATACTCTCTGATCGGAAGATAAATAGCAATAATGAAAATCTCATTAAAAAAAACAGATTCAAGAGCAGTATTTTCTTTTCTCACATTTCCTACTTGAAATCCATTATACCAACCAGTCCTGGTGTTTTTTTTACTTTGGGTAGTTTTAAGCTATTATTTATTTCTTTATATGCAAAATGTGTTTCTTAAGCGATGTTGCTTGCAGATGACGCCTCCACCGCATCCCGCAATGCAGCAGGGAGGATTTTACATACAGCATCCCCAGGCGGCTCAGGCGGCCGCAGCAGCAGCGGCAATGGCTCAACAATCTGGAGGAGGTTTATTCTCACAACACAAAGGCATGCCCTTACAACAACAACAACAACAACAGCAACAACAGTTTTTCAATAGCCCCCACCAACTGCAGGAACACCAGCAACAGCAACAGCTTCTACACCAGCACCAACAAGCTATGCAAGGCCATCTAGGAAGTGGCGGAAGTATCCGACAAAGTGGCGGTGGGACGAACAATAACACAGAAGCCTCTCTTGGTGGTGGTGGCGCTAGTGGTGGTGGTGGTGGTGACGATGGTGGTGATTCATCATATAAGAAAGGTGGTGATGAAGCTAAGTAACGACAGGGTAGTCCTTCACCAGGACTATGATGTTTGAGTCTCGTATGAGATACATATATGTGTGGTTGTTGATAGAGTAGTAAGGGTTTCCCTTTAAAACTAGGATGGTCATCGTTTTGTCCTATTCCTTAGCTTGTTGAAGTGGCAATAAGTCTTGTAAGCTGTTTCGCTTTTCGTTGAACTGAAACAGTTGCTATCTTGTCTGTTTTTACTTTGGAGGTCTGATGGAATTCGTTAGCAACATAGAGGGGCAGTAGTTTTTTTTTATTCTTTTCAATGGGAACCTAGAGGATTTGTCTATGTTATGATTGTTTGTGGTCTGTTTTAGGTCTGTCAGATGTTGAAATCAAACCATCTTACACTTCGTCTGCTTGCGATTGAAACTAGTTTGTTTGATGTAGCTTACCTTTGCTATCTTTAGCAGTTTCTTTCAATCAACCAATTTGGTGAATTTTAAACTCTTGCTCCTGCAATGCTGTTCTCGGCTTAAATGAAGGGTGCATATAGGCAGAGGGTTGAAAATTCGAGAATCAGGGACTTGTAGGAGTATTAGATAAGTTCATAATTGACAAAGGAGATGCACCGACTTGCACTCAGGGTTGTGTCGAAGTTTGGGGACATACCCTCTTATTTTTTTCACATCACAAGAACAGACTTTTATATAGATTGCAATGTTTTAAAAAGACCCACCTTGAGGCGCCTTAGAGCTCGCTTTAGCTCAAGGCTCGGAGGAAAATTGTTAAGTTTCAGGGGGAAGCCCAAAAAACTAGTTTTTTCCGTGCCAATACTCTAAAAACACGTCTCAATACTTAAATAAATAGCTCACAGTATTATTTAAAACGGGTAACATTGGGCAAAAATGGGCTTATAAATTACTTAAATATGAAAAAAGGTCTTTTTAAATATGAAAATTATACCATTTATATTCATTCTCTTGATCAATATAAGACTCGTCAATACACAGATATAGATATAAAATTGAAATAGTTACAAATAAAAACATTACTAAATCTTACATTTTTTGGCGTCGGTGCTTACGCTTTGGTAAAGCTCATAAAAAATCGCTTTAGCAATTTAATACACTGATAAATTGTATTAATCATACATAAATTGTGTCAGCCATATAATCAACAAAATCAGCTCCAGCAATTGGAGGCAGCTCCTATACACAGGTAGCTTCAGTGATAAACAGATCTGCAATGGTGACTTTCATAATAGGAGTAATTAAATTGCAAGCCATTTAAATTAAGAGAAATAATGAGGAAGAAAATTTTGAGACGCTCATTTAGCATTTGGTCCGGAAACTGTTTGTTTGCCAAATCTTGGAACAACTTCGCCGGAGATCTCACTTTGCATATTCTTTCTACCTATGGAGACAGAAACGTCATGCAAATGTGGTAACAGTAATGACAAAGAGTGAATCTGTCTGCATTAAAGGCTAGAGATGGTACAGGATCACTTGCCGAAGATTACAAGTCACATAGTATATAGTAGTGCTTGACCAGACCAGAGTGAGATTGGCATACTTCCTGCTCAATCCCACCTCATCTGTCTATTGAACTCGTCCATTTTCCATATCCGTGGTCTTGTTTTAAAACATCTTCTGTTCGACAACGTAAAAGTTAAAATTGTTTTAGTTTAACAGTCTTTCATCATTCCGTATTTAAAAGACTGTTTATCGTTTGTTAGCTGTTCACAATCGCCACTTACAAAAATGGGTGGGATTAGTCATAAACTTTGGCCTTTTGTGCCATTGCGGCTTATATTTGTGATCACACTTATTTTCGTATGCAAAGATAGGCCACAGGCCTGCGTGTTTTGTCAACTTTGGCACCATAAAACCGGAAAAGTGATATTGGTTTACTACTCTATTTACTGTCATTAACCCAAACTTATTTAGCACCGGTGGCGGAACAAGCATACGAAAATGGAGTTGCTGAAATTTCATCAGAATATATGGGGCTAATTTATTATTTTATAAATTTATATGTAAAATGTACACCCGCCGCTAGTGTTTTAATTATAATATCGGAGGGTTATAGCCCCTCCTATCTCCTCCCTATTTGCCACACAAGTCCATAATTGTCACCATCAAATTTTTTAGATAGATAGATAGATAGTGTGACTTGTTGGAGTAGATGTAATTTGTGCATTTGATCAAACCATAAATAAGTAGTAACAAGACAACCTTTTTGCTGTAACCTCTATTAGACCTTACTAACAAAAGTAAGGACATAGGGATTCTGTGTGTACTAACTCATTGTCAAGTGTATAACCTTGTTGAATGATCTTGTTTTATGATCTTGTTTTATGATCTTTGACAAGATTTAGCTGATACACTTGTTTTGGCATCCGAACCCACTAATTACTGTCTCTTATTTAATATACTATATAGCATGATAAATTTTTCTAGGCTAGTTGAATTTAGTAAGGTTTACTAATTTATTTTCCATTTTAACGTTTTTATTTTTATTTTAGCTTGATTTGATAGAAAAGCAGTGGTTCACAATAGCAGTTAAATTTTGGTTATAAAGGGAAAATTTTGAAATATTAATTTTTTGCCCACTGCAGACCAAGTCTAAAACTACATCAAGATTTAGAATGAAACGACTTATAATGTCCATATATATTTAATATTGTAAAACATGTTCAAACACAAATCTAGTGTTGAACAAACCTTTGTAGTAGCTTTGCAATTGAAATGTAACATGAGTAACACAAATCAAGTGTTTTGATGCCTTTGGAAGGTTTATGCTACGAGTAAGAGTAACTATCTAGTATTTATAAGTATTTGAGCGGTTTCTTAAACTTCATTCCTTGATTTAGAAGCAAGTAATTAAAATTTTAATTTGACTCCATATATTTAGTTTATTGTGGTGCATAAAATAATTTGAAACCTTGAAAAATGACTATTTCACTATATATACTTGGAAAATTCTTAGGGGAATATGCTCTTTTTGACTGAATGGCGAGCTTCATATTACTGGTGTATATATGTCACTAATCATTTCCAACAGAAAATCGACAATAAACTATGTTTTTAAGTGAAAAAAAGAGAGTAAAGAATCAAATACAGACTGTACAGTTTGTAATGTTTCGAATGCAAGGTGTAAAGACAATAATAAAATTTACATAAAAAAGAGAGAATTTTTTTGAAGGATCAAATCTTGGTTAAATATATACTGGAACGTGAGCTCATAGATATCGCTTTTAATTATAGATTTGTTTTTGTAGCGTCTCATGCAGCATATACCACAAGCATTCAAAGTCCACAAGAAAATGATGCTCATTTAAAGCTCTCTTCACTATTTCAGAATCTTGTTTTTTGTTTGTTTTGTGTTTATTCCTGTTGATTTATTTAATTTACTTTGACTAGAATTAATAGACGCATTTACAGGCGCTAAGGAACGATTATCAAATACCAATAATGTATATGATTAGAATTTAGAGGTAGAAAATATAGATTTGTTGTGATGAATGCTTATATTAGAAAATGCTTATGTGCTTGATGAAATGTTGACATCTTGTCGACACTGAGCGGTTACCTGAAGAAAAAATAAAAGAAAAAAGAGGTTGAAATAAAGATAGAACGACCATATCAGCATTTAAAAAAATGAAGAAAAAAAAGGTACAAAAAAATCCCAGCTAAACTGGAATGCAAGGTCATGCATGATGTATATTATATCGTTATTAAATATAGATGAGACTCAAGCTAATGAATATCTTTTTCAATTTTTTTTTATATATATAAATGGTGGGAAAACCCCATATTATTTATTTATAAGATATTAACGTGATTAGGTTTAAAATAAAAATTAACTAATTAATCAACATAAGAATTATTCAAGGCGATTTGGCAGAACAAATATGATTTGAATGTTAAACTTGAAAGAATTTGAGACCATTTCTGTGTTTAAACTTTATAGACAGAGAGAATCTGTTCAAGCATAACTGTAACGTTACCAGATTTATATTAAAAGATCAAGCTTATATGTATATGTCCCGATTCTTTTATGTATCTAGTCCAAAAAAATATAAATAGATTTTATTTCCGGGATCTTTATAAAAGAGCCAACATGTAGGACCTATGATGAAAAAAATCTCAAAAATAGTCTGTTTTTGGTCAAAGCATAAATAGACATGTAATCTAATCCAATCTAATCCAATACCAACTTGGATTGCTAACCTAAAGAATAAAATGAAAAGGAGCATGAAAGACTACAGATGCAAACCTAACTAAGCTAGCTAGTTACAATATACTATTCTTTTATTCATTTATATATTTATTTATCTTTCTGTTCAAACTTCAAATTTTGAAAAAGCACAAAGATCAAATAATGCAATTCTCACAAAGTTTACTTTAAGGAAAAATATATATATAATGTAATTGTCACAAAGTTTACTTTAAGGAAAAATATACTCCCGTATTTGATGTACTACCAACTTGGCTTATATATTACTGATTCTACTTTCGTACGATGTGCTAGGTTTCCACATAATTAATTAACATAATAAAAAAAATAATGATTTTTTAGCATCTCTTACTCAATTTGTGTGAAAATTTATGACAAAAATGCATTTTTGTGTTGTATCGTTTTCGTTCTCACTCTTTTCTCAATGAGTATATGAACAAATGTAAGATGTCTGTAAATAATTATTTCGTATGTGTGTATACACCATTACTCATAATTCATGTAATTTTTATGTGCGGCTCATATGTTTTAGCTGAGATGGAAAAACGACTCTTGTTTAAGTGACTTATGGTTTGAAGTTTGAAAACGGCGTTTATTTTTATTTATTATTAACTACAAAGTAAAAGTCGAGACAAAATGAATACTTTATTCAACTATAATTTTTATATAGTATGTTAATTAATATAAATTATTACTAAATATCAATTAAACAGTTGAAGACTTAATTAAACTTTAGTTTTCATTAAATTAATTCATTAATTAAAAAGTACTTCAAAACTTACATCAATTAAATAGTCATACTAAAAAAAATTACAACAAGTAAAACAATGAGACTGGATTTTTATACTACATTTTTTTTGAAAAAACGCACAAACCGTACAAAAAATCTACGGTTTGTAGTGATTCACTGCAAACCGTAGATTTAATCTACGGTTTGCATGTAATTTTCAGAAATTACAGAAACAGTCCCTGCATTTCGTAAGAACTGCATATTGGTTCTATCAATAAAAATACTGAATATTTTTTTAAAAATTAAACATGATTTTTTTTTATATAAAAAACTAAATGGCATATTCTTAAATATATATATAAAATAAAAACAAATTTTTTATAAAATACTAAATCTTTTAAACATGATTTTTTTAGACATGAATATTTTATAATTAGTTGATTTGATAAAAAAAAATTAGTTTATTAGAGTTGCAATATTGGTTATATCAATAAAAATACTCCAATTTTAAAAATTAACATGAATTTTTTTAATTAAAAAAGTAAATACCCTATTCTTAAAAATATAGATAAAATTTAATTTAATTTTTTTTATAAAATACTAAATCTTCTAGACATGTTTTATTTTTAAAAATTAAACATGATTTTTTTATTTTTTTAATAACGAACCGTAAAAACAAAATACAAACCGTAATTTAAATTTACGGTTTGTAGTGTAAATATCATTGGATACCCTATACATAAAAATCATACAACAACACTTAGTCACTTTTAAAAAATTTTGATTGATTTGATAACACACAAGTTTGTCTTTATTATGAAGTGACAACCCTATCCGAAAATAACTTCTCAATGCATGATTAAAGCTTGAAAATGACTAGACATTATTTAAAAAAAAAAATTAAAGATGATTTTTTTAATAAAAAACTTAATACCCTATTCTTAAAAATATAAATAAAATATAAATTAATTTTTTTTATAAAATACCAAATCTTCTAGACATGTTTTTTTTTTCAAATTAAACATGATTTTTTTAATTTTTTTAATAACGAAGAGTTAAATTTACGGTTTGTAGTGTAAATGTCATTGTATACCCTATACATAAAAATCATCCGACAACATTTAGTCACTATTGAAATTTTTTGATTGATTTGACAACACACAAGTTCGTCTTTATTATGAAATGACAATCCTATCCGAAAATAACTTCTCAATGCATGATTAAAGCTTGAAAATGACTAGACATTATTTTAAAAAAAATAAATTAAAGATGATTTTTTTAATAAAAAACTTAATACTCTATTCTTAAAAATATAAATAAAATAAATTTTTTTTTTTTTATAAAATACTAAACCTTCTAGACATGTTTTTTTAAAAAAATTAAACATGATTTTTTTTAATTTTTTTAATAACGAACCTTAAAAACAAAATACAAACCGTAAGTTAAATCTACGGTTTGTAGTGTAAACGTCATTGGATACCCTATCCATAAAAAGCATACAACAACACTTACTCACTTTTGAATTTTTTTGATTGATTTGACAACACACAAGTTCGTATTTATTATGAAATGACAACTCTATCCGAAAATGACTTCTCAATGCATATGATTAAAGCTTGAAAATAACTTGACATGATTTTTTTTTTGAAATTGAATATAAATATGATATATTTTTGTCAATCCTAACCATCTCTCAAATTAAACACAAACACTCATTTGAATCTCTTCAAAAATACTCATTTCTCCAAACAAAAACATACATAAACACTCTTCGAAAATGAATTACGATTATAGTTATGACAACAACCAATAGAACTACAACTATGTTGATTCATCCAGTAGCTCAAACGAAGAACTAACTGACTATACAAAACATTTTGAAGTTGATGATTTGACTTGGGATACAAGGGATGAAATGCTTGCTGATCTTAGTGACGTGGCTGGAAATTGGGGTTTTATTCTTACGATCCGTAGGTCTTGAGGGGTAGGGTGATGGGAGAAGAGCACCGTATGTTGATATTGTGTGTGATAAATCGGGGGTTTACGAAAAGAAGAAGCCGTCTTCCACAAATTCAGCTACCAAAAAAAAATTATTGTCCATTTTTCATTAAGGGTTACATAGTTAATGATGAATGGATGTGTCGTGTAGAAAATGGACATCATAATCACCCACCTCCCACTTAACTTCAAGGACAAGCACGACGTGCTCGTTTAACACAAGAGGAAAAAGAAATGGTTAAAACTTTAATGCAAATTAGTTTTAAAGTTAGTGCAATATTAGAGGCCATAAAAACCGAAATCCTGACAATGTATCCAACACTAAAACGATACATAATTATTTGGCTGGTCTGAAAGTTAAAGAGAGAGATGGTAGAAACCCGATAAAAAGAACTGTTTAATTTGTTGGATAGACATCGGTATATTTTCTTCTATAATATAAACCCAACAACTCATACCCTAGAAAACTTATTTTTTGCCCACCCCGATTCTATAAGGATGTTCAAATCTTTTTCTGATGTATTGTTAATAGACTGTACATATAGGACAAACCGTTTTAATATGTCATTTCTAGAGGTCGTAGAAATGACATTAACGAACTCAACATATTGTTTAGGTTTTGTTTTCATGAGGGATGAAACTCAGAAAAGTTATACATGGGTTTTCAAAAAAATTAAAGAAACATTGGAGGGTTGTACGCTAGCTAGGGTGTTTGTGACCGACAGAAAAATGACATTGCTAAATGTTTTATATGTTGTTTTTCCCGATTCTTATCATATATTTTGCACTTTTCATATTTTCAAAAATGTTTTGAGAAACTGTAAAAAAAAAAAATCTAGACGAGGAGTGGCAAACGTTTCTAGATAATTGGGGTTTATTGGTTGATGCTGAGACGATAGAGGAGTACAATTATAACCGATCTTCTTTCAATTTCTCCTATAAATCGTATTCTGATGTGCTTAAGTACGTAGACAAGCTGTTAAATGATTATGCCGATAAGTTTGTTGCATGTTATACCAACCATACAACACATCTAGGTAACAGAACTAGTAATCGGGCCGAACAACAACACGCAAAGCTAAAAAGATCTCTTTTCACAAATACTGGCACGCTTGAAAATGTTTGGGTAGAAGTGAATGAAATTCTGAATAGAACAGTTTGAGGATATTAAGATTAAATTGGATAAATACAAGTCTTATTTTCCACATTAATAACGGACACCTGTATTTAAAAATCTTAGGTCGTATATCACACACCATGCATTTGATTTATTATTTAAAGAACACAAAAAATGTAGTGGCCAGTCTGATGAGAATTGTTCTTGCGGTATAAAGTTGTTTCACGGGTTACCTTGTCATCATATTATGAGTGAACATATTTTATTCGGGAAGGCTCTTCCACTAGAATATATCCATACATTCTGGAAAAAATTAGATGTAATTGATGATAATGGGAAAAACGATGATTATGGGGTAGAGGGTGATCTAGAAGAGTTTAAAAGTGTTTATTCTATCAAAACTAATGTTGAAAAACGGCGTATGAAAACACAACTCCGAGAGATAACCTTACCATCTAGAATATCCATGAATGATCATGAAGTGAGACAAAGTAGGGGGAGACCTAGAAAATGAGACAATTCTAGTAAGAGAGATAAGTGGGGATGGGAGTATGTGGAGAAACAGAGTGCTAGTGCTAGTGCTAGTAGAGATAAAGTAAGGTAAAGCGGAAGAAACACCGGAGGTAAAGGTAAACCCAACTAGGAGGCCGTGAAACCAAACAAATAAGCCCACCACCACTAGACAAAGCTTCCCGTACAGTGACCAAATATAGGTTATGTTACATAATTACATCGATACGGTTTCTGATGTGCGTGTGGATGGTAACCGTGGGTTCCGATTAATTGCAAAGGTCATGGGTAAAGAACATGGGGAAAATGATTGCTACGCAATTAGATGTGAGTTGTTTCAAGAGTTGCAGCAAATGAAAAGTGTTTATTATGATCTGTTTGAGAATCTCGATTTTGAATGTTATCATTATGATTATATAATATACAGTTTGAATTTTTATCATCCTACAAATCCTGCCCCTTTTGAAAAATGGATGAGATTTTCAGCTTATGGGTTTTTAATTGCATCTCATTATTATATCTCAATTGTATTGCTGTCATTATGGCCAAACTAAAATGGAGGGGTACAAGTATGGAATGTCACTTTTTTACCTCTTTATATTGGTCCGTCTCCTGGAACGACATATTACATCACTACTGTAATGGTGTACGTCAACATTTGTCATTATGCTGAAGTTATTCATAAAGAAGTGATCTTCCCAATGCCAATAATTATAGCACGGTGGGAACAAACACGCACTAAGGCTGCTGAGCCATGAAAGAAACTTTTTCGAGCAGATTTCAACTTATACACAGCACTAGAAAGGCAATCGGGAAAACAAATCATAAATGAAGAAGATGTTATAAACGTATCAAGTCCATAATTAGTTTTATTATTATTATTTTTTATGTAGACTACTCTTTTTTTCAAGTTGTTATAAACTGGTTTTGATGAGACTCAAATAAAATTATGTGATGTATTAGGTTTAACTAATATGTTTTATGAAATTTAGATAATGTTTGCATATTGATGATTGGCACCAAATTGCCAATTTAGTTAATCTTTCATATTGATTTATCCAAGTGTTAAAAAACAAACTAATATTATCATATTAGAGCTCTAAAAACTATCTCGTATGTATATGAAAATGTATGATTTCAATTGTTTCGTATTTCTTACTTCATCTATTAAAACTTGCAAAAAGAGTGAAATTAAAAGGATCAATAAATCTCAACTTATGCACTTCACAAAAAAGTAACATGATGAACCAAAAACTTGAAAATTTGTAAAATTAACTTTTTTGGGGTAAATTTGTATAAATTTTGTATTTATTTTGAGAGATTGCTAGAATTGACCAAATTTATATATATAAAAAATCATGTCTAAAAGATTTAGTATTTTATAAAAAAATTAATTTTATTTTATGTATATTTTTAAAAATAGGGCATTTAGTTTTTTATAAAAAAATTCATCTTTAATTAAAAAAAAATCATGTTTAATTTTTATAATTGGAGTATTTTTATCGATATAAACAATATTACAACTCTAATAAACTAAAAAAAAACTATCAACTAATTATAAAACATTTATGTCTAAAATTGAAGTATTTTTATTAATATAACCAATATTTCAACTAATTATAAAAAAAAATCATGTTTAAAAGATTTAATATTTTATAAAAAAATTGTTTTTCTTTTATGTATATTTTTAAGAATATGCCATTTAGTTTTTTATAAAAAAAATTCATGTTTAATTTTTTAAAAAATATTCAGTATTTTTATTGATATGACCAATATGCAGTTTTTACGAAATGCAGAGACTGTTTCTACAATTTCTAAAAATTACATGCAAACCGTAGATTAAACCTACGGTTTGCAGTGAATCACCGCAAACCGTAGATTTAATCTACGGTTTGCACTGAATCACTGCAAACCGTAGATTTTTTGTACGGTTTGTGTGTTTTTTCAGAAAAAATATAGTATAAAAATTCAGTCTCTAAAAAAATGGTAAAAAATAAAAATAAATACTATAAAAAACTACATCAATTAAAAACATAAAAGAAATTGGATCTATTCTTGGCTCGTAATTTGCCACTATTTCTTGACGAACTAATCTCTCATATCCTGAGTTGATTTGCATCATTGGTATCAATCGCCATAATTATGCGTTTTCCCAAAGAGTTGTTGCGCACGCCCTTCTATTATTGGTGTCATCCACCATTGGAGATAATTCACTCACCAATGTTTCTGTTTTTGCATATTGTTATGTACCGTAAGTATCGACCATTTCATCGTTTAAAGTTGAATTTTGCGATGCGGCTTTGGAGGCTTTCCATCTTGTTGGTCTTCCTAACTCAATCTGAGACGGAGATTTCTTCGTCGCCTTCACCATAGTCAATTTTAAAATTATTTTCTTACTTTTTGTTGGCGTTTTTTGTTTCGAAACACTAGCATGACATTTTGGCTGATCTTTCAGATATCAAATACGAGTTTATCTTCAAATCACTTATTATTATTTTTTATTATTATTACACTAATTTGAGACATAATATGTTTACGATAATGAGTTCTTAAAAAAAGTTTGAAACATATTATATCTGCCTCGCTCTTTCTCATTTGATTATTTCTCAACTCGCACATGACCGAATATAGAATTGTTTAAACCGAACACTCAGATCGCCAAAATAGTAGCAAAAATTATCGGAGTTCCGAGTATAAATCCAACCATCCAATAAATTATTGTTGTACTCCTCATAAAATTGTCGACAAAACCTTATCCATGTTTGATAATTCTTAGAAATATTTTTGGTAAAAATATGAGCCCAGAAAGACACACATCTACCAGTTTGGCACAAAATTTTCGAGATGGTTTATTGGATATTTGTTTTTGATCCATTTTGAAGGTGAGAAGAGCTTTGAGGAGAAGGAGATTGAGTAGAAAATTGAGGGTTATCAATAATTTTCGAAAAACTCACAAAATTCAAGTAGTAGTAGGGGGTTGATCTCGTAAACCATTGAAATTTATCTTTTGGTATGAATCTTGAATTTCATCAATGTGTTAAATAATATAAAAGAAGTAAGAAATTATATGTTAAGAATGAAAATGGTAAATGATCTCATGAGTAGTTGAAACTATATTTTCATTTAAAAAAATAAAAGGGGCCTTAAGTTAATTAAAAGATAGCCATTATGAATTTATTTATAATTTTAAAAAGTCAAACTGTCCGCAAATTAGAAATCTTTTACAAACTTTAAAAATTTGGGAACAAAAAAAAAAAGTCATAAAGGGCTGTTATAGCCTTCCAGGAATGATTAGATGTTTTTTTTAAAGTTAGGGACAGAAAAAAACTAGTCGTTGCAAGGACCGGATCGAAGCTCCAAAAATTAGAGGAATCACGATGTAATTTTTTTAGGTTTTGGTACGATTAAAATTGAAAATAAGCGTATCTTATTTTCATTTAGAAAAGGATAAAGGTCTTGTCCGTGTCCTTTCCTTCTTCTTGCTCGGTCCTTCCATTCTTATGTGCAGACACAAACCATTGCGCCTCTGCTGCCGCTAAAGATGACAACTTTGCCATTACGCCTCCGAAGATCTGATGGGCGCCGCTCCGCCTATCCGTTATAACATTGTTTAATGATATTGAGTCATAGTATATTCTAAGATTGGTAAATGGAAATGACAATTGGATTGTACTCGATCTAGTGGTCTTTCCTCACAGCTCACACTATATCTATAAAAAAAAAGTTGTTTATTCAGATATCATGAATCCTTTTTGATAAGAAGAGGAAAAAGTTTTATTAAGCTAGCTATATTTTTTTCTTGCTCACTTGTTTTTCATCAGAAGCATTTAAAATGTGGAATAGACAAACAAATTAAGTCATAAAGGAAAAGATACGATCTAATAACGTGACTTTATATATATAGTATTCAAATTTATTTAAATTTTAAAGTAAGATAATAGATCCAGAAGTCATGGAAGAAACTCCCTGGAAGGCATGAAAACGAAGCGTGCATTATGTTATTTGTGTTGTATATTTTTATATACTAAAAAAGTATAGAAGGACCCAGAGGTCTTCGTGTAATCGGGTAGATCACAAATCCATCAATAAAATAAAATCATTCACTAATCATTATGCTTTGACGTCATTCAAACACTAAAACGGATCATTACATTACTGTATTATTTTAAGCTAATTAAGATGATATAATTGTACTATTAGACTGTTCATTCGTAAGCTTAGTGCATGCCTGACGACTATACTTCCAAAATTAACAAGTTTAATTAGAATCAATTAAATCAACTACTTTTATTTCAAGCTAAAAACGTCGACTCTTACGCTCTCTTATAATTTCAAGTCCAGGTTCACTTTTGTTTTTTTAGATCTACATTCATATATAGTTTCGATTTCAATAAAAAAAAAAAAAAAAGCTTTTTTCTTGGAATGCAGTGCGCTAGCACATTCAACACTACGGTTGAGAATGAGGCGGATTTTTTATGAAAAAATTCGTGTTCGTTTATATAAGAACTTGTTTCAGTTTCGTTCATTAATAAATGAAATGATAATGAAAGAAAATATACATTTCGTTTAGTAAACGAGATTATTATAACTATCATAACTCTGTTCGTTTCGTAAAATTTTGTTTTCGTTTAACATTAATATATATATATCTTTGTAATAATAAATCTATTGTATATTAAATTAGATATATCAATTACTAATAAAACTCATATAGTATAAAAATTGGTTCATGTGACGAAACGAAATTTTCATATTCTGAACGAAACTAAAAAAAAATTCGAAACGATAACGAAAAACCTAAAAATTAAACGAAATCAAAACGAAATATACCTATTTCGCCTCATTATCAGCCCTACCGAGGAGTAATCACAGTAATAATTTTTTAAGTATACTACAAACAATTTAAAATATAAAGTTAGTCTATTAATAAATTTGTATAATTGGGAACCATGCATAATTTTAGTTAGGTCATCCTATGGAAGATAATGAACCGAACCGTTCATGAACATGTTTGTATTCGCCTCATTAAATACTCGGCTCGTGTTTGTTCATTTACTAACGGATCAAGTCTGAATACAATAATGAGGCTCGTGAACATGTTGGACTCGTTTGAAATCTCGTTTAATTAATTATTTTTAATATATATTTTTCATATATATATTTATGCTAATATAATGTTGATGATCAATAAATAATCTTCAATTTAAGTAATAAATTTAATTTTAAACTAAATCTAATCAAAACTAAATTCACAATAAGTAAATTTATTATTGCTTATTTTAACATTTATATTAGCTAAATAAAAAAGATATTTTTATATAAAAGTATATTAAATTTATAAAAAAAATGTGTTGATAAAATACACATAAACATTCTCGTTCGTGAACAGTTCATCTATAAACAACCCCAGTTTGAACAATATTTTAGTGTTTTTTTAATAAACGAGATCAGATTGAGCACAGAAAATCTCAGATATATATATATGTATGTGATCTACGGACAGGGAAAACTCCGTACTTTTCCATTAAATCAAAACCGTTGGAAAAAAGGTGGTTGTAGTACTGATAAAACTGTCACACTATTTTTCCAAAATTTGAAAAATGGGACCCAACTGCAACCAGTTATGCCGTCACGCTACCTCCTGATCGCAGCATGTGTGCTGTCTGATTATATTTCCAAGAAACTACTACTATTACATTTTTGCTATTTTTTATTTGGAATTATATACTTTGCTTTATTTGGTCTATTTGGTCATATAGATCAGACCACAAGGGTTATTTTAACAAATTTGGAAAATGGTGTGTAATTAATTACTGAATCGTGTGATCAATGTTATAAATAGTAGGTAAATGCACATCAACCCTGATCATAAACTTTAGGTGTTTTAATTAATAGTCCACATAGCTAGAGCTTTTTAAGTTTATAGAAAATCGTATGACCAACTTTGAAGTGCATAGTTTTTGAAGCTATACAATTGTCAATATTTAAATACGTACGTTAATGAAATATGTCAAGAAGAATAAAGCTTTCCAAAATACTCATATATAAACATTAGTAGTATATATTTGTCATATAAAGCATTAACTAAACTTTACTAGTATATATATTTGTGACTTTGTCATATAAAGCATAAAATTATATTCGTTTTTTACAACAAGAAAGGTGCATGTCACAGTGTCACTATGATCAGATCTTTACTATACACTACTGTCTACACGCACTCATTTTATCTTCAATGATACCTACACATACCCTAAAATTTATTTTTCTCATTTAATATTTTCCTAATTGTACAATATAAACTCAAACTCTATTTCGAATTTCATAAAGTACAGAAGCCCATAAAGAGGAGGAAGAAAGCAAGCATTGCTTAGGGTGGCGGGTTTTATACGAATTGTCACAATCATAGTAAAAATAATTTAAGAGAAATAGACAAGTGCATGTAATAAACACGTGGCAGCTGACTAGAAATGGTCAAATTTGTTTTTATATGTCTGAGGGTCCTTTTAATTAGCTATTGCTTGCTAGCTAGGCTGTGTACTGACTTGAACCATGCTACTTCATTGCTCTTTTTTTTTTTCCTAATTGCGGCACAAAAACAGTGTACGTATATTTATTAAAGTATTAGTAAACCATACACTTCCCACAATTATTTCAACCTAATTTTGTCACGAATGACTACCTTTTTTTTTATTTATTTTTTATATTCGTTTCAATTAATTGTTCATTACAAAATTACGTACAATTTTGATAGATCAATAATTATAAATTTGTTGGAATGAAAATTTTTAAAAGTTGATAATATAGTTTAAAAATTAAATTATATGATTTAAGTTTAAAAATTTTCATTTCGATAATTTTGATACATGTTATAAGTCGGTCAAAATTACACGTAATTTCATAGAGGACAATTAATTGGAAACGGAGAGAGTAGTTAATTAACATAACACTCCATCCGTTTTCACGATTCGGAATTGTTTTCCGATTATGGTTTTTTTAATCAACGTTTTATTCGATTTTTAAATGTTTGTTCAAAATAATCTTTAAAATAAGAATTTTTACCCTAAATTTTTATATATTTTTTGGTGTTTAATTATTGTAAAAAAATATTCACACAACTTTGGCATTTGGGTCTTGCACACTTCCTTAAATATATTACACACTCCCTTACATGTATAATAATATAATTTTGTTAAAAATATATTTTTATCCTCTTCAAATATACATGTATGGAATGCGTGAGTTATATATATATATATATATATATATATATATATATATATATATATTAGTCATATATATTAGTAATAATATATTTAATAATTTTTCTTATTTTTAATTAATATTTAAATTTAGGTTAAGATCAACTAGGGTTCTACTATATTTTTATTTGGATTTTTAATAGATTAAGTTTTTATTATATTGAATATTTATATTTTGGTTTATCAAATTATAGATTATATTTTATGTATATTTGGAGGGATAAATATGTATTTTCATTAAGTAGTGCGTGTGAGAGTTGTGTGCAAGATGTGTGTCTAGCATCACGAAAAAAAAATCATTTGGTGTACTGTACTATTTGCTTTTAATGATTTAGGTATGAGACTATCAAAATTAAAATTAACGTACTGAACTATCATAATATTCACAATTCAGGTATTGCCGTTAAGTTAGTTGGATAAAAGTTAATTTCACTTCTCATTTTGATCATATTTTTTGTAATTTGTATAAATTTAATCATGTCTTTTCGAAATATTACAATTTACAATGTGTCTACTAAAAACATACATATACATATATAATAAACATCTCAGTTTAAAAAAACATATTATTTGATTAGATTTTTTTCTAAAATAAAATAAAAATTATAATTTTTTTTTACACATTCTCTAAAACGAAAATAAAGTAAGTTTTACATTTATGACATTCGAACAAAAATTATTTGAGCCCACATGACTATTTGAATACTTTCATGAAAAAAAGCAAGAAAATTGTTGTTTTTTTCAAATTTTTTTAAATAGAATATATTTGTTAAGTATTTTAAAAAAAAAAATTATACACAAACATCATTTAGAATTTGCATTATTTGCAATAATATGTATACATACATTATATTATATATATTTTTATATATACATTAATATAACATATATATGTGTGTATTATATACATCATTTTATTATAATAAGCCAACTCAAGATTTATTGAGGCTGACAATTTTGTCATTTTTTTTCAAAATTATACTTATACTTTTTTATTAATTACCGCAATTCCACCCTCATAAATAATAGAAAATTAAAAAATTACTTAGCACTTTTTATCCATCTTTTACAACTCAAAATTATTTTAAGTATTCTCTTCTTCTATATACTTTTTTTATTCTCCACGTATTTATCTCAGAAATATACTTATTTCCTTTATTTTAATTATATTACGTATCGTACACGCAACGTATGTGACACGATTAATAGTATATATATGATATAATTATATTTTTTTTTGAATTTATACTAAATATCTCAGAAAATTATGGGTTAGATTTATATAAGTTATAAAGAATAGGACTGACAAGTGAAACTAACTTTCATCCAACTAATTTAACGGCGGTACATGAATTGTGAACATTATTATAGTTTAGTACGTCAATTGTTAAGTTTGCTAGTCTGGTAGCTAAATCGTTAACAACATGTAGTATATTACACTAAATATATTTTTCCCTTAGCATCACTAGAAATTATTTTGGGAGCAATTTATAGAGTAGTAATTCCGAATAAATACAAAAAGAAAATATAAAATTCAAAATTTATAGATTTTTTTAACAAACAATTTAGAAATAAAACAAAACGTTAATTAAAAAAAAATTAACACAAAAATAATTTCGAATCACGGAAGGGGTGTTAGATAACCAGCACAAATTGGGGAGTCTGTTAAGTGTTACCCCTCATCCGCTACGACATTGCATTTTATTTCCGAATTGCGGCCAAAAAAACAGTGTACGTATATTTATTAATTAAACCATACACTTCACTACATTTATTTCAAGCTAATTTTGTCACGAAATGACTTAACATTTATATATATATATATATATTTTTTTTTTGTATAATAAGTGTACTTGCATATGGGTATGTGTGTGTATGGGAATTGTCGTTACTCAATTTCTCATGTGCCCTCTGATCTCCATCACCTGACAACATCAAGCCACTCATGCCACGTGTTAGCTTTTATCAATCTTATTAGATTTTACTGCGCCATCATCACAGTTTTTGTCGTCAAAATTAAAAAATATATTTTTATATCATTGTTTTCGTCTCATGGCGCAGCTCAACTACTCATCAATGGCCGAGTCGCTTTTTGAGTACTCACATTACTCGTCTGAGTTTTCAGATTACTTATTTAAAAACATGATTAAAAATCAGATCCACGTCAAATCTTATTTTTATTTATTTTTTTAATTCATTTTATTTAATTTTATTACAAAATAAATAACTCTAAAACCACTTCATTACATCTCATTACACTTCATTTATCTACAAAATAAATAAATTTATCTACTTTATCACACTATTAATTAATACATTCTTCTGTTTTTTTTTTCACTCAAACTAAATACAAAATTAAAATATTTTATAATAATAATATTATATCAAGTTAACACTTTCAAGTAATTTATATTTTGCATTTTTTTATTTATTAATTTTGTTACTTCCGAATAAATAATTAAATTGTCACCAAAAACCCTACACGTCATTATTTTCTTTTAACTTTACCTACCCACGTTTAACCGGTTTAACTTGAAAGTGGTAATTTTTTAGATACGACTTCTCGATAGGATTAGACCACATTTAGGGTTTTATTAGAAAAATGTATTGCATCCAACTATCCAAGGCAAGGAAAAGAAAAGATGAACCATTAAACCGAAGATGGGTTGATTGATTATTTTAAGAAATGAGATATACTTCATTTACATAATGAAGCCTTTTGTTACAACATGTTCATGTTTTTACTCAAAGAAATCATCCCACTTGAGGGTTATAACGGTGAACTTAGGAGAAAAGTGTTATTTACAACCTGTGCAAGTTGCCACTTTGCATAAAGTGCAAGAGCTCGATAAAAAATAGTGTTTCCATAAAGTGTTTGTTTAAGTTAAAAAAATAGATAAAAAAATAAATTTCCTCACACATTTTTTCTATCCAAAAAATTAACCCACATTACATGGCATATCCACCTAATCAAGGGTTTTGATTGTTAATAATGGTAGATTTAACAAAAAAAAATTATTTTTAATTAATATTTAAATTTAGGGTAGTCTCAACTATACTTCTATTATATTTTTATTTGAGTTTTTAGTGAGTTGATTTTTATATTTAACAATTTTTATTATTTTTAATTAATATTTAAATTTAGAATATGATCAACTAGGATTTTTGGTAGGTTGAGTCTTTATTACGTGGCGTGACTTGTACTGCTATCTTATAAATTTTTTTTTATTCAAATGTTAATGCTAAAATTTGACCATAAGTTTTTGAATAGTAATACAAATAAACATTATGTATAAATGAATAGATACGATGATTAATATAGTAATTAATGTTGGAAATGAGATTTATCTTTTATCTTTAATAGTAGTAGCAACATTTCTTTTGTTGATGGGATTAATTGATACCTGTTGAGAAAAAGATGATTTAGAAATATTCCATGTATGATTTTTTGTGTGAATTATTTGTGAATTATGAGGGTGTATGTAGCTATAAGAGGATGAATCAGATTTTTAAATAGTGCACTTCCCAAACACACAATGACAGCAAGAGAAATGAGGTCACAGACATTGACCCCCAACATAATAAATTTAAAAGTTACATGGACCCCCTGACAGAACACATTACTCTGGAGTAATACTTTAATTTGATTTAAATAATAAAAATTACAAATACAACTGCAAATTACTATGGAGAAGTATAAGCAGCTAGCATAAATTGATGTTTTATTTCGTTAATAACAACACACGCAACTTCTTCCCATTGGTTGCTTTTTCTAAGTACTCATGGCGGCGCTACTAAAAAATTCCTCTCAATTTCTTGTTTATTTCTTCGAAAGTTCCACAATATTTCAACATAATTTACGTTTACAGAAACAATGAGTTACTGTACTTTGTTACTATAAGTAGTACTAGTATATTTTTTCTTGGTCAAGGTCTCAAAGAGAGATTAAATTAGTGCAAATTACTACCAACTATCCTTTTTTCAATTGGGATTCACCTCATGAAAGATAAATTAACAAAACATATTACTTTTAAAATTAAATTAATAAAAACATATAAAAAATATTTTTAATTAACAAAAATATATCCAAAAGTTTATACAATTATTTCAAAAGTTCATACAATAATTTGTATATTTTCATAACTTTATTCGAAAAGTTTATATACTTATTTCAAAAGTTCATATTCTAATTCGTAGAGTTCACCCTTATTTTTAAAGTTCATATCCTAATTTACAGAATTCATAACGTTAGTTACATAATTCATATCCATAATTTTCAATTCGATGACCCTTAATTCACGGAATTTATACACTTATTTTTCAAGTTTAAACACTAGTTAACAAATCTAACTATTGTCTATTCTTCAATTTTGACCTACCACGTTGCCGTCGTTTACCTCTCATTCGACGACCGCATCTCCGTCAACATCAAGCTCGAGTTTTCGATCTCGCTCTATTCACTCGCCGTCCATTTCAACGGATGTCTCCGTCTTAATATCCATTGAATAAAGAGATCGGAGAGACAGAGTGAGAAGAAGAAAAATATCGAAAAGATAGAGGGAGAAGCAGGAGAGATCGAAAAAATAGAGTAAGCATGAGAGATCGGAGAGAGCGAGAAAGAGTATGAAAGAGATTGGAGAGAGAGGAAAAATAGATTGAGAGTGATGAATGAGTTTTTTTGTTTTTTATTAATTATTAATTAAATGTATGTCTTTAATAAATTAACTTTTAATGGTATATTTTTGTTAATATAATAGATGTAAAATATGCCTTGTATTTTGATTAAATATAAGTGGAGTTTTTGGAAGAGTATAAAACTAAAGGTGAAGCAAATCATTTGAGAGAAGTGGGGAATATTTTGGAGTACATCATAAGCTAAATAATTACTACAGTACAATTTGTAGCCGCTTAATTAATTACTCTATTACACGTACATAATAAAAGTGACGTAACAAACAATGCCAATTCAATCAAGAAGTACTTTCATTTTAGTGTCGAAGCAAGATTGATATTGCAAGTAAAAGTACGAATAAAAAACAATCGAACAAGTGATTTGAAAACAATGTCGTTCAACACTTCCTCATTGATCACTTGACTCTAAATCACTACTGCTTCAGATAACTCTCTGACGATATTCATCGCCGACGACCCATACCACCATCTCGCTCTTCCATCAAGCTTATGCTCACCTCCAAATAGTTGTATCGACATGCTCAAGTAAGAACTTAACTTTGACTTCAAATTTGACTATGACGAGGTCGATTATGATCTCTATTGACAAAATTATATCTCCGCTACCTTATTGATCACCGACAATATCTTATGGAGGATGCTAATAACTTCAGAGATCACTAGTAATATTTATTGCCGATCCGGTTTTGCACCTTTGCTAATGTAGAAACCGTTTCTTTGAGTATGAAAGAAGGACATATGCATGCACGTAATTTAAATCTAACACAATATTTCTATTTACTTTAGTCCTTTTAAGAGACATTAGGACAATTACTCTTTTTTTAAATCTTATTAAATAGCATTAAGTGATTTCACACCTATCCCGTTTAACAAGACTCGAACCATGTATCTAAAATATTTCTACCGGGTTCTAGCCCACTAAGCTAATCCTAGTGGGTTAGGACAATTACTCTATCTTTAATGTTAATTATATCTAAGTTATTGAAGGAGAAACATATGTATGTGAATTTAATATTTGTAGAAATAGTTAAAATTGCTACCTCAAGGTGTATTAGACGTAAAATAAAATAAAAGAGGAAACATTAGAAGGACCAACACCTACTGCTTCTTCATCCTACACTTTTTCAATAATGAAAATTTACTATGAACTGAAACTGACGTTGAATCAAGACAATAATATCGTAACATAATACATTCAAAAAGATTATAGTTGTTTTAGAATGAGTTCTCTTAATATCTGTTGTAATCGAATCGTGAATTGTGATTGCAATTTCACAGAAAACAAAGTCATTTTTTTCTTTTGTTTTTACATCATTTTATGCTTCCCTAAATCGCGAGGCTAGAGAAAGGGAGACACTAAAGAGATATCACGAGTTTACTCAAAGTGATAATCGAGCATAGTCATATATATTCTCTCATTGTATGTACTATCATCGTTTCTCTTTTTAACCGTGATTAATTAAGTCAATTATGTCATTGTAATTCTTGCAAAAAACATGATGATATGTTTATGTGATTAAGATATGTCAGTTTATAGGTGTGAGTGTTCCTTTTTTACATTAACTTCATTGTTTAGACCGTTTGTTTGAATTTTATATCACCAAGTGGCCCAAAACTAACTTCTAATCTACAATATTATGTTTTTCTTTACTTCCTCACCGTCTCTTTTGTTACTATCTTTTTTCACTGATCACCGGGAATAATTGTCGTCGAGAAGATATGTTTTTCAAATCAATTACTTAAAATGTGTGTATCATGATCATCACCGGTGACGTATGTCTGATTTTATCTTCGTTTTCGAATTTTAGATGAAAATTTGCCAACAGCCTAACTGCAGTGGATATCCGACTAAGAGCAATGAAGGGTAGATACGCAATTTCCGGTTGGCGTTAACGATGAGTGTGGGGAACCAATAGGTTTTCCGGTTACTAATTTAAATCCATGTTATTTCACTGCAAAAAAAAAAATGATGTGATAGTTAAAGATAGATTTTAAAAAACTATTGGTAAGTGGGTGTCCATAAAATTTAGTAACAAAATAACATCTAGTTATATTATTAATCTGTCACTAAAAATTTAACGACACACATTATACCAACAGTTTTAAAAAACGTGTCTATTGCTATCCATATTTTTTCCCCGCAGTGTTTATGCTTGTGTAAGATCCTGTCATTTGCTAATATTGCAAAGATAGTATGATAAATGATATGTAATTTTGATTAACACCTAATTTTCTACTGTTTAATGGATGCAGCGTAGGTGACTCTGAGTGAAGGTGACTCAGAGTTCATAATCATTGGATATTGCTACAGTTAAAATATAAAATATACTGTAACAATATTCATTGGCTGTGGACTCACCTACGCTGCTCCCTGTTTAATAGTATCATACAAAAAGTTTTAGACATGATTACCATTTCATTTCTTGCAAAGAAATGACCTTTTCCTAGAATAAATCTTTTGCTCCTCCCACCTTTCATGTCTCTATACTTCCCTGGTCCCTTATAAATACTCCACCAACCTCTTCGTTATTGCTACAAATTGCATACACAAATATACACCAACCTCTTCGTGCGCTTTTCCTTTCCTCAAAAATTAAATTCCTCACTACACTAATATCACCACAAATACAAATACTAGAGCTGGTATGACAACAAACATAGAGAGCCTGTGGGTTTTAGCACTAGTTTCAAAATGCAAAGCCTTCACCTCTAGTACAAACTACACATGGTGTGTGTTACTCTTAGTGACATGTTTGTCTTGGCTAGTTTTGAGCTTAATATATTGGGCCTTTCCTGGTGGTCCGGCTTGGGGAAAATATTTGCTCAAGAATGGTACCTTGGCCTTGAACATTCCTAAGGGCCCGAGAGGGGCCCTATTGGTGGGCAGCATGAGTCTTATGACTGGTCTTGCCCACCAAAAGATTGCAGCTGTTGCTAAAGCAGCTGGCTACAAAAGGCTCATGGCGATCAGCCTGGGAGACACACGTGCCGTCATCACGTGTAACGCTGACGTTGCGAAGGAAATACTTAATAGCTCTGTCTTTGCAGACCGGCCTATTAAGGAGTCAGCTTATAGCCTCATGTTTAACCGAGCCATTGGGTTTGCTCCATACGGTGCTTACTGGCGAACCCTACGACGAATCTCGGCTGCACATCTGTTTTGCCCCAAGCAGATTAGAGCATCTGAAGGCCATAGATTTGAAATCGCTAATCAAATGGTCAAAATTTTGGCGAGTGAGACCGGGGCTATCCGTGTACGCGACACGTTAAAAAGGGCCTCATTAAACAACATGATGTGGTCCGTGTTTGGACGTAAATACGAACTTGGTGCCAAGCACTCAGAAACCGAGGAACTGAAAGACCTTGTTAGCCAAGGATACGATCTTCTTGGTGTACTTAATTGGGCCGACCATCTTCCTTGGCTGGCGCAGTTCGATCCACAAAATGTCCAGTTTAAGTGCAGTGAGCTTGTGCCTAAGGTGAACCGGTTCGTGGGCCAGGTCATCGCTGAGCACAGGGCCCAGAAGGGAGAGTCGATGAATCGTGATTTTGTCGATGTTTTGCTATCTCTGCAAGGTTCTGATAAATTATCGGAAATGGATATGATCGCAGTGCTTTGGGTACGTAAATGCTATAGTTAAATAAATTCCTATGATACTTTAATTTTCTTATTTTGCAGATTATTGCCAAAACTTGCTTATCAACACATAACTAATGACGCTCATTAAGTTGATAGCTGCAGATATATCTCAACGCTTGGATGTGACATTTTTTAACAACTTGGACATAGTGGAATTTATACTTAGGGTCCACCTTCTGTGTCATTTTAAAAAGTGCCTTTTTTAGGAAACTTTTCGTTTGTAGAATTATTTCTAGTTTTGAAGAAAAATCTAGTTGCTCACTATGAAAATATTTTAGTATAGCTAGTAATTACGATGATGCTAGAACAACGGTACAAGTGTCACGTGAATTCCAAGTCCCGTAGATGATTAAATATATTTGTATAAAAGAGTTTGTATAGTTTAGCATATTTAATGATTATATTAATTAGAGGGTGAAGAGCAAATTTTTAGAAGCACGTTAAAGCCTCTTTAAGTACCAGATATGATTTGGTGCTAGTCTTTCGAAAAGGGTTTGATTTGTAAAGTGATTATATGCCAAATTAAAGAGAAAAAAACATAAACCCACTAAGATATGATTATGAAGAGTGGTACACGTGGAAATGCTTTTCATTTATTTGACAGTGAGTTTTTACTAAAAGTTGATTCTTGGATTTGATATTTATTGTAGGAAATGATATTTAGAGGAACTGACACAGTGGCGGTCTTAATCGAGTGGATACTAGCTAGGATGGTCCTTCATCCTGATATTCAATCAAGGGTCCATAATGAACTAGACAACATAGTGGGTCGATCACGAGCCGTTAACGAGTCCGATATCCCACAAATGTTGTATCTGTCTGCAGTGGTGAAGGAGGTTCTACGATTACACCCACCAGGCCCACTTCTCTCATGGGCCCGATTATCGACCCAGGACACTGTGGTCGATGGCCACCATGTGCCAGCTGGAACCACTGCGATGGTCAATATGTGGGCCATCATGAGGGACCCAGAAGTTTGGTCCGAGCCACTAGAGTTCAAGCCAGAGAGGTTCGTCGACCCTGATGGTAATAATGTGTTGGAGTTTTCGCTTTCTGGGTCTGATCTCAGGCTAGCTCCTTTCGGGTCAGGTCGTAGGACTTGTCCCGGAAAGGCACTAGGTTTGGCCACTGTGACTTTTTGGGTGGCTTCACTACTACAACAATTCGAATGGAGACCGTTGAATGACGAAAGTGTTGATCTATCGGAAATACTAAAACTTTCATGTGAAATGGCGAATCCACTAGCCGCTACTTTACACCCAAGGCTTCCGACGTCAAATTTATCTGGCTAATGAAAAAGTACTAGTGGTATATACATATAACTATGGATTACTCTTCTTGTTTTAGTTTCATGAGACCACGAAAGGATCATGCTTATTTTACTACATAGGTTGGAAATTTGTAATGGTTAATAACTGTATTAGTTAGTCTACTGTCTCCGATAATAGACCGTCCTGTTCTTTCGTTTACTCTTTGTGACTTTGTGTTATTCTTATTTTACAAATGGAGAACTTTTTTTCGACGCTCCACTTTAAATCTTCTCTTTACACACGTATTCTTGAGTCTTGAATCGATAAAACTATAAATACCCAAATTGCATTAATACAGCGAGGACGACGGAAAGAGCAAGTATGTGACACTGGGGTGATAGTCCTCAATATTTCTAGAAACAAACATTGTTATTGTGTAAAAGCCCTCGACTTGTTTTGAGTTCTCCTCATATCTAAATGATTGTCAATTTAACTCGCAACACTCTTGTTGTGGTAGTTTTTAGTATATACGTTCGGACTTGATTATTAAAATACGTTTTTTTTAATAATTGCTACATATCAATGTTGCATTGTTGAGTATTGATGGCTGACCATATAATTGAGCATCGGCACCTAATCTTAAAAGAATTTTAACTCCGATTTTTTTTGATAATTATGTCTCAAACTTTGTAATAAATGATCATTTTTCCCATTTAGTTAATTCTTTCTTTAAAAAACAGAGAAATAGATTTGATAATTTAATCCCCTATACTGCACGTAAAATAATTTGTTTAAATTGGTTTAAACGTTTCATTGTCTTTGATATTAGTTGTAGCATGTCCTCACTAAGAAGAATTTAACTAAGTATTTCAACAACAAAAAGGCAATTCACTTTGTAGCCATAAAGAAAAACTGATTAAGAGACTATGGGTCCCTTTACTTTACTAAATCCAAATTTTAAAAATAAAAAAAATCAGCAAAAAAATGGATTATATATTTTTGGATTATTTTGACTAAAAATCTGGATTTTAAGAATAAAAAAAAATTCTAGTAACCAAAAAATTATTAAAAAATCTGCATTTTCAAAAAATCACTCAAAAAAATCTGATAACAAACACACCCTATATTTCTTTGATGATTGTAACTTAGAAACATAGCGCATACAGCTCCTGCCTTTTAAAATTAACCCTATACATATAATAATATAATAACGTTTGAAGTTTCATAAACTATATATCCCACTTTGCTTGAGCATTTTTGGGCAAATGAGAAACTTGCACGACGAAAATAATGATCTTTCCAATATGGTCTTGATAATTATTCCTTATGCACTAAAGGAAATAATCTCTAACATATCTTATGTCCACAAAGTCCCTTCTTTATGATTCAAGACCCAGTAAAATACTTTTGTCACGTTTATATCAATACTTTCGGTATCAACAGAGAGCGCATAAGTCAGGTATAAATGAATTTAACCACAAACGCCATGATCTAAGGAGGTGGAAGCAAAAGCATGGACCTCATGCACATCTCATGCTGATTATAGCAGGACTAGCTGCCCTCGTAGTTTTTCTGATAATTGTAATCGTATTTTTTCATGAGAGAGGAAGAAAAACCACATTCGACTAAAGAAAGAAGTATAATTGGTCGTTGGTTTTATATCTCTCAATCAGTTTTTGAGTGGCTTCTTAATACAATAAATTAGTTAAATCTCAAGACTTGTTGGTTTTGTTGTCTATTGGGCTAGTTGAGACAGTAGAAATCATGGCATACGATTAAGCATGAATTGTAGTTTTCAGAAATGCTTCTCTTTGATTGTAAACGAGTAAAACAATGCATGAGATTTTCAAATTAAAATAAATAAAATCGGTATGATCTGGATCACAGAACCCTTGGATATCCCCGAGCTTAGCAGAAATACTGCAAAACCTTGACTTAATCCAGCTAGTCCATTCTCTTAACTCATCTGGATCAATATATTCGGTAGGATCTGGATCATAGAGCTCTTGGATATCATCGAACTTAGCAAGAAGAGTGCAAAACTGTGATTAAATCCAGCCAGTCCATTCTCTTAACTCATCTGGACCACATGCTGACAAACAAATTTTGATAAAACGTGTATACGTCTTTGAATATGAGAAAGTCTCAAATAAGCATGTACAGTCAAAATCTGCTTTAAGCATCTACTTACACAAGTTATGCACTCAACTGAGTTCTTGTATGATCTTGTTGAACGTACTCAACGTAATATTGGAATGACAAAATTCATATGGTCTATAGGGCAATCTATTGGGATGAAAGCCCGTTTATCAACGTCATTATTCAATTGTTGAAACCGATCTTGCAAACTCACAAGGTTCGACCACAACCAAAATACAAAAGTCATGCAAAAAAAATGTCACTGAACATATCAAACTAGCATTTGGATGCCTTTGGAAAATATATGCTGCGAGAATTGCTAAATGAACGCATTCAAAGATTCCAAACAAATTATCATATCTTTTTTTTTGCCCAAAATTTGATGCACTGCAACATCGATTGGTATGCCTCTATGTTGAGAACAAACTGAAGAAATAATGCATTTATTAGTATGAACTCCGGATAAACTTCTCCAACTAATCTCATCAATATCCTTCCCAACTAATCTCATCAATATCCTTACAAAAGGAAGGATGGAGTAAATCCACATTCTCAATAACGAAGTTGATTTTGAGTTGAGCAAATGGAAGATCAATTGAGATCTCATCCAGCTTAAACCGCAGTAGAGTAACTTTAGCGTCTGCAAACAGAGGATGCTTCTGCTCGGCTAATAAGCATGTTATGTAAAACGTTAAAAAATTCTTTATCGAATGTAGCAAACAGAGGACCAACGCATAAAACATCTATATCTGACTCTGAATTATGAACATCGAGGACATATGATCCATAAATTAATATATTTGTCGAAACAAAACTAATGTTTTGAGAACTAACACCATTATGGTATACCCGTCTTCTTCATCCATTCAATCACTAGAGAGATTGTCAATAATATTTTGCCTTTTAGTTTCCTCTTTGAGAGAGTGCACGAGTCATTCCTCTACCAAAAACATAAACAGTGATCAGTAACAGGTCTCGATGATCAAAATCAAGTTCAGGCGAAGGTTGAAAAGGCGGTGGGAGCAAAAGGTCCATTAAAATGATTATTAAGGTTTATAAAAAAAAAAAAGACGGGCACCCAAAACCAGAATCAATCAATCGGGGAGACATAGGAAACACCATCATTTGATTCCGAATATCACAACCCATTGAAAATATTGATTTTCTTAATTAAAATTAGAATTAAAAATGAAGGTTCTCATGAGTTTTTGTTAAACAGATGAGCTTAAATTAAGACATTGTACCATCACGATAGAGATAGAGAATGATAGTACAGAGTGGCATGCCTATGATTTTTCCTCTCTATCGCATATCGATTGAGCATTGATATAGCTTATTATTAATATATGTCAATCTTCTTCCATATTAGAAGGTCTTTTAGTGGGAAATTGACGGATTTTGACATATTATCGGAGCGGACCATCGATGTTGGACCTTACCTTCACTATTTCAATATATTCGCTCGTTTTCTCTGTCAAATCCCGGGACACGAGTAATGGGGAGTGTTATAATTATCAATCATCACACATCGATGTGTTGTCGATCCTAGCTCGTGTTTATATATGAGTTAATCTCCATCCTATCTTGATATTTTTTTATGGGATTGGATGGACTTTCAGAATCAATTTGTTCATCCGGTGATTAATCATTTAGATGTCTCTTTATCTTAATATTCTGTATAAATATCCCAATTTAAAAAATAATGCAATTAAACCATGGACTTGGTCTTCCGATTGTCCTTCCACGAAACACGCAAATAAACTAATAGTAAATGGTTGTCTAAAAAAACATACTAAGTACTTTTAGCAAGCCAATGATGGGAATATACCTCAGCTTAGATACAAAATTTCGACAATAATAGTCATTCCCCAAAGACTTAGGGATTAATTAATTATGACTGAGGAAGACATATATCTTAAATCAATTATGTAGATGACAGTGGGAGAGAGACTTTAGTGTTTATTTTCCAAAGAAATACACTCAATTTATTTTAGTATACCATCAAGTTGTTAATTGTCACACATCATCTCGTAAGCCTAGTATAAATTAGTGTATTTAGAGGGATATATATCCCTCAATGTCAATACGTGTTATCAATTTAGCAATATAGTGACATTACAACAAATAAGTGCCAATTATGGAATAAACTGTACAAATGTAGTGAACAAAGTGTAGCTAAGATGTCTCTCTCCCTCCCTAACTATTGATAAATTTATTGTTTTTTGTTAATTAAGATGAAAATTTATCGTTAAACAATTTGGAAGACCAAATTAGGACCACAATTTTATTCCACTCACGGGTGCGACCCTTGATAAGGACGTTAGCTGTGACGCAACTAATTTGTTATAATTAATGCCTTAGAAAACTTTTATAAAGTAAGTTTTCCATTATCACTAGTATTTTTTTAATTAAATGAGGTAACCCTTTGGTTTTATTAATAAGTTTATGATAAAATGAATAGAAGAAAAATTTTAACTAAGAAAAAGAGAAAAGAAAAACTTAAAAGGAATAATTAAACCTCTATGAAAACTGCTTTAAAAAATCAGTAGGAAAAAAGGTTCAAAAATATATAATAAATGTTTGATTAAAACTTAAACTTTTTCATACATTAAGATTTGGAATTAGTTAATATTCTTTTGATTTTTCAATCAAAGTTGACTTATAAGCCCTTTCCTTTGATAAATTTTCAAAATTTCATGTCGAAACGAGTAAGTAACAAGTGAAGCATACAAATAAAACTTTATTTGAGATGATATCAATATTGATTTAAATTTCGAAAATGCTGGCGAGAAAGTTAACAAAATCTTTAAAATCTGTGACTTTTTTCCTTTTAACTTTTCTAGTTATGTTGCTCCTTTTTAAAATGTAAAAAAAAACAGTGATAACAAACGTAGATGACTTTTTAAAAGCAAAAAAGTAAAAAAACTAATAAAAAAAATTGTTGTCAAACATGCATCTATCCTTTTTCTATTTACTATCAAATTTTATTTTTTTGGCATATTGGTATCCTGCAAGATGGGGAATCGTATACAAAATTTTGAGGTACATTAATTGATAATGTCTATGTCGCAAAACTTAATTGGTAAACGATAATTAGTCTAACTGCATGCAACGTAACTAACTGCCGATTGGTTGATTATCCTTAATATCATGGAGCCAATAACAATGATATTTTAACTAATTAATTAACTACTGTTGAAATTAACAGTTTGGCGCTTTCTATTTGATTAATTTGACAAAGATTCTATAAATTTCAAGGGTTAATCCCGGATTGGGACAAGGATTGTGACATGAAAATGACTCTCTACATATAAAACAAGCGGACTTCCCATGCATGCTATATATTCAGATAAGAACCAACCAACTAGACCTGACTAAACAAAATCTCGATATAGATAATATATATACTTAATTGTGGTATTTTTTTTAATGAAATTTACCGTGATTGGTATGATGTGTGTGTTGGGCATCTCGCTTAATCCGGTACGAACTATATATATCCTATAAATAAATCACTACTGTATTAGGTCTTAAGATTGTTGGACAAAACAATCTCGTCTAATCCGGTATAAACTGTATCCTAGAAATGCCGTCATTATAACGGTACTAAATTTTAAATTTTATTGCATGTTATAGAAGTAGTTGATCAAGTTTATTATTTAGTAGGAGTACATAGACATCAAAAACTATTTAGCACCTATAAACATAATTACTGAAAGAAGAACAAAAATAACACAAAAAGAATGCATGAGGCATTATTGGGGGCTTAAGAGTGACCCATACATCGTTAAATACTTAAATTACTTTCCAAAAAGAAAATTCTATTGAATACACATTTACGTGGTATTAACAATCATTAAATGCTAAATACTATACTTTCATTTTAACATTTTCAATATTATGTAATCAATTATTTACCTGATAAAATTAAATGTTATCAACGAATTACTATAACATACATCATAAAAAAAGGTCCAAACAATCATTAAACAATATAGTCTATATGACATTAATTAGATTTTCCTTTATTTATGTTTCTCAACAGACAAACAAATATTTGATCGATAATTTTTCATACGGCATGTATTTATATTTGAACATCCACCGTCCACTGACGATTTTAACACGTTTAGGTAGTTATATTTTACACCATGTTATTTCCATGATACTTCGTATTACTTAAATCCAACCCCTACCAAGAAATTACTCAAGTCACCAACACAACATGTTAGCATATCCCTGAATATGCGCAATATGTATATCAATCATATGGGGGAATATATTTATTAGATTTTGCTTGTCCCTACCTGTTAATGCACTACACTTTTAGTGAAGTTTGATAAGGTGGCGTCTTAAAGATATATGATATAAATATATTAGTGTTTGTTTCTTAATTTCCTTAGCGGTAGCTAATTAAAACAAATTCAAATATTCTATCTCTATTCTTTATCTTTTTTCGTGCCTCCTTACTTATTTTCATTTAAATTTTAAATTTTCACAACTTGTTCCACAAATTTATAAGCTTTTATATTATATTGTATTCAAATTTTAAAACAATTGAGCATAATATTGTTTTAGACAATTTTTCTAAAATTTAATGTTTAATTTACACTAATTTATATATTTATTTCAAAATAAATTACGTGCGGATTTAAAAAAAAAATTAATTATTGGAATGTATTGATACATGTATTATATTAAATGTACAATTTTTTTTAACTTTTTTAGAATTTTTTTTGAATAAAATAAGAAAGATGATAGGAAAGTGGATAGAGAAAAAGAGATAAAAGATTTAGATTTAAGACAGAGTTAGACGGGGGATAGAAAGAAAAGAGTGTCTTCTATGCTAATAAAAAGATGGCAAATTTCTAGTCATCCACTTGTTGTACATGACTAATTAACATGATGTTATTTGATTATAGCCAACTTCTTTCCATATATATGTTATGAACTATTTGATTGTCTTCACACGGTTTGGTCTGATGAATTTCCTTTTAAATCAATCCTTACATAAAAAAACTTCATGTTGCTTTGTTTGGAAATGTATGTAACAAAAACAGGTGTTATCTTTTGATGATAGCTACCAACCTAGTTTATGAAGCGTGGAAGGTTGTCAAGTCATTTCACCACTCACTTTGATAATTGTGGATCAATATTTGATCTATAGTAATGTTTTACTCTGTACACCGTGCCGTATAAGTCAATCAAAATTAAATGAATCGGTGTTTAAAAAAAAAAAATTCAAAAATATCATACACCTTTATAGTAATATTTGATCTACAGTAATGTTATACTCCTGTACACTGTATCATTTTATTATGATAAGTCAATTCAAATCAAATGAATCTGTTCAGTTTAGCAAAAAAAAATTCAAAAATACTCCTACACCTTTATATTAATTACAATAATACCATAAAAATATAAAAATATAAAAAATAAAAACTAATAAAAATATTTATCACTCTTTAACAACTAAACATTTTTTTTTAAATCTTAAACTATGTTTTTTGGTACTGTTCACATATTTATATCATAATTATACATATTTTCTATATTTTTATTGAATTACGCGCCGCAAACGTAACGCGTGAGAAACGATTTCTAATATATATATATACTCATGACCATTGTCATTTTTAAACAGGAAAAAAATAAGAGATTAATTACTACCTCTGATTATATTGTGATGACTATATACGGTTTGTATTGAGGCATATTCTCACCACCTCCATCAGAATTTTTTGTTATGCTTGCATTTCTCCGATTTTGAATTTTAATTTTTTGGAAATTAACTTTTATGATTTCCCGGAACTATGTATTTTTGAGGTTAATTTATTCATCATTAGCTAGGGGCGGAACTAGAATGATTTTTTTGGTGGGGTCGTGGTATAAAAAACATGTCGAATAAAAAATAAAATAAACAGGTTCTAATACAAAAATAAAGATTTTTTTTTATGTTTACCATAACATAAAATAAATATGAAGTTAAGACAGGAGGGTATTGGGTAATAAAATAATTTATTTGGTAATCTTGTTTGGAAAAATACAATGGTCATTTACGAAATTTGGTAATTTCAAATTAAAAAACATAAATTGGTTTTTCTTATTAAATTTCATAATTTTTCGAGCTCTCAAAGTAATGATGCATGACTATAGTGTGCTTCATATGACTTATTCTTTGTCAACTTTTAAGTAGTAACGTTGGACATAAATTTATTTTTTAAGTTAAATTTGTGCTTAGATATTGAACTTGTCTATATACTTTATTGATTATGTGTAACCTTTTAAAATAAAAAAATATATATCTAAATTAGGTTAAATATGTTACTGTTGAAGAAAATTTGTAATTCTTTCTTTATTATTCAGAAAATCAAACCAAAGCTAAATGTTTCGAGTTGGTTAGGTTTTACAATAAAAGCAATCAAAACCGAACCGCAAACAAACTGAATAATTTTTCGGTTTTTGTTTCAGTTTAACCCAAAACCGATTGATCCGCCAACCACACTTAGTCCCTCATTTCCTTTTCTGATGAGATTAAACACCACTAGGTCCACAATTACCATCTCTCCTTTTCTCCATATTTGAACTAGCTAGCAATAATATAAAAACGAATAAATATTTTACACACAACACTTACACTCCTTTTGAAATGAGTAAGGAAAAGTTGCAATTTTGTACCGTAGCGATTTCGTCATCAATATTTCCAGAAGCAGTGTATAGAGGAGTTCCCCTGGGCTATGAACGTCCAATTAATCTTCAATAATGGCCATGGGATATGTTTTTGCATGTACCCTTGTTTTCCACTACTTATTTAGTGGCCATTTTTATGCATGTTTGAATCTTTCACTCTCAGAAAGATGCATTAGATATTAAAGCAATATTGAAGCGTGAGTATTTATCCATCAACTGAAATGAGGTGGACATCCTTTTTTTCTCTTAATTATATTGTCTTGAACATGTTTATACCGATTCAGTCAGTACTTTTTTTGGGTATTCTTTTATGCATATATATGTTTTGTATACTTTCCTTGAAAGGGAGCCACGTTACCTTTTACTATTCTAGTTTAGAAGTTTGCAAGAAATGAACGAGGCAAACCAAAACTACATGCATGTATCCTTCCATTTGCTATCTCCTAATTTTTTACTTCTTATCTATTCTCTTTTGTTTTTGTTCGTTTTTGTCTCACAACGTGTACATATATAGGAGGATGAAAAACATGTCATAAATGAAACGCTTTCACAAGTTATGTAGATGACAAGATCCCATATGCCTAGCTAGGACAATCCTTGATTAATTTCTACATATATATTCGGTGTTTTTTTTTTAATTTGTGCTCGATCTTTCAGGGACCTTTATGTTAGGAAATCACTCCGAGCAAATAACGAAAGATAGAAACTTAAACCGAGCACACACACTTTGATAACGGAGTTCATCTAAATTGGCTACGTCTCCGGGCCGCTACACGTGGCACTTAATATTATTATAATGAGGATTACAATCGTAATCTAGCTCAACACAAGCTATGGTTGTCTCGCAAGTAGAACTCTCTCACTTATAATATTCTCACAGTGATGTATAAAGGTGTAATTAAAATACAAGATATTGAGGCATATAAATAGAACCCTTAGTGGGTCTTATTACAATCCAGGCGATGTGGGATAATTAGAAAACATGGCCAAAGCTCATTTGGCTCCACAACTCAACACTTTATACAGATATGATCGAATGCAATTATGCGAATGGATTTCACTAGCTAGCGCGTACAAGCTCCAACCAGGCTCCGACCAAGTCCCATCCCATACCAGTCCCGTCTTAAATATTAGATGATGACATTAAACAATTAATATAATCATCATCATTGAAAATAATTTATCAAAGCTAATCATGCATATTGGAAGTTGGAACACTTAATTTAGTAATATTCTGTATACCGTATTTCAACCATGTATACTTAAACTGAAAGATTATTTGTCGCATAGCTAGAAATATGTATATACTCACACTTCTATAATAACATCTTTGATGGTCGGAGATGTGTTGAGCTATCTTTAGGGTTATAATAGTGATATAATGTTTATTTTCTCATATTCGTTGCAGTTTGTCTGGATATGATGTGAATTTCATCTTTTTTCTTATTTGAAGTTCTCAAGCAAGTGGCAGAAAATATAGTATCTCCTCATGTGTCAAGCTATATAAATGTTTCAATTAGTTTATAGCTCCCCATGTGTCAAGTTATATAAATGTTTCAATTAGTTTATCATGTAGTTTATAAGACTGAGTTGGGATTTTTTGTTATTAGTTTTAAAATTCTTTTTATTCTTATTTTTCTGAATTTTTTGTTGTCATAAAACATCAGTTTTTGATTATCTTAATCTGTTTGGGAAAACATATGGTTAGGGGATATACGGAGAAAAGATGTGTTTTTTAAGTTCAAATTACTTTTTAAAATAAGGATGTGAAAAATGATTTTGAAGTAACTTATTTCCCCAAGTTTTTGGTTTTAGGTTCATTGTAACCACCAAGTTATATTAATGCGTTTACTTTTATCCGATTCGATCTCAATTATTACTAGTATGAGGACACTTGTCCCATGTAAAAAGAACGTTTCATCTATTTGATAAAATTCCTTTTAAAAAAATAAAAAAATAAAAAATAGAAAATAAAAATGAACAAGTAAAATACTTGTTAAAAACATAGATACGTGCATTCAAAATCCATAAGAAAATCAATGATATACGTGTACTCACAAAATAGAGCATGCTTTAACATGCAGCAAGGTATATCAGGACACCTGGGACAGTTAGGTTTAGTTGTTGGTATATTCAACATTACATAAATCCTCTTTCTCACCATACAACAATTTAATTAATGAATTTGGTCAATTTTGTATCCTTGGTGTAGATGTTTATAATCCGTTACACTAAGTGACTAAACTACTGAATTTTTTTTTTGGGACAATTACAACATTAATGCATATGGGAATTATAAAAATTACGTGAATTGAGGTCTGAGGAACAAAATGGAAAATGGTTTGAGTTGGAGTTGGAGTTTCGAAAATTAACGGTAGAACTTGTAAAAAAAAGCAGTGTTCAATATGCGTTTTTAACAGAGTTTTTTATGGCCGACAAGTTATTTTCAGCGAGTTGTTTGCCGTCGCCCATGAGCTTTCAAAAATCACGGGTGATTGTGGGCTGAAATGTGTGGTACACCATTTGGAACTTAAGTATTTGGACGGCAGACCAATCTCTTAGAATTTGTCATAAGTTTATATCTCATGGTTGGGCTTGTATATATATGTTTCTTAGAATCATGATTTTAGGCCTAAAATTTGAGATCTTTCTAGTGACCATTAAAAGCAACTCTTATGAAGTAACTGGCTTAAACACTCCGAACCTATAGAAGTTCTATACTGAATGTCTGTTAGTAGAACCTCCTTTTGGCGAGATAAATAGCAGTAACGTTTTAGAGCCAAAATTACTCAACAAGATTAATTATCAGACAGTTTTTTATCTAATTTTTAGAATTCTTTTAATACACAACCAAAACAAAAATAAAACCCAAAATATAATATTTATTGAACCCTAGTTGAGACTAACCTAAAATTAAATATTAATTAAAAATATTTAAAATTTTAATAATTTTAATATATTTTATTTGACGATTCAACAAAATAAAAACTCAAATGGAATATTATATAATCTTATTTGAAACTACTATAAACTTAAATATTAATTAAAAATATTAAATATATGGCCGAATAGGAGACTTTTAAATTTCGGGTTGAAAATGAAATTCTAAATTTACATTAAGGACTGGTGTGTTGAGAGTGTGGTTAAATCTATCTGGCTCATTAGCATTATTGAGGTAAATAGAGGTGTTTAATTGTGTAAGACAATCAATTTAACCACACTTTGGACTAATATCTTTCATAAGTTTTGGACAAATTTTGTACCATTAGGAAGATCTCAAGTAATATTTCTATTCAATACCAATTACAAATCATTGGGGGAAAGCTAGGCTGCCTAAATCAGTCCGTCAAAGCTGGACAAAATAATATGCCATGGTAAGTACCAAAATTCCAACATGATTTTGCAGCTTCAGATATGAAGGAAAGGATGCCCTGCAAAATTGAACACAATTGCTTCTCTAGTTTTCGTTTTCTTCTTTAGTTTTATTTTGAAATAAATTCTAACTTGATCCAAAATGATCATATCATGAAAAGCCATTTGTATTCATATTTCATGGCAATCATCGTTGGACATCAATCTACGCCAAATTTATATTGAATCATATTGTGATGGAAATAAATTTTTCGATCCACAACCACAAACTAGTAAAATCGGGTTATATACTTTCCCAATCATGCCATTGTGTAAAGAATTGTTGGTTTTACTGGATCGAAAATCAATAATATAAACGACAAGAACTGAAACGGAAATAAACAATTTTATTTCACTTGAAAATGAATGTAACTCGATTACAAATTCCTGACACGTACATAATTTAAATTGTAATAATAAAATTCCAAACAGATTTAATATAACTTATTAAGCTGCTGGACTGATTTGTAATTGCGGAACTGTCAGACAGAATAGTATAATTAATATACTGCTGGACTGTTTGACAATTAAAAAAACTGTCAGACAGAATAGTATAATTACTAAACTGCTGGACTGTTTCTGTAAATAACAGAAAGTACGGAACTGGAAAATAAATTACAGAAATGTAAATTACAGAAAAGTAAATATAGAAAGGTAAACAGTACTGAAAAATTAAATTACATAATGTAAAACAAAAATTAAACAGTACTGAAATGAAAGAAATAAAAGACGAGTCAACTGCAAACAGTTTCCCTTAAACGATATTTCCCCAACCACCTTGATATTTATGATTTAAGGAATTCGTTCCCAATATACAACGTCACGCAGAGTGGCTCGTATGAAAACGGCACCGAACCGTTTTGCAGCTTCAGATGTTAAGGAAAGGATGCCCTGCAAAAATGAACACAATTGCTTCTCTAGTTTTCGTTTTGTTCTTTAGTTTTATTTTGAAATAAATTCTAAATTGATCAAAAATTTCAGTCGATGACTGATCATATCATGAAAAGCCATTTGTATTCATATTTCATGGCAACCATCGTTGGACATCAATCTACAGTTCTACACCAAATTTATATTGAATCATATTGTGATGGAAATATATTTTTCGACCCACAACCACAAACTAGTAAAACCGGGTTACATACTTTCCCAATCATGTCATTGTGTAAAGATTCACCAACACGCAATGGAGGGGTCCGAAAAAAATCAAAAATAAAAACGGTGGAGTCGTCCTCTTTTTTTTTTAATATATAAATGGTGGGAAAAACCCATTTTTTATTAATGAGATAAAAAAATGGCGGAAAAACCACACAACAAAAATAAAAGGTCTATTACATCTTGAACTAGATAATAATAGGACTTGAACATAATTAATGAAAACTTGTAAAGTTACAACTAAAGAAAATGACTGTTCTGCCACTCTTGTCAGGTAGAGGAGTCCTCTTCATTGACCTTCAAGAAATAGAAGAATCACATCAACCCCCGCAATTTCTCATTACTCTTACTAGTTACATATATATGTTGTCATATTCAAATTATTCCATCATCAAAAGCAAACATAGAAGAGAAAAAGACATAATAAAAGCAATAAATTCCAAGGCAACTAGCCAAGATAGGATCTTCCCTCATTCTAGTTCCCACTCTTTAACCATGGTGCGGGTGTATGGGGTCCTTTGGTTTCCTAGAGATGGAAAGATGAACCCCGGGGTCATTGTGAGTGCAAGAACTGTTGTACATAATCGAATTATTCACCCCTTGTACATTGCTGTTCGTATAAGCATGAAATGGAATAGTCTTGGCAGACTTATTTTTGTCTTTGTGTTTCCCTTTACGCTCAGAATCACTCGCAACTTTTTCGCCATCGCTTAAAGATTTATCATGGATTCCAATTTTATGATGACGGTTTGTGGGCAAATGGACATTTTTTGGATGAGAAGGGGTTAATTCCATGATAGCTCCTTTATTCTCCCCTGCTAGTGTGATCACACTCATCCCCATGTCCTCACTATCCGAGAACTTCTTGTGAGGGTTTACATTATGATTCGCCTTTTCTTTTTTCGCATGATTAGTAGGGCTAATATTGTGATTATTGTGATTGTCCTTGGTTAAGGACTTTGCATTGTCAAGAATCTTTTCATGAACCATCATGATCTTTTGTTCTGTTTTGGGATGGACCATCTTGTTACTTTGATGGTCAGAATCAGTTTGTTGAGGTGGAGGGAGTGTTAAGGGAGACGGTGGAGGAGTAAGAAGCTTAGTTTTTGGAGACGGCGTTTTTGGTTCAAGAAATTTAGGAACTTGTGGAGAGGGTAGCGGTGGGCTTGCATTGGCGGTGGTGATGGGAGAATGAGGTGGTGTTGCCACCTTAGATGGCACTGATGGTGATAGGGTGGGTGAAGTTTTCGTAGTTGGCATTGGTGAGGGAGGAGAAGAAATCCTTTGTTTTGGAGATTGTGTCACGTTGGACATTGACATAAATGGTGACGGTTTTGGGGAAGGATTTGAGGGTTTGGTAACGGTAGGTGGTGGAGTAGTGGTGGAACGTGGTGGTGCTATGACTGTGGAAGAGGGAGGAGTAGTGGCGAATCGTGGTGGTGCTACAACTGGGGAAGGTGGTGGAGTAGTGACGGCTCGTGGTGGTGGTGCAGTGACAAGAGGTTTGGTTGGCAGTTGTGGCGATGGAGGTGTTTGAATTGGCGCCTGGGGTGGTGCTAGTGGTGGAGTTGGCGCTTGTGGGGGTGGTGGTGGAGCAAATGTTTGGGTAAGTGTGGGACGAATAAACGGAGGCCTGGTAGGGGGAGCTTGAGCTTGAGGCTGGGGTGGTGCAGCTAGAGGGGGGGCAGAACTGGGCCGAGCAAGGGAAGCTAGGCGGAACCATGGGCGTGGTTGGGACTGTTGGCTCATGGCTTTTGTGCCGCAAATGTGTTTGTTTTATTTCGGGAATTTTGATACTTAAGTCTCAAACAAAGGCATGGATGATATGGTATTCCATGAATGTATATATAGAATTAAGGAACCTGAATGGAGCACGCTAATGAAGGGAGAAAAAGAGAGAGAATTAGATTCACCCTTTTTATTGAAATAAAGCAAAATACAGCTCATGGGGAAAGAAAAATATGGTCACTAAGGCAAAGATTGGTATCTATTATGATAATCATTTAGTAGCTAGTATCGTTTTTACAAAACCTTGAATTGATTAAGAAATGAATATGCATTTCAAGATTTACACTTTTTGTGGAAGTGTTACTTAGTTTTAATACTCATATCAAGCTGCAGCATCATTTGGCGAGCAGCCTTTCCTTCATTATCGAAACAAGTCACTATCGAAGGTAGTAGCTTTCCATAATGGCTTACGACTATGTATATTAGATGTCGACAAGCACTGGATAGTGGTGCCGCCAATCTATTTCATCATGTCTTTGCAACTTGGATACTGAAACAAGGAAAATACCATTTAAATTTACTTTTATCTTTTTTTCTACAATTGGTTTCCATATCAGATGCTTGAATTGAGATTCACAAAAGGGCTTTGCTTGTACCGCTGCTGTCCTTGTCTATCTATGCCTTGCTTCTGACTTTTGCGAAAGAACCAATGCTCTTATTTACGGCTTCTTTTTCACTTCACTCGTTCTTTTGTACGGATAAAAATGGAGTATCAAATTACTTTGGAGTTACGTTTAATGTCTTAGACCTCCTCAATTTGCCAAGATAATGCAAAAGAAAAAATATCATAGTGATTCAAGGGCCTATAACTTATAGACAATGTATCAAGAGAATGTTTTTTTTTTTTTTTTGTTATACTTGCATTCCGTTTTCGTTTAGTATCACCTATTACAATTTTTTTTGTTTGATACCCTCTACTTATTACTTAATTTCTCACGTTTTAATACCCGGACGTTTAATGATGGATGAAAAGGTGACGTATCGATGACGTAATAACCGATACGTCACCCATTTTATTTAAACACGGGGGTATTAAAGTAATTTGGTAAAACCTCACTTTAGAAAATAAAATAAATGAATTAACATGTACTCCATAGTCCACATATACATACGCATGTACATACACATATACATACATAAATGAATTTATACATAAACACATACACATAGCGGGTGGATACGAGACGAATTGAGCTCAATTCTAACTCAGTCCGTAAAATAAATTGTGGGGCGGAACATGACAGATTGATAAAATTTAAATCTCAACTCAATACACCTGTTACAATTAAAACATCAACCTAATCCAGCCCGCAAAATAAATTACGGTTTGAGTTTGGGTCAATTCTTAAATTTTTTTTTGGTACTTCATACTTTTTGATTTGCATAATCAAACTAAAATTTAAAATAAATTGAAAATATCAACCTTCCATTCTTATTATATATTTATATATACATTGTGTATTTCAAGATATCAACCTTGCATTCTTGTTATATTCTACTTTTGTTATTTGTTCGCGAATTTTCTAATCATATTTTTGATTGGTTTTAAAGATAAATTAACAAAACATAATACTTTAGAAACTAAATTAACAAAAACATAACCAAAAATTTTTAATTAACAAAAACATACCCAAAATTTCATAACCTAATTTGTATATTTCATACTATTATTCCTAAAGTTCATAGCATTCCAAAAGTTCATACCCTAATTTGTATATTTCATACCCTTCTTCCAAAAGTTCATACCCTAATTTGTATATTTTATATTCTTATTCCAAAAGTTCATACCATTATTTTAAAAGTTTATACCTAATTTGTATATTCCATATCTTTATACCAAAAGTTGATACCCTAATTTGTAATTTTCATACCCATATTATAAAAGGTCATACCCTTATTTCAAAAGTTCATATACTGATCTGTATATTCCTCATAATTTGTTTTATTTTGGGAATTCAATTAATTATTAATTGAATGTATGTTTTTGATAATTTTACTTTTGATGGTATGTTTTTGTTAATATAATAGATGCAGGGTATGTTTATGTTAATTGTCCGTTTTAATTTATATTTCTCTTTAAAAATTAAATTTATTTTAAAATTTATGTTAATTATGCAAATTATGAAAAATAAAGAAACAAAATGAAAATTAATCCGCCCCAATCTGCAATTTATTTTGCGGGTTGGGTTGGATTGGATTGAATTGAGTTAAGTTTTGAATTGTAACCGATTAAGTTGGGTTGTATTTATATTTAAACCAATCCATCCAAACTTTTATTTTGCAGAATGGATTAAAAAAAGGATGGGCTACAATTGAGCTCAATCGACACAATGCTTCCCACGTCCATCCCTATACACATGCTATTAGACAGATACAACGATGCATATACTCATAATATAATCAGATTTATACACACACACACATAATTACATATATAAAAAAGCATACACAAATTCATGTCCAATTAAAGCTAGGGCAGATAGAAAAAATTGGGGGATTGCAATTAGCAATACTCCTCACATTTACAAGTTTTTAAGTCTGATGAATGCATGTATTTGATTCGATATAAAAACATTATTAATTAGTCATACCTATATTAATCTATTAGAACAGATGAATAAAAATTTGAGCCCCTCAAAATCTTAATTTCTTATGCTGTTCTAGCTTTTGAAAAGAAAAAGAAAATGTTCTCTGATATTGTGCTTTCATGCTCTGTGTTTGCTTTCTTTGTTTTCCAATTGGGTAAGAAAAATATAAAAAATAAAGAACTAAAGTTTTCTTCTTACCTATGGTGGACAAGAGAACAAAGTAAAGAATACTAAAGCAGTGTAGAAGGACTAGATATATCAAGGAGGCTACTAAACTTGCAAGTCTGCAACACAGATTGTTCAAGTTATCAACACCGCACAACTAAGCTCGTTTTATTGAATAGGCATTTAAGAGGATTTTTATAGTACGAAAACATCATTCTATAACACAGTCATTGGTTAAGGTACTCCCGAATAGAATTATTTAGCGACTGTCGTCTCTATTCATTTTGAGTGATCAAAAGAGATGGATGCAGTACTTCTATCAACAGAAACTGCTTCACGGCCACTTGGTGAGCTCGAAGATTTTGAGGACACTTGTAATGCACTTTTCAACACAGATTGTTCAAGATATCCGCACCCCAAACTAAGCAATGCTTTCGATAAAATTTAAATCCAAGTATATTTTCGAGGACAACAACATCCTTGTTACACAGTATCAGACAAAGCGCTTACAGTGACTCATAGGTCTCTATACCAACTACCAAGTCCATTCTTCGCTAACAATACTATTACATTTCAAGTAGACAATGATGCGATATGTATCAGAAAAAAGATCATGAATGAATGGACAGTCTAATTAAGCAACACGAGAGAACTCTTTTCGAACCAACAACTTAAGATAAGTAAAGAATAATCATTTACGTGGATAAAGTTCTTCCATCAACAGCATTAGTTCAAGGCCATTTGGTGAACTCAAAGACTTTGAGTACGATATCAAGCCCAGTCGGGATTTGCCAAATAAAGAGTAGCACATTCACTGTATTCAAAGCTATGTGCAGACTCCTAGCTGTTTCGTTCCCCTTCTGCATTGCTGGCACCAAGGCGGCTGCTGCTGCCCACAACACCGTGATCCCTGTTCCAGGAAATAAGTGATTGGTATACGCAATTATGTACCTAAAGAGGTGGATTTATCTTTTTTCTACCCTGGGTGCCAATTATGTAAATATAGATTCTTTTAGCCATTTGCCAACAAAATTATGCAAAGAAAGAAAAAAGTTTTCTAGCCTATCATCACTCGTTTCAGTAAAGAATTAAGAAAAACAAATGCAACTCTAGGCTTTTTTCGCGTTTGAGGGAAATTTAAGCACAAAAGATTATTACCTTACCCTAGATTTGTTAGGTGACATAATATGTGAACTAGAGAATGAGAGATTGACAGCATTATCTGGTAGAAAGTTTATTTTTGTTGGCCTAATTTTACGCGTTTCAGGAAGAAAATTAAAACTGCAGAACAAATCGATCCAAGCAAACACCAGTTTGGTAATATTATACATCAGTTTCGAATTGTTAGACACTTCTAAGGGAGTTTCTTTTAGAACTGGAAAAAATATATTGCTAAAAGAAAATGTAGGCTTATGATGTAAAAAAAACTTAATCTGGTGAACCTATCATTGGCCCTATTGAACTAGAGAATAAGAGACTGTCAACAAAGTTATGTCAAAACATAACTATGTTGGCCTAGCATCATACTTTCCAGAGAAGAATTAAAACAGCAAAACAAGTCAGTTCCAGGCAAACACAACTGCATTGTTTTTTGTTTGGGGTTCAAGTGAAAAAAATAAAACAAAATATTGTTACCTGCCCCCGCAAACAAATGTGGGCCGGGGAAAAGTTTTCCCGTCCTGAGCCATGTGTTGAGCCCTCCACCAATTGCCTCCAACACTCCAAATGCTAGCAATATAGAGCCTGCGTTAAAGTGCTTGTCTTTGTATCCTCCTTTTATCAACTCCTTCCTCTCCTGTATTTTTCAAAACTCAAATTATTAAAAGACTAATTACTAAGTAAATCCTTTATATCTAATATGAAGTTACCTCTTCTTAATAAACAGTCGCGAGAGTAGAAACTTATGCGCTAAACTTTAGTCAAGGTTCATACTTGTGATTCCCAGTTACTTCTTCTCACTCAACAGTCTCACAACCATTATTACCTAAATCTATAAGACCTTAAAGTACCATATTCTAGTTCTCGTATACCAAAAACATGATATTCTTACCAGAATGCCATTATTAGCAACCCGACTTTCCCAGTATTCTGCTAGGTTTTTTGGGTAAAATTTTTCAATAGTAGGCAAACACAGTTATACATTCTTCAACTGTCAAAAAACTAAGATTAACTATTTCGGCTAACTTCATTCATTAGGTGTTTGTTCACAATCAAAATATCCCAAATGTATGCACCTAATAAGGTAGCTAAACCGGAAGGAATAGATAAAATAAAAATTACTGGCACACAGATAGCAGAAACTGGAAACAATCATAGAAATTTACCATTCAGTCACATATTTAGGACTTAATTCCCATTTGGTCTCACGAGAAAACACGTTTCTTGTTTAGTGCTACTTTTGATGGGGACGAACTCCAATTTGTTGATTACTTATTGACAATTGTGTTGAACAAACCAATTTCACCTTTGATAGATATACACTTTCATGAACCGATTTTACTTTCGATGAGCATACACTTAATAAACTGAACTAGCATATACACTCCCTAAAATATACATTACCATTAAGATGAGAACGAAAAGTTCCACTGGCACTCGGACTAAATCCCTTGGCCTTGATTTGAGTATTCCAAGGCCTAAAACATTAAAATATTGGACTCAGATTGTATAACTACCTCAGTGAGTTGCTGAATTTTGGTACTGATAGGAGATGGTGTAGGTGGCTCAGCAGGAGCGCCATCTGGTGTGACAGGAATGGGCTTGACTTGCTTCTTGAGCTCGTTAATCTCATCCTGAATGGTACGAACACGTCTCCATTGCCATCCCAAATAGCCGGCCCACAATGTGTAAAAAAACAACCCACCCATCACTAACGGGTGAATTAGCGCCAATGTTCTCCCTTCTAGAATTCCAAACTCTCCTCCAGCAGCAAGTGCATCCTGAACTTGTTACATGCACATGTATCATATATCTATTACCTGATTCACATTAAGGCTTCTCTGGCAGAAGTTTTAAGCAGATAAACTAATCTTTTCAAACTGAATGCTTTCATTCGGCTTAAAGAATTTAGGTTTTCCAGTCCCGAACCGTAGCTTACAATGAAAGCTACAACCAAAGAGTCCTAAGTACAATCTCACTCTTATATGCAAAATTGATCATGAAGCTGTACAACTTTGTTATTGGTCTAAAACTATAAGGAATATGCATTCCTCTTCTTTAATGAGCAGTGTCACAATGTGGCCAGATGCTAAATACTATAGGCACATATGATCAAATTATAAACCAAAAACAAAACAAACAAAGTCACCTTTTATCTTAGACTAAACTTGTGATAGAAAATCATAAATGCTAAATACTGGAGGTTCATCAAGATTGTATATGATAATATCATTAAACCAAAAACAAAGTCACCTTTTATCTTATTAAACTAAACTTGTGATAGAAAATCATAAATGCTAAATACTTGAGGTTCACCAAGATCATAAGATCAAATTATAAAACCAAATAAAAGAGGACTTGCCTTGGAATCAAGAAAGAAGGGAATAGTAAGTGCAGTGAGGGGAAGAGATGAAGATTTGAGCTGCTTTGCAACTGTGTCTATAGACACTAACAATCTTTTTGGAACCTGTTTTTGTTTTTCTTCTGATAATTCAACAACACATTTGCATTTGTTCTGTAGAGTTATCTTAGAATGCACTATTATTTGATGATGGTTTTGTGATAATATTGGTAGTTTAACAAGGCTACTAAGTGTTGTTGCCATTGTTATTTTGCTCTATTCTTTTGTGTTGCTACTCTTAAGTCTTAACAGACACACGCTCATACAGAAAAATAAATAAAAAGATAAGACAAAAAATCAAGGTAGTAGTATTTCCACCTTCCATTTTGCTAAACTGTTATGGCTCACTTCAATATGGGACCTACTAACAACAACAAAGTACCAGAAGTTTACAGAATGTACTTCCTTTTTCAGTTAGTGTCCCATTGGGTCCTAAATCCTAGGCCCGGTAATGATGGGCTCTCTTTTTTTAGTGAACATGGTTTGGTTTGGGTACTTTTCTGGTCTCGTCGATTGGCCTACTTCCAGTACTTTACAGGAATGAATAAATATTTTAATGCATATATAATTAAATACATTTGGTAGGCAACTAATTAATGGAAAATAACCTCTCAGAGCTGAAATTAAGAAAAAACTTTTCACATTAGATCAGTTGGATGTTGTTATGTTAGTAACATCAAAACTATAAAAGGTGCTAGAAATGATTTTTTTTTAATAATAATTAACCCCCAGTTTGGAAGTATCGGCCGTGGATGAGCATAGATATTAAGATGCTAACCACGTTGTAAAACACACTTTGCCCAAAGAAATAACTTCTTAATCCCTTGAAAATGTGCTAAAATGTGCTAAAATGGACAAAATTTAAGATAACACATTACACATATGTATTTCTTTGACTTCTAAATCCTCTGAATATGTGCTAAAATGGACAAAAATTAAAGCTAGCTAGTGTAACAAACAACTCGATTAGAGATGGTTGTTTGTTCAAATTAGTTTTTGTTGATTTTAGATTTTTTGGGATTTTTTTTATTTTTTGGAATTTTTAAAATTTTACATGTTTTTTCGGGGTTTTGTCTGTTTAAAGTTTTTTATTTTTTCAGATTTTTTTTCATTTTTCCATTTTTGTTTTCTAGATTTTTTCCATTTTTTATTATTTTTTCCATTTTTATTGGTTAGTTAAGAAATCCAGTTTCATGAACCGATATTTAATTAAGTTGTAGATAAGATATCAATCCAAAATTTACCATGAACAAATCAATGATGCAATATCTCTGACACAAACCAATGTGACAATCTTATCTGCAACAAAAATTGAACTTAGAAGTTTCGTTTGTTATGATAAAGCAAAAATGATAATCTTATCATTTCTAAATCAAGACAAATATGGAAATCTAAACTTTTTCTGAAGCGATACATATCATATACTTAGAACGTATTTAATATTGCATTCCAATTTAAGGTGTGACATAATCCACAGTAACTTATGGCATATAAAATGTTCCACATTTATTGGTTTAGTATTTTCTAATAATGGTAAATTGGTAATCAATAATTTTAGCATTGCATTTGCCTAGATAAGCTTCACTCATTTGGTAATGATTATTACTACCTACTAAGATACTCATCAACCACGCAATTTGGTTTTCACTAGTTTACGTTGCGTGGAAGCAAAAAAGAATAACATACTCTATTAGTTTTAATTGGTGATTATGATAATTTGGTTGGTTTGTCCTCCTTGATAGTTGAGTGTGTGTTTTAAATACACTTCAAGTTCAACAACCTATTAATTAATATAATGATAACATAGTTATGTGCTTGTATATAATTTTGATAAAGTGCGTATTGTCGAAAAGGGAAATTAAATTAAATACATAAAGTGATGTTACAACTGTCAAATCTTTTATTGGTAAAATGTAAATGTCCGCATGCCATGTTTATACTATAGTATATATTATATTATTCTGATAATTTTCTTTCCATCTATATGGATATATATCCTCAATATAGCAAATCAGTATTCGTTTCTTAAGACTAGTTCAATGAAGTTTTGGTGATGAGAATCTATTTTAATTTACAAATTCTCACCATAAAAGATAAAAGCCAGCTCTTTAACAAATATTTGTTGGTACACGTTCACCACATGAGTTTTCTGAGTGATTGGTAGTACAATAACAGGTGTCATTTCTAAAATTTGGAATAATTTGGGTATAATCTAACCTCTTTGGAGATTAGCAAAATCTAACAACAAACAAATGCTAATTATTTTTAAAAAGTGACTAGGTTGTGAATCCGTGTACCAAGCGTGTCTAATATACGAAGTGGGACCTTAAAAAATTACATACTATATGTCCATTTGTTACTTATAAATTCCAAATACAAATAATGAAATAAACTACAGGCAGACTAAATCAGATATATACATTTACTTTACAACTTAAATTTACAAGAATCATCGTCCTTTTCCGCTAATTCACAAGTGATGATTAATTTATTTCTGTACAAAAGATGTGCAGGGAAGTAATGTAAGAATAATTGATAGTGGGCCCTTTATGCGTTGGATATATACTGAACAAACATAAATGACTTTCTTCAATTAATCTCTTTTTTTTATTACATGATAACTTTGATACCTTTCGGCTAATGCTAAAAGCCATGATTAAATATATGTAAAATTAGGTTAGGCGCTTAATCATCACTCAAAGATTATTGTTAAACAAATGGTAATAAGGAAGTTGTTAATCGACCTTACGAAACATCTAGCTAGGTGACAACTTGCTTATTGTTTATGGATGATAAAATTACACTTCAAAAAAAATAACAAATGGTTAGTAGTTGTTCAATTTTCCTACCATACGTTTCTATGTCAAAATATTGGAATTATAGTTATGGCTAAAACCTATGTGGAGTATACCTTTATGTTCATCTTTCGAATATGATTGTTTGTCGTGTCTAGTTTTTAGATCTTTAAAGGAGCACTTAGAGGGTAAATTACAAATAATCTCCTAAAACAATGTATGTTGAAAATAACCCCCATTTATTCCGAATTTCTTACAATTTACCCGTTAGCTTTGTTTGTTTATATATTCTTTTTCAATCCTGTTTATGCAAAACAATGGTTAGCCAAAAAAAAGTAGTTTAGCGTTTTTATAGAAAATAAGTTTAAAAAAAATATTAGTTGTTACAAAAATTTGAGGTCAACATGTTTCAAGAAATAACATATATACATGAAGAATTAATCAAAAAACATAGCCTCAAGCGAAGCTTGGTTTTTATCTTGCCATACCTAATAGTGTAAAAGAGAAAGCCGACTTGAATTAAGAAGTTCTATCATTTAAACTTGAAAACAATTTTATTTGCAGAAGTTTAGAAAGTTTAATGGATCAATTGAAAAAGGTTCAAAATTTAAGGGCCTATTTGAAAATTATCTATAGCTCATATTTTTAGATGAGTTATTTGCATTTCACCCTACTTTTAAATCATAGTTGCCTTTTTATTGCCCCCTCCCTCTAAATTTGCAGTTACATTTTTATTGGATAAACAAGTGCTCATTTGATATTTGTAAAAATAATCATTAAATGTGAGACTTAATAATTAAAAATTCATTTATCTTAACTTGATAGAGTTACCGATGAAGGTTTATGGTGCTCATGTCATTAATTTGACTGGCCTACCAAGTTTTAAAATGATAAAATAATTTTCTTATGACCGTTTTGATAATCGTTTGGTTGAAAAATAAATAAATTAAAAATTCATAGTCCAGCGTCATTTTTCTCTTTGTTTTTATATGTACCATTACTAAACTAAAAAATTTCAAATTAAGGTTTTATAAATAAGTACGAAAATATGTACTCTCTCCGTCTCTTTTTAAGTATCCTCATTGTATTTCGGTAAATATTAAGAGATGTTATTAATTGCATTGAAAATTTACAAATATAGTCATAATTTAGATTAAATAATTATTATTGTCAATTTTTAAAATGTATTTTACAATATTTGAGTATATTATAGTAATTTTATCATTTTTTCATTGATAAATTAGAAAATCAATAATCGACTCTTTTAAGAAAGTTAATATGAAATAGTATTAAATATTAACTTTCTTTTAATAGTATTAACTTTCCAATGATATTTATTCCCCTTGATATTTTATTAAATAAAGGAGGAATCTTAATAACGTACCCAATATTTTTTACAAGTGTGACTAAGTCTATGTCCAGAGTACTAAAATTAAAGCTCCAATTTGACCCAAAAAAGGATCCAATATCTAGAACAACACAGCCAATTGGCAGCTAGCTTTGGTAGTATAAATGCTTTCCTGTAAAGCAGCCGCTGAATAATACTAAATACTAGTAAATACCGTCACCTTACAAAAACCCCCTAAAATATTCCATATCAATAAAATAAAAACACCCCTCTCTCTCTATAAACCATCATAAATTATATCACAAACACCACCATGTTTTGCCACACTGCCTGATTCAACCCAATTTTAATAACCATGTTCTTCTTTATTAACCTTACCCTCACTAGTTTATTCTTATATTCCGTTTCATTTGTTTTCACATTGGCAGTGTTGAGAGTAGTTTTACACAGGACAGCTTTGATATTCGTATTCAAGAAATGGTTTCATTGGATCGAAGACAAAGTCCATGTCCACCAATTCTTCAAGGTTCCGCAATTTAATGAGAATTCGCAACACAATCAGTTTTACGGTAAGCTCTCGACTTACTTGAACTCCTTGGGTTCTATCGAAGACTCTGACTTCACCAACCTTTTTGCCGGTAAAAAGTCAAACGACATAGTTTTATGCCTTGATGATAACCAGATCGTCCATGACGAGTTTCTTGGCGCTAGGGTTACTTGGAAAAACGAGGTCCGGATGGACCTCACCGACAAAGGTTCTCTTAGTCGTCAGATTAAGAGGACCTTTGTCTTGAGAATCAAGAAAAAGGATAAAAAGAGAGTTCTAAGGTCTTATATCCAACACATACACACGGTATCCGATGAAATCGAGCAGAATTCAAGACGGGAGAGGAAGTTGTTCTTGAACATCGGACCTAGCAACGATCAAAACGGAAAGTGGAGATCGGTCCCGTGGACCCACCCTTCAACGATGGACACCGTCACGATGGACTTGGATCTTAAGAATAAGGTTAAGTCCGATTTAGAATCGTTTTGTAGGTCGAAGCAATATTATCATAGGCTTGGACGAGCCTGGAGAAGGAGCTACCTCCTCTACGGCCCATCCGGGACCGGAAAGTCTAGCTTCATTTCGGCCGTCGCTAACTTCCTGTCTTACGACGTCTACAGCCTCGACCTGTTCAGAGTCACGGACGACTCTGAGCTGACGACGCTCATGCTACAGACCACGACCAGGTCTGTTGTTGTGATTGAAGACCTCGACAACCTGAACCGTTTCTTGAAAGAGAGGGCGAACGGGGTCAGCCTATCCGGGGTCATGAACTTCATGGACGGGATCGTTAGCTCATGTTGTGGGGACGAGAGGATTTTTATTTTCACCGCAAATAATAAGGAGCTGATAGACACGGTGTTGCTTCGACCTGGAAGGATAGATGTGCATATACATTTTCCTATGTGTGATTTTAATTCTTTTAAAACCCTAGCGAGTAGTTACCTAGGGTTGAGAGATCATAAGTTGTTTAGCCAAGTCGAGGAGGTGTTTGCCAATGGAGCAGGGGGGATGAGCGCAGCGGAGATAAGCGAGATCATGATCGCCAACCGGGGATCCCCGAGCAGGGCGCTGAAGACGGTGATCACGGCGATGCAGACGAGTGCTGACGTTGCAGTGAAAGCAGGAATGCGTCTGAGCCAGAGCTCATCGTCGAGGCAGTCAGTGGCTGCAGAGGAGGAGGGAGGGGGAGAGTCGGGACGGTTGTTCAAGGACGGAATACCGCCCATGAAGGAGTTGAAGAAGTTGTACGGGTTGTTGCGGATGAAAAGTACGAACAAGATCGGACCGTTGGATCATGATTCGACAAAGGAGATTCCGAGATAAAGATTTGGTCAATGTGACAATATTTGTTAGGAATTTTTTTTAAAGAAAAAAAAATGTTTGTTAGGTTGAATTGTTCAAACTTTAGCTGCTATTGAATTTTTATCCCTAGGTGGTAGACTTTGTTTTGTTCTTTTTGTTTTAGTATTTTTAATTTGTTTTGATATTGTGGGTTGGAAAAGAAAACAATATTGAACTAGTCAATTAGAGGGGAAATTGCAAATGCAAAGGTGAATTGATATAAATATATATATAGGACTGTTTAGCTTTTGTTTCTGTGTTAACTAAATGTAAATTCTTTACTACTGTTGTTTATAAATTACAATAGTGAATTTATTGTATTCATTCCCCATTCTAACATAAAGACAAATTTGTAAGGCTTAGTTTTTCCATACTTAGTATTTACTAATTACAGTATTATTTTTTTCACTTCTTAGAGTTGACGGATGAACTGGTCTGTTTTGTTTGTTTTTGTAATTTGTTTGAGAATTTATTACCTGATTTGCATTAGGTAATTGGCGTTTGGCCAAAGACAAATAGACAACTATGTGTAATATTTCAGCTATAGTAAATTTTGCAGAAATAACTAACTTTTAATTTAATGTTTGAAAGCGATGAATATTGGGGATAGGAAATTGCCATTTTTCTGCTCACGTGATTACCTCATCTTTTATATAATTTTTAAAATTCTTTTAACATACAAACAAAATAAAAATAAAAATAAAATCTAATATTTATGAAACCTCAGTTGATACTCTCTTAAACTTAAATATTAATTAAAAATATTTAAAATTTTAATAATTTTAATATATTTTATTTGACGATTAAATAAAATAAAAACTCAAATATAATACTATAAAACCTTATTTGATACTATTCTAAAGTTAAATATTAATATTTAAAATTTTAATAATTTTAATATATTTTATTTGACGATTCAACAAAATAAAAACTTAAATATAATATTATAAAAACTTATTTGAAACTATCTTAAATTTAAATATTAATTAAAAATATTAAATATATAATCGAATAAAAAACTATTAAATTTCGGAATGAAAATAAAATTTTAAATTACTAATGTTAGGAAAGTATGATCGGGTTCATGACTCATTAACACTATTTATTTTTTCTGCCTGCTCCTGCATGCTGGTGTATAATTCTGGGTCTACAGATAATTAAATAATTTTCCAGCTGTCTTTAATTAAGCTAGTATTTCGATGGTTTATAACTAGGTAGGGTACGTAAATAAAGGTCAGAATTTACAACCACTAGCATCCTTTTTGCTATTATCTCCCCCTAGTCATTCATTTATCTGTGATGACTATACTATCAAAGGATAATATAGATTTAATACACGAGTTTATGGTCATCATACAATTTATTTAAAAATGTTGTGAAAGATATGCATACTGGCTTGGCAAATGTCATCACAATATGATTTAACTTGTAACTTGAAAAGATCTTTAGTTGTATTCAAATTCTAGTGTCACAATCTCATGTTTTGTCCTGAACAAGTCCTTTCGCTCCCACTAGAAGGTGTTTACGATATTCTTGAGATGATGCCCGTTGTTGCAAAATATTAGTAAAAGAGATTATGTTCTTTTTGGCCACAATAAAAATCTTTAATTACAAAATATTAGAAATATATATATATATAGATGTTACTTGTTAGTTACTTTTCAATCTGGAATACTTGCGTATATACATGTTTTGGTAGAAAAATAGACATGTGATTTGTGAATGAGTTGAAACACGACCACAATGGTATTTTGAAATTTAAGTATGGATAAGGTCCTATAAAGCAAACGATTGCTTCAAGAAAGGTATATTTAGAGAGCTGTGTTAAGGGACTCATATATAATTCAAAGTTTTGTTGTGCTCAAAATATAATTACTGATGATTTTGTCAAAACTCATATACAAGTGATTTACATGAAAGATTTGTCAAAACTGATGATTTTTCGGAACTAGAAACACGGATTATACTCAGATTTACAACGTTTTGCCGTAACTAAAGGGAACCTAGATAGACTTTTAAGTGTTGGGATACTCAAAAGGTTGTAAGTTTACAAATTTCCATTTACGACCACTAAAATACAAACAAAATCATTTTACTACAAATGTACTATTCCATATCCCAACAAGTGGACTAAAGATTCATGGGTGTATCAATGGGTTTATTATAATTGACCATTGTGAATAATAATGACGGTGTTTTCGTTAACTAATCTCAAATATAAACTTTTTTTTTTTTTTTACTACCTTCAAGTTTAGTCTTCGTTATTTTTTTTATATAAAAAGACAATTCAAATGAATGGAAAAGTCAGCACGTGACCATTTTACAAACAAATTATTTATGTACACTTAAATTTAAAGGGAAAAAAATAGGTTTAGTGACTCCAACTATTATACATTAACAAAATGAGGACCAAACTTATAACATTAACAATTGAGGTACCGAAATATATATATTTTTCTAAATTGGGGACCTCCGTCAATTTAATTTGACGGTAGTTAAGTTTAAATTCTATTCGGTCTCAAATTTTATAAAACATATGAATTTAACCCGAAAAGTTTATAAATTTACATTTTTTACTTAACCATTAACAAATAGTTACATATACATGCCCATACGTATACATAAAATACAAAAATATATATAAAAAATACACAATTTATAAATATATATAAATATAACGTTTTATAAAAAAAAAATTAACTTTTTTTAATATTTTTTAAAATGAAATATTTTTTTTAAAAGGTATGCACTTTTTGAATTGCCTTTTTTTTTTAAATAATTAAATTTTTTTATAAAAATAAATTTTCATAAATAAGTTTCTTTTTTTTTTAAAAAAAAGTTAGTTTTTTCAAAAAAGTTAGTTTTTTCAAAAAAGTTAATTTTTTTTAAAATATATCTTTTTTATTAAAATTTTTTTGATTTTTTTTCTATATCGTTATATATATATATATTGTATTTTTTTTTATGTATATGTATGAATATGTATATGTAACTATTTGTTTATAAGTATATTAAAAATGTAAAACTATAAATTTTTCGGATTAAATTCATATGTTTTATAAAATTTAGGACCGAAATAAAATTTAACAACTTCCGTCCAATTAAATTAACGGTGGTCCCCAATTTAGTAAAATATATATATTTCGGTAACTCAATTGTTAATGCCATAAGTTTGGTCTCAATTTTATTAATGTATGATAGTTAGAGCCACTAAACCTATTTTTTCCTCTTTAAATTTTAAATTTAAGTAGACTAAACTGTTTGTAAAATGGTCACGTACTGATTTTTTTGTCTATTTAAATTGTATTTTTATAAAAAAAATAACAGAGAATAAGCTCAAGAACAGTGGAAGGAAGAGCTTCATGGTAGTAGCATAGCTAGTCAAATATAATAAACCCGTGTATCAACTTGAAAACGTCCTTTCTATTTTCAAACCAGTGTATCAACTTGAAAACGTCCTTTCCATTTTTGATAATCAACTAGTACTAGCCTTTCGTTGTTTCAAAAAAAAAAAACGAATCTGTACTTTATAAACATAATTGATCAAAAGATCTTACAAAAGAAAGTTTAAAACGCATTACATCATACACAATCAGATACTAATGTTTAGCCCTCGGAGAGTTGCAAATGGAAACAAAGAAACAATATTATACAAATAAATTAATATTGAATTCTATTCGGAAAAAAAAAAAGGTGGTTAACGTCGCTGATCCTTTAACGCGTATATATTTGGTATAGCACACGCCAGAGCTAAATCTGTTGTTAGAGACTATTCGAAACATCACCATCATGATTAGTATGTCTCTAGAACATTTTGAATCGTTCGAAGATGTTTTTTTCCCAATTCAACAAGAACATGTCGACACAGTCTTCATTTCACTAATTTCAAAATCATTAGCCGCAATCACATCAATCTTCAACCCTTTCATCGTCGAAGCATCACAACCGTTGATCTTCGCAGCGCCACAATCCAAAGCCTTCTTTGAAACCACACCATACACTTCCTCAAGCAACTTAAGAAAAGCATTGTCCACATTATCACCTGTTTTAGCCGAGGTTTCGAAGAAAAACAGACCTTGTTCCTCTGCAAACTCAATCGCGTGCTCGGTAGGGACCGCCCTGAGGTCCACTAGATCGGCCTTGTTACCTATTATAGGGGGATTGTCATGTAATTATGTTTTAATGTTGTAAATAACCTGAGTATAGCTTTAAAATAAATTATGGTTCCGTGTTTCGCAAAAAGTGAAAAAATGTCCCCTTTTCCAAAGTAGGAAAAAGTAGTAGATAGTTTCTAGTGGCATAAAATTAAAAGAAACATAGAGATTAGTAAGTAATCAAGATAGTTTTATCTTGGTTCCTACTCCAAAGTTCAGATAAAGAAAATGAATGATTAAGCATACTTCTGAAAAACTATGCGGTTTTACCTTGAAATCACATTAATAGCTTAAAAATAAAAGTGACTATTATACTTCTTGATACTTCTTGTTACTTACCAAACAAGCCGTCTATAAATTTGTCGTGTGCTGAAAGATATACATCATATAACACGTGTAAACAACTTTATCAAAGTTAATGAATTTTCTGTTAATATTACCGATGAGAGTGATCACGATGGAACTGTCGGAGTGGGCCCGTAGCTCCTCTACCCATCTTGCTACATGATCAAAAGATTGGCGTTTTGTTATGTCGTATACGACTACTGCCCCTAGTGCACCCCTATAATATGCACTTGTCACCGCCCGATATCTGTAGAGGACACTTTAGTTTAGTTGTGATACATTGTTCAAGTTTAAATATCAAATTTGTAGGAACTTAAATGTCGCGTAAGTTGGTAATTGTTGATATGGTTTTTCTGGGTACATAATTGTCAATATGTTAAAGATCATATACTAGAGTGCAGCAACAAATATCAATCAGAGTCCTCAGCATAATAGCATATAAGAAGGGCCAACCCTTGTACAAGCCAAGACAGTCAATTAGCTTAGATGATGCTGACCGATAGAAGGCGCCGAAATTTATTTTACCTTTGAAATTGTATATATAGTTTTTATTAGGATATATATTAATTATAGCGGATCTATTTGGTCTTTGGAATGATGCATGTAGCGCAATAGTTATTCAGAGTCTATTGCACTCGATAGGTCGGTGGATCGAGTCCTCGTAGTAGCAACTTTTTTTAATTTTACTTTGAATTGTAAATACAAAATTATGATGGTTTAGAGGCATAGTCTTAAGACCTCACAGGTTAAATTGGAAAACTCTGCCACTAGCCTACACCAAAGAGAGATCTATATTTTGCAATATTTCAACTATTTATTCTTTAATGTTTAGTTTTTATTCCTTAAAAGGTGCTTTTTCTGTGTCGATAAATTGATGGGTTAGATGTTCTAAACCACAGAACCGCCCCTGCCTTTAATCAAATAAGTTGAACTGTTTATGGATAAGATTAGGAGTGGAAATGGTAAAATATCTTCGGAATTTTTAGTCGATATCGTATACTAAATTTCAATTCCATTATCGTACCACATTTTCATATACCACACTTTCGATATTTACGGATATGGTAATGGTATGCTACGGTACGTTACCAATTTCGAAAAACAATAGACAATATTATGAAAAATATCTCATTAACAAAAAAGTTTAAAGAGAACACTTTATCATTCTATTATAATAAACCAATCCAAGAAATGAACCTGCCTAATTTAGTCATTTTTTTTTCCAAAAATACTCGTACACTTTTATATTAATTATAATAATACTATACTCACATAAAAATATAAAAGTAAAAAACTAATAAAACTATTTATACCCTTTTAACAACCAAATATTATTTTAAATTTTAAACTATTTTTTTTATATTATACACATATTTATATCATAACTATAACTATTTTCTATATTTTTATTGCATTACGCGCCGCACACGTAACGCGTGAGACACGATTACTAGTTTATAAATATTTGAACAAATTTATAAACATTATTATATTTTATGCAACTTATTTTATATATTAAATGTTAAAAAATAAAAAATAAAACTATGAAGGTGAAACAAAAATCCACCAACTACTTAATACTTTATCAAGCAATATCCCATGCTAACTTGTAGTGTAGCTAGTAGTAGTCATTAGTATATACAATGCAAAAATTATTAAGATTTCCCAAATACATATACAAATTGAAAAAGGGAAAAGGAGGTGGGAAACTTTACCTTGCAAGTTCCATGATGGCTTATTTGTTAATACAGCCAAACATACTTTATAAAGCATAGTAGTCATATTTCGTATATAATCCACTATATATGTACATCACTTTTTAAGAGTTACACCATGAAAAATTTCAATTCAAATAATTACCACAAAAATTCTTCTGTGCTTTCTTTTGTACCTTTTATAAAGCTAAGTGGAGACTATTGTTGACCAAAACAGCCTATATTTTGTTAGAATTAATGATATGATACCCAAATATTGTTATCACTTATAATTCCTAGTTTGCCCCATGCTTGCCTTCTATAATGGACAAATAATAAAAGTACAAATGATAAGAGAATTAACCTTTCTTGGCCAGCCGTGTCCCAGATCTGAGCCTTGATATGTTTGTTACGTATCGTGAGAGTACGAGTCTGGAACTCGACTCCAATAGTCGCCTTCGAGTCAAAACAAAACTCATTCTTCGTAAACCTCGAAAGTATTTGCGACTTCCCAACCGCCGAATCACCGATCACCACCACTTTGAACACATAATCTATCCTACTCTCCATCACTCTATAATCATCATCTCCACCATTCATTTCTGCATTCATGTTTTTCAACAACAAAAAATAGCTAAAGAAGTCTAATATCTTCTTGAAAGGAGTAATAACTAGTAGTAGTAGTATTAAGTAGTGCAACAACTAGTATGAAAAAGATGAGACAATAGTATATGTATATATCCTAACAGAAAGACAGATATGATGATGTATATTGAGAGAGAAAGAGTTTGATTATGGTCTAGTCCTTATCTGTATGTTTAATGCTACAAATGAAGTACGATATTATTGTCTGTCAATTTAAAATCTTGTTCTACTACTACTATTTATTCACTTCAATTTTTAAAAAAACGAAATGAAAAAGGGTGCTACTTGTAGACTCCTATTTATAAAGTCCGGAATATTTTATTCTTTTCGGATTTTCAGGCGAAATCCCAGAGAAGTTATTATACTTTCAAAAGCTACCATTGCACATATTTGCACTTTACATAAACGGAAACATTCTTATTTATGAGAATTCAGGTGAAATCAATATTTCTTCTTTATATAACTTTCACTAGCCTAATATAACTAAGAATTTACAATATATGAACATGAGTACATGATAAACTATAGTGGACTCTTCAAATACTCGTGTGTACATTTTGTAATGTGAAGCATAGTAATTAATGTTAGTGTGTATACAATTTTTTTTCGAGGTTGGATTTTTATACTACACTTTTTCTGAAAAAACGCACAAACCGTAAAAAAAATCTACGGTTTACAGTGTTTTTATGCAAACCGTAAAAAAAATCTACGGTTTGCAAAAATACATGCAAACCGTAAAAAAAATCTACGGTTTGCATGTATTTTTGCAAACCGTATATTTTTTTTACGGTTTGCATGTATTTTTTTTTTTTTTTTTTTGTAAAATAGTAAAAAATATATAAAATATGCAAATCCATAATTCACTTAGGTATATATAATTGTTTGTTGTTTGTTTATATTAATTATAGAAATTATAATAATTGTTGATATTTGTCCCATTTAATAAAAAAATTAGGATTTTTATTTAAATTTGTGTTATTTAGATATTTATTACTAATGGTTTGGTTATGATGGTTATTTGTTTTGATTGAGAAAAATAAAAATTGTTACGTTTTATTAATATTTACCCGTTTTGAAAATTAGGGGTTTTTATAAAATTATGTTTTTTAATTAGTTTGTTTGCCCAAATCATCAATAAAAATTGGGGTTGTTGATATTTTATCCGTTTTATAAAAAAATTGAGTTATCATTGTTTGGTTATCATTAAATGTGTTTGGTTATAATTAAAAAATTGAGTTATCATTGTTTGGTTATGATTAAAAAATTGAGTTATCATTGTTTGGTTATAACTCAATTATAACTCAATTATAACCAAACAATGATAACTAGAAAATTGCAAATCAGTCCCTGCATTTCGTAAAAACTCAATATTGGTCCTATCAATTAAAATACAGAATATTTTTTACAAACATACAAATCAAACATACGAATCAAATTAAACTTACGAATTTATAACGTACAAATCAAACATACGAATCAAATTAAACTTACGAATTTATAATATTCCAACTCAGGTAAGAATAAAACTTACAAATCAAACATAGAAATCAAATACAAAAAACACAAATGTGCATTTATTTATTTTTGTAACGAGTAAATCCTTTAAAGTTGGACGTAGGGAGCATCTTTCCCGCCGATGTTAATCTATCCGATGACGGCTCAGTAGACTCTTCGATTTCGTTTAGCTCCGGACGATGTCTCTGTCGATGCTGCGATTCTGGATGCGGAGCACGCTCGTGGGATGTAAGTGTCAATCCTCGACTCCAACTGTCGTACGACCCAAATGATTGTCTATGATGATCCAACGGAACATCATCCTGAACGTAGTCCGGCCCAGCAAAAGAAGCACGACGACCATGACCGCTTGAACTCGGACCCGGACCCTGATCTGTAGTCGGGGGTCGACCTCCACTCGATCTTCTACCCCCGCTACGCCCGCCGCTACTAGATTCGCCTTTCCCTCTACCTCTTTCGTCGGGACGCCGACAACTTGAAGCCCTAGTGTAAGTTCTTGGGTCGTAACGTAGGTCGTCATCACCATCGTCGTCGTCGTCGTCATTGTCATCCTCCTCATCCGACTGTTCATCAGCTGACCCATACGGATTCATTTCCATTTCAGCGAACTCCACACGTAGTAAGTCCACGTCCGTTTTCATTTTCGCCCGTTTGAACGATTTGAAACTGCGGCGCAACATCGCTTTCTGAAAAAAAAAACAATAAAAAACGATTTATTAGTATTGAAATAACCAAACAAAAAAATAACACACAAATATTAATGAACTTTAACTAGTTGTTACCATTTTATTGAGCACACCCGTATGCTCCCGGAAACCGTGAGATGGCCGGGCAAGTTCAGGTGGGTTTATAAAGATGCGGGTCCTCTCTGTATACCATCTCATGTAATCCGGTGACGTCCCCGTACCAAATTCGCCGTTAACAAGCCGGTTGTGGCGGTCATTCCACACGGTTATAAACTCTGCAAAAAGTGAAGGCCAATCGTGTTTTTGCACAATCCCACATCTTCTATCCTTACCGTGACCCTGTCTGGGTTTCCAAATATATGTAGGGACCCGCTGAACAAAACCGAACTGTCTCATGAACCTGTCCGCGGGGTGGAACTCAATCTTCTCATTACAAATGAGAGGCACAGAACAATGCCACATATAACGGCCCCGCGTGCAGTATTCCGGATAGTCATCGAGATTCCCGTAAGGTTGCCACACTATCTATAATCAGCAAAATTATTATTAGAATATGTAAACAAGGGTTTAAAAATACTAGTAATAAAATTCTGCGAACATAAGACCAATGGAAACATATACAACATATAATACGTAAGTTGCATGTAGGAAATAAGAAAGTTAAAATTTTACCTGTTCATGCGACATATTGTCAAACTGGTCACGTATGTGGACCACATTATGTCCGTAGACATATGGCTTAAAGTTAGTTTGCCTCCAAATCTTCCATCTGTAATATACAAACAAAACCCGATAAACAATAAATATAAATAAGATAAGTAAATGATAGATGACACAATAAAAAAAACACAAATCCAATACAAAAACTAAATAATATCATACCTGTAACCGAGGGGGAACCTAGGCCAGCCATCAGGTGGCTCGATATCTTCCGACAGCTCTTCACATGGTCTAACCGGCAGTAGTCTGGTCATCGCCCACATATCGAGAAACATCACCGCCCCGCTTACTCCGTTTGCCTTACCACGTACCAACTTGCATAGATTAGCCTCTAACCAGGCCAGAAGAGCTGATCCCCAACTATACTCAGCACATGTGTCAAAATCCTCCAGAAATGGCAGAGGCCAGAGTGGAATCTGATCACTGCTCTTATCTGAAAACACATGTGCCCCCAGTAATAATAACATGGCAGCCCTAGACTGATATAACAAACGCTCCTCACTAGGGTTGGGGGGTAATTCACCAAAGGTGTGTAACATCCAATCAAGTCTAACTGTCAAACAGTTTGTATCCACTTGATTGTCAGCCGGTCTAACACCCAACAAACTCTCTATCATATCTAACCTGCTCGCTCTGTTATCATTCCGCTCCGATCGGGTAACAGCAAGACCATCCACCCTGAGACCAAACATAATCTCTACATCCTGTAAAGATATCCCCAACTCTCCACCGACATAATGGAATGTGTGCGTCTCATCACGCCACCTATCAACTAAGGCTGTAAGCAAGCATCGGTCTACGCTATAATTACCTATAGTGTGAATACCGTAAAAACCAGCCCTAATCATATTTTGAACTACCCTGTTAGGCGTCGGTATCTGCCAACTATAATTATAAACCCTAATCTTATGGGCATCTCATCTACCCGCTTCTCTTCCAGCATCCCAAGTCGTATTTGAAATATGACCGGTCTGTCGTAAAATGCCTAAACTGCCTCTAATCCGTGGACCTGGCTCTGCCATCCTAACTATTTTTATTTTTAACAATAAAAACAACATAAGAAACATACACATTTAATGATAACCAAACAATTATTTTAATTATCTAATTAAACAATGATAACCAATTAATGATAACCAAACAATGATAACTCAATGATAACCAATTAATGATAATTAAATAATGATAATCAAACAATGATAACTCAATTTTTATTTTTCTCAATCAAAACAAATAACCATCATAACCAAACCATTAGTAATAAATATCTAAATAACACAAATTTAAATAAAAATCCTAATTTTTTTATTAAATGGGACAAATATCAACAATTATTATAATTTCTATAATTAATATAAACAAACAACAAACAATTATATATACCTAAGTGAATTATGGATTTGCATATTTTATATATTTTTTACTATTTTACAAATTGAAATTACAAAAAAAAAAATAAAAAAATAAAAAAAAATACATGCAAACCGTAAAAAAAATATACGGTTTGCAAAAATACATGCAAACCGTAGATTTTTTTTTACGGTTTGCATGTATTTTTGCAAACCGTAGATTTTTTTTATGGTTTGCATAAAAACACTGTAAACCGTAGATTTTTTTTACGGTTTGTGCGTTTTTTCAGAAAAAGTGTAGTATAAAAATCCAAACTCTTTTTTTTCCTTATTTAGATTTCATAGTGGACTCTTTAAATACCCGTGTGTACATTTTGTAATGTGAATCAGAGTAATTAATGTTAGTGTTTCCATTTTCGGTGATGTGACCGGTATATAATTTTTTTTTCGTTCTTTAAAGTTCATAGTTCCCTCACATATTCTAAACTTTCATCTAATATATGAAATTAAAACAATATAATGGTTTACATTTATGTATGAGTTTTAAAATTTTCTTTTTATATAATTTTAATAAATAAAATAAGATATATTAAAATTATTGATTTTTTACTATTTTTAAATAATACTTAAATTTAGAATAGTATCAATTAGGATTTTATAAAAAAAAATGGGTTTCTAATGTGTTGTAAATGTAGTTTTTAATTTACAAAATCATAATTTGTATTTTATATATTAAAATTATATAAAAAGAAAATTGCAAAACTCACGCATAAATCTATATCATTGTATTATTTTAATTTCATTCGTTAGATAAAATTCTAAAATATGTGAGTGAAATATGAATTCTAACGTAATTTTATTTCATCCATTAGATGAAAATTTTAAAAATATGAGTGAATTAAATCGTAAAGAATTTGAATGGTAATATTCTGTCTCAAACAAACTATAATGAGTTTAGGACTTCCAACTATTATTTCCCAAAATAATGCTAGTAATGGAGTACACAAGGACTTCAACTGTATATGATGTATTGACGTCTCAATACTATGCTCATTGTTCATTAGTCATAGATCTTAAAAAAGTAACAACTATTGCAATCATATTTTAAGTTTTCAACATTTGAGCACATAAGATACAAAAATTGCACTAATATGCTGAAATAATTAGTGCTGCTAATGAACCGAGCCGTTAATAAACATGTTCGTGTTCGGTTCGTTAAAAACCCGGTTCATGTTCGTTCATTTACTAACGAATTGAGCCTTAACACAATAATAAGCCTCGTGAACATGTTCGGCTAGTTTGAAATCTCGCTTAATTATTTTTAATGATCAATAAATGTTGATGATCAATAAATAATCTTTAATTTAAATAATAAATTTATTTTTTAAACTAAATTAAATTACAATAACTAAATTTATTATTAATTATCTTAACACTTATTTTAACTAAGTAAAAAATATTTTTTAAGTAAAACGATATTTAAATTTGTTAAAAAACGTGTTGAGAATAAACTCATGAACAGGCTCGTGAACAGCTCGTCTATAAACGAACCGAGTTTGAGCAAGATTTTAGGGTTCGTTTAGTCAACGAGCCGAGCTTGAGCACACCAAAACTCAACTCAGCTCGACTTATTTGTAGCCCTAGAAATAATGATGATTTTTTGGGTGTTAACCCATGCGGTATCCATAGACGAAATTGCCATTAATACATCTATTAGATTCAAGTTGGGTAGGCAATAGACGAGAAAGCCCTTTTAATGTAAGGGTCAATTCGTTACTAAATGAAAAGGTACTAAATAGAAAATTTGATGTTACGTTTGTAAGTTGGATTTCTTCATATACGAACAGAAAGGAACAAAATTGTATATTTATAGAAGCCTCCTTGAGGATACATCGTGATAATCTGGGAACTATGATGATGCATATGTACTTTTCTTTTGAAGATTTATGATGAATAATATTTACTTCCCTTTTGAAGATTTATGATGATGCATACTGATGGTCGGATGTAGACAGGGGCATGGGTTCTCATGTCTTCAAAAATTTCACAAATGTAATTACGAAAATCATTTTTAAATTTATATTAATCTATAATATCTTTTTTTTTTGGTACATATACTATATTTATAATTATTTTTTATTCATTTGGTAAGATAACTTTCTTTTCTACAAGGTTACAATAATACTTGTATTGTAAAAAATAATTTTCGTACAATTTTATAACAATACAAGTATTATAGATAAAAAAATAAGGGAATAAACCCATCTAGTCTCATCAAATGCATTGAAGGTTTTTTCAGAATAAATTAATTTGTATATTGAAAGTGAATGTAATGAAATACTCCGGAACATACCTATAACTGAGATATAATTTAGATATACTTGAATCGTAAACTGAACTGCTTATGATTAACGTTTATTCATTTGGTAATATGATTTTAAAGCATTGAAGATTTTTTCTAAATAAATTAATCTGTTTATTCTAGCGTTTGATAAAATTTTATAGTTTGTTTTGTTTTTTTACTTTCTATTATATCGTGACTATTTTTATTGTACTCTTATAACATTCAATGTTCGTTCTGTCTATTTTGTTTGTAAGCAAATCGACCAAACTAGACAAATCGAATAACAAAAGCCGAATGAATTATTAATTGGCTTGTTTTTTTTAGGAAAACCAGCTATGTAAACGAATTACATTAGTTTTATTTTCGATTTAAATCAAAACAAATCGATTCTTCTAATTTATATACAAATATTATATATATAATATATATATATATATATATTGATTTTAAAAATTCTATCCGAACTTATTTATTCAAATATTAGAACAAATGATTTTAGTTTCACATAAACTTATAAATTTTTCGACACTAGTTATCGTTATTATTATAAAAAATTATGTCACCCGAATCTAAAATTCTTAATCTTCCCTGTGCATACTCCTATATACTTTTCTTTTGAAGATTTTAGCATTAGTTTTGAGCAAAAGCAAATAAAATTAAATTCATTAATTTTCTTGTTCTTCAGTATCCAAGATTCTAAGAAGAGCTGTACATGACCAGCTAGGCTATCAATTGAAAATTTATTTTTGTATAATAAGTGTAGAGGAAATACAGCTCAAGTGAATTATGAAGCCAACTAAGACTAATATTCTCCCAACGAAAACCACAAGGAGTTGGGGCTACCAAAATGTGGTTGTTGGTTGCAATCTAGATAAAAGTTAAGTAATCTGCTTAAATATTTCAAATATTGCTTTCCCTCTGCCTTATATTTGATTTACTTAATAAATAAATTTGACTTATATGAAGACTAAATCTTTTAGATTTTTTGGTTGTCTGGTTAAAGGATCCAACTTCGTTGTCATATAATGCATAATATAAAATCTAACTACATGACACTATAAAAACCCTAGAGAGAGAAAGAGTGAGACGACTAGGGTGAAAAACCCTAGCCGCCGCCAATATGGCAGAACTAAACTCTGTCACGCCGGAGAGAGAAAAACCCTTTACTATCAAACGAAATCCCCAATGCATGACACCAGACCCTCCACCCACGAAGTCCTTTGCAGCAATAGTAAGCTCTCATCCAAAGAAAACTGCAATAAATTTGAAAGAAGTAGGAAGTTACAAAGGTGAACCTCTTATACAATTCTCTATGGAAGATGTTAAACAACTATCGGAACCTTTTAAGTACACAATAGTAGGAAAATTCACACATGGAAGACCAGAGGTGGAAGGTATAAGAAAAATGTTTGGTAAACTAGACCTAAAAGCAAATTGCAATATTGGTGTGTTAGATCACAAACATATATTGATTCGATGCTTTCACGAGGAAGACTTCACAAGAATTTGGCTAAAAAAAATCTGGTATATAGAGCACTATCCTATGCGTGTTTTTAAGCGGACATATGATTTTGATCCAGAGTTTGAGACACCTATTGCACCTGTTTGGATTAATCTACCAAAACTGCCTATTCATTTATATAATAATTCTAGTATTTTTTCTATAGCAAGAGCTTTTGGAAATCCTTTAAGGGTAGATGAACCTACTTCTAAATTATCGAGGCCAAGCTTAGCAAGAATCTGTGTGGAAGTTGATCTAAGTGAAGTATTGGTTCAGAGGGTTCGGATAGGTTATGGTGAAGACAATGATGTGGGATTTTGGCAGTATTGTGATTATGAAGATCTACCTAGTTATTGTAGTTACTGTTATAAGCAAGGCCATATAATTAATTCATGTAAGTTTAAGAATGCTAAAAAAGAAAGTGCTGAAGAAGTAATAAAGGTCAATAACATTCTGGATCAAGAAAGTAAGAAACCAATTCCCAAATTGTTCAATACCAAAGTCAAAAAGAAAGAAAGTACCAGAGATTGGGTAGTCAGAACTTTTAAAAAAGTCAAAGAAGGTCCAATGATTGCAAAAAAGAACCATTCCATATCAGAAGCTCCTGCAAAAGATGTTGTGGTTATTTGTGAGGAAGAAAATAGAGAAGAAGAAGAAATAGATGAGGAAATAATATGTGACAGCTTGCAAATTAAGGACAGAGTAATAGAAGAAATAGAGGAAGGAGAAATCAACACAACTATTAAAAATGGTGGTAACCTTGCAGATAGAGAGCAACCTTTGGTCATTTATAAAGCTAGTCAATTGCTGAGTAAAATTTTGGGTATAACTGAAATTGAGGAGACAGAAGAAGTAAGAATAGAAAATAGTATAGCAAATACTAAAGAAACAGTTGAAGAAGAAGAAAAATGGGAAGAAATTCTTTCCAAAAGTCAGAAAAAAAAGCTAAAGAACAAGGAAAGTGCTAAAATAAAAAACCAACAGCAGATGAGCTTAAGATCATCCTCTAATGTGGGGGAAAGAAAAAGGTATAATAAATGATAAAGGCCTTAATTTGGAATGTAAGAGGGCTTGGAAATAGAGCCACTTGTAGAAGAATAAAAAAACTTTGTTTGGTGAATAAAATATTGATTCTTGTATGTATTGAACCTATGGTGGGTTGTGACAAGTTAGTAAATTACAAAGACAGGTTAGGGTTTGATAATGCATTGGGTCATGGGGAAAATAAAATCTGGGTATTCTTCAATCAAGTAGAGATGAAGATGGTTATGCAAATGGATCAATGTATGCATATGGAAATAAAATGGCAAAAGAGTGTTATTTTTCTGTCTTTGGTATATGCTAAGTGTACAATGGGGGAAAGAGAGGCTTTATGGGATTTTTTAAGGCAGAATTTCACTCTACTTCCTTGGTTTGTTACAGGGGATTTTAACACAGTTTCTAAAGAGGAAGACAAAGTAGGAGGTTTACCTATTAACCTAAGAGCTGCTAATGATTACTTACACTGTATAGATGGTATTGGGGTTTCAGAACTAAAATTTAGTGGTTCCAAGTTTACATGGTGGAACAAAAGAAGTGGAGATGGTACTATTTTTGAGAGAATTGATAAAGTTTGTCTTAATAATGCTGGTGCTAATCTATTTTCAAATGTTAGTTTGGAACATCTGAGTAAGACTACCTCTGATCATAGTCCATTACTCCTTACTCTAAAATCAGAATTGGATAATAATCCTAGAAGGTTTATTTTCCAGAAATTTTGGACTAAACATCCTGACTTTTTCAAAATAGTCAGTATGAACTGGATTTTATTTAAAAAAGGGAATGCTTTATATTCATTGGCTAATAATCTAAGGAAACTGAAGAAAGCACTTATTATGTGGAACAAATGTACCTTTGGGAATATCTTCCAACAAGTTATTGATGCAGAGGATGAGACTTTGAGAGTGGAAAAACTATTTGAAGATGATCCAAGTCCTGCAAATAGAGCTATGTTAATGGAAGCTAAAGCAAAACTCAATTATAGGGTGAAAATAGAAGAAGAATTCTGGGCTCAAAAAGCAAATCTAAAATGGGCTAAAGAAGGGGATGCTAATACTAAATTCTTTCATGGAGTTGTTAAAAAGAGAAGAAATAAAAGTATTATTACATCTATTTCTAATTCTCAAGGAGATATATTGACAGGCAAAAAAGAGATTCAAGATGAGGCAGTCAATTTTTTCAGAAATCTACTGGCAGCTAATTCTATTCCACAAAGTTATATTTATAAAAGTTTGGAGTGTGTATCCAAAGTTATATCAGAAGAAGACAATGTTCATCTCACTAAAGATCCTACTTATGAAGAAGTCAAAGGTGCTATTTGGGAGTTAAACAAAAACAGTGCCCCAGGTATAGATGGATTTAATGGTCATTTTTTTACTGGTTGTTGGGATATAATCAGTGTTGATCTATTTCAAGCTGTTTTACAATTTTTTTCTGGAGCTACATTGCCTAAAGCTATGACTACTACAGTCATAACTCTTATTCCAAAAAAGAATGATCCTGACTCTTTTGCTGACTTTAGACCTATCAGTCTATGCACTTTTTTCAACAAGGTTATTTCTAAAATCATGTGTTCTCGTCTCTCAGATATATTGCCTTGTATCATCTCAGAAAATCAAAGTGGTTTTGTTAAAAAAAGAGATATAATAGATAATATATTACTGTCTCAAGAATTCATCTCTAATTTGGATAACAAAAGCAGTGGAAGTAGTCTAGCTTTAAAGCTGGATATGAAAAAAGCTTATGATAAAATTTCATGGCATTTCTTGGTATCTACTCTAAGGAAAATGGGTTTCTCAGAAATTTGGATAGATAGGGTTTGGAGACTTATCTCTGATAATGGAGTTACTGTTATGGTAAATGGAGCAACTTCTGGATTCTTTTCTCCTACTAATGGCTTGAGGCAAGGTGATCCTCTTTCTGCAAGCCTCTTCATCATTTGTTCTGAAGTCTTGTCCCAAAATTTGAACAAGTTAGAATTTAATAAAAGGTGGAAAGGGTTTAAAGCACCAGTTGGAAGTCCTTTAATTACTCATTTAGCATTTGCAGATGATCTAATTATTTTTTCAGCAGCTAATACAAGTTCAGTTAAAAGTGTGAAGAATGTGTTGGACATGTATAATAAAGATTCTGGTCAAGAAATTAGTGTAGACAAGAGCTTTGTTTATATTTCCAAGGGTGTGAGTCAGAATCAAAAAGATAAAGTGTGCAAGTTATTGAGTATTAGGTGTAAAAAACCTTCTTTTACTTATTTGGGCTGCAAAATCTATTCTGGAAGGAAAAAATGCCATTTGTATCATGAATTAATTTTGAAAATTAGAAAGAAGCTATCTGGATGGAAGGTTCAGTTTTTAAATATGGGGGGAAAATTGATTCTTATAAAGCATGTCTTAAGTTCTATTCCTATATACACTATAACAACAATGTATCCTCCTATAAAGGTTATAAAGGAAATAGAAAAGATACTGGCCAATTTTCTGTGGGGGGAGAAAGATGGAAAAAACAGGTATCATTGGGAAAAATGGAAAAACATTTGTAGAACAGAGGAAGAAGATGGATTGGGTATAAGAAGTATAAGAGAAATTGCTGATACATATTCTATGAAGTTGTGGTGGAAGTTTAGAACAACCAATTCATTGTGGGCAAGATTCATGAAAGCTAAATACTGTAAACATGCTCATCCTGTGGAGGCTAAAGTTAAGAAAGGTAATAATACATGGAGGAGAATGCAGCAAGTAAGAGAAAAAGCAGAAGCTAATATGCAGTGGCTAATTGGGGAGGGGAATATTTCTGTCAACTTAGACAATTGGCTGGGTACAGGGAAAATAAATGATGATAATGTCTACAATGGTTTAAGTGTCAAAGATTTGATGCATGAAGGTATGTGGGACAGTCAAATTATAATAGCAAATATTCCTATTCATCTAAGACATCTGTTTACAGAGGAATTCAAAGCTAATAAATATGGAAAGGATGAAATAATTTGGAACAAGGAGAAGTTGGGAAACTTTACTTTTAAGTCTGCCTGGGAAATTACAAGATGTAAGCATGATACTAATTGGTTTAATCAGTATAAGTGGGACAGAGCCTTACCTTTGAAAATCACATGCTTTGTGTGGAAGCTCTTCAATAAATCTTTGCCTCTGGACTCTGCTATAAAAAAGATTGGAATACAGTTAGCATCTAAGTGTGAATGCTGTGGTACTAAAGAAGAAGATAGTGAGCACTTGTTTAGTACAGGGAAGATTGCAAAAGAAGTGTGGTTATACTTTGATAATTTGCTGGGTATTATAACTACTAATACCAGTATAAAAGGGAGATTCTTAAAGTGGTGGTCTACATCAAGAAGTGAAAAAAATAGAATTCATTCCTTTCTACAAAAGGTGTTACCATCTATTATTGTTTGGGAAATTTGGAAAGCAAGGTGTAATTATAAATTCAACAATAAGGAGATGAAAATTTTTGATATCTGTTCTCACATTAAAGAAGTAATGTATTTATGTTCCAAAAATAACACAATTTTTCCAAAGACCTGGAACATAAATGACTCAAACATTGAAGAAAAGGTTGCCCAAAACAGAAAGATTTCAATAGTGAGATGGCTACATCCTCCTATTGGATATGTGAAAATCAATACTGATGGGTGCTATAAACTTTCCTCTACAAACGCAAGTGGTGTGGGAGGATTACTAAGAAGCTCCACAGGTAAATTTATCTATGGTTTCCAAGATAGGGTATCAAGCCAGTCAGCTATAGAATCAGAATCTAAAGCAATCCTACATATTTTACAACTAACAAACTTGAATTCCTTTATACTGGAGACTGATTCGCTTCAATTGGTTAATTTCTTCACAACTAATAAAGCAATTCCTTGGCAAATAAGAGCTATTGTGGAAGAAATAAAGTTCTATCTAGAGGGCAAAGATTACCTGATACAACATGTAGTAAGAGAAGCTAATTGCGCAGCAGATAATCTAGCACACAGTGGTAGCAAAGAAGGCTTCAAAGAATATTTCAACAAGGAAGAGTTAAATCAAAAACTGAGGAATATTATAGAGTTGGAGGGTAAAGGAATTCCAAATCTAAGGTTTTGAGGGTTGGATTGAAAGCTTTAAGTGGTACAAATGGCGACTGGAGAAGATGAAGGAAAACGGTGGGAAGAAGGGAGGTTTTCTCTCTCTCTAAAGTGACGTTTCCTATGCACAGTGAAGAAATGGGGGATTCATTACACGTATCTATCAAGTTTGTGAAATTACACAGGCCAGTGTTATTATAGTCCTTTAAGTTTACGTGTATTTGGTAAGTAGCATACTCAGTTGTAAAGTTTTTCTTTTTAGTTTGTTTGGATTCAATTCTTGTAATTTTGGTATCACATTTTGTGATGCTATTTAATCAATAAAATGTGGGAATTTCCCCACGCCTTATATAAATAAAAAATAAAATCTAACTACATGTTTGTTTACATTATTAGAAAGGGTATATGATTAATTATCCCAATGTTCTCACTTAATAATTTGTTTGGAAGACCATTTGTCATTAGGTATTAAAATGAATATTGGACTATTGCATGCATAATAGGGGTATTACTTATACCATCTTATATGTGGTATTAATAGTCATTATGATCGGACTATTTATACCCATGTTACTAATAGTACCTCTTTATACTATACAACAAACTAACATACGGAATATTGTCATATGTGGTATTAATATTACTTATGAGTGGACTATTTATATCATGTTACTAATAATACCTCTTTATATTATACAACAAACTAACATACGGAATATTGGACTACTTAACTTACTATCGACTGTGCCCACCGACAATTGTTACTTTTATCCCATTCTCTCTACAAAAGAAAAGTGTTGCTCCATTTTTCTTTCCCATTTCAATGACACAGTTATCATTGATTCTTCTCATAGATTAGTGGCCAATCTTGCTTTTGGTTGCAAAGCGTTCATATGATCATTTCGAAAATTTAAAAGATAATCTAGATTAAATCTGACCAACTGCTAAACAAATCGCTAACTTCAAAATCGACAAGGAGTAATTAAATACTTAAAAAAGTTAACAACTACACAAGTAACATAACGGTCTGACAAATTATTTAGACAACTAGAAAACCATGTTCGACACAGTAAACAGATCGATCAAATAAGAATGATCTTGGACACTTCGAGAACTACTTTGCCTTCCCTGAACTTGTTAATTGAATTATAAGCTTTAAAGTATTTCCAACCTAAATCCTCTCCACACTTGCAAAATAGATCCGCGACTTTATATCGGCCAGTTATTAGTTCTCGATCAGCTATCACTCCTATTTCAAAGTTTTCTGCATGTGAAAACAAAAACGCTCGGCGGTGATGCCCCATCTGAAAACAGAAAACTTTCAAAGTTTTGGTCACATTTCTATTCATGAAAAACACGTTAATTAATAAATAAAAATAATTATTATATAGAGCATGGCATCCAACCTGATAATCCTTGCTAAGGACGTCGTCTTGGCGGGCAACTTGGTTACGACATTTGAAGCAGCTGTATAAACGGAGTTCACCTAAATCCGACATTTTCTAATAAAAAGATGTTTGATATTGTGAGTATCAATATAAGTGCAAACTGTAAATCAGAAATTGAAACTGAAGCATGTAATACTTAAAGTAAAGGGCACCAAAAGAAGTACCAAAGATAATTAAAGTTAAGTGGAATAGCATTAGCCGGAATGTGAGGAGATAAGAAGAGGATATGAACCAAATTTGAATGTACATACTCAAGACTGCGAACCATTGATCGTGTCTATTTTATCTTTTACTAAATTAAAAGATAACAAATAACATCATCAATTTTCAATCATAAAAATACTCAAAATCGTGGTCAATTGATTACGGATGTAACCAAAACTTTTAATATATTACCACATATATAGCTGCATGAAAAAAAAGCATTATTAAAACATAACACAAATTACAAAAATTCAATAAATACAACTCGGTTGGTTCAGATTGATCAAAATGATTATGAAGGGGGTTGCCCCAGACGTATGTATCGAAACAACAAATTTACATGGTTTCATTTGTATCATGGTGACTGGTGAGAAAAGATCTAAATGATGCTAATTGCGAAAAGACTTGACTGGTTTTACATTCAAATATATATGTCTAAATTGTCTATACATATATCGTGGTACTCACCTTATGACCCGCATATAGACTGTCGTCTTTCGGGGCAACTTTGTTCGGTAATTGAAGCAGCTTAACAAACGCATTAAAATAAGTTTAAAATTGTGAGAGATCAAGAAATTACTGTTTAGTGTAGAGAAGAATTTCCAACATAACAATAAGAGTCCGGTTGACAACAAATTTTTTTAGTATATTTTTGGATTTTAGATTTTAAAAATTACCGGGTGTTTGACAAGTTAGATTATTCAGCTTCTGAAAATCTGATTTTTATGTTGAAAAATATAAAAAAAACAAGATTTTTAAAATATATTTTTTTAGTGAATTTTCAAAACAAATTTTTAAATTTTGATTTTGGACATCATAGCCTTATCAATTATGTGGATTTTTATAAGTAGCCTTATCTCTTCATTCTCACAATGATTTTATCAAAGATTGCAATTGATAGAAAGTAAGTGGGGAAAATATGAGTGAAGCGCGTAATAAAGGTAAATGAAGTAAACCTCAAAGTAGTTCATTAAAAATTAATGTCGATTATTCGTATAAACAAACTAGTGAATGGGCTGTGGGAGGAGTTATTGTTCGCGACGAGTTTGGTGTGATCTTGTCGACTTGGTTTTAAGGGATTTTCTTCAAATTATGGCCGAAACTTGAACACTTACAATGACTTGCTATATGACAAAAGAAAATGAGTGGACAAATATTGAATTAAAGACTGATAATATAAATCTTGTAAGATGTTGCACAAGAAAAATACGTGACCGCTCATAGAAAATAGATTTTATAGTCACCGACACACTTTTCTTAACAAATGACATGAATTGAATTTTCGATTGGGTCCTGAGATCGCTTAATAAACCGACAAATCATCTAGCCGTTTATGTTAGATCTAATTCTACCGAGTTTAGATTGTAATGTGTTACCGACCGTTTATGGTCTTATTTATATGACGATCTATCTTAATGAAATTTGTTTCTCCTAAAATAAAATAAAATTATAGCCTGAATATAAGGGATCTAAAAGAATTTGAAAGTACAGTTATCTATTCAATATTTATCCGGAATATAAATGATCAATAAGAACTTGAATATAATGTACACTCGTACCTCTATAGCATAGATAGATATGGATGACAGAATTCCGGGTTTTGGCCCGACCCGACCCGGTACGAGTTGGATAAAAGTGCAGATTTATTTGGATCGGGTTGGATTGAATTATTTTGCAATTATAGTGAATAATAAAACACAAACCAACACACACATTACACATTCTCTCTCTCTAACATATACACAGATACACACATAGATACACATGTGACTAGTGATGAAAAGATGAGAGAAAACTAATTATCAACGATAAAATATTAAAAATGACTCCTTCACCAAATTAATTAGTCATATGTCTTGTATACTAGCTTTCTCTCTCTATATATATCCTTATTGTTGTAGGATATTATTGGACTATTGGGCTTGCACTTTATGGGCCCAAGTGGGCTTATAACCCTACCCCTCTATCTATATAAAGAGGGTTAGGGGTCTTGTATTTTACATTCATTCATATACATTCTGATTAATAAAGACCATGTTGTTGTCTCTCTCTATATTCTCTCTCTATATCTATATACATATATATGTGAGCTAATATGTCACACAACACGTTATCGGCACTTTGCTCGCGGAGAATAGGATATACGCTCGTGGATATTGGAGATTTTTGGTAAACGTACGGATATTGAGTATTTATAAACCTTGAGGTTTATCCGGGTTTTTTTAGGGTTTTGCTATATCGACATTCACCAACATACCGTACGTAAGCTACCGAATTCAAAACTTAATTTATTCCATATATGTGATCGTACGTATTATTTTATGGATAAATAAAGCATGATAAATATACCGTAATATATAATTCACGTGTAAAAGCTAAACTGCATGTTAGGAATAAAATCTCACTACATGATAAATTATTCCTTATTGTCTAACATGATCTATCTTGCATGAATTAATCCATGTTAATACACATATGGACCGTGTGGATAGAAACAGTCTAGTAAATTGTTTGTATGTAAAACGAAATACACCAACATATGATTATGACTTGCTAGATTATTATTTTTCTGAAAAGATGATGTTTAATAATATTACCATCTCTGAAATATTCTATTACGGAAAATCATGTGAATTTTTTTATTGATTATGAAACTTGCATGTTAAAACTAATATGTATAGAATTATTAATATGGCGATAAACATAGATAATTGATTGATATCTTGTTAGCATAATCATATCTTTTTGATATTATCATATATATAAATATCACATATGCCAGTAAATTATTGCATTAGATCTAATTGATAATATTAAATTGATTTGATTTGATATGTTAGAATCTTTATGGATTGATTGATAATCTTAAATTGATTTGATTTGATATGTTAGAATCTTTATGGATTGATTGATAATCTTAAATTGATTTATTTATAACATCAAATCTACTGCATGATTAGATATATCCTAAAATATATTTACTGCCTGTTTATATATATGTGGTTAATCTAGATAGATATTGTCTATATTGTTAATATTATTGCCATATATAAAAAGCGAAAATCGTATATATTCACATTTAAGTTGGAAAAATTATGAATCTTCCCCAAATAGGCTCACCTATTTGGATACGATGTCTAGGAAAGATAAAGGCGGAAGTCGTTCTCCTAATGAGGTCGGTTTTTAAGAGGCATTCGTGCCCACCTCCCTCACCGTCTTTCCTGGTCGTGTTCAAATAGAGCTACCGAAAGGGGTTGACTAAATAATAATTTCCCCGAGTGTGTTTATATAGTGATGTATGTTTCGCTGAATTGGTGTTTCAGTATCGACCCGTCGTTCGATCAATGAGAACCGATTCACATGAAAAGCAAAACTAATGTTTTCGAACCTGTCGTTTCAAAAAAAAGTTTGTGCTTGTGCAAACCATAAAAATATAAACCAGTCGTTTTATATGATAAATAATTCAGAACTCCCAACACATGTTAGATGCCATCTATGATGAGAAAAATCGTAAAACATACTTGCGAAATGACTGTTTAAATGTTGATTTTAATCCGTCACCACATGTTACTCACCCTGATGTGTGAAAATGTGATGCCCCATTTTTTTTTTGGATGCCATCTTTGATGAGTAAAACACAAATTTGTTGTTACCATCAGGATGAATGCTAAGGCGTTGATTTTATTCCGCCGCCACATTTGAGACGTGATGACGTCTATGGTGAACAAATGTCTGAAATTGACATATTGGAGCAATCCTTCACCAAAATACTAGCTTGGAAATTGCATTCCATAAGCAGTATCGTGAATTTATATTCACCATGTTCCTTTATCGCCCATCTGTTATTGGATAAGAAAATTACCCCGGTGAGTAGTTTTAATCCTATTGGGTCAATGGCGAATTGTTTGCCTGATATTAATGCTCTTCGTGTATATTTTTTTTCCATGAATCGAGAACCGAGACAAGTGTTATTTGTCTCGAACTGTCGTGATCCTGATGAATCGCCTAGCCAAGCGAGATTTTAGACAATCGTCAAAATCGAAAACTTGTGGCTGCAAGACAGTAATTGAAAGGAACAATATGGCCCGTTGTCATAAAGCAAGAGATAATGTTCAATGAGGCAACTCTATGCTATAAAAATAAAGGTCATGCACGGTTACTCCTTAAATAGTTCACAACTATTATAAAGGTGAAAAAAAACCCGATGCTAATGTGGTTAAAGCTAACTGAAAGGAAACTCTTCAGACCCCCGATTTTGTGGCTCAAATGAGTTTGATATATTTCTTTATTGATTTTGATAAATCATTGAGCCATTTTTTCGCTCATCTGGATTATGTTTTCCATTTGAATTATGATTTTTCCATTTGGACATACTTTTGGATTATGGTTTGCCTGTTTACGAAATTTCTCGAAATAATTTAAAGTGTTTTGAGCAAATTATTTTGACAAATGTGACCAAATTTTAAATTATGAAATTTTAGGCAATGCTTGTGGGGTAGTTAATTTTTTTGAAAATAGTGGGTAACAGTGTACCACATAATTTCACCAACTACTTGCCTAAAAGAGTACTCAGTGACAACGATTCTGGACCTGTCGTTCCAAATCGAAATCTTTGGTAAAGCCAAATTGATTTGTCAAATATGAGGCGTTATATTCCTATAGGTCTTGTCGTACCTTGTTGAGTTATAAAATATTCGAGAAAACCAGTGTTATCTGGTAATAGCTCATAAAAGAATTGAAATTTCTTTACATAGCCTCCATTCAATACGACTAAAAGCGTATTTTAGAGGAGTTGAAATGTCTTTCAAGTGGTTGCTACCACATTCTTTAAAGCATTTAAAGTTACCTTATCATTTCGCCTGTCGTCGAAATGATAAATGATTTAGATGCTAAGACATGATTGTCTATACTATCATTCGCCTGTCGCCGATTGATAAGAGCATTTTGATATTGTGACATTGACCGGATGAGATATTCCCGAGTCAAAAGACGATGCTTGATTTATAATCGCATCGTATTTGGATTCTCTTTGAGAATATATTTCGTGATTAATCCGAAATTCATGCCACTAATGCTCACTTTGAAAGACTAATATGTGTAAAGATCATGAAATGAACTCGTAGAATTCTTGTAAAGAATTGAAGGAGTTATTGTGGACTTATCCAACCATAAGACGGACCATAAATATAAATGGTTATGGTTGATGCATCGACAATATGGTCACATTTTAATGTTGTCCACATAAATGCAGCACTTTCCAAACTTTTAGCCCTATCATTTAGTTGATGGCTCATGATCCGGATTATCCTGAAAAGTCTAGTCGACTTGATAATTCCGAAGAGTAAGAATCGAAAATTCGATTTGAATTACTTGAGTTTGGAAATTGAAATTGAATATCCTGTCGATTATGTTCAGACCCAAATGGACTCACGGAAAGTTTGATGATGCGACTGCAAATGGTTGCACGCACTTCTTGGTCTTGCGCACCAAGATTTATATTTCCGTGTGGGTTCATGCTATTTTGCTGCATTGGTCCGTCTGAGGCCATAGTCACTCAAAACACTAAATGCGTACCAGTTGGTTACTGGTTATGAGCCATACGCCTCATATGAACGCGTGTTTGAGTGCTTAATATTTTGATTGAGCCGCTATAGCGTTCAAAATGTAGACCTCTGAAGGGGACATAAGTTGATTATGAATCTCATACCTATCATTTTATAGAGTAACCTTGGCAAGCGATCTCTTTACCGCATGATATGCGAAAGTGACATCGGTAAGACTGTTCTCCCCGTCGTTAGGGGGAGATTTGCACGTTACCGTTGATAAGAAATGACGTGAAGTAACGTGACATAACCCACTCAGTCTTAGCTTGATCCCCAAAACTGCACTTAGTAATAAGTAAGTGCATAGACTCCCTCAAGTCTAACTAAATGCCAGACGCATTTAATGACTTTATGAGAGGTCACGAGATCATTTATACCTGCTGCAAAATGCTTGCAAGGATAGACGTCCCTGTCGGACGCCGTGTTCCTGTCGTAACATGTTGCTTTGGCTGAACCCGCCAAGCAAAAGACGCTGTCGTCGGCCGTCAGTCTGTCGTCCTTCCCAAGATACGAGGAAGTTGACCGGTTCTTAATTCATTCAGCCCCAGAGGTGGTGAACTGAAACTCGTTTGTCGCACGAGATTATAAAGGATCAAGGAGATGTGTGATTTCCTCCTCATCCTAAGAATCTTGAAATATCTGTCGATCATGATATCTTAGACGATATTGAAGCGAAACGAGACTGTCATTGATTACTTGTTCATATATTCGGTGACGACTGATAATATGAGCAAATTATGACAGAGAACCATGTACTGTTGCCTGAAGTTAACGGAGAATAGACTGGACTAATGGAAACTTGTATTCCAAGTAGGCTCCTTAGCGAAAGTGTGTTCAGACCTGTAGCTCTAACACCACCAATGTTAAACGAGTTCGTTTATTTGGTTATTCGTAAGGAAGAGTGATGAGAATAATGAGATTGTAGAATACTCGCCTAGTAGCGCAAGGCTTCTCTCACACCTTGGAATTGATTACGAGATGGTTGATTTCTTCGTAATGGACATTATAACAGTCCCCTACTTTACCAGTTTAGTAGTTTCCGATAAACTGTGTATGCAGCCATGAATGTGGTCACGGTTTTATCTCTATGGTGATTTAGACAAAGAGATATAAATAAAGGTCCCTGTGTGACTTCATGTCCTTGAATCAAGTAGTTCCTGACCACGGAACACGATCTCAATTGACTGAGACGTTCACTATATGGATTAATATAATCCGAGGGATGTGGTATACCGCCTAAGTGAGTACTTGATCAGCTTGGGATACTTGAACAAGTATTATGCCCTTGCGTGTTTTATTATGCGATCCACTTTTGGATTTGCCTTCGAGATGAAGGATTTTGGGAAGAAACGGTAGTGACTCGGCCTGATGATCGAGTCCCGTAAAGATTGAATCTAAGTTCATGATTCAGACTACACCAAGAAGGTGTTATGACGTTTTAGTCATCATGACGCTAAGTCGTCAGATTCTCCCATGATCGTTCAATCACTAGACATTGATATAGACCCAGTCCGTCCCTGGTGAGACGATGAAGAGATATTGAACCATCATGTTCATATCTAAGTACAATAAGCGCATCATTGTACTTGGTCTAATGTACTAGGACGAACATATTGTATGTTGTGAATGGTATAGTTCGACACAACATTGCGCTAACACGCTGCCATCGAAATGGCATAAAAGACATTTTCCCATTACCTTAAGGTAACTGTGGATGAGGGCTTGTCTTATCCCATTTTGCGTCATCGAGTGTACCTACCCCCTTCGGTACTCGAATTAACGCAACCCTTTTTTGGTTATACCGATGCTGGTTACTTATCAGACCCGCATAAGGGATATTCCTAACATGGTCTGTCTTTACCATTAGGAATAATGCAATATCTTGTAGGTCTTGGAATGACTCCAAACGAATCACTCTGGTCTACTCGTGCTCTATGAGACGACTAGAGAGTTTATATGGTTTCGAGCTCGTATTAGCCATATTTGAATTACATATGCTCTGTCTCACGATTCAGATAAAACACTTGCCTTATTTGAGGACAACTTGTTGTTATCGATCAAGAGCGACATGACTAGATTATGCTATTTAGCATTTCTTGCCGAAATAAATCTTCACATATGAAGTTTAAGAGCATCATGTCGAATGCTCGTTTTATTTCACGTTATATTTTCTTGTATACAGTCGTGTGCAAGTAAATGAATCATCCAGTCGAATGCTCGTACTCTTTCTTGAAATATGAAATCCTTGCACCCCGTCGTGTGCAAGTGAGGTGAAGCATCCAGGTAAATGCTTATTGCACTAATTACTAATTAGTCGAAATCCTCGCACCCTGTCGTGTGCAAGTGAGGGGGAGTTTCCAGTCGCATGCTCGTGTACTCTTTTTGTCCTTAGACCAAGGTTTTTTCTCACTGGGTTTTCCTTGGTAAGGTTTTTACCGAGACACGTTCCCATTATATCTCACTTAAAATTGCCGAAATTAGGGGGAGTATCCTGTTGTATACTTCTTACCACTGTGTACTCTTTTGTCCTTCGACTAGAGGTTTTTCCCACTGGGTTTTCTCTAGCAATGTTTTGATGAGGCACCTGTTTTGTGGTTGATTCCCTACTACTACCACTGTGCACTCTTTTTCCTTCGATCAGAGATTTTCCCATTAGGTTTGCTCCGGCAAGGTTTTGATGAGGTACACTGTTTTGTGGTTAGTTAATTACATAGAATTTCGGCCTATATCATTCGGCTACACAGTTTCTCCTAGGTACTGTTTTTGTCCCACACTGGGTTTTCCGTCCCTAAGGTTTTTATGTGTTTAGCACTGCGAATGAACTCGACTCAGATCGACTGCATGAAAACGAAGAATTCAAGACGTCCAAAGGGGGAGTGTTGTAGGATATTATTGGACTATTGGGCTTGTACTTTATGGGCCCAAGTGGGCTTATAACCATACCCCTCTATCTATATAAAGATGGTTAGGAGTCTTGTATTTTACATTCATTCATATACATTCTGATTAATAAAGACCATGTTGTTGTATCTCTCTATATTCTCTCTCTATATCTATATACATATATATGTGAGCTAATATGTCACACAACACTTATTATATTTTAGCTTGTTATTTTCCTTTTTTTGTCCGTTTTTTTTCTTTTATTTTTTTGGGTATTGTTGTAAAGAATAATTTAGATTATTATAAATTTTTACCAGGTAAATATGAAAAATTTGGAAAAAATAAGATTTTTAGGCTTTTTTAATCTAATTAAGTGGTTATTGTTAGATGCTTAATAATGAGTTGCACTTATTTGACTTATCAATAAAAATTCCGGATCAAATGGGTCGGGTCAGGTATAAACGGGTCGGGTCGGGTTATGTATGGGTTGGGTCGGGTTTCTTGAAATCCGATCCAATTGCCATCCCTGTAGATAGGGACAGGACATACATAATCAAATGTTGTATCGACCTAACAATAAATCAAGAAATATATATAGATAGAAGCAAAATAAGAGTATGTATCAGTTGTGTTAAAAAGTAAAGCCTCAAAACACTTTTATAAGGTGGACTAGTGGAACAAGTTGGAACCATCACATAAATAGAAAGTCAAGAGGCTCAACACAAAGCTTCATATTAAGCTTGAAATATGTACAATCCACATTCATACGACTTATAACACTACCCATAATTGTCCAAAACAAACTTCAATATTATTGGTCTTTCATAAAGAATTGTTGTGTTGTTTGAGTTGCACTCGCTAATGACAACACATAAACCTCAAGCCCAGAAAACTTGGGACAAAACCAGATCATAGGACAACATTGTTTTGCCAAATGGTCCGATGAAAGACTATACAAGTGTCTATAAACCGACTATAAAACATGTTCCTCGTCAAACTCTTGCTAAAAAAAAGGCAGTGGGAATCGGTCGAATGACAAAATGGTACATGCATTGGAGACATTGGTGTGGAGTTTTGGTATGGAGTTTTGGTATGCACGAGCTCCTAGTTACGGCCATGCACATTGAGATTATATTTTAGGTTGCTTGGGGTTGGCCGAGTGTCAATGATTCGATGATATATATGGCGTACAGGGTGAACGGGTGTGTTTGGCCTGCGGTTCATATGATATTGTCTTTAAGTACCGAAATTTAAGTCGAGAAAGGAAGAATGATGAGGACCAGTGGAGACCCGACTCGGTCCGGGTTATGGCTAGCGATACATTTATGAAACAAACACAATTGATTGTCATTTTTTTTACTAATTATTTAATTCTTGAAGATTTGTGATTTTTTTTATAAATTACGAATTATGCCATTATTATCGGATATTTAAAGGCTTCTTTTGCATTCTAGGATTTGATTATTGGAGATATGAATATAAGAAAGGTTTGGCCACTCTTTTTCAGCCTAAGTTTATCTATCAATTTCTATTGATTCTTATTGAATTCTTACCCCTTTCATACAGGTTATATAACCTTCTTTTCTTATCTAATTATCTTTAAGTTTATTCTATTTTATTTTATATTCTTGTTACAAAAATGGTCTTGATCAGATCGACGTCTCACGTCTCGATAATTCACCTTGAAAAATCAAATTATTATAAACTAAGATCGACGTCTCACGTCTCGATGATTCATCTTGAAAAATCAAATTATTATAAACTAAGAGTAACACCACTTTTAAACCATAAATAAACTCTCACAGATATTTAATGTGAATCATTGATTCATTCTCGTATAAATGATCTGATGGTCCACATATCTTTAGAGTTGTGATATAAGGAGCGACTTTTTGATATGAACTGATGGTCCACATATCTTTAGAGTGGTGATATAAGGAGCGACTTTTTGAGATAAACTCTCGCAGAGACTTAATGTGGATAATTGATTTACCCTTTATACATTATCTGATGGTCCATATTGAGTATCTGCGAAAGTCTATGTCAAAAAGTATCTCATTATATCATCACTTTTATCTTTAACCAATATGGCAACTACCAAAATTAAATATATATTCATTCAATAAATATGGTAAAAAGATCACAAAAGTCTTTTATTCTACACAAGGAACCAATCCGAATAAAAGAAGGAGGTTCCAAACAATGAATTTACAAAAAAAGTTGGTTCCAGTAAGTAGCTTATAACAACAAGAGTAAATGAACAAAAAAAAATGTGAGGAGAAAAATCGCCTCAAATGTAAATTGCATGATTAGACAATCAACTTTTATTATCCATCCATCTCTTTGTAGCCGCTTTCAGCTCCTCCTCTCTTTTGTTCATGAGCTCTTGTAGGCACCGTTGATATTCAGCTTCAATTTTATCAATCTCAAGTTTGAGCTCATGCTGTTCTACTTTGTTTGGCAATGACGAAGATGAACAACCGCTAATCGACCCTGTCATTTGTGAGTCATTTATGACCGTAGATTCTTCACCGCTTTCATTTCCTTGAAGATCCAATTTTTCGATATGCAAATCCCCCAAACTCATGTCAACAAAGTCTCTTCCACTTTCGTCCATAGCGTAAAATCCTTCAAAAATTGCTTCGGAAGTTGCTGAATCTTGTGACTCGGTATCTTCATAATGTGCTAAGCTTGGGGACTTTTTAACTTCGACCCAATTTCCGTGAAGGTCATGACTGGACTTAAAGAGTTGTTCATGTTCATTTTGTGATGGCCAATCGGTAATTATGATAGAGTTGTCATTTGGTGGAGGTTTCCAACCTGGTAAGATTTTTGTTATCATGTAGCTAATAAAATCAGCTATGAATTCTACGTTATCTTCTTCAAGCTCAAGTTGTTCGACCATTTCCCTTGCTACTTCAAGTGCAGTATCGTCTACGAGAGAGAAGTTGAAGTGAAGGTATCGAATTTGACCTAAAAATAAGCAGAAAATATTGTCAAACATGCTACATATTACACAATCAAAGGACACCTTTTTAGTTTTGGGACAACGTTCCATTACGATAAATTAGAAACATTATTACTGCTATATTGAATGCAAAACGCGTCTCAAATTTTTATAACGTCTAATTTGTCATAATTTTCCCACTGCGAATTCCAGACAAATAAATATTGGTTAGTCAGTTCTTGTTTTTATTGGAGCTTTGACAACCTTTAAAATCAGTGGATTTTCGTATTCTTTCCTGAAAAGCTAGTAGCTTTAAACGGTTGAACACTTTTTTTTCTCAACCTTACAATAACAAATCATGTGAATAAAAAACTACAACCAAACAACCCCATAATTATTCTAGAAAGAAAACTTACCAATGCTAGAGTCTACGATTTGCCCATTCAATTCCACTGTATTTTCATCATCTATCGCGCCCCTAAACCTGAATTCATTATTTCCATGCGTTCTTTGAAATTCTACCGTTGGAAAAACCGGAGTCTCGCTGTTAGATTCCGTATATAAAGAATGGTTATATTCAGGATCTATATCCATCGAATTGGCGCCCGATAACAACGAACTGAACGATTCAGGGATTTTAGGCAACTTTAGCGGGTCCAATACTGTTTGTCGTTGAACCTCTTGTTGGAAAAACACATCTTTTAATAGCTCTTTAGCCGTTAACCTTTCAGAAGCTGGTACCAAACATTTTTGAATGAATTTCTTCACCTCAGGATCGTTCACCGTGCCCAGGGAAGCAGGTTTAACTCCCTGCATTACAGTTTACCGATTTTTAATATCACTCAAAAATCATTGCTTTAGACTTGATATCATTTTAGTACCATGTTAAGAAATTAAAATCTTTCATGCTTATCGAAGTTAAGTACGCTCAAACTTTTATGTATCCCCGATTTATATGTTAGACTGTGAAAATTTCAATGAAGTTGTTATAGCACGATTGTTTTGAGAATATATATTTGAAATTGTGTGTCAGTTGAGGATACAAATTGACTACAATGTGTCAAATTGACGAACCAATGATGTTTGGCTAACTAAATCCAGAACCAATGATGTTTGGCTAACTAAATCCACTACTTTTGTAGTATAAAGTACATGATTGATGTAAACATAATAGTTAAGTTAAAAGGAATATAGTTATAAGATTCCAAGAAAGAGAAAGTACTTACTCTAGTAACTTTTTTATAAATTTCAGCTAGACCGTTGCACTCGCTATACGGATATTCACATGTGACCATTTCCAAGAGGCACATACCGAACGAGTATATGTCGACTAATTCATTATATTTCTCTTCATATAACTCCGGAGCCATAAATTCGGGAGTGCCTGCTCGGAATAATAAAATTCATAAGTTCTATAATAAGGTGAAAATAACTTGAATGTAAGTTGAATTTTACTATCTCACCGATAATACTCTTCTCACAAGAATGTTCCTTTACGGTTGCTAATCCTAGATCTCCGATCTTAATTTCACCACTATGACCATTAACGAATATATTATCACATTTTAAATCCCTATGGATAATCGGGGGATTCTGCGTATGAAGGTAGTCTAAGCCGCAAAGAATCTGCCTTGCCCAATTCTTTATAGCCTTCATATCAACATTCTTATGTTTCATCCGGTACCTGAAAACACAAATTATAAAAATATTTGTCTCCGCCATACTTGGAAAATTCAAAGCATATACATTTAGCCGTACGTTATAGATGAAAAACATTGGAAAGAAATTGACTAGTTAGATCCTCCTATGTGCTTTTTCTCGTATATTACATGCCGTTTATTTATATAGAGAGGAAGTTAATATTTTTTTGGTGTGCTCATACATTATAATGCCTTATTTTCTACAGATTTTTCTAGGGCTTTTGATAAGATTATTTCCGTTGAAACTTTCAAACAAATGAGATGGATTTATTGAATGAGAAAAAGGTGGGTAGATCCAGCCAAAAAGTTATTGTTATTCATACAAGAAAACGCAGATAAGCTCATGTTTTAAGCTAATAAACCAAATCAGTCCAGATTTTAACAAAAAAATATGAGCTCTGAAGCTGCAACAAGCAAGAACCATCCATGTACAATTGTTTATAATTCTATTCCGCATTCTTAGCTACAAGTTCCAACACAATAAATTTCTGAGAGGTATGTATATTTTTTGATGGTGATTAATTGTCTGGTTATGAGCATTTATAAGCTTACTCAAACCAAATGAAATGCAGTTATAGGGAACTTAGCATAAATATAGAAACTGACATCAACCAAACAAAGCGATAATGTGATACTTACTGCCTCAAACTTCCAGAAGTGAAAAGTTCGGTGATCATGTTGACGGTATTGTTCGTTCCATCAATCCATGAATCATACAGTTTAATGATATTTTCATGTTCCAATGTTTTCAGAAGATTAACCTCAAAGTGCACATTTTCAAATTCTTCGTATGATTGAAAAACATCACTTGTCTTCACGCGATTCCAAGCAACTTCAATTCCATCTATCTCGTCAAAAGCCATATAGCTACAGAAATAAAAACACACACAATGATACAAACATATAAACTCAAATATACCTGAATAATGAAGAAAACCGTAACATAACGAAGGAAACCAGTAAAATGGATAGAAAAGTTATAAGACCATACACAGTCTTGAATGACCCCTTGCCCAATCTTTCATTAAACTGCCAAAATGCAAATTAAAAAAAAAATCAGAAAAAATATATGATATAAGTGTGTCAAAGGATTGGTAGTTAAACAGCTTAAACAAGATAACAACCAACTTAAACCGAGACTGTGAAAATTTAAACACGCATCCCCTATTTCGTGAGAGAAATTTAACAGTCCAAATGATGTAATTGTAAAACGAATAATATGGTATTCTACTAATCTGTGAAAAAAGGTATTTTCGTAATAGTAGACAAAGATGTTTTGTATTCTTATCTAAGACCTTCTTTTCTTGTAGATTTTAAGACTTGCATTTTCCCTTAAAAGTTGGTCTACATTTGTTTGATTAGCTGAAAAGCTCTCTCGGGTTCTGGCATGAAAAAGCTAGAATTTTTAAGTCAGTTTTTTTCTTGAGTCTTAATCTAAAACACGGCATATTTCCAAAAATATACAGTCAAACAAGCCCTAATTATAACTAAAGAACAATCCATTTACACAGGACAATGTGTAACATAAAGAAAAGATTTACCCGAACATATCGACCACGTGGATCCCTCTCAGCATAATCCGGTTGATCAGACACAGGACCAACAAGAACATCAGAAGAGGTATTTGAAATGACAACAACGCCCCCAGAATGAGACACAGACGAGGAGGCTGCTGACTCAACGGTATTGTCCGCATCATCATTATTATCGTCAGTCTTCATTCCGGAAAACAACCAAACAGCTAGAAAGGAAAAAGGAAAACAAAACATGTAGAACAACACCTTCAAGAATACAATTAAAGGGTTATAAACTTGGTAGTAATTAGAACTTGAATATCGAAGAAGAGCGTCTCTGAGGCTATTGAATAGGGATCGAAACTCGACCGTTGATACGATTGGGATCGACATTTAGTTGACCCATCAACGAGATCACTCAAACTCGATGAATAATAATAATTATAACATGTGGACTTAGTATTCATGATCAAACGAAAAACACAATCTTGTACAAATCTTATTTATTTGTTTATTTTTTATTTAATGATTCTTATTCTCCCCCCCTAATCCCTATTCCATAATAAACAGGGAATTGGGGTTGTTTTGTTGCCATGTATTGGGTGTCATTATTGAGTTAAAATTTTGGAAAAGAGAAAAAAAAGAAGAATGAGAGGGTGAGAAGGCTGATTTCAATACAGAGGAATAAAGATTAAAGAGATAAATAGGGAAAGACCAAACACTTGTATGGGTTTGATTAATTCAAAGGGAAATTAATGGAGAAAAACTAGTGATACATGTTATATATGGACATGCATGTTTATGTTTCATGCTTGGAAACGGGAGATTCATAAGCTGTGCCTTTAATTTAGTTTTGACTAAATACATTTAAGTAAACTAATTAACATTATATATGCATGTACCAACTTATTGAGTTTTATGAAATTTTTAAAATAGCAATATGATTTTATAACCCTTGCATCATATTCATTCAAACCTTTCATGGCAAAATCGATAATAGCACATAAAAAGACATTGAAAGATCATCGAAATGTGTGGAACTAGTATATTCCCTTAAAAATTTATATAACTTCCCATTCAGAAACAAAGAAAAAGGAATGGTAGTGTTTTAATTTAGTTTAAATAATCTGAAATTATAATATGTACATTTTTTTTAATGAAGTATAACTATTAGTCTATTACTAAAAATATAGTACTGCAGTTAAATAAATATGGAAAAAATTGGTCTTTGAATGTTGGACAAGTTAGAGAGGTAATGTAGAAGTTGTAAATTGGTATTTTCATCATATGTTAGTATATTTGTTACCATCTTGAATAATTTAGTGTAAAGAACACGCCTAATATTTTAAATCATTTCCGATGATATCTTCGTATTTCACGTCACACATATAAGGTGAGAAGGGGATCGTTGGTGATAATTTTTACAAAAATGTTATTGTTTGTGTTGTAAATATTGGATAGTCCATTAGTTTAAGAGTTACATATCATTTAGTATGAGTATTTGCTCCTTTGTATGTTACAACCTTTGAGTTTCTTATCATTAACATTTAGCTTGTAACCTCCAAACCTCTAGCCTATATAAAGAGCTTATGGGTATGGAGTTTTGTACACCAACAACACACTTGAATACATATGTTTTGGCCCTCATTATCTCTCTTTCTCTTACATATATTATTGAGCTAATTTGGCGTAAAACACGTTATCAGCACTTTTCTAAAAAAATAAATAATTTTTTTTTTTCATTTGGAGATTTATTGGGTATAAAACTTTTGAAAGTTTTGGGTATAAATTCGTTCTATCGACCTTCGTCAACATACCGCGTAAAAGGTGAACAAATTTCTACCTTTACTATTGTCATAACAGCTACTGTTGCATGATATTACAAGTAGAACAAATACATGTTATTTGTTATGAATTTGTTGTATGTATGTTTCGTGAACATTCATTCTCATGCTAGTAACACAATAAAATTATTTGTTATTGTCAAACAAGTATACAACACATGTTCTGCTATAGATTTATCATGTATTATTCTACCTAAAGAGATATTTGTTTGGTAGTGATTGATTGTATGTCATAATTCTTAGAATTGAAATTGCTAAATGACTTGTGTATGAAACTAGAATCACCTGGGCCATGATTTATATGTGTGTATGTGTATCATGCCTACTAAATCACCTCTGTTATTGTTTGAATAATGTAGTTAACATGTGTAAAAATCTACTAGTATATCTGGAATAATGAGAAATCAAGAGTTATTAGATGTATATGGGTTAATTGTTCATGATAAAACATGTCTACTAATATGATTAACTTACCAAACAGGCTATATGTTTTATTTTGATGAAAAATGTGTAGTGTTACCCATGTATGTAACTTAAAAACGAGTTAAAACTAGTAACAATAAGAAACATGCATCTTTCGGATTGAATATGTCCCTTACTAAAACTGTAGGAACTGATTGGTACTGATCCGGAACACGTAGGACTACTCTGTAACTAATCTGAAACTATTATACTGCTTCTGTAATAAGGCTATAACTGAAATATGTATTTACACTCGTAGTCCCTGTAGATACTCTCTGTACACAGAATAGTATATATGTACGAGTTTACCCATTGTTTAGTCTGAAAATACTTATTTACATGCAAATGATGTAAGATTTAATTGCTACAACTTCTAAAATTTGTAGAAATCTTGTAGAAAATACCTCTTGCATGATAATATTAATTGATTGTGTGACATTAACTAAATTTAGCCTATTAGCATGCCACAATTTATTGCCTACGAATTGATATAACATATGCGATGTATTATTTACACATAGAAAATGGTAAAAGTCACACTTTAGTGTTGGATTTAATAATAACTCATGTGTTTTAATATTACTACTCCATGTTAGGACTAGTTTACATGAGTATGACATGCCCTTTTATACTATGATATTGTTAAGGTGCAAATATATGTGAGCTTAAGATTTTTTTTGTGAAAAATTTGCGAAACCGGTATATATTCACATTTAAGTTGGAATAATTATGAATCTTCCCCAAATAGGCTCACCTATTTGGATACGATGTCTAGGAAAGATAAAGGCGGAAGTCGCTCTCCTAATGAGGTCGGTTTTTAAGAGGCATTCGTGCCCACCCCCATCACCGTCTTTCCTGGTCGTGTCCGAATAGAGCTACCGAAAGGGGTTGAGTAAATAATAAGTTCCCCGAATGTGTCTATATAGGTGTATTTTCGCTGAATTGGTGTCTCAGTATCAGCCCGTAGTTCGATTAAAGAGAACCTATTCAATTGAAAGCAAAACTAGTATTTTTCGAACCTGTCGATTCGAAACAAGTTTGTGCTTAGGCAAACCATAAACATATAAACCTGTTGATTTATATGATAACTAATCCAATATTTTTCTCACGTTGTAGAAAAATGTCAATCAAACTTGACTTTCCGATCCTCGATGCCGCTGGCAAGAACTATTTGGACTGGACTCAAGATATCCAGAACCATCTAGATGCCCAAGGCTTGTTGGACGTCATCTACGCTGAGGATGAACGTGAAGTGGAAGTGTCGCGTGAAATGAATGCAAGGGCGATGATTCTGTTCCGCCGCCACTTATCAGATGCAATGAAGTCTGAGTTCGTAGCGATCACCTCACCGAAGATGTTGTGGGACTCTCTCAGAGAGCGCTTCGACCACCAAAAGACCATATGGCTTCCTGAAGCCCGCCATGATTGGCTGAATCTGCGATTTCAGGACTTCGAGAGCGTTACGAAATATAATGCTGAAGTATGCAGGATTCGTGCTCTTTTCCAGTATTGTGGTGAAACATTAACCGACAATGACTTGCTGGAGAAAACCTACACCACATTTCCTACCTCTGACAACTTGCTCCAAAAGCAATATCGTCAGTCTAAGTATACCAAGTTCCCTGAGCTCATCACCCAGCTGTTATTGGACGAGAAAAATAGCCTCATTTTAATGAGGAACAACAATTCTCGTCCTGCTGGGACAAAGGCTATTCCAAGGCCTGATGCTTATACTGTTCGTGGACCACCTCCACGATATGGGAACCGAGACAAGGGCTAGTCGTCCCGTCAGCCAAGGAATCATGGGGAGCGTAATGCTCGCCCAGCCAAGCGAGGTTTGGATAAACGTCCGAACCGAAGACCTTTGGCTCCTAGGCAGTCTCGTGGTAGGAAAAACAACAACAGGGCCAGTCGTCCCAAAGCAACAGAAAATGCTCAAGCGCAAATTCTGTGCTACAAATGTGGTGTTTATGGTCATATGCAAAGGACCTGCAAGGCAACTCCCCAAGAAGTTCAAAACTATCATAGGGGTAGAAATGCCGAAGCAAATATGGTTGAAGCGAGCGGAAAGCAAATTCTTGAGACCCCGGACTTCGTGGCTCAAATGGAAGAATAAAAAAAAAAATTCTCCATTTTTCGTTAATAATTGAGCACTTGTTTAGCTCTTGGATTATGTTTTTAATTTCCATTCGGATTATGCTTTTTCCTTGGATTTTGTTTCTTTTGGATTATGTGGTTTTGCATTATGAATAAATTTTTCTCGCAATAATTTAAAGTTATTTCGTTAAGCGATTCCTTTATTAGTGTGACCAACTTTAAATTATTTTTACTTTTAGGCATGAATTGTGGGGCAGTTGATTGTCTGGCTGATAGTGGTACTACACACACTATCTTAAAAGATAAATGCTATTTTATCAACTTTACGCCTAAAATAACCTCAGTGACAACAATTTCGGACCCGTCGACCCTTGTTGAAGGCTTTGGTAAGGCCCAAGTCTTGTTGTCAAATGGTACTCTTTTGACCATATCTGAGGCCTTATATTCTCCTGTTGGTCCGTAGGAGTCTAAACCTTAGAGGGGGGGGGGGGGGGGTGAATAAGGTTTTCGTACGTTTTTCGCGGAATTAAATCTATGGATATTTAACTAAGTTAAATAGTGGTTTTTATAACCTAAACTCTTTTGTTTCCAAATTAACGCTAAATAATCTAAACAAGCAATAAAGATGAGCGATAAATAAATGCGTAAGGTAAAAGTTGAGGGAAAGAAATAACGCAAGATTTATAGAGGTTCGGCAAAACGTGCCTACGTCCTCTCCTCGGTATTTTCACTACCGAGTATTTCACTAGAATCTCGTTCCAAAGGTTACAACTTAACGAGCTTAATCAGCCGATTTAGCTCCCCCTCACTTAATGAGTATCCCGAAAGAAAAAGCCTAGAACTTTTAAGCTACACTTGCTTGAAAAGCTTCTACCCAATCAATCGCTCACTAACGAGTTTATAAAACACTCTTTTACAAGTTTGATTTGAATACAACACTCACTAACAAATATTATCTCGATATTTATAAGATTACAATGAGAATATAATCGAGAATAATTTATGAATAATAAGTGAGAAGTTGGAAGTATAAGCTTGAAGAATTTCTTAGAAAGATTTGCTTAATTGTTGAATGCTTGGATAATCTTCCTTCAAGGTTTTGAAGCTCTTTTGTAGGGTGAAAAGATGCAGCAATTAATTTCAGACCGTTGCAGTTGGTTGGCTGAATTGAATGCTGGTTAATGCAGTGGTTCGCCCCATTTTCAGGAATGGCTTAAAAGCTGGAATTTGAAATTTTACAGAAACGATCGGTCGTTTCTGCAAAACGATCGGTCGTTTTTTTATCTATGCTCACTGGAAGAAATCATCAATAAAACGATCGGTCGTTTTATTATGGCGATCGGTCGTTTTTGTCCTATGCTCACTGGAAGAAAACACACTTAAAACGATCGGTCGTTTTAAGCCTGCGATCGGTCGTTTTTGTGTTCAGCTTACTGGAAGAAAATTTCTCTGAAATGATCGATCGTTTAAGCAGTCGTTTTTGTTCTGGGCTTGTTTTCGGTTTTCTCGACAAACTTTGAAATCCCGTAACTAGTTCGTTTCTAATCCGATTTAGGTTTCGCTTGAACCATTGGCTTTGTAATTACGCAATTTATCATTTTGAACCTTTAATACACTCGATAAAAGATTAGTACACAAAACGAGCTTTTATCATGTTTTACAATTTTTGTTATCATTAAAATAATCGAATTGAAGAACATCGTTCAACATCTCCGAGGTCCAGTCGAACCTTGTTGAGTTTTAAGGATATCCGAGAAAACAAGTTTCATATTGAAACTGCTCGTGAAAATGGTATTGAATACCTTTACATCACCTCCACTCAATACGACCAAAAGCGTATTTTGGAGAAGTTGAGATGTCTTTCAAGTGGTTTGTATGTTACCACGATACGAAACATTGAAAGCAATCTAATCATTCGGCGGGCGCCGATTGATGAGAGCATTTATATGTTATGGCATGACCGGCTGGGACACCCGGGAGTGTTGTAAATATTGGATAGTCCATTAGTTTAAGAGTTACATATCATTTAGTATGAGCATTTGCTCCTTTGTATGCTACAAACTTTGAGTTTCTTATCATTAACATTTAGCTTGTAACCTCCAAACCTCTAGCCTATATAAAGAGCTTATGGGTATGGAGTTTGGTACACCAACAACACACTTGAATACATATGTTTTGGCCCTCATTATCTCTCTTTCTTTTACATATATTATTGAGCTAATTTGGCGTAAAACAGTTTGGAAGTTTTTATTATTCTTTTGTTGATATTAATTAATGGTGACCTTCTTCGACTTATCATCATTTTGCAAGCGTTACATATCAAATCCTTACGATGATATATAGTAATAAAATAAGCAGCTAAACATGTTCAAAACTTGTTATATAAGTATCTTTTGCTACAAATTAAACTTCATGGAGTAGTAAAAAATTCCCGTACATTGCATAGCAAACTAAATATACTTTTTTTTTTTTTACTTTGGATTTAATATGGTTCCTTGTTGTTTGTTTCACTAATAAAAGTCTGAATATCATCAGAATTGAATACCATCAACATGTCTGTTGTAAAGTGAGTCTTGCTAAGTTTAGTTACAAAATAAAAATATAACACTAACAATATATTCTTTGTACCATCAGAATATGAACGAGTGCCGTTTGCTATGCTTGCATTTCCATGTAGTGGTTGATCAACTAACTAAAACAATACATATTTGTATTTTTTTAGGCTAAAAAAGGAGTACACCAAACAAAAAGAGAAGCTTTCATAGTTTTTACTTAAAAGGATACTTTTTACAAATTTTTACTGTAGTCACATACTTCTCACAGTTTTTGTAACAAAAAGTATATTTTTAATCGGGCACAAGTTATATGTGGCGAGCCTGATTTTCTTCCCAAGCTCGCCTTACTCAATTTGCGTCGGCTCCGATCTTCCGAGATATCCGGAGTGATTTACGTCGGCTATGGTGACGAGGTGGCCTTCGTGCCTGCGCAAGAAACAAACAGGGGCCCGGGGTTGGTACCAGGTTTTCCCTCTCCAACGATCAAGTCAGTATCGGTGTTAACTGAAAGTAGGAATATAATTAAGAGTGAGGGACCGGGCCGGTTACAGGTCGTAGTATCGGATGGTACATGCAGTGTTCTGGGGGTCCGGGTTGTTTAAGCTTTATCTCTCCTCTCTGTCTTTCTGTCTCCTTCTTAGTGGTATTAGAGGGGGTATTTATAGTGTGATCAGAGGTGTATTAGCCATTGGATCAATGTACTGTAAGATGTTGATCCAACGGCGTTAGGTCATTCATGGCTCTGACAAGGGTACTGTCCTCTTCCGGGGCCCACAGGGAGGTGACCTGTGATTGGGCCACGTCGATGAAACGCCAGGAGGGTCCCCCAGGGGAGCAGCAGCATTAACTGGTGAAGCGTACTCGATACGCTTCTTTGGGCCGGCCTAGCTTCACTCCGTTTGGTAATGAGCCGGGGTGGTGAGACATCCACTATATAGGGCCCCGGTTTGTTCGTTTCCGTGGTGATATCGGTCCGGACGAGGGGACACTAACATTCCCTCGCCAATAGCTCCCTGTCCGGAGTCGTCGTTAGTGACAGTGTCGGTGAGTACCTTCCTCACTTTACGGGGGCTCCGGTCATTCCGTCTTCATATTTGGCTGTCTAGAAGCACCTCGGCGTGACTCGTCTCTTGATACGTGTTCAACCATTCATGGATTTCTTACACGTGGAGCATGCCAGTTTTGTAATTTTGAGGCGCCGCCTGTCTTTTCAGTTTCTTCGATGTCATTAATGCTAAAACGGCCGAAAGGCGACACTTGGCAGACGACCTCTCCTTGCTGTACACGTGGAGGGCGTGGGTTGAGTGGCGGCTGTCATTTGTGGGAGTTTGTGTAACGAGCCATTCTGCCTTTTCACCTTCTGGTAAATGTCTTTTCACCTTCCATTAGGGGCCTATAAATACCCTCAGTGAAATTCATTTTTCACTTTCTACTTCTCTTTCTAGATTTTCACAGCAAGCCATTTTCTCTCTTTAGATTTCTATAGCAAACCATCTCCTCTTCACATAACGAATTTTTTACAAATTTCCCACCACAATGGTTATAATTCATGGAGCCGGAAAGGGCCCGATGGTCGCTCCGCAACCACGGCGCCTGGCCGTAGCAGCGAACGCTCTGCCATTCCGTCCGATGATTCTCGATCCGACCCTGACCGTGGAGGGGAACGACAGCAGCATAATGGTGAGGCTACACGGGCCTGACCTCAACGAATTCCGAGAACTCTGCGGGATCGGAGAGGAGTTCAAACTCCGGAGATGTGAGAGTGTCGATGAAGTGAACGGCATAGTGGCCCATCCCAACGACATGGTAACCCTCTCTCTCTCTACTCTCCTCTATGGGGGTACCCACCTCCCCATCCCGGATCTGCTGGCAGAGTTGTGTGCTTGGACGCAAACTCTTCCATGCCAGTGGCCCCTGCAGGCGCACCGTATCTGCGCCGGGATGGAGGCCCTGAATGTGTTGTTGGGCCCGGCCCTGCTAGAACCATTAGGGCTTAGGGAGCTCTTGGCCTGCTACGAATTCCTGCAGACCGAGCCAAGCTCCCAATCCAAGAGCAGGCAGCCTTACTTAAGGTGCCGTGCTTACAATCAGTTGATCACGGGTAACTCCGATTCTAATCAGGGCTATACCCAAGATGTGATCGTGGTGGAAGGCCATTGGCTCCACCGGACCGACCTGATACTCCCGTCCAGGCCGGGGAGGGTGCTAAGCACCAAAGAGAACAAGGCCACAGTGGCCTCTAAGCTTAGGGGCCTGGGTGAGCCCAATACTGAGTCCTTGGAGGTGGCTCTGAACTGGTGGGGTCCCGACGGGACCGACGCTGGGGCGCGCGATGCGGAGCGTCTCCTAACTTGTGGTTCCCCAACAACCTGCAAGGGGAACGAATTCATTTGGCCCCACAGGACCTTCTGTCCTGTGGGGTACTCCCGAGAGAGATGGGAGAAAGAGAATGGGTTGGAGTCCACCCTCCCTCCTAAAGCGGTTGAAACCGAGGCCGTGACAGGGCCCGTGGCGAAGAAGGTGGCGGCGAAGCCCAAGGCAAAGTCGAGCAGCAGCAGGACGAAGAAGGTTATGACTGTGACGTCTTTTGCTCCTGCCTCTGCCAGGGTTAAATGGGAGGTACGTCCGGATGGGACCATCCTCAATTATAGGGAGGGACCGGACGGCACCCGGTGCTATATAGACCAACATGGGAACCCTTTGAAGGAGATCGTTCCCCTTAGCTCCAGAGAGCCCGTTGTGAGGAGTCCCTCTCACCTCGAAGATAGCCTCGTGGGCGAAGAGCTTACAGGACCGAGCTTGGGTACCTCGCGGACCAGAGTAAGTCTAAGTCATTCCATGTTCTTTACATCATTTGACACTTAGCTAGATTTTGTTGATTTTTCTAACTCTTTTTTTTTTATTTGGCCTGTACAGGTGGTTCGTTCTGACGAGGAGGAGGAAGCAGATGAAGAAGATGCTGCCGCGGCTGGGGGTAATGGAGGGGGAGAGGGGGAAGTGGTTGTGGCTGAGGAGGGTACCATAGAGCCTGAGGCCGTCGAGACGGAGAAGGTGGTCGGAGAGGAGGTCATAGAGCCCGAGACCACAGCAAAGGAGGTCGACGCAGGGGAAGACGAAGTGGTTGTCATGGCTCAGTCTGGCGCCGATATTGCTGCTGACTTGGCTGCTCAGACCAGGCTCGATCGGGCGGCCCGCAAGGCCCGGCTTGGGAAAAGAAAGGTGGAGGGGACGAAGCCCCTCCGTGATGGGAAGAAAACCAAGGCTGGAGGGGGCACCTCGCCTGAGGTTGGGGTGACGGAGAGGCCGAGAGTGACGTTGGGCCCAACTCAGAGCGCGAGCTCCTCTGCCGCCTCTGCCATCTCACCGACCCATATGATGCCAGTGCAGACACCCGAGGAGGTGAAGGTGGCGACGGGGGTAAAGAGCATAATGGAGGCTCACCCGTCCGCCGGGCTACTAGCAGCAAAGCGTCGAGGCTGACCATCGGGGTCGTGACCTCGCATCCTCCATGACATCGGCCATGGCCATGATTCCCCAGGTACGTAACGCTCTATTTTTGTTTTATGCTGTATGCTTTCGTATTGTTTCTTCCAAATATTTTGCTAAGTGTTTTGCCTTTTCCCTCGTAGGCCTACTTAATGATGAATCAATATGTTTATCACCAAGGCCAGCTGGTGAGATCATGGGCCGGTAAGGCCGAGGCTAACGCGAAGCTCATGGAGGAGGCCCAAAAAAGGGCGGAGGAGGCCGAGAGCAGGGCGGAGAAAGCCGAAGGCCTCAATGCCACGGTCGAGGCGAAAAGGGTCGAAGCTGTGAAGGCCAAGATGGGGGCTGAGGAGCGAGCTCAAGCAGCGGAGGCGGCTCTGAAAGAGGCCGAAGCAAAAGCGACTGATAAGCTGAAGGCTGCGGTTCAAGCTGCTCAAGCCGAACTAAACGCAGCCTGGGTCGAAAAGACACAGAAGGAATTCAATTCCTTCTATGTCGAAGGGTGGACCGAGGTGGCTGCCTTTCTGAGGGCGGGACCGGACCATCAGGTATGGAGCATGGACAACATCGTCGTTCCGGTCCCCTCGGCTCCTATCCCAGAGGTGGTTCCCCTCACTCCTCGAGCTCTCTCCGACGAAGAGGATGAGGGAGATGGCGACGGGGATATCTAGGGCAGTTTGTCTTTTTTGATGTAATCCCCTTTTTCTTTTTTTTTTCTTTTTTTTTTTTTTGTACTTAGTATGTAATAGCTTTCCATTGAATGAAATGAAAAACAATTTTGGCTCTTCTTCAGACTTGTCTTTATTTATTCTCCTGTTTTTATCTCTGTTGTGTGTTCATTCATCATTCATCGTGTACATGCTCCCAAATGAGGGGGCCCTTATGCTTCGGCGTTGGGGCAATTATTTTATATACATCACAATTCGAGTTGGCACGTGTAGAAACACTTGAAACTTAAATGAACTGAAAAATCCAAGTAAATAGAGCCGGGGCGCCGTATAGGCTCGTGTACTGAAATACTTAGAGAGAATTTAAATGAACTGAAAAATTCAAGTAAACATGATATGAGGTGCCGTATAGGCTCGTGTTCTGAAACACTTAGAGAAAAATTTAAATGAACTGAAAAATTCAAGTAAATATGAACCGGGGTGCCGTATAGGCTTGTGTTCTGAAACACTTAGAAAATTTAAATGAACTGAAAAATTCAAGTAAATATGAACCGGGGTGCCGTATAGGCTCGTGTTCTGAAACACTTAGAAAATTTAAATGAACTGAAAAATTCAAGTAAATATGAACCGGGGTGCCGTATAGGCTCGTGTTCTGAAACACTTAGAAAATTTAATTGAACTGAAAAATTCAAGTAAATATGAACCGGGGTGTCGTATAGGCTCGTGTTCTGAAACACTTAGAGAAAAATTTAAATGAACTGAAATAACAGCAGTTTTTTATTTATAAAGCCCACAGGCATAAATTTACACCACATTCTTATTTACACAAAGTCATAAAGGCCGAGCCTTACTGGTAGTACTTCCTTAGGTTGTTGACGTTCCAAGGTCGGTCCACCGGGACATCGTTGGGGAGACGGCCCAACAGGTAGGCCCCGTTCCCTACTGCACCGAGGATTCGATAGGGGCCTTCCCAATTGGGGCCTAGCTTGCCGTCGGACTGTATCCTGGTGTTGTTGTTTACTTTTCGTAACACGAGGTCTTCGTCTTGGAAACGTCTGGCGTTCACTCTTTTGTTATAAGAACGCCCCAGCTCATTTTTATATTCGGCGTTACGGATGGCCGCAACCTCCCTTCTTTCTTCGGCGTAGTCCAGCTCGAGCCCCATCATCTTTTCGTTAAGTCCGTTTTCCACGATGTCCGTTCTCAGAGAGGGAAGCCCGATTTCTAACGGGATGATGGCCTCCATTCCGTAAGTGAGGCTATAGGGTGTCTGTTGAGTGCCCCGTCTTCTCGTCGTTCGGTAGGCCCATAGGACGTGATACAGTTCTGCGGCCCATTGTCCTTTGGACTCGTCTAGCCTCTTCTTGATTCCGTCGAGCACGGTCTTATTTGACACCTCGGCTTGTCCGTTGCATTGGGGGTACGATGGGGTCGAGTAGTAGTTCTTGATGTGATACTTTGCATATATCGCTTTTAATTTGACCCCGGTGAACTGTCCCCCATTGTCCGCGACGATTGAGTAGGGGATTCCGAACCTGGTGATCACGTCTCTCCAGAGGAAACGTATCACTTCGGCCTCTGTGATTTTCGCTAAGGCCACGGCCTCCACCCACTTTGAGAAGTAATCGGTGACCATGAGGAGGAACTTCTTCCCCCCCGGGGCCACGGGGAATGGTCCGACGATATCCATGCCCCACTGCGCAAAGGGCCAGGGCGAGGTCACGCTGCTCATTTTTTGCGCCGGGGCATGGGGTATGGGTGCGTACTTCTGACACTTCTCGCACCTGAGTACGAAAGCTTTGGCGTCCTTTTGCATGAGGGGCCACCAATATCCGTGGGTCAAGGCTCGGTTGGCCAGCGATCTGCCCCCGGTATGGCTCCCACACGTTCCTTCGTGAATTTCCTCCATGACCATTATTACCATGTCGGGGTGGACGCAGAGTAAGTAGGGGCCAGAGAACGATCTTTTATAGAGCTTTTCGTTGGGAGCTATCCAGAATCCCAGTGCCGTTCTTCTTATTTTCTCGGCCTCTTTCTTGTCATTAGGAAGATCACCGGAGCGATGGTATTCGATTATGGGGTCCATCCAGCTCGGCTCCGGCGGGAGGTCAGTCACCATGTTAATTGTTGCCTTAGCCTCGATGCTAGGCGAAGGGACATATTCTATGGTGATGACTCTCTCTTTCTTATCACTCATGACCGAGGCTAGGGTCGCTAGTGCATCGGCGTGGGTGTTCTCGTTTCTGTTGATGTTGACGATTTCTTGACATTCGAAGCTTTGGAGTATTCCGGAAGCGATAGCCACGTAGCTGGCCATTCTGTCGTCCTTGGTCTGAAATTCACCACTGATCTGGCTGCTGACTAATTGAGAGTCCGTATGCACCAGTATCTTTTTGATTCCGAGGCTTCGGGCCATTTTTAAGCCGGCGATAACGGCCTCATATTCGGCCTCGTTGTTGGTGGCTCTGAAGCCAAGTTGGATTGACTTCTCGATCACATCCCCTTGTGGAGATCGGAGTACGACGCCGAGGCCGGACCCTTTCTTATTGGCGGCTCCATCCGCGTGCAAGATCCAGGTCTCGGGGGCACAACCTGTGATGTCGGGGCATTGAGTCGTCCCAGTGAATTCTGCCACGAAGTCGGCCAGGGCCTGTCCCTTGACGGACGTTCGCGGCGCATAGCTGATGTCGTAGGCGTTCAAGTGGCAGGCCCACTTCATCATTCGTCGAGAGAGATCCCCCTTTTGGAGTATTTCTCGCACAGGCTGGTCAGTATAGACCACAATGCTGTGCGCAGAGAAATAGTGAGCAAGTTTTCGTGAGGCCACGACGAGGGCTAGGACGAGTTTTTCCAAAGGCATATACCTTGCCTCAGCATCGAGGAGAGTTTTGCTCACGTAATAGATGGGCCTTTGCTCCCTGTCGAGTTCCTTGATGAGGACGGCGCTGACGGCTATCTCGGACACGGCCAGATATAGGGTAAGGACATCGCCTGGGTCCGGCTTGGCTAGAAGGGGCGGACTTCCGTGGTAGTCCGCCAGCTCGGTGAACGCACGCCGGCATTCATCGGTCCATTCGAATTTCTTCTGAGCTTTTAAGGCCGTAAAGAACGGTTTGCATCGGTCCCCGAACCGGGCAATAAATCGGTTTAGGGCGGCGGCCATCCCGGCTAGCTTTTGTATGTCCTTTCTCTTCTCAGGTGTTTTCAAATTCTTCAAGGCAGAGATCTGGGACGGGTTCGCCTCTATGCCGCGGTGGGTCACCATGAACCCTAGGAATTTGCCGGCACCTACCCCGAAGGCACATTTAGAGGCGTTCAGCTTCAGGTCATGCCTTCGTATCGTTTCGAAGGCCTCTCTCAGGTCGGATAGGTGGTGCTCCTCGTGGGTGCTTTTTACCACCATGTCGTCAATATAGACTTCCATGGTTCGGCCTATGCTCTTAGCGAATATCTTGGTGACCATCCTCTGATAGGTAGCCCCGGCGTTCTTGAGCCCAAAGGGCATCACTTTGTAGCAGTAATTTCCCCTTGGGGTGATGAAGGCAGTTTTTTCTTGGTCGGCCTTCGACATGGGTATTTGATGATAGCCGGAGCAGGCATCCAGGAAGCTCATTCTGGCGGCCCCGGCTGTAGAGTCCACTATTTGATTGATTTTGGGCAGGGGGAAAGGATCTTTGGGACAGGCTCGGTTGAGGCTCGTGTAGTCGATGCACACCCTCAGCTTCCCGTTCTTTTTGGGGACCACTACGGGATTGGCGAGCCATCTGGGGTAATAAATCTCCCTGATGGCCCCGGCCAGAAGAAGCTTCTCTACTTCCTCGTTTATGGCATCGGCATGCTCTGGACTGACACGGCGCCCCTTTTGCATCACTGGCTTGGCATCCGGGTTGACGTTTAATTGGTGGCATGCGAGGTCAGAACTGATGCCTGACATCTCGCTTGGACCCCATGCAAAATTGTCGAGGTATTGGAGAAGGAGTTCGACGAGGTCGGTGACCTCAGGTTTGGTAAGCTTCGCCCCCACCATAAAAAAGTGGTCCTCGTCATTCCCCGGGATTTGGATTTTCAGCAGTCCCTCCTCCGCCTTGTCTTCGGCCTCAGGCCCCATCTTCTTGTTTAGTTCCCTCAGCAGCTTAGGGTCCTCTGCCTCGATGTTCATGGCACTTTGGGCCGGCATCATCTTTTTGCCGGAATACACGGCCATGGCACAGCTGCATGAGACTTTCTGATTTCCTGAGATGGTTTCCACACCAGAATCAGTTGGGTACTTGACCTTTTGGTGCAAGGTGGAGGAGACTCCATCTATTCCATGGAGCCACGGGCGCCCCAATATCACGTTGTAAACAGAGGGGACATTCACCACCGTGAACTCTACACCCATAACTTTTGTACCCGTTTTCACAAGCAAGGTTATGTTTCCTCTGGGCTGTACCGCCTCCGAGCTGAATCCGTACAGGGGAGGGACGTCGGTTTCCAACTGTTCCTCTTTGAGTCCCATCTTTCGAAAGAGGTCTTCAAAGAGTATGTTGACCGACGCTCCTTGATCGACGAGGATCCGTCCTACTGCGCAGATGCCTATCTGGGCCGAGATAACAAGGGCATCAGTGTGGGGCACGTCCACCCCCACCAGGTCGAAGTCAGTGAAGTTTACGTCCGGTTTGGCATCGCGCTTATACTTTTTCCGGGGGCTGGAGCTTTCTGCGAGGCAGACGCGCTGTTTCATCGCTGCTTCCCGTGCTGAGGTTCTTTCTGCCCCATTCTGGCTAGACCTTTTCGGCCCAGAGTGAATGACATGACAGATCATCACCGGTGGGGGGAGGTCCCGCTGTCTTTCATCAACCCCTTCCCTATCTCGATCGGACTCCCTCCGTGATTTGACATATTTATCTATCAGGCCATCCCGGACCCATCCCTCAAGCCTGGCCTTCAGACCATGGCACTCGTTGGTATGATGGCCGCGACCCCTGTGGTATTCACAGATTTTGTCGTTAGGCCCTTGGGCCGGCTCATTCCGTAGAAGGAGAGGCCAAGAGAAGAAAGGCTCATTCTCAATCTTGCTAAGAAGGTCGACGAGAGGTAGGCGAAAGGTAGTGGAATAGGCAGCGCCCGACCCCGACGCGACAGGTGTTTGATGCCCCGGTCGGGGATCCTCTTTTCTCCTTTTAGGGGCCGGTTGCGGATTTCTTACCATTCGTGGCCGCTCCATCCTTTCCGCTATGGGCCGGTTTCTTCGAGGGCTCGTCGTGACGAACCGTTCCCTTGGCTGGTCGATAAGGGCCACAGAACGTGCTGCCCCAGCAGACCTCATGTCCTTCTCTATGTCGATATGCTGTTTTATGAGGGACCTGAGTTGAGGGACAGAGTTAGGGGGGGTCGCGATCATCTCGTTTCGGATCCTGCTCCCAACTACCATGTTTTGCCTAAAGGCAGCTATGGCTGTGGAGTCGGGGCAGTCCGTGCATTCGGCATGCTTCAACCAAAACCGACTATCATAATTCTCGAGGGTCTCTTTAGATTGGACCCTTACTTGATAGAGTTGCTCCGGTTGGGAAGCTCTCTCTTTCAAGTTTATGAACCGGTGTGCGAAGTCATAAGCTAGGTCGTCCCAACAGTGGATAGAATTGGCGGGCAGGGACTGGAACCACTTACTAGCAAGCCTTCCCAGGCTGGCGGGAAAGCACCTGCACATTAATTGGTCAAGGTGTGACCAATGGTTCATCTGGTATCGGTAGTGTCGGAGATGAGCCTCTGGATCAGAGTCCGCGTTGAAGGTTTGGAGGATAGGGGCAATGAAGTTCCGGGGGGGGGGGGGTACTGTATTCAATTTCGTCCGAGAACGGGGTGCTGCGGGTCGAGGCCACGATTTTCAGTGCTGCTTCACCAGCTGCATCGTGCCGACCACGGCGGCCTCGCCTTCGCGTTCGAGGAGGCTTATCAGTTCGGGCATGACTAGATTCCGGCCGTGAGTCCCGACTGTCTTCCTGCCAACGGAGCCGAGAATGTATACTCCGCTCGTTATCGCGGCGAGAATTTCCTTCTTGGGAATGCTCCGACTCCGCACCCCTAGCCGGCTCCCTGGGAGTCTCTAGGGGGGGGGGGGGTCGTCGGAGGGGTCCCAACCTGGACATCACGCTTTTAACGGGGGCAGGGACCGATTTGTCTTGGCTCGCGCCTTGAACGGGCTCGGGCTCCGACGCCATCAGCGAGGCTATTAAGGCTTTCTGGGCCGCAAGAGCGACGAGCTCTTTTTGGTGGATATCGATCATCATCTCTGTTAGCTCGGCCCGCGATCGGGGTGCGGGAGCTGTTGCGATCAAGGGAGTGGGCTCCCTGGTAGATGCGGTCCTAGGGGTCTCATCAAAAGAAAGCATTCTCGGCATCCCAAGAACGTGGGGAGGTCGAGACGATGGGGTGTCAAATCGGTTATTGCCGGACATGTTTCCTTTAAGGACGGGGAGTCGAAGCTAACGCGTTCAGTTTCCCACAGACGGCGCCAATTGGCGAGCCTGATTTTCTTCCCAAGCTCGGCTTACTCAATTTGCGTCGACTCCGATCTTCCGAGATATCCGGAGTGATTTACGTCGGCTATGGTGACGAGGTGGCCTTCGTGCCTGCGCAAGAAACAAACAGGGGCCCGGGGTTGGTACCAGGTTTTCCCTCTCCAAAGATCAAGTCAGTATCGGTGTTAACTGAAAGTAGGAATATAATTAAGAGTGAGGGACCGGGCCGGTTACAGGTCGTAGTATCGGATGGTACAGGCAGTGTTCTGGGGGTCCGGGTTGTTTAAGTTTTATCTCTCCTCTCTGTCTTTCTGTCTCCTTCTTAGTGGTATTAGAGGGGGTATTTATAGTGTGATCAGAGGTGTATTAGCCATTGGATCACTGTACTGTAAGATGTTGATCCAACGGCGTTAGGTCATTCATGGCTCTGACAAGGGTACTGTCCTCTTCCGGGGTCCACAGGGAGGTGACCTGTGATTGGGCCACGTCGATGAAACGCCAGGAGGGTCCCCCAGGGGGGCAGCAGCATTAACTGGTGAAGCGTACTCGATACGCTTCTTTGGGCCGGCCTAGCTTCACCCCGTTTGGTAATGAGCCGGGGTGGTGAGACATCTACTATATAGGGCCCCGGTTTGTTCGTTTCCGTGGTGATATCGGTCCGGACGAGGGGACACTGACATTCCCTCGCCAATATGTACATCAATTTAGACAATTTTTTACAAAAACGTTCTAAATCAATATTTGATTAATGCAAATCTTTACGTTTTCACGACGGAAACACAAATATGCGTATTGTTTTTTTCCGAGATGTATAATGACATGTTTTGAAAATTATGGTAAAATTTAAAAATTCAAAACATGTCATTATACATCCCGGAAAAAAAAAAAACAATACGCATATTTGTGTTACCGTCGTGAAATAAGATTTGCATTGATCAAATCTTGATTTTAAGCGTTTTTGTAAATATTCGTTAAACACAATCATGTATAAATATTAGTATTAACAAAAAGTATATATTTTTACTTTATCATATACTACTATGCGTCTTTTCAAAAAACAAAATACTATGCTTATAAAACTGTACCAAAGAAGACCATGAGATTGGGTTATGATTGAATTTAAGTGAAAATTCTAGTTTTGTATACCGAACTATTATTGTTTAAGAAAATGCATACTCAGATTTCAATATTAACAATTTGCATACCTACCTAATACACGTCAACCAATCAACATACCGCCGTTAAATAAGATAACAGAAATATATAAATGACATATTTACCCATGCTTTTTATTCTTATTTACGATGTCACGTCATCACTCTCATTTTTCTACTATTTAAATACAACACTTATACTCAAAGTATTAAAAAAAAGTATTTTTTAGCAACTACACTTTATAAACAAGTTAAATTAGTATTTTTACTTTAAATTTAAGCTAACAAAGTCCTTAAGCATTTAAGATATAATACAAATATAGATTTTTTGAGCTATTGGTACTTATTAAAAAACTTAGGTAAAATATAGGGAGTTGTAATGAAATTAATGTTATAAAACAAAAACCAAGAAAAAAAAAGTTCAAAAAAGTGGAGAACCGGAAAAGAAACCCAAAAAAATGATAAAAAAAAAACAAAACCAAGAAAATTTCAAAATTACAACAAAAAATGAAAAAAGTTTAAAAAAGTCGAGAACCCGAAAAAACCCAAAAAAGGATGAAAAAACCTTTAAAAAGGTCAGTAACCCAAAAAAATCCAAAATAAAAACAAGAAAAATCCAAAATAAAAAAAATGGAAAAAGTTCAAAAAAGTCGAAAACCCCGAAAAAACCCAAAAAAGACTGAAAAAAACTTTCAAAAAATCCGAGAACCTGAAAAACCCCCAAAAAAATGGTAAAAAAACAAAAAAAAAAACTAAGAAAATCCAATATCACAAAAAAATATGAAAAAAGTTCAACAAAGTCGAGAACCCGAAAAAACTCAAAAAAGACTGAAAAAACCTTTAAAAAAAACCAAGAAAAAACTAAAAATCCAAAATCACAATAAAAATGAAAAAAAATAAAAAAAGTTCAAAAAAGTTGGGAACCCAAAAAGTGGTAAAATATTAAAAAAAAAAAAAACCAAGAAAAATCCAAAAAATCCAAAATCACAAAAAAATGAAAAAACATTCAAAAAAGTCAGGACCCGAAAAATGCAAACAAAATTAAAAAAGCAAAATCACAAAAAAAATGAAAAAAGTACATAAGAAAAATGTATACACAATCGAATTTTCCGTCATTTTCGAACTTTTTTCACTTTTTTGTGATTTTGTTATTTTGGATTTTTCTTGGTTTTTTACTTTTTTTATACCATTTTTTTGGTTTTTTCAGTTTCCCGACTTTTTTAAAGGTTTTCCCAGCCTTTTTTGGGTTTTTTCGCATTCTCGACTTTTTTGAACTTTTTTCAATTTTTTTGTAATTTTGGATTTTTCTTGTTTTTTTTTTTGTTTTTTACCATTTTTTCGGGTTCTCGACTTTTTTAAAGGTTTTTCCAGCATTTTTTGGGTTTTTTCGGGTTCTCGACTTTTTTGAACTTTTTTCATTTTTTTGTAATTTTGGATTTTTCTTGTTTTTTACCATTTTTTTGGCTTTTTTCGGATTCCCGACTTTTTTAAAGGTTAGTTCAGCATTTTTTGGATTTTTTCGGCTTCTCCACTTTTTTGAACTTGTTTCATTTTTTTATAATTTTGGATTTTTTTTTTTGTTTTTTACCATTTTTTTGGGTTTTTTCGGGTTCTCGACTTTTATGACCTTTTTATTTATTTTTTTATTTTTTCATTTTGGATTTTCTTGGTTTTTTTATTTTTTACCATTTTTTTTGGGTTTTTTCGGATTTCCAATCTTTTTAAAGATTTTTTGTAATATATTTTGGTCAATTGTATGCTTTACGCATTGACCATTTATATAATGTTAGTTTTTCTTTAATTTAATTAACACATTTGGATCAAATTTAACATCCAAGATTTAACCTTATTATTGACTTTTATATCCGATATAATATGGTTCACAATTATTTAATAAGCAAAATGACTGATTTACCCTTGAAAAACGCACATGTGATCGTACATGACCAGATTTAACATAAGTTTATTAACATAAATTTGGTAAGGTGTGCTGATTTGATGAAATCATATAAATGAGTATGCAAATTGTTAATGTTGAAATATGCGTATGTATTTTATTAACCTTTACAAAACTATAATTTTTCCTTAATTTAATTCAACCTCAATTTATAATGAATTAAATTTCAATAGGAATATATACAAGCAAATATTATAATATTTTCCTTGGATTCCAATGCTCGGTAAGGAATCAGAATAATCACAATTATTGGAGAAAGCAAAATAAAGTAAAAAAGTGTAATTAAAGCAAACCCAATATAAATTGACATAAAATTCCTTGCCAATATATATATATATATATATCTTACACATGAATGACCCACAATTTGATAATTTCTTATCTCCCTAAAATATTTAAAAAGGTGCAATCTTAATTTTGGTTAAGATAAAAATGGGATCTTTTTGAAGATAGGGTTAGAGGTGGAGATATACATAATACATATATATATATAGATAAAGAAAATAGTGATAAAGATAGAGATAGTGATGGGGTTGATTAGTAACAGAGTTGAGAAAAATGAGTTGAAAATAGGAGACCATATTTACACTTACAGAGCTGTCTTTGCTTATTCTCATCATGGTATATGTATATATATGTAGTATATTTAATGTGTGTACTCATTCTGTATCTTTTGCAATTTGGTTTAATCATTTTGCTAATTTGGACTTATTTTCATTCAAGGTTTTCTAAATTCAGTTAAACTCTTTATTTGTTCTCTCAATGTAGCTATACAATGGAAATTAACGTTAAATTCTCCGATATTATGTGTTTTTAACTACTGCGTTTGAGAATTGTGATTTTAAGATGGATATATAGAGTGTGTTTGGTTCTGTTTTAAGCAAATAAGCTTGATTTTTCGAGTTCGAGTTAAAAGAAATTGGGATCATCCAACTTGAAGCTTCCAGCTTTTTCAGGATAGCTATACAATGGAAATTACGTTAATTCCCCGAAATTGTGTGTTCTTACCTGCTGCATTTGAGCATTGTGATTTTTAGATGGATATATAGGGTGTGTTTAGTTGTACTTTAAGCAAATAAGCTGGGCTTTTTGAGATCGAGTGAAAAGAAACAGGGATCATTCGACTTAAAGCTTCTAGCTTTTCCAGGAAAAAATGACAAGCATTTAAGCTCATCAACAAAACAAAAGACCAGATTATAGGCAATTGAAAAATAAAATTGAGCACAAAAAGGCTGCAACTAAACAATACGTATTCTTTTTGGTATTCCATAAACTTTCATCATTTTCTTTTTCCTATGGTTTCTCAGTATCCCGGTGTGTTGGTTTTTCTTCCTAATTCTATTTTGTTGTATGGGGTTGTTTTTAACTCAGTTTAGTAGCTTCTTTTCTTTAAAGGTTGGTTAATCATCTTAGTTTTTTCCTGGCATGAAAAGGCCAGAAGTCTTAACATAAATCCCACCTTTTACGGGGCCTTAAGTAAGTTAGCTACCTTGGTTAGACTTTGCAGCCAAACAGGACATATTCTTTCTACGTTATGTGTCTTTGGGGGTCTAAGAAGGAGCCAAGTTTAGATACATGACTCAACATCCCAGAAGGCCTGCTATGGTTTAGTTGTGTTGTTGAAAATGGGATATGAAGAAATCCATGGTAAAATTAGTGGAAGGAAACTGATATCTGTGCTTTATATTTGTGTTAGACATAAAAAGGTAAGAAGATGATTGCCAAAAATATTGCTTGGTTTTTTTATGCCTTTTTTTTTGCGTAATAGATAAATCTTTCAGCTTGTTACTCAGGCCTTGTTTGGTTGCAGCTTTTAATGTCATTATCTTACTTAAAATCTGGACCGTATTTGGAGGCTCGATTAGAAACTGAGCTTCTGAGGACGTGGCATGAAAAAATGAACTTATAAGCTAATGAATCACCCTTTTCTCAACCTCTAAATTTTGCCTTATTTTCTCAAAAGCTGCAATCAGACAAGCATTTAGGCTCTTTTCATAGAAAACTTATGATCCATATCGTATTTCGTTCCTCAATATGCATCATTTCTTTGAATAGCTAGACTCTATTTAAGACCAATTGTTATGTTACGCATAATTTTAAGTACCTCAGTTTTAATTTACTAAATGTATATATCAAATAGTCAAAATACTACTCTTTGCAACGTATAATGCAAAAGGGTTAAATTATGAAATTAGCACGAAAGACTCTTGGACGATGCTTTCTGGTGACAATAATACACTAGTACTTGTTCTCTAGTGTCCTATACTGTTATACTTATATACGACTAAAGTGAGAATGGTATCATCCTCTTAAGGTAATACTATATAAGTCGTTCTAAAATGTACCTTAGCTAGTTTTCCCATAATTCTTAATCTATCCATACAATGTGCAGGGATCTTTGTTGGGGGGAGCAAGGTTGTCCACTTTACCCCTGACAGAACTGGAAAATCAAGCACAGAAACCCCTTCCAATCTCTCTGACGAGATATACAAGCAAAACTCGTCGTGTCCCACATTCCCAGATTGTGGGTTTAGGCAACAACCTGATAGCGGAGTAGTACTCTCGTGCCTCGATTGCTTTCTTCGTAATGGGTCCCTCTATCGCTTTGAGTATGGAGTCACCTCATCACTCTTCCTATCAAGACTAAGAGGTGGCACGTGCACCACTGCTCCTTCAGACCCACCTGAACTAGTTGTACACCGTGCGATGTACCTGCTACAAAACGGTTTCGGAAACTACGATGTTTTTAGGAACAACTGTGAGGACTTTGCGATCTATTGCAAGACCGGTATCCTGATAATGGACAGGTAACACAGATTTACAATTAGCTACTTCTGTTCATCTTTTGTAGGTTCATTTGCCTTTTAAGTTCTTAAGAATTGTTGGCTGCAACTTTAAAGCCAAAATGCAACACAAAGTGAGCTTATTAGGTGCAATTAAACGAGGGCTGGTCTAGATTTATGTTGAATTTATTTTGTTTAATGAGAGATTTATTGTTTCTGACAATTAAGCAGTTGCCAATAATAAGTTCCATTCATAACATTTCAAGCGGTAGTCAAAGAAAGTACATGTTAAAAGGTTTAGAATACTTCTCTCTTTATGGTAGAGTTATTTCTTGTTTATTTTCAATTTACGGGATAAATTTGTGTTTAATGTTAACAGATCAGGGGTTGGGAGGAGTGGGCAGGCCTCTTCGATCGTTGGTGCACCTTTGGCAGCCCTTTTATCTTCTCCACTCACATTACTAATTCCGAGCCCTGTCGGTGTGGCTACAGTGACTGCTGGTATGTATTGCATGAGCAGATACGCTACTGATATCGGTGTTCGGTCTGATGTTGCCAAGGTGGCGGTTGAGGACCTGGCTGTCAACCTTGGACGGGGGGCCAATATTGATTTTGAAGAAAAGGACGATGAATATGAAGATTGCGTCTCTGACCAACTGATTGATATTAGGTGATGAAATTAATATTGTGTGCTTCTGGAGAAGAAGCTGTGTGCATATATTTATGAGTAATGGCGTGGAACCTGATTCATAGCGAGATCTAGAACAAGATTGACCTATGTGGGTTGTCCTGTTGTCATATAATTTTAAATGGTTCCATCAGCATAAACTATATTTGGATGCAGGATTAGCCACGTAGCCAATCTGGTTTCAGATCTAGTTATGGATTTCATTTCATAGCATCTGCATAAATCAATAAATGTTCATCCGGTATTATCTTCCTTCTTAAATAAGTGTTGGACTGAATGAAACTAAAATCATTTGGTTAACATTATTGCAATGTTTATTTATTTTGCCTTTTGTTTCCTTGTATAGAGAACTTTGTGCTCTGGTAATTCGATGTGTAGAGTCGTATGTACTTTTTTGATGAATCACATGCTTTTGTATGTTTCTGTGCATTTCTTGTATGCATACGCTTTGTATCTGATAATCTGATGGTGAATGAACTACATGTATATAAGTTATTTTAAATACTAATGTTTGCTAATATTGGTGAAAGCTGATCTCATTCCTTCTTCTTTCATCCCAACTTAAAGAGGCCCATATACTTGATATTACATAAACAATTTGGGAATTTGAAGTGACTTATGATGTATCACACTCACAGCATAGATTACATTTGCATTGTTTAAAAGGTACTTAGTAAGCAGGTTTGTCATTAATTAATGTGATATGCAGACAAAAGATTTTGGCATACAAATATCTTCAAGATTTTCAGTTTCCTTTGCAAACATGCTCACAATCTCTGCTGATTTATGAAACAACACTAATAGACTTTCAGTTAAGCTAGGTCACAGCTTGAAACTTCTAGCCAGACCACGTAACAGGCTGAAAAGAAAATATAGCAAACTTGAAACGACTTATAAAAATTGCTATATTTTTTTCTCAGTCCTTGCCATATAGGATGCTGACACAGAGAGTGCGGTCTGGAGTTTCAGTTGTGACTTTTGAACCTAACAAGACTTATAGACTTTGAGTACTGTACAGTACACCGTACATGCTTGCGGTTTTTTCAAGAAACAAATAGAATATACGTCCATGAAAAGTCAATTCCTACATCTTCGTGTACGCTGAGCTCAAACCTTTTGAAGGACCTTCATGGTAACATCATCTGTCTTGGCCATGTTAGAAGGGACTTGTTTGGATTTCTCATTGGTTGCAGGCTTGAATTCGGCCATATCTGCCAGCTCATCGATCGCTTCAACAATTCCTTCGACTTTCCCCGCGATTTCTATCAGAAGAGTTGTTGCTGTAGCGAGGGGGAGAATGTCTATGAGGTTCAACTCTGTCCTTTTTGCGTTAGTCTTATCGTCAATTTTGGACGTGTTTACTGAAAGTAATAATTCTTGGGGCAGTGATTTAATGGTCTTTTGAAGTTCTTGAACAGCAAAGTTCATTTCTCCGACTGAGAAGTCGATAGTTGATGACTTTGTCATCAACTTGATTGTCTCTGCCGAATCTTTCAAAACTTTGGAGCAGTGAGAGCTTAATGTCATGCAGCTATCTCTAAAGTTTCTCTTCAAAAACTTGGGCGCCTATATGTGATAATGAGGAAAGAAATTAGTAAAAAGGTATATAAACTGGCTTTGGTTACTTGGCAAACAAAAATTGTCTTTTAGTTATGACAGTAAAAACTGGTTTTGGGAGAGAAAATAGTGAATAGTTGAGATTCGTTTTATCTAATGTCGTGATCCTGTATCTGTTTACCTGAATTTCGGAATCGATGCAGTTATTGAGAGACGCGATGCAACAAGCACAGTTACGCATTTGTGCGGAAATCTTGAGGTATTGCTTCCATGGATGTTGGAAATTGAAGTTACCATGTGCTGGCTCCCATCTTGCAAAATTTGCCTGTCGTGATTTCAAATTTTAGTCTTTTCCCCCCATAAAAATATACAGAATATAAAAATAACAGTTGCCCATAATATAACATAGTAACATACCATGGAGTCCTCGGATCCCTTTGAATTAAGAACACATTTGTAGCCTTGCAGCTTCTTGTTACTATCTTCCTTGTTTGCATTCTCATTTCCTTCGTCGTTAAAGTACTCTTCGACATATCCTGAATATACGAATAGATTTGTTCGATGTCAATACATACTTGACAAAGATCATTTTTATAAAAGAAAAATTATATGGTGTTGATTGTTTTTGTATATTACCATCCAAAGAATCAGCGAGTTTGTCCATATTTTTGTGGATGAGAAGGTGAAGCTCTGAACCAGCCCAAACCGGGAAACATATTATGCCTATAATAATGCAAATGGAGGTCCCTATTGCTATTGTCCATACTCGGTCTAATGCCAAGTTAAGCAGTTTCTCAACCCGGTAACCCGAAACTGTCACCAAGCTGAAGGTCAATATGAATATCATTGCCCCATAATCGAACCTTGCCTTGATTGTTGGAATAAACCGAGAAAAAGTAGCTGCTGAAGCTGCAAAAAAAAGAAGGTGTAAGATAATGCAAACATTAGTTGAAGCTGTTTTTTTCAGTATTGTGGAAACACTGTTTATCTGGCTTAAAGCTTCTAATCTTTTCAGGCCAAAACACAGATAAATTCAGGTTTAAAGGTTAGCCAAATGCATTTCAACTCTTAAGCAAAATATTAAGCTTAGAAGAGGCAAATAGACAAGTTCATGTACAGTAATAAGATGTGTGTGCTTACCAAGAATAAAAACGAAAAATCCAACAATAACAGGCTCATACTTTTCTCCGCATTGAGTCGCAACCCAATGAACACCAAGGCCTAGAGCTCCAGCAAGAAAAGTCCCGGTTATTCTGTTAATGCATTTTGAAATCATTTGACCTGCAATTTAACATGAAATGTAAAAGAAATATATACCAAAATTGATACTCGTGAGATGGACGTGCATATATCATATATAAGTTTACGTAGTCGTCCTTACCTACTGTGTATTCGAACACAACTACAACGGTCATGATAGCCCACATGGCATTCCCTCCAACCCCCTCATATAAAGACCTTGAGAAATAGAAGGTTGATACAATTGAAAGACATAATCCTACTTTGAGACAGTGTATCACTTTTTTTGGTTCAGTTGACGCTATATCATAAGCCTTCTTGAAAAAACTCGTTAGTTTCGATATCAATCCCAAGAAAAGACCCTTTAAACCCAAGAAAAACCTACAGATCAATCCACATTCCGGCTCTAGTTTCCTTGATGTACCGTCGGGCATTTTCTCGCTCCATTCCAATCCTCCAATCATTACATTATTGTTAGCCATTTTATTTTTTGCGTGTTCTAGTAATGTCTTGGTTTATTATTGGAAAGTTGATGAGAGCTTCAAAGTGAAGTATAAGGTTAATTGTGGAAAATGTTTGTTGGTTTATGTTGTCCAAATAGATGCCAAGTTAGTGGTTATTTATATGTTGCAATGCTAAGTTGCTCAAGTAATTATTTTTTTAAAAAAAATGGAGTTACGGTATGTTTGGACAATGTACGGGTAACTTTTTCCATTTTTAAAGTATTTAATATACGTTATGTGGACAAATAGTGACTTAGATAGCAATACCCCAATCTTCAAAATTAATGCCACTAAAAGAGCACTCAATAGAGATAGCAATAGTATGACCTAAAATAAGATATAAAAGACCGAGATAAACTTTTGAAGAACGTCAATGTCACCTTATGGTTCGACCTAATTATTATATAATTAAAGTTTGGGCGATATTATACTGGTCCTCTTGAATATGTCAATCAATAATTTATACTCTGATCTTTTTTATCATGAAGGTAATCTTCTCATGTGTTCTTAAATTTAGTGAATCTTAATGTACTTCTCGGAAAAATTGAACCAATAAATTTTGTAACAAACTCTTATTGATTTGAAATATTCCGAAAAGGAATTGTTTTTCTGTACTCATATGAGATTTGCATTGTTTATACTCTTCCGAAATTAAACTTGAAATCATTAAAGGAAAGGTTACATATTTTTATTAAAACAAAACAATACACTCAACCAAGTTTTTCCAAGAAATATGTTTATGCCTTTCATATCATATATAAGAAGATAAAATTACTTTTGTAATCTATTTTCTGTTTTAGAAATGATGAATTCTTCGTACTTAACAACTTTTTAGGTAGCGAGTCGTATTTTTGTCCTTCATAGAGTGTCTTAAATAGTTTTGCACTTCATATAATCAATTTCTATACATGAAACATTGTTTTCTTGAGGGTTTCTGCCTTTCTTATAGTAATTCCAAAAATTCTAAATTTATATATAAGGCTTATTTTCTTATCATACGTACTTATATCAATCAAATGTAGGCAGAAAACAAATTCTTTAGTTTTTAAAATAGCGAGCAATATCGCAGTTCTAGCAAATAGGCACGATTGCTCATCATTAAAGGAAACCATTTGCAACGTACAATAGAAAAGTAGAGGCTTAGAACATTCCCAATATTGCAAATGTTTTCCAGCGAGAATGTACCAGTACCACCAGCCTACTTGCAGTTTTACATTATTGAATATCTTGGGTGTCTATATTCATTGCTAGCTAATATTCTCGATTATGTTCTCTATCACTCGCAGGGTAGTGATCACTAAAGACAAACTATGTCGTCGACGCGGGATATGCAAGAAAAAAATGTTATAAAACGACGATGTTTTGACATATAGTGATCTTTGTTACCATACTTTTTTTGTTAATTCTGGTATGCAATCTTATTTTTGTACATTTTTACATTATTGAATCTAGGGTTATGTTCTCTATCACTCGCAGGGTAGTGATCACTAACTAAGACAAACCATGGCGTCGATGAGGGATATGCAAGAAAAAAATGTTATAAAACAACGATCTTTTGACATAGTAATATTTGTTATTTTGTTATAAATTTTTTGTTAATTTTGTGATGCAATTTTATTTTTGTATATTTTTTCTGGATAAAGTTAACTAAAAGGCGTCCAAATTTAGGCTCTGCTAAGGTACCAATGTTACTCTCCATTGTAATAAGCATATCCTTCAGTATTTATTTTTTATTTTTTTTGAGAATCATCCTTTATAACTACAATATGGTGTATGATTTCTCAAGGGTTATTTACAACATTACGTAGCAACATGAAATTTAAATGTTATTGTTCTACCTAATTACTTCCACGATTATGAAATAACATAAGACATATTAAATTGTAGCAAATGAGGGAAAAAATACATTTATTGTATAGTATTATCTGATTTTTAACGATTTAGGTACCAGACTACCAAAGTTAACAATTGACGTACTGAACAATCATAATATTCATAATTCAGGTAATGACGTTAATTTAGTTAGATGAAATTTAGTTTTACTTTTCATTTTGGTCTCTTTTTTTTTTTTTAATTTGTATAAATTTAATCATGTCTTTTCAAAACATTATAATTTACAATGTTTCTATTAAAATACATACATATACATACATAATAAATATGTCAGTTTAAAAAACATATTATTTGACTAGATTTTCTTTGATTTTTTTTCTAAAATAAAAAATTATAATTTTTTTTTACACTTTCTCTAAAACGAAAATAAAGTAAGTTTTAGATTTATGACATTCGAGAAAAAATTATTTGAGACCACATCATTATTTAAATACTTTCATGAAAAAAAGGCAAGAAAATTATTATTTTTTTCAAAAAATCATTCATTTTTTGTAAATAGAATATATTTGTTAAGTGTTTATAATTTATTTTTATACACAAAAATCATCTAGATTTAATTTATTTGCAATAATATGTATACATGCATTATATTATATATATATTTTTTACATACATTAATATAACATATATATATATATGTGTGTGTGTGTGTGTGTTTTTTTTTTTTTGAATTTATACTAAAATGAGATATTTTAAAAAAATAAGGGTTAGATTTATACAACTTACAAAGACCAAAATGAAAATTGAAACTAACTTGCATTCAACTAATTTAATGGCGGTATATGAATTGTGAACATTATGATAGTTCAGTACGTCAATTGTTAATTTTGGTAGTATGCTACCTAAATCGTTAAAAACAGATAGTACAATGTATTTTTTTTCCTAGCAAATGAATGAGCAATTTATTATTCACAAAACGTTAGAAACTGCTTAATTTAAATATGCATTGGCATCCCATATTATGCCCAACTGTTTTGGGACGTGCCCTACGAGATGACCTAACTTTGCATAAGACAATACTAAAATCTACAATGGGAGATCATGTTCTAAAGCAGAAAGGCTTTACAATATCGTGTCTTATATATTATCATGCATTATATATATATAACTGGCTGCTTTTCTTTGATATAAGCCATATATTGATATAAATGTGTAAAAAATATTCATATCAAGCTAGCTTGCAAGCATTGATGGCTTATCAATTGTTATCTCCCTATCATGCATTGCTTTTAGTTTTTAATATAATTAGTTAATTATGTTAGTAATCACTACATATTATAATTAGGTCATGATAGAAACTTCTAACATGCTTTTTGCTTTCTACGGGGTTTACAAATACTCTAATCAAGTTGATAATAAGGTTCAACAAATATTAAATATATGAAGTGATCGTAGAAACTGAAAATATTTTAACAATGATATTCTGGTTTTATTTGAACAGTGCCTTGTATTCTTTTTGGACTGGTCTAGTAATTTATGTTACATTAAATCCAAATTACTATATGGGTAGATCTAAATTATTTGAATTTGATAATTAATTGGCTGGCTTAAAGACTCTCAAAGTGGTGATATCTAGTCGATTAAAAGGCACTTGTCGATCTTTTATAACGCATAACGAACATCGTGAAAAGCTACTTCAACTATCATTAACAAAAATGAATATTATTTGGTAGCCAAATTACTCTAGGTTTGACACCCACACCAAATGAAACTTATTACAATTATGAATTATCCCACTGCGGCACGGATGCATGAGACGTTTAAGGCTATGTTTGGTAGCAAATTTTTTGATTCAAAATCAGATTTAAAAAATCTATTTTGAAAATCTACTGAAAAACTAGATTTTAAAAATCTATTTTTTAGCCTAAAAATTAGATTTTCAGAAGCTGAATAATCTGACTTGCCAAACACTTACATATTTTTAAAATCTAAAATTCAAAAATTCACTATAAAAATGTGTTGCCAAAATTAATTAAATCAAGCTAGAAAAATACATTAATCATCAAATGAAAAATAAAATGCAGATTGCAACATATACAATTAATTGTTTTTGCCTTTTGTTATTTATCGAATGACAAATGGTTTGTGTAAGTGGCTTAGTGGCGCACGCAGACATAACTTTTGATACGGTTTTAATATAACTGCGCTTTCTTTATATAACAAATAAGTATCGAAGTTTGATGTTAAGCAAGGTATATTAATGCTGTAACTAGTGCTACCGAAAATCCGAAAAAAGTGAATCGAAAAGACCGAAACCGAAACTTTTTCGGATCGGTTTCGGTTTAAAATAAAACCGGACTGAAAAAAACCGAAAAATCAGAAAAATCGGAAAAAAACGAAAGACCGAAACCGGACCGAAACAAACTGGTTCGGTTCGGTTCGGTCCAAAAAATAAAATACCAAAAACCAAAAAAAATCAAAACGAAAAATCTGCTAAGTTTCGGTTTTACCAAAAACCGAACCGAACCGGACCGAACTCAGCACCAACTGTAACCACTATACTGCACGGTATGTTAATTAAGCAAGGTATACAATTAGTTTGTCTTCTGTTTTTGTTTTCTTACTCGTTTATGCAATGGTTAATTCAGCCAACTCATAACTTGGATCCGAATGGATTTGTTCCATTTACGGGCTTTTTGGTTGCCGGTCACATTTTAAAAACATTTTTGTTCATACGTCACTACTCTCACAAGATTTTTAAGTCTAAATCATCTTATAAGTGATAAAAAAATATATTATTTCGTAACTTTTTGGTATTTTTTTTTTACTTGATAATTCAAACAAACACTAAAAAATAACTTGTAAACTGTTTTTTAACACTTTAATATTTTTCTCGTGTAGATTATAATATCTTTTTTTAAGTTTAGAAACAGTTTTTAAACTATTTTTTATTAGACCGGGTGACTGCAATTTAAATTAGTTTCGACACAACACTTGAACTCTAAAAATGTGACATCTAGCGAATATTATCAAACGGTTTCACTTGGTAGAAAACTATGACCATTAGTATTGATTTTCTTTGTTAAATTATACTTATGTTAAGAAATAAAGTGTTTACCAAACAACTAAATATTTGTGTGCTAAAATTATGACATTTGGATCGTCCCCGTATAGACTACGGCAAAGACCCAAAAGATTAAAGACCATGTGATGAACACACAACTCAGCATTTATGTTATAATAGTCATATACCTGCATAGCATTTTTTATAATGGTATATTGTGTTAAAAGTAGAACTTACGTGTTCTCAGTTATTTAAATAAGTTTTGACGTAAACATAGTTGTTACTAACTGTGTTCTCAATTATTTAAATAAATTTTTACGTAAACATAGTTGTTACTAACTGTGTTCCCAATGATAAGTACGGCACACGGTTTACATATCATTATATACACACAATTATTATTAAATTATTTTTGTTAAATTAATGGAGAGGGTAACAGACCAACACCCCCATTTCGTTTTCATGATTCCTAATTATTTTTCGGTTAAGTTTTTTTTAATCAACTTTTTATTATATATCTAAATTGTTTGTTTAAAAAAAATCTGTAAATTTTGAATTATATATATATATATTTGTATTTATTCGGCATTACTACCCTATAAATTACCAAAAAATAATTAAACATCAAAAAATATATAAATTCATAATTTACAGACATCTTTTTGAACAAAGAGTTTAAAATAAAATATAATGTTGATTCAAGAAAAACGTAACCGAAAAACAATTTCGAATCGTGAAAACAGAGGGGTGTTACGGTAACTCGGGAAGTCTGGTGGCCCTCTTCCGTTAGATTTGTTCATTTGTACTGTTTTCCTGTCAACTCGTCCCTAATACAAATTTTAAGGGTTTGAAGACACTTTGCCTAGAATTTTCTGCTTATAAGTCTATGTTCTGTAAATTAATGTATCAAAGCTTATTGGCTAACGTGTTTTGCATAATGGCATGAACAATTCATAAAGGTCGCAGTTCAGTTCCGATACTTTTTTAAAAAAACAATCTCATAGAATGTACGTTTTGGTTTGTTATTGCAATACGTTAAAAAGTAAACATATAGGGGAACAACTAGACTTATAACCCATTAAGTTTTAGCTATTATTGCAATGAATTTTACTTTATACAGACGCCTTTGATTAATACAGACGGTAATGGTATAAATCACGTCACGTAATAAAAACTCAACCTACTAAAAACCCAAATAAATATATTATAACCCTAGTTTGAGTCTACCCTAAATTTAATTAATATTAATTAATTTTTTTTAGTAGATTGAGTTTTTATTACGTGGCGTGAGTTATACCCCACCCCACTAATACAACCGTCGTTTGCATCAAGCAGACCGCGTCTGTATTTAGCAGATGATTATTGCAATACTTTAAAAAGTAAACATATAGGGGAACAACTAGAACTATAAGAGCATTCTCATCAGTGCTCCTATATTATTTAAAGTTATAGAGTTTTACAAGGGACACGTGTGATATAAACTTAAATTATGCACATCAGTTTTGTATAAGCTCTTTATCTAATTAAAATAATAGAATATTTTATAATTCTTTATTTGTTACTCCTTCCACTCGTGTAAACGATAATCGTTTATTACCATCATCCCCTTCCCGTTATTTGCAATTAATCAACAATCAACGACATAGAAAATCGAATCGACAAATTTTCGTGAATAAATCGAAGGAAAAGAAAAGATGGAGAAAAAAGACCCAGTTATGATGTATAACCCTAACCCAATGTGGTTTAAAAATTCAAGATTGGACATAAATAGGATAGATGAAGAGGATATAAAGTGTAGAATATAGGTTAAAGTGGCTAGCAAGGTGGAATTGCGACAAGTTTTTTGGAAATCAGGTGCAACCTCTGGAAACATGATCTAGGAAAGATGGGGAAATTAGAATAGATGAAATAGAGAGAGAAAGGAAAAGGATAAAATGAGAGAAAAATAGTGAAGGAAAATGTTTTAACTGCTGGGGTCCACATAAAATATTCCTATATTTTTCTCCAATATCTCGATAGATGTAGAGAGAAATTGAAGATAATTTTAACTTTATACATATATGTTGATGTATATAGTGACTGATAAGCACCTATATTTTCAAATTATATATAAGTCTATAGATATAGTGTCTCTGTTGAGAATGCTCTAACCCATTAAGTTTTAGCTATTCTGGTCGTTAAATGCTTATAGTTCAAATTTAACTAGTTCCAAGATAAAAATGAGAGCATATATAAGTTGATCACTATTTTGGGGGAATGTAACAAGATTGGGAATTAGACATTTAGTTATGCAATAGCTTCTTTTCTCATTTAAGTCTCCAAATTTTATTTGAATAACAATAAAATGAGATTACAATTTTTTTTTTTTTTTTTTTTGATAACATGCTCATTATTATATATAATAACTTATTCGAGTACAAGTTCACATGTCATTGGAATAAGTTTCAATAGGCTACAGAATAATAAAATACATAAATACGAAAGCCTAACTCCAACCCGACCTACCTAAAAAATCTCACCCTAAAAAGTGTTAATACTTTGTTTAGATTAATTTTCATATTGTGAATATTTGACTCTATGCACATCTATATAAATAGACCTATTGTAATCTAACAATAGCAATCAATAACAATTATCTAAATTATATTTTAACATCCTAACGAAAGATGGACCTTAGAGCATAAGCATTTGGTGGTTTAAAACATAATTTTTTCTAAAATTGTGATTTTTTTAGAAAAACAAGGGTTACATAAGACACCCTTACATAACTTTAAATTTTGAGAAACAAGAATTGTTCATTGTATACAAGGAACTACATGCTTTCCTTATAGTTATTATAAGTATTTATGTTATTAAAAGAATAAACTATTTGTTCTTCTATTTCATGACATATATTAAATGAATAAAAAAACCAATAGTTAATTATGATAAGGAAAATGATAGATAAGCTTATATTTTGTGTATAATGTAAATTGCTAAGTTAATGTTTAAAATTAATACTTTCACATTAAATCTAATGAATATCTTAAGAAAGATGATGTGGACACTCTTACATGGTTTGTCCAAATCTAGATTTTCATAAAATACACTATTTCGTTCTTATTTAATTGTTTATTATGAAACTACGTGCAATTTTGACTGGTTAAGAACTTATATCAAAATTGTCGGAATGAAAATTTTCAAATGTTAAATTTTTAAAAAATTCATTTCGATAATTTTGATACAAAATTATAAATCGATTAAAATTGTACGTAATTTCATATTAAACATGCATGCATAGGGGAGTACATATAAAGATTCAAAATGGCTGAAAATCTAGACCAGACCCAACCACACATGGATCAACTTACATAAAAGCTACATCACTTCCTAAGCCTTCCTAGGGTAAAACAGAATCTATACTAATTTCTGTTAACAGACTTTGGCCATCATCACGCAAAAATTGCATTCACCCCTTACAGTGCTGGGCATACTTTCATATGATCAAATCATAGTAAAATCAGTGCCACAAAGCCCAAATTTTGGAAATAGAATCAACAACTTCATTTTGCTCTCTAAATAGTACTAATCTTTTACTTCACCTACAATCTAATCTACTAAATATAGAATATTTTCCCAAATATAATAAGACAGCTTAATATGCGGATTTTCCCTCTGAAAAACACCATTTATCAAAATCAAAGCATCCGACTCCACAATATATGACATTAGCAATTAATAATTTAATACCCATTTTATAGCATATAAGCAGCTCAGTATAGATCATTTGCCTCGGCAAGTAATCTGAAAGACTAAAACTATTGTTTGCTTTATGCGCAAAAGCAAAAAACATACTCCCCGGCTTAATTTCTTAATATGCGCACGTCCTAAAGTAGATTAATTATCGCTTCCATTGGAAGCTCCATCAGTATTTAGTTTAACCCTTAGTTTAGGACTTAGCCAATGCACTGCCACAATTAACTCACTTTTTTTTACAAGATTTTATCAGCTTATTCAAACTTGTATCTTCAAAATTCCCCAAAGTCTTCTAATTAGGAACAATGCAAAGATTCAGATCTCTTAGCCAACTTTCCAACTTTATTACCTTTTTTATAGGACAGTATATCTTCATAAACACTCACAAATGTTTATACCTTGATCATCTAGTTTTAATGTCACCATACGAACCAAGATAAATTGTATGTGTATTATAACTTATATAATTATGTTACAAACATAATAAGATATGATTTTATTGCTACATGATGATCATATATTTATCGTTATGAAAACTATGTCAAAACACATACCTTGAGCCATGTGAATGCTTGTGAGCTCGGGACTTTAACACGGACTTTAGTGTTGAGTTTCTCCTTCTTACCTATGTTATTTCTTATAATTTTGGTGTGTCTTAAAATGGGGGATTTGAGTCCTTTATATATATGTGGGGAGAGGACTCAAGCTCATAAAAATAGTTTCCGATATCAACCATCATGGTAGCATCAATCTTTACCATCCATAATGTCAAAACATAAAAAATTGTAACTCACTACTCATTACCACTACGTCATAAATATTACAACCTATGAATGTCAAAATATCACACTACTGACCAAGAATTTATGTATTTTAACTCTTGAAAATGGAATTAATTCTTACATTCTCTCACTTGGTCTATTGAACATTTTATAAGCAATCATAAGAGCACAATTATAATATGACACGCTTTCCTAAACAAATTATCAGTAAGAGTCATGGCGGTTCCATACATCAAGAGTATGGTTCCTTCCATGTACTACTATACTAACAACTTATCTTGAAAAGCATTTAATGTGAGTTATCTTGTAATGGTCTCCATAATATATTTGAGGAAATGCTATTTTTGTCACATAAATAATACATGCATGTAAAACATAAGTTTGACAGAAATTATATTTATTCAGAAATTCAATAATGATATCAAAATGTATCAAACATATAATCACTAAGCAAAACCACCTATTAAACTTTAAATGCTACTACCAAGACCTATATCTTCAGCATGCTTAATGAATGTCTTTGGTGGTATGCATTTTGTTAGTGGATCTGCTATATTAACACTTGTACCAATGTGTTCAATTGACACTTTTTCCTTCTGAACATCCTCCTTAACTGACAGATACTTCATATCAATGTGCTTTGCAACTTTTAAATACCTGCCATTCTTTGAAAAGAATACCGCAGCGATGTTATCACAATAAATTTTCAAAATGGCTTGGAGATGGAGTCAACCACTGCCAAGGCTGAAATAAAGTTATGCAACCATAAACCATAATTTGAAGCTTCATAACAAGCTATAAACTCAGCCTCCATGGTGGATGTTGCTATGGTAGCTTCCTTAGCACTTTTTCATGAAATGGCTCCTCCGGCTAGACGGTAAATATAGCCAAAATTGCTTACCCTAGTATCATAACGACCACCATAATTTGAATCTATAAAGCCAACCACTTCAAGGTGATCGGTTTTTCTATAAGTGAGCATGTGATCCTTGTTTCCTTGCAAGTACCTCAATATTTTCTTTGTAGCCTTCCAATGATATAGTCCCGGATTGATTTGGTATTTTCCTAGCATCCCAACAGCAAAACTAATATCTGGTCTTGTACATACCATAACATACATTAAGCTCCCAACCACATAGGCATAAGGAATATTTTTCATACTGTTACGTTCGAGTTCATTTTGGGGACATTGACTTAAGCTGAACTTGTCTCCCTTTTGTATACGAACAACAGTAGAACTACAATTCCGCATATTATATATTTCTATAACTTGAGTAATGTAGGATTTTTGAAACAATCCTAACAATCTACGTGATCTGTCATGAAATATTTCAATTCCTATCACGAAAGATGTCTTTCCCATATCTTTCATCTAAAAAATTATTAGAAATAAAATCCTTAGTTTCGCGTAATAAACTAAGGTCACTGCTGGCTATAAGTAAATCATCGACGTATAGGACTAAAAACATAAATTTTCTCCCACTCATCTTAAGATATTTACACCGATCAATAGTCTTTTCCTTAAATCCAGAAGACGCGATGGTATCATGAAACTGAAGATACCACTGGCAAAAAGTTTGTTTTAGTCCATAAATGGATTTATTTAATAAATAGACCATGTTTTCATTTTCTTCTTTTATGAAGCCTTCTGACTGTGCCATATAGACTTTTTCTTCTAAACTCCTATTTAGAAAAGTTGTTTTAACATCCATTTGGTGTAACTCTAAATCAAAATGAGCTACCAAGGCTAAAATGATTCTCAACGAGTCTTTCTTTGAAACTGGAGCAAATGTCTCATTGTAATCAACGCCTTCTCATTGACTAAATCATTTCACAACAAGTCTAGCTTTATGTCGTTCGATATTGCCTTGCTACTCATTTTTTCCTTTTGGCAATTCGACCAACTCTCAGAATTTATTACAACGCATGGATTCTATTTCATCTTTCATAGCATCCATCCATTTTGCAGATTCATTACAACTAACAGATTGAGTAAATGTAACCATGTCATCTATATCTTCAATGTCTGTTCTTGTATATACACATCATAGTCTTCAGAGATAGCAGATCTCTTACTTCTTTGAGACCTTCTTAATTCTCTCCCTTGAGGTGTATTCTCAACAGCATCATTGGAAATTGTCACATTTTGTGGAATAACAAGTTGTTGATCATTTACTTGTCGTTCAATGGTTGATTGGATCAACACGGTTAGGAACACCAAGTTCTTGATGAGATTCAGGTAACAAAATTGGTACCCTACTCTCTTGAATGATTGCATCGCTAACTTGAGTATTACTCCTATTGACTTCGCTATTTTCAAGAAATTTGGTGTTTCCGGTTTCCATTATTCTTGTAGTTTGGTTAGGACAATAAAACCTATAACATTTAGACTTTTCTGGATACCTAATAAAATAACAAGTTATTTTTTTTGGATCCATTTTATTTTCTTGTGGATTATAAAACTTTATTTCTGCTGGGCATCCCCAAACACATAAATGTTTTAGGGAAGGTTTCCAGCCTTTCCACAGTTCAAAAGGTGTTTTTGGAACTGCTTTGCTAGCAACCCTGTATAAAACATACACATCGGTTTTAAGTGCATGCTTCCATAAGAATATAGACAAATTAGCATTACTAATCAAACTCCTAACCATCTCTAATAAGGTACGGTTGAGCCTTTCATCTACACCATTTTGCCAATGTGATCCTGCCATTGTGTAATGTGCACATATACTGAGTTTAGCGAAAGGACCGGGGTGTTTTCCCATCTCATCATATTGATCATAAAATTCACCACCTCTATCGGATCTTATTATTTTCACTTTTCTATCTAATTGTCTTTCTACCTTAGTAATAAATACTTCAACAGCATTTACAGACTGAGATTTATCAGACAATAAATAAAGATAGCAATAACGTGAAAAATCATCGATAAAAGTAAAAATATTTTTCTCCACCAATAGATGTAATATTGAAAGGTCCACATATGTCTGTATGTATAATTTCAAGAAGTTGCGTACTTCTTGTGGCTCCTTTCTTGGTGTGTTTGGTTTGTTTATCCTTAATACATTCCACACACACACCATAATCGGCCCAATCCAGATTTGGAAGAGTTTGATCTTTTACTAATCTTTCCAATCTATTTTTGGATATGTGCCTAATCTTTTATTCCACAAGTAAGACGATTGCTCATTAGATGAGCTACGTTTAATTCCAACAATATGATGCAAGGTAACAAGGGATTCAAAAAAAGAAGGTTCAAGATTTAATTGGTATAATCCATTTGAGAGAAAACGAGAACCAATAGCGGAAGCATTATTAAATAAAGTGAAGCCGTTTTTATTAAATTGAAAGAAAAAACCATCAACAGAGAGTTTCAATATTGAAATTAAATTGCGAGAAATTGAAGGACAATAAAGTGTTTTACCTAAATCTAAACTGAAACCAGAATCTAAAATTAAACGAAAGGTTCCAATGGCTTCAACGGGAGCCTTTGCCCGGTTTCCCATGTATAGAAAGGCTTATTTGGGTTTGTGTTCCGGGTTGTATGGAATACCCGCATCGTATTAGAAACATGAGTACTCGATCCAGAATCTATCCACCATGTATTAGAAGGAACGTCAATTAAGTTTGATTCGAAACATACTAAGGTAAAATGTTTATCTTTGTTTTCGAACCAAGCCTTACGTTTCAGGCAGTCATTCTGAAAATACCCAATCTTTTTGCACCATGTGCACCTTTCATTCTTTTTTTCCTTCTTTCTGGATTGAGATGATCCATCAAATCTGGGTTGGGCTTGATTTTTGCCTTTTTTAAATTTGATTTTACCAGCTCCTCTAGTGACAAAATACGCTACATTAATATTCTGTTGCTTCAACCTACACTCTTATTCGACCAACATACTTTGCAGTTCATTTACATTCCACTTTTCCTTAATAGTGTTGTAATTGATCTGAAATGGTCCATATTGTGCCGGAAGCGAATTGAGGAAAAGTTGGATGATAAGAGAATTATCCAAATTCATCCCAAGTTTCTTAATTTCGCAGCCAGATTTGTCATTTCAATGACATGGTTACTCATCGTTCGAAAACCATCAAAATGTATTGTCGTAATTTTAGACAAAAGTTTTGAAACAAGTGACTTATCAGCAGCCTTAAAACATTCCTTAACATTGTTAAGGTACTTTTTGACAGTTTTTGCCTCATATAAGAAAGTCTAATGTTTGTGGCAACAGTCATGTTCAAGAACATCATACTCAATCTGTTGGATTTAGACCATGTAGAGTGGAACCATGCAGTACCAAACACGAGATAGATCTTCCAGGGAACAAGGCCTTTTTCAAATAAGCCAATTCATTTGTGACCCTGCAGATCCACTCTTTTTTCTATTCAAAGATCAGCCTTTTGTCTTTGTGTTTTCACATCGAGAATTATTTGCAGATGAAGAGATGTCAAATGGGCTTCTTACTTCCTAAACAGATCCTCTTACATCTATATATAAAGGCTGGTTTATCAAGAATACGCAATAAAAGCACTTCGAATTGTTGATTAATCGCCAGAGATGGCTTAGAAACAATAGTTCATTATCTAGACCATGCCTTATGAACTTCCTTCTCGGCATCACTGCTATTAGCCGTTATAGCAGCGGGCTCATCAACAAGAAGAGACATGTCAAGATCTAGAACACCCAAACTAAACTGAACTTGCTCATTCCATTCAGAAAATTTGGTGCCATCAAGCAGGAGAATATTTGATGCTTGAGAGTGAAGGGCTAGTGGGACTGTGTTTAAAATTGCAATTTATTTCATAACATTCTCAAAATTAAAATTATGACACACAATATTAATGCAAAGAAAATTATATAATTGTTGGTATTAAAACATAATGGGTTCTAACAGTTTTCCAAGAAATAAAATATGGCACATGTAGATGACCTCTATCTTATTCCTAGTTTTAAGGTTCAACTAATTATTACCCCAATTATATTTATTTAATTATGTTACCGGACATGTGGTAAACCTAGTAACAAAACTTAAATAAAAGTTTACTTAATTACCAACAATTGAGTATTTAGCATTAAGATTTTGTACATGTGGGCAACCAAAATCGACTTATTTAAATGCTTGATAACATTTCGTTAATATTCATTAAATACGGATCAAAGCATGTGTTGTATTTGATCACACCTTTAAATATTAACAAACGAACATTAGTATAGAAACACAAATGGAAAAACTATTAAATACTCTAACCATTTCGGTATCTCTAACATGATCCGACCAGGTAAGAGAGGATGAGGGTTGGTGCAGTTAAGACTGGTTAAAAACCGATTTCATTAAGATAACAAGTATTAGTTGAAGTCTTGCCTTGCCATCGCATCATACTAGACGAGCCTATTCGGAAAAAGGTTTATAGTTTTCAACCTTTAATGTGAGTGTAAACTTGTTCGCAAAATTTCAGCTAAATTTAAATAATTGTATTATTAACAATTTTCTTATATTCACATCTCAAATAAGTTACTGAGCATGTGAGCAACCGAAACCAAAAACAAAATTAACCACATTATTACAAAATAATTGTAATAACGTGCGTTTGGTCCGGTTCGATTCGGTTTTTAGCAAAACCGAAACCGAGCATATTTTTCGTTTCGGGTTTTTTCGATTGCAGTATTTTTATTTTTTGGACCGAACCGGACCGGCTTTTTTTTTTGTCCAATTTCGGTTTTTTTCGGTTATTTTCCGTTTCGGTCTTTTTTTGTTCGGTTTTACTAAAAACCAAAACCGACCTGAATTTTTTTCGATTTTTTTCTCAGTCTTTTTCGGTTCTGTTATCGGTCCGTTCGGTTTTTTCGGTTTTTCGCCCAGCCCTATATAGCGGTGCGTAAAATGTTCATATAATTGTACAATAAAATGTATATGATTAACACTAACGGCATGTGTCAATTAGAATAACACCCAAACAAACATTCCATGTATAAAAAAATAGCCTTTTATATTTATAACTTACAGTTGTAACATATACAATTAAAAGAACTTGACTAACATTAACCATCAAGAATGTGGATAGTAATTTCATAAAATGACGAAAAGCCTGTAGCAGCTCTTATCAAGTATGTGGCCGGATTACATTTAATTTTACAAGACAACAATACACGGTCATGTAACTTTATACGTGTGGCATATTAACCAACCCTTAATCAAATTAAGGCTTTAGTAAATCAGAGAAGTGAATGGCTTTGGTTTAAATATTAGCTAAAACTTTCAGAGGGCATTTAACAACTTCTTATTGTGTGCTAACCATGAAGTACTATAACCGACACGCTAAAAACTTACATACAAAACTTGAAAATCAAACTTGGTTCATAATATACTTATACTTATATACAACTATTATAAACTAAATGTAGCATTTCAGATATTCATGTTATCATGCAAATAATATATGTAAAGCTCAATCTATGCAATTGCGTGACGAAGCAAATCATAGTATAATTTATCACAACAAACAACTCCATAATTTTTCTACACCTCACTGTAATTTACATTCTAATAATTACAAATTCTATAAACCATTTCTATACATATAATAACAACATCATGCGAAAATAACTTATGCTCTGATAACAAATGTATGTCTATTATAACCTATATAATTATGTTACAAGCATAATAAGTTAAGATCTTATTTATACATGATGATTATACATTTATCGTTACGAAAATTATATCGAAACACATACCTTTAGCCATGAGAATGTTTGTGAGCTCGGAACTTGAACAAGAACTTGAGTGTTGAGTTTCTCTCCCTTAGCTATATTATTTCTTATAAATTTGATGTGTCTCAAAATGATGGATTTGAGTTCTTTATATAGGTGGAGAGAGCACTCAATCTTATGAAAAAACTTTTCGATTTCAACCATTCATCATGGTAAAATCAATCGTAACCATCCATTATGTCAAGACATGAAAGGTTGTAACTCATCATTCATTATCACTAAGTCATAAACATTACAACATATGAATATTAAAAGACCACACTAAAAATTTATGTATTGTAACTCTTGGAATTAGAAATAATTCTTACAAAAATAAGATGTTACAAATTTACAAGAAGATAATCCAGTACAAAGGGGTGATCAGCTATACATTCATGGAGGAAAACTAGCTAAGTGCATACCGTCAGAGTCAATGACATCCCGCACCACACAAAATAATGTAATTGTTTAATATGTACAGTTTATATATTTTGCTGAAATTAATAATTTGACAATCCCGTATTTCTTTTACTAATATCGTCTGGTAGCCTCTGGATGTGCATTAGGAGCACATCTATAGTCTATAGTATGTTGGGGGGGGGGGGGGGGGGGAACTTTAATATCGTCAATGTATAGTGTATTAGTGTTAGGCGGAGATAAAAACTAAAAGTTATAACATATTGTTGTCCACACCTCTCTAAATATAAAGTAATAAAACTAGGAAATTAGGTAGCAAATTTTGGGTTGACAACTGATTAACCTTAATGACAGGAAATCAAAGATAAAAAGTAGGAATTAATTAAACAAGGGTACGTTATAAGAAGAGAACAATATTTCTGAAAATACATGTACCTGTTGTTATCTACAATTTTATGAAAACCGACTACTTACTCCATGGCCACAATCAAAATTGTCGTGCTTAGTTTAACTGCCACACAATTTGGGATATTAAATGAAACTACCCTAGCTAGGTGTTGCAAAAATTATGAAATAGTAAAAGAATTATTAATTAGTAATAGTAGTCCACTGGTTACGTTACGTGTGCGATACGTATATAAATATCATTTCAGAGAAATGAATTTAAAATTTTTAAAAACAAAAAAATTGATGAAGTGAATATAGTAAATTAATCATCGTATGGAAATAGTAATATGATGTTTTAATGTTATAAAATTATAGTTTGAGAGATGAATTGATGTGTGAGAAATAACATATTTATTTAGTTATTTATTTATTTAGTAATTAGTAAATAAGAATAAGGGCATTTTTGAAAAAAAATGACAGATTCATTTCTCTTGATTTGGCTTATATTAATTGTATGATTATGACACATAGCTGATCTGATACCTCATTTGTTCCCAATTAATTATCTATTACGAAATTACGTGCAATTTTGACCGGCAAATAACTTGTATATATCAAAATTGTCGGAATGAAAAATTTCAAAAGTTAATCATATAGTTCAAACATTAAATTAAATGATTTTTTTTTTTCATTTTGATAATTTTGATATATGTAAACCGGTAAAAATTACACGTAATTTCGTAAAAAACAATTAATTAGGAAGAGATGAAGCATCGTTTTTCTCCTAGTATAAAATATCACAGCTGCACTTTTATTTAGTTATATATGGTTTACTAACATTTACTACTACTTCAATGAACCATTCAAAATAAATCACCATATAATGTTCTATTTTTTCTCTTCTTAATTCTACCGATCGAAACTATGCAAAATCACTTTTTAAAGAAATGGCTAGCTTCGTTTGTTTATTTGTATAATATTAAAGTTTGGAAAGAATATACAGCCAAACATAACTATTTCAAATGAATTAAAAAAATCAAGAACAAAATATATTTTTATAATTTTTTTAACTTTTTAAAAAGAAAGATGGGCCAAAAAGAACGTAGAAAGAGTTAAAAGAGTACGTACAAAACAATAAGGATGAAAATAGTTACACATTTATGAGTGCATACCTACATTATAATATATAATACATTTTCTATTTACGTACGGAGTGAATTGAAGGGCAGATATAGTAGAAAGTCGGTTAGGCACCTGATTCACATGGGAAATGTAGCATTATATAGGTATACAGTATTATTAGGGAAATCATTGTGTTCTCAAAATAACGCAATCATGGTTGTATAATTTTGAAAATTGATGGATTCAATGTTACATAAATCAGTGACTTAAGGGCATAAAAAGATGATATACACTCGGCTTTCTTATTGTTCTCCTTAATAGCAACAAAACATTTTCTCTCTTTTTTGTTCTCTCGCTCTCCCACCCGCGCCCTCTCTGTAACGCTTTCACGAAGGCTAGAGAGAGGGGAAAGGAATGGGAAGAGCGCCATGTTGTTCGAAAATAGGGCTGCATAGAGGGCCATGGACTACCAGAGAAGATACATTGCTCACTAACTACATTCATCTTCATGGTGAAGGCAATTGGAGATCTATGCCTAAAAATGCCGGTATCGTGTTATATTATATTTCCAAAAATACAGATAATTGTTTGATATATAATTTCAATTTTACTATGCATAATTTGAAGATGGAAAGGTAGCCCAAATATAATTTGATATATATGTCTTTCATGTAATATTGATGAACCAGGAAATGACAATTTAATTTATTGGTAATATTACAAGCGCTTATAATTTAGCCGATAAGTTAACAAGAAGTCATCAGGAAAATGCTTTTCGTCAAATGAAATGTTTTGAATCATGAGCAACAATTAATTAAGATGACTTTGCTGAATATTATTAGTGTTATATCCTAATCGAAAATTTGAAAGAAAGTTTTTCAGGAGTGGGTACGGGACGGATTGAGACGGATTTGTTTTAATCCTAACATAACCCGTAAAATAAATGGCGGAGCGGATTGGGGCGGATTGATGAAATTTAAATGTCAAACCAAGCTAATCTAACCCGTTACAATTAAAACCCCAACCCAACCCAATCCAACCCATAAAATAAATTGCGGGTTGGGTTTAGATTGATTCTTAAGTTTTTATTTTGGTCTTTTATTTTTCATAGTTTGCATAATCAACCCAAATTTTAAAATAAATTGAATATTTCAAACAGAAATATAAATTAAACTCAATCAAAGTACGTTTAGAATATTCACGAACAAGTAATAAAACTAAAATATAACAATAATTAAAGGTTGGTATTTTAAAATACACACAATGTATATATATATATATATATATATATATATATATATATATATATATATATAGATATATATTGCGGGTTGAAACGGATTAGGACGGATTAACCCGCGGTTTGTGAACCTCAACCCTAACCCAACCCTCAAAATATATAGCGGATTGGGGCGGGGCGGATTGATTTTTTTTTGGACATTCAACCCAATCCATATGAATTAGGTTACGAAGCGGATTTATGGATTTTTTGCCCACCACTACTATTATGAACATTAAGAAAACATAAAGTTTTTCCTGTTATATAATAGTTTAGTATTTATCCAAAAGATCATTGCACTTTGACGATAGATATTAATTTTGGTGTTACCCAAGTTAAGACTTCTATCAGTAAATAACAAATTGTTTTCGCACACAAACCATTTTTCGTGGATCACTTATAATTAATTACAGAAAGTTAAACAATTTTCAGTTTTTATTTCTATTTACTTGCTTTTTGCATGAAGGACTACTGCGATGTGGAAAGAGCTGCAGATTAAGGTGGATGAATTATCTAAGGCCAGATATTAAAAGAGGAAACATCACTCCAGATGAAGATGAGCTTATCATTAAAATGCATTCTCTTCTTGGTAATAGATGGTCGCTCATAGCCGGTAGGATACCAGGTCGAACGGATAACGAAATAAAAAATTATTGGAACACGCACCTTAGCAAAAAACTCATCCATCAAGGAATGGACCCGAATACCCACAAAAAACTATTGGATCCATTTTTAAAAAAAGAAAGGAAAAAGAGAGGGAATAATGCTACTAATAATGGCAACAAAGGCAAGAGCAAAAAGACTAGTACACCCAATCAAGAGCCCGTAAAGCTAAAAGCTCTTAATCCAAAACCTATAAGGATCAAGTCATTGAGCTCTTTTTCACTATCTAGAAACGGTAGCTTTGAGTGGACGAGTAATAGCTCGGGTAGTGGTTCTTCAAGTGTTGAGGGAGAAAAAGAACTTTTCAAGTGGTCAAATTTTATGGAGAATAATGGTGATCGTGAACATGTTGGTTTTCTCATCGGCAGTGTTGACCGTGATTATGATTTTGGTTCCGATCATGAGTATCAATCACACATGGGTGCTTCTGATGATCACACATTTGACAAACTATTTGATGAATATTATCAGCTTTTGAAGGCAGGAGATGATCAAAATGATGAACTCGACTCGTTTACTGAATCTTTATTTATATAATTAAGGACTATTTGTTTGAGTTTGGACGTGGTATTGTAAAATAACAATAATAATTACATAGTTTGCAAAGTTTGGTGATGTCCTGAAATGCATAGGCGTAAGAGCTTATTGAACCATTAGCAAATTATGTTTTAATAAACCACGTTTCTTCAAAATGAAATTAAGGTTTCGTTGCCATTAGTTTATTGACGAGAACCAATTAGTCAATTAGTCAATTAGTCAATTAGATGTGCTTCCTATTATTTAAGTATATCTGTCTTATGCTTATTTGACAGACTGATTTGGTCCTCACCACTTGTGATGTTCAATTTACATTTCTTATTTTGTAAGATGGAATGCGGTTAAGAGACCCAAGATACAAGACTTATATGCTCTTAAAGCGCTTTTAGTTCAAATATGTTGGTTTTTACACTGTTATCTCCAGGTTTTTGTCTCTAGGCCAATGCTATTAGCTAAGTCTCTTTTTTCTGAGATTTTGGTTGTCTAAAACCTTCTTTTTTTTATCAATGGTGCTATAAGTGGAGTTATAAGCAGAGGAGGTATAAGAAAAAAAGAAGGTTTTTTTCTTTAATCTATAACAGGTCATTGCATTAAACATAGAAATATACGGTCAATCCATGGGACAAGCTCCATGATAGCTAAATCCGTCCAAAAAAAAAAAACGATTTAAGAACTACATAAAAAATGAGATACTACCTGATAACAGAACCAAACGGGGCAAAAAGGTTTAAAATCTAATACTTTAAATCTCATAATTTTTAGAAAAAAATTGCTACGATGATTTAACCACTTACCGCTTATCACTTCGAACCTTATATATGTTCTCTTAATTAGTTGCAGTTTTGGCTTGTATTAAAGTTGTTCAATGCTTATCAGATTTCTATTGGATTTGTAGTGCTACTACGGGAGCATGTTCGATGTCCCTAGACAAATTCTTTATTTCATTTCAATAAAGGTTTGCTTGTTTGTATTAGGAAAAAAAAAAAAAAAAACTCGTATGCATGCTTGAAATTTCTTATTCCCATTACATAGCAACCATATACATTTTCCGAATATTTATTCTTCTACACGAATTATAAACTAACTATCACTCAAGAATGGTTGGTTGAAGATATTTTTCCTCGTATGTGACTTTAATCAACATACAATCTACTTAGTACGCAAGCTTAACTATTCTGCATAAAATAAATAAGTGGTCACAATAGTGCATGCGGCATGCCTACGTGCCACTGGTACTTTAATTACTATTATCAGTGATTTGTGTCACGTTTACTGTTTTTCAAACATATTTAGAAGAAAACGTACAGCATCATTGTAAACCAACTAAGCTACCTTTATCAAATTAGTACACCTTTTTTCATGGCAAATAGTTGTCACTTATTTTTGGTACATAATTAAGTCTTGATTGGTTACTTCAAACTGCTGAATCAGCCCACTTGGTCGCAATGTAGCTTCTACATATATGGCATTTTAATGTGTCCTTAATTTTCTGCAAAGTTACAAATATCTAATTTTACTAAAGATTAATTACAACAACAAAAAAACTAAATTTACTAAATTTTATCTGACTACTTCTGAAGTTGTAAGTTTATTAAAGAGAAAAACCATTTTTCATAATGCTTAGAAGTGAGATATACGGATACCCGTATATACCATATAGTCACGTTATGATATATATATTTCTAAAATAGTTAGCACTTACGAGTTAAAAGACGTTAAGTTAAAACAAATTAGCAGAGATGCTCCCTATATGCATTGATGGGACCAATACCAGCTTAATTGAGCTAATTATTCAAGAACGGAACGGGAGTTAACTAGGAGAGTACGTATATCATATTCACATGATAGCGATCATGCGGTAATCCTTAATGACGGACTTGATTAGTAATACAAAAAAGGAAATTATATAGTTGGTTATATTCACGAATACTAATTAGGTTTTGCTAAACAATGTGACGACTACACGTCATGTCCAATATATATAGTCAGGAGTTAACGTACGTAACAGATACACGAAATAGTGACTGACCGGCTTAAATAGACTCGAAAAACACGCATGCATTAATACTAATGACATACAAACAGCGGGTAGGAAAAATGTATATTTTCTTTGCCCAAAAAAAAATGTATATTGTACTCAATATGTTGCATCCAACATCCAATGAACTCCAATATCAATCATGAGACCTCATAATATGTCCAATGTAGTAATTTGCAAGTAAAACAAAAAAGAATACGTACGAAAATGAGACTTGTAAAAGGGAATGATTATTAATTAGTTTTGCTTGAAATGTAGTTCAGATGGTCTAAGTTGAACTCGTGACGAACTATACACAGTGATTGAGCTGGTAGATGCATGCAGAGAAAGTATCTAATATATTAGTTGAATAAAGAAATTTTGTAATGTGAAAATTGCATATAATTAAGCTATTGCTAGAGAGGGACATTAACGGTGATGAACCATGCCGGTCCCATTTATGCATATGATAGATGCAGTTTTTTTAGTTGCATGATGAATTTTACATACAATTTACTGTTCAAAAGTAGAATATTAGGTGATAGCTAAACCTTAAATTAGGAAAGAATCATATAGTGACATTTCTTCACCTTGTCTCTCTTCCTTATGTAGACTATAAACTTAAAAGTAATCTTTAAAGAAGAAGTAACTAAAAAATTTAAAAGAAGGAAAAAAAAAATGACAACCTAACAAATATCTTAAATGATTAGGTTTTACAGCTGACTTGATTCTAATAGATGTAAACGAGGGATTAATTATTTTTGTCGTTGCTACTCTGCATCTTCCGCTAGATATGATAGTACAAGAAATGTCTAGATAACAAATGTGTGTCGTTAAATTTTATCATTTTATCAACAAAATAAAAATTATGTATGTCAAATATCTAAGAGACTTGATTCTTATTGGCCAATTGCAATTTATCTCTCCCTCTCCTTATCCATTTATCCATCGTCGCACCATCTCTAACCAGGGTCGAAGACGTCCCTAGCGGCGTAGATCTCTCTCACAGTCTCACAACCATCGGTGTACATGTTGTCGCAGGCAAATATTGGACTGGTCCACCGCTGGAGCTTCGTGGACTGGTGAGGTGACTTCGTCACCGGATTGTAAGCATTGATCAATATTTTCTCACAGTCTCACACCCATGTGATCAAAGTTTGTCACGAAAACCCCACAATTTCGAAATATTTTTTTTTATTTGTGTTTTTCATAATAATTTATGTATAAACTATTCTGACAACCCATTAAATATATTTTTTGGTAACTCATCCTAAAATTATATATTGTTAGTGTAATAACATATTATGATTTTGTATGTGCTGATAATATATAAGTAATACTTAAAAAAACTAACATAACCAAGTGATAATAAAAGACATTTTATACAAAATTATCATGTTGACACGTAACACACATCTTAAAAAAAATTAAACAAAAATAATAATTAGAATATCAGATAGTGGTTGAGTGTAAACAAAATTTATAAAATAATTTTTGATGATTGATATTTTAATTGAAGTGAGTATAATGAAATTGTGTAATAAATATTTAATTATTCGTATATATCTAATATTAAATATAAGTTGGGTTTTTTCAGGTTTTTTTTTTTTACCTTCGTATATTAATCTTTATACTTTTTATACATTTATTTCTTAAATTTAACTTTTGCAGCTTTTTGGTTTCTATTTTATTTATTTTTTAGTCAATTTTGAAATTGAAACTTTTGACACATGACTGCACGTGAGATTACTGTTGTGATTTTTTTTTTGGAGTTTGAAAATAAAGTCGAAATTGTCAAAATTGAGCGAAAAGTAAAAAAATAGAAATCAAATACGTACATTTTAATCAAGAACCAAGGTAAAAATAAAAAAAAAGTTTAAAAAAATCTGAATTTTCTGTGTTTATATTTTAAAAATATTATGTGTTTTTATTAATTTTGACAACCTTCTACATTTCCGCATATGGTAGCCGTCAATCAGCTCTCTTATAAGAAACAATAATATGAACTCGATACACTATAATTAAGTGTGTACCAAACAATATAATTTTTTAATTTTAATTTTAAACTAATTTCAGAATAGTTATTAATATATGTTTTTTTTTAATACATATCATAAATGATAGTGTATCATATTCATGGAGTGTTACTCCCCTCTCATATTCCCTCAGGTAACGTCTTTATAAAAATTACTAATGTGGTTTAATTACACTAACGTCCTCTGAGTTTGGTGGTTCAATGAAATCTGACATGAATTAGAAAAATATCTACTAAACATATAAAAGAAAACTCCTCACAGTTTTTCAAAATTATAGAATTCACCCATTAGCATGTAAACTATTAATATTTATGACTTAATAATAGACCCTTTATAATGTGAACTATATACACATTAGAACTTGAATTGTATGCAATATATTGCGTGAACTCTGTCACATTATTGTCTTAATTGTGTACACATTTTAAATGGAATTGAATACACTTTTTAACTTGATGTGTATACATATATCTATATGAAGTGTATACATAAGTATACGTGAATTTTATACATTTTATCTTGAAATGCTTACAAATGCGTATCTGAAATGTATTTTCCGTGAAATTTTCAGCTTTTTAAGTTGTTTTTGTAGATTGTAATTAAATGCTGTCTATTCGGAAAGAATACCCATAGATGAAGATATTTTATTGTAATTAAAAACATGACTACATAGTATCATTTGTGTACAAGACTCGTAAGATTTTTATTGGGAAACAAGATTTTGGAGTGGAACCTATAAAAAAGTGACAAAAAATAAAACCCCAACTAAGCTACAGAAGATGCTTCGGGTCTGATACGTCATCAAAAATAATATCCGATAAATATGTTCGGTATCAACCCAACCCGTAGATAAAAATGGGTATCCAACACATCAAATATGGAAAGCATATTCATTTACTACTAAAGAGAAACTGGACTAATCTCAATTGATAAAAGCTCACCAAAAGAAAAGTACATGATTAAAAAGATGAAGTGTCACATGTCAACATCATGCGATACACGTATCCCTATAAATAAAGTCAAAAAACAGTACAATGGGATAATCTGACTTTCCAACAGAAAATGATATATCGGTACAGAGACTTTTCAGACATTTTCTCACTAGAAAGTACATTCTTTCAAGAAGTGAAGTCGAAAACCAAAAATATATAGTGAACATTAGATAAATTGGGATTATTGTAACCAAAACATATTGTAATTTACTTAATCAATCAATAAAGATATATCCTCATTCAAATTATTATTTTCCATCATGTAAATTAGTATTGTTGATAAGCACGACTTGACCAATCAAAGTCTACATTTTATCAGGGTAAACATAAAACGGGAGTAAACAAATATTTTCCTAAGGAAAAAAAATTCTCCATGTTTGGTTTATGTAAAAAAAAATTTAGAAAAAAGTTTCCGGAATAAATCCATGGTAAATGATTGCCCTACAAAAAAAACAGTGGAAACATTTTTTCCAATGGTCGAACAAAAGTAACGTGATCATCCTTTAATAAGTAATACTATCATTATAACATGTATTAAAATTGTCGAAATGAAAAATTTCAAAATTAAATCATATAATTTAATGTTTGAACTATATGATTAACTTTTGAATATTTTTATTCCGATAATTTTAATAAAAGTTATTGATCGGTCAAAATTACACATATTTTCGTAATAGACAATTAATTAAGAACGGAGGGAGTAGTTTTTTATATCCGTCTTTCTATTTATACTATATTTCTAAGTTTAACGTCTTTAAATATTTTTATATTTTGTTCTCTTTATTTATATATTCCAATTGAAATCAATAGAACTATACTTTCTTGAGTTTGTTATACAAAATTATCAAGTTATATTATTTTGAAGTAGAAAGTTTAATTATATATATTTTTTTTATTTTGCAATTTATTGTAGATTGTAAAAAATACCATTTTTCATATTGAAGACCAAAATTGTGTGCGGCCCTAGTTTATATGTTGAGTTGCTCATGTTCTTCAATTAATATATAAGATGTGATGATTAATTTTTTTTTTATTGTTTTTGTAGTGTTTGTATATGTTAAATAATCAGTTGCATACATATTCGTTATTATAGTGTTACCAAATTGGTATAGGATGAACAAAGTAAATTAAAATTTTCCAATTTTCATGGAAATTTTATGGGTGCCAAACACCCGGAAATGAACCTGAAACAAACTTTTACTAAGAAAATATTTGCATACCGTAAACCTTTTACAAGGAAACAAACGGAGCCTAATTAAATAATCTCAATGAAACCCCAAATTAGATGGAAGTATTAGTTACTCCTGAAAAAAAAAAAGAGGCTTTTATTATAGGCTTAGTCTTTTTTCTATTCTTGTTGTATATTTTGTGGGTGAGATTGGAGGTAAAGTCATATGAATCCGATGAAATATGTGTTTAAATAAGTGTATTTGAAAGGTCACGAAGGAAAGATATAGGTATATAATATCGAGATTACAAGTGTAAGGGTATTTTATAATCCGTACAAAGCTCCGTCTAATTTCATAGGACGAGACCAAAGTATTGTATAAGCCTTGTTTGGTTGTATCCCGAGATGGACATGAAGTCATATGAGCCTCACAAAAGCGCTCTTTGAATATGGTATTTTTGTTGTTGTCTATACCATATGTGTGGACCAAATCCAAAAAAACCAAAATTAATTTGGTGTTTTTGAAAATTGTTATGGTAAATACTAAATTGGTAATTATAGTGCAATAAAAAGTGTTCAAAAACAATAAACAGTTTATCAATATCCGTTCCTCTCTCTCTATTAAGTTATGCATATTTCTTTCTCCACTCGATATAACAAGATTGTGTATTAATATTCTTTATATATATTCATTCTTATATATGTAAAAATTATAAAATATAATGTTGATGATGATTACTATTCACTTTTTGTAAAAAAATAATGTTTTTTTCAAGCTAAATCAATTTATTTTTCAAACTATATCAGTTTATTTTTAAAACTAAGAATATTTTTTTTGTATAATTGATTATCATATCATCATATATTATGTTTTACCTAAGCAAAATGATGTTAAACGTATTTAGACTGGGCTAGTGAGAAGGCTCGGCTCGAGCTCCTTTATAAACAAGCATTTTAGCGCTCGTATACTACCAGGGCTTTATTTGTTTGCTCCATTTACACTTTCTTTTTATACTTCTTTTCTTTTTGGTCTCTTGTATAGAAACTGAACTGCATTTGGTTCATGAGCTCAAAATCTGAGATTTTTCTGGTTGTTTGGCCTGGAAAGGTAGAAGCTTTCATTTCAAACTTTTAAAAAATCCAGCTTATTTGCTTTAAAGCTGCAACTAAGCGAGGCCCAAATGTATCGTACAACTACTTAGTGGGCGGAGCTAGTAGGGGGTGGCAGTGTCACAACACGCCCCATGTTTTGAAAAACTCTATCCGCATTAAAATTTTCTAAAAAAAGTGTGGATTAGTACCCCCATAGCTCTTTCATCATGAAAAAAATCCGGCCCGTTAGCTTAAAAGCTACACTAAGATGTACGCAATAGTACTATATAAAAGGCTTTCTTTATATTTATTTGGTTGGTTAGCAAATGTGTCGTATGCTATTGACAAGAAGCATTCAGACAGCTACTAGCTTTTTGAAAATGTTAAAGTAACAATCGATTTTGTTTTGAAGCAACATAGGCTCTCACGTTCTCAAGGTTGGGTTTGTATTTTGTTTTTTTGTAAGATTCTGATTACTATCTCATCTTGGTAGATATAAATATGAAAAAATGGAAAATAAACCATGGCTGGGTCTTGGAGTTACCTTTAGATCTCATATATGATATACTCTCTCGGGCCCTCGGCTCACTGTGGAGACCATCTTCAGCTGCAAATGTGTGTGCAAAACATTTCTACGCATTCTCACTGATCCCTATTTTGTTGAAGTCCATCTTACAAGAGACGACGGTGTCATAATTCAAGACCAAAACCATATTTCTGATTTTTTGTTACTCTACAACAGTAAGTTTGATATCGAAAAACGGGACCCCGCCTATTGCCAAACAATTGCTATGCCTAGTGGTGCATCTCAGATTTGCTATAACTCCGTATTTATTGTTGGTTCATGCAATGAACTGCTCTGTCTTTAAGGTACATAAACTGGAAAAGTTTTGATTGCATTTACTGCATTTGCAATCCAGTTCTTGGTGAGTTTTTTACTCTCCCTCCACGTGTGAAATATCAGAAAGTTGATATTTTTGGGTTTGGTTATTGTTCAAAGACTAAACAGTACAATGTTCTTCGATTCGTTACCCCTTCAAATTACACGATATATACATGTTACAATTAATATATGCTTTTATCTATTTTGGACATAATGGTGTATTATGTAATATGTTGTTAAAATCAATGACCAATCGTGTAATTATTAAATAATTTGATATTAATACAATTGTGTGTCTGTGTACTTAGACACACACTTTAACCTAATTTTTACAATTTTTACATGGCATCACAGCCAGGTACATATCCACCCCAAATATGCCACTCTCATACAAATTGATCTAGTACACCTATACTAATCCAAACACATATCTGACCCTACCACCTGAATCGAAACCCTAAGGCGACCTACCCTTATTTAGCCGTTGCTTCTTCTATGCGCGGCTAGCCGCTGGCGCGTGGGACCACGCTCCACTTTTTGGCGACGATCTGCTTTGAAATTCAGTCTAAGCTTCATCACTTATCATAGCTCCGGTTCGTCGCCCTTTAGTCCCGCTTTGTGTTGTTTATTTATTGATTACTAGTTCTTTTCTGTTTGAATCTACTGGAGTATGTATTAAACTTTTTATATAATGCATAAAGACTGATTATAAGCTAGTTTGGTTCAGCCATTATCGCCTTTGGGTTCTGTTGGATTTGAGATTTTTTTTTGCCTTGATTTGTGAGGTTTACTCTTTTGGTTTATTGATCGCTTGCTCGTAATGACTAGATATAGTGACGGTCCTCGATCAATCACATCTTTTAAACTTAATAATGTTAATTCTCTTGCTTGGGCTCATGCTGTTCAAATATATCTTAGGGATTCGTCTCCCACGGCTAATTCTGATGATTGGAACAGTAATGACGCTAAGGTTATGGGTTGGCTTTGGCATATTATAGAACCCAAGATTGCAAATACCATTGCATTCTGTGAAACTTCGAAAACGATATGGGATTCTTTGGCCGAGTCATTTTCTTAGACAAGTAATGTGTTGCATGTTTATGATTTGTATGAGAAAATTTTCACCACGAAACAAAACGGTCGTCCGTTAGCTGAGTATTATGGTAACCTTAAAAGTCTATGGGAGCAATTGTTACAACATCAACCATTTACTACTGATTTGACACAACTTAAACAGTAATGGGAGGATTTTATGGTTGCAACCTTACTTGCTAGCGTTGATTCGAGTTTTAGCGTGTCCAAAGATCAGATTCTTGCCCGTGAGACTTTGTCGACTGCTCCTAATTCCTATTTTCGACTATCGCAGTCGTCTTCGGGGCAACCTAGTTCTGGACATATATCCCCTATTTCGACTCCTGAATCTTCGGCATTTATTGCTAACCAAGGAGGTCGTGGTGACTCTCGTGGTAATTTTCGTGGTGACTCTCATGGTAAATTTCGAGGTGGTCGTGATTTTCATGGTAATTCCAGAAGGGGAGGTTGTTCTGAGGGTCGTGGTAGTAGAAAATGCAATTTTTGTCAAGCTACTAATCATACGGAGCCCTATTGTTGGAAGAAGTATGATAGACCTGATTACGCTCAGAATGTTAGTGGACCTGCTCCGTTATCTCTTCAACCTGTTGGTACTCCTAATTCTTCTCAACTTAGCGAGATTCTCCGGGCTTTGCGCTTATCTCAACCTTCTAGATCCACATTGACATTAGCTAACTCATGTAATGTTGCTTGTATTGCCTCTTCGTCTGCATATTGGCTTATTGACTTGGGTGCAAGCTCTCATATGTCGGGTAAATCATCACTCTTTACTGATCTAAGTTCAATAAACCATCATATCATATTAGCAGATGGATCTTCTCGTCCAGTGGGTGGTAAAGAAAATCTCCATCCGCACCACTCTTTATCTTTACCTCATAGTTTTTATGTGCCTAAATTTCGATTTAATTTATTGTCAGTCAGTCAAATGACTAAATATTTACACTGCTCGATAACTTTTTCTCCTCATTCTTGTGTTTTCCAGGACCTCGAGACGAAGAAGACGATTGGTTTGGGGCATGAGAAAGATGGTCTGTACTATTTGGATTCTGCTAGTTTTGCATCATCGTCTTCGTCAGCATTAAGTGCGATTGTTTTTCCTTTACAGTGGCATTATCTCTTGGTCACCCTTTTTTGGCAAAACTTAAGCTTGCAATTCCATCCTTGCATCATGTATCTAGTTTAGAATGTGTGGCTTGTCAGCTTGGTAAATATCATCGTAGTTCTTTCCTTAGTCATAGTATTAGTAGAAAAGACTCAAAATTTCTATAAGACAGATGAAAACAAATTTGGTTGTTTGTTATTAGTGAGGGCCTCTAGTGAATGCAAAAATGAACGCAACTATTACAAGTATTTCCTCCCCTTGATCTCTAGGTTTAGAGGCTAGGCAAATATTTGGGCAAGAAGGTTTCTTTTAGTGATAAAAACTTACCTAAAAGGCTAAAATGTTCCCATGATGATCTGTTGGGAGAGGATTCTTTATTGGGAGTAGCCAAGTTACAATAACTCTCGTGAGCTTCACCATCCAATATTTGTTCTTGTAACTGTTCTTTTTTTTCAAAATTAATAAGCAATATTTAACTTTGGTTGTTGCAACTTACTGTATTAGGGATCTTTATTCATTAAATAAGTTATCAGACTGGAACTTAAATCCTTCTGAATAACTTAAATCTTTCATAATGGCGTGTGAGATGTGTAGATGTATGCTTTCTATTTTTCTCAGCTATACTCTTTTAGAAATGTTCACTTTTGTAATAGAATCCATATCGGAAGGTAGCTACATTGAACTTATAATAGCTAGCATGAAGGTTGATGCACAGAGAGACGTATTTTTAGAATGTTCCTCATGTTGGCCTTGGACATTTGACTATTTAACCTTTAGGGGTGTGATCAGTTATGTTTTTGTATATTTGAAATTTTATACTTCCCTCCCCTAGGAGCAAGATGAGCTTTTTGGCTAATGCATTTGACTTACTGATCTTTATTGAGTTTAATGATATTACACTCTTGAGCTTTAGTCTTAAGATCACATTGATCTCGGAGTAGGGGAGCCATAAGTATAAGGGGTATAAGGATAAGGTCATCGAAGCAAAATGTTACTGAGTTTGATAAAGTTAAGTTTTGTTGTGTATTTGCTTTTTTTCTCCTTGTTTGCTTCATTAAGCTCATATTGTTGCATTTTAGTTTGTATTCAAGCTACTTATTGTGTTTTGAATTGTAAGCCATCATGGAGGCTTTGTTTCATGATTAAGACTTTTCTTTTATTTCTTAATACATGAGCTCGTTCACCGAAAAAAATAAAAAAAATATCGAAAGATGATTAATCAGTCTCATTAATTATTTGTTTTCCTTGTTTGTTTGACGTAGACTATTATAGAAAATTAGAAACCTTGTGAGCCCAAGTGGACACTGTCTTATCCAAATGAAATACTGCTACAACCAAACAAGTCCCTATGAGATCCCTAAATCAATGACTATTTAGTTTGGGATTTTTCCTGATTTGAATAATAAGTATCACATTTGATGAGTTTCCTAGAATGGTTGGACATTATTGTGTAGCTGTTTAGCAAGAGGGGTATTAATCATTCAGATAATATGAATTTATAGTAAGGTAAACTTTATGCAAGCGAATTTATGTAAATGAAAGGGTAGTGAGGATTGATGGTTGATTTGGTCTTTCGGCTTACTCGATGAAGATGCCTCTTGATATATTAAATGACTAAAAATTGGGGCCTTCAATACATCCTCTACATTTTCCTCGGATTCTTTTTTCTCATCAGAAACACCACATCCAAATACCGAAGCCTTCTATGGCCACCTCCACCGCTCTTCAAGAGTCAGTGTCGTTACATAGATAGATACATATGCTTACGATAGAAAATATATTTTGATTTCTTCATAGATATTACATATACTTGGATAAAAATGTATCTTGAATTTTTTAAAGGGTAATTTGGATATATGACCTGTATTTTTAACAAAGGCCTTGAACATTAGTATTCATCGGAAAAAGAAAATAGGTGTTATAACTAAATCTATAAACATGAGTACATATTTTATGTCAAACTATTAAGATTACATAGAAACCAATACGAAAACATAGTTGATTCCATGGTGTTGTATCCGATGACGGATTATGGGCTATTGGTCTTCCACAGACTAATTCTCCCTCTCTACGGATCTCTCTCTATTGATGGAAATAGAGGAGGAGAGTTGTTTGAGATTAGTCTTGGGGACCAAATCCAGCATTATTTATATAGTAATACTACTTAGAATCTCATAAACCCTAATTAGTTTACTATTGGGTAATACACATTACAATAGTTTACTATTGAGTAATAAATATTAAAAAGCTCATACCAAACCACATGTTTTATTGGAGAGATCACTTAATTAGCTCATTCAAGAATATTAGCACAAATATAATTGTTTTAATTAATTAGCTCACACGTCAGATTATTAAAATAACCTAACAATATGGTCTTAAAAGAATTCTCCACAATCTAATAAATTTTGTTTAACTTAGCAAACGACTGTTAATATATCAAATATGGTCTTAAAAGAGTAATGATTTTTAAAATAAAAATAAAAAATGGTGCGCCTACCTTACGTGAATAAGAGAAAAAGTTAACATCATTTGTTTATTCTATAGGGTTTGTATGTAATTATCATAAATAATGCTTATAAAAGAAATAATTCATACACGGTAATATATGAAAAAAGTAGGCTGTATGATATTGTGAAACTCCAATTTAATGCTTCTTAGTTCTTCAAGCCGTATATGAGAAGATGTAGTCAACAATGGATCTAGATCATATGTAGTGTACGGTTTAAGGTTAATTGTTGTTAGTTAATTTTTTATGTCATCCTTACATAAAACACCTATGCTCTCTATTAAATAATATACATGCATATACCATAAGAGAAATGGAAAAATAATTGTAATTCTAAGAGAATACTATTTAGGCATAGTGATGTTTTTAACAAAGTATGGAGTTATTTTTGCAATAGTTTTGGATTTCAGTATTGTCCACAAAATGATTGGAAGAGGAAATTGCAGAATTGGTGCAGCAACTGTGACGGGTCTCACTTTGGTAAAACTGCGACATTGGTACCTTTTCTTATTTTATGGGAAATATGGTTGAGTAAGAACAGTTATAAACATGATAATACCCACATGTGCGCCACGAAAATTATTGCTAAATTTCTTAATTGGTTTAAGGGATATCAATTTTCTTATTAAACCTACCAGCCATACTAATAACTTTCAAAATATTACACTTGATAGTTTAGGCCTTAAGTTAATTGAATGCAGGGTTAAAAAACCTTGTCTGGTTAGCTGGAAATGCCTATCGTCAGTTAGGCTCAAGCTTAATATTGATGGCTCAACTAGAGGTAATAACTCAGGCAACGGTGGATTGATTAGAGATAGCAATAGTCTTTTGATAGTTGCTTTTTCTTTTCATCATATATCTAACTCTAATACCCTAGCTGAGCTATTGGCTATTTACAATGGTTTGCTTATCTGTTATGGTATGGATATTTATGGCATTAATATTAAGTCTGACTCTGAGCTTATTGTCAATTGATGGAAGAATGACACCACTGATGGTCTTAAATTTCAATCTATATGGAGTAATATTTGTGAATTGATGAATTTGATTGGCTCGAACTTTGTTCATGTTTATTGAGAGCAAAATCAAGTGGCGGATGCCTTGGCAAAGATGGGTTCTAATGGCTCTGATCTAGTTATGTATTCCCCTATTTTTTTGCCTAATAAAGTGTTTGCTATTTATATGTTAGACCAAAAGGAAACCCCTAGGTTTAGGGGTAAAACCTTTTGTGTTTGATGTATGTTCGGGTTGGTTAGTTTTTAGCTAATGATGGTCACTCTGAAGCAAGATTTGGACAATTTTCACTGTTGGTCAGTTTATAATTTTGATCGGTCTTAGTACCTCTGTTAAAGCCTTGCTTTTTTGGCCCTGCCTTTTCTATGCTAGTGATGAATATTTTCTGAAGCATATTATTGAACACTATTATATTTGTCTCATTTGAGTGTTTAGCTGTGTGCAGGGGAGGCCGAGATTGGTACGAAATCATTTTGCCTAGTCAAATCAAGCATGTCATGGGCAAGGGTGATATTTTTAATCAAGTGTGTGGATCATTTTTGTGATCTATTTGGTTTCACTAAAAGAGAGAATAGTTGGAAAAGTCTTGTTACTAATTGGTGCAACATGTGTGATCGGTCTCATTTTAATTTTGAAGTGAAGCTCCTTATTTATAAAGAAGATAGAGTGTTGCAATGACTTATCTTGGATTTGAAGAACTTTTAGTGGTTTTATATACCTAGTTATCTTTTTCAACAACTATTGGTTAGCTTTTAAGCTACTTATGTATGCAGAAATGAAGGTTTTTGGCTCTTAACCGACTCTCATTCTTCTTGTTAATTTTCTTGGAAATGCCCTCTTGAATCCTCATTTTAGATCACTCTGATTAGGAGACATAAGAGGTGTTAAAACTTTTGAGACATAAAGGTTGGGAGTTATAAGGAGTAAAGTGAGGATCACAGTAGAATATTTTTTTGAAAACTTTTGATAAGAATGATGTGTCGTTTAATTGCTTTTTTCTCCTTCTTTCTGCAGTTTCGCAGGCCTTGCCATCTCTTGTATTTGAAGACTTATTCATGTCGTTTTTTTCACTTTTTATCGTTTTCTTTATCTTGTCATTGTGGAAGCATGTTCCACATTGACCACACTTTTTTATTTACGATTAATAGAAAGCCTGTTATGGAAAAAAAAAAGATAGACTGATTAAAACCGATACATATATACTTGTCTATCATCACTCAACACTGAAAGTGTTAGCAAGTAAATATGTAGCCAACAATAAAAAAAAATTCAAGGTATCAAAAGAAAAATACTTTGTTTAATTTACTAAAGAGAGTTTAAATTGAAAAGTGAATACTATAAACCGATTCTGGTAGGAAAAAATACATTTAGTATACTATACTATCTGCTTTTAATGATTTAGGTATCAGACTACCAAAGTTAACAATTGACGTACTGAACTATCATAATATTCACAATTCAGGTACTGCCGTTAATTTAGTTGGATGAAAATTAGTTTCATTTTTTATTTTGGTCATATTCTTTGTAATTTGTATAAATTTAATCATGTCTTTTCGAAAAATTACAATTTACAATGTTTCTACTAAAACACATACATATACATACATAATAAGTATGATCAGTTTAAAAAACATATTATTTGACTATATTTTTTTGATTTTTTTTTTAAATAAAAAAATATATATAATTTTTTTTTACACTTTCTCTAAAACGAAAATAAAGTAACTTTTAGATTTATGACATTCAAGGAAAAATTATTTGAGGCCACATCACTATTTGAATACTTTCATGAAAAAACAACAAGAAAATTATTATTATTATTTTCAAAAAAGTATTCTTTTTGTTTTGTAAATAGAATATATTTGTTAAGTATTTATAATTTCTTTTTTTACACAAACATCATCTAGAATTTACATTATTTGCAATAATATATATACATGCATTATATTATATATATTTTTATACATATATTAATATAACATATATGATATAATTATATATTTTTGAATTTATACTAAAATGAGATATTTTAGAAAATTAAGGGTTAAATTTATACAAGTTACAAAGAATATGACTAAAATGAAAAGTGAAACTAACTTTCATTCAACTAATTTAACGACGGTACCTTAATTGTGAACATTATGATAGTTCAGTACGTCAATTGTTAATTTTGGTAGTCTGGTATCTAAATCGTTAACAGTTAGTACAGTACACTAAACGTATTTTTTCCCGATTCTGGTCTATCATCACTGATTCCCAAATTGTGAGTAAATTTATTTATCCTTTATTACCCGCAAATTCACTTAAACAGAAAACATATGTTCTAACTTCAGGTACTTTAAAATAATGGGAAAGAATTAAAGGACAAGAGTAAAAGTTTATTTAATCAAAAACTAAATGACTAAGATACAAATATAATCGATACAAAGTATAAAACTATACGACACCGTTTAAATCAACGTATGCTTCTACCATCTATTAGTAATCTCAGAGGATCCTATTCCGTAGTCCAACACCCTCACCATAATTTCCGAGTCATTCATTGCCAAATTTTTCGTGTATCACATTTCGTGCAATGCTAGATAATTTATACACCAAAAGAAATATAGACTATTTGGAGGGTTCATTTCTACCCTTCAATTGTTTTCTTAATTATGGTTATCCATAATGATCATGTTTACATACAGGATAAAATAAAATGATCATGTCGAGGTCGTCTTTACTAATGTGGTTGAGATAAGATAGCATCGATGAATTGTTTTGAGATTAATGTTCAAACACATATTGTTAACATAAAGTATAAAGTCGCGTAAATAGAAATTAAATTAATCAAGCTGGTTGTTGTGTGACCATACTTGACAAACTGACATTTGGCTCTATCCTACCTTAGAGTATAGAGTTTATAGATGCCACATGGGCTAATTTATTTTTTTATCCCGATTATGGATTGCCCCGTTAAGCACTTAGATTGCATAGATACTACCGGTCGCTCGAAAAAATAACATCTTTTATTTTACTTCCGATAACGATAAGGGTATACTTTTTCCATCATAGGATGGGTGTCGTGACCTATGAATATATGTGTTAATTGTCTTTCTTTTTTTTTTTTACTTTCTATAGCCGGAATAAGCGAGGCGTCGTGAAAAACCGAAAAACGAGTAAAGTATGAAAGACATTGCGTATCAAATGAACTCACTTTTTGCCCTTTTGTTTTGGTGTCGACCAAAATTTTTAGTAAGGACATTGGGCACGTATGAAATTTTGGACATAGTGACAGTTGAATTGGCGTCTCACACATCAGCTGAGACTTTAACTTACGTTAGACGTTATTAACTTGATTTCACTATGCAAAACACACAATAACCAACATTGTTATACGTTCTAGCGATGGACAATGAAATTGAATAGATGTATTTACATCTAGGTAGCATGGGTACTTCATATTTATTTTTTCTGGAGTACCCGGTATGGATACGGTACGACAAATGAAGTACCCAGTACAACAAATGGAGTACTGTTGACTTTTTAATTGTTTGACCATCTCGGTACGGCTTAGGTACAGTACGGGTACGGGATCTATACGTCCCCTGTACTTTTTCGGTACGGCTGAGAAATTTAATTTTAATTTTTTCATAAAAATTAATTAAAATATAAGATTATCAATATAATAATGTGAACTTTTTATAATTAACAAGTGTGATGAATGTAATTAAATTTATTTAGACACTAGTTATGAAAAAATTATATTAACGTTCACTAAAATATCCGTATAGAAGCCTAAATTATACTAAAATTTGTTAATTATGTTATTTTAATATTACAATTTTTAAATTAAATCGTATATATAAAAATAAATAATTTTTTTATAAGCGGACCCGTATCGTACCTTATCAAATTTTTTAAATTTTTACCGTACTGCCATACCCGAATTTTTTTATAAGTGTGACTCCATTGGGAGGGGCAGATAAGTAAAAACAGCAATGAGAGAGAGAGAGTAGCCTTTCAGATTGGAGGCTGTATTTTTCGACAGCAAAATGTCGGTTTCCACGCGTAAATCGTAAATCCGAATTACGGTTTGTAATTCGGATTTACGTTTTACCTTTTTATTTTTATTTTTATAAAAAAAAAATGTAAATTACAATTCGAATTTACGGTTTTGGCATTCGGATTTACAGTTTTGGCATGAAAATATACCTTTTATAGTAGAAAAATCCAGGCTCTTCAGATTAATCATAACCTATTATTATTATTGTTATTATGAGGCTGGATTTTTTCAATATAATTTATCTGTTTCTACGTTTAAACCGTAATAATTTTATTATTTTTTTTTTTTATTTTTTTTATTTTTTTTTTTAAGGAACCGCAACTCAAATGACTTTACAATGAAAGCATAAATTTGAGTTATGGTTTAAAAAAAAAAAATTACAGTAGTTGAGCGTCGAGAAAAGATAAATTGCAGTGGAAATCCAGCCTCTATTATTATACTATCAATCAATCTCTTTCTCTATCTCCCATATTCTACTTATCTTTCTCTCTCTCTCTCTCTCTCTACGGCCTGAATCCGTAGAGTCATCTGCATCCCCAAAGGCTTCTCTCAGATCTTCAATCTCAAGTCTCTTTTTTATAAATATTTTTATCAGATTTATTACCTTGTCTTTTCAATTTTATGTAATTTATTGTTTCATAAGATATTCACTTGATGAATTGATTTTCTCTATTGCCCCTGTGAAATTACATCTTTTATTTTATTAGTTTCAAGGATATTTATTCACTTATCTTTGAATTTTATGTATTTATTGTTTTAAGGATATTTACTTGATGAGTTGATTTTCTGTTTTTTGTTCCTGTGAAATTGCATCTGTTCCTTTACTACTTTTTAATTAACTTGTGAATTCTTTTAAGCAATTGATATTATTTACTATTCACTTGATGAGTTGATTTTCTGTATTGCTCCTGTGAAATTGCATCTGTTCCTTTAGTAGTTTCCATTAAAAGTTTAATATTTTATCCAACTTTCTCATAGATTCTATTCTTTTATCCAACTTTCTCACAGATTTATTGCTTATCTTTTCTATTTTCCGTTATTTATTGTTTCATAGGATATTCACTTGATGAGTTGATTTTCTGTGTTTTTCTCCTGTAAAATTGCATGTATTCCTTTAGTAGTTTCTAATAAACTTGTGATTTTTTTTATTACCCAACAAAAGATCCAATATTTCCAGTTAATACATGTTTGATCGCAACTACTAAGACAAATATGGCTTTTTCAAGGAGGAGATTGGATTTTATGTATTTATTGTTTTTGTTTAATACTACGGATATTCACTTGATGAGTTGAATTTCTATATTACTACTGTGAAATTACATCTGTTCCTTTACTACTTTTTAATTAACTTGTGAATTTTTTTGGGTAATTGATGGAAAATTTAATCTTTTCCGGTTCATACATGTTTGATTGCAACTTCTAAGACAAATTTGGCTTTTTTAGAAGAAGATTAAATATTTATGGATTTATTATTCATTCAATACTACATATTATTCACTTGATGAGTTGATGTTATGTATCCCTTTAGTCGTATCCAATAAAGGTTTAATTTTTTAAAGTTAATGAATGGAAAATACTAATCTTTTTGATTACCCATAAAAAAGATACAGTATTTCCAATTACCTAGTATTTGGTTATTGCTCCTGTGAAATTACATCTATTCCTTTAGTAGTTTCCAATAAAGGTTTAATCTTTTGGAGGTAATGGATGGAAAATCTGATCTTTTTTCTTACCCAACAAAAAAATCCAGTATTTCCAGTTAATACATGTTTGATTGCAACTTCCAAGCCAAATATGGGTTTTTAGAAGGAGATTGAATTTTATGTATATGTAATTTATTCAATTTTGCGTATTATTTACTTGATGAGTTGATGTTATGTATTGCTCTTGTGAAATTGCATCAGTTCCTTTATTACTTTGTAATTAACTTGTGATTTTTTGTGTGTGGTAATTGATGGAAAATCTGATCTTTTTTATTACCCAACAAAAGATTTGAGTGTTTCCAGTTAATACATGTTTAATTGCAACTTATAAGCCATTTATGGCCTTTTTAGAGGAGATTGAATTTTATGTGTATATTGTTGATTCAATACTAAGTATTATTCACTTAATGAGTTGATTTTCTGTTTGCTCCTGTGAAATTACATCTGTTCCGTTAGTACTTTCTAATTAACATGTGATTTTTTTTTGGTAATTGATGGAAAATCTGTTCTTTTTTATTACTCAACAAAAGATCCAGTAATTTTAATTAATATGTTTGCTTGCAACTTCTAAGCCAAATATGGCTTTGTTAGAAGGAGATTGAATTTTATGGATCTATTATTTATTCAATACTATGTATTATTCACTTGATAAGGTAATGTTATGTATTGCTCCTGTGAAATTCACATCTATTCCTTTAGTAGTTATCAATAATGGTTTAATTTTTTGAAGGTAATGAATGGAAAATCTGATCTTTTTTTTATCCAACAAAAGATTCAGTATTTTTAGTTAATACATGTTTGATTGCAACTTCTAAGCCAAGTATGGCTTTTTTTAGGTGATTGGATTTTATGTATATATTATTTATTCAATACTACGTATTATTTACTTGATGAGTTGATGTTATGTATTGGCATATTGCTCCTGTGAAATTCACATCTATTCCTTTCGTAGTTTCCAATAAAGGTTTAATCTTTTGATTGCAATAAAGGGAAAGTACTAATCTTTTTGAATACCCATCAAAAAGATCCAGTCTTTCCAATTGTTGAGTGTTTGTTGCAACTTTTAAGCCGAAAGACAGCTTTTTTTAGAAGGAGAAAGACGATGGGTCAGGGCGATTGAAGCTTTTCTAGCTTATATAGGCCAGAAAGTAAAATATTGTTTTGTTAAATAATATGAGTTATTCACTTGATGAGTTGATGTGCTGTATTGCGCCAGTGAAATTACATCTATTCCTTTTGTAGTTCCCATTAGAAGTTTAATCTGTTTTGGTAATCAATGGAAAATATAATCTTTTTGATTACCCATGAAAAGATCCAGTCTCTCCAATTACTTAGTATTTGGTTGCAACTTTTAAGCTGAAGATGGCTTTTTTAGAAGGTGAACTTTCCAGCTTATAGACGCCAGAAAATATATAACTATTCATTGTTTTAACTTTTAATTAATACTACAAATTATTCACCTGATGAGCTGATGCCCTGTATCGCTCCTGTGGAATTACGTCGATTACTTCAATAATATCTTCTATCTATTATTATGCTGGTGGTTTGATTTGATCTATTGAATTCTGGTGGGACCCGAATTTTAGTCTAGTGGAATGAGTAGATTGCCATGTTTCTCTCACACTTATCCTAAAGTACGTGGATGTACGAATAGGAGTCGGTCTACTTGCACTTTTTATGATAACAAACTGCTTCCTTTAGCTAATGCTCTAAAATTCCCTTATTTTGCTTATGAATGCGCTTGTCTTATGTGCAGTCATGGCGGGTGCGGCACCAGAAGGAGGATCGCTATATGATGAACGTCAGTACGATGCCAAAATGAACGATTTGTAAGACCATTTCTCTTCGCTCTTGGTTCTCCTGCTGTCTGCCTTTTTTTTTAATACTATATATATATATATTGACGCCTTTTACACAGTTCCATCTGATGTTTAATTTGCTTGTGTGATTTGTGGATATCAGGCTTACTTCTGATGGAAAAGACTTTTTCACATCTTATGACGAGGTCTATGAGACCTTTGATGCCATGGGTTTGCAAGAGAATCTTTTGAGGGGAATTTATGCATACGGTAATATTTGATTATGCTTATTTTCTTCAGTTCACATAGACTGCTGAAAAGTTTCGCTTAATTTGAATTTTGATCCATACGAGTCCCAAAATAATTTTGAATGGCCATGAACATCATATGTAACTCATTTTGTAGAGTGCTTCAGAAATGCTAATACAACTTTCCAAAAATTGTGGTAAAATATCTCATTTCAGTTTGCATAATCGTTCTATATTTACAGAATAACATCAGCTTCCCTGTTTATTTTGTAATAATAGCTTTTCTCTCTCAACAATATTTTTTATTATGTCCTTTCACACAGTTACCAATTTTCCCTGTTCTGCTTAATATATAAATTTTGGAAACCAGTTTAGTCCCTTTAATTTTGGATAACCACTGTTCACAAAGTAAATTTGGAGAACAAGGAATATGACGCACACGTGTTTTCTTACCCATATTCCCTAAAGTTGCAGTTTGTGTGGTGTTTAGGGAAGCTAGGTTGCTCTAATTTATAGGATTCTTTTGTTTAATTTCTCTTCTACTAGCTCATCTTACTCACAAAGTTGAATGTTGCTCGTGTAAGGTTTTGAGAAGCCATCGGCCATTCAGCAAAGGGGAATAGTGCCCTTCACCAAGGGCCTTGACGTAATTCAACAGGCTCAATCTGGGACGGGAAAGACCGCCACTTTCTGCTCTGGGATCCTCCAACAGTTGGACTACAGCTTGGTCGAATGCCAAGCTTTGGTTTTGGCTCCTACTCGTGAACTTGCGCAACAAATTGAGAAAGTTATGCGAGCACTTGGTGACTATCTTGGTGTGAAAGTACGTTTTTTTTTTCAATGTTAACAACCCAGTAATACTACTTCCCTTAAATTTTTGTATTTACAGGATTTTATCAATGTCAACCCTCACGATTTTTGCCTCAATATCAGTCAACTCCCATTGTACTCGTGATCATCAATTTGCAACATGTAATTGTATGTTAGAAAACAAAATGTTGGAAGAAATATGTTGGGAGAACTTAAGTTTCCTCAGGTAAAAGTAAAGTTTTTTTTTTTCCAAAATTGATGATTGATTGACACTTCCCCTACCTATTTGGCCATATTTCAGGGTTAAGCAATCATACTAACCATTAATTTAAAATATCATGTGGACAATTGATCCACACATGATAATTTGCCGGACTTTTTGGCTAAGTTGAAGTGTGTGGTTGTGAAGGTACATGCTTGTGTTGGTGGGACCAGTGTTCGTGAGGACCAGCGGATATTAAACAGTGGAGTTCATGTTGTTGTTGGTACACCTGGACGTGTGTTTGATATGCTGAGAAGACAATCTCTTCGCCCTGATAACATGAAGATGTTTGTTTTGGATGAGGCTGATGAAATGCTTTCACGTGGTTTCAAGGACCAGGTCATTTTCTTACCTGTTGTGTGTTTCTGTATATTGATCTACTGCATAGATTTCTTTGATTAGCTTGTTATTAATTTGGGATAGTAAATTAAATGAATATGGATGGTAAATATGTAAGCAGAATATGATGGTATAAACTTGATTTTGACAATTTATAAATAGAGACAGCCTCAAACAAGTTCAGTATCGCACCAGGGTGAATTACAGAGATGGTCCCGATTATTAAGAGTAAGTTTTTTATTTGGTCTCCGTAGTTTTATCAAGTTACACTGACGAACCGTGTATCTTATGTAAAATTAGGGGGTTGGTAGTGGAATTTTCTAAAAGTGGAGAGAACACTAGTTTATCTATTGAAATTTTAGGGACCAAATGGAAAATATACCTTAAGTATGGGGAGACCTCTAGTTTTCCAACTGAAACTATGGGGACCAAATTTAAATTTAATTTAAAAGTTTGGAGACTGTTATTGTTCTTACTTGGTAATATGGAATTGGTTACAATTTGTGAACCTCAAAAAAGAGAAAAGAACTGAGGATATTATGTGATTAGTTGGTATTCAAAATATTGGATTCAAGTAAAAATAGGCAAGTCAAGAATGAGACTGTTGAATCAAAATAATTTTGTTTAAAGTTCTATTGGGAATATGAATGTTTAATTATGTTCCATTAACACACTAAAGGGTTAATCGTATGCTTTGTGAAAAAGAGGGTGTTTGGTTTCAGTCAAGTAGTCAATATGTGGGGATAATAAGATGGTTAAATTTTTTGAGTTGTATAAGGGATGGAACAGAAACGGTATATGTGTTTGTTGGTATGGCTTACTTTGATGCCTTTCACTGATTTCTTTGGAGGGCGAGAGTGAGAGAGGGATATGAATTATTTAAATCTCAGATTATATTTCTATGTAAATATAGTTATCTAGTCTTTAGCTTTGCCAAGGATTTAAACCTTACATATAGTTGCCTGTCTTTTTGCTGGTATTTATAGGTTGTAAGTTAACTTTGGACTTCCTTCTTAGCAGTCCCATGTCATCCCCAAGGTATCAATGAGGTTATCATGGGTCGAATTTTTTACTTTGATCTTTCATAATTCGGTGTCCCAAGATTTCTCTATTATTTGGAATTCTAAGAGGACCCTTTTTGTTTGTTAGCTTGTTGAGCTTTGTGTATTAAAGAAAATGAGTACAAAGTTATGGCTGCTACAAGGATGGAACATTATAAATCTTTTGCTTCTGAAAGAATTTAAAATAGTTGTGCCACAGTTGAGGATTTCTATCTAATCACTACATAGAAATAATTGATGATACAATGACTCACTCTTAGAGGTGCTCGTTGAGTTTATATTGTTTTCTTTTAATGTGTCAATTGAAATTTAATCTCCTTTTCTTTTCTATTCTTTTTATGTGTCGATGAATATTTAATCTCATTTCAGATCCTGTATAAAAACCTGTGTATTGTATAGCACCAATGTCAGTCCAATTTTTCCTTTTTTAACATTTAATCATTGGATATTAGAATACTCTTCTCACAGCAGTAGGTTGTAACAAGATCCTTCTTGATTGTTAAAGTAATAGAATGTAATAACTAATTAGTAAACATCTTATTTGCAAGTCTTTTGTTTTATCAATTGCTTCAGCTCTTACATTCATGTCTTATATTTAATTTTTTAACCTTGATAAATTGATTCAAGAAACTACTAAGTGTCCATATATTAGTCAATTATCTAAGTATTTTTCTTTTTTCCCCTCCAGATTTATGATATATTCCAACTCCTCCCCTCAAAGGTTCAAGTCGGTTTATTCTCAGCCACAATGCCTCCTGATGCTCTCGAGATCACGCGTAAATTCATGAACAAACCCGTAAGGATCCTTGTTAAGCGTGATGAACTCACTCTGGAAGGTATCAAACAATTCTACGTTAACGTCGACAAAGAAGAGTGGAAATTTGAAACCCTCTGTGATCTCTATGAGACCTTAGCCATCACTCAGAGCGTCATCTTCGTCAACACGCGACGGAAGGTCAATTATTTATTTATGTTTTTTTTTTTTTTGCGAATTTATGAGACATGTAATATAGCAACAGTCCCTGTATTTAGAGAGAAATTTCAATCTGGCCCCATAAGTTTTAGTTACTGATCCTCTAGTTTTAACAACTTACACCAGTAGTACTTCTAATTTCATTTACGGCAGTGTTGGTAGTTGGTACCCATAGTTTGGATTAAATTATTACTGGTCATAAATTTTTGTTAGCAGGTTACATCAGTGGTCTCCGTAGTTTCAATTACAAAGTTTTGACCCCCTTAGTTTCAGTTAATTACATAGGAGGTGGTTTCTATCATTCTAATTTCTGTGGACTAATATGGGGACCACTTGTGTAACTTATTTAAATTGTGGGGACGATTCGTATGACTTACTCGACCTATGGCGACCAAACCTATAGTTTTTAGTCAAGACCATGGGAACCAAACCTATCGTTTTTAGTCAAGACCATGGGGACCAACTAGTTATTCTACCTAAAGTATTGGGACTATTAGTGATGCAGTTGAAACTAGATACCAATGGAAATTTTTATCCAAAGTATGGGGACTATATTAGTATTTTGTTTTCAAAACTATTTTGCTACTCCAAGTCTCCAACCTATGATTCTTTTTTTTAACTGAAACACTTGGTACTAACTACTATATTGTTGAGAAACTTGACCCTTGTGTACTAATTTATTAGGCAAAATTGAAATGATGATATGTTAGTGTACCAACCTGTAATTAACCATTGTTTTGTTATTTTGGCGCTTATGATGCCACAAAACCAGGTCGATTGGCTCACCGACAGGATGCGCTCAAGAGACCACACTGTCTCAGCCACCCATGGTGACATGGACCAGAACACTAGGGACATTATTATGCGTGAGTTTCGGTCGGGATCTTCACGTGTACTTATCACCACTGATCTCTTGGCACGTGGTATAGATGTTCAACAGGTGTCTCTCGTGATAAATTATGATTTGCCAACTCAGCCCGAGAATTATCTCCATCGTATAGGACGTAGTGGGCGGTTTGGGAGAAAGGGTGTTTCTATAAATTTTGTAACAAAGGAAGATGAGAGGATGTTGTCCGATATTCAGAGGTTTTACAATGTGGTTGTCGAGGAGCTGCCTTCGAATGTTGCTGATCTTCTCTAAGAAGTTTTTTTTAAGATATTGGAATAGCTCTTTTTACTAGTTTATCTTGTCTGGTCTGTTTGTGTTTCCCTGTTTTGTTTTGTGTTGTGTTGTGTTGTGTTGTGTTGTGTTATAAATCTAAAGATGCTTGAAATTATCGGTATTTCGTAGTAAGTCATATGTTGACACCATTAATGGTGTGGCTGTATGGATTATTGAGATTTTGTCAACTCTGGTTTTAAATTTGAAATGTCTTTTTGTGTTGCTATTTATTTTAGCTTTTGAGAAGTTTGTTTCTGCACATACCTTTTGTTGTTACGTTGGCATTGGTTTGGATTATCTTGCGGTTGCCCATCCTGTTTCCTTTTCTGATTTGTTTCGTTTGTCTAAACGGTGAGCTTGAACGTCTGTCTCCTTGCTACTTCGGCCCAACTTATTTGAGGACGGATTAGATAGAAAACAAATCTTAAATCTGTTTTATAATGTAACAGTATAGTTTTGGCTGCTTTGAGTCGCCTTGATGAAAATATGCCTTGTTTGTTCTACTCATGGCTCAGGAAATGAACTTCATGTCCCATTAAGAATGTTTATCATTTTTAACCTTGTCGGGTGAGTTTGGTGGTGGCTGTTGATTTTTCTTCTCATACAAAAGAGCCATGTTACTGGTTTTTGGATCCGTTTGTATAAACATATGGTATTTTCCGTATAAAACAATACATCATGTCAACTGTATCAACTCTTCGAAAAGTACCGTCCTCATTACTAGGGCTGAAAAACCTGTTTTCGTTTTCATTTTCGTTTTCGTTTTCGTTTCGTTAAGGATATAAAATTTTTGTTTTGTTTTCGTTTCGTCTCATGAACCCATTTTTTCTCGTTTCGTACTTTTTCGTATCGTCTCGGATAATTAGATTAATTTTTATTAAGAAACAACATTGCATTGCTAATTTAGTACCTCCATCACAAAAAGAAATGTCTTAATAATAAAATTACAATGTGTTACTTAACATAAATCCATCATGTCATATAATTTTTTTACTATACATTTATTATTATTATATATGTGTGTGTGTGTTTATTTATTATCAAACGAAAACGAAATTTAACGAAACGAAAAGGGTGTTCATCGTAATCATCTCGTTTATTAAACGAAATATATATTTTATTTCATTGTCATTTCATTTAGTAATGAATGAAAACGATACGAGCCCTTAACGAAGCGAACACGAAATTTTTCACAAAATTTTCACCTCATTTGCAACCCACTTTACACAAAATTGTTGTTGACCCATGAAGTTTTTTTTTTTGTTTTTTTTTTTTTTTTATAATCGATCCATTAAAATCATTTTTCAATTTGTAGTGTCGTACATCCAACCTATAAAAAGATGATGCGATTGTGATCATCAGATCATGTGACAAATATAGACACATCTTGAATTTAATGGATGTGTTATTAGAATTATTGTATTCAACATTTTTTATTCTACCCTCCAAATTTTATTTTTTTCTTTTAATTTGGATCTTCATGTACTTAAACATTATGTTAAACAAAATAACGAAATTGCACCAATGCTCATTCATCTATCCTATAATAGTGCAAATAAGTCAAGGACCATCGTAAATATATCTCTAAATGTGAAATATAATTACTACAATTTCGTCGATTCATATTGTCGGACACTTAATTGGAGGAAAATCGGTTAATTGAGTTCCAAATAGATAAAAACTAGAAGTTTGGTACTAAAATGTTAAAAGTCAATATTGACCTCTTAGTCTAATTACAAAAGTTTTTTTTTCCTTCCAAATGTCTAAAAATTTACCAATATTTATAAGTTTGTTTGATAAAAGTTTAAAAATATACCATAAACACAAATAAATTATACTTTTTCACGTCAATTGTCAACAAACAACTTTTTTTTTTTTTTATCAAGTATCATCAGGCAGGGCGAAAAAAGGAAAAACCGAACCGGACCGATAACCGAACCGAAAAAGACCGAAACTGAAAAATCGAAAAAAATTCTGGTCGGTTTCGGTTTTCAATAAAACCGAACCGAAAAAAACCGAAAAAGACCGAAAAAACCTGAAAAAAAAACCGAAAAATCGAAACTGGACCGAAAAAACACGGTCCAGTTCGGTTTAAAAAATAAAAAGACCGAAACCGAAAAAAACCGAACCAAAAAATATGCTCGATCGATCTCGATCTCGGTCTCGGTCTCGGTCTCGGTCTCGGTCTCGGTTTCGGTCTCGATTTCGGTTTCGGTTTCGGTTTCGGTTTCGGTTTCGGTAAAAAAGGAACGACCGAACCTGATACTTTAGTCACTTCCCAGTTCGATTCTCTCAACTCCAATCTCTCTCTATATATATATTTAGATATGCACATATAGAGATACATATGATAATCTCTCACCGTCTAATCCAATCGGAGATAATCCCACCGGCGCCGGACTCCGACGTGGACTACCTACCTGACCTCGCCGGAGAATCATGGATTGCTTACGGAGCCTCCAATCTTCTCGTCATCTCTCACCTCCCCACCCGATCGCAAACCCTAACCGGTCCCCTCTTTCGCCAGGTCATTGAGGTATCGAGGGGTGTGGTTTCGTCTGTGTCGTGGGGACCGGAGGGGAGTATTGCTGCTGTGTCGCGGAACTGTATCGCGTTGTTTTCGCATTGTGAGTATTTAATTATTCGGATAGTTAAAATAGAATCTAATTTTATTCATATATGAATATGTGTATGTATGTATATATTGTGTTTAATGTTTAGAATTGTGACTGTTTAATCTTTTGGATAGTAGATATAAAATGATAAGCTTATATATATATATATATATCTATACATATATATATATATATATATACATCAGTGGTCCATGTAGTTTCAATTACAAAGTTTTGATCCCCACAGTTTCAGTTAATTGCATAGGAGTTCCTTACTATCATTCCAATTTCTATGTGGACTAATACGGCGACCACTGCTGTAGAGTGTTTTAAAAAGCGAAACTTAGCTAAATCGTTTTTGCAAGAGCTACGCTAACGCTTTTAGCGGCCTAAAAAGCGAAAAAAGTGAGCTTTTTAAGCTTTGAATAGAGATTTTTTACTATGAAGCGTGCTTTTTACAACAGTGTGAAATTCCAATTGAATGTAATGAACAATATTGCAATACAGTGCTTAATGTGTATCCAAACTCAAGGAATTAGGAAGTAAGCTTATCTTTATTGCTTTGATTAAGGTTTATCATATCGGTTGGTTTAATAGTCAGATAACCTCTTAAACTTGAAGATCTAGATACACATTACAAAATTATGAAGTTTTTATATGCGTCTGTATTTGCTTAGCCCTTGTGTAATATTTTTATATGTTACTTCCAAACTCATACCCAGGTTCTTTTTCTTGGAGGCAGACTGCAGTGCTTGTACAATCTACGGATATCGAAACGATCACATGGACTGGCTCTGGTGATGGAATAATATCATGTGGTCTAGAGGTTATCTTATGGAGATTAAAAATCAAATCTTGGGAAATAGCTTGGAAATTCAAACCAGAATTACCTCAAAATCTAGTTGCTGCTACTTTCTCTATTCAAGGACCATTTGCCACAACGAGTACGTTATATACTAAAGAATCCCGATCTAGTGTGTTCCTTTGTTATGGGGATGGGGATTTTAATCATGTTGAGCTACAACATCCTATGCCCGTTTGTATGATCCAATGGAGGCCTTTAAAGAAAAGACAACCTAGTCAAGATTATTCACAATCAGGGAATAGACAAGTGTTGTTAACATGTTGTCTCGATGGAACAGTGAGGCTGTGGTGTGAGATTAATGATGCTAAGGTTAAGAGAACTCACGATCAGAAAAACACGAGAAGAGATTTCAATGTTGTTGCTACCATTGAAATCAATCAAACACTTAAGGGAACATTAGGATCTGATGTTTTCGTCAAATGGGCTACGGAGGTTGATGATATGAATATATCTGGAAGTTATGATCCTCCAGTTATTTGTAATCGAGCTGAAAAGACTGGGAACTGTGAATGGTTAGTTGTTGTTGGGCCTAATATGGTCGTCTCCCTTTGGGCCATCCATTGTCTCGATGATGTTTCTCCTATGAGGTTCCCACGTGTGACCAAATGGTTAAGAAGAGAGTTAGAGGACACTAAATCAGGAGGTCAGGGTTTATTGCTAAATAATGTTCATATTTCGAGAAATGCCTTATTTGATCCACCTAATTTTTGTTCTTTGGTTCAATTATTGCCTTGCAAGTCAATTGTATGGTCCCAATTATACACACCTACATCTGCTAATGATGAGGAAGAAACTAGTCATAAAATTGGGAAGGAGAAGTATTTGTCAGGCTATAATGGTGGAATTCTAAATTTTGATGGTCATAAAGGAAAAAATTTAAACGTTGCAGTTCACCGGTATAGGTTCGACATTGATTTAGCTGCCTCTTTGGATAGTGATGGATCAGTGTTTTTATGGTTATTTCCAATCAACTCCAATAGTCTTGTTGGCATGCCAACTTTTTATCCAACACGGAAACACTCTGGAAATATTCTTTCCGGGATTTCACATCCTATATATACGAGCATGGTGTGGGCACCTTGTTTTTCAGATGAAGACTCAATTCTTTTTATGGGACACGATGAAGGGGTTGATTGTATCTTGATTAAGATTCTTAGAAATGAAGAAAAAAATATATTATGTTATAAATTATGCACTATAGCTTATCCAAGTCATTCTAGCCGGTCTGCCAATATTTACGCAATTCCATTGCCTTCAAATTGTAAAGAAAGCATTAACTTTAATAGTTTTCTTTTGTTATCGATATGGGACCAAGACTTTCAAGCTCTGTCATGGAAGATCTCCATCCACTCTACTTTATCGGATACCAAGTTTCGTGATTGCAAACATGATTCAGATATGGCATTTGAAAGTGATTTTGTTGGAATGAGATATCATATAGCTATTGATTCCTGGTCTTCTTTAATTCCAGATCTGCATAACGGGGATAAGTTTACAAGTTCTTCCATTATAAGTCCAAATATTTTTGTTCTGACTCGAGAAATTAATTGGGATTCAAGTAATGAATTATGTGGTCATACAGGATATCACATGATCGCGGGCCATGATAATGGAAATGTGAAATTATGGAGAAGTTCCTTTAATTCAAGTTCGCACTGGGAACTTGTCGGTATGCTTGCTACAAATCATGGCCCCATTAAATCAATTGCTCTAACTGGTTGTGGCCGAAAAATTTCAACTCTTAATACTTCTAATACTGTTCAGATATGGGAATCTGTGTCAATAGGTGGCACAGGCAGTTTTATTTTAGGATGTACACTAGTGATTGATAAAGAAGTTGTTGCCATAAATTGGTTGACTTTGGGAAATGGGCAGCTCATACTTGGGGTTTGCTTAGTAAATGAACTACGTGTATATGCTAAAAAACAAAGTGATTGGTTTTGCATATCAATTGCTAAAACTTACTCAGCTATTCATGGCTTTGTTTGGGGCCCTAGAGCTATGGCCGTGATACTTTATGATCGATATTTCTCTCTCTTCAGTCAATGGTCATTCTTAGCTGGCGATGAAACTCCCTCCAAGGTAGGTTCAGTAGTTACGGGGGAGAGCTTTATTTATTACGAGGATGGGCCAAATGGTAGTATGCAGAGTGAAATTTTCGTGGGTAATGGTAATGTAGGTTCTGATGGATTATCAGAAGGATACGATGGTCAAGAATCACAAATCTCTATAAATTTGAATTCAACAAATGATAGTTTGTCGCATATTCTTTTAGCAAGGGATTTACAGAAACGCGATTCAAGTACTGAGACCGCGGTTTATAGTTTGCAAGAAATAGTTGAAAGATTAAATGAAAATCTTGCTTCCTATCACCCTAAGGCACTTCTAACGAATATTTACTCAGGTAGCTTTGTTAATTCTTTTTTAAATTTATCTGAGTTATGATTGAACAACCACCTTCCCCACCACTTTACTTTGTTCGGAAAAGTGTGGAGACGGACTTCTGTGCCTAATTCAATGGTAGCCAGGAAAGGTTTTCTTATTACTTGTAATAACTTTTAAAACAATTCTGAATCTATTTAATCTTGTTATGTTCCCAAACTTCACGTCTAAATATCATTTAAAGTTGATTAAATAGAAGTAAAAGTAGGTTGAAAGTATATAAATAGTCCTTTATTTTAACGGGAAAACTACCAGCGTTAGGTTTAGGGACCAAATGTGACTTTCTTAAATTTCAGGGACTTGACTTCTTGATACACAAGTATAGGGACAAAAATGGACACAGAATAGAGTGAAGGACTAGAAAATAAATTAACTCTTTTATTTTAGCTACCGAGGAGTGAGGAGTAATCTGAAATATGTAGAATGTCCTAAGCACTTTTTAAACATCAATCCCCTTGTTACATACTTATGAAGGTCTTTGTTTTGCTTCAGAAATAGCTTCGTGTTTTAACAACTCCACCTGTCTGAATATTACTTTTGTTTGTCAACGATTGCACTCTAATGAAATCTTTTAGTGACGACTTTCATTTATGCTCAGGTCATTCGAAACGCGCATATGTATCTCTACAACATCTTGTTGAGTACACTAATTCTAGTAGCTTTTCTCCTATTGAAAACTGCCACGGAAAGTCTGTCCCTGTTATTCCTTTGGTTCACTTATCAAGTTATGTTGAAGGAGTTCTATCTACACAGAGGAATGGAAGTGGTGATAGTGGTTCTCTCACTACATTAAACCAATTTGCTTTCAGCTGGGGCCCTGAAGCTTCATCGAAGACACCCACTTCATCAGATTTTAAACTTAGCAGCTGTATCAGTGTGGTTGAGATGTTACATGACAAGGAAGCTATAAACAACACTGAGAAAATGGAAATTCTTACCATTATTGATCTTCTAAACGAAATTCACAACCCAACTTCTGTATATGAAAGTCTTGATGAATCAGGTCGAAGGTACTTCTGTCTTTGTGTTATATGATTTCATTAGATAACTAAATAAAGAACATTTGAGAAATATGACTGGTATGTTTTGTAGTTAGTTTCGGAAGAGGTGGTGTTGACCTTGTGATTTGGTGCTAGCCTCATTCTCTTGTCTGGTTATATTTACGAAAGTTAACATGGAAAATGAAATATACAGTAATACTCATTTTTCCTATGTATTGTTGTAAATGAAGTGTATAGTGTTGCATCGATGAATTTGTATTTGTTCATAGCCTGCCAAAGTATGCTCTGTAAAACCACCTACTGTTAGGAATTAAACAAAGTATTCTGCTTACATCTTTCATAATAAGTCCTCCAATGCTTATCTTAATAAATTGGACAACATTTGTGTTAATTTTTTCTTAACTAATTAGGAATTAAAAAAAATTCATACCTTAATAGGCATTACACCATTTTTGCTTACGTTAAGAGGAATTAAACCAATTTTGCTTACATTTTCTCCCTTGGTGACTATGGTTTTAATAAACTGGATGTGATAGATTCCTATTAGGATCATCTGGCTAGAGGTTCACCAAACTGGTAGAGCATATAAGTAATTTTCAGCATCCTTGTTATTAAAGCAGTATTGAGATAGTTCAATTTTCTACTGCTTAGAGTTTTTTTTTTTTTTTTTGAAGATTTTTTCAGAGCCAGGATATGAACCTGGTTTCTACTGCTTAGAGTTAAGAAGTTGAGAATATCAGCTCCATATATTTCATTCTGCTACACACAGAACGTTACTAGCTTGCAGTTGCATGTTAATTCTTTTTGTATTTCCCTCATTTTCTCTATAATTATTACTTTTCTCTTGATATTGTAATGCGACTAGCTTAATTGTTCGTTGGTGACTTAGGTTTTGGGTGGCTGTAAGGTATCAACAACTGATTTTTTTCCGAAAATATGGTAGCTCTGCATCTGCAAGAAACATGGTATTTGGTTCAGATATGTTTGCATGGGCTTTTCACTCTGACTGTCAAGAAAATTTGTTCACGTCTCTTTTACCAACTGAACCTTCTTGGGAAGATATAAGAAATTGTGGCGCCGGATTCTGGTATACAAATACTATACAATTGCGTATAAAGGTAAATAAATGAGGCTAAGTGTCCCTTCTCCTTTTTCACAGAGAATTTTTCTTATTGGGTTCTTAGTTTTAATAGAGTTGATTATGTGGCAGATGGAGAAACTGGCTCGGCAGCAATACTTGAAAAGCAGAGATCCTAAAGCTTGTGCACTTCTATACATTGCTTTAAACAGGCTTCATGTTTTGGCTGGTCTTTTTAAAATTAGCAAGGAGGAGAAGGATAAGCCTTTGGTGGGATTTCTCTCACGCAACTTTAAGGTATATGCATGAATATTTACACTAGTGACCGGACACTTGTTAAAACATAATTGTTAAATACAAATATAGACAATTCTTTTGACGAGGAAAATTAACCTAGGTAGACTGTTTTGGAGGTTCCAATGCCTGCAAAAGAGGACCCCGCCAAAAAGTAATGGATTATCTAAAACCACGATAGAAATTGAAACTTATTCTTGAAAGCTTAGTTAAACTTCCAGACGTCCTAAAAAATTCTGCAATTCTTGAAGCCACGGTCTTGGATTCTAAATCGGGTTGATTTCCAAGCTTCGTCAGACTCTTCTTTTATCAGTTGTGAGGGGTCATGAAATTGAATGAGAAGCCACTACAAATCTAATATATTTCTAATCGTAAATAGATTTGGCCTTGTTTTGTTATGTTGTAGGGATCAAGCAACCTTAGACCTAGGTTAAATTTTCAAAAGTGCACTTGTAATATAAGAGTGTCTATTACCCCTTCCACTTAACATTGTAGTGATTATTACGATAATTCTTACTTTTGCTTTCGTCAACTGTCAATTGTCATTTGTTGCATCTTTTTTTATAAGCTATCATTAGTGCATTTGTGATATTTATTTAATTTTTTTTTTGGCAGGCTCACTAAATATAATTAACTAAAAAAATATAGAAAATAAGAAAACATGAAACAAGAGAGATGAAGAAGGATAAGGAAATGGAACCGTGACTCGATATTTGTTTGAATTACTTTCACAGGAGGATAAAAATAAAGCAGCTGCTTTAAAAAATGCATATGTATTAATGGGAAGACATCAACTGGATCTAGCTGCAGCGTTCTTTTTGCTTGGAGGAGACATCTCTTCCGCGGTAACTGTGTGTGCAAAAAACCTTGGCGATGAGCAGCTCGGACTTGTAATATGCCGTCTTATCGAGGGGTATTCTGGGAATTTGGAGCGCCAGCTGATATCAAAGCACTTGCTTCCTTCTGCTATTGAGAAAGGCGATACCTGGATGGCAAGCTTGCTAGAGGTGCACAAATATAAGTTTGAATTTTTTTCATGAAATTAAAAAAAGATGCGTGCAGTTTTGCGGCATATGATTCTTTGTTAGTTATTCCAAGTATAGATACTGAAAATGACAGTTGAGGATAACTTTAACCCTTATTTGAGTCCTTCGTGGTGATTGTTACTGTCCTTTAACAATCATGTGCTCTTTTTATTAGGTAGTTATAGGGTTTATTTCATACTTTTACAGTTTACATACGTCCCAGTTGGAAGTTATTTTTCCTTTTAACAACAGACTTCTGGACCCACTCTCTCATGCCTCATCATTTGAAAACTGATAGTTTAGAGACAAAGTATACTTGGTCCGTGTAGTTCAAATGAAAAACCGACGATGCATGTATATTTCTCTATAAAGTGACATAAAAAATCTGGTCGATGTATTGAGCACTCTTTATTAGTTCTTGATTTAAGAGTTAAGCGATCGTCGTTTTATTTTCTTCTCATAAAATTAACAGTAATTTTCTGAAATTACATAAGCATGTGTGTGCACATATGCTAAGTATCTTTCATGCTATTTTCTCTTAATTTGCAGTGGCTGTTGGGAAATTACACAAAGTCCTTTCTTAGCATGCTTGGCATGGAAATGCATACTCCTGGCAAAAGTCCTGTTCCTCCTCTATCCAACCACACGTATCTTTTGGATCCAAGCATTGGTCAGTATTGTTTAATGTTAGCTACCAAAAATACAATGAAAAATGCTGCAGGAGAGTATAGTGCTGCAATAATGGGTAGATGGGCAAATTGGATTTGTGCAACTTCCCTTGATAGACGTGGTTTGCCTGTAAGTTTGCACGAACCTGTTTAAGTATGTCAAAAAATATATATGTATATATAAATATATGTGCGTGTGTGTGTGTTCCTGATTAGGCATTTGAGCCTAACCTGTTTCTTGGTTCTTTTTAAGGTTGAAGCTTTAGAGTGCCTTTCATCTTCTTTGAGGATTTTCTCTAGTTCTGATCAAGAAAAAAATTCAGTTGGGGAAAATTCTGAAGTTCTGAAGGACCTTTTGTTGCCATTTCTAAACAATTCTTCTAATAATTGGATAAGCGACGATGTGGTCTTCTGTATGGAGACACATGCTAAAGTAGGTTTAGCAATGAAATATATCTCCACATTATTAAGAGAGCACCCAAGCTGGCCACCTAGAGATCCGGAGCCTGAGTCTGATAAGTATTATTTACGGCTATCAGATTTCCAAGCCAAGCTAAAAGCAGGGACGTCGTGTTTGGAGCAGAAATTTAATTTGCCCCCTTTTCACTTATATAACATGGTATATGTTTTCTACACTTCTATACAGATCTGACTGCTTTATCTGTTTCTATTTATTCACTTCCGTTCAATTTGCAGATCGCATGTGTTCTCTCGAATAAGGGATTATTATTTATTGGGTACCAGATCTTTTATGACTGTGCTTCCCAAACTTCCGTGCTAGGAAAAGAGGCTTCGTCTGATAGTTCAGTTTTAAATTCCATTAATTCCAAGTTACTTTCAAGGGCCACCGAAGAAGTATCCTGTTCAATTCCAAGATTTATTATTGCCTGTAATATGATTGGCTCGCAACCCAAACCATCGTTGAACAATTATAATGTGTGGAGATTTTATGTTATGGGTTTCAAATGGTCCATATGGAGATTGAAAACCACAATAAAGTTGTTATCTGGTTCTCATACAGAAGAGGTCACCAGAATATCCTATGCCGGACTTAATTTGTCGGAATACTGTATTTATTTCGGATTAGCTTGGATACAGAGGGATTTGAGAAGTCTAATAATAATCATGAAAGCAATTATAAACACATATACAAATAGACAGGCTAATGATGAAACTAATGCCTTGGATCTGAAGAAGCTATTACAGTCAATTGAAAAGCTGCTGGCAGAAAATACATTGGCAGATGATACAGGAAATTTTGATCATGACCAAGCTGGGATTCTGATCCCAGCAGTATTGAGAGAGAAAATTATTTGGACTGCTTCATGGAGACATCTCTCCTGTTTCTTAAAACAACAGCTTACTTATTTATCTGGAGAACTTGAAGATAACTATTCTTGTGGTCCTTTCGATAATCTTTTGTTGTCTTCGTATTCTAATGATAAGGATAAACAGTTAAGTCTCTTGCCAGTTGTTCTGACAAAGTTACTGAGAACATTGTGCTCACATATCTCATCTTACTGTATGAAACAATTTGCTTCATTTCTAATTCAGAGTATTGACGATGAATTTAATTTCCGCACCCTTGCGTGGCTCGAAGGGTCTGGTGAAACGCCGAGTACGGAAGATGACACATCCACATGTGAGATGTTATGGGATCTTCTCTCTGATCCTAAGTTTATACGTGATGGACTTTTTGAAGAAAATATCGAATGGAAACAATATATTCAATCAAAGCCTTTTAAAGAATGGGAAGAGGTACATATGAACTTAGCCGAAGAGAGAGAAACTGGATCACCTGTTCGGGAATCATCATCACCTGATGGACATTCTATTGTAAGTTTTGGACAGGCGAAACAAATGCATAGCGAGAATTTTATTGCTTTCCATAATCCAAAAGAAGTTTGTCGGGTAGATGGGGAACTAATAGAGGTGTTTTTTCTTTTCTTTTCTCATTTCCTTTGATTATTCTTAAGGTCTGGTGTTTGCCATCATTGGGTAATTTATGTCAAAGATAATTTTGTTTTATTGCCTAATTTATCTTGTATCTATGAATGAGCAGGCTATGTGTGTTAACTCCGTTGATCAGAAGCAAGTTGCTCTTGCCAGTAACCGTAAGGTAATATTCACAGTTCTTCTTCTGTTTTATTCATTGTTATCTGGGATAATCACAGTTTCCTACTGTAACCCATCATCTGATTTCAATTTTGTACACCAACCTACAAAAAATAGTGATCAGGACGTTTTCTCCACCATTCTGTACACTTATTTTATACACAATTTGATCATACTTTTTTCTGTTTTTCACACTAATTTGTCACATGTTTCCTATTTAAGTCCTAAAACTACGGATTTTTTCTATGCGGTATATAAAATCAGAAAAAAAATTTGTGGTTGGAGTTCCAACTGCTCAATTATTTTAGGTGTTACAAACTTGAATGTTCATGATACGTATGTGTAAAAAAATGTGATTAACCCTTGTTTTTTAATCGAAAAAATAATGATAATATTGTCCTAACTTTTGAAACCATGCTATATCTGGTGTCAGGGGATAGTTTATTTTAACTGGGACAACGATCTACCTCAAGGTGATTATTCTAATTATATTTGGGAAGAGGCTATTTGGCCAAGAAAGGGCTGGGCAGGATCTGTGTCAACCCCAGTTCCTACATGTGTGTCTCCCTGCATTAGTTTGGGGAGGAGAGAGAATGGGAAACACCCTGTTGGTTCAAATTCTCTCTCCAGACCAGTAAAAGAGTTGACTGGTGGTGGAGCATTTGGTATTCCGGGTTACGCTGGTATTGGTGCATCTGGCTTAGGTTGGGAAATTCAAGAGGATATTGAGGAATTTGTTGACCCACCTGCCACAGCTAATAATATTCGGACAAGGGCGGTCTCAAGTCATCCTTCTAGGCCTTTTTTTCTGGCTGGATCTAATAACACGCACACATACTTATGGGAGGTACAGTTCTCCAGCTTCAAATGGATACATCTGTTTGCTTACTTTCTCTTCTTAAGAGCACTCTCAACAGTTGGGGGTGAACTTTTTTATACAAATTTTTTTGTTATATAGCTCAATAAGAGTTGTATAGCAGCACTGTAAATTGTATACACCGATGCCAAACAAATAAGCATGTCTAAGTTAACATACACAAAATATTACTCCATATAGCTTGATAGCACTTTAAATGGTGTACAATAATGTTACACACACATAGGCATGTCTAAGTATAAGATAAAATTTGATTAAGAGCTCTTCTGGCTGCAGCTTTTAAGCGTAAAAGGGGACTTTTTTTGTCTGATGAAACAGCAAACATTTTTTTTAGTATGTTTAAATTTTATTAATCTTTTTTTCGTCTTTGCTCAGTAAACCAATGGCTATAGTCATTTTCCTGCTATGAAAAATAAAATCACACCAAATTGGAATCATGTTCATAGCTTGGATTGTGATCTAACTTGGATCTGTAGTTGAAATTTGCATTACATTTAAGCAGTGTTTTAAAAGTCGCGACTAATCGTCGATTAGTCAGAAGTCAGAGGTCACCGACCCCGGTTTATGAAAGTCGGCAACAACAAAAAATCAGGAAATCTGAAAAAACCCAAATTTGGGGATAATTGGTTCAATTAAAGACATGATATAATACATACCTGAATTGAACTCTGGTTGAAGTAATTCATCATCAGAGAAGTAAAACAAAAAACCCTAATTGAATTAGGGTTCTTTAAAGTTTCAGAAAAAAAAAACAGGAGAGAGAGAAGAAGAAGAAGATGATACAGTACAGAGATATAAAGTTTTAAGTAACAGCCGCCAACTATATCGTATACATGGGGTTTGTTTTAAAAAAATTAGCCTTTTAACAAAAACAGCCCCTGTAGTTTTAAAACCTTTAACAATCTTTTATAATTTCCAAAGTGTTACACAGAAAGTTAAAAAAAAAAATCAAAAAGACCCCTAAATTTTGAAAAAGTTACACTTTTGAAAAGAAAAAAAGAAGTCGGATCCGACTAATCCGACTAGTCGGGAAAAAAGTCCAGTCGGTGCTTGTGGATTAGTCACCGACTTGCAACTTTTACAACCTTGCATTTGAGAGGGAGTGGCGATGCAAATTAAGACTTGCAAAGGTTAGGGGTATTTTATACACATGGGAGAGAATTAGAGATGAGTAGCTAGACAAATTAGGGTTTTTCAAATCTACTAGGGTGAAGGTGGAGGGTTTGACGTGACAGTGGGAAAAACGGGTGTGGTAATCGTGGTAGTGGCTACCGGTGGCGGTCAGAAAGCAAGGAAGGTGAATCTCAGATTTCAGAGAGAGAAAGAAAAGGGAAACTGATATTAAAAGATACAGCTATGTTCAATAATAAAAAAATATATATAATTGCGCCCATTTGTAGATATAGACAGCCATATATATTGGTATATATCTGTTGAGACTTACATCAGACTCTATAACGGATGATCTTTGTACTTTCTGCGATACTATATAAACTATAGATGTAGAGCTCTTATACGTACTTTTGAGAATGCTTTAACAGAACAATTTTGTTGTTATCATGAATATCATGGTTGTTTCATGCTGTCAAGATGAGCCATTTACTTGGATGTTGTTAGATATCTTTGTTCATCAAAATTTCACTCTCTCCAGTTGCATTTTTTAGGTCAACTAATAAGAAGTTTTGATCGGTGAAAATATGAACAGCCTCTTCAAGATGTTAACTTTGTAAACTTTGTCGAAGACATAATCAACTTTTTTTGCTAATTGCTATTCAACAAACAAAATTGCATGTATTGCTACTTTCTTTTTTCCTATAAGAATTGGTTATAGACTCTTATAGTCCATTTACTTTGATGTACAGAGTATATATTTAACAGCTAACAAATACTGTGAAATTGTATAGTTTGGCAAGGATAAAGCCACTGCTACATATGGAGTACTTCCTGCGGCAAATGTACCTCCACCATATGCTATTGCATCAATATCAGCTGTGCAGTTTGACAAATGTGGGCAGAGATTTGCTACTGCTGCGTTAGATGGTTCTCTCTCCACGTGGCAGCTTGAGGTGGGAGGAAGAAGTAATGTTCTCCCCACAGAATCATCCCTTTGCTTTAACAACCATGCATCGTAAGTGTTACATCTTATCACCGAATTAGAGATTTCATTGCTATGTGGTGCTTTGAAATAATAAAATGACCCTATGGCTGCTTGTCTTAGAACACCCACTCAAGCTTCCTCAAACCTTATATTTACCACGAGTTTATGGAAATTCACCCATATTTCTTACTTTTGTTCCTGCAACGGCTTTCCTGAAATTGTGGTACAGTGAGAGCACCACCTATAGAGAGATAAACCATTAAAATTAAGGTTTTAGAGAGGGATTATATCAATGCAAAGTAGAGAAATCTGGGGTTTAATACTGTTCTAGTAACTTAATTAGCAATAGGTATTACACATGGACAGTATTTCTGTATAATCTGTTTATAGAAGCAAAAGACTTATACACCTTCATAATTTAAAGTTTGATATTATATCCACAGTGAAAACAAAATTTAACCCCTCCCCCCTCCCAAAAAAAAAAAATCTCTCCTACTAGAATTTCCTATGATCATCTTACTTCAAAATTTCATATCATTAGGGTATGTATGCTGTTAAAATTAATTAGTTGTGTTTAATCAAAATCCATAGCACCAAGTTATGTATTTTGTTAAAATTATTTAATTGTATGCTATCAAAATCGTAATTAATCTTGTGAAGAAGTAGTCTAGTTGTATACTATCATCAAAATCGTAATTGTATTCTCTCAAAATAGCTTATGTATGTTGTGAAAGTAATTTAGTTGTATCCTATTAAAATCGGTTATCATTAGCTTATGTAATTTTTCAAATCTATTTTTGTATTTTATTGTAATTTGTTAACATTAGTTGTGCATGGTGTCAAATTAGTTTAGTTATATCCTCTCAAAATATTTTATACTTAGATTTTAGATTTTGTATGTTGTTAGATCAATTTCGTTGTAATCTTTAAAAATGTATTATTGTTAGCTTATGTATTCTCTCAAAATCGAGTGTGTTCTAGGTTGGTTTTTTGCTGAGATATATTAGAGGGGAAGTGTATCAACAGATAGAAGAGATAATTAATTGGCGCTCTAACTTCTGAGAGAAATTTTTGGGATTTGATACATTTATGTATGTAGATGGGGAGTGGGAAAGGAATTATAGGAACTATCTAACAAACTAAACTGTAAAAAGAACATGGTTATAGTTCGAGGTTCGTAATTTTAAAAATGATTTTGAAAAAAGACTACAAAACAAAGCCAGTTCAAAAGGTAGACTTTTTACTTAATAGTAGTACCTAGAGCTAATTTGTCCTATAAAGTGATCATATAAAATCGGAAAAATTTAATTTTTAGAGAAATTAGCTATAGGTACACTTTTTCTTACTTATTTAGTGAAAACTTTGATTTCCTTTCTTTTTAATTTTTTTTTTTCTAATGGGTTTTAAAAGTATCAGTTTTGCCCTTGTTCTTTACAGTATGGTTTGTTACATTGTTCCTAGAAATACTATCCCACCAATTTGCTTCACCCCATCTTCATAACTGGCACATAATGAGTATCATTTCCCATAATCTTCTTTAACAAACTTTAAAGCACCATATATTTCTCTCTATAATAAAATAGTTATGTAAACATGTGGAGTTTTTTTCTTGACTAATGCGGAATATTGTGAGCATATTCATGCATAGTTGTATACTGTTAAAATTGTTGTATACTGTTAAACTAATAATGTTGTATATTGTTAAACTGATTTAATGTTGTATACTGTCAACTTATCTCTAGTGTAATTTTTTTTTAAAAAAAATCGTGAATATTGTTAAACTATTTTAACTTGTATGCTCTAAACTATTTTAACTTGTTATATTGTCAATTTATATGCATTTTTTACTTTTCTGTAAAAATTGTTTGTATACTGCCAAAATAGTTTACAATTTTTGTAACCGTATAATGTTACTATTTTAATTTTGTATCCTGTTATACTATCTAATTTTGTATACCGTTAAACTATATAAATTAGTATAATGTCCATTTATATGCACTTATACTTATTTTATAAAAAAAATTGTTTGTCCACTGTCAGAATGAGCATATGTATAGAAATGAGACTAAGAAGATAAGCTAACATATATAGTGTATAATTGTAGATATATTATTATTTTTGGTGAAATTAGTGTGTTACCACTTCGAACTGGATCGTTGTTTACAGAAAGCTCTCTCCAAGAGATTTTTTTTTCAAGTGGAGGGAGTCGAACTCATGACCTCCCCTGTGGCTCTAGCAAGCTATATCCACTAGACTAAACCTCATTGGGTATATATATATATATATATATATAATCGGGAAAGAGGGAATTATGGGGTAGTAGCTATTATTTCGGTAGGGGGGGTTTTGACTTTTTATTCTAATTATAAGTTATAACTAGAGAGAAAGGAATTAGAATGAGTATGATTTCATCCTAATTAAGTCTAGAAAGTAGTACTAAATAAAAAAAATATCCCACTTTTATCCCATAAAAAGCTGTATTGGGTGCTCTAACACTATTCTTATAATTTACTTTTGGTTCCGCAAACCTTCTGTCTCCTCTCTCACATGCTTTATTATTAGAATAATAAATTTATTAATTTTTTAGAAGTATTGGCAAGAGATTAAAATGTGTTGTCAAATGAAGGAAGGGAAGTTGATATGTAAGCTGGTGTTGTGTAGTATAAATTTGAAGCAGTTATACAAAATGAAAAGGTGGTGTTTATGCTATCGTATTTGAAGAATCGCTAAGGAAGCTTAGTGGGTGCTCTAATTGATGTTTAAGCATTTATATTTTTCTTAAAACATTTGATTTATTATAATGTTCATCATCGTGCATTGCAGCGATGTTACGTATGTAACTGCAAGCGGATCAATCATTGCTGCAGCTGGGCACAGTTCCAGTGGCATTAATGTTGTCATCTGGGATACACTTGCTCCTCCTAATACATCTCGAGCTTCCATAATGTGTCACGGAGGTTCTCCTTGTTAACTTTCTTGTACAGGCGTCTAGTGATATTGATCCTTTTTCCCTTTAGTTAGTCGGTCACATTGAAATATATACAACAGGGAAATAATAAAATGTCTGTTGTTCTGTTGGGAAAATAGCATTTATATACACCAACCTATCATCTTTTAACAATTACTATACCATACTAAAAACATTTACAATATCTATACCAATGTAAGACAAATTAAACCACTTGACTTAATACACCTGGATTACTATTTCAACACAAAAGCACTCGTTCAATTCTTCAATTACAATAATTTATTAAGCACTAATTTACACAAAATTGAACAATTTTTACACCGATATTAAAATTTTGAACCTTTTATCATTCGTAATACAGATAGGTAATAGATTGGTGTACTGGTGTGTGATTTTGTGTAGGTTGGTATCTAAATTGTGAATTTTGAAGGTGTTAGTGCACTAATGGTTTGATTTTGTGCTAGATTGGTATGCCATTTGTGAATTCAGATAGGTTGGTGTACTAAAATTTTAAAGTTGATTGCTTGATGCAGAAAAATGATATTTTCCCTTTGCTTTCTATTGAATCTGAAATAATATCTTACCAACATTATCTATTTACTTATATATATTGATGCGTAGGTGGTGCACTCTCTCTATCTATGTTTGACAACGACATTGGAAGTGGATCTATTTCTCCCTTCATTGTTACTGGCGGAAAAGGTGGTGATGTTGGACTTCATGACTTCCGTTACATAGCTACTGGAAAAACAAAAAAACATAAGCTTTTTATGAATAGTGGGGAATCAGATGGCAATGCATCATTTACTGCTGACGTGGATAGCAGAAACGGAGACCGAAACCGAGATGGAATGCTATGGTATATACCTAAGGCTCATTCAGGTAAAGTTATAAATAGTATCCTGTATCATCAAAATCGAAATTGGGATATCTTTTTTTAAATAAAGTTTGTGGATTTCACTGCAGGGAGTGTCACCAAAATATGTACCATCCCCAATTCAAGTTTATTCTTGACTGGAAGTAAAGATGGCGATGTTAAATTATGGGATGCCAAGACAGCAAAGCTGGTGTCTCATTGGCCAAAACTACATGAAAAACATACATTTCTGCAACCAAGCTCACGAGGGTTTGGTGGAGTAGTTCGGGTATCTATCTATTTATTTATTTTTGAAACAAATGGTAGTTTTTAATACCGAGTATTTTACTTTCTGTATTTTCTTGTATCTAAAAGAGCTTGATTTTAACAATTTTGCAGGCTGCCGTAACAGATATACAAGTAATTTCTAGTGGTTTTTTGAGCTGCGGCGGGGATGGCTCGGTGAAGCTTGTTCAGCTCAAAGGTTCTGTATAGATGTGGGTGTGAATGCAATGTAAATGTTCAATTTTCTTTTTCTTTTTTTTCTCATTTATGTGTTGTTCGATGGGGTCGTACAAGTGTCTTCATGATTAGATTTATTTTTTCATAGGGAGAGTAGGAAGTGATGAAATGATGAAATAAAAGAGAATATTATCGTCCAGTTCTGGTTATGGAGAGGTTTTTGTATATTTGTTCTTCAAGTGGTTGGGTCATAGAATTTTTGGTACTTTTATAACATTTATGTATATATTCGAAACATTCATTTATTCATAAGTTAATGTGAAGTTACTACGTTTAATCATTAATGTAGTCTTTGTCTCTAGCTCTCTCATCTTCCCAAGGATCTGTGCTGACTTGTGATTGTTTACTTTGATGTTCGCCTTATAAGATTCTTGACAAAAATGGAGACATTAAATAAAGACAGGGTCGTTTGGTAATGTTTTTATTTTATTTTTTCCTCCAACCAAATAATTCTGAGTTTTGAAGTACCTTGATGTAGTCATGTTGACTAATGAAAATCAAACTAAATTGGGTACGTTCCAAATGACCTATTTTGTCAAACTTGTGGTTTCTTCAAATCTCTCATTTATTTTCGAGGTCTTTGTCATAGCACCTGTATAGATAATAATCAATACATGGTTTGGCGCTAGTTGCTACAACTGTTGTTTATAAAAACTCTTTTATTTCTTGGAAACCAAGGATAAGAGAAATAAGACAAGAGTAAAGTCATTGTCCCCGTTTTGCCTACTGTATGAGCCTTCAAAACAATGTTTTTATACAAAAAGAATTATAGTATAAAACTGGTATAAACATGTAACAAAACATGTTAAAAACTTTTCTAAAGCACTTGCAAGCTACAACTTAACTAAATATTAGCAACCCAGTAGAAGGTAGACATGTGTACTTGAGCTACTCAAGAAGCAATCAAAAATATATATATATACACGAATATACCCATAAACACCACCGATTATTTTATAATCAGAGAAAGGGCAGATTAACAAGCACAAGCAATAGTAGAGACTTTCTCTCCCTAACTCAGGCATCTCTCCTTTACACTCTTTCTATACTTTTTATTGTTTGATATTTGGTATCCTATCAAATTAGTTCTATTTCTTTCATGATCAAAGAAGCTATGCTAGTTTTTCTTTTCTTCTAGAGCTCTATTTTCTTGTGACATTTAATAGTTGTGCTTTTGATCATAACATATTCATGATGGTGTAAGTCTTGATTGTTTGCATGTCGGTTTACTTACAATCTAATCATGCTCACTTCGTTAAATTATGGATTTGTTCAAGAAGACTAAACCTTTTTCAACTTCAAAACACTTCTTTATCATAAGATTGTAAATGTTTATTGGTTTGGTCTCATTTCTGGAAATACCTTAAGTTTGTCTTTTAGAAGGCGGTGACTTGAGATCGGCTTATTGCAGATAAGTTGATCAAGTTTTACTTAGCTGTTAAGCATGATTAGGTATATAATTTAGCCCCAAAACTCCTAAATTTAAAAGCAACATTAGAGCTGCCCATTCGATGGGGAACATGTACATATTTCCCTATTCTGCTCTCTTTGGGAACTTAGAACTTGTATGATTGCAGTTGCAGCTTTAGTTCAGGTTAGTTTCCCTAAGAAGTTGGGCTACATTTGGTTTATCAGCTTAAAAACTGTTTTCCTTCGCTGTTATTTCGCGTGGAAAAGGTTGAAGCTTGAAGCGTAAATACTGTTTTTTTCTTAATCTCAGAAGATCTAGCTTATTTGCTTAAGAGCTACAAACAAACAAGCCCTCGCCCTTTGAAAAAGCTATTTTCAAACCAAACCCGAGCATTCTGGATGTGCACTTTCTTTACACCTTATTACTTGCATTGACATGAACATAGGTCTCATACATTTCAATTATGTGCACCAAATGGATTTGAAGGCGGGAAAATGATTCCTGCAGAGTCATCTATGAATACTTTCGGGGATGACCTGTCAAACAAGGATGAACATGCCTTCGGAATTTTTTCAAGAAAAGATTCTCAAGGTAAAGACCAGGAAGAGGCAAATAAGCTTAGACACGATACAGGACCCTGGTGGCGTTTCGCTGATAGAGAAGAATTGGCTTATTTGGTTTCTCAGAAATCGGTTAACCTTATCGAAAACTGCGATCTACCTAATCCTCAGAGTTCCCGATTTAGAGTAGGGTATTCGGGTAGTTTCACTCCACGTGTACATCTAAACGCCCCTGCTGCTGATAACTATAAACAAGGCATTTGTAACGCAACTTTTCGTGAGGCATTCGATACTGAAATTGACCTCACCAAGGCCCAGCTATTAGAAGCACTTGTTCGTTGTCAAACCCGAGCAAGAGAAGCTGAGAAGTTAGCAAACCAAGCCTATGCAGAGAAAGAACACATTACCAAACTCTTTATTCGAGAGGCTTCGCATTTATACGCTTATAAGCAGTGGTTCGAAATACTGTGGCTCGAAAACCTTAATTTCCAAACTAAGATAAATGAAAATCTAGAAAGTTCAATCTTTTGTTCCATTGATCAAAAACCCAGAGAGGTTCATAAGATGAAAAAGAGCCATGCTAGAAGAGAACGTATCGGAAACCAAAATACGGGCGATTACGTTAGTAAATTCGGTGTTGCTTTTGCAATAGGCTTTGGTCTTATTGGTGCTGGATTGCTGTTTGGCTGTTTTTTGTCTTTGTTTTAAGTTTCAACCCTTGTGTACTTGTGTGTATCAGTGTGTATAAAACGCGTAGATTTAATACAGACTTTGTTCTTAAAGTAATGAAGACTTTGCACCAAGTCCAAATCCAAATGTAACAAAAATGTTGTGTAAGATGATGAATGCAGTCATGCACCAACTCTTTTAAGAGTAACAATCATCATAATAACTCCTCAGGTTTGGATGAACATCAACAACACCCTAAGCATTTTGCTTTTCATCAAAAACACTCCAAACGTGTCGGTTTTCATCATAAACACTCCCTTCGGGTTTGATGTTCCATCATTGATAACAAAACTAGTATATCTCGTCATCATACTATGTCTTTTAAATTAGTATAAAAGAGAAATCACCTCGTTTATGTCACCTCTGTAACGTTACATATGCTCGTTATAGTCATTTCTTTCATGAAGCATGTCTGCGGAAATGTTAGCGTGTTCAACATGTCAATACGTCAGTTACAACGAAGTTGAAGCGTCTAACACACGAAATGGAGTGTCGTATTGGTGTCGTCGGACACGGACACATGTCGTACACAATACTTTTATTTATTTATTTTTAAAGTGTACGTGCATCATTCTTCCAATTAGGGCCGGGCGAAAACCCAAACAAACCGAACCGAAAAAACCGAACAGAAAAATCGAAACTTTTTCGGGTCGGTTTCGGTTTACAATAAAACTGAATCCAAAAAAACCGAAAAACCGAAAAAATCGAAAATACTGAAAAAACCTGAAAAACAAAAAAATAACCGAAAAAACCAAAACCGGACCGAGACAAACCGGTTCGGTTCGGACCAAAAAATAAAGACCAAAACTGAAAAAAGCGAACCGAAAAATCTGTTCGGTTTCGGTTTTATCAAAAATCGAACCGAACTCTGCCCTAGTTCCAATAACTAAATGGACCGGCCCAAATTAGGGACGAGCAAAAACATAATCAAGAAGACGGTTTGGTTTTTGTCAATAATAATTTGATTCAAACCGAACCGATTATTTTAATGGATTGTATTAGTTTTAAAAAAAAACAAAAAAACCCAAATTGACACACATAGGTAAATAAGACGTATACATACATTACATAAGAGTGAGATTTGAGAGAGAGAGAGAGAAATGGGAGTGATGGAGAAGCTAAGGATGTTTGTAGCACAAGATCCTGTCGTTACCGCCTCTTGCCTCATCGCTGGCGTTGGTATTCTTTTTCATCCCTTTTTTTTTATTTTTTATTATTATTACTACTTATTATTATATCTTCTGTTGAGTCATATTTTCAAGAGAACTTTTAACTTTGTTTCTATAATTTCACTAATATTTTCTTCTGTTTCTCTTCTCATAATTGTACAATTACTTATTATCTCTCTTAATTAAAGTCATCATCTTTAATGTGCCTGTTTTTCCAACAGCTTTTTTATTATAAAAAGCTATGGCTGTTTGCCATGTTAGGTTTTTTTTATCTTTCCAAAAGCTTGAAATTTGGTCAAAATAACTCAAAACCAGAGAAGCTAGATTTTATTTTTATCTCTGTTTATTTCACTTTATTATTATTATTATTATTATATCTGCTGTTGGGTCATAATTTGTGGGAAACTGTAACTTTGGTTTCTACAAATTCACTATGTTTTCTCCTGTGCCTGTTTGGCATGTTAGGTTTTTTTTATCTTTCCAAAAGCTAGATTTTGGGTCAAAGAAGCTCAATAGCAGAAAAGCTAGTTTTTTTTATCTCTTTTTATTTATTATATCTGCTGTTGGGTCATATATTGTGGAGAATTATAACTTTGCGTTCTACAATTTCACTATGTTTTCATTCTCATTTGCAGTTTATTCTTTAAAGCCACGATCTTTAAAAAAGCTATGGTTGTTTGGCATGTTAGCTTTTTTATCTTTCTATTAGCTAGATTTTGGGTCAAAAAAGCTCAAAAGCAGAAAAGCTAGATTTTATTTTTTTTATCTCTTTTTATTTCACTTCATTATTATTATTATTATATCCGCTGTTGGGTCATATCTTTTTTTATTATAATTCTATATATGTGTAACATGGTTTCTACAATTTCACTATGTTTTCTCCTGGTTCTCTTCTCATTTGCAACATACTATTAATTAAAACCACGATCTTTATTGTGCCTGTTTGCCAACAGCTTTTTTCCCCAGCTTTTTGACTAAAAAGAGCTATGGTTGTTTGGCGTGTTAGCTTTTTTATCTTTCGAAAAGCTAGCTTTTGGGTCAAATAAGCTCAAAGCAGAAAAGCTAGGAATTTGGGGGTTTTTTTAGCCTTTTCACATAAAAATTACCAAAGTAGTCATTTTCCAATTAATACTAGTAATGACTTATCAACAAAACAAACTTAAAAGTCACTTATAAGTAAAAAAACTAAGGTGGTGCCACTGTAGTCTTTAGCTTCTTTTTAGCAAGCTTAATTCTCATTGCTTTTTAAAAACTGCTATTTAAAAAGAAAAAACACATGCCAAACGCACCCTGGGTCTGTTTTTCTCTGTGTTTTCTTTTATATTGTGATGTGCTGGTTGTTGGGGTGAAGTTCTATTTGTACAATTTTACTTTGGGTTTTTGTTTCTTTATATATGCTATATCTGCTGTTGGTTCATTTTGTGAACTGTAACTTGGTTTCTACAATTTCACCATTTTTCATCTGTTTCCATTCTCGTTTGCAGTTTATTAATTAAAGCAACGGTCTTTAATGTGCCTGTTTGCCAACAGCTTTTTACCCCAGCTTTTTTATTAATAAAAGCTATGGCTGTTTGGCATGTTAGCTTTTTTTATCTTTCCAAAAGCCAGCTTTTGGGTCAACCGGTCAAAAAAGCTCAAAAGCGGAGAAGCGAGGAATTTGGGGATTTTTATACCCTTTTTACATAAAACTTTCTAAAAGTAGTAATTTTTCAAGTAAATCATTTTGTATATTTACAAGTAATGACTTATCAACAAACTAAGTTATAAGTAAAAAAGCTAAGGTCACCGTCAAACTGTTGTTAATTCTTTTAAGCAAACTTATTTCTCATTACTTTTTAAAAGCAGCTTTTTGAACAAATAAAAAGCCCATGTCAAATGCGCCCTAGGTCTGTTTTTCTTTGTTTTTTTCTTTCACCTGCTGTTTGGTTATATTTTGGTGAACTGGTGGTTGTGGTGAAAATTTATTTGTACAATTTGACTTTGGGTTTTTTGCTTTTTTATTGTTATAAGTGCTGTTGGATCATGTTGTATTTTGTGTGGTTACTTGATTTGTGCAATTTTAACTTTATTTTCGTTTGTTTCCCTTCTTATTTGCAACTTGCAAGTAATAAATTAAAGTCACAATCTTTATGTCATCTGGTATATAGTTTTGTTATTGTTGTATCTGCTATTAGGTTATATTGGTAGTAAAGGAACAGGGTGGAGACGGACGGGACTGTAGCAGCCACCATTTTGATAAAAAAAAAATGATGAAAACGTAAAATAAAATAAAAAATCATGTGTTTTGATTAAAATCTGCAAAAACTAGCATTTCAGCTAATCCCATACTATGACAAACTAATCATATCGTATCAACATCTCCCATTTGAATTTCCTGGTCCCGTCTTTAGGATCTGGTGATTGTGGTGCCACTAAATTTGTACAATTTGACGTTTTGGTTTTTGTTTTGTTATTGTTACATCTCCTGTTGGGTCATATTGTGGTGTATTGGTGTTTGTGGTGAGACTTGATGTGTACAATCTCACTATATTATCTTCTGTTTCCCTTCTTATTTGCAAGTAATGAATAAAACCATGATCTCTTTTACTCCTATGTCTTTTGGGTTTTATTTGTAATTATTGTATCTGTTGATGAGTCAAATTGTGGTGAACTGGTGATTGGACTGAAACTTGATTTGCACAATTTGACTATATTATCTTCTGTTTCCCTCCCTCCCTTCTCATTTGCATGTAATGATTTTGAAATTTAAAGCCACGTCCTTATGTATTTTTGGATTTTTGTTCCTTTGTTGTTACATCTGCTGTTGGGTCATATTGAAGAACCGGTGATTGTATGAAACTTGATTTGTGAACTGATACTAGGGGCATATATCTCAGGATATATTTTGTCCAATCAATTGAATTTGGTCTCTTTCTCACAGTTGTTAAGGGTGGGGGGTATGTAGAATGTATCAATTGATGAACTAAAGTCACGATCGTTATGTCTTTTTGGTTTTTATTGTTATAATTATATCTGATGTTGAGTCATATTGTGGTGAACTGGTGATTGTAGTGAAACTTTATTTTAGGTGATTTGAACTGATATTAGGTGTTATGTATCTCACGATAATTTTCTTTATGATTTAGTCAAACTTGATTTATGTTCACGTTTGCCAAGAGTGAGTGGTATGTAGGATTGGCACAATCAATGAATTAGAAATCTTGATTTCTGTTTGACCTTTGTTTTGTTATTGTTATTCTTTATATATTTTCATGAGTTATGTTGTGGTGGAAATATAGTGGTGATTTTACTAAAGTTTGGGCTGTGGTCACTTGAGCTGATTTAAGCTGTACATGTAACACAATTCAATCTTTGTGATTTGTCAAATCTGGTATTGAGTCACGTGTGTTAGGATGGGATGTATGTATAGTTTACATAATTTATGAATTATAAGCTACCAGTCTTATGTCTTTTGATTTTCGTTTTCTTTTCTTTAGGCTCCTTAAAAGCTGTGTGCATTTTCTCCATCTACTTCCTAAAATAGCGTTTCCTTGCTTCCACAACATATATCAGTTTTTCCGTAATAAATGTCGATCTAGTTTAAAGCTTGAAGAGCTTATTTGGAATAATAAGATATAAAAACAGGGCTTAAAATCTTGGCAGGCAAATGCACTGTCGCTTTAAAATTTATTAAGAAAACTAAAGTCATCCATTCAGTAGCCTATCAAAGTCGCCACAAATTAAGTTTAAAAGAGTATTCTATTACGCTATTCCCTACTTATCCTAATATTCAAATGATGGCTGTGCCTCCACAAGAGTAAGTATATGATTTTGACTTTAAAGTGCCCAGTATAGATGAATTCTAATAAAATTTTCTTTTTTTAATTGGCCGAGAAGAGATAATTCCCACGCTGCTAATTGCTAAAGCTGACAATTTAAGTGTCATTTGGCTGGAAACATTTACAAGAATAGACCTTATACTAGCCAAAAGAGTATAGTTATGTAGGGCTTGTGTGTTCTTCTACAAATCTAATTGAATTATTTGTTCCTTTGTGGTTCAATTTTGTGACGTTATATGCGTGATGACATTAGCATTTAATACTCTAATATGAACATCGCAGGCCTTTTCCTTCCAGCTGTCGTGAGACCCATGCTCGACTCCTTTGAAGCCTCGAAGCAAGTACCTCCACCTGCTCTAAACGATGTGTGTTAAAAATACCTTGCTTACACTCTCTTTGACTGATTTCCATATATTCTAAAGACATTTTATTTTTTCTAAATTGGGTTTGATTGGGTTGTCATTTTTGTAGGTTGTAGCAGGAATGACTGGTAAAAGATAGGCGCTTATGCCTTTGTTCGGATTTCCTTTCCTTTTCTTTATTGGATCCCTTGGTTCCTTATTACTCTCTGTTAGAGATGAGAATAAAATTTGCTCTTCTGATGTGTAAACATAACTTCTTTTGTGCACTGATTTATCATTTTTATTATTATTGATGTTGTTAAGGTGTCTGTTTATGTTATTAAACTGGAGTAGCTATGCCTGTTTGAATCACCTTTTGTTATCCTTCTTCATGCAATGTTTCTCCTTCTATAATTGGACGACGTTAAATTTGTTTCTCCTATAATTTGACGTTGCTATGTCTGTGTTGCATGTCTCATACTGTTAAATTTGTATCTTTATGCTATCAGTTTTTCCTTTTCTTTATTGCAACGACCTTGTTAAATTGTCTTCATGAATTAATTTACTGCCAAAGTTTTCCTTGTTTTCCAATCACCGTTCCCCAAGTTTACCATCTTTAAGTTGCTATTTTCTGTAAACTTCTAGGGAAAAAAATGTTTGCTTTACTGTAAAATATTAATGTTACGCATCATATAAGCAAGTATTTGAGCAGCATTCTTCAATAACTTTGTAACCGAATCTGTAAATTTGATAAGACTGGTGACCCTGACTTTATTCCTAGGCTCAATTTATGTGGTTTGGTCAGCATCATTGTGTCCAAGTAACAATACAAATTGAAGAATACAAGCAGGGACAATATATGGAATTAGTAGTAAGTCACTATTTCGAACTAGGATGAATAATATAACCACGTCTTCTTGGACTGGGGTTTCTAGTTTCCATCTTTGTGCTCAGCCTTTGATTTGCCATTGTGCCAGCTAAAATACACAAATGGGGTAGTGGATGTCCTAACCGATTCTCCTCCGACGCTCAAGTTAGCACGGTATAGGATTAAGGGTATAATGCAAGGCAAATGTATATCTATATGTAGTTAGATTATGGTCATCTGTTAGAAAAGGCTCATGAGGGGTTATAATCCAATTTGGCTCATGAGTAGTTTCTATTGAGAGAGGTCTTAACTACCATCAGAGCAAATTGATGTACAAACATAATTCAAAGGCAGACTGTAAACCACGGTCTACAACAGTTACGAATGATACATGGCGTTTTAACATTAGGTAGCAAATGCCTCTCTCAGAATTGACGCCAATTGATTGATTGATTTGGCATCAAGAATTAAGGCGTCCTGACACGTAAGGAGCACATGTTGGAAGGCATGTGCTCCCATCGTGCATTCGGTATACCTATACCGAAACCCTAATCCGAGGTATCAAATCCGACGTCAATGTTTGATTCTTCCATAAAACTCATTTTAGTCCATTTTCCATCATCTTAACATACATGAGAAAATATAAATATTCACTAGCCAAAAATTCTATATATTTGTTTCACTCAGAAAATAAATAATGGGAAAATACAGTTTTATGTATGTTTGTTGGAATATTTTTTTCCAAATTTGATGGAGAAAGAAGGAAAATAACTTCTTTTAAAAAATTGGCAATAATTTATTTTTTTCAAATACAATGGAAACTTAAACAAACAGTGATAATGATTATAAATGGTTAGAAAGTTAAAAGTAACTTTAAAAGACTAATAAGCAGAAATATCTTACCGTTAACAAGAACTTGTTGAAAATTTAGTTGTTGTATGCAATTTAAAAGTTAACAAGAACTTAATATTGGCAAAGAGTAAGTTTTTTTTAGTTAGACCATTAACTTGGAAATTGGACCTAGAAAGTAATGTATATGACAATTTATTTTTTAAAAGATACATTATGAAATCAACAATTTTTAATTATATTTATGGTTGATGAAAACTATTTGATTTTTTTTCCCGACACCCTCAAAAAATAAGGAGAAAACCAAAAAAAAATCCAGAAATTGATTTAGGACTAATATTTTCCACCAAAACAAAGGCGTAAAAATCCACTAAGCATCATTCATGTATTAAAAAATATCAATTCCCATCAAAAGACATATATACAATTTTTCCATAAGTTAGTGACCTGTTCAAACCACAATAACATCATCACAACCAAAATAATTCTACTTGGAAAAAAAAAACCAAAATAATTCTACTTAAAAAAAGACCAAATAATTCTGACAAATCTAAAACTGCATCATGTTTGTTCAACTTTATGAACAACATGAATTGAACTGTCTTAAAAAACGAAACCAAATTCACTTGCTATAAGTCTATAAGTCTGTAACTACTTTCAACTCCTTATGAAAGTTCTAACAAAAATGAGCAATTCACTAAATAACCCTTTTATTATCTATCCCTCTTTAAAACTAAGAATTCACCCATATAAATTAATGAACTAATCAAGGTGCCGAATCAAGCTTCATGTTCTTGACTTCTTCCGTTGTTAAAATGCAAATTTTTTTCACCATCCTGCAGAACTCCCTGCAACAAGAAAGAATGAACAGGATAGGATTAAAACAAAATGATAAATCTAAAAATTAAATGAAAAAAAAAAAAAAAAACAGATTTTGAGATACTCACCCCCAGGGGTCGTCACCGACGAGCATCATGTCACCCTCGTCGTCTGTGTAGACCACTTGCCATTTGTTTTGAGACTGTAGTTCCCCTTCAATCTCGAACATTTTCTCTAGCTCATTAATCAGGGAATCGTACCCGTCCAGAGCATTTAAATCTATCGCACGGCCGACTGCAACTCCTTGCATTTGGACCTTCTCAAACATTTTCAGAAATTAATCACACAAAAAAACTAATAATTGGTGTATGTAAATGCTACCCAAGTAATCTGTATAATGATCTGGTAGCAAATATAGGTATATAATAGTGTTTGAAAAGGCACTAAGATGACTAAAGCATTTTTTTGAGAGATACCTTGATAGCGTAGGTTTGAAGTGTAAAGCGTAAAAATTTTACAATAGAAAAATGTACATGAATGAAATATATAGGAAAAAACATGTTTAAAATATATTTTTAAAACGTCATTTTACGATCTCCTATATAAGAAAAATTGAAATACTTCATAAATAGCAAACACGCAAACTAATTTCAAGTCTTCTGCTACTTACAATTTTAAAATTTTGTAGTTAGTCAAAATGATCGATTAAGGATCATTAGCACATGTAATTGAATATTGGAATTATGTTTTTTATAATATTGCTAATCCTAAAGCGGCAGCGTTTTAGTAGTTTTTTTGTAAAAAAAAAAATTACACTACAATTCCCGAAAAACGCGCTTTTTAGCCTAAATAGCTCAAAAAGCGAACAACAATATAGCGAAATAGATTGTGCAAAAAAATAATCACTAACCACTATATCTCGAGATATAGCGCTACGTAGCGCACTTTTTAAAACTCTTGTATATAGCATTACTATAAGAGCAAAGGGTCTTACTTTAGTGCGAGTTCTCGTGGAAGTAGAGCAACCCTGCTTGTTCTGCACATCAATCGGCTGTTTTGTAGCTTTTGACAGCTCTGCTTCTTTATGCGCTCCATCAACTTCCACCCGATCTACACCGCCTACTAACTCCGTGTCTTGACTTGAAAAACAAGCATAATTCAAATCAAACCCAAACAAGCGACAAACTCCCGACCTTTTCCCCTTCTTTACTTGATCAGATTTTACAATGTCAGGTCTTGAGGAGAGGCTAGGAGGGGTAGGTTCAGAAAGAAGAGTTCGAGCCACTGGATTTTGTTCCACTCTCGAGGAGGCTCCAAATACATTAAGAGACAAATTTTCAAACCGAGATGGAGCAGACCACATCCTACTTAAGCGGTTAAATTCGAGAGCGTTTCCAGATCCAGGGAACTGGAAACCAGAAGCTGCAGAACTTCCTGCTGTATTTTCTACATATCATATAAAATAAGTCGTAAAAAACTCAGCATACGTTCAACAAAAAAGAGACAGGGCAAGGCTGAATACCAGTGTCTTAAAAAGTGAGAACTTAACTAAAGTGTTTTTGCAATAGCTACACTAAAAGTGCAAAAGGCTTGAGCTTTTAACGGCCTAAAAAGCGGAAAGGCGGGCTTGTAAAAGCTTTTCGACTTTTGAATAGAACTTTTTTACTGCGAAGCGAGATTTTTAAAAACAAGAAATAGACAGAGTTTGACATATGGTTTCATTGGTAGAGCCAAGATTGGATCGGGGAAGGAACAGAATTTCACTTGTAGAAATTTTTCCTATTACGGGAGGCTATATTGCTATGCAAGAAAAAAACAACTAAAATGCATGTTAACAGTCGAATTTTCATTAATTTTCGTGAAAATGGAAAAAGAAGGTGCACTATCGGCTACTGTCCTCGTGTCACCCCTTATTTTCTCTACTTCATATTTTGGTAGGATATAATAAATATAACAGACTTTGCTAACCTTGAAAATCAAGGACTAAGATCAAAGTGAATCACTGATTCAATTTACTGCTTGATTTGAGAATCCTCAACAATTGAGATGTAGTGTGTAATCATGTGTCTATTAAACTAGTATGGGATAACTATTTGTGCTATGAAATTCTACATTTCTTACCAGCTACTGAATGATCGAGAGGTCGAGACCTTTTGCTTTTCAATGCTTGTGGAGGAAGGCTTGGTAGAGCAGAGGCAACAACAGGCTCGATCTCCCACGGCGACACTCTCTCCGGCCTTTGTACCGCTGCCGGTTCATCCCACTCTACCTAAACAATAAAATATAAATGTTACAAAATAGCATGAATGAGCATCACCTTGAATTCTTAAATATTCAAACATGTATCTTACCTTTAATCTTCGCCATTGGGAATTAGGCCAGTGTGATGAAATATCTCCTCTCCCAACTATAGTGCCCGTAAACCTAATCAAATGAAAAAAATAAATTAGTACCAAGAATAGGTGCTGTTAAATATATATTTCCATGTGATAAGGGAAACAAAATATGTACTTTCTCTCTGATTCTTCTCCTTCGAATCTCATCGTGAACCGCATGCTAATTCCAAAGCAGTTTTTGACAGCCTCTAAATATTTATTCAGCCCAATGATAAACTGGCTCGTCCTGGTTAACAACGTCGAGAAACAAATGGGAAAACATGTAAGTTATTGTTTGGTGGCAGTTTTAAAGCAAAGTAACTGGAATTTTTTCAGGCTCGAGAAAAGGTTTTCAATTTCAAACTTATGGTAAATTCAGAGTCTTTTAGACAAGGAACCAGAGAAAAGGTTCAGATTTTAAATTAATCAGCAGAATTCAGTCCAGTACTTAAGCAAGAAAACAAAATAACTCTGCAACAAACAAGACCGATGACTGATTTACACAAAGAACAAGAATTAAACCTGGGTTTGTAGTAGACAACAAAAAGTGTTCGTGAGAGAATCGCATGAGAAGCCGTGGCAAGAACTCCCAGATGCATGCTTTCGCTTGATATCACCGATGGCGGCATAGGGATTGGTTGCCGAGCGAGCCGACGAACACCTACTCTAAGGTGACCGTTTTCGCCTCTGCAGTATTAGAGAACACTTCATCAGAAATCAAACAGAAATAAAAGTTGAACGCATACCCCATTTTCGGAGTTTATTAATGTTTACCTTGTACAACCATGCACATCAAACAGAAATAAAAGCTATGACCAATGGGAATGTGGAGGGTTTAATGCTAAACCAGTAAACTGGCAGAAAAGAAAGTCTCAAATGGTCAATAATGATAAGAAATTGTCCATTCCAGTAAAACAAAAGGCAAAATGAGAGTTTAGACCAAAGAAAAGAAGAGAAGATGTTAGGACAACTCATAAGGGGAATATTATTAATGATTATATTGACATAGCTTTGGCTTTTGAGTAAGCAAGGGACTTCCCCAAATACTAAAAAAATTACTTCTGATGCAAGTAAAGTAAAAAGAAATGACAAAGGGAAAGGCATACAGTTTGAAGAAGAGAGAGCTAGTGTATTGCCTATTTCAACACGTAGTGAGCAGTGACGGAACCAGGAATTGTAAATGTGAGGGGCCGGTTTCTATATAAATTTTTTCACACCCTATATGAGTATTTTTTTCGTGAAGGGGGTGTTTATTTTTAGAGATTTTGATCAAAATAAATAGAAAGAATTTACTTTTTTGCCAGTTTTTAGCAAAATGGGGGAGGCTGCGACCCCCGACTGCCCCCACCTAGTTTCTTCCCTGCTAGTGAGGTTGAGAAGTGGAATGCTAATAAGAAGAAAACTGGTTTGTTGAATAGGGAGAGTGAGCCCATTACCCTTTCTAATTCATTACATACTCTGAGAGAGGACTCTAGCCATGAGGGAAGGAGTAGTCTGTGGTAGTGAATTTGTGATTGGAGATGAGGCAGAGACTCTGGATAATGTGATGCAATTAGATCACACTTTATCTGATAAGTTGTCTCCAATTGGCATTGCATCTATCAAAGAGGTTGATATGAACAAAAAGGAAATACTACCCAATGATGACTTGGGAAGGGAGAAGAGGGTTTCCTGTTTGAAGAAGGGTAGAAATGATGATGTGAATAGTCCAAGACCAAATGAGAAGAAAGTTAACTGGTATGAGAGTTATAATGGTTCTCAAATCCAGATAGTGAAAAAACTTCATCTGGACTCTTGTTGCAATACTAGCTATGATACTGAAGGGGAAGATCTGGGCTATAGTTCTGATAAAGTGGGAAGTTTATTAAAGGATCATAAAAGACAGAGGGAAAAAGCAACAATTTTCACACCTTCTGGTATAGATACTAGAAAGGGGAGAAAGAATGGGAACGAAAACTTTAAATGAGTTTCCTAATATGGAATATTAGAGGTGTGGCAAATCAAGCCCCACTCTCTCAGCCCTATAAATATGCCGAAAGATATAAGTTAAAGCTAGTAACTATTTTGGAGCCTTTTATTAAAGAAGATAAAGCTAGAAGTGTTATGGCGAAACTGGGAATGAATAAAATAGTTACTAATGAAGATGAAGGGGGGAAATTTGGTGTCTAAGAAGAAATTTCCATTGCTAAGAAAGGAGGTACTAATCGAACACTCATTGTGGAGATGGATCTGGAAGGTTTTCAAGTGATTATTACTATCATTTATTCAAAATGTACTTATGGGGAAAGAAGAGACTTGTGGAAAGAACTGAAGAGTAATGTGGTTCTGGGCAAGCCTTGGCTAGTGGCTGAGGACTTTAACACAATAAGGAAAAATGAGGAAAAGCTAGGTGGTAAGAAGAGATCTGCACTTGATATAGATGAATCTAATGATTGTATTCAAGATTGTGGGCCATGTGACATGCAGTTTGCAGGCTCAAATTACACTTGGTATAGTTACAAAAAGGGCGAAATTGTGCTAGAAAGGTTGGATAGAGCTTTAATCAACTCTGTTTGGATTCAAAGTATGAAGTTATGAACTATGAACTCTCTCACCTTAAGAGAAGTGTTTCAGATCATGCTCCATTGCTTTTTAACAAGAAACCCTTTGTGGGTTCTCGCCCAATTCCTTTCAAATTTCAAAGAGTATGGACAAGACATGAGAGTTTTTATAAGCTAGTGGAAGAATTCTGGGAGAAGCCTGTGTATACGAATGATATGACTAAATTCTCTCTGAAACTAATTTTTTTTGAAAAACTACTTAAAGGAAGAAAATAGCAGTCAAGTTGCTATATCCTCCTTCTGGTAAATTGAAGCTGAATGTGGATGGTGTTTATAATAAGCATAGAGGTAATGCGCGCGCGGGGTGGGGGGTGATTTTAAGAATTGAAGATGGTAAAATGGTGATGGCTTTTTGCTTTAAACTGAACAGTGCTAGTGCCATGGAGTCTGAAGTTAATGCACTATTGTATGGGGTTCAGTAATGCTATGCCTTGAGCTTGAATGGAGTCATTATTGAAAGTAACTGTAAGGTAATGGTGGATCGAATGAAAGCTAATTCTAAAATTCCCACTTAATTTTTAAACTTGTGGGAGGACGTAATTGAAAATATAAATCTAATTGATGGAGACCTTATGCACATTTGGCGATAACAAAATAGTGTAGCTGATGGTTTAGCCAAGAGGGGGGCTAATGGTATTACTGAAAACTATTGGAGTGGAAGAGAATTACCTAAAGCTATATACGGAAGATATCAATTGGACTACACTGGTTACGTGACTTTCCGGAAAAGGTAATCTTTGTTCTGACCAATGGGGATTTTTATTCTCAATTTTTGGTTTCTAGTGCCGTCATCACATTCTGTGATACAAATCTTTTATGTACATATTCTCTCTGTAAAAAGATATGAGCGCTTATATGAATTGGCTCCTAGGCTAGATCACTTGGTATGAGATAAGAATGAGTGATCTAAGTGGGGTTCTTGAGAGTGTCTACTAAGTTAGACAATTTGTGTGTTGCATATGAGTCACTTCAAAATTATGTCACCACAGTTTATGGTTGGTTCATGTTTGAACAAGAGGAAAAAGAGAAGCTTGCTCAAGAGATTGTGATACTAAAGGAAGAGATCGCTGCTTTGAAGGCTAATAGGGAGGCTCCTGATATGGGGAGCAGTGCATAATTGTTCTAAAAATGATGTATAATTAGGCTAATTTTGTTGTTAAGGATGTGTCCTTAAGCCTAGTTAAAATTTGCAGGTGAAGCTCCCATGTGGCCATGTTTATAAATAAGCTGTAGTGTTTGCTTTTGGATCTAAACAGCAACTCATAAGCTGTCTTAGTAATCGCTTTTGTTTAAGTGTAATGCCAGGTTTGGTCCCAATTGTGGATATAAAAATCGTAGGGGGTTCTGTGCCTAAAAAAAAAAAACTTCTCTTTTGTAGGTGAGAACTGAGAGGTACCTTAAGAATACAAAGGCATCTCCCGCCACCACTTTTTTGGAATTAATGAATGTACTCCAGCCTGTAGTAATCAAATGTCTCCTCGGGTGGCCTGCTAATCCAAAAACCATGTAAGAAAAATAAACATATACATAAACCTCTATACAAACCATGACAAATCAAGAGTTACCTCTGTATATATGCTTGAAATGCCACTCGTTCTCATGAAGGTCTTTCGCAACTAATTCCTGGCTTGGGGTTGTCTGGCTCATGTCCTTAACAAAATAACAAAAGATCCACAAAATTTAGAAATGCTAAATACAATTCAAACTTAATCAGTGAAAATTAGTAGAGGTGGATATGAAGTATGAGCATATAAAAACATATTTTAGTTTTCTAGTCACGGTCTTCTCACCTCTTTGTTTCACTGTAAAACATTTACGGGGGGAAATATTTTCTGGACAAACGTTTACAGTGTAAACTTTTGTTTTCATTCATTTTCCCGGTGTTTGGTATACAACAAATTATCCGGGTGATATTATTACCAAAATTTTCATTTACGTTATTTTTTTAACGCTTTATCAATGTTTGATGCATAAAGAAAAAGAACAAATGTGTCTGGACATGCATAAACGCAATAAAAGAACTTAAATTTTTGTACTATACATTAAAACTTGCAATCATCAATCATATTACTTCTTATCGTTATTAGATATCTCAGATAATTCAAAAAACTTTTAATACTCTTAAGTAAAAAATATTTATTGAAATTTGGCTTCCGACAAGAATTGATATATTATTTATTGAAAAGGGTTGGTTTCAAATATGAAAAATTTTAACGAGTTATAGAGACAGATGGAAGATTAGTTTACTAGTAGCATAAATAAATTTGAAAGAGTTAGAGAAAACTTCCAGCGTAAAATGTTTCCGCTGGTTTTTGTCGGGGGTTTATCTCATCTCCCTTTTTACTTCATATAATAGAAAAGTTTTACCAGGAAAATATATATTCCTTGCAACCAACCAAATGGAAACTTTATTTTACCCGTTAACATTTGTTTACCCCTGTTTTACCCCAAAAATTAGACTTTTTTCAGCTTATAAATTGATTATGGAAAGAGAAGAATAGTTAAAAGAAAATATAAAATTTTACCAATTGAGGCAAACATTCAGTGGCATGCTTGCGAAGAACTGAGAAGCCCCCATGAGTGCTCGTATCTGATACTGTTAAGTTCTTAACAAACGAGTCAAATCTCTGTGTAGGTAGCTCAGAAGGTAATGGATCGGGAATTGTAGGCTCCGTTTGCTACACCGATTTAGGTAAATTACAAAAAAAAAAAATAATAATAATCGTAAATTGTCTGTCATCTGTTAAGCAAACTAAACAGTAGTGTCATATTTGAGGCTGAGAAAAAAAATATGACTGTTAAACTACTAGCTTATGACAGACCAGGAAATAAGAAAAACAGCTTTAAAAATACAAATAGCTGTGACTACAACCAAACAACGTAAATCTTTTTCTTTTCTTTTTTGAAAATGGACAATTCATAGCAATAAGGATTATGCGAACACAAAAGAAGTCTTAACCCTTACATCTGTTTCTGGAAATAACGTGATTTGAGCGTATACTTCATCAGACTCTGGTTCAGCCTATAATTCAAATAAATTAAAGAAAATGTAACAGAACTCTATTGAAAAAAACTGCTTATTTGAAATAAATTAACAAATATAAAAATCAAGAAAGCATGGTAACCTTTAAAGAAATGTTCATGACTTTGCATAGGATCTTAGGCGCAAGGTTAGAGAGCGGAACTTGTCGATCAAACTCTTGATTGGTTGATGCCTGGAGCTGCAAACCGCAAAAATGTATTTCATTTATTGCCCATAAGTTTTGAAGAAAAACATGAATCATGTTACCAACAACATAAATAAATATGGAAAAAAAAATTAAAATCACAGGAAATAAGAAAGCAAGATAATCCTTATCAAACACTCTCTAAACTAATATATATGTGTGAGTTTTGACAGATAATTGAGGAACTTTAACAACATACTACATACAGTGGCATAGCAACCATACGATCAGGGGTTGCTATGACAACCCACGATTTTCAAAAACAATATTTTTAGTACTGTTTTTTTAAAATAATTTATATATAAAGTATTCCGGCAACTCCTTAAATATTTTTTTTGGCAACCTCTTTTAAAATTATATATTGTTACTACAATAACAGATTTTTTATCTGCTAATAATAATACTACATAAAAAATACTAACAAACAATTGAAAGTGATAATTAAAAAAGACTATGACACTATAACTTACCATCTTGACACCGTGACACACATCTTTGCAAAAAATAAACTAAAAACATAATTATAATAAGTTAATAACATATAGTGGTGAGTGCAAATAAAATTTTGAAATGAACTTTATGAGTTTGTATGCACTGATTATAATGAAAATGTGTAATAAATTGTAAACTTGAACATTTAATATAAGTTTGTTATCACAATAACTATTTGGACATTTGTTTCTTGTGTAATAAATATTTCAAAATTACATATTGTTAGTATAATAACATGAGTATTATATTTTTTTTATTTGTATTTTCGTTTATTCATCTTTTTCTTTTTTTTACACTGGTTTCTAAATTTACCTTTTTATACATTTGTTTCTTCATATTTTTTTCCTGTTTGTACCTTTATTTTCTATTTTTTACCTTATTTTTTACTTTTTTTCATTTTTAATTAATTTTAAGCGCTGAAGCTTTCGACACCTAACTGCACGCGGCTTTATTGGTGTAGATTTTTTTTAGAGCTAGTTAGAACAAGAAAGTCTAAATTGACCAAAAATGACAACAACAAAAAATCGGACAAAAAAAAGTAAAATTAGAAAACCAAGGTACAAAAAGGTTAAAAAAATATATAATTCGGCTTTTCCGTTCGTTATACATTAAATTTTTTACTTCTTCTATTTTGGCAACCCTAAACATTTGATTCCGGCTCCGCCCCTGACTACATACATACTATATACAATATAGCAAAGAAAAGCAAAATATAAATATACAAACATCTCTTTTTCGAGAGAGGGAAAACACACTTGTTTCTTTTTTCAGATAATCAAATAAAAAAGAAGTCACAATGATTAAGAAGCAAGATAAACCTTATCAAAAACACTCTAAACAAATATATCTATGTCTGAGTTTTGACAGATAATTGAGAAACTCTAAGAACATGCATATCATTTCTATATACATATAGAGTTATACATATATAGCAAAAGAAAAGCAAAACATAAATATACAAACATAGTTCTTCTCAATTTCGAGAAAAAACAAGCATACTTGTTTCATTTCTTCAAATAATAAAATTAAAAAGAAACATATATACTTGTTCCAAATGACCTCGTGGAAGCAAAATAATACTTATTAAACACACTTTAAACTAATATATATATATATGTGTGTTTTGACAGACAATTGAGGAACTCTAACAACATTATACTATTAAAATATGAGTTTGGATAATCTGTCACACTCATGCCTACTTCCGTGCCCCTTACCTTTTTAACCCAAAAAATTTGTTTTAAAAAAAATATGAGTTTTGCCAAAAAAAAATCCAAAATTGCTCCTATTCTAATTTACTAATTACTCAAATATGTTAATGCAATTCAAATACATAAATAAGTAAATAAATATGTTATTTTTCACCCCTTTCAATTCATCTTCCAAACAAATCGTACTAGTCCTACAGCAATAAAACATTATATTACCCTACTATTGTTAGTTTACTATATACATTCCATAATTTTTGCATTGTTTTAAAAATATTAACTTTATTTTTCCGAGATCATATTTATACAACTAACTGTCGCACACACGTTGTGTCTGCTATGATTACTTATTACATAGATATACCAACAAAAAGAAAGGCAAAACATAAACATAAACATACAAACATACTTGTTCTGTTTTTCTAGGAAAAAAAAACATAGTTTCATTTGTTCAAATAATAAGATTAAAAAGAAAACTTACTTGTTCTAAATGGCCTTGTGGAAAGTAGTAGACTCTTTCTCCAGGCTTAGGCATTTCTACTAGTGGTCCTGCACATGCTTTCCAAAGCTCCTTATGCAATTCATCTCTTTCATTTGTTCCATTTCCTATTTTTTAAATAACACCCAAGTTTTACAACAAAAAAAAAAAAGTGAAAACAATTTGGTAGAGAATTTTTATTTAAATTACCTGAATTATGTCCATTGAGTGCCATCACAAGATATCAAACCTGACCTTCACAATTTTGAAAGAGGGTGAATATAAAAAAATAATAGTAATAATGATGACTATCTATAACTTGATAAAATGATTAAAAAGCATAAAAAACCTCTTCTTTGAACCTACCCACTACCATTTATTATTATGATCATCATCAGTTTCATCATTTTCATCAAGTACAAAAGCACAACAGATTACTAACCCAAAAGAGAAAAAAACCACTAAAAAACAAAAAAGCACTTGGTAACAACCATGCTCTCTTTGTCTCTCTTTATATGCAATGAATGTATGATATATATAAATGTAACTGCCTTCATTTTATTAAGCACTTTCAGTTACAAAACCATTATTAGTACTACTTTATTTGTTTATTTTATTTTATTTTTTTAGTTTTGGTTCCCCAAAAAAAACAGCTATATTCTTACCAATTCTCAAAGTCAATCACTGCTTCTGTTTCACTTGTGCTTCTCTCTCTCTCTCTGACTTTTTTTTGTTGTTGTTGAAAATATCTTTCTCTGTCTCTTTCTGACAATAAATATATTTTTTCTCTCTCTGTATATATAGATGAAGATAAATTACATATATGGTTTCAAAATACAATTATTTGGCCCTGTACTTCCAATTCTTACATTAATAGTTGTGAGTTATTAAAGTAGACAGATTTGGTCTGCTAATTATGAGGATTATTCAATTTTCATAATGGCAATGACTTTTTGTCCATTTAAGTTATTACTACAATGTCACCTTTTGAAACTTGGTAAGGTTATGTTGTTTTGATAAATTAAACAGTTGGATCGAATAGAGTTCTGTGAAACCAGTATAACCAATTGTGTGATTGACTTTAAATTGGTCTGATACCCTCTTTAATAACGAGATTCGATTGGATAACGCAGTGGAATTTAATGAAATTTTAATTATAAATCTTGTTACATTCTGTTAATAAGAGGAAAGGAATGACTTTAAATTGGTCTGATACCCTCTTTAATAACGAGATTCGATTAGATAACGCAGTGTAACTTAATGAAATTTTAATTATAAATCATGTTACATTCTGTTAATAAGAGGAAAGGAATGACTTTAAATTGGTCTGATGCCCTCTTTAATAACGGGATTCGATTGGATAACGCAGTGGAACTTAATAAAATTTTAACTATCAATCATGTTACATTCTGTTAATAAGAGGAAAGGAATATTTAATTTTATATCATTAATTATGTTCTGTTAAATACCATTTACTATAACATTCTGTAAAACCGAGTATAGATTAATGATATTGATTAATCATATCTAGTACTGTGATACGTTTGCACATTATCTTTTACCAAGTTTAAACATCATCAGATTTCAAAAATATTTTTATGTTTCGACACTTGATAGAGCAACACGTGTAACTATTAATTAAAGATACATTATTACGAGATATAAAAAAAATTGTATAGTGGTTAACATTAAGCATAATTTATGGCGATGGAAGTGGAAAATACTAAATATCTAAATAAAATACATTCAAATGGAACTTTATGAATTAAATTTAGTATAAATGAGTTTCATTCAAAGAGATGTTGTCGTATCAACGCGGCTAGTCGGCTATGTGCTTTCGTTTAATTGAAAATACTAAATATCTAAAAGAAAATACATTCAAATGGAACTTTGTAAATTAAATTTAATATAAATTGAGTTTCATTCAAAGAGATGTTGCCATATCAACCTGGTTAGTCCGTTATGTGCTTTCGTTTTATTGTTTAATATAGTACTATTAGAGTAGTACAATCTAAATAATTCTAGTTTAGTTGAAGTAAATCATTATATAATTAAACTTCTAGACTGTATATTATATACTTTAGACTAATTAGACTAAGAGTAGAATATCAATATGAATGAATTCTAAACGTAAACTTGGGTAGATTAATTTCTTTTAACTGTAGTAAACGGCGGGAACGCATTTACAGCACGCTGTTTGTTTTATAGCCTTAAGATTTAATCAAAAGTTTAAGAAACAATAAAATAATTAATCTATTTCTCCCATCAAAACAAATTTAAGAAAAATTTATAAAATTTGAACCATGCATGTCATAATATAAAAAATATGTCGAATAGAAAAAAACAAAATCTAATACAAAAATAATATTTTTTTTCTATGTTCAACATAGCATAAAATAATATGAAGTCAATATAAAGGACATTGGATAATAAAATAATTTTTTATGTAATATTGTTTGGAAAAATACAATGAGTATTTAGAAAATTTGGTAATTTCAAAGTAAAAAACAGAAAATTTTAGGAAAAACAAAAAACTAACATGATTTGAACTCCAAGCATTCCACTACTTTATGGTGCAATTTTACCGTTACACCAACCAATCTTTTCTTTAACTAGGAGGGTTGTTAATTACATGTATAAAAAAAAACAATTGAAAATCGTTGTCAGGATGGTCACAGCCACCCTCAACTCCCGGGTCTGCCCCTGGTTCTAGAATAAAATTAAAAACTTTCTTTCATTTTTGCTTATCATAGACCGCATAAATAAAACGGCTTATCTTACTTGCAGTATAACCGGCCCTGATCAAAACTTATTCAATTTGTCCTAATTCACTGAAAAATATGCATAACATTTATTCATGAAAGTTGACAATTGTTTTGAGACCGAGTGTATTCTTAGTTTCCGTTTTTCCTACTATGCGAAGAAAATGCATATTTTTTTCTTGTATTTTAGGGATATATTCTCCTCTCAATTCTTATAGTATTTTTTAATTTTTTGTGTGATATTCTTTTTTCGCCTTTTGATCATGTTGATTTGTTGAAATAGTAATTGGAAGGGTAAATTCGAGAACTTTATATCCATGATTTGATATGGAGACAATCGATCTCCTTTTAATGAAACAAGAAATTGTAACTTCTAAAAGATATGAAATAGTCAAATAACAAAAGATAATTTTAGGAGTACTTTCAATGATTAGTTAAATTCTAACATTGCAGTCAGTGATCATGTCGTAAATGTCTTTCAATATGCGCTTAAAATACAGCTTTTGTTGAAATATGAGAGGACCTAATGCCTAGTCAAGAACAGAATATACCTCTAAAATGAAAATAAATTGTTATTAAAAAAACTATGAGAACATTTGAAAGCCAATTGCAAATGATAACCTAATTGACAACCGTATAGACCCGTTCATGCATGCTCTCATATCAACCAGTTTTTTAGGAAAATACCTAATTATAAATAGTTGCTTTCGGATTTAATTATCAAAACCTCCAATTTGTGTTTTTCTAAGAATATATTAATATATATGTAATGTACGTAGCATGAATGATCATAGATGATAAACACGTTATAAAAAAAAAATTATAACCCCAAATTTTTTTTTATCAAAACCTCCAATTTGTCTTTTTAACTCTGTACTTTCTTTAAATTAAATAAACAAGAACAAGTTGTTCCTATATATATATTACCAGAAATCTCCGTTTAAAACATGAGTGGTTTAGCAATTCTGTATTGGTGATATTTCATGAAACGGCAATAATTTATAGGAACTGTCTCTTCCTTAAATTGTTAAATAGAAATGACAAATTATTGCGGCTTGAGTATCCTCCATAGATATAACATTCTCTGATTATCCAAAAGGATAATATTATTCCTATAATATTAATTAAGTTCAGAGAAATCATGACAATGATGTTGTAATACATGCGGCTAATTTTGATGATTAACAATATATATATATATATATGTAAATGTTATATGAACATCGTGAAAAATACCCAACTAGACACTTTTTCGTAAAAACGCTCCAAATCAAGATTTGGTTAATGCAAATCTCAATGGTTTCACGACGGGAACACAAATATGCGTATTGTTTTTTTTTCCGAGATGTATAATGATATGTTTTCGAAATTATGGTAAAATTTAAAAATTCAAAACATGTCATTATACATTTCAGAAAAAAAAAACAAGACGCATATTTGTGTTCCCGTCGTGAAACCATCGAGATTTGCATTAACCAAATCTTGATTTGGAGCGTTTTTACGAAAAAGTGTCTAGTTGGGTGTTTTTCATGATGTTCATATATCCTCTGTATATATATATATATATATATTTAAAGTTGGCGGTAAAATCATGACGTATCTCTTTTAATTTATTTTTGTACTAGTGTGTTATCGCAAGACAATATTTCTTTATTTTATGATGAATTGCTTTGGTTAAGATGCAGAATTGCTAGACTGCGGAATGTCGTGCATGCATATCGTTGCCTCATTGGAATCCGGAAAACGCTTGCGGAAAAGAAATTGATTTCCCGGCATATTTTTTCCATTATTTTGTTACATAAAAAAATTAAGGGGAAAAAGAAAATGAATGAAAGTATGATTATTATTTTTTTGTATAAAGGAAAAACGTTTTCCTTCCAAAAGCGGAAGGAAAAAAAATTTGAATTTAAACATCGCTCTCTCCAAGTCACTTTTTTTTTAGAAGTGTGTCACTTCATTGATTAATAAGTATTTTATTTAAAATTAAGGCACTTATTATGAAAATAAATATTAGACACTCTATATTGATTTTACTACCACTTTCTCGCTGTTTTCCTAACTTTCCAAACATATGAGCGGAAAATGATCTCATGTTAAAAAAAAAAATTCCTTGTTTTTTTTCCCGGTTTTAATTAAATTCGATTCTACTTCTCTTGCATGTAACACTAAGATCACCCCCATGCAACTAGTGTAACTTTAATGTAATTTTCACACCGTCAACTCTCCCCTCTCCATCCCACTTACACCAAATGAACATTACACTAAAATGTATATTTCATAGAATATTCATTATTATCATTTTTATATGTAACAATTTTATAAATGATTTGGAATACCCTTTTAGATAGTATTATTATAATGTTAATTATTATTTTATAAGTTAGTTCAAAATATATTTTAAAATCCTAATACTTATAATACTTAATCAAATGTAAGAATAAATTAAATCTGGATTATTTTTAAAACAAAACAAAACAAAAAAAAAAAAAACTTACAGGTTATCACACTAAAAAAAAATATGGTATAGATGTAAGTGGATACTATTAATAAATATAGGTCCATAGTGTTTAGTGTCTTATAGTGTAATAATAAATATAGTGTAACACTGTTACAATGTCAAAACTACACCAAAATAGTATCACATCGCTGGAGAACGATTTAGTACGAAATTCACACAAAAAACTGGGGAATAGGGGGATGGTGTCCCCCCCCATTGAAGATACTCTAAGCAACTTTCTTTGACCAGCTTTTTAACCTTGCAATTAGTCTGGGTTTGTAACAGTTTTCCATCTTTATTATTTAAACCATATGTTTGGACATTTTCATGCGAGAATCAGTGCAACTCCTTTAAAAGTTGACCTCAGATGGGAGTTGTGGCATTGGAGTTTGAATAGAAATGGCAATATTATTATATTAGGTGACATTATTTATCTAGTGGTGTTGGTACAGGACATAGACAATGAAAGAGATATACCAATCTCATTTAAGTTGGGTGTACGTGGTTCAAACAAAACTGAATTTTCAGTGTGCATGTCAAGTTACCTAAATACTGGAATTCTTTATATATATATATATATATATATATATGCAAAATAATTCAATCGTTCATTTAAAACTCAGCTAATAAAAAATAAAACTTAACTAATGATCATGATCATGAATAGTTGAGTCAAAATAAAAACTATTCATGAACATTAGTCAAGTAAAAAAAAACTCAACTAATGATCATGAATAATTTTTTTCCTACTTTATGTTTTTATTTAGTTGAGTTTTAAATGAACCATTGAATTATTTTGACTTCATATAATGTATATAAAGAGTTCGAGTTATTGTGATCGTGAGTTAGGTACCCAACTTTCTTCAAAATATTAGAGAATGGGATCAATTAATATGCAAAACAATTACTCATATGTGAAAAGTATACGTGAGTGGTGGGTGGTTTCAACACTTTGAGTAGATTCGTGTGTTATGTTATTTGTTGCCTATATTTTCTTAATGAAATGACAAGTCGATAATATTTTTAAAATTAACCAAAAGTTAAATTTAATCATTCAATATAACTCTTGCTCTTGCCTCTTAGATCACTCAAATCCTTCTTAAGCATAATCGCTCAAAAAGAGAAAAATAAAATACAGAATAAACCTCAGTGAAGGATCCAATCAAATCTAATCCAAAGATTTCTATTGGATAATAAGATAATTTAAATTTAATCGCATTTGCATATAAAATTCCTCCATTTTGTCATCGTCGTGATATATACTGATTCAATGTCGACTTGCTTTTGAAATTCATTCTTTTTTTTTTTCTTCTTTTTTTAATTTCTCACTCCTTTAGTATCTAAACAGAATATTTTCAATTGCTTCCCATTACTTTGGGTTCATCTGTTTTCATAAGCTTCACCTACCATTGGATTTGTATATAATTTTTAGTATAACAGTATTTTTCTTGTCGTATTTACTAATTATCCACTTTAGAACCTAACTTAAAAAATGTAACAACCAAGCCCAACGCAATGTATAAACGTTAGTATATGGCTATGTGCCATGCATATAGTTCTAAACAAATTATATCTACGTATCACTCGATCGTTGGTTATTTAGTTTACTTAAAAAATGATCAATTGCGCGCGATTCTTTCATTTTAATTCTGAAGGTTCATAGTCATTATTCAAGAACAAAAGTGAGTTTGGAAGATACTATATGTATGTAATTAAGTAATAATAATGCAGAAACCAAAGGTAGAGTCACAGAGAAGATTTCTGATTCTTGTGAAGGGGAGAACAAAGTGAGAGAAATAAGTTGACCTCAATAGTGTGCCCACCTTTTGTAACATACTGTAATTATATAATGAAAAATCTTTAGTGTGCCCATGTGGAGAACAATATATACACTAGCTAGCTACTAGCTAGTTGTTTAATAGCTACCCAATAGATTGAGGACACAAAAACATATGAGCTTTTTGCTACTTTCATTCTTTTCTTACTGCTCAGCTATGATAAGTTTCATATAAAGTTAGTTATTGTTGTAAACACTTAAATTTAGTTATTGTTGTAAATTAGTGTGTAATTAGTGATACTTGTAAACCCCTCTAATTAACACTATACTTCGGATTTATGTGTGTAATTAGTGATTTATCGGTTGTAAACTTTTACTCGATTGTTATTATTTTATACTTGTACCCACCTCTAATTAACATTATATTTAAGCCGAGTAATATCTCTATTGACTTCAATATGATGAGTAATATCACTGTCTCTAAACTTATTTTTTTGTTCATGTTATTTTCTTTTATATCTTATGTTAAGATCATATGGTATAGTTATGTTTTCAAAATGCATTTTATGTGGAAAATTGTCCCACCGCGTGGACTGACTACTATTAAAGTGATCATAAAAAGAGTCATTTATATTTAAAGCGGTTGCTTTTCAAAATATGTGCATATGTGTAGCTTCACTTATTGATTTGATGGTTTTGGGGTGGTTTGAACTATGATTGGTGTCGGAATCGACTAAGAGAGGCAACAAAACGCTACAAAGAGTTGTCATTGCATTTTATAACATACAAACCGATAGTTTTTGTATCATAACTTACTAGCAAATACATAAGTATTGGCATTCAAGAGGCCAATTACTCTTTAATTACTAAACCGAAGCCTAGAATAAAGTAACATGATTTTTCACATAACCTTTTTCTTTAACTTTTCTAATTATTATACAAAACAATAGACATAAACTCAATTCAAGTTTTAAAGTAATATAACTGCCATTGGTAGTTAATTAGATGTTTTCCCTCCAATTTGCATGATGCCATACTCTGAACATTGTATCCTTACAATATGACATGCTTATCTTGGGGATTCAGGTTGTAATCGACATCAAGTTACATATTGGAAGAGTCTAATTTATGTAATAATCTTATGAAATGGGAGTTTCTACCTTGTAATTATCAAGTAAACGGAATGTAGTACAATATGAGCTACTATATTGCTGTATGATATACCATTCATGGGCTTGTTATATCAAAACGGTTCTGACTCATTTGTCACAAAAATATTGTACTTTTGCTCACTACCAAGAAGGTGTTCGAAATGACGTTAAGCATATATTTGGTGTGTTGCAATCATGTTGGTAGAGTTTAAAAGGGTTGGCACACTCGTGGGATCAAAAGTCTTCAACTACATCATGTTAATATGCATAGCATTGCATAATGTGATTGTTAAACATGAGCTTTCGAAAATTAGAGTTTGTGGGTTCGAAAATCTTCTTACATCACACCCGCCCATGGCAAATCGTATTCTAGCCGACTTTACATAGACGTATATCGCTTCGGAACAAACAAACACACACCAAGCTTCGAAAGCATCTGATTGAGTATATTTGACAATTTCATGGTTCTGGAGTTTAGGACCGACGACCTTCAAAATAATGTTATCTTCTTAATGAAAAATGTGTGTGTTTTTAAGTCATTGTTGCATTTTATTTCTGTTTTTTAGTGAGCTGTGTATTGTATGTCTTTAAAAAAATGTATATTTTTTTAATGAAGGGGTTAATTAATAAAATAATTAATTGGTTAATTTTAAAAAAAAAATAGTTATCCACCGATTATTTTTAGTTATAATTACTTTTCAAACGAAAATAATTAAAACTTAATAACATAGTAAATTATTTAATAGAACTGTACAAATACGTCTAAACCTACAATCGGTTGCTCTAACAAATCAACAATCGCTCCTGCTATTTAAATCCACTTAAAAGGATATTTAGACCCAGAGAAGCCGGTGCTGGTCCGGTATTTCGGAATGGCTAAATCTCGAATTTTGTTTGTTACTCGATAAATATAAATTAAAATAAAAACAAAATTAAATTATAACCAAAGAGTTTCGAAGTCATAACCTCCTATGTAAAATATCAAAATACTTTATCGTTTGAGCTATTGCAACACATTGTAAACAAATTTGTGTTTACTATTTTTATTTGAACTGCCAAGTATACTAAAAATATACTCGGATATTTTTCGTAAACTTTTTTCCGAATCAATTGTCTAAGACTCAAGACTTAGCCGTCTTGAAAAGGTTTGGGTCTGGGCGTCCCTGACTAAGCAAACATGCACAATGAATTATACATGCTCTTAAAATTAGCCTGATCCAAACATATTAGCATGATTATAATATTTCTCCACACGTAACGTATAATCAAACAAACACAGCCTTCCAAACTCATCCTTTTGCTGGTGTGTATTTTTTGATTTTGTTCTACATATAATATCCGTAACCATACAGATCACGAAGCCATTTTAAGATAGAATTGAATGAGAAATAATTTTCCTGATAGAACTAATGTGATTTGATATTTTTGGTATAATGTCAGATTAGGTTGGAAATGGTTTTCATATAAAAACAGAAAACACATTAAAATAGTCCAACTATGACCGGGTCTGCCTAATAATAGGTATGAATCCTATTCCCAAAAATGATTCTAAAAACGTGTTCATTTTTACTTTTACTTTTACATCATTGCACTATTTATTTAAGTTTTCATTTGATCGATTGTCCAATTTCCTAGTACTGTATATTACGTAGTAAGTAGTCTATTATGCATTTACTATTTTTCCCTATCCAAAGTCTCTTAAAATTTTGATTTCTAAGCAGAATAAAATTACATCTGAAAAAAGCATGTAAAATATGCAATATCTATGATGTTATCTGCGATAATCGGGAAAATTCTAATGCAAGACTATAAATTAAATTGAAATCGATAGAGTAATATGAACAAACATTATACTATACTAAAAGCATTTGCAAGTGAACGTGCACCTATTTAGCTTGTTTAGTCCCCACAAAACAGAGATTATCGCCTACTACTTACCCACAACACAGCAGAAAATAATTTATTTAGCTTCTACTGTCGCTTCTTTCCCTAGCTAGACTTTTCCGTCTTCTGCACTTTTTCCGCCTTCCCATTTATAGATCCTGGTTCCGTCACGGTTTCTAGTTCCATGTTTACATGTGCAAGCCTCTTTTTCTCTTCCTAAGCCATTGTCATCCAACCCTTTAATTGTTAGTTCAGAGTGTGACATTAAATTATTGATAATATTTCAAGGTTTCATACCTGCATAGTTGCATCTCAAGCTTCTTGCCCAAAAATAATGCTTTTGAGCCAAGTGATACATTTGTATCATGCCATATTTAATCCCAGAAAAGCTCAATAATCCCCATGTTTTATATAGAGTGACAGAAACACATGCTATGTTTCCACCACACTTTTTCATTTGTCAAACAGACTGATCAAACTATAGATAAGCAGCTAAAACACTCCAATATCACGTGAGTCAATCATATTCCCTCAAGTAAAACCAAAAGTTTTAAGATATTTTTCAATGTGCATGGCATATATAAATCTTTGTGGGACTCCTCAATTACAATGCCACCAAACATTATAATAAAAAATATCTCTCCTGTAAAGAATCCATATTCAAAATATTTGACGTCAAAGCAGCCAAATAAAGAAAAAAAATTCTTAAACATTTCCTATCTAAAACTGAAATGCCTTAAATTATAAAAAACAAACACCCCCACTCGTTTAGATTAAAGCACAACAAAATTTGGAAAAGTTCTCATCTTTGCAACTCAAATACTAAATATAATAAGACTTCTCCCCTACATCGCCCTATGAAAATTAGTGAAATACGGAAAAAAGGACCCAACGACCAAAACTCGATCACTTTTTTACGCATTTTATAATTAAAACCTTTCTTCCCCGTTACATATTCACATTTACCAAAAGTTATCTTCACCTCATCAAGTTTATAAACCAATGTGTTGTTACCAAACAGGTTTGAAGGAATTTCTCATGTTTATTTAACTAATTGCAAAAAGTTTTCATGTTTTGTCCAAGGCCCTTTTGAAACTTAAATTCACTAAGATGTTTCACTTTGAACGGATTTTGAGGTAAAGAGAAGGGGACCATGATCTAAAAATATTCTTTCAAGATGAGTAAATTCATATTTCATTTTATGCATTCATCATTCTCCAGAACTAACCAGGGGAGGAACTGGTAAAGTTCTAAGGGTTAGCTGATCCTCTTCATGTAAAATTTATCAAAATACCTATGCGGTATTAAGTTAATTATAAAATTTACCAAAATAACTCTGGGGTATGAAGTTAATTATAAAATTACCATTCTATCTAAATATCTAGATCTATTATAAATACACAAAATTCTCTCTATATATAAGCGACGACTTTAACACTAACAAACTTCAAATTCAATCACTTATACGATCACCGGTCATAGCTGGTATTTCCAACACAAGATAAATTGGAGCCACAACTGATTTTTTTTCTTCTCTTTAGCCTTTCTTTTTTATCCTAACTATTTAATTAGTATGCAAAATTAATAATATACTGTACTTTATTGATTCTATCATTTTTTGCTTAACAACTGTTAATTATTTAAAAAACTTAGGGTACTTTTTAATAACTTTTTATTAGAAAAAGCTAGATACTAGGTAATTTTGGGAAATTTTTAATTAGTTCTTATTAAAATAAATTCTTAATGGAACATTTATAAATCAATTGTGGTTTTTAAAATTAGTTAGTTGTTTAGTAAGTTGTTTACAGAATGTATAAATAGTTATCTACATGTATAAATCAAGTTGGATAAACTTACTGTTTAACTTATTTTAGTTTATTTCGAATAAACTTGTTGTTTTACTTTGTAACTTGCTCAACTAGTTAAATTCATTGATTTTTTTCTTTTTTATATGATTTAATAGTTTATATTGAAAATGATATATTTGAAAGTTTGTCGAACGATGTTATTATGCATCACTTTCAAGATATGGATGACCAATTAAAGTAACAATGTTTCACTTTTTGCAATTTCATTTTTCTTAATTTGATTTTTTAAATTATTTTGTCAAAATTTTGACCTCCCGATCTAAAGTTTTGGCTCCGCCACTGGAGCTAACCAATTTTTTCTAAACAATTTGCGAGCATTCATAACAGTCTGTCCAAACTCCACTATATATATAAATTTGGACAAAATGATCACAAAAGAATACCCAACAGTATGTTCAAGAGCTTATATCCATGTACTAAATAGTACTCTATCCGTTCCACAATACAAGTCAAGTACGAGAATTACTTCAATTTAAGAGGATATCATCATTACCCTACTTTTAGACTTACATTTCAAATTTTGTCCATACCTTTTTATACATCTTTTATTCAAATTAATGTTAAAAGTACAAATATTTAAAATTACATAACAAAACATTTTATTAATGAAAAGTATATTTATATTGTGGAACACTTATATTATGGAGCAAATGGAGTATATGGCTACGATTTATGTACACCGTCAATGGAATTGTGGACATGTCCAAACTTTTAATAATATTTTATTTGTTTCACAAAAATCAAATAATTATTCTTTCTCCTCTCACAAGTCACAACTCGAAAATTTCTCTCTCTATAAAATAATGGAGAGCTCCTGCACTATCAATAGAATTAAATAGTTCACCAAAATTTCATTGTTTTTGGTTTAAATTAACTCATTAACGTTCGGATCACTCCACTTTTCTCCTACAATAAAAAATACATTTATCACTAATTGAGGCTATTCAAGTGTTGCTAATTATTTTTATTATTGTTTTATTTGCCATCCATTCGACCGCACAATTGTACCCCACCATTGACGCCACCATCTCCGTCGTCCCCTCATCACTCTTCAAAATCTAAAGTGGGAATGATTTTAGGGCTTCAAAAATACCATGGATTTAAATCAATGATTTATAATTCTCTAGGTTTTAATGAATAATATTATTTAATTTTTAGGACAAGTATTGTGTACAAACGGATGTGTGAAGTTTTAAATTTAAGCTCTATTTGGCTTATATTTATGATAGTAAAGCAAATGTGGATAGAATTAAAGACTAAAGGGTTGTGAGTGTTTTTAGCTTGTCTACATCTGATCCCTTATGAAACAATTCACATAACACGCAATGTAAATTTTGTCATGCTAAATAGGCCATGTTATCATTTTTTTCATATGTATTTATAAAAAAATTATTATTTTTTCTTAAATCAACGTTTTGTTTTATTTTTAAAGCATTTGTTAAAAAAATTATGTAAAATAAACACTTTAAAAATAAAATAAAACGATGATTTAAGAAGAAAAAAATCAATTTTTTTTACGAATACGTATTTAAAAAAAGGATAAAATAATCAAAACTTGACATATATAGCCCGACCAACCGTGAAGTGCCGCGCAATCTTTAAGAACCTGATTAAAATATGAAATATCCACGCTGCTTCTTTCTTTTCCATCTAACTTTTCATTATTTTTCCTTACCCTACTAGAATCCCGTCGGCCCCCACTATTATTCAATAATTACTCTGTATAGATATTTAAAATGATTTTTTATCATCAATTTTTCAATCTAAAAAATCTTATCCGTTGATGTGGCGGATGAAATGCACTAATATTTTTGTTTGTGATTTTCAATAACAATTTTCATTTAATATATAATTGATACAACTAATACGGCACATCTGCATGTAAGATTTTTATGTAAAATATTTTGATAGATATAACAACACTCTTCTAATTAACTTTCTCCTTTCTAACTACATTTAGCAAAGACAATAATTATCGGTACATACTCATTACTCGTCTTCATTATTATAGATAGGGATTGCATTCCCTCATTTAACACATTTATAACTTGAATATCCTTTATACATAAACCAAGTCTAATCATCAATTTCTTCATTTGTAAACATTCCGTATTCTTAACGTTGGTAGAAGAAATTAACTTAACCTTATTGACGTTCATAAAATATTGCAAATATAGCTTACCATATAAATCTTATAATGTTTTATATATTTTGTTAAATGAGACGAAGAGTCAAAGTTCTCATTTCCGGTGGCGGAACCTAATTACTCCCTCTGTCCCACTTTATAAATCATATGTGAAAACACAAGCAACTTTGACCGGATTTGAACATATAACTAAATTGCCGAAACAAAATTTTTTAAAATTTCTATACATAAAATATTAAATTATATGATAAGATTTTTTAAAAAATTATTTCGACAGTTTGGATATGAGTTATTTATCGGTCAAAATTGTGCGTGTTTTCGTATATGACTTATAATGTGGGACGGAGGAAGTATAATCTAAATTTGTCGAAAGACAGGACATACATACAAAATTGTGCTAATTCTCTAATAAGTAAAATAAAAATTGTACATAAAAAATCTGTTATTAACTTTTAAATTATTTGGTAATTCTCTAAGTAAAATAATTAAGCAAAATAAAAGCAGCAATTGTACGGCTCCACCATCGACCTTACATATGTTAACGGGGGACTATAATTATATTTTATCTATAAAGTTAAAAAATTATATGTATAAAAAAAACTTGAAAAATTCTATGGTGGCGTCGGCACCCTCTAGTACCAGCCCAGCTCCGCCACTTCTCATTCCCCATATATTTCATATCATTAAACTTATCATCTGTTTTAATATTTAGTTCTTCCACCTTTGGCAGCTATACAAATATGAGCAAAGGGTTGCCTCTTTTTTTCGTCTCGTTTAATCCATTTTTTTCTTTAGATTCATACTCAATTTTAGTGCATGAATCAATATTATCCTTATACACCAACTATCAATTTTATTTTACTTCCAGCATAAACAATATTAAATAGGTACATGGTTAGTTTTTTCTAAGTCTAAACCATGGTTAATTATCTCATTCTGTGAAGTGTGTAGAAGTATTAGAGATAATTTTGTTTTCTTAGCACTAACTATAATTCTTATAACATTTTTATTGTTTTCAATTTCATTTATGTTGTAATAAGGTAAATTCGAACCTTCATTATTATTAATAAAAATATTGGGTTCCCCATTGAGTTATATCAAAAGAAAATCTTCATTTGTGACCTCTCTTAAAGCATTTACAATAAAAATGTTAACTAACAATACAATTTTGCCTCTTCATTAGTTGTGTTAAAGTGTATGTTAACTTTATAGATGGTAAAAACATTGTTAAAGATAACAATCTTTTAAATTGTTATTACTTAATGACATGACAAAAAAGTCTATTCACAACCACAATTAAGTGTTATTTATCACGTATATATTTTATATCTCTGACATATTGTTATTTATTTTCTCTCAGCACATATCCATAGTACCATATTTTGAATAATTAATTTTTAGTTAAAATAAATAACATCGTTAAAGTTAAAACTAATGTGTCTGTTTAACTTAATATACCTTTATATTATTTAATAGCTTTTTAAATAATAATATGTCATTAATTAACAATAAAAAGTTAATAAAACTTTGATGCATAATGTTAATGCATGAATATCATAACCAATTGGCTCCCTTCTACCCCACTATCAATAATATTGTTCCCATTTTAACCACATTTTTCTGGAGTCTTTGTCTTTTGTATAGTTTTTGCTAAAGGTGACTACTTGACTAAGTCAGTTTCTATAATAAATTATAGTAATAAATTGTCCAAGAGAAAATGCATTTAGAGGGCCCTTCTAGTTCTAAATGAGAATTCTACTTCAGATATTTTCAAAATTGCCTTACCGTTTTTTCCTCCCCTTTCCGAAACCTCAATTTTCTACAATTATGCTCAATATATGATCATTCAAACCGTCTAAATCTTTTACCCTATATTTTATAGCTCTTTTAAAAAAATTAAGAAAAATAGCACAATTACATTTATACATGTATCAATATATTTCAATAATTATTTGGCTACGAAAAATTCAAATATGTTTTCTTTTGGAATTATATATGAACTGGTGTAATTTAAATATAAAATTCAAAAAAAATAATGTAACTTAACAATATGTCTCAATATTATTAAATGTGTCTAGAATACCTTGTAAAATTTTATAAACATACACAAAAAGTTACAATGAATCAAAATTTGGGTAAAAATATCTAAGAGCCAATGGATTAGGGTACAAATTAGTGGTATAAGATTTGTACTCAAAGTTTTGCTATTACAACTTTTGTCATATTTATTTTCACAAAAACCATAGCATAGCTGGATCTATTTTTGCTATCCTGATTTTTTTAGGTAGTCTACCCTAGTTTTTTTTGGGGTCATTGGATTAAATTCAATCTCATCCAAGTTTCAACAAAAATTATGGAAATATTATTATGTAGCATTGCCTACATACACTACTCGGTAACATAAGTAGTTAAAAAAAAAATCCAATGCGATTACGGTACATTATTTTAGAGTAACGCTACCGTAAATCCGATAAAGGTGTGTCAGCCATTAAAAAACTCAACACTTATTAATGAACACAAAATAACTACTACACTAAAGTTAATTTAAAATTAAAACTAAAGCACACCCTAAATTATAGTGAACCGTATGAGAAAAAAAAATCAAGTTTATTTACAATACTGAAAAAATATCGGATGCATTTCAAGTACGTTATATAAAAAATAAAAATTAAATTTATCAACCTTACCGAAAAAGTATCGGATATGTAATCGTGTCAATTTTTTTTTTACTTACTTTTTTTTAAAACTTTTTGTTAACCATTAGATTAGATTATTTTTTATCCAATGACACATAAAAAATTATGGGCTAAAAAAAATTAGGACAGCAAAAATGGATCTAGCTAGCGTAACCTGGCCAGCATGGGTTAGACCGTGAAAGTATGCAAATCAGTATAACGAAATTTTCCAAAAGAGGATACAATATATGTACACAAAGACTCAGAGACAACATAGGAAGCTAAATCATGACAAATGCAATAGATGATTCTTTATTTAAAGAAAAATCATACTCGGTCCATCTATTCAATTTACATTCTGTCATGTGATTGGATTCATTGATTACAAGCATATTTTTTACCTGAAATCGACGAGGAAATATGGTATATGTGTAATAGGAAACTTCCCCAAATCCAATATACAATTCTTATTTGCATTGCTAGACTTGGAGTAACAATATCTTGCGAGTAACAATGTCATATCAAGAAAAACCTCCTTTTAACCCCATAGCTTCATTCTTCTTCACTAGAGCTAAAATAAACAAACCAAAGATCTATGCAAAAGCTCAATATCGCATTTGTTTTTTTTTAAGATTAAAATAGCAATTCGGATCGATTTGGAAGAGAGAAACCTCTTGAATCGCCACTTTCTCTCTCCAAACATTTATCACCGTCATCTTAATAGCGGAATATTGGTACTTCCTTTTCCATTGTTTCCCCTATTTATCATCAATACTTCTCAATGATCCCGAGACGTGATTGGTCGAGTTCTACCCATAGAAATGTCTAGTTAGATTTATAATCATTATTTATCAGTGCATTCAGTAAAGTACAAAATAAAGATACATCGAGTTGTTACCCATTATACGATATCAAGCTAGTAACTAACTAAGTAAATTTTTTTAGCAGTATACATAATCTCAAGATTAAGATAGTGAGATCAGGAAAACGTGAAACCAAAAGTACATCGAGTTGTTACCCATTATACGATATCAAGCTAGTAACTAACTAAGTAAATTTTCTTAGCAGTATACATAATCTCAAGATTAAGATAGTGAGATTAGGAAAACGTGAAACCAAAAGTATCGATTACGTATGCCATTTTTTGTGTGAATTTGCCTATGAAATAATTTTTAAGTGTGTGATGACATAGGGGGAGATTTTTTTACACTCTCTCGACAAGACTCAATAATGATCGAATAGTTGTTTGTGATTTTATGCATGAGTGTGAGTAAAAAGTCAAATCTAAAACATATGGGGTTAATGGGTTTGTCTTTTAATATGAAAATAAAGGCTTAATGTTGTTCAATTATGGTGCAATAACCAATAAGTCTTCTATTTTGGTCAATTTTTCCGTTGGTTACTATTCCAAAATCTATTTCCCAATAGGTACCAATATTATGTGTCTTTTTAAACTATTGAACCTCCATCTTTGAACACTAAACATCTCTCATATACGATATTTTTTCACAATAATAATCATCTTATTATAAAAAAGATATAAAATCATTAAAAAAAACCAAAAAAATATTAAAAAATCAATTGGTGAATTTTTGAAGAACACCTAAAGAAATTATTAAAAAGTTTATGAAAACATGGGATGAGCCCAAAAAGAAAAGGTAATTTTTTTTTCTCCATAAAATCGAAAATATCCCAAAGAAATTCAAAATTCACAAAAATGAAAACAAAAACTGAAAAAAGCTAAATATATATATATATATATACACTTAGGATAGACATATGTACGTTTTTTTATGCATTTTCGATTGACATATTGATAGAACATAAAAATTGGACCCGAATATTCTATTCGGGTAATAATCAACCCACTTTATAATTGGGTATCCAACGCTTAAATGGGTCACCTTATGCCTTTTATAGGAAAATAAGGTATTACTATCAAAAGTCCAAGCCCACTCAACTGGGGACCCATGTCTGAAAAACCCCCTGGGATGAAAGACATTTGTCAACATCCTAGAATGCATATTTGCCTATAAATAGCCCACTGCCCCTCCTAGAAATGGACCAGAAAATCTATCCAAAAAATATAGAGAGAAGTTGAGAAAAGAGAGAAACTAGTCAAAGCATATCACGTCGAGAAATAAACCGAGCAGAGATAAAACCGAGCACCGAATAAAAAGGGAGAAAGCCCAAGAAGAGAGATCAAATAGTCAAATCGAGCACCATTGTAAAATACAGATACTAATCCGAGCAAGTGTAATATTCAGAATAAGGATAATAATCCGAGCAATAATAAAGATCAGGAAGTGTCCATTATTTACAGTTGATTTACTATTATATTATTATTGAAAAGCCTAACGCGACCGACCAAACTTATGGCTTTATCAAATGGCGCCGTCTCCGGGAATCATCTAGTTCCCAACTAGTTTAGAATTCGAATACCAATACTCTGCCAGACGAGCGACAATGGTAACCAATGTAGAGGAAACCCATCCCGAGATAATAGAAACCAATAACCAAAACGCGCAAATTAGCCAACAAGACCTCGACGATCTACTCGCCATCCGCGACAGATATGAAGCTATCCAATCCGGAAACTAACCAACAACCTCCTACGTCAACCAAGAACAACCGGTCGAACCACCCCAACATTTCATTGAAGGGATTGTCGACGAACACCCTTCGTCCTCGGAGGACGAACAAGACGTGCCCGTATTAAGGCGTGCACGAAGATGCTTACCCGGGTCCCAGGCAGGGCCGAGCTCAAGAGTCCCTTTGCCTACAGCCTCGGTCAACTCCAGTGCTCGTTTACAAACGGACGAAGCTCATCAGTTTGGCATGCCCGAGGATCATGTACTCGGACAGTTGCCACGACTACCAACTAATCCTCCAAGGATGATTACACCACCCACGGTGGAGGTACAACACGTTGTTCCGTTAGCCGATGAAAGGAACTACGCCCAGCTACAAGCTCAGCTGGCGGCATGCATGACGGCCATGACAGCGGCCGGCATCGTATTGCCAGTTATCCAACCCGACAAAGACCCACGCCATGAAGTGAAAGATTCTGCCTACAGGGCCGCCTTGGAGGCAGTGGGTCGGCGACCCGATACAAGAGTGCCCCACCAAGGGGGCAATGTCCCAATAACTATCGTCCATCCGAACACTCATATGGAACGTGTCCACACAAACACGAAGGACGATAGATATCCCGAATACAGGATCGGGGAAGGATATGGCCCACCACCACATCAGGGAGGATACCCTCCCCCCTACCAAGTCACGGATGACGCGTTCTAACAGGCTTGGAACGTATGCCAAGAAACCCCATGTACCGAACAGATCACGCGGTACCGCAATCCTATGGGGTTCGTCATCCCCGAATTCAGGCTCTATGATGGAAAGAGTTGCCCTATCGACCATCTGAGGCACTACAAGACGAAGATGGAACTATGGAGTGATGACCATGCACTGATGTGCAAATTTTTCAAAAACAACTTGGGTCAAGAGGCTTCGTCATGGTATCACAACTTACCACGGGGCTCCATTAGAGACTGGGCAGAACTGCTAAGAGCGTACTCCACCCGATACGCTGCTCATCGGAAAAAGAAGGTTAGCATCGAAACCCTTCTTAAAATGACGATGATGCCAAATGAAAGGCTCAATGATTACTGCATACGTTTTATCGACGTAGCAAACCAGATTCCACGATATGCCAATAATATAGCCATACAGAACTTTATCAACTCCATCCCTAATGGCTATTGGGCGAGAAGGAAGTTCATAGGCAAAAACTTCCCGACCACTGATTCCCTGCTAGCCTATTGTACCCACCTCACCGATAAAAACGACGAACTGCGTCTCCTCAACCGAACTCTACCAAGAAGAGAGTCGGTCCGCGAGGCACAGGTGGGTCGCAAAAGAGTTAGGAATAACCAGGGAGAAGCATTCCAACCGACCAGAAAGGGCAAAGATCCCGAGGTCCATAGCGGGGTAGAGCGACCACGAGCACTAGAGCCCAAACCGCTCCAGATCGCATACCCAAACTGAATGGGGAAGAACGAGAAGAGATGAATATATAACCGCAAGAAACGAAAAGACGAAAATAGAAAAAACGAATATTTCCATACAAACTACAAATAAAACGACAAAACAAGCTACTCGATTATCAATCCGATAACCCCTCAACAGACGTCGAGGTCTCTACTACATCGGCGAAATGAATATCTCGCAATGAAGCAATTTGCGTCCCCAAGCGCTCACGAACAACCGCATCGATTCGGTTCAAGGCAGCAGTGGTCTCGGTTACCCCGGCCGTCGCATCAACCATGCGCTCGGCCCAAGAAACACCACTCATCCCTTTTACATGCTCCAGCACCTCTAAAGCGCGAACTCGGGCCCAATACGCTTTGGCAAAGGATAGCAGCAGGTCCGCGTCCTCGAAAACGGCCCCTAGGACCGAGTTCAAGCTCGTCACACGACCTCGGGCTTCATCACGGGAACGTCGTAAGGCACCGAGAAGTTCCTTCGCTTTACCCTTATTCGCCGTATAGTGGGCAGTCTTTTTGCTGAATTTCTCTCCCAAATCACGTAACCGAATCGACATGTTTGAAATGTGAATATTCAGATCCTCGACTTTATGATGAGCAGAATTCAGTTCAGCAGTTAGGGCAGCCTTAGATCTTTCCAGATTATCTATAACATCACCTACACTACGACTAGGCGAGGTCCAGACCACCACAGCAAGGGGGTTATTTGGTACCTGACAATATTTTGTTTTCACATCCTTCAAAATATGACGATCCTCAAAAGAAAGTAATCCGAGAAGGCCCAACAAAAAGAAAAAACAGCACTTATATTATCACTTCCCCAAAAGAATATGTTTCTAGATACAAAAGAGACCCACAATTCTACTACCAAAAGACTACACAAAAACAACAAAAATATATATATACTGTCAGAAAAATGGTCAAGGTTCCACCTGAGGAGATGCGGGTGGGGGAGTAACAGTAGCATCAGGTCGAGGAGTGGACGTGGCCGACGTAAAATGAGGACGGAGCGCTGTTGAAATTGTCTGCCCCGGTAGCCAGGGAAGCTCCTCTTCACGAAGATTCGCCCAGTCTAAGGGTTTCGGCGGTGCACCCTGCGGACAGGGATACACCAACTCCGACCACGCCCTATCCGACAGAGGAACATTCGCGAAATTGAGCGCCCGTACATGAGCGCAATAGACGGAGAAATTAGCCATCATTGCTAACCTTGTCCGCTCCTCCGCCTGTGCCGTTTTCAGAGCGGCCACCTTAGCCTTTTCGGCTTCCACGTCCTCCGTCAGCAGCAAGTTCTCCTCCTCTAGTTGGCCGTACTTATCGACCATGCTCTCTTTTTCAGCCTTCAACTTATCAACATCCTCGGTCACGTGCAGAAAGTCCACAGCCAGCTTGTCATAATTTTCGCCCAGGGTTTTATTCTCGGCGACCAATTTCTCTTTCTCGGCCTCGAAAGCCGCAAGCAGATCTTTTATCTTCAGATCGTTCTCCTCGACTATGGCCTTCTTCTCGGCCACCAGCTTCTCTTTATCAGCCTCTAGAGCTCTCAGCTGATCCCGTAACGCCACGGTACTCAAGGCGATCTGCACTTCAAAACATCAGATTCCAAGCAAAATACGAGTAGCAAACCTATATAACAAAATACGAGCATCATGGTATATATTACAAAATACGCGCTCAACATACCCGCAGCGCATCCGCGTTGGCTTGCTCTATAACCGACATTGTAGGCAGAGCAGCTATTTTTTCTGTATCCTTGAAAGCAAGGGGTTTCAGAGCAGTATACCCCATCTTCAAGGTTCGAGGTTGCCCCAACAGCTCACCTCTGCACCGATCAATGTAACGGGTCATTGCAACCCCGTCCACCAACATCTTCTCGGGTCCGTCGAGAGCCTCATCCTCGACACCCGTCACAACATCCACGGCACTCTCCTTGCCGACCTCCACTTCCACCCCCACGTCCTCCTCCAAATGATCAATCTCAGGGGCCCTATGCTCGATCTCTTCCTCAGTACGGATGGGCGAGCAAACGGGCAGATCTATCGGATCCTCGCTAGGAATATGCGAGATGACAGGCAAGGTCATCGTACCCTCTCCCATGTTAGTCAAGAGGTTCATATGTCCGAATACATCGTCGATCGACCCCTGAAACACAATAATACCCATGGACCGGGCAAGAGCGAGGGTAACCAATGGAGAAGTCAGTAGCTGAAACAAGATAACTAATAAAGCAAAGCACTAAAGAACAAAACGACAACAATCAAAAGACAAGTAAGTCAAAATACATATACACATACATCGCCCGGCGCAGAGGCATCCTCGGTGGTATCCCCTTGGGAAGCAGCAAACACCCCCTCGCCCGAGCCCACGTTAGCATCCTCCTCGGTAACCGATGTATCGGTTCCCCTAGCCCTCTTTGTTGTTCCAACGGCAAGATCAGATGCATGACGCTTAGAACGAACGGGCTTTTTCCCAAGTTGAGCAGCACTTCGAGCCCGGACCACTTTCAAGAATTCCTCCTCGGGCTCTTTGGGGATCTCAGGTGCAGGATTCCTCTTGGTCACCGACCCCATAGGGTACCCGAGCAGCATGGGAGCAGTACGACTCGCAGGATCCGGCGTCGGTCCAGGCCCCCACCATTTCCAAATAGCTAACAGAGCCTCTACATTGGGAGCGCCGAGGTCTGGCATAGTGGGAGCATTGGTAGCCGGTCCAGGAATCTGGTGTCCCGCACAACCCCATGCACCGGAAGCAATTACAATACCAAGATTACGCTCTTTGTTGGTATCTGGCAAACCGATAACAAGCCGGCAAAAGGCATGCAGAGTCTTCAAATACGAGCGGCGATGCTCAAAGCTCAAACTATAGACTCCAAAGACGTCCTTCAGTTCAATCGGTATTCCGGACAACTCTGATAGCCTTTGGATACCATTCAGAGTACGGTAACCATTTAGGGCCAGTTGGGCCGGAGCAATCTGGACGGCCTCAAAGAACGAGGCCACCCAATTTGTAAAAGGAAGTCGAAGACCCCCAGTAAAGAATGCCGACGAACGCACAGCTACCTCGCCGGCATGAACAAATCACAGCACCTCCTCGTCAGAAATAGGAAGCCGAATGTGTATGTTGTCGGGTATTCCGGCAAGCTCCTTAAAATCCTTTTCCACGAATGTGCCAACTTGGGCCACACTTTGGGTCAGAATTTCCTATCCAAACATCATCAAAATTCCATCAATATACTAACCAAATACACAAACCAGAACCACATCAATATAACGAGAGCCACCACCCCCCGCCCCACTCACATTAACCAAGTACATAAGAATCATCAGACATATATAGACAACCTGAACCATATACCAACGCCACATCTATGACCACAACGACAAATCAAATACAACCCCTAACACAAAAACAAAAAAAAACAAAAAAAGAGGGGGAGGGGAGAACAAAAAAAACACTTACAGTTATCATTATGAGCAAGCAAGCGAGAACAGCAGCAAGTCTTTCCGCAATACCACGAAACCCTAGATCAGGCGGCCGAACGCTTTTCCTTTTTGGCGGGAAGAATATACTTTAGAGAGAGAGACAGATATTTTCTTCAGCGAATTTTGTGATAAAACAAAAGGGATTACTTGGCACAGTAAAAAGGAGTGGAGTCACAAAAAGAATAAAATAATAACCGTCCTTTCGTGTGACAGAGGTTTACCTTTTTTCCAACCATACAAAAGTCAACAACCGCTGCTATTTTTAACATATAAACGCTCCAGATTTTGCCACGTCAGAGTATATCCCACTAGCCAAGTCAGTTCACATCATTACACCTAAATAAACGGCCAGCGGACCCTACCACGAAAAGCTTCCCACATACGCTACCAATATTATCACACCGAGAATGTCCCCCGATAAAGTTCCTCGACTCCCAACCATTTCTTACCCAAATGGCATACCGAACAAGGTGGACGAAGACCGTTTGTAGCTTGACGGCATGAAGCATCAAGTCTAACAACGCTCTCCGGGGGGATAACCGGGCACATTGTTCGGTGTATACTGAGAAACATCAAATAAAATAGAATAGACAGAATCAAGTGCAAGACAAAGTTTTATTCTTCCACAAAGGGGGAAAACACAAACAATACAACAGAAAAAGAAAAATTTTACAAGAATATACACCCCATCCTACTTTTTCGAACTACCCCCCATATCAACATCCTTCTTCACCAAAAGTTCCTCCAGACGCTCTTTTTCCCTAACCAACCGAGAAATCGCCATCTCAGCCTGTTTCAAGGCGTAAGACTGTGACTCGCATTTTTGCTCGGCCTTGAAACGAGCAGTGCCCTCCTCGTCCTAATATTGTTTAAACCTCCTCACTTCAGTCCGAGCACACATGAGATCATGTTTCAGCCATGACATCTCAATTTCTTTTAGTTGAAGAGGAGTCAAATCCTCCTCCCCAAAACCAGGGGGAAGAGGTAGCAAAAAAGTAGGCTCCTCTTCCATAAGGGCTTTCTTTTTTGAGGCAGACCTAGTGATGGGAGCCATCTCAAACAAAAGCAAGTTAGAAGAAACAAATTATAAAACAAGAGAGAGAGGAAGAATTGGTAATGAGATACAGGCAATAGGGAGCATTTATAGAGAATCAAAAGGCACAAAGTACGAAGCGTTACAATGGTTCACAAGACAGGCACGAGATACGAAAAGATACAACTGATTCATCAAATACAGAAAAGAAAACACAAATTGCAAAAGGGGAAATACATAAGAAAACCAGCCCAATCTAAGGATCAATGGGTGGAAAAACCGAACTGCCAGACCGAGAGAAAGCTACCCGAGCAGAGCTATCAAGATACCTTAGCATCTAAGTCCTTCATCTGAGCATGATATCTCACCACGGGCTCAGACATTATGATAAGTTATGATATAAAAGAAGAGGGATAAGTGAAGCCAACACAAGTTTATGGTAAGGAATAATCAAGGTTGGGTATTTATAGAGAAAAGTTTGTGTTGATTATCTGACAAATACTTGGGAGCATGCATGTTTCCTGACAATACTTGGAAGCGTGCACCTATGATTGACAACGTGAGGGATAGGTCTACAGTCCAGCAAGAAATAAAGGTAAAAGATGCTCAAAAGGTCCACATCCCAACAAACCACAAATTCAACAATAAGAAGAAGTACAAGATAAAGATGCAAAAATAAAGGGGCAAAAATATAATTTTCATTAATAAAGATGGGATATATCATTGTTCATTACATCAGAGTACATCCGAAAAAGAAATCTATTACATCCGAAAAGGAAATCTATTACATCCGAAAAGGAAATCTATTACATCCGAAAAGGAAATCTATTACATCCGACAAGAAAATCTGTTACATCCGAGAGAAAGATCTATTACATCCGAGGAGCTAGTACAGAAGATCAGGCAATGAAGATCAACTATATCAGCTGACCAAGTGAGCAGGAGACGCCAAAAAGAAAAAGTAAGAAGAAAGAGAAAGGAAAAGCAAGAAGAGGAAAAGAAAAATGACAAAAACCCTAGACATAACACAAAACCCTTAGGATCACAAGGTTGATTGTTACATCGTAGTGGTGCAAAGAAAAAAAAAAAAAAAGATGAAGAAAAAAGAAAGAGAAAGAGCGGAGGAGGAAGAAATGAAGGAAACAGACAAATAAAAAGGAAGTCAAAGAAACAAAACAAAAAGAAGAAAAAGAAAGACATAGCAAAAGATAGTAAGAAGAAAATGAAGGATAGAGAGAAGAGAGACTGAAAGAGTATAGAAAGAAAAGGATGAGGAAGAGGAGACGCAGCAGAAGAAAACACAAAAAAAAAAAGAAGGGGGAAGGTTAGGGGGAAGTCGATCGATATCGATGAGAGGGCCCGGCAGAGACATTCCTGTCCCTCAGTGTCGGATTCCCCCTTAGCATCTCATTCTCTTCGACTAGAGCCTGACGAGCACGTCGGCAATAAGCCAGTTCGGTTCTTAGCCAAGTTAATTCCCGAACCATCTCGGTATGGTGGTAACGCATCACCTTCAATTCCTCCTCGGCATCCCTCAACAGCCTTTGTACATGGCTATAGGAGGCTTCAAAAGCCTCCACTTGCAAAGCTAATGCTGATTGGGTGAAAGGACCAGACATCTTAGGGAAATTATAAGATGAGGGTCTGTATATGGGGGAAAATAATATGATGAGGATTGTGGATGTAACCATGCTGTAAGAAGGTATTTATAGATCAATTGGATGAGGGATGGTATTGAGAGTCGCAACCGTTCGCCAATGGGTACTAAGAAGCGACGGCAATTAAAAGATGTATCTGTTCAAGAAAAAACGTTTGGATTCCCAAAAGGTTCTAAAAAAACGTGAGTAATTAAAAGCCACTTGTTCACAAAACGCTTGGATTCTTACCAATATTTAAAGGGGGTAAGTAATAATGGCATCGAAACACGCATCATTTTTTGGGGAAAGACAGCAGTTCAAATAAATATCTAAGATCTTTTGCACAAGGCTCAAGAAATCCTATTGGTCCCCAGATATAAAGAATAAGAAGGTCCAATGGATAAGGTCAAACGCAAGGCCCAAGAAAAAGCATTAATGAGGCCACAAGCGTGCGCAGTCAAAATAAATTGCATTGGGGAAGTAATTCAGATATAAACAAGAGAAAGAAGTCTTTATTGATTGATTGATACTTCGTTACAGAAGAAGCAGTAAAAGGAAATACAATAAAAAAAACAATAAAATCATTTCATGGAAGGGCCCGCTTCGTCATTTGGCTTCCCCTTCGACCGAGCATACACTTCCTTAAGGGCCAGTTTGTAAGCCCACTTGGAAGCAAGTTGCCTATCTCTGGAGGCCTCGTGCTCTTTGATCCGAGCACGAGCACGAATACTGTCGAGAAAAGACCTCTGGTGCTCCTTCTCCAGGGCATCCAATCGCTCGTCTAGTTCGGCGGCCCGATGAGCTTCCACCGACAGCCGGGCAACCCTCTTCTCGAGATAACGCACCTTCTGAACTTCCTCTTCAAGACGAGCAACATATTCAGGAAGGTTGTCACCATAGTTTTCAAGAGGAAAAGCCATTTGTTCGTTAATAAAGAATGAATTGCATAAAGAGTACAGGGACAGTCCCCTTTTATAGGAAGAAAACAAGGAGTAGATCAAAGGTCATCTCGAAGAAATACAACCTCTTGAACTTCCCAAGAGCATTTACGGCAAGTTAACCACAGTTCCAAATCCAATTAAAGTCATCCAAAAAGATATCAAGAAGATGAACAGACAAGAACAAGGATAGGGAAATATTTTATTAATTTCAAAAACTTCGATTACAACTGAGGAGAAGACTCCCCATTCAAAAGAAATTACAACAGAAATCACAAAAGACTAATTATTTCGAGGAAGAGCCTTCTTCATCGTCATCCGAACTCGGTTTAGACCGAGCATGAAACTCCTTGAAGGCAAGCTTATAGGCCCTTTTTGCTGCTTTCTTCTTGGCCAGATTAGCCTCGAGCCTCTTTATATGCTCGTAAGCCCAATCCTGATCGGCCATCGTCACATGATGATCAGAATCCATGTCAGACAACCTTTTCTTGTAATTTGAAACCTTGTCCACGAGTTTCTTATTCGCGGTACGAGATTTCTTGATCTCCATTTCTAAATAAGAAATATAATTAAAGGAGCTCTCACCAGTAGAACCAGAGCAAGCCATTACGTCACGAGCAAAGTAGTAGTAGAATGCCTAATTATGGAGGGGGCACACCCCTTTATAGGAGTTTTCCTCGAAGAAAGATGTTAAGATAGGAAACATTAAATGGGCCCCCCATAGAACCGTCATGAGTCTGTTGCGTTTCTCGATGAAGTATTGGGAACGACAAGACCGAAGTAATATCCTCGACAGACCGAACATGACTCCCTCGACATGAAAACCATGCCGAGGAAGTCAGAGAGCACTTGATAGAACATAAAAATTGGACCCGAATATTCTATTCGGGTAATAATCAGCCCACTTTATAATTGGGTATCCAACGCTTAAATGGGTCACCTTATGCCTTTTATAGGAAAATAAGGTATTACTATCAAAAGTCCAAGCCCACTCAACTGGGGACCCATGTCTGAAAAACCCCCTGGGATGAAAGACATTTGTCAACATCCTAGAATGCATATTTGCCTATAAATAGCCCACCGCCCCTCCTAGAAATGGACCAAAAAATCTATCCAAAAAATATAGAGAGAAGTTGAGAAAAGAGAGAAACTAGTCAAAGCATATCACGTCGAGAAATAAACCGAGCAGAGATAAAACCGAGCACCGAATAAAAAGGGAGAAAGCCCAAGAAGAGAGATCAAATAGTCAAATCGAGCACCATTGTAAAATAGAGATACTAATCCGAGCAAGTGTAATATTCAGAATAAGGATAATAATCCGAGCAATAATAAAGATCAGGAAGTGTCCATTATTTACAGTTGATTTACTATTATATTATTGTTGAAAAGCCTAACGCGACCGACCAAAACTATGGCTTTATCACATATATATACACTTGAAGTTCAAATGGGTATTGTGGTGTATACACTTGAAGTTAAACACATGTATATATATACCTTACGTATAATTGTGTATATACTTCAAATTAAGGTGTGTACATACTTGACGTATGTTTGTGTATACTAGTTAAAAACTTAAAATGTATATACACTAAACAATTCATGTAATAGAGTACCGTAAACAATGCAACGCTCAAATCGCACTTACACAGTGTTAATATAATTTTTAGAGAATAGTTGTAGTCTATGACCTTGTTTTGTTGGGATAAGATCAGTTGGAATTGTATTTTAAATCGAGTAGGTCCTATAAATACTATATTTGAATGAACAAAAATATGAACGAGACTATTAGTGCAACAAGATAGCAAATGACCTCAAATATGGTCATTTGTAATAGTAGGGGGAGGGTGGTAATTATAGTTCCGCAATTACGTGTATTCCATATTTCATTATCCGATCACAATGTCGGCTGTATTTGTAATCATAGGACTACTAATTCCGCAACCAAACTAAAATTAATTTATATAAGAGAATCTATTGGTAAACAGTTTCCGGGTAATTATTTTCCCATTTTGTACCCAGAGGAAAACAAGTCCGTGAAAATGGACATGTCACTACTTTTCCCCCCAAATATATGTGTAAGTCATTTCTCTAACACCAAACATACCATTATCTGATTATTAAATATGCAGAACCAAGATTTACACGTGAACAAATTAGAAGTTCGCAATTTGATCATATAAATTAAGCTGTAAATAAAGTGAAACAAACCGAGCGTGTCTATGCTTATTTTCATGTTTATAAATTCAAGCATTTGTTCAGGTTCGGTTCATGTAAATACGAACGAACATGAACCGAATATTTGACGTGCCGAACACGAGTTGGTCTTGAACGTCTCTTAATTTTCATTAGTTCAAAATATTTAATAATTAAAAAAAATAGTATTTTTTTTAGAATATATTATAATTTTATCATTTATTATTATATCGTTTACTATGATGAACTTGTCTACAAATAAAAAAAACGTTAATTAATTTGACATTATAACATAATATTTTCTTAGTTTTAAGTTTATATATTCTATTAATTAATGTATAAATTCTTCTTTGCATACTTATAATTAATTACTTTAACGAGTCAATCATTTAACAATAAAATCGGTGACTGTATTTATAGTATGATTATATAAATTACTTTAATAAGTTTGAAGTAATACAAACATATCATTAATATTATTGTAGTATAAATAAGTTTATTAATCAATTTGTAGTGTACTATCTAGTTTTTGTTACATAATTAATATATTTAGTTTTTTGATTTTATCAAACTTTACATATATTTACACGCAACACAACGCTATATTTTTCTTCATTATCATGTTTTGAGCTAGAGTAAAAAAATGAGGGCGGTAAAAATGTAAAAATGTAACAACTCACATAGTTTTTCGTGTATGTCATAACTCATAAATGTGTATTTCATTTCAATTTCAATGTGTATTGTTTCAACTAATCCCCACAAAATATTCACACTATGATGTTCTAATCACGTGATCATCACGTGATCCTTGAAAAAAGCTATCTCTTCATATTGTCCCTTTGCTTCATTGCCGGTGGTGGTATATGTTTTTTTCGATAATTACAAATATCATCTCAAATATTATTGTTCAACTCATCCTAGCACTTCAACTACATAACATCACAATTTAATTTCTATATAACACTTCCCATTAACTCAGTTTTATCTTTGAAATTTATTCAAATTTTGTTTATCTAGTAGAGTTTTAACACCAAATGTTTGGATAATTTTATAAAAAAACCAATCTAAATTGAGTGGTCAAAATGATTATATATGGTTAATAACTTAAGATATTTTATACTGCATTTGTTGATGGAATGCTAGTAGTAACAAGTAACAACTAACAAGAACTAGTATGTGTGGTATTGATTAATATACTAATATTTTCACATAAATAAAAAAAATATAATTTTTTTGATGAAATTGGTCATTGTCGCACCAGTGAGTAGAGTGTCTTATGTATTCTAAAATTTAACTTAATCTTCGTCATATCTTACTCGTATTTTCGGACACCTTCAACATTATGTTTCTCTAATAAAAATGGGAAAAATTATAAAATCAATAATTTGGGGTAAATTAATAAAATAAATATAATAAAGTAGTGGAAATGAGAATGGGTAATGAATTAAGGGGTGAAATTATGCAATTGATTGTATTATTATTATTATTATTATTGTTGTTGTTGTTGGTGTGAAAGCAATTGAAGTTGAGTAGAAGACACGTGGTTAATGAGTAAAACGTGTGCGTTTCATGCACAAAGAAAGAGAGAGCGCCAAAACGCGTGATGTGAGAAAAAGTAACGTAATAAATAAATAAATAAATATTGAATATTTAGCGTGTTACAAAAATAAATAAAGTTTGAATATTTGCGTTGATGCGCGTGAATGTGATTTTAACACGACATCACCTTTCACGTGACTATTAAACCACTCTGCACTAGCTACCAACTTTAACTAAGGAAGAAAACAAATTCAGTAAATATAGTGAGTACCAATAATATTTTACTACTATACACCACTCTATTACATATTAATTGTAATAGCTCTGTTTTTCTAGGAGAAATTATAATTATGAAATATATATGTTACAATCCTGACAATGTCAAAAAGATCATTTAAACTAAAAAGTCAGTTAATCATAGGTAAAGAACTCGGGGTGGCCTATGAACAAATAATTTAGTTAAATTTTTTTTAATTATAATTCCCTTAAAACAGTCATCTATGCAATTTTTTTCGATTGGAAACATTTAATTTTGTGATTATCAGCACTCCTTTGTATTATGTGATTTTCTCGATTCGCATCTCTATAACAACTTTCATATTTTGTCTCAAAGGCTTATTTTATTAATAGTATAATTATTCGGAAATCGCCTATTTTAAATGTGCATATCATGTCTTTTATAAAAAAAAAAAATTGAAAAAAAAAGGTTTTAGGTAAATGTGACCTTAAGTATTACGTAATTAATGTTTGGAAAAAAATCAATCTAGATCTATCATATAGACTAGTAGTACTAAACATGTCCATTTATAAACTTTTTAGACATCTTTCTCTTTTAGACCACGTTATCTCCCATGACTAGCTAGCTATTGCACCTTTCTGTCTTGTTTTCTTTGAATTTTTTTTAAAAAACTATACTTTTTTCTAATTTTACATAACATTTTACATTCACATAAAATAACAGATAGATATACATTTATTTATTTTTCCTCTCCTTCCTACTGATAAAGGTGAAAATCATATATAAAGTATAATATGACAATTTTAAATGTTAAATAATAAAAAAGTAAGTCTCTTTGTTTTTTTATTCATGAGGCATAACTTGATGGTTCCATGCAATAATAAAAAGAGGTGCTCTCAATACACTACATTTTTTCTTTAAAAACGCTGAAACCGTAGATTAAATCTACGGTTTACAGTGATCCACTGTAAACCGTAGATTTAATCTACGGTTTGTATTGATTTAATGCAAACCGTAGATTAAATCTACGGTTTACAGTGGATCACTGTAAACCGTAGATTTAATCTACGGTCTGTGTAATTTCTGAAGAAATTACACAGTCAGTCCCTGATTTTCAGAATTACACAGTCAGTCCCTGCGCCAAAATTACACAGCAGGTCCCTGAAAAACAGAAACTTACGTTTTTTTTAAAAAAAAAACATTTTTTATACTACATTCTCTCTCTTTCTCTCAAAAACCCCCAATTTTCAACCCAAAAAATCACCCAAATCAATCAACCACATTAACTATCAACTTTATTAACAAAAAACCCCAAATCATCAATCAAACTTATCCATAATTCAAGGGTATATCTTTTATTCTCTAATTTATTATGTATTTTGTGTAATTTAAATTTGTAAAATAGGAAAAAATATATAAAATATGCAAATCCATAATTCACTTAGCTATATATCATTGTTTGTTGTTTGTTTATATTAATTATAGAAATTTTAATAATTGTTGATATTTGTCCCATTTTTGCATGTTTTTTTATTTTTTGTAATTTTAATTTGTAAAATAGGAAAAAATATATAAAATATGCAAAACCATAATTCACTTAGCTATATATAATTGTTTGTTGTTTGTTTATATTAATTATAGAAATTTTAATAATTGTTGATATTTGTCCCATTTTTGCATGTTTTTTTATTTTGTTTGGTTAATTTGAATTGTTGATAATGTGTTTGGTTATGATTAAAAAATTGAGTTATTATTGTTTGGTTTATGATTAAATGTGTTTGGTTATGATTAAATGTGTTTGGTTATGATTAAAAAAATTGAATTATTATTGTTTGGTTTATGAAAAAATGTGTGGTTGGTTATGATTAAAAAATTGAATTATTATTGTTTGGTTTTTGAAAAAATGTGTGTTTGGTTATGATTAAAAAATTGAATTATTATTGTTTGGGTTATGAAAAAATGTGTGTTTGGTTATCATTAAAAAATTGAATTATTATTGTTTGGTTTATGAAAAAATGTGTGTTTGGTTATCATTAAAAAAATTGAATTATTATTGTTTGGTTTATGAAAAAATGTGTGTTTGGTTATGATTAAAAAATTTAATTATTATTGTTTGGTTTATGAAAAAATGTGTGTTTGGTTATCATTAAAAAAATTTCGGAAATCTCTTAAAAAATCCTCATTTCTCCCCAATAAAATATACAAACAAACCCTATCCGAAAATGAATTACAACTATGGTTATGACAACAACCAATGGAATAACAACAACAATGCGAATTCATCCAGTGGCTCAAACGATGAGCTAACTGATTATTCGGAGCACTTTGAAGTTGATGAATTGACTTGGGAAACAAGGGATGAAATGCTTGCTGATCTTGCTGATGTGGCTGGAAATTGGGGTTTCATCCTTACGATTCGTAGGTCTGGAGGGGGTGATGGGAGCAGGACACCGTATGTTGATATTGTGTGTGATAAATCGGGGGTTTACGAAAAAAAGAAACCATCTTCCGTAAAATCAGGTACAAAGAAAAAAGACTGTCCATTTTTCATTAAAGGTTACGTAGTTAATGGTGAATGGATGTGTCACGTAGAAAATGGACAACATAACCACCCACCCCCAACTTACCTCCAAGGTCAAGCACGACGTGCTCGTTTAACCCAAGATGAAAAAGAAATTGTTAAAACTTTAAGGCAAAGTAGTTTTAAAGTTGGTGCAATATTAGAGGCCATTAAAAATAGAAATCCTGACAATGTATCAAACACTAAAACGATACATAATTTTTTGGCCGGACTGAAATTTAAAGAACGAGATGGTAGAAACCCGATACAGGAACTTTTTAATTTGTTGGATAGACATCGATACACGTTCTACTATAATATGAACCCATCAACCCATTCCCTTGAGAACTTGTTTTTTGCACACCCCGATTCTATAAGGATGTTCAAAGCTTTTCCTGATGTCTTGTTAATGGATTGTACATATAGGACAAACCGTTTTAATATGTCATTTCTAGAAGTCGTAGGAATGACATCAACGAACCAAACATATTGTTTAGGTTTTGTTTTCATGAGTGACGAGACACAAGAAAGTTATATATGGGCATTGGAAAAATTTAAAGTTACATTGGAGGGGTGTATACTACCTAGGGTGTTTGTAACCGACAGGGAAATGGCCTTATCAAATGCTTTATCCGTTGTTTTTCCCGATTCTCATCATATTTTGTGCACTTTTCATATTGCAAAAAATGTTTTGAAAAACTGCCGTAAAAAGATCCCTGACGAGGAGTGGCAAACGTTTCTAGATGATTGGGGTTTATTGGTTGATTCTGAGTCGATAGAGGAGTACAATTATAACCGAACTAATTTCAATACCTCTTACAAATCGTACCCTGCTGTGATTAAGTATGTAGACAAGCTTTTAAATGATTATGCTGAAAAGTTTGTTGCATGCTATACCAACCACACAACACATCTAGGTAACAGAACTAGCAATCGAGCCGAACAACAGCATGCTAAGCTGAAAAGATCCCTTTCCACTAATACTGGCACGCTTGAAACTGTTTGGGTAGAGGTGAATAGAATTCTAGAAAAACAGTTTGAGGATATTAAGACGAAGTTGGATAAATGCAAGTCTTATTTTCCACATTCTGAAAAAACGCCTCTATTTATAAATCTTAGGTCGTATATCACACACTATGCCTTTGATTTATTATTCCAAGAACACAGAAAATGTAGTGGCCAGGCTGATGAGAATTGTTCTTGCGGTTTTAAATTGTCTCACGGTTTACCTTGTCATCATATTATGAGTGAACATATTTTATTCGGGAAGCCTCTTCCTCTAGAATATATTCATCCATTCTGGAAAAAATTAGACGTAATTGATGATAATGGGAACACCGATGATTATGGGGTAGAGGGTGATCTAGAAGAGTTTAAAAGTGTTTATGCTAGCAAAACGAATGTTGAAAAACGGCGTATGAAAACACAACTCCGAGAGATAACCGTACCAGCCAGAACATCCGTCAGTGACCCCGAAGTGAGAGCAAATAGGGGGAGACCTAGAAAAGGCGACAAATCTAGTAAGAGGGATAAGTCGGGATGGGAGTATGTGGAGGAACAGAGTGCTGGTGCTAGTAGGGACAAGGGTAAAGGCAAGGCGGATGAAACACCGGAGGTAAGGGTAAACCCAACTAGGAGGCCGCGAAACCAGAACCCTAAACCCACCCCCAATAGGCCAACCTTCCTGTACAGTGACCAAATATGGGTCATGTTACATAGTTACATCGAAACGGTTTATGATGTGCGTGGGGATGGTAACTGTGGGTTCCGGGTAGTTGCAAATGCGACGGGTAAACAGCATGGGGAAGATGATTGGTACGCGGTAAGATGTGAATTGTTTCAAGAGCTGCAGCAAATGAAAGGTGTTTATTATGAGCTGTTTGAGAATCTTGACTTTGAAGCTTACCGGTATGATTACATTTTATCAAGTTTAAATTTTTATCATGCTACAAATCCCGCACCTTCTGAGAAATGGATGAGATTTCCGTCGTATGGTTTTTTAATTGCTTCTCATTACAATATGCCAATTGTATTGTTGTCCTTATGGGAAAATCAAAATGGAGAGGTAAACGTGTGGAACTCTACTTTTTTACCTCTTTATACTGGTCCGCCTCAGGGAACGACATATTGGATCCCGACTGTAATGGTGTTCGTCAACAGTTGTCACTATGCTCAGGTTATTCCTAAAGAAGGGATCTTCCCAATGCCAGGAATTATAGCACGGTGGGAACAAACACGCACTGAGGCAGCTGCGCCATGGAAGGAACTTTTTCGACCAAATTTCAAATTATATATGGCGCTGGAAAAGCAATCAGGGAAGAAAAAAGCAAATGAAGAACCTATAGACCTAAGTCCATAATCGGTTTTTTATTTTTAATTTTATGTAAATTATTATTTTTTCCAATTTGTTGTAAATTTATATGATGTAAACAAATGTTTAATAAATTTGTTTTATGAAATTTAGTTCTATGAAATTTTGTTGTAAATTTTGTTTAATTTTGTTGTAAATTTTGTTGTAAATTTTGTTTAATAAATTTGTTTTATGAAATTTATAAGTTTATATTCATGTTTGCATATTGCGTTATACAAGTGTTAAATACAAACCAAAAAAACTTCACAAAAATTGACGATTTAGTTAATGATTCAATAAATATCAACTTATACACTTGACAAAAATATAACATGAACCAAAAACATAAAATTTATCAAATCAACTTTTTTTGTGTAAATTTGTATAAATTTTGTGTTTATTTTTACAGATTGTTAGAATATTCGTAATTTATTTTATGTAAAATTTAAAAAATAAGTCATTTTGTTTTTAAATTTGAAAAAAACAAAATGTCTTATTTGAAAAAAAAATCAACTTATACACTTGAAAAAAATATCAAATTATACACTTGACAAAAATATCAAATTTTAAATATAAGGAATTTTTATGTAAAAAAAAAATCATGTTTAATTTGAAAAAAATATTCAGTATTTTAATTTTAATTATTAGAATTTTAATTTTAATTTTTATTTTCAAAAAATCTGTGAAATAATGCAAACCGTAGATTAAATCTACGGTTTACAGTGATCCACTGTAAACCGTAGATTTAATCTACGGTTTGCATTAAATCAATACAAACCGTAGATTAAATCTACGGTTTACAGTGGATCACTGTAAACCGTAGATTTAATCTACGGTTTCAGCGTTTTTAAAGAAAAAATGTAGTGTAATAAGTGCACCTCTAATAAAAAAAAGAAAAAGTAAATGAGATGAAAACAGGCTTGGTATTATAATATTGTTATTACTATTTATAAAGTTAATTTAGATTTTGTTGTAGTAAAGGTGTCATTAAATGACAGTGGAAGACTATTCTCGTGTGTTATATGTTGTACTTGTCACTTGCAACATGAACCCATTAAACTATACTTGTGAAATTTATAAATAACGTAAAAATAAATACATAGTACTATTAAGTACGAATATAATACAAAGTATATAAGTTATATATTTTAATTCGCCGCTTCTTATTCCAGACAAACTGAAATACACTCAAATCTAGAAAACAAAAAAATAAATAAAAAAAGTAAAGGGTTTTAAGGGTTTTGTTAAACAAAATTACAAAAACCTTTTGTTGTGTTGCTTAACCGCCGGTGGCGTTTTCTCCGTTAAGCTTTCGGTGCTCAACTAACCACTTTTGTCCCTCTATGTGTATGAACTTCTATATCTCCTGTGTTTTTTGCTATCTCTTTACATGCATAGATTTATTTACTCTTAATAATTACTATCTTTTTTTAATAGTACTAGTTGTAATATCTATCTATAGCTATATTTTGTTATGATATAATGATAATTATACTTCGTTTTGAAATCAGAGTGTATAACAGTTTAATGGATTATCGATTCGTGTTATGGATAACCATTCCTGATGGTTTATTTTGACTTGTGTTAATTTTCTATTTCATGGCTTAGGAGTTTTTATTTGGTCTAAAAAATTTATAGGTTTTAAGGGGAAGATGAGTTCTTGTTCTAATATTTCTTCCTTTTTAATTCTCAAAAAGAGCTAGTTTTTAAATAGGCTGTGGTTAAATTTGGAAAATTCTGTCGGTTTTTTTATAAAGAAAAGTTCTTTTTTAGCTTGCTAAGTTTTTTTGAAATGAATTTGGAATTGGGTGTAGGGGGGTTGGATATTAGCGATGACGATAGCGCTATGTTCGAGGTGGTTTTAGGGCCAAGTGCATACAATTACTTGGCAAGTCGGTCACCCACGAACGACTACTCGTTAGTATCCACGTGTCACGACGAGAATTTGCAAAATAAGCTCTCTCTTATAGTTGATTGTCCAAATTCCAACAATTTCAGTTGGAATTACGCAATCTTTTGGCAAGTTTCGCGAGCGAAATCCGGAGATTTGATCCTGGGGTGGGGAGACGGTTCTTGTCGGGAGCCAAACCAAGGCGAAAACGACAAATTTGCCCATTTAGCCGGTTCCCAAATAGAAAATGATACGCAACAATTTATGCGGAAAAGGGTTCTCGAGCAAATGGACAACATTTTTGGCGGCTTGGATGACGACAGCTATGCGTATGGACTGGATAAAATTACCGACACGGAGCTATTTTTCCTCGCTTCGATGTATTTCTTGTTCCCTCGTGGCATAGGTGGGCCCGGGAAATGTTTCCAATCTGGTAAACACGCATGGCATTTGATTGGGTCAAAAGATTATTGCGTGAGATCTCACCTTGCAAAATCTGCGGGAATTCAAACCGTTGTTATAATCCCAACTGAGTTTGGAATAATAGAGGTGGGATCAGTAAGACCTTTAGCCGAAAGTTTGGACGTCGTAGAATCGATAAGGTCTTTTTTCTCCCCGTGTTCAACTCCAGGTAGGGATAATAAAAAAGCTCCGATGGTTTTAAACACTGCGGAGGCTAACAATGGAAATGGATTTACGCGGATTTTCGGGCAGGATTTAAATGTTGATCGAAGAGGAAAGATATCTGCTAAAGAATATGAGGACGGGAAGAAAGAATCGTCATCGGACACGAGTCAATATCTGTCCCTAAACGAGTTTATCAAGGTATCGTACACTTCGCTACCTATTACATTATTTCAATTGTGTATTGAGTGACCTGTACAAATCAGATTTTCTGCACTTGATAATTTTTAAGAAAAAAAAATCAGGGCCATTTTATTAGCTTTGAATATTTGATATTTACGATTATAGGCACGATTATCCAATTTTATGCACTGAACTAATAGTGTAAAATGAGGATACAAAATTAAAAGAAATCCTCTAAGTTGATGATACAATACTATTAACAGCAATGTATAAAAATTAAGTAGTACTTGTACATGAAATGAGGGTACTAATACAAAAATCGTTTTTAAGTTAATGATACTACAAAATTAATGTTGGTACATAAACCAATCAAAAAGTTATTTCAATAGGAAATTCTAATACCACAGAGGTGTACTAAACTAAAATGGCTTAATCATTAGGGTCCCTAAACATTATTCCCCTTATTTTAGTAATTAATGCTGTATAAAGGTTCTTCTTGATAATCGCCAGCATACACCGGAGGCTTCAACAAATGGTATGCGAGAGCTTGTGAAGACGGGATCGATGCAGATAGATTTTACAGAATCACCCTTTCCGAATCAGTTCTACGAAGAAATAGAAAACTCAGAGATAGTCGCTTCCATAAATGGTGATAGCCGACCACGCAAGAGGGGGAGAAAACCAGCCAATGGGAATGAGCCCCTCAACCACGTCGAGGCGGAGAGACTGCGGAGAGAGAAGCTAAACCAAAGGTTTTGTGCGCTTAGAGCAGTTGTACCAAACATTACGAGAATGGACAAAGCTTCCCTTTTGGGAGACGCTATCACTTACATCACCGAACTCCAAAACAAGGTCAGAATTTTAGAAGCCGAGAGGGTAGTACCGGAAATTGACATTCAAAGTGGCTATGAGCAAGTGGTTGTAAGTGTTCATAGCCCTATGGATACTCTCCCTTTATCAGGAGTCCTTCAAGCGATGCAAGAGGCGAAAGTAAACGTTGTAGATTCTGGAGTTGCCATTGGGAGTGATAAGGTTTTTCATACTTTTATCATTAAGCCGGTTGGGTCTGAACATATTTTAAGGGAAAAATTAGCGGCTTGGAATTTGAGCGGATCAAACTCCTAATTAGGAGTGTTTTTCGACGTCCAATGGATAATTATAAATAAATATCCATTAGGAAAACAGAGTTTTTAAGCTATGTATGTAGAATGCAGGGAAAACGTGTCGTTACATATGTTAGTCCTGCATTTCTTTTGTTGGTTCTTAATATTTCGTTTTGTAAGCAAGTATTTTGCATGTTATGTTGATGCCCAGTCTTTTTGTTTTTGTTTTATCGTTATTAGTTGTTTGATTGTTTCCCATGTTGATCGGATACCAGCCTATGTTATTTCCGTCAAAATCCATCAGCGTAAAGAAAGATTTACATCATAATTCATAAAAGCAATTTGATTATAAATCTTTTTCCTTGGCAAAATCCATCAGTACGCTGAACAAGTTAATCGATCAGTGTAAAGAATGGTTAACATCATATATGCAATTTGGTTATAAATTGTATTCATTGGCAAAATCCGTCAGTCTAAACCTACCACTTGCCACTTGGTTCATGCAAGAAATCATGCCCCTAGTCCGTAATACAACGAGTCATAAAAACGCTGCCATTGGATTTCTCACTTTGCAATGTCGGATGCACAATACCAACTCGTGCTGCTTAGTAGGCTATTATTATAAGCGCGTGGAAAAAATGATACTTGAAGGTCGCATGTTAATTAGGGATAGATTGAAAATGTACTGTGAAAGTCAAGATACCGTATCGTAGGGATCAAGAAGTAGAATGCATGCTTAATATATACAGGTACAATTTGTACAAAAATGAATATATATACATGGACGAACGACTCGCTGCTTTAGAGGGTTAAGCGTTGAATGTGGATTATAACTTTAAATATCGACGAAATTAGTAAGATTATCCGTGAACGCATTGAGCAATATAACAGAGAAGTAAAAATTGTAAATACCCGTACATTCCTTCAAGTAGATGACGGTATTGCTCGTATTCATGGTCTTGATGAAGTAATGGCAGGTGAGTGAGTTGAATTTGAATAGGGTACAGTAGGAATTGCTCTTAATTTGGAATCCAATAATGTTGGTGTTGTATTAATGGGTGACGATTTGCTGATACAAGAATGAAGCTCTGTAAAAGCAACAGGAAAAATTGCTCAGATACCTGTGAGTGAGGCCTATTTGGGTCGTGTTATAAATGCATTGGCTAAACCTACCGATGGTCGAGGTGAATACAGGGAATTCATTTATGTTGTAGATTCGTGAGTGCCGACTCTCGAGCATGATATTGCTCTCCACAAATCCCTTCTGATCCGATGATTAAGCTTTAAAGGTAATTGGTTCTAATACTAACTATTGAAAAGGTACCGTATTTTGGTTTATGCATCCATTACTTGGATTAATTCTTAATATATCGAAATTTATTCATAAATACTTATCACATATATATGAAAGGCTATAAAAATAAGAAACTCTCAACTTTAATACTTGATCAAAAAAGGACGAGCAACATTAGATTGATAGAATTACGTACGTGCAAAAGATGAAAGTATGAATTTGTTTCCAAGTTTAATGAACAAGACAAGAATTAACAACATTTATAACAAGAATTGACCAGACTGGATAAAAATAGGTTGTTTGCATATGTTTGCATATTTTGTTGTGTTCAAATGTATTGCGATATTGTAACAATTAGTATATAAGATGCCTTATGATTTTTTTTTGTTATGGCTGAACGACTAAAACTATAAGACCAAAAGGTGGAAGGCCACCTACTACACTAGTACTACTTATTGGCGAGCTTGATTTTCTTCCCAAGCTCGGCTTAATTAATTTCGCGTTGGCTCCGATCTTCCGAGGTGGTCAGGTACGCTCCGGCGGTCAGATAGTCTTCGTGCCTGCACAAGGAACGAACAGGGGCCCGGGGTTGTTGCCGGGTTTTCCCTCTCCAACGATCAAGTCAGTATCGGTGTTAACTGAAAGTACGAAGTGTAAAGAGGGATGAGGGTCCGGGCCGGTTACAGTTCGGTATGTCGAGTGATTCAGATAGCGTTCAGGGGGTTCAGGTTGTTTGAGCTTTATCTCTCCTCTCTATTTGTGCGTCCCCTCTAAGTGGTATTAGTGGGGGTATTTATAGTGTGATCAGAGGCGTATTAGCCCTTGGATCACTGTACTGTAAGATGTTGATCCAACGGCGTCAGGTCATTTATGACTCTGACAAGGGTACTGTCCTCTTCCGGGGCCCACAGGGGGGGTGGCCTGTGATTGGGCCACGTCGATGAAACGCCAGGAGGGTCCCCCAGGGGGGGGGGGTCAGCAGCATTAATTGGGGAAGCGTACTCGATACGCTTCTTTGGACCGGCCTAGCTTTACCCCGTTTGGTATTGAGCCGGGGTGATGATACATCCGCTGTACAGGGCCCCGGATTGTTTCTTTCTGTGGTGATATCGGTCCGGACGAGGGGACACTGACATTCCCTCGCCAACAGCTCCCTGTCCGGAGTCGTCGTTGAGTACCTTCCTCACTGTACGGGGGCTCCGGTCATTCTGTCTTCACATTTGGCTGTCTAGAGGCACCTCGGCGCGACTCGTCTCTTGATACGTGTTCAACCATGCATGGATTTCTTACACGTGGAGCATGCCAGTTTCGTAATTATGGGGCGCCGCCTCTGTCTTTTCAGTTTCTCCAATGTCATTAATGCTAGAACGGCTGAAGGGTGACACTTGGCAGACGACCTCTCCTTATTGTACACGTGGAGGGCGTGGGTTGAGTAGTGGCTGTCCTTTGTGGGAGTTTGTGCAATGAGCCGTTGCGTCTTTTCACCTTCTGGTAAATGTCTTTTCACCTTCTGGTGGGGGTCTATAAATACCCTCAGTGAAATTCATTTTTCACTTTCTCAATCTCTCTCTAAAATTTTCACAGCAAGCCATTCCCTCTCTCATCCTCCACCCTTAGCAAATTTCATCTTTCAACACTTAAGCCAAAAAAAGATGGTTATTAAACACGGTGCCGGCAAAGGCCCAATGGTTGCGCCCCAACCTCGGCGCTTGGCCATTATGGAGAACTCCTTGCCATTCCGGGCAATGACCCTGGATCCAAACCTGACCGTGGCTTCGAACGACAATAGCATTATGGTGAGGCTGCATGGGCCCGACCTCGACGAGTTCCGACAGCTTTGTGGGATTAGTGAGGACTTCAAGCTCCGGAAGTGCCAGAGCGTTGACGAGGTAAACGGGATCATGGCGGATCCCAAAAAGATGGTGACCCTCTCTCTCTCCACACTTATGTATGGGGGAACTGACCTCCCCATCCCAGAGCTGCTGGCGGAGTTGTGCGCTTGGACGCAAACTCTCCCGTGCCAGTGGCCACTACAGGCGCACCGCATATGCGCCGGGATGGAGGCCCTGAACGTCTTATTGGGGCCGATCCTCCCGGAACCTTTAGGGCTGAGGGAGTTGTTGGCTTGTTACGAGTTTCTGCAGACTGAGCCGAGCTCTCAGTCTAAGAGTAGACAACCTTATCTGCGATGTCGGTCCCATAACCAGTTAATCACGGGTAACTCCGATTCGAATCGGGGTTACACGCAAGACGTGATAGTGGTTGAAGGGCACTGGCTCTGCCGCGACGACCTAGTTCTTCCATCCCGGCCGGGAAGGGTCCTTAGCACTAAGGAGAACAAATTCACGGTGGCTGCGAAGATAGGAGGCCTAGGCGAGCCCAACGTCGGGTCGTTGGAAGTGGCCCTTAACTGGTGGGGTCCCGATGGGACCGACGTTGGGGCGCGCGATGCTGAGCGCCTCCTGATCTGTGGCTCCCCTACAAGCTGCAAGGGGAACGGGTTCATCTGGCCACACAGGACCTTCTGTCCTGTGGGGTACTCCAGGGAGAGGTGGGAAAAGGAGAAGGGTTTCGAGTCGACCCTCCCTCCCAAGACAGAGGAAGCCGATGTTGCGGCGGTGCCCGTGGTGAAGAGGGTGGCGAGACCGAAGCTGAAGTCAGGCAGCAAGGCGAAGGCCGTGACTGTGGCCTCTTTCGCCCCTGCAACAGCCGGAGTCCTTTGGGAGACCCGGCCGGATGGTACCGTCCTCCACTATAGGGAGGGACCGGATGGTACCCGGGCCTACATTGACCAGCATGGGAAGCCTCTGACAGAGGTTCCCCCTTTGAGGTCTTCGGAGCCTACCAGGGAAAGTCCCCTCCCCTTGGAAGATAGCTCTGCTGAGGCCGAAACTACCGGCCCGGGTTTAGGTACCTCGCGGACCCTGGTACGTTGCTTCTATGTTCTCCTTGGATTTTTTCTTTTTACACTTAGAAAAATTTTTGCTAACTCCTTTCTCATTTGTCTTACGTAGGTGGTTCGTTCTGACGAGGACGAGGAGGAGGAGGTGGTTCCTGCTGAGGGAGGAGATGAAGTCGAGGAGCCCGAGCCCGAGGTCGTTGAAAGAGAGGTCAACGAAGCCGTTACAGAGGGGGCGGTCGAGGCAGGGGATGAAGAGGTGGTGGAAGTGGCCCCTGCTGATGCTAAGGCGAAGACCTTGGAAAGGTTGGGAGGCTTGGCGGGGCAATTGAGGCGCGAGCGAGCCGCTCGTAAAGCCGAACTTGCCGAGGCTGCCAAGCGAAAGAGGGGGGAGGCGAAGGCCCCTCGTGAGGCGAAGAAGGCCCGGACCGGGGAACCTGAGCCGAGGGAGGATGTTGCACCCATCCTGGAGCTTAGGGGGCCTGTGGTCGCTGCAGAAGAGCGAGCGGTGTCATCCGTTCAGGCAAAGGGTCCGACGCCTAGCGCGTCAGGCTCAAGCTCAGGCTCAGGCTCCCCATTCCCAAGGATGCCTGTTCAGACTCCGGAGGAGGTCAAGGCAACGACCGGGGTTCGGAGCATAATGGAGGGCCATCCCTCTGCTGGCCTGCTTGCCCTGGCTGCGCTTCAGCAGCAGACTGTCGAGGCCGACCAACGTGGTCGCGACCTTGCTTCTGCCATGACGTCAGCCATGGCCATGATCCCGCAGGTAAAACGTTGTTTTCGTTGTGCCATTGTCTTTCGTTTATTTCTTAAATTTTTGCTAAGTGTTCCTCTTCTTTTGTAGGCCTACTTGACGATGAACCAATACGTCTACCAGCAAGGGCAACTGGTGAGATCGTGGGCTTCGAAGGCTGAGGCCAGTGCTAAACGGGCCGAAGAAGCTCTGAAGAAGGCGGAAGAGGCCCAGAAAAGGGCGGAGAGGGCCGAGGGCCTCGTCGACTCCTTGGAGGCTAGGAGAGCTGAGGCCGCAAAAGCCGGTGCTGAGGCCGAGGAGCGTGCCCAAGCTGCGGTAGCGGCTCTGGAGGAGGTTGAAGCGGGCGTGGCCGATAAGGTCAAGGCTGCGGTAGAGGCCGCTGAGGCAGGGATAGCCGACAAGGTAAAGGCCGCGGTCCAATCCGCCGAGGCGGATATGAGCGCCGCCTTGGAGCTATCAACACAGAAGGACTTTAATTCCTTCTATGTTGATGGCTGGTCTGAGGCAGCGGCTTTCATGAGGGCGGGACCGGATCATCCGGTGTGGAACATAGAAAACATCTTGGTTCCCGTCCCCTCTGCTCCCATTCCCGAGGTGGTTCCCTTAACCCCTCGAGCCCTCTCGGAGGATGAAGCTGATGATGATGGGGGGGCTTCTTAGGGCTTCTGTAGTTTTCTATTTTTGTTTTTGATGTAATCTTCTTTCTACACTTTAGCTTGTAATAGCTTCTCTTATGAAATGAAATGAAAAACGATTTTGGACTTGTCTTTTGTTTTTATTCTGTGTATCTCTGTTGTGTGTCTATTCATTATATATATGCTCCCAAATGAGGGGGCCCTTATGCTTCGGCGTTGGGGCGCTCATTTCATATACATCACAATTCGAGTTGGCACGTGTAGAAACACTTAGAGAATTTAAATGAACTGAAAAATTCAAGTAAATATGAACCGGGGTGCCGTATAGGCTCGTGTTCTGAAACACTTGGAGAAAATTTAAATGAACTGAAAAATTCAAGTAAACATGATCCGGGGTGCCGTATAGGCTCGTGTTCTGAAACACTTAGAGAAAATTTAAATGAACTGAAAAATTCAAGTAAACATGAACCGGGGTGCCGTATAGGCTCGTGTTCTGAAACACTTAGAGAAAATTTAAATGAACTGAAAAATTCAAGTAAATATGAACCGTGGTGCCGTATAGGCTCGTGTTCTGAAACACTTAGAGAAAATTTAAATGAACTGAAAAATTCAAGTAAATATGAACCGTGGTGCCGTATAGGCTCGTGTTCTGAAACACTTAGAGAAAATTTAAATGAACTGAAAAATTCAAGTAAATATGAACCGGGGTGCCGTATAGGCTCGTGTTCTGAAACACTTAGAGAAAATTTAAATGAACTGAAAAATTCAAGTAAATATGAACCGGGGTGCCGTATAGGCTCGTGTTCTGAAACACGTGGAGAAAATTTAAATGAACTGAAAAATTCAAATAAACACGAGTAACAGTTTCCATTTATAAAGCCCATAGGCATAAATACATCGTCTTCATATTTACATCAAAATGCAAAAACGGAGCCTTAAAAGCGGAGCCCTATTGATAGTACTTCCTCAGGTTGTTGACGTTCCAGGGTCGGTCGACCGGGACATCATTGGGAAGACGACCCAACAGGTAGGCCCCGTTCCCTACTGCACCAAGGATTCGATAGGGGCCTTCCCAATTGGGGCATAGCTTGCCGTCGGACTGTACCCTGGTGTTGTTGTTTACTCTTCGTAACACTAGGTCTTCGTCTTGGAAACGTCTGGCGTTAACTCTTTTGTTATAAGAACGCCCCAGTTCGTTTTTATATTCGGCGTTACGGATGGCCGCAACCTCCCTTCTTTCTTCGGCGTAGTCCAGCTCTAGCCCCATCATCTTTTCATTAAGCCCGTTTTCCACCATGTCCGTCCTCAGAGAAGGAAGCCCGATTTCTAACGGGATGATGGCTTCCATTCCGTAAGTAAGGCTATAGGGTGTCTGTTGAGTGCCCCGTCTTCTCGTCGTTCGGTAGGCCCAAAGGACGTGATGCAGCTCTGCAGCCCATCGTCCTTTGGACTCGTCTAGCTTCTTCTTGATTCCGTCAAGCACGGTCTTATTTGACACCTCCGCTTGTCCGTTGCATTGGGGATACGATGGGGTCGAATAGTAGTTCTTGATGTGATACTTCGCATACATCGCTTTTAATTTGACCCCGGTGAACTGTCCCCCATTGTCCGCGACGATTGAGTAGGGGATTCCGAATCTGGTGATCACGTCTCTCCAGAGGAAACGTATCACTTCGGCCTCTGTGATTTTCGCTAAGGCCACGGCCTCCACCCACTTTGAGAAGTAATCGGTGACCATGAGGAGGAACTTCTTCCCCCCCGGGGCCACGGGGAATGGTCCGACGATATCCATGCCCCACTGCGCAAAGGGCCAGGGCGAGGTCACGCTGCTCATTTTTTGCGCCGGGGCATGGGGTATCGGCGCGTACCTCTGACACTTCTCGCATCTGAGTACGAAAGCTTTGGCGTCCTTCTGCATGAGGGGCCACCAATATCCGTGGGTCAAGGCTCGGTTGGCCAGCGATCTGCCCCCGGTATGGCTCCCACACGTTCCTTCGTGAATTTCTTCCATGACCCTTACCACCATGTCGGGGTGGACGCAGAGTAAGTAGGGGCCAGAGAACGATCTTTTATAGAGCTTGTCGTTGGGAGCTATCCAGAATCCTAGTGCCGTTCTTCTTATTTTCTCGGCCTCTTTCTTGTCCTTGGGAAGATCTCCGGAGCGATGGTATTCGATTATGGGGTCCATCCAGCTCGGCTCCGGCGGGAGGTCAGTCACCATGTTAATTGTTGCCTTAGCCTCGATGCTAGGCGAAGGGACATATTCTATGGTGATGACTCTCTCTTTCTTATCACTCATGACCGAGGCTAGGGTCGCTAGTGCATCGGCGTGGGTGTTCTCGTTTCTGTTGATGTTGATGATTTCTTGACATTCGAAGCTTTGGAGTATTCCGGAAGCGACAGCCACGTAGCTGGCCATTCTGTCGTCCTTCGTCTGAAATTCACCACTGATTTGGCTGCTGACTAATTGAGAGTCCGTATGCACCAGTATCTTTTTGATTCCGAGGCTTCGGGCCATTTTTAAGCCGGCGATGACGGCCTCATATTCGGCCTCGTTATTGGTGGCTCTGAAGCCAAGTTGGATTGACTTCTCGATCACATCCCCTTGGGGAGATCGGAGCACGACGCCGAGGCCGGACCCTTTCTTATTGGCGGCTCCATCCGCGTGCAAGGTCCAGGTCTCTGGGGCACAACCTGTGATGTCGGGGCATTGCGTCGTCCCAGTGAATTCTGCCACGAAGTCGGCCAGGGCCTGTCCCTTGACGGACGTTCGCGGCGCATAGCTGATGTCGTAGGCGTTCAAGTGGCAGGCCCACTTCATCATTCGTCGAGAGAGATCCCCCTTTTGGAGTATTTCTCGCACAGGCTGGTCAGTATAGACCACAATGCTGTGTGCAGAGAAATAGTGAGCAAGTTTTCGTGAGGCCACGACGAGGGCCAGGACGAGTTTTTCCAAGGGCATATACCTAGCCTCGGCATCGAGGAGAGTTTTGCTCACGTAATAGATAGGTCTTTGCTCCCGGTCGAGTTCCTTGATGAGGACGGCGCTGACGGCTATCTCGGACACGGCGAGGTATAGGGTAAGGACGTCGCCTGGGTCCGGCTTGGTTAGAAGGGGCGGACTTCCGAGGTAGTCCGCCAGCTCAGTGAACGCATGCCGGCATTCATCGGTCCATTCGAATTTTTTCTGAGCTTTCAAGGCCGTAAAGAACGGCTTGCATCGATCCCCGAACCGGGCAATAAACCGGTTGAGGGCGGCAGCCATTCCGGCTAGCTTTTGTATGTTCCTTCTCTTCTCAGGTGTTTTCAAATTCTTCAAGGCAGAGATCTGGGACGGGTTCGCTTCGATGCCGCGGTGGGTCACCATGAACCCCAGGAATTTGCCGGCGCCTACCCCAAAGGCACATTTAGAGGCGTTCAGCTTCAGGTCATGCCTTCGTATTGTTTCCAACACCTCTCTCAGGTCGGATAGGTGGTCCCCCTCCTGGGTGCTTTTTACCACCATGTCGTCGATATAGACCTCCATGGTTCGGCCTATGTTCTTAGAGAATATCTTGGTGACCATTCTCTGATAGGTCGCCCCGGCGTTCTTGAGTCCGAAGGGCATCACTTTGTAGCAGTAATTTCCCCTTGGGGTGATGAAGGCAGTCTTTTCTTGGTCGGCCTCGGACATAGGTATTTGATGGTAGCCGGAGCAGGCATCCAGGAAGCTCATTCTGGCGGCCCCGGCCGTAGAGTCCACTATTTGATCGATTTTGGGCAAGGGGAAAGGATCCTTTGGACAGGCCTTGTTGAGGCTCGTATAATCGATGCACACCCTCAACTTTCCGTTCTTTTTGGGGACCACTACGGGATTGGCGAGCCATCTGGGGTAATAAATCTCCCTGATGGCCCCGGCCAGAAGAAGCTTCTCTACTTCCTCGTTTATGGCATCGGCATGCTCTGGACTGACACGGCGCCCCTTTTGCATCACGGGCTTGGCATCCGGGTTGACGTTTAATTGGTGGCAAGCGAGGTCGGAACTGATGCCTGGCATCTCGCTTGGACCCCACGCAAAATTGTCGAGGATTGGAGAAGGAGTTCGACGAGGTCGGTGACCTCAGGTTTGGTAAGCTTTTCTCCCACCATAAAAAAGTGGTCCTGGTCATACCCCGGGATTCGGATCTTCAGCAGTCCCTCCTCTACCTTGTCTTCGGCCTCAGGCCCCATCTTTTTGTTTAGTTCCCTCAGCAGCTTAGGGTCCTCTGCCTCGATGTTCATGGCACTTTGGGTCGACACCATCTTTTTGCCGGAATACACGGCCATGGCACAGCTCCGTGAGACTTTCTGGTTTCCCGAGATGGTTTCCACACCAAAACCAGCTGGATACTTAACCTTTTGGTGTAAGGTGGAGGAGATTCCATCCATTCCATGGAGCCACGGGCGCCCCAATATCACGTTGTAAACAGAGGGGACATTCACCACCGTGAACTCCACGTTCATAACTTTCGTACCAGTTTTCACGGGCAAGGTTATGTTACCTTTGGGCCGGACCGCCTCCGAGTTGAATCCGTACAGGGGAGGGACGTCGGTTTCCAACTGTTCCTCTTTGAGTCCCATCTTTCGAAAGAGGTCTTCAAAGAGTATGTTAACCGACGCTCCTTGATCAACGAGGATCCGTCCTACTGCGCATAGGCCTATCTGTGCCGAGATGACGAGGGCATCAGTGTGGGGCACGTCCACCCCCACCAGGTCGAAGTCGGTGAAGCTTACATCCGGTTTGGAATTGCGCTTATACTTTTTCCGAGGGCTTGAGCTTTCTGCGAGGCAGACGTACTGCTTCATCAATGCTTCCCGTGCTGAGGTTCTTTCTGCCCCATTCTGGATTGACCTTTTGGGCCCAGAGTGAATGACATGACAGATCATCACCGGTGGGGGGAGGTCCCGCTGCCTCTCATCAACCCCTTCTCCATCTCGGTCGGGTTCTCTTCGTGATTTGACATATTTATCCATTAGGCCATCCCGGACCCATCCCTCGAGCCTGGCCTTCAGACCATGGCACTCGGAGGTATGATGGCCGCGACCCCTGTGGTATTCACAGATTTTGTCGTTAGGCCCTGGGGCCGGCTCGTTCCGTAGTGGGAGAGGCCAAGAGAAGAAAGGCTCGTTCTCAATCTTGTTAAGAAGGTCGACGAGAGGTAGGCGAAAGGTGGTGGAATAGGCAGCGCCCGACCCCGAGGCGACAGGTGTTTGATGCCCCGGTCGGGGATCCTCTTTTCTTCTTTTAGGGGCCGGTTGCGGATTTCTTCCCGTTCGTGGCCGCTCCACCCTTTCCGCTATGGGCCGGTTCCTTCGAGGGCTCGTTGCGACGAACCGGTCCCTTGGCTGGTCGATAAGGGCTACCGAACGTGTTGCCCCGGCTGACCTCATGTCCTTCTCAATGTCGATATGCTGTTTTATGAGGGACCTGAGTTGAGGAACAGAGTTGGGTGGGGTCGCGATCATCTCGTTTCGGATCCTGCTCCCAACTACCATGTTTTGCCTAAAGGCAGCTATGGCGGTGGAGTCGGGACAGTCCGCGCATTCGGCATGCTTCAGCCAAAACCGACTATCATAGTTCTCGAGGGTCTCTTTAGATTGGACCCTCACTTGATAGAGTTGCTCCGGCTGGGCAGCTCTCTCTTTCAAGTTTATGAACCGGTGCGCAAAGTCATAAGCTAGATCGTCCCAACAGTGGATAGAGTTAACGGGCAGGGACTGGAACCATTTACTAGCGAGCCTTCCCAGGCTGGCGGGAAAGCACCTGCACATTAACTGGTCAAGGTGCGACCAATGGTTCATCTGGTATCGGTAGTGTCGGAGATGGGCCTCTGGATCAGAGTCCGCATTGAAGGTTTGGAGGATAGGGGCGATAAAGTTTCGAGGGGGGACACTGTATTCAATTTCGTCCGAGAACGGGGTGCTGCGGGTAGAGGCCACGATTTTCAAAGCTGCCTCACCAGCTGCATCGTGCCGTCCGCGTCGTCCGCGTCTCCGTGTCCGAGGTGACTTGTCGGTTTGGGCATGACTAGATTCTGGCCTTGAGTCCCGACTACCATCCTGCCAACGGAGCCGCGAATGTATACTCCGCTCGTTATCGCGGCGAGAATTTCCTTCTTGGGAATGCTCCGACTCCGCACCCCTAGCCGGCTCCCTGGGAGTCTCTAGGGGGGGTCGTCGGAGGGGTCCCAACCTGGACATCACGCTTTTGACGGGGACGGGAACCGATTTGTCTTGGCTCGCGCCTTGAGCGGGCTCGAGTTCTGGCTCCATCAGCGAGGCTATCAAGGCTTTCTGGGCCGCAAGAGCGACGAGCTCTTTTTGGTGGATATCGATCATCATCTTTGTCAGCTCGGCCCGCGATCGGGGTGCGGGCGCTGTTGCGGTCAAGGGAACGGGCTCCCTGGTGGATGCGGTCCTAGGGGTCTCATCGAAAGAAAGCGTTCTCGGCATCCCAAGAGCGTGGGGGGGTCGAGACGATGGAGTGTCAAATCGGTTATTGCCAGACATGTTTCTTTTTAAGGACGGGGAGTCGAAGCTAACGCGTCCAGTTTCCCACAGACGGCGCCAATTGGCGAGCTTGATTTTCTTCCCAAGCTCGGCTTAATTAATTTCGCGTTGGCTCCGATCTTCCGAGGTGGTCAGGTACGCTCCGGCGGTCAGATAGTCTTCGTGCCTGCACAAGGAACGAACAGGGGCCCGGGGTTGTTGCCGGGTTTTCCCTCTCCAACGATCAAGTCAGTATCGGTGTTAACTGAAAGTACGAAGTGTAAAGAGGGATGAGGGTCCGGGCCGGTTACAGTTCGGTATGTCGAGTGATTCAGATAGCGTTCAGGGGGTTCAGGTTGTTTGAGCTTTATCTCTCCTCTCTATTTGTGCGTCCCCTCTAAGTGGTATTAGTGGGGGTATTTATAGTGTGATCAGAGGCGTATTAGCCCTTGGATCACTGTACTGTAAGATGTTGATCCAACGGCGTCAGGTCATTTATGACTCTGACAAGGGTACTGTCCTCTTCCGGGGCCCACAGGGGGGGTGGCCTGTGATTGGGCCACGTCGATGAAACGCCAGGAGGGTCTCCCAGGGGGGGGGGGGTCAGCAGCATTAATTGGGGAAGCGTACTCGATACGCTTCTTTGGACCGGCCTAGCTTTACCCCGTTTGGTATTGAGCCGGGGTGATGATACATCCGCTGTACAGGGCCCCGGATTGTTTCTTTCTGTGGTGATATCGGTCCGGACGAGGGGACACTGACATTCCCTCGCCACTTATCCCGCCGCTAACCAGTTTAATCTCGTCCAATCTGCTAGGCTTTTAATCCCGGCATGTTTGTAGCTCTGTTAGTACCGGAAATGATACTCGAACTATATCAATCTAATCAATAGTTCAGTGATTTAAATTAGAACGGACCTTGCTTTTTCAAAGATCAACCAACAATATTAGAAAATACCTATTTAGTATATTTTTTAGTCTACTCTTCTTTATTAGTCTGAACTAAATTTAAAACTATTACAAATAACTTCTTTAGACCCATTTTTTTTTTAATCCAGTCCCAAGTTCCTAAAAATCTAAACAAAAAATATATGACGGAGTATGTTAAACTTCTGGACTTTCGTTAAAATAAGAAATTGAATTAACTTCTACGTTGTTGACAACAATTTTCTCGTTTATACTTAATTCATAAATTGTTTTATATAAAAATCAATACATCCAATATTAGAAACAGTCCCATGCTTTCACAAAATGCTACTATTTTTCCCAGTCAGCTGCTTTCACATAATTTACACCATCACCACTTCTCCAAAACCCGTCTTCTCGAATTTCCCAGAAGCACCGCCATGCATCCATCTGGAACGTGCATGTATTCCCAATTTTACGATCATAAATAACGACATACGAGTGTTTGCCTTCCCAATAAATCATACAATGATAGAGTGTCGTGAAAATAACGTTCGGTTTGAACTCAATTGTGTATGCGCCAGCTACCGGTATGGTATGTATTCCAAGATCCTTATGGGCACTTTTCCTCTTGTAGCAATGAATCTCTGCTTGAGAAGATACTTTGTTATATACATAAACTCTTCTGAGTTCCCACAAATTCTCTGTTGCAAAAGAATTTGTGAAAGAAATGGTGAATGTTAAGATAATTAAGCAAAGGGAGAGACGATTCATTGTATCCTATTCTATAGAGATTGGTGTTTCTTTATTTTGAGTTACACATATATGCTTATCAAAGTTGGTCAATATATATATATATATATATATATATACATTTGAGTGCCCGATATGTAACATTACTGTCTTTAAATTAAGTTGCATTATTCAATGTATATACATTAAAGGGGAAACAAATTTATACGCACTCTTTTTAATGAATTCCCATTAAAAGTTGATATATAAATATATGGGTAATCATATTAATTCTTATATAATTTATTTAATCGCTCAATTTGTAAAAGGTCATAACAATGGAAAAAAACTTAATATAAAACATTGAAATTGAATAGACTTTGTATTAAGTTGGTTTTGCAAATCCGGAAAAGCTAACCATGCATATATAGCGTTTGTTGCAATTAGTTTTATATAGTATTTCATTTATAAAATTTTCATAAGTTGGGTATATTAAATGTATTAATTTGATAATGAAATAAATGTCATGGTATAAATGCAGTAATGCTATGATATATATGCCAAATGATATTTGTATTAAATATTGTAACTTGAATTATGCATCGAGTCCACTTGTTAGCAAAACCTTTGCAAATTTAGACAGATTCATGAATGCATTTGAATCATAGTTGCAATCAAAGTTTTAGAAAAGCTCATAAATCAATGCGGACACCTGTTAGTCTGACTGATTAAAAAAGCGATTTGATTTCGATCACTGATATGGCGGATAAACATTTCTCTCCAAATCAAAGACTGCCCCTTTCTTTAAGCTTTACTCTAAACTTCACATGTCACAAACAAGTACACCCTCTCGTTCTTGATTTTTGAAACCGTGGCCTTTGTTTTTTTGCACGACCAATAGTTACGGGATTACATCTCCGATTGAGAATATGATAGGATACCAAATGATGACCGGATTTCTAGTCCAAACTGATAATCCAATCATTTGTTTGTTAACTCTTGAAATTGTATTTTCTAATGCACTTTACATATTTGTTGTGCCTCAAAGACTAAACTATTGAGTAAAACCCGTCTAAGAAGGCGCAAAACGGGTCTTAGGGTTAAAATATTTCAGCTACCATTTAATCCCATCTAACCATTTTAATTCCATTCAATATGTTAGCTAGACTCTCTCTTAGACTCTGATCATGGTCTAGGCTCTATTGAATCTACGCTTGTACTCGCTTTTTAGAACATTTAGTAACAGAGCCGGTCCTATGGAGGTGTCATAGTCCACGCGGACCGGGCGTCCCACCCTCAACTACATAAAAACATGGACAAATTTTTTTTTTACGGCAAAAATCATGGTTTTTGAAATATGCAAACCATTCAAAAAATTTGGGCCGATAGATAGCAAGATAGGACTTTAGTGATGATTTAATAGGGTATGATAGAGTAAGAAATTGAAACTTCTACAAAAGTAAGTTGTTGGCAACGATTTTCTCTTTTATTCTTTATTCATCAATTGTTTTATAAAAAATCGATACATCCAACTACAAGATGCTCACTGCGTTACAAACAATCATAGGCTTTCACAAAACCTACAACTATTCCCAGTCAGCTGCTTTCACATAATGTTCACCATCGCCACTTCTCCAAATCCCGTCTTCTCGAATTTCCGAGAAACACTTTTTTGCATCTTTCTGGAACTTGCATGTCTTCCCAATTTTATGGTCATAAACAACGACATACGAGTGTTTGCCTTCCCTGTATATCATACAATGATAGAGGGTTGTTAAAATAAAGTTCGGATGGAATTCAAAAGTGTAATCGCCCCCTGCGGTTATGTTATGTAATCCAAGGTCCTTATGAGAACTTTTCCTCTTGTAGCAATGAATCTCTGCTTGAGTCGATAATTTGTTATGCACATTAACTCGTCTGAGCTTCCAGAAATTCTCTGTTGCAAAAGAACTTGTGAAAGAAATAGTGAACATTAAGATAATTAAGCAAAGGGAGAAACGATTCATTGTATTTTATTTGAATGGATTTGTGTTCTTCACTTGAGTTACCCACTCCTTGTATAATATGCTTATCAAATTAAGATGGTCAATATATATATATACATTTGACTATTTGAGTGCAGATATGTAGCATTGATGTCTTTTGATTCAGTCGTTGATTCAAAATATATACAAACAAAAACAGCATCACCCTTTTTAATGAGTTCGCAATAAGTTGATTATAGGAATATTTGGGTAATCATATTAATTTTTACATAATTTATACAATCGGTGATCAGTTTGTATGAGGGTCAAAGAAATTAATGAAAAGAAACCAAATGTATATTTTGTAAAACATTGAAGTAAGGTAGACTTTATATTGATTTGATTTTGCAAGTTTAGTACTAAGATTCATGAATACATTGGTATCATAATGTCATAAAATCACATAAATCAATGACGAGGACACTCTTAGTCTAATCGTTTTAAGAAACAATTTGATCCTTGGTCAATGAAAGGGCCGATAAACATATCTCCCAAAATCGAAGACTTGTCTTTTTCCACGACAAGAAAATGTAGGGATAGAAACATACAATTTTCTTACAACTACTTGGTAAAATGACTATCATTAAATTTTTGCAACAGAGTACGAACTATTACTTTGCTAAACTGTTCTAAAATTTTGCTTAAAAATACATCTTGTGAAACCTTTATAATTTCACTTCACTGAACCTAGTCCTACCTAGTCCTTCTCTTTTTGAATCTTACATTGAAATAATCTTTTACACTTTCACTGGAATTTTTGTAATAAAATAGACTTGATCAAGCATGCATTTTATTCAACTTTAATTAAAAATGGCGCATACTTTTAGTATAAAGATACATCAATAACCTCATCGATCCCTTAACAATGCCAAAAAAAAGATTTCGTATTGATAATGACCAGATATGTTAAGAGGCCGGATACTTATTAGTTATTACTTACCCTTATATCAGATTGTTGGAAGAGGCAAAACTAACGTTTTTAGAATGGAGACTTATCATTAATTGCAAGTGATATCCACACTGACGCAACCATAATTCAATTCTTCTTTAGGGCTGTTAATATTTTTTTGTTAGTATAATAATAATAAATAGTATAAAAAATTAAAGAAATCTGAAGTTTAAAACTTATCAGAGTTGTCCATTGATCTAAAATTTTAAAACGTTGTATTTTTTTTTAGTACAATAATAAACGGTATAAAAAACCAAAAAAACATGTAGATTAAAACTTAACTGAGTTGTCCATTGATCTAAAAATATCAAACGATATGAAAAAATTGACTATAAAAACGAATTTATTAGTTTAAACTTTGTTGTAATGACTATGAAACTACACAAAAATATTTATTTATAAAATCTTGTAATATTACCTTAAAAATGCAATTAATTAATAGAGAAGTCAAATAGTAAGTTAATGTTAATTAAATAAAGGGTAAAAAATAGCCACAAGATTCAAACTATGGGTCTTATGACACAAAAACTTTATGTTTACCATTTGAACTACGTTACTATTTGTACATTTGGGGCTATTAATGTATAAAATCTTAAATTTATAAATTTTTTTATATATAAAAAATTAAATTAAATTTTTTGGGATGGCGGTGGACCTGCCACCCCCGGTTCCGCCGCGTAGATATAGGGTTTTTCATATCTTAATTTGGTGCTTTATTAGGCCTCGTCGATGTGGAAATGTTTCAAGGATAAAATTGATGGTTTTCTTTCGAGCTGATCATACTCCTAATTAACCGTGTTTTCAAAATCTAATGAATATTCACTGTTAAAATCCATTGGAGAAGAAGTATACGTATGTTATATAAGGATGTCGAATGTAGGGGAAAACAATATGTTTTTAAATTTGTTAATCTTTCATTTGTTTACGATATATATATTTGATATTTCTAATCCAGAAAGAAGTTATAGATTTCAGTGATGCAATCTACATAAAAAAAATTGTGTTTCTTTCTATCACCAAATTGTTACTTTTACATTAAAAAAAGAAGTTATCCTACATTATAAAGGTGTTCCTTTTCTCCAAATTTTGCATGATCGTTTGTTCTAAAATTGGTTTTAATTTATATTTCACTTTGAAAATTTCAATTTATTTTAAAATTTAGGTTAATTATGCAAACTATGAAAAATAAATGACCAAAATGAAAATTTAAGAATCAACCCAAACTCTATCCGTCCTAACCCGCAATTTATTTTGTGGGTTAGGTTGTGTTAAATTGGGTTGGGTTGAAATTTTGATTATATAACGGGTTGAGTTTGGTTTGTTTGAGATTTAAATTTTATCAATCCGTCTCTCAATTTATTTTGCAGATTGAGTTAAGATTGAGCTCAATTTGACTCATTCCGTTCCGTGTCCACCTCTAATAGTAGATATATAGTAGTAGGAGTTTTTTCGTTCTAATTCTTTCAAAACATTTAGAAAGATTGACGATCGTGCAAAATGAGACGTGATCGTAATCCCAACATTATGGTAAGTTTTTAGTTCACAATGTTGTGCAGGCTAGAAAAATTTAATTTGCAACTATCAATCCGACCCGTTGCAATTGAAACCTAGCTCACCCGTTACAAATATAATGGGGTGAGTATAAGTCTATTTAAACATGAATACAAACGAAGCAATGAGAAATGAATATTGAAAATTTTGGCACTTGCAGTAGTTATGGCATAAGGGCAACATTAGAGTAATGATAGAATTGTGTGTAAAAGATAAAGGTACGAAATTGTTACCAGGTTCAATATATGAAAAAAAAAAAAGTACGTACAATAAGAACTAGTAATAACATTTATGACAAAAATTGATCAGACCGGATAAAAATAGGTTGTTTGCTTATGACAAATGGGCGCGTACAAGATACGGAAGCATGTGATTTTGTAGTTGAGATATTTTGTTGTTTTCAGACATGTTACGATTAATGCGATGTAACAATAACATGAGATGATTTATTGTACTTCAAAAGATAACCCGAATTGTTATGTCTGAAGGACTAAACTATTGAGTAAAACATGTCGAAGAAGTGGAGAGGAGGGTTTTAGGCTCGTCTAGCGTTTAATCAGTTTTATCCCGTTCAGTCTATTAGGCTCTGTCCATCGCCTAGGATCCGCTTAATCTATGGATATACTCACTTTTTCGAACATTTAGAAACAGAACCGGCCTTAAGAAGGTGTCACAGTCCACGCGGACCGGGGATCCCACCCCAATGATAAAAAAAAAAAATATAACCATTCTTTTTATACAATGTATTTCTATTTCCTTTCTTTAGACAAAAATCATGTTTTTCCAAATGGGCAAACCATCCAAAAAAAAGCTGGGCCGACTTTGTTTAGCAAGACAGAGAACTTTAGTGATGATCTAATAGTATCTGATGGAGTAAGAAATTGAAACTTCTACAAAAGTAAGTTGTTGGCAACGATTTTCTCTTTAATTCTTTATTTATCAATTGTTTTATAGAACATCGATGCATACAACCGCATCATTGCGTTACAAACGATCATATGCACTCGCAATCTACAACTTTTCCCACTCAGCTGCTTTCACCCAATGTACACCATCGCCACTTCTCCAAAACCCGTCGTCTCGAATTTCCCATAAGCACCTCAATGCATCCTTATGGAACTTGCACGTCTTTCCAATTTTGCGATCATAAATAACAACATACGAGTGTTTGCCTTCCCAATAGATCATACAATGATAGAGCGTTGTTAAAATAAGGTTCGGATGGAATTCAAAAGAGTACCAGAGCAGTGGGCGTATGGTATGTAATCCAAGATCCTTATGGGGACTTTTTCTCTTGTAGCAATGAATCTCTGCTTGAGTCGATACTTTGTTATACACATAAACTCGTCTGAGCTTCCAGAAATTCTCTGTTGCAAAGGAACTTGTGAAAGAAATGGTGAATGCTAATATTATTAAGAAAAGGGAGAAACGATTCATTGTATTTTATTTTATAGGGAGTTGTGTTCTTCAATTTGAGTTACCAACTCCATGTAGAAATGTTTATCAAACATGATCAATTTATATACATTTGAGTGCAGATATGTAGCATTGATGTTTTTTTTTTCATTCAACTGATTATATGAATATCTGGGTAATCAAATAAATTCTTACATCGTTTATTTAATCAGTCGATTTGTAAAAGGTCAAAAAAATGAAAAGAAACTTAATATAAAACATTGAAGTTAAATAGACTTTATGTTAAGTTGATTTTGCAAATTTAGTAAGATTCATAAATGCATTTGTATCATATTTGTAATCAAAATTTTAAGAAATTTCATAAATCAATGCAAAGGACACCTGTGTTAGAAATTTAGGGTATGATAATCCTGGATAATTTCGAAAAATCGTGTTCGTACACTTTCCGAACAAAGTATTTCGACCCTATTATTGCCTGGGTTCACGAAATTTTTGTGGGGATAATTCTTGAAGAACAATCTGTTTCTGGCAAGGAGAATAGATTAGGAAATGTAGAGAGAATTTTCTTATATGTTTCTGTATCCAAAACCGAGGCCAAATGACTTCTTATATAGGAGATCAATAACCGAAACTGAAAGCAAGCAACTGTTCGGAAAAACCGGTTATGTCGGTTGGGAAAGGGTCCAACTATTCAAAATTTTCCGGAAATGAAGCAACTGTTCGGAAAAATTTTCGCTCGGGGCGCTGCCCCGCACCCCGCCCGCTGTCCTGGCAGCGGGACCCCAGCCAGGGGCTCTCGCCCCTTGGACCCCGCCAGGGGCTCTGCCCCTTGGAACCCCGTTTCAATTATTCATATTCAATTATACGTTGGCTCGACGAGCGTGCACTCCGCACTTCCCTAACTCGTTTCCGAGTTTAACGCATTATTGCATCGCCCTATAATAAATCACATTACTACTAAAATACATTGATGATACTAAAATCACCAACAACATGTTGGTGTGACCGTTTAATAATGCAATTTGATCCTCGATCACTGAGAGGGCGGATAAACTTCTCCCCAAATCAAAGACCGCCCCTTTATTTAAGCCATACTCTAAACATCACAAGTCGCAAACAAGTACACCTCTCGCTCTTGATTTTTGAAACCGTGGCCTTGTTTTTTTGAAGGACTAATAGTCACCGCATTACCTCTCCGATTGGGAATATGATAGGATACCCATTAATAACCGAATTTCTAGGCCAAACTAGTAATCTAATCGTTTGTTTGTTAACATAACTCTTGATATTTTATTTTTTAATGCACTTTGCATATTTTTTGTGCTTGAAGGAATAAACTATTGAGTAAAAAACCCATGTCTAAGAAAGCGCAAGGAGGGTTTTAGGGTTAAAATATTTCGGGTACCGTTTAATCATGTCTAATGAGTATAGTATAATCTCGTTCAATCTGTTAGATTTTTAGGCTCTGACCATTGTTTAGTCTCTGCTTAATCTACGCTTATACTAGCTTTTTAGAACATTAGTACCAGAGTCGCTGAGTCGGCCCTAAGGAGGTGTCAGTGTCCATACACACTAGGGATTCCACCTCCCAGTAAATAAAAATATAGCCAATTTTTTTATACAATGTATTTCTTTTTTCTTTTCTTTAGACAAAAATCATATTTTTCGAAATCGGCAAACCATCCAAAAAAATTTGGGCCGACTTTGTTTAGCAAGACATAGAACTTTAGCGATGATCTAGTAGTATCTGATGGAGTAAGAAATTGAAACTTCTACAAAAGTAAGTTGTTGGCAACGATTTTCTCTTTAATTCTTTATTTATCAATTGCTTTATAGAACATCGATACATCCAACCGCAACATTGCGTTACAAACAATCATATGCACTCACAATCTACTACTTTTCCCACTCAGCTGCTTTCACATAATGTACACCATCACCACTTCTCCAAAACCCGTCTTCTCGAATTTCCCAGAAACAGCTCTTTGTACCCTTCTGGGACGTGCACGTCTTCCCAATTTTGCGATCATACATAACGACATACGAGTGTTTGCCTTCCCGGTATATCATACAATGAAAGAGGGTTGTTGAAATAAAGTTCGGATGAAATTCAAAAGCGTACTCGCCTCCTACGGGTATGCTATGTAATCCAAGATCCTCATGTGAACTTTTCCTCTTGTAGCAATGAATCTCTACTTGAGTAGATACTTTGTTATACACATGAACTCTTCTGAGCTTCCAGAAATTATCTGTTGCAAAAGAACTTGTGAAAGAAATGGTGAATGTTAAGATAATTAAGCAAAGGGAGAAACGATTCATTGTATTTTATTTGAATGGATTTGTGTTCTTTACTTTGTGTTACCCACTCCTTGTATATATGCTTATTAAAGATGGTCAATATATATACATTTGAGTGCAGATATGTAGCATTGATGTCTTTTAATTCAGCTGATTAAGATCACCTTTTAAAATGAGTTTCCAATAAGTTGATTATAGGAATATTTGGGTAATCATATTGATTGTTACATAATTTATACAATGGGTCAATTTGTATAAGGGTCAAAGAAATTAATGAAAAGAAACTAAATGTAAAACATTGAAATAAGGTAGACTTTATATTTTGCAAATATATGCATTTGTATCATAATTTGTAATCATAATTTTAGAAGTCAAACCATTTAAAAAACAATTTGACCCCCAATTATTGAGAGTATGAGACAACGGATAAATATTTCTCCCTAAACAAAAAGCCACATCTCTAAATTTCATCTCTCGCAAATAAGTATACTCTCTCGCTAGGGATGTAAATGAATCGATTATGTTCGTTCGTTAGCTCAAAATGATTGTTCATTGTTCAGTTTTTAATTGTTTACAAACGAACGAATTAGAATTGAACTCTTGTCGAACGAAAGCATGATTTATTCATTAAGTGTTCATTAACAACATAATTTTATGAATTGAGTTTAAATTTGGTTACAAGCTTATATATATTATTGCCATATACATCAATATCCATGTGCCTAAACATGTGTTAATTTTTTAAATTTTCGAACTTTCTTAGTATTTAAATGATGCTACTTCTATGTACACATGAGTCGTTCGTATGCATTATTTCTACATAACGTGGGTTTCCGCATTTTGTCATCTTGTAAAATTTAAATCTTAATTTATTCTTTACATATTATATAATACATATTACAATCTATAATACTAATAAATCTAACTTATTTTTGGAGCTCGTAATGAATCAAGCTCTTAAACAAATAGTGTCGTGTTCATGTTCGGTTCATTTGCTTAACGAACGCTTAATTTTATTCATGTTCGATACATTTATTTAACAAGTAAACATGAATCGAGCATGTTAATTAACGAATACCGAACACGATATGTTGATGAATGGTTGAGTTCGCATCGCACCCCTCCCTCTTATAAATCTTGAAACTGTGTTACTATGGTTGAATGATTTGCTTTTAGATCCATCTATATTTAGCGATGAATAGGGGAGTTCTAGAATTTACACTTTTTTTTATGTAAAATGTACGTGGTTTCTATATAAACCATAAATTCACAATTATGACGTTCAAGACTATACCCTTCTGATTAACTATAATATGTGACGTTTTTTTTTTTACAATGTCAATAAGTTCAATGTAATATAAAATTAGCCCTTTGGTTATAACTAGGAAATATAAAATTATCTCATTTCAAAATTTATTTGATGTGTGTAGTATTTTACCTCTTATGTAATTTTATTTCAAATAGTTTAGTTCCCAGAATTAACTTACTCCATCCGTTCCATTTCATAAGTCATATACAAAATCATGTGCAAATTTGACCGAATTTGAACATGTAACTAAATGGTCGAAACGAAAAATTTAATTTTTTTTATATATAGTTCAAATGTTAAACTATACAATAGAATTTTAAAAAAAAATATTTCGACAATTTAGATACGAATTATTTGTTGGTTAAAGTTGTGCGTGGTTTCGTATAAGACTTATAAAACGGGACGGAGGGAGTATCTTAGACGGAGAAGGTATAAAAAGACCAGATGTTTCAAATTGTCCTTATAACCCCAATAGAAATGACAAAAAAATAGAGTCGTTCGGTGAAGGTTTACACGAAAACTGATCCAGTTTATCTCTTGTCGATAGTCCAACGCATGGTATCCGAGATCATGGTCTTTGTACTTGCAGTGAACCTCTAGTTTTGGGCCCGTAACGCTGCTTATTATGTGAATCCTATTTTTCATGAAAATAACATTATCATTTGTGCTACGCTTCACTATTGATATCAAAACCACTGAAATAGATCACTAACGAAAGAAATGATCCACTCATTTTGTGATTTTCATACATTAATGAGTATATGTTTACCGGGAGTTACATCGAGTTATATATAATACATATATCATGTACACGGAAGTTAGATACACATTTTCCAATTAATGAGTGTTTAATCCATCGAGATTGAGTTGTTAATTATTCTTTTCGTTCTCATTTAATTATTCATTACAAAACTACGTGTAATTTTGACCGGCTTATAACTTTATAAAAATTGTCAAAATAATTTTTTTAAAATATTATCATAAAATTTAACATTTGAACTATATTATCAACTTTTGAAAATTTTCATTCGGACAATTTTAATACAAGTTCTTGGCCGGTCAAAATTGCACATAGTTTCGTAATGGACAATTAAATAGATAATTAATCTCAAATCTGTTAAAGTAAAAGACCACTATGTCCTTATCCCAACTATATTTGCGTTGGGTATCCATTAAAAACCTACGGGTCGAGTTATTACCGTATATCGTTTAACGGGTATTATTTTCATGTCGTATCACTAAAGTTATATTTCTGAAATTGGACAAATTTATAATAAAACAGAACTGTCTGGAAAAATATAATAAGTTGGAATAGCATGATTGAAATGTAATAAACTTGAGCTACAAGACAGAATTTTGAACTCTCAAAACTATAGGATAATTCTATGAAAACTATATATCTGAAATGTAATTACTGAAATTTTATGACTGAAATGTAGTTATTAGTTAGTAAATGAATGAAATGCAAATGCTAGGTGCAATTTAAATGTGTACTCTTAAACTCACTATCTTAAACCTTTCAAAACAAAAAAAAACTCACTACCTTAATCTTTTGGTTGTGGTTTTGCGCGTAAGTATATACACTCACAAGGTAGTGTAGCACTGTTAAACTGATTTTTCAGGCCAAAAGTATTTTAAAAAAAATATGTCTGGTGAGATTTTTATGCACAACTTTTTGAAAAGTTTGGACATTTAAAAGTTAGGATTAGCTGTTTTTCAAAAGTGACTTATGAAAAGTTGAAACAAAAAAAGTAAATAAAACAATCACATTTCTTTAGTTATCTCTATTTTCTTTTCTTTTCTATGTAAGTTGATCAAAAAATAATATTATAAAAAATGATTTCTTTCCAAAAATATGACTTATTTTGAATAAATGTATTTTTTTTTTTAAAAAGCAAATTGTTTTTAATAAGAGCAAATTACATTAAAAAAAAGGCTATATCAATAAAAGTAACTTATTTCTAAAAAAAAAGTTACCGACTTTATTCAACGAATATGACTTACTTTAATAAAAGTGACTTATTTATACAAAAAACTTACAATAAAAAATGTGACTTATTTTTCAAAATTTTACATTTGATAGGATTGAAAAGTGTATGTAATTAAGTAGCATTGTATCCGTTCAAATCTCTCATAATTACCAAATGAAGTCGGAAAATTTATTTCTTATGTTAATCACATGAACTATATGTATCAAAAGATATTACATACATTCATCCACATATATGAGCAACCACTCTATAAGGTCTCATTACATTAATTATTTAAATAAAATGGCTTGTTTTCAAAATTTTGACTTATTTTTGATAAAAAGTAAGTTATTTTCAACTTAGAGCAAATTATATTTAAAAAAAATACCTATATAGATAAAAGTAACTTATTTATAACAAAAAGTACTCACTTTAAAAAACAACAATTTTTTTAATAAAAAAAAAACGACTTTTATTCAACAATATGACTTGCTTCAATAAAAGTGACTTATTTTCAGAAAAAATTACGTCTTTTTTAAAATTCCGTCTTTTCTAATTTTGTTGGATTATAATAATCCTATAATTTTAGTTGACATTGGAATTGTACATAAGTACTTATACACCAAACACTACAAAAAACTTTTAGATACAAAAACACTTATAAGCCAAACGTGTTTTTCTGTCAAAAGTGCTTTTCGAAAAACCACTTTTCTAACAGCACTTGTACAAACAGTATTTTTCGAAAAGTACTTTGTTCCCAAACGTCATATCATTTCGATGTAGGATAAATTACATAAAACATGACTTTTCAAACTACCATACTTTAATTCTTTTTCATAGATGTATATATAATCACAATTGGTAAAAATACATATACTGTACAGTACTATCAGTGGTTAACAATTTATGTAGTATAGTATCATTTTTAACAATTGAGATACTGATTTATAAATTTTCATCCGATTAAGGAGGTAACATCATAAATCGATAAACTTGCACTCACTATCTCACTGGGGATATATTTCTGATGTATGTTGACATAATTACACTCAATATGTGATATGTCGGTAAAAACATAAATGAATCTATGTCATTTTGTTTAACGTTAGGCTTGACAAGATTTGGAATTATTAAAATGGGTAGTAAGTAAATTGTTAACCATCCTAAACTCTGAACACATTTCTTTTCCGTCGTATTAACAATAATCACACGGAAAAAAGAAACACTAAATAACAAAATCAACTCCAAATGAAAATAACAAATACCGTTTAACCGTAAAACGACGTCACTATATATTTGAATATTTAGTTATCATGTACCTTCAAACCAAAACGACATTAAGCAGATTTACCTCCAAATAAGGGTTTCTGATTATAAAAAAAAAAAAAAAAAAACCAAAACGACATTGTTTTATATTTTTTAAATTTTTTTGTTTCGTCTCGATTATTGCAATCCTCGAGCATTGTTTGACTTATCTTGTGTTCATATCAATTACCAGTGAAAATAGTTGAAGTGGGTATAATGGTAATTTCCCCTATTACTTTTTCATATTTAAATAATAAAATGGAAAAATTGGTTTATTAACCCCAACTATCATACATTAATAAAATGGAGACTAAACTACTGACATTAACAATTGAGACACCGAACTATATATTTTTTTCTAAATTGGGATCCCGATCAATTTAATTGGACGGAATTAAATGTAAAATCAATTTAATTTTTTTCAAAAAAAAAGTTAGTTTTTTCAAAAAAGTCATTTGTTTTTAAAATAAGTTAATTTTTTTTAAAAAAATATATTTTTTCGGGTTAAAAATGTAAAATTATAAAAAAATTGGGTTAAATTCATATATTTTATAAAATTTAAGACTAAAATATAATTTAAAGGTACACATTTTATGAAAAAATATATAGTTTGGTCAACTTAATTCAGTTTTTTCCCCATAATAAAATAATAATAAAATGACAATTATAAAGGAAAAAGAAATAATTCAAGAAACAGAGAAAAGGTGAGGATGGAGATAAAGGAGGGGGAGGAGAGAGAGAGGAGGGTGGTGGTGATAGGGTTGATAGAGAAGGCGACGGATTCGACGGAATCGGAGGTTGATCGCCGCCTTATGAAAGCTATTAAGACGGTGGTTCGTTACTCCGATTCCGAGCTCCGTTTCGCTGCTCAAACCCTAATATCCCTCATGAAACGTGACCACTCTCAGGTTCAACACCCCTCTAGAATCTCTCTCTCTCTCTCTCTCTCTATATATATATATATATAAGCGTGTGTGTGTGATTGGAGTAGCTTTGTATTTTACTAATTCAGTAGTTTAATCGGCCAATTTTACAGGTAGCTTCTATATATATGTGTGTGATTGGGTGTATGTATGAATTATGATTGGAGTATTACTTTAGTAATTTAATTATAAGCCGGTTAAAATTGCACTTAGTTTCATAGTAGATAATTAAATGGGACCGGAAGGAGTAGTTTAATAGGCCAATTTTACATATGTATATATTAATACATATGTGTGTGATTGTGTGTATGTATGAATTATGATTGGAGTAGTTTTATATTGGAGTATTTCTTTAGTAATTTAATTGAGCAGTTTTACAGGTAGCCTCTATATATGTTTATGATTATAGTAAATTTATATATATATATATGTGTGTGTGTGTGTGTGTATGATTGGAGTAGCTTTGTATTGTACTAATTCAGTAATTTTATGGGGAAATGTCTATATATATATGTGTGTGTGTGTGGAGTAGCTTTGTATTTTAGTAATTCAGTAGTTTTATAGGGCAGTGTCTATATATGTTATATAATTATTGTGAATTTATACGGTAATTCAGTCATTTTATAGGTATATGTATGATTGGAGTTGCTTTATGTTTTGTGCTAATTCAGTAATTTACAGGTGGCATCTATATATGTGGTTTATTGTATGAATTATGATTGGAGTAGCTTTGTATTGTAGCAATTCACTAATTTTATAGGGAAGTTTTACAGGTAGACTCGGTCATTTATAGGGCAATTCTGTTTTTTTAACAGATACTGTAACCAGAGGCGGAACCAAGGAGGGGCTGGGGGTGGCCGTGACCACCCCGGCGACGATTTTCAATTTTTTTTTTTTTTTTTTTATACATGTAATTAAAAATATTCTGAGATATATACATTGATGGTCTCCGCTAGTTAAACAAAAGAGTTGCTGGTGTAATGGTAAAATTGGATCATAAGTTAATGGAAGGTTAGAAGTTCAAATCATGTTAGCTTCTTTTTTCAAAAAATTTCTGTTTTTTTACTTTGAAATTACCAAATTTTCTAAATATCCGTTGTATTTTCCCAAACAAGATTACATAAAAAATTATTTTATTGTCCAATGTCTTTTGTCTTGACTTCATATTTATTTTATGCTATATTGAACATAGAAAAAAAAAATTGTATTAGACCCTATTTTTTTCTATTCGATATATTTTTTACACCACGGCCCCCCGAAGAAAATCATCCTAGTTCCGCCCCCGACTGTAACTGTAATTATAGTATATAAGATGCATATACAATTATACATACACCTTTTGTTACCTGTATTTGTATGATAGTGTTCTGTTTAAATGTTAATGCTTTGATGGGAGTAACTTTCAAGTTGGGTTTTTCCCCCCCTAATATGCATTTTACTGTGAATTCAAGGGGTTTTCCGTATGTTTGGCCTGATGATTGGATAAAGTTTCAGTAATTTGGGCTTGTTTGGCTGCAAATTTAAGAAAGTATGTTGGCTTATTTCCAGTTTAAACCTTCTAGCCTTTTACTTCAGAAAAATGAAATACAGAATTATGAACTTAACAATCAAGGAAACTGAAACTTATTATTGGTTAGCTACGTATGTTCATATAATGCATGCCTGCATTATACATTTCTAGGGTACTGTTCTTATGTTAATGCTTTGATGGGAGTAATTTCATGTTTTTTCTTATGCATTTTAATGTAAAACTTGAGGATTTCTGATATGTTTGGTTCAGTGGTTGGATAGGAATTTTAATTTTTTGGCTTGTTTGACCGTAATTTTAGAAATTTAAGTTGGGTTATACCCGGCTTAAACCGTCCAGCTTTTCCCTGTAAGAATAAACAAGTTTTTGTACATAACAGTGCATTAAACTTTCAGCTTATTAGCAAAAAAATGACAGTAATAAGTGATCTGATTTTAAGAGCTTCAAGTCTACAACCGAGCAATCCCTTTGTAGATACAAAAATACTTGGGTTCTTACTTCAGTTGAAGTTTTGGGCTGGCTTTTTCAAGTGCAAACCTAGTCTTTGTAATTGAGGTTGCCAGAAAGTACTATTTAAAATTAAAAGAGTGGTTATATTCAGTTTAACAGTGTTATATTAATAGGAATCTAGATTTTGCTCATGGAGATGGTTTTTGGCTCAATTACATTTAATGTACTATTCGGTGAAAAGGCGATAAAGACAAGTTATGTAGTTATATCTTAACCTGTTTGTGATCTCATCAGCTAGTGAGATCAGGTTTATATTCTGTAGTATATCTTGCTATTAGGATAGGAGTTTCAGCAAAATTCTTTTGAAATATAAATTTGAATATTCTTTTTTTGATTTCTGAATGGCTTTCTTGTAATGCCATAATTAGTATTAGTAGTATAAATATGTACTTTGTTGCTTGAATGGTTTTTATCTGAAACAGTGCCTTTCCAGTTTCTTAAAGTAGAAATAAAGCTTACTGTGGAATGCTCTTTTTTTTTTGCAGGTGAGATATCTTTCACTTCTCATAATAGACGAGCTCTTTATGCGCTCAAAGGTTTTTAGAACCCTTATTGTTGAGAACATGGAACAGTTATTGGCTTTAAGTGTGGGATTTCGGAGAAATTCGCCACTTCCTGCTCCTCCTTCAGTTGCAACTGCTCTACGTAAAAAGGCAATAGAGTTCTTAGAGAAATGGAATAATTTATATGGGATTTATTACAGACAGGTAAGATTAGGATATGAGTACCTGAAAAACACCCTCCGATATCAATTCCCAAACTTACAAGCCAACGCAGCTCGGATCCAGCAAGAGAGAAGAGAGAGAGAACTTAGGACCAGAGAGATTTTACTTGGCAAGCTTGAGAATTTAAAGGCGGATTTCTCTTCGATTAAGGCTGAGATACACTTAATAGTTGACGAAATAGGGGAGTGTTTGGATATTCTTACAGCAAAGGATGAAAATATGCATCTTGGCTTTATTGGCGATGAGGAAATGGAAGAGTTTCGGAGTTCTGAGCTTCGTCAGATACGTCTTGATTCGATTAAAGAAGGGGAGAAAATACATGAAACAAGTGAAAATAAAGTGGTCTTTGATGCTTTAAGAGAGCTATACAAGCTCCTTGTTACTAAGCACTTGGTGTCGGTGCAAGAATGGATCTCTACTCTTATTAGAGTGGAAGTGGAAGACAATAGATTTAGAGATTCTGCTTTGAAAGAGTTCATCGACATACGGAATAATCTCCGATCCCTGATTAAAAAATGCGAAGAATCTGGCTGTTCTCTTCCTGATAGCAAAAATAAGGATGATGAAGAAGATATTTGGGAAGAGGGTCCAAGTGACTCTTTTCCTAGTAAAAGCGATGAGCTTAACATTGTATCTACTCCTGTCAAGGCTAAAGGAAAGGAGGCGGATAGAGGTAGGAGTGAAAAACAAAAAGGAAAAGTAGAAATTGGTTATGAAAATGATTTGGATCCATTGAGGAGTAAGCTTTTGGCAGAAGCTCCAGTTATGAAATGGGGTAATTTTGTGCATAATTGGGAAACAGATAGGGATTATATGGCTAACCAAAGGGGTATGGAGCTCGATAATCATTGGGGTAGGGTAGACTGCGATGCCGTTATTCCAGCAGATAAAATTGCAGAATTGAATGTTCAAGCTACTTTTTATGAAGAGCAATCAGTAGATATCCAACCTTGTAATGCTCCTTTGATTAAGGGGGGACTTTGTCAGAGAAAGGATCTAAAAGTTTGTCCGTTTCATGGTCCTATTATACCTAGAGACGGTGAAGGAGAACCCATAGAGCAAACTTCTCCAGTTAAGAAAGAGGAAATAATTTTAGATTTGGAGGATGATTTGATTGAGCAATTGGCGAAAAAAGCAGTGGCTAATGTTCGTGAAATTGATGCCGAGGAAGTGAAGAGGAGAAAAAAGGAGAAGAAAGCATTGAAGAGGGCAAAGCTTGCGAAAGTGAGAGAACACAATGTTGATGTTTTAAGAGATGCTGCTATAGCTTCAACGTCGTTGTCTTCTGCTGTTGGAGAAGATTCGTCTTCATCTAAGAATAAAAAGCAAACCTTAGCATCGATGTTGAAAAAGAAAGTAACTTCGAAAGATAGGTTGGCACAGAGGTTGTTGAATACACGTGCACGAGATGCTACAGTTAGGCAAGTCGGGTTGGGTGAGGATGCAAATTATAGAGAAGCTTTTCCAAATCAGTGGTAGATTATGGTCGGAATTGGGCGTGTTTTTTCAACTTGTACAGAAGAAAGGTCTTCGGCTACTTTGAGCAGAAATTAAACTAGGTGTTTCTCTCTTTCGGTCACTTGGACTTGGAGTTTCTCAGAATGAATTTCATTTATCGAAGTGAGGCATCGTTGAGATTTAAATAAATTATTGGAGTCGTGAATTTTGTGATGTTAGTGTAAATGTTCAGTTATATTTTGTAGATAGTGCATCGGTTTTGGATAAAAGTAACACCCAATGTCAGGCTTAAACGATGTTTAATGTAACTAGTGTTTTAAATCTTGGTCCTGAAACTGATTGTGGTTTAGCCAAAAAGGTATTTTGTTATACTTAGAATTTGTTTAAAAAATGGATCGTTAGAAAGCTGAAATATCTTTATTCTTTGATACATCACCATTCAATTTTCATAGGAAGATTTGAGTTACACATGGAATAAAGTTTCTTTATTAAATAAGGAAGCAAAGCATGGGACATATCACAATGAAAACAGATCATGAACAACATATAAAGTACTATCATACAAACAATACCCATTAAATCATGGTACCTACACTTGTGTGAAAATCATCACCTGCCACTGTTGCCAGCCTGCTTGAAACCTACTCTTTCCGAAAAAACAACAAACATTATTTTACCCCTCAAATCAGGGAAAATAAATCAACTTGAGCTCCTAACTAATAAAATAGTGCTTTCGATGTTCATGTGAACTTTGAATTTTATATAGAAGAACCCTTCTATTTCTTTAATCTAGGCATTTCGGATTTTGTAACACTTTCATTGTGTATGCAAATGTTTTGGAGCGGAAAGTAAGAGCAACATTTGCATTATGTACACAAATGTTTCGGAGCGGGAAGAAAGAGCAAGTACCCTCTTTATTTGAAGTTTGCTAACAAACAATTGACATGCGGCTACCATATTATTTTGACACCTCAGCCCCGTTAAATATTGTCACATAATTTTCTTACTCAAAAATCTATTATTTTTTTTAAATCACATATCGACCACCTAGTCCGTCGTCACTTAAGCTAAGGGGCTAATATGACTATGGTCAGGGTCACTCCTGCAACTGACGTAAAAAAAATCATAATCTATCAAAAATGCTAATACAAAAAGATTAGTGAGAGGATCGGCTCTGAATTACGATTTACAAGTGCATTAGAGTTTTTTTTTTAAGAATAAGAAAGAAACTAAACTTAGTCATTTTGGCTAAACATCTAGTTTTATTCCATAAAAGCTAAAACAAAAATCATTTTATAATGTGTTGACTGCAGGTTTGGCTGAATTTGTTTTTAGAATGTTAGGATTTGCTATTCAAAAAGGACTTGCGGCGTAGTTTGTTATCCGTTTATCTCAAACTCATATGTAATAATTTTAGTCTACTCAATTTTATTAATATAAACCACCCAAAATCATTTTGTAAATATTTAACCTTTACCATGCAGTAAGTTAATAGCCATCACTCTCAAAGTAATAATATTCTGAAAAAAATCATTTAATTATTACTCAAATGAGTAACATGAATCGGACATTTACTGTTTTGGAAACAAGGTAAACATATGGAACAAATCTTATGACATTATGGGATTCCGACATTGTGATATACAGACACAAATACATCTAACACTGTCCAAATTGTATATCACCCAAATATAGAAAGTTAATAATTCCATTTCAACTGCAACTTAAAAGTCAAAAACAGTACTTTTGTACCCAAGAAAAGAAAAAAAAAGTTAAAACAATACCACTCAGTAAACAATAAAATAATGAAACACAATAAAACCAAATTGTAATTTTTGCTCGGCCAGTCAAACGTAAACAGTATCCTATATCTCTGATAATTTTTAGGTGCTAACTTTGATCGGGTTTAAACATCTAACTAAATTGTCGAAATAATTTTTAATTTTTTTTTATCATATAATTTACGTAACATTTAAACTATCTAAAAAAAACATTAAGAAATTTCGTTTCGATAATTTAGTTACATATTACAAACCACCGGAAGTTGTGGTTTGTTAAACAATAAAATAATGAAACAAAGAGTAGGATAAAAGTAACAAAAAGAAGATAACTCCACCAAGAAAAGCACTTATCCTCTCTCTCTCCCCCACTCACTGTCTGGGTTCCTTTTTTTCATTTCTTTGAGAACCCTAAATAGCAAATAAAATCCTCACTCAATTGAATCGAATTAATTCATAAGAAGCAAAAACCACTTTTTTGTTTTGATCAACTCTCTCTCTCTACGAATCAAATGATACCCAATTAAATTATACTCATAAGAAGCAAAACCCACTTTTTTGTTTTGATCAATTCTCTCTCTACAAATCAAATGATACCCAATTGACTTATACTCATAAGAAGAAAATTCCACAATTTAGTTTTGATTAATTCTCTATCTACAAATCAAATCCATACCCAATTGAATTAAACCCATAAGAAGCAAAACCCACTTTTGTTTTGATCAATTCTCTCTCTCTACAAATCAAATCCATACCCAATTGACTTAGACCCATAAGGAGCAAAACCCACAATTTAGTTTTGATCAATTATATATATATATATATAGAGAGAGAGATAAGTGATTGGATGGAGTACGATAACATCGAATGCGTATCTTCGATAGATGGGATGGATGAGGATGAGATGGTGAATCAAAGCCCATCTTTTTTGATTAAAAAGCCTCAAGGAAATGTTAATGTGCTTTTATCTCACCCAACTACAAGTGTTCATGAGCTTCTAGAATGCCCGGTTTGTACTAATTCCATGTACCCTCCTATTCATCAGGTACCCCCTTTCCCCCCTTCTTTTCTCCCAGTTTTTAGGTGTTTTTTCCCTTTATTCTACTTTGACGCTAATACTACAAATTTTACGCTACTTCTACGTTTACTTGAGTGACTGAATCCAAGATGCCCGTTTCGAGGGAGTGTTAGAATAAAAATATATAAGTAAGTTTTGATTTGACTAAATTTGGTTTTTTTAAGATTTTGATGGAATATTTCTATAATATGAAGTATGTAATTCATTATATATGACTATAACATTATTATTACTACTTTTCTACAGTATCTTTCTTTGATTTTATTTTAACAAATTTATTAGTTAGTTAATTTGTCTCCGCTTATGCATTTTGTAATTTGGTGCGGTGACGTGGCTGGATTTGGAACTCTTGGTGTGGTGGGTGGAAAAGATTGTATCTTTCTGTTACTTGTAACTATATTACTGTTATATGTTAATGCTTTGATTGGAGTAATTTCCAAGATTTTTTTCTAATGCATTTCATTGTGAGACTATGTATTTTGTCACTTATTATGTTGCATTAATCAGGTCGTTTTTTCCCATTCATTATTTATAGGTCTAGGGAATCTTTGACAGATAATTTGATTTCAATTAGCATTTTGCTTGTGTTGTGTTACATTGACGATGTAGATGGATTTGGATCTTTTGGTGTGGTCGTTGGAAAAGATTGTACCTTTCTTATTTTCAGATTTTAGGAATTAGGATTTCCTTTTTATTAAATTGGGGATTCAGAGAATTTGGTAGAATCTGACAGTTGAGCAAATTTGTGTATAAGATTGATGATTATAATGTGGCAGTTTTAAGTTCTCTAATTTCGAGTTATATCATCAATGTTTCGATCCAAATGAGTGTATGAGTGGTTGACAACTAGTTAATTTAAAATTTCTGTTAAGACTTTCTGTTTCAAGTTTTTTCTGTGAATCGCGGCTCTTTCATAACAAGGTCAAAAGTGTGCTTTTGTTTATCTATGCATTATGAGCTATGTTTGAGAATTTTTTTTGTGTCTATTTGGAATTACCTTCATTTATGCTTATGTTACATTGATTATCCGGGATTTTGAGGATTTTGAATTGGGAAATTGATAGGGGTACATTTTTTATGTATATGGGTAGTGATGAGTTGGCCATGTGATTGCTGTAACTTTGAAGCATTTGCAGGGTGGTTTCCGTCTAAATTAGTAATTAGTTTAGCAATGGGTGGTTCACAAAATAGTTATTCCGAGTTTATGTAAAGATTTGTTTGTTTGTGTATCATCACTCGTTTATATTATTGTCAACAAGGTGTTTATGCATCTCAGGATTCTTGGTTTACTTTGTTTTGTGTGAACTCTTTTTCAATCTAAATTGGCGTCATTTTTGGATTTATAATTGTTGATTGGTCTTCTATTAAGTCGGATTACTTTGGGAACAGATAATATACTTATTACTTTGGATGATATGATTATAGGTAAAAGATTATATAAGTGTGCCGTAAAGAACTCCGGGTTTTGTTGGTTATGGGAAATTGTAAACAGTGAGATGGCATGTTTATACAAACAGATTTCAAGATTCAGGAAAAGAAATTCTTATTTACATTTATGATGTTTCAAATTTATAGCTGTACTCGTTTAGTAGGTTTTTTGATTCTGAAATTGGTTTTAATACTTCCCATTTAGTTTTTGATCCCCATTTAGCTCATTGGACTTATTCTTCTTCATATGGGATCCAAATAATGAAACACCTCAGACATTACTGTATTTGCATTGAAGTACTAAAAACTTTAACATATAGCAGGTACAAGTAATATTCACGTGGATGCTGCATATATATACTGAGCATTCTTTCGAAATGCTTGTTTAGCGTTGCATTTCTTTTTATCAATTTATCATATTTGCAAGTTCATCGACATTAGACGCAGGTGTATTCAACTTTTCAGATAAATGTTTATGCTGATGAAGAATCAATGAAAACGATTCTTTCATAAGATTCACTCTGGCGCAGTAGCTTGATGGTCAGACTTTAGGGGCAGGGGTGATCCAAGTGGAGTTCTTGCCACCCCGCGGAATTTTTAAATTAAGTTTTTTTATATATTAAATTTCAAAGTTCATTAGATATAGTTTAACTGCCAACCCGAAACGAAAATTGTTATTTGCTCCCATTTGATGAAGCTTCACCTTAACAGTATAGAGGTGCATGGTTTAATTCCTACTCATCACTTTTTAATTCCCAAAACTATAAGAAGCTGCTCTGTGTATGTTCAATTCTCCACATTCTACTTACCATATATTTTTTTTTTCTGTGTATATTTTCTATTCGATCACATTATTGACACAATTATATCTTTCTATGTTGAGGTCATCATTTAAATGTAAATCAAAATGAATAATCAGTATAACTATTTTGTTCCATATTCGCTTTTGCATCTATTTATTCTTTTTTTTTTAAAGTCTGGGGTTTATTTTTGCAGTGGTGTTTGTGTTTTTTTATTATGTAGATGGTTTATTTCAGTTGCGTACAAATTTTATGTTGGATTAACTAAACAAATCAGTTGAAAAATTTTAAAAAACCGACCCGAAGTCACTCTATTAAGTATTGACATATAATATCCGAAGCGGCCACCCTGGAACTTAATTTCTGGTTCCGCCCTTTTTTGTGCCCAAACTCACCTAGCTAAGTGTGTGGTTGTGGGTGGGATATGTACCATTATTAATTGATATCAGAGCTTGATTTATCTAATAAAAGATCACATTTTTCTTATAAAATTCTGAAAATTTTCTTTGTTGCAGTGTCACAATGGGCACACGCTATGTTCAACATGTAAAGCAAGGGTACACAACCGTTGCCCCACCTGTAGACAAGAGCTTGGAGATATAAGGTGTTTAGCTTTAGAAAAAGTAGCCGAATCTCTCGAGTTGCCTTGCAAGTACTTCTCTTTAGGTTGTCCGGAGATATTCCCCTACTACAGCAAGCTCAAACACGAATCTTTATGCATCTATAGGCCGTATAATTGTCCCTACGCAGGATCAGAGTGCTCTGTGGTAGGGGACATTCCATTTCTGGTGTCTCATCTTCGCGATGATCATAAAGTTGATATGCACTCTGGTTGCACCTTTAATCATCGCTATGTCAAATCTAATCCAAGAGAAGTTGAGAACGCCACGTGGATGTTAACTGTAAGTCATTCGCCTTGTATACTATGTTCAAGTGTGTTTTTGTGTTTTGTTTGGCTGCAACTATTAAAGCAAGTTGCTTCATCGAGCTTTTAAGCTTCTAGCTTTTTTAGGCCAAAAGAGTTTTTAAAAAGCTCATATTTTAAGCTGCTTGTTTAGTTAATAATACATATGCTGTTGCTTGCTTGTTTACATTATCCTATGTTAATAAATAATTATATCATTATAGGCTTATTCATAGATTAAGGCCTTGTTTTGTTTCCCCTTTTTTTACTTCAAAACTAGATGGTATTTAGTTGGTCAGCTTTAAATCTGAGCTTTTCTGAAATTTTGGCCTCAAAACGCTGGATGAACATTTCTCGTTATCAACTAAAATAGAATCAGCTTTTTTAGTAAAAGCTTCACCCAGACGAGCCCTTTTGTTGCTTAAAAGTAATCGTTGACGTTACCCTATGATAATAGCCGGTGAACTTTATTAGTATGTTAGTCTGCTAATCCTTAAAAGCTTTAAGCTGCATAAATCGAGGGTTTGCTTTCTGAACCTAAATAAACTGCTCACCTGCGAAAAAGCTGCGATCAAAGAAGCCCTAATTGATGCTTATTGATATTGACGCTAGCCTATGATATTACTCCTAGTTTGTAATAGGGCCTTACACAGAGTTGCAGGAAGCGTGAGTGGGTACTGGAGCTGTAGTGGGAGCAAGGAAATGGATGGTAGTAGAGGTGAGGAAACGCCGCTCGAAACGCCTAGGAAAAAATATTATATTTTGTTATAATTTTATGTAATAAAATACTATTATAAGATAATAAGTTTTCCAATACTTTCAATAATATTATAGTGTTTTATTGGTTAAACATAGGTATATGACCAATCTGGTAGGATTGGGTAGATATGGATATGGTTGATGTTGGCAAATACAAATTGGGTGTTCATAAGGGTAGATAATTGTTCATCACTATTTTTTTACTTCTCGCAGTTAGCATATATCTATTTCCCATTTTACACGTAATATGGAAGTTTCCGCGAGCTTTTGTCATCGGAAGCGTGAAAGCGAGTTTCGAGGCCGAAGCGTCTATAGGTTGAGAGATTTCTGCAACTATGGTCTTACATAGGAGTAATAGTTAAAATATAAAATGGTCATACATTATTAACTCTGTGCTTATTATCCAGTTGTGTTATCCAATCCATTATTGGTGTTCAATTGTTTCGGTCATTATCCATGGAATATGTAGTCTGATATTTTCATACATGTAATGTTGCTAACTTTTTTTACATCACTCATGTCTATTTTTTGTTTAAATCCATTATTGTAGGTGTTTAATTGCTTTGGCCAGTACTTTTGTCTCCACTTTGAAGCTTTCCAGCTAGGCATGGCACCTGTCTACATGGCGTTTCTACGTTTCATGGGAGACGAAATAGACGCACGAAGCTACAATTACAGCTTAGAGGTGGGTGGAAATGGTCGAAAGCTCATTTTCGAAGGGACCCCTAGAAGCATTAGGGACAGTCACAGAAAAGTGAGAGATAGCCACGATGGCCTTATTATACAACGTAATATGGCGCTTTTTTTCTCGGGTGGTGATAGGAAAGAGCTTAAGCTTCGTGTCACTGGTAGAATTTGGAAGGAACAAACAAACCCTGATGGTGGTGCTTGTATACCTAACCTCTGTAGTTAAAATCCATGTCTTCCCCCTTTTTTTCTTACTATAATATGAGATCAAACTTGGGTAGCTATGTTGGTGCAGTGATTTGATCTAGAAATGGTTACTGAGATTACGCTCCGTATCGAGATGCATTTTCTACGAAACGTCATCTTTTTAGTAGCCTTTTTCTTATGAGAAATCCTCAATGCCAAACGTAGCTCTAATGGAATGTATGTTTGAGCTCACACAGAAGTTGTTGAATAAGGTTCTTGTGTTTCATGTAATATTATGTTGTTATAAGTTCTGGAAAAAACAACTTTAATTTGTTTGCTTGTTTGGGTTTGGGTTCGGGTCGGTGTACTTTTGATGTATCATTAATGTATTTCATGCTTCTGGGTTTAATTCAGTTTAACGATGATAATTGAGACAGTTCAACTATAGAGCTTTTCAGAAGCCATTACTTTTTTTAAGTTTTCGTTTTGTACCAAATCCCATATTTGTAGTTCCTCATTGAAAATGAAACTAATTTAAACAGTTTACTCCTGTCTTAGAAGCTTATGTTTATTTTATGAATAAATACAAGTGACATGTTTTCATATTCTAGATAGAATTATTTAATGAATTAATAAATTTATTGTTCAAATCCTAAACAATTTTAATTCGTGAGAAAAGTTAAAAAAAAAAACAATTCAGTGGATTATTTGACCAGAAGTATGAAAGTAAACACGGAGTTCATTGAAACTAATTCAGCTTGAAGAATTATCTCTTTCCCCGAAATTAAACGAGCAACTTTATTATAAAATTTCAGTTAATTACCATTTATCCTAAACTTGAGCACCTGTATACTGCTAAATTGTCACATTTCAAAGTTGAAAATGTTGTGAAATCGGGTGGTCTTCCCCAATTGCATTATCAAATAACGCTGAAAGTGTATGATTGAATTGGAAGAAAGAACACATATTTATTTACTTTCAGATAATAATTACTATTTGCACACAATTATCACACTCATCCATACACGTAAAAGGGATAAGGACAAAAACGCAATTTTGAGTCGTAACTGAAAATGTTCTCTCTATAATTTGGTGGTTCTGAAAGTCTAGAATCGATACGACAAGAGATTAATTTTTTCATAACACAGGGTGCTGAAGTCTTTTTTTTTTTTTTTAGTGTGTTAATGATTAATCCTGGTCAAACTAATATAGTTTCCTTTCTTTAATTTTTATTTCCACTCTCTTGTCACAGTACAGTAGTATTAGTAATTTTCTGTTTATTTCAAAGTCTAGTAAGTATTTTATTTCTCCGTAAACTCCAAATAGGTGCACGTTTACCATCAATTTTTTTTTATAGATTTTTTATTTTTTTGATTTTAAAAAGTCACGTAAGTTTAGTATAACGGTTTTTTTTTATCTTTTGAAAATCTAGATTTTGAAAAAATATAACTAAAAAAGTTAAAAACAAAAAAATAATATATTTTAGAGATGTGGATAGATTTCTTGTCACCATTTTAAAAATTTTTAATAAAAAATTATATTATCTCAACTAAAATTTTATTAATATATTTGACGTGTTACTTGCTCGTTTAAATACGAAAATTTATAAAAAAATATTTATAAGTTATTTTGATTGAAAAAAATATACCAAACATTCTGTAATATATATATATATATATATATATATATATATATATATGTCCATCTTTCAGTGACCCATTGAAAGGGCTTTATCAGGGTTTAACCTCTCTCTCTCTCTCTCTCTCTCTATATATATATATATATATATATTATAATACACACACATATATGTATATATATTGCTTGCTTTTATAATGGTTCTAATCTCTACCCCTTCATTCTTTACTACTAAAAACCATCCTTTATTTATAACTAAATTTAAAACAATCAAATATTATCCTTACAAAAACAATTTTAATCCCAAACCCAACTCAATTCTTCCTTTTTCTTCTAGTTTCCCACTTTCCCACACCAAAAAGATTCGCTTTTTAGCCCGATTAAACCGAAAGAATTCGCTCAGGGAAAAACTCACTCAAAACCTGCCACGTCAGCTAACTGAGGTGACTTCTGACCCACCTGCTCATTTTGATAATATTGATGTTAATTATTCGAGTTTCGATAAAAATAGCGTAGAACAAATTCAAGAAACTAGGTTTGATGATGCTAGTTATAGGGTTAGTGAAGAAACTGATGGTTGTGATGAAAATGTGTTAAAAACTGAGTCTTTGGGCGGTTCGGATTTGAGGAGTAGGTTGGATAGATGGGCTGATCAGTATAAGACCGATTATGAGTTTTGGGGAATTGGGTTTAATCCCATTTTCGCCGTTTTTCAAAGCAAGGAAGGGAAAATAGAGAGGGTTGTTGTAAACGAGGACGAGATTTTGAAAAGAAATGGAATAAAGCCTGAGGTGTATAGGCGGAACGAATCTAATGTGGATTTTGTCGAAGTGAGTTCGAAAATATTTCATGCTAAGTTTTTGGCTAGGGAGATGGTGATTGGAAATTACGAGATCCCTAAAAGTAGTTCTATAACCAAGGTTGTGGATTTAGGGAAAAACCCGGGTTTTGTTGAATCTATTCGAGGGTTTTGCATTCCGCCCAATTTTCCGACGAGAAAGCTTTCGAGAATTGGGATAGTAGTGTTGTGTGGTTTCTTTGTGATATGGGCAATTAAGGGATTATTCGTTGGTGGTGAAGGTAAAGAAGAATACACGAGTTTGGAAAAGGAAATGCTGAGACGAAAGATGGAGGCTAGAAAGGAGCGAGAAAATTTGGTGAAGGGTCGTGTGGAAATTATTAATGATCATTTTGAGGCGAAGTTGGACTCTGCCGAAAGGCCTGGCCTCAATAAAGAAGAACTTTTAAGTAGCATTACGAAAGCAAAACCGCTTGGTGAAAGAATACTAGTGCAAGAATATTTACGTAGTGAATCGGATGAACTTGATGCTAAAATAATGGAAATTAGAGAAATGGCAAGGTGTGCACGGGAACTTGAGAGGGAAAATTCTTCCTGTAGAGATAGTGATGAGAGGGGTGAGTTTAATTATGATAATATATCCAATAGCCAGGAAGATGTCGAAGAGGGAGAAGAAAATGGCCTCTCTGATCATCATTCGGCACAGATGAAAGATTTAAGCAAAACCTTAATACCTTTCTTCTTCTCCGATGATTTGGAAAATGAATATGTTGTAAGCGAGGAGGAACCTAAGGTGGATAATAGTAATACACAAACACCAAATTCATCAAAGATCAGTGCTTTAAAAAGTGGTGAAAACACGGTAAAAGATGTAATGACCCCAGAAAAAAGTATCAACAGAGATCCTTTTGAGAATGTTGATACACTTGGTCTCTATAACGGTGGAAACATGGTACAAAATGTCGTCGACCCAAGAGAAAGTGCCGGACAAGATCCTATTAAGAATATTGATATAGGAAGTACCGCAGAGATATCAGGCACAAAAGATGCTAACCATTCGCTTGATACTTTAAATGAGGCAGTAAAAGCAAAGAGAGGTCTAGGAAAAAAACCAAGGGTGATAACTTCTGTTAAAGAAGCTAAAGAGTTCCTTTCTCTGAAGAGTGAGAAACGAGAGCCTGCAGAAGAACCTAAAGGTAAAATTATTTCCGAATGTGGTGATACTGTAAGCAATAAAGGTGAAAAAATAACTAATTTCAACACAAAGCACGGTCTAGAAATAGAAAATGGAGTACTCGACAACACCATATCCGGTAAAAGAAATGTAGTCCCAGAAACGAGTAAATCAGAAAAAACTGAGAATTGGATGGAAAATAATTTTCAGACATTGGAACCTTTGATGAAAAAGATCGGTGGCGGTTTTAGAGAAAATTTTGCAGTGGCGAGAGACAAGATCAAACAAGAGCTAGAAACAAATTCTACGATGGATTTCCCCGACTTCGATGATGGTGATGATGAGCTGGAATGGATGAAAGATGACAAGCTTAGAGAAATTGTGTTTCAAGTTAGAGATAATGAGTTAACTGGCCGTGACCCTTTTTACCAAATGGACGAAAAAGATAAACTCACATTTTTTGAAGGCCTTGAAAAGAAAGCTGAAAAAGAAAGCGAAAAACTATCCAAATTGCACGAATATCTTCATTCCAACATTGAAAACCTTGATTATGGTGCAGGTAATTTATTTTTATCTTTTCCATTTATAATGTACTCCCTTCAGTCAAAGATATTTTTCTTCCGTCGAATAATATAAGCCACTTTCTTTGGAATATAGAGGATTTCTAACTTTACTAATATACCTCCATGTGTAATAAGAACATATTTTCCTAGTGTTTTAAAGCAGGTATATATTAGAGAGCACAAGAATAATATGTAGAGTTCCAAGTATATTAAGTGACAGATATTTATCTATATGAAAATAAATGTAGGAATACCGTAATGGAGGAGGGAGTACTATATTTGAAACAAGGTTTGTCAAATAAATTAATGACAGGACAGAGAATATTCCTTCTTCGGTGTTACTGTGTATATGAGGAGAGATACTTAATTCTTTATAATGCACATATGCATATATTATGATATTTTCATTCATTGTTTAGAATTTATTTTTTGTGCAAAGAAATGAAAAATATTATCCATGTATATTTTTTCAATTTATATATAGATGTTATCATCCAATGCTTTAGGCAATGAAACTAGTAATGATTATATATATATTAAGTACACATTAATCCCCAACTTGAAATATGAATTCAGTGTTCAACCTGGTCTTTCTCTGCTTTCTTGTAGATGGAATGAGTGTGTATGATCCACTGGAGAAAATTATACCACGATGGAAAGGTCCACCAATCAATCAAAAACAAAAACAAAATCCCGAGTTTCTTGAGAATTTTGTCGAACAAAGGAGAACACTTGTTAATGGAACTAAAAATAAAGAAATCAAGACCGAGAATCAACTAAATTCTCTTGATGAGATCAAAGAATCTCCATCATTTTTATCAAAACCAGATTTACATGACCAGAATAAGAAGAGTTCGAAAACAGTTATAGAAGGTAGTGATGGTTCATCAAGAGCTGGAAAAAAATCAGGAAAAGAGTTTTGGGAGCATACGAAGAAATGGTCTCAAGGGTTTTTGGATTCTTACAATGCTGAGACTGATCCAGAGATTAAAGCTGTGATGAAGGATATGGGGAAGGATTTGGACCGTTGGATTACACCAAAGGAAATTCAGGAAGCAGCTGATATAATGGATGAGTTACCCGGAAAGAAAAAGGAATTTGTTGAAAAGAAACTTAGCAAGGTTAGAAGAGAAATGGAGTTATTTGGGCCACAAGCTGTTTTGAGCAAGTACAAAGAGTATGGAGATCAAAAGGAAGAAGATTACTTGTGGTGGCTTGATCTTCCATTTGTATTGGTAAAAACTCGATTAGCATCAAAATCTTTTAGGGCTTGTTAGCCTGCAACGTTTAAAGGAAATAAGATGGATTTTTTAAAGTTGAGAAATAAAGCTTGGTTAATCCAGCTTAAATAAAGGTCAAAAAATTCTGCTTTTAGCTTTCCCAACCAATTGCATTCTAGCTTTTAAGCAGAAAGGGAATATTATAAAAAAAAACTCTGAAACTCCCAACAAATGAGACCTTAGTAAGTCGACATGCAAATGTACAGCTGATGAATGCATTGCTTGGAATTGCAAAAGAGAATTTATTTAGTTGTCATGTTCTGTATTCTTAATTTTGTATAATTTCTTATTTTGAAAGATGTGCTACTAGTGAAGATATATCAACTTCGCATCATAAATCCAATTATTTACCCCGTTTTGTTCCAGTGCATCGAGTTATACACAGTTGATAACGGAGAACAAAGGATAGGACTATATTCATTAGAGATGGCAGAAGATCTTGAGTTGGACCCAAAGCCTATCCATGTGATCGCTTTTGAGGACCCTAATGATTGCAAAAACCTTTGCTACATTATTAATGGTCATATGGAAATGCTCAGAAATGGCAATGCTTTTGTAGTTGCCCGGCCACCAAAGGTTCGTATTGATACACGGAATATATACATGCAGGTTTTGATTGTAGTTTCTGTCATATGATGTATCCCCAGATTTTGACATACAAAAAGTAGCATTTAGAACTCTAAAATAACCATTTCGGCACGAGTAAACCTAGTACACCAAGTTGAAATAAAATATAAAAGGTTGGGGTACCACTTAGGTAGGAAATCCGAAAGTTTTGCATACTCCTCCTTTTAGTTCTAAAACGGAGTCCCAAGTTCCAACCTATGATTTTATTCCTATGTCGTATACAGAAAGCAGAGAAAATAGATGCTAGGTTGAGGAACTGATAGCGAATTTGTGTAGTTTGGTGTACAAAATTGAAATCTAAAAATACAATTGTGTTGGAAACTGCAGTTCAACCCTATTTTTGCATTATGGTTAGCTTATCGAATGTTTGCCTCTTTATCTCACTTTTCAATATTTCTCTATTTAGGATGCTTTCCGGGAAGCAAAAGCAAACGGGTTTAGCGTAACAGTGATTAAGAAACGGGAGCTGCAGTTAAATGTGGACCAGACATTAGAAGAGGTTGAGGAACAGATAACTGAGATTGGTACAAAGATATATCACGACAAACTCATGGGTGAACAATCTGTGGACATGGGCGCATTAATGAAAGGAGTTTTTGGTGCTAGAAAGCCATCTAGAAGGTGAGACTTATCGCAAATATTTTTATTGTTATCGGGAAATATAAGGAAGAAAATTGTCTCTCTCTGTTCTTCTTTTAGGCATTGCTTGGTTGCAGCATTTAAGCTCAGATTTGTTGGTGAGACTAACAAGCTGAGATAATTTTTTTGTCATGAAAATTCTGGAACTATTAAATTGGATGAACTCAGCCTTTTTTTCATACTAAAAAATTAAGGCCTTGGTTACTGGAAGAAGAAATACGTACTTCGACTTACCCTTGTTGTTTTTCTTTTCGCAGGAGAAATTCGAGTCGGAGACTGAAAAGGCCTGCAAAGTAGAAAAAGTGTCTTAGTAAGCCTTTTGTGACAGGTATGCTAATATATGGTCAGCTGTTGAACCGACAATTATGGAGGTCTTGATGTATTTAACGTTAGTATCATATCGTCTTTGGCTTGATTGGTGGACTTGTGAAACATAAAACTAGGAAAAAATTGGTCGGAACTTGGAAGGTGGGTATGCCAATTGTTAATCTTGAAATGTGGGTATGCAAGTTCCTTAACCACCAATAAGTTGGTATAGTAAACAATAATTTTCCTTTTTAAAATGTATAGGGAATAAGACCTAATGTACTACGATGTGGTTCGAACTTTGAAGGTGTATATAAAGGTTGCCAGGATATAAAAACATTGAGTAGAGACCGTGTGCTTACATTCTTCTTAGTCTCGGGATCGACCAGAGGCAACCTCCTTCCTAAAATACATATAAAGTCTCAACAATACCCCAAATAAAGTAGTCAAAATAATCTTACAAGCAAAGGAAAGAACTAAAATGGATTATAAGTGCTATACCTCGTGTGGACTGCAGCTTCTTCATCTTTACCAGAACCATCATCATCAGCACCATGAACAGAATGCACTCAGCTATTTCTAAAAGTTCGCGGCGTTGACAACATCTACCATATTAATTGTGTACATACCGTATTTTCCAACCACGCATGACGATACTTTGCCGTTCCGAATGATGCCCTGTAAAAAAACATCATTAGCATCCGATTATTCCAAACCAAGATAAATATCTACCATTCGCAATTGACCAACTGAAAGGAAGGGGCGTGTTTTTACCTTAATGACATGCCTTCCAGAAGAAAACCATGAACTGATTGAATACATCGAACAGCTTCCTCCTCTTTTGAGTATGTAATATAACTGTTAACAAGTACAAATCACGAGTTATTTTGCTAATTCAGAATATTTTTCATCCAAAAATTGTCCTACAGTTGGTGTGCAAGGCATTAAATAAAAAAATAACGGAAAAGAAAGATTACTAAAATAATTGAGCTGATCATGTCCCCCTGAAACAATATGACATAAGCAACACAAAACAAAGTTCATAACTGATGGATAAACATAGAATTAGATAAACAACAAAACTGAAGCATGCAACATATATAACTCCATAAAGAGAGAAATATCAAAGATCAAAAAATTTCTCAAAAGCTCGCAAGTGTGATCACAAGTGAGATTCTTAAAAAAGTAAACATTGGACTAAAGGTAATAACTAGTATCAACTAAATAAGAGACTGTATTCACATAAAAACAATAGTTGCTGATGATGGTAACTACAACAAATAAAGCAGGGGTTAACACTTATTTTCTTTTTGTTTCCCGGGCCTCTAGTGAGTTACAGACAGAGTTCGAAAAGGTCAAATCTTTGATGATTCCATCATCTATGATCGAGTTGCAAAAACTTCTGGATAGGTATCCTACGTTGAACCGAATTCTTTCTGGCTAAAGAATCTATTTCTAGTTTTTCTAGAACAATTAGGAAATTCCCTAGAAGAAATAACGCTCTACAAGAGTCGTTAACAGATTGTTGATTCTTCCCAACAGCAGTCGGAGAAAGTGATACCTTGTTAACTTTTCCATAATGACCAAAATAATCCTACTGCTGCAAAATCTGTACAAATTTATTATTAATAAAAATTAGTCAGACACTATGACTAGACAGTATATAACATTTATCTAAACCCTATACAAGATCAAGTTAAAGAGAGTGAGTAACAAAGACACGATTAGAAAAAGCTCCTTACATCTTCATCGGCTAAAGTAAGAAGAAGCCCTATTACATGTGCCATTTTTCTATGAATCACCCAAACATTACTTAGATCCTTCTTTTCTTCCTGTTTCTTTGGCTTTCGCCTCAGTGGTTTAATTTCCCGATCTTTCTTTGTGACCACCCTAAGCAGAAAACAAAGTGATAGTAAGAGAAAGTTTATGATTTGTGAAATAATTTGGTTTTTTCAGACAGAGGTTATCTATCTACTTTTGTCTTTTGACATTTTGCTTCCACTTCTACCATCTTTTCCTTGTCATAAGGTGCACGACATGCAGGGAATCGTCCCTCTGTCTCGTCTTTCTCTGCCATATCCATAATATGATGCCAACACCAAACACAGACCTGCCCAAAGATACGATAAAACATTAGCGCTTATCCCTATATAAACACGTAATGTTTGTGATCTGTCAAGATATACCATACAACGACTGAAAAGACTACAAAATTCCTGAAGTTATCAGATACTGATGACAACAAAAACCTCTTAACGTTAGGCTGCACAAAACCTCATCATTTCTTATAAATTTGACCTGAATTTAGTCCTCATTCCTCAACCTCAGACTTAAAAGTTATATCTAAATGAGCCCTAGCAGGTCAAAAAGACAAACTACGGGTGGAAAATATACATTATAGGGGTACAAGTTTATAAGTACCAAATTTATAAATAAATAAAAAAAACTTTTTGCAAAATTTCACAACAAAGAAAATCTATAGACACAAAAATTGACGAGCCAGTGAGAATTTCTTGTTCATGACAACATTGTCCCAAAAGAAGATTATTCCATGTTGTAAGCAACTTGATCTTGCAGCATATTATCTTTTATTAATGAAGAATAACATGCTCCAACTGAACAAAAATGGTTGGTCGAAGTGGTTGGTAACTGAGTATATCACGCTCACCACCATGATTCGAATCTTGACGCCTGCGAAGCAGTTTTATCTCCAAATGAGGGTTTCTGGTTATCAAAAAAAAAAATAGCATGCTACAACTCACTAATAACGATTCTTAATTTGAAACTTGGAACCTTTGCCTATTTGTCATTTCTTCTTCTTGATAGCTTTATTAATAAAGATTCTCAATCATGAGAAGTAAATTTGATTTAGCGCCCTCACAAGTACTTGCACGAAGCACCTTCCCACTAAACATAACAAAATTTACCACTCATCCTTAAGAGTAAAAATGGTCAAGAAAAACGCAAACACGAGAGCCTTGTTTGGTTGCAGCATTTAAGCTAGCTTTTGTTCTTGTTTTTGGCTTAAAAGGTGGACTTTATTTGGTTGATCAGCTTAAAACATGAGTTTTCTGGGTTTTCTTTTGCCTTATAAGCTAGAAGCTGTAAAAAGGATGAACCTAGATCTTTACTCAACCCCAGAAAATCCAGACTAAATTGCTTAACATTTTATAACGACGCAAGCCTCTATTCCAGAGCTACTTTAGTCTAGTATAAACAAGTATGCCCATAAATTTAATTCTTTGAGAAAAATTATTTTCTGACAAAAAATTATTTTTAAGGAACAAAGGAAAGGGTGTGTAACCTATCCCATCGGCGACGTTTTAATAGTTACGACAAACATTGTTTACACAGATGTGCACTTCTTTTTCGTTTTTGTGCATTTTTCTTAAATGGTAGCGTATCTAGCATCCTTGCAAATGCGATGCTTTTTACATAAATTTCTCGCCAAAAAGTTGATCTTTGTAAATGTAGAGAGTTGAAAACCATTGACTTTACTAGCGACTCTTTACATTCATCTTGTCCAATGAATAAAGCACGTCTGGATACCGTTGTCATCGTAAGCTGACTAGAACATGGTTTTATCTACTATTTTGTTTTGTTTTGTTACTAAATGCGACTTGTAACGCATCAATGTTATTGTTAGCTCGATGTTGCAATTACCACCAAGCTCAATTAAAAAATTATTATATCCTATCAGAGAATTTACGGAACCCATATCTGTCCTTTGACAAAATGGAGAAATTCGGATCAAAGATAGGGAAAAATTTAGTTTGGAACGTGTTCAAGAACTTGTACCGTCCTGAATATATAAAGATGTCCAAAAATGACTTGTAACGCATCAATGTTATTGTTAGCTCGATGTTGCAATTACCACTAAACTCAATTGAAAAATTATTATATCCTATCAGAGAATTTACGGAACCCATATCTGTCCTTTGACAAAATGGAGAAATTCGGATCAAAGATAGGGAAAAATTTAGGTTTGGAACGTGTTCAAGAACTTGTACCGTCCTGAATATATAAAGATGTCCAAAAATAAATTATAATTCACTTATAAGAAAACAAATCATAATGGTACAAGTTCTAATGCCAAATGAGCACTTGCTTAAGAACTTGTACGCTGCACCGAGTCTTGACAAGTTTTTCTTAAGCAAACTTTCTTCTCATTGCTTTCTAAAAGCAGCTTTTTGACTAAAAAATTTGATGTCAAACGGGCACCAAGTGTTGACAAGTTCAACATGGCAAATAAATCAAGAAAAAACCATTTGACATTATTTTTGAAAAGACTTGCCCGGATACAAAAGACTCACTGAATCTTCACGAATCATGAAGAAAAACTTGGAAAATAAATAAAGTGAATGCAGAAAACACTGGTCTTAAAATACGAAGACCACAACTACTAAAAGTCATCATACTTATTAAATCTTCACAAGTTCCAACTTGGCAAATAAATCAAGAAAAACCATTTCACTTGTTAGGTAAAGTTACTTCTGAAAAGACTTACCCCGGATCCAAAAACAACTAAAGTTTAACAATGTACAGAAGCTAAGACATGTGCATATATATATATATATGCAAGCATGCACATTTAGACATGCATGTAGCCGAGTAGAGCTTTAGTAATCCCACCACATCAGCCACTACATGTGAGAAAAACGATGGAGAAACATAAAAAGACTGATATATCCTTCATCTCACAATGTAGTCACCAATGTAGTGACAAATGACCTCAAATAACTATGTTGCTGAGGTGGCGATCCATGACGAGGGCGACCGATTCCATAAATGCATCTTCTGATGAATCTGGGAGCACAGAATCCAGTGCTTCTCGAACTATATCCTCAATCACGGACTCCTTGTTCAATCTCTCTCTACACATTATGCTTCCGATGGAAAACGGGGTAAGCCCTTTCTCTACCCCTTTCTTGAGCAGCATTGTTGATATGCGTAGCATACGTGCATACGTGAGAGGTAGGTCCCACCCATAGAATTTGAGTATGGCTATGTCTTCTTCAGCGTCTAGCGATTTTATGTACTTGATGGTTTCATCTGTGAAAGGTTGCTTGGCCTGAGGCCAGTATAGCCATTCAAATGTGCAGTCTTCAAACTGCAACATTCACAAGGCAACAATGGAATGTGATTTATCGATCGATTATTTACCGAAGATAATGTGAGAGAACCAATTTGTTATGTAAGTCAGTCACATCGTTGGATTTATACGGCTCTTATTATGCGAATAATAAATCTATTACCCAAAAAACTTTAGAACAAGATGAGAAAAACATACAAAGTTGCATATATGTATCTCAAAATAAATAACCCTTAAAATATTGAAAACAATTTAAGTTTAACCAAACTCATTAAACTGATCTGTTTTTTAGAGTTTCCGAGAATTACAAAAACTTTTCAGAAGCAATTTCCAGGTATAAATTCTACAAAAGCAAGAGTTTCAAAAGGAATAGAATTTCAATTTCCCAAACTGGATAAGAGTTTCCTGGTACCTACTTGTAAGCAACTTGTCAAGTGTACTTAACGCTACCTTTGTGTAGTTTCTTCTTCGTGCTTGTGCCTACTTCTATAGATTTGTTTAATAAACATATTTTATCAATCAAAGGGCTTAGTTTTTGCAGCAAAAACAAAATATAGGCACAAGAGAGGCAATATCAAAAACCATCCCGTTCTTTAAAAGGTCTCAGTTTTTGCCACAAAAATCAAATATAGGCACAAGAAAAAGCAATATCAATCATCCCATTTTATAGTGAATCCCCTTGCCAATACACTTTTTCCAAAACGGTAAATAAGCAGATTGTTTTGGAAGGTAAAGCATGACCCCTATCCATGTAAGTTATTACAATCGAAGTATACACTTCTAAACTCTTTAGTTTCTCTGTCTTGAACCTTTAATAATGACATGACATTGTTTAACAATCCTTTCCACCCACCAAAATGATGTCATAAAACAGCATCCAACACAAACCATATCAAAACAAAAAGTTACCAAAATGCAAACACAGCAACTAATGATTTAACTGCAGATCTGCGCCGAAAACAACACAACCGAAAACAGGGAAACAAAAGATAAATCGGAAATAAAACATGGAGATGTTGCAAAGCATGTCATAATTTAACTCAAAATGAAACAAATAGAAAAAGAAGCTATCATTTTTACTTACACTGTCAGGCAAGCAATATCCATGGTCTATCGGGATCAAAACGATCCTACCGTCTTCACCTTTGCTCACCAATATATTTCCACCGTGCCTATCTGCATTAGCCATCCTTATATCTAATACCGATATCTTATGCACCTCGTCTATAGGAAACCCACTATAACCCATATCCTCACAGCTTCCCATATTCGAAATAAATTTCTGTAAAGAACCAATCTTCGATTTTACACCATCAGGGTGATGAAACCCTTTATGTAAACACTTAACCATGGTCGTTAATGGGACCCCAGAAAAGCCATTTTCTTCATCGACAAAAGAGCGTCTACCCTTCTTAGGGTGGTCAATCAAGTAAGCAGCAACTTCTCTCAATGCACCTTGCCCAACCCGCGTCCCCTTTTTTAGCCCTTCACCGTCTACAGATAATGGAAGATCTCTTGGATTATTCACCGCCATAGGTTCTTCGTCTACCGGCTTAAATATAGATACGTACGAATTCCCTGTATCAGCCGGCATGAAGTATGCCCCTCCTGTACCCTCCGATGTTCTGACTGGATAATTTCCACTCTCTAACCCTTGCGATGTCAAGTCTAGCAAATCTTTAAGCGTTGAACTTAACTCAATCTTCGGATTAACAATTATAGGTTCCAAGACAAGATCTTTCTCCAAAGGGCTTTCAGGTACCAATATATCATCCCTTTTTAATTCATCCTCTCTCTTCACCTTCGTCCTAGGTGCTATAATCGACAACTCAAAGTGTTTATCAACTGGTTTAGCCCTAATCTTAGCAGATTTCTGCACGAACAAGTGAATAACGGCATCGTTTTCTTTACATATATCGTTAATTAAACGCTGATCCTCAACACGCTCACCGTTACATATCACTTCCTCGTCCTCTATAGTAACTAACCCACGTTTCTTCCTAGCTAACTGTCGTTTCACATACCCAACGTCTCGATTCTTCTCTACGTGAAAAGTATACTCTTTCCCACAAGACGTCTTGACGCTGATGACCTGGAGGTCAGAGAGACGGAGGACCAAATGCAAAACGTTCCCATCCGTAACCCCGTATTCCCTCACTAAGCTGTTACTCCGAGCTAATTCTCGGCCACCACAAACTAACCTCTGGTTCTTAACCACAAACCCTTTATAAGACTGTATACGTAGCTTAACAGACTCGATTGAATCAGATTCTAAGACCCTCATTGGGATCATCGAACCAGAAACCGCTAAGTATACCAAAATAGACTCTCCCGGTGGCGGGACATAATCAGGAGGAAGCATAGCCTCATTAGGAATCGGGCTTATCGCTACACCGGCCGACGACATTTTAACTTTTTGAAACAAATCCGAAATTCGAAAAAAAAAAAGTTACCAAGCCTTAAAACTGATTTATTGAACTTTTGAGCTGTGACCCTAATTCAATAAACCAATTCTCCACCAGTTTTACAACAATATGCCCATCATTTTATCAAACCCTAATCAATATGTACAACAAATTGATTTAAAAAATCGATCCGAATCCCAAATAAACACAAACCCAAAAACCAAATTCTGATATTTTCAACAATAAATCACTATAAGATTCAATTTTTCGATCTGGGTATCTTCAATATTCCAAATAAAAACAAACCCAGATACTAAATTGTGACCCTTTGAACAATAAACAAACCAAAACAACAGAAAGATGAAATCTTTGAAGGTGGGTATCTTAAGAAAAAGCTAAATGAAATGTAAAATAGAGAGATTTGGAACAAAAAAGGGGGATTCTTACCTGGGGTAGCAAGAACCAAGGAGATAGAAAGAGGAAAATAGGATTAAATATTTAATTGAGATTATTAATTCATTGGTTTGAGAGTCATTTTCGTCTATTTTGTGAGGCTAATAAGTTTTAAGGTGAGAGAGAAATTGAACGAGTTACAGAGAGAGAGAGAGAGAGAGAGTTGTTAGCTTGGAGAGGAATATATTTTTGTATTATTATCACTATGTAGCCCTATGGTTTCCGATTATTCTTATTTCATATTTTTTCCTTTTAATGTCAGGATGGGAAACGGAAATATGAAACGAGACGGGAAACATAAACATCAAGAAGATGAAAGAATCATAGTTGTCATGATGGAAAACAGAAGAGGAAAACGGAACGGAAAACAGACACATGAAATGTTACAACATTGAAAAAAATCTAAAAATTACTCATGAAATAATATAAGGTGGAAAAAAGAAGTGAGAAGCGTGAATAAAGGAGTTTCCTGATAACTATGTAAAAAGTTTTAAATTTCTATGTGAAAAAATAGAAAGAGAGATAGGGGTAGAAATTTTCCAGTAATTATGATATGAGCTTTTAATAAACAGTTAATGAGCAACAATTTCGACTTATTTGTCTTCATTTCAAAGAATGCCACTCCTACTCATGAAATTTGGACGCACAAGTTCTTAACTCAGAGTCTCGACGTGTGGATTATACTCACAGGTTTATACGTAATGGTAAACTGAAGGTTTGGTAGCCGTTTTCATAATAATGAAAATGGTAGTAGTAGTATAGCTGTGGTTTTTAAGTAATATGTAATTCGCTTTCGAATATTCAAATATGAAAAAAATATGAAGTTGTCTTGTTGAAAAGTTGATATTGCTAGAATGATATGGCAAGCATTTTTTAAAATATTTATATAAAAAATGTTCATAAGTACGGGCTAATTCTTATTTTCTTATAAATATTACTCTACTAAAAATATACTACACGATGGTTTTGATTAATGATATTATTCAAAGTTTAGGTACATAAGTTGATAAAAATAAATTAAATTGGTGCTAACTTACAGTTGACTAAAACTAAAGGGTAGTCAATGGTAATAACTCATATACAGTATGTATATATGTATGTTTCTATGTATATAACGTATATTCGATTTGATGGTGACGTGTCGTGATTTGCAGAATAGGAAGTTTCTTAGAATAGACAATGGTATTATTTTCAAAAAAAAAAAAAAAAAAAATGATATGTATTTTCCAGTCAATTGCACTTACAAGCCTTAAATTTTGAATATCTTATCTTTTGGTCCTGCTTTTCTTTTGAATCTGTCTTATATACTACTACTAGTATCATTTTTGTTGCTTATCTTACTCCTTAAGTCTGATCATCAAGGTTTTTATCGTTAATACATGAAAAAACCCTTCTATCTATATCTTCGCTCTCTACTTTTATGCTTAGTTACCAAGTATCAGAAGAGTTTCTAGCACGAAAGTGCACTTTTCTAGAATTCAGAAAGAATAATAATTACTTTTGTTTTTCTGTTTTTGTGCACTTTTCTTAAACGGTAGCGTGTCTAGTATCCCTGAAAATGCAACGCTTCTTACAGAAATTTCTCGCCAATAAGTTCTTTTTCCAAATGAAGAGAGTTGAAATTAAACCACTGATTTTAGTAACGACTCTTTACCTTTATCTTGTTCAAGAGAATAAGCCTGTTGGGATCCCATTGTCATCGTAAATTGACTTAGACATAGTTTTATCTGCTATTTTGTTTTGTTTTGTTACTAAATGTTACTTGTAACGCGTCAATGTCAGCTCGATGTTGCAACTATAAATGGCTAAATCAAAATCTTGAATGCACATAAATTTGGGAAACAACTGTCAATAAAATAGACCACTAGATTGTAGTGTGTTTTGGGTCTTATACCACCACAAAGTATGTTTAAAAATAGTGAATCTCCTACTTTTTCTCAATCTTTACCCTGATAAAAATAGAAAGAAAAACATTTTTTTTTTAATTAACTTCTTTGGAAGAACATATAAAAGACATTCAGAAGAAAGGAGAATAATTGGCCAACAAACATTTACACTTCCGCTCCAACTAATTTGATTAGAAGGAGTTGATAGTGTTTTAAATGAATGTTATATTTCCTGGGTTTATAGTTTTCACAAGCTGAGAATGGATTGGTCTCCAGATTCTGCAAGAAATGCATATCTTGACACCCTTAACCTGGTATATTTATCTCTTATATCATGTATTTTGCGTATTTCGGCCGGCAGAAACGAAATACACACAAGTTCCTTTTCGAACCTAAAAGAAAAAAATAAAGTTCGTAAATTTTGTGAAAAGCCCGTTTGATTATTACGACCCAACATTTCTTGCTTTCTACGGCATTTTTATTTATTGAATATCATAGAAACTTGTGTGAAAGTGCTTATGCATTTTATGAAAAAGTTGGCATCTTAACGCTTTGTTTCATCCTTATACGGAAAACATCATTTTTTAATATCACAAACGATATAACTTATAAGCCAACTCTTGTAACAACAACAAAAAACACTCTACTAACAACAGGCATTTATTACTCGTTTGGTTGCAACTTTCAAGCAAGAAGATGGATTACTTGATGTTGAGAAAAAAGCTATGCTCGTCCAGCTTAAAGCTTCTGTCATTTTTATGCCAAGAATCCAGAAAACTCCATTTTAAACTGGCCGGCCATAAAACTTTACTTTTAAGATAAATAAAACCCGAGCTTCAAAGCTGCATCTGAACAAGGCCTTATTGTACCTTCCTACCTGTTGTTTCAATGTGGCCATAGAGCTAAATGTAACAACAATTCAAGTACACAACAATACGTATCTATTATCATGAAATGCCACTTCCAACACATAAGAACAAATTCCCTTTCAAGTTACAGCCAAGCAAGCATTTTGACTTGTTTGGGTGCATCCTTTAAGCATACAAGCTGAATTTTCCGAGTTTGGGAAAAAACTGGCTTCGTTGCTTAAACCTTCTGGATTTTTCAAGCTAAAACCCAGAAAAACTCAGTTTCTAAGCTGGTCAACATAATGCAGTCCAGCTTCTAAACAAGAAATCAAAAGAACAACCAAACAACGCTTTAATATGTGCTTATACGTGTTGTTTCAGTGTGGTAAACATAGAGAGAAACGTAATAGCAATCTAAGCAAAACATCAGAACCCGAGAGCAAGGAGTTCTTATCTGCCCTAGCAGCAGGCATGAACGCACAGCTCATTGTCGAGGTGGCACCGGAGGCCTCCCCCTCCACCATAGCCTTAGCGGCAGCTGCTAGACAGACAGGTGGCAAGCTCGTGTGTATTGTCCCTGAGCCAATGCTTGACGAGTCCCAAAAGGTCATCGACAACTCAGGTGATTAAAATTCGTATGGTTTGATGTTCTATATTCTGATTTGATAAAGAATTAAATTTGAAAAATGAGAAATTTGGGATAGAAACTAGAAAATTCTGGTGGGAGGACAAATTTTAACCAAGAACTTTTACAACTTATTCGTTGATTGGTCTCTAATAATGAAGACATAAAGCGCTTAAAAAGTACCAATCCCAGGAAAAAAATGCTTAAAAAGTTAAAGTAAACATAAATCCCGTATGGCTGATCTTACTCCAACCTGTGAAGGGAATTAGGCAACAAGTATAAAGTTGGACTGCATTTGATTGTCCAATTCAAATAGCTGAGTATTTTTGAATTTTGACCTGACATAGCTAGATGCTTTAAGCTTAAAACCTAGCTTTTCTCTTAAAGTAAATAAATCCAGCTTGTTGGCTTAATAGCTACAAGCAAGGAAATAAACACTAAATTACTAATAAAAACTGTGATTTCGTACAGGCCTAAACGACATGGTGGAGTTCAAGACGGGCGATCCAGTTGACCTCTTAGCCAACTACAAAAACATCGATTTCTCGTTAATCAACTGCAAGAGCGGAGATTACAAGAATACCCTCGAGATGTTGGACGTCAACCCCGCCAAGTCTGTGGTAGTGGCGGATAACTTGGTGGAGGGAGGAAGAGGAGGGGATGTTAAAGGGGACGGGAGCGTAAGAAGAGTGAGATCTATGAAGCTTTCTAAAGGGAAAGGAATGGAAGTGACTATGATCGGCAAAAGTGAAGAAATTAAAAGAAACCATAGAAATGGTCATTCTAGGTCAAGGTCATGGGGTGATGGTAAAAGTAGTCGTAAAAGCAGGTGGGTTACAAAGATTGATGCTGTAAGTGGTGAACAGCATATTTTCAGAACAACTCAATGAGGAGAAAATAGTATATACTGTATCATATATATGCTTGGGTTTGAAGATGAAAGTGTATTCAAGAATTTGACAAAACTCAAGAGGGTGTTCATCTTTGGTCTAAGGTTTGCCGAATCTAATGCAATGTGTCATTACTGAGTGTTTTAATTGAATTGCCCATCTTTGGTCTAAGGTTTGCCGAAACTAATGAAATGTGTCATTACCTAGTGTTTCCATTCAACTGTCTGTATCATAGTTGTTAACTTTTTTCTAATTAAATTACTTGTTATTTTCATCAAGATTTGTGTCCGACGATCTGGTAAAGAGAAGAGGATTTTGGTCGCTACTTGCTATATTCCATATCTTTCATAGAAAAAATTTATCTTGTATGAATGGAAAACAGAACAATTGCGTTAATAGCATTCTCGAGCATCTTTATGTAAGAAAAAATACTTCCTGACAGAAAGCAAATGATGGTTTCAAACATCGCAACTTCAGTAGTCTCATCTTACCACATTACAAAATTGATACAAAATGATCCAACGCCGCTTAATTTTTATAAATTATTGATGTCAAAGGATTATAAGAGAACATTATTCCACAGCAGTAGATTTATTATGCCTCATCAATTGGTCAAAAAATTAACTGGTCTCGTATACAATTGAATCAATAACCAAACAAAAAACTAAAATATGAGGAAGAAGAACCTTAGTATTCAGTTTCTCGTGAAGAAAATATCAAAAAACTTGAATAAACTATCAAAGTCGACGCCTTATAGACCCCAGTTGTCCATAATATTTTCCCAGTAATGAACCTGCAATTAAGCAGACCGTGAATCAGTACTCTTATGCTAGAAACCAAAATGTAAATGGTTTGCGATTTCATCTAGTACAATTCTCGTTTGTTGCCTCAATTACTGTTTCTAGTTCATAAATCATATCTAGTGCGATGACAGGAGTAAATAACCGAGTATGCTATTTGCACAGACGGAGTGGTTATCAAAAAAGATCATTACACAGACCAGTACACAAATTGATTAGGTGCCCAAGACAGAAACTATAAATAAATATCGAACCTATCATAATTTCATAATGAAGAAAAGTTCAATATTTCGTGTGAGGTCTACTGCCACCAATTAATGTAATATATATCTGTGTAAATCGCATCATCATCATCCTTAATCCCAAAAAATTGGGGCCGGCTACATGAAACCAAATGGGGAAATCACATTGTATCGCAAATGTGAGTTGTCCTATTTATGTAAATAGCATATTCCAAGAAGAAGTGATGTAAAATGATAAAACAAAACAAACAAATACATCTTAGAGAACAAACCTTTAGTGTTCCAATGGTGCTGGTTTTATCAAGGAACTCTAAAATTTACTTCGTCTGAAACGAACAAAAGAGACAATAATCTACTTGCTCTTGACCATCAGTATTTAAAACCACTAACAGGCGTCAAAAATTTCCTTACTGGGCACTAACCGTACTATTCTCATTAATACTAAAGCTGGTAGAGTTTAGACCTTCACTTTCTCGTATAACCCTGCTACATACGGCTTTGAAAGGTTGCGATGTGTACGGTCTCCTAAGATAACTCATCGGCATCCTAAGCGTCTGCTTCTTGTGCCTTCTTCCTTTTACCAAAATATTAATTGTTTTTTCATTTTCGCAACCCTTATTTTCTTTACTTTCAGAAGTAAAAAATCCAAGCGGATTCACATCACCAGTAACTACCCCGTTTTCAGATACAATCGCAGCTGTTTCACTCCCATTCTCTATGGATTCGTTTTTAGGCTCGTCGCCAAGAGTAGTATCTACAAACTCGTCAGTTTGTGGCTCAATAACAGTGGGAGAGACGGCGAATTCTACTCGTTGGGGTATCCAACCATTGGGCATATATTCTGTGGGGCTCATATTGTGCCACGTGTAATGAAAGGGGCTGCTAGTCATTGCTTGGGTAAACGGAGGGTACAAAAATGGTAAAGGGTGGTGTATCATGTTAGGGGTATGGGGTGGCGAAGGGTAAATATGGTGAGGAGATGTGCACATTGGTGGGTAAGGTCGTAAATTTGGGTTCATTGCCCATGGTACAGGAGGGAGAGCAATGTTCATAGGCAATGGTGCGACACGTGGCAAAGTTGGTGAAGGACTAAAGGGAGCTGCCGCAGCTGATAACTTTTTGTTTGGCTCCTTTAAATCCTCGACAAGGTTTGAGTTTTCGGCAAATGTGGAGTCATTAGATGTTTCGTTCACAGCATCGTTTACTTTTTCCACGTCATCGGTGTTAATGTTCTCTATTACATGATCAATCTCCAATTCTGCAACTTCATTATCCACAATCAAAGTGCTAATATTCGTCTCTTCCTTCTGGTTAACAGCTTCAACTTGAGGGACCAAATCAGAATTACTTTGTTTCTCGGTTATAGATTCAGTAACTTCATTTAGTTTGTCAATGTCCGATTCATTTTTGTCTGTATTTAACTCTCCGACAGTGGGAAAATCATTTTGGGTCTCTCTCCCCTGTAACATAGAAATACTACCTGGTGGAGCCAAGGCTACTTCCTTGTAAGAAGGAGATTTCCCAAGAGGGACAATCGAACTTTTTTGAGATATTTGTCCCAAATCCTTATTTACAGAAACTGGACCAGATTCTAGTGACGAAACTGGAATATAATCTTTCGTAGAGGAAGGGGTGGATTTAACCCTATATGTTACAGCTTTCACCACTCTTCTCCCAAATTTAGCACTTAAAGGAGGACTAGTTTTCGGATTGGTATCTAGTCCCGTCATCCGTTTTTTCAACACGTAATATCTAGAGTTTTGATGATTATTCTTACCCCAAGAATAATCTGATTCAAAATTGAGATCTTTTTTGTGATAAGGGTAGACCTTGTTAGCACTTGTCAAACGCTGCCTAACTCTACGCCCATACGAGCCAGCTGACCTCGGTCTTTGGACAGGTTGCCACTCGTGTTCCCCCTCAGCAAGTACTTCAGATAAAACATCAGCTTTCGTAATCAGCTTTTCTCTCTTAGTTTCTTCCACTACCGGTTGTTCATTTTGAACAAGTATTTTTTCTGTAATTTCTTCATTTATTTGCTCGACTGGCTTAATCGGCTGTATGGCGATTTCGGTCTCATCTTTTACATCAATGCCTACTTCCGGTTCAGGACTTGGTTTCTTCTCGTTCGGTAAATCCTTGAGGGTATCCTTTGAAGGTTCCTCAGAATTTGGTAAGGTTAAGTTCTCAAAAGATCTACCTTTCATCTGAAAAAAGATGAAAAATTAAGATAAATATCAATATCATCAGATTATGAGATATTATATTTGTACTTTTTTCTCTTTTTGGTGCTGGATGAGCAAGTGAGCATACCTTCATGACATATGCTTTCCTCTTTATAGCAGCCTCTTTCCCTTTGGCATCATGACTTGGATTGATGTAGTCAAGCAAATCCGATACACTGCAAATTTAAATATATTTATTGGTTAGGAATTATAAACCAAGAAATCATTACGTGAATAATGCCAATATTCCTAAAGAAGTGAGAAAAACCTCAAATGCCCTTTGCTTGCTATAGACGCATCAGGTTTTCGAGTCCCATTCCTTGCAGCTTCTTGTTGTTCAAAAGCCTTCGACTCAAAGTATTCCAGCCAAGCAGCGGCATCCTGTGATAACAATATAGCGAAACTCTTTATTTTATTTTCATATAAAAAGGAAGTTGAGTAACAGATCGTGGGAATAATATTTTACGCAAAGTATTACTGTTACTCTGACAGACGAAGAAAGAACAACCACCAGTGATTATTCTCACCAACCATTTGCATTACATTCTGAACTTGGAGCTAAATTAGCACCATCACCAAGTGATTTGTGTCTTTCAATGACAAGCAGAAATTAGGAACCTAAGGACTTATTTAGTGGCAGCTTTTTAGCAAATAAGCTGGATTGATTGAGATAGAGAATGGGTTTATACTTTATATAGCTTAAGGCTTCTATCTTTTTCAGGTCAAAAGAACCAGAAAAACTCAACTTTTAAGCTGATAAACCAAATAAAATGCAACCTTTAAGCAAAACAAATAACAGACCAAAAGCTGCAACCAAACAAAGTCCATATGTATAAGGTCAAAAGGTGATTCTGCTAAAGATGAGTACCTGTGTACGTAAGTCATCTGGGCCGAGTTTAGCACGGAGTATTTGCAATGTTGTTTGTTCATGTTGAACACTTAACGGGTACGCTTCCATCAATGAGAGTGCAATTGCTATAGCATGGTAACTTGCTGCAGTCTGGATAACAATAAAAAAGGAAAATTTTGATATTAAAAAATCAGTTTTCATATTAGAATTTGTGATACAAGCTACAGAACATGCCAAAATTTAGCATAACATTGAGGGAAGAGATCCATTTTATACACCAACCTATCAGAACTTAACAATTAGTAAACTACACTACAAATCAATGCCGATCCACAAATAAATTGGAGAATTGATAATCCAACATTAAATTTCACCTCAAAGGTATTTGTTATATACCGAGTTAAGTGTTTACACAGTCTGCTATATTGAGAACCAGTGGCTAAAATTTTGAACTTCTAAGCACTCCTGAGTTTTGATAGTTTAATGTACTAATTATTCAATTATAAATAGTTTGGTATCTAAATTAAGGATTTCATTAGGCTGGTCTATTAGGTGTTCGATTTTGTGTAGTTTGATGTCTAAACTGTGAAAATGAAAAATAGTATTGTGTTTTCATTGTTAAAAGCTGATAGCTTGGTGTACGAAAATGATATTTCCCCTAAAATCAAAAGGAAGTGAGCTGTAGTAGCAACCTGAATATGGTCTGGGCCAAGTAACTTTTGGTTACACTTAAGAGCTTTGTGGAGATATCTGAGGGCAATATGGACATTTCCCAAGCCTTCTTCCATCATAGCTACATTAATATATGTTGCAGCAGTGTTCGGATGTGATGGGCCACATGTCAGGTGTAATAGATACAATGCTCGCTTTACATACCTGAACAACGAATACACTTTTTAAGTACCTCCAAACTTATAAGAAATGCATATAGTAGAAACAGACAATTATATTGACATGTTTTGGACATCTTCACAAGGATAAAATAGTTTTCTTTTCACATACCACTTAAGATTCCAGTTTTGATGGGTATTAACTTCAATAAACTGATTTTGCAGATATTCATCATGAATAGTATGCATTACCACTAAACAGGAATGAAAAGTTCTCAGTGGCCCTATTGGGAAGTAAGAATAGAACAAGTCATGCAATGAAAAATTTAAGAAAAAACTAATGAAACCTAAAAGCCTACGTACTTGAGGGCTAGCTCTGTGTGTTGAAGCCTGTAATAGAACACCGCAAGATCTCCGTAGCTTTTGATTGTATCGGGATGATCAAGTCCTAACTCTCTCTCATTAATGTCCAAAGCTTTTTGCTGATATATTGTTGCCTGTTTCATACAAAATGATCAAGGATCCTTAGAAACGGTTCAGCTTGACTCATACAAATCCAGGAGCACAACTTGTTAATCTCTTATCTGTATAAAACAACCCAAAAATAGAAAATAATAAGATGCATACCTGATTGAAGTCTCCAGTATGATACAAAACTACAGCAAGCAGGCTATAAGCTCCAGCTGTCATTCGATGGTAGGGACCGCAAACTGCAACCAGCTTTGCAAGAGCCTATAAAAAGAGAAACACACCCACGTTATATACATACTAGTCTTAGATAAGGGGATACAAATGAATGCTCTTTTAAAAATGCGATTTTGTGATTATTGATAAGAAACATAGTATACTAAATTAATTATCCACCTTTGCCCCAAAACTGACAGCATCTTCAAGTTTTCCTTTATCTAAAGCTGTTTTAGATGATTCCAAGAGTTGGCGTCCATCAGCAGATGAGCATGCGGCTTGCTGGAAATAAATGGACAAAAATCAAGATATGTGAAGAGCACTTGCCAAATTGCTGAAAAAGAAAATGCAGTAGAATGAATGTACCCTACCAAGTAAAATACTATTATGTTACCTTATACACTGGTACTAAACTGACGATGTCTACTTTCCGAAAAGGCTCAGGAGAATTCATATCATAGTCTCGCGGTACCAACTCAATACCCACCTGAAATGAAGGGGAAAATATTAAGTGCCTTGATTTTTTCTTTGAAGTCAGGTATATTATGTACCCAACTTAAATCGCTCTTTCCTTTACTTTTGTGCTTCCTTAAAAAATATAGTACCCAATATTTTAAACTATGCCCCACATGTTGAAAAACAGCAGGTACTACCAAGGGTTATAAAGTCGAAGGCCGCCCCACATGTTGAAAAACAGCAGGTACTACCAAGGGTTATAAAGTCGAAGGCCAAAATTCGTACCTTATGGCATAGCCCACGAAGAACTGCAAATTTCCTAACATCTTTGTAGTTTAAGCTGCTGAGTTCCCAATCATATCTCTTTTTCAAAAATACTTCTAGCCATTTCCAAACAACAGAATTTATTCCAGAAGATTCATTTAACGGTTCATTTTCAGGAACTCCTAACATCATATTTAAAGCAGCAGCAATTGCCCCGGCCAAATCCTCAGTATTAGCAACAGCAGAAATAACTGCTTGCAAAACATGCTTAAAAGCGCGTACTATCATCTCATGTATACATAGAGATTGCACGTGTGATAACTTCTCTGAAAGCTTAACCTGGCCATAGACGAGAGCAAACAATCAAAATTAAGATAATTTAGGCAAGCTTATAGTTGACAACTTGGTCCATACTTTCAAATCAACTTTAAATTGGATTCCCACATTTTAGGTATAATCTATATTCAGTCCCCAGTGAAGAGATATTGGTCCCCAATGTTTGAGAGTGTTATGATAACAATCATTACAATTCAAATAGGTTACACAAGTGGTTCCTATGTATAATACTATTGATCCCCATGACAACTGAAACTTCAGGACCAGTGATGTTGTAATTGAAACTACGGGGACTACCGGTTTAACTTATTCAAACTTTGAAAATCAACAGCATTGCAGCTGAAGTCAGGGACCAAATCACTTTTTTTTCCTATGCGAAAACCATTGCTGTTTTTCAGTCTCACAATTTACAGTATTTCACATAACAGAGCTACTTACCACTTGTCCTAGAGAACGCATACGAAGTCCTCTGGTATGCATGAAATCAGTTAGAGTTCGACCATCGACAGGAGAGAGTTCCAAGGAACCAAAATCTGCGACCTATCACAGACAACTTAATTCAACGGATTGTTTTGTATAATTGGAAATGTTCACAAGAAATCATGAATCAGAAAACCATGATTTATAAATGTATTCTAGTTACCAGTTTGGGGAGAGCTACTTCATCATAATATTTTTGTGACAACTCAATCAGCTCCGGAACAGACTGTGAAAACAACATGCACGTAAGTATATGCTCGAAGACTGAGAGATCAATAATTTCAGTGATGTGGATTTAAAATTAGAAACAACCTTGCAATGAAGACCAGTTTCTGATTCTTTTAGACGAGTAAAAGCAGAATCAGGTAACAATTTTCTTAACTCATCCTCGTTTTCATTAGCAGTTTTCTCTGTGTGAGGCTGAAGTTGAGGAGAGACAACATGTTCTACTTCTCCATTGGCAAGAACCAACGTGGATTTAGAGTTATCGATTTTTGTGTTATTTTGTTCCGGATTCTTTTTGTTGTTAAGAGATTTAAGATGTGTTCCGAGGCCTTCTACTTTCATTGCTTTTTTTGTTTTTTCACCAGATGGTTTCTTATCCTTTTCTGTGTTTTTCTGATCTTGTAAATGTTGTACCCAACAGGCTCCAAGTTCCCATCTCACAAATACGCTCTTTTCTTCGTCCTCTTCCTGGAGCTTAGAGAGACTATTTTCTAGTAGTTTCTCAACAAAAATCGAGGAAGAATTGAGCTCCTTGTGTTCCAAAGTTTGTAAATTTTGTACTGTTTTATTGTTTTCTGAAGCAGCTTTCTCATGAAGAAGCATTCTTAAACTGTAAACAACAAAGCTGTAATGAAAATTTGACCGGAGGAAAAGCTCAAGCTTACAGAAAGATATATGTATATAAGTCTTAAGTATTGGAGTAAGCCAAAGACATGACAGTATACTATCAACTTTCTCAAATGCCAGGATATCTACCCAATTCACATAAAGATTCTTCTAAGAAGAAGCTTAGTAAAAAGTATAGGAGTAATTAATACAAACAGAAAAGACTAACTTGGAAACAATTTCACCTGCAAAATGCTCACTTCTAACTAAAAGAAAATTCACAAAAACGTATGGCACTTGAAATATGATGCCTAGTCATCACGTAATGACTTAGTGAGCACATAAGAGTGGTAAAGATCAGACTTCTGAGTTTATAAGAGTGGTAAAGATTGTAAATAAAACCTGTTAATATTGAGGGCATTAGCACCGCCTTCTGGCTGTCCGAGAAAATCAGGGCTTTGAAATAAAGTACTATTTTCCACATTTTCTCTTCCCTCAACTTTAACAACCGCAACATAACCACAGTATCTCACGTTAACAACACCAAGAGTAACAATGTCCTGCACTCAAAATATTCAAACATAAATATTAGTAGCCAAAAAATTAGAAATTTATCATAAATATCCATTTAGTTACAAGAAAAACTTGTTTCCCATTAAATGGCACTTTTGATGAGAAACATACTTCATTATTTTTTATTGGCATATCATTGGATAAAGTAGTTAACTTCTATGGGCATACACTTCAATAAACTATTTATGTTGGCATTCTATTCAATTAGGTAATCAACTGATTTGGCCAGTACAGGTGAATGGGAACGAAAAGTTTCCGCTAGCAGTTAGTAGGAAATAAGTTCATAATATGTCGCTTAACGAGAAATGGACCCGGAAAAAATATACAGATAAAAATATTCAGGCACAGAACTAAAAGTAAGGACATTATTGCAAAATATGGTATTTTTTACCTGGGCAGTAGTGTTCTCATCTGCAGTGACTCCCTTAAGTAAGTTTCTTTCTACGACATCTTTCCTATCCGAGCCAAACGCTCTCATTCCATCAATCTTAGTATCTATTTTACAACTAGCATTTGAAGAATCCCTCATGACAGTAACACTCAAGTCCCCTATTCTCTCTTTATAAAGACTTTCACCATAATCCAACAAAAGGGTTGATTCTGATCTCCCCATCACATTTCTCACAGCTGAAATTGACTTGAAAATCGCAACATCAACAAATAAGCTGTGAAGAAGAAAAGCCCTTCTATCCCGGACCTGCCTTTCCTCTGGTGTCTTGCAAGGCATGGACGAGAGAGATAGAAACTCGTTTGCCCAAGGTAATAAGTCGCTTTGGTTGTCTCTTCCGAGGCCACCTCCATTTCCTCCCCATGTTACGTCTTCGACGGGGAGAGGTGGAAATATAGAGGGTGATTGTGCTGAAATTGGAGGGATAAGCCATGTGTTGGCTCGGAAACCGTAGGGTAGATTGCCAAACTACAAAAACCAAAACGGAAGAAAAGGAAAACATAAGTTTATAAGTCGAATAGATCTAGGTTCACAATTTTGATATTGTGTCCAAACTACAGAAAAGAAAAATAAATAAAAGTATATTATCCTAATGGCTTGTTTGTTGCAGCCTCTAAACAAATCAGCGGCATTTTGGGGGGTTGAGAAAATAAAAACATAGTTCATCCAGCTTAGAGCTTCTTGTTTTTTCAATTGTAAAAACCAGATCAGCTTTTGAGCTGATCAACAAATAGCAATTCAGATTTAAGCGAAAGAAGAAAAGCTGAAAAACTGCAAAACAAACACCTATCAGGAAATCTCATGTATAGTTTATTTTTATAAACTGTTAAAAAAATTGAGTATATAAAGTACGCACAGAAATTCCCAGAACCTCTGGTAAGCACTGCTGCACTAGTATTAGCCATTTCCACCCAAATGGGTATATTACAGAATATTAGTCAATCTGTGCGCCATGTAGAAAGTTTAAGGTGCCCATGAGAGCTTGAATTACACTACGTAAATGATTGTTTACCTTGTTACGTTCTAAGAATGCTTTCATAAGATCTTCATAAGCCTGAAAATTAAAAGCAACTAAGTTCAATCTTCTAATTAGAACAAAATATTAGTCAAACACAACAACATTTCCAAAATTGAATTAGACATAATGAAGTGCGTAACACTAACATTTTCAAAAGCTCTGCTAAGCTGGCGAAACAAGTCAATAAGATTGTGACAGAGAATCCTTTGCTTCCCGGTACTATAAAAACCCTTTCTACAAGCTTCGATGAGGACCATCTTTCCATTGCAAAGTTTTACCTGAACAGGAAAAGTGCATTTTAAAGCCTTTTTTCTTTTTCTGTATAAAGGGATGTAGGGATTAATATAAGCTGGTCTACAAGTATCTTACTTCCAGGGAGAAGAGATGATCATCGGCCAGTATTTCACCATCTTGCCTCACAGACCTCCTTATAACTGCAACATTCAAACAAATCGTATAAAACGCTTATTTGAAGCCAACATAACTCCATTACTCATGGAATTATACGGTTCATTGGAAAATGTAATATCTAATACTCAAGTAAACAATTATTCAGTGTCAACGTTGATAAGTCCTCAACCACAATAGATATTTGAGAACCGTACTCTTATACTTAGAAACCCAAGGTTGGTATACCCTTTCATCTAAAAGCGTAAAGAATTAACCGAGACCCAAGGTTGGTATACCCTTTCATCTAAAAGCGTAAAGAATTAACCGAGAAAATATAAGTTCTCTATTAAGTATTAACCATCACTTGTAAATACAACTCACAACTAACACCAATCTGAAAACCATATAAAACATTTGCATTTGCGTGGTGCAATAAGCAAAAGTATGCAGCACCGCTGCACCGATGTACTTGTAACTTTGAGACAAATTGTATGCTTGTTTCAAGTTTTGAACCACATTCTCCTACAAAATATTTTTTTTTTAACATATTGTAAACTATTGAAACTTCGATAAGGCTTGTTAGGTTGCAACTTTCACGCAAATAAGCTAACCCTTTTGGGGGTGACAAGGAAATGATCATTCAGTGTAAAACTTAAAGCTTTTTTTCCGGTGAAACTCCAAAATCAGAAAGTTAACTCCTGAGATGATCAATCAATTGCATCTTTGCTTATAATTAGGAAGCTAAAATAAGTTCGGCGGAAAATTTAAATCAAACAAGCATTAAGTACATACTTCTTCATACACATATCAAACTAGCAATATGGTACTCATGTTTCATAGGCCACTACATCGTTCAACATTGGGGTATATCAATGTTTTTACTTTTCCATCATTTTCTTGCTCACGTATAGTGGCTACTTTGTATTAGTAGGAAATGTTTGCACTAATATGGAAAGTGTGACTTGCATTAAACTGGCTATTGGCCATTACCTTGTTTGCCACACCATGAGACGGGCTGACTACGTAAGTGCTACTGATATTAAGAGCTTCGCTATTCACAATATAGTACTCCTATGTCCCAAAAAAATGGTATACTATGAAAAATTAGGTTCCGAATGCAAAAATATTGTACTTAAAAATTTTCAAATTGAACATTCCAGTTCCACCAGAGCTTACTACTGTTCCTAAAACTTAGAAAAAGGGGATGACTTGTGATGAAAGAGGTCAAGAGAATGGTTCGCAGTTCTTGCATAACCTTGATTAACTTTTGAAACTGGTCATTTTGATGATTCACATACAAAAAACTTGGCAGTCTAGAAATAGGCCTATATTTTCATGTTGAACCATTTTTTTTGAGACCGAGGGGGTATCATCTTATCTTTATCGGAAGAGATATAAAGAGGGTAGTAGTAGTAGTTACATTGGATAGGAGGAGTGAGATGGGAGAGGGAGAAGAACTCGTAGAAGCTTCCTAGCTTCGGGCACGTGTCGCTCATCTCTCCCTCTCCCTCCACCGACTGCTTACTGCTGACAGTGCTTTTCGGAGACTTTCCTCCGGACTTTTTACTAGATTTCTTGGTAATGTCTTGGGCATCCTTAACAGAGGTTTCGGGCTTGCTGACGGTGGAGGGTCCGAAGGTGGTGGTGCATGCTACTATGTCAACCACTCTTCTAATGTGTGCCATTGCGGTTTGCTCATTGTAGTCCTCTGCAACATGAAGACACGGGAATGAAATGATTATTTTGGTAATGTACATGAATAAACTCCGAATAAAAACTTATGGCCCCGACTTGGACCCCTTGATAATATAAATATAATTATATTATTTTGTTTCATATTTTTTTGCAATAATATACATTGTAACATGATGTTTAACAATGACGTCATTGTTTAATCTAAATTTGTTTTCAATATTAGATTAACAATATTTATCTAATACTGTTAATATTTTACTAACTTGTATGTACAAGAGTACGGACACCTTCTTATTGAAGTTCAAAGGATACATGTATAGCTGACATAATTTGTTTTGTACATGTGTCGTATATTATCTCTGTACATTACTGTTTAGAAAATATTTTTTTAATATGTAACATTTATTTATTTTAATAACTTCTTATACTTCCTATCCATTTAATCTCATACTGCAACAAACATGTCACTAAAAGTATCGTAATAATTGAGTCCAAGTTTGACATATTTTCTATTTTAGATGAAGAATGAATTGTAATCAACTGTCTTTTAATTTATCTTTACTCTTGGTCCGGAAATGACACAATTATGTATATAAGTTATTTGGTCCCCACAATATATAGATAAAATTATACATGTTGATGCCAATGAATTATACTAACATAATTTAAAATTTAGTAACTCGAAATTTTGGAGGAGAGCCCAAAAGATATATAGGCCTATTTAAAAAGAGAATAGTAAAAAAATTTATTTAAAAATAATAATTACCTTCAACTAGTGTAAGGTGACAAGGCTTGAGTGCAGCAACATCCACTGTATCTTTCAGTGTGGGTCCTCTGACCTTTTTTTTTTTTGAAAATTAAGATACAAAATATATTAAGGGTAAGCTAGTAAATTTATAAATTATTTTAAATTTAAGGATGATTTTTAATAAAAATTACCTCATGGGATAAAGAAAAATTGGTAATATTGCATGTAATGGTGTTGACAGATAATAAACGCCGCACATCTATAATCCTGTCCGTTGATATTCCCTGTGCAAGATTACATTTTTGTCTTTATTCAACAAATGGTGTAAAAAAGGTTTTTTGGCAATGGAATAGTTGAAATTTGGAAGCAAGTTGTTTATCACCATAATAAATAAAAACATTTTATGAAATTATATAATTATCGATAATGATGATAGTTCTTAATAAGACAATGTCCACGTAACAAAATACAAAAATGTCATTGGTCAATATTGTTGGTATCCGACCAACGACATTCTATTCACGTATCTACTGATAAACATGAAAGTCATTCTGGCGTGTGTAATACGTTCAGCTGACTAAAATTTGAGTTTACCCTTGTCAACATACAAAATAAAAAACATAATTGTATTTTCTTAAATATTGACAATTTCTCTATCACACTAATTAAAATTGGCAATTAACATAAATAATGTTAAGTGTCCGATATCCGTAATTATCGGCAACTATGAAGGTCTCTATAGTGTGTTTCTTTTCTATGATGTTACAAAAATAACACTACTACATCAAATAGAATTTGGGCACTTTCTAGACTCATGGCAATTGTTTTCCACTTTGTACCAATTATTGAAATTGTTCAACATCTTGTTGCTAGTATATTCAACTAAAGCCAATAGAAACATAGTCATTGATTTATTTATGTACTTTTTCCTAGTACAAAAGTGAAGAGCTTGAGATTCGCAAGACTGTTTAACCATCATTTCGTCACCAAAATGCAATAAGTTGTAATAAGCACTTAAAAAGTTCTTAACAAAATGTGAATTCTTAAATAACAATCAATTGAATCTTCAAAAAATTTAAAAGTGGCAAACCTTCAGAACAACTTGAGTCTCGTCCGGGAGTTGCACTGTTATATCGATTACAACCGGAAGAACTGCAATTTTCAGAAAAAAAATATGAAAAAGTTAATATTGACAATTTCAAGACACAATAAAACACGACACTTTCGAAAAATTGAAAAAAATACCCTTTTCTTCCTTCTTCTTCTTATCTCCCTTGGACTTGCCGCGACCATTTTTCGGTGCCATTTCGACTTAAACTTGGTAACCTGAAACAAACTCAAATCTCTTTAAAATTGAACATAGACTTGTTTGGTTGCAACTTTTTTCAAATTTGACTAAAGAAAAAAAAAATGTTCAAGTTCAACCAATGAAAGTTTAGTTTTTCCAGTCAAAATATCAACTAGTCTCAATGTTTAAACTTTATAGTTTGTAGTTTGTACTGCTCAACCATAATTTTTGTAAGCAAATAATAGCTTGCAATTAAATATAATTTTTGTAAGCAAATAATAGCTTACAATTAAATTTGCGGGTGAAGCCAAAGTAGACTACGGGGGTGTCAAAATTCACATTAACTAATAAATTAAGTGAAACAAAAAATAGGGTGTCAAATTGCCGTTTTCAACATATTTTTGTGAAAATACATGTAAAAAAAATTAAAAATCAAAATTTTCAGAATTATGGGGTGTTGTCGCCCCCCCCCCCCCCCCCCCCCCCCCCCGATGGTTGTCTGCACTTAGCTTCTCTCTAAACAGGGCTTTCATTCTCAATGCTCAAAATTAGTACATAAAAAAGAAATTGTAAAATGTTATATATTTTTCTAGCTTCTAAATGGAGTAGTAAATAAGTACCAATAGTACAAAATAAAATCTTACTTGACAGGTGCAGATAAAATGATTGTAGAGGCCTAGAAAGAATGAACTTTTTAACAGATAAGGACTTTAATGCTGCAATACATAAATAAATAAAAAGAGTATATATGTGTTTTTATTTTTTATTTTTGTATGAATTGAAGTTTAAAAAATAGGTGAGTTCACCATTAAAGAAAGAGTTTGAAATGAGGCTCTAAAACAAACATAAGTAGGGAGAAAGATGATAGGAAGAGAGATATATGAGAGAAGAAAGAGTGATAAGAAAGGAAGGGTTGAGATTTAACAATCAGACTCTAATATGGCATTTTATGAGAGCTTCTGGCCATGTTAATTATCTTCACCATGGATATATTATCACATTTTTATAAATTATTAACTTATATTATTATATATTCATGTGTTATATACTACCACGTACTCCGACCACACTGTTAGCATCTGCTTGTTATCATTAATACTGTATGTTTTGGCTTGATTTCGTTGTCGCTTCTCGGGTCGCACGGTTTTAAAAGGCTTTGATGATAGTAAGCAGATGGTGGCGGTCTGGTTAGTGGACCGGGTCGTTACAATTGGTATCAGAGCCAGGTTCTAGCCGGTGGTGTATGAACCATTTCCGGAAGGACGGCGTGTCTGACGAGGACGTCGTGCCTGAAAGGTGAAAGAGTGTAAAAACCTGGATTTTCGTAGAAAAATGCCGGTGTAAAGAGAAAATATTGTCTAATATCGTTTAAATATGTGAGTACTTATATGATATATAAGCTCAATAAACCCTCCTTACTATCACCAATGCCTTTTAAAGTCGTGGAGCCCGAGAAGCGATGACGAAATCGGGCCAAAACAGACAATATTGGTGGTAGTAAGCAGATGGTGACGGTCTGATCGGAGGACCGGGTCATTACAATTAGTGGCCCACGTGTTGCATGCGGGACGCGTAATAACATAAATCTCGTAAATGTCTTTTAATATGAACACAATAATCGCATTCGGTATCATTTATCGAAATCATGGGCTTAAAACGAAATTTTTATTAAATTACGGTACATCGATAATTAGAAAAATAGAGTGATCCTGAATTGTTAATTAACAATATTTAGGAGCCTCATCTAACTTTTGAGTTTGATTATTATAACAGATAAGACATATGTATTCACATGTACATGATTTATGAAAAAAAAACAGTATATGAAAGTAATTATTAAATTGAAAATTCAGTATATATAAGAGTGTACTTATTTTTTATTTTTTATGAAGGTCGAAAAGTATATTTATATATTAATAAAGTAATGTTTTTTATTACAAAAAAAAAAAACATAGTAATGTTTTTCGAATCAAACACTAATTAAAATTCCCCAATTATGAAAAGTCACAGATTTGGTCCCACCCTGGATTTTAATTAAGAAAGGTTTCCTTAATTTCTATTTTTAATGTAGTTGCAAATCATTTTAACTTAGTTGGTTGTGAAATAAATAATAAATAATCAGAATAGATTAAATTGGTAGTACAAAAGTTTTTAATTTCCCAAATCTCTCCATCCATAACAAGTTAACAACAACCGATCGGTATTGCCGTGTTTACTAAAATCTTGAGGATCATACCATTATATGTGAAACAATACAGACCATCTAGTTTACTAAGGAAGTATTGGGGGCCATTGCTCAGACTAACCATTCGAATTTTCAGTTATACTCTGAATTACACGTCGCTCATTTTATTTTATTTTTATAAAAATCATAATAGTATTATCTTTTTTTTTTTTTTTGTAAATGAAGGGGTAATAATGGGCTCTGTCTGTTGTAACTTGTAATATCTGCATTTGCAGGTTTTTTTAGGACCACTTTGATGGGTTCCACTCATACTAATCCCTTGTTTACAGTCAATCATAGCCATCCATTACTTTCTTTTTAAAGTGAAAAATATTTTAAATTTCCATAGTTTTCATTCGGGACTACCGTCCGAACGGATTGGGATGAATTGACCTTAATCCTAACATAACCTGTAAAATAAATGACGGAGCGAATCGATAAAATTTAACTCTCAACCAAACTCAAACCAACTCAATCTGTTACAATTAAAACCTCAACACAACTCAACCTAACTCGTAAAAAATAAAAAAGTACGGGTTGAGACGGGTTGAGTTTAGATTGATTCTTAAATTTTTATTTTGGTCATTTATTTTTTATAGTCTGCATAATCAACATAAATTTTAAAATAAATCGAATATTTCAAAGACAAATATAAATTAAAACAAATGAAAATACGTTTAAAACATTCGCGAAAATAAAACTAAAATATATCAAGAATGAAAGATATTATGTTAAAATACACACGATGTATATATAAGTATATATATTTATAATTATATATATATTGCGAGTTGAAATGGATTGACGCGGATTAACCCGCGGTTTGTGAACCTCAACCCTAACCCAACCCGCAAAATATATAACGGATTAACGCGGGACAGATTGATTTTTTTTTACATTCAACTCATCTTAACCAGCTTCAATCTATACGGATCGGATTACGATACGGGTTTACGGATTTTTTATCAAATCCCTTAGTTTTCATATTATGATATTAATACTACAATTTTAGCTTATTAGCTTAGGTTCCAGCTTATTCTAGATTTTTAATAGCACCATTTATTTAAAACTCCAATACATACTTATGTTATGTGTGGGCTTACAGTATTTTGGCATATCTCAACTCCTAGTCACGGTAACCACCATATTTCCAAAAACAAAAAACAAATCAGTTTACTAAACATAAGCTTACAAATCAGGAATTTGTACCTTGTTATTCTTAGATTTTATATTGTGGATCGACTTGTCATGTCTATGAACTTAATTCTAGTTAAGTGTGAAAAAGTATAAATGTCCCTTAAAAATGACTCTGACTACAGTAAAAGGGGGTACAATATCTTATATGTTTAAGATAATTTTGGCATAAATTTCATCGAAAATATGTCGACTACAACCTTTTAATTTCGACATAATAAGATTAAATAATCCGTGAAAATTCTGTTCAGCCACTGCTGAGTTGATTTAGCAGTGTACCAAGTTATTAGTACACAAGTCTTCACTCAACAATAAGATCGACTTTGAACAAGTTGTCGTACCTTTAGGAACTTGTACGTTTTGAATTCTAGGCATCAAATTATTGTCATCTAAAAATCAAATTAAACCAGCGAAACACCTAAACGGTATCAAACCGATTACAACATGAACACAAAAAAAACCATTGATTTCCGTTTATTTTAAGTTTAAAAACCGCTTTCATTGGTTTGGTTGCAGTTTTCATCACATTGAAACTGAAGAAGACAAGTTATATATACGTTTTGTGCAACTGTTAGAAAATACTAGTATTAGTTTTTGAAGTTCTTATACTGGAATGAACTTCTTTTACATGTGGTCAATTAACCCGACGACACTTGTGCTGATTTAACAAAGTATGTGAAGGGCGAAATGTAAAACAAGGAATCATAAATGATTTATAATCATTATAGCACCATCAGATTTTTAAAGGGAAAAAAGGTGTCGAAACAAGAAAAGGTAAAATAAATTATGCAGATTCTCATATCTCAAAAACCTCGGAAGCATCCTATGCTTCAAGAGAGGGTTGGAAAAGAGAAATAGCCTCTTCTAAAAGTATTCAGAAGCATTAATAGAATTGGACAAGCCGGCAAGTTAATAGAAGTAAACCCAAAAGTAATACAGCATAAATGTACACATGTAAACATCTGGAAAAAAGGATCAGCAGAAGAGTTTGATCACCGCAAGGACATGTGACAAGAGAGTGCATTTGAGTTCGACAAAAATGGGGGAATTTTATGTAGGGAGATTTCTAGGTTGACATTCAATACTAGAATGCAACCCCATGCCTTTTATATCGACCCCGTCGCCAATGACTTAAAAAGCATTGAGCGATTTTTGTTAATTTAGAAGAGGTCGCGAATGTCACAGTGTAATAACTCATACAAGGACAAGGGCCCTCTTCCAAAAATTCCCCAAATTCGTCTCCTCAACACTATTCGAATCCGAAGTCCAGCTCAGACCTTTTACATTTTAGCCATCATCTCCGTTCCCATTTAGACCAATATCATAAGAACAACAAATTCTGGAAAAAGTTGCTCACAATTGAAAGAAATGCAGAAATGCAGAAATGCAAAACATTGTAGTACATCAAAATCAAGTTAAGGGTTCTGGTTTTGGCAATTCAGAAAAAAATACAGACTGTTACATAAAACGCTTGTTTGATGAGCTTTGAATTAAAGCACACTGAGACAGGGAAAATTACTGATTACTTTTAAATTTCTTAAAATTTTAGGCAAGGAAAAACAAGATCAAGCTAAAGATTGGATTTTAAATAAAAGACTATATTACTAAGTCCCACTTATTTACACTCTTATGTAACATACTAAGCATTAACTAAAAAGTATAAGAAAACGGTCAATTTGCAGCCTCACGGCCAAGCGATTTCACGGATAATAAATTCATCCCATATTCAAAGTACTTTCAAAGAAAGGTTATAAATTACCAGAAAATGTTGTCTTCAAAAGCTTTTAGATTCTAAATAAAAGACTACATTACTAAGTCCCGCTTATTTACACACTACGTAATATACTAAGCATTAACTAAAAAGTATAAGAAAACGATCAATTTGCAGCCTCACGGCCAAGCGATTTCGCGGATAATAAATTCATCCCATATTCAAAGTACTGCTAAAGTTATAAATTACCAGAAAATGTTGTCTTCGAAAGCTTTTAGATTTTATATTTTAATTTCCAACTGACTACTGGAATAAAATCAAATAAAGAGGAAATCTAACTAAGGCTCTGTAATCTGACAAAGTGTCACTAAACTCAACAAGCGAAATTCTTGATCAACATACTATAGAGCACAAAACTCAACGAAATTAGAGTAGAAAATAGAAACCAACTTTGTGAAAGAAACTTAGGATTTAAAGTCTATAAACAAAAGTTAATTGCTAAACAGGTTCAAATCATTTGCCACCATGTTGTCAAGATATTAAGCAAAGAGGTATATTAAGCATAAACCGATTAAATGATTGGCAAAGTTAATAACCACATATACTTTGTAAAACATATCAGAAATCTTGAGACACGAGCAATTCTTATCTCAAAAGATTATGTAACGATTTCTACGACATAATCCAAAACCAAAACAAGGACTAGTACAGATACACGCAGACCAACATGCAATATCATTGGTTCAGAAAACCAGAAAAATCATATAACCCCACGAGAGTTTAATCAACACAAAGTTGTGTGATGGGAGTGCATTTGAATTCGATGAAATGGGGAATGTTTTATTGGAAGAATTCTAGATTGAAACTCAATATTAGAATGCAAACCCATGCCTTTTATTTCTACACCATCGCCAATGCTTTCTATTGTGAATGTCACAGCGAACAACTCATACAAGGATAAGAGTCCTCGCCTTTATTTTCCCCAAATTCATGTCATCAAATACTCTCTGTCATCCATCATGTTCAGACCTTCTACATATTAAAATATTCATTCCTTTATAATTAATATAAAAAACATTAAATAACTTGAATAAAATTTTCTGAAAAAAAGAAACTGTTCACAAAATATCTTGCCTCAAATCAAAACAAAGGTTTGTTTGAAACTGGCTTGAAAGAAGACAAGCTAAACAAAACATTAAGGAGTAAGAGTTTGTTTTATGCAGCTTAATAGCATGTGATCCGGGTAAAAAGCTGATTTACTTGAAATTTCTACCATGTATGAAAACAAAAAATCAAATATTGTTCGGATTTATAGTTCCAGCAAAAAGGCTACACAATAGATTGCCATCTTTTATATTATAATACTCCTATATCTACATATACTATTCTGCAAGAAAAATTCTAGAACGGTTAATTTTCCGCATTTATTTCCCCTACTAGCTTGGCGGTACCTGCTTTCCTTTACAATAATTCTTAATAGGTAACAGGATACTCAGAACACAAAGTTTTCAAAGATAACAAACTCGTCTGAAGATTATATACTTCTGAAAACAGCTAGATCTAAAAATTCCCAGAAAATATCGTCTTTGGAAGCTTACAAACTGTGTATTTGCTGTTGGTTACGGTATATGATTAGATTCGTCGTATATAACCATATAGATACTGAACCTGGACTATAAAGCTCCCTATCAACCAATTGAGAGAAAAAAAATAATACTTTTGGACTAAGTGTTAAAACAACAATGTTAATAGGCAATGTCGATAAAAAACAGGCTCAAACCATTTGGCAACAAGTTGTCAAGATATCAAGCAAAAATAAAACTAAGCATAAACAATATTAGTAAAAGTTAATAAATAAATACATGTTGTAAACATATATCGATACAAGGAATAGTGAGACACAAGCAGATTCTTACCTCATAACAATAACTAGTAATTTCTACGACATACGAAACATCTAGTTAAAACAGATACAAGCTGACTATAAAAAGTTGCAGTAGCATTGATTGGAGAAACCCAAAAAAAATAACAAAAACAAGTATAGAAAACAAAAAAGAAATGACAGTTTAAAAGTAATACGAACAAAGGATCAGCACAAGAGTTTGATCAACGCAAAGATGTGTAATGGGAATGCATTTGAGTTTGACAAAAATGGGGGGAATTTATGTAGGGAGAATTCTAGATTGACACTCAATACTAGAATGCAACCCCATGCCTTTTATTTCGACCCCGTCGCCAATGACTTAAAAAGTCATTGATCGATTTTTGTTGATATAGAAGAGGTTGCGAATGTCACAATGTAAAAACTTATACAAGGACAGGGGCCCTCTTCCTTATTTCCCCCAATTTTGTTAAATCAACACTCAGCATTACCATCATGCTCAGACCTTTTACAAATTAGCCATCATATCCTTTTCCAACTAAATCAACAAATAAAAACACTACTAGCAAAGGGGAACTGAAAGAAATCTTTTTAACCTTGAAGAAATCCTTGAACCTTGAACTTCAACATTTGACCTAGCTTTTTATTAAGAAAAAATAAACTACCGTTTTCCTGACTGGGGCGTTAATCCAAAAAAAAAATATCTTGAAAGAGGCTGGAAAGAGAACGAATGATCAAGCTAAAACTAAACACGTTTCGAGACACAGAATAAATAACTAAAAACTCTTTGATATGTCCGACCAAATGCAATACATTATATTCAAAATTTGAGCTCAGGCAGCAGATTCATGCCAACTTTTAAGCAAAAAAAAAGTACCTAAAGTTCTCGCCAGACAAGCGTTATTAAGAAACTGATATCACGATGACATCCCAACTACAAACGTAACCAGGAAATGTTGATAAACAGCAGAACGATTGAGAAACCTAAAGCTCTAACACTGAGGAATAATACCGTTCAAAAAAAAAGAAACTTTTCAACCAAGATTACCACACAACGAGAGGATAAAACCATAAAGGCTTGTCTGTCTGCAACTTTAAAGTAGATAAATGAGCCTAATGAAGACCGATAAAAAAGTGAGGGTTCTTAAGCTTATAATTAATTGTTGCTTCTTTCGGACAAATTTTACGCAAAAAAAAAAAACAGGAAACAAGCTGTTATGTCTAGTGCCCTGTATAATTGGCTTTTACCAATTTGGTACTTGACTTTTTTCCCTTAAAAAAACTCAACTTTAATTATCATAGGGAAAACAAAAACATTAACTTGTTTGTTGCAGCTTTTAAATAGACAAAACCCATTCGAAAACTCAGATTCCTGAGAACAAATTTACTAGTTTTTGGATCTACCTTTATTAAAAAAAACAGCTTATCAGCAATAACTAACGAAACGCAATTCAACTTATCAGCAACAACAACAAAAAACTAATAACCAAATTCAACAAAAAATCAAATTTACTAACAATTAACGAAATGCAATTCAACTTATCACAACAAAAAAATAGTTTATCTTGAGCTTTTAAGTAGATTAAGAAAAACCCAAATGAAGCCAACCAAAAAAAACTTGATTTTTTTGGTAAAGCACTAAGCTTTAGTAATAATCATTCAGATACAGTACAAGTTAGTAAACAAAATAACAAAATTAAATAAAAGGGTACACAAATTATCTACCTTACAAGAAAAACTCAGCTTTATAATAATTAACGAAATACAATTAAACTTATAAGCAAAGAAAAAAAAAAACTAGTCTGCCTTGAGCTTTTAAGTAGATAAAGAAAACATATGAAACAAACAAAAACAAACCTTTTATTTTTATTTTTTTAGTAAAGCACTAAGCCAAAATAACATAAATTAAAAAAAGGGTACACAAATTAACAAGCCCTGAGTAAAACTAAAGCAATTTAAGAGAAAAAATAAAGAATTTTTTTTTCCAAACTAACTTGCCACGTGTGCAGTTCAATGCTTTGCTTTTTAAGGTTTTGAGAACTGAAAGTGTTGTGTTTTATATCTACATTATTAGGGTTTTGACTGTGAGAAAATACAAAATGGCGTCGTTTTAAGAAATTGATTTGCAATAAATACTCCCTGTAGTTTTGTTTTTTTATGGGTTGTTCACCTCTAATTTTAATATTTTGAATAAATTGCACTGTATGGTAAGTTAAGTTGTATGAATATTATTGGTTTTGGTCAATTGCAAATTGCAATCTAAGTAGCAAGAATATTATAGAATATTCTTTGGACTACCCGCTATGGATACGGTACGTCGTTTCGAGTGCCGGGTATGACATTTCAATTGTCATTGACCTTTTTAGTCTTTGATCACTTCGAGTACTAGTACGGTTCGACATTTCGAGTTTCGCACCAATCTGGTGGCTTTGAGATGGCATCAAAGAAAGTTCCCATTATCATAAATGGATTTATTATATCATTTTTGAGTGAATCCATCCCCCCGTTGGTACTCGATATAATGTAACGTTTTTTTGATTACATCGATCTCAATTACTTATTAAACCCGCATAAAATGGTGTTTCTATTTCGATTAACTTTTATCATTGAGAACACAATGATATACTATTTAAGATTTTTTGGAAAGACTTTAATGATTACTTAAAGAATATTTATACACATAGTTTCGTATAAGTTAGAGAAAGTAGCGTGAAGAATGCATTTTACTTTTCGATAACTACGAGGTTGAAACTTTTGCACCTTTCGTGTATTTGGTTAATACTCTTTGGAGAAAGAAAAATATACTTAAATTTAAGTAAACTGTTTCATATTTTTTTTCGAAAGTATACTTTTTTCAACAATACTCTCTAACAACTATTTTTTTAAAACGACTCCCGGTATAATTTTTAAACATCTAGCAAACAAACTTGGAAATACTTTAAAGTATACTATCCGATCTTTATAAAAAAATGTAAATGTTTACCGAATAAATTTACAAATACTTATAAGATGCGATGAAACGTGACGGGTGTTGGTATATTCCGTCAAATGTCGAATTTGTTTAGAAAGAAAAAACTAAATAAAATTGTAGTAATGAAAAAAAAAAAGTATTTTAAGAAATATTAATAAGTATTTTACAATTTCACATAGGTCCCACTGTACTTAAAAACACAGTCAACCCAGTAGAAGATCTATAAGTTGAATGATTATTTTTAATTATTTATTTGAAATAAATTAATAATCTCTGTACTTTTCACGTATATTATCATACTTTCATCTCCCTCCTCTCCGACTTCGAATTTTTGGAGCCAAAAAATATATTAATAATAATAATAATAATAATAATAAAACAAATACTCCTATCAACTTTATTTAATAATATCTCGGGTATACATTATATATATATATATATACATACATACATAAATATATAGACAAAAATAAGAGATATGCTTTAATTCTATATACATTCACCTCCAATTAGGTTTCTCTTTTTAATGCTCAATCCAACTATTCGATTCAACAATTCGTCACCGGAGATTGCAATTAAGTACTTTTGGTGAGGTTATTTTTGTACCAATTTGTTATCTTTCTGAATTTGGGGACTAATTGTGGGCAAATTTTGAATTGGGGTTTATTCTTAATTGTTGAGGAAACAAGATTTAAAGAAGCAGTCTTTTATTTGCGAAATAATAATTTTTGTGACAAATTGTTACCTTTCTGAATTTGAGGATTATTTGTGAGGAAGTTGGAATTGGGTTTCGACTTTTTGTGTTGTCTTTTTGGATTAAAGAAACAGTGTTTGGGCTAAAGACTGTATGTGAATCGGTATCTGATATGACGGAGATTGCAATTGAATTCGTTCTGTGAGACTATCTTTTTGGATCAAACTGTAATCTTGCTGAATTTAGAGACTAGTTGTGGGACAATTGACATTGGGTTTCGATTTTTTTCCCATTGTTTTTGCTGGGGTTATTGCTAATTGTTCAAAGAAACCGTCTTTGAGCTCGGAATGCTTGCAAATTAGTATTTTATATTGAGGGAAATTGCATGAAAATGCTTTTGGTGAGGTTATCTTTTTGTACCAAACTGTAATCTTGCTGAATTTAGAGGCTAATTTCGGAGGAATTGAAAGTTGGGTATCTTTTTCGTTATTGTCTTTGCTATTCAGGGTGTTTTTTCTGCTAGTTGTTGAGATTTGAGAAAACAGGATTTAAGAAACAGTCTTTAGGCAATGTCGGTTACTAATCAATGTAATGCTGATGATTCGGAGTGCAAAAATGACGAAACCGGCTACCTTTTGTGTTTAGATGAAGTGAAAAGGCAGAAATTAATTGAAGATAAGTGTTCGGTTCCATTGTTGAAAACGTCGAGAGGACGTGTTCAAGTCCCACCGGGAAATAAAGATTCGGTTACATATGCAGGCAAGAGACATTATTCTGATTCGAAAAAAGACCAGAGATATACCCTTGTTTATTATCGAAAAAGATTTAAATCAGGTGGAGAATTACCCATCAATGAGCTAAAAGCTGAAAAACTGGGTGAAATAGGGTGTAAGACCAATATAATACCGAATTCGATTAATTTCGTGGAAGACAAAAGAAAGGATTTTTGTTGGTTGGAGGGTTTTAATGACGTGGTGTGTGAAAATTCAAGTCAAGAAGTAGGTGAATTTCAGGGAAATGCCAAAATGGTGTCGAATTTGAGTAGTTCTTTGGGAGCGAAAAGTAACGAAACATATAGCTCGGAGGGTTTTAATGATAAGGTGTGTGAAAATTCAGGTTTTGTAGCTGAATTTTTGCGAAATGCCAGAATGGCATTGGATTTGAGTAGTTGTTTGGAAGTGAAAAGTAATGATTTATATAGGCCGAAGGAGTTTATATCGGGTGACATGGCGTGCATGAAAACAGATGGAAAATCGCCAACTTTTGGCCTATTAAATGACAAAGTAAGCGAATTTTGTGACAGTTCCAAAATGGTGCCAATTTTGAGTAATTTGGGGGAAGAAAGAAGAAATGATATTTATAAGCCGGAGGATTTTGCATTGGGTGATGTGATATGGGCAAAGTCTGGTAAAAAGTTTCCGTCTTGGCCCGGGATAGTGATCGATCCGATAATTGAAGCTCCGGAAATTGTTCGCAGGGCATGTGTTGGGGGAGCTATATGTGTTATGTATTTTGGGTATTCTAAAAATGGAACTCGAAGGGTGACATTTCTTTCTCTTTACCCATCTATCTCCCTTGTTTATCTTTCTTTACCTGTAAAAATAGAATGCAAATCTTCTAAAGTTGTAAATAATTAGAACCAACATGTTTAGCTATATTGTTTTTTGTCCTTTTATTTTTTGAAAATAAGTTTAAGTTTGTGATGTTTCACTTTTCTGCATGAATAGTAGGTTTGTCATTTGTCAATATAACTTTAAGGGTCACAGATTGGCCCGTCCTATTTAAGGGTCAGATCGACGACCCCTTTAATCAGCATGGACGGAGACAAAACGTTTCGCCAATGGAAAAAAAATGAACCAATTAGAATAATTAGTTTGGTCCTGTGGGCCGGACTATATAGACGGTCTTTTAAAACAAAACTATTGTATACATAAAAACAAAACAAAAATACCATTGCTCACCTTTTTTTTACCCAAAATATTACCGGAGATGCACCAATCACTCATATTATGTTCCTTTTTAATCTAGTTAATACATGATTGGTCTATTACTAGTGTACCTTTAGGTAAATTTTTAGGATAAATGTACCATGCCTTCTAATTTAGTCTAACGTAGTATGAACAGTAATTTATTTGGAAAAATAGATCGCTCACTTTATATCACTTTTTACATAGACAAATCAAATATTTATCAGGTAATACTTCAAACAACTAAATAATAAGTACTGTAACACATAGTACAAGCATTTCTATCAAATCCACCACTAACAGTAACAGCTAGTACCAAAAATAAGATGTGTTTTTTCCGACACACTTTGTTTTAAGGGCAAAATATAGTCTTGCATACAAACAAATAGATTTTAAATGCGCATTCATATTAATACTTTTACGTTTGTTGACAGGATTATGCATGGGTCAGAGAAGGCTCGATTTTCCCCTTCTCAGAATACCTGGACAGGTGTTTTTTTTTTTATTGTAGTGAAAATGGTCCTCATCAAACTAGAATTTTATAATAACAATTTGGGTAGGCTATATTAAATTATAGTAAGATCAATCGTTTTTGGAACAATGAATTTTACATCGTCATATGTTTAAAACTTTATATCTAATATTATTTGTTCATAGATTTGTCTTATGCTCATGTCATTAAGAAATCAATTGTATTTAAAATTTTAATGTATAGTTCTACCTTTCTTTGGGTTTCTTACACTAATATATTCACTTTCGATAACCATGCATTTATAGGTCTACTTATCACATGACCAATCTATATTAATCGATTTCATCTCATTTTATCTTGGCAACGGAATGTAAAAAAAAATCTTTAACTAATATACATTGCGTATACATTCCTCTTCTCCCTGTTTTTATCCAGAAAATATACTACTTATGGAGTAATGTTTGATAAACCAATACTAAAACACAAAATTGAACCCCGTAGCCATCTGACAGGACTAGATTTTGGCTGAAAAAGTAACATTGACTATTTTCTGTCCTCTAATTATATTATTTCTTATTCAGGTTTAGCAAACAGACAAAATTATACGGAAGCAAAAGAGAGGAGTTTGAAAGGGCTATTGAAGAGGCCTACCTAGTAGAAAATGGCTTTCTAGACCCAGGTTTTGAGATTAGTCAGATAAGTCAACGAGCACAACATCATGAGGCAAGTTTTGCTTACATTATAGTCTGCAGCTTTTTTGGTTCATTGAGTAAAAAAAAAAAACTATTTTCTTTCTATATTTAGTACACAGTTTTGTCCTTTAGTTCATTGTGGTGTTTGAAAGTTGAAACATGCATGACATCAGATATCTGTATATCTGTCGGGGTTTTTACATCACAATGGTTTGCTTTTGCATCATGTGGTAATATTTTGCATTGAGGTTTTGAAGTATTTTTGACTTGTTTGGGTTGAACTCAACATATTTGTTTCTGTAGCTTTTTAAGCGGGATGATATTTGGTTATTCACTTTTCTCTTTTTTGCACATGGGCTATTTTCTTTTAGTTGTGTTTGTATATATCTAGAACTTCTGTTGGTTTGGGGAACAAAACAGTTTTTTACTAATATTATATTTATAAGCTAAAAACAGATAAACGTACGTCTGGCTTTACCTTGATATTGTAGGAAATTTATGAGAAGGACAAGTGTTGTTGTAACGGTTGTGACTTGGCTCTGTCATGCAAACCGTCAAATAAAAAGAAGGAATCTATTCAAGCCTCTTACCTGTGCAAACCATGTACCAAGGTTTTAAAGTTATCTTTTGATCTTCTTCCCTTTTGATATATTCTTGTTATCTTTTGATCTTCTTCCCTTTTGATAATCTTTTGATATATGTTTTCCTTTTTGATTTTCTTGTTATGTTTTCTGGTTAGGAAACTATGATGATGTTTAGTGTATTAGTAATTTTGAGAATTGGTAATGTGCTGTTTTTTCAGCTATATAAATTGAGACAATACTGTGGTGAGTGCAAAAAGACTTGGCATATTTCGGATGGTGGGGATTGGGTGAGATCATCAACTCCCGAATTAGTCTTTTTCTTGTTTGATCATCTCATTAAAGATTTTATATCATCTTATTTGATTTGGAGTTTATTTTCTTATTAGGTGAGTTGCGACGGTTGCAAAATCTGGGTGCATGCTGAGTGTACCAAAATCTCCAGCAAACATTTTAAGGTCGATAATCTTGTCATTGCCACTTTTTTTTAAATCTACCTTTTGGCATATCTGATGATGTGGTTTATATTAAAAATATAGCTTGCTTTTTTTCTGTAGAACCCAGAGGATATCAAATACTACTGTCCAGAGTGCAAGCCCAAATTTGTCCATAAACTATCAGTTCCGAATCAGTGTGTCGCGAAATCCAGGTAGATAGATAACTTCATAAGGGCATTTCTTGAGAGCAACAGTATCTCTGACATTTTCTAAGTGGACGACTTTTTTACTAGAGAATTACCATTAAGTAGCATACTTGAGACTAAATTTTGTAGTTTAGTCGCAAAAAGAAACTTACTATTGGTTTAGTGATCCTTTCGATGGGCAAACACTTCAATACTTTTGTGTTGGTTCAATAAGTTGGTTCTACTTTTGATGGGCATACACTGATTGGTTCTACTTTCTTATTTTAAGTGCATTCCTAAATGTGCTGATAAACCATCAGTTCCACTTTTGGATATGCAGAATGAATATTACACAATAGCAATAATTGGGAATGAAAATTTTTTCACTACCAACTAGTTATAGTTAAGTCCATATCATTTCACTTATTGCTCCATTTTTATTTTATTTCGTAATGGTAATTTGACAGTTCTTCAGAAAATATTCAACAACTACCCGACAAGATATTAGTAGTTTGCACTGGCATCGAAGGGATTTATTTTCCAAATCTTCATTTGTAAGTGCACACTTTTTAGATTCATGTGTATTAATTTAATTCATGGGATTTTGATGGGTTGACGGGTTCAAATATTATTTCTTTTCCTCTTTTAGAGTTCAATGCAACTGTGGTTCATGTGGAATACGTAAGCAAAGTGTAGGTGAATGGGAAAGACATACAGGTTCGAGAGCAAAGAAGTGGAAAATCAGCATTCGAGTCAAAGATTCAATGCTCCCTTTGTTTAATTTGGTTTGTACCATGCTTTTTTTTATACGTTTGGCTAGCTTTTAAGCAAATAAGCTGGATTTCTGAGGGTTGAGAAAGAGCTAGGTTCATCACCGCTTAAAGTTTCTAGCATTTTCAGGCCGAAAACCCAAAAGAACTCAGTTTTTAAGCTAGTCAACCAAATATGGTCTAGCTTTGTAGCAATAGCTGAATTTTGGGGGTTGGGGAAAAAGCCGGGTTCATCCCAGCCTAAAGTGTCTAGCTTTTCTAGGTTAAAAGTACCTGAAAGGCTTTATCTCTAGGCTGGTAAATTGAATACAGCCCATTTTAAGCAAACAACAAAAATGAAGGCAGCTTGAAAGTTGGAACAAACAAAGCCAAATTTGTTTCCTTTTAATTTCTCTTTAGTTAGCAATAATAATTAACTTTCGAGCCTTGATTAGTAGATGTTGATAAATTTTCCGTGATGCAGCTTGAAGATTACAATATTCATGGTTTCAATCCTTTGAAGTTGGATAAAAATCAACTTCATTCTTTTCTTCAAGGTAACAACAAAATTCTTCACGAGAAATTTGCATGAACCTTGTTTCAGTACTCATTACCTTTTATCTATACTAGTCTCTATTAGACATTAATAGAATGATGTGTACGATATTTTGTTTCCGTACTTAACTAGTACCCTAACCTGTGAATATTTAATTTGCGTTGCCTGAGAAATGTAAAGTTAGCTATCAAGTAGTAAATTAGTAATTGCTGTAGCCAGTAGGCTAGTGTACAAAACTAAAATTTGATACATGGTGTACAAAGTTGCAATATATTATTCATTATTTGCTGTTCCGTAAACTTTCAGTGCTCAGGATTTGTATTAAATGCTGTTTGTCTACGTGACAGGGATTTACGAACCTGTGTATGTAAAATGGACTACTGAAAGATGTGCTGTTTGCAGATGGGACGAAGATTGGGAATACAATAAAATTATTATCTGCAGCAGGTTTTATTGACTTGTTTCGGAAGATTTGGTTTGCTTAGAAGTTTCAAGGGCTTGTTTGGTTGCAGTTTTTAAGCAGATAAGCTGGATTTTTTAAGATTAGGAAAATTGCAGGGTTCTTCTAGCTCAAAGCTTCGGGATTCTTGAGGCCAAAACAACAGAAAACCTCAGTTTCCTTAGCTTACCAACCAAATACAAACAAACTTTTAAGCAGAAAAAAAAGTTGTAACCAAACAAGTTGATTGACATGTACTGTTACTGACTTCATTTTTGGGTTTAGGTGTCAAATAGCTGTCCATCAAGAGTGTTATGGGGCAAAACACATATCCGACTATACGGAATGGGTATGCAGAGCATGTGAAACTCCTGAGGTCGAGCGAGAATGTTGTTTATGCCCGGTAAAAGGTATGTATTGAACATTTCTCATTATAAATATTCAATAATGCTATTCACATAGATTGCTCAAGTGACAGCTAAACTACCCGTGTATAGATCTGTATATACAGTGTTTCTCCGTATGTATCAATGATATATGCAAGTATAATAAGTACGTGTCATTTCTGTAGGGGGGGCTCTGAAACCTGGTGATGTGGACAACCTATGGGTCCATCTCACATGTGCATGGTTCCGACCAGAGGTGAATTTTACGGACCACAAGATGATGGAACCTGCATATGGACTTCTTAGGATTCCTTTAAATTCTTTTGTTAAGGTAAATATTACAAATTCTTTTGTCACTCGAGACACATTCTTTTTTAGTTATTTGTTTTAATTAATTTTATTCGTATGTTTGATCAACAGGCATGCATAATCTGCAAGCAGATACATGGTTCATGTGTTCAGTGTTGCCAGTGCGACATAAATTTTCATATAATGTGCGCTGCAAGAGCAGGATATCGAATGGAAGTAAGTGTAAAAATAAAAAAAATCTCCTTTCTTGTCTGTTTTTCTCTTCATTTTCGTCCACATTTTGGGAAAATCTTTTGGTGTTTCCTTTTTTCCTTTTTGAACTCAGTAGTTTCATATTTACTTATTTTCAACTTTTCAGTTGCATTGTTCAGAGACAAATGTTACTAAATGCCAAGTGTATTGCGCGGGGCACAGGTAAAATATGATGCCATGTTTCGTTTTTTTTTAACGTTTCAGCTTCTCTGTATTTATATATGTATCATTTATATTTATTTGTGCAGGGTCCCGAATCCTGAGAACGCTTTAGTAATGCAAACTCCAGCAGGTGAATTTTCCACCAGAAACTTACTTCAAAACCAGAATCAAGACCATTGCTCCAGAGGCTCGCGGGTTGTTTCTTCTAAAAGAAATCAGCTTTCCAATACCTCAACAACTCTGCCGAGTCATCAATCGGATCCACTCTTAGCTGCAAGGTGTTGTGTCTTCAGAAGTTCATACAACAAGGTAAAACATCAATCCCTGTAGGCCATAGCTTTTCTCTCCCTCTCACTCTTCTTCACACTTACTCTAATAAGCTAGTCTCACGGGTTTACTAGCTTCCATTTTCTCATTTGTTTTTTTGGTAACTGGCGTATCTAGGCTGGCTTACCCATAATTTATACCGTAAGGCAGGTGGGGTTTAGGACGGAAATTGTTAGATTCAGTGTATTTCAGTCATTTTAAAAATATTTGGATGTCATCCATCTGTTTGTTTGATGGATTTTTTACAAAATTGGCCAACAGCAGGAGTAAGGGTATAAATTGAAAAGAAAATGTTAGTACAAGCCTACAGGTTACTAAATTGAATACACGTGATATCACAGTCGTTTGGTATACTGATATTTCATTTCCCCTTCTTTTCTTATGTATACCTGTTAGCTCACAGAGCCGCATATCCACCGAGTCTCGGGACCACACCTTCATTCATTAGATGCAATAGAAGGTTTAAATTCCCATGAGGTAATTTTCTGTCTCTTTGTTTTTACTTTGAAATATTGATTTGATTTCTGCTATGCTTATGCTGGAGATAAGTCGATGGCTTATAGAGTGAATTTTCCCCTCTGTAGGAGAAAGATTCAAAGGATTTTTCTACTTTCAAGGAACGGTTGAAGGATTTACAGGCAAGTTTTTCTCATTTGACAATCTATACATTGCTATATGGTTTTCTTTACTATTTTACAAGAACCAATTTACTTTTTTCTATTTGCCTACCAACGTTCCATTTTCTTTTAGTTAGTACACTCCCTATCGTCTCATATAGCTGGCCCCAAATTCTCGAGACTAAGGCTTGGTTTGATGATGATGCTTATGCCATAGCCTATAGCTTTATAAAACTCTTCCGTAGACTTTCACTGCTTTTAAGGGAAAAGAGATTTTTTTCATTTCACTTCCATACACTAACATAAATGTTTTTTTTCAATCATTTTAACAGAATTCTAGAAAAGTTATAATTAACCTACATGTTAGTGTAGGGAGTAATTAAAAAGATACAACTACGAAATCAAAAACATGGATAGGTGGTTGTATAAATAAGTAAAATACCGCTTATCATTTTTTTCCTGATCAGTTGGGTATCCAAAGTTTTTATTATGTTGGTATTTTCTTTGGAATTTCTCAGAGAACAGAAGAAGAGCGAGTCTGTTTTGGTAAATCCGGGATTCATGGATGGGGCCTATTTGCCCGGAGAAGTATACAAGAAGGGGAAATGGTAAACAATGAACATATATGTGCCAATGCTAAATGATATTTTCTACTCCTTGTATACTTATAATCATACAAGAAAGGAGTATTTAGTATTGCATACAAGAAGGAGTATTTAGTTTTTTTCCTTAACATTTAGGTTAACTTATAATTCATGTACGTGTTCCAGATAATGGAGTACCGTGGTGAGAAAGTGAGGCGAACCGTTGCAGATTTAAGAGAAGCACGATATATTCTAGAGGGCAAAGATTGCTATGTGAGTTAGTTCTCTATCTATGGTTCTCTTTTTCCATGCATACTAGTATATTGTGTGAGTATGGCTTGGAAAAACAATTGCAGCTACTTTGGTATCCTTAGAAAAACAATGTTAAGTGATTAATGGAAGACTTAATTCCCATTTAGTTACAAGAAAAACGTATCTCCCATTTAGTGATAATTTTGATGGGCATGTATGTACCTCTTATTTTGACTGGCATGCTTATTAACTTACTGAATTCACTTTTGATGGGCATACATACACTTTTCTGAACTGTTTGGATATGCATAACAGTATACAACATTACTCAAATAGAATGAAAAGTTATCACTAGCACTTGATGGCAATTAAATCCTAATTAGGTCACTCAATGAGAATTTCACCTTAAATCTTTGATTCTAGTAGCATTCTAGATAGCAGTAGTGTCCCATAGACAAGTAAATGTTTTGAATTATTTCATAGAAAGCATTTTGATGTTATACCATACCATTCTGAATATAAATTCGACGATTTAACTACCATAACTTCGAAGTCCTGAGCTCTTTGTATGTGTTGCTTTTATACTTAAATGCTACGATAAAACTTTATATGGCAAAATTATATTGCAGTTTTTCAAGATCGGAGAGGAATTAGTAATTGACGCCACGAACAAGGGGAATATAGCACGACTTCTCAACCATTCTGTAAGCCTCCAATTTAGTACTATTTAGTAGAGTATCTATATTTTACCATATTGTTTTGGTTGTGTAAGTAACAGTTGGGAGATTGGTAAATTCGGGAATATAAGCATGATACGAGTTGTTCGTAAGAATATATGATAGAGACCAGTTTTCCTTAACAGGATTACGTAAGGAAACATAAACCAACAACACAATTAATAAAAAGTAACTTAGAAATTAACTTAAGGATGAGTAGAGAGAAGATGAGGAGGCTAAAACGTTATTTTCTCTGCTTAAAACCAATCAAGAAAAGAGAATTGCATTTATAAACAGGATAATAGCCCTATTAGTCAATATGTTTGGCAAAAAGATGATAGCCTTCTCTGAAAGAAGTACGATAAACATAAATACATAATAACCGCTCATGTGACATAGTCACTATGAGGAATATACCTCCTAAGTATCCGAGTAGTAAATCAGACCGGATACTTATTATCATATTCTTCCACCTATCAACTTTTCTCATTGCATTTTGGTAATTTGGTCCTTTTTTAATTTTAGCTATTAAGCTTTATTCCCAGACATACTCGATATCAAGAGGAACCAGTTGAAATGGTTACTGGCATGTTTGTAATTAAAATTTGATGAACCAAAGTTGGAATGATCCAGAATTTCAAAGCTAGAAGTTGTATATTATCGAGGAAACTTTTACCTTTAGCTCCGCTAATGGTATCAGTATTCTCTCACTTTGCTGAGCTATATTAGGAGTTGCTATTCTTAATTTTTTATGTACTGCACTTTGTTTTGAAAGAGTTTATTAGATGATTTTGCAAATAAGAGCGACTTTTACCCTATTTGCAGTGCATGCCTAACTGCTATTCTAGAATCATGATGGCGGGGGAAGAAGATAGCCGGTTAATTCTTGTTGCTAAAACTGATGTGGCTGCTGGCAATGAATTAACGTATGAATAAAAATCTATTTCTTAATTAGCCTCTCAATTTCCTTGGTATTTTTTTGTTGTTGATTGGTGCCTTTGGCGATTATATATTCCCTTTCTTGTTTCAGCCAATCTTAATCAGTTTTATCTTGTGACAGGTGTGATTATTTGTTTGATCCAGACGATCGAGATGATCTAAAGGTCCCATGCCTGTGTAAAGCTCATAACTGTCGGAAATTCATGAATTAGTTGATAAAATTTTGAAATACAAAATACATACCTAAGAAAAGGTTATACCCATTTACAGAAGAGACTTTATATAGGACTAGGAAGGTTGATGTTAGTCAATTATAATATTTTTCCCTTTACAGTTGTATCATTTTGTAGCTGCATCATTTTTTTCCAATTGTTTATAAATGTATAGTCTGAAATGTTATAGATTGATTGCAGAGTAATGTCTTCTAATCAGATGAGATGACCTGCAGTATATGTAAAAATTATCTTGATTTAAGTGTGCCTTTCTATTGCTTGATTATTCTAGGGGTAAATTCTATCTTGTTCAATTTTTGCTGAACCGGCTTAAAAGAACAAGCAGTCTTGAAAAAAATATGATTTTGGACACACCAAAGAGAGCACCCTCCCTTGTTTTCCTTTACTTGCGCGAATCGGTCTAATAGACTGTTCGAGTGTTTAGAGAGCCCATTAGACCTACCGTCGTCAATCCCCACCCCACCCCACACCCACAATTTTTATTTTTATTTTTGAAAAATGACGAACAAAAAGTATGATTTTACTATGCAGTGTAATTATATAATCATTCGACTGCTCCCCCAATAAAAAGTCATATTTATTTTGTCTCCCCTCCGAAGCAATCCTGGTTCTGCCAGACACTGCTACCAAGAAACATACACGAAGAGTGTTGATCGAGTTTATTGATACTAAATGAGACATTGATTTTCTTAAGAAATGTGGAAATAAATGGATATAATTAGGTACACTTTTTTTTGCAACATTGTTCTCCCTTGCCATGGGAAAAAGCCTATCAAGGCTCTCTAATTTTAAAGTCGATTTTTTTTTCCGACAAGTCAAAGTCGATTCTTGCTTTAAGTCGGTTCCAAAGTTTTACGAAGGGGAAGGAAGGTTGATGGGTCCAATGTCGCATCAACTTAAACTTTCTTTTTGCATTTTTTCAGTTATTGAAAAACGTTTTCGACACAAGCGTCAATTGTTTTCTCATTACTGTGGCAGTTTCAGATCCTATTTCTTCAAATTGCTCATCAACACATGTTACTACCGTGTTCCGCTTATCAGTGCCAGAACTTCAACTTGTTACATCTCTTGAGGAAAATAAACTGCTAAACAATGTCGAGATATCAATTCAATTACTATCTTCTTTTGAATTATTTTATTATCTTTATGGATTTTTTGTTTACCTACAGTAAACTCTTTGATGAGTACTCGAAAAAACAAAGCATTTAAAAAAAATTATATGGCATTCGAGCACAAGTAACTCATTGAACTTTGAAATGAGGATTACATGTATACTAGTAGTACGTACAAACGTGCATGAAAACCAGCAATCTTAAAATCATAAAATTTTGCATGATAAGAAAATTTAATTAAGAAAACTGATAAGGCCATAACTTTGGTCGGTGGCGTTAGGCCTTTCAACAATGATATAATGATAAATAAACCACGAGTAACTGAGACTTCCTGATCTTTATTATTGCTCGGATTATTGTCCTTATTCGGACTATTACATTTGCTCGGATCAGTATTTCGGTTTTACGATTATGCTCGATATAACTATTCAATCTCTCGTCTTGACCTTTCTCCTCTTTTATTCGGTGCTCGGCTGTCTTGTCTCGGTTTATTTCTCGAAGTGATATGGTTTGGTTAGTTTCTCTCTTTTCTTAACTTCTCTCTATATTTTTTGGATAGATTTTCTGGGCCTTTTTCTAGGGGGGGTAGTTGGCTATTTATAGGCAACTGCGCCTTCTAGGATATTGACAAATGTCTTCATCTCAGGGATTTTTCAGACAAGGGTCCCCCTTTGATTGGGCTTGGGCTTTGGATAGTAGCACCCCAATTCCTATAAAAAGTATGAGATGACCCATTTAAGCGTTGGATACCCATTTATAAAGTGGAATGATTATGACCCGAATAAAATACTCGGGTCTGATTTTCATGTTCTATCAAGTGCTCCCTGACTTCCTCGGCGTGGTTTCCATGTCGGGGGAGTCATGTTCGGTTTGTCGAGAACGTTACTTCGGTCTTGTCTTTCCCAATGCTTCATCGAGAAACGCAATAGACTCGTGACGGTTCCCAGGGGGGCGCATTCAATGTTTCCTATCCTAATATCTTTCTTCGAGGAAAACTCCTATAAAGGGGGTGTGCTCCCTCCATAATTAGGCATTTTACTACTAATTTGCCCGTGACATAATGGCTTCTTCTGGTTCCACTGGTGAGAGCTCCTTTAATTATATTTCATATTTAGAAGCGGAAATCAAGAAATCTCGTACCGTGAATAAGAAACTCGTGGCCAAGGTTTCAAACTACAAGAAAAGGTTGTCTGACATGGATTCTGATCATCATGTGACGATGGCCGATCGGGATTGGGCCTATGAGCATATAAAGAAGCTCGAGGCTAATCTGGCTAAGCAGAAGGCAGCAAAAAGGGCCTATAAGCTTGCCTTCAAGGAGTTGCATGCTCGGTCCAGACCGAGTTCGGATGACGATGAAGAAGGCTCTTCCTCGAAATAATTAGTCTTTTGTAATTTCTGTCGTAATTTCTCTTGAATGGGGAGTCTTCTCCTCAGTTGTAATCGAAGTTTTTGGAATTAATAAAATATTTTCCTTTTCTTGTTCTTGTCTGTTTATCTTCTTGATGTCTTTTGGGATGACTTTAATTGGATTTGGAACTGTGGTTAAATCGCCTTTAATGCTCTTGGGAAGTTCAAGAGGTTGTATCTATTCGAGATGACCTTTGACCTACTCCTTGTTTCTTCTTATAAAAGGGGACTGTCCCAGTATTTTTTATGCAGTCATTCTTTATTAACGAACAAATGGCTTCTCCTCTCGAAAAGTATGGTGACAACCTTCCTGAATACGTTGCCCGTCTGGAAGAGGAAGTTCAGAAGGTGCGTTATCTAGAGAAGAGGGTTGCCCGGCTGTCGGTGGAAGCTCGTCGGGCCGCCGAACTAGACGAGCGATTGGATGCCCTAGAGAAGGAGCACCAGAGGTCTTTGCTCGACAGTATTCGTGCTCGTGCCCGGATCAAAGAGCTCGAGGCCTCCAGAGATAGGCAGCTTGCTTCCAAGAGGGCTTACAAATTGGCCCTTAAGGAAGTGTATGCTCGGTCTAAAAGGAAGCCGAATGACGAAGCGGGCCCTTCTATGAAATGATTTTATTGTTTTCATTGTATTTCCTCTTTGTGCTTCTTCTGTAACGAAGTATCAACCAATCAATAAAGATTTCTTTTTCTTGTTTATATCTGAATTACTTTCCCAATGCAATTTATTTTGACTGCGCACGCTTGTGGCCTCATTAATGCTTTTCTTGGGCCTGGCGTTTGATCTTATCCATTGGACCTTCTTATTCTTTATATCTAGGGATTAATAGGATTTCTTGAGCCTTGTGCATATAAAATCCTATTCACCAGAGTTTTCTTGAGCCTTGCGCAAAAGATCTGGGATATTTATTTGAACCGCTGCTCTTCCCAAAAACGACGCGTGTTTCAATGCCATTATTACTTACTCCCTTTAAATATTGGTAAGAATCCAAACGTTTCTTGAACAGGAGTGGCTTTTAATTACTCACGCTCTTTAGAGTCTTTTGGGAATCCAAACGTTTTTCTTGAACAGTCACCTCTTTTGAGTGCCATCGCTTCTGAATACCCATTGGCGAATGGTTGCGACTCTCAATCCCAGCCCTCATACAATTGATCTATAAATACCTGCTTACAGCATGGTTACGTCCACACTTCTCATCATATTATTTTTCCCCATATATAGACCCTCATCTTATAATTTCCCTAAGATGTTTGGTCCTTTCACCCAATCAGCATTAGCTTTGCAAGTGGAGGCCTTTGAAGCCTCCCATAACCATGTACAAAGGTTATTGAGGGATGCCGAGGAGGAATTGAAGGTGATGCGTTATCACCATACCGAGATGGTTCGGGAATTAACTTGGCTAAGATCCGAACTGGCTTACTGCCGACGTGCTCGTCAGGCTTTAGTCGAAGAGAATGAGATGCTAAGGGGGAACCCGACACTGAGGGACAGGGATGTCTCTGCCGGGCCCTCTCATCGATACCGATCGACTTCCCCCTAACCTTCCTCCTTCCTTTTTTCTTTTTCTCTGCTCTTTCCCCATCTTTTCCCATCTCTTCCTTTTTCTTCTTTTTTTTTTATTTCTCCGTTTCCATCATTTCTTCCTCTTCCTCTCTTGTGTTTTCTTTTTATACTCTGTTTTCTCGTACTTTTTATTCTTTTCTTTTTCCGTTTCTTTTTTGTTTCATTGACTTCCTTTTTAGTTGTCGGTCTCCTTCGTCTCTTTATCTTCTTCTCATCTGTTTTTCTTCTGTGCCTCCTCTTTCTTTTTCTTCATCTTCTCTCCCATCACTCTTTTTCTTTTTCTTCTTTTTTGCACCACTACGATGTTACAATCAGCCCTGTGATCCTAAGGGTTTTGTGTTACATCTAGGGTTTGTCATTTTTCTTTTTGACTCTTCTTTCTTATCCCTTCTTCTTTATGTTCCTCCTCTTCGCTTCTTTCTTCCCTTTTTGTTTTCTTTTTATGCTTCTTTCCTTAGTTTCTTGCACTCTTCTTCTTTTCCTCTTCTTGCTTTTCCTTTCTCTTTCTTCTTACTTTTTCTTTTTGGCGTCTCCTGCTCACTTGGTCAGCTGATATAGTTGATCCTTTGCCTGATCTTCTGTACTAGCTCTTCTTGGATGTAATAGATTTTTTCGGATGTAATAGGTTTTTATCTCGGATGTAATAGACCACGATGTAATATTGTCTATTGATGTAATGAACAATGATGTATTCCATCTTCATTAATGAGAAGTATTTTTGCCCTTTTCTTTTTGCATTTATTTTTATATTGTACCTGTGGTTTGTTGTTTGTCGGGAAGTTAGATCTTTGTATATCTCGTCTTTATTTCTTTCTGTACTATTGTATCAGATGTCAGTAGATGTCCCCATCACTGTCGAATACAGGTGCATGCTCCCTAGTAGGTCAGGAATATGCATGCTCCCTAGTATGTTAGGAATATGCATGCTATCTCCGTTCCTTTTGCTTTTGCTTCTCTCCCCCTCAGCCCTTTATTTTCTTCCGTACTATAACAATTTCCCAGAATGTCTGGACCTGTGGTGAGATATCATGCTCACATGAAGGGCTTGGACACTGAGGTATCTAGGGTCCGCCGTCGGATGGCAAGGCTTGAGAAAGAGTATGGCATTCTGGCCTTGAGCTTGTTCGGCTCTTTTCCCGAAGAGACGGTGAAGTGGACCGAGATCTCGGCACTGAGTCGCCAGCTCGATCACTTGTTGTTACAGAGAAACCATCTGGCCAACTCCTGGTATGATGCCGAGGAGATATGGGACCATTCTCAAGATGAGTTTGACACTTCTCCTCAAGGCCTAGCTAGCATAATGGTAAAGAATGCTCGGCTCGTGGAGCGTGTCGGGGTTCTTACTACGGAAAACAACAGGCTCTCCTCGGAGAATGACAATTTGGTCGCCATGAACGATTCCTACCAAGCTCGGTTGAATTGTTATGCTGTTTTTGCTTTCTCTCGGTCTGGCAGTTCGGTTTTTCCATCCATTGATCCTTAGATTGGGCTGGTTTTCTTATGTATTTCCCCTTTTGCAATTTGTGTTTTATTTTCTGTATTTGATGAATCAGTCGTATCTTTTCGTATCTCGTGCCTGTCTTATGAACCATTGTAACGCTTCGTACTTTGTGCCTTTTGATTCTCTATAAATGCTCCCTATTGCCTGTATCTCATTATCAATTTCTACCTCTTGTTTTATAATTTGCTTTTGCGTGAGATGGCTCCCATCACTAGGTCTGCCTCCAAAAAGAAAACCCTTATGGAAGAGGAGCCTACCTTTTTGCTACCTCGTCCTCCTGGCTTTGGGGAGGAGGATTTGACTCCTCTTCAACTAAAAGAAATTGAGATGTCATGGCTAAAACATGATCTCATGTGTGCTCGGACTGAAGCGAGGAGGTTTAAACAATATTGGGACGAGGAGGGCACTGCTCGTTTCAAGGCCGAGCAAAAATGCGAGTCTCAGTCTTACGCCTTGAAACAGGCTGAGATGGCGATTTCTCGTTTAGTTAGGGAGAAAGAGCATCTGGAGGAACTTTTGGCGAAGAGGGATGTTGCTATGGGGGATAGTTCGAAAAAGTAGGATGGGTGTATTTTCTTTTTCTGTTGTATTGTTTGTGTTTCCCCCTTTGTGGATGAATAAAACTTGTCTTGCATTTGATTCTGTCCTATTTTATTTCCTGTTTGCTTCTCTTTTATGTTTCTGATCATACACCGAACAATATGTCCGGTTATCCCCCCGGAGAGCGTTGTTAGACTTGATGCTTCCTGCCATCAAGCTAGAAACGGTCTTCGTACACTTTGTTCGGTGTGCCCTTGTGTTAAGGATTGGTTTGGGACTCGAGGAACTGTAATCGGGGGATATTCTCGGTGTGATAGTAGTGGTAGCGTATGTAAGAAGCTTTTCGTGGTAGGGTCCACTGGCCGTTTATTTAGGTCTAATGATGTGAACTGCCTTGGGTAGTGGGATACGCGCTGACGTGGCGAAATCTGGAGCGGGTATATGTTAAAAAAGAGCAGCGGTTGTTGACTTCCGTATGGTTGGAAAAAGGTAAACCTCTGGTACACGAAAGGACGGTTATTATTTTATTCCTTTTGTGACTCCACTCCTTTTTATTGTGCCAAGTAATCCTGTTTATTTTTATCACAGAATTCGCGGAAGAAAATATCTCTCTCTCTCTAAAGCATATTCTTCCCGCCAAAAAGCAAAAGAGTTCGGCCGCTTAATCTAGGGTTTCGTGGTTGTGTTAGAAGACCTGCTGCTGTTCGCGCTTGCTTGCTCATAATGATTACTGTAAGTGATTTTTGGTGTTCCCCTCTTCCCTCTTTTAGGAGTTGTATTTGATTTGTCGTTGTGGTCAGAGGTGTTTTGTTGGTATCTGGTTCAGGTTATCTATATATGTCTGACGATTCTGATGTAATGTGCGTGGGGGGGGGGGGGGTGGTGGCTTTCGTTCTATTGATGTGGTTCTGGTTTGTGTATTTGGTTAGTATATTGATGGACTTTTGATGATCTTTGTATAGGAAATTTTGACCCAAAGTGTGGCCCAAGTAGGCACATTCGTGGAGAAAGATTTTAAAGAACTCGCCGGAATACCTGACAACATACGTATCCGGCTTCCTATTTCTGACGAGGAGGTGCTGGGATTTGTACCTGCCGGCGAGGTGGCCGTGCGTTCTTCGGCATTCTTTACTGGGGGTCTTCGACTGCCCTTTACAAACTGGGTGGCTTCGTTCTTTGAGGCCGTCCAAATTGCTCCGGCCCAACTGGCCCTAAATGGTTACCGTACTCTGAATGGTATCCAAAGGCTATCGGAGTTGTCCGGAATACCGATTGAACTGAAGGACGTCTTTGGAGTCTATAGTTTGAGCTTTGAGCGTCGCAGCTCGTATTTGAAGACTCTGCGTGCCTTTTGCCGGCTCGTTATCGGTTTGCCGGATACCAATAAAGAGCGTAATCTTGGTATTGTAATTGCTTCCGGTGCATGGGGTTGTGCGGGACACCAGATTCCTGGACCGGCGACCAATGCTCCCATCATGCCAGACCTCGGTGCCCCCAATGTAGAGGCCCTGTTAGCTCTTTGGAAATGGTGGGGGCCTGGACCGACGCCGGATCCTGCGAGTCGTACGGCTCCCATGTTGCTCGGTTACCCTATGGGGTCGGTGACCAAGGGAAATCCGGCACCCGAGATCCCCAAAGAGCCCGAGGAGGAATTCTTAAAGGTGGTCCATGCTCGATGTGCTACTCGGCTTGGGAAAAAAGCCGTTCGTTCTAAGCGTCGTGCAGCTGACCCTGTCGTTGAAACAACGAAGAGGGCTAGGGGAACCGATACATCGGTTACCGAGGAAGATGCTAACGTTGGTTCGGGCGAGGGGGTGTGTGCCGCTGGTCAAGGGGATACCGCCGAGGATGCCTCTGCTCCGGGCGAGGTATGTGTATAGTTATTATGATTTTCTTGTCTTTTGGTTGTTTGTCATTTGGTGCGCTAGTGCTTTGCTTTATTAGTCATCTTGTTTCAGCTACTGACTTCTACATTGGTTACCCTCGCTCTTGCCCGGTCTATGGGTATTATTGTGTTTCAGGGGTCGGTCGACGATGTATTCGGATATATGAACCTCTTGACGAGCATGGGAGAGGGGACGATGACTTTGCCGGTCATCTCGCCTATCCCCACCGAGGGTCCGATAGATTTGTCCGTGTGCTCGCCCCTCCGTAATGAGGAAGAGATCGAGCATAGGGCCCCTGAGATTGAGCAGTTGGAGGAGGATGTGGGGGTGGAGATGAAAGGCAGCGAAGAGAATGCCGGGGATGTTGTGACGGGTGTCGAGGATGAAGCTCTCGACGGATCCGAAAAGGTGTTGGTTGACGGGGTCGCAATGACCCGGTACATTGACCGATGTAGGGTGAACTGCTGGATCAACCGAGAACGCTGAAGATGGGGTATACAGCTCTGAAACCCCTTGTGTTCAAGAATGCAGAAAAACTATCTGCCCAACCGACAATGTCAGTTATAGAGCAGGCCCACGCGGATGCGCTGAGGGTACGTGGGGCTCGTATTGCACTAGATAGGTTTGGTTCTTGTACTTTATCTGGAAACTAATGTGTTGAAGTGCAGATTGCTGTGAGTGCCGTGGCGCTACGGGATCAGCTGGGAGCTCTAGAGGGTGAGAAAGAGAAGCTGGTGACCGATAAGGATAATCTGGTGGCCGAGAAGGAGAAATTGGAGGCCGAGAAGAAAACCCTGGGCGAGAATTATGACAAACTGTCGGTGGACTTCCTGCACCTGACCGAGGATGTCGAGAAATTGAGGGTGGAAAAAGAGAGCATGGCCGCTAAGTACGGCGAATTAGAGGAGGAGAACTTGCTCCTGGCTGAGGACGTGGAAGCCGAAAAGGCTAAGGTGTCTGCCCTGAAAACGGCACAGGCGGAGGAGCGGAAAAAGTTAGCGATGATGGCCAACTTTTCTGTATACTGCGCTCATGTGCGGGCGCTCAACTTCGCGAATGTTCCTCTGTCGGATAGGGCGTGGTCGGAGTTGGTGTATCCGTGTCCGCATGGTGCACCGCCGAAACCCTTGGACTGGGCGAATTTTCGTGAAGAAGAGCTTCCTCGGCTACCGGGGCAGACAATTTCGACAGCGCTGCGTCCTCACTCTATGTCGACCGCGTCCACTCCTCGACCGGATGCTACTGTTGTTCCCCCACCAGCATCTCCTCATGTGGAACCTTGACTATCTTCCTAGCATTTTATTTTTTTTATTTTTATTTTTTTTTATTTTTTTTTTATTTTTTTTGTATCGAGAAACAGATTCTTTTGGGGAAGTGATAATATAGGTGTTGTGGTTTCTTTCTGTTGAGCTTGCTTGGGTGAATTTCTTTTGGTGGTCGTTATATTTTGAAGGATATGAAAACAAAATATTGTCAGGTACCAAATAACCCCCTTGCCATGGTGGTATGGACCTCGTCTAGTCGTAGTGTAGGTGACGTGATGGAGGATTTGGAAAGGTCTAACGCGTCCCTTACCGCGAAATTGACTTGTGCCTATCAGGAAATCGAGGGTCTGAATATTCATAATTCCAACCTGGCGATCCGGTTACGTGATTTGGGAGAGAAATTTAGTAAAAAGACCGCCCATTATACGGCAAATAAGGGTAAAGCAAAGGAACTTCTCAGTGCCCTACGACGTTCTCGTGATGAAGCCCGAGGTCGTGTGACGAGCTTGAGCTTGGTCCTTGGGGCCGTTTTCGAGGACGCGGATCTGCTGCTATCCTTTGCCAAAGTGTATTGGGCCCGAGCTCGCGCCTTAGAGGTGCTGGAGCATATAAAAGGAATGAGTGGTGTGTCCCGGGCAGAGCGCATGGTGGATGCGAAGGCTGGGGTAACTGAAACCACTGTTGCCTTGAACCGAATCGAGGCGGTCATTCGTGAGCGTTTGGGGACGCAAATTAATTCATTGCGAGATATTCATTTTGCCGATGTAGTAGAGACTTCGGCGTCTGTTGAGGGGTTGTCGGATTAATAAAATAGCTTGTTTTGTCGTCTTCTTTGTAGCTTGTATAAAAAATTCTCTCTTTTTTTTTTTTTTTTTTTTTTTTTTTATTCATCTTTTCTCGTTCTTCTCCCCCCCTCCTTTTTTTTTTATAGGCACATGCTACTATGTCGCACCAGGCTGGTTCTCCATGCCTAGTTAACCCGGGGTTAGGACCTACTGGTGCTGCCCGGGACGAGGTCTCATCTGGTGTGGCTAGTGAGGTGCCTGACAGGTGGCCCTACATTGTTTTGATGAGCAAAAATGTCAAATTGACCAACCAATGTGCTCGACTGCGGACCAAGCTGAAAACTCAGGCGGCCTTTTTTCGAGAATACGTTCGCCGTGCCGAGCATGCTGTTGAGGTTCAGGAGCGTCGTTTGGATCGATATTGGCGTGCAAAGGGCGAGTATTTCGGCAAATTAAAGTTGCTTGTGACCAAGGCCAACGTGTTGGTGAAGTATTTCCATTTGTCCCGAGCCAGATACGATGCTTCCGCAGCTGTGATTGAAGCTCGCCGTGACCTCTCCTTTGACGATGATCGCCGTAAAGCGGCCTCGGATGCTCACGAGTCCGCCAAAGAAGCCGAGTTCAACGCGCGGCTGCAAACGCTGACTTGTGTTGGGGCTCATACGACCAATTTTGATGCCCTCATTTCTGAGGAGCGTTTTGATGGTGATGAGTCTGATGGGTACACAACGACTGACGACGAAGAGATTGAACTCGGTCAATTACCGTCGTGCTCCTCCTGCAGTAGCTCTTCTTAAATGAATCTCTTTAATGTCGTTGATCTTCTTGTTGCCTCCGTAATGCGGGCGAGGACTATATATGTGATTTCTTTATTCCTGTTTTGTACCTTTCCATTGCCGTACTGCTATTTAATTGATTGGATCGATTTTTCCTTGCCAAATCATTTGTTATTTCGTTATTCCTGTTTTGAAGATGCTTCTTGTTGATATTTTGTTGTTTTAGATTGATTCTCCTTCATTGTTTTAGCCAATTTATATTGCATCGCCGTCATAAAGTGGACCTGAATAATACCTTGCATTGTACCTGCATATAAATTTCATAGTATTCCTAGGCACTTCGGCCATGTTGGGAATTTCATAGTATCCCTAGACGTTCCTTCGGTAACACGCCATTTACGGGATTTCATAGTATGCCTAGACGTTCCTTTGGTAACACGCCATTTACGGACTTTCATTGTATTCCTAGGCACTTCGGCCATGCTGGGAATTTCATAGTATCCCTAGACGTTCCTTCGGTAACACGCCATTTACGGGATTTCATAGTATGCCTAGACGTTCCTTTGGTAACACGCCATTTACGGACTTTCATTGTATTCCTAGGCACTTCGGCCATGCTGGGAATTTCATAGTATCCCTAGACGTTCCTTCGGTAACACGCCATTTACGGGATTTCATAGTATGCCTAGACGTTCCTTTGGTAACACGCCATTTACGGACTTTCATTGTATTCCTAGGCACTTCGGCCATGCTGGGAATTTCATAGTATCCCTAGACGTTCCTTCGGTAACACGCCATTTACGGGATTTCATAGTATGCCTAGACGTTCCTTTGGTAACACGCCATTTACGGACTTTCATTGTATTCCTAGGCACTTCGGCCATGCTGGGAATTTCATAGTATCCCTAGACGTTCCTTCGGTAACACGCCATTTACGGGATTTCATAGTATGCCTAGACGTTCCTTTGGTAACACGCCATTTACGGACTTTCATTGCATTCCTAGGCACTTCGGCCATGCTGGGAATTTCATAGTATCCCTAGACGTTCCTTCGGTAACACGCCATTTACGGGATTTCATAGTATTAGTAGACAGCATAATAATATATTTTATTCGTTCAATCATAGTATCCCTAGACGTTCCTTCGGTAACACGCCATTTACGGGATTTCATAGTATTTCTAGGCACTTCGGCCATGTTGAGAATCTCATAGTATTAGTAGACAGCATAATAATATATTTTATTCATTCAAAAGAAAAGATAATGCCATTAAGCAAGAAGGGTAAGGTAGCACCTGTATTCGGAGCATTGCCTATACGTAGTACTTCTTTAAGTTAGCCACGTTCCAGGAATTCTTTTCCCCTCGGCTGTTGGCGAAGAGGACGCTTTTGATTTTGTAAGAGACTGGACTCGTTCGCTTGACGATTTCGTATGGGCCTTCCCAGGTAGGGGTCAGTTTGCCATGTATTTCGTTGCGGGTATAGACCGTCACTCGTCGCAGCACCAGTTCTCCTACCATGAATTCTTTAGATCCTTTTACTCTCTTGTCATAGGTTTGCTTTACGCTTTGCTGGTATTTAGCTAAGGTAAGGGCCGCTATCTCTCGTTTCTCGTCTATCATGTCGAGCTCTTCTCTCATTCTTTGTTCATTATTTCCCTGCTCGACCAACGTTGTTCGGAGCGTAGGTAGCCCGATCTCTGTCGGTATGACGGCCTCAACACCGTATGCTAAGCTAAACGGGGTTTCCTTGGTGCCCGTCTTGGGTGTAGTTCGGCACGACCATAAAACGTTGAGTAACCGCTCAGGCCACCTCCCCTTTGCCTGTTCAAGGGTGGTCTTGATGCCGTCTAATATTGTTCGGTTTGACACTTCGGCCTGCCCGTTCCCTTGTGGGTACGTTGGCGTCGAATAGAATTTTCGGATACCGAGTTCCTCGTACCACAGCTGTAAATTGGCATCTTTGAACTGGGTTCCGTTGTCGGCGACTATAGCGTACGGTATTCCGAACCTAGTTATGATGTATTCCCAAATGAATTGTTTGACGTTGCTGGCTTTGATTTCTCGGAGGGGTTTAGCTTCGACCCATTTGGTGAAATAATCAGTCGCAACGATTAGATATTCCACATTCCCAGGTGCTCTTGGGAGTTTACCGACCAAATCGATTGCCCATTGAGCGAACGGCCATGGTGCTGATACCGGGGTCATCATAGATGAAGGGAGCCGTGGTATCTTGGCGAATCGTTGGCACTTGTCGCATCGTTGGACGTATGCATCGGCGTCTCGCTTGATATAGGGCCACCAATATCCTTGGGTCACTGCCTTGTTTGCAAGGGATCGCCCTTTGATGTGTGCACCACAAGATCCTTCGTGGATTTCTTCCAAGACCGGCAGTTGTAGCTCGGTCGGGACGCACAGTAGATGTGGTCCCTGGTAACTGGATTTATATAGTTTATCGTCCTCGGATAGCCAGAAGCGAGGAGCTTTTCTTGTAATTTTCAGCGCTTTTATCTTGTCAACCGGAAGCGTTCCATTTCGCAGATAATGGGTCATGTCCTCCATCCATCCTAGTTCGTACTGTATCGATGTCACCCGGTTTACCCTTTTTATTATGCTCGGGGTCGGCAGTAGTTCCACTGTGATCGACCGGGTGTCAGTCAATGTTAGTGTCGAGGCTAGGGTGGCCAATGCATCGGCATGTGCATTCTCGGTGCGATTGATTCTTACTAACTCGCACTGTTCGAAGGTTGCCATCAAGCTTTGGACTTTCTCTTGGTAGAGGATCATTCTATCATCTTTCGCTTGGTATTCGCCGATGGCTTGATTGACGATGAGCATGGAGTCTGAGCTTGCAATTAAGTGGGAGCATCCGAGGGACCGGGCAATAAGCATGCCATTTATCATGGCCTCGTATTCTGCCTCATTGTTGGTAGCTCGGAAGCCCAGTTTTATGCTTTTTTCGATGATTGCTCCCTCGCTGGACTCTAGGACGATCCCTGCTCCCGATCCGTCCTTGGTGGCTGATCCATCGACATGTATCTGCCAGTGTGATTGTGGAGAGAGTGCCAAAGGCTCGTCATAGCATTCGGTGAATTCTGCGACGAAATCGGCCAGGACTTGTCCCTTTATGGCGTGGCGGGGTGCGAACTCGATATGAAATTGGGATAGCTCGACCCCCCAGGCTGCAACTCGGCCACTAACGTCCGTCCGCCGAAGCGACTCTTTAATATGAAATTTTGTGTATACCCGGACCTGATGAGCTATGAAATAGTGTGGCAACTTCCTGGTTGCGACGACCAATGCCAGACACAGCTTTTCCAAAGGTAGATAACGTGTTTCGGCTTCGACCAGAGTCTTGCTGATGAAGTAGATCGGAAATTGTTCGCGACCTTCTTCTCTCAGGATGACCGCGCTCACAGCTGTAGAGGAAACTGCTAGGTAGCATGCCAGAATGTCTCCTCTGTTCGGCCTTACTAGCAGCGGCAATGTCCTCAAGTACTCTTTGAGATTGTTGAATGAAGCTTCACATTCCGGGTCCCAGACGAATTTTCTATCCTTCTTGAGTGATTCGAAAAATGGCCGTCCCTTATCTGCGGATCGGCTAATGAACCTGCTCAGCGCGGCCATCATTCCCGTGAGCTCTTGTACCTGTTTCTTATTCTTGGGCGCTGATAGGTTTCGTAGAGCCGTTATTTGATCGGGATTGGCCTCTATTCCTCGTCGGCTAACCATATGTCCCAAGAATTTCCCTTTGCTGATGCCAAATGCACACTTGCTCGCATTGAGTTTCAGTTTGTGCTCGCCCAGCGTTCGGAAAACGTCCCTGATATCTTGAAGGTGGGATGTGGCTCTTTCGCTTTTGACGACCATGTCGTCTATGTATACCTCCATTGTTTTCCCTATATGATCTCGACATACCCATGTTATCATCCTTTGGTATGTTGCTCCTGCATTGCGTAGGCCGAACGGCATTACCGTATAGCAATAATTTCCCAAAGGTGAGATAAACGAAGTCTTTTCTTGATCTTCGCGGGCGAGGGGAATTTGATGGTATCCTGAGTACGCGTCAAGGAAGGTCATCCGTTCTGCTCCCGCTGTTGCGTCCACCAGTTGATCGATCCTTGGAAGAGGAAAGTGGTCCCTCGGGCAGGCTTTGTTGAGGTTGGTGAAGTCTATACAGACTCTCTCCTTCCCGTTCTTCTTAGGGACGACGACCGGGTTGGACAACCATTTTGGATAGTAAACCTCCCTTATGGCTCCAGCCTCAAATAGCTTTTGTACTTCAGCGATTATAGCTGCTCTGTGCTGTACAGAGACTTTTCTGCCCCTCTGTGCTATTGGCTTATACTCGGCGTTTACACTTAGGTGGTGGCATGCTGTATTGGGGTCTAGGCCCGGCATGTCTTTAGGACTCCAGGCGAATTTATCAATGTTGCTGAAAAGGAACGCTTCTAACTCCTCGGATTCCCATTTTGGAAGGTTATCGCCGAGGAGGAAATAGTGCTCCTCGTCCATATCCGGGATATACACCTTCCTAAGTGTCTCTCCTACTTGTTCTTCGACAACCCTTTCGGCTTTGGATATTTGGCTGATCAGCTTCTTTGTGCTGGTGGGTTGTTCCACAGTGCTTCGTTGTTGTTGGAGAGTCGCGGTGATGTCCTCGCAGCGTCTTGAATCTTCTTGACATCCTCTGGCGGTCTCGATCGTCCCCCTATCATTCGGGTATTTGACCTTTTGGTGATAGGTCGAGGGTATGGCCTTCATGGCATGTAACCATGGTCGGCCCAATATTGCGTTGTGCCCGGAGTGATCGTCGACCACTAAGAACTCTACGGGAACCGACATGGACCCTGTTGTGACATTGAGGACAATCTTACCCAAAGGTTTGGTCGTTTCGGAGATGAATCCGATCAGTGTGACATCGGTAGGCTGAAGATCTTGCAGCTTGAGTTCCATCTTGTCGAAGAGCTCCTTGTACATGATATCACAAGAGGCTCCTTGGTCGACAAGTACCCTGCTGACTGTGTCTAGGCCGATTTGAACACGGAGGTTAATGGCGTCTCCGTGGGGGTAAATCACCCCTTCTTCGTCAAGATCCGAGAAAGAAATGGGCGGATGTCGTCGTGGAGTGCATTGTCGTTTAGAGGGCGACGCCTGTGATGTCTTGGCTACTTGGCCAAAGTGGGCCAGCTGCCGTTGTCGTGATCGTTCCCCGCCTGGGCCATTGGGTCGTGACATATGAACGACGTTGATCGTTTTGCCTTGCCGGTTGTCAGATCCCTCGATGGCCAGTTGCTTGCCTTTATTCCCAGCTCCTTTGATGAACTTGGCTAGGTATCCTGCATCGCCCCACTGGTTCATTCTCCATCGTAGGTTACGGCAATGCTCAGTGAGATGGCCGTGATCCTCGTGATATGTGCAGAAGAGCTTGGAATCTCTCTGACTGGGGGGAGAGATGATCGGTTATGGTCGGGAATACCAACTTTCCCTGCATATATCCTTGAGGATATCTTCAGCAGACAGGTTGAAAGTGTATCGCAGCTCGACCGGTCCGAAAGGGTTTCGGTGTTCCCTCTCTTGGGGCCGAACCTGTTGAAATGGCTTGGGTGGCATCGGGTAGGCGAGCTGGAGCGGTTTATGTTCGTTGGTCGGTGTTGGGTATGCGATCTGGAGCGGTTTGGGCTCTAGTGCTCGGGGTCGCTCTCCCCTGCTATGGACCTCGGGCTCTTTGCCCTTTCTGGTCGGTTGGAATGCTTCTCCCTGGTTATTTCTAACTCTTTTGCGACCCACCTGTGCCTCGCGGACCGACTCTCTTCTCGGTAGAGTCCGGTTGAGGAAACGCAATTCGTCGTTTTTATCGGTGAGGTGGGTACAATAGGCTAGCAGGGAATCAGTGGTTGGGAAGTTTTTGCCTATGAACTTCCTTCTCGCCCAATAGCCATTAGAGATGGAATTGATAAAGTTTTGGATGGCTATATTATTGGCATATCGCGGAATCTGGTTCGCTACGTCGATAAAACGTATGCAGTAATCATTGAGCCTTTCATTTGGCATCATCGTCATTTTAAGAAGGGTTTCGATACTAACCTTCTTTTTCCGATGAGCAGCGTATCGGGTGGAGTACGCTCTTAGCAGTTCTGCCCAGCTTCTGATGGAGCCCCGTGGTAAGTTATGATACCATGACGAAGTCTCTTGACCCAAGCTGTTTTTGAAAAATTTGCACATCAGTGCATGGTCATCACTCCATAGTTCCATCTTCGTCTTGTAGTGCCTCAGATGGTCGATAGGGCAACTCTTCCCGTCATAGAGCCTGAATTCGGGGATGACGAATCCCATAGGATTGCGGTACCGCGTGATCTGTTCAGCACACGGGGTTTCTTGGCATACGTTCCAAGCCTGTTGGAACGCATCATCCGTGACTTGGTAGGGGGGAGGGTATCCTCCCTGATGTGGTGGTGGGCCATATCCCTCCCCGATCCTGTATTCGGGATATCTATCGTCCTTCGTGTTTGTGTGGACACGTTCCATATGAGTGTTCGGACGGACGATAGTTATTGGGACATTGCCCCCTTGGTGGGGGACTCTTGTATCGGGTCGCCGACCCGCTGCCTCCAGGGCGGCCCTGTAGGCAGAGTCTTCCACTTCATGGCGTGGGTCTTTGTCGGGTTGGATAACTGGCAATACGATGCCGGCCGCTGTCATGGCCGTCATGCATGCCGCCAGCTGAGCTTGTATCTGGGTGTAGTTCCTTTCATCGGCTAATGGAACGACATGTTGTACCTCCACTGTGGGTGGTGTAATCATCCTCGGAGAATTAGACGGCAGTCGGGGCGACTGTCCGAGTACATGATCCTCGGGCATACCAAACTGACGGGCCTCGTCCGTTTGTAAACGAGCACCGGAGTTGACCGAGGCCGTAGGCAATGGGACTCGTGAGCTCGGCCCTGCTTGGGACCCGGTTAAGCGTCTTCGTGCACGCCTTAATACGGGCACGTCTTGTTCGTCCCCCGAGGACGAAAGGTGTTCGTCGACAATCCCTTCGATGAAATGTCGGGGTGGTTCGACCGGTTGTTCTTGGTTGACGTAGGAGGTTGTTGGTTGGTTTCCGGATTGGATAGCTTCATATCTGTCGCGGATAGCGAGTAGATCGTCGAGGTCTTGTTGGCTAATTTGCGTGTTTTGGTTATTGGTCTCTACTATCTCGGGATGGGTTTCCTCTGCATTGGTAACCATTGTCGCTCGTCTGGCAGAGTATTGGTATTCGAATTCTAAACTAGTTGGGAACTAGATGATTCCCGGAGACGGCGCCATTTGATAAGGCCATAACTTTGGTCGGTGGCGTTAGGCCTTTCAACAATGATATAATGATAAATAAACCACGAGTAACTGAGACTTCCTGATCTTTATTATTGCTCGGATTATTGTCCTTATTCGGACTATTACATTTGCTCGGATCAGTATTTCGGTTTTACGATTATGCTCGATATAACTATTCAATCTCTCGTCTTGACCTTTCTCCTCTTTTATTCGGTGCTCGGCTGTCTTGTCTCGGTTTATTTCTCGAAGTGATATGCTTTGGTTAGTTTCTCTCTTTTCTTAACTTCTCTCTATATTTTTTGGATAGATTTTCTGGGCCTTTTTCTAGGGGGGGTAGTTGGCTATTTATAGGCAACTGCGCCTTCTAGGATATTGACAAATGTCTTCATCTCAGGGATTTTTCAGACAAGGGTCCCCCTTTGATTGGGCTTGGGCTTTGGATAGTAGCACCCCAATTCCTATAAAAAGTATGAGATGACCCATTTAAGCGTTGGATACCCATTTATAAAGTGGAATGATTATGACCCGAATAAAATACTCGGGTCTGATTTTCATGTTCTATCAAAAACCACTCTATACATGCCTATATGGCTTATATATGTACATGCAAGATGCAGTAATTTCTGAAAAACTTTGTGAAGAAAAGATAAACTGGACAGTGTAACATTTCCTCTTGTCTTTCCTATCTCGAACACGGACGGACACCATCGTCATCACCTATCGAAACCATCACATGCTTGATGTGAAGATATTAAAGAAATGCACAATGCTGGGAAAACCCAAAAATCAAAAGAAATTATATGTACGTGCAATTGTTTAAAGTAAGAACTGGTGCAACATGATGGTACGTGCAATTATATGTACGTGAATCTTTAACTACTCAGTTATTATCAACAAAGGCTATGTCGGATTGAATTGAGAATGGAAATGAAAAACCCTAATCGCGACATATAAGTGTATCTGTATCTATATATGTATTGCTGTCATTTGTGTGATTAATTCACACCGTTGATTTGTAATAGGATGAATTAATAAGAAAAATAGGATCATATAAGTGTTAGATAATTAGGCAGCGTTACATCTTGACTGAGACAGATCAACGGCTGTAAATAAGCAGTTACTAAACTGCTAAATAACTGCTCCAGATTTGAATCTCTTTCAAATTAGTACATATAGTACCGATTATAACTGTTTTACTATAAGAAATTATTACAAAGTGTTTTGTTTTTTTCCTATTAACGTTCCTTACATCCCATTTATGTTGATAATAACTTTGAAGAATGCGTATTTGAAACAGTAACCTTATTTGACTGTTTATGAAACAGTCATCTTAACATCGTTAGATTAAAAAATTGATGGTTAGATAATATTTTTCAATAACTAATTTATTCTTTCTATTTTTAACAAATTAGAATTTGATAAATTAAAAACAAATTGTACAACACACTAAAACCCAAATAAAAATATAAAATCCTAGGTAGCCCTATCTTAAACTTAAATATTAATTAAAATTTAATTTTTTTTAATGTATTTGACACTTTTTTATGCTAACGGGTTGTGAACCAGTCATATAGCCTAACTGTTTCCTAGTAATTCCCACCTTGAATGCTCCGAGTAACTTCTGCTCTCTCTTTTTTTCGCTAATATTTTTTTGCAGAAAATTTGAAGTGTTCAGATTTTCTTTTTACAAATTACACCCCAACTTATTGCGGTTAAGGTGTCGAAGTGCAAAATGTAATGCAATATACTACGTACTAGACGATACTATTTTATTTCCAATAATGGTATGTGCACAACTCTATGTCATACTATAGTAGATCGATACAAGTTACCAACGAGCATTGTTAAGGGAAGATTTGTCTATCATTTTATGACACATCGAGTTTACATTGTACAAAATTAAAACAATTTATGACATGTGCACCAATTTCTATAACTCGATCCTAGCAGTTTTCTTTAATTATAATCTACGAAATCCTCGGTATATATGCTATCATTGCATGAATGGTAAATTAATACTGAATTTATAAATTTTGTGATGTAGGGATCTTTTATAAAGACATCATCGATACGTGATTAATGTCGTTACGAACTAAATCGATTGAAGTGCATGTATGGGAAATAAGGAACGTCCAAGCTATATGGACGACATGTAGTAAAAGATTAGCAAAGATATAGTATATGGTACTTAAAAATAATAATCAATGGAGTGACTATTATTAATGTTATATACTTACAAATTACAATACGATGTTGCAGTATTATAAGCCATCTATGTTACACCACATGTTGGTAAAATCATGAGATATATAAACATAAACTTTTCATTTGAATTTGTTCCGTAATAAGGTCGATCTGATCATTTCACTATCAATGATAAACTGGGTCTTTCCACCATTTATATATACTACGTAAGTGTGTGAATTTGAAATTTTAAACCTTGAAAAAAGTATTTAACATTATCACTTTCCTCTTTAGTAGTAATTGCCACCAGTGAATTGGATTCGAAAAATCTTATAAAATGTGACATCTAGCTAATATTCTCGTTATTCAAGAGATACTTATTTCAGCGTTTTAGGTAAAAAAAAAATCAGTCAATTCAGCTTAAAGCTACTGACCTATTTACATTTTACACCTGAAATAAGAAAACTTAACAGGCTAAGAAACCAAATATTGAAACAACTATATAGATATAATAACAATTTGAAAGCTAAAACACATGCACAATTATTCAACGTCGACAACCAAAACAAAAACGAATCAACTTCAAATGGAACATCAATTATTCACTTCATGTGAAAAAAAGTACTTTATTTGGCCTTTTTTTGACTGGGAATCCACCAAATAATAGCAATACATGCAAGCTTTAAAAAAAAGCACATAAAGACAGTTTGCATGCTGAAAATGATTTGCAAAAGTAAATCACCTTTTATATATTTTTGGTTAATCTCTTGACACCTATGTTAATCCGAGTTTCATCATGACAACTTTATACTAATTTTCAACTCGTGCTCCTAATCATAATACCACTGTTAATTAACTTTTAAAGTGCATATAGTAAAGCAACTAAGTGCTATCTTAAATTGTCACGCGTATTGATCGCAAGTCTAATGGAAAACTAGATTCCATCTTCATTTGTTTTCACGAGTTTTTTATTTATATTTTTTAGAATAAAATTTAATATTTTAATCAAATATGTATATATGGATGTTGACAAAACATTGTAGAAAAACATATTAGCCCTAGAGTTGGAAAAACAACAATTTGGAGACGGTCAAATCCGTTACATGACCATCATAGCGATCAATAGAATTAAAATCACGCTGCGCTCCCATCCTCTAACAACATGTTAACAGAAAGAAAAAATCGTTACTATACATTCTCGTCTGCACTTAATTAACTATTTTTAAGAAAGTAAGTTAGTTTTTATTAATTTTCTTGATCAATACATTCTCGTCGGCACTTAATTAACTCCTAATCATTTACTTTTTTTTTATATTTTAAAAACATGCATAGGTAAGGGAAACTATTCTTAACAGTCGGTACCTGTTTTGCCGCATTATGATTACTTTTACCATTATTTTATAGTGATGTGAATTTATAATACTAGCTATATATATGTCACATCAAATAGGTAAAGAACGCGCAATCGATTGTGTCAAAAAGACTAGAAGTTACCATGTCAAATATCATTGTATTTACAACGTAATTACATAGAAGTTTCACATATAGCTTTTTTGACTAATGCAACGCCATAACTGTTGGAAATTATCAATCCCCTAATAGAAATAATTACACAATAATTTAGTCATACATCATACAATAAAATATGAGTATTAACAACGTTCCAGAGAAAAAAAATAATCAACTTTAATGCATTTGATTGACTTTGTCCCGGTCATTGTCATTTTACGTGCAACTTAATTACCATAATGCTTGTGGAGATGAAAATGATGAAACTAATAATAGACGCAAGGGATTTCAGATGATAAGATAATATTATATGATTAATTAGTTTAATTTCTGAAATATTCTACAAACGTATTCAACAAAAAAGCTGTGACAATTTTTCGGATGTCTTTTCAAAAGATGTTACCTTCTTTTATTATTTTTATGTATAAAGGATTTGAGCCTAAAATTATACTACTCGAATCATTTTTCTTCTTTCATTATCATTCAAAACACGGTAAATTTATATATATATATATATATATATATACTACATGTGATCAAGCCTTTATATATATAATCCAGTTTTTCTTTATAATTCTATTTTGTATTGATATATATATCTTGTAACTTGAGGAATTGTCTTTTATAGTAAAAAATATATATATATATATATATAGAGTTTATACTGATACGTTTAAATGATTTGCAATGTCATTTTGTAATTGAGAGCGATATTGTTAAGAAAGTGAATATTTTGTCATATATAATATGATCAACATATAGCATCTCATGTCTCCAATATTCTCAAATAAGCCACTAATGGGAACACAATATGTTGTGCCCACATGACATACCTAGCTATATCATAAAATAAAACAAAGGTTAATTAATTTCCCCTTTTACCATAATATATCGTTACATTATACTCCATATTTTTCAATTGTCTTACACCACAAACCGTAGTATATATAAGACCAAATATATATATATATATATATACTCCCATGGAAAGATTCCAATAATTGACGTACTCACATGTCCATTACTTAATTAGTAAGGTAACTAATTATGTTATTTCCAAATTTCAGGTACCAAAAAGAGGAAAAAATAATATATTTTTCAATGTTAAAGTTAGATTTTACATCTTGCATGCATTTCAAACAAAATAAATTTGCGCCTCTGCTTAAATTTTTGTATGAGTCGTATATGTATATTTTGAGGGGAAAAGCATGCTTACATCTGTTTGTAACTTTCTAATTTGTAGTGTGAAAGCATAAATATTTATGGTTAGAGTCGGGACAAGCTGGACAACGATATCAGGAGTTGAATAAAAAGGGGTCATGCCCAAAACATACAATTATCATCATCTTTCACTCTAGCTCTTCAACAGAAAAGCTTCACAATATGTCCCTTGATCATTTGAAAAAACTTGGAAAAAATGCTTAACATAAATAAATAGGGCAAGTAAAGGTTTTGTGTAATTACGAAAGGTACTTTCCACTTAATTCCTCTGGTTATTTTAGTTATATATAAATGGTCGCACATTATGTTTTATATTTGATGAAGAATGGGGATCGTGACTCTTTTTTAAGGTCGTTTTTACGTCTAATGACGCACGGGCTTGTTTGCAATAAACTATTTTGCCTCTCAATTGGAGGTTGATCACTCATTTACGATCATTCTTCAAACCCAGTAGAGATATCCTTTAGTTTGTCATCGATTGTGGCATGTACTTGATCATGTATGTTATTTCAACCTTTTTCGTTCTTTTTATAAGAGGTTTACGAGACCATAAAATAGTTAAGCGGAAAAAGGGTTAAGTATGAAAGACATATATGCTAACCAGGGGCTTATATAGCTTGAGCATGTAACATCTACTTTCTAGGAGTGTATCTCTGGAACAATCAGCTTATTTGACTGTTTATGATACAGTCGCTTTAACCACCGTCAGATTAGAAAATGAATGGTTAGATAATGTTTTTTAATAACTAATTTATTTTTTCTATTTTCAACAAATTAGAATTTAATAAATTAAAAATAAATTGTAAAACACACTAAAAACTCAAATAAAAATAAAAGAACCCTATGGGATCCTACCATAAACTTAAATATTAATCAAAATTATTTTTTTTTATCCATTTGACATTTGTTTATTCAATCACTTGTGAACCGGTCATAAAATGATAATTGTTCCCTATTAATTCCCCATTTGACTTGCCTAATAGACAACGGCTAGTTATTAATTTTAACAGTGCTACATCAGCGATGGAGCAACGACTTCGACGGCGACTTCGATGCTGGTGGTGGTAGATTGGATACTTTTTATGCTAATTTTAATAAATAAAAAAGTAGTTTTAACAAATGTGACCCAAACTTAAAAAATTTCAATAAAATGACATAACTTTTAAATAAGTTTCGGAGCTGGTTTAAACCATAAATAATTATGGTTATTGGGGCAGAACCTTAATTTTCTAAAATAGTACTGTTTGCATACAAAGTTAAAATCCAAAAACAATTGTATGCACATGAGGTAGGATCTTGTTACATATATGATACATCTAAAATCCAAGATATGTGGGACTATATAACTACTAAATATTTACTTTTGTTTGTATATGGGCATATATATATATATATTAATATATATGTCGCCTGTCGGTATGTAACTATTTTTAAACATTATAAAGCTTAATTTAGAACTCTATTATATATTTACTACATTAGTACTATAAAGAAGGATCATGGTGAATCTTTTTAGATCTATCAACGTGTTGCAAATAAGGGAACTAATAACAATAGTATAATATGGACTTAGATTATCCAATAAGAGAAGGTAGTAATTAGTAATAAATATTTTATTAAGATATCAATCTCATTTCATCATAATTGGTTAAAATTGAAGTCACAAATCCATAAATAATGCCTTATCTCAAAACACGTATTAGTGCTTCTAGTTCTGCTTTTTTCCCACTAATATAGCCGTAATGCTATAGAACCAGACTGACTCAACCAGACTGATTACCAGACAGTCTTTTATGTAATTTTTAGAATTCTTTTGACACTCAACCAAAACAAAAATAAAACCACAAATATAATATTTATGTAACACTAGTTGAGACTAGCCTAAACTTAAATATTAATTAAAAATATTTAAAATTTTAATGATTTTAATATATTTTATTTGACGATTCAACAAAATAAAAACTCAAATATAATATTATAGAACCCTATTTGAGACTACCCTAAACTTAAATATTAATTAAAAATATTTAAAATTTTAATGATTTTATTTGACGATTCAAGAAAATAAAAACTCAAATATAATATTATAGAACCCTATTTGAGACTATTCTAAACTTAAATATTAATTAAAAATATTAAATATATGGCCGAATAGCAGACTCTTAAATTTCGGGGTGAAAATAAAATTTTAAATTTACATTAAGAACTAATGTGTTGAGAGTCTGATTGAGTCTATCCGGCTCATTAACATTTTTTCGTAACATAGTCTAAATTGGAAAACTCACGGTAAATTTCAATATATAGAATGAAATTGTTTGGCCATTGGCCGAGTAAAAGTTTAAATTAACAAGTAAAGCCAATTTGTTGTAGACTGAAAAAAAGTTGGATTATTTCAGTTAAGACTTTTAGTAGAATTTTCTTTTATTTGATATTCTAACACGACTATAAGAATGCAAATGCAATAACTCTAAAAGCAAAGAATAAAAATAAATAAAAGTTTAAGAAGTTTCGTAAATTATCAGGCGTTGTAAAAAATAAAATCTACAGTGCTTTTTGTTCCTCCTTTTTTATATAGTATAATTATAATTCCTCCTCTTTTGTGTAGCAAGTATTAAAAAATGTTAGTAAAACATTATACTTTTCTCTCATTCTCGATCAAGTAATTTTCAAACATGACTTAGTACACCAAAAAATATACTAACTTACTACCCCGATAAATTACGAAATGTATGTATATTAAAATATCAAATAAAAGAAAACGACACAATATATGTATCAGTTGAAAAAATAAACTTAAAACAGTCTCGAATTGCACTTTAATTTTTGAACGAAAGTCTATTTATCCTAGCCAAATCATTTTAAATAAAATTACTCTTTTAAATGTTTAGTTTTTGGGTTGACGGGCAACAAATTCTTTTAGATGATTTTTGGAATTTTGGTTTAAAAACCTGTGAGTGTTTTTAAACAGTCAAATTACTTGGCTTTTAAAAAACCAATTTTAACATTTTTAGCCTAAAAAGATAGAAGTTCTAAAAATAAATAAAAGCTGAATTTTATGTGAATTTTTTAAACAGAATTTAGTTCAAAAAATAAGCAAAACACATGAAATGTTTACCAAAAGCAAAACTATACTTTTTTGTATAATTTTTATTACTATAACACTACAAAAAAATACTAAAATAGCGACGGGATTAATGATGGTATTTTTTGTTACGAGCTTATTAGCGACGATTTTTGTGACGGCTTTGTGACAGTTTAGTCAATTTGCGACATATTTGTGACAATTTTTTAAATTAGTGACAGGCTTGTGACAGCTTTTGACTCTCAATAAATCAAATATTATTTTGTAGTGTAATACCTTGTTGCCACTAATAAATGTTATTAAATTTATGAATTTTTTTTTGCAAAATCAATGATTTCATCATTTTGTTAATAGTTACTTTAAAAAAAAAAATAATTTTCATGTTTTTATAACCTTTTGGCAATTTAATTGTTTATTTGGTATTATTTGCCATTTTAAAGAGAGATAATTCAAAAAAATATATAAATACTTAATTTTTTTCATTTTTTTTTGTTTCAAGTTATAAATAAATATAACTAGAGATTATTAAAAAAATTGAAAAACAATACAATCATTTATTAAAAAAAACAAGATACTATCAGGCTAACTATTAAAAAAGAAAGAAAAGAGTATTAGTTTACAAAAAGTGGAATTTCGAACATTTGAGAATCCCGGGACTTTGAAAACACTCTCTCTCTCTCTCTATATATATATATATATATCTGTATCTATATATACACATTATATATTTATATAAAACATAAATGCATATACTTTATTATTATTATTATTATTATTATATATATATATGCATATACCCTCTTCCATTTCTCTCCCGTTCTTCATCTCTCTATATGTATATTAGATATATATAAATATATATATACAAGCTAAAGGACCAATTAAACGCATTTGGTAAGTCTATATAAACATTTATATAGTATTTATTATATTAATATTTTCCATTTTGCATATTCTTATTTTCTTAGTATGTAATAGTATTTTTTAAAGGGTTTGTAATATGTTATATAGCTTCCTATTTACATTGGCTAAGTACATTAATGGGTCCTTTTTCTAAACTAAATATTGTATCGTTTTTCTAGTTTATTGGCTAAATACATTAATGGGTCCTTTTTTTAGAACATAAGTTAGTTTTTTTTAGCTTATTTGAGGACTAAAAAAAAGATCTTTACTTGCTTGAAGCATTTTCAGGCACCAAAATACTAGCTTATGACAATGCCAAAACTAGAAATAGTTAAATTACATTTTAAAATTATATAAAAATGTACTTAATGTCATGGGTTGCCCAAACACTGAAATTTACTCTTATAGCTAGAAATAAAAAAATTAATGGGAACTTAATGTTAAATACATACTTTATTAAAAAAAGAACATTTTTTTTATGTTTTTTTTAGTAATAGGTATATCAATGAAACATCATATCATTGAGTATCTTTTAGTATCAGATGATAAACATTAATAGAAAAAAGAGATATCTTCGTTGAGTATCGATTCTAATCTTAAAACAGATTTTAACCCCGATTGTGCTTTAGTTAAAGTTTCGAACTTTGTAGTGAGCCAAAATTTTCCTTTTTTTAATGTAACTATGAGGATCCGGCTATGCCCACGCACTTAGTATTTTTTAAATGTCTGTGCAAATGAGTAGTTTTGATGTGTTATAGCACAAACTATAATGCGACCAAATAACTTCTCATTACGAGAAACTCGAGTAGAATTTAAGCATACCAGCCAAATTCACAGTAGCATACAGAGCATCAGTACCGGTATGGGTGTGGGGTACGAGAATACGCTAATTTGAAATTTTAAGGGTGCTAGTGAAATGATAGTTAGCGTACTTTTAAAGGACCTACGAAAGAAAGAGTAGAGAATAAATTTATGCGTAATACTGTAATATATTTTAGTTAATTTATACATTACTATTATTCGTAGATATGTTACCGCCTGGTGTCGATCCAGAAGTACCGGTACCATCGTAGCCATTTTCAAAGTAACCGTGCTTACCTAGCAGCAGCACGTAAACGAAGAAGCAAATAAGTGAGCTTAAAAGCTCCAACTGAAAAGACCATTGTCTGTTTGGATCTCCTTATTTTATGCCATTTGTAACTGTTAAGCCATGTGCTTTGGTTTTTGGGAACATGCTTATGATACTTTTTCCCTGGTTATAGGAGAAATGGATTTAAATAGCTCTAGAATTTTGTGAACTGACATTGAACTCACTAGCATGAACAGTAGAGGTTGCATATAATATTAGGGACACAAAACAGTTGCCCTATATATGATTCCAGACAGTAATTGCAGGTTTTGTAGTTGGTAGTCTAATGGAAAAAAATAAATATACCCAATCAACGTTGGACATCCAGATTTATTTTCGGAAATTGGAAATAAAGGGGATTTTTTTTGCAGATTTTGAGCTCAAGTTATTCACTTTTCCTAGTAGTCTGCACAGAGCAATTGGTTGTTTGGTTTAATAGTTAAGCTTATCTTTTTTGGTTTTGTAAAATAGCCGAGCTAGTAATTTAAAGCTAAATACACCAAACTTTTCTCTTGTACTCAATAAGATAGTACTCCTTTGCTTCAAAGTTTTAGCCAAACTCTAAACTCTAAGAGCTATTGGAATTGGTAGAAAGCATAGATGTCATGAAGAAAATGGGTTTAGCTTCATTTCAAGGTAAAAGATAGTAAATTAGAATCGCTAGAATCTTTGTTCTGCAGAGGACTACAACATTTATATCTTTTTTTATTACAGGGGTTTTCAGTGTAGGCAGTGTTATTCTTTTGGTGTTAGCAATGTAATCAGGTTTTAGGCTCACCCCCGCCTTAATTGCAAATATTATTGGTGCACCGGAGACAGGAAAGAACATATTACTTCTCCGTTCAACAATTTAAGAGTTTGGTTGAAATACAGGCCAACAATATTATAGTCGTTTTCTCGTAGATCAGTTCTGAAGAATCTGAACATTGTTGATCGTAAGCGAAGCTAAAGCAAAAACCTCGTTTTGGTAGAGTCAAAATAAAGTAAAAGTATTAAATTAATAACGAACAGTTGATTTTTTGGAAGTTAAAGGGTATCTTGCATATCAGCTGTCATTTTCTTCCATCTATTACCCTTTGCATTTAAGTAGCTCTTTATCTTTTATTTATTTTCTTGATATTTCAGATCTTTTATTTATTATTTAAAGATCATTCTAATTTTAGGACAAAAAACAAGACAATAATCCACTCCTTTCATAGTTTAGCTAGATTAGAAGTGTGGGAGACAAGTTATACTTCTTCACAAGTGCATGCACAGGAACTAATTTTGGTTACTAATAGCATCGCCTTTTGAAATAGCTTGTGTTATATCGGTCCATTATTGTTTATTCTTTACAACCATTACGTTCATGAAGAAATTAGAAGTTTCTTCAAATTCACAGATGTCCATATACAACGTTTATTAGCCAAATTTGAAGTGATTATTTCTTCATGCGGATTTCGTACTCTTATAATCTCGGTCCCTTCAAAGTACTTAAGAAAGAAGTCAGTGTGCTTGCAAGTCAACTCTTAATGGGCCCAAAAGTTTGGTCTTTGCTACTTTTTTATAACATGACTTTTACCTAAACTTAATAGTCCATGCTTTAATCAGAATTAGTTTATTTCTTTAGTGGCTATGGTCCAAGTTAGGAATCTATCATGGCTTAATTAATGGTTATTTGTTTGGTAAAGATGCCGAAATTGCATGTTTTTGTATACATTTGTACAGCTCTACGATACTTATTTGCAAAGGTACTTACTTATTAGATGATGTTTAGGAAACAAATGTTAAATTGGGACATGGTTTTCAACTAGCAGGATCCAGATTAAGAAATTAAGTTGGCCTAAAATTCTATCATATGCCAAGAAAGGGAAACAGAGAGAATCACAAGAAAGTTCAAATAAGCATATATAATTAGATGATTAAGATGATGCAGCTACGGCATTGTCTCTGATGATGTGCTAAGATTCTAAGAATAAGTAATACTAAATACGGTTATTAAATTTGTGCAATTACACTGTTGATATTCCCGGACCCGGTCTACATCTCAGTACATTTATTAGTTTTTTATTCTTTTATTATGTCTATGATTTTTATCTTCCTTCATTTTCTTTACTGTCTTTAATAACAAGATGCAGGCTCTTGGAAGAGAGGCGTGGGTATGTTTGTTTGCTTCTTTTAAAAATAAGCCAAAAAAATTGGGTTGAGAAAAAAGTTGCATTCATCCACCAAAAGCTTCTAGCTTTATCAGGTCAAAAAGAACCAGATATTCTCGGCATCTAAGCTGGTCAATTGAATAACATAATAATTTTAAGAGATTTTCTTAAAATCTGAGCTTATAAGGTGCAACTGAACATGGTCATAAGTAAAAGATGCAGGAAAGCTGCTATCTTTGTTTTAATCTGATGGTTGCATTGAATATTGTAGCAAATCTCTCTGTGGAATTCGGTATCATCAGTGACCGAGTATAATGTTTGAGAGCCCTTGTCTGAAAATAGTTTAGGCATTATCAGTCTCTGGCTCATCATTGATAAAGGGCTTCTATTTTAACATATTAAGTAGTTCAGTGCATAGTTCAATGCATTAGATGAGGCTACAAAATGAATTAATAAATTGTATAACGGTGTAATTAAAATGTTATGACAAGATGATTGATGTTTCATTGTCTAATTTAACAAGAATTTCGCAAGTATAAAATTGCAGCCATTTAGATTTTGTCAAATGAATTTAGTTTAGCTGTTTAAACCTTTTCTCTAGTCGATATCAGGGTGACTCAGCCTGTGGTAATGTAACTGAGACATTCACATGTTTAAGTTATTGAAATCAGCTTTATATAAGAAAGGAAAATGATCCTTCCATGTCTATTAGTGCATTATTATATGCAATCAAGTTTTTTCCCCCAAAATGATAGTAAAGGCCTTGGTTTATAGATTCAATTTTATTCCAAGGTGCTTATTTTCTCCAATTTCTTCATCATTAATCAGTAAGATATAAAACGGAACTAATTGGATAATCTTTTTTTTTTTTTTTACAGAGAGAAGAAAACTACTAACTGACCATTCAACCATGGGAGTTTTACAATTGGCAGCAAGTGAAAATGGAGACGCAGTTTTGGGTTCGTATGACTCGTGGCTGGTAATTTCTCATTCTCAATTAATCATATCTCATTTTGGTTCTACTTATTAAGAAAAAAAATAGCTTCATTCTCTAAAACAGCACCATTAGCTAATATTGTATGCATGGTACTTTCTATTGACCCACTTTCTTCCTGGTTGTCCTTTGATGTATGTGCTGTTAATTGTTCTCGTAAATTGTCCGATACAGTTAAAACGTCCATCAGCGCTGAATAGTTTTGAACATATGATGAGAATCGCAGACGGGAGAAAGATAGTTGTATTTTTGGACTATGATGGGACCCTCTCGAATATTGTAGACAACCCTGATAAAGCATTTATGACCAAAAAGGTAGTATAGTTAAAACGCTTCTTGATAGTACCGTGGTTTTTGTTTGTTTCGCGTTCTTGTATTGGAGTTCAGCGGGATCGTTATATTTGAATAAGATTTACCTTTACTACTCAAGGAAAAACTAGTTTTCCATTTAATGGTAATTTTGATGGACTTACTCATCGATGAACATATTTTGATTGCCATACTCTTCAATAAACAAAATCACTTTTGATGGGCATATACTTTAATGAACTGATTTTTGACTGACATACTATTGGATAAACTGATTTCAGTTTTGATGAAATTAGACTTCAACCAATTAATTTTGGATATGCATACTGAAATAGTATGTATTACTACTAAATGGGAATGAGAAGTTCCAACTAGCACTCATTGAGAAGCAAGTGTATATTTGGCAGTCTGATCAAAATTATGAAATATATTGCAGATGCAAGCAGCAGTAAATGAGGTGGCATGCCATTTTCCGACTGCAATTATAAGTGGGAGAAGCCGTGATACGGTACTACTTCTAGCAGATCAAGGAGTTTGATGTTTGAATTTTACATGGGTGATGATTCATCTTAAACATATTCTTATTATTATTATAGGTATACGACTTTGTACAACTGGATAATATTTATTATGCTGGAAGTCACGGGTTAGATATTGCAGCTCCATTACAGTCTCTAAAATATGGAGATCCTAAGAATCAGACAGTTACTGTTGATGGAAAGGTAATTTCTTTGGATTATCAGAAGTTGTTCGTATTTAAAACGATGCAAAAAGTATCTAAAACTGGTTTCTGTTTTGTAGGGAAATGAGATTGTCCTTTTTCAACCAGCGAAGAAGTATCTACCAACATTACATAAGGTAGTGCGGTTGATTACCCTTCTTATAGAGGGTTGTTTGGTTGCATCTTTTAATCAAGTTCGCTAAAATTTGTGAGATTATTCAGCTTAAAGCTTCTAGCTTCCTAGAAAAAAACTCATGTTTTAAGCTGATCAACCAGATACAGTCCATCTTTTAAAGGAATGAATAACAAAATGACTGGCGTTAAAAGCTGCAATAGAAAAAGGCCTGCATGAACCTTAAGCGGATTTTTGTATATTTTTGTGTTGTCCTGTTATTGTTTTATTCAATCTGAGATTTTTAATTCATTTGCTTGTTTCAGATTTTCAATATATTAAGAGAGAAGACTAGAAGTATAGGAGGTGCCATGATTGAGAACAACAAGTTTTGTATTTCTGTTCATTTTAGACATGTTCATGATGAGGTACTTCTTGCAACTCACGAATGTTTAAAATAGAGTGAAATAATAATACAAATGTCACACCATGTGGGTTCAAAATGTATTCTAAGTAATGTAGCGTTCAATTGCAGGATTTTTGCTCCCTTGAACAGATCGTAAATTCTGTTTTAGCAGAACATAAAGAGTTTCGTGTATCGATAGGGAAGAAGGTAATTTCTTTTATCTTTTGTTTCTCACAAATAATGATTTTCTCAGTTTTCCCAATCTATAATTTAATTTTGGCCTTTGATTATTATAAGGTAGGTGTTTGAGATACGGCCAGATATGGAGTGGGATAAAGGCCACGCGACAAATTATTTGATTGACACCCTAGGACTAGGACCATCAAATGATGTCCTTCCGGTTTATATTGGGGATGATAGAACCGATGAAGATGCGTTTAAGGTACCTTTTTTGTTTTTTTGATTGAAATGTGGTTTTCTGAAATCATGCGAAGTTTTATGAGCTTATCATGTAGATTTTCAAGTTGTGAAAATTAGAGTTTGAAAAGTAAAAAACAATTGGGTACTAAATAAACCAATCCCGAAATATTTACCTAAAGTATAACTATAATCCCCAAGCTGCAATGTGAAGTAACAAATATGTTATATGTGCAACATTTTGTATGGGTAAATTACTGTTAAGGCGTTAAGTAACTAAAGGAAGACTTAATTGCAATTTGATCATGGAGGAAAAACTTGTTCCTTGCTAAGTCTACTTTTGTTGGACATACAATTTACTTAACTGGTTTTTTAATATAACTTTAAGAGCAAATACTTCAGTAAAGTGTTTTTTGATTGACATAGTTTCACTTTCGAGTTTCGACAAGAATACACTTTTTAATAAACTTAATTTTGAGGTGCATAATGAATCGCATGCAGTACCACTAAATGGGAATAAACTAGCACCTGTTCGTATATAATTTCAAAGTTTATCCCTCAACGGGAATTGCCCTGTATATTATTCTTTTTTTTCATCTTTGTTTTCCAAGTACTTAGTCCCTCGACTCCCTCAAACAGATCAGTAATAACTTTTTGTTTGAATTGTTTTCTGAAAATACTCACAGGCTATAAGAAATAGGGAACATGGCTATCCTATTGTTGTTTCATCGACTCCGAAAGACACCATGGCTCTGTACTCACTTCGTAGCCCATCGGAGGTCAGGAAATTCTTATTAAAACTGGTTAAGTGGAAGAAATGTCCGGCTTTGGCGAAATTGCAAAAACCCAAGACAGAAAGGACAAAATGGTAAACCAGTCGGCAAATATGGACTCTGCAAGTACTTAAATCCAGTCTCTTGGCAAACTTATAAAGACAGTAAGCTAGCTTCTCATTCCTTCTTGGGAATATCTATCAATAAAATACACTATTCTGCTGGAAATAAATCCGGTTCTCATGTTGCTAAGAAAAAAAGACATGGAGACTGGTTTAAGTTTTCAAGGTTGAGCTGCAGAAATTGCGCGTTTCCTTTTGGGAATTTCTGTCTTTAATTTACTAACCCAGTGTAAATTTTTTGTAAGTGAGCTACTGGGTTAGTTCTTTTGTTTCTTTATTTTAATTTTATTTGGAACAGTGGTTGTATGTGATGTACATATGGTATATCCTTAATGAAACATCCCTGGTTTCTTCCCTCTTGCAATATCTCTTCAATTATTTTTCCTAACTAAGGTTTGTTTGGTTTCCGCTCTTAAATTAAGTATATTGGTGTTTATTTATACATTATAATGTACTTGAGTGACCAACTAAAGTTTGTGTTCTTTCGTCTTTCAAATAGGAGAAACTTTTCTTTCTCTCGATATCAAATGTGTCAATAATATCAACCTAAAATAGAAGGACATCCTATATAAGAGACTTGCAGTCTCAGCTCGAAATTGATGAAATATAAACCAAAAACTTGGCTAGATGAGTTTTTAGGATGAATGCATAGTTTGATGATGATGATGATGATGGTGATATTTTTACTGTAAAAGCAAGTTCGATTAGTTCCTATTTGCAATTAAGGATCAAGAATTCAAGACATTGGATTGTCCCATGTATTGTGTATACTATAGTTGCGGGTTTGTTAAACTGCATTTTAATAAGAAAAAAGAAAGGTGAATAAGTCTGTGATAACTGAAATATGTGGTCGTACTACTTGAGCAAATCAGAAATATGTTTCAACTGCTTGACCATCCCTACCGGTTATGACATTCACAAATAAATTGTTAACACGGGATAAGAAAGTACTATATGTTATTAACATGACAACATAATTAATGACTCGGTATTACAAATACGGTGTTTTGACTTTTGGCTTTTATAGAGGGGAAATGAACTAGCAAGGCACACCATAGTTACCGGGAAACTCTTCATTCAGAAATCACGTTTTTCTTTTTTCGGTTCCTATTATTTCAACTGAAAATTTTAGTTTTTTTTCTACTTCTCGTTTCGTTCCCGTTCCCATCATGGCAACTATGAGACAGATAACAACTCAATTTTGACGGCTTTAGACTGTTTAGTACATTGTAAGACCAAATTGTACAATGTTCCATTTTGTATAAATAAAAAAATTACAACTCCAAATGTTTATTTCCAAAAACTACAATTGTTCTGCAAATCACTTAAAAACCCACCCCAATAGGATCACTTTTACCTTCGGACAACACTATGCACTGTCGGTGGAGCTACGACGGGGCTTCAGAAAATTTGAACAAGGCTTCGAAAGGCAGCCCATAGTTCCGATGGGTTGCCCGGAACTTCGAGAAGGTGTCTAGAGTTCCGATGAGTTGCTCATAGCTTCAGCAAGGCTCTGATGGGGTAATCCGCAGCTTCGATGGGCCGTTTCGAGCTACGACGGGCTATCTAAAGCTTTGGAGAGCTGCCGGGACTTTCGACAAGGCTGTAACGACACTCCAACGGGTTGTTTAGATGAACTGCCCACTAACGACAAACTCAGTACTAAAGCTCCCGCTATGCACGCGGTTTAGAGTAAATCGTCCAGCCACTTTCTAACTAACACTAACTATCTTCTACTAATACATTTCTACGATATGGTCGGTGCCTCCACAACTCGAACCCGCAACTCTATACAACCACAAATTTACCGTTGCGACAAGGCCGTAATTTTTTCTTCAATCTTTTTACCTTCAACAATTTTTTTTGACTATTACAGACTCAGGGTTTTAGTAAAAACCCTATCTTTACCATTCTCCCTCTATAAATATCTCTCTCTCTATATATAAATAAGCAATGCCAGTGAAGTTTTTACCTCAGCTGCGTCTCCTAAACCCTAATTTCACTTTCTCACTAATAATAAAACCAAACCCTAAAACCCTCTTTAAAACCACCTCAAAAACCATCACAAACTCTCTCTCTAGATTGTTCCCTCACTCTCTCTCTAGAAACCCATTCTTTCCCTCTCTCTCCTCCTTCTCCCGTCCCCTCTCGACAAATAGCCTGGTGGAAGACGAGGCCGAGCTCAGCGACTGGGTCAGTGCGCTCCGACCAGGTTCCTTGCGTAGTAGCGTGTGTAGTAGCGACGAAGAGAACGCGATAAAAGGCGGTGAGAGGATGAAGAGGAAGAGAGAGGGTGTTTCGGAGGGTTTTAAGAAAGTGAGTAGGGACTCAAAGTCGAATACAAGGGGTGTAGAGAGTGGTTTCGATGATTCTAAGCAAAATGGGAAAGTGGGTAAGGGATCAAAATCGAATTCGAGGGGGATAGAGGGTGGTTCGGGTGGTTTTGGGAAAAATAAGCATATGGGTAAGGACTTAAAATCGAATTCGAGGGGTAGAGAGAGATTTGGTAACGGTGGTGGCGATGGAAAGAGAGGGGGGAAGGGGTTGTCGAGGGGGCGTTTCTTGACCTCCGGTGACGAGACGGAGGGAGAGAAGTTGAATGAGAGTTTTTCGGAGTTGGTTAACAAGGATAGTGAAGACAATATTGATGAGGAGGGAGAAGAAGATATTGAATTGGTGAAGGGTTCGGAAACTTTGTTTCCTTCCAGGGAAATGGCGAGTCCAACTGGAGACAGCGAGTCGTACTTGAGTGAAACCAGGTATGGCACGTAACTTCCCAATTTTCATTTGATTTATTGTAATTATATTAATTCTTTTCGGTAGGTTTAGTTTAAGGAATGCAGTTTGTTTTTGTGGCATTTGTCGCAGGATGGCATTTGTTAATGGATTTTTGGTTGGCAGGATTAGAGAAAGTAACAACTGAATATTTAACGGAATGTTTGTACTTTGGCATATTAAGGACCTGTTGTTGCTGTTTATAAGCTTAGATTTTTTGCTTAAAAGCTGGAGTGCCTTCGGTTTACCAGCCTAAAAGCTGTGCTTTTCTGGTTTCTTTTCTTGAATTAGCTGGTTTCTTCTCAACCTTAAAATTCCAGCTTATTTTGTTTAAAAGCTGACGCTGGAAAAAGTCCCTCATATTTCATATAGTAAACTAAAATGTTGAAAAAGTTATATATGCATTTGTTTGCTTTCATATTTGATATATTTCAGCCGCACATGAAAATTGACTGATTTTGACTCTAGCTTGACAATTGTATCTGTATCTTCATGGTTTTGTTTTGTAAAGACTTGTGTGTGCACATTTTTAGGTTTGATCAATGCTCTGTATCACCACTGTCCTTGAAAGGGATTAAAGATGCAGGCTATCAGAAGTTGACTGTGGTGCAAGAAGCCACACTTCCTCTCATTTTAAAAGGTTAATTGCCTATTCTCATTTAATAGGATTACCGCGCTAACAGGCAAAATACTGTGTGATTTATTTTTATTAGACCATATCAACTGTGTGATTTTTTTTTATTAGACCATTTCACATTAAGTATTCTCCGTGCCCCATTAGAATTGTTATTTGTCAAATTTAATGTGAAATGGTCTAATTAGGCTGCATGTGCAGCAAGGGATTCTTGTGAGAAAATGTGATGGAAAAGAAAGTATTGTTCATGAGTACCTGGTTTTTTGTGAAGACAATTTCTTTTCTGATACATTTTCCCACAAAGAAACCTTGCACGAAATGGAGCCTTATAGATCTTGAGAAAATAAAATACTTTAGCTCTCTATTAAGAGAATGCACCGGTGTCATAGAAAGGTATGATTGTGTGGGTAGCCAGGCAGATCATATGTGTATGCATATTGGCTGGAAAAGATCTTGTGTGGCATAAGTTTAAGTGGGATTAACTTGTACGTATGTTTATGCTGGTGGTTTGCTATATCATCTCCAGCTAGTACCTGCCCTGCTATATAAAACCTTAAACTGAGAGTTTACCCGTTGCCTATACCAGTTTTTTTTTGCTTACCCTTTCTTGTCTAACTGTGAAACCTTTATTTTTTGCTCATACAATAATGCCTCAGCTCTTATTGAAAATCGGTATTAACTAATTTTGTTTTTCAGGCAAGGATGTTCTCGCGAAGGCAAAAACCGGCACTGGAAAAACTGTAGCATTCCTGGTAAACTGCATGATCTTTTGTTCTTTTAAGAATAAGTATACGTTTTTATTGATAGAGTGTGACAATCTTTGCAAATCGGTGCCTGATAGTGAGTCAATCAAGCAAACACTGCCTAAATATCTAACTATGTTTCTTTACTATAACTGTTTGTTTTTAAATCATTACTTTGGTATTCTATAGGTGACCTCTGTGATAGAAAAACGAGTGAGTGGTATACAAATTTATAATTTTCCTATCTCGAGCTTCTTGAATTGTATGCATGATTTTTTTAATTTATTTTTAAATTTTAAGAGAGTTTGTTTCATTGGTAGAGTGGTATATTACAACTGCTCGCTACACTATTTTTTTTAATGGAAAGCAGTAGCCAAATATTACATAATTAATTTCTTCATTACGCTAGCTTTGAATGTTTGTAGAAGTTAACTTCTTGTAAGGTTATCCTCTGCCCTCGAAATTTGTTTAATCAGTTGATTGTTTTTTTTTTAAGTTTTAACTGCAGCTTGTAGCCAAAGGAGCTGGATATTTTGAGATTGATAAAAAAAGGCATCTTTCAGCTTAAAGATTCTAGCTTTTTTTCTGGCTTTAAATCAGAAAAGTTTAGTTTTTAAGCTGAGCAATCGAATACAGTTCAACTTCTAAGAAAAAAGGGAAAACCCTCATTTTAAAAGTCGGACAAAAGCTTATATATTTCATGTGTACCAGCAGAGTAGTAGTATAAAAAAAAAGTTATTTTTCATATGATGCATCTAGCCTAACTAATGGCAGGGGAGTTCTGATGGCTAACTTACTATGTTTTTAACTTTTTACTTTCAGCTTCCGTCTATTGAACTTGTGGCAAAATTACCACCTGATAGTAGAGATCAAAGGCGATCCCCAATTTTCGTGCTTGTAATATGCCCAACTCGTGAGCTTGCTAACCAGGCTTCTAATGAGGCTGACAAGTTGTTGAAATATCACCCTTCAATTGGTGTCCAAGTTGTTATTGGGGGAACAAAGCTTGCTTCAGAGCAAAAACGCTTGCAAGCGAATCCTTGCCAGGTCAGTTATTTTATACTCCCAAAACCTGCTTTTACCTTTTTCATCAAGTTTATGGGATCCACACGGTGATCATTAACCTTATACTACTGTTAGGAGAGATAAATCAAAACCTGTTATAATTCTCAAGAACTCTCCCATAGGGAGAATAGATTAAAAATGTGTAGTTATATTTTTCTCTGGTGAAGTGATCGTTCCCTCTAAAATAAGTAAAATCTTCAACTAGATATGTGTGCCTGCCATTTTGTAGCGTTGTCCTTTTCATATTTTTAGTATGTAGTGTTTTCATTTGGCACTCAGATTCTAGTAGCTACACCTGGAAGACTCAAAGATCATGTTGAGAATACTGCAGGATTTGCAACACGCCTCATGGGTGTCAAAGTTCTCGTGCTTGATGAGGCGGATCATTTATTAGATATGGGATTTCGTAAAGATATAGTAAAGATCATAGCTTGTGTCCCTAAACAACGACAAACACTCCTGTTCTCGGCAACTGTTCCCCTTGAGGTCCCACTTTCTACCCCTAATGTGATGAATTTTCCAAGTAAAAAATAAGTTGTTGTGCTTATTCCGCGTCTTTATTTTTCTTCTTCATTTGACATTGGGATGCATTTGCATATGCAGGTCCGTCAAATCTGTCACATTGCGTTAAAGAGAGATCATGAGTTTGTCGATACTGTTGGAGAGGGTACTGAGCAGACACATGCACAGGTCGGATAATAGCCATCTATTATTGTCTCCCATATATTGAAGCATATATTTTTTTAAATGGGATTTAAGGTTTCACTCCTACCCCCATAAGCTTTAAGATTCGAACCCATTACCTCTTAGTTGAGAGTTAGGTCCTGACCACTGGTCTAGCCTTAGTGATTGGCTTATTATTGTTTAGTATTATGTTCTATCACGCGTATTTAAGTCGTATCCGTGTATTTTTATTTTTTTAAAATTAGTATCATAGACTGCAGTTTTGGTAAATTTAGTGCAAATATTTCTGCTAGGGTAACGTTCTGTTCATAATTTGTTAGTTCTAGCGTAATTCAGTAATTCCGATTAATTATTTGGAGTCCTCCACATCTATTTAATTGACGAATTTGTACTAATTTTTAAAAGATGGTAGTTTAGTGTAGTATATAAAAAAATAGTAGGCACTGCTACAAGAATGAATACGCGTGACAGTACTGGTGCTAAATTATCATTATTAGTCGACCTCATATACCGTGGTCATCACTTCATGAAATAATTGAAACCTTAAAGTGATGACAATTGCAGGTCAAACAGATGCATCTAATTGCACCTTTGGACAAACAGTTTTCCCTACTGTATGCTATGCTTAAAGACCATATTGCAGATGATGTTGATTACAAGGTATGTTATTGTTCAAAGCTTATTATCTGATATTTTGACGACTTTTTTGTCTGTAGAGATCCTTGTTAGAAGTACTGAAGGCTATGCTACGGACTCCAAGTTGTACTTCAATTATATTTGTTCCAAATATTAAAAAATTTCCTGCTTCCTTTTGTTACTAAAAGAGTGTAATATTAGTATTCTTTTTGTTTAGAAAAATAATCAATGACCTTTGCTTTGGAGGCAACCCCACTTTGTGGGTGCTAAATTTGAACCCTAGTGGTGAGCGGGATATACTAGGGTCTCAACCACTTGGACCAAACCCTCTTGTTCTTAATTTGTTGTTTAGAGTGTTCATAGCTATGAGAAGTTCTGTAAAAAAATTTCTACATTATGCTCGCGTAATGCTTGTTTTATGCAACTTTCAAGCTCACATTTGTTTACATTTTTGCTTAAAAGCTAGAATCTGTTAGGTTAGGTTTTCTGCCTAAAAAAGCTAGAATGAACCCAGTTTTTCTCCCAAGCTAAAAAATTCAGCTTATATTTCCCTTATCAGTCAAGTGTAATTACTTGGAAAACTAACGCATTGTTTATTGTGACAAAAGCAACATGCCAAAAGCATGATTTAGGCCTTGTTTGGTTACAACTTTCAAACTTAACCTTTTGCTTTAAAGCTCGAGTGCATTCGGTTGATCAGCTTAGAATCTGAGGTTTTTTGGATTTTTGGCCTGAAAAATAAATTAAGAACCTAATTTTTTTCTGAACACATAAATTTTCAGCTTGTTTGTCTAAAGCTGCTGCCAATCAAGCCCTCCGTTTGCCGAGTTATTGGTACTCTATTTGATATTTCTTTCAAATTGTTTCTATCAGGTCCTTGTGTTTTGTACAACTGCAATGGTGACGAAGCTTGTAGCAAATCTTCTTGGTCTGCTCAAACTAAATGTTAGAGAGATACATTCAAGGAAAGCACAAAGTTACCGTACCAAAGTTTCTGATGAATTCCGTAAGTCGAAGGGCCTTATTCTTGTTACCTCGGACGTGTCTGCTCGTGGTGTAGATTATCCTGATGTTACACTTGTCATACAGGTTCGTTTCACTTCTTCTTTTTATATGTATTTGAAGTGGGGACCTCTGGAATCTCCAAGATATATATAACTATTTATTGGAAGTGTCGGTTTTTAAAGGACGATGTTTTGTTAACTATCTTGGGATGGATAGGTCGTATGTCCATTTAACGTCAGGTGAATTACAGCATTGGTCCGGAAACTTTTACTTGCCCCTATAGTTTCATGAGCAACACTATTGCTCCTCACAATTTGAATAGGTTACACTGGTGGTCTGAATAGTCTCAATTTACGGAATGACAGCAAGGTACATCAGCTGCCCTTTCCTATAGTGACCAATAGTGTTAGACATGGGAACAACTTTCCAACTTATTTCAAAAGGCGGGGACTATAAGTTTAACTTACTCATGAAATTATAGGGACCAGTGGTGTTCAGTGTGAAATCTTAGGGACCATATAGAAATTCTACCTAAAGTGTTATAGCACAATTACTGATGCAGTTGAGACCATGAAGATCAAATGGAAATTTCATCCAATGTGTGGGGACCAATGTATATTATTTTACCCTTGTAATTAACCCTTTAACTTGAGAATTTTTTGATCAGAGTTCCCAGTAGTTGTTTCTGATATTTAATTTAACAAAAGTTAGTATAACAAGTTTGGCGTTGTAGTCATTGTGAGAATTTTTTTTTTGAAAGTAGTAGTCATTGTGAGATTGCTGAGGATCTTTTTGCAATTACAGGTTGGTTTGCCAGCTGGCAAGGAACAATACATCCATCGTCTGGGTAGAACAGGTCGAAAAGGTAAAGAAGGGCAAGGAGTATTGTTATTGGCTCCTTGGGAAGAATTCTTTTTAACTTCTGTTAGGGATTTGCCCATTTCCAAAGCTCCTTTGCCTCTGGTCGATCCTGAGACTAAGAAGAAGGTAAAGCACACGTTTCTCTTCTCAATGCTTTTGTATCCTGACAACCTTTATATACACCTTCAAAGGTTGAACCTCATCATAGTACATTAGGTCTCATTCCTTGTGTATTTGAAAACCACTTTATGGATAATGTTTTAAGTAGGCTAGTGAGGGCAGGTCTTGGATGGACTTTAGTGAAGTTATTGGTAATGCGTGAAGAAAAGGGTTTGTTGAGGTTTTCTACATACAACTATCAGCAACACTCAATTAGTACCCTATGCGGCTGCCAAATTTAAATTTAGTTCCTTATACTAAAATATATTGTTAATTAGCACCCTGCTGTTTCGATGAAAAGTTGCGCAAGGGCTGTCACGTCCCTACATTCAAGTGTTTCACAATACACGTCTTTATGAGTACAGTACCCTGCATATAATTAATTGGACAGAAGATCAATGAATGGACAAATAAGTAAGATGCATGGTAGTATGGTGTAAAGAATCTAACACCTTTCGGACAGTGACAATGTTTCGGGGACACTTTTCTGTATTTATGCAAAATTAAGAGTAAAGAAAAAAATGGGAAAGGAAACCACTGATAAGAAATTGAATAGGAGTAAAAGTTTCTGGATATTTTTCTTCCCCTCAGCATCGTTGCTCTACACTCTCTTTGTAGTACATCTACAGGACATTGCAAAGAAGACCTTAAGTTTCTCTATCTTTCAGTAATTCTGCATGTGTTTTAAAAGCCTACAGTTAAGCCGTCAAGTTCTTTGTTTCTTTTCTTGTATGGTGAAAAGTGGGGGTTCATTACATATGGTACGGAGTATAAATTTCGTAATATTTTCTGCTAAATTGAATCTTGCTGATAGTAGAGGGTAATAAACTTATACCGGAAAAGGTCTTGCTGAACATTGTAATATAAAGGATATTTGTCTTTTTACGTATATTGTGTAGATTCTTGCTCTTATATGTGTGTGAATGTACTAGTTTGAGTGACTTAACCGGAATATATTCGCAGGTGGAAGGAGCATTATCACAAGTGGAGATGAAGAGCAAAGAGGCGGCTTACCAGGCTTGGCTCGGTTATTATAACTCTAACAAGACAGTGGGCCGGGATAAGTGCAAACTTGTTGAGTTGGCAAATAAGTTTAGCCGAAGCATGGGCCTTAACGACCCTCCTGCTATTCCCAAGCTCGTTCTTGGTAAAATGGGTTTAAAGAACGTCCCTGGTTTACGTTCAAAATAAACTAATTCGCCTATTTTATTGGTATCATGATATGATTTTGTAATGCCTAATTATTATTCAAAATATTTGGAAGACGAGAGTATTTTAGTTCAATTCAAGTTTTTGGTTTAATCTCAATACATCAAACTTTTCATTTGGTTTATTATAATTAAATGTTTGTATTAATTGTAAAATATACTTTTACGGTGAGTTTTGAGTGGAGACAGAAAATGTGAGATTGACAATTCCGTTCTTGCGACTTTCCACAATTGACAGTTTGACACACATTGTATGTCAAGTTGCTGAAATTGCAGAAATATTAAGCAGATGCAAAAGTTTCTTCAGTGTTGGTCAATTCAGAATATTCATATCCTTGGTCAATTTTTTCACACGATTTAATCAACTACTGAATACATAAATCATGTACTGCATTACAATGTTATTGTTCTTATGAAAGGTTGTTTGAAAAAGGTAAAAAAACATCGAAACTGATCAGATCAGATTACCCAATAAACGGTTTGACATTATGGATGTTAGTTATGACAAAAAGAATAATCGAAACTGAACCAGAAAATGCCTATATTGTTTCAAAACAGCTCAGAATCTACGATTTCGGGGGTTTACCCTTCACTTGCATTTTATTTTCAAAATGTACTCAGCTATGAAATTTTTTTGTAGTCTGTTGCTGATCATCATCATCAAACTAAGCCTTAGTCTGTTGCCGATATTTGATGAAATTATGACGTGACGGCAACACTATTTTGTGCTTTTACACTTTTACCCTCATAGTGAAAAAAAACTACAATATGCCATTACTGTATAAATGTGTAGATAATAGGACTAATTCATTAAAATAAAAAAAGTTATAAGTATACTACATTCATATAATAGGAATAATATTACTTATCAAAAAAAAAAATATATATATATATATAATAGGAATAATACATTAAAATAAAAAATTATTAGAATCCTTTACCAAAAATGAAATATTTTTTTTAAAAAAGTATATATAATTAGTCATATTAATAAGCTAAATGAATATTGAAAATTCTATATATCAAATGAAAATACTCCCAAAAGGTCTCTCATATACTTCTTTTTTGGGTCTAATTTTATGAAACTTTTCCTGTTACAAATTTGAAATCAGAAAGAATATGCTAGTTCTATAAAAGTCCGGGAACCTGTTTGGAAATAAATCAAAAGTCATTAATTAAAAGTTCGGGGACCTATTTGGAAATATCTCTCTCTCTCTCTCTCTCCTCTGTAACAATTAGTAACTGGGTTTCTTTAAAAACCCAGTTAATAAATTAAAATTGGAATATTCTTTTAGAAAAAAAAAGAAATCTATTTCATCTCTTATCTTAGTGAAAAATAATAACAAAATAAATATATATATATATATATATATATATCTCTGGGCAACACCAAATATGAGCGATTCAGGCGAAGCTAAAGAAGGTATTTTTATTTATTTACTCGTCTATTTAAACAGTATCTTTAAAATAAAAATAAAAATAAAAACATATTTTGTTATCCTCCTTAGGGTTCTTCTTTGTATTTGGTTATTTAATTTTATAGTTTTAAGTTTATACTTTTGTTACTGAACTACATGTGTTTTAATGTTCCATCTTTTGTTTTCTATTTTACATTTTTTTTATTTAATTTCATGCATAGAATTAGGTATTATTTTGTACCAATAAAAAATAGAATTAGGGATTATTTTGTATCAATAAAAATTAGAATTAGGGATTATTTTGTATCAATAAAAATTAGAATTAGGGATTATTTTGTATCAATAAAAATTAGAATTAGGGAATATTTAGTTGCTAGTTTTAAGACCCATATTTGGTTTTTTTTACTTTCTGTTGTTTTTATTTGGGGTTGTTTGATTGTAGCTTTTAAGCACTGTTTTTAGTTACTCCCTCCGTTCCCAATTAATTGTCCACTACAAAACTACGTGCAATTTTGACCGGCCAATAACTTGTATCAAAATTTTCGAAATGAAAATTTTCAAAAGTTAATCAAATAGTTCAAACATTAAATTATATGATTTAGTTTTAAAAATTTTCATTTCGACAATTTTGATACATGTTATAAGCCGGTCAAAATTGCACGTAATTTCGTAGAGGACAACTAATTGGGAACGGAGGGAGTACTTTTTTCGCTTACCGTCGAATTTGTTTGTTTGTAGCTTTTAAGCTTTCTACTGCACTTAAGTTCTTGAGTATTTTAAATTGAGTTTCTTGTTTCCTAGCCTATATAAGCGTATTGCTTTGTACTAATTTTTAGGTAACTAGTATTGTTACTGCTCTACGTATCTGGGGTTAAATAAAAAAAATGTTTAGGCTCTTTAGAGTGATTTACGTCATTCATTCATTCATTCAATGCTCCATGACTTGATTGCATATTACATTTTTGGTATTACCTATTACTTTGAAAAAAGGGGTATTAGTTTAAGGTACAATCTGACCAACTTATTTCGTATAAAAACATGTTCTAGATCTTCCTTTCTCCTAGGTCATTATAAAGTCAAGTTATTTTGCCTAAATAATATTCAAAAAGAAATACTGGCACTATATATGCCTTACTTATACCATGTTTTCTAGTTACATTTATTTGGCAATATATTGGCCTAGTTGAATGAAAACTTCAGGACTTACTTTTTGCCAGATAAGTACCCATTTTTTCTCGCAACGAAATCTCCCATGCCATATATATATATATATATATATATATATATAACCTTGTACTTATTTTCATAAATTCTTGCAAGGATGATCGGAACATAGCGTCAAGGTGTTCAAATTATGGTCTCCTTGGAATTTATTTGTATATACACACGCATTTAGAAATCGGGAACATTCCGTTGCAGAATTGAAGCCTTGTTTATTGTGTTTGTATATTGCTTTATGCTTATGAGTTGAGACTTTTTTGTGTGTAGCTTTTAAGTTCAAATTTTGTTGCAACTAAGTTGTCGAATATTTGTTTATCTAAATCTTCAGCTGAGTTTCTTGTTCCCTGGCCTAAATTAGCTTTCCAACTTTGTCCTTACATCCGTGACTTTTTCTGGAGATGATCCAAGCATAGCATTAACATGTTCTTGGGACTTATTTGTATATACACGTGCACAAACAGACATGGATCATATTCAGTTGCAGCTTTGAACCCTTGATTTTGAATTTTTTTAAATAATCGGGTAGGTTCTAAGGTTTTATTTTTGTTGCTTTAAGTGGTTGTACATATAGTTGTCTAGATATTTAAATTAAGCTCTCTGGCCTGAATAAGCTACAAGCTTTGAACTTGACTGATCCGTCTTTTCTCTTGGTCTAAGAAATCTATTTATTTCCTTAATGTATCAAATTGGCCGAACCCATCTTCGTTTTTCCTAGCCCCAAATGAGCTATCCTAGTTGCTCAAAATCTGCAGCTAAACAGTACCATAAATTTGGATTGATTAAATGTTTGTTTTGATAGTAATGAGATGTTTTCAACTTTACATGATATAGAAATTCTCATTCTTGGTTGCTATATTTTAAGCAGATAGTTATAATCATTCATTTTATATTTGTTCTTTTTGCAGTGTGCAATTTCTTCAGAAAGCCATCGAAGAACAAAAACATTAGAAAAAGAACACTCGATCTGGACGATGAAAATGACGATTCCAACCCTGAGCCATCACTACTACAAAACAAGAAAAAAAACCCACAACCCAACAACAAGCTTCATTTCTCAACAACCCCCTCAAAAAGTTCAACACCCTCCGAGCCAAACACAAATGAGCCTGCTAATAAAATGTTCCAATACGAGTCCTCGAAAGAAATACGAGTCCAAGACGATAGTAGAGCAACCGCCACTCTCGAGACCGAGACAGATTTCTCCAGAGATAACCGAGCAATTAGAGAGAGAGTCCTTAAGCAGGCAGAAGAGGCCTTGAGAGGTAAAGAAAAAGGGAAAAATCCTAGTGATGAAAAGCTTTATAAAGGTATACATGGGTATACAGATCACAAAGCCGGGTTTCGAAGAGAGCACACCGTTTCCTCAGAAAAAGCCGGTGGGTCCCACGGGCCACTTAGGGCTTCTGCGCATATTAGGGTTTCGGCTAGATTTGATTATCAACCGGATATATGTAAGGATTATAAAGAGACCGGTTATTGTGGTTATGGAGATTCTTGTAAGTTTATGCATGATAGAGGGGATTATAAGTCTGGTTGGCAGATGGAGAAAGAGTGGGATGAAGCTGAGAAGTTGAGAAAGAGAAACTTGGCTTTGAGAGCGATTGAAGAGGAGGATGGAGTGGCGGGACCAGGTAACGATGATGACGCAGACGATGATGAGGACGAGGACGGGTTGCCATTTGCTTGTTTTATTTGTAGGCAGCCGTTTTCGGACCCAGTGGTGACTAGGTGTAAGCATTATTTTTGCGAGCATTGCGCCTTGAAGGTTAGTCTTCACTCTTCTGGTGTTTTATATTTCCTCGGCATAATTACACTTTGTATATACATGGATTTTCTATTAAAAATTTAATGTAGCCCTTCCAACATTCATTATTTGGTCACTGATCTAAGTACTTTCTCACAATTGAGCAGTTCTTTCTAAATTGATGACTTAATGGGATAGAAAGTATGTTTACGAAAATAAACCACTTCTTTTTTAGGATGGTGTTGTATTAAATGTAACGTATAGGTTGCTGTGCAAATTGTTAAGAACAATAGATAGATTGATGTACAGAATGATAAAGTCAGCCATCAAATATGCACAAAACTAACAATCGCCCAATTAATTAGCAGAACCTCAGTTTGAGGGGATAAAATTGCAGATCAGTGACCAAAATTAAGAATGTTGGTAGGACAGTGTATAAAATTTGGATGTTAATAACTTGATATGTTGGTTTACCGTGTACATGAAAAATAATCCCGTTTTCTTTTTAGTTAACCGTTGACTTAGTTTCCTTTTAGGAAGTTTTCGTCCTAGTTAAAGCTATAGGAAACTCTAATAGACATGGTTTACATTGATTTGGCATGCGTTGAAACTAATCTGTTGAAAGATATTTTACCTCATGTATCCAACTTGAACCCTACTTTAAATGGAAAGGTTGTGTAATTCTGTACTCTTATTGGTTATGATAGGTCCAATAGGATTATAAGATGCTCTTCGTTATTAACAGCATATAGTAGTTGGTAAAAGCAAACATTTTGAAATGAGAAAGTTAGTCTCATGTTCAACGGTGAACTTTCTTGAATGCGGTATGTCAAAAAATGGTGACTTTGTTAACAAAGTTTGGAAAATCTGACATAAGATATGCCATATTGGTGTAGACTTAGAATGGCTAAAACTTAAAGTTCGAGTTCCTTATGCAAGTAAAAATATCTCTTATTATTTATTTTAATTTCAGCATGTCAGGAAAGTATTTGGAATTGTACTAGCAAGATAATGGGTCTTTGAGTAATGTTATTGATTAATGGCACAGCGAATTTGAACATGGCAAATGAACCATTTCTCATTGTTTCCTGTAAATGTGGGTATATAGGGGACGTTTGAATTTGAAAAGTAACAGTGTTTCTCATTGAACTCGTTCATCTCTCTTTTTGTATCTCTTAACCTATGTTCTGATTTCTCTCATACCCCTGTCTTCCTTAAATCCTATTTTGTTCTAATTAATCATAGTATTTTATTACTCCGTATAAATTTGCTTGTTTTTAAGAACTTTTCCCGGTAGATTTTCATGTGATTTTAAGCTCTTTTAACTTAACCACTTCTGCAATGTTTACAACATAAGGATAGGCCAAGGGAAAAAACGTTTTCCTTTGTCAGACACGTTATATTTCTCTTGGTTTTATGATGATGAGAATGTTTTAAGCCTTTTTCATATTCATTTTTATTCCGTTGATTCTCAAATTTTAGCAATCTGACTATTCTTTGTGTGGTTCACAGCACCATGCCCAGAACAAGAAATGCTTTGTCTGCAACAAGTTCACAAATGGCATATTCAACACTGCTCATGAGATTAAAAAGAAAATGGCTGCGGAAAAGAAATAATTGTATGACCAGCAATAACTAAAATGTCGATTCTGTGCTTCCTAGAGCAGTACTTACTTCGTTTTCTTTATGATGCAGTTTTCCTCGTAATTTCGAGAGGTCCCTTGTAACCTTGTATACATTTGCCGTTGACGGTCCCCATGACTTGTAACTTCTTTTGAATGGCCTTTTGGACTAGTGTAATTGAGCCTCTGTAGAAATTTTTGGGAAACGATTATACTATTTGATTTGATCAGGTTACTTTTCATGAATGTTACGAGGCTTTCTTTCTTACTTGGTTCTGTATATTCTTGATTGTAATTTTCGTTTACTTTTTAAACAGAACTAGGATAAGATGTAATCTCTACAAGTACTTGCGGTTGCAACTCCTCCTGGCGTTCTTTAGATTTGATGTGCTCTTGTTCTTACGTTATGTAAAGCGAGTTTATGTAGCAAAAAAAAAAAAAAATCATAACCAATAACTCTCAATTTGGAGTTAACCTACTTTTGGGTGTCCTGATTCGAGTTTCAATCACTTGGACCAAGTTGATACACCCCGTTTTCCTTTCAAATATCTTCGAAAATTTGTATTTTGACTCAATTGGTATGGTCGGAATCGTCGGATAGATCCCTCCAACCAAAAGTGGCCTAGAATAGTGATAGGGTGTTGAGACTATTTGAGAAGCAGTTTTAAAAGTTATATTTTTTAATAACCAAGTAATCACAAATCTGTATAGAGATCTGTATAGAAGCACTGAAATTGAGATAAAAAAGCAGCTAATCAGCTTATAGAGCATATACACTGTATATGTTAGAAATAATTTTAGTCCCTAAGTTAGTAAAATGTAACTTTTACCTTTACATTGGTTATGTTAGACATGATAATGTGTCAATTTTGTATTCTCTCTTTATAAATTTTATGTTATACGTAGCAATTAAGTTAACCATTTCTACATGGATAACGAGGTATTAAATAATTTAAATAGTTGTACTATTTAATGTATATTATTTTTATAACTCATATTTTATTTAGTTATATAGTTTTTATAGCTAGAGTTAACATGTCATTGTGATGTAAAAAATGAGACTAACTCTTACGTGTGATTATAAAAGTTAAAAGACAATTTTTAACAAACAAAAAATAGGAATACGATTGGATGCTTTTGGGTAGGTTGATAAAAGTTAGCCATCACTATCCATTTATGATTTAACCAAACCCAAGTAGTATATCAGTGCTGAATAGGAAATGGATATTTTTCAGTTAGATAATGAAATATGAATATATACAATACAGGGGTATGATTGGTTTATGGCTCAACTGCCATGTTCATTTTACTAAACCATACACTGACCTACACGTACTTGTGTTCCGATTTAATTGCATAAAGTTCTTATACCAAATATAAATTAAAAGTTTGATTGGCAACCTACTTGTAAACTAGTGATTGGCAACCTACTTGTATAAAAACTAGTGAAAATAAATGAGAATTTTAAAAGTTAATTATACATTTTCACATTTGAACTTTATGAATTTAAAAAAAAAAAACTGTTATTTTTTTTATAAATCATCGTCAAAATTGAGTGTAATTTATGCGTTACAATTAGATGTGGACAAATGTAGTATTTATTGTTGCCTTTCCTTTTGGCCTTTTATGCCGTAAAATGGGTGGAACCATTTTTGTAGGGTTTTCTTTCCCATTTTTTACATCATACTATTTGATTTATTTGCGATTTTACACTATACTACCATATTATTTAACTAGTACACCATACTATAATTTTTCGGTGATTTTGTACACTTCCATCCAATAAATTAAAAATTCCGTCCAATAAGAATCTATGATAAGAAAAGATTTAATCATTTACCCTAAATTTCAAGTTAAACTTCAAATTTTTAACGGGTTTGTACATAATTTCTCAATTGTATGAAATGAGCAATGATAAATTTGAGATCAGTAGCCTATATGAATCAAGATATGCAACTAATATTACGGAAGAAAAAATATGGGTATAAGATGTGATTGTCGATTGAGCAAAAATTATAATACGAAAGTGTATAAAATTATAAAAAATACTAATATGATGTAATAATTAAATATTCTGATAATATTGATAATATACATTAATATCAAAAGTTAATGATATGGCATAAAAAAACCCACTTTGGTCTTATAAGTACCAAATAATAGCACCCCACATGCCACCCATGGTCGGGAGAGAATTAAATTCTGGATGCATTAAAATGTGGTATATTATTTTAAAATGAAAGAAAAGAAAAGTTAATAATATGGTATAAAAAAACCCACTTTTGTATTATAAGTACCAAATAATAGCACCCCACATGCCCACCACCTATGGGCAGGAGAGAATTAAATTCTTGATGCATTAAAATGTACCTCCCAGTTAATTATTTATTCATTATTAAATTATGTGTAATTTTATTCGGTTAATAATTTGTATTAAAAATTTTAAAAATTAATCATATAGTTTAAACATTAAATTATATGATTTAGTTTTGAAAATTTTTATTTCGATAATTTTGATACATGTTATAACCCGATTAAAATTGTAAGTAATTTCATAGATGACAGTTAATTGAAAACGAGATTAACCAGTATATTATTTTAAAATGAGAGAAAAGACAAATCGGTCACATGGTATATTGGTATTTTGCCCCCACTTTATTCAACGCATAACTGAATTTGTGGCTTTCAGAATAAAGGCCACTACATCGGTTATTGTGTCCTATCCATTGGATAATTTTGAACTTTATTTCTTTGTATAAATGTTTACTTAAATCACACATTTTTTTTCTATCAAAAAATTAAAGTGTTGATGTATCACATTATATGATATACATATCTCATTAATGGTTTTTATTGTTATTAATGCTAAATTTAATAAATTTTTTAATTTTTAATTAATATTTAAATTTAGGGTAATCTCAACTAGTGTTTTAATAAATTTAGTGGGTTGACTTTTTACATTTAACAATTTTTTTATTATTAATTAATATTTAAATTTAGTATAGGCTCAGCTAGGGTTCTAGTATATTTTTATTTGAGTTTTTAGTGGGTTGTGTTTTAGATTTAACAAATTTTTTTATTTTTAATTAATATTTAAATTTAGAGTATGCTCAACTAGGGTTATAGTATATTTTTATTTGAGTTTTTAGTAGATTAAATTTTTATTATGTTGAATATTTATATTTTGATTTATCAAATTATCGAATTATATGTATATTTGGAGGGATAGATATGTATTTTATTAGCATATAGAGTGTGTAAGTTGTGGGTATAACCTATGAAATGTGTGATTAATAAAATTCACATCAACAAGTTAAATTTTAAGGCTGATTTTAAAGATGGCAATATCAATACTCAAATGTTTATACCAAAGTATTTGTTATGTATGAATTATAATGTGTCACCAATAATGCACATCAACATATTTTTAATCTCAGTATCAGGTACCAATTGATACATGAGTAATTCTAGGGTGTGCACGGTTTGTTTCGGTTCGGTTTAGATTTGTGTTTCGGTTTAAAACTTTGATTCGATTCAATGGTTTCGGTTTATATTTGCTACTTTTATTTTCTTGTCCATTTAAACAAGGTAAAAACTTTATAACATTATAACTAAAGTAATTATCTAGTGTATACATACTAATATAAGATCGGTTTTAAATCCGGTTCGGTTTTAACTTCCGGTTTCGGTTCGGTTTTCGGTTTATTTTCAAATAACCAAAACCGAGCCGAATTATGGTACCGGTTCCGATTCGGTACATTACATTGTAAATTTAAAACCGAACTGATCGGTTCGGTTCCGGTTCGGTACTGTTTTTTGATTTTTTTGCCTACCCCCGGGTAATTCCCTATTAGTCACACTTTTCATACTTAATCCCAAAAATTCACACCTCAATGTTTTTATCCTCGATAAGTTATATTTTTTAAAAATTCAACCAATTTACAAAAGTACCATTATTCCAACTTAGAAATGATCATTTATCTTCCTAAAAATCTATAAAAAAAAAATTACATATGAAAAAAACAACAATATTTTTGAAATTACCAAAAAAAATGCATAAAAATTAAGAAAACTCAATTTTCTCACGAAAAATAGCTTTTTCAAAAAATAAAATAAAATAGTTTTTTCATAAATTGTACATAAAAAGTGCATACGAGTGCGAAAATGGTGCATCAAGAGTGAGCTTAAAAAAGTGCATAAAATGTGCATAAGAATGCATAAAAAGTGCATACGTGTGCATAAAATGGTGTATAAAGAGTGCATACGAGTGTATAAAAAGTGCATAATGGTGCAAAACAAGTGCGTAAAAAGTGCATACGCGTGCATAAAAAGTGCATACTGGTGCAAAAAAAGTGCGTAAAAAGTGCATACGGGTGCATAAAAGTGCATACGGATGCATAAAAAATGCATACAAGTGCATAAAAAGTGCATACGATTGCATAAAAAATGCATACGAGTACATAAAAAGTGCATACGGGTCCATAAAAAGTGTATAGAAAGTGTATATGAATGCATAAAAACTGCATACATGTGCATAAATGGTGCATAGAGTGTAATAAAAGTGCATAAAGATGCATAAATGGTGCATAAAAAAATGCATACGGGTGCATAAATGGTACATAAAAAGTGCATAACGGTGCATTAAAAGTGCTCACAGATGCATAAAAAATGCATATGAGTGCATAAATGGTGCATAAAAGTGCATACGAGTGCATAAATGGTGCATAAAAAGTGCATACGGGTACATAAATGGTGCATATGAGTGCATAAAAAGTGCATACGATTGCATAAAGAGTGCATAAAAAGTACATACGAGTGCATAAAAAGTCTATACGGGTGCGTAAGGGGTGCCTAAAGAGTGCATAAAAATTGTATACGGGTGCATAAAAAATGCATACGGGTGCATAAATTCAAAAATAAAAGCAAAAATTTCAAAAAAACTCAAAAAGTCGAATAAAATCGAAAAAAACTCAAAATAAAATAAAATAAAAAAATAGCTTGTTTCATAAAAAAAAATAGTTTAAAAGGTGCATATAAACTATTTTTAAAACAACTTCTCTATGATTATGCATAAAGTGTGCATAAATAGTGCATAAAATGTGCATAAAAGTGCATAAAATATGCATAAAAAGTGCATTAAAGGTGCATACAAAGTGCATAAAATGTGCATAAAAGTGAATAAAAAGTGTATAAAAAATGCATAAATATGAATACGGGTCAATAAAAAGTCCATATGAGTCAATAAAAGTGCATCAAAAGTGGATTAAAAATGCATGCCAATAAAAAGTGCATAAAATCTATATGAATCTATAAAAGAAAATAATGACGATTTTCACTGATCACCCATACACACATTCACACAAACACACACATATATATATATATAGGACGGGTCAACATCTCCGATCAAATCGCCTGCAGATCAATCTCGGACCCGTATCGTTTCGGTGCCACATGGCATAGCTACTCCAAGCTCCATCGATAGTGGTTGGGTCAACGACGAGATGCAAAAAGAGCGGAGAAGTGTGGTGGTGGCGGAGCTCCGATGGGAGGTGGCGGGTTTTGGTGGGAGATTTCTTCGTCTTGGCCTCAGTTTGTTGGATCAGAGAGAGAGAGAGAGATAGAGCAGTTCGTAGGGGACATGATGAGCAGATAGATAGTAGAAAAGTTCGCGAGAGAAGTCTAATTATGAAAAAAATGGAATTTGTGGGGTATTTATATTTTTTATAAAATGTGACTAATTGGGGAGAGTCATATTATGTGACTTTTTAGTGATTACGTTGAAAAAGTGTCTTATTAGGCAATTTTCCTTAATACATTGAAGAAGCTGAGTGAGTTCATCTCGGTTCTAATGCATAGTTCAAAATATGTGGAAGATTCGTTTAGAATCATGCATGTTATTGATGTATAAAACCAAATAGTATCTAAATGTAAATTTGAAATTCCTATCCGCTGTTCTAGTTGCAGTTTTGCAGTTAGGTTCTAAGTGAGGTTGCAACCACAGTTAGAACCCAGTGTATAAATGGACAGAACTGTAAAAAGTTAAATGTACGTAAATTAAATCACACGCACATTTAACAACGGAGTTCACCTAACTAGGCTACGTCTCCGGGGCACTTACCCATATTATGATATTATAAAAAGCTTACAATATAGGACTCAAGTATTAACGAAAAACACTTAGACTCTCTCTAGGTTTTTCTGCCTATCTCTATATTGCTCCTACTCTATAACTATCACTTATAAATCAATGGCAACCCACCATTGTTTTCTTTTTAAAGCTCACGTGTATTCTCTCTAGAAAATAAGTTCTTTATAATTTAGAACACACACCTTTTTACAAGCTAAGTTATCAACTATTTATACAAGTAAAATAATCTTCTTTCTCTAATCTTGAAGATTGCTTTTGACTTGTTTTGATTGGCTTCAATCTTTCCAAACATTACGTGATTCTTCAGCATGGATTGACTCCAATCATCTTTGGTTAATAGCTGTTTAATAACAAGTTTGAAAGTAGGAGTTAGTCTTTTCCTATAAATAGGAAACATATAAAGATAATATCTTTTAGAGATAATATATTTCCATATATATATGAAACACCTAACTCCATATTACATTCAATCTTTAAACGAATTATACTGATAAGGACAAGCATAAGAATAGAGATACATATTAAAAGGAAACATAATCTTATAAACTAATCTCTTTATATGTTTTAGGAAATCTTTACTTACCACTTTGATATTCTCAATAAACGCATACTAAATCTGTTAAAATCATATGAGAATATATCCTGCATACTTTAAAACAAATAATTATTAATAAAGAACAGTTATGCAAAATAACAGAACTAGACAGAATTCTGCTGAACAGCAGGTTGCAACTGAGGTTGCAACTGAGGTTGCAACCTCCAATGCTGTCTAAGCAGGTTGTAACTGTGGTTGTAACTGAGCTTGCAACATTACTAGAAACCTATCAACATAGGTTGTAACTGAGGTTGCAACATTGCTTGAAACCTAACAACACCTGTCTTAGTTCATAATAAACAGATATGATTATTTAGTGAAAACCATTAGACAACAAATAGAATTTAGACCAGAAATCTGGTCCTAACAAAATTCCATTTAGAAAACAATGTAGTTGGTTCATATTCAAACTTTGGGGATTAGATCTATCTTTTTCGTTGCCCAAAAGGCATTCGCAGCGGTTTCTTAATCCGCTTGATTGAAAAATAGTATAAAATTTACCGGATAATGCAGTTTTGATTTTGTTATTTACTTTTCATTTTCGTCCCCATACTGTTGTTGTACCGACTGTTTTCTTTCGTACTATGATCAGACCCTTAGAGTTTGACGGACACGAAAAGGCTCCGTTATGTTGCGTTACTATTTTTATTATTAATTGTGTCATGTTATTAGATTTGATAGACCGGTTAGTATTTCATGTTTTGTGTTAATGACCATTATTTTAGCTCTAAACATTATGCAGAGAATACAATTTGTACACCTATTATGTTTTTCATTATGAATCGAATAAAAGTTGGTAATTCTATTCTTTATTTGTCTCTAAGTTCATCTATTTTCTCTCTTAAAACTTCAAATTTGCTAGCTAATTCTTGCCAGTTTTCTTCTATTTTTGTTCTTATTTCTCTTAAGAAGCCCAACAATATGTGGGTTTCATTCTATTATAACGTTTATTACTCCATTTGTTATAATGAAATAAGGTTTTTTGATTAGTTCAACTGCAGTCAATCATATGTTTACTTAAAAGCATTTATTTAATTTTTTTTTTATTTTCATTGCAACCATTTTTGTCACTTAGATCAAACATTATAGCCACCTTATTTGACCTTTTTACTCATAATATGAGGATTATAGTTATTTTTAACAACAAAACATTACGCATCAGTTTTATCTTTCGAAACATCACATTTTGAATGTTGTTCAATATGCCCCCCATAAATAAGGAACCAAAAAAACTCCTCATAATTATTTTATATTAAACATTGGGGGTAAATCTCATAGAAATGTCACATGTTTGATATAAAATTAATTAGAAAGCGAGAAAAATATAAAATATAAAATAAGCAAATTTATGAAGAACATGTTGTTTTGTGTTAATGTAAAATTAAAAAAATATATATTTTTTTTTTTTTTTTCGTTAGATTTGACAAAATAAAAGACTAGGTGTAATGGTTGATATTGTAATTTTATAATCAAAACTTACTTTAGCAACAAGTTAAAAATGTACTAGAAAAGTGATGGGACCGTTTATTATTAAATTCACCCAATGGAAAACGAAGAAAAGGACATAAATAGTAGCAGTATATATAACTAATAGATAAGATGATTTATTCGATAGGGCCTATGTTCTCAATTACTCCGAAAACCAATTACATTTGCATCCGTTTACTATATTTTTCAACGCATCGTAAACTAATCCGGTTTGCATCCATTTAGAATATTTGTCAGTTCATCAATAAGTGTTAAGTTTTTGTTATGATGTATTAGATTCATGATACTGTTAATCGTTCGATGTTCATTCCAAAATACACTATTATTTAGAGTGTGTCAACCAATAGTATTTTTTAGTTTTAATTTTAAATTTAAATTCATTATTGGGTAGGTATTTTTGAGTTCATTAACATTGTTAGGTTTTTAGTATTTTTTACTTTTAATTTTGAATTAATTTTAGGTTAGATATTTTTGTATTGTTAGATTTTTAGTATATGACACAGGCTAAATAATAATGGATTAAATTCATTGTAATGTTAACGTTGATTTAAAAACATTAAAAAAAAAATATAAACATATATTTATTGTTATATAAACTTACATTTTTAGATTTTAGACATAAAAATAGAGAGAGAAATAGTACTTATTACAAGAGTACTATATAAAGAGATATATATAAATATATATATATATATAGAGAGAGAGATAGATAGAAATGGAAGGAGAGTACATAAGGATGCATCATAATCATAATATTAAAGAGAATCAGTGTACTTCTTCTCTTGTTAAACACATCAACGCTCCTGTTGATCTTGTAATTTTTCCTTACTTTTTATATTTATATACTATTATATATTTACATTTTTATCTACATTTGGCATGTGTCTTTATTATTTGAGCTTTGTACATTTTTATTGTTTTGGCATTAGTTTCAAGAATTGGGTTTTTTTTTTACTATTTGTTTTTTTTAATATTAAAAAACATAAACATTTTAAATATATGTTTGACCATGTTTAAAAGATTAAATATTTTATCCTTTTAAGTTTAGTTTTTGAGGATCTTTGTTGTTTGTATTGGTTGAATTTGTATTAGAGATAATTAGCTGAAATTTAGTTCACTCTAATTACTGAAATGAACTAAATATTGTTTATAAATTTGGTATATGTATAAATTGTTTGAGATTGTGCATTTTTCTTGTTTTGGCAGTAGTTTCACATGTAATAAGAATTGGGTTTTTTGTTATATGTTATTTTCAAGAATTTGACTATGTCTAAAAGATTAAAGATTTTAGCTTTTTTTTTAGTTTAGTATTTGAGGATCTTTGTGGTTTGTATTGGTTGGATTTGTATTAGAGATAATTAGCTGAAATTTAGTTCACTCTATTTACTGAAATGATATTTAGTTTACTTCCTTCCATTATATAAATAATAATATGTTTTATTGTATGTGTACTAATTGGTTGAGTTTCTGGTTTATTCTTGTTCTGGCATTAGTTTTACATGTTATAAGATTTTATTTTATTTTATTATTTGTTAGTTTCAAGAATTTGACCGTGTCTAAAAGAGCAAAGATTTTAGTTTTCTTTAGTTTAGTATTTGAGGATCTTTGTGGGTTGTGTTGGTTGGGTGTGTATTAGAGATAATTAGCTGAAATTTAGTTCACTCTATTTACTGAAATGAAATTTGGTTTACTCTATTTTCTTTCAATTATTGAAATAATAATAATATGTCTTATTGTAGGTGTATTGATTGGTTGAGTTTCTGGAGTTTCACATATTATAAAAATTGGGTTTTTTTTATCGTGTTAATTTCAATAATTTGACCATGTCTAAAAGATCAAAGATTTTAGTATTTTTTTAGTTTAGTTTCTGAGGATCTTTGTGGTTTGTATTAGAGATAATTAGCTGGAATTTAGCTCACTTTATTTACTGAAATGAAATTTAGTTCACTCTATTTTCCTTCCATTGTATAAAATTATAAATAATAATATGTTTTATTGTATGTGTATTGATTGGTTGAGTTTCTGGTTATTCTTGTTTTGGCATTAGTTTCACATGTAATAAGAATTGTTTTTATTTATTTATTATATGTTGATTTCAAGAATTTGACCATATCTAAAAGATTAAAGATTTTTGCTTATTTTAGTTTAGTTTTTGAGGATCTTTGCGGGTTGTATTGCTTGGGTTTTTATTAGAGATAATTAGCTGAAATTTAGTTTACTCTATTTACCGAATTGTAATTTAGTTCACTCTATTTTTATTCCTTCCATTTTTTAAAGAATTATATGCTTTACTGTATGAGTTTTGATTAGTTGAGTTTCTAGTTTATTCTTGTTTTGGCATTAGTTTCACATGTTCTAAAAATTGGGTTTTTATATTATTTGTTGATTTCAAGAATTTGACCATGTCTAAAAGATTAAAGATTTTGAGTTTCTTTTTTAGTTTAGTTTATGAGTATCTTTGTGGTTTGTATATTGGTTGGGTTTTTTATTAGAGATAATTAGCTGAAATTTTCACTCTATTAGTCTATTTACTGAAATGAAATTTGGTTCACTCTATTTTTATTCCTTCCATCATATGAATAATGATATGTTTTATTCTATGTGTATTGATTCGTTGAATTTCTGGTTTATTCTTGTTTTGGCATTTGCTTCACATGTTTAGGAAATTGGGTTTTTCATTATATGCAATAGATACAATCATATGCTTGATTGTGAATAGAATTTGGATTTGCCTAAAAGACTAGAGATTTCTTGATTTTTTTTTGTTTAATTTTATGAAGATGTTTGAATTTGTCTTAGTAGGGTGTGTATTGGCAAGACTTGGCTAAAATTTGTTTTACTCTGTTACAGATATGAAATTTGGATTATTTTGTTTATTAAAGAATCACATAATTAAAAATCATACGTTAGTTTCTTTTGTGTGTGTATGTGTGTTCTTCAAGCGTTGTGCCGAAATGGATTTACTAATAAATATAATATCGTAATTCTCCGGGTTTGGTTGATTGGGTATTTTAAGCTCAAATAATTTGTTTGTTTGCCAGTAAGCTGCAGTAGTCTTTTTTGTTTTTTTTGGCTCAATAGCTGCAGTACCAGAATAAAAATCTGAAGTTTTTCTGTTTTTTTGGCCCACAAACCTGGAATTTTCGGATTAGCACCCCCCCCCCCCCCCCCCCCCCCCCCCCCCCCACACACACACACACACACACACACACACACACCGACCTATTTACCTAAAATCTGGAGCATAAGAAGCCCTTAGGCCTTATTTGGTTGCATCTTCTGAGACCCTGGAGCAGACTAAGAATGCAGTAGACTCCCGAAAAAGAGAAACATGTTAAAATCTGCAATTGATTCAATCATATGCTTGATTGTGAGTTTGATTTCAAGAATCTGTCCATGTCTAAAAGACCAAAGTTTTTTCTGATTTTGTTAGTTTTAAATTTTTGAGGATCTTTGGATTTTGTCTCAATTGGGTGTGTGTTGGCAAGACTTGGCTAAAAATTGGTTTACTCTATTCACTGAAATGAAATTTACTTCATGTTATTTACCGAAGAATCACATGATTATTAAACCACATGTCAAATTATTTTCTGTGTATATGTGTGTCTTCAAGCGTTGCGAGGAAATGGATTTACTAATAAATACAATCTCTTAATTCTCAGGACTCGAGTGGTTGTAGCTATTAAGCTCGAATTATTTGCTTGTTTACCTATAAGCTGCAGTACTGGCTAATCTGCTTTTTTCTTCTAAGCTGCAGTACCAGATTTAAAATTTGATTTTTTGTTTTTCATTAGCCGAAAAACCTAAAAACTTTTTGCTGGATTAACCTTATTTCCCCATTGTTAAATAAGCCAATCTATTTGCCTAAAATCGGGAGCATAATAAGCCTTTAGGCATTGTTTAGGTTACAAATACATCCTTTGAGACTTATTAGTGGGCTAAGAATGCAGTGGTTTTTCGGAATTGACGTGTTTGATTGGGCTAAATGGTAAAGAAATGATACTGTCATACTGAAGTTGGGGCATAACCTTTTTTCTTAGTAGGATGTCAATATTAGCTTTTTAAGTTCCGCATACATGTTTCTTGCGTTGCGAAAAGAGGCCAATGGCTGATACTTTATTTTCTGCAAAGTAGCTTTAATTCCTAATTGATCTGCATAAACAACTTTGTTTGCTAGAAACAAGTTGGTATTAACTAACCTTAAGCTTGTTTCTTTTGCTGTGCATTTGTATTCTTCAGCACGGCAGCACCACATCGAAATGAAAATAGATCATAGGTTCACCATTCTTAAGCTGCAGTGTATTTGGTTAACTAGCCTTACAGTTAGGATTCTCTGATTTCCTGGCTTGAAACTCAAGTTTTAGGCTATATGAACCCGTTTTTTTTCTTGGCCTCACATGCGCTTAGCTTATCTGCTTACAATTTGCAGCCAAACAAGTTGGTATTAACTATTAAGAAACCTTATGTTTGTTTGTTTCCGGTGTGCATTTGTGTTTTCAAGCATCGAAACAAACCGAAATAAATAGTACTCCCTCTCTTTCCCTAAATTGTTGGAGTGTTATAAGGAACCCAACAGCATAAGGGGGGACATCATCACTTCTATCTTTCATGGTTAAAGAACCTATGTACCCTTTATTTTTTAGTTGAATTAGAAAATTGATGTTTGTATAAATGGGTAAAAATATGAAAAGAGTCATTACTAATTTGGCACAGTCCCAACAAAATTGGTCTGCTCCCCTAAATGAAATACCATCCCAACAAAATGGAGGAAGTAGTAAAAAATAGGTTCATACGACTTTCAAATGGTTAAATCTTGTAATTTTTATCATCCGCGAAGTAGATATATGCTATTTTTATGGTTTAATCATTAGTTTTGGGGTATGCAGGTGTGGACATTGGTGAGGAAATTTGACGAACCACAGAAATATAAGCCTTTTGTTAGCAAATGTACAGTGGAAGGTGACCTTAACATTGGAAGTCTAAGGCAGGTCGACGTAAAGTCAGGTCTTCCGGCCACCACTAGCACAGAGAGGTTGGAGCTTCTTGATGATACTGAGCACATCCTCGGCGTTAGAATCGTAGGTGGAGATCACAGGCTCAAGGTATTATTTCTACTTGTTTTCCCCCCTTTTTCAGCTATACTTTACCACGTTGGCATGTACCTGCCTAACACAATTACAAAAAGGTAGTCAATATATCATGTACTCTTGTTGATGGAGATTACATTCTAAATAATCTGTATTAAATTGAAAATTAATGGTAGTTCAAGGTACATAATTGGAATATGGTAGGTAAAGATACAAAAAACAACTTTTGCTTAGTACAAGTTATAAAACCATAAATATGCAGCATTTTTAATTTCTGCTAAGACTTCTCTAAGGTGCAGTCTTTTGGATAAAATTTACCAGAACAACACATTATCGCAATACTTTTGGACTGCCACTTGTTGCTTTACTCTATTTGGATTTTGGACATTTGAATTTCTGCTTTCAGATCATCAGAATACTAAATAAAAAATGGTTGTTGAATAGATGATACTTCGTAGTTCATATCTATAAACATGTATAATTCAAAGGCTATTGTTGTTGGACTAGTTGCTACCCTCTGAGATGGTTTATAGAGGTAAAACCTAGTTGTATCATTTGCTTGTTGTTTGGTTTCTCGAACTCTGGGGCAACATTTGATTTGTTTATTACTTGCATGACATGTGGGAATCCATTCTTTTCTGTTGACATAGTTTTTTGTGAATACATATAAAAAACCTGGGAGAATTTGTGAAGAGCCAATTTAAAATGTGTGGTCCCAGTTAACAGAAAATGTGACAGGGGTACACAAAGGAAATTGCGCAAGACTGGTTCTCTAATTCAAAATGTTGTGTGTGAGTGTGTAAAATTGAAAGGTTGGATATACAGAACTGTATTTAGCCTACATTATAACCAGAACTAAAGTATATAATAGTTGAAATGGATTTTATAAGCTTAATAAAAGTAAAACAGCCTTGATCTCTACTAATTGATGACCTCTGAGAGCGATCATTTACAATCTCAAAACCTTTTGCAAGTTCAGGTGTCAATCCTGTCGCCATAGGTGCGACTTCTTTATTTGTATGACATGAGGGAGTCTGTTCTTTTCTGTTGACATAGTTCTCATGGATACATAGTAAACACCATTTTCTAACAAGTCTTGTAAGGTCAAATGACATCCCATTCAGCAGAAAAATAGTCAAGGCCACGAGGTGAGATAAAAAGGAAATTAAGTGAAAGTTTGTGCAGTAATGATAAAGGCTTGTTATGAGTAAACAATTTCGGTGTACATAGACAAAAAGTAAATAAATTTTTTACCCATCTGAACTTGATAGCAAGAAACTAACTTTGTAACGTTCTTGACTTTTGCTATATAATTTTCAAACAAAATATGCATGCGTCAGATTGCTTTAGTAGTTTATATTTAGATTCCTATTTGAATATTTCCAGTCTTATGTTTCTTTTACTTGTTGCAGAATTACTCTTCTGTCCTCACTGTTCACCCGGAGACAATTGAGGGACGACCAGGGACTCTAGCAATCGAGTCTTTTGTTGTTGATGTGCCTGAAGGGAATACGAAAGACGAAACATGCTACTTTGTTGAGGCTTTTATCAACTGCAACCTCAAATCTTTGGCTGATCTATCTGAGACAATGGCTGTTCGGATGGAATCTAATTGAGTTGGTGAGTCTGTGACATCTTTGAGTTAATTGAGAAGCTTGTAGACTAAAAACCTTCCATTTCCTCGGAAACCTTGTTGTCGATTATGTTCCTATTTTCTTTTATGTGGTTTGTCGTAAAATATTGCTTGTATTTGACTTTGTATCTAGTAGAAGTTTTGCTCCCTGGAGAGCTTTGTGTTGTAGGTCAATGCTCAGTTGCAACAGTGCCATTATGAAAATGATTGTAAAAGTAGTGCTCTTTATTTATCGGCTGTGATTTTTTTGCATTTTCTATGTTTTACGACCTAGATTTTAACCCCCATTAGGAGGACTTTTTCTTAGTGTTTCCATCAAAATCCAAAGAAATGATGTAATTTTTTATTTTATTTAAAAAAACACTAAAAACTTGAAATGTTCAGGACTCAAAAGTGATCAGATTCAGATAAAATTTAAGAAGGCTTGTCTTCGTTTAAACATGCTCTTTGTTTATTGCCAAAAGAAAAAGGAAAATCTGCTTAATGAGGTTGATGGTAAAATTCTGGATTTGCGGCTTTGTTGTATGTAACTATAGTACAGCCTATTTTCTTTTCAAGAACCTGTGCCAGAAATAATTCCTTTTTAGCAAAGAAGTAACCACTTACCATGATCATCAAACAGTCACGCATAAATGTGACCAACAAATGTATATCGAGAGGGTTTGCTTTTGTTCAGACTCCATCTTGGCTTCTTTCATACTTGGTTTATTCAGGAAAATGATTACCAAAACTGAAGGAAGCCATTGAGGGAGAGAGAGCAAAATCTGCCTCTGTAAATATTTGTGTCCTTGTCTTTCTTCGTGTCCTGATCAATCACCTCTTTAATCTCCTAATCCCGCAATATCATACAGTATCGGATCATTTTTAAGTTATATATATTTATACATGTATCACTATATGGTTATGCATTTAGCAGGACCAGTAGCCCAGAGAGAGAAGGAACCATCAGTGCCTAGCATTTTTCTTTCTTTCTTTTCACTCAATCGTCCATACCTACTTATGGCGCAAAAAATGATTGGGAGAGATGAGTAATGCAAAATGTACACACACAAAATGGTGACTAGGAGATTTAACAAACGAGATTAATGTTTTGCCGCTTCTCGTGTAGCACTTGACCCTTTGGTGATAAGCAAATATAGAATTTTCAAATAATAAACAGACAAGAAAAGAGCCTAAGTTGTCATGTTAGTAGTAAAGGTTTACTAAGATTTTTGACATGTGAAAACTACAAGTGTGCACCAACATTGGTTTATCCAGTTACACAAGATAAAACCAATTTGCTATTTGGCTTTTCTCGGATTTTTGGTAGTATACAAGACTCATTTATTAAAGTACAAGTATTTGCACCTGTTACCTGTTTGTATCAAATTAAAGTTAATCATCGTATAAGTACTGATTTAATGGAAACCTAATGTACGAGACTAATTTATAAAACGTAACCACCAGACAATCCACATAAACGTAAGTGATACACAGGTTTAAGCTGGTCAACCACATGGAATTCAGCCTTTAAGCAAAAATCAAGTAACTGGGATTACGCTTAAAAGGCGCAACAAAACAAGGCATCGATTATTTCACACACTTGAAACAGAAATGGAAACAACATTAGTTAATGGAATCTGGTGGATATAACGACTTACAACGCAGAAACAAAGTGAAGGCAAGGCAATCATACATAATATTGTCGAAATCAAACAATAGTACTAGTATGTACAGCTATTGGTTCAACTTTCAAGTTAACTGGTGGATGTCAAACAGGGGAGCACAACTCGATCTCAAACCTAAACAAAAACAAGTTTTAAACATTTATCAAAACGCGTTAACACAAGGATTAACAGAAGCAGCCAACCTGCAAATCATTGAACTTCTCACATACTATTAAGACCTTGTCTGGATGCAGCTCTTTAGGCTAAGCTTATTTAGTTGTCTTACTGTCGGACGACAGTTGGTTGGTCAACTTAAAGTTGAGCTTTTATTCATACCAATGCCTTGTTCAGATGCAGATTTTGAGCTCAGCTTGTTGACTTTTGCTTACAAGCTGGATTACATTTGGTTGATCAGCTTAAAACCTGAGGTTTTCTGTTTTTGAAAAAAAAAATTAAAGGTTTCGTTTTCAAAAAGGAAAAAAGAGCTGGATAAACCCAGCTCTTTCCTCAATAGGTTCCAGAATACACATTCAAGGAGAAAATCTAGTTAACTTGCATAAGACCGCAACCAAACAAGCTTTAAGGCAAAACTCAATCAATTGAGTGTCAGCAAAAGATTCAACATGACAGCAAAAAGAACAACTCCTTAAGAATTACACCAGATATTTAAGAATTTAGTTCTCTTTGGATCATAAAACATAAAAGAAATTACAAAAGATTGAAAATTTGATTTGATCTTAAAACTTTTATTAATGTAAAATCTTCAACCAGTTAACATCTGCCCATACATTTCTTGCGACAAATGTTTACCGTCTATTACTCGAGTATCTCAATACAAGGAAAATAAAGCCTACAATATAATTTGAAGTCCTTGGCCCTTTTACCAACGATCTCGAGGCCTACCATCTGGGAACACCGCAACACGATTCTCTTTATTCATAACATTATCTTCTCGCTTGCTTATAACTTTCTCACCGACCTTCCCATTTTCACCCTCTTCATCGAAATCTGGGGCCACATCGTCATCGTCATCGCTCCAATCATCCTCATAGGCCTCCTCATTTTCATCGAATTCTCCACTAACACCATCAATTTCCGGCCATTCTTCTTCATCCTCGTCATCACTTCCTTCTCCCTCCTCCTCGTCTCTCTCTCCTCCCTCCCCGTCCTTCTTCGGAGCACCCCTTCCTCTAAACCTTGGAACCGCAACAAGGGAACGAAGCTTCTCCTTGATAAGCAATAAACGGTCCTTCTCAATCAAGTGTGAGTCTCTATATGCTTCTCTTAGAAACACCGAATCTCTGTCACCCTTTAGAGAAACATAAAACATATCCGGGTGCCTTATTAACATCCCTCTAAGTTGTTGAGAAAACCTAAACTCGTCTCGAAAATGAGTAAGATGGTCAACTAGGGTTTTCTTTTCAACCATTAGGCTCAACATCTCATGTATTACCGCACAAGCGTGCTTTTCTTTCTCATTCGTACCTGACCTTATTGAAGAGAAATCGGAGTAAGGCGATATAAAAGGCATGTCTCTAAACTGAGAAACTCTTCTCATTTCGCCTTTCGTGAGCTTTAGACCTTTAGGGAGCCTCATGGATTTGAACTTCGGAGGCCTATCTATTATCAAATCTCTCTCTACAACCTCCGAATCTCTAATCTCCTCCTCCGCCAGCTCAGCTGCAGTGACTGCCAACTCGTCGTCCCAGTGAGTTAGCTCGAGCGCAGGCCCTCGCTCGGTCATAACAACTTTAAAATATTGCGGATAGCGATGACAAATAGTGTCGCGAAATTCCAAGGGAAGCCCCAAATCGGTTTTCAAATGGGCAATTTTTTCGATAAGGATACGCTTATCTATCGACATCATTAATAGTTTTCTTAACTTAACGACCAACAAACCTTCCATCTCGTTCCTAATCCTCAATTCCTCTAAATAAAGCCTTTCGGCCTCGGGGGTCATTCGGAACCTAAGCGAATAAGCCCCTTCTTCAATCACCTCGAAAACCGCAGGAAATTTTTTCAATAAAGCGATGAAACGTCGCCTCCTTTCTAGACCCAAAAACTTTCTATACCGACCCAAATCACGAAGGGGCATAACACGATTAGGTTGGCTCACTAGAATCTTTCTTAATTTAAGTACCATCTTAAGCTTTTTGTCCCTTTGAATAACATTATCAAAGGGCAACTCTTTTCTCCTCTTGACAACAGCTCTAATAGGCAAAAACGGGACACGGGTTTTTCTTAAATCACCGAAAGGTGCAGTCTTTTGCTTCAAATCAAAAGTTTTACCCAGAAATGGTGTTTTAATTGAATAAAGATTGGATTTTTCAAAAAGGGGTGATTTAAATGAGAGAGATAAAGGAAATGAAGTTATAGATGATGTGGATAGTAACATCTTAGGCTCCATTATTGAGAAGTTTTGTGTATTTATTTCAACTAATTGGAATTTTCACACATACTATCAACCTTAAAAACATATAATAGATATATATATATATATATATATATATATAATATATATATGTATGTATAACAGATTTGTATCAACTATTGAACTTGAAGAAGAAATGAGAGCTTACCAAGATGAAGGTGAAGCTAGTGATTGGGGTTTATGTGTACAAAATAATAAACCCTTACAAATTTATATTTTCTCTATAGAGATATTATCTTCATCCAAAGTATTTTGGGTATTTTGCAAATTTGCCTAATGTGTGTTTTTATGTTATTTTTATTTAGTCCCATCTACAATTTTAATTTTGCAATATACTTCCTTATCTTTGAAATACAAAAATACAAATCTAATGATTGGAAATACAAAAAAAAATAAAAATAAAGGAAAGCAGGCTAATTTCTTTTTGGTACTTTTAAATTACAGGTGGGCAAAAAATATCTAAACCCAACCCCTAAATAAATCCGTACGGATTGGTGCGGGTTGGGACGGGTTGAGTATCCAAAAAAAGTCAATTCGTCCCGCCCAATCCGTTATATATTTTGCGGGTTGAGTTAGGGTTGGAGTTACCAAACCGCGGGTTAATCCGTCACAACCCGTTACAACCCGCTATATATATATAAAAATAAAAAATATATATATTTATATATACATTGTGTGTATTTAAAGATAACAACCTCCCGTTATTATTATATTTTAGTTTTATTACTTGTTGTGAATGTTATAAACGTATTATAAATGGTTTTAATTTTTATTTCTCTTTGAAACATATAATCTATTTTAAAATGTAGACGGATTGTGCAAACTATGAAAAATAAAAGACCAAACTAAAAATTTAAGAATAAACCCGCCCCAATCTGTAAAAAAAATTTTGGGTTGGATTGAGTTGAGTTGGGGTTTTAATTATAACGGATTGGGTTGAGTTGAGTTAAGTTAAGATTTAAATTTTACGAATCCTTCACAATCAGTCCCGTAATTTATTTTACGGATTGGGTTAAGATTGAGGCGAATCGGTCTCATGCCCACCCCTACTTTTAAATGATGTTTTTTTAGATTCCATTTACTTTCATTAGTTTATTGTTCCCTTAGTACCAATTAATAAAAAAAAAAAGTGATATAGGTAGTTGCAGAAGGTAATTTCTCATACTTAAAATATTAGAATCAAAACTTTAAAATGTTATTCATAAGATGCTCAATTGTTAATTATATAAATATTTATGACATATTCTTCTAACCTTCTCTTTATATCTCTTCCCTACGCCCTTAACTATTTTGGCTCAACATATTATAGACATAGATTCATAATATTTGGGCATAATATTAATTCAGATTTTTTTGAATTAATATTTATTTTACATTAGTTCTTAATTTCATTCCAAATTAAAAGTATATGATTTTCGCGTAAGAAACATTAGTTGTAATGTATTGATACATGTCTAATCGTAACTGTAGTATTTTTTTTCCAGTTTTTTTAAATAATTATTTTTGGTTAAAAATTCATTGCGGCACGAAAGAGGATGCAAAAGATAGATAGAGCATCCGGAATTGTTACTTAAGTAATGACTAGCTCTTTAAAAGGAAAAAAAAAATGAAAAACCAAACAAACAAACATAAATTTATTGAAGAAACAGAGGAAAAATAAAAGAATATTTTTTTAAGGGGTAAAATGGTAGAGCAAAAGAAGTTGACATACTTAAAACTAGGGATGGGTAAAAACTCGGATCAAACCGCCCCAAACTGCAAATTAAACCAACCCGTCGTGGGTTGGGTTGACGTTTTTAAATATCAATCCGAACCAAACCGCACCGCATTTATTATAAGCGGGTTGGTTCGGATTAAGATTTTCAAACCGCGGATCAAACCGTCGAACCGTAAAAAATATAAATTAGTTAAATATACATATGAATATGAATGATTAAATATACATATGGATAATCAAATATACATAATAAACCATTTATTCCAATAGATTGTGATCAATAAAGCACATAAGATTTCGGATTACACCATATTTTAATTTACAACTTTAAGTTGTTTGAATATTTTATGCTTTAATGTCACGTGTTTAATTTTTTATCGCTAGTTTCGATCTTATTTTAACGGCTTAATTGACATGAATAAAAAATGTTATGTCAAACTATTAATCTTGTGCATGTATTATGCAACTATGCTTTAGTTTGTGAATGTTTAATTTTGAAGTTTTTGACTTATATATTTTTTTCGAGTTTCATTTTTCTATTTTTGAGGTTAAATTTGCATTTTTTACAAGTTTAAGGATCATAATGAACAAAACACGAACTTAACCCGCATCAAACTGAACCGCTCATTTTTTATATGATTTGGTTTGGATTGGGCTCAACCCGCACCAAATCGAACCGCGCTCACCCCTAACGTATCGTGGGGTAACAATTCCAATCCTTCTTTTAGTCTCTTTTTACTTTTTATCTGTGTTGTCTACCAATATATGATAGTGGCATAAATGTAGGATGATCAACGACTTGTGTTGTTATGTATCTTTAGTAATTTCATTTTTTTTTTTATAACAGAAACCTTTTTTCTCTCTTTTAAAAAGTTCTCTATGTGTTCGTCTCTCTTACATTTTATTTGTCTTGCCTATCGATATATTAACGTGGAGGGTTGTTTATATCCATACCATTAGCTTACTTAATCTTTCATACCTATAATGTTTTGTTGTCACATGTCCCACTAGAAAATCAACGGTGAAATATGTTCGTGTATCAAATTATTTTGTAGACCAACTCGTTGTAACATTAAATTCACATATTCTGAGTTAACTTGAACTTTTTGTATAAAGATAAAATATAGACTTACACATATATGGAAAATATTTCAAACTAATTAATGATAAATTATATAGATTTAGATTTAGATTTAACTATAACTTGTTTTATATTGCAATAGACTCCAAAATGGGAAGTCTCCGTGACACCCCACATTTTATGTATTCATGGTTTTTGGGTTACAAATTTGTAAATACATTTTATTTTCAAAGTGTTTATTCATGAAAATCTATAAAATTTAGATTTATATATTTTTTGGCATTTATTTGGTATTACTTTCCAGTAAATTATCAAATAAACAATTAAACAACAAATGTCAATTTCCATAATATTATTCTTAAAGAGAAAAAAATTGTAACAATTTTAATTAAAATATAAATAAAATCATTCTTGTGTAAGAGAGAATTAACAATGAAATGTAATTTATATTTTCTACCTTTGTGTTTTAGTGTCTATATATTGAGGAATATTTCAACGTGAAAACATAAATAAATAAACGAGATAGAGATCCCACCGTTAAATGATATAGTGAGACATATGGTAATATGACATTAATTGTATGAAAGATTAAGAAGAATAGAGGTATGAAGATGAGTATACCGTTAACGTGGTATAAATATATGTGTGACATTTCTTTGAGTTTTGTTGTTGTTGTTGTTGTAATACTAGTTAACTTTTCTCTCTCTTTGTCTATTTCACTTTCTATGTGCGTTGGATGTCAATAATCAATATATCACCGTGGCATGAATGTATGATGAGAAATTACATTCCGACAATTTTGATATAAATTTTTAACCGGTTAAAATTACACGTATTTTCGTAATGAACATAGACGTAACCTTTTTTTCTCTCTTTTGAAAAGGTGTTTTCTCTCTTCGTCTCATTCGCTCTTTATCCTGTTGCGGCTGTTGCCTACCAATGTATCAATATGACATAAACGTAGGATGAAAAACATGTGTGACATCTCTTTGACAATTTTTTTTTGTAATAGTTACCTTTTTTATTCTTTTCAAAAAGTTGTATACTAAAATATAAATTTATTACAACATCCGTCCCAATTTGCTTTGATGAGCTTATATGAAATTACGTGCACGTTTGACCAACAAATAACTTACATTAATTTGTCGATATCGAATTAATCAAAATTTATTCACATAGTTCAAATATCAAACTACATGAACAAACTATTTTTATGAATAAAAAATGCAATTCAATAATTTATGAATAATATTTTTACCAGTTAAAATTGCACGTAAATATACATACCTTCAATATTTCGGGACGGAGAGAGTAATTGCTAATGTTTTTTTTTTTTTTGTGTTTTTTATTTTTATTTTAAGGACTTGTTATTAATAGATATAATAGAAAATTCTTGTGCATAGTTGATAATAGCAGTGGTGGGCAAAAACCCGCACCAAACCATGTCAAACCGCAACCTAAACCAACCCGCGGTGAGTTGGTTCGGGTTGAGATTTTCAAAATTATTAATCCAAATCAAATCGCACCGCAAATAATATAAGTGTATTGGTTCGGGTTAAAATCTTCAAACCGCGGACCAACCCGGCAAACCGTAAAAAATATAAATTAGTTAAATATATATATAAATAATCAAATATACATAATAAATTATGTAACCCTAATAGCTTATGACCGATCAACCACATAGTGTTTTGTTTTACAACATATTATAATTTACTACTTTAAATTGTTTGAATATTTTATGCTTTTATGTCGTGCGTTTAAATTTTTATTACTCGTTCCTATATTGTTATAGCGGCATGATAGACATGAATAAAAATATTATGTCAAACTATTAGTCCCGTACATGATTTTTTGCACTTTTATATCCCATACTATTGGCCTTTTTGCGATCTTATATATCATACCACTAGATTATTTAATTAGTACATCATACTAACAATTTTTGATGATTTTATACACTTTCGTATAATAATTTTCACCCACTTGAGTTTCACATATTACACTCATATTTCTTATTTCGTAATATCATTTGCATATATTGATTCATATAGCATACTGATATCAAAATTATCATTTTCATTCCATATCACATATTAATTATGTATAAACCCCGTTTATATTTTTAAGTTTTGGTTGAACTTTAGGGTAAATGATGAAGTCTTTTATTACCACATATTCTTTTTGGACGAAATTTTTAATTTTATTGGACGTAAATGTATAAAATCACCGAAAAATGGTAGTATAGTGTACTAATTAAATAATTCGTTAGTATGGTGTACAAAATCGTAAAAAGTCAATAGTATGGTATAAAAAAGTGCAAAAAACCCTTCGTACTATGCTTTGTTTTATAAATGTTTAATTTGAAATTTTTGACTTATTTTTTCGAGTTTTCTTCTTCTATTTTTGGATTAAAATTGCATAGAACTAAAATAAATAAACCGCGAACCCAAACCGCTTAAAATAGACTGTGTCGGATTGAATTTAAATTTGAAATTTCACCGACACGCGCAAACCAAACCGTTTATTTTTTGGTAGGTGGTTTGATTTGAGTTTGGACAAAAACCGCAATAAACCGAACCGCGACCAGCCTTATGTCATAAATAATATAATAATAGTAAGAAAAAAAAAAGAAGGAAAACTGGAAAATGGAAGAAGAGAGAGAAAGGTCATCAGCAGTGGTACCAAATCTCCAACACGACGTCGTTTTTGATATTTTCTCTCGTCTCCCTGTTAAACCCCTCTTCAGATTCAGGTTTTTTTACTAAATCCTTTTTTTTTTTTTAAATTCCTTTTTATTATTCATGCTAGGACCTTGATTCAAGATAAAAAAAAAAGCTACCCAATATTTCTTGTTTAAAAATAAATATTGGGTAAGTGAGATTTAAGGGATTAATTAATGAGTTGATCTTGTTTTGTTACCACTACAAGTTACTGCGTTTTTCTTTAACTGGGTTTTGTTTATATTATTTGCTACTACTTTGAGACTTAATATATTTTTAGGTTGCTTTACATTGGCTTTGTTCTGCGTATCGTGTTTAGTTTTATTTTTTTTTACTTTTAAGTACAAAAAGTTAACATGTTGTTTGGTTGACACTTGAAAAGTTACTTATTTGTGTTTTGGAAACAACTTAATTTGAAGTACTAAAAAATTACTTATTTGTGTTTTGGAAACAACTTAATTTGAAGTACTAAAAAGTTACTTATTTGTGTTTTGGAAACAACTTAAATTGAAGTACTAAAAAGTTACTTATTTGTGTTTTGGAAACAACTTAATTTGAAGTACTAAAAAGTTACTTATTTGTGTTTTGGAAACAACTTAATTTGAAGTACTAAAAAGTTACTTATTTGTGTTTTGGAAACAACTTAATTTGAAGTACTAAAAAGTTACTTATTTGTGTTTTGGAAACAACTTAATTTGAAGTACTAAAAAGTTACTGATTTGTGTTTTGGAAACAACTTAATTTGAAGTACTAAAAAATTTCGTACTTTCTAACAATAATACATTACTACCAACTATTTTTCACCACTCCCGGTATACTTTTTTAGACTTTTAGCAAACAAACATACATATACTTTTTAAGTACATTCTTTTCCTTATTTGTGCGAAACAACTTAATTTTAAATAAAAAAATTCGTATGTTTCAGCAATAGTACAGTACCACCAACTATTTTTTACTACTCCCGGTAGGCTTTTTAGACTTTTATCAAACATACAAATACTTATAAGTACATTAATAAGTATACTTTTTGACATCCAAAAAAAAAGTATAATTGGTCACAAGTATGCATCCTGTTTAGGACAAGTAGAAAGTCTTATATAGCACGGGGAGGGGCGAAGCCTAGAAGTACGAGTAAAGATGTATGGGAGTGTTAAATCATTAATTTCAACGAAATATAGTAAAAATCCATGTAAATCAATTAAAAAAACACATTTTGAGGCTAATGGATGGTGTCATGGACCTCATAGTCGCCACTTAGCTTCCACGGGTACGGGTGTCGACAAACTTTGAAAGTATAGGAAACAACATTGGCTAGGATATGGCAATTGAAGTTTATATATGTATACTTATATATAATATCATTTTGTAAACATAAATTATAATTGGAATATTTTTTGAATACTATAACCATTTCCTGAATTGTATGTCAAATTCGAGCCCAAAGTGTAAAATTTGAAAATTAATGATTTTTTTTAGCATATTTTTTATTTCCTAACCAGTTCCCCCGTGTTCGACACTTCAAACCTTTGTTGGGAGCGTCCATGTTACAATCTATAAACATGCTGTGCAGTGTTGAGTTTACTATACTGTTAAATAATTGTGCATATTTTGTTCAATTCAGGTCAGTCTCGAAGCCTTTTCGCTCTCTGATCCAAGACTCACTTTTCATCAACCTTCATCTCACAAAAACCTTCACTCAGAACCCAAATAATCGGATCTTTCTATCCTACGAGTCCCCTTGTTGTACATACAATTATTTCCCTGTATGTAACTTGGATACAACCGCTAAAACCATTGTTCAAGACAATGAGATTAAGTTTCCTTTCAAAAGCAAAAATGGCTATTTGAGAATCGTGGGTTCTAGTAACGGGTTGGTCTGTTTTTTCGATACGAATTACTTTTCGTATCTGGGTATTTTGTTCTTGTGGAACCCTGTTTTGGGGAAAGTCAAGGTTTTGCCTGATCCCCACTTGGCACACAGAATCGCTCCCACGTATTCTCACGTGGTTGTTGGGTTTGCCTTTGTTTCGAAAATTGCCGATTTCAAAGTCGTCCTAATTCTGTACGATTATGATACATGTACGAATCCTAATGTGTTTGTGTATTCGTTGGAGGAAGCTAGTTGGAGAAAGATCGATGCTTTGGTTCCTTGTTTTATGCCCAATTCTTGGTCCGAGAATGTTATTTTTAATTGCTCGATTCATTGGATGGCGTTTAAAGGAAAATATACAGCTAAAAGCCAGGACAGAATAATGTTTTTCAATATGAGCAACGAGGTTTTCGGGGAATTTGGGCTGCCTTGTAATATAGATCCTAATTATAGTCAACCAAAATTATCGGCCTCTTCTGGTGGAAATTTGTTGTCTCTATTTTCGTATTCTAATTATCAATGGGATGTGTGGTTGATGAGAGAGTACAGTGTGGTAGGGTCTTGGGAAAAGAGATACACAATTCTGATAACAAGAGTTCATTCCCCTTTGAAATTAATGGATAATGGCGATGTTTTGGTTGTAATGAAGAGTGGGAATTTGGCCTTTTTTGACCCAGAAAAGCAAGAATGTGAAGAGACCGTGATTTGCGGTGAACCAAACTCGTTCTGTGTGGTTGGTTACACAGAGAGCCTAGGTTTGCTCACGAAGGGAGATCAAATCTTCAAAGTCAAGTAGTTTTGTTTGATGAGATTTGGTATAGGAACGCCACATGGTAAAGATCAAATATGCTGTATTTCGATCTCGAGGCTATTGCCAAAATTAAGTGTAGTTATCTTGTCGTGGGGACAATTTTCTCTAAATTTGCGTTGTAATAATTAGCGTAAAGCGTTGTTGATGATACGTGGGGTAAAAAGATGATTGTGTTGCATATATGAAATACTATGTTGTAATGTTCGAAGCTATGTAACCATTCTGTGTATGATATGTTGTAGTTTTTCTTCAAGGCCATTGCGAAAGAAGAACCTTATGAAGTTATGCCTACTGGTTTTTGTCCCTTTTTCCAAATGCTGGAAATGTACTTTACTTTGCGTGCTGTATCCAGAATTCCCAATGTAATCTCAGAGAACAACACTGTGTTGTTTTCTGTCCTACTAGCGTATTTTGCACCTACAGGTTTGACAAGTATACTAGGTAAATAAGTTCCCTCCGTGATACTTGAGCGGAGTTTCTTAGATCTCTCTATGAAATGATTATTTGCTCAATTTAGTTCAACTTTTCTGGTTGCTTATTGTCGATAGATGCTAGCTCTTAGTACATTACATAGTAGCTGCATGTTATATGTAAAGTTTAATTTCTCATGTAGACAGTTCTGCAGAGAAGAATCAACCTTTTAATGGAGGAAAGTATATAACTGTTCTTAAATACAAATGCTTCCCAATTTAAAAGAGAAATTGTGGAGAAAAGTGGTATTGTACATTTGTACTGTAGGTGATCCATTCCTTTGGTGCAGTTTATTCCATCTTCTAGTAATGTGTTTTGTATCATATTTATAAAGTGTAAAATTGGCTCGTGCAGGTAATGGGCATGGACGAACCGATCACATTTTTAATAAGCCGGTCGGGCCAATTAAACATGTTGCCTTCCTTTTCTTTTTACCTCTTTAGCACTTTGAAAATAAGAAACGTAATTAAAACAAAACAGAATATAAATGAACTTGGATATTATATTCTTGGCTTCAAAATTGAACTACATTTTAAAGGAGAGAAACGCAAACCTGAAACCGTGCGAGAGAAAGTGGCAGCATTTTGTTGTTTCAAACGGGATTCAGGCAAAACATTGGATATCCTCCTAACAGGTTTCCAAAAGGAAAAAACACCGAGACAAAAAAAATATTATTATCTAAAAGACGGACCACAACCATTAGACGATTCTCAAATACCCATTTTTTTCATTGGAAAGAGAACTTGATCCTATTGTCTTGAACAATGGTTTTAGCAGTTGTATCCAAGTATGCGTTTTGGAACCCCAACAATCGTAAGCACGTGTACATATGTAATTTAAGAATCGAACAATTAACGGTATGGTATAAAACCGTGAGAGTATTGAGAACGGAGAGATAATTATTATAAAAAGAAAAACAGAAATATAACAAGGGAGAAAGTTTGTGCTATATGGAAAGTAAACGCATTATCTTAGTACATTTCATTCTACATTATTTTCAAGTATTGTTCTCAAATCATGCTTATACTCGAAACCTTTATCCTTAAGCTTTGTCGAACTCCAGTTAATCACTCTCTTGTTACGTTCAACTTGCCTGCACAAAACTCACATGTCTTGGTTAAACATTATTATTTAAGAAAATCATAGTATATATCATTATGTTATAACACATAATTGATGCAAAAATTAAAATAAAAAATTACCCTTCAAGTAGATTGATTTGTGGACACATTCTTTTCAAATTACTCGCTATCTTTACAGATGACATGTAGTCGCTAGCACATAGAAATCTCCCACTCATTGAATCATTTTCCATGCTATACATGTGGGCATCGACAACATCATCGATATGTACAATTGGGATCTTTCCCAAAAGTTCTTCCAAAAATCTAAGTGCCTGATACTGATAGAACATAAAAATTAGACCCAAATATTCTATTCGGGTCTTAATCAGCCCATATATCATAACTGGGTATCCAACGCTTAATGGGTTATCACCCCCTTTACAAAAAGCCCAAGCCCACTTAACTAGGGATCCATATCTGATAAAACCCATGAGATTGAGACATTTGTCAACATCCTAGGAGGCATAGTAGCCTATAAATAGTCAAGTATCCCCCAAGAAAGGGACCAGAAAATCTATCCAAAAAATATAGAGAGAAGTAGAGAAAAGAGAGAAACTAACCAAAAGCTTGTCATATCAAGACATAAACCGAGCAGAGAAAGAACCGAGTATCGAAGAAGAAGGAGAAAGATCAAGATGAGAGATCAAATAGTTAAGTCGAGCATGATTGTTACAAGGAAATTGTAATCCGATCAACGGCGATTGCCGAATAATAACAAAGAACCCGAAGTGTTCACCGTTTATTATATATTTAATATTATATCATTGTTGAAAAACCTAACGCTACCGCCAAAAAGTTATGGTTTTATCAAATGGCGCCGTCTCCGGGAATCATCTAGTTCCCAACTAGTTTAGAATTCGAATACCAATACTCTACCAGACGAGCGACAATGGTGACTAATGTAGAAGAAACCCACCCCGAGATAGTAGAAACCAATAACCAACACGTGCAGATTAGCCAACAAGACCTCGACGATCTACTCGCCATCCGCGATAGATACGAAGCTATCCAGTCCGGAAACCAACCAACAACCTCCAATGTCCACCAAGAACAACCGATCGAACAACCCCAACAGCTTGAAGGGATCGTCGAAGAATACCAAACGTCCTCGGAAGACGAACAAGCCTTGCCCGTACTAAGGCGCGCAAGAAGACGCATACCCGGATCCCAGGTAGGACCGAGCACAAGAGTCCCTCTGCCAACAGCCTCGGTCAACTCTGGTGCTCGTTTACAAACAAACGAAGCTCACCGGCTTGGCATGCCCAATGATCATATACTCGAGCAGTTGTCCCGACCACCGACTCACCCACCAAGGATGATTACACCACCCCGGTGGAAGTACAACATATTGTTCCGTTATCCGATGAAAGGAACAACGCCCAACTACAAGCTCAGCTGGCGGCATGTGTGACGGCCATGGCAGCAGTCGGCATCATATTGCCGAGTACCCAACCTGCCGATACAGACAAAGACCCACGTCGTGAAGCGGAAGATTCCGCCTACAGGGCCGCCTTGGAAGCGGCGGGCCGACGACCAGATACAGGAGTGCCCCATCAAGGGGGCAACGTCCCGATAACGATCCCTCCAACCATCGTCCACCCAAACGCTCATACGGAACATGTCCTCGACAGAAATCCGAAGGACGATAGGTATCCCGAACACATGATCGGGGGAGGATATGGCCCACCACCACATCAGGGGGGATATACCCCCCCTACCAAGCCACGGATGAAGCATTCCAACAGGCTTGGAACGTATGCCAAGAAACCCCATGTGCCGAACAGATCACGCGGTACCGCAATCCTATGGTGTTCGTCATCCCCGAGTTCAGGCTCTATGATGGAAGGAGTTGTCCCATTGACCATCTGAGGCACTACAAGACGAAGATGGAGACAACTGGATCCGTGTCAGTTCCCGTGGAGTTCTTAGTGGTCAACGACAACTCCGGCCACAACGCAATCTTGGGACGACCCTGGCTGCACGCCATGAAGGCCATACCCTCGACCTACCACCAAAAAGTCAAATACCCAAATGATAGGGGAGAGATCGAGACAGCCAGAGGATGTCAAAAAGATTCACGACGTTGTGAGGACATTACCGCGGCTCTTCAAAAACAGCTGAGCGTTGTCGAACAACCCACCAGCACAAAGAAGCTGATAAACCAAATAGCCAAAACCGAGAGGGTTGTTGAAGAACAAGTAGGAGAAACACTTAGGAAGGTGTATATCCCGGATACTGACGAGGAGCACTACTTCCTCGGTGACAACCTACCAAAAAAGGAATCCGAAGAGTTAGAAGCATTCCTCTTCAACAACATTGATAAATTCGCCTGGAGTCCAAAAGACATGCCAGGCCTAGACCCTAAAACGGCATGTCACCATCTAAGTGTTGACGCCGAGTACAAGCCGATAGCTCAGAGGAGCAGAAAAGTATCTGTACAGCACAGATCCGCTATAATTGCTGAAGTCCAAAAGCTGTTGGAGGCCGGAGCCATAAGGGAGGTCTTCTATCCAAAATGGTTATCCAATCCCGTCGTCATCCCTAAGAAGAACGGAAAGGAGAGGGTCTGTATAGACTTCACCGATCTCAACAAAGCCTGCCCGAGGGACCACTTTCCCCTTCCAAGGATTGATCAATTGGTGGACGCGACTGCGGGAGCAGAACGGATGACCTTCCTTGACGCATATTCAGGGTACCACCAAATTTCCCTCGCCCATGAAGATCAAGAAAAGACGTCGTTTATATCGCCTTTAGGAAACTATTGCTATACGGTAATGCCGTTCGGCCTACGCAACGCGGGAGCAACATACGAAAGGATGATAACGAAGGTATGTCGAGAGCACATAGGGAAGACCATGGAGGTATACATAGATGACATGGTCGTCAAAAGCGAAAAGGCCACATCCCACATTCAAGATATCAGAGACGTCTTCCGAACTTTGGGCGAGCACAAACTCAAACTCAATGCGAGCAAGTGTGCATTCGGCATCAGCAAAGGGAAGTTCCTGGGGCACATGGTCAGCCGACGAGGAATAGAGGCTAATCCCGATCAGATCACAGCTCTTCGAAATCTAGCAGCGCCCAAAAATAAGAAACAGGTACAAGAGCTCACGGGAATGATAGCCGCATTGAACAGGTTCATCAGCCGTTCCGCAGACAAGGGACGGCCATTTTTTGAATCACTCAAGAAGGATAGAAAATTCGTGTGGGACCCGGAATGTGAAGTTTCTTTCAACAACCTCAAAGAGTACTTAAGGACGCTGCCACTGCTAGTCAGGCCGAACAAAGGAGATATTCTGGCTTGCTACCTAGCAGTTTCCGCTACAGCTGTGAGCGCGGTTATCCTAAGAGAAGAAGGTCGCGAACAATTCCCTATATACTTCGTCAGCAAAACTCTGGTCGAAGCTGAGACACGTTACCTACCCTTGGAAAAGCTGTGTTTGGCATTGGTCGTCGCGACCAGAAAGTTGCCGCACTATTTCATAGTCCATCAGGTTCAAGTATACACGAAATTCCATATTAAAGAATCGCTTCAACGGACCGACATTAGTGGCAGAGTGGCCGCATGGGGGGTCGAGTTATCCCAATTTCATATCGAGTTTGCACCCCGACATGCCATAAAGGGACAAGTCTTGGCCGATTTCGTCACGGAATTCACCGAAGGGTACGACGAGCCCATGGCTATATCGCCCCAATCACACTGGCAGATACATGTCGATGGATCAGCCACCAAGGACGGATCAGGAGCGGGGATCGTCCTCAAGTCTAGAGAGGGAGCGATCATAGAGAAGAGCATTAAACTAGGTTTCCGAGCTACCAACAATAAGGCAGAGTACGAAGCCATGATAAACGGCATGCTCATTGCTCGGTCCCTCGGATGCTCCCACCTAACTGCAAGTTCCGACTCAATGCTGATCGTAAACCAGTCCAACGGCGAATACCAAGCCAAAGATGACAGAATGATCCTCTACCAAGAGAAGGTTCAAAGCTTGATGGCCACCTTCGAACAGTGCGAGTTGATAAGAATCAATCGCACCGAAAACGCACATGCCGATGCCCTGGCCACCCTAGCCTCGACATTAACCGACACTCGGTCGATTACAGTGGAATTACTACCGACCCCAAGCATAACCAAAAGAATATACCGAGTAGCGTCAGTACAATACGAAATAGGTTGGATGGACGACATGATTCACTATCTGCGCAACGGAACCCTCCCGGCAGATAAGATAAAGGCATTGAAAATTACGAGAAAGGCTCCTCGTTTCTGGCGGTCCAACGACGACAAACTGTACAAATCCAGCTACCGAGGACCCCATCTTCTGTGTGTCCGGCCCGAAATGCAGCTACCGGTCTTGGAGGAAATCCACGAAGGATCCTGCGGAGCACACATTAAAGGGCGGTCCCTTGCCAACAAAGCAATCACACAAGGATATTGGTGGCCATATATCAAGCGAGACGCCGATGTATACGTCCAACGTTGCGACAAGTGCCAACGATTCGCCAAGATACCTCGGCTCCCATCATCTATGATGACCCCGGTATCGGCACCATGGCCATTCACACAATGGGCGATTGATATAGTCGGGAAGCTTCCTAGAGCACCCGGCAGCGTCGAATATCTGATCGTGGCGACGGACTACTTCACCAAATGGGTTGAGGCTAAACCTCTCCGCGAAATTAAAGCCAGTAATGTCAAACAGTTCATCTGGGAGCACATCATCACAAGGTTCGGTATACCGTACGCCATCGTCGCAGACAATGGCACCCAGTTCAAAGAAGCCAACTTGCAGCTTTGGTACGAAGAACTCGGTATCCGAAAGTTCTATTCGACACCAACATACCCACAGGGAAACGGACAAGCAGAGGTATCAAACCGAACCGTCCTAGATGGCATCAAGACAACCCTCGAACAAGCAAAGGGGAGATGGCCCGAGCAGCTACTCAACGTCTTATGGTCGTGCCGAACTACACCAAAGACGGGCACCAAAGAAACCCCGTTCAGCTTAGCATACGGCGTCGAGGCCGTCATACCAATAGAAATCGGGCTACCCACACTACGAACAACTTTAGTCGAGCAAGGAAACAATGAACAAAGAATGAGAGAGGAACTCGACATGCTAGACGAGAAACAAGAGATAACAGCTCTTACACTAGCGAAGTATCAACAAGGCGTTAAGTAAACGTACGACAAGAGGGTGAAAGGAACCAAAGAGTTTATGGTCGGAGAACTGGTGCTGCGACGAGTAACGGTCTATACCCGCAATGAAATACGTGGCAAATTAAGCCCCACCTGGGAGGGACCATACGAGATCGTCAAGAGAACAAGCCTGGTTACCTACAAACTCAAAAGCGTTCTGTTCGAAAACAGCAGAGGGGAGAAGAATTCCTGGAATGTGGCTAACCTAAAGAAGTACTACATATAGGCCATCTCATCAGTACAAATACAGGTGCCACCTTACCCCTCATGCTTAATGACATTGTCTTTTGAATAAATAAAACATTTTATCATGCTGTCTAACGAGTACAGCTGAAATTCCCAAACGGCATGCCTAAGGGTAGGCCTAGGAATACTATGAAATTCCCAAACGGCCCCTGTGCCTAGGAATACTATGAAATTCCCAAACGGCCTTTGTGCCTAGGAATACTATGAAATTCCCAAACGGCATGCCTAAGGGTAGGCCTAGGAATACTATGAAATTCCCAAACGGCCCTTGTGCCTAGTAATACTATAAAATTCCCAAACGGCCCTTGTGCCTATGAATACTATGAAATTCCCAAACGGCATGCCTAAGGGTAGGCCTAGGAATACTATGAAATTCCCAAACGGCCCTTGTGTCTAGGAATACTATGAAATTCCCAAACGGCCCTTGTGCCTAGGAATACTATGAAATTCCCAAACGGCCTTTGTGCCTAGGAATACTATGAAATTCCCAAACGGCATGCCTAAGGGTAGGCCTAGGAATACTATGAAATTCCCAAACGGCCCTTGTGCCTAGGAATACTATGAAATTCCCAAACGGCCTTTGTGCCTAGGAATACTATGAAATTCCCAAACGGCATGCCGGAGGGTAGGCCTAGGAATACTACGAAATTCCCAAACGGCCTTTGTGCCCAGGAATACTGTGAAATTCCCAACATGACATGTCTAAAAGAGTGCCTAGGAATACTCAAGACCTCTAACATACGCAGGTATATATAAAAAAAAAGGGGGGGGGGGAAGGCCAAGCAAAGAGGCCAATATGCATCAAACAAAATTGAAGAAGGGTTCTGGCCCGTATTACGGAGGCAATAAAGTACCAAACGAAGAAATCAGCAAAGAAAAATCAATCCAATCAATGAAATATCAATACGACAATGAGAAGATCCGAAAAATAGGAAGAAAGTAATAAAACAAATAGTCCTCGCCCGCGTTACGGAGGCAACAAGATACAACCAACCACAACGACAGTAATTTAAGAACTATTACATGAGGAGTACGACGGCAATTGACCGAGCTCTACCTCTTAGTTATCCGTCGCCGTATCCCCATCGGTCTCCTCGCCATCAAAACGCTCATCAGAAATGAGGGCATCAAAGTTGGTCGTGTGAGCACCAACGCATGCCAGCGTCTTAAGCCGCGCGGAGAACTCGGCTACTTTAGCGATCTCGTGAACATCCGAGGCCGCTTTACGGCGAGCATCGTCGAAGGGAAGCTTACGAGCTTCAATCGTAGCCGCAGAAGCATCGAATCTGGATCAAGACAGGCGGAAATACTTCACCAAAATATTGGCTTGGGTTACCAGCGACTTTAGCTTACTGAGGTATTTTTCCTTTATACGCCAATACCGATCTAAACGACGCTCCTGAAACTCAACAACATGCTCGGCACGACGAACATATTCCCGAAAAGAGGATGCCTGGATTTTCAACTTGGCCCTAAGTCGGGCACACTGATCGACCAACTTGACGTTTTTTCCCATTAAAACGATGTAAGGCCACTTGGCATGCCCTTAACTAGCCGCACCAGATGAGACCTCGTCCCGGGCAACACCAGTAGGTCCTAGCCCCGGGCTAACTAGGCATGGAGAACCAGCCTGGTGCGACATAGTAGCATGTGCCTAAAACAAAAAACAAAAAAAAATGGGGAAGAAAGGAAGAGATGAATATTCAACCGCAAATATAGAAGAGACAGGAATATCTTATCGAACAAAGAAAAGAAAAGACACGAAAGTAGAAGAATGAAGATTTTTTATATACAAGCTGCAAATAAAATGACAAAACAAGCTACACAATCATCAATCTGATAACCCATCAACAGACGCTGAGGTCTCTACGGCATCAGCAAAATGGATATCTCGCAATGAGACAATTTGAGTCCCCAAATGCTCCTGTACGACCGCATCCACTCGGTTCAAGGCAGCCGTGGTCTCAGTTACCCCGGCCATAGCGTCACCCATGCGCTCCGCCCGGGCAACACCGCGCATCCCTTTTACATGATCGACAGGTCCGCGTCTTCGAAAACGGCCCCTAGAACCAAGTTCAAGCTCGTCACCTGGCCTCGGGCTTCATCACGAGAGCGCCGAAGCGCACCAAGAAGCTCTTTCGCCTTTCCCTTATTTGCCGTATAGTATGCGGTCTTCTTACTGAACCTCTCTCCTAAGTCATGTAGTCTAATTGACAAATTTGAAATATGAATATTCAAACCGTCGATTTTGCGCCGAGTAGAATTCAGTTCAGAAGTTAGGGACGCGTTAGCTTTTTCAAGACCATTTATAACATCGCCTACGCTACGACTCGGCGAGGTCTAGACCACCATGGCAAGGGGATTAGCGGGTACCTGACAAGATGTTTTTACATCCTTCAAAAGACACGACCCACAAACAGGGGAATTAACAAGGAAAGCCAAACAAAAAGAAAACATAGCACCTATATTATCACTTCCCAAAAGAATATCTTTCTAGTTACACAAGAGACCCATAATTCGGGTAACAAAAGACTTTACGCTAAGATACAGAGAAAATATTACAAGTAAATGGTCAAGGCTCCACCTGAGGGGATGCGGGTGGGGGAATCACGGCAGCAGCAGATTGAGGAGTTGTTGGAGCCGACCCGGAATGGGGACGGAGCGCCGTCGAAATAGTATGTCCTGGCAGCCGTGGGAGCTCCTCGTCTCGGAGGTTAGCCCAATCCTGAGGCTTAGGAGGTGCACCTTGCGGACAGGGATAAACCAACTCTGACCACGCACGGTCCGAGAATGGAACCTTTGCAAAGTTTAGAGCTCAGACATGAGCGCAAAAGACGGAAAAATTAGCCATCATTGCAAACTTTTTCCGTTCGTCTGCCTGCTCTGCCTTCAGAGCAGCAACCTCTGATGTTCCGGCCTCTACATCCTCCGCCATGAGCAAGTTATCGGCCTCTAGTAGGTCACACTTCTCGACCCACTCCTCTTTTTCGGCCCCCATCTTCTCCACTTCCTCGGTCAGGCGTAAGTTGTCTCCTACCAACTTCTCATTATCAGAGGCCAATTTAGCCATCTGGGCTTTCTCCTCGGCTGTTATTTTGCTTTCGACCATCAGCTTCTCCTTCTCCGCCTCTAGCTCGGAGACCAACTTCGCTTGCTGAACTTTATCCTCGGCCAAGGCTTTATTTTCGGCCGTCAGTTTCTCTTTCTCCGCCTCTAGCTCGGAGACCCACTTCACTTGCTGAGCTTTATCCTCGGCCAAGACTTTATTTTCGGCCATCAGCTTCTCCTTCTCAGCCTCTAGTGCCGACAGCTGATCCCTTAACACCACGATATCCACAAAGACCTGTATTTAGAGACATCAGACACCAGCCAAAACAAGAGCATCACGACCTATACACCAAAAAAAAAAACGTGTGCAATATACCCGAAGCGCGTCAGTGCTGGCCTGCTCTATAACCGACATTACCGGCTGAGCAGCTATTTTCTCTGCATCCTTGACAACGAGGGGCTTAAGAGCAGTATACCCCATCCTCAAGACTCGGGGTTGCTCCAACAGTTCACCCATACACCGATCAATGTAACGGGTCATCGCAACCCCGTCCACCAACACCTTTTCAGGTTCCTCGAGAACCTCATCCTCGCCACCCACCACAACCTCCATGGTAGTCTCTTTGCCGGCTTCCACCTCCACTTCCTCCCTCACATCCTTCTCCGCAGGAGCGGTCTCAGGGGCCCTATGCTCGATCACCTCCTCAGTACGGGTAGGCACGCAAACAGGCAGGACTATCGGGTCCTCGGTACGGGTAGGCGAGATGACAGGCAGGGTCATCGTATCCTCACCCATGTTCACCAAGAAGTTCATATGCCCGAACACGTCATCAATCGACCCCTGAAACACAATAATACCCATAGACCGGGCAAGAGCAAGGGTAACCAATGACGAAGTCATTAACTGAAACAAGATAGCATATAAAGCAGGGAACAACAGAATCAAAAGGCAACTATTAACAAAAACAAATACACTTACATCGAGATTCGCAGCAGCCTCCTCGGTGGTATCACCTTGGGACGATGCGACCACCTCCACACCCCTGCCAACATCCGCAACCTCCACATTACCTGAGGTCTCATCCCCTCTAGCCCTCTTCGGGGTGCCAACAGCGGGGTCCGATGCTCGGCGCTTAGAACGAGTGGGCTTTTTCCCTCCCCGAGCAGCACTTCGAGCCCTGACAACTTTTACGAATTCCTCCTCGGGCTCTTTAGGGATTTTGGGCGCAGGATTCCCCTTGGTCACTGGAACCGCAGGGTAACCAAGCAGCAGGGGAGCAGAACGGCTTGCCGGATCCTTGGTAGGCCCAGGCCCCCACCATTTCCAAAGCGCTAAGAGAGCCTCAACATTGGGAGCGCCGAGGTCTGGAATAGCAGGAGCTGTGGTCACAGGTCCCGGGATCTGGTGTCCTGCACAGCCCCATTCCCCGGACGCAATCACAACACCCAGGTTATGTTCTTTGTTGGTGTCCGGCAACCCAATTACCAGCCGGGACAATGCGCGCAATGTCTTCAAATAAGAACTGCGGCGCTCGAAACTCAAACTGTAGACCCCGAAGACATCTTTCAGTTCAATATCTATCCCCGATACCTCCGACAACCTTTGAATGCCGATCAAGGTCCGATAACCATTCAGAGCCAGTTGAGCAGGAGCTATCTGGACGGCTTCAAAAAATGAAGCCACCCACTTTGTAAACGGAAGTCTAAGACCCCCAGTGAAGAAGGCCGATGAACGCACAGCTAACTCGCCGGCAGGGACATATCCCAAAACCTCCTCATCAGAGACAGGCAGCCGAATGTGTATGTTATCCGGTATTCCGGCGAGCCTCTTAAAGTCCTCTTTCACAAATGTGCCAACTTGGGCCAGACATTGGGTCAAAATTTCCTATCCAAACATCATCACAAATCCATCAAAATACTAACCCAAAAACACATGACACGACAAATCCCCCCCCCCCCCCAATTGATAGAAACCCTAAAAAGTTTTCCATCAACCCAACAAATATCCTATACAGGAAGAAAAACCACTACTCAACAACCTAGATAGACAAATATAGACAACTAAGACCAAATATGACCACAACCACAAATCAAATACGAATCCTAATCACAGAAGTATCCAAACAAACAAACCACAACATACGAAGATACTTACAGTCATGTTCACAAGTAAGCGAGCGAGCACAGCAGCAAGTCTTTCTGCGATTAGGCGCAACCCTAGGAAGAGAAGAAGAAATTTTTTTGGCGGGAAGAACAAACCCTAGAGAGAGAAGATAAGAGATATTTTTTCAGCAAATTATGAGGTAAAAAACTACAGGGATTGCTTAGCACAGTTAAAAGGAGTGAAGCCACAGAAATAATAAAATAATAACCGTCCTTTCGTGTGACAGAGGTTTACCTTTTTTCCAACCATAGAAAAGTCCACAACCGCTGCTGTTTTCGACAAATAAACGCTCCAGATCTTGCCACGTCAGATAGTATATCCCACTAACCAAGGTAGTTCACATCATTACACCTAAATAAACGGCCAGTGGACCCTACCATGAAATGCTTCCTGCATACGCTACCAATATTACCCAACCGAGGATGTTCTCCGATTAAGTTCCTCGACGCCAAACCGTGTCTTACCCGACATGCACACCGAACAAGGTGGACGGAGACCGTTCCTAGCTCGACGACATTTGAGCATCAAGTCTAACAACGCTCTCCGGGGGGATAACCACGGTGCACCGTGCTCGGTGTCTGATACTAAGACATCGAAATATATCAACATAAAGACAGAGAAAATAAAATAGACATGATCGAATTGCAAAACACAAGTTTTATTCATCCACAAAGGGGAAAACAACCAGTTACAACGGGAAAAATAAAAATTACAACTTCAACACTAGAATTTTTCTCTAATTCTGAGCCCTAGAACTACCACCTTCCTCGGCATCCCTCTTAGCCAAGAGCTCCTGGAGATGATCCCTCTCCTTAATCAAACGAGAAATCGCCATCTCAGCCTGTTGCAAAGCATAGGACTGAGATTTGCATTTTTGCTCGGCTTTAAAACGAGCAGTGCCTTCCTCATCCCAATATTGCTTAAACCTCCTCACTTCAGTCTGAGCACACATGAGATCATGTTTCAACCATGACATCTCAATCTCTTTTAGCTGAAGAGGAGTCAAATCCTCTTCCCCGAAACTAGGGGGACGAGGTAGCAAGAAAGTAGGCTCCTCTTCCATAAGGGCTTTCTTTTTGGAGGCAGATCTAGTGATGGGAGCCATCTCAAACAAAAGAAAATTATAGAACAAGAGAGAGAAAGGAAGAATTGGTAATGAAATACAGACAATAGGGAGCATTTATAAAGAATCAAAGGGCACGAAGAACGAGGCGTTGCAACGGTTCATAAGACAAAGGCACGAGATACGAAAAGATACATCTGATTCAAATACAAAATAAAATACAAATTCCAAAACGGGAAATACATCATAAAACCAGCCCAGCCTAACTAAGGATCAATGGGTGGAAAAACCGAACTGCCAGACCGAGAGAAAGCAAAACGAGCAGAGCAGTTCAACCGAGCTTGGTAGGAATCATTCATGGCAACCAAATTTTTATTTTCCGTGGAGAGTTCGGAGTTCTCAGTGGTAAGAACCCTGACGCGCTCCTCGAGCCGAGCATTCCTTACCATTATGCTAGCTAGGCCTTGAGGAGAGTTATCAAACTCGTCTTGAGCATGGTCCCAAATCTCCTCGGCATCGTACCAGGAGTTGGCCAGATGATTTCTTTGTAACAACAAATGATCGAGCTGGCGACTCAGGGCCAAAATCTCGGTCCACTTCACTGTCTCTTCGGGATGAGAGCCGAACAAACTCAAGGCCAAAATACCATACTCCTTCTCAAGCCTCGCCATTCGACGACGGACCCGAGATACCTCAGTATCCAAGCCCTTCATCTGAGTATGATATCTCACCACAGGTTCAGACATTCTGGAAAATTGTTATAGTGCAGGATAAAATAGGGGATGAGGGAAAAGCAAACAATAAGAGTTGATGAAAGAGGGTAACTACTAAAGAAAAGAAGAGGAGTATTTATAGAGAAAAGATAGTGTGATATTTTCTGACAAATAATTGGAAACATGCATATTATCTGACAAGTGCTTGGGAGCAGGCACCTATATTCGACAGTGCAGGGGACATGTCTACAGTCATCTGATATTACAGTACAGCAAGAAATAAAAAGAAAGGACATTCAAAGGTCCACGTTCCAGAAAAACGACAAACCACAAGTGCAGCATAAAAAGAAGTGCAATATAAAGGGGCAAAGGAAATTTTCATTAATAAGATGAGATACATCACTGTTCATTACATCAGAGGACATCAAAGGGAAAAACTATTACATCAGGGGACTACATCGAAAGAAAATCTATTACATCGAGGTCTATTACATCCGAGAATAACATCAAAAGAAAAATCTATTACAGAAGATCAACTATGTCGGCAAACCCATCGAACAGGATGCATGAAGGAAGGAGGCGATGGGGAAGAGGAAGAACAGAATGAAGAGGAACATAAAAAAGAAGTGAAAAGCAAGAAGAGGAAAATGAAAAATGACAAAAACTCTAGAAGTAACACAAAACCCTTATGATCACAGGGTTGATTGTTACATCGTAGTGGTGCAGAAGAAGAGAAAAAGGAAAAAAGAAAAAGAAGAGAACAAGGCATTAAACAGAAAAGAAGAAGAGTGCAAGAAGAGGAAGAGGAAGAAATAAAGGAAACTGAGAAAGATAAAAAGAAAGTAAAAGGAACAAAACAAAAAAAAAAGAAAAGAAAAAGAGTGATGGGAGAGAAGATAAAGAAAAGAAAAAGGGCGAGGCTAGGGGGAAGTCGATCGGTATCGATGAGATGGCCCGGCAGAGACATCTCTGTCTCTAAGTGTCGGGTTCCCCCTCAACACCTCATTCTCTTCGACTAGAGCCCGACGAGCATGTCGGCAATAATCCAGCTCGGACCTTAGCCAAGTCAATTCCCGAACCATCTCGGTATGGTGATAACGCATCACCTTTAACTCCTCTTCAGCATCCTTCAACAGTTTTAGTGCATGGCCATAAGAGGCTTCAAAAGCCTCCACTTGCATAACCAATGCTGATTTAGTTGAAGAACTTTCCATTTTTAGGAGGTTAAAAGATAAAATTCTGTATGTGATGAAGAGAGATAAGGATGAGATTGTGAGGAAATCCATATCTCAGGAAGGTATTTATAGAAAAATTAAGGAAGGATTAGTGTGGGGAAGTGCAACCGTTCGCCAAGAGATTTGGGAAAACGAGGGTAATTAAAAGATGCGCCTGTTGAGAAATTAAAAGTGGGGAGTTGCAACCATTCATTATAAAAAGAGGCGTCCGTTGAGAAGAAACGCTTGGATTCATGCCAGTATTTAAAGAGGGTAAAATTCGAAAAGCCTCTGCACGTGTCAATCTGGAAAAAGTGCAACAATATTAAGATATAAAGGATAAGATTTGTGCATAGGGCTCGAGAAATCCCCTCAGTCCCTAGATACAAAGATTCAGAAGGTTCAATGGATAAGGTCAAACGCAAGGCCCAAGAAAAAGCATTAATGAATCCACAAGCGTGCGCAGTCAAATTAATTGCATTGGGAGAATAATTCAGATAAAAGCAAGAAAAAGAAAATTTTCCATTAATCAAGGGGAAATTTATTACAAGATGCTACTCGACAAAATTACATTACAAAAAAGAAAGGAAAGGAGAATTATTTTGTAGGACCAGCTTCATCCTCGGTCCTCTTCTTGGACCGAGCATACACTTCCTGGATGGCCAATTTATAAGCCCTCTTGGAAGCAATATGCCTCTCTCTAGAAGCCTCCAGCTCTTTGATCCAAGCTCGAGCCCAAATATTGTCGATCAGAGACCTCTGATATTCACTCTCCATTGCCTCCAAGCGCTCATCCATCTCAGCAGCTCGGCGAGCCTCCACGGTTAAAGAGGCAACACTCCTTTCGAGGATACGAGTCCTCCTAACCTCCTCCTCGAGATGGGCAACATATTCAGGAAGGTTGTCATCACTATTTTCACGAGGAGAAGCCATTTGTTCGTTAATAAAGAATGAGTTGCACAGAGAATATAGGGACAGTCCCCTTTTATAGGAAGAAACCACGGAGTAGATCAAAGGTCATCTCGAAGAAAGACAACCTCTTGAGCTTCCCAAGAGCATTTATGGCTAACTACAACAGTTCAAATCCAATTAAGGCATCCAATAAGGTACCAAGAAGATAAACAGACAAGAGCGATAATAAAGAAATATTTTATTAATATTTTCAATAGTTCAGTTACAACTTGGAGATAATATCCAATACAAAAGAAATCATAAACGACTAATTATTCCGAGGAAGAGCCTCCTTCATCGTCATCCGAACTCGGTTTAGACCGAGCATGCAACTCTTTAAAAGCAAGCTTATAGGCCCTTTTTGCTGCCTTTTGCTTAGCCAGAGAAGCCTCGAGCCTCTTTATACGTTCAAAGGCCCAATCAAGGTCAGCCATCGTCAAGTGATGAGCTGTGTCCATATCAGATAGCCTTTTTGTCACGTCCGCCAATTTCTTCTTCATAACGCGAGCCTTCTTGACTTCATTCTCCAAGTAAGCGACATAATCTGAAAAATTATCTCTAGTAGAACCATTGGGAGAAGCCATTAAGTCACAAGCAAGGTGGTGATGGAATAAGTAATTGTGGGAAGGGTATTCCCTTTTTATAATAAGGTGATTTTTAGAAAGGTCAAGGGTTGCTTTGAAGAAAGATACCAAGGGTCTTATCAAAGTCAAATAGCAAATTTGCAAGTTACCAAGACAGTAAATGGGTCCCAAGAAGCATTTATAAATAGGGGCATTTGCCGAATGAAACATAGGGAACAGCTAAACCAAAGTAATCTCTTCGACAGACCAATCATGACTCCCTCGACGTGGAAACCACACCGACGAAGTCATGGAGCACTTGATAGAACATAAAAATTAGACCCAAATATTCTATTCGGGTCCTAATCAGCCCATATATCATAACTGGGTATCCAACGCTTAATGGGTTATCACCCCCTTTACAAAAAGCCCAAGCCCACTTAACTAGGGACCCATATCTGATAAAACTCTGAGATGGAGACATTTGTCAACATCCTAGGAGACATAGTAGCCTATAAATAGCCAAGTATCCCCCCAAGAAAGAGACCAGAAAATCTATCCAAAAAATATAGAGAGAAGTAGAGAAAAGAGAGAAACTAACCAAAAGCTTGTCATATCAAGACATAAACCGAGCAGAGAAAGAACCGAGTATCGAAGAAGAAGGAGAAAGAACCGAGTATCGAAGAAGAAGGAGAAACATCAAGATGAGAGATCAAATAGTTAAGTCGAGCATGATTGTTACAAGGAAATTGTAATCCGATCAACGGCGATTGCCGAATAATAACAAAGAACCCGAAGTGTTCACCGTTTATTATATATTTAATATTATATCATTGTTGAAAAACCTAACGCTACCGCCAAAAAGTTATGGTTTTATCAGATACCCAAATTTATAGTCGATAGTTTGTGAGATAATATCCCTCGGGCTCTCGGGCATTGATGGTAGAAATGTGTCACCTCCCACTAGACCACAAGCAAGCGTTACAACCTCTAGGTTCTTGGTCGTGACTTAAAACTTCTCTCTCCGCTAGTGTCTTGCTCATAAATAAAATTTGAACAGTGTGTTTTTATGTTCAAAAGGCAATTTGAAACCAATGTATGCACAATAGTTTCATGAAAGCTTACAACTTATAGAGTAAATGTTGCCCGGAAATATTTTGATATGCTCATAAATATAATTTATAATAGTTGAGTTGCACCAGTTGAAACCGATAAAACACATAATCCAACACAATCATGACAACACAAAATGATGATTCCAAATTTCCAATAATGTTTGGATTTGAAATCAGTGCTTCACATTAGTATGTATTAATTAAAGAGAATCGGTTATGAAGAAGTGTAAGACATGGCAACGCTACATTTTACACATTCCAAATAACTCTTAATTTGTTATATTTTTCACTGAAACATGTTTGACAAGTGATGGTAGTATATAATCATCAAAAAAAGTATATAGTTTGTGACTTATCACCAAAATTCCGGGATAAAAATATGTTTTAAGATTAGCTACGGATGCTCAGTGATGCTACATTGAAATTTACCAATTTTAAACAAAAAATACAATTTTGGGGTTTTGATAATTAAGTTTCGAAAGCATGTAGTAAACATCAAGTTTACCAAAATCAAATTTAAATATGTAGAACTAATTAAAAATAGCCATTAAAACTGAACTTTGCATGTTTTTGCTGTGCTTTTGAGGAAATTAGCAAGTATTTTCTACTTCTACAATGAAGAGCACGTTTTAAAGTGCTTGAAAGCACGGATTTATTAATTCGGAGATTAAAATGAAACTCTCCGAATTTTAAGAAAGTTGAGGCATACATCCAGCGTTTCGTTGGTGTAGGCATACGAGAGATTGAGGGGGGTCCAACAATTTTCATCCATTGAGAATTTAAAACCATTTCCATTGTCTTTCAAAGGGGAAGCAGCTGTGACTGAGGCGGTGTATATTATCTTCTTCACTGTTCCCGAGTCTATGCAACACCTAACAATAGTCTTCACAGCGCCGACTGCCGCTTCCGATGTGTCTTTGTACTGCATATGGAATAATGAAAATATGAATAATTATGTAGACTAATGTATGTATCATCAAATACAATTCTGTATATCAGTCTTTTAAAACAATTACCAATTATTAAAAGTAAATTATTGTTTCCGGCAAGTTAATACATAAGTTGCAGCACCAATCAAGCACGTTATTAGGAAATCCAAATATTACAGTATTACTTGCTAGTTTATACTTAATATCGATGGTTAGTAGATTGTAATATGAAAAATAGTTTGTACGCAAAACTGTAATTAACGCAATTTCTGTGTGATCATTTGTTTGCTCATAGTTCTCTTGCTTCTTGCAGACACGACTGTAGTGGCGTGTCATGTTTGTTATGAAATATAAACCGAAAAAGGAAGACAAATCACATGAAATATATATGCTAAACACCTGAGAGCTATGATTGTTGTGTGTAAAGGGAGTGGCCAAATGGAAAACAAATTGACACCCTTGTATGGCTTTGGCAAATTGATCTGGATTGTAAATATCAGCTTCAAACAAGTCCAGCTTTGTGTCCGCATTTGGAAGTGCTTTTAAAATCCCCACTTTCTCTTGGTCACCTGCACTTGAAATTTATTTATCCACCAAACCAAACAAGCATAAAAAAAGCTCCTTTAGATATAGTCGTTATACTTATTAGCGCCTAAATAATCGGTGTGGAAAGAAAACTAGGTTAATCTGGCATAATACTGCTAATCTGCTAGATTATAAACAACTAACAAGAAAGCTTAAGCTAGTCAAACAGATGCATATAACCTGTTAAGTAGAATCGCAAAAAGAAGTTTAACCTAGAAACTGCTACCACGATAATCTTTCTTCAAAGCTAACAAATGTCAGATTAAATACAACTGTACAAGGTTGCTATTCGTTAAAGATAAAATCAAGATAATATCTCCATGATTTGATGGTCCTATATTGTCTCCTTAATCATATCAATTGTTATCCTTTCTCTTGATGAAAGATTATGTATCAAATTTAAGAACATGTGTCCGGTGTCTGATTCTCAACTAGCTTTTGCACATCATGTTCATAATACATGCATGGATCCAATTAGGGCCGGGCGAAAAACCGAAAAAACCGAACCGGACCGATAACCGAACCGAAAAACCGAAAAAAATTTAGGTCGGTTTCGGTTTTCAATAAAACCGAAACCGAAAAAACCCGAAAAAGATCGAAAAAGACCGAAAATAACTGAAAAATAACCGAAAAAAACCGAAACTGGACCGAAAAAACCCAATCCGGTTCGGTCTAAAAAATAAAAAGACCGAAACCGAAAAAAATCGAATCGAAAAATATGCTCGGTTTCGTTTTCGCTTTTGCTAAAACAAAACCGAAACGAACCCAGCCCTAGATCCAATTATGCGAACACAGACTGGAGAGCGGTTGTGAGCAGCATTGAAGCAAGTATTTGAGAAGGGCAGGGGATAGATTCAACTAAAAATATGATATTAAGTAAAAAGAATGGTGGCGTCTTTATACGGTCAGCATAATCTGAATCCAGTCTGAAACTCGGACTTTGAAAATCAAAGTCGTAGTTTTGAATTCATAGTCGTAGTTCTGAAATTAATCTTGTACTTCTAAAGTACGAGTCTTGACTTTTTTTTTTTTAAATAGTTGACTTCTCTGAATCAAAGTCGTAGTTTCTAAGTCATAGTCGTAGTTATGAAATCAATCTCATAATTATTGACTTTTTTAAAATACTTAACTTTTACAAATAATGTAATTTATTTATTCTCTTATATTTATACTTAATATTCTATTTTATAAATTTTATTCAAAATTTGTGTTGATACGATATTCTATTTACATTATCTGTTCAAAAATACTCCGTGTAATCAGTTAGTGACGGAGGTGGTTGATACGATTCTAAACCCCAAAATTCATTTTTTTTTTCATTCATTCTTAAGTTTTAATAAAATATAGTTTTTAGATAAATATACATTGTATTTGGGATGCTGCTGAGTTGAGTATGTAAGATTGAAACAAAATTTAAGTCTTATTTATGAAAAAAAAAATAGCAAAGAGTAGGCGGTGCGAATAGTTGTTTTGGGCGAACTTGTAGTGTTGTCCAATCTGTAGGAGTCAACTTTTAAAAAAAAATGAAGTCTCATACTTAACAAGTACAAAATTGATTTCAGAACTGTGACTCGTGCTTCAGAAATACGATATTGATTTCAGAACTACGACTATGACTTCGAAACTACGACTTTGATTCAGAAAAGTCAACTACTTTAAAAAAGTCAAAAGATTGATTTCAGAACTACGACAATGACTTCGAAACTACGACTTTGATTTTCAAAATCCGAGTCTCGGACTGGATTTAGATTATGCTAACTGTATAAAAACGTTACCAAAAAAATATATAGCAGCCAAATGTTATTTTGTGCAAGGCGAGAGAAGGAACCTAAGTTTCGGAGCGTGGCATGGACTGAATAGCCTCTTAGTAAGAGGGTCTTGATCAGAGACGAAGCAATATAGCCTCCACCTCCTGTTACACATACTCTGGTGTTCATCCCCACAACACTCTTGTTCTCCATTTCTGTAAATTTTTTACGACTATATATCTGAAATTCTCTTACAAAACTTCTTTATCTTTTGCAACTTGCTCCTACTAACCTTTCTTCATCTAGATATAAGCCAGAAAAAAACGCATATAGACTTGCTCTATATGATAAAATATTCAAATATTTGTTCAATAACTATATTATATTTTTTTATCAATCGATAGTGATACCTTCGTGATTCTGACACTTCATAAGACCAAAATAAAAAATCGGCATATACTATCTAATTCATACATACGGTAAAGATACAAATCACGTCACGTATTAAAAACTAAATCTATTAAAAATCAAAATAAATATATTAGAACTTTAGTTAAGTATATCATAAATTTAAATATTAATTAAAAATATATTTTTTTTTTTAATAGATTTGATTTTTATTACATGACATAACTTATATCACACACTACTAATACAACCGTCGTCTGCATTAATAAAACAGCAGGTAGGATTGACATGAGGTAGCTAATTAAGCTTAGTATTATAATAATGGACTTTATTTGATCCGGTATCAAAGTTGATTTGATTTGATCCACAGTCAACTATATATTGGCACGATATTCTTTTTTCAATATGCAAAATACTGGTTTTTAGGATTGGAAATCTCACTTCTACGTTACAGTCCACTTGTCGTTACGAATTTTTTTTTTCTTATCTCTTATCTTCTGTTTTGTTTTTTCTGTCATTTTATTTTTATATATCAAAAACTTCCCCACTTTTATCCCAAAACTTTCTCAATTTTATCCAAAAAAAACTTTAACCATCAACCATCAAATTACTTCGTATATCAAATTAATATATTTTTTTATTAAATCAACATAAATCTACCACTACAATTATACTCAATTTTACTAAAAAAAAAAAAAACCTCTCCCAGTTTAACCAAAAAAAAATATTCCCCAATTTTACTAAAAAAAAAACTCTAACCATCAACCATCAAACTCTTTCATATATCAAATTAATATATTTTTAATCAACGTTACTCTACTACTATATTTATCCCAATTTTTATTTTTTTTTGTAAAATTGGGGATAATTGTAGTGGTAGAGTGATGTTGATTTGATAAAAAAAATATATTAATTTGATATATTAAGTAATTTGATGGTTGATGGTCGATGGTTATGGTTTTTTTGGATAAAATTAGGGAAGTTTTGGAATAAAATTGGAAAAGTTTTTGATATATAAAAAGAAAATCACAAAAAAAAAACAAACAAAAAAGAAGAGAAAGAAAAAAAAATATATATTCCAAAACCATCATTTTCCATATTGAAAAAAAATCTTCCGGGCACTATGTCATCTTGATACTGTGCTAATGTCATCTTTATTTCTTAAGAAAAAAAAAGATATATTAACCAAGAGAAGAGACCAATCCCTGTTACATGGAAATTAAAGATATATCTATCTATACTAAAATTGCAGCAAGAAAAGTACCAACCAGGAGCAAGGTGGATTGCCGGTTAGGGTCTTAGCATAGCCCGACCTCCGGTGTGAGGGTAATTATTATATAAAAAAAAGCATTTGAAGCCTGCAAAGGCAATATATCTTCTTTGAAAATGTATCACCCAATACTCCGATTAAACCGCCACCATCTGCTTTCTACGACCAATATTTTTCGTTTTGAATCAATTTCGTCATCGTATCTTGTGCCGCATGACTTTAAAAGACCTTGATAATGGAAATTACTAGGAAATAGCCAGACTATATGACTAGTTCACAAACCGTTTGCATAAAAATGTGTCAAATGGATAAAAAAAATTAAATTTTGATTAATATTTAAGTTTAGAATAGACCCTCATATGGTTCTATATTTTTATTTGAGTTTTTAGTGTGTTGTACAATTTGTTTTTAATTTATCAAATTCTAATTTGTTGAAAATAGAAAAAATAATTTAGTTATTGAAAAACATCATTTAAGAATATCATAAACAGTCAAATAAGCTGACTGTTCCAAAGAGTTACATATCTAGACGATGTGGAATAATCATTCATTTTATTTACCACGATATTTTCTTACGAAAATCCGGATTTATTACCAAAATAAGGGTTTCTTACCGAAACAAGGGTTCTTACACAAAATTTGGCTCAAAATTCACCAAGATTTGTTCTGAGCTTGTAACACCAGAAAGAATTCTTCACACAAAGGATTTGCCAATGTCATATATATTTATGGTTGTGATATTTGAACTAACACATAATATAATAAAATAAAGTGTCTTCCCTAGGTAGTTCCATTTATTTACAAGTCAAACAAGTTGTTACTAGTATATAAAAGATAATCAGTTTTATAAGTACAACTCCCGAGCGGATGCAACTTTTTACCTTATTGTGTTTTACTATATTCACACAGTCAAATGTAGCAATTGCTCTGATATTTGAATGAAAGAGTCACTAAACTATGTTATCTTGAAATTTTTAAATGATTACTTCATGATTCCGACAGGTAAATATAATAAGAAAAAAATAGCATTCATTGCCAATAATGTTTAACTTCATGTGTATAAGTTAAAAAAAGTTGTTAATAATGTATATAATTTAATTATAACCACCAAACAGCTTCCTGATAAGTGCTAATTTGTTCCAATGTTGTGTATAACTGTGTTTTCTACTTTATATGCTGCAAGATAATTCTCTTTGTGGATATTGAATTTTACTGTTTTTGGAATAAGAATTATAAACAACATATAAACTAATAATATATAGGGTGGATAAGTAGAGCTAATCAAATACTTACCCATGCCATGATTCATGTTTGAAGAACGCCAAAAAATAAAGAAGCCTTGAAAACCATGAAACAATGTTATGGGTGCCACTATAATAAAATGTCATCAGATTTCAGTAACATCCGATTAATTGTTACTAAATTAAAACAAATAACAACAAAATACTATTAAGGTATCAACATATTACTTCAATACACATCATCAACATATTAACAACAAATTAGTTATATTTTATTAGCAACACCTTATTTTATGTTACTTAACAAGTTACTGAATGTAATATTATTATTTTTTCAAATTTACCAACATTCTCCCATTAAAATAGCAACAAAAAAATAGGAAGAGTTCTCTCGTCTTGCGGATATGTTGGTAACATGTTTAATTTTATTTTTATGTTTAGAAAGAAATTATTTATAATCAATAATCATTTACAAAATTAACCCTATTCGGAGTTTCAAACCGTTTGAAGTGTTTCTGGTGTAAATTTATTGAGTTTGGATTCAACACTAGTAAATGCTACCAACCAAAAATTAATGTACACCAAGGCAACAAGTTTTTCTCATTCGTTTTATATATGAATATGCCTTCTCATTTATATATTCACCAGACTTAATTATTCTACATCATTTTATTTTAAATGGTTTTTTTTTTCGACTTCACCAAGATTTGTGATAGTTAATTAAGTTCCTTGTCAAAGTTAGTATATTTCTTTGTTAAATTTGTCTTAAATTCTGTTTTTGTAAATATATATATCCATCTCTCTAGCTATGATCATTAAAATATTGAGCATTGTTAAGCTTTGTGGAGTAATTGTTAAAATGTTAGTCGTTAATATCATGAGTATTAATTAAGTAATTTTCTTTAATTTTTATTAATCTTTAAACTATCAATTTAATCAATTATTAATTTCTAGTATCAAAATTTGTAGTATTTAAATTTTTAGGCGATTTGACACTAGCACAACCTACCAAGCCAAGTAATTAAAATGCACAATGTACACATAATCCGTCATTGAAATGTGGTTTGTTTGTTTGTTTTTTCTTGTTTTCCCTTTTAAGTTGAGGTATACACGGATTGTTAGAATAAGATTCCGCACTTATCTTGAGTAAAATCGCATGACTCCCTGCTTAAAGTAAATACTAAAGTATAGAGATCTCATTTCTTTAGCAAAAACTCGTTGTACAATTTCAGTTTTGATAATTGCAATACAACAATTTTCATTTAAATCTAAAGTATAAGTGGCAAATAATCTAAACACCCATAAAAGATAAAATTAGAACAACCCATATTAAAGAAAGAGAACCAAGTATACAAACACACACACACGCACATGCAGATTTATGTCTATACAGTATACGCATATATATGAAATTATTTCTATAATAATAGTGTAATATTAACTCAAATAGAGTGCATTCGATACCAAAAAAAAAAAAGTACTGGACAAAAAACCGGAAAAATCGAACCGGACAGATAACCGAACGAAAAAGACCGAAACCGAAAAAATTTCGGATCGATTTCGGTTTTTAATAAAACCGATATTAACTCAAATAGAGTGCATTCAATACCAAAAAGTAGGGATTGACGAAAAACCGGAAAAACCGAACCGGACCGATAACCGAACCAGACCGATAACCGAACCGGAAAAGACCGAAACCGAAAAAATTTCGGATCAGTTTCGGTTTTTAATAAAACCGAACCGAAAAAGACCGAAAAAAAAAAAAAAAAACCAAAACTGGACCGAAAAAAACCGGTCCGGTTCGATCTAAAAAATAAAAAGACCTAAACCGAAAAAAACCGAACCGAAAAATATGCTCGGTTTCGGTTTTGCTAAAAACCGAACCGAACCGGAACTACCAAAAAGTATCAACAATTTAAAAGATTCATAACAGATTTACACCCATACAGACATAGAAATACTTTTCATATGTGATTTTCTCTGTCTTTACAAGAATTGTTTCATCTTTATAAAGAAAACCAAAAGCAAATATTATTCGCATTTTGCATATCACAAAGCCATATCATCTTTAAAGATAAAAAAAATGCTCAACAAATGATTAATTGTTCAACCAGTCAAGGTTATTATCTCTTTAATTCGAATTTTAATCGATTTAATTGGAATGGATTTGTTGAAATTTGCTAGTTGGGTTTTTAAATGTAAGAAAAAGTCATCACTCACAGAAGAGAGATAAAAAGAATTGAGAAGATGATACTCTCTCCGTTCCTATCTTGACCTGTCAATAACTTATATGAAAATTGTCGGAATGAAAATTTTTAAAAGTTGATTATATAGTTCAAATGTTAAATTTTATGATTAGATTTAAAAAAAATTCATTTCGACAATTTTGATACAAGTTATAAGACAGACAAAATTACATGTACTTTCGTAATGTACAATTAAATGGAAACGGATGAAGTATAACTTTGAATAAATTGTGGGGTGGTCCTCATTGGTGTAAAAAGAGTTTTTTTTTTTTTTCTGGCCTTAATATACTTGTAGTTTATATGTGATTTGGTTTTTTAGTTGGAAAATAAACAGTTCTATTTAGTCCCTATTTTTTCAATTAAAACAGATTTGGCCGATTTTTTGTAACAAAATAATAGTGATTATCATTACTAACAGCAAATGTTTGGATTATCAGGAGTACTAATTAACTTGTTTTACTTATGATTTAATAACTATTTCTTAAACAGGGTAAGATGAGTAGATACAGACAATGAATGTACAAGCGTCTCGCTACCGATATGTACGTGAGTGACGATTTTAAGAGCGGGGTCAAGGATTTTCTCCGATTTGCAGTTAACCTAGATGTATGGACGGGAACAAAATTAGGTGTCCTTGTAACAAAAGAAAATGTCGAAACCAAAAATAATTGGAGCCGGACATGGTCGAATATCATTTGTTGATGGAAGGATTTGTGAGTAATTACTAATGTTGGTCTACACTCTACACATATGTGCCAGAAATACACGGGCGACGACGTGTTATGACGAAATTGAACCAAATGTAGCAAATGATTACGAAACGAATCCAGATGAAGCTGGGCCGAGTGGGTATGGTGGCGGTATGGATACATATGAAAGTTGGTCGGGCTTTAATGGTGCATATACAGATGAAGGTGCACTGAGTACATGTGATGTTATGCGAATGAGCTAATTCTAAAATTTTAATTGAACGGTTACGGATAGTTTAGTGTATTTTTTTTTATAAAACCTCCTAGTGAAACGAAGATAAACATTTCAGAATATATCTCAAAACACTCTCAAATATTCTCTCTTATTTTGCTGGGTTTGCTATGTAGACTACATTTTAGTTAGGGTTCATTTATGATGGGGTTTATTTAACTGTGTAGGCAAGATAATTACCTATATTTTTGTTAGGGATGGGTTCATTTATAATTGAATGAACATGAGCTAGCCGAGACTTTAGGAGCCGAACACAAACCTGTTTTTGTTGCTAAATTGTTGCTAAAATTTAGCGACACTCATTTTATCAACAGTTTTCAAAAAGTAAACAGTTGATATCTTAACTTTTTCTTGAAGTGATATGTATATGTAAGGAATAAAATGCTATGATGTATCTAGGTTTGGTTCCATGATGGATAAAAAAGTTTGTGGTGGTTGGTTAAAAACAATTTTTTCCAGTCCCTCAATTTAAAATATTTACAATTCTTTATTTCTTTAAAAACAAAATTATAAATTAAAGCATACCCCCTACGTTCCGAAATTAATGTCTTCATTCGAAAACTGTGAGTTTTGAGTATTTGAACCAATTTCAATTTATATTCAACAGCAAAGTATTAAAAAGTCAAATTTTCAAACAAAAACTATTTTTTACTTCAAATATGAGATTATAATTATAAATTTGATATGATTTAACTATCTTTTTTGATACTTGAAAAAATAATAAAGAGAAAATTTACTATAAAAAAAAAAATTAACACTTGTTTTGGGAAGTTCCGAAGTGGAACACATGGTTAATGCAAAAGAAAAAAAAAAGATTACCCTTACAGTAGATCGATTTGTGGACACATTCTTTTCAAATTACTCGCGATCTTTACAAATAACATGTAGTCGCTAGCACATAGAAATCTCCTGCTCATTGAATCATTTCCATGATATACACGTGGACATCGACAACATCTTCGATATGTACAATTGGGATCTTTCCCAAAAGTTCTTCCAAAAATCTAAGTGCCTGATACCCAAATTTATAGTCGATAATTTGTGAGATAATATCCCTCAGGGTCTCGGACATTAATTGTAGAAATGTGTCACCACCCACTATACCACAAGCAAGCGTTACAACCTCTAGTTCTTGGCTGTAACTCAAAACTTCTCTTTCCGCTCGTGTCTTTGAATATATATACTCCTGAGAAAAAGCACATGGTAAAAGTTACTCCGAAAGTCTATTTATATGCTCAGAAATAAATTTAAAACAATGTTCTTATGTTTAAAAGGCAAATTGAAACTTACAGCGTAAATAGCATCCCGAAGTTCTTTTGATTTGCTCAATAAGATCGATAGGGATTTTTTTTGCATAATTTATAATGGTCGAGTTGCACACTTGAAAACGATAAAACACATAATCAACACAGTCATGAAAACATTAAATGATTCCAATGTTTGGATTTGAAATCAGTGCTTCACATTTATGTATTAAAGAGAACCGGGTATGCTTATAAGTTATAAGAGTTTAATAAGGTTTAATACAGTTAACTTTGTTTTAATTCCCATTTAATATGTTAAACTCTAAGTTTTACTAATTAATGTAATTAAATTTACTCCAACTTTGAATTAGTGTGTTGATTGTTAAAAAACAAAATCATCCTTCTGACCTTTCTTTTTCATTCGATCTGGATAAGAAAACTTTATTTTAGATCCATGCCAAGGTTTTAAACAAAAATGAAGTATGCTTTTTATCTGAATGTCATCTAATAACCAATTTTGTGGAAATTCTCTTTATTATAATTGAACACCATTACAGGTGCATTTAATATGGAGGTTGGATTTTTATACTACACTTTTTCTAAAAAACGCACAAACCGTAGATTAAATCTACGTTTTACAGTGATTTACTGTAAACCGTGGATTTAATCTACGGTCTACAGTCAATCACTATAAACCGTAGATTAAATCTACGGTTTACAGCGTTTTTTCATAAAAAAATTTTACATAAAATAAATTTGGTCAATTTTAACAATTAAAATTAAAATACTGAATATTTTTTTCAAATTAAACATGATTTTTTTTAATAAAAAAACTAAATGGTTTATTCTTAAAATTTTACATAAAATAAATTTGGTCAATTCTAACAATCTCTCAAAATAAACACAAAATTTACACAAATTTACACAAAAAAAAGTTGATTTGATAAATTTTATGTTTTTGGTTCATGTTATTTTTTTTGTCAAGTGTATAAGTTGAGATTTATTGAAACATTAACTAAATCGTCAATTTTTGTGAAGTGTTTTTGGTTTATTTTTAACACTTGGATAACGCAATATGAAACATTAACTAAGTCGTCAATTTGTTTCAATCGTCAATTTTCTTGAAATATACAATCATAAATTATATAAATTTCATAAAAGAAATTAACTCAATATGCAAACATGAACTAAACATATTTATTAAACATATTTTTTACACTACAAATCGTATATTATTTTTACGGTTTGTAGTGTTTTTTTTAACGGATCGGTTATTTTAGAAATTACCCAAGAAAAATGATGTGCAAGGAGGGTCTTGGCCAGAAACAAGTTTAACTAAAAGAATAAATGGTTATTTAGTTAAAATGGGTTATAAAAAAGATAGATATTAAATTATTTATTCACATTCTGACAAGACATTCAAGACAGGTGGCGAGGGAATGTCAGCATCCCCTCGTCGGGGGCAATAACGCCCCCAAAGCGGGCCGTCCGGGCCTCATCAACCCTGAATGATGCGACGCCCCGGATTGGGAGGGCCGAGCCGTGCTGAGGCCGGCCCAAAAAAGCGTGTCGAGTACGCTTCCCCAATTAATGCTGCTGCTCCCTTGGGGGACCCTCCTGACGTTTCACCGACGTGGCCCAATCACAGGACACCTCCTGTGGGCCCCGGGAAAGGACAGTACCCTTGTCAGAGTCATAAATGACTCTGTCGCCGTTGGATCAACATCTTACAGTACAGTGATCCAAGGGCTAATACGCCTCTGATCACACTATAAATACCCCCACTAATACCACTTAAGAAGGGGACAGAAAAAGACAGAGAGGAGAGATAAAGCTTAAACAACCCGGACCCCCTGAACACTATCTGTACCACTCGATACAACGACCTGTAACCGGCCCGGACCCTCATCCTTAACTATATTCCTACTTTCAGTTAACACCGATACTGACTTGATCGTTGGAGAGGGAAAACCCGGCAACAACCCCGGGCCCCTGTTCGTTCCTTGTGCAGGCACGAAGACCACCTGACCGCCGGAGCATACCTGACCGCCTCGGAAGATCGGAGCCAACGCGAAGTTGATTAAGTCGAGCTTGGGAAGAAAATCAAGCTCGCCAATTGGCGCCGTCTGTGGGAAACCTAAACGCGTTAGCTTCGACTCCCCGTCCTTAAAAGAAACATGTCTGGCAATAACCGATTTGACACTCCATCGTCTCGACCCCCCCATGTTCTTGGGATGCCGAGAGCGCTTTCTTTTGATGAGACCCCTAGGACCGCATCTTCCAGGGAGCCCGTTCCCTTGACTGCAACAGCTCCCGCACCCCGATCGCGGGCCGAGCTGACAGAGATGATGATCGATATCCACCAAAAAGAGCTCGTCGCTCTTGCGGCCCAGAAAGCCTTGATAGCCTCGCTGATGGAGCCGGAACTCGAGCCCGCTCAAGGCGCGAGCCAAGACAAATCGGTTCCCGTCCCCGTTAAAAGCGTGATGTCTAGGTTGGGACCCCTCCGACGACCCCCCCTAGAGACTCCCAGGGAGCCGGCTAGGGGTGCGGAGTCGGAGCATTCCCAAGAAGGAAATTCTCGCCGCGATAACGAGCGGAGTATACATTCTCGGCTCCGTTGGCAGGATGGTAGTCGGGACTCACGGCCGGAATCTAGTCACGCCCGAACCGATAAGCCTCCTCGAACGCGAAGGCGAGGCCGACGCGGACGGCACGATGCAGCTGGTGAGGCAGCATTGAAAATCGTGGCCTCGACCCGCAGCACCCCGTTCTCGGACGAAATTGAATACAATACCCCCCCCCCCCCCCCCCGGAACTTTATCGCCCCTATCCTCCAAACCTTCAACGCGGACTCTGATCCGGAGGCTCATCTCCGACACTACCGATACCAGATGAACCATTGGTCACACCTCGACCAATTAATGTGCAGGTGCTTTCCCGCCAGCCTGGGAAGGCTCGCTAGTAAGTGGTTCCAGTCCCTGCCCATCAATTCTATCCACTGTTGGGACGACCTAGCTTATGACTTTGCACACCGGTTCATAAACTTGAAAGAGAGAGCTGCCCAGCCGGAGCAACTCTATCAAGTGAGGGTCCAATCTAAAGAGACCCTCGAGAATTATGATAGTCGGTTTTGGCTGAAGCATGCCGAATCCGCGGACTGTCCCGACTCCACCGCCATAGCTGCCTTTAGGCAAAACATGGTAGTTGGGAGCAGGATCCGAAACGAGATGATCGCGACCCCACCCAACTCTGTTCCTCAACTGAGGTCCCTCATAAAACAGCATATCGACATTGAGAAGGACATGAGGTCAGCCGGGGCAACACGTTCAGTGGCCCTTATCGACCAGCCAAGGGATCGGTTCATCGCGACGAGCCTTCGAAGAAACCGGCCCATAGCGGAAAGGATGGAGCGGACACGAATGGGAAGAAACCCGCAACCGGCCCCTAAAAGAAGAAAAGAGGACCCCCGACCGGGGCATCAAACCCCTGTCGCCTCGGGGTCGGGCGCTGCCTATTCCACCACCTTTCGCCTACCTCTTGTCGACCTTCTTAACAAGATTGAGAACGAGCCTTTCTTCTCTTGGCCTCTCCCACTACGGAACGAGCCGGCCCCAGGGCCTAACGACAAAATCTGTGAATACCACAGGGGTCGCGGCCACCATACCTCCGAGTGCCGTGGTCTGAAGGCCAGGCTTGAGGGATGGGTCCGGGATGGCCTAATGGATAAATATGTCAAATCTCGAAGAGAATCCGACCGAGATGGAGAAGGGGTTGATGAGAGGCAGCGGGACCTCCCCCCACCGGTGATGATCTGTCATGTCATTCACTCTGGGCCCAAAAGGTCAATCCAGAATGGGGCAGAAAGAACCTCAGCACGGGAAGCATTGATGAAGCAGTACGTCTGCCTCGCAGAAAGCTCAAGCCCTCGGAAAAAGTATAAGCGCAATTCCAAGCCGGATGTAAGCTTCACTGACTTCGACCTGGTGGGGGTGGACGTGCCCCACACTGATGCCCTCGTTATCTCGGCACAGATAGGCCTATGCGCTGTAGGACGGATCCTCGTTGATCAAGGAGCGTCGGTCAATATACTCTTTGAAGACCTCTTTCAAAAGATGGGACTCAAAGAGGAACAGTTGGAAACCAACGTCCCTCCCCTCTACGGATTCAACTCGGAGGCGGTCCGGCCCAAAGGAAACATAACCTTGCCCGTGAAAACTGGTACGAAAGTAATGGGCGTGGAGTTCACGGTGGTGAATGTCCCCTCTGTTTACAACGTGATATTGGGGCGCCCGTGGCTCCATAGAATAGATGGAACTCCTCCACCTTACACCAAATGGTTAAGTATCCAACTGATTCTGGTGTGGAAACCATCTCAGGAAATCAGAAAGTCTCACGCAGCTGTGCCATGGCCGTGTATTCCGGCAAAAAGATGGTGCCGGCCCAAAGTGCCATGAACATCGAGGCAGAGGACCCTAAGCTACTGAGGGAACTAAACAAAAAGATGGGGCCTGAGGCCGAAGACAAGGTGGAGGAGGGACTGCTGAAAATCCAAATCCCGGGGCATGACGAGGACCACTTTTTTATGGTAGGAGCAAAGCTTACCAAACCTGAGGTCACCGACCTCGTCGAACTCCTTCTCCAACACCTCGACAATTTTGCATGGGGTCCAAGCGAGATGCCAGGCATCAGTTCCGACCTCGCTTGCCATCAACTTAACGTCAACCCGGTTGCCAAGCCCGTGATGCAAAAGGGGCGCCGCGTCAGTCCAGAGCATGCCGATGCCATAAACGAGGAAGTAGAGAAGCTTCTTCTGGCCGGGGCCATCAGGGAGGTTTATTACCCCAGATGGCTCGCCAATCCCGTAGTGGTCCCCAAAAAGAACGGAAAGTTGAGAGTATGCATCGATTATACGAGCCTCAACAAGGCCTGTCCAAAGGATCCTTTCCCCTTGCCCAAAATCGATCAAATAGTGGACTCTACGGCCGGGGCCGCCAGAATGAGCTTCCTAGATTCCTGCTCCGGCTACCATCAAATACCTATGTCGGAGGCCGACCAAGAAAAAACTGCCTTCATCACCCCAAGGGGAAATTACTGCTACAAGGTGATGCCCTTCGGACTCAAGAACGCCGGGGCGACCTATCAGAGAATGGTCACCAAGATATTCTCTAAGAACATAGGCCGAACCATGGAGGTCTATATTGACGACATGGTGGTAAAAAGCACCCAGGAGAGGGACCACCTATCCGACCTAAGGGAGGTGTTCGAAACAATACGAAGGCATGACCTGAAGCTGAACGCCTCTAAATGTGCCTTCGGGGTAGGCGCCGGCAAATTCCTGGGGTTCATGGTGACCCACCGCGGCATCGAAGCGAACCCGTCCCAGATCTCTGCCTTGAAAAATTTGAAAACACCTGAGAGGAGAAGGGACATACAAAAGCTAGCCGGAATGGCTGCCGCCCTCAACCGATTTATTGCCCGGTTCGGGGATCGATGCAAGCCATTCTTTACGGCCTTGAAAGCTCAGAAGAAATTCGAATGGACCGATGAATGCCGGCGTGCGTTCACCGAGCTGGCTGACTACCTCGGAAGTCCGCCTCTTCTAACTAAGCCGGATCCAGGCGATGTCCTTACCCTATACCTCGCCGTGTCCGAGATAGCCGTCAGCGCCGTCCTCATCAAGGAACTCGACAGGGAGCAAAGACCTATCTATTACGTGAGCAAAACTCTCCTCGATGCCGAGGCTAGGTATACGCCTTTGGAAAAACTCGTCCTAGCCCTCGTCGTGGCCTCACGAAAACTTGCTCACTATTTCTCTGCACACAGCATTGTGGTCTATACGGACCAGCCTGTGCGAGAAATACTCCAAAAGGGGGATCTCTCTCGACGAATGATGAAGTGGGCCTGCCACTTGAACGCCTACGACATCAGCTATGCGCCGCGAACGTCCGTCAAGGGACAGGCCCTGGCCGACTTCGTGGCAGAATTCACGGGGACGACCCAATGTCCCAACGTCTCTTGTGCCCCCGAGACCTGGACCTTGCACGCGGATGGAGCCGCCAATAAGAAAGGGTCCGGCCTTGGCGTCGTACTCCGATCTCCACAAGGGGACGTGATCGAAAAGTCAATCCAGCTTGGCTTCCGAGCCACCAACAACGAGGCCGAATACGAAGCCGTTATCGCCGGCTTAAAAATGGCCCGAAGCCTCGGAATCAAAAAGATACTGGTGCACACGGACTCTCAATTGGTCAGCAGCCAGATTAGTGGTGAGTTTCAGACAAAGGACGAAAGAATGGCAAGCTATGTGGCCATCGTATCCGGAATACTGCAAAGCTTTGAATGTCAAGAAATCGTCAACATAAACAGAAACGAGAACACCCACGCCGATGTACTAGCGACCCTAGCCTCGGTCATGAGTGATAAAAAAGAGAGAGTCATCACCATAGAATACGTCCCTTCGCCTAGCATCGAGGCTAGGGCAACAATTAACATGGTGACTGACCTCCCGCCGGAACCAAGCTGGATGGACCCCATAATCGAATACCATCGCTCCGGTGATCTTCCCAATGACAAGAAAGAGGCCGAGAAAATAAGAAGAACGGCACTGGGATTCTGGATAGCTCCCAACGACAAGCTCTATAAAAGATCGTTCTCTGGCCCCTACTTACTCTGCGTCCACCCTGACATAGTAATGAGGGTCATGGAAGAAATTCACGAAGGAATGTGTGGGAGCCATACCGGGGGCAGATCGCTGGCCAACCGAGCCTTGACCCACGGGTATTGGTGGCCCCTCATGCAGAAGGACGCCAGGCTTTCGTACTCAGGTGCGAGAAGTGTCAGAAGTACGCACCCATACCCCATGCCCCGGCGCAAAAAATGAGCAGCGTAACCTCGCCCTGGCCCTTTGCGCAGTGGGGCATGGATATCGTCGGACCATTCCCCGTGGCCCCGGGGGGAAAGAAGTTCCTCCTCATGGTCACCGATTACTTCTCAAAATGGGTGGAGGCCGTGGCCTTAGCTAAGATCACAGAGGCCGAAGTGATACGTTTCCTCTGGAGAGACGTGATCACCAGATTCGGAATCCCCTACTCAATCGTCGCGGACAATGGGGGACAGTTCACCGGGGATAAACTAAAAATGATGTATGCAAAGTATCACATCAAGAACTACTATTCGACCCCGTCGTACCCCCAATGCAACGGACAAGCCGAGGTATCAAACAAGACCGTGCTCGACGGAATCAAGAAGAGGCTAGACGAGTCCAAAGGACGATGGGCTGCAGAGCTGCATCACGTCCTTTGGGCCTACCGAACGACGAGAAGACGGGGCACTCAACAGACACCCTATAGCCTTACTTACGGAATGGAAGCCATCATCCCGTTAGAAATCGGGCTTCCTTCTCTGAGGACGGACATGGTGGAAAACGGGCTTAATGAAAAGATGATGGGGCTAGAGCTGGACTACGCCGAAGAAAGAAGGGAGGTTGCGGCCATCCGTAACGCCGAATATAAAAACGAGCTGGGGCATTCTTATAACAAAAGAGTGAACGCCAGACGTTTCCAAGACGAAGACCTCGTGTTACGAAAAGTAAACAACAACACCAGGATACAGTCCGACGGCAAGTTAGGCCCCAATTGGGAAGGCCCCTATCGAATCCTCGGTGCAGTAGGGAACGGGGCCTACCTGTTGGGTCGTCTTCCCAACGACGTCCCGGTGAACCGACCTTGGAACGTCAACAACCTAAGGAAGTACTACCCGTAGGGCTCGGCCTTTATGTCTTTGTGTAAATAAGAATGTGATGTAAATTTATGCCTGTGGGCTTTATAAATGAAAACTGTTGTTATTTCAATAGCTCCCCGGCGTACATTTCATTTAAATTTTCTCCAAGTGTTTCAGAACACGAGCCTATACGGCACCCCGGTTATATTTACTTGAATTTTGCAGTTCATTTAAATTTTCTCCAAGTGTTTCAGAACACGAGCCTATACGACACCCCGGTTCTATTTACTTGAATTTTTCAGTTCATTTAAATTTTCTCCAAGTGTTTCAGAACACGAGCCTATACGACACCCCGGTCATATTTACTTGAATTTTGCAGTTCATTTAAATTTTCTCCAAGTGTTTCAGAACACGAGCCTATACGGCACCCCGGTTATATTTACTTGAATTTTGCAGTTCATTTAAATTTTCTCCAAGTGTTTCAGAACACGAGCCTATACGGCACCCCGGTTCATATTTACTTGAATTTTTCAGTTCATTTAAATTTTTCTCCAAGTGTTTCAGAACACGAGCCTATACGGCACCCCGGTTCATATTTACTTGAATTTTTCAGTTCATTTAAATTTTCTCTAAGTGTTTCAGAACACGAGCCTATACGGCACCCCGGTTCATATTTACTTGAATTTTTCAGTTCATTTAAATTTTCTATGTGCTACTTCAGTTTGCAAGTTATGAGTTGTATCAAACGAGCGCCCCAACGCCGAAGCACTGAGGCCCACTCCTTTGGGAGCATGTATACATTGTATAAATCACAACGGAAGTATAGAAGTAAAACACAGAAGAATAAATAAAAGACAAGTCCAAAATTGTTTTTTTATTTCATTCAACGGAAAGCTATTACATGCTAAGTACAAAAAGGAAATTACATTGAGAACAAAAGCCTAAATCTACCCTAGTTCTGGCTAGCTCCGTCCTCTTCGTCCGAGAGAGCTCGAGGAGTCAAAGGCACCACATCCGGAACAGGAGCTGAGGGGACGGGAACGATAATATTTTCTACGTTCCATACCGGGTGATCCGGTCCCGCCCTCATGAAGGCAGCCGCCTCAGACCACCCTTCGACGTAGAAGGAGTTGAAGTCCTTCTGTGTCTTTTGGGCCCAGGCAGCATTCAGCTCGGCCTGGCCAGTCTGGACCGCCGCCTTTATCCTGTCGGTTACGCCAGCCTCAGCCTCTTTTAGGGCTGCCTTCGCAGCCTGGGCACGCTCCTCGGCCTCCGTTTTGGCCTTCACGGCTTCGACCCTTCGAGCCTCAACCGTGGCGTTGAGGCCCTCAGCTCTCTCCGCCCTGAGTTGGGCCTCCTCCGCCCTTTTTTGGGCCTCCTCCACGAGCTTGGCATTAGCCTCTGCCTTCGCGGCCCATGACCTCACCAGCTGGCCTTGGTGATAGACATATTGGTTCATCATTAAGTAGGCCTACAAGGGAAAAGGCAAAACACTTAGCAAAAATATGTGGGAAGAATGTGAAAACATACAAAATAGACTATACACGTACCTGAGGTATCATGGCCATGGCCGATGTCATGGAGGATGCGAGGTCACGACCTCTGTGATCAGCCTCGACGCTTTGCTGCTGGAGCGCAGCCAAGGCTAGTAACCCGGCAGATGGGTGAGCCTCCATGATGCTCTTCACCCCGGTGGCCGCCTTCACCTCCTCGGGCGTCTGCACAGGCATCCTGTGGGTCGGGGAGGCAGAGCTGGAGCTTGAGCCTTGAGTAGGGCCTCGAGCAGGGCCTGACGTCCCTCTAGGCCCCTCCACGACCACAACCTCGGATGGGTTGCTCCCTCCGACCTTGGCCCTCTTTTCCCCTTGGAGGGACTTCGTCCCCTCCACCTTTCGCTTCCCCAGAAGGGCCTTGCGGGCCAGCCGATCGAGTCTGGCTTGGGCTGCCAAATCATCCGGGCCAGCCGACTGAGGCAGGATCGCCACTTCCCTCTCTCCTGTCACAACCACTTCCCTCTCCTCGGCCTCGACCTCGACCACTACCCCCTCGGGCTCCCCCATCTCAGCAACCTCTTCGACCGCCCCTTCTTCCCCCTCGCCATCCCCAACCTCAGCTACCTCCTCCACCTCAGCTATCTCTTCCACCCCCGCCTCCTCCTCAGCCTCTTCATCCGCCTCCTCCTCCTCGTCAGAACGGACTACCTATACAGGCCATACAAGAAAGGAGTTTGAGAAATTAGAAGAAATTAACTAAATCTAGCTAAGTGTAAAAACGAAGATTTGAGAAAAACAAGAAGTGTCTTACTCTGGTCCTTGAGGTGCCCAAGGCTGGCCCGGAGGGTTCTGCCCCAGATGGGCTATCTTCTAATCGTAGGGGGCTCCCCACAGCGGGCTCCCTAGAGCTCAAGGGGAGAACCTCTGTCAGAGGCTTCCCGTGCACATCGATATAGGTTCGGGTACCGTCCGCCCCCACCCGGTAGTGAAGGACGGTACCATCAGACCGGGTCTCAAAGTGAACCCCGGCCGTTGAAGGAGCGAAGGGGACCACCGTCGCAGCCTTCGCCCTACTGCCTGTCTTCAGCTTTGGCTTCGAAGCCTTCTTCATCGCATGCTCCAGACCTCGGAGAGGGAGGGCTGCCTCGGCACCTTCAACCACCTTGGGAGGGAGGGTCGACTCCAGACCCTTCTCCTTCTCCCACCTTTCCCTGGAGTATCCCACAGGACAGAAGGTCCTGTGGGGCCACTTGAAGCTGTTCCCCTTACAGGAGGTGGGAGAGCCACAGATAAGCAGGCATTCCGCATCGCGTGCCCCCACGTCGGTCCCATCCGGACCCCACCAGTTAAGGGCCACCTCCAACGACTGTATGTTGGGTTCGCCCAGGCCCCCAAGCTTAGAGGCCACGGTGAATTTATTTTCCTTGGTGCTCATCACCCTCCCCGGCCTGGTCGGGAGAGTTAGGTCGTCACGGAGGAGCCAGGGGCCCTCCACCACGACCACGTCTTGTGTGTAACCCCGATTCGAATCGGAGTTACCCGTGATCAGCTGATTATGAGACCGGCACCTCAGGTAGGGCTGCCGGCTCTTAGATTGGGAGCTTGGCTCGGCCTGCAAAAATTCGTAGCAGGCCAAGAGCTCCCTAAGCCCCAATGGTTCCGGAATGGCCGGTCCCAACGAGACACTTAGGGCCTCCATTCCGGCGCAGATGCGGTGCGCTTGCAGAGGCCACTGGCACGGAAGAGTCTGCGTCCAGGCGCAGAGCTCCGCCAGTAGCTCCGGAATGGGGAGGTGGGTGCCCCCGTATAGAAGAGTAGAGAGGGAGAGAGTTACCATACTCTTGGGATCAGCCACGATCCCGTTTACCTCGTCCGAGGTCGCACAGGTCCGAAGTCGAAACTCCTCCCCTATGCCGCAGAGTTGACGAAACTCGTCTAGGTCAGGCCCGTGCTGCCTGACCATGATACTGTTGTCGTTTACTGCTACGGAGATGGCTGGGTCGATAACCATCGCCCGGAATGGCAAGGCGTTTACCATCACCTCAAGGCGTCGTGGTTGCGGGGCAACCATCGGGCCTTTTCCGGCTCCGTGTTTGATAACCATGATGGTTGGTTGGTTGGTGAAATTTCCTAAGTATGAAGGAAGAGAGAGAATGGTTTGCTGTGAAAATTTTAGAGAGAGATTGAGAAAGTGAAAATGAATTTTCACTGAGGGTATTTATAGAACCCCCACCAGAAGATGAAAAGATGTTTACCAGAAGGTGAAAAGACGCGACGGCTCATTGCACGAACTCCCACAAATAACCGCCGCCACTCAATCAATGTCCACCACGTGTACAGCCTGCAGAGGCCATCTGCCAAATGTCACTCACCAGCCGTTTTAGCATTAATGACGTTGTAGGAATCAAAGGAACAAAGACGGCGCCTCGTGTCCACGTGTAAGAAAACCATGAATGGTTGCACACGTGCCAAAGAACAGCCATGCATGAGCATATTTGCACCGACGAGTACGAGAACAAAATGACCGGAGCCCCCGTAACGACCAGAGATCCTCGCCGACCTCGTCCTTAGCAACGACTCCGGACAGGGAGCTGTTGGCGAGGGAATGTCAGCATCCCCTCGTCCGGGGCAATAACGCCCCCAAAGCGGGCCGTCCGGGCCTCATCAACCCTGAATGATGCGACGCCCCGGATTGGGAGGGCCGAGCCGTGCTGAGGCCGGCCCAAAAAAGCGTGTCGAGTACGCTTCCCCAATTAATGCTGCTGCTCCCTTGGGGGACCCTCCTGACGTTTCACCGACGTGGCCCAATCACAGGACACCTCCTGTGGGCCCCGGGAAAGGACAGTACCCTTGTCAGAGTCATAAATGACTCTGACGCCGTTGGATCAACATCTTACAATACAGTGATCCAAGGGCTAATACGCCTCTGATCACACTATAAATACCCCCACTAATACCACTTAAGAAGGGGACAGAAAAAGACAGAGAGGAGAGATAAAGCTTAAACAACCCGGACCCCCTGAACACTATCTGTACCACTCGATACAACGACCTATAACCGGCCCGGACCCTCATCCTTAACTATATTCCTACTTTCAGTTAACACCGATACTGACTTGATCGTTGGAGAGGGAAAACCCGGCAACAACCCCGGGCCCCTGTTCGTTCCCTGTGCAGGCACGAAGACCACCTGACCGCCGGAGCATACCTGACCGCCTCGGAAGATCGGAGCCAACGCGAAGTTGATTAAGTCGAGCTTGGGAAGAAAATCAAGCTCGCCAACAGGGGTTTTCAGAGACAGAGATATATTTCAGAGATACAAATAGAGATTATATATATATATATATATATATATATATATATATATATATATATATATATATATATAGTAATAATATAGAGAGATGAATAGTTTTTTATGGGACTGTTATAACTTATAATAAAATAAATTTGGTCAATTCTAACAATTTCTGAAATTGTATAACAGTCCCTGTATTTCGTAAAAACTCAAATATTGGTCATATTAATTAAAATACTGAATATTGGTAACTTAGAAATCAAACATATAAATCAAATAAAAAAAACCAAACATAAAAAATCAAACATACAAATCAAATATTGGTCTTCAAAATCAAACATACAAACATACACATTACATTTATTTATTTTTACAACAAAGCAACAGATGTGATAAGAACAAAGCAACGAAAATACAACAATGAAAGAAAGACATTTAAAATTAAAGATCAATGGCCTGGAAAGCCGAACTGCCGGACCGAGAGAAAGCCACCCGAGCAGAGCAATCTAACCGAGCTTGGTATGAGTCATTCATGACAACCAAGCACTCATTCTCCCTGGTAAGGGCGACATTCTTCCTAGTAAGGGCAGTGATATGTTCCTTGAGCCGAGCATTCTCCCTAGCTAGGCCCTGAGGACCGTTGTCAAACTCTTTCTGAGCATGATCCCAGATCTTCTCGGCCTCATACCAAGAGTTGGCCAGATGATTTCTATGCAACAACAACTGGTCGAGTTGGCGACTCAGGGCTGAAATCTCGGTCCACTGAATGGTCTCCTCGGGATATGAGTCGAGCAAACTCAACGGCAAATTTCCGAACTCTTTCTCGAGATCAGCCATGTGATGACGAACCCGAGATACTTCAGCGTCCAAGTCCTTCATCTGTCGTAAAAAACGCATCCTGCCTGTAATCTGTGGACCTGGCTCTGCCATCCTAACTATTTTTATTTTTAACAATAAAAACAACATAAGAAACATACACATTTAATGATAACCAAACAATTATTTTAATTATCTAATTAAACAATGATAACCAATTAATGATAACCAAACAATGATAACTCAATGATAACCAATTAATGATAACTAAATAATGATAACTCAATGATAACCAATTAATGATAATCAAACAATGATAACTCAATGATAACCAATTAATTATAGCCAAACAATGATAACTCAATGATAACCACTTAATGATAACCAAAAAACATAATTTTATAAAAACCACTAATTTTCAAAACGGGTAAATATTAATAAAGCGTAACAATTTTTATTTTTCTCAATCAAAACAAATAACCATCGTAAACATGTAACATCATAACCAAACCATTAGTAATAAATGTCTAAATAAACAAATTTGAATAAAAACCCTAATTTTTTTTATTAAATGTGACAAATATCAACAATTATTATAATTTCTATAATTAATATAAACAAACAACAAACAATTATATATAGCTAAGTGAATTATAGATTTGCATATTTTATATATTTTTTCCTATTTTACAAATTAAAATTACACAAAAAAAATAAATAATGCAAAAATGGGACAAATATCAACAATTATTATAATTTCTATAATTAATATAAACAAACAACAAACAATTATATATAGCTAAGTGAATTATGGATTTGCATATTTTATATATTTTTTTTCTATTTTACAAATTGAAATTACACAAAATAAATAAATAATGCAAAAATGGGACAAATATCAACAATTATTATAATTTCTATAATTAATATAAACAAACAACAAACAATTATATATAGCTAAGTGAATTATCCATTTGCATATTTTATATATTTTTTCCTATTTTACAAATTGAAATTACACAAAATAAATAATAAATTAGAGAATAAAAGATATACCTTGAATTATGGATAAATTTGATTGATGATTTTGGGTTTTTTGTTAAGAAAGTTGATAGTTATTGTAGTTGATTGATTTGAGTGGTTTTTTTGGATGAAAATTGGGGGTTTTTTGAGAGAAAGAGAGAGAGTATAGTATAAAAGTTTTTTTTTTTTTTTAAAAACGTGAAATTCTGTTTTCAAGTGACTGTCTGTGTAATTTTCGCGCAGGGACTGACTGTGTAATTTCTGAAAAGTAGGGACTGACTGTGTAATTTACACAGAATTGATCCAGACCGTAGATTAAATCTATGGTCTGTATAAAATTTCTGTAAACCGTACATTTTTTTTACGGTTTGTGCATTTTTTCAGAAAAAGTGTAGTATAAAAATCCAACCTCTTTAATATGTATTTCTCTATTCAATTTCTTTAAATCTTTCAGACCATTCAGGAAATTGCAATTCATCTTTAAGTTTTACTAATTAATTTATTAGGCCTTTTTTTCTTCTCAATTTAATACAATTTCGTTTCAATTTAAGGCATTATACCTATAACCATGATTAGAAAAACTTAGATGTCAGCACAGTAAATTGGAATTGGATAAAAGTTAATTACATTGATTAAGAAAACTTGGAGATCAACACACTAAATCAGAATTGGAGGAAAGTTAATTACATTAAACAGGAAAATTTAGAGTTCAATATATTAAACCGAAGTTAGAAACAAAGTAAAGTAAAGCGTAAGTTATAACGGAGTGTAAGCCATGGCAAACGGTGCATTTTACACATTCCAAGTAATTTTAAATACACATGCAGTTGAGTCTGGCTATAATCATAGAAAAATTCAAAAATATCATCACTGTACATAGTTTGAAATCTAGTCATAAAAAATCTTTTTTAAGATTAGATATAGAATTTAAATGCTCTACCATTCATAGTGTACCCACATTGTTTTTCAGAGTTTCATATAATGGATGAAATTAAAACAATTCAATTGTCTAAATTTATGCGTGAGTTTTATAATTTTATTTTCATATAATTTTAATATATATTATATAAAAATAAAATTACAAGTCAAATAAGTTGGTATATATTAAAGCTGTATCCTTCGATACCAAAACTGCAACAAGATGGGGGCGAACGCTATTTTTTTAAGTTTATTTTATCAAAATAGAAGGAATTTTTTGGAGGGCTCCGACTGTCTCCACTAGTTCATTCCTTGCTTATCGATGTAATAGCAGGTGTCGAAGCCAATCGTACTTCTTGAGCTGCAGTGAGACTGCAGTGAGACGTGTATATTTTTTCACATATGTAAACTGTTCACATACATAAATAATTCCCAAGTGCACTATGTATTTTTCAACGCGAGTGTTAGGTTGTTGCAGTTGTAAATACAAAGAAGGGGCGGAATCGAGTTGATGACCGACCAACAACCTACAACCCAGACCCTGACACTAGAAAATCCAGGTTCACAAATTTCCTCCTTAATCCGACAATAGTGGGGTCCCAACTTTCAGGATCCCGATACTAACCGGAATGATACAGAAAAGATAGAAAAAGTGACCAACATATAGAAGCTTTAATTTTAAAATTAACGGAATTGGGAAACGCTGTTTTTTTATACAAAGAAAACTAAGGAACCATTAATATATATAACTATGCCTGGAAACAACCCAAATTTTGACAAAGGAGCAGGTCATGAAAACACCCAAGCAAAAAACAGATGTATTAAATCTGGAAGCACCAGTTCTTTAATTATTCATAATAGTATAAATAAAATATTAGCAGCTCTATGCATGTTTTGTATATAAAAATATTAGAAGAATTTGCGTCTGAACTGTGATTCTGTGAAACGTGCATCCTTCTTGTTTCAGTGACATTAACAATTAAAAAGTAATTGTTCCAATATTAAATGGATTGGGAATATATACATATGATATACCACCAAAAATATACACATTAGTTAAATCATATAGAAGTGAATCTTCCATAAATTTATTTATAAAAAACAAGTAACGGAACGGTGGTGCAAGTATATGCGCATTTATTTATTTTTACCCTCCAAAATATAATATATATATATATATACTGATATACACATCTTTTTGTAGTCAGCCGTATTTTAAATTTTAGCTTCTTTAAGAATAAATAATTGACAATTTGGCCAAATTTGGCACATAAAATTTAATGGGCGAACACTAATTTGGCCAATTTGGCCAAACTTAACCGTGCAAGTACATGCGTATCTTTTTTGGTAGTCAACTTGTTAATTATTTTAAAATTTACCTTTCTTTTAGAGCAAAAAATTGACAATTTAGCCATGTAAACGACCATAGTCCTTCGAGAGCCGATTGCTAGCTACTTGTCAAGGGTTAGTGTCAGGTAATGTAGCTTGGATTTTTGTTGTTGTTGCTATGCCTCGGCTCGTTCACCCTAGCTATTAGGAAAGTTGCAAAAAATGGATTTCTAGTAACGCTACCTGCATGAATCGGATTCAATATATTTTATAGTCACGTATAAGAGAGCTTAAATGTCAACAGTAACTAAATTTTTTTGATTGATTGACTCTAAAATTAATATAGTGAACCGGGTTGATATTATTGTTTCTCGTATATTTCCAAACAAATAAGAAAATATGATGTAAATGAGCATAGTCAGGGGCGAAACCATTAATGGTATATGGAGTGTCAAAAATTAGAATTTAAAAATAAGTGGTGGTAAATCATCGTTTTTAACGTATTTTAGTAAGAGTACATGGTTAAAAATTAAAAAATGCACAATTTTCGAAATTATGAGAATGTTATCGCACCCGATAGTCTGCCCTTAGGTTTCCCTGATCACAATCACTTAAGACCCGGTTTCTAGCTACTTGTTAAAGGTGAGTGCCATGTGCACCAGCATGTACCTTAGAAAAAGATAATGTTTCACATTCGTTCATGCGCCTCATCACTGTGAAAGTTGCAAAATTTAGGTTTGTGTTCTATACATTTCCCGGATGAAGGCGAAAATATGTGAATGTATAGGGGCTTATTTTCGCAAAATTTAATAGACGACTATGCTTGTAACACATGCCAGAATAACTGCTGGACGAAGGTTTTTACCCCTTGGCCCATATGAATTGGTTCAATTAATTAGTAATTTGATTGTAATTTAATCTTGTTGTATCTCTTAATTAGTGATCAGTGAAAACATTTAGTTTGTTCGAATGGATTTGATGAATTGGTTAAACAATATTTTGAGTTTTTAGTTGAGATATATTTAAGAATTGGTTCTGATTCATACACCCCTTTAAACTTTTACTTTTAGTTACCGTGTATTAAAATGAATTCTAGGGTTTTCCAAAAAATTGGAGCTTGTATCGGATTAATAAGGATTGGACATCAAAATTTTGTCAATTTTTCTTTTAAAAGAAGTTTCACTCTTGAGAATAAATTTGTTTCATCAATATATTTAAGAACGGTTGAGATACCTTGTCATCAGATTCTAAAAGTGGACGAATTTGGTCGCTCTTTTTAAAAAATAGTGAGATACTTGCTCTTTTCTATAGTTTTAGAGGAATCATGACATAGTGAAAATAGGAGATAATTTAAATCTGATGTTCAAGAAAAGACTAACTTACCTCTAAATAAAGCGAAAGTCACAGAAAATACACTTTCGCACATTATCCAATATGGGAGGTAATTACGTCTCCGTTTCTAAACATTGGGACTACCATCTACTACCTTTGCAATTGTTAGTCGAACCGAAGGGGACAAAATATAATTGTGTAATTATGGGGGACCGTTATCGGAAATATATATACCTATTTGTCGTGATTGGGGGGTAATTGAGTGTCATTGCCACTTCAATTTGTTGCTGAGAAGTTACCTTACAAGTGTAGTCACATGACAAACAAAATGTTATGTTGAGTTGTGGAGCCAAATGTGTTTTGTTCATGTTCACTAATCATTCCATATTACTAAAAAATTGTAATAAGAGGCACTATGGGTTCTATATAATGTTTCACCTATCTTGTATTTTGATTACCACATATTCAAGAGAGAATATTGTAAATAGAGAGTTCTAGTTGTGAGAGAACCATAACTTTGTGATCAAGCTATATTACGTTTGTAATCCTTATTATAATATATATACCAGTGCCACGTGTAGCGGCCCGGAGACGTAGTTATCGTTGGGTGAACTCCGTATCAAATTATGTGTGCGGTTTTGTATTTCTGTCTTTCTTAAGCTCGACTGATTTCCTAACCTGTTATTCATTATTCATGATGTATGCTTTTAATTGGTGTAGACTGTAAAGAAATAGAATAATCGAATCTATAGGAGTTTTTTTTGAAGTAAAGGTTTACTGGCTTTATAGTTATGATTTTCCTGTCAAATAAACGTGTCTCCATGATTGAGTTTTATAAGAATAGTGTAAAGAACTGTGTATGCTCCAATGAATTGATATAATTATCACGTCATCGTGGTGTTTGGTTAATGCAGTCATTAGGAAGTCGACTCGTCCATTTCTTGAGGATAAAACATATGCCGACTTCTTTTAAATCAATGTGAAGATTTAAACATTATAATTCATTCATTCTTATGAAAAGATTATATATATATATATATATATATATATATATATATATATATATATTTCTTGTTCTTGCAGGTCAAGTTTGTAGTGGGAAGCCAACAACAATTGTTGCATTGCTTGAAGACGCTTATCCGTCTGGAAAGCGCGTCCGTTTATCTTGCACTTTGGTTGGCTTGCTATGACAGATGAGCCGAGTTTTGAATGGTGTAAGTTTAACTGACATTCTTCTTTTGTGTGTCGATTTCCTTAACCTTTTTTTCCCCAATTTTAGTAGGTAATGATAGCTATGTCATTTAGCATAATTGGTCCACTTCACTTCCTATTCAAACATCTATACGTGCATGGTTAACAAGGATATTTCATCTAGGATGTTGGAGTGGTTTTCTCTTTACAGAAATGGTTTTGGCATTTCGAACATGGAGAGGTGCCATTTCGTTTCGTTCATATCTTCACCTGAAAGTTCTTTGGCATTACAAAGTACATGAACAAATATATTCATGTAACGAGTTGTATATTGTGAATTTATAAGTTTTTTTTTAACTTGACATAATCATCCGAAAACAATAGCTTTATATTTTCTCGCTTAGTTTATGTATTTTGGTAACTTAAATTCAAAAAAAAAAAAATGAAAGCTTAGGATAAAAAGTGTAACGTTTCTCCTGATTGACACCTTCCTAGCTGTCAAACTTGTTAGTGTTTTTTCCTCATGGTGTACTGTTGTTTTGGGGTTGTTTGGTTGTAGGATTGCAGCTTATGCTCATTTTTTACTTTGTTGCTTAAAAGCTGGAGTCCATTTGGTTGACTAGCTTAAAAGCTGAGGTTTTTTGAACTTTTGGCCCAAACAAGCTAAAATACTTTTAAGGCGGAAAAAACTAGTTTTTCTCTAATAAAATCTGCAATCAAACGAGTCTTGTTGATATCATGTGGGCCTCCATTGATTATTTCAATATCTGTATTTTTTGTTTTTGCAGGATTATAACACTCCTGTGAAAACATTCACAGAGCATAACAAAGTACGTCCATGTGACTTATGCAGAACTTCAACAAGTTTCTCTCAAATAATGAATACGCAGTTACATTTTGCTTTTCTTTTTTTAGTTTAGGAACCTTATGGGATTCCGAGCACACACATGGGTAGTCCTCCTATTGTTTCCGAAAACTCGTATACTTCCCATCGAAGACGAGAACTGGGGTGGAAACGGTGGTGGACTAGGGGGAAATGGTGATAAAGATCATCGACGGTGGGCAAAAGGCTTCTACGTCATAGTTAGTTTTTTTTTTTTGTGCTTTTTTACTTACGGATCAAAAGAAAGAAAAGCGATTGAAGCTTGTATTTGACGCTTCGAGACAATTTATTTGTTCATTAATTTATTGTAATCTGAAATGTAGTTGTACATGTGTTTTTGTCCTTTCTATTTGTAGATAAATTATGTAAACGGATATATATTGGGCTTTTGGCTTATTTATATTATTTAATCGTTGATAAGCTTTTGTATGAATATATCCTTGTTTATATCCCATGATAATTAGCTATATTTTGATTAATATGTGGATTATTTGACTTTATATTTCCTGTATTGTACAAAAGTGTTCTTATGTAATGCTGAATTCCATTGAAGTTAATATATGGCTAAATAATGGAAATTAAAGTCATTTAAGGCGGTTTTAAGTATCTTTTGAGGCGTTTCTAGTGTAAATAATTCAAAATTTTGGGTCACTTTTAAGGCGGTCATATAAGGAGCTTGTACTTTTGCTAAGAAAACCGCCTTAAATAGCATTAGAGGCGGTTTTACTATTTTTCTATGTGGTTTTAAACCGCCTTAAAAACGATGTTTGGAAAACACCCTCAAAGAGGATAAAACTTAATTACTTTAGATTTTTATTTACATTTGTCGACGTACACAAACAACTTCATACTTTAATAACTCTGACGTTGCAATATACATTTATAATTAATTTTCATACTTCGAAAATATAAATTATTTTGCAAATAATTGACAAAGAGATGCAATTAAGTCTTGAGACGGGCTGGACAATTAAAAACCTAATGACATCTATTAGGTCTGCGTTGTTACCATTCTAACTTATTTGCAAAGACTCCAGATTCTGTGCTCTTTTTCTTTGTTTACTTTCGTGTCCTTTTACTTAATTTCGTCCGAATTTTAAAATTTTATAATTTTTTCCATACTTTTATAATACATTCTATGTAAACATTATAAAATTTGGACTTAATATTGCTCTAAACAATTTTTTTCAATTTCATTAATTAATTTATACTAGTTTTATTTATTTATTTCAAATTAAATTGTTTGTGACTTTTTTCTTAAAAATAATTGTTTGAGTGTATTCATATATATAATCGTAATTGTAGAATTTTTCTCATTTTTTTTGTTGAAAAGGTAAGAGGCACGAAATGAGAAAGAGAATATGTGACAGAGCAATGATCCGGAATCATTTGCAAATGGAACTCGGTTCACGGTGATTGAAACTTTTTGTTTTTCTAGCCCAAACCAAATATAAGAAATTAGTTTTCAAGCTGACCATTCAAATTAATTGCAATATAAAAGCAAACAAACAATAATTTTGAACTTAAACCTTGCAACCAAGCAAGTTCTTAGTGAAGCAGAATGTGCCAATATCATTCGAGCTTGTTCAGTACTTCTTCCGTTTCCAATTAATTATCATCTACGAAATTACGTACAATTTTGACCGGTTTATAGCATGTATCAAAATTGTCGAAATGAAAAATTTCAAAACTAAATCATATAATTTAATGTTTGTACTATAGGATTAACTTTTGAAAATTTTCATTCCGACAATTTTGATACAAGTCATTGGCCGGTCAAAATTGCCCGTAGAGTACAAAATAACATGAGACTACTATTCAGCTAAGGATTCTCATTTCTTTAACCATTACATACAAAATATCATGTTCTTCCCTATATATATACATTTCAAAAACACTATAATCTCGATAAGTTAACACCAAATCCCGCCTAATTATAGGAGTATATGATAAACCCACTCTATCTAATAATCAAAATTGTTTTGGGTGATTATTGATGCAAAAAGACACTTTATGCAACATAAGTCTACAACATTGGTCATCCTAAAAATCCCTCCATATTCCCCGTATCAGATGGAATACGGGTCATACTCTGATAGAAGAACTCATATCTGCATGCGAGTAGCCTCGGAAACTAGATAAACAAAAACCAAAGCATGCATGTTGTAGTTGGTGACAAATTTGACACTTTGAAAAATACACCTCAGATGAAGAAATCACGTGAATAGTTTAAACGCGATGGAGCTTGGTATGAAGAACGAGAGCAAGTTGTTTAAAAAGAAGTGAACCAAAACTTGGCAGTGAGATGTATTGGCCAGAGAGAAAAACCTGAGAATAGATGATCCTCAACATGTGAAACAAGTCGACGAGACTATAAATCATCATCCTTTGACAAATACGAAGTATAAACGTCATGTGCACTCCTTGGAATCGTAGCTATTATCAAGTGAAAGTCGTTAACAAATATTGCATGTGTGTTATTACTTTCTAGTCCTAATATATGTGAGTACGTACGTGATTGTGTGTTCTATTTCTTGATCAATTGTTTCGTCGTTGTTCAGGCTACGCAAGTCTCGGAGGTGCCTATATACATCATTCCGTACTAGTCATTTTCCGCTACTTGTGCCCTATATAAGATGTTTGTGACTTTTGGTAATTCTACAGCAAGACTTAATCAATTCTTTTTTGTTTCATTACCTTTGTGTCATTTATCAATATGTCATTCTAATGTTTATATATATATACTCCAAGTATAATATAACATACATACTATTATAATATAAAATTGATTAAAAATAGTGTACTCCAATCGTCCCAATGAATTTAAATCATAGCAATTAACATGGACGTCATAGGCTGATTGATTTTCATTTAGTGAAAAATTATTCTTAAAATTGAAGTTATGGTAGGACCAAATCATTTATTTCAAAGATGTAACTGAAAGTTACCCCAATCTCGGAAGGAATTATTTAATTATTTAAAATTAGGACTAAAAACCTTTGCGTTATTTAATAAATTTATTCACATATGGAATAAATATAAACGTACTGAATGGAAAAACATATAGTTTATTTTGTTTGTGAGTTTAAAGCCGACAATCTGAGAAATAAAGTGCAAAAGTATAACTTTCTATTCGTTTTCTTCAAATGTAATTTTTTTTTACATATTCTAATTGATAATCGATAATTTTGTTCTCCAATCAAAAAGTTTAAACTAAAATGTTTGTAGTTCTAAACCAGAGGAAATATGCTTAATTCTTAACTTGAATGTTAAAAAGATAAGCATATTATTAGTGATATAAGAATCACATGCATTGCACGAGATCTTTTTTTAAACCAGATTATGGCAAAAAGTGCCTTAGGGACAAACCTAGTCATATGGAATAAAAGAATACCCTTTTTTGGTGGGTTTATTATACTTTTATACCATTAACTAACACAGTATATTCGGAGAAGTTGAATGTACTTGCTTTTTGACGTTGTATTGCCGGAGGATTCATTTGCAGCCTTCGTTTTCTTCCAATTAGACCACCATTGATAGAAAAAATTCAAAATTACGAGCAACAATAAAACACCGAAAATGACCCACCACCACCACTCATTTTTTTCGGGCGGTGAGGGTGGTGGGTGTTGCGATCGTGGTGGCGTCACGATGGCATTTAGTCGCCTCATTTTTTGTAGTGTTGCTATTGCCTATTGGAATCGGGGAGAGAGAGAGTAGTGTTCAGGGGGCGGAACCAGGGGTGCCACCGTCACCCCAAAAAATTTAAAAATATATTTTTTATATAGAAAAATTCAAAAATTTAATCTTTTATACATTAATAGCCCACAAATGAACAAATGATAGCTTAATTCAAATGGTAAACATAAAATTTTTATGTCACAATTCGAATCTTGTGGCTATTTTTTACTCTTCATTTAATTAAGATTAACTTACTCTTTGATTTCTCCATTATAAATAAATGTAATAACTAATAAATTCGTATTCGTAGTCAGTTTTTCTGTATCGTTTGAAAATTTTAAATCAATGGACAAGTCATCTAAGTTTTAAACTCTTGGTTTTTTAGGTTTTTTATACCGTTTATTGTTATTATACTAACAAAAAAAAATTAAACGTCTTAAAATTTTAGATCAATGGAAAAGTCAGCTAAGTTTTAAACTCCCGTTTTTTTTTTGGTTTTTTATACCGTTTATTATTATTATAGTGACAATAAAAAAATTAACGGTCACTAAAAAATTGAATATTGATTCCGTCACGGACAGCATGTGTGACAACGAAAAACAAAATTTAAAGAGTGCTATAGGCCAGACCAGCTGGCTCTTGAGACGTCTTTCTATTTTTACTAGTAAGAGTTATACTAAACCTATGGAAAGAATATTTCATGTTAATTATGCTATTCATGGCTCCAACTATTTTAAATATCACAAAATGTATGTATCCATATTTAGATGGTTGCTTTTTCATCTACAATAACCCAATAATCATAACATTATAATATTAGCAACTACTCGTTTGGCTTCGAAATTTAGATGTTCTTCGTGAAATAAGAGAATTCGCCTAACAAGCAGTATCACATTGGGTATTATAGAAAGTATGAAAATATAAATGAAGCTTTAGTGCCACAAACTTATAAATTACTCAAAGTTTATATGTTAATCGAATTGCTATAAATCTATAGAGTACTTGGTGTTAAATCAAAAGGTGAAACATATAAACTTGTGTAAGCACGTAATCAATTACTTAAGTGAGTAAAGATTCACTTTTTCTTGTAGAAATCGGCTTATCTTAGCAATAATAGTAAACTTGGACTATTTTCAACTATAATATATGGAAAAATATAAACATGATAAATGACAAATAAACATATAGTTTAATTTGTTTGTAGGTACAAACATGACAATATGAGAAATAGTGTTCAAAAGTATAACTTTCTATTCGTTTTATTTTAATGTATTGTTTTTTTTTTACATAATCTAAGTGATAATTGATTATTTTGTTCTACAAACAAAAAGGCACCCAACTAGATAAATGTATAATTCTAAACCAAACGAAATATGTTTAATTCTTAACTCAAATTTTAAAAAATATAAAAATATTAGTGATATAATAAGCACTGCATGTGCCTTGCACGAGATCTTTTTTAAATCAGATTATGCAAAAAGTGTCATAGATAGCAGTGTTAGATGAAGTGTGTACGAATCTAGGCCAATGAAATAAAATAATTTCCTTTAACATTCGTATTTAAGAAGAGCTGCAAATTAAAAAAAAAAAACTAATTAAAAAAGGTCTGTCTTACCCGTTATTAACAAAATATATTTTATTAAACACATTGGACCCAATAAGTTTGATCCATACCATTGACCCTCTCCGACATTCATCGTCGAACTCCAAAACTGACTGTCGGACCGGGACGTTAACCGTCGTTAAGCCCGAATAATTTTTTTGAAAAGATACCGTCCTCCAAATCTTTTCCCTTTTTGTGATCTTCATTATTCTCCTCTTTATTTTATTGTTTTAAGATAGATTATACGTCTCGTATTACCCGTATAATCAGTTAAATTCGATTAAAAAAAAAGAAAAAATGAAAACAACCCCTGGAACTATAGGCCATTTGCAAATAACCCACAAAAACTAACAAACATTTGCAATTAATTCCCCAAATTCATTTTTAAAATCACATAATTTTTTATTAATTTGTTGGTTTTACAAAATTATTTATTTGATAAATGTATTTTGTCAAAGAACACGAGTTAAGATGTTAAATTATCGTAAAAAAGTTATCAGATCCGATTTAACATAAAAAATATTATTAATATTAATATGTGAGAAAAACTATTTTTTGTCATTACGTAAAAAATTACTTTACAATCATAGATATAAAAATAGCTAACTATATATTAAATTAAAATTCAACCAAAATAGATCGTCGAACATAAAGCTACGTCATTTAAAGATGACATCAGGGGTTAATTACAAAAGTTAGATAGTTATTGGGAAGAAATTGAAAGAATTAATAGTTACGATGGTTATTTGCAAAGAAGTTGTAGTTCAAGGGGGTTATTTGCATTTTACCCATACAAAAACAACAAAGATAGGGATTAATGCTAAAATGATACATAACATATCAAATTTTAATTGTGCGGTATCCATTCGGACATCTTCTAATTTGATACTTAATCTATGTATTTTCACTCCAATCAAATAACTTAACATACCTCGGTAATTTCAACATTACTAACTTAAGCATACTAAATAGTGGTTTCACTCTATATTGTCTTATACAAGAGTTGAAGCTTCACATAGGTTGATCAATATAAGATGATATTTAGTATAAGATGAAAACCGTCCATCAGATGCACTCTTTGGTGGCCGGGTCACCTTTTAATAAAAAAATAGTTTATAGGTCAGTAATCTCACAAAATTTTGAAGTATATGTCAACTTAAAAGTGATAAAAAAAAATTATTTTCATAAATTTTTGGTATCTTTTTTTTTACTTAACAATTCAAACAAAAAATAAAAAACAAATTCGAAGCTGTTTTTTTACACTTTAATATATTTCTCCTGTAGATATAATTTCTTTTTTTAAGCTTAAAAATAGCTTTTAAGTTTTTTTTTACATTTTAATATTTTTCCCGTATAGATTATAAGTTATTTTTTTAAGTTTAAAAACAATTTTTAAACTTTTTTTTATCTAGTTGGATGACTGAAATTTAAATTAGATTCGACTTAGCAATTAAACTCAAAAAATATTATAAAAGATGAGTCACTCAATTTGAATGAAAATGTGTAAATTAGAAAGTGTGTCACAAATTAAAGTGAAAACGTATCACTTGTAGTGTTAGTTTGGGCAGAAAAGGTTTTTATCAATTTTCACAATTCCCAATAAATATAAATATAAGTAAAAGTAATTTAGATATCGCATAATCTCAAGATTTTTTCTAAATTGGTTTACTGCCGCACAAAAATTCCTATTTTAGCATATTTTATTAATAAATTACAAAATTGGCCTATTCTATCTCGCTTTTCGGATCAGCGAGATATAGTTTAATATAATACCCCATCTTGTAGCCACTTATTACTATTAGGTTCCGGTTCGGTTTGCTTTTTTTACTAAAACCGAAACCGAAACCCAACATATTTTTCGGTTTGCTTTTTCCAGTTTTGGTCTTTTTATTTTTTCGACCGAACCGGATCGGGTTTTTTCGGTCCAGTTTCGGGTTTTTTTCGGTTTTTCGATCTTTTTCGATTTCGGTCTTTTTGGTTCTGGTCTTTTTCAGTTCGATTTTATTGAAAACCAAAACCGACCCGAAATTTTTTCGGTTTTTCGGTTTCTGTCTTTTTCGGTTCGGTTTTTCCGGTTTTTCGTCCATGCCTAATTACTACTAAGGCTTGGTGGATGTTCGTGGTTCGGGTTTTGACTAAAATACCAACCAAATAAATTAAAAAATCACAAAATTAATCTCAACCTAACCATTCTCTCTCGGTCCGTTTGAATCTTAATAAATAAAAAAGCATAACATTCAAAATTACGCTAGCAAATAAATTTACTAATTATTTAACAAAACAATAATTGTAAAATATTGCAAGTAAAACATCAAATCTCAACTTATTGATGTATATTTAATAATATTTATATGCAAGTAAAAATAATTGGTTCGGTTTGGTTTAGAAACCATGAAAATATATATATAGCGGTTTTGTTCGGTTTTTGATCAATTATGTCTGTATAATCAGTTTGGTTCCGTTATGTACACCAGTAGTATAATGTATATTTTCAAACATATTAATTGTTGTTTCGTACCACTTTATCTAAAGTACATCTTTGAAACGCTCAGTTTATTTGACTGTTTATGATACAATCGGCTTAACCGCCATTAGATTAGAAAATGAATAGTTAGATCATGTTTTTCAATAACTAATTTATTTTTTCTATTTTCAATAAATTAAAATTTAATAAATTAAAAACAAATTGTACAACACACTAAAAACCCAAATAAAAATATATAACCTAAACTTAAATATTAATCAAAATTTATTTATTTTTATCCATTTGACACATTTTTATGCAAACGGGTTGTGAATCAGTCAAAATATGTTGGGTTTGGGTTTCGGTTTTAGTAAAAAAAGCAAACCGAACCGGAACCGTACCGAAACCCTAATAGTAATAAGGGGTTATTATATTAAACTCTATCTCGCTGATCCGAAAACCGAGATAGAATAAACTCTATATCGCTTCCGAAAACCGAGATAGAATAAGCTCTATCTCGCTGATCCGAACGAGATAGAATAGGACAATTTGTAATTTATTAACAAAGTAAGGTAAAATAGAAATTTTTGTGCCCTAGAAAAAATCCCCATAATCTCACACCATTATCAGAGAGAGAGAGACAGAGAGAGAATGATATACCGGAAATGGAGTTTGCTGACCGGTCCACCGGCGATCGCCGGTGGTATCGTCGCTGTCGTTGCTGTTATCAACTTCACTTGCGTCCAAAACGTATCTCTCTCTCTCTCTCTTTATTTATTTATTTATTTATATATTTATATATATATATGTGTGTTTGTGTGTGTGTGTGTGTGGGTGTATTAAATCATGTGTTTTTAAATACACTTATTATCTTAAGATTTATATATATATATATTTATATATATATATATGTATTGAATCACGTGTTTAGATATAATTAATCAGCTAAATCAGGAATTTGTGTCATCAATTTGGGAATTTTGAGTTGTGTTTGAATTATTGTTGTGTTTTCTAATACACGTTTTATCTTAAGATTAGTTATTCGATTATTCAATCACAGTTATTTGTTTAGATTTATTTAATCAGCTCAATCACGTCTCTCTCTCTCTTAATATATATATATATATATGTATGTATGTATTGAGTTAGTTGTTTGATTGATCTCCTGCTTCTAATTCCCTTATATTTATCTTAACATTTAGTTATTACATTATTTAACCACAATTATCTGTTTAGATTTATTAATCATCTAAATCACGAATTTGTGTCATCTATTTTTTTTAATTTTGAATTACGTTTGAATTAGGGCTTGCATTATTGTTGTGTTTCTAATAACTTTATTATCTTAAGCTTTAATTATTCCACCCTTTCAAGGACTTTTTATGTGTTTAGGTTATTTCTATCAGCTTCAATTTTTTGTAATCAATTTAGGATATTTGAGTCATGTTTCAATTAAAGTTTGAATTATTGTTGTGTTTCTGTTACCTTTATGTTCTTAAGCTAATTTATTCGACCTTTTTAGTGACTATTGTGTTTAGATTTTTTTCTATCAGCTCAATTTTTGGTAATCAATTTAGGATTTTGAGTCATTTTTCAATTAAGGTTTGAATTATTGATGCGTTTCTGATACCCTTATTATCTTTAGCCTTTATTATTCTACATGCAATTAATCTTACCATGTGTTTGGATTTATTTAATCAGCTCAATCAGGAATTCGTACCATTGATTTTTGAGTGATGTGTCAATTAGGGCTTGAATTATTATTGTGTTTTTGACACCCTTATTATCTTAAGCTTTAATTATTCGACTTTTTAATGACTTTTTTGTGTTTAAATCTATGTATCAGCTCAATACTTGGTAATCAATTTGAGATTTCGAGTGAGTTATGTGTCAGTTAGGGCTTGAATTTGATGTTTTTCTAAGGCCCTTATCTTGTCTTAAGCGTTATGTATCTCCACTTTTGAACCACTGTTATGTTTTAAAAAATTCGATCAGCTCGATTTTCTTATCTATTCGGGATTTTGGGTTATGTGTTGATTAGGTCTTGGAATTTGGATTACTGGGAAGATGTTATCAGGGTTTCTGAAGGTTACTTGGCCAGAAAAAAGTTTTAAAAGGTTAAATATTGAGAATTAGATAATTCCTTTTGGGGGAAAATAGGTCAATTAACAATGGTGGAGATTGTTCTTAGTAATTGGAGAGGAGATAAGAATTGTCGTATTAAGAGGAAAATGATATTTTCTGCTATGGTGTATTTTATTTGGAAAACAAGAAATTTGTGTATTTTTTAGAAAAAGAAGCATATGTTTAAGTGGGTTATTATGCAGATTAATGAATCAGGGGAGGAATTTTTGTCAGATAGGGGCTGATGTGGAGGTTCTGGTTTAAGCCTCGAGGTTTGTAAATGTGTGTTTTGCATGAGGGTATTTATTTGTGCTTGGTTTGAGTGTGTGCAGATAGTTTGACAGGTGGTGGCCTTTTCTGGTGTAGTGTGTGACTGTGTGTGTTGAGGATGTTGTGTGTTGGTACTATTCTGTTTTTCTTGATTGTGCTTGTGCTTGTTCCTTGTAAAAGAATTATAAGTTATTTTGCACTTACCATTAGTTAGAGTTTTCATTTTCACCTCTACTTTCCCATACCTTGAGCTAGGTTCCACTTGCCTAGGTTTGAAATTAGTTAGTATTTCTCCTATCAAGTCAGGATGATATAGGTTGTAGCTCTTAGATTGTGTAAGCACCTTTGGTTTTGCCTTTGGAGTTTGGAGTTGTGGTTTTAGTGTTTCATTGTAAGTCTTAAGAGTTGTTTTTAGTCCTCCTTGTATACTTTTCGGGTAATATAAGTTATATTGCACTTACCATTAGTTAGACTTTTCTTTTTTCACCTTTACTTTCCCATACCTTGAGCTAGGTCTCACTTGCCTATGTTTGAAATTAGTTGGTTTTTCTCCTATGAAGTAAGGATGATATAGGTTGTAGCTCTTAGGTTATGTAAGCACCTTTGGTTTTACCTTTGTAGTTTGGAGTTGTGGTTGTAGTGTTTCATTGCGAGTTTTAAGGGTTGTTTTTAGTCTTCCATGTATACTGGGTTAGGTCCCCTTGTTTTGGTAATACATTCTTATTGAAAAAAGAAATAAGTCAATTATTGAGATTACTTATTCAGCTCAATTTGGTATCTCGGGTGATGTATCAGTTCAGGCTTGGCCTTCTGGAAAGATGTTCTCAGGGTTTCTAAACTTAACTTACATCTTGAATTTTGGACCAGTTATTTATTTGGTAAATATGTAGTAGATTAAGCATTGAGATTATTTATCAGCTCAATTCGGGATTTCGAGTGATGTGTCAATTAGGATTTGGATTGCTGTAAAGATGTTTTTAGGGATCCAAAGGTTACTTGCGCAGAACTTAAGGTTAAATTTTAAGATTGGGGCTTTGAATTATTTGGAAAATATGTAGGTATTGAGATTATCAGCTCAATTTGGGACTTTAATTGGTGTCAATTAGACTTGGGTTACTGGAAAGATGTTTTCGGAATTTCTATTGGTTACTTGCCAAAAGAAGAGGGTTTTTTAGGTTAAAGTTTAGAATTTTGGATTTAGACCATTTACTAATTTCGACTTTGGAGAGTATGTTGGTTAGCTATTGAGATTTATAATTTTACCCCTTCCTATCTGGGGCTTCAAGAGTACATCAGCCGCTACCCCACTTATGAGTACATGTGAGAGTGAAGATTTTTTTTTTCTTTGAATGCCTATTATACCCCCATCTCACACTGTAGTGGATGAGCTATTCGCTATGTAGGTTATGTATCATTCTCTGGCTAATTGGTTAGCAATGTCTTGGTTTTTTTTTTAAAATGAAATAAAAATAAAAATAAATAAAGCTCAGATTCTTTATGTTTATATCTTTGCTGTATGGTTGAACCTTTTAACCTTTATGCTTATAGCTCAGATTCTTTATAATAAAGCTGTACTGCATTTGATCGCTCTGCTTTTAAGCCTCCATTATTTATTTTTCCATTTTCGGATATGTGCTTATTAGTTTAATTGCTCAAGAACTGCAGCAGTGTTAAAACTTAAAAGATAGGTACATACTTGCATCATTGAACGCCAAATTGATTTAAACAAATATAGCTTGATGCTGATCAACATCTAGTTTATTATTTAACTATTTATTAAAGAAAATTTTCCTCCATTTTGTGCATCTTAAGCTGTTCAAAACCTTTGAACCATGGGAAATTGTGTGAAGTAAGCTCAGTAGTCAGTAGTCAGTAGTATTCTTAATCTAAAGATAGATTTATGAGGCATATTAATACCCAATGAGAAAATGGTGCTATATATGTGTGTGTACAGTCGGATGTTCTCTTGAGTTCTTCATATTTGTAAAGCTCTCTTGAAAACAAAGAAATTGGACACAGTAGAACTTTTATGAATTTTACATGGATAAGAACTGGGGCTCTGTTACAGACTTACAGTTGTCACTAATAAAGACTGCAAAGCAAAGTTTGCTTAGGGATTTAGGGTATAGCCGAATTTCAACAACGCCAAATAAGGGGTCTATGAACCGTGAATGCATCAAGTTGTATTTGCAGTGTGTTATTATCTGGTAAAGAATGAAGTTTTGAAGTTATCTTATTTTGTCAATTTCTATTCTTCCCTATTGAAGTTAGTCTTTCACAATTTATTGATGTCCTCTTGCCTGTAGTCTCCGCTTGAGTTTAGTTTTTTTCTCTTTTAAAATCCGAATTAATACTTGGGCAACTTGATTTTGCAGGAGTGGCTTCTCAAACGCTTACCCGGAAAGCAAGCTGGGAGTTCATCAAAGTAGAAGGTTGAGGATTTTTGAACTTGTTTGTGATTTGAACTTGCTTTTTTGTCTTTGTTTTGGGCATGCCTCAAGAACAAACTTTTCCATATCCGATGTAAGAAATGATTTGCACAAGAAATGAATAAAGTTGGTTCAATTTGCTTCGTCATTCCCTTTATGCAGTATTATTATCTGGGTCTTTCGCATCATTACATTGATTAATGTGGTTTTGATTCTGGTTTTGTAATTTGAGCTTTTCAACAAGCATTTGTATTAGCTCCTTAACCACGAAATTGTTCATTTTGGCCACATTATGAAGAAAGAGAGTAGCCTATATTTTTATGCATGCTTAATATTAGTTTCCGTCTTTCTGAACACTGATCGCTAAAGTATCTTGTTAGCTCCATCTCATATGTTACTGGTGGCCGTTCTTGTTACAAGCTTTGACAATCAAAAGACACTGCTATAAATTAGAAATTCAAAAGAAAAAAACGTAGCTATTCTTTGTTGTTGTAAGTTTTAATCACTCAACATATATTTATGGTCGTGGCCACAGCAATCCACAAATCAATTTTACCAGGCAAACCTCTTTTTACTCCCTGCAATCGGATTAAACATCTAATAGATTCCTTAGCCTTTTGTTCACTTACAAATTCCTTAGCCTTCTCAAAGACGACGTTCATATACTAAGTTTACTTGCATTCAAGTACCTTATTTAATTATTATCAATTTTCATAGGGAAATTTAAGCGTAAGCATCTATGACGATTGAGAATCCTAAAGGATCACATGCGCTTAAAATCCGTACATATATGTAACTATTCCGTGTGGCGAATCGTGACCGGGTGAGATGTACAAGTTAGCTAGACTAGCTTATCTAGGACGTACGATTGCTTTTAACATAGCGACAATAATACAAACGGTTACCTTTCCTGTGTTTAATAACTAGACTGTGAAGTCAGTTTAAACTTTAAAGAAAACAAACAAAGTTCCGGCGCTACAAGATCGCCCATGACAAAAAATATATCATTGATAATCAAACTTTGGAGACCTTAGATCCATATTTGAGGATTTTGTACATAACTCTTGAGAAATTCTCATTAGGTATCAAATTCTCCTAGATAAATCTGATTTAAAATTCAGAAAATTGAAAAAACACAAATTTGACAAAACAACCAAAAGACCTGCACTTTTATTTGTCAATTGTCACACACTAGCAGACCTATTTTTCCCAAGAAGTTATCTTCTTGAAAACATTTTTAAGACCAGATTCCGTCTTCTAAGGTTCCTCTTTTTTAACTTGGCCAACTTTCTTCTTCCATTTCTTGACAAACTTGATCTCACACTTTCCCATTGATGGCAAAGTAGCCAGCCTGAAGCATCTCTCACTTCCCTCCTTGAGGACACTTGGCCGGGAAACATCGTTGGTTCATATGATCATTTTGTTCTTCTCAAGGCAGAACAATAGAGTTTATTTCGCTAACGTGTTCCATACCACACACTTCACATGCGTCGTATAAATCGCTACCGCAATTCATTGGGCTGTTAACATTCCATGCCTTGAAATAAAGTTCATCGTCTCCATGATTTTCTTAACTCATCTTGTGCTCCCTAAAGATATATTTTTATGTGGTGGGGGGTGGTGGTTTATAAATCTTGTATGTCAGGCAATTATTTAAAACAAGAAAAAACATAATCACCGCTCAAATTTTCATTTTGTTTCTAGTTTTTAAAAACTTGCATGGGTCTCATGTGCCAATTAATTTTATTTGGTATTGCTCAAAGAATTCTTTGAAAAAAAAAAGATAAGTTTGTAATTAATTATTATATCTACGGTTCAAGAAAAATGTGAAAGACATTGATAAAACGTTGTACTTGTGTTGACTGTTTTTGAAAAATTTAGACATCATAGATTGTCATTGTTAGAGTTATATTGTTAGAGTTATGTATTGTTCTATATCGATGAAATATCGACCAATCACGTGGTTTAAATATGAGTTACTTCTCATAAGGACTATTACGTGATATTGGTATCAGAGCGGGTCTGGTGTTGGGCTTCATCTCCACTCGTTTAATATATTCGCTCGATGAACCTTTAATATGTTGGGTCATGAGCAAGTGATGATGTTAAAGTTATTATCCCACATCAATAAAATATGAACCGAGTTTATGGTTTAAATATAAGTTATCTAAGGATTCATGTATAATTGACTTATGAAAATGTATTCTCATAAAATGGTTATGGCGTTAGGTTGACATATTGTACATTCAATTTATGTAAAAAAAAAAAAATTCAAAAACTCACTTTCGTGGAAATAGTTTATGACTCTGTATGAACTACTCTATATATTTTCTCCAATTTTTAAACAGATAAGAACATATTTGGTTTCGTTTCAAACACGTTATGACACTTTTATGATTTAAATTTGTCTGTAAGCACCACATCTTGTCCGTATGGTATGTATCCACAATATTCATGTATTAATCTGGAGCAAAAATACAGTTAGAAGAAGAAACAAAATGAACCATCTTTAAAATTAATGTACTTATCATCAGTACCAAAAGTAATTAAAATAATCCATCTAATATTGATAAGTATCACATGCCAATAAAAACATCCGTATCTGATTTCTCAAAACATATTTTTTCTGCTTCCTCAAAATATATTTTTTTCCTAAAATTTGATGATTATGGTATAAAAAACCCTATAAATTCCCTAAATTTAAGAAAAGACAAAATTCACATCATATACGAGAAATGCATATGATTTCTTAGATTAATATTTCATCCGTTCCTAAACAAATGTACCATACGAAAATACGTACAATTTTGACCGATAATTTTTTCATATTTAGATTGCCGGAAAAAAATATTTTAAAAGTTAATCACGTATTTTATGGTTATAACTATATGATGAAATTTTTAATTTTTTCATTTCCGTAATTTTGATATGAAAATTTTGATGATCAAAGTTGCATGTATTTTCGTAACGGATATTTGTTTAGGGACGAGTATAATATTAATAAACTATCATGAGTTCACATTTTTATGGTTGTAATATTGTTATGATTATTAAAATATAATAAACAAATAAAAAAAATACTGTAAGATTATTATAAGTAAATTAATAAGCAACCTGAAAAAAATGTATAAAATGTGTTAGATTTGAGTAAATAATTAATGTATCCGGTGCGAATGCTAGTCACAATCTGCAAATATCTTTTTTCTTTCAGCAATCAAAGAGAATACACCACATATAGGTCATCATTTATTTACTTTTTTTTGACCAAATATGGAACACCAACCCCTAAATAACACATTTTCGGGTGTTCTAGAAATTTGTTGTGAATTGTAGATATTCATAGGCATATCTTTTAATAGGTAGATATCATTGGTTAGGGTACCTACTTTCAGTTGGTAAATCGTATCAACTTCAAACACCAAAAACAAAGCAAAAAAGTTAAAAGTTACCTCAACTAAGCCTTTCTTCATATAGTATTTTTTTATAAAAAAAAAAATCAAAAAAAATCTTCATATAGTAGTAATTTGTATCAAAAAAAAAAACAAGCAGAGGAAAAGGATAAACACTGATCAACTACTTTCTTTTCTGGCTTTTTATACAAAGTTACAACTCAAAAGTTTTATTAACCACAACTACCACATACATTGAGAACAACTAACAACACCTTTTCAAACCAAATTTACCAAACTTGAAGAGAAACTCTGTATAAGATTCAGTTATTAATAAGCAGTGCTAAAATAGCTTTTCACCACATTGTCACACAAGATATTCAACACACTACTATTAGTAGGTCCCACGCACCGTGGCATCTTGAACTGGCTAGCAGCTGCTCCGAGCCCAACGTAGTGATCTACAATCTTCTGGAAGGTTCCCTTCTTCAAAACTCGTAGCTCCAACGCTCCGATAGAGTTCACCTAGAAACATCATATAAAGAAAATATAAAGATGAGTTTGTATTTTATAGTTATAGCCAAAAATGATAAAATTACCTTACGGAATACTATGACATGTTTGGTTGCAGCTTTTAGGCTAAGAAATCAGTAAACCAAGCTTTTAAGCTAGTTAACAAAATGCAGGCCAGCTTTTACGCATTTAAAAAAAAAAAATGATGAGCTTAAAAGATCCAACCAAGCAAGACTATTTTAATAAGAAACTGAATGATGAGCTTACACACCTTACGGGAACTGAGATAGCCAGCATCGACAAACGACTTGTCCAAACAATTGCAACACTCGCTTAGAATCTCGTCCCCAGCTTCACCCCTCACTTCCCAGAAAATTACGTAATGTCCCGGATCAGTCGACAGGTTCACGTGGCTGGAAAAGTCAACTAGTTCGAGTTTTTCGCTAGCCAAGAGCCTTGATGCGGCCTCAACAGATAGTTGTAAATCCTTTTCGGTGTTTTTGTCGATATTTATGCTTAGGAGAAGATTACTTCTGCATACAAACTTGAGTTCTGGTGTGGAGTTGTAGAAACCTGTTACCTGGACTACATCTCCTAGTCTATACCGATATAATCCTGCGAGAAGAATACTACTCAAATTAGTAGACAATTCAATATCTACATACTTACTCAAGAATGCAGTCAGTGGCTGAACAAGATAGGGTGAAATAATAATAAAAAGTGTTCATTTTGTAAGCAGCTGAATAAATTTAAAAAAAAACAATAACTAGAGAACAAAGACTAGAAGGAAGACAGCACCTAAAACTAGGGAGGAGGGGGGACATGGACAGCAAGGTAGTTTAATAATGCAAGACAAATGTTTATAGATTATAATTTAGTTTAGTAGACGACTGTCTCTTAAACAACTCAAAACCTGAATCACTAGTAATATAAGTCATGCAACTATTATATAGACCATGTCCCTGCTGAAAGTTATGGAGAAATGGATGCGTACTTCTTCACATTCTATCAAACAATTGTACGTATTAACAAAAGATTGAATTTTCCACTTCGACAAATAACAATACTTTTATACTTACAAATGCAACCTAACAAGTCCTACAGTTTTTAAGTAATACCAGATGCAGGAAATCTAATCTGATTCTTTGACTGAAAAATAGACTTACTATTACACAGAACAAGTTTTTTTACCTGCATAATTAGTGAAGATAATCTCGTACTCTTCGCCAATTTTTACTTCCGCTATACCTACTGGCTTGGGCTCAAATAATCCTCCCTCATTTTCGTCTACCTTATCCATCTCACTATTTTCCTTAAGAGGGATAAACTCAAAATACGCAATATTAGGAAGCACAGCAAATGTTGCTAACTCCGGGGGTAGTTTTGGGTTTACATTAGCTCCGATCCACCCTTCGGACGACCCATAATCTGCACTTAATAGCGGTAACTCACCCGCATAGTGCCTTAGCTTTTCCAGGTACGGTTCCATAGAACCAGTCATGATTCCATAAACGTATCTAGCATTGGGAAAAAGCGCTGGTATTAACCCGTACCAGTTACTTAATGCGGCACATTTCCTGCAAATAAGGGTGTCAGGAAATCAGAAGAAACCACAGAAAAAGGCTGAACTAGCGAAAGACTGAACCAAGCCAATTAACCAAAAAAAAAAATGTTTCAAAAACTTAAGAACCTAATAAAGTAATAATTGGTTCGGTTGCGGTCTTCACTTGTCTGAGGTTGTATTTAGGTTGTTTGAGGTGTTGTTTGGTTGCAGAATTTATGAAATAAGATGGAATGTTACTAATGAGAAAAGGCTTGGTTCATCCAGATTAAAGATTTTGATCTTTCCAGGCCTAAAAACATAGAAATCAAACCTTCAAGCCGATCAACCAAATACACTCCAACCTCCAAACGCCAAAAAAAAAAAAAAAAAAATTGAGCTCAAAAGCTGCAACCAAACAAGGCCTTAGTTTCTTTATTTATTTCGTTGAATTTCAAACACACAGAACCAATCGACTGATGATCGGTTTGGTTTGGTTTGGTTTAAATTTCATAGCAATTCAGCCTATTAAACCAAACCATACATTATAAATTAGTAGTTATTTTCTTTAAACTCCAAACTAACGACCACAAACATCCTTACCTGTATATCAAATCGGCCAATTCCGGATCCGGCTTGAGTAGTTTCGCCATAGCTGTTCTAATAGAAGGCACAGTGACCCGACTAGAGAGAACCCCTTTTCTTATATCATCACAAAGTTCTTCCCAAACAAGCTCAAAGGTTCGGAAAGAGTGTACAATACTATGTGCAAACGTCGAAAAAACAGTTTGGATTTCGTCGCGGAAAAGGAGACCACATAGGAGGTGACAATACAAAGATTGTTGGAAATCCGGACCGAATATCACTTCTTCGGGGCTTGAACAAGGAGATTGTAATGCTTTCATCGTGTTCTTAAACTGTGTAGAACGGTATACGTTTGTAGTAGCGGTTCCGGCTGCTAGACCGCCTTTTGTTTTAAATTGTTTGCTGCTATAAATAAATTGCAAAGCTTTACCATTGTCGACCGGAAGCTCCCTGAAAACCATATTTTCCCAACATTAGATGTTAAATTTGTAAAATTTAAAGTAAACATTAATGAGTTAATTGCACTTTTCGTGTAACCGTCATATCAATATTTATCAGCTTTTAACAACTTGTAGAATGTCCAAACAATATTTTTAATTGGATTATGTTCTATGTGATGGAAATGAGATAAAAAATACGATTTACTGAATGGCACATTCACTTTGTTAGGATGGTGCACAAATTGTAAACAACCAGGAGGTTGGTCTACGAACTGTTAACAAACTGATAAGTGACACTGCAACATGAATTAGCCCTTGAAAACGCATATGGCTAACTGTCTTTCGATTAGATTGATAGAAGAACCTTAATTGAAAAGAATAGGAATAAATTACTAACCAAATTAAAAACATTGGTAGCACAGTATACAAAAGTACACTTAACCAACATTAATTGAGATTACAATATTTAAGATGAAGGCAAGGAACTCATTACAATGATAGCCTTTTTCCTATTTATTACTCCTTTCTTAGTTTCTTTGACCGTGTCTGCGTATGCACACTTAGAGACAAATTAACGGTACAATAATTGAGTCGATAAAGCAAAAACCAGCTAATCTAAAAGTGAGAACACAATCTCTGATTAGCAAAATGCATGGATACTTCTTAACTATTGTTATCTTCCAAAAGTAAATATTCATGAAAAAACCAAAAATACACAAAGTGGTTTCATTATGAAGATTCTACGAAGTTGCCTATGAACTGACAATTACGCCTTCATGGTATTAAATACAAAGATTAGTACCTGTTTCGATACGAAAACGATGTCTTATAAATCTGCATGGTAGATTCAACCAACTCATCAGTGAAAGGGACAAACTTGGGCTTTCCTTGTGTTGTACCAGAACTGCATCAAACACAAACACAGTTAAAATCGAGTATTAAGCTTAAGTAACTAGCCTCTTTTTTATTAACCTTCTACTGATTTTATGTGCTAGCGTCAGGCTTTTATCCTCTACTTTGACGATTTTTAAATTTTCAGCCTCAAGTTACACGATTTTACTGTCATTTTGTTGAAAAATTACCAGTACTTTAGTTTACAGATTTGAAAATTTTCTTGCAAGTAAAAGAATACAAAATTGCTACAAGTGTACTAAATTGACCATGTTGTTTATTGCACAAAAGACAAAAGCTAACGTTCCATAGTCAAATAAAGAAAATTGGAATTAAGTGAAACTAGTAAATTGCACTAAACTTGTCAAACAAATTTCTCCGTGTATATAATTCATAAACTGAAGGCAATAATTATTGTTAAATAAAGCATTGAAAACCTCAATGAGATGGTTGTTATCGGTTTTGCAGTGAGAATAGAGCCTTCTTCACCATCAGCGATCCTCTGAATATAAGGTTCCAAATCCTTATGTGTAACAATGGGAACGCAAGATTTGAAACTCTCAGGGTCAATTCTACCGTTAAGACCGCATTTTCTTAAATATTCGGTTTGACCATTTTGTTGTAATATCTTCTTCAGCGTTTCTATCTGAACCCTCTCCGCGTCCTTAGTCATGGCCTCAAATTCTTGAATCATTTCCTCAGGATCGAATTTTTTCTCATTTTTCTCTAATATCCTCATTGGTTTCGCGGATATGCTACAATTAAGAAAGTAAATGATCAATCACCCGGTCATAAATTCATAAAAGAAAATTGATAGCAAGTGACAAAGTTCGCACAAGAGGTTTCTCTGCAGAGTTTAAGCAAATACGTTGGCTTGTTTTAGACCGAGAAAAATGTTGGATTCATTGAGCTTAAGCCTTATAGCAGTTTGGAAAACAAAAAAGGCTCAACTTTAAGCTAGCCAATCAAATACAATATATCTTGTAAGGAAAATTCATCAATAATGAGTCTAAAAGCTGTGATAACAAAAGCCGTCAACTGAAACGAAAAAAAACCCCATTTCATATGTACCCGATTAAGCCAACAAGCATAGAACAACTAAACTAAGAATTCAATAAACTGGGGAAAAAATGCATGCCATCAATATGAAAAGGACTAAACAAGCCAACTTCTTAATGAAAAATTTAATCCAAACTCTATCAAGAAGACAAGAACCAAGTTTAAATAACTCAGGCCAGTTTACAATTCTTTTTAACTGACTTAAGTCAATTAAGTCGGTGAAACAACTAAAAGGAAGCATCTTTTTTCAACCAAAAAGTAGTAGTATTATTTAAGGAACAAAAAAGGCAATATTCTCCAAAAACAAATTTGGTGATTTATAATCCAAAAGAAGAATAAGATTCTAAAGAAAATATTTTATTTCCCCTAATCATGAAGAGCCCACAAAATCTTCAAAAAATGAAAAACCAAAACCATAAAAAATCTTCTTAAAAAAAAACAGTAAGCGACTAAGAAATGCAATTAGAAAATGAAAATTCCAAAATGGGTCTGATTATATAAGTATAATTAGATGAAAAACTAACTTTGCAACTGAATTCAAGATCACACAAGACATTTCCAAAGCACTGTACAAGTCACAAAGAAAATATAGAAAATTATGTGTATATATATTAAAAAAGAAAGATGGGTTTTACAGAAAGACTTTAACTTCAGAGAGATTTCTCTTTCACAGTTTAGCTGAGAGAGATTTTTAGGGGAGGGAGAGAGACATAGAGGAATCTTGATAATTAGTTGTGTTTTTAAAGACTTTGTTTTTTTTTTTGTCTTCTGTTTTATAAGACTAAACTTACATAAAATGGTGTTCAATTTTTTGATTTATTCTTTATGGTTATTATAGTTATACTTGTAACACCTATAGACATATAACAAAAATATGTTGTGTAATTAGTGTGTAACTATGTCTTGTTTGGTTGGTGGTATTTTAGGGTGATATTATCATGCTATCTAATCATGTTCGTTCCCCATGCATTCGCACCCTAACGTCGGTGCTGAAGATACATTGCTTATCAAGTCATCCACTTGTTGAAAAGTTAGTCGTCATAAAGAAGCGCTAGGAAGCAAAGCTGTGTACGAAGCTCCCCCCTCCCCTATAGGTGAGTAATGTCTCTACATCTTGTAAGAACTTGTGACACTGGGACTAATTTTTCATCATGTAAGCAGAGATCGAGTAGGTGGTGGAATTTGGATTGAGTTCTAAATGATGTGAACATTGTAAATGATGTGTTCGGTTACATATTTTATGATCGGACTATTTGTCCAGTTGAAACATCTAATTACCTTGAAATGATGTGTTTACAATATCACGGGAGGTGTGGTATCAGTAGTCCCCAGACTATGAATGCAATGGTCATCGTAGTCTCGAGATAAATGAGCTTTGTACCCGTGGTCTCAAACAATCAATTAAGAACTACTTTGTATAGTATGTAAATCCAAATTATCATATAATGTAGACAATTTGTTTATAGATAAATTTTGGAAAATGATTGTTGCACATGTAAAATGAAAGGTTAATTGATGTTTTGTGCATAAAACTTGCCTTAAACTGTGTTGTTATTCGCTATAAAAAAAATGTCAGCTTATCATCAGAACGTCTGTTGCTAAACTGTTGCTATCTTAACTTTTTCTTTTAGTGATTCTCTCTATTATCTTTTTTTTTATTGAGTAACCAAACTATCATAATTTAACAATTTTGTTTATTTGTGTATAATTTAACGTAAAATGTTACGTCACTACATTATTTTCATCCGATTTTAGAGGTGTAACGGTCTTTTTGCCATTAAGTTGATATGGACCCATAATTAAATCTGAAAGCCACAAATAACAAGATAATAAAAATAGTTTCAACAAACAAATAAAGTACTAAAAATAAAAGTTTTGTTGCGAGTTTTCATTCAAAAAAATTAGCATGTTGGTAGTTTAGTTCTCAATTAATGTTTTTGGACCACATTGATCTGTTTAAATATTTGGCTCCCAAAAATTAGAGAATATAAATAAATACTAAATATAAATAAATATATAGTAAATGTTTGTGTAGGCAATTTATCCACCTGTACAATCCATTTTACAAATCAGTGCGTTAGAACACTATTAATGGCTCAGGACCATTTTAAATAAATCAAATTTGTTTTTATTGTGACCTTCATAAACTCTCATGTCAGTTTCCGGACTATAATTTGTTAAACATTTGTCAAAAAATGCCCCCACATATATTCAATACTCGAGTGGTTCTAATTTCATACATATTTTTTGTTAGTTTAAAAAAAAGTTCGAAATCGACCTATATTTGTAACACAAACAAGTAACCTGCAGATCAACTTTTATAAGAAATATCATGCAAGACTAGCTAAACCGCTTACTGAACAATATAATTAGTTACATTTAGAAACATACACAAATGTATATACACTAATACACATATTGTTATAAATTAAAAAGAATTACATGAAAATTTAAAATAACCATATGAAAATTGGACACGATACACTAATTTAGAAGTTTTGATGTCTTTTATTAATAAATATGAAATGACTTCCGGTCAATTGATGAATAAATCTAAGAGTGTTTTTTTGACTTATAATGCTAAGCATGATAGGAAAATCATTATTGCTAGAACCACGGGATTCAGTGAGTGCTCTCTCTGCCCACCAAATATCTAGGTATTTTTTTCACAACACTAGACTTATCTCTTTTATGTATGATCATTTGATTGATAAAATTAGTAAGAAAGTGGCTAGTTGAAAAGCTAATTTTTTATCCCCTAATGCTAAGCTAACTCTTATTAAACATATTCTATCTTCTATTACATTACATATACTTGCTGTTTTAAATCCACCTAATTTGGTCATTGAAAAGATTAAAATCAAATATGCTAACTTCTTTTGTGGAGAGACTGATGGTAAGATTAAGCATCACTGGCTTAGTTGGGGGAAGTTAGTTTATCCTGTGAATGGGGACGGTATAGGGGTAAGGAGTTTAAAAGATTTTATGAATGCTTTGCATGCTAAAATGAGTTGGAGATTCTTGGAAATTGAATCTCCTTGGACTGTTTTTATATTTCAAAAGTACTTTACAAATAATTTTAACTGGGGTGAACCTATTGTTCATGCTAATCATTCTTGTGTTTGGAAAATGCTTAGCACTCATTTTAAGATTTTAGTGGATAACAGTTTATGGAACATCAATGAGAGTTCTATTAGTTTCTATTATGAAAATTGGTTAGGAGATTGTCATCTTTGTCATTCTTTTAAGAGTGTTGCTATTACAACCCAAAAAATATGCCTAAAAGTTTTACCCGATGACGTGGCTTACCTAGTCATACTCATACAAACACTATTATAGGTCTATGTAAGTCTAAATATATGAGTAATGTGTTATAAATATTGATAACCAAAACTATAAATACAAATTAAGAAAAAATAAATAAGTGATAATTGTATTTTAAAAAAGAGTGTTGTTATTGCCACATTCAAATTTAACTCGTTGACCTGAATTTTCCTAATCACACAATCCATATGCTAGACTCATAAACACTTCATATGCTAATAAAATACATATTTATCCGTCCAAATACACATAAAATTCTATAATTTGATAAATCAAAATATAAATATTTACATAATAAAATTACAATCTACTAATAACACAAATAAAAATATACTAGAATCTTATTTGAGTCTAACCTAAATTTAAATATTAATTAAAAAAAATCAATATAAAAACTCAAGCCACTACAAACTCAAATAAAAATATACTAGAACTCTAGTTGAGCATATCCTAAATTTAAATATTAATTAAAAATAAAAAAATAAATTATTAAATATAAAATTGAACCCAATAAAAATCCAAATAAAAATATACTGGTACCCTAATTGATCTTGCCCTAAATTTAAATATTAACTAAAAAAATATTAAATCTAATATTAATAACAATCAAAATCCTTGATTAGGTGGATATGCCATATAATGTGCCACATCAGCGGGTTGATTTTTTTGCTATGAAAAATGTGTGAGCAAAAGCATTTTTCATTTAACATAAATTATTAAATTGTTATCATTTAACATTAACAATTAAAACTCATGATAAGTGAATTTGTCATGTGTATATACTACATCAGCGGGTTGATTTTTTAGTTAAAAAAATATGTGAGAAAAATCATTTTCTTTCTTTTAATGTCATTTTTCCTAATGTACTCTTGAATCAAGTCATTAATTCTGGTGGATGGGATACTAATTTGATATATCCTATGGGGAAAATGAACTTTTGCTTAAAGTTACTTGGAAAAACCTGTTTATAAGAAAAAGGGAGGATGCTAGATACTGGCCTTTTTCTTTTAATGGTGATTTTATTTCTAAAAACTATTATAAATTCATAAGAGACAAGAAACCTATTTTAATGTGGCTAAAATTAGTATTTTCTCTTGAAAACTTGGGTATACTGCTATTTAGGACTAGAAAAAATTCCCAAAATTCTGACCCGACCCGAGAAGAGTCCCGACCCGACAAACTTCGGGATCGGATGACAATTTTGATTTCGCCAGGTGTCTCGACCCGACCTGATTTTTTAATTAATTTTTATATTATATAAGATGTTTTTTTTTTTCAGCACTAAAATATAAATTAATTTATATTAAATGCAAGCGATGAGAATCGAAACTTGTATATCTAGCATACAATGTAAGCATTCTACCATATGAGTTATAATCTTTTTTCTTTCATATATGAGTTATAATTATATAAGTATAATATAGATTTGTAGTTTTGAATATATGAAACTATTAAAATAAAAAATATACTTAAATTAAAAGGTTATATTGTTACTTCAAAAAAGATAAATAATCATTATTTTCCGATTATAAAAATTATAATGATAATGTATCTCATTTAGTATGATAATTGTTGTTTATGTGAATAAAACTAAATACTAAAAGAATCTGATAAAAAACGTATCAATTTTTTATCTAGTCCATTATTTGTAGTTTCACACTATTTTTTCTAATACATGTTAATTTCTTTTTTCATTTATTAGGAATGTTATTTTTAAAGTAGAATTATGTTTCGTGTTAATAACATGTTTATACTTCTCAAACGAAGATTGTTAATAAAAAATAACGTTGTCGTAAGATAAAAAAAAATATGTCGGGAGATTCGGGATAAACCTATCCTGACCCTACGGGATCCCGAAAAAGTCAGGTCCCGACTTTTGTCGGGTCGGAATCGGGATTTTTTTCACCTCCAAAAGTAATCGGGTCAGGATACGGGTTGATTGTTACGGGTCGGGTCCTGACCCTAACCCACCCCTACTGCTATCAAACTTGAGGAAGATCTTAAAAAAGTTGGTGTGCGCTTAGTTACCATGTGCTCTTGTTGCAAGGATCATGCACTTGATACAGTTGATCGTCTCTTTGGGTCTAGTGATATTTGCAAACAGGTTTGGAGCTACTTCATCAAGGTTTTTGATTACAATATATGCTTAACAAGTTGTTGGAAGCAAAATATGGTAAAATGGTGAAATTTATGTGACATTTCTCAAACTGGTATGTTAGCCTCTTTAGTTTCTTTTTCTCATTATATGGGAGATTTGGTTAAGTAAGAATAAATACAGGTTTGATAATGAGAAGATGTGTGCTGATATTATTATTAATAAGGTGATTAAGTGACTTACAGACTTAAATTTCTTACTTAAACCTAAAAAACCTATCAATAATTTTCATTGCTTAACTCTTACTTCTTTGAATGTTCTGCCTATACCCTGTAAAAGGAAAAAAAGCCAAACTGGTTTGGTGGAGTTGTCCCCCTTCTGATAGATTGAAACTTAACTTAGATGGTTCTTCACTCGGCAATAACTCTAGTGGGTGTGGTGGTATTTTAAGAGATCCTAAAGGTTTTCTAATACTAGCTTTTGCAAGTTATATTGGAAACCATACTAATACCTATGTTGAACTTATGGCTCTTAAAAATGGTTTTATCTATCTGTTATGTTGGCCCGTGTGCTAACCTTAGAGAGGGGGGGGGGGGGGGGGGGTGAATAAGGTTTATGGCGATTTTCGCCTAATTAAAATTCTAAACAACTAACACCCAACTAATGCAATTCTAAGCTTAAGCGTTATAACAAGAGTTAAATAATTGCTAGAATTACTTAACGCAAATAAGAAAATAAGCAATAAAATAAGTTGCGTAAAGTAAAAGTAAGGGAAAGGAATTGACACCGCGATTTATAGAGGTTCGGCAAACGCGCCTACGTCCTCTCCTCGGTACTACCGAGTATTTCACTAAAAATGTTCTTGCGGATATTACAAATCCTATTGAGCTCAATCGACCGATTGGTTCACCCTCTACCCGGGGTTCCTACTCTTGATACAAGTGCAAGAGAACACGTCTACGAGTCTACGACTCCCCCTCAATTTATGAGTACCCGAATGAAAAACCTAGAGCTTTTAAGCTTCACTTGCTTACAAAGCCTCTACCCGTTCACTCGCTCACAATTGAGTTTATAAAACACTCGATACAAATTTAGTTACAAAAATGTAACTTCGCTCACGATTCTAATTGCTTCTTAAAAAGCTAATTGGTGAGTTGTTGATGATGATCGAGCTTGAATCTCCTTTTCTTTGATTTCCCTCTTTCTCGAATATATTCACCAAAATGGTGATTTTAGGGTTTTTATGAGAGAGGTTGAAGGATGTTAATAGATATTGTAATTGGTAATTTAGGAGAGAGATTGGGGTGGTTTATATAACAGCAAAGTCTGTTTTTCTGGGTTATGACCGTTGAAAGGTTATAACAGCTCTTTTCCAGAATAAGCTGAAAAGCTGTTTTCGAAAACTGCAGAAAACGATCGGTCGTTTTCTACAGTCGATCGGTCGTTTTACAGAAAACGATCGGTCGTTTTTATACTGGACTCACTGGAAGAAATTGGACCAAAAACGATCGGTCGTTTTTGTCCAGTCGATCGGTCGACTGTAATCCTGGTCCCGTAAATCTTCGAATGCTCATAACTCCTTCGTTTTAGCTCCGATTTTGGTTCCGCTTGAACCTATGGCTTCGTTATCGAATGCTCTATCATTTAAAGACCTGAAATATACGTTTTCTATTTTTGGACAAGACAAGAGTTATATCATCGAAATCGTAAAATCATTAAACGCATAATCAAAGTAATAATCAAAATCATTATTGAACTCTATGTTCAACAATCTCCCCCATTTTGATTATGACAAACTAATGATGATTTTACAAGATACAAGAAAAATATCTCCTCCATTTTAACAAAACGCATATACACCAAATATATCATTTTTCTCCCCCTTTGGCATTATCAAAATGCAATCAATAACAAAAAAATATGGGGTTATGTGGAGGGTTTTTAAAGAAAAACCAAAACATGAAAAATGTAAATATGATGCATATACCCGACCCAACTAATCACATATATGTAAATAATAGATTAGAGTATACCGCATATGTGATGTGAGGTCGAGTCCGCTCGCTAATGGCATTTGCATTGAGCGTTGCCGATTCCAAATAGGTGGTACCACTTGTTGGTATGCCTTCCACCTTTGTCGATTAATGGCACTTCCTTCTTGATGGTGGAGTCGATCTTAGGGACTTCCACGGCTTTTGTCGGCGTTGCCAACCATTTGTTGATTTTCTCCTTTTGGATGGAGATACCTTTTGTCGGTTTTGCCAACCACTTGTCGATTTTCTCCTTTTGGATGGAGATACCTACAACACAAGATTTGTCTTTTTGTACCCAATTTCTTTTGGGTCCGACATTGTTAGTGGCTCGGGTCTTTACTACCCATTTCAAATTGCTTCTACTAACATGGAAACGATAAGGGCATCTAGAAGAAATATGCTCATTTCTACTACAATGCACACAATGCTTAGACTTTTTAGTATAACGATAGTTATACGTAGTTTTGGAAAGGTTTTTCGGAGCATCCGATTTGGTTTGAAAACCTACACCTTTCCTATCATTAAAAGATTTTTGAAAAATCTTGGAAGTGCTCCTTTTGGTAAAAACAACCTCTTGTTTAGGCGGAGTAGAAGTTTTAGAAATATTAGAGGCTTTGACGAAGCGGGTTTTGTTAGAAGTAGAACCAATTCAATCAAAACCTAAACCGCTCTTATCATTGACATCTTTTTGACAACTCAAAATGTTATCTAAAACGGTTTTTCCTTTAGAAAACTTTGAGATTGTTAAATTAAGTTTTTCAATGGAAATGACAAGATCGTTGTTTTTAGTTTTCAACGATTCATTCTCGGTTTCTAAAACCTTGACCTTGTCATTTAAGTTAAAAGCATGAGAACTTAAAACCTTGTTTTTGCTTTTAACTTTATCGAAAGCATCCTTTAACTCTTCAAAATTTTCTAATAAATCGCAATCTAAAGAAGATGGTTTTGAAAGAGTTTTAGCAAGTCTAGACATCTCATTTTTAAGAAAATTGATCTCGGTTTGTAAAGACTCGTTTTGAATAATGAGATCATTGTTTTTATCTTTCAAGTCTTCCTTTTCGTCATCTATATCACTTAAAGAAAATGACGATTTCGGAATAGACTCATTTTCATTTTTATCTCTTTTTAACGATCTTATTTCTTCATTGAGAGAAGAATTTATCTTTTTAAGAGATTTGACCTTCTCTACAAGCTTAGGAACTTTTTCGGAATAAATTCCACACATATGAATTAATTCATCATGGGAAAATTCTTTTACCTCATCGTTGTCACTATTGCTTGAGCGGTCACTTTCGCTTGAAGACGATTGGTTAGGCTCATTGTTGTCTTCCATGGCCATATAGCAACCAAGGTGAGCGACTTCATCTTGGTCGGAGCTATCGCTAGAGCATGAAGCGGATATCTTCTTCTTTCCTTTGCTCTTGCGATTCATGACGCAATCTCTCGCCATGTGTCCTTCATTACCACAAGTGTAGCAAACAAAATTGTTAGAATAAATTGAATTATTTGACGATTTACCTTTATGTTTGCGGTGGTCTTTTAGCTTGAGTATTTCCTTGACGATTCGAATGATTTGCATTGAATTTTCGTCGTCATTGGATAGCTCATCGCTTTCGTCACAAGTTGTTCCTTTGAAAGCTATCTCCCTCTTTTTCGAGATTGGCTTGTGACTATTGAGGGTGATTTCGTGAGTGAGGAGAGAGTCCGTCAATGCATCAAGAGTGTAGGTGTTCATATCGTGTGCCTCTTGAATTGCGGTGACCTTCGGTTCTCATTCCTTTGGCAAGCTCCGAATCACCTTTGAGACCATTTCCTTACAAGACAAACACTTACCAAGAGATGTTAATCCATTAGTAATAGTTGTAAACCTAGCAAGCATATCGGAAATGGTTTCACCCTCGCTCATTTTAAAAAGCTCGTAGTCATGAACTAATAGTTGGAGTTTGCAATCATTAACTTGGTTAGTCCCTTCATGCATTACTACTAGCTTATCCCACATACCCTTAGCGGTTTTACAAGCGGAAATCTTGTTGTACTCGTTAGGAGAAACGGCACAAACAATAGCATACATCGCTTTGGCGTTTGTAGAGTAGGCTTCTAGTTGAGCGTTATCTAGGTCCTCTACGGGGATTGGGTTCTCGCTATTTTCGGATGTAGGTGCGGAATATCCTACTTTTATAGTCATCCAAAGTCTAACATTATAGATTTGGAGAAACATGATCATCCTATCCTTCCAATATGAAAAATTTAGTCCATCAAAATATGGAGGTGTATTGGGTGATGAAGCTATGCCGGATGCGAAATTAAGTATATTAGCCATCGGGATCTTAACTCTAGAATCGTTAGATTCCTATATGCAAGAGCCTTGGCTCTGATACCAATTGTTGGCCCGTGTGCTAACCTTAGAGGGGGGGGGGGGGGGGGGGGGGGGGTGAATAAGCTTTATGGCGATTTTCGCCTAATTAAAATTCTAAGCAACTAACACCCAACTAATGCAATTCTAATCTTAAGCGTTATAACAAGAGTTAAATAATTGCTAGAATTACTTAACGCAAACAAGAAAATAAGCAATAAAATAAGTTGCGTAAAGTAAAAGTAAGGGAAAGGAATTGACACCGCGATTTATAGAGGTTCGGCAAACGCGCCTACGTTCTCTCCTCGGTACTACCGAGTATTTCACTAAAAATGTTCTTGCGGATATTACAAATCCTATTGAGCTCAATCGACCGATTGGCTCACCCTCTACCCGGGGTTCCTACTCTTGATACAAGTGCAAGAGAACACGTCTACGAGTCTACAACTCCCCCTCAATTTATGAGTACCCGAATGAAAAATCTAGAGCTTTTAAGCTTCACTTGCTTACAAAGCCTCTACCCGTTCACTCGCTCACAATTGAGTTTATAAAACACTCGATACAAATTTAGTTACAAAAATGTAACTTCGCTCACGATTCTAATTGCTTCTTAAAAAGCTTATTGGTGAGTTGTTGATGATGATCGAGCTTGAATCTCCTTTTCTTTGATTTCCCTCTTTCTCGAATATATTCACCAAAATGGTGATTTTAGGGTTTTTATGAGAGAGGTTGAAGGATGTTAATAGATATTGTAATTGGTAATTTAGGAGAGAGATTGGGGTGGTTTATATAACAGCAAAGTCTATTTTTCTGGGTTATGACCGTTGAAAGGTTATAACAGCTCTTTTCCAGAATAAGCTGAAAAGCTGTTTTCGAAAACTGCAGAAAACGATCGGTCGTTTTCTACAGTCGATCGGTCGTTTTACAGAAAACGATCGGTCGTTTTTATACTGGACTCACTGGAAGAAATTGGACCAAAAACGATCGGTCGTTTTTGTCCAGTCGATCGGTCGACTGTAATCCTGGTCCCGTAAATCTTCGAATGCTCATAACTCCTTCGTTTTAGCTCCGATTTTGGTTCCCCTTGAACCTATGGCTTCGTTATCGAATGCTCTATCATTTAAAGACCTGAAATATACGTTTTCTATTTTTGGACAAGACAAGAGTTATATCATCGAAATCGTAAAATCATTAAACGCATAATCAAAGTAATAATCAAAATCATTATTGAACTCTATGTTCAACATGTTACACTATGGGGATACCAATGTTCATGTTGAAACTGATTATGAAATCATTGTAAAATGATGGAACAGTATTCCATCTCCATGCATTAAGTTTTCTACATTATGGAGTGATATTACCACCTTGATGGATTATGTTTGCTCAACAATTGTACATGTTTTTAGAGAAACGGATTAAGTTACAAATGGCTTAGAAAAAATGGGGTTAAATGGTAAGGATTTTATGACTTTCAAGGCAGTGAATTTACCCAAGAAAACCTATGTTGCATATTTTTTGGATAAAAAAAAAACACTCCCTGTCTAAGGGGAAGTTATTTCAATATATAGGAAAGTTTTAAACCAATGAGGTCTACCGAGATCTTTAATTTTTGATAAGAGTAATTTTGTTACTACATGATCTATGGATCTTTATGGCTTATGAGGATCTTTTTCTGAATCTTGCTGCATTTTTAAGATAACCTTTCAAGGAGGACATGGTATGAGAAATTGTTATGCTTGTTTTATGCATACTACTTTTTGATGATTTGGTGTATCATAGTACACATGATAAGAACATATCTTTAAAGCTTATGAGGATAGTTTTCTGAAGCTAATTTTGTGCTTTAAAGGCAATTTTTCAATGAGGATTGGGTCTGAGTAAAGTTGTGCTTATTTTTTTGCTAATTAGCTTGATGATTGGTACAAATTTTTACAGACATATGTTGGGGACAATGCTCATGAGGCTTATCAATTCCTATTTTCAGTTTTTGTTTGTTTACACTTCCAGTGTGTTTAGGGCTATATGGTACCTTTTGTATAGGGAATCTGAGATTCTGTTAGTGAACTATGACCGGAATTTGATGTTTTTTGTGATTTGGGTATCAAAAATCACTCACCTTAGATCACATATGATCTGTGTATTTTGGAGATATAAGGTTAGGGGGTAAAATGAGAAGTCAAAGTTTTTTGTGCTCAATTTCTTGGAATATTATTTTCCGTGTTCATAGTTTCTAGCTCTTATGACTGTTGTTTAACAGCCAAGCTTTTGGTTAGTTTCTTTGTTTTTAGTAAGGACCACTATGGGGGTCTATCACATAGACACAATTTTGTTCTCTAATAATAATGATCCGTTTATCTCCAAAAAAAAAAAAGGATCTCCTTTTTGGAGGCACATTAAGGCTATATATATACTACATTATGCCTATGTACCAAAGTAAATAGTATTTATGAATGGATCTTTAACTTTTTGTACTTGTAATTAAAGTGGGAAAATATAGCAATTTTATTATCTACACATAACGGGGTAATATCCCTTTACTGGCTTGAGTTTTGCCTCATATTTACTTAAGTGTCATGAGTTTCAAAAATGTTGAATTAGTAACACATGTTTCACATATAATTTAATTTAGTGGTCTAATTAACTTCATAAGATTTAAACAATTACAATACAGCCCACTTAATTTAGAAATTAATAAACTAGACAACGATTTGTTAAAAATGATAAAATTAACTCTTTAATTTTATAATTTTTGTAAAAGATGCGTTTTCCAAGAAGAAAAAATTTTCTTTATAAAAAATACAATTTTAGACATAATTTTTGTTCTTTTTAGAAATGTTTTAATTTGTAAAAAAATTGTTTTAGTCCGTAAAAATTACACTACATCCGTAAATAATATTTGGTAGTTAAAGAAAAGTGTACAGGTTAATATTAATATTTTTTTGATAAATTACAGAAAATTATACGGAGTTATTGCACATAAAATTTTACGTAACAAAAAGGCTCACAAATAGACAAATTGGCACTTTTACCAGACTATCAAATAATCAAGATACGCGTATTGTAAATTTTTTTAATATTAATCGGTAAAAATTTCTTTAATTACCAAAAATTATTTACGGATGTAGTGTAATTTTTACGGATGAAAACAAAATTTTTACGGATTAAAACATTTCTGAAAAGAAAAAAAATTAAATGTAGTGTTTATTTTGCTAGAAAAATTGTATTCAAAGTCGTTTTTCATTTTGAAAAATTATGTCTAAAATTGTATTTATTATAAAAAAAGTTTACTTATTGGAAAACGTGTCTTTTACAAAAATTATAAAATTAAAGAGTTAATTTTGTCATTTTTAATAAATCGGTGTCTAGTTTATTAATTTGTAAACTAAGTGAGCTGTATTGCAATTGTTTAAAACTTATGAAGTTAAGTAAATCACTAAATTAAAGTATATTTGAAACATGTGTCACTAATTCAATATTTTTTAAACTCAAGACGTTTAAATAAATATGAGGCAAACTCGGAACAGTAAAATGATATTAGTCCATACATATAAATACATAAGGATAGTGTTATTTTGACAAATTTCAGAAGACACTGATCAATGATTATGAATCTAAGATGGAGATAAGATTCATTTAATGATGATTAGGATAATTTAAGAAAACTTATTATAATTGGAAGCTTAGACAAAGGTCTTACATCTGGTAGGAATCAAGTATTGTGTTATAAATTTTGACAAACAGGTGTACCGTATAAATTAGTTTAATACTCCTGTATTCTCTACAAAAAAGATGTTGAAATATATATCTGATTATTGACAGTATTCTTTTATAACGAGCTTATTAGCTACGATTTATATGACGGTTCAGTTATTTTGTAACATGTTTATAATAATTTTTTTAATTAATAACATAATTGTGACAGTTTTTTATAATCAGATATTAGTTGGTAATTAATGTATACAAGACTAGGTGACAGTGTATTCTTTGAATTTAGACGTGTACACATGTGTGTGGTCCATAGAAATGATTGTTATGACCAAAGTGGTATGGGTGCACTATTATAACATTAAACAGAACTCTTATTTTCTCAGTTAAAGTCAATCATTCAGTACTAAGTGTAGAATATTCCTTTTTTTTTTTTTTTTTTTTTACCCATAACATAATTTTTTTTTAAGACTAGAAATTTTTTATCAATTATTATGAAATTATTACCATCGTATGTAAGGTAAGCAGCTTGTGCGCCGCTAACATAATATCTTTTTTTTTTCCAGGGCAAACTCTATATAATATTTTATCATACGTACCTACAATTCATGAAATGACAGACAATCAATTGATACAAGTCATATTTATATACTTCTACTGTATGTGGTAATTATTTCTTTTTTAAACATGAAATACGATTAAATATATACTTCTACTGTATGAGGTAATTAATTTCTTTTTTAAACATAACGTACGATTAAATATATACTTCTACTGTATGAGGTAATTATTTCTTTTCTAAACATGACGTACAATTACATATATCCATACAAATGGAAGTCAAATTAAAAAAACAAGATACATGGCACATGTGCTGCCGTGCATCTCTCAATATATTGATACCGGTCACGCGTTCCGTGTGAGACGCGTAATGACATAAATCTCGTAATATATTTTATTTTTAACATAATATTCATATTTTGTATAATTTATTATAGTTACGGAGGTTAAAACGAATTGTTAATTAATTTATGGTACATCCGTAATTAGTAAAATATATTGAGGACAAATAGTTAATTAATTAGATTATGTATATCGGTAATTATTAAAATAGAGTGAGGGTATTTTTGGAAAAAAATGGCTAAATTGAGCAGCCTCAATTTTTCTTGGGTTGGCTTATTATAATAGAATGATAGTACTAATTATGTAATACTGTTATTAACCTCATTCAGCTATACATTAAATATTGAAAACAAAAGTTTGAAATCACAAAAACATGCTCAAATTGGTGCAATAATATATGAAAAAGTTATAACAAGTTTCTAAAGTGCGTAAAATAACATATGAAAGTCTGTTTTTTTTTTTCTTAATTAACAGTATAAACTTTTATTTCATTCAAGTTTTCATTGTTGATTTAATAAGATGTTAATTACAACTATTTTATTATTAATGAAATAGTGGATTTAGCCTTCAATTTACATTAAAAAAAAAAAAACTACAACTGATTACATGATTCAGAAGATGTATAATAATCTCACTAAATTCAGAAGATGTATAATAATCTCACTAATTATTAAACAGCAGTACTTGCACTATGAGTGTATGACTGGGAAGAGTTTCACGTGACTTTGAAAAACTAACTTTGTTATTTTATGAAAATTGTTAAGAACGATCGATGAAGGAGTAATATTTACGACTTTAAATTAAAATTATGATTATAAATTTATAATATATCATTGGATCTCATTTATATAGCACTATATTTGTTGGATGTATAAATAAAATAAAAGTGCTAATATATATTATGAAATAAAAACCTACTTTTATATTTGTAGTTTGTTATCATTTTCCACATTATTTGTTATTTTTTCCCATCCACTTTTACTATATATTGGTGATTTATTTTTTTCGTTTATTGGTAGGTAGTGTTATTCTCTTAGGTAATATTGTGATACTTGTCGGTGTAAGAAGTCTACACAATCATAAAGAAATAGAAATCGAACTTCTTTAAAAAAAAATTATAAGTGAAAAATAAAAATAAAATTTATGTCTGGATAACGCCATCCCGATATTTTAAAAAAGAGAAAATGATGAAAATGTACGTATAATAAGTGGTCCTTAATTATAAAAAACTGGGCAGGTAGGTCATGTAGGAACTCAAGCAATTGGTATCCTATTTTTGTTTGAGCTCTAATAATCCAAAATATATACGTACTCATATAGGTCACTAATTTGTTTGTAACATCGGAGGAGTATTGGTCGAAAACTATTATCTAAAAATACAAAAGCCATTAATGCCGTTTATGTAATGTTGGTGTGTGTATGAAATGAAACTTAAGACTATAATATTCGTGTCCCATTTTCAAAATAATATAACGAACGCATTAAATTATCTAAAAATACAAAAGTCATTAATACCCTTTATGTAATGTTGGTGTGTATGAAACTTAAGACTATAATATTAGGGTCCCATTTTCAATATAATATAACGAACGAATTAAATTATCTAAAAATATAAAAGCCATTAATGACGTTTATGTAATGTTGGTGTGTGTGAAAATTAAGACTATAATATTAGTGTCCCATTTTCAATATAATATAACGAACGCATTAAATTATCTAAAAATACAAAAGTCATTAATGCCGTTTATGTAATGTTGGTGTGTATGAAACTTAAGACTATAGTATTATGAAAGAAGGGGCTTAGCACTCATAAAATATGGTTTCACATGACACTTTAAGTTTTTAAACTAATGTAAATATAGTTTTTTTCAATTTTCTTTTATCAAACCATACTATATATACGCAAGTTATACATCAGTATTTTTGGTTTCGAAAAATTTTACATTCTTATAGATTTTTTTTGGATGTAGTTGTGTTTTGCGAGATTTTTAAAACCTAAAATATCAAAAAAAAAATAAAAACAACATATTTTTCAACACTACAAATAGTAACGTATAACTTGCATATTTATAGTTTAATTTGATTAAAAAAACATTAAAAAAAACTATGTTTATATGAGTTTAAAAGCTCGGAGTGTAACGTAACACCATTTTTTGGTATGTTAGCTCCCTCTTCCTTGTTCGATTTTCAATATAACATAACGAACGCAATCAATTTGTGGACGGCCAGTTTGCTTGTAAATCACTTTGTCGGAAATTTTACGGTTGGCTACGACAAATCGGTAATTGGTTTGTCCCTTGATTATATAAATGATGATATAATAAGAGACTTTTTGGCATAGGCTCTCGCATAGATTCAATATGAACCATCAGATCATGTATATAAGGGTAAATCAATGATATATATTAAATTTTTACGATAGTTTATATCAAAAAATCTCTCTTTTATCTCATTACTCTAATTGTATATGGACCACCTGTGACCATGTGTAGAATACACATGTAACTTTTTCATGTATAAAAAATAAAACTGTTTCAGTATACCGTATAGTTAATTAAAATCGGCTGGATTCTAGCACTATATGTCGCGGCCAAAACGGACAATATAAATTCTCCCCACATTGCATGACATGAAGTTAGCGTTAGCTAACCAACATATATTGTTACTGCTAATTATTTAAAAAATAATGATTAATAGTATTCAAGGCTTGTATATGTTTTTATCCTCAACACTTTTGTTGTTTACAAAGTAAAAAAAATACTACTATATATAGCTTTCATCAAGGGACATTTTAATTTCGCAAAGCTCGGATCTAACTAAAGCGGAAACATATAACAAACAATGAATTGAAGTATGTTGTTTTGATAAGCATTCTTGAAAAACAACTAGTTCAATTACTGAAGTCTGAGTTTTCGATATCCCAACAATTACGTTTGATTTTCAGTTAATCATTTATTCTCGTCCCCTATTTGGCAATGATGGTGAAGAAATAAGCAATGCCATCTCTTTCGAAACTGTATCTCTTTTGTTTTAAAATGTTTTGTAATTAGGTTGTTTACGCGGTGCAAAACTGTTTGTTTTTAGGGAAAAATCTTTTTAGATCAATATACATTTAACTTTCCAAGTTCACTAAACTATCCTCTTGATCTCCCTTGTAATTTTCATCTAATGGCTCAAATACCAAGTGCTTAGCCGACCTCTCTCGACTGTGTCTTTCTCCGTTTTCTTAGAATTGCGTTCGTTTTTGTTCCGCCTTAATATTTAGATTAGATTAATCAATTCATAGACCTCGAAGAATAGACTTTGCCCGTATGAAACAAGTGGTGCAACCTTTTTAACTTGTAACACAAAATGAAGTCGATAGCATACAAGTAACTACCGACCATCTCTTTTGATGAGGTCTACAATGATGCAATTGATTGTTTTTATATTCTATAATATAGGTATGGATAAGTAAACAAGTGACAGTGAAATGATTCTAAAATTAGGACATTATGAATAGACATGAATGAGAGCTAGGGTTCGTACGTATGATGTGATTCCAAAAGAAAAAATAATATGAGCCAAACCACTGTTTTTATCATTTCAAAAAAAAAAAAAAAAAAAACCCCACTGTGTTTATAACTTTATATGTACTAGTAATTAAAAAGTGGTAGATTTTTTCATAATATGCAACCCCTTTTTACTACTCTCCTAGTCATGAACTTATAAACTTATAATACTATGTAAAATATACAGTTTGTATAAGGTCTTTTTCATAGTATGCAACCCACCTCTTCTTGCTACTCCACTGGCCATGGTGAGCCTGCGTGGTATCACAACTCTTAGCAAAAACAAGAAAATTTAGCCTGAGTGGCATCACTACTTTTAGCAAAAATAAGAAAATTGCAGGATTCATGTTTCAAGGTCTAGTTCTTTTCTTTTCCGGGTTTTTAGATCTAAACAACTAACTTAATATTGGTAAGAACTCTTTTTTAAATTTGATAGTAGTTGAGATTAGCATCATGTAAAATGGATGAATGATTAGATCATAAACTGTCTTTCCTATACATGCAATATGCATGAGATTAGCTCATTAAAATGCTCTTTTATCCTTAAAAGATGGATAATACAGACTCACACTTAAAAGTTTTAATTAGTTGCTTGAATCTGTGTGTATGGAGAGAGGCATAAATACAATACTGGTAATCGTTGCCCACGCATCGCGTGTACGATACATAGTGACATAGATATTATTCCGACAAATAAACTTAATATTTAAAAAAAAAATAGTGAATGATTAAATATAATTAATTAACAATCGTATATAAAGAGTAACATAATGTTTTATTCTTATAAAAAATATACAACAATTTTGTTTAAAATATAAATGTGTGAAAAATAACATTTTTTAAGTTATTTATGTATTTGAATTGAGTGATGACATTTAAGAGTAATTACAATATTAGAGTGAGGGTATTTTTAGAAAATTTAGGCAAAATTAGACAGCCTCAAAATGTTTGGGTTGGCTTATATTAATAGTATGATGCATGAGATTAGCTATTTCAATGTGCTCTTTTATCCTTGGAAACACATTTACCAAACGTCTAAAACTACGCATATAAATATATATATTATAAAAGATATAAAATATATTTCATAGAAAAACAAATACTCCGCATCGGATATGAAATGGGAATATAAATCACGTATACGTAAAAGTACGTATATATGTAACATTACATTCGGAACTTGATTAAGATTTTATCTTCCGAAAATGTTGAATTATATATATTATGCGTATGAGTCCAGGGGCTAATGATTTGTGCGGGGTGTCAAAATTTACATCAGCTACTAAATTAAGTGAAATAAAAAAATAAATGATGCTAAATCATCGTTTTTAACATATTTTAGTAAAAATATACGGTAAAAAATTACAAAATTCATATTTTTCGTAATTACAAGCGATGTCGTCGCTGCCGATGATGTACACTTTTAACTTCCTCTGTGTATAACACTTTGATCAACTCATCATAAGATCCTTATATATGACTTTCTTTATAAGCACCAAGAAACAAGGATAACCGTTTTCTTCAGCTTAACAAAAGTTATTGGGTACCATAGGCTTGTGATAAAGCCATAACTTTCGTCGGTCGCGTTAGGCTTTTCAATAATGATATAATGATAAATCAACTGTGAATAAATGATACTTCCTGATCTTTATTATTGCTCGGATTATTGTCCTTGTTCGGACTATTACATTTGCTCGGATTAGCATTTCGGTTTTACAATTATGCTCGATATAACTATTTAATCTCTCGTCTTGATCTTTCTCCTCTTTTATTCGGTGTTCGGCTGTCTTTTCTCGGTTTATTTCTCGAAGTGATATGCTTTGGTTAGTTTCTCTCTTTTCTTAACTTCTCTCTATATTTTTTGGATAGATTTTCTGGTCCTTTTCTAGGAGGGGTAGTTGGCTATTTATAGGCAACTGCGCCTTCTAGGATATTGACAAATGTCTTCATCCCAGGGATTTTTCAGACAAGGGTCCCCCTTTGATTGGGCTTGGGCTTTGGGTAGTAGCACCCCAATTCCTATAAAAAGTATGAGATGACCCATTTAAGCGTTGGATACCCATTTATAAAGTGGGATGATTATGACCCGAATAAAATACTCGGGTCTGATTTTTATGTTCTATCAAGTGCTCCCTGACTTCCTCGGCGTGGTTTCCATGTCGGGGGAGTCATGTTCGGTTAGTCGAGAACGTTACTTCGGTCTTGTTTTTCCCAATGCTTCATCGAGAAACGCAATAGATTCGTGACAGTTCCCAGGGGGGCACATTTAATGTTTCCTATTCTAATATCTTTCTTCGAGGAAAACTCCTATAAAGGGGGTGTGCTCCCTCCATAATTAGGCATTTTACTACTAATTTGCCCGTGACATAATGGCTTCTTCTGGTTCTACTGGTGAGAGCTCCTTTAATTATATTTCATATTTAGAAACGGAAATCAAGAAATCTCGTACCGCGAATAAGAAACTCGTGGCCAAGGTTTCAAACTACAAGAAAAGGTTGTCTGACATGGATTCCGATCATCATGTGACGATGGCCGATCGGGATTGGGCCTATGAGCATATAAAGAAGCTCGAGACTAATCTGGCTAAGCAGAAGGCAGCAAAAAGGGCCTATAAGCTTGCCTTCAAGGAGTTACATGCTCGGTACAAACCGAGTTCGGATGACGATGAAGAAGGCTCTTCCTCGAAATAATTAGTCTTTTGTAATTTCTGTCGTAATTTTTCTTGAATGGGGAGTCTTCTCCTCAGTTGTAATCGAAGTTTTTGGAATTAATAAAACATTTCCCTTTCCTTGTTCTTGTCTGTTTATCTTCTTGATGTCTTTTTGGGATGACTTTAATTGGATTTGGAACTGTGGTTAACTTACCTTAAATGCTCTTGGGAAGTTCAAGAGGTTGTATTTATTCGAGATGACCTTTGATCTACTCCTTGTTTCTTCTTATAAAAGGGGGCTGTCCCAGAATTTTTTTTTATGCGGTTCATTCTTTATTAACGAACAAATGGCTTCTCCTCTTGAAAAATATGGTGACAACCTTCCTGAATACATTGCCCGTCTGGAAGAGGAAGTTCAGAAGGTGTGTTATCTCGAGAAGAGGGTTGCCCGGCTGTCAGTGGAAGCTCGTCGGGCCGCCGAACTAGACGAGCGATTGGATGCCCTAGAGAAGGAGCACCAGAGGTCTTTGCTCGACAGTATTCGTGCTCGTGCCCGGATCAAAGAGCTCGAGGCCTCCAGAGATAGGCAGCTTGCTTCCAAGAGGGCTTACAAATTGGCCCTTAAGGAAGTGTATGCTCGGTCGAAAAGGAAGCCGAATGACGATGCGTGCCCTTCTATGAAATGATTTTATTGTTTTCATTGTATTTCCTCTTTGTGCTTCTTCTGTAACGAAGTATCAACCAGTCAATAAAGATTTCTTTTTCTTGTTTATATCTGAATTACTTTCCCAATGCAATTTATTTTGACTGCGCACGCTTGTGGCCTCATTAATGCCTTTCTTGGGTCTTGCGTTTGATCTTATCCATTGGACCTTCTTACTCTTTATATCTAGGGATTAATTAGGATTTCTTGAGCCTTGTGCATAGAAAATCCTATTCACCAGAGTTTTCTTGAGCCTTGCGCAAAAGATCTGGGATATTTATTTGATTCGCTGTCCTTCCCAAAAATGACGCATGTTTTGTTGCCATTATTACTTACCCCCTTTAAATATTGGTAAGAATCCAAGCGTTTCTTGAACAGGTGTGGCTTTTAATTACTCACGCTCTTTAGAGTCTTTTGGGAATCCAAACGTTTTTCTTGAACAGTCATCTCCCTTGAGTGCCATCGTTTCTGAATACCCATTGGCGAATGGTTGCGACTCTCAATCCCAGCCCTCATACAATTGATCTATAAATACCTGCTTACAGCATGGTTACATCCACACTTCTCATCATATTATTTTCCCCCATATATAGACCCTCATCTTATAATTTCCCTAAGATGTCTGGTCCTTTCACCCAATCAGCATTAGCTTTGCAAGTGGAGGCCTTTGAAGCCTCCCATAACCATGTACAAAGGTTGTTGAGGGATGCCGAGGAGGAATTGAAGGTGATGCGTTATCACCATACCGAGATGGTTCGGGAATTAACTTGGCTAAGATCCGAACTGGCTTACTGTCGACGTGCTCGTCAGGCTTTAGTCGAAGAGAATGAGATGCTAAGGGGGAACCCAACACTGAGAGACAGGGATGTCTCTGCCGGGCCCTCTCATCGATACCGATCGACTTCCCCCTAACCTTCCTCCTTCCTTTTTTCTTTTTCTCTGCTCTTTCCCCATCTTTTCCCATCTCTTCCTTTTTCTTCTTTTTTTTTTATTTCTCCGTTTCCATCATTTCTTCCTCTTCCTCTCTTGTGTTTTCTTTTTATACTCTGTTTTCTCGTACTTTTTATTCTTTTCTTTTTCCGTTTCTTTTTTGTTTCATTGACTTCCTTTTTAGTTGTCGGTCTCCTTCGTCTCTTTATCTTCTTCTCATCTGTTTTTCTTCTGTGCCTCCTCTTTCTTTTTCTTCATCTTCTCTCCCATCACTCTTTTTTTTTTTTTTTTATGCACCACTATGATGTAACAATCAGCCCTGTGATCCTAAGGGTTTAGTGTTACATCTAGGGTTTTTGTCATTTTTCTTTTTGACTCTTCTTTCTTATCCCTTCTTCTTTATGTTCCTCCTCTTCGCTTCTTTCTTCCCTTTTTGTTTTCTTTTTATGCTTCTTTCCTTCGTTTCTTGCACTATTCTTCTTTTCCTCTTCTTGCTTTTCCTTTCTCTTTCTTCTTACTTTTTCTTTTTGGCGTCTCCTACTCACTTGGTCAGCTGATATAGTTGATCCTTTGCCTGATCTTCTGTACTAGCTCTTCTTGGATGTAATAGATTTTTTCGGATGTAATAGGTTTTTATCTCGGATGTAATAGACCACGATGTAATATTGTCTATTGATGTAATGAACAATGATGTATTCCATCTTCATTAATGAAAACTATTTTTGCCCTTTTCTTTTTGCATTTCTTTTTATATTGTACATGTGGTTTGTTGTTTGTCTGAAATCTAGATCTTTGAATATCTCGTCTTTATTTCTTCTGCACTGTAGTCTCAGATGTCAGTAGATGTCCCCATCACTGTCAAACATATGTGCATGCTCCCTAGTAGGTCAGGAAATGTGCATGCTCCCTAGTAGGTCAGGAAATATGCAATTTCCCAAGCAAGGTCATAAAATATCATACTCTCCGTTCTATAAGTACTAATCTTTTCTTTGGTAGTTTATCATCTCTTTTTTCTTTTTGCTTCTCTCTTCCTTAGCCCTTTATTTTCTTCCGTACTAAACAATTTCCCAGAATGTCTGGACCTGTGGTGAGATACCATGCTCAGATGAAGGGTTTGGACTCTGACGTATCTCGGGTCCGCCGTCGGATGGCAAGGCTTGAGAAAGAGTATGGCGTTTTGGCCTTGAGCTTGTTCGGCTCTTATCCTGAAGAGACGGTGAAGTGGACCGAGATCTCGGCACTGAGTCGCCAGCTCGATCACTTGTTGCTGCAGAGAAACCATCTGGCCAACTCCTGGTATGATGCCGAGGAAATTTGGGACCATTCTCAAGATGAGTTTGACAACTCTCCTCAAGGCCTAGCTAGCATAATGGTAAAGAATGCTCGGCTCGTGGAGCGCGTCAGGGTTCTTACTATGGAAAACAACAGGCTCTCCTCGGAAAATGACGATTTGGTCGCCATGAACGATTCCTACCAAGCTCGGTTGAATTGTTCTGCTCGTTTTGCTTTCTCTCGGTCTGGCAGTTCGGTTTTTCCACCCATTGATCCTTAGATTGGGCTGATTTTCTTTTGTATTTCCCCTTTTGTCATTTGTGTTTTATCTTCTGTATTTGATGAATCAGTTGTATCTTTTCGTGTCTCGTGCCTGTCTTGTGAACCATTGTAACGCTTCGTATTTTGTGCCTTTTGATTCTCTATAAATGCTCCCTATTGCCTGTATCTCATTATCAATTTCTACCTCTCTCTTGTTTTATAATTTGCTTTTGCGTGAGATGGCTCCCATCACTAGGTCTGCCTCCAAAAAGAAAACCCTTATGGAAGAGGAGCCTACCTTTTTGCTACCTCGTCCCCCTGGCTTTGGGGAGGAGGATTTGACTCCTCTTCAACTAAAAGAAATTGAGATGTCATGGCTGAAACATGATCTCATGTGTGATCGGACTGAAGCGAGGAGGTTTAAACAATATTGGGACGAGGAGGGCACTGCTCGTTTCAAGGCCGAGCAAAAATGCGAGTCTCAGTCTTACGCCTTGAAACAGGCTGAGATGGTGATTTCTCGTTTGGTTAGGGAGAAAGAGCGTCTGGAGGAACTTTTGGCGAAGAGGGATGTTGCTATGGGGGATAGTTCGAAAAAGTAGGATGGGTGTATTTTCTTTTTCTGTTGTATTGTTTGTGTTTCCCCCTTTGTGGATGAATAAAACTTGTCTTGCATTTGATTCTGTCCTATTTTATTTCCTGTTTGCTTCTCTTTTATGTTTCTGATCATACACCGAACAATATGCCCGGTTATCCCCCCGGAGAGCGTTGTTAGACTTGATGCTCCCTGCCATTAAGCTAGAAACGGTCTTCGTCCACTTTGTTCGGTGTGCCCTTGTGTTAAGGACTGGTTGGGGAGTCGAGGAACTTTAATCGGGGGATATTCTCGGTGTGATAGTAGTGGTAGCGTATGTGAGAAGCTTTTCGTGGTAGGGTCCACTGGCCGTTTATTTAGGTCTAATGATGTGAACTGCCTTGGGTAGTGGGATACGCGCTGACGTGGCGAAATCTGGAGCGTGTATATGTTAAAAAAGAGCAGCGGTTGTTGACTTTCGTATGGTTGGAAAAAGGTAAACCTCTGTTACACGAAAGGACGGTTATTATTTTATTCCTTTTGTGACTCCACTCCTTTTTATTGTGCCAAGTAATCCTGTTTATTTTTATCACAGAATTCGCTGAAAAAAATATCTCTCTCTCTCTAAAGCATATTCTTCCCGCCAAAAAGGAAAAGAGTTCGGCCGTTTAATCTAGGGTTTCGTGGTTGTGTTGGAAGACCTGCTGCTGTTCGCGCTTGCTTGCTCATAATGATTACTGTAAGTGATTTTTTGTTCTCCCTTTTTCCCTCTTTTAGGAGTTGTATTTGAGTTGTCGTTGTGGTCATAGGTGTGTCGTTGGTATATGGTTCAGGTTATCTATATATGTCTGATGAGTCTGATGTAATGTGCGTGGGGGGGGGGGGGGTGGCTCTCGTTCTATTGAGGTGGTTCTGGTGTGTGTATTTGGTTAGTATATTGATGGACTTTTGATGATATTTGTATAGGAAATTTTGACCCAAAGTGTGGCCCAAGTTGGCACATTCGTGGAGAAGGATTTTAAAGAACTCGCCGGAATACCTGACAACATACATATCCGGCTTCCTATTTTTGACGAGGAGGTGCTGGGATTTGTACCTGCCGGCGAGGTGGCCGTGCGTTCGTCGGCATTCTTCACTGGTGGTCTTCGACTGCCCTTTACAAACTGGGTGGCTTCGTTCTTTGAGGCCGTCCAAATTGCTCCGGCCCAACTGGCCCTAAATGGTTACCGTACTCTGAATGGTATCCAAAGGCTATCGGAGTTGTCCGGAATACCGATTGAACTGAAGGACGTCTTTGGAGTCTATAGTCTGAGCTTTGAGCGTCGCAGCTCGTATTTGAAGACTCTGCGTGCCTTTTGCCGGCTCGTTATCGGTTTGCCGGATACCAATAAAGAGCGTAATCTTGGTATTGTAATTGCTTCCGGTGCATGGGGTTGTGCGGGACACCAGATTCCTGGACCGGCGACCAATGCGCCCATCATGTCAGACCTCGGCGCCCCCAATGTAGAGGCTCTGTTAGCTCTTTGGAAATGGTGGGGGCCTGGACCTACGCCGGATCCTGCGAGTCGTACGGCTCCGATGTTGCTCGGTTACCCTATGGGGTCGGTGACCAAGGGTAATCCGGCACCCGAGATCCCCAAAGAGCCCGAGGAGGAATTCTTAAAGGTGGTCCAGGCTCGATGTGCTACTCGTCTTGGGAAAAAGGCCGTTCGTTCTAAGCGTCGTGCATCTGACCCTGTCGTTGAAACAACGAAGAGGGCTAGGGGAACCGATACATCGGTTACCGAGGAAGATGCTAACGTTGGTTCGGGCGAGGGGGTGTGTGCCGCTGGTCAAGGGGATACCGCCGAGGATGCCTCTGCTCCGGGTGAGGTATGTGTATAGTTATTATGATTTTCTTGTCTTTTGGTTGTTTGTCATTTGGTGCGCTAGTGCTTTGCTTTATTAGTCATCTTGTTTCAGCTACTGACTTCTACATTGGTTACCCTCGCTCTTGCCCGGTCTATGGGTATTATTGTGTTTCAGGGGTCGGTCGACGATGTATTCGGATATATGAACCTCTTGACGAACATGGGAGAGGGTACGATGACTTTGCCGGTCATCTTGCCTATCCCCACCGAGGGTCCGATAGATTTGTCCGTGTGCTCGCCCCTCCGTAATGAGGAAGAGATCGAGCATAGGGCCCCTGAGATTGAGCAGTTGGAGGAGGACGTGGGGGTGGAGATGGAAGGCAGCGAAGAGAATGCCGGGGATGTTGTGACGGGTGTCGGGGATGAGGCTCTCGACGGATCCGAGAAGGTGTTGGTTGACGGGGTTGCAATGACCCGGTACATTGACCGATGTAGGGGTGAACTGCTGGATCAACCGAGAACACTGAAGATGGGGTATACGGCTCTAAAACCCCTTGTGTTCAAGAATGCAGAAAAACTATCTGCCCAACCTACAATGTCAGTTATAGAGCAGGCCCACGCAGATGCGCTGAGGGTACGCGGGGCTCGTATTGCACTATATAGGTTTGGTACTTGTATTTTATTTGGAAACTAATGTGTTGAAGTGCAGATTGTTGTGAGTGCCGTGGCGCTACGGGATCAGCTGGGAGCTCTAGAGGGTGAGAAAGAGAAGCTGGTGGCCGAGAAGGATAATCTGTTGGTCGAGAAGGAGAAATTGGTCGCCGAGAAGAAAACCCTGGGCGAGAATTATGACAAACTGTCGGTGGACTTCTTGCACCTGACCGAGGATGTCGAGAAATTGAGGGTGGAAAAAGAGAGCATGGCCGCTAAGTACGGCGAATTAGAGGAGGAGAACTTGCTCCTGGCTGAGGACGTGGAAGCCGAAAAGGCTAAGGTGTCTGCCCTGAAAACGGCACAGGCGGAGGAGCGGAAAAAGTTAGCGATGATGGCCAACTTTTCTGTATACTGCGCTCATGTGCGGGCGCTCAATTTCGCGAATGTTCCTCTGTCGGATAGGGCGTGGTCGGAGTTGGTGTATCCGTGTCCGCATGGTGCACCGCCGAAACCCTTGGACTGGGCGAATCTTCGTGAAGAAGAGCTTCCTCGGCTACCGGGGCAGACAATTTCGACAGCGCTGCGTCCTCACTCTATGTCGACCGCGTCCACTCCTCGACCGGATGCTACTGTTGTTCCCCCACCAGCATCTCCTCAGGTGGAACCTTGACTATCTTCCTAGCATTTTTTTTTTTTTTTTTTTTTTTTTTTTGTATCTAGAAACAGATTCTTTTGGGGAAGTGATAATATAGGTGTTGTGGTTTCTTTCTGTTGAGCTTGCTTGGGTGAATTTCTTTTGGTGGTCGTTATATTTTGAAGGATATGAAAACAAAATATTGTCAGGTACCAAATAACCCCCTTGCCATGGTGGTCTGGACCTCGCCTAGTCGTAGTGTAGGTGACGTGATGGAGGATTTGGAAAGGTCTAACGCGTCCCTTACCGCGAAATTGACTTGTGCCTATCAGGAAATCGAGGGTCTGAATATTCATATTTCCAACCTGGCGATCCGGTTACGTGATTTGGGAGAGAAATTTAGTAAAAAGACCGCCCATTATACGGCAAATAAGGGTAAAGCAAAGGAACTTCTCAGTGCCCTACGACGTTCTCGTGATGAAGCCCGAGGTCGTGTGACGAGCTTGAGCTTGGTCCTTGGGGCCGTTTTCGAGGACGCGGATCTGCTGCTATCCTTTGCCAAAGCGTATTGGGCCCGAGCTCGCGCCTTAGAGGTGCTGGAGCATATAAAAGGAATGAGTGGTGTGTCCCGGGCAGAGCGCATGGTGGATGCGAAGGCCGGGGTAACTGAAACCACTGTTGTCTTGAACCGTATCGAGGCGGTCATTCGTGAGCGTTTGGGGACGCAAATTAATTCATTGCGAGATATTCATTTTGCCGATGTGGTAGAGGCTTCGGCGTCTGTTGAGGGGTTGTCGGATTAGTAAAATAGCTGGTTTTGTTGTTTTCTTTGTAGCTTGTATATAAAAAAAAAAAAAAAAATCTCTCACTTCTCCCCCGTTTTTTTTTTTTTTTTTTTTTTTTTAATTCATTTCTTCTCGTTCGTCTCCCCCCCTCTTTTTTTTTTATAGGCACATGCTACTATGTCGCACCAGGCTGGTTCTCCATGCCTAGTTAACCCGGGGTTAGGACCTACTGGTGCTGCCCGGGACGAGGTCTCATCTGGTGTGGCTAGTGAGGTGCCTGACAGGTGGCCCTACATTGTTTTGATGAGCAAAAATGTCAAATTGACCGACCAATGTGCTCGACTACGGACCAAGCTGAAAACCCAGGCGGCCTCTTTTCGAGAATACGTTCGCCGTGCCGAGCATGCTGTTGATGTTCAGGAGCGTCGTTTGGATCGATATTGGCGTGCAAAGGGCGAGTACTTCGGCAAATTAAAGTTGCTTGTGACCAAGGCCAACGTGTTGGTGAAGTATTTCCGTTTGTCCCGAGCCAGATACGATGCTTCCGCAGCTGTGATTGAAGCTCGCCGTGACCCCTCCTTTGACGATGATCGCCGTAAAGCGGCCTCGGATGCTCACGAGTCCGCCAAAGAAGCCGAGTTCAACGCGCGGCTTCAAACGCTGACTTGTGTTGGGGCTCATACGACCAATTTTGATGCCCTCATTTCTGAGGAGCGTTTTGATGGTGATGAGTCTGATGGGTACACAACGACTGACGACGAAGAGATTGAACTCGGTCAATTACCGTCGTGCTCCTCCTGCAGTAGCTCTTCTTAAATGAATCTCTTTAGTGTCGTTGATCTTCTTGTTGCCTCCGTAATGCGGGCGAGGACTATATATGTGATTTCTTTATTCCTGTTTTGTACCTTTCCATTGCCGTACTGCTATTTAATTGATTGGATTGATTTTTCCTTGCCAAATCATTTGTTATTTCGTTATTCCTGTTTTGAAGATGCTTCTTGTTGATATTTTGTTGTTTTAGATTGATTCTCCTTCATTGTTTTAGCCAATTTATATTGCATCGCCGTCATAAAGTGGACCTGAATAATACCTTGCATTGTACCTGCATATAAATTTCATAGTATTCATAGGCACTTCGGCCATGTTGGGAATTTCATAGTATCCCTAGACGTTCCTTCGGTAACACGCCATTTACGAGATTTCATAGTATGCCTAGACGTTCCTTTGGTAACACGCCATTTACGGACTTTCATTGTATTCCTAGGCACTTCGGCCATGCTGGGAATTTCATAGTATCCCTAGACGTTCCTTCGGTAACACGCCATTTACGGGATTTCATAGTATGCCTAGACGTTCCTTTGGTAACACGCCATTTACGGACTTTCATTGTATTCCTAGGCACTTCGGCCATGCTGGGAATTTCATAGTATCCCTAGACGTTCCTTCGGTAACACGCCATTTACGGGATTTCATAGTATGCCTAGACGTTCCTTTGGTAACACGCCATTTACGGACTTTCATTGTATTCCTAGGCACTTCGGCCATGCTGGGAATTTCATAGTATCCCTAGACGTTCCTTCGGTAACACGCCATTTACGGGATTTCATAGTATGCCTAGACGTTCCTTTGGTAACACGCCATTTACGGACTTTCATTGTATTCCTAGGCACTTCGGCCATGCTGGGAATTTCATAGTATCCCTAGACGTTCCTTCGGTAACACGCCATTTACGGGATTTCATAGTATGCCTAGACGTTCCTTTGGTAACACGCCATTTACGGACTTTCATTGTATTCCTAGGCACTTCGACCATGCTGGGAATTTCATAGTATCCCTAGACGTTCCTTCGGTAACACGCCATTTACGGGATTTCATAGTATGCCTAGACGTTCCTTTGGTAACACGCCATTTACGGACTTTCATTGTATTCCTAGGCACTTCGGCCATGCTGGGAATTTCATAGTATCCCTAGACGTTCCTTCGGTAACACGCCATTTACGGGATTTCATAGTATTTCTAGGCACTTCGGCCATGTTGAGAATCTCATAGTATTAGTAGACAGCATAATAATATATTTTATTCATTCAATCATAGTATCCCTAGACGTTCCTTCGGTAACACGCCATTTACGGGATTTCATAGTATTTCTAGGCACTTCGGCCATGTTGAGAATCTCATAGTATTAGTAGACAGCATAATAATATATTTTATTCATTCAAAAGAAAAGATAATGCCATTAAGCAAGAAGGGTAAGGTAGCACCTGTACTTGTACTTGTATTCGGAGCATTGCCTATACGTAGTACTTCTTTAAGTTAGCCACGTTCCAAGAATTCTTTTCCCCTCGGCTGTTGGCGAACAGGACGCTTTTGATTTTGTAAGAGACTGGACTCGTTCGCTTGACGATTTCGTATGGGCCTTCCCAGGTAGGGCTCAGTTTGCCATGTATTTCGTTGCGGGTATAGACCGTCACTCGTCGCAGCACCAGTTCTCCTACCATGAATTCTTTATATCCTTTTACTCTCTTGTCATAGGTTTGCTTTACGCTTTGTTGGTATTTAGCTAAGGTAAGGGCCGCTATCTCTCGTTTCTCGTCTATCATGTCGAGCTCTTCTCTCATTCTTTGTTCATTATTTCCCTGCTCGACCAACGTTGTTCGGAGCGTAGGTAGCCCGATCTCTGTCGGTATGACGGCCTCAACACCGTATGCTAAGCTAAACGGGGTTTCCTTGGTGCCCGTCTTGGGTGTAGTTCGGCACGACCATAAAACGTTGAGTAGCCGCTCGGGCCACCTCCCCTTTGCCTGTTCAAGGGTGGTCTTGATGCCGTCTAATATTGTTCGTTTTGACACTTCGGCCTGCCCGTTCCCTTGTGGGTATGTCGGCGTCGAATAGAATTTTCGGATACCGAGTTCCTCGTACCATAGCTGTAAATTGGCATCTTTGAACTGGGTTCCGTTGTCGGCGACTATAGCGTACGGTATTCCGAACCTAGTTATGATGTATTCCCAAATGAATTGTTTGACGTTGCTGGCTTTGATTTCTCGGAGGGGTTTAGCTTCGACCCATTTGGTGAAATAATCAGTCGCAACGATCAGATATTCCACATTCCCAGGTGCTCTTGGGAGTTTACTGACCAAATCGATTGCCCATTGAGCGAACGGCCATGGTGCTGATACCGGGGTCATCATAGATGAAGGGAGCCGTGGTATCTTGGCGAATCGTTGGCAGTTGTCGCATCGTTGGACGTATGCATCGGCGTCTCGCTTGATATAGGGCCACCAATATCCTTGGGTCACTGCCTTGTTTGCAAGGGATCGCCCTTTGATGTGTGCACCACAAGATCCTTCGTGGATTTCTTCCAAGACCGGCAGTTATAGCTCGGTCGGGACGCACAGTAGATGTGGTCCCTGGTAACTGGATTTATATAGTTTATCGTCCTCGGATAGCCAGAAACGAGGAGCTTTTCTTGTAATTTTCAGCGCTTTTATCTTGTCAACCGGAAGCGTTCTATTTCGCAGATAATGGGTCATGTCCTCCATCCATCCTAGTTCGTACTGTATCGATGTCACCCGGTTTACCCTTTTTATTATGCTCGGGGTCGGCAGTAGTTCCACTGTGATCGACCGGGTGTCAGTCAATGTTAGTGTCGAGGCTAGGGTGGCCAATGCATCGGCATGTGCATTCTCGGTGCGATTGATTCTTACTAACTCGCACTGTTCGAAGGTTGCCATCAAGCTTTGGACTTTCTCTTGGTAGAGGATCATTCTATCATCTTTCGCTTGGTACTCGCCGATGGCTTGATTGACGATGAGCATGGAGTCTGAGCTTACAATTAAGTGGGAGCATCCGAGGGACCGGGCAATAAGCATGCCATTTATCATGGCCTCGTATTCTGCCTCATTGTTGGTAGCTCGGAAGCCCAGTTTTATGCTTTTTTCGATGATTGCTCCCTCGCTGGACTTTAGGACGATCCCTGCTCCCGATCCGTCCTTGGTGGCTGATCCATCGACATGTATCTGCCAGTGTGATTGTGGAGAGAGTGCCAAAGGCTCGTCATAGCCTTCGGTGAATTCTGCGACGAAATCGGCCAGGACTTGTCCCTTTATGGCGTGGCGGGGTGCGAACTCGATATGAAATTGGGATAGCTCGACCCCCCAGGCGGCAACTCGGCCGCTAATGTCCGTCCGCCGAAGCGACTCTTTAATATGAAATTTTGTGTATACTCGGACCTGATGAGCTATGAAATAGTGTGGCAACTTCCTGGTTGCGACGACCAATGCCAGACACAGCTTTTCCAAGGGTAGATAACGTGTTTCGGCTTCGACCAGAGTCTTGCTGATGAAGTAGATCGGAAATTGTTCGCGACCTTCTTCTCTCAGGATGACCGCGCTCACAGCTGTAGAGGAAACTGCTAGGTAGCATGCCAGAATGTCTCCTCTGTTCGGCCTTACTAGCAGTGGCAATGTCCTCAAGTACTCTTTGAGATTGTTGAACGAAGCTTCACATTCCGGGTCCCAGACGAATTTTCTATCCTTCTTGAGTGATTCGAAAAATGGCCGTCCCTTATCTGCGGATCGGCTAATGAACCTGCTCAGCGCGGCCATCATTCCCGTGAGCTCTTGTACCTGTTTCTTATTCTTGGGCGCCGCTAGGTTTCGTAGAGCCGTTATTTGATCGGGATTGGCCTCTATTCCTCGTTGGCTAACCATATGTCCCAAGAATTTCCCTTTGCTGATGCCAAATGCACACTTGCTCGCATTGAGTTTCAGTTTGTGCTCGCCCAGCGTTCGGAAAACGTTCCTGATATCTTGAAGGTGGGATGTGGCTCTTTCGCTTTTGACGACCATGTCGTCTATGTATACCTCCATTGTTTTCCCTATATGATCTCGACATACCCGTGTTATCATCCTTTGGTATGTTGCTCCTGCATTGCGTAGGCCGAACGGCATTACCGTATAGCAATAATTTCCCAAAGGTGAGATAAACGAAGTCTTTTCTTGATCTTCGCGGGCGAGGGGAATTTGATGGTATCCTGAGTACGCGTCAAGGAAGGTCATCCGTTCTGCTCCCGCTGTTGCGTCCACCAGTTGATCGATCCTTGGAAGAGGAAAGTGGTCCCTCGGGCAGGCTTTGTTGAGGTTGGTGAAGTCTATACAGACTCTCTCCTTCCCGTTCTTCTTAGGGACGACGACCGGGTTGGACAACCATTTTGGATAGTAAACCTCCCTTATGGCTCCAGCCTCCAATAGCTTTTGTACTTCAGCGATTATAGCTGCTCTGTGCTGTACAGAGACTTTTCTGCCCCTCTGTGCTATTGGCTTGTACTCGGCGTTTACACTTAGGTGGTGGCATGCTGTATTGGGGTCTAGGCCCGGCATGTCTTTAGGACTCCAGGCGAATTTATCAATGTTGCTGAAAAGGAACGCTTCTAACTCCTCGGATTCCCGTTTTGGAAGGTTATCGCCGAGGAGGAAATAGTGCTCCTCGTCCATATCCGGGATATACACCTTCCTAAGTGTCTCTCCTACTTGTTCTTCGACAACCCTTTCGGCTTTGGATATTTGGCTGATCAGCTTCTTTGTGCTGGTGGGTTGTTCCACAGTGCTTCGTTGTTGTTGGAGAGTCGCGGTGATGTCCTCGCAGCGTCTTGAATCTTCTTGACATCCTCTGGCGGTCTCGATCGCCCCCCTATCATTCGGGTATTTGACCTTTTGGTGATAGGTCGAGGGTATGGCCTTCATGGCATGTAACCATGGTCGGCCCAATATTGCGTTGTGCCCGGAGTGGTCGTCGACCACTAAGAACTCCACGGGAACCGACATGGACCCTGTTGTGACATTGAGGATAATCTTACCCAAAGGTTTGGTCGTTTCGGAGATGAATCCGATCAGTGTGACATCGGTAGGCTGAAGATCTTGCAGCTTGAGTTCCATCTTGTCGAAGAGCTCCTTGTACATGATATCACAAGAGGCTCCTTGGTCGACAAGTACCCTGCTGCCTGTGTCTAGGCCGATTTGAACACGGAGGTTAATGGCGTCTCCGTGGGGGTAAATCACCCCTTCTTCGTCAAGATCCGAGAAAGAAATGGGCGGATGTCGTCGTGGAGTGCATTGTCGTTTAGAGGGCGACGCCTGTGATGTCTTGGCTACTTGGCCAAAGTGGGCCAGCTGCCGTTGTCGTGATCGTTCCCCGCCTGGGCCATTGGGTCGTGACATATGAACGACGTTGATCGTTTTGCCTTGCCGGTTGTCAGATCCCTCGATGGCCAGTTGCTTGCCTTTATTCCCAGCTCCTTTGATGAACTTGGCTAGGTATCCTGCATCGTCCCACTGGTTCATTCTCCATCGTAGGTTACGGCAATGCTCAGTGAGATGGCCTTGATCCTCGTGATATGCGCAGAAGAGCTTGGAATCTCTCTGACTGGGGGGAGAGATGATCGGTTGTGGTCGGGAATACCAACTTTCCCTGCATATATCCTTGAGGATATCTTCAGCAGACAGGTTGAAAGTGTATCGCAGCTCGACCGGTCCGAAAGGGTTTCGGTGTTCCCTCTCTTGGGGCCGAACCTGTTGAAATGGCTTGGGTGGCATCGGGTAGGCGAGCTGGAGCGGTTTATGTTCGTTGGTCGGTGTTGGGTATGCGATCTGGAGCGGTTTGGGCTCTAGTGCTCGTGGTCGCTCTCCCCTGCTATGGACCTCGGGCTCTTTGCCCTTTCTGGTCGGTTGGAATGCTTCTCCCTGGTTATTTCTAACTCTTTTGCGACCCACCTGTGCCTCGCGGACCGACTCTCTTCTCGGTAGAGTCCGGTTGAGGAAACGCAATTCGTCGTTTTTATCGGTGAGGTGGGTACAATAGGCTAGCAGGGAATCAGTGGTTGGGAAGTTTTTGCCTATGAACTTCCTTCTCGCCCAATAGCCATTAGGGATGGAATTGATAAAGTTTTGGATGGCTATATTATTGGCATATCGCGGAATCTGGTTTGCTACGTCGATAAAACGTATGCTGTAATCGTTGAGCCTTTCATTTGGCATCATCGTCATTTTAAGAAGGGTTTCGATACTAACCTTCTTTTTCCGATGAGCAGCGTATCGGGTGGAGTACGCTCTTAGCAGTTCTGCCCAGTTTCTGATGGAGCCCCGTGGTAAGTTATGATACCATGACGAAGCCTCTTGACCCAAGCTGTTTTTGAAAAATTTGCACATCAGTGCATGGTCATCACTCCATAGTTCCATCTTCGTCTTGTAGTGCCTCAGATGGTCGATAGGGCAACTCTTCCCGTCATAGAGCCTGAATTCGGGGATGACGAATCCCATAGGATTGAGGTACCGCGTGATCTGTTCAGCACACGGGGTTTCTTGGCATACATTCCAAGCCTGTTGGAACGCGTCATCCGTGACTTGGTAGGGGGGAGGGTATCCTCCCTGATGTGGTGGTGGGCCATATCCCTCCCCGATCCTGTATTCGGGATATCTATCGTCCTTCGTGTTTGTGTGGACACGTTCCATATGAGTGTTCGGACGGACGATAGTTATTGGGACATTGCCCCCTTGGTGGGGGACTCTTGTATCGGGTCGCCGACCCGCTGCCTCCAGGGCGGCCCTGTAGGCAGAGTCTTCCACTTCATGGCGTGGGTCTTTGTCGGGTTGGATAACTGGCAATACGATGCCGGCCGCTGTCATGGCCGTCATGCATGCCGCCAGCTGAGCTTGTAGCTGGGTGTAGTTCCTTTCATCGGCTAATGGAACGACATGTTGTACCTCCACTGTGGGTGGTGTAATCATCCTCGGAGAATTAGTCGGCAGTCGGGGCGACTGTCCGAGTACATGATCCTCGGGCATACCAAACTGACGGGCCTCGTCCGTTTGTAAACGAGCACCGGAGTTGACCGAGGCCGTAGGCAATGGGACTCTTGAGCTCGGCCCTGCTTGGGACCCGGTTAAGCGTCTTCGTGCACGCCTTAATACGGGCACGTCTTGTTCGTCCCCCGAGGACGAAAGGTGTTCGTTGACAATCCCTTCGATGAAATGTCGGGGTGGTTCGACCGGTTGTTCTTGGTTGACGTAGGAGGTTGTTGGTTGGTTTTCGGATTGGATAGCTTCATATCTGTCGCGGATAGCGAGTAGATCGTCGAGGTCTTGTTGGCTAATTTGCGTGTTTTGGTTATTGGTCTCTACTATCTCGGGATGGGTTTCCTCTACATTGGTAACCATTGTCGCTCGTCTGGCAGAGTATTGGTATTCGAATTCTAAACTAGTTGGGAACTAGATGATTCCCGGAGACGGCGCCATTTGATAAAGCCATAACTTTCGTCGGTCGCGTTAGGCTTTTCAATAATGATATAATGATAAATCAACTGTGAATAAATGATACTTCCTGATCTTTATTATTGCTCGGATTATTGTCCTTGTTCGGACTATTACATTTGCTCGGATTAGCATTTCGGTTTTACAATTATGCTCGATATAACTATTTAATCTCTCGTCTTGATCTTTCTCCTCTTTTATTCGGTGCTCGGCTGTCTTTTCTCGGTTTATTTCTCGAAGTGATATGCTTTGGTTAGTTTCTCTCTTTTCTTAACTTCTCTCTATATTTTTTGGATAGATTTTCTGGTCCTTTTCTAGGAGGGGTAGTTGGCTATTTATAGGCAACTGCGCCTTCTAGGATATTGACAAATGTCTTCATCCCAGGGATTTTTCAGACAAGGGTCCCCCTTTGATTGGGTTTGGGCTTTGGGTAGTAGCATCCCAATTCCTATAAAAAGTATGAGATGACCCATTTAAGCGTTGGATACCCATTTATAAAGTGGGATGATTATGACCCGAATAAAATACTCGGGTCTGATTTTTATGTTCTATCAGCTTGTTAATTAATGATATATAAATTAAATAATCAAAATGTTTTCTTTTACTTATTGATATTTGCGTCAATATTGAATATTTATATCATGATTCATAAGTTCCCATAATAGTGTCAGTGTGTGCATGTGTGTTTCTTTAGATTAGCCGTGTCTCTGTGTTCTTTCTTCTTTCTTTCGAAATTTAGAACAAATAATATCAGTTGCTTTCGAAATTTGTACCTTTGTTTCTTAATATTTCTTTTTTTCTTCTTGTTTTTTATTTATTTTTTTATCAATTTTGACTTCTTTTTTTTCTTTTCAGAATCTAAAAAAAAAAAAAACACCCATCAAGGTTAAAAAGAAATCTAGGTTAAAAAATTAAATAAATGAAGAAGCAAACGTAAAATAAAATAAAATTAAGAAACCAATTTATTAAAAGAAAAAAAGTGAAAATACTAAGCTGTACAAAAGGTATATAACCCATAATCAAGTGGAAGATATATGTTTATACGTATGGTGTATAGGCCATGGGGTTCGATATTTCTAGCCATAGTTCAGATTAATTATTCCGTTAATCACAATTAGAAAATACTAATTTTATTAAGAATTTCAATTAGAGCAGGTTTTGGACATGTGCGACGTGTAAAAAATAGCCCAAAAGTTCTTTTTGCTCACCCATGCTATATAGTTAATTTACTAAACTAAGATGAAAGATATATTAAAGTAAATGGTCAAAATGTGAACATGGTTAAAGTTTTGGACCAGTTGCCAACACTGCAACTCAAGAAAATTCAAAAACAATTAACACCAGTCACCATTGTAGTCTAACGTAACTGTTAATTAGTCCTCATACCGCAAATTGAAACAGAAAAAAGACCCAATGTTACTTTAGATACCAAAATTAAGCAAGTTTTATTTGGTTTGTTGTACAATTTTTACCCATATTATGGGATAAGAAATATTTCTACATAAGTTTGATAAGGCCAATTTTCTGTTATAATTGCAATTTTTTTTAACTTTAAATAAATTTCGAGCACTTGAATCTATTTAAAAAATAAAAAAAATTTAATTTAACTTTTACATCGAGACTCAAATTCTTCAGAACGGGCCTTTCAATTTAAAGCCGAGCCAGTTCCAAGACTCACTTGATATACGATTAGTGTAAGATTTGACCAAAAGACAGAAAGGAATTAATGTAGGAAAAGTGTTTTGTTGAGTAAATTAACTTCCCGGGCCCTATATTTACTGTTTGATGAAAAGTTTTAAGATGGTGATCACTGTCACATTTCAATAATATTTTTATTCATAGGTCACTATTCTTGTAAGATTTTTAATTGTATGTCACCTTACAAGTGATAAAAAAAATCGTAACTTTTTTTTTTTTACTTAATAATTCAAAAAAACACTAAAAAAAGGTAAAAAAAAAAAAAAAAAAACAGTTTTTGGGTTTTTTTTTACACTTTGATATCTTGTTCAGATTATAATATATTTTTTTAAGCTTAAAAACAAATTTTAACCTCTTTTTTACATTTTAATATATTTTTCGTATAGATTATAAGTTATTTTTTAAATTTAAAAACATATTTTAAACTTTTTTTTATTGAACCCATCCATTGAAACTTAAACAAATTTAACAAATTTCGGTTGAGGGCATGTATTTAACTTTTTATTTATAAAAGTTAACCTATGAATAGTATTCTCCATTTAAAAGTGGGGGCTAGGCAGAAAAGGTATAATGGAGTATATAGTAAACTCCAACATTGTGCAACTAACTAAACATTAAACAAATTTTGGCCGTATGTGATAAATATGTGGTGATGACTGATTGTCCCTTGTTGTTTTAAAAAGGGTTATTATGCTGTTAAACACTGCTCCTTCCCTTTCCATTTAATTGTATATTATAAAACTACGTGTAATTTTAACCGGCTTATAATTTGTATCAAAATTCTCAAAATGAATTTTTTTAAAATTTAATCATTAAATTTAACATTTGAACTATATAATCAGTTTTTGAAAGTTTTCATTCCGACAATTTTGATATAAGTTATTGACCGATTAAAATTGCATGTAGTTTCGTAATGAATAATTAAATAGGACCCGATGACTGCTCATATCAAAACATTATTATGTTCCATAATCCATACAATGTAGAATATCAATCAAATCTCGGAAAAAGACACAGCAACAGTCAAGCAATTAACAATTAATTAGCTGGGGGAGTGTTTTATTCCAACACATAATTGTAGATATTCTATTCATGTAATCAATATAAATCCATATTAATAATAATAATATGTACTGTGTCAAAGATTAACTCAAAAGTTGCGAATCATGACCGGTCATGGGATTTCGGGTACTTTTCGCATACGGCAAATCAATACTCTAGCTTGTTAACACATTAGTCGATTATGACTAATTTCTAATTTAGTTTAACTATATAGCGTATACGTTTCTGTCTGATCTCTCTCAATATAACCATTGTTATCCTGACCACTGGCGGAATTGGTATAGGTCTAGGGGGTCAGCTGACCCCCTGACTTTTATATAAAATTTACTAAAATACCCATGTGGTATTAAATTAATTACAAAATTAACATTTTATTTAAATAGAGAGTTTGTATTATACATATACAAATTTATCTCTATATATAAGTGATGACATTAACACTAACAAACCTCAAACTGAATCTATTATACGATGACTAGTCATACCTGTTATTCCCAACACACGTTAAGTTTGAGCCACAACTGTTTTTTCCCTCTTTCTTAGTCTTTCTTTTTTATCCTAATTAATTAACTAATTTGCAAAATTAATAATATACTGTAATTTATTGATTCTATCCTTATTTGCTTAACAATTGTTAATTACTTAAAAAAATTAGGGTACTTTTTAATAGTTTTTTATTAGAAAAAGATAGCTACTGTATAAATTTGCAAACAATTTAGTTAGTTTTTTATTAAGATAATTTTTTAATGTAACATGTATAAATCAATTGTGGCATTTAAATTTGTTAGTTGTTTACTAGGTTGTTTACAGAATGTGTATCTTGTTATTTACACGTATAAATTAAGTTGGGTGAACTTACTATTTGGCTTATTTTAGTTGATTTCGAATAAAATTATTGTTTCACTTTGTAACTTACTTAACTGGTTAACTTTATTGATTTTTTTATTTTTTATATGATTTAGTAGTTTATATTGAAAATGATATATTTGAAAGTTTGTCGAACGATTTTATTATGCATCGCTTTCAAGATATGGGTGAACGTATGAGTCGATTGTAAATTAAGTAACAATGTTTGACCTTTTAAAGTTTTGTTTTTCTTAATTTTATTTTTATTTTTATTTTTTCAATATTTTGACCTATCTGATTTAAAAATTTAGCTCGTATAGTTTAAATTAATATTCTTCCAGATAATTTTTTCTCCATTTTAGTGTACCTTTGAATTTGGTCATATTTCACAATTGCACACCATGCATTGTTTCGTACCTTATTGGTTAACTTTCTTAATAATGATATATTTCTATAACTCGGTCGATAGAAGTGACTACTATCAGACTAATCCAACAATTTGAATATAAAAAATAATAGTAGAATTCTTATTTACAACTTTTAAAAAGTTTCATTCTGACAATTTTGATATAAGTTTTTGACCGATCAAAATTTATTTCGTAATTAACAATTAAATAGAAACGGATAAAGTAATAATTTTAATAGCCGGCAAGGTGGGCAAGGAGTGAGTGGCAACTAATTTTGTTTGTTTCTACAATGAAGTAATGTGCGATCATAGTAATCTCTCAACTGATAGCTTAATTTAATCTTTATCTACACTATTTTCTTGCACCACATTACAAACTACATGTTATTTTAATCAGACTGTGCAATTGGTTGTCATTAAAACAAAGACGCAATATACTACTTATTTCCTTTTAACCGAGTATGGTAGTCAAGCTCATTATAGGTCCATTTTTTAAAATGTTAGGTAAATGTCCCCCTCTTTCTCATTTTTTTATATATGATGTCACGTTCTATTTCACGTGTACTCATGTTTGTTAACCTTTATTGAGATTTAAAAATATTGAGATGGTAATAGGGGCATTACTTAATTAAGAAGTTGTTTGAAAATTTGAACTTACCATTACTTAAGTTGGAGCCTAGACAAAAAAGAAAAGAAAAAGTTGGATCCTAGCTTGACCATTAATGAAAAAAAACCATGATCTCTATTAACCACTTGATTATTACTATTTTATACTTTTAGAAGTATCATAAGTCGTAACTATGTACTTAACTAACCTAAGTAGGGTTGCTTGTCAAATAAACTTTATAGTGTTATGATTTGACACATATGGTTTAGATACAAAGGACTTGTCATAATGGGAACTGGTCTTTGAGAAATCTTGAAGGAGACATCTTGGCCTCTTTCCGGTTCAAATTCTGATTTCGTCGATAACATCAATGCGCGCAGATGTCTGAATAATTCTTCATTGATGCCTATAGTTATACTACGTAATTTTCATGTGTAGATTTAAGAATTAGTCAGTTGTCGTCGTTACTAAAAAAATATTTCACCGAGACAATCTAAAATTGATTAAAACAGCTTCAATTTTCATGTGCTAAAATCGCATCCATTAATCATATGATGTTGCTGGCATATATCATGACTCAGTTTAGTCTCAGGTCCTGAACACATACAGGGGATATTAGCGCATGTATTCCTTAAACTTATAATCTGTATTGTACGTTTTCCTAAAAAGCACTTATCTTACTTCACAGATTACCATGTTGAATGCACAGCACTGGGTAGAATAGGTCATGAAACCATTTATAAAACTCAAAAAAGTATAAACTTTTTTTAGTGTGGTGCGACAAGCTAGGATAGTGATGTTAATTGCTAACATCCAAACGATACATGACCCGCCCCGGCCCCAAAAGTAAACGATTATAGTGGACCACTTTCTCAAAAACTTATCTTAGTTTATTATGTGTGACAACGATTCATACATAGAATATAAAACCGGAAACTACATACTTATGTCATACTTGATTTTGTTATGATCACAATGAAGGCATAACGTTACATTTTTTTTAACAGAAATATGATGTTTTCTGTTACCATCGGGTGTTAATGTCTAATTGTGATAAATGTTTGTTCTTAGTTTAGATTTATAAGGTTAGACTCTACAGAAATAAAATGCTAAAAAGGTTAGGGAGGTGACGATTTTTATCAAAGTAGTGGTTTTTGTTTATCTTCCGGATGAAACCTCAAATTCCATAATGGCGATTTTTGTTTAGATGAGCGCATACTTGTTAGCTGATGTATAATTAGGCTATTAGCAATAGTTACAAAGGTTGAGCCCATGCCAGAATAGACTGATGCAAAGCCAATTTATCGGATATCCCAAGCTGAAAATTACAACAATTTTGATTAGCTACCATATATTGTTGTCTGCGGCCCAAAACTTGTTAAACTTCATATAAGCAGTATAACAAAAATTCTGTTTTGTTAATACACCAAAGAGAAACCTGATCATTAATGTAAACATATTACACGGTCCTGCTGAAAAAGTTAAGCTTTTGAGCTTGGATTTATTTTATTTTGCTTAAAAGCTGGACCGCATACGGTTGATCTCCATTAAAGATGGGGTTTCTAGACTGGAAAAGCCAGAAGTTTTAAGCTGCTGCAACGAAACAACCCCTTCAATCTCTTGATCTGCGATGAGCACAATTTTTCTCTGACCTTGTCACGAAGTTGCATTGACATAATTCATGATTTAGCATCATCAATTTTGGAGGTATATTATAATGTCAAACATATCTATTAGTCTCAACTAGTTCATGTACATAGCGGCATAGCGGTTATTTGGTTGCAGCTTTTAATCAATAAGCTTGTCTTTGAGAAATTTTGAAGGAGACGTCACTATATAGTATATACATAATACATTGTCCTCTTTCGGTTTTAAATACTGATCTTGTCGATAAAATTGATGCTTTATTATTACAATTTGCATTCGGAGACTTAATAAATAGTCAGTTGTCGTCATTATTGGAAATTATTTAAGCCAAAGATACAAACTAAAAATGATTAAAACAGCTTCATTGCTCCCATTAATCCTGAAAATTTAAAGGTCTTGTTGCTGGCATATATCATGAGTCAGTCCACTCTCAGGTCCCAAAAGTTCTATTGTTTTCTCAAAAGCACTTATCTTTTTTCACAGATTGCCATGTTAAATGCACAACACTACGTACAAACCACTCCACTGAACCCATGAAAAATAAGTAAACAACTATAAAAGATAGTTTCTATATACCAGCATAGTGATTATTCTTGTATAAGATAAAAAAATAAACTGGTAATACATATGCTATACTTGATCTTGTCAAGATCCCAAACAAGATGTGCGTTAAAATTTTGTTCACATAAACTCTGTTTGCACATTCAATGGTTTAAGATTTACAGTAATTTCTATTTAAAGGTCCACAAATATTATGTTTTCTATTACCATCGGGTGTTAATGGTGATAAATGTTTGTTCTTAGTTTAGATTTACAACTTTAGACCCTACAGAAATACAATATTAATAAGGTTTAAGGGGAAACATTTTATCTAATTAGTGCTTTTTGTTTATCTTCTGATGATACCCTGCTAGATGGCAAATTTTAGATGCCATGATCAGTACTTGTTATTTAGCTGATGAACAATTAGGCTACTACCAGTAAGTACTAATTATCCGATATCACAAGCTCAAAAATCACAACAATATTGATCATCAACCAAATTGTTGTCACTTGCCACTTGTCAGTGATCGAAAACTTGTTAAACTTCATATAAGCATTACAAAATACAAAAAAAAATTCGTTTGTGTTAAAACATGGAATGGAAACTTGAAATTGGTAGTGATACGCCTTCCAAATGGCCAAACAAAAAACTATACAACCACCCGTTGAGCATGTTCCTGTTAAAAAGTAGACCATACAGACATCCCTTGTCAGATTGAGCTTTCAAGCTTGGATTTTATTTTATTTTGCTTACAAATAGGACTGCAGGATTTGGCTGCCCAGTGTTTAAGCTCTGGTTTCTAGACTGGAAAAGCTAGAAGTTTTATGCTGATTATACCGAGCTGTTTTCTCAAACTCAAAATATCCAGCCTACATGCTAAAAACTGCAACCAAACAAGCCCTTCAATCTCCTCAATTTGCGACGATCACAATGTCTTTTCAATGTTTTCATTGATCTTGTGACCAAGATTCATTCTTAAAATTCAAGATTTATTATCATTAATATTGGTATATTACAAATTTACAGTGTCAAACATATCATTAGTCTCAGCTAGCTCATATACATAGCGCCATAGCTTTTAATCAATAAGCCAGATTTGTTGAGGTCTAACCTGCTTAAAGCTTCAAAGTTTTTCAGGCAAAAACCAGAAAAGCTAAGCTGATCACCTGGATAAAGTCCAGTTTTTAGATTAAAAAGCAAAAGCTGGGCCTAAAAGCTGCAACTAAGCAAAGCCATAGCGCCTAAACGGAAAAAAAGAGGCAATTTTTTACATGACCAGCGGCAGCCACTATCTTCATACTCATGCCTGAAGTCTTTGTTCATTCACAAAAGTGGGATATGCTCTCGTCCTTACATTCTTCGGGAATGCCTGCATAGAAAAGAATCTATATTTATCCAGTTTCCTTCAAATTTTCATTGTAAAAACAACACAGCGAAGCCAAAATGTACGGAGTGTTATATAAAGAATTATGTTCTTATTAATCCAATCCAATATCCATAGAAACTTCATAATATCGTCATAAAGAAGCAAAAATTTGTGGAGTGTTTGCATAAAAAGTCATTCTTAATAATCTAATAAATTCCATCAACATAATGAAGTAAATAAATAGATATGCTAGGATTTCCGGAGTGCTTATATAAAGAAATATATTCATATTGATCCAATTTCCACTGAAACATCATATCATAATATCTCTGACATAGAGAAGCCAAAATTTCTAAAGTTCCTGTTTAAGGAATCATGTTGTCACTAATCCAATTTCCAACCAAATTTCGTCATTAATAACACAGACAACCGATATATCAGGACTTCGTGAGTGCCTAAATAAAAATTATGTCCTAAATCCAATGAATCTCCATAGAAATTTCATAACGACGACATAAAGAAGGCAAAGTTTCTGGAGTTCATGTATAAATAATCATGTTCTAATAAATCCATTGACCATCGAGGTTTCATTAAATTAACATAAGAGGATCCAAAAATTTAGGTGTGCCTGTAGAAAGAACCATGTTCGTATCTATCCAATTTTCACTGCGATTGCGGTATTAACATGATAGATAGACTAATATATAAACCATGTTTACCTATATAAGCAAATATGTTCTTATTTATCCGATTTCAATAGAAATCTCCTTATAATAACATAGAGAAGCCAAAATTTCAAAATTCAGGATAAGAAGCTCACCTGCAGTCTCTTATCTTAGTTTGTTGAGATTTAATCGATCTTGGTTTAATCTCGTTTATTTCTTGTTTCCTTCCATGTGATCTTGGTTTCGATTTCTTGAACTCCTTCTTATCCGTTTCTTCTTTTTCCATCTCTTGAATCTCAATTTTATCAGCGGGAAGCGAATAATAGGAGAGGATTATTAACAGGTTAATTTCCGCAAGATTAACTACGTTTGTATCTTGAATCGAGTCAGTATCTGTGATTTCTTTCTCATCCATCTCCGTATTTTCTAAACTTGTTTCTGCCATAACTTTTAACAATCAAGAAAGCTCTAGTTAGATCAATTGTGTATAAATTATAAACTAAACTAAATTAAATACTTTGTATGATCAGCATATATTCATGCTCAAATAATTATATTAAAGATGAACATATATTCATGCTCAAATCCCTATACTAAAGATGAACAAAAGAGAATTAACAAATATGATCAACATATATTCATGGTCAAACCACTATATTCAAGATGAACAAAAGAGGATTGTAAAATAGTAATCACCTTTTGACCGTGAGATTATGCAAAAACCTCTCTAATAATGTAAAGATAGATATTTCAATTATTACTAATAGATATTTGGACGTAATAATTAAAAGGGGAATGAACACTTGTGTGGAATATATACTTTTGTAGTCCCATAAACTCAGGAACTTTTTAGTCGTCCCTTTTCTTCAGGACAGATATCAATTTTATTTCGAAATATCATTCACTAACCATAAATTTGGTCTATTGTGATTTAGATACATATACTTTTTTTGAAGATTATTTAGGTACATATACTTGATAGAATTAAGTAACTTAACTTGTCATATTATTGTTTTTTTTTTTAAAACCAAAGTTTTAGATATTTTTTAATCCGCCTTAAGGTATTAAGGTTCAAGAATTAAATAGATGTATGATGATTGATAATAAAAAGGATGATAAAGAATGACATTTTATGAATTATATATATGTTAAACATTTTATAATATATCAAAAGTGTAAACTTTAATATAATATTGAATTTACACATGCATCATACCCATCGAGTCGGAGGCAAGGAAACGGGGGACTTGTCGACTCTTCGATGTGGTTGCATTTGACCGATTTCTATTTTATGCGACATTTGTAAGTGCCTTATCGTATTTTCTTATTCTTAATCAATGTGTAGTTAGAAAAAATAATAATTAGACTCCTCATACACTTCCACTTTTCACATTCAAGCAAAAAAAAAACTAGAAAAAAAAAAACAAATGGGCTCGCTAAACTAGGTAATATGTCATGTCCGAATCTAAGTCGTCGGATCGGTCAAATACATATTACATTATTCGATGCGCGAATCAAAGTATCCAGGCATCCATACCGTCATAGTATCATATGCTCCAACTTCCCCTTAAAGTATTGGTGCTACAACGATGAAAAATCATATAGCCGAAGCTCTAAAGAGCCATGTGTGATAGGTCAAATATGAAGAAAAGGACAAAAATAATCCGTATCTAACCGGTATATGTTGGTAAGTGTATCGTCCAATTATCCAACATAATAATTTTCTTCTGATATTGTCGGTGCCGTATAAGTAACAACCCATATTAAAGATGGAAATTTTATGCCAGGTTCAGTTTTGTTATCTTTTATTAAGAGAAAAAATATTGTGTAGTACCTCGTAATAATAATGATGTTTACCGATTCATTACTGACATTTAAATTTTACCAGAGCCCAAAGCTATCAAACTTTGTCCAAACAGATGACTGCTGTTTAATAAAATGATAAAATTTTAGTTACCTTATCTCACATATCACACAGTGAAGTTGTGTAACTATTCGTCAAAAATATATCTCAAAATATAAGATAAAATGAACGTAATTTCATTGATTTATACTGTCAGACCCTTAATTGGACCGACGTTCTTAATAGTCTGTACACCAAATTGTAAATTTAGTAAAATACAAAATAATTACAAGTTACCTCCATCCGACACATTCTCTCTTTCTCTTTCTATTTCTCTCTCTCTCCCACCATAGCAAACAGAGCACAAATTAAGTTATGGTTTTATTCCTTATCTTTAAATGCTCTCTTTATCCTTTTTTTATGTATATATATATAAAACATATATACATACCTCATGATCTTTCTTTGTGACTTATGAGCTTTTATTGGGTTTTTTAACTTTCTGCGGGAATTACTAGGGAATTAGCCTAAAAAATGTCAAATCGATAAAAAATAATAATTTTTGATTAATATTTAAGTTTAGCATAGGCCCCATATGGTTCTATATTTTTATTTGGTCTTTTAGTGTGTTGTACAATTTGTTTTTAATTTATCAAATTCTAATTTGTTGAAAATATAAAAAATAAATTAGTTATTGAAAAACATTATCTAACCATCCATTTTTTAATCTAACGGTGATTATGATGACGTATCATAAACAGTTAAATAGGCTGAGCGTTGCAAAGAGGCTCTCCTTTCTGCAATATGGAACTTATTATACAGTTTTATAGTTTTTTTTTTTTTTGGGTGTTTTTAGTGATAACAAATTTGCATAATCATATAGACTAGGCGAGGTTACTAAATCTTCAAAATTAAAAGAATTTGAAAAACAGGTTATAATTTTTTTAAAAGACAGATATAACTTGGCATCTTAACATAAACTTACATTTTAAATACCTTTAATTTATAGGAGTGTGGATTATAATTCTACGATTAACGGAAAATTAAGATGATTTGTCTCCAAACTTGTCGTTATCGTTTTTTTTTTTTTTTTTACTTTCTGCAATGTGGAACTTATTATATAGTTCTGTAGTATTTGTTTTTTTTTTTTGGTTTTTTTCTGCGAGGTTACTAAATCTTCAAAAAAAAATAAAAAAAAATTGAAAGACATTACAATTTAAAAAAAAAAAACAGATACATATAGCCTTTAGAATCTGTGTCAAAATTTGTTGCAGGTTAAGGCTTTGAGAACTACACCCGTGCTTTTTGTTAGTACTAATAAAAAAAAGAAGCTGTATTTTAAATTTGTTGGTGGAAATAGCTGATTGTATGCTTTGATTAAGGATTTTCAGATATTCGATGTTCCAAGTTAGCATTATATGATTCGTAAATTATTTATTGTTTCTGAGCTTAATATCAAAAAATATGCAAATAAGCTTAATAGGTATAAGTACTTTGACAATTTTCATGTGTCTCTAACGAGCAATCCTCCAGTAAACTACTGTTTTGTGGCAAAATTAATTTTATACTGTTTTGTAGTATTTTTCAGCCTTGTTATTATCAGTATTTATGTGTACAACTTTGGTTGAAATTGATTGTACAATAGATGCTAAACTGGAGTATAAGCCATCGGAAAAAGCATTTTAAATACCTCTAAATTGTTGTCAATTGCTCAAAAGATTTAAATTTTGTTGTTCTTTTCGTTAATTGATGTTTCAAACCTAGTGTTTATTCCATCTATCCAAGTTTTGGCACCGAACATAAACTTGCATTTTAAAAACCTTCAAGTTGTTGTCAATTCCTCAAAAGATTCAACTTTTTTTTTTCCTTCTGTCAATTGGTGTTTCAAGGTATATTCCAGCTATCCAACCAATATTGGCATCTAACATAAAAGGGAGTAGGTAGGTCATGCCCGTAGAAACTGGTCGGGGACCGGAGTCGTTCCCATGATGAGATCAAGGCATGCAAACCAGTCTTTCACCCGTCACAAAGGGCCATAATGAAATACCATCTTAGGTTCAGGGTCAAATTTTAACTAATCAGAAGAACCTAAAAGTGACATAATTGGCCCAAAACCCTGCAAAAATCTATCTGTCTACAGTCATTGATGAACTCGTTGTTCCGCTTGAGTTCCTCAGCGCTACGCCCGATCCATTCTCTTACTAAACACCCCCTCTCTATATGTAAGCTCAGCTCTTGTTTTACCGCGGTTAAATTAGACCTCAGATATACCGTCTGTTGCTACAGCTCAGGAAAGAAGAAGACACGTGTCATGGGTGAGAAATATAATAATAACAAGAAGGATGGTATTAAAAATGACTTCTTTGTTGTGAGAAAAGGGCATTTAGTTGGGGTTTATAATACTTTCACCGATTGTCAATCTCAACTTGGATCTTCGGTAACTTCTTCGCACTACCTTTTCTTTTTAAATCGTGGGTTTCATAATTTTTTATTTTTGTTTTCTTACACCCTTTTTATTTATTATACATGTTTGTGCTTCATATTTGAACACCTATTGAAGCTTGTAGATGGAGATGATAGTGCAACTAATAGTTACCAGGGTCGATTATTGTTCCAACCTCAATTAATTGTATAAAAACATGATGGAAAATTATCAATTTGTACAGAGACCCTTAGCTTTTGATAACTAGTACACCATACTGGTGAAGTTTACTATTAAGACTCCAATCTACAGAAACTCGACCTAAGCTATCAAAATTCACAATTTAGACACCAATCTCCTTTAGATACCAATCTAAACTGAATCTAACAGTTAGGACACCAACTTATCAAGATCCTCTGGTGCCCTAATAATTTAAAGGTGGTATACCGATTGTTCGTTTTTGTGTAGATTGTTACTTGGAACACCAAATTGATTGAGCAAGTGGTAAAAGGGTAGCCTTCTGACTTGAACTTTTAACACTAGCGTACTAATAGGCAACTTTTGTGTACATTGGTGCCGGCATTTAAAAAATTAGTAGTGTGGTTACTGGTTAACTAACTGCTAAAAACCACTAAGCTGGTGTACATTGCTGATATAGTCCCAAACTTAAAACCTCTATTTCTTCACCGGATACTATTAAAGCAAAAACATTAATTTATTAGCTTGTGAGGGTATTTGTTGCGTTAAAATCTTATACTTTATCTGTTGTTGCATAGATTAGTGACCTTCCTGCTAGTGTATACAAAGGGGAGTCGATGCCAAAAAACACCCAAGAATATCTCACATCTTGTGGGCTAAAAAATGCTCTTTATTCCATAAGAGCTGCTGATTTGAAAGACGATATTTTTGGCCCGCTTATACCTTACCCTTATCAGGTTACTGCTTTATCATGTTAGTAGTGATCTGAATCTTGAACTGGTAACTTTATTTTGATTATTAATACTGACATGCTATTTTTTTCAGCTACCATCTTCTACCCAAAGTGAAATTAATTTGCCACCAAAGAGAGATCAATTGATGCGATGAATGCAGAAACTATTGTAAGTCTCAGGTCCTTCATAATTAAACTTTTATAATCATCGGTGTGGCTGTGGCCTTTTAGTATTTTGAAAAAGAATTACTTTCATTCCGCTGCACCCATAAATGCATAAAGAAGCAACAAATTTTAATTACGAGTACAGATTTGGGTAAATGCTTTAGACATTTTCCTTGAGTGGATATCCATTTTTTGTGGAACCTAGGAAAACTATGTGAACATATAATTCTTTGCTCTAAATATTCATTTCTTCTTTCTTGGTTACGTTTTGTTAAAATATTTAATCATTCAAATAACTGTTGACTATCTATATGCCCATTATGCTTTATTCTTCGAAGTTATAATATGCTTCTTTGATCAGTCATGATTTGATTTAATAGCAGCTCCAGGAGCATGTTATAGCATGATTTCAGTTAGCACAATCAAGGTTTCTGTAGTCAATATTTAAAGTTCTGCTTATATTGATGACACATATTGGAAAGGTAATTATGACATTTTTGGTGATTGGGAACCAGGGGCGGAGCTATATAGCTGCAAAAGGTTGAGGTCACAACCATGCATTTTACAAAAATGTCATATTTTCATAGGTTTTGTTAGTAACCAGTAACCACTAACCAACTATAAATATATTTAGCTACCCCTTCAATATTGTTATTTATTTTTTAGAACCCCAACGTACTATTGCTGGCTTAGCCGTTGTTTGCAACAACTCTTTTTAGTATTTCTTTCACCATTGGGTTTGATTAACATCTTTCGCGGTGTTTTCAAACAATTTTTTCTAATCTTTCTTTCAGTATCAGGTTTTCCTATTTATCTTTAGGTATAATTTTGACTTTTTTATTTTATTAATTGCTTGTTTTTCTGTTCTTGCAGGGAACGACGTTGTCAACTTTCATCTCAACTGATTACTCCAGAATGCCTGTTAAGGTATCTCATAATTGTAGACTTGAAGATGTTAGCTTTTTTATTTGCAGATGTTTCTTTGTGGAGTGAAATAAAACATTCAGCTACAACTGATGCCTGACTTGTTATCTAGTATTTAAAAATGTTAGAATTTTGTTCTGTGTTTTAATTTCCTTTTTCCAAGGATAAAAATATTGAATATGAAAGTATTGTACCTTTCCAATCGTATTTCGTCTGGAAAAAGTCTTTAGAGCCAGGGAAATCAACGTTTGAGGTCCTTTTATAAAGTTTCAATACATTATGTGGATTTTGAGGATGGCTGTGTTGTTTTATGTGTATCTAGCATTGGAAATATTGGAAATTCAGACAAAGTAGTAAACACCTTTAATCTAAACGTTTGACGCAGGAAAAGCAACTGAGTAACATGGTACATTGTTATCTTGGAACGTGGTATGTGTAAAGTAGACTTAGTTGAATGATATTTGGGGTTGTAGTGTGTTCTAAAGTAATAAACGGTAAAATGAACTGGCAACGGTAACGTAACTTATCTTAGTTATATATTTTGGTTAATCATGTAACTTTTGCTCTCCTTTCTGATTAAGTTTGATCATGTTACCTTAGTCCTTTTGTACTTCGATTGCCTCTGGAAGAGTAATCGAACTTTGTGAAATTGTTAAAAAAGCAACAAGATCTTTCTTTTTTCCCTTCCAGGCGATCGGACACTAAAGAAATTTGAATGTATTCAAGATAGTTACGCTTGAGTGCTAGGTCTATAATTTTTCCTAATGGTAAGACCATGGGGTTTCTCTGAAAATCTGGTAGAATAGGTGATGAGTCTGATGACTGATAAACATAGAAAATTTGTTCAAGATTACAGGTCTATTCACTTTTGATATAGTAACATCCAGAAAAATTTTGGATGATAATTTGCAGAATTTGTGTATTCTTGAGTTTGATGGTGCTTCAAAAGGAAACCCAGGACATGCTGGTGCAGGTACTGTGTTACGATCCCATGACGGAGCCGTGGTACACAGCTTTTTCTTATGAGTATTTTATAAAATGTGTTACTCCCTCCATCCCAAATATGGAACTGTTTGGCTTTTCACCAATTTTAAGAAAAGTCTGTTAGAGTAAATAATATGCTTACAGTTTTACGTCGCTTCGAATAATATTAATTTTTAATATTTGATTTTGTCGATACTCATTTAATATAGGCATATGAAAAATAAAGTATAATTACCGCTTAATAGATGGAAAGTGGACCAAAATTGGGGATTGACAAAAAAGGAAATACGACCATATATTGGGATGGAATGGAGGGAGTACTTGTTTTCATATTTCGTGTATATTTAGATATCTTCGCACTACTTGTTTTTATTTTCTTTGTATATATCTTCTTAATATTAATATTAATGTCTTTGATTTTGTATTCAATCTAGATTTGCAAATTGCGACAAGGTTTGGGCACAGCAACAACTTATGTTGCTGAATACCGAGCCATGATCTTAGGCTTGAGATATGCCCTTGACAGAGGATTTAAAAGTATTCGTGTTCTTGGAGACTCAAAACTCGTTTGTATGCAGGTTCCTTTTCTTTTTCTTTCAATTAGGAGTAAAAACAGAAGTTCTACTCTCATTTAGCTTCTGAATTTGTTACTCCAGTCGGAAAACAAATTTTCACATAGTTAGCTGGTGAAATATTTAATAAAATGTAAAATAAAAAAAAATGAATTACAATTTTATATTATATGTAACAGATTCAGGGACTATGGAAGGTTAAAGACAAAAACTTGTTAAAGTTGCATAAAGAAGCTAGGATACTGAAAGCGAAGTTCCTCTCTTTTGAGACAAGTCACGTTTTACGGGTAAACATAGTTGACCTTTTCATTTTAGATGTTCACGGAATCTTACAATTTAAAAATGTCAATATTAACGGTCTTACCTTGAAACAGGAATCAAATCCCGAGGCTGATGCTCAAGCAAATTTGGGTGTTACACTAGCTGGTGAGACATAATTTGCTTAGGTGTTTCGGAAACTGAATTTGTATTAATGTTTAAAGAATGTGTTGATGATATCTTTTACTTCTGTAGATGGCGAAATACAGGAGGAGCTTACATAATCAAGTGAGGGCACCAGATCTGAATGAATGATTTTGGTGCATAAGATATGGTGTTGAAAATTTTGTCCCGTTGCTAAATCTTGAAAGTCTCTTCAGAACTAAATGCAAATATTATTGTATACAAGGCATTTCATCAGAGATCAAAGAAGAGTTTGACGAATATCTGCGCTGTATTGCTGAGCAAAATTGGGTTTTAGTTTTCATGAAGAAAATTATGCTGTTTTCCATCGACGTTTTCTCAAATTTGTAATGAATAGAATAATCTGATTTGGTCGGGCAAATATGGAAAAGACGTCACTATCCCATGCTTGAACTTGGAATGGAGCCAGAGAGCTGAACTGGAATACGACTGTTCTATATGTATATTAACGTTATTTCCTCTACTTCTTTCATGTAATACTATCGGCAGTTGTACTATCATGAATTGCATTTTGTGATGTTTTTCTGTTTCTTTTGGAACTCCTAGCCCTGGTTTGGTGAATGGAATATGAAAATAGAAAATGAATGTATTTTAGCTACTCCACTGAATATACTTTTCACATAACATGAATTGCAGATCATAAAAAAGCATACGCACAACGATATGTGCATTTGTGTCACAGTTGCAATATATGGTAATATATGTCCTATGCTTCCACAGTCGGATGAATATTAAAGTGTAACTGAAAGGCATTACGACTTAACACTAAGAATGGCACCTTTCTATCATACAAATACCATAAGAGTTTAAAATCGATGTAGTATCCCTTCACACTGATGGGAGCTGAACGAACGTTTCTTTTCTTTCAAAATCAAGCGTTGTAACAAGTTATTCCGTTCCAGCCACGCAGCTGTGTAGTGAACCCAAGGCGAAAAATTCTTTCGCCTTTTACTAAAGTTCGTTGCAACAAGCAACATACGCCACTTTTTGGAGGGCTCTCCCTAAATTGGGTGCTCCCATTAGATTTAAAAATAAAAAATAAAAACGTTCCAGCCACATTTACCTCGCTAATGTGTACTGTTGCAAGTTGCAATATGTACAATTTATTTATAGAAATAATGTATGTTTGCTATCTCAATTGAAAATTCGGGGGCACATGCACTTAATGTCTATAAGTATGGGTGAGGTTGATATAATACCGTGGTATTTTTGGTCATTACCATTATCGTATTAGACTTAGTGGTAGTTGAATATTTCATTATCATTATCGTACCGTATTTTCGGTATATAGTACCATTACCGTACCGCAAATCGGTATGATAATGGTACGATACGGTACAAAATTACCAACTTTAAAAATAATTCAACATAAATATATTGTGACCGAAAACATTAATAATGAACGATTAAAAAAACTAAAGTACAAAAACAAAAACTCTTTTAAGTGTTTCAACCAAACCAAAAACTCTTTCATTTTAATCTAAGTTTTTTTTTTTTCATGAAAAAACTTAAAACGGAGTAATTTTTTTGGCTAAAATAGCCATTATTTTTCTTTGTTATACGAGAAACCTTAAATAAAAAAGTTAATCAATTCAGACACACACATAACGAATAACTAATAAGTATATAAGTTTGAAAAGATAAACTAAATTGGATTAAATTCCTATTTCTTAATAAAAAAAATATATTTAATGTTTATTAATTGAGATATGTGGTAATATTACAATAATGGTACACTATCGTGTCATTTTAAAAACGGTTACCATTATCATACAATTAAATTGATCGGTACGGTAATATCGTACCATATTAACAGTACTGACGGTAATGATAATTGGTTCGTATAATGGAGTACAAAAATCCAGCCCTAGCTATAACTAGCCAACTTGCTCAATGAATTCATGAACTTTGACCCAGTTTCACACATACCATTGACCGGAGTTGACCAGCGTAGAACGAAAGTTTAAAAATTTGAAAAGATTCGAAAAAACTGAGATGTTTGAAAAAATATATAAAAAGTAGAAAATGAAAAAACTAAAAGAAAAATCAGTAAAATTTAAAGAAAAAATATGATAGTCTAATAAAAAAATGACAATATAATAATATATTATAGTATTGAAATGGTACCGTCCTCCGATTTATTCATTCATTGCTATCATTATAAAAGACTCATTGCTGGGAGGTCACCTCTTAATAAAAAATTTGTTCAGAGGTCACTACTCTCATAAGATTTTTAAGTGTATGTCATCTTACAACTGATAAAAAAAAGATATTATTTTCGTAATTTTTTGGTATATTTTTTTTTTACTTAATAATTCAAACAAACATTAAAAAAAACATAAAAAAACAGCTTTTAAGTTTTTTTATGATACTTTGATATATTTCTCGTGTAAATTATAATATATTTTTTTAAGTTTGAAAAAAACTTTTAACCTATTTTTTATATTTTAATATCTTTTTCGTATAAATTATAAGTTATTTTTTAAGCTTATAAACAGCTTTTAAGCTCATTTTTTTTATTTGACAAGACTGAAACTTAAAAAAGTTTCGACCCATTAACTTCATTATCAGCCCAGCCCAGCCCAAAAACCTACGCCACGTCACCAATGGCTGCTCAAATCAATCAACACAGGCCGGCAAATACATACATATACATACATATGTTTATATATCTAAAAACCCCACTCACACACTAATTAGCATTTCATCATCACTTTCATTTGCTTTTTCCCTCTCTTTTTTCGAACCCCACTCTCTCTCTAAAACCCAGATCGAGCCCCCTCTTTAATACACTACACTAAGTAATATTATACATACATACATATATATATATATATATAGAGAGAGAGAGATTCTAGAGAGAGAGAGGGGTGGAGAAAGCAGAGATGCCTCGAGAGATAATAACGTTGCAGGTGGGGCAATGCGGGAATCAGATCGGGATGGAGTTTTGGAAACAGCTTTGTTCCGAACACGGTATCAGCAAAGACGGCATCCTCGAAGACTTCGCCACCCACGTATTTTACACCCCCCCCCCCCTCTCTCTCTATCTATTTATTTTTCGGGTTTCGTCTCAATTGGATTGCGGCTTCTGTTACATAACGTAACTTATTTGTTTCATTTTATTGGATATTTCATTGAAATTCCTCTTTCAGTTTTATTACTATCAATTTACGCGCTTAGTGTATTTTCCCTCTCTCTCTCTCTAGGGTTTCGATTCTCTGTATGAAATGTTCAGTTTAAGTCTCAGTTGTGAGTTTTAATCGTTTATTGTGGCTTAAGGTGCATTAGGGTTTAGATTCCCTATGTAGACGTTCAACTACTGTCTCAATTGAAGTTTTAATCATAGATTGTCGCTTCTGTTAGATAATTTACCATGCTACAGTTTATTTGAGATTTAATTGAAATTCTAGTGTTTGGTAAAAATTTAGGCAATTATGTGATTTAGGGTTTAGATTCTCTATATAGACGTTGAGTTTTACTATCGTGTTTCAATTTATTGAATTTAATTGAAATTTCTGTTTTTAGTTAGGTGTTTGGACAGTTTAGGTGAATTAGGGTTTATAGACTGATATGTTACAGTAGCATAAATTTTAATATTTTTTCGCCATTCGGGTATTTTGCTTTCTTTAAGGTTCCAATTCTTTGTATCACCTTCATGTTTCAGTTTATTATTGTTATATTTGAAATTCCGCTTTTAATTAAATGTTTATGAAGTTTAAGTTAATTAGGGTTATATAGACTGGTACATATTACAAGATTGCAGCTTCTATTAGTAGTTCACTTCAACTAAGTAAACATGATTTACCTTATTTGTCTCATTTCAGTGGAGATTTAATTGAAAGACTGATACATAATCGTACGTAGCGGGTTTTAATAGATAATGTGTTTTCGTAGGTTTACAGAACGATACGTACACAGTTGATATTTTTCTAGGGTTGCGATTCAGCCGATTCTCTGTGTTAACTTTGCGTTTCTTGTTGTTGCAATTTAAATTGAATTTTCAGTTTCAGTTAGATGTTTAGACAATATAGGTGAATTAGGGTTTATACTTTATAGACTGTTATCATTTAACTTTACGTTGGCATGAAGCCATGAACAACATTTAGAGTTCTGATTTATAGCATCGTTGGTCATTTTAGTTTTACAAGTTGATACTAATATCCGTATACATTCATATGGTTATCACAAATGTAATACCATGTCTAGCTGTCTCAGTCTAACTTTATGTTGGCTTATCAAAACATGAAATATACAGACGTGTTCTGAAGATCTCTTGGAGTTAGTTCCTGGTGACATTTCCAATATTTCCTAACTGTTATATCTGCAGACACGTTATGATAATAATATTGGATCTGAAATGTTGTAGGGAGGTGATAGAAAAGATGTTTTTTTCTACCAAGCTGACGATCAACATTATATTCCACGAGCTCTGTTGATTGATCTGGAACCTAGAGTTATTAATGGTATTCAAAACAGTGAATACCGAAATCTTTACAATCATGAAAACATATTCCTATCAGATCATGGTGGGGGTGCTGGGAATAATTGGGCCAATGGATATTCTCAGGTTAGTTTTCTTAGTTTAACTTTTTGAAACGAAAACTATTGTGCTTGAATTACCCTTACTCATTTCTTGGGGTAAGCTAGATGTCTGTGTTTTTGTTGTTATGGCCAACTGTTTATTGCTTCCTTTGAAAACCTGTGTTTTTGCTGAACTGTCAAATTCGATCACAGTTCTGTTGTGACAGGGCATAATGTAAATGATTTACTGCCATCAATTGTGCACTTGATGACTGGTGTATAATATACATGATCCTTGGTTGTCTTAGGCTCTGTTTGTCTATCGATCTTTTGGTCAAAAATCAGCTTTAAAAAGGCTGTTTTAAAAATCCAACAAAAATCCAGAATTTTCATTTTTAGATCTTTTAGCTTTTTTGGCCTGAAATTTTGCTAATTAAAAGCTAAATAATAGGGTTGCCAAACACCCATTGATTTTTAAAATCGAAAATCTAAAACTTGGTATAGAAAAAATGTTACTTAACGAAATCTTAAACTCTTAGTTTTGTGTCACTGAACAACCTAAATACTGTTTTGATAACAAGATTTAATGTGGCTTGATGGATGACCCTTGAGCATGTCATGAAGGAAAGTCAAATGAACACTAGCTGTCATAATAAGAACTGGAAAAGCTAAGGTCATTTTTGATAGGTTCTTTTGAGTAAATATGTAAGGACAGTAGTCTACCTTTCTGGTTTAGGCGACAGGATAAGTCCATGTTTCATTTTGTTGAAACTCCCTTGTATTTCCATCCTAAATGCACCATACATCTGTGTGAAGTCTTTGAAAAGAACCTTGTTAAAGAGCTTTCAAATTTGAAGGTGCATCTTCTGCAGTTATGGTTTCTGCTGTTGTGCCACTAGGTTGCTTTTGGTTGCAAAAGCCTCACATTATTATATAATATGTTGTTAATAAACTCTGACAGGGGGACGACTTTAAGGAAGAACTATTGGATATGATTGACCGAGAAGCTGATGGAAGTGATAGTCTTGAGGGTTTTGTTTTGTGCCACTCGATTGCTGGAGGAACTGGCTCAGGTTTATTTCTTTTCCTTCTTCTGAACTTCTGCTAAATGTATTCCATCTTCAACTATTTCTTGCGACAAAAAGTTTATAGATTTGCATGCTGTAATAAAACTAACATACAACTCAATTACCAAAGAGTGAATAAAACATATGGGCCTCATTTGGTTTCAGAATTAAAAGTCCCAAGACTACGTGTCCGCTTCAGATTACGCTTAAGTAGTAAAAATTGCCTGGATTGCTAACTAATATTATTTTTCCGAGGCAGGCAGTGTCTGCATAACTTTTTTCATTGATTTTTTTTTTGTGGTTTACAAGTTTACTCGTCCTTTATTGAAAAAATATATTTTTCTTAATATAGAAGTACATGGTATGTATCCCCAGACCAAGTACTACCCAAACCCTCAAAATATCACCTCTCCGCCTAACATGCGTAAGTAAAAAAATTGACCATTTAAAAGAACATAGAAGGAAAAAAACACTACTACAGGCAGCTAATGCATGGGAAGTTGCATGATTTTGAGATTTCCTATCTCTTTTTATTGCGCAATTTATGTATCTTGGGCAAGTTTCAAGAAGCGAATGGTAAACCATATTTGTTTCGGATCGACATATAAGCGAGGAGACAGTAGTGAAGGAAATGAGTCATTTTGTCTTCTCATTCTTCCTTGCTTGCATTTCAAAAGATCCATTTCCCAGCTTTTCTAACCTAAGTTTTAATGTAATCTGAACTCAGTTAAAGAACCGAATATAGCTTTTATACTCACCACATATTTCTCAGTCCAATCCCGTGAACAACTTTTTGCCCCCTTTAAGCAATAGGCTGGTGTTCTTATGTATACTGAGCATGTCATTTACTGGTTCAGACTACTGATTTATAGTAATTATAATATTTGACGATGTGCAGGTTTGGGTTCATACTTGTTGGAAGCCCTAAATGATCGCTACAACAAAAAACTTATCCAGACGTATAGTGTATTTCCCAACCAGATGGAGACAAGTGATGTGGTGGTTCAACCTTACAACTCTTTGTTAACACTCAAGAGACTAACCTTAAATGCCGACTGTGTCGTTGTTCTTGATAATACTGCTCTAAATAGAATTGCTGTAGAAAGACTTCATCTTCCAAATCCCACTTTTGCTCAAACAAATTCTCTGGTTTCTACTGTGATGTCAGCAAGTACGACCACATTACGTTATCCTGGATATATGAACAATGATTTAGTTGGCCTTCTTGCGTCTTTAATTCCAACACCGAGATGCCATTTTCTCATGACTGGATATACACCTCTTACGGTGGAACGCCAGGTTTGATCTAGGCACTCATAACTTAACGAAGTTTGACTTATTTGCATATCGTTATTGATTGCATGTATTTCCTTTAGTAGTATTAATTCTCAATTTGCTATTATTCTTTAAAAAAGGAAAATATTAGAAAATTTAATCAGATTGGTTTAGTATAATGCCATTCTGTATATTATGAATAGTGACATGCATAAACAAACAACATTGTTGATCGCACCTTACAGTACCAGTGGTATGAAATTAAGCATGTGCTGCTCAGAGCTGGTTTTGCTTTGGTCATAATTTCAACTGTTTCTCCTGCATATCAAATTTAGGAATTGGGTGGATCCTGTATCTAGCCCAATATATAGTAAGACTTTATTATCGTGGTATATGAAAGCATAAAATGTATGTCATTCTAAATGCTCAAGTAAATTGGTCTTCTTTCTGTAAGTTAATTACTTGAAAATTTAGATAAATGCTCAATAAAGTTGGTTTTACTATAGAGTAATTCGATGTTTAACCTCTTGAATTTTCAGAAGGGTCACATCAAATATGTGTATAGATATGAATTGCCGTTTAATGAAGTGTTAGTCAAGGTGGTTATCTACTTGGAATTTCGATTCATAACAAGTATTGGCATTCAGTTTCACATTCTTGTCCATTGTAGATTAAAACTAACCATGCTTCTACTGTATTGGATTTGACACCCTAATGGCCTTAGGATTTGTTCTGTGCATGAACTGTTAATTACCCTGGTTAAAAAAGTAGGTTATTTATTAAGGTACACTAGACAAATCAGAGCTGTATTCTGATGTGAATCTCTTTTTGGCAGGCTAATGTGATTCGTAAAACTACTGTATTAGATGTCATGAGAAGGCTTCTTCAGGTAACAGGAAAAGTGCATACATATATACATAGGGTAATGAGACATTTACTGTTCCCACACTCATGGCCACAATCATAGGGGTCGAAACGAAATTAAAACAAACTCATTAACACTTAAAATGTGTTTTGTGTCAATTTCTTTTGGTTCCTGCCACATAAGATTGATGACGTGGTTAGTGTGGCAATTAGTGTGAGAATTATAAATGTATCATTACGCATATTCATATATGGTATAAAACACCTATAGACATGGTTTGATCGTTATGGCTCATTTTGCAGACAAAAAATATCATGGTCTCTACTTATACTCAGAACAGAGAAGCTAGTAAGGCTAAATACATTTCGATCCTGAATATTATTCAGGGGGAAGTGGATCCTACACAGGTAATAATCAATTTTCCAGATTTATTCTCAGATTGACGATATTGCTTGGTGCATCTTCTGTTTTAATTCGTACAACTTCAATTCAAAAGATGGCATGTAAAAACATTACAAGTGCCTCTCTGATTTCCATGTAATTTTTCCAAGTTTTTTTTATTTTAAAGTATTGTTTTCTTCCAAACGCAAATAGAAATGACATCCTACACCAGGGGTATCTATAAAGAAAAGCCAAAAGGACATACGAAGTACTGTACTATCTCTAAGCATAAAACCAAGTAACAATTTCGGAACTCGGCTAACTACTTCTTCCCTGAGCACACTGGCGGATCTAAACTGCTGATTGTGTATGCTATCTAATTGCCTTCTGTTTGATACTTGTGACACCTTTTGTCCTGTAGGTACATGAAAGTTTGCAGAGAATTCGTGAACGAAAGCTTGTTAACTTCATCGAATGGGGTCCTGCAAGCATCCAGGTTATCACTTCATTATAGTGCGATACTATTTAATTACAGATTATTGTCTCTTGTGAAAAATAAGCTTCATCCTTTGTCCTTTTATTCATACAGGTTGCTTTATCTAGAAAATCTCCATATGTTCAAACTGCCCATAGGGTGAGTTTCGAGCTTTTGTAACATTTTTGTTTAATTCTTTCTGGGGTTTGTAATTCTGTCGTCTTTTCCATGAACTGGTGATGTCTATTTTCATTTGACATGACTAGACTATTTTAACCTGGATTATGTAAGTATTGTCTTGAGGCACAAGAATGATAATGAATTTCTCTTTTGTTAGGTAAGCGGGCTTATGCTGGCAAATCATACTAGTATCAGACACTTGTTCCAGAAGTGTTTAACCCAATATGACAAGTTGAGAAAGAAGCAAGCCTTTCTCGACAACTATCGAAAGTTCGATATGTTTGCTGTAAGTTGTCATCTAAGACTTGTCATATAAATTTTTACAACTTTAGGTTTTCTTGTTTATTGTGTGCAGCTAACTCAGTTTTTGGGTTCTTTTTTGCTTAAAAGCTGAGATGTTTTGGCCTGAATAAGCTAGAAGCTTAACCTGGATAAAACTAGATTTTTTGTGAACCTAAAAAAACCCAGCTTGTTTGCTTGAAAGCTGCAAGCAAACAGGCTTTTAACTTGGATGGTTCACTGCAAGAGTCCTTCTGAGATGGGTTTACGTGCTGGGATTGTCAGTTTGAAGTCATATGTTTGCGTTATGTTTGTTCTAATATTTTATTAACTGGAACTATAATACAGGAAAATGATCTCTCAGAATTTGACGATTCGAGAGACATTATCGAGAGTTTGATTGATGAATACAAAGCATGCGAGTCTCCAGATTATATCAAATGGGGGATGGAGGTAAACTTTGATGGATTTAAATACTTATCATATATTTGCTTTCGTCTGATAGTTTTAATGACGAGTAATAATACAAGTATCCACACGCATATGCAGGATCCGGACCATGCTATGACGGGAGAAGGCAATGCTTCAGGAACAGTGGACCCAAGAATGAAATAATTATGTGATAACTTATGATTTTTAATTTTGGTTTTCTAATCTTCTCCAGTTTTTGCTAAATGTTGATTTTCTGCTGTAAATAGATGTGCATCTTGTTTCACTATTAAATTTCTTCTAGTGTGTTCTTGGCATTATTTTGTTATTAGTACGGATTTGCTTATTCCTATCATGAAGGACCTGCAGTGATATTTATGTTTTAAGAATTCAATTTTGTTCTGTCATTGTTCAGTGCTTATTTTGTTATACTACAAGTACTTTATGTTTTTAAGAATTCAATTTCGTTCTGTCACTGTTCAATTTTGTTATCAGTATTAACATATAATTTTCAGAATAAATAATGTCTGCATTTGCCATTATTTAGTATACTTCTGAAAGAGAGTATTTTCTCACTTTTTTACAAAATGGATCAGCTATTTAAATACAAACAAGGGAGGAGATACATACTTGCATATTCGTATGATATTCACCCACATATGCTTGATAACAAAAGAAACTAGAGAAAGCATAATAACACATCATAAGATCAAAAAATGCAATCTTGTGTTAGATATTGAACTTTGCCAACTGAATAATTAAGATTTACATTTAATTAGGTATGTTCGCTACAAAGTTAATACTCCCCCGAACATAATTATTTACCTAGTTTGCTACATAATTAATACTCTCAATTCGGAGAAACCAAAGTCGATTCATACATTCAAGCCAGCATGAACGGATCTTGAAGGTAGTCATCAACGTCGTAGAGACACGACATCAAATCTTCGTCCAGCTTATATTCCGAAACTTCAGAACAGAATTCTTCTCTAAATGACGACTCAGGATATTCGACATCATCTAGTACCACAGGTGCAGGTGATTGAAAACTAAAATACTCATTTAAATAAGACGGATCCAACAATAAACAATCATCCGGTAAATTTTCGACCTCTTCATTACAGCTTACCAATCTTTGGCTATTTTCCTCAACTCCGGAATTATTAAACCGAAGAACAGATTTTGGCGACAAAGGTTTTTCCGCCACTTTATTTAACAAGCGTGGTAAAGAATCTGGCTCCCGTATTTCAATTAATGAGCTAGTCGGTAATGCTAGTATAACGTTTGTATCACTTTCAACCGATATCAGGTCGTCATAATGAGACTCTTGAAAGTCACTTGTATAGTACCCCGCCAGAGTTTCCACCGTCTGCGAGAGAATCCTCGCACACGGTGGATTACTAAAGTTTGTGAGGGCATCAGGGCCGCGCATCCGTATCGCGGCCATGTCGTATGCCAGTGCAGCCTCCTCAGCTGTATTAAAAGTCCCGAGCCAAACCCTAGTTTTCTTCATCGGATCCCTAATCTCCGCCGCCCATTTTCCCCATGGTCGCCGCCTCACCCCCCGAAACTTCCTCTCCTCTGGCGGCACGTGTTCCATATTCACCAAGGTACCCTCTTTTTTCTTCTTATTTATCAAACCACCCTCGTTTTTCTTCTTATTTATCAAACCACCCTCGTATTTCTTCTTGTTCACCTTCTTGATTTCATTTGCTATCCGAATCTCGTTAACATATTTTTTCACACGGTTTCTTCGAAATGGCCATTCGTCTTCTTCACTTGAAGAGTCGGTGGCGTCTGCATCGGTGAGAAAAACCCGAACGACACGTGGTATGATATTGCTTGTTATAAACTTCTTGTCCACAACCTTGGTGGTGATTTCATTATGCTCAGTGTATTTGACTCTATCCATGACTATATATCATTCTATGCATGTATATATGTATGGGAAGAGTAATAAAAGGGTGAATAAGAATATAAGATCAGAGTAAAATAAGCAAATGTTGTTCAAAGATTGGAGTGAAAATCTCAAAAAGGTTCCCAAAAATTAGAGTGATTTAATAGAATAAGTCTACCAAAACTTATAATCTGACTTGAAAATCGTTAAGGCCTTGACCACCAAGCAATATTTACCCAAAATCACGGAAAGATTTATATACAGTACACATATATAAAGATAGAGAAAAAGAAGTTGAAGGGTAACAGTTTCAATATTTTTTTAAATATTAATGATATACTACTAAGATTTACTTCTTCAAAGGAGCTTCCCCGTATTTAGAGCTATTCTTTTTCATTTACAACCACTATTTTACTCTACTACTCCTGATAACTAAAAAAAAAATCATTTTTGTTAAAATAAATTGATAGTCGTGTTATTTGCTTTTTTAAAATTTGGTACTAAATTCTTCATAAAAAAATTTATATATTGCAAAATCATACTATTAGTCCCAACAATTTGGTTATTTAGGTTGGAGTGAACAACTATTAGTCTCAACATTTTGCATCATCTAAAATTAGTGGTCCTTGAGGCATTTTATTTTTCGACACTTTAAAGTTTCTATTATCCCAAAACTTAATCATGTGAATCTTTTAATTATTCTAGAAATTGTAGAAAGGGTCTCAATAATGTGGTTTTGGGTAAATTGGGTATAATTTTATTTTGCAAGGACTGTTACGTTCTATTTTAAACAACATGGATCAACAAATCTATATCTAAACTACAGGTCCGTATACAAAACATTATGAGACAAAGAACAAGACAAATATTTGGTAACGTGAAATCCACGTGCATATATGTTATTGATTTGCAATATAATAAATGATTGTCATGATTCTATTTTCCATTACACATTTACATATTTATTTTAGTACATACAATTTACATATTTAGAATATCTTAAGTAAATAATTAAGATGCAAAAGACTAATATCAATATATATCTTCCCATATCCTTCCTTAATTATATGCTCTTTTTATTCTTTTTATTTGTTTATACTTTGTAATTTGGGAAAAAATGAGTAGTTACTAAAAGTCTAAAATGCTCTTAATTAGTTTTATATTCTTAAATCTTAATGAAATGTATAATAGGGAAAATGATATTTTTATTCTCTTGAACATATTGATTGATTTGTTTTTTTATTCTGTGAGCATGGGCGGACCCAATAGGGACCGGAGTGACCAACCGACTCCGAGATATATACATTGATGTCCCCCTTAATTAAACAAAAGAGTTATTTGTGTAATGGTAAAATTTGAGCATAAGATAGTTGAAGGTTAGGAGTTCAAATCATGTTAGTTTCTTTTTTCTAAAATTTTATGTTTTTTATTTTGAAATTACCAAGTTTTCTAAATAACCATTATATTTTCCCAAACAAAATTACATAAAAAAATTATTTTATTGTCTAATATCATTTGTCTTTGACTTCATATTTATTTTATGCTATATTGAACATAGAAAAAAAAATTATTTTTGTATTAGACCCTATTTTTTTCTATTCGGTTTATTTTTTACACACCACGCCTCCAATAAAATGATCTTTCCGCCAGTCTGTCAGTGAAATTTAAAAACATATCAAGAAAAATACTTGAATTATCCAGAGTACCAATGTTTTATACATTTATATTTATGACCAAATAGTTTTTTAGTTGTTTATTGATCTTCTAGGAGGATATGTAATTGGGGAATAACTTCCAGGCTCACTTCAAATTAAAAAAGGACGGGATAATTTAAATGTATAGCATGTACTTTCACACTTATTGTAAAAGCCTGCATCAATGTTTTTGGTTTAAGATTAGTTTAAGTATCATTAGGTATTTTGTTGAGCATAAGTTAACAAGAAAAAATAATAACGCTTCATGAATGTAAAAAAAAAAAAACTAGATGACATTTTTTTTCCTATTTTGATAAAGTCTGCAAGTTGGTAAACAATAGTATATTTTTTCCGAAAGAAAAAGCGTGTGGCAATTTTTGGGACATGAGTTTTCTGAAATATAAAAGTGTGACTCAAGTCATTCGATTGGTGACTGGTCCAAACTTTTTGTTTTTACTAATAAAAATATAAAGTGGTATGCTTGCTCTCCAAGTTTGTAGAGGTTAATTAATACTATTAGTTGCTACCTTTGAAGAAATTCGTGATTCCCAAAAAGGTGATGATCATCAGATTGATGTTTATAATAAAAACTATCATATGATAACAACAACTTGAATTTAAAAAGTTATAATAAGTTATAGATTGTAAAATCTTAAGGCACAAGCATTCATATCATATGACACATACTTTTTTTTGATAGTAAAAACTAACATGATAAAACTGTTATGACATAGTCTCATAGATAGTGATATTTCAGAAAAAAAACATAAAGGGTCTCTTTCAAAAAGAACATAAAGCGTGGATTACATCATGGTTTGGTTCCCAAACTTTAGTCAAATCTTTTATATTTGGAAAGGCCTATCAGACGTAGACGAGTGAACAAAGTCTATTAGACTAAAATTGCTAGAATGGTAGTATTGGAAGTCCTGGTTAAACAAATTCAATAAATTTTGAAAATAATACAAAATACATCCATGTTGTTTTAACAGTGTGATCGTAGTAAGGAATATTACACCCAGTATACTTTTTTTAGTGAAATGCTTTTTAACAGAGTCAGTATAGGGAATTAGGAATTATATTACAGAAGAAATTATTTTAAATATTTATAAGCCTTGCAAGTATTTATTATGATGACCTACTTACTGTATTCTGTATAAAAATACTACTGAACTATGCAATGTTTCTTCATTTTTCGAAACCAATAATGAAAAACTTGGGCTCCAAGTAATGATCTAGACAGTGGTCTCGAAAAAGACAGAAACTATTATAAGTAATAAAACCAGAAACATAAAGCTATCTTGGAGACACAAAATAAATCTTATTACCTCATATCATAGTGCTTCATTAGTCAATAGGGAAATATTTATTTAAAAACTTCACATAGTGTAACTCGCTGTCTTATATTATTGGAGTATTTATTAATACTCGTACATCTAAATCATGTAGAGTTTATCTCTATTGGTTGTATTGAATACTGATTAATAATAGACTAGTAGAATACCATTTTACTTATTATCAGTATTTAACAAATATAACCTTTCCGTTTCTTCTGTGACAAATACTGGTTTAACTGGCCAATTCATACATTTTCTATTTTAATTAGTTTGTTCTTGATTACAATTTTAGACATCTAATGCCGGTTTATTTTGTTCTATAAAGAACATTGTGAATATGGAAGTTAAGTACGCAAAATAGGAAAAAGAATCATGTCATATCCGAGACATAAATGATGGTCATAAGTCTTTGGGCTTAGTATTCACACAAGTCTCAATTCAAAGAAATTATTGGTCCAAGTCCAAAATATATAAATCACCCACCAACAAGTATAAAGGAATGCAGAAGTATCATCTCATTTAAAAACATAAGCTGAAAAGAGAAGGCATACTATTTTATCACTATGTTTATTTACCCCCACTATTTCTATTCCAGAAAATTGACAAGAAATAATATATGTGAGAACTGATAAATTCAGAAATGATACAATGGAGAATCATTTCTGGTTGTCAATAAACTTTCCATATACCGTATAATGTACTTTGCGTAAATATATCCTGTATTCCGTATCGCATTAATAGATGAATAGTAGCAAGCTGTAGGATGGTTAATGGACCCGATCTCATGCCTTTATGCTGAATCTGCATAAAATGCGCACTAACCAGTTGGTAAAAGTGAAGAAAAAAACAATGGAAAAAGCAAATTAAGAATGCCAGCTTATAGAGTTGGTTTTTGAACAGTGTGGATTTGTATTCTTCTTGTTTCTCTGTAGGTTTAGTACTAGTTATCATCGACTGAGCAACCAAGAAATGGCCTAGTGTTCAAGACTTCGAATGTGGGCAAATTTATAGTTTTGGGGATATAAACGCTACAAGTAACACAGTCTATACTTTCAATTGCAATAGTAATGATTATCAAGTTTTGAAGAAGTTACAGAGTTGGCCTCTCTAATCATCTAATGGGAGCTTCGAAATGTCGAAAAACCGACTGACTGACCACCAACTTTACTTTTAAAGTAAACTAGTTTATCTTTTAAAACCATACACAATGCAAAACTGTTAAAAGTTGGGATACAACAATAGGGACCAAAACAAACTTTTCACTCAAACTTCTAAGATTCATTGACGTGATTCACTCTATAAACTTTGGTAAAGGGATTGTTGTATGCAGATTTTAAACATATAAGACAGACTTATTTGCCGCTGAGAAAAAGCTGTTCATTCAGCCCACAACTTTTAGATTTTTCATGCTGAGCAACCAAATTCTCAACCAAGCAACCAAATGCTTAACTTGTTAGAAAAAGCAACAAAGCTAAGCTAAGATTAAAAGCTGCAACCGAACAAGCCATCAAGGTTATTAAGTTGAATGTAGGGCTTTGACACTTACATCTTCAAGAGAGTGATTTTGCATTTGGGCACAAAAGAGCCATCCTCAGCCTTTTTTAAGCTAACACCATCACATATAGCTTTAATTGGGATTTTGATTGTATTCCATTTTTTGACACCAACGCCAATCTCAGTATTAACCTCTGTCCCAATCATTAATCTCTTGCTTTTATAATTATCCCTCATCTTTTTCCCTGACCCAATCTCTAGCATTTGCTTTACCTACACAATTCAAGAGAAAAAGGAAATATTATTCAGGAACTGTTATAATGGCACTGAAAACATTATAGAAGTAAGGGTGAATTTTTAGAAAAGACATCAAAAGGAAAGCAATTTGGCCTCAGGACTTCAGCATTACGCCTCGTTCACAGATGAGTACCGTTTCACTGTTGGAAAATAATTATTAAAGTGGTACAAAATTTGAACAACTACATTCTATAGGGGTGAACTCATTTACTACATGACTGTGTAAAATAGATGCCAATCATTTTGTAACTAAAACAAAATTAATGGAATGTATTTAGTATTTGCACAATAATGTGATATTGATAGCTTTAGCAGTTTTAGTGATAATACCAAAAGTTTGAGGCATTTGATGTTGTTTTCCTTTCAAGGTAAATAGATCATTAACATACAGATTTTCTGATTCAAGTTGCAGATAATCTACAGTATTCAAAATTGTATCAAGGGAAAACAGGACATGAATAGTCAATCTCACCAAATTGGTTGCAATGATATTAAAGGGCACCTAATTATGCACAGGTAGAAGTTGGTTCTCATTTATGCACAGGTAAGGGTTCCCATTCAAACAGGCTCCATATCAGTTGCATACATAGAGGTGGTTGAATGGTAAATCTATAACAAGAAATCTAGTTTTTCAAATAAACAAGAAGATAAGGCAAGGGGGAAAATGAGTACGAATATTTATAACCAAAAACTTTTAGTTACTGATTGGGACGCAACACTTGAAATTGATCTACACTGGCCGGAAAACTCACTAGTTTACTAATTTGCTGCTATATAATATTTTCAAAATAACTTCTGTACTTAACATAAACAATTTAGATCTTGTCTCGATTGAGTACCTAAATAATCATTATACTTCATCTATTCATGTACTAATGTACAACTGCATTTGAGTTGTGGAAGGGGATAATCTCCCTTATAGTTATGTGCAGTTTAGTTGACCATCTCATGAGACATGTTAAACTAACAAAACTATTGCTCAAAGGAGCATAATTTTCATTTGCACATCAGTATGTATTATCACAGAATAGCCAAATCCTAGTGTTACGCTAGGGGCCATGAACACCTTAAGTTCGGAAACTATTGCAAAAACCTCTATCCATTTAATTGCCAGAGTAACTTCTTACCAATGAAACTTCAGTTCAAATTCAGCCCCCCAAAATTATCTTTATTCTTACATTTTGTATAGGAACAACACGATAAAGGAAACCTAAGCAGTAATCTGTAAGCAGAACATGTTCAAATGTTCAGGCATACAGCGGCAGCAATACATAATTACATACGGATATTATGACGCGATAATGCCAGTTCCTCAATTTGGAGAATTTCTATTCCAGACAAGTAGATGAATATTTGAAACTAGATTATGCATGGGTTCCTCTGGCTGCATCTTTTAAGAAAACTTAATCGAGTTTGAGCAAATTGATGAGTTGATTCTACAAGTTTAATCTTATAAATTAAACATTCATTTATTGAACCCATTTACAAATTTTAAAACAAACTTTATAAGAATGTGTTCCAAAATGGTAGCCAGAAAATCCATAATTTTCCCAATTTTGTATCAATAGCTCACGTCAAATGCCAGAGTGTTCAGGTTCATCTTTCACCTACAATATCAGCTATAATATAAGCAGTTTTTTTATCTTGAGAAATAAGGAGGGTTCATACAGCTTAGAACAGCTACCTGTTTGGTCCAAATAACCGGAAAAAACTCAACCTTTTCATATGTTCAAGCAAATACAATCCAGATCTTAAGCAAAAAAACAATAAATAAAAGCAGAAAAACTGCAAGCAAACAAGCGCTATATTCATTCGTATCTAACCTTGGTAGACAGCTTCAAGACTTTAATATCCTTCTTCACTTGCGAAAACCCTGGCACACTACCCATCCCTAAATCCACGTCACCGCTTCTCAACCCAACAACCGTTTTCCCGTAATTGACCCTCAAAACTTGATTCCGGTTCCTGACCTGAATCCTAACCACAGCCTCCGAAATTAAATTCGCCCCATCCACACCATCTGACACATTAAACCTCTTGAACCGTACAGACTGCAGGTGGATCACCGGTACCTTCGGTTCCAAAATCAGGTACATCATGCACCCTGTTGATACCATATGACAAATTATATAGCAGTGGATAAGTAAGCAAAGCTAAATTTTAATATCACAAGATTCCAACTTTAACACCGTTTTAGCTTTATACATTAACCTTTCACCGGATTTTTACATTAAACACCAACTTACGAAATTTAGCTATTCGTAAACCGAGGTGGCATCTCTCATCTTAATGTACCAAATAGGTCGGGATACTATCTAGTTATGATTCTTTTGAAAACTATCACAGTACCACAGTTTTTCGATCTTTGGTTGTGAAAACCTACGAGTATCTTTACTTTTTATTATACTAAAACAAAATACTAATAAATAACTACATACATCAAACCAAGTACCGATTTACTCTACAATTTCATTCCATTATCTAGAAATCCCATGTAACCATTTTTTGCCAACATAATTACACACCATTAGAACTCATCCACAAATTGTAAGACTAATACCAGGTCGGCCCTAATAATTTCACACCTCAGCCCCCAAAAAGAATTCGGCACCTATTTACCTTTAACGAAAAATAAAATAACAACATTTACAACAACAACAACAAAATAACGTAATTCCAATTATAATGTAACCAAAATTGTCTTGAAACATAATATAAAACCAAACTCAACGTATCTAAGATCTATTTAATTAATCAAAACAAAATAATTTATTAAAAATCATATTCTTTTTAAACTTTTTCTGCGTTTTTTCTTGGGCACGTCGTCACCTAAAGGAAAAATGATCATTTAGTACGAGGCTTAATTATAAGAATTCATTGTTAAAATCTCTTTTAAGATTCGGTACAGATAGATTCAGTACATATGCTCAATGATGCTGCTTCTTTTTACTTTTTTGTTTTTAACATATATGCTCACTTGTGCTACATAACCTACATTTATATGTACCAATCCTAAAGCAAAAAAATACAAATTCGGTCCCGACTAATACTAAACATACTAATATTTTCCCTGTCATTTTAAGCAAAAAGAAGCAGTTTTGGGCCTCTGGCTCACTTTAGGTTCGGTCCGGACTAAATATTGAACATACTAGTAATATTTTCATAACAATTTAAAAAATAAAAAATGTGCTCCACCTGTAACTGCTATCAGTAAGATCAAGATTAAGAGGACGAGACACATGGCACAACAACATTTCCTGCACGAACATGACCGCTTTTTCTTGACGGAACGGTGAGACACCGGTAGGACAGGTCTTCGTACCGGTAGCGGTTTTTTAGGCACTGGCTTAGTAGAACTGGTTTGCTTTTGTTGGTACCCTGGTGGTTTTTGCAAAACCGGTTTTAGTACTTGCTCTGCCATTGTTAAATTTAATATTTAACTAAAGAAATGTTCTTTTTTTGTGAGTGAAAAATGGGTAGGGAGTTCAAATGCTGTATATTCAACTTAAATTTATTATTATAAAAACTAAAAAAATGTTATTTTTTCTGTGTGTGAAAAATGGGTAAGAGCTCAAATGCTGTATATTGAACTGGTTATGAAAGTGGGGTTTTTCATTTTTGTGGGAATGAGGAAATAAATAATGGGAATGTTTTTGTTTTTTTTTCAAAAATGGAAAAAAAAAAATGATTAAATGAGTTTTAAGGAATGGTGGAATTGAGTAGTTGGTTTAGTTAGAGAAGAAGATGGGTATGAAGAAAAGTGGTCATTATTGGATTTTAGTAGCTGATGAATATTACATAAATACATACATATATTTTGTATATACTATTAAAAAATACCATATATATATATATATATATATAGTGTATTAGTGTGTGTATATATAGAGAGAGAGAGAAAATCTCTGCTTGTTTTGTTGATGCTGATGTGGCGAGCGGGAAACACCTAGGCTTGCCAGCTGGGTTTTTGTCTTTTTCTTTTGGTACATAATAATAAAATTCTAGGTGTGAGTTCGGAACGGGACCTGACCCGGAAATTATCAATATGAATCATGACGTGATGTGAATCGGAAATCATTTTTTATTCTTGATCTTGTGTCCGACATTTTGGATATCCAACAATACGGATATTCGATGGTTCGGGTATCCGACGGATCGGGATGGGATAATCCCGACACATTTTGGTTTAGAAACGATAAACTAAAGTTTTAATAATTAACTGCAAATTGTATGATAAAAAATAATATAAAAAGAACACTAAAAGCTTTTAGTATAAATAATTGAAAGAGAATAAAAACATTTTGCAATGTAAAGAACACTAGAAGTTGGTTTGCTTGTTTTCGCATTTTAGGATGATGTCTGTGGACGTCTTTTATATTTGTAATTTGAATTCACAATTTTGTCTTTCCAAACAAAGCATGATCTATTTGTAACAATAAAAGTTAATACTTATATAGAATTAGAATTAGAAATATATATATATATATATATATATTATAAATAGATAAAAATTAAATATATTTAATATTTCAGGTACCCAATGATTTTCAATCCGATCTTGATCCGAAAGTGATCGGGTCAGGAGAATATCCGACCCAGTTGGGTCGGGATTGGTTCGGATCGAGTACGTTTCGGGTCGGGACCGGATTGGATGGCGGAATCGGATCGGGTTTCGAAAATTTTTTCTAGCCCTTGTTAAGTATTAAGTTTATTAACTTTAAAAAAAATTCATCTCTAGTTTATGTATATAAGTTTATGTATATAAGTTTATGTATATTGACGTGTCTTTATATACATCAATTTACAACCATCTATCAGCAAAAAATCATCAGTTTATTAGCTCCATGTATACTTGACTACCATGATAGTATTATTAAAAAGGGTAAATTGTTTAATTGGAATAAATACTACTTATCAAGTTATTTTGACAAAACTCATGAGCTTACATGGTACTATATACTTGAATAATGGTATAACAACATGTCTTTGCTACAGATCTAGTAACAATAGAATATGCTACAAAATACAATTTTGCCGGAGAAAATTGATTTTTGGAAAAAAAAAAAATCCTTCTAAATTGTACATGTTAGTAAAGGTATCAACAGTTAATAAAAATAAAATAAAATAAAAACTAAAGGTATCAAAAGCAGTGGATCCTACTCCTTTATGTGCTAATGTATCTGAAACTTGATTTGTCACAAATCACAATATTATCTTCCTATATAGTCGAATTCAATGTATAGTAAACGTGATTCGCATATATCTTCGAGTATTATTCGATAAATTAGTTTCATTTTCTTTTGGGTAAGTAAATTAGTTTCACTTGATATTATTGGATTCAACCGAAATATATAAAGATAGATCACGTATGTTTTTGCCCGTCTTGATCTTATTCATGTTGTTATAATTCCTCATTTTCGTATAAATGTAATCATAATTCACCTTTTCAATTTCAGATTTCAAGTTACATCCGAAAATATTACTACGCAGTATATCTAAAATTTTGTTAAGTAGAACGAATGTAATGTGTACTTTTATAATTCTAAATGACGATCTATAAATATTTGCATGAAATTTCCAGATTTGAATTTGTAATTTATTAAATTAGATTAGCATTAAGAGTAACCAGGACCTACACAACACTAACTAATAAGGTCCTACATTTGTCTTTACCTATATGTAGCAATTTAAATTTGTTATCAATTCATAGCTGGAACTTTGAATTATCCAGCTCAGAAATTTGTTTTATTATTGGCTCCGAAATATACATGGTCCCAATCATATGCATCATCTGTAACACATTATATTCCATTTTCAAAGTAAATTGTTTTTTGTCTTCACAAAAGTTTTGTCTTATAGTAATCTTTTTATAAAACATTGTAGCAAGAAAGTCTCAGCAGTTTGTGAATTTTATGATTTCCCATCACATTACCACATAAAAAAAAACAATGTATCAAAATTAAGCATTAATATTAATTTAATTATGCGGCTGATGATGCACTTCATTGAATTATAATCCAAGATTAGACGACCAAAATTGATTTAGAACCCACCAAATCCTTCTGGATTTTTTCACTAATAAATAATAATTAACATAGTAGACCTATTTTGACCCTATTAAACTAAATTAATCACATGGGGTACTAACTATATATAGCTAGGCCATTTGTTTGATATAAAGACCATCTTTAAACTTAGGCATAGTAAATTAATATGACAACCACATGATAGATTGGTTCTTTCTCTCATAAAGCTATCAATTTTATATCATAAAAGCACTTGTGTAAATAATTAATTGACTGAAAATAATTAAATTGTTGATTAGTCGACAAATAGAGAAGTAATTTTCAAATGGGTGATGCATGAAAACAAAGAGCCAGCTAACTGGACAATAACCTAACCTCCATTTTAGATAACGAAGACAAAAACAAGCCATGTAGAATTGGAAAATGGTTTACAAAGTTGTAATGTAGAAAATGAAATGTTTTTTTGTCAAAACACATAATAGACATGCTGTCCATTAATTCATTTAGTTATTAGAAGTCATGAAATACCACCATTTTTATCATTTTATTTCATGAACCTTTGTGATTGCTCACCTAAAGAGGCCCTATAACAATTCAAGTATACACATTTTTTTTTTTTTAATTTAATGGTGGGAAAAACCCACATTTTCATTTTCATGAAACCCTTATGGCATGACTTTTTGTGATTGCTCACCTAAATGGCTGAATATATAACAATTAAAGTATGCACCATGCACTTATACATGACACGACTAAATATGAAATGTCTAGACATACGTACTATTAAAATTTAAAGAGAGAGAAATATTATAGTTTTATTGATATTGTCTTTGTCATATTACAAGTTACAACCCATATATATAGGGTAGAGCTTATATCGTTATGAAACGAAATGATATAAAAATAAATAAATCTCATAATTAGTGAGATATTTGACAAAATACTTTTATGTAAACTAAGAAACATATAATATAGATATACTCTATCAAATATAACGTAATCAATAAGTAATCTCGATAGTATAGTACTATAGCATGTGTATCTTCTATACACATGTACGTATCTTTAATACATACAACCGTATAAGCTAGCGTTCTTTGGCTTTACGACACCTTGGGGGACATATATATATATTATGTAACAATCGCCATATATAATATCCCCTACAGGTCATAAGCTGATAATTAAAATTTAAGCGAACCAAAGTTTCGACATTAACATCCCATCTCTCGATTGTCCACCAGAAAGAGCACATTGGATATAACTTGCCAGAGATTTTTTTCTAAAGACAAAATAACTAAGAAGATAAAACACGCCATACAAATATATACGCTAGGCATACGAATAAAGGCTTTAAGCATTCTCGGAAATGGAAACGAAGTTTCTACCTAAACGATGAACAAGTTATGGCCATTCTGTACATTTCTTTCTATACATCGAAGAATTTTAATGAATCTAAGAATATAAAAAACTATCACTGCCAAGACTCGATGACACCACCTTGAGTTCCAACGAACCTTTCCACTGCTGCCCCGACTTTAGAGTGATGGGTATTTTCACCGCAGCAGCGTTTACACATACCATTCCTCTGTACTCTGTGGGCCCGAAATTTAGCAACAACTTAGACTTCTCTTCCCACGGGTTCCACACCACTGTTAGACAACCCGAAAAACTAATAAGCAAAATGCTCAACTCTATATGATCAAAAAGTATCCAGAATAAGAATGTTGAAAATTCAAATCCAGTTCTAATTAATCTACATATACATTATACAATGCCCTTATTTCTTATCCCCAATTTAAAAACAACTGGTTTCTGCCAATACTTGTTGTTAACTGACGTATCCATATCAGTTAACTGAAGTTTATGCCCCAACATCATGAAAATCAGTTTGTTGAAGTGTAAGTTTATAAAAATTGAAATCATTTCATTAAACTGTAAGCTAATAAAAAAAAAAAAAACAGTTTAAAAGCACGCCTAAAATGGGAAGCCATTTTTTCTTTGTGACTAGTTAGTAATCAAGTCGAATATCGGTTGCTCAATTGTGGTTTCGTACGAAAGATCTTGTAAAAGAAGTTTGTAAAATTTCAGTAAAAAGTTGATTTATTCCTATTGATGTACTTAATTAATTCTGATGCTGAATCAAAATTATGAGTTCAATAATATACTTTCTCCCGAAATGTATCTACGTAAGATAATAATAATATTATATAAAGGACATTACCAAAATCCGGAAGCCCTTCCTTACTGATCACGAACGTCCTTCTCTTACAGTGATCGAGGACAGCAATAGCCTTAGGCGTTTTGAGATAAACTCGGTCGAGCTGAAACACAAGAACATAAGAAAGGCAACAAAAAATATTAAATATAATGTATAAATAGGATTATTTAAAGCGCCTCCATTTATAAATTTCTTTTTAAAACTTCATCAAATTTATAAAACACCAGATGATATTTCATAATTATAGAATTAAAGAAATGGTGTATATATTGACCTAGACGCTCCCATGAATTAGAATGAGAAGACACAAATAAAGTTCAAATGTTTATTCCATTACGAAAGTGACAATTAATCTCAAGAAAAAAGAAACAACATGCAACTTTTATAAGTGATCTTTATAAGTAATATCTCTGAAGCCTTCACTTTTACAAAATTTCCAGAATAAAAACAAAGCAGGTCCAGTTTATTAAAAAATACAGCTTACTGAAGTTCAAAATAACACTAGTTGATAACTTGATATCAGGTTGCGAAATAATGGACCATATATTGTTCTACAATCTTTAATCAACTTAAGAGCATGTTTACCGCACTGCTGTTGCGGTAAGTGGAGCTCCAAATTTGGTGACAGTCATCTTTATCGTTGCTCGGTTGCTGTTCGTGTTGGTTCCTTCTCCCTCACATGTGAGTTCGCAGCCCACATCTCACGTTATGGCTTCCCTTTTTCTTTTTCTTTTTTTAAAGGTTAAATAAAATGGGAAATGGGTTAAAAACCTTTAATTAAATTCGATTTTTTTTTAAATAATGTTTGTTTAGTTTATAAATTGATACTTAAATAGTTTTTTTCATTTATAAACCACTTTTTATTTTTTTAAAGAATATTATTAGCTGTTTATTAGACATAGTTTTATATAAAAAACAGATACAATTTTTTTACATAGTTTTGTATCTTTTATATTTGTTTCATTAATAAAAAAAATTGTTTTTTATTATTTTATATTTAACCAACACCCTAAACAAACACACCAATAAAGTTGATCCGTCGCTCCCCACGAACCAACCCTCTAAATTTGAGTTAAAGCAACACACCGTTAAACATGCTCTAAATACTTTAACACCGGTTGAATAAAGTATGTATCTCTCTCGTAAGTAAGTGACGATATCCAAAAACAAGTTGAATAAATTTCATTAGTATATGTTTAATAGTTTCACGGTACCTCGGATTCAAAAGTAATTGCATCTCCTTGTTCGGTACAAAGCTCTTTTTCGATGAGATTGTCCAGATACTCACCTGTTTCGAGCCCTTCAATCCTTACATCACTGCAAGAAAGAGTTACAGACTCATTTAGATCACCAATACCAACCATGTATTGAACCAAGAACCAATTAAAACAACTGCTATTCAAAAGAAATGTGTGAAAAATTAGAACTCGACAAACCATTTAATCAAAATCTCATTGCACAATTTGTATTATAGGTCTACATATAATATTCTACAATGAAAGAAGAAATTATACACATCTTTAACTTAAAAAAAACTATACCTTATGTCTGAGACAGCCAAATATGTATGATAAGCAAATGAAAAGCTAAATGGCTTTTCGTTGATGTTCTTAATGCAAGATTTCAAGCTCAACTTTCCATCTGCTGAAAGCGAGACTCTCAGACGAAACTCGAAACTGCAGAAAGAAGATGTTACTCAACACACGAGAAATATCGATGAAAGTTTTATCCCATTCTATACGCCATCAAGAATGTAAGTTATTTTCTAGTTTTTCCAACTGAATATCTTATTTTAAAAAAAAATCTATACTATGGTGTAAATAGTAGGCCAAATAGATAATTCAAATGTGTTTCGATATCACAAAACCTACCATAGTAGTCACTAGATAATACAAATTGGAGCCTATGTGCTTGTGGTTTCTTTAAGAATTAAGCTGGCATTAGGTTCATCCAGCTTAAGCTTCTACCTTTATAAGACCGAAACCAAAAAAAATATCAGCATTAAAGCTTCACATCAATTGCAGTATTACTTTTAAGAAAAGCTGAGTTAAAAAAAGCTGCAGGCTTATAATTCTCCTTTTCCCCATTGATAGTACAAAAAGTAGGGAAGATGAACTCAAATGTAAGATATTCAAGCATTATTTATGTACCAATTATAAGAAAGAAGAAGCATAAAGGAACCACGGTTATACAGTTATACCTATGTGGCCAGAACTTAAGATCTTCCTGAGATGATTTCAGCAGCAACTCAACAGAGCATTCTCCTTGGGTATCTTTTCCATTGAGCGCATTCTCATCAATTATCCAGAATTTGTTCCTCACAAATCCATTTTGGTCAGCGGAATCACAGTTTCCAACCTGAACCAACAAAACAAAGTCTTAGAGATTTTTAACTCTATGCGTAAAATATGCAAACTAGAAACATTTGTGTTGAAGGGTTTCTTCTATTTCAAGTTAAATTTTACGTTTTTTGAAACTCTTTTGCTCCTACAGAAAGCCTTGAAAGCTATTTTCCTGAACTAATTTAACCACAAATAGTCTGATTTTGAAACCAAAAAGTGTGCGTATATATCTTTAATTCAACTTTTCACAGATTTCAGACTGAAAACGATACAAATGTTCTCTCTTTCACTGGTCTAAAAAGTAAGAAACATGACCCCAAGAAAAAGGTTTATTCGAGCTTCCTAATTTTTGAGTGTCCTCCATTATTTTTCTCCTACCGACCATGCGGGATGTTCAATGGTTTCTAAACCTCAAAACGCCTTTTTAATAATATCACACATAAAAAATAATTATTGTCACATATCCATATAAAGCTTGTGGGCTTAACAAAGATTTTTCAAATAATAAACCAATCGGTGTTAAAAATCTGTTGGAGCCACAACAAGCTAAGTAATCTGTAAATATCATTGCTCAATCGTTAATGCCCGCATGACCTGTATATTCATGGAAATAATCAAGCACCATAGTCCATAGATGATAGAGTTGTACCTGGGGGAAACAAATCGGGATACCACCTTCAACTGCGCTTGGACCCTTAGGGATCTCCTACAAAATGCGTTAATTTCAACCCCTCTTCGTGAAATAACTAAAAGATATGCCCAGATTTATGTTTTCAGTTTCGATCCCATGTATCAATTACAATTTAGGCCTTGTTTAGCTGTAGCTTTGCAGCTCAAATTATTGTTGATCATAATTTAAAAAACCGAGATTATAAAGTTTTTTGGCCTGAAATTACTAGAGGCTTTAAGCTGGAAGAACCTAGCCTTTTCTCAAGCTAAAGAAATCCAGCTTATTTCCTTAAAAACTGCAATTATACATGCAGTCATGCACTTTGGAAGATTTTGAAAAGAAGTCCACATTGTTTCTCCAAAGAGCAAGCGAATTGATGTTAAGTTGTTAACACAAGAAAGGGAACTGTGGACAAATATACCTCTTCATTCGTATTTGAACGAGCGAATGGAACAAAGGCGAAGAGTTTCTTTAATGGATTCCCTCGGAACAAACCTGCAATCTAATTGCGGAAAAGGTATTTAAGTTCAGGACATATGCTTACTTATTTGAGAAGTGTAGAATTATTCCCAGCTTATTGTTGAGGACTAGTCTAGGCTCTAGTGTCAACCACAAAATGCCAAGAACAAAGTTTTTTGGATTGCAAATTGTAAGCAGATAAACTGAATTGTTTTTAGGGTTAGAAAAAGATTGGTTCCACCATCTTTAAGCTTATAGCTTTTTCAGGTCAAATGACCAGTAAAACATTTGAGCTCGTCAATCAAATACTGTCCAACTCTTGAGCCGAAAAAGAAGGAAAAAACTTAGCTTAAAAGCGTAAATAAGGTGGATTATCTGAGGTTGAGAAAGAAGCTATTCATCTAGCTTAAAGCTTATAGCCTTTTCTGGCAAAATTAACAGAAAAGCTCATGTTTTAAGTTACAGTCATCGAAATGCTGCTGAGTTTAAAAAAAATTGAACTTAAGTTCTGCAGCCAAACAAGGCCCGAGTCCCAAATAGTGTACCCATATCTTGTTCTTACGTCAAGCAGTGGTAAATCCCCTCTTAGCGGCAAAAAAGTTCGTGGCCAATAATATACATCGGCTATAACTCACCAGCAAATTATCTCAAAGCAAAAGATATGGGTCAACTGGAATTAGTGAATATGTAAAATGGTCCAAAACGCGATTTAGAATTGTACCTGGGGAAAACAGAAAGGCAGGCCCTCGTCCTCTGCTTTCGGCTCCTAAAATACACAAGATGTATTTGATGTTAACATCATCCATCCTCAAAAAAACTAACTAATATGCCAAATAGACATTTTGAATTTTAATTCCTTGTACTAAACACAACTTAACCTTTGAAATGAAAAATGAGTTCTTTTCTCAAAGATAAAGATAAAAGATGAAAACGCTGGAAAGGAAACAGAGGACAGATATGCGCGTTTATTCCTACTTATACAAGTGAATAGAACAAAAATAAAGAGAGTTAATTCATCTCCTCATATTAAATCTTTCCTAATTAATTGTACCCGTAAGCTCTTATGCTTAATTTATAGAAAAAGGTAAAACTATTCATAACCAAATTGTTGAGTATATCGTCTAGTGCCAACTACAAAGGTCAAATTTACACTTCCAAATCATTTATCGATGTCGTGTTCCAGAGTCAAGCATTGCTCCTTCCCCTATACATGATTTTGTGTGTGCCCTTTCACACATTCTAATAGTTCTAGTGTGATTTCAAAAAAAAAAAAAACTGTTCTAGTGTCGTCCACAGCTTAATATACATTCGATATCACTCACCTACAAATGCTCTCTGATAACAAAAGATATGATCTATTGGCATTATCGAGATGGTACTTCAGATTAACAATCACCACTAACCCTAAGAATCAACATTTTCTCACACAATATTGTTTCGTGTCTAAAGTTTACAATCTCTCAGTGAAGAGCATGTCTCATTTAAAATATGATTATATTTCTAATTCTCAAGTCTCAGATCAAATTTGCACGCAAACCTACCAAACATGCTTTTACTTGTTATCTCATAATCCACCATCTGGAATTCTGAAAATCTAAGGCTTATTTGATCGCAGCTTTTAAATAAATAAGTTACAAAGTTTTACGTTGAGTTCATCCAGCTTAATGCTTTTAGCGGTTTCAAGCTAAAATATCAGACAACTTTTCAAATGTAGTTAGCTTTTGAGCAAAAAAATCATAAGACCTGAGCTTAGAAGCAACAACTAAAGAAGGCCTTAGTATAGTTAAACAACATCCTCAAGAACCAATCGATGAACCAAAGAATGATAAATCACCTTGCTTCTGCTGAAGAGAAGTTGTTCACCTCTTTCATTTCGCCATGATATGACCTGGCCTCCATACAGGCTAACCTATATATCAAATTAAGAAACACCACATTGAATAAATTAAAAGCAATTAATAGGACCAAAGATACAAAATTTGAACCTCCCAGCTAAAATTTCTATTAAAGCATACCTTTGTAAAACAAGTTATCATCTAAAAGAGGAACCCAACTTAACTGCTTTTCAATTGATGTCAATTGTAAACAAAAGGAAAAAGTGTAAGTGTATCTCACCCTAAAAGTATAATTATCGAACAAGCAACTAAATGAATAAGTAACTCTCTGCTTGGACATTTATCAATCAAGAAACACCAACCACATGAATAGAATAAGATTAAATGGACTAAGATACGGTTATCGAATTACTAAACAGAAAATTTCCATTAAAGCTTGCTTTTCTAGAACAGATCGACATCTATAAAAGGAACATTCATAACTCATACTTAAATTGGAGCACAGTGCATGTAAAAAGGAAAAATGACAATACGCATCTCACCCTGACATAAGCTCCTCGTTGATTATGAAGCACAACTTGATCGATCCCGTTCCTATCCTTTAACACCTCCATTTTTTCTTAATAAAACCTAAACAAGCACCCCTACGATCCATCTTCTAAACCCAACTATTTAAACCGTAAGGTTAAGCTATCCAACTCAGGAAACCAATGCCACATGTCACCTGAGATCTAATCTCTTTTGGAGCCACTTGAAGCATCTTACGCGTGATTGTTTTCTTTTTTTGATTCTGTGAATCATTTTTGTAACGCCTCGTAAAGTATATGATATCAAACAATTTTAAACCACGGAAAACATCACATCCGCCAAAACTATTAACTCCAAAATGCAACGTTTGTGTCACGAAAATTTCATTTTCTCGCATGGTATATATTTGCTAGTCTCTTTGAGGCGTTTAATCTAACACTTGATTGCAACTGGTTTTAATACTTGGGCGTATACAACAATACAAAAACACCACAATTTATCTATTAGAACCCCAGGGACTTATAAATTATACTACAAGATAAAAGAACAATTAAGGAAATTGGTAAAATGAATGGAAGTAGCAGCACATATAGTCTATAGATAAATATACAAATGTCAAATGAACCAGTAGACTCTGGCTCAAAGAACTGGCCTTCACATGATAAAAACGAAGTCCAGTAACCAGTTCTCAAATTCCATTAATTGTTTGGTTGCTTTAAAGGAAAAATTAATATAAAAAAAATTACAGAAAAAAGAGAGGTGTTAATCCAGCTTTAAATTTTCAACACATTTAGGTCATAGAAACACAACAGATCACTTTCAAAGCCGGAGAGCCATATACATAGCAACTTAAAAGCAAAAAAGCTGAACTTGAAAGTTGTAACGAAACAAACAAATTTTTGAAACTTCATCAAAGATCAAATTTAAAAAAAACTTAAAAAGTAAAGTCCATGTTTATTAGGTTCAGCAGAAACCATCATGCATATGTGAATAAAAAAACCCATGCAATACTTGGAGTATTGAAATTTGAAAATGTTTTTAAAAAATTAAAAATATGTAATTGTTGTTTAATAGTACCCAAATTCACTACAAGAAAAAGTTCATTTAGCATCATAATTTTTTTCCGGTTATGTTGCTAAAGTGGTTGTGGCTAAATTTTAAGCAACAGTTTAGCAACAAATTATGTTGCTATTTGTTGCTAAACTGTTGCTAAAATTTAGCCACAATCACTTTAGCAACATAACTCAAAAAGTTTTATGATGCTAAATGAATTTTTTATTATAGGGATTAGAACACTGTGAATTCAGCAAAGAAGCACACTTAAGAAATATAATGTCGGCTTGACTTAAGTTATATTTTCTACATTCATGAAAAAATCTAAGTTTTGAGTTGCAAATTGTATATCTTTCTAAAATTGTTTCTTCAAAGCGTTTTTCTTTTGTCATATTCAATTACCTTACCAAAAGTTTCAATCTCGATATAATTTGATTACAGTAAATTTCAACTGACAATTTGAATAATGTATATTGTTTTTTGTAGTATTCAAAAACTACAACGTAAATTCTAGCTTAACCCGTAAAGACAAATAGTGCAAATATGTAATTAACTACTAGCAATTTTGAGTACCAAATAACCAGTAGTATTAATTGAAAAGCCGGAAAAAATAATCATATAGTTGAGAAAAAATACGTTTAGTACAATGTACTATTTGTTATTAATTATTTGAGTACCAAACTATGATGGTTAACAAATTGAGTAACAATCTACTAGTTTTTGTTTCAATTTGGATACTTCAGTTAAATTGATTGGACGAAGGTTAGTTGTACCTTTCAAACTGGTCCTATAATTTTTGAAAAAGATAGATTTTACCCAGTTTTTCTAAAATTAACAAAAATAAATAATTTTACATCTACTCATAAATAAAAACTATGCATCATATGTATGTACTTAGCCTAGCTTCACACAAAAAATGCGAAATTGCCTAACTTTATCCATCAGCATGTCTGAGCTGAGCCTCTCCACTTTCCTTTCCCATTTTTTCTTTTTTTCTCCTAGTGTGTTTTATTGTAGCCAAGCTTGCCGGTAAATATATAACAACTAGCTAGTTATGTAAAGATGGTATTGATAATAGTATACATAGAATATTATGTTTCGGGGCACCCGATGGTGATTATTAAGCCGTAACGAGTATAATACTAGACCTTCCATGAGTTCCTTTGGTTTCCATCGAGTCCGTTACTTTGTTATCTTTGCCTTTTCTCGACGTCTCGTATGTTCTAACTCATTCGACAATATTTCACTATTATGCGTAAATTGTTGAAATGAGATATATTTTTACTTATGGCGAGCCTGATTTTATTCCCAAGCTCGGCTTACGTATTATTCGCGTCGGCTCCGATCTTCCAGGGTCGTTGACGTAGGTGGTATCTGCTTCGTCGTCGAGGTGCTCTCTAAGCCTGCACAAGAAACGAACAGGGGCCCGGGGTTGGTACCAGGTTTTCCCTCTCCGACGATCGAGTCAGTGTCGGTATAGACTGAATGTAAGAATATATTTAAGGATGAGGGATTGGTCCAGTTACGAGTCGTGGCGTCAGATGTCACGGGTGATGTTCTGGTGGTCCGGGTCGTTTTAGCTTTATCTCTCTTCCCTCTTTTTGTCCGTCCCCATCTAAGTAGGATTAGGGGGGGTATTTATAGTGAGGTTCCGATGTATACTAACCCTTGGATCACTGTACTGTGAGATGCTGATCCAACGGCGTTATGTCATTTATGACTCTGACAAGAGTACTGTCCTTTCCCGGGGCCCACAGGAGGTGTCCTGTGATTGGGCCACGTCGGTGACACGTCAGGAGGGTCCCCCAAGGGAGCAGCAGCATTAATTGGGGAAGCGTACTTGACACGCTTCTTTGGACCGGCCTCACCACGGCTCGGCCCTTCCAACCCGGGGCGTCACGTCATTAAGCGTTGACGAGGCCCGGACGGCCCGGTATGGGGACGTTATTGCCCCGGACGAGGGGATGCTGCCATTCCCTCGCCAACAGCTCCCTGTCCGGAGTCGTTGCTGAGGACGAAGATGGCGAGGATCCCTTGTCGTCACGGGGGCTCCGGTCATTATGTTCTCGAGCTCGTCGGTGCAGATATGCCCATGCACTGCTGTTTTATGACACGTGTGCAACCATTCATGGTTTTCTTACACGTGGACACGAGGCGCCGTCTCTGCCCCTTTGATTTCTACAACGTCATTAATGCTAAAACGGCTGGTGAGTGACATTTGGCAGATGGCCTCTACATGCTGTACACGTGGTGGACGTTGATTGGGTGGCGGCGGTTATTTGTGGGAGTTCGTGCGAGGAGCCGTCGCGTCTTCTCACCTTCTGGTAAATGTCTTTTCACCTTCCACTAGAGGCCTATAAATACCCCCAGTGAAAACCATTTTTCACTTTTTCCAACCTCTCTCTACAAGATTTCACAGCAAACATTCTCTTCTTTTCTAGCCTCAGCAAATTTCACTTTCGAACACTCAAGCCAGAAAAATGGTTATTAAACACGGAGCCGGCAAGGGCCCGATGGTTGCCCCTACCCCGCAACGCTTGGCCGTGATGGCCAATGCGCTCCCATTCCGGGCTATGGTCCTCGACCCGTCCCTGAGCGTTGATAGCAACGATAGCAGCATCATGGTACGGACTCATGGGGACGACCTCGAAGAGTTCTGACAACTATGCGGGATCGGCGAAGGGTTCCGTCTTCGGAGGTGTCAGAACTCCGACGAGGTGAACGGGATCGTAGCGGATCCGAAGAGCATGGTGACGCTCTCTCTCTCGTCCCTTCTGTACGGGGGCACTCATCTCCCAGTCCCGGAGCTGCTGGCGGAGTTATGCGCTTGGACGCGAACTCTCCCTTGCCAGTGGCCTCTGCAAGCCCACCGGATCTGCGCCGGGATGGAGGCTCTGAACGAGCTATTAGGCTCGACTCTACCGGAGCCATTAGGGTTAAGGGAGCTGCTCGCTTGTTATGAGTTTTTACAAAGCGAGCCTAGCTCCCAAGCCAAAAGCAGGCAGCCGTACCTGAGGTGTCGGTCGCACAACCAGCTTATCTTGGGTAACTCCGATTCGAATCGGGGTTACACACAAGATGTAATCGTGGTGGAGGGTGACTGGCTCCGCCGTGATGACCTGATCCTCCCAACCAGACCGGGGAGGGTCTTAAGCAACAAAGAGAACAAGGCCACGGTGGCCGCGAGTCTAAGGGGTCTTGGGGAGCCGAATGTGAGGTCGATCGAGCTGGCCCTGAACTGGTGGGGTCCGGATGGGACCGACGCAGGCGCTCGCGACGCGGAGCGCCTGTTACTATGTGGCTCCCCCACAAGCTGTAAGGGGAATGAGTTCCTCTGGCCCCCTAGGACCTTCTGTCCCGTGGGGTACTCCCGGGAACGGTGGGAGAAGGAGAAGGGTTTTGAATCCACCCTCCCACCTAAGGCCATCAAAGAAGCTGAGGCCGAGGCTGGGGTCATGCCCGTGGCGAAGAAGGCGACGAAGCCGAAGCCAAGCAGCAGGGCGAAGGCCGTGGTGATTTCCTCCTTCGCTCCTGCGTCGGCCGGGGTTATGTTTGAAACCCGGCTTGATGGTACCGTCCTCCATTACAGGGAGGGGGCGGACGGTACCCGCAGCTATATCGACCAGCATGGGAAACCGTTGCTTGATGTCCCTCCCCTGAGTTCGAGGGCACCGGACACGTCGGGCTTCTTTCGCCTGGAAGATAGTTCTCCTGAGGCCCCACCCACCGGGCCAGCCTTGGGCACCTCACGGACTTTGGTGAGTCAGCTTCCCTTCTTCCTTTCTTGAGCTTCACAGTTGACTAAATTTTGTAAAAAATTTTCTAACTCCTTTTCTTTATCTAAACCATGTAGGTTGTCCGTTCTGACGAGGAAGAGGAGGAGGTTGCCGCCGAGGCTGGGGGCGAAGAGGAGATTGCCGAGGCCAGAAGTGGCGAGGAGGCGGAGGTTATTGAGCCCGAAGCTGGTGAGGGAGGTGTTGACGGGGTTAGGGACGAGGAGGTGGAAGAGGTGGAGGCTTTGGAGGAGGGGGTCGTCGGGACAAGGGACGACGAGGTGGTCGAGGTGGCTCCCCCAGATGCTAAGTCAAAGACCTTGGAGAGGTTGGGAGGTCTACTTGGGCAGGCGAGGCGTGAACGAGCCGCTCGCAAGGCCGAAGCTGACAAGAGGAAGAGGGAGGAGGCGAAGGCCCCTCGTGAGGCGAAGAAGGCCCGGACCGGGGAACCTGAGCCGAGGGAGGATGTTGCACCCATCCTGGAGCTTAGGGGGCCTGTGGTCGCTGCAGAAGAGCGAACGGTGTCATCCGTTCAGGCAAAGGGTCCGACGCCTAGCGCGTCAGGCTCAAGCTCAGGCTCAGGCTCCCCATTCCCAAGGATGCCTGTTCAGACTCCGGAGGAGGTCAAGGCAACGACCGGGGTTCGGAGCATAATGGAGGGCCATCCCTCTGCTGGCCTGCTTGCCCTGGCTGCGCTTCAGCAGCAGACTGTCGAGGCCGATCAACGTGGTCGCGACCTTGCTTCTGCCATGACGTCAACCATGGCCATGATCCCACAGGTAAAACGTTGTTTTCGTTGTTCCATTGTCTTTCGTTTATTTCTTAAATTTTTGCTAAGTGTTTCTCTTCTTTTGTAGGCCTACTTGACGATGAACCAATACGTCTACCAGCAAGGGCAACTGGTGAGATCGTGGGCTTCGAAGGCCGAGGCCAATGCTAAACGGGCCGAAGAAGCTATGAAGAAGGCGGAAGAGGCCCAGAAAAGGGCGGAGAGGGCCGAGGGCCTCGTCGACTCCTTGGAGGCTAGGAGAGCTGAGGCCGCAAAAGCCGGTGCTGAGGCCGAGGAGCGTGCCCAAGCCGCGGTGGCGGCTCTGGAGGAGGTCAAAGCGAGCGTGGCCGATAAGGTAAAGGCCGCGGTCCAATCCGCCGAGGCGAATATGAGCGCCGCCTTGGAGCTATCAACACAGAGGGACTTTAATTCCTTCTATGTTGATGGCTGGTCTGAGGCAGCGGCTTTCATGAGGGCGGGACCGGATCATCCGGTGTGGAACATAGAAAACATCTTGGTTCCCGTCCCCTCTGCTCCCGTTCCCGAGGTGGTTCCCTTAACCCCTCGAGCCCTCTCGGAGGATGAAGCTGATGATGATGGGGGGGCTTCTTAGGGCTTCTGTAGTTTTCTATTTTTGTTTTTGATGTAATCTTCTTTCTACTCTTTAGCTTGTAATAGCTTCTCTTATGAAATGAAATGAAAAACAATTTTGGACTTGTCTTTTGTTTTTATTCTGTTGTTTTGCTTCTATACTTCCGTTGTGATTTATACATCATTCATTGTATACATGCTCCCAAATGGGTGGGCCCTTATGCTTCGGCGTTGGGGCACTCATTTCATATACATCATAAATCGAGTTGGCGCGTGTAGAAACACTTGTAAAATTTAAATGAACTGAAAAATTCAAGTAAATAGGACCGGGGTGCCGTATAGGCTAGTGTTCTGAAACACTTAGAGAAAATTTAAATGAACTGAAAAATTCAAGTAAATAAGAACCGGGGTGCCGTATAGGCTCGTGTTCTGAAACACTTAGAGAACATTTAAATGAACTGAGAAATTCAAGTAAATAAGAACCGGGGTGCCGTATAGGCTCGTGTTCTGAAACACTTAGAGAACATTTAAATGAACTGAGAAATTCAAGTAAATAAGAACCGGGGTGCCGTATAGGCTCGTGTTCTGAAACACTTAGAGAATTTAAATGAACTGAGAAATTCAAGTAAATATGAACCGGGGTGCCGTATAGGCTCGTGTTCTGAAACACTTAGAGAAAATTTAAATGAACTGAAAAATTCAAGTAAATATGAACCGGGGTGCCGTATAGGCTCGTGTTCTGAAACACTTAGAGAAACTTTATAACAACAGTTTTCATTTATACAGCCCACAGGCATAAATTTACATCACATTCTTATTTACACAAAAGTCATAAAGGCCGAGCTCTACTGGTAGTACTTCCTTAGGTTGTTGATGTTCCAAGGTCGGTCGACCGGGACGTTGTTGGGAAGACGACCCAACAGGTAGGCCCCGTTCCCTACTGCACCGAGGATTCGATAGGGGCCTTCCCAATTGGGGCCTAGCTTGCCGTCGGATTGTATCCTGGTGTTGTTGTTTACTTTTCGTAACACTAGGTCTTCGTCTTGGAAACGTCTGGCGTTAACTCTTTTGTTATAAGAACGCCCCAGTTCGTTTTTATATTCGGCGTTACGGATGGCCGCAACCTCCCTTCTTTCTTCGGCGTAGTCCAGCTCTAGCCCCATCATCTTTTCATTAAGCCCGTTCTCCACCATGTCCGTCCTCAGAGAAGGAAGCCCGATTTCTAACGGGATGATGGCTTCCATTCCGTAGGTAAGGCTATAGGGTGTCTGTTGAGTGCCCCGTCTTCTTGTCGTTCGGTAGGCCCAAAGGACGTGATGCAGCTCTGCAGCCCATCGTCCTTTGGATTCGTCTAGCCTCTTCTTGATTCCGTCAAGCACGGTCTTATTTGACACCTCAGCTTGTCCGTTGCATTGGGGGTACGATGGGGTCGAATAGTAGTTCTTGATGTGATACTTTGCATACATCGCCCTTAATTTGACCCCGGTGAACTGTCCCCCATTGTCCGCGACGATTGAGTAGGGGATTCCGAATCTGGTGATCACGTCTCTCCAGAGGAAACGTATCACTTCGGCCTCCGTTATCTTTGCTAATGCCACAGCTTCGACCCACTTTGAGAAGTAGTCGGTGACCATGAGGAGGAACTTTTTGCCTCCCGGGGCCCGAGGGAAAGGTCCTACGATGTCCATGCCCCATTGGGCAAAGGGCCAAGGCGAAGTCACGCTGCTCATCTTTTGGGCCGGGGCTCTAGGTATGGGGGCGTATTTCTGGAACTTCTCACATTTGAGCACGAAAGTTTTAGAATCTTTCTGCATGAGGGGCCACCAATACCCGTGAGTCAAGGCACGATTGGCAAGCGATCTGCCCCCGGTGTGGCTCCCACACGTGCCTTCGTGTATCTCCTCCATGACTTTCACCACCATATCAGGGTGGACACAGAGGAGATAGGGCCCGGAGAACGATCTTTTATAAAGTTTATCGTTGGGTGCTAGCCAGAACCCTAAGGCCTTTCTTTTTATTTTTTCAGCCTCCTTCTTATGTTCAGGAAGGTCGCCGGAGCGATGGTATTCGATTATGGGGTCCATCCAGCATAGCTCCGGCGGAAGGTCGGTCACCATATTAACGCTTGCCCCAGCGTCGATGCTAGGGGAAGGGACGTACTCTATGGTGATGGCTCGCTCCTTTTTATCACTCATAGCCGAGGCCAGGGTCGCTAGGGCATCGGCGTGGGTGTTCTCGTTTCTGTTGATGTTGACGATCTCCTGATACTCGAAGCTCCGGAGTATTTCGGAGGCGATGGTCACGTACTTTGCCATCCTTTCGTCCTTTGTTTGGAATTCACCACTGATCTGGCCACTGACTAATTGGGAATCAGTGTGCACCAGTATCTTCTTGATGCCGAGGCTTCGGGCCATTTTCAGGCCGGCTATCACGGCTTCGTACTCCGCCTCGTTATTGGTGGCTCGGAAGCCAAGCTGGATTGACTTCTCGATTACATCACCCAGTGGGGATTGGAGAACCACCCCGAGGCCAGATCCCTTTTTATTGGCAGCTCCGTCGGCGTGCAAGGTCCATGTTCCTTGGGCTCGTTCTTCGATGCCGGGGGACGTCGTCGTTCCGGTGAATTCTGCCACAAAGTCGGCCAAGGCCTGCCCCTTGACAGAGGTTCGCGGCTCGTACCGGATGTCGTACGCGTTCAGGTGGCAAGCCCACTTCGTCATACGTCGAGACAGGTCTCCCTTCTGGAGTATTTCCCGAACGGGCTGATCTGTATACACCACGATACTGTGTGCCGAGAAGTAATGGGCCAGTTTTCGCGATGCCATGACGAGTGCCAGGACAAGCTTTTCTAGGGGCATATACCTAGCCTCGGCGTCAAGGAGGGTTTTGCTCACGTAATAGATTGGCCTTTGCTCCCTGCCGACTTCTTTGATGAGAACGGCGCTAACGGCTATCTCGGATACGGCCAGGTACAACGCAAGGACGTCGCCGGTGTCAGGTTTGGCCAGCAGAGGCGCGCTTCCGAGGTAGCTCGCCAGCTCTGCGAACGCACTCCGGCATTCGTCATTCCATTCGAACTTCTTCTGAGCCTTCAGAGCCGTAAAGAATGGCTTGCATCGATCTCCGAACCGGGCTATAAACCGGTTGAGGGCAGCGGCCATTCCGGCTAGCTTTTGTACATCCTTCCTCCTTTCAGGGGTTCTCAAGTTCTTCAAGGCAGAGATTTGGGCCGGGTTCGCCTCTATACCGCGATGGGTCACCATGAACCCTAGGAACTTTCCGGCTCCAACTCCGAAGGCGCACTTGGAGGCGTTCAGCTTCAGATCATGCCTTCGTATCGTTTCGAACACCTCTCTCAGGTCGGCCAGGTGGTCGTCCTCCTGGGCGCTTTTTACCACCATATCGTCGATATAGACCTCCATGCTCCGGCCTATGCTCTTGGCGAATATCTTGGTGACCATTCTTTGATAGGTCGCCCCGGCGTTCTTAAGCCCAAACGGCATCACCTTGTAGCAGTAATTCCCCCTTGGGGTTATAAAGGCGGTTTTTTCTTGGTCAGCCTCCGACATGGGTATTTGGTGATAGCCGGAGCAGGCGTCCAGGAAGCTCATTCTGGCAGCTCCGGCGGTGGAGTCTACTATCTGATCGATTTTAGGCAGAGGGAAGGGATCCTTAGGACAAGCCCGGTTAAGGCTCGTGTAATCGATGCAGACACGCAGCTTCCCGTTCTTCTTAGGGACCACCACGGGGTTAGCGAGCCATCTAGGATAAAAAATTTCCCTGATGGCTCCAGCTAGCAGAAGCTTTTGTACTTCCTCGTTTATGGCATCGGCATGCTCCGGACTAACACGGCGCCCCTTTTGCATCACAGGCTTCGCATCCGGGTTGACGTTCAACTTATGGCAGGCGAGGTCGGGACTAATGCCCGGCATTTCGCATGGGGACCATGCGAAGTTATCGAGGTATTCGAGCAGTAGCTTAACGAGACCTGAAACCTCGGGCTTGCTCAGCCCTGCGCCCACCATAAAAAAGTGGTCCTCGTCGTACCCCGGGATCCGGACCTTCAGCAACTCTCCTTCTACCTTGTCTTCAGCTTCCGGGCCTATCTTCTTGTTCAGTTCCCGCAGCAGCTTGGGATCCTCGGCTTCTATGTTCATAGCACTCTGGCCCGGGACCGGTTTACTACTGGAGTATACGGCCATGGCGCAGCTTCTTGAGACCTTTTGGTTTCCCGATATGGTCTCAACTCCATTCGAAGTGGGGTACTTGACCTTTTGGTGTAGAGTGGAGGAGACGCCTTCTATCTCATGAAGCCACGCGCGCCCCAGAATGATGTTGTAAACGGAGGGGACGTTCACCACCGTGAACTCCACGCTCATAACTTTGGTTCCTGTCTTTACGGGCAGGGTTATGTTCCCTCTGGGCTGGACAGCCTCAGAATTGAATCCGAATAGAGGGGGGGCGTTGGTATCTAGCTGCCCCTCCGTCAGTCCCATCTTTTCGAAGAGGTTTCCAAAGAGAATGTTCACCGACGCCCCCTGATCGACGAGGATGCGTCCCACTGAACAATGGCCCACTTGGGCCGTGATGACGAGGGCGTCGTAGTGGGGCAGGTCTACCCCCACTAGGTCGAAGTCGGTGAAGCTTAGATCTGGCTTGGTTCCTATTTTGAACCTCTTCCGGGGCTTCGAACTTTCGGCGAGGCAGACGTACTTTTTCATCGTGGCCTCACGGGCCTCGGTTCTCTCCGCCCCACTTGGCTTCGGCTTCCTCGGTCCAGAATGGATAACCTGGCAAGTCATCACCGGTGGGGGGAGGTCTGGTTGCCTTTCGTCGTCCCCTTCTCGGTTTCGATCAGGGTCCCTTCGCGTCTTGACATATTTCGCCATCAAGCCGTCCCGGACCCATCCTTCCAGCCTTGCCTTCAGACCATGACACTCATTGGTATAGTGGCCGCGGCCTCTGTGATAGTCACAAAATTTGTCATTGGGCCCCCGGGCTGGCTCGTTCCTGAGCGGGGGAGGCCAGGAAAAGAATGGCTCGTTCTCGATCTCAAAGAGCAGGTCTGTCAGCGGTAGGCGGAATGTGGTGGAGTAGGCATTTCCTGGGTTCGAAGGGCCGGCCCGACGGGTGTCCTCCCTTCTACGCTTAGGGGCCGGTGGCTGGCTCTCCACCGTTCGAGGTCTCACCAACCTTTCTGCTATGGGGCGATCTCGCCGGATGCCCCTTGAGGCGGCTCCTTCCCGAGGCTGCTCGATGCTAGCGACTGAGCGCGCCGCTCCAGCAGATCTCATGTCTTTCTCGATATCGACATGCTGTTTGATTAGTGACCGGAGCTGGGAAACTGAGCCAGGAGGGGTTGCTATCATTTCGTTACGGATCCTGCTTCCCACGATCATGTTTTGCCTGAAAGCCGCTATAGCTGTAGTATCGGGGCAGTCGGCACATTCAGCGTGCTTCTGCCAGAACCGATTGTCGTAGCTCTCGAGGGTCTCTTTGGGTTGGGCCTTCACTTGGTAAAGATGCTCCGGTTGGGCAGCCCTTTCCTTCAAGTTGATGAAGCGGTGTGCAAAATCATAGGCCAGATCATCCCAACAGTGGATGGAGTTGGCAGGCAGAGACTGGAACCATTTACTTGCGAGCCTCCCCAGGCTGGCGGGGAAGCATTTGCACATAAGACGATCGAGGTGGGACCAGTGGTTCATCTGGTATCGATAGTGCCGGAGGTGGGCTTCCGGGTCAGAATCCGCGTTGAACACTTGAAGAACGGGGGCAGTGAAATTTCCGGGGGGCGCACTGTACTCTATCTCATCTGAGAACGGGGTACTGCGGGTGGAGGCAACGATTTTTAACGCTGCCTCGTCCGCGACTTCATCTCGGCCAGCGCGACGACCCCGCCTCCTTCTCCGGGGAGGCCTTTCAGTCCGAGCACAACTCGAAGCGGGCCGCGAATCGTGTCTATCACCGGGTCGACTGATTCGCGAGTGTACGCTTCGGTCGTTTATACGATGTGAACTCCCCTCGTGGGACCGCCTCGACTCCTCTCCCCTAGCCGGCTCGTCTGGAACCTCTAGGGGGGGTCGTCTTGAGGGTCCCAGCCGCGACATCACGCTCTTGGTGGGGATGCGAACGGGCTCTGGCTGCTCTCCGCCACAAGGGACGGGTCCGGGCTCGGATGCCATCATAGAGGCTATCAACGCCTTTTGAGCCGCCAAGGCAACGAGCTCCTTCTCATGGATCTCTAGCATCATACGAGTCAGCTCGTCGCGCGACCGGGGAGTCCCCTGGACCGCATTGAGTGGAGCAGGCTGCCCCTCAGGCGCAGTTACCGGCGTGCCAAAAGAGAGGGTCCTCGGCATTCCAAATACTGGGGCATGCCGTGGAGGAGGGCTCTCGTACTGTTCATTATCCGTCATCGTTCCTTGGAAATGGATTGTCGGAGCTAGCGTGCTACGGTTTCCCACAGACGGCGCCAATTGGCGAGCCTGATTTTATTCCCAAGCTCGGCTTACGTATTATTCGCGTCGGCTCCGATCTTCCAGGGTCGTTGACGTAGGTGGTATCTGCTTCGTCGTCGAGGTGCTCTCTAAGCCTGCACAAGAAACGAACAGGGGCCCGGGGTTGGTACCAGGTTTTCCCTCTCCGACGATCGAGTCAGTGTCGGTATAGACTGAATGTAAGAATATATTTAAGGATGAGGGATTGGTCCAGTTACGAGTCGTGGCGTCAGATGTCACGGGTGATGTTCTGGTGGTCCGGGTCGTTTTAGCTTTATCTCTCTTCCCTCTTTTTGTCCGTCCCCATCTAAGTAGGATTAGGGGGGGTATTTATAGTGAGGTTCCGATGTATACTAACCCTTGGATCACTGTACTGTGAGATGCTGATCCAACGGCGTTATGTCATTTATGACTCTGACAAGAGTACTGTCCTTTCCCGGGGCCCACAGGAGGTGTCCTGTGATTGGGCCACGTCGGTGACACGTCAGGAGGGTCCCCCAAGGGAGCAGCAGCATTAATTGGGGAAGCGTACTTGACACGCTTCTTTGGACTGGCCTCACCACGGCTCGGCCCTTCCAACCCGGGGCGTCACGTCATTAAGCGTTGACGAGGCCCGGACGGCCCGGTATGGGGACGTTATTGCCCCGGACGAGGGGATGCTGCCATTCCCTCGCCAACTTACACTTTACTAGGGTCGGTCTCATTTAGTTTCCTTGGAAATGTGTTTTAGGTGAGCTTTTAGAATTATGGAGCTTTTGTGGCTATGTATTTTCTATTTTGTTTATTTGTTTAAAGGTTGTTACACGTACAATAAAACTTATACTATCGTACATTGTTATATTATAATAATGAGCGCGTTCTATTTAAAAAAAAAAATAGTACGGTGTATATATATGCTTTGTCAAGGTGAACTATGGTCCACGAGTGCACTATAGAAAAACCTTTGATGAATTAGTATTCATATTTCATAAAAAAAAAAATTGTACTGTATAACATGTTTGGCTAGTCACACAAGGGAGAATATTTAACTCTGGGTCAGGGTTACTCTACTTACGACATTATTAAATATGTTATTTATTAATAAAATACAGATCCAATGGTTGGAAAAGCAGAGAAACCCTAACTCAGAGTCAGGTACTCTGCTTCCCTACTTGATATATTGTTAATAACGGATGAAAAAAATTCGTTGGTATCACTGTTTGTGTGAACTTCATCCGAGTACAGACATATTTTAATAATAATATTTTTTACATGTATTACTAAATTAGCTAGTTATTTGTTTTATTAAGAATCCCGGTAAAATTTGCCTATTTCATAAATTGTACGACCGGTTTATAATTTACAACTAACTTTAATCCAAGCAATTTAACGGAAGTATCCAAATTGAAACAAAAACTAATACTAGCGTGGTACTCAATTTGTTAAGCATGATAAGTTGGTACCCAAATTATTAACAACAACGGATACAATATGCTAAACATATTTTCTTCCGTTTAAGCGTTGAATTATGTGGTTGATTTTATCGATAATTTTGATACAAGTTGATTACCGATCAAAATTACATGTACTTTGGTACATTCTTCATCGTAACCGTAAGGAAAAATACGTCTACTACACCAAACTATGTTACTATTAACAATTTGGGTATACATTTTTCAAATTTTTTAATTTAGTTACCACACTATAAGACACTGTCAAATTTAGGTACCACTGTCTAAATTAATCACGAAATCATGTCACATGACAGTACGTGCTTGATAAACTTGAATGTGAGAGGGTAATTTTATCATTTTGCACTAAAATATATCATGTTAGAACAACGTTTTTCCAAATTTGAATTATGTACTAATTTTTGTTATATGTGAAATTGGAGAAAATATTTTTTTAGAATGATATATTTTGGTGCAAAATGATAAAATTAACCTCTCAAATTAACGTTTGTCAAATGTCACGTGACATGATTCCGTGATTAATTTAGACGATGGTACATAAATTGAAAAGTTATTATAGTGTGATACCCAAATTGAAAAATTAAAATTTGAATATCCAAATCGTTAAAAGCAGATAGTTTGATGTATTATAAAACTCATGCTAACTGATGGAGTAATGAATTGTACCCAAAATAAAACGGATTCATTTTTGCTGACTTGAAAAATTCAAGGCAGTCTGCCTTGAATTTTTCAGGCAGTAAAAAATGTGTAATCTTGTATGTTACATTTTTGTCTTAATGTTTTGAAATCAACATCGAACGATTAACACTAACGTGAATCTAATCAATTATTATTTAGGGTATGTCATATACTAAAAATCTAACACATATTAATGAACTCAAAAATATCTAAGCTAAAATTAATTCAAAATTAAAACTAAAAAATACTAAAAAGCTAACGCATGTTAATGAACCTAAAAATATCTATCATAAAATTAATTTTAAATTAAAACTAAAAAATAGTATCAGTTGACACACCCTAAATAATAGTGCATTTTGTAATGAACAACGAACGATTAACACTATCGTGAATCTAGTATACTATTATGAGGCTGAATTTTTATATTACACTTTTTTCTAAAAAAGCGCACAAACCATAAATTTTTTGTATAAACCGTAAATTTTCAGTGTAAGTCGTAGATTAAATGTACGGTTTGTAGCTCTGAAAATTTCAATGCAAACCGTACATATTATCTACGGTTTGCACTGGAATTTTCAGAAATTGCAGAACAATTCCTGCATTTCGTAAAAACCGCATATTGGTCCTATCAATAAAAATGCTGATGGTTATGCTATTTATTTTGGTTGATTAGTGATGATTTGGGTTTTTTTCTTAAACTTATGCTTTTTTTGAATGAGAGATGTTTTTTCTGTTTAAATGACACAAGAACCAAGAGTGTAATTTCTGTTTAAATGACGCAGGGACCAAGAGTGTAATTTCTGAAAACCGTAGATAATATGTACGGTTTGCACTGAAATTTTCAAAGCTGCAAACCGTATATTTAATATACGGTTTGTACTGAAAATTTACGGTTTGTACAAAAAATTTACGGTTTGTACGTTTTTTCAGAAAAATTATAGTGTAAAAATCCAGCCTCCACTATTATTTTGGACGTGTCACATGCTAAAAAGTTAACATCTATAAATGAACTGAAAAATATAGTAAATGTATTGCAAAGTATTGGTTTTTATTCTCCTGAAAAATCAAATACACACCGTCTCGAATTTTTCATCCGGCCAAAACAAATCCAAATAAAACATGCATGTTACTAAACACCCCGTTGCAGTTTTGTATACTGCTTTATTTTCTAAAGTATTAGTAGCTAATTTTTTGAAAAAAACAAAGTGATGGCAAACATGAAAGAAAAAGATAATTGGCCTTAAAAATGGATATTTTTAGATAGGGAATGAACCAATCAGAAACCACGCATCTGTCCACGTGTCATTCAATGAGCCAGTCACCAAAATTCTTGAGGATAAAGAGTTCTCAAAACAGACTCTCATGCAAGAAAAACAGATACTCAAATATTTTGCCACACAACAAATATACTACAAACTTGAATTATTACTAGTATACTAGTAGCTTGTATAAGTATATATACATATATATATATATATATATATATAATGGCATCGACTTCGATGGCGGCCACCGCCGTATTCTTGCCTAGCGTTGCCGTGAGAACACCACGGTGCTCCGGCCTTCCACAACTCCCTGCTCTGCGCGTGTTGCCCGGGACTATCTCCACTTCTAAGCCCATCTTTGCATTGGGTAAAGTTTTTTTTAGTGTTTTTCGCTTTAGCTGGGAATTGCTCGCCTAGCGCCTAATTTCGCTTAGTCACCGCCTAACAGCGGAACCAGAGTTTGGATGTGGATGGGACTGAATCACATGTGTATATTTTATTGATAATTGTGGGGAGGTGAAAGACTATAATCATGAACTTTTCATAAAAAAACGTGGAAAAAAATTGAGTTTTTCTCAATATGACTATGATGTAGACCCTTTTAGCGTACACCTAGTTCCTCCACTGCCGCCTAATCTGCTTCGCCTAATTTCCGTCTAGGTTCACTAATAGTTGAATTAAGTCTTTTAAGATGTATTTTTCCTATGCGGGTACACATAAGTATTTACATATTTAAGAGTAATGTATTTAATCAGGCTAGCTATATATTATGAGGTATATACAATATGGATATCACGATGTATCTATGAGACATTCTGAGAGTGTTTTGAAACTACCTACTGTACTCAAATCATCTTTAAACTTTCAAAATCAACGTATTTATGTACCCGTATTGTACGTTGTATCCATACTGATGCTTAGGCGCTAGGGGTGTGTTTTTTTAATAGTTTATTTTGTGTTGATTGTGCATTTAGCGCTTTGTTTAAATTGAGTATGGTTCTTTTCAGCTTTAATTAATTAAAAAAAGGTGGGTTTAAAAAAAAAAACATAAATTGTGTTTTGTAAGTATTTCAAAATTATTTGCGTGGATTGTGCATTCTCGTTTCTTTATCTAAATTGAGTTTGGTTCTTTTTCAACGCTAAAAAAGGTCATGATAGGTCTTGATTTATTTATTTTTTGATTTTTTTAGAGTGGACTGTGCATACTATTGTTTAGTTTCTTGTAATTAAATTTGGTTCTTTTCAGCTTTAATTGATAAATAAAAGTGATTTTTTCACCGTGGCTTGTGCATTATTGTTTTGTTTATCCATATCAAGTTTGGTTATTTTGAGCTTCTATAGATAAAAAAGTGTTTTGCAAGTCTTTTCAGTAAAATTTCAATAAGTATGACAACTTAACTTTTCAATTTGCTGACTCCTTCTTGGTGTTTTTCTTCTCATTGTCAAAATCGACTTCTGTGGTAGCAATACTAGTACTTTGCAGTGTCATTAATCGTGTTCAGAAATGTACAACATGGCTTTGGTGTCAGATAAAACTACAATTGCATACCTTCTGAATGTATATAAGAAATATTAAATCTTGTTTGGTTGCAGATTGAGAGCTCAGTGCATTTGATTTGCCAGCATAAAGCTCAGCTTTCTTATTTTACAGGAAAAAAACAAACGTCTGGCTGAATAATTATGTTTATTTTTCAGTTTAAAAAATCTTTTTTTCTTAATTTGCATGAATCCGAAATTCTTGATTTCCTGACAAACAAATGATTGCAGCTTAAGCTGTATATGTTTAACTTTTTAATTCAATCTCAAATTAGCCCGTTTATTTGCGTAAGTGATGTATAGAGAATAAGACATGTACGTGAACATGTTCATAAGTAAACACCGAAATTTTGCCCTTTTTTATTCATGTAAATAAGTAGTACAACTAGACTGACGTTATTTAGCTCTTCGAGTAAAAGTAGTCATGGTGGTGTTAGGTTTTTCACTGAATTAAGATAATGCCATTTTGATCAGTTAATGTTGTGAGCTAGTGACCAAATCACCTTTATGCATTACTAGAACAATGTTGTAAGCGGTACTCATTTGTAAACTTCTATGCTATTCAAAAACCATCATGTTATTTCGCTCACGTCCATTTAGTTTTAGTTCTGTTTATGTACGGAAAAACTTATGGGATAAAATACTTGAGGAGTATTTCCCGACGTTTCTAAACCACTTTGGAAACCGAAACCCCTCTCAGCTTCCAGCTATTAGTGTGCTTGGAGCAACTAGACTTGTATTTTCGAATCAAATGCAAGTCTAAGTACCCAATATTTTTCATTCAAGTAACTCGATATTTTTATTGCTATTTTCTGTATGATAGAACCCAAGAGGGGTGCTCTTCTCCAAGTGAAAGCCGCTGATGAGTCATCCCCATCAGTTGATGCCGGAGAGTTATTCACTGATCTTAAGGAAAAGGTAAGAAAACATTTTTTTATTCTCTTATTGTTTGCTTCTCTCTAACACTTATATATGTTGTATATTTGTCTTCATTATTGATAGTGGGATGCGGTAGAAAACAAATCCACAGTCATTATTTATGGAGGTGGCGCTATTGTAGCTGTCTGGCTGTCTTCAGTGGTGGTTGGTGCCGTCAACTCCGTTCCTGTGGTAAGATTGTAGTTTTCATGTAAAAAAAATAATTGTCAACAGAATATGGGGTACTTTGGAAAATATAAGATTGATAACTGGACTTTTTACTAAAGTCATGACATGGATGTTTTGCTAAAGAAGTGTAGTAGATAATATCTTTCGGTAAATCACCCCAGATTATAGCAGTTGTTATGGGAGTTCTTTAGTGTATTATGCTCTTGTACTGGCTGCTAATTATTTTAACATTCCCTGTGAATTGTTTGTCAGCTTCCGAAGCTTATGGAGTTGGTAGGACTTGGGTATACCGGATGGTTTGTCTACCGATACCTTCTGTTCAAGGTAAAATTTTGATACTGCTATTGATCAAGGGCTTGTTTGGTTGCAACTTTGAGCATATAAAACCTGCTCATTTCAGGCTAGGAAAGCTTCTTATCCAGCTTAAAACTTCTTGCTTTTTCATGTCAAAACCCCAAAGCTCAGTTTTACTTAATCTGGCTACCCAAATGCATTGTAAGGTATATGCAAAAAGAGCAACAAAAATTGAGATCAAAAGTTTCGCAACCAAAAAGCCCCCTACTCTTAGTTTAACTTGCAATGAACTGCAACTTATGTGGTTGCGATGTTGCATATGAGTATTATGTTTTTGTGTATAGAGTTTAAACAATCTTTTATTTGTTATAATTGAATTGTAAAAAGTACCAAAAATAGTGTCAGATATGTTTGGTAGAATCCCTAGACATTTACCTATGCACCGAGTTCTCCTATACAATTCCAAAATTGCAGGCTTTTAAATCATCGAAACTAAGTTCCAATAGCAGACCATAGTCCTTTATTCTAATTTTTTTTTTTGTCTATTATAACAACAGCAAAGCAGGAAAGAGTTGGTTACAGATATCGAATCTCTGAAGAAGAAGATTGCTGGAATCGAGTAATATGCTTATGTACTCATCCACTATGATTTTTCGAACAATTGTAAATCTCATTCATATGAGGCTTATGATTCTGTAATGTAGAAGAGAGGTTTTTGATGTATTAATTTCTACTACTATTTTGTTTAAAAATAAGATATTGTCATATTCCTACCGTTGTATATGTTTCATCACATGAATGAAGACTAAAATTAATTCTGTTATACAGTATATGAAATACAAAAGATGTTCTCATATAAATTAGCCTAATGTTGCATTCTTTTTGGGTCTAAAAACTAGAGAAAACCATATGTATCTCCAGACCGCTAACCTCGGATTGATAATTTTAGTGGGGATGGTAAAAGTAAAACGAACCTTTGTGTTTCAATACTTTTTTGGCTCATAAAGTGCTCGGTTCATGTTCGTTTCGTTTCTAAAAGAAACAAGCATGAACAAAAATATAAAGATCATTTAGTAAAGGAGACGATAATGAGCAAACCTTTATTTGGCTCGGCGAAGTTTCGTTTCGGTTAATTGATGATATATATTATACATAGATTTAGATATATAATATAGATAGATTTGTAAACCATACAGGAGTAGTAAAAAAACGACAAACAATTCCATATTAATAATGGTAGAGTAAATTTAAAGTTGAAAACGAGATAACTTTTGTAACGCAGTGACGAATAATTTTACTTATGAGATTTGTTACTTATCAATCTTTAAATGAAAAATATACAAATACTGCCTCACTTGAAGAAAGATTTCAAGTTAAGTAAGCCGTTCGTGGAATAAAACTCGTCTTCGTTTCGTTAAGCGTTTGATCCATAAATATTTGCTAATAAACGAACATAACGAAGATTTAACTAAACGATTATAAACATGAACAACACTTTTGCCGATTTGTGTTCGCTCAATGATCTAAAAGGCGCACGGCGGACTTTAGCCTTTTAGATGAAAATTAGTCGTCTAGTGCCTAATTCTGCATAATTTTGCTTAATCACCGTTTAATCTTGTTTAATATGTTAGGCTTGAACAACGCTTTTTCCGGTTTGATTCGGTTGTTCGGTTTGATCTGTTTGCTTCGGTCTTTGTACACCCCTATATTTAACGGTGAGTTTTAGCAATTGATCTTTAGCCGAGGGGGAGCGACTATTGTTTAGATGTCGTGACTCATCAAGTTTATCGGTTTGGAGTTCGTCTGCAAAGTTAGTTTTTTAATATAAAATAATAAATATACTTTATTTTCATTAGAAATACACTGATCAGTTAATTATGAAATTTACTCATATTAATTATATTTTAAACCTTTTTTTTCTTTCTAATTTTAATGAATTTATGGTAATAATAATTATAACTAAAAGTGGTTTTAAACGCTGTATAGGGACTTAATTGACTTTTCAAAATTTTGGAGGGATCAGTTTGCATACAAAACAAAACTTTAAAAACAACTTTCTAATATTACTTTTTCCATATTTCTCAGCTATAAACCCTCGAATTGAGATTTATTCCAAACAGCACCATTTCCCATCTTCTCTCTCTCTCTCTCTCTCTCTCTACAACAATGATGCAAGTACTGGAGCTCAAGAAGCTCAAACCCCTAATAAACCCATCCCTCTCTCTCCTCACCCGCTCCGTAAGCGGCACCGCAAAGGGCAAAGGCAAGGTCAAAGCAGGCCAAACCCTCAAACGATCCGTAGTCACCACCAAAAAAGGAAAATCACCCGAAGGAGAAGTTGACCCGGAGGAGAAAGGAAGAGGGAGGGAAAAGGATGAGATGGCAAGGACGCTTGAAGGGTGTTTGAGCGCCACGTCGCCCGTGAGGTACATGAAGCCGAAGGAGGCGGAGAGGGAGGCTGAGAGGGAGAGGATGGGGCTCGTTAGCAAGGCGAGGACGAAAGAGCTCGAGATGTTTAAGAAGAATAAGAATAAGGAATCGGAATTCGATTCGCCTATGTTGATGGGTAAAAAGAACTGTTTTTACCATCTTTTTTTTTTATAGTACCGTCTATGTTTTGTTTGGTTTGTTTATATTAGGGTTGTTATTATTTTCTTATAGGGTGTTGTGCATTTTAGTTGGTCACCTTTAAATACAGATCTTTTTAGTTTATTAAGCAGAAAAACTAGTATTTTGTATACTTTAGTTGGGCACCTTAAAGAAAAAATCTTTTTAGTTTATAAAGGGTAAGTCCCCTTATGGAGAAGAGCCTGATTCGGGGGAGAAAGGCGGGGGCCATAGGGAGAGGGAGGCCGAGAGGGAGAGGATGGGGCTCGTTAGTAAGGCGAGGACTAAGGAGCTTGAGATGTTTAAGAAGAATAAGAATAAGGAATTGAAGTTCGATTCTCCTATGTTGATGGGTAGCTTACCATCTATGTTATGTTTGGTTGATATTTGGATTGTTATTTTTTTGCTTATAAGTTGTAATGCATTTAGGTGGGCACCTTAAAGAACAGATCTTTTTAGTTTATTAAGCAGAAAAACTAGCATTTCGATTCGCCTATGTTGATGGATAAGTTTGTTTGGTTTGTTAAATGTACCTTAAAGAAAAGATCTTTTTAGTTTATTAGGTAGAGAAACTAGCAATTTGTGGTGCATTTAGTTGGGGGTCTTAGGGAGAAGGACGAGATGGCAAAGACGCTTGAGGGGTCTTTGAGCGCCACGTCACCGGTACGGTACATGAAGCCAAAGGAGGCGGAGAGGGAGGCTGAGAGGGAGAAGATGGGGCTTGTTAGTAAGGAGAGGACTAAGGAGCTTGAGATGTTGGAGAAGAGTAAGAATAGCAAGTACGAGTTTGATTCGCCTATGCTGTTAGGTAACGGCAGTGTTATACTGTTTTTACCATCTATGTTTTGTTTGGTTTATTATTTGGGTTGTTGTGTTTTGCTTGAAAGTTGTAGTGCATTTTAGTTGGGCACCTTAAACAACAGATTTTTGTAATTTGTTAAGCAGAAAAATCAGCATTTTGTAGTGCATTTTAGTTAGGAACCTTAATAAGCCGAAAAAGATAGAGAGAGAGAACGGGGCTCGTTAGCAAGGTGAGGACCAAGGAGATGGAGATGAAGATGTTGAAGCGGAATAAGAATAAGAAATCAGAATTCGATTTGCCTATGTTGATAGGCATTGTCCATTTTAGATTCTGAGATTTTTCTGGTTGTTCTGTGCATTTCTGTTTTGTTTTCTTTTTATTGACTTGCTAAAAAATCAGGGTTTTAAATGAGTTTCTTAAATGGAAATTTTAACATTAAAAAACTCAATTATTTCCTTACTTCGATAAGACGAAAGAACTATAGAGTTGGAGATGCTTAAGAAGAATGAGAATAAAATTCCAAATTCGATCTGTTCATGATGATAGGTAACTAGGGTTCTCCAACATTTTTAGTACGATTTATGTTGAGTTTGGTTGATATTTATGATTGCTATTTTTGCTTATAAGTTGGAGTGCATTTTGTTGAGTACCTTAAAGATAAGATCTTTGTAGTTTACTGAGCAGAAAAAAACTAGAATTTATTTTTATTAGATATCTATACTATCTTTACCATCTATGTTTTGTTTAGTTGAAATCAGGATTGGTATGCATATAAGTTGTAGTGCATTTGGTTGGGCACCTTGAAGAAAAGATTGTTCTTGCTTATAAGTTATAAAAACTAGAATCTTTTAAACGTTTTGGTCATTTAGTGCCATGTAGTTGATATTTGCTTGTTTTGTAAGTATTTTAAAAAATTTGGAAATTTTAAGCTTTGTTCGTATTTTATTTAGTGTGGAAGAAGTTGGTGTTCTAGAGAGATCTTGGAAAGGGGTTTAGAGTGAGAGAGACGTGTTGGAGAAGATACTTGAGAGCTGTTTGAGCACCACGTCACCGTTGAGGTAGTTGAAGCCAAAAAGGATGACGAGAGAGGAAGTGTGTGTGTGTGTGATATATATATATATATATATATATATATATATATATATATATATATATATATATAGAGAGAGAGAGAGAGAGAGAGAATGGGACTTGTTAGTAAAGCGAGGACGGATAAGTTGAGATGATGAAGAAGGATAGTAATTAACTTGATTCTGTGGAATATATATGGTTATGCATTTTAAGCAAGGTTTTTGCTTTAAATTTCTCTTTTCGGTTAATAGCATGAGAAAGGGGTAGAAGATTATAGATAAATTTCTCAGGACAAGCGTGCTAGATGATTGGTAATTGGTATTGTCTACTATTATTACGATCTATGTTTGTTTGGTTGATATTAGGGGTGTTATTTTGCTTAAAATTGAGCTTCTCGGTTTATGGCATGAGAAAGGGTAGGAAGATTTTTAATTAGATTAATTTCTCAGGACAAGTGTGCTAGATGATTGGTAATTTATATTGTTTAACTATTATCACAATCTATGTTTGTTCGTTTGATATTAGGATTGTTATTTTTGCTTATAAGTTAGTAGTGCGTTTAGTTGAGCACCTTAAAAGAGAAGATCTTTCTGTATTAGGCAGAAAAAATAGCATTTTGAACATTTTGGGCCGTTCATTGCTAAACAGTTGATCTTTGCTTGTTCTTAAAATTCTTTTTTCGGCTTAAGAAATTGATAATACTAAGCTTGGTTCGTCTAGCTTTACTTTAGTTTGAAAAAGGTCAGTGTTTTAGATAAAACATGGAAATGGGTTTAGAGTGAGAGTGGCGTGTTGGAGAGATGCTCGATGGTGGATTGATCGCCTTGGCTCCAGTGAGGCACCTGAGGCTGAAAGATGGAGACGGAGGTGGAAAGAGAGAGAGAGAATGGGGTATGTGATAGAACATAAAAATCAGGCCCGAATATACCTAATCGGGTACGACCCGACCCCTGCATTATTAACAGGTAAACAACGCAATTATAATAGGACCCGGGGTATAGCGGTCTTCTCCCTACTTAGAAGATAAGGGCAATTATCCATTAACATCCAAGCTCAATTAGTAAAGGCCCAGCAGTTAAAAAGCCCATGAGTTGACAGATGAGAGACACCTGTCAACATCCTATGGTGCACGAATGCCTATAAATAGTCAAGTATCAGTACTGGAAAAGGGAACTGAGATCTGTGCAAAAAAGAATACAAGACATAGATTTTTCAGAGCTTATCTCACTAGAACGTACGCTGATAGAAGTCAAGTCAAAGACCGAGCATCAAGGCTAAGTAAGAGATCAATATTAAGATTAAATTAATAGACCGAGCATAAGCATAATAAAACTGTAACCCCGATCAAGAAGATTCACCGATCAATAAAGAAAGAATACTATCTCGTCTAATATTTCTTATCGTCAATTTATATCATTATTGTTGAGAAGCTTAACTTAACCGACCAGATTTAACGCTTTATTTAGCTTAATTCACCCGATCAAAATTATTGCTTTATCAGTATGTTAGCAAGGCGATGAAGGAGTTGGAGATGTTTAGGAAGCGTAATTAAGAATAAGAAGTCTCGAGTTTGATTCGCTCATTATAGGTGTATTCCATTAGATTGCTTCCATAATTAAGCTTAGCTTTTTAGCAATTTTCCCCCCATGATTAGAAATAATGCTAAGTTAGATTTTATTTGCTTGTTTGCTTCCACAATTTAAGTTCAGCTTTTTATTATTTTTGCCCATATGATGATAGGTAATGCTACATTAGATTTTATATTTTGATGTGCTTATGAGCTATGCCACTCCTATGGGATTGCTTGGTTGCAATTTTGAGCAAATAAGCTGTTTTTTTTTTTTTACTTTAGAAAAACATTTGGATTACTCAGCTTAAAACCCCTAGCTTTTTTTTCTGATCAGTAAAACAAAAACGAAATGTCAGCTTTTAAGCAGTGTTATTGTCTAGAACTTCAAGCTTTTCAAGTTCCAAAACCACAATAATCTTACTTTTAAAGAAGATGGAGATGCTTAAGCAGAATAAGAGTTAGATGTTTGAATTTGGATTTGGATTCCCACATGATGAGATTCTTATGACGTGCTGTGAATTTAAATATAACCAATTTAGAAAGTGAGACTTTATGGTTTATCTCCCGAAAAAGGTCGAAAGCTATACTTTTAATTAACTTAGTTTCCTTTCCTCTCAAATAAGAACTCTTGAGTTCACTTGGCCCATGATAGGTACTGTGTAACAAATTCGTGGCCTACACCTGGAGAGTAAACAAGCCATAGGAATTGATTAGAACGTACATGGAGAGGTGAAAGCAAGAAAGAATAAAAAAGAGATTTTATGTAAAAGCCACTTGTTACGCCATCCTGCAATTGTTCACACTGGATCAAAATTCAAACAGCATTTGTGCTTTTCCGGAGATATAATTTGTGTACTGTCACCATGTGACATCTTAATGTTTTCAATCATTTTTAAGAGTAACATGTGTCTGCTGCTTATTGGTTCACCTATGACTCGTCATTGGGCAAATGATATCATTCCTTAAGCTCACTGATATCAAGAGCAGTAAATTGGGACCCTTCTAACAGAATTTCTCAGCTGGCCAATATATAGGGTCATCGTCTCAAAATAGACTTTGCAAAATCTGATGACCAACTTGTGTTATCAATCAATATTTCCTGTAACCTTTCGTATATCAATCTATATTTCCCCCTCAAAAGTATTCCTTGTTGTGGTTCCATGAAGCCCTTCTTGAAATCTCAGATTTCAGTATTTGCTATAAAAGTGGTCCCTTGTATGTTGTTAAAGCTCTATGTGCTTGTTTGGTTTGGATTTTCAAGTTCAACATGTAATTTTATTGAGTTTGAATAACTAGCTTAAACCTGAGTTTTTTGGTTTCTCAACTTTTATCTCAGTTAGAATTTGCAAGCTTGTTATTTTAAGATTGCAATCAAACACAGTATAATGGGTTTTCTTGAAGGGGGTTTTCAAACTCAGTTTTGCTTTTTTGTTTACATTTTATTTCTTAGCTTCTGAGCTGGGTTTTTGACTAAGACATTGAAGTTTTGAGCTTGATCTATATAGATTTTCTTAGTTTGACAAAAACATAGTTTCTTTTTTCTGCTTCAAAATCATAACTATAACTAGACTAAACTGTATTTGTGTACGTAACTAGGTAATTGCAGCATTGCATAAATGTTTCCTGTGTCTCCTCTCAAAAAAAATAAATCCATTTGGTGTACTTTTAGTTTCTTATAACAGAATAATCCATATGATGTCCATCCTGATTAGGGTCTGTAAACAGACCCGTGATCCAGTAAAAAGATCTTCTGGAGAAAAAAGAATTGCATTTGGCAGGGATAAAGAATCTAATTAAACCAAGAAATTGGAAGCTTATTTAACCTTAAGAAAATTGGTATTTTAGATTGGGGGTTTTATAGGTTTAGTACACCAAACTATCTGCTTTTAACGATTTGGGTACCCACCTTTCAAATTTTCCAATTTAGGTACCACACTATAATAATTTTCCAATTTAGGTACCGCCGTCTAAATAAATCACGGAATCATGTCACGTGACACTTGACAAACATTAATTTGAGAGGCTAATTTGACAATTTTGCACAAAAATATGTCATCATGTAAAAACGTTTCCCCCAATTTCACACATAACAAAAATTTAGGTTATATGCTAATTTTTTTGTGTGAAATTGGGGGAATTTTTTTTCTAATATGACATTTTTGTGCAAAATTGTCAAATTAGTCTCTCAAATTAATGTTTGTCAAATGTTACGTGACATGATTCCGTGATTTATTTAGACGGTGGTACCTAAATTGGAAAGTTATTATAGTGTGGTACCCAAATTGGAAAATTTGAAAGGTGGGTACCCAAATCGTTAACAGCACTATAATTTGGTGTAGTAAATGTATTTTTTCCCTTTTAGATTGTATGTATACATTAATTGGTCGTAACAAATGGAGTATCTGCCCTTGTATATGATCTTCATTTATCTCCTAGTTTCATTTCATGTGGAGTCTGTACTTCTTTAGCTTTTCTAACTTTCTGTAACCCATTTTTTCTGCATTTTTCCAATTAAAGAGCCTATAAGGATTGGAATTGTAGACGACAACGGTATAATTTTAGAAGTGTTGTGATAGTTGTAGAAATATCATATCGTGTAACAACTATAGCATGATGTCTCTTTGGTGATTTGTTGAAATATCATTAATTTTGTGGGGGCATACCGGCATTTACATAATTCCATGTTCCATAAGTTACCTCTTTTAGAGGTGTCATTTTTAGGGATAAGCTATTGAAATTTACATTAACTTGATAATCTCTCCAGGTACCCCTGGTTTTGATCTGATCTCGTTGGGTCTTGTCGATGCTGAAGCTATCCCAAAATACGAGTTAACTGTTGAAGATGGGCAAAGGTTGGCTAAGGAATACAGCAGAGTTCTCATGAGAAAGCACCGTGCGAGACAAACTGCCGAGTCAGCATTTCTAAATCTTAAAAAGGAGGCAATCGAGGCATTACCCGAGGGTCTAAAAGCTGCAGCACTAGTACCGGATCTTGCTCCTTTTCCAAAAAATAGATTTATGGCGACATTAACCCCTCCAATCGAAGGGTATATTGAGAAGATCAATGAGGCTGCAAGACAAACTACCAGGAAAGCTAAGCTCAGATAACTGAGGTTGGAGTTCATATCACTGTTCTTTTAACTCACTCCAAATTGTTTTAAAGCTCACTTTTCTGTTGGTATTAATCTGTTTGCGCAATGCTTGATTCTCTATGCTTTTAGTCGCGTCTTTTACCTTTTTCACACTTCACAGCTAAAGAGCGCAAACTTTCTTTAGCTGTCTTATAGTTGGAATTAATGGTATGTTCTATGACCTGGTTGTTCGAAAAGGTGTTTTTTGTTCAATTTAAGCTCAATTAAATCTTTTAACGTATAGTCGTATACTAGTTGCTGGTTTTCACTGCTGCATGGGAAGCATTTTTGTTGGAGACAATGTATACCCTGCTTGTTATGTTTTATATATTACTTCAATCTGTCACTTGGTATGACATTTAAATAGACATATAAATGTAAAGACATTAAGGTTTTCAGAATAAATAAGTTTGCATATTATAAATGCGTTCAACTGCAACATCATAAGCATAAAGAAAAACAGGCACTGGTCCCCCAATGCATCAGTTCATATCTTGTAAGGCTATTATGTGTTAAGAAGACTCTAGTTAGCTCTCATCTAGACTCATATTTCTTAAATTGTTTGAGCTAACTATCAATTTATTAAAGGCATACTATATAGCATCCATTCCCGATGGGAAAATGACCTTAGACCAAATTGTTAACTAAAGTTGAGGCATTAGTTGTGATAATTATTTTGAGCCACTTGTTATTTGTTAAGGTTATGGAGTCGTACCTTTTGTAATAAATGTGAGGAATTCATTTAAATTAAAAAAACAACTGTTTAAATGTTGGCCTTATTAACTTGACCCGCTCTCTGTATTACTTTGCCTTGGTGTTGAGCTGTGTTATCTCTTCAATGAACCTTCTTCAGTATAAGTAAACTAGTGAAGCGTGACTGTTAACAAACCCAACAGGGAATAGCAAACTCTGATTTCTGTAAATTGTATGACATTCTTAAGCGGCACGCCCTATCTTATATGATATATTTCGGTTTAGCGCCGTATGTCATGTGTTCCAAACACTTCAGTGTGGAGTCCTCAACTTCGTTTGAGTTTCATGTTATAATATATACATGTAAATGTATGATTCGTGAAATAACACCTAAATCTTTCTTCTTCTTTATTTGCAGCTGAAGAAAGGCTTTCAAGACCATCTACATGTTAAGATTAGAAGCTATATCTTTGAATTGGCCGGAATTCTTCTACTAAAAAAGCCTTAGTGATCTTGTCTACTTTTGGCTGATTATTCAAAATGCTGTTTGTTTTTAGTCCACCTCTAGAAAAAAATTAGTTACTGTAGAAGTTTTTGCTTAATTGGCTTTTCTATGATAGTATCACTTTCTGACAAAGATACAAGTGTTCTTGTTCACATGAATTTTCTATAAACAGCGTTTGTATGACTGAGCAGTGTGACGTCATGAAATAATCGAATCGCCATTGTAGCAGCCAGCAGGTGTTATTTTGTACCATCATTTTACTCAAATAAACATACCGACCGATATTGGACGAGCGCTAGGATAAACTATTGCCAAGTATTGTACATTGAATATTAGAACGAGTAGAAGTCTAGTTTAATAATTCATACACCTGTGTTCGCATCTGAACGCCACAACATCTTTAGAAGTATCAAGTATCAACAGACATTTAATTGAAGGAATTATATTTCAGATGCTACTGCTTTCACGATAAATCAAATAATCGGTGTAAAAAAATTATACTTGGTTTTTTGACCTTTTAATTGACCATATGTAATATATGAATGAAGTTTGAGATTTTTTTTACTAAAATTGTTATTCTCATGGACACTTCTTACTCAGAACTGAATGAAATTATAACAAACTTGATTCTCGTTTTTGTACTTCAGTATTAGTTTTCTGATTAGTTTATTTACCACCGGTTAACTTAATTTCAACACCAAACAATAGAAATAATGGATTTAGTCTAGACTTTTAGAACAAATGATAAGCATCAATACATCAAGGAAGCCTTGCACGATCAATTACTGACTAATAGCTACCCCCAAAAGAAGTGCAACACTTGCAACAAGTACAACAAAATAAAGCCTCGAGTCAAAAATATCAGAGAGTTGCTTAAACTTGGATTACTTAAAAGAAGTGTTTTCATTGAAGAGTTTTGATGTGTATAACATTAATACATAATTCATTTCATTTCGAAGTAGCATTGCAATTTGTAAATGTGAAATGTGCATTGAAGACGAACTGTATAGCTGTGTCAAAAGTTTGCAGAATTTCCCAACTTTCCCATTTCATGAATCTATTTAAGATTTCTTGCATACAAACAGTAGCATGCACGTCGGAAGAATACCTCTACCTTTTCCTATCAAGATATATAAGTTCGGCTCCATTTAAAAACAAAAAGGTTTTCCTTTATCAATGGCGGATTGTGAGCTCAGCCCTGAGATGGAGAATCCCATTGATGAAATAAAGACTATCATCAGCCACAAAAGAAGTCCAAGGTATAGCGAATAAGTTTCTATACCCAACAGCCTTACCACCAGTGAAAGTATAATTCCCTTTATACTTGCTACTATACTCCTCTGTCGGCTTTGATCTAGCGGCAAACTCATAATCAACCGCGAAACTAACTGAACCCTTCTCCTGCATACCCAAAAATAACCCAAAACAATGAAACGAGCTTTGCTGATCCATATTACAATGAGCCGAGAGGAAAAAACCTTGACCACCCAAATGAAAAGCCTGCGAGTAAACCCTGCCAGATGGAAACAAATTCACACACTCCTCATTTTTTAAATCGAGATAAACCACACACTGCTGACGTGGCAGCTCAAATTCCAACACTTTTACAGGGCGGTATTTGTAGGATCTCTCTACGAAGCGTCGATATGTGGCAGCAGAGTCTTCTGCCGCTAAGGTGCGCTGGCGGTGTGGGGTCTCGGCCTTGAAGAAGAGGGCTTCCAGGACAACGTTGGACGCGAGCTCGTGATCATAATCATTACATGTTAAGACTTTTTTAAGCTTTCGACAGGTCATGTAAGGATAGCGTATGTGTCGCCCGAGGCGAGAACCGAGGATTTCTCTACGCTCCTCAAGTTTAGGGTAGTGGGTGCGGGACCACTTTAAAACAAAGTCATATACAGTGTCTTCTGAGGCTACTTGGAGTTCGTCGCTCGCTAAAATTGCTTCGATTCCTGCAAGTGGTAAGTTCATGACCTCCTCTTGGAACCTGCCAAAAAGTGCAGAAAAAAACAAAAACGAAGTGAAACCGTGTAGTTAGAACAATGAACTACTAGATAACATTCTCGAATTTTTTTACATTTTTATTAGTTTTCTTAGGTTTTCTTATAATGAATATGTTTTTTATACAATCAATAAGCTAAAGTAATTGTGTGTAATTTCTTTAATTTATCGCTACATAATCAAAGCTTATAAAAACGCTATACAACAACAATTGAACATTGGAAGCAGTTGAATGCATACAAAAATAACCATTATTATGTATTAAAGGAAAATTTTGGAGTGCAAATAAGAAATATTGATTCAGGCAACCTATTTTGTTACTAATCATTTATGAGTTCTTTTTATTAAAAGCGAATACATATTTTGATTGGGTTGATCCGTTTTACTCGGTTTGGCCGCGTCTAATGTATCAAAGGACTGGTATTGAAAACAATTAACACATGCTAAACCTTGTTTACGAGGAAACAAAACAGGAGTATAGTATAGTTTGGTAGTAACTAGCATATAGTTTACTCTTTAATGCTATTATCTAGTCAATGACTGCTTCGACACATGGATAATTATAAAGTATTGCAGCTTTCTGAATCCTGCTAGGATCACAACTTTACTACGCCAAAATGAAATCAGGAAATTATAACAAACTCAGAAGGCGTGGCAGAGATTTGCAGATAAATTATAACAAACTACCTTGAATGTCATGGTTGCTATATTTTATTTCTGCCCCTGCCATGTACAACACTGACATAGGAAGTGTGCTCTGAAGAGTTGTAAAACCAGTTTTGTTGCACTTTACTCTTTCAAAAACTTTACCCTTCCCCTTTTAAATAAAGACTAGATATTTCAGAAAGTTCACCATGCAAACATGTTCATGAGACGAAAAAACATTCAATTCAAACCAAATAAAAGGCCGAAAAGTGGGCTCACTTGGTAATGTCTTTATATTGATCAGCTAGGAACTGTCTTGCTGCATCTGTAAGGGGCTGAACTGCTTCGGCCATTAAGACACGAGAAGGAAGCTCCAAGTATAATAACGCAGACTCTGGACTCATTTCCAATTTACATAATAATCGAGTACAGTATCGCATACACGAGACCACCTCAAACTTGTCAGCAGACATTAGCACATCCAAGATAGAGAGCTCCGTACATGCGGACAATTTACTACTATACATGAAATTCAGGAGGTCCAGGAAGGGTTTTTCCTCTGTAGCACAAGAGAAAATAATTCAGTAATTACAAAAAAAATATACCAGAATGTGATGCAATGTCGTCACTATTAATTAGTTTCTAATATCCCCTGTTATTTATTTATAAGATATGTATCTCTATACATTTTTGTTTTTTGTTACTAAAGTTGTGTCCCCCTTTTCATTGTGTCCTTTCGAAAGAATGTAACTTCTAGGGTCTTAAGGATGTATCCTCAAGACTAATTTAAGTTAACAAAGATTGCAATCGTTTACAATAAAATATTTATACTTGGGATTATATATTGTGTAAGAGTTTAATATTCTGCTCTTATTTAGGTTTGGAACCCGGAAATCCTCTCTGTGGTGAGGGACTGATTTTTCTTTTTCAACACGAAAATCCCCTAGGTTTGATTTCGAAAATCTGTATCAGATATTTATGATTTAAGTTTGAAATCCAACATCAGAAACTTAATTCAATTCTCACAGATCAATTGAACATTAGAAATTGTTAAATATTCGATGTTATGATATAGTATTGGAAATTATAGTTCTGTAGATTTGACGTGTCTCCATATTTTGATTTTGCACACCAACGTATAAAAATAGCATTTAATAGAAAAATTTATGTTTCTCAACAATTTTAGTACACTACATAAGATAACAATTATAGATCTGCGCGTAAAATAGGAAGGTAAAAAATTCCACCAATTAGGACTAAAGTAGTAAAAAAAAAAAGTGATAAAAACTATACATTACACAAAAACTGATATAAAAAAGAAAACAGAGATGTTTTTGATAACTATTTGGCATCTCAACCTATGAGTTTCTTTTGGAAAGGGACACTAACCATTGATAAACTAGATGTTAGTGTCCTAGATGCTAAATTGTGTAGGTCGGTGTACAAAACTAAATGTGCTATGTTACTACGTTAGTGGAAAAAAGTCCAATTTACCCTAAATATAGAATGCCATGTGATGGACTGAGAAACCCAGACAATAACCTATTTTTTCATGTAAGTTCTGATCAAAAAATTTCCACAGCTATTGCTACAACCCAAAACCCGAAAATAAATATGAAAGATTTACATACTCTACTACATAAGAAGTGTTGAAATTGTGATAAAAACATACCAGAGGCATTGATTCGTAAAGTGACATGTCGTTGCTCTGATTCTTTCATCCCATTGGAGAAAAGCTACATATATAAAAAATGACCATAATTCAGACATTTTGAACTCAACAGAAGGAAAACAAATTGGAGAAACCCCAAAAGGAGTTAACCTTGAAGAAAAATGAACTTTTTGCTGCTAAAATTGGGGAGCTGATATGTAATGTTTCAACTCTCAAAACTGTGGAACACTCCATGCTCCAATTAGAGTCGCTACTAATCGCTAGTTCATCTCCTACAAGAGAACAGATTAAAATTGGTAACAAAATTCAGAAGCTTATGGCAGCATATAAAATTGAAGTGATATCATCTCGTATGTGCAAGACAAACTTTTCTATACTATAAATGAGCATTTGAAAAAACAGAAATAAATGCAGCATATAAAGAAAAAAAAAGGCACAAACGGACTGGTGCTTTTTTTGGTCAAAACATGAATGATCTACATAAACTTAAAATTGTATTTAGCTCCCAAAATGATACAATTTGTTCAGATGCAGAATCAGCTACAGACCATAACTTGGCATATTATTAAGTACCAATAACAAAGTTGTTTGCCGTTCTAGAGTACTAAGAAAGCTTAAACTTTTTTTATTTCAAAGGTCTTGGCTGTAGTCTACCTTAATTTTGCTATTTATTTGGGACACATCTCTTTATTTTGCAATCATCTAAATTACAATATCCTACTTCTCACTCATACATTACAGCAAAATATTGCTGCATTCTTTCTTAAGACACAATTCTGGTTGAGAATGGAATGTGGAAACCATTTTCCTCAACCACGAGCATAAGAACACTAAGCTAGTTAGTATAGAATTGTAAACTGTTACTACAAGTACTAAAGACTTTTCACAAAAGAAAATGTAGCTTAAGAAAAACAGCAGGGTGCAAGTTGGCTTAAAGTTCTACGGAAATTTAACCTGCCGGTGACTCTTCAACCATTGCAACCACTTCCTCCTCTTGATTTTCACAATGTACATAATCATCATGATCAAGAAGGTTACATGTTAAAATCTGCTCCTCAGGCTCTCCCACTTCATCAACAACTGCAAGCAAATATGAATCAGTCTTGATAGTGTAACAGAAGTAACTGACATTGTGCACAATGAGAAAGCTTACTTTATAAATGCTACTCTTTAACTCGTGATAAAAGTCTAAAACTGAATCCCATTTAAAAAAAGTATGGTTGCAGACTATAGCGCCTCCTCTGCACAAAGAATGTAACTCTCCAATTATAAAGAAGGCGCAAGGCAAATCTATCCAACACAATTGCACAACCAATAAATTGAGCCAAAATTTCTAATACCACGAAAGTCATAGTGCATTTTCAATTACGCATATGAATTATGTTTGCGATGATAAAACTGATAGCAAGTTGAAAAAATTTAAGAATTTAACAATAAATTTCCAGTTACTGCTTTTAACGAAGAAAATCCTCTCTGACCGAATATCAGATCTCCTTGTACATGCATCTTATAGCCTTCAATTTCAAAGATATTAAGGTAAATGGAAAATGTGTAATATGATATAATTAATACCATGTAGAAAATATATTTCAGTAAACTTCAAGAGTGAAAACAAAACAATTAAACTTCCTAGTCTTAAACTAGTCAATACATGTCTCTTAAATGCTCTTTATTAGTTTAAATTTTGTCCATGCAAATGTCCATTTGGCAATCAAAGTTGCAAAATAGAAAGAAAACAAGCGACGGCTCGGTTTTGGTCCAAATGGTCCAGATTAGGGATGGAAGAACTCCGGGTTTTGACCCGACCAGACCCGGTACGGGTTGGATAAAAGTGCAGGTTTATTTGGGCCGGGTTGGATTGGGTTACTTTGCACTTTTGTGCAAGTTAGAAATATAGTGAATAATAAAACACAAACCAACACACACATGACACATCCTCTCTCTCTCACATATACACAGATACATACACAGATACACACATAGATACATTGTATAAAACATATGTGGCTAGTGATGAAAAGATGAGAGAAAGCTAATTATCAACGATAAAATATTAAAAGTGACTCCTTCACCAAATTAATTAGCCATCTCTCATGTACTAGACTTCTCTGCTAGTACACAAGAGAGATGGCTAATTAATTTGGTGAATGAGTCACTTTTAATATTTTATCGTTGATAATTAGCTTTCTCTCATCTTTTCATCACTAAGCACATATGTTTTATACAGTGTATCTATGTGTGTCTATGTATGTATCTGTGTATGTATCTGTGCATATGTGTATCTATCTATGTACTAGCTTTCTCTCTCTCTATATATATATCCTTATTTTATTTTAGTTTGTTATTTTCCTTTTTTTGTCGGTTTTTTTTCTTTTATTTTTTTGGGTATTGTTGTAAAGAATAATTTAGATTATTCTAAATTTTTACGAGGTAAATATGAAAAATTTGGAAAAAATAAGATTTTTAGGGAAGCAGGGCCCTCAGAGTCAGAAATTGCGCTAAAAAATAGCCAATTTTATATTTTAATTGCCTTTAATTTTTAAAAATCAAAATAATGTGAGTTTTATTTTTTTTTCAATTCAATGAAATCAAGTTATAACTATTATTTGAAAATTTTGAATATTATATATGTAGTATACATACATATTATAAATATGCATATGTAAATATAATAATATATAGATACAAAGTGTTACTTGTTGTTTATTTTCATATTTGTAAGTTTTACATAATTTTGACTTTAAAAATCAAAGACAATTAAAATAAAATTGAGCGTTTTAAAGGCAATTTCTGACTCTGAGTCACCCTGACTCAGAGTCAGGCACCCCACTTCCGATTTTTAGGCTTTTCTAATCTACTTAAGTGGTTATTGTTAAATGCTTAATAATGGGTTGCACTTATTTGGCTTATCAAAAAAATTCCAGGTCAAACGGGTCAGGTCGGGTATAAACGAGTCGGGTCGGGTTATGTGTGGGTTGGGTCGGGTCGGGTTTCGAGAAACCCGGTCCAATTTCCATCCCTAGTCCAGATGCAGCAGCCACAATGAATAGTTACAATTATGAGCCAATGAATGAATAAAATCTAAAGGTGAGATACTCCCAAAATCACACATCTCCTTAGATACGCATATTAATTAATGTCTGAACCTCTAAAGCAAGCTAATAATAACAAGTCTCACCCTGAACCAAGCTAATAGCTTGTAGTACTAAAATTGCCAAAATAAAAAAATTTAAAATCTAGTCATATAATTCAAATGATATTTATATGGTTAAAATTTAAAATATTTCATTTCGACAATTTTGATAACATGTTCTTGCCCGTCAAAATTGCACACAATTTCGTAAAGGACAATTAAATGGGACTGGGATATAAAATAAACCTTACATAATACTCCGTACATACATAGATATAAAAATAAAACGTATGCTAAGCAGCAATACTATATAATTAACTTTTGAAAATATTTCATTTCGACAATTTTGATAAACGTTCTTAGCCGGTCAAAATTGCACAAATTTTCGTATACGACAATTAAACGGGAACAAAAGGGATGTAAAGCATACAAACCATACATAATGCATATAAAGTTATAACTTCACGTGTAAATTTCAGAATTTTTAATCTTTTTCATGTCCTACATTTCCCTTTTTCATTCTCCGCTTCCTGCTTCTCGTTTCCCCTCTTCCTATTATTTCACGCGTAAATTTTAGAAAAATATATACTTTTTTTTTCCACATATTACGTTTCCCGCTTTCGTTTTCCGCTTCCTGCCTCTCATTTCCCCGCTTTCTACTATTTCAGGCGTAAATTTTAGAATTTTTTTTTTTCACTTTTACATTTCCCTTTTTCGTTTTCCCGCTTCCTATTATTTCAAGCGTTATTAAACTTAAGAATTTTTCAATTTTTTTCAGGTTTTACATTTCCATTTCTCATTCTTTCCTCCTAATAACTATAAAAAATAAACCATACATATACAATTATACAAACACACACACACACACACACACACACACACACACATATATATACAAACATATATAAATTGCAAGTATGCTAATTACCAATAATATTATTTTCCTATTAAAAAAATACCTTCTCTGCGGCGTTTCCTCCGTTGAGCCCAATCGGAAATACTATCACAATCTCCATCTCCGCCTCCATCAGCGACGATCTCGATCCTCATAACACGGTCAGAGAAGTTAACGTCGTTAAAAGCGAATCCGAAATCGGAGGCGGGGTCCACGGCGGAGACGGCGGAGGAGTGATCGGAATCCATCACCGTCGTAGTCTTAGGATCGATTAGGTCGAAATTCGCCTCTCTCATTTCTCTCTCTCTCTCTCTCTCTCTGGGGTTTGATATATATAGAGAGAGAGAGGGTTTGTGAGGGAAATGATATGTATCTATCTGTATGGGTAAAATATAAATAACCCCCAGAAACTATTAATTATTACAATTACACCCAATAAAAACGATCAAAAATTACATATAATTGATATAATTAGTAGGATTTTAAAATACCAGTACATATCATACATGATGCTACACATTTTTACTTTTTGATTTTAACGTTGATACTATATAATGTTACATTATATGTATCAAATCTTAAATAAAAATTAAGAATTCGGATTTTTGGATATTAAGTACGTTTTTATGTATTACTAATCAATGATTCTCCTAATAAACTATTAAAATTTTGCAATTAACCTCCCTGGTTCATATTTAATATGACATCACTTTAGGTTCGATGATCTTTTTTGGTCGGGTTTTAATTTATTATAATCCGTTGTTTCATATCTATGCATTTCAAGTCCTTTTTTTTTCAGAATGACACAAAAAAATAGTTTTTCTTCCGATCACTTTTTTACCATAATTGATATCCTACCTCATGTTCATTGAAAAAATACATAGATCAAACAAATAAATTTGTAAAACTAACAAGTGAATAAAAAGTTATGTCGTACTATTAAAGATGATATTCGGAGCTAATTGCAAATGTTTGATAGTTTGTAGGGGCTAATTGTAATAATTAACAGTTTCTGGGTGTTATTTGCAAATGACCCATAGTTAGGGGGGGTTATTTTTATTTTGTGCATAAAGAGAGGGAGAGAGAAAGGGTGCGCGGGTTTTAATTAGTTAAGCTTTGACTGAAATCGATTAATAACAGCATTCCATATTTGTCACTAACAAAATAAGTTTCCGTTTTTTTTTTCTGTTTTTCTAAATTATCAATAAAAAAATAATAAATATACTATAATATCATTAAATATTACAATAAATACATTCTAAAAATTGACAATAATTATTATTTAATTTAAATTAGAGTTATTTTTGTAACTTTCTAATACAATTAATAATATTCTTAATATTTACCGAAATCCAAGAGGGACACTTAAAAAAGGACGGAGGGAGTATTAGTATTATTCCTTACTAATAATAGTGCATTTTCACGCATATATTTAAACCCGATAATTAAAACAAAATTATTAATGAAAATATTTACACTTCTTTTCTTGAATTCTTCAATTAATTACATTTTTCATGTATATAACTCATGTCATGGATATAACTATGGTGCTCGGTATTGCTTGCTATCGGGCTAAACTAAAAGTTGGGATATGATCATTTTCGAATCGGATTGTAAGCACCTAGTTGATGTTTATTTGGCTGATGAACTTACAGGTTCAGTCAAGATACAATCTATTTTAAATGACGTTCGAGAAACTCATGAATCGTTTAATTGGGTATTTGTATGGGGGCCGATTACGTCTAATTTCCGGGCTAATTGCTTAGCTAAATATGCTAGAGAAAATAGATGTAATGATCTAATGTGGTCTGAGTTACGATCACTTATGTTGCATGATTCTCATTAATATAACTCTATTCATTTCAAAAAAACTCATGCCATATTGATTACATTATTATTAATGACAATATAATTAATTTTACCAAAATGAATAAAAAAATTAATGCATATCACATTTAATGACTAATATTAATTAATTTTATTCAATATTAATTAAATTTATCAAAACCAAAAACTATCACTGAACAAATTATATTTTCATGAATACTATGTGTATCAAATTATTTCTCCTAAAAGAATGCTACTCACTAAAATAATGTATCTTAATTTGTTTTTCTCACTACTCAAAATACTTATAAATTTACTTTTTATCTTTGTAAACAAAAAAAAACATATTAAAAATAATAAAATGTTATAATATTCACAAAATATTATAAAAATTAACATAAAATTACAAGCATACAAAAGATTAAAAACACAATTAATTAGATTTCTTAGAAAAAAGCACAAAAAATAACATTTTTCAACAAAAAAAAAAATACTTTTTCACCGAACAACGTTTTTTTAAATCCAAAAAGCAGTATATTAAAACGGGGATATACATTTAATTTGGACAATTTACATATCAGATTCGGGTCAAAATTGATCTTTAGCTCCCCTCGTTAGATTACAAATAAACAACTTAATATGTACATTGTAAAAGCAAAGACGAATTACCAATCTCTCCAACTTGTCGATCAACAAAGTTATTATTTATTTTCTTTCCAATTGCTACAAAAATAAACGATTAGCTGCAAAATAAATAAAAAATAAACAAATTCTTAATCAACGTATAAATTATTTCTTATTGAAAAATGAAAAAGAAAATAGATTAGTCCCCGTATTTTACACACAAAAATGAGTTCGTCAGTGGGTCAATGTGGATTAAATTGTCAGGTATCATGAGTTTTGTGTGCGATTAGGGGATCATGTCCAACACTAAACCAAACGAGGAGTTGGCTTGTGGTCGAGCCTCGTAGAAGCAATCACTAATGGTCTAATACCGTCAGAATCTTTATCGTTTCGATTAAAATGCTTCCAACTTATGACAGGTTGGTTTACACATCATATAACATTTTTATTTAGTGCCCACTTGGTTACAATCTAATGCATGCTAAGTAGCTCGGCATTATTGAGTGTCCTTAGAGTAGTGTTACGTTCAGTCCTATAACTCTTCTCCATACATTGTTTGTGAGCAGTAAGGACGAAAACGCTGTATATAAAATTGTAATTTTGTCGAAAATTCTCTTACAAAAAATGTAGGAAGAACTGTATGAGAAGTGATATTACTGGGTGGTGTCGTGAAATACTAATTTCATATCATTCTATTATAATAAATCAACCCAAATCAAATGATATTGTCCAATTTAACCATTTTTTTAAAAAAATACTTGTAGACATTTATATTAATTAGAAGAAGCCAAAACCGAAGCGGTAAGTTTTGGCAGTGAAATAATTGATGCGATGATATGGATGAACTAGAATAGAATATGAGGTGTCGAGCAACCACGGAGTGAAAAACCGTGCAAACTTATGAGTCACACTTCAAATATTTTAGAAATTTTACGATACCTTAAATCCCATCCATATGCATCTCTATATATTGACCGTTTATCTCTTCCCTTCTTTTCATAACCTGGCTAGGCTTGTATATATATAGTATTTACTCCTATAAACTTTTACTTATCACCCAGATAGTTGAACATAATGGGAGGTAGCAAAGGTGGTGGTGGTAAAGGCGGTGGTGGTGGTAAAGGTGGTGGTGGTAAAGGTGGGGGTGGTGGCACTAGTGGTGGTGGTAAAGGCGGTGGGGGAGGTGGTGCTAAAAGTGGCGGTGGTACTGGAAAAAGCACTGGTGGTGGTGGTTCTATGAAGGCACCTGGAGGAGATGGGGCTTATATTTCGAGAGATGGTTTCGAGAGTAACCCTCAGGGTTACTTCTCCGGGCTCCATTCGAGCGAAAAGGGTAGTAAGTAGTACTACGTGAAATTAGAGTGTTTGTGGGAACCGGGGTGTTTTATACTATAATATTAATTAATACTAGCTAGTAGTTTTTAAAGTGGTTTGTGAAACTTGTTAATAAGTGAAGTAGGTTTCGTGTGATGATGGTGGTAGGATTTGAATAAGGTAAAAAAGAAGGGGTTTTTTGGGTAAGTTTAAAATAAGAAGTAGAATAGTATTTTCACTTTGTTAGGGTTTTTCTGTGTTGTGTGATTGTAAAACTTTTGTTTTGGTCACCCTGTACCTCTACCTCTGTTTATGATTTCGTAGTATGAGAATGTAAATATTTGTGTATTTCTGCTTAATTTTGCTTTGTTATGAAATTATATTAGGTAAATTAGACATCAGTAAAACTATAGTAGTATTTGCTTTCTTGTACAGACAAAAATGTCAACAACAGTTAAACAGTTAACACGCCCAAAAAAAGTTAGTAACAGTTTAACACGTTATGATCAGTTTTATCGTTTCTATTCAAACACGAGGCAAAAGATTTGTCTATTTAAAACTAGAACGAAAATCAAACTAATGGTGCCCAAACTTTAATAAAAAGTCTTATTAATTTGTCATCATACATTGGGCATATGACAATATCAATTCATTCAATTTTGTATCACATCCGTCAATTTCTTCACAAAATACACGTGCCTGCACGCGACTAACTTTTGCTGCTTTTATGAGTTAGGTTTATGTTTTGTAAGAATTGAGATGAACCGAAGATAGAAAAATGTATTATTCTGTCATTTGTCTTTATTTTTTTATTGGAATTATGTTATAAATGACCAAAATGCCCTGGTCGTCTTGTCGTTCTTTTTAATAAAATTTAGTCTGTGCAGGCACGTGCCATCCATTTTGTGAAGGAATTGACGGATGAGGTACAAAAATTGAATGAATTAATATCGTACAGAGCTCTAAAATGAAAAAGGAAGAAAATTAAATTTTTGATAAAATACACCGTAATAAACTGTTAATATTCCTCGTATCTTCTTCTCAATTTGTTTCTCCCAGCCTGTAACAAATTAATTACATAATATTCCAAATTCAGTATACTCTTAATAGAATAGACAATTAGACTTGTATCAAAAAACCAAAACCTGTACCTGTCATGATCCCGTGTAGTCTGGTATGTGCCATTAACTTGGTTACCTGAAAGTGCATAATAATACAAGAAAAAAACATTACATTTTTTATAAAACGAAATTGAAGAATTTAAAAGAGGAGCTCCCTTCACTCCAATCCATAAAAGATCAAGGCATCCTCATCTCCTGGTTCATGCTCACCCTTAGCCTGTGCCATTATGATTCATATATACTTATGTATTTTAAATATATATATGTATTAGGAAATAAAGATCAATATATGTATCATCTCATTTTGCACAACTATAGGTATTCATGTACTAGCAGATGTGGAATACCCTTATTTCCTTTTCAGTTGGAGTAACAGCAAAGCTCCTCTCATTATATACCCTCCCCACAATACAAATGTATAAAATAAAAAACAAAACAAAAAACGAAGAAACTTAAGAATAAAGTTTTTCCTTGGCAGAATTTGGACATATATTTGGGAAGAAGTTTTTTGAAGAAGTTCTGCGACTAGATCAAGTTTTAAAAAATCAATCGAGACAAGAAAATGATAAACAAAGATTCGAGAACAAGCGCATGATCTTTACAAAAAAAAAAATCCTGAAAAAGAAGAGCCTTTACAGTGCGACTGTAAAACCTAGAAAAAGAACCCGAAGGTGAAATAAACTTTGCTAAAAGATCAAATATTAATAAGTACTGCATTTGATAACCCTTAACTGAATGTGGTTAAGAATGTGAACATTACAAGGGTCTTAAATAGAGAGGTTTAGAAAGGTCGTCTAAAGTGAGATTTGATCATTGAAAGTGAGAGATGTGAAATTTAATGTACAAGATTTTAAATGTATCTGCCATGATATGCTGGAGATACATGAATCTTTAAACAGTTATTTAATTAATACTAATTAAAATCACTGTTTTAAAAAAACTCGCAACATATAATATAGTGCTTTTTAAAAAAAAAACGCAATGCTAAAAACGCTATTTGGATGGAAATATGCTAAATTCGCGGGTGCAGTAAAAATTTTTTTTTATTTTTTTTTCAAAATTTTAATGAAATTATTGGAGTTTAGATATAATTAAACCCCAAAACTCTTGCAAACAAATTAAATACTCTGGCATCTCAAGTATAATCATTTTGTGATTATTAGTTACAATTTTTTTATATATGTTTAGTTAATTTTTATTAAATGTTTTGAATTTAATATTATATTTATATGTATTTAGGAAAAAAAAAATACACCGCAAAGCGCCATGTAGCAACGCTATTTGCGTTTTTAAAGTTTCTCTCAAAAAACGCTACGGTAGCGATAACGCTACTTAAAACACCGATTAAAATTTCAAATTCTCTATTGAAGATATTTTGGTAGCTCATAGGCTTCCCTTGCAATAATTTTCCAATATCACCATTTGAAATTAAAGAAACGTATAACTCAATATTATCAATAAAAGTGAATGCTAGTATAAAACAACGGCAAATTACACTTTGCTACATCAATTTTTACACATTTTTTGATTTTATACACCAACCTTTCAAAATTACAACTTCATACACAAGTTAACACTTTTTTTCCTTTTTTCTAACTTTATGTTACAGAAAAGACACCACTTGTCGGTTACTTACTGACTTACTTTTTAATATTATAAAACAACGGAGTAGATAAATGACGAACATGTTCGAAATTAAGGACTGTGTTTATGCAACTTTTAAGCGAGTAAGCTGGATCATTTGATCCACAGGAAAATAAATGGTTATTCAGCAAATGACTAATGACCAAAAAAAGCTTTCGCTAATTTCTAAGGGGAAAAAGTTGAGCAAAAGAGCTTCAACGCCCTCAATATGCTCTGATTGTATAACTATCTGGTTTAATAAAACATCAGAAACATATGCCCAACAAAAAAAACTTCAATTTTAAGAAACTTTTGTCACAGGATGTAGTAATACAGTCAGTAATAATCGATAATTTAGCCTATGCAGAACCTCCAAAAGCCTTCAAATGAGAATGTTTCCCTTCAAGTCTTGCTTCAAGTAACCTAGCCTTTAATGTGCTATCTTTCATACTATTATCCCAGTTAGAAGTATCGTTAGATACACGATTCGAGTTCACTCGAGGGTGCTCAACACAGTTTTTTCCTTTTTTATTACGAGGACTGGCCTTTTTTCTTGTAGGCGTGTTATGTTTGGGTTTTTCCTCCAGATGACTTTGAAAGCAATGTGAATCGCTACTAGTAGAATCTTCACCATCTTTAGCCTTATGAGGGGCACCTGTAGCTTCGTTTAAATGAAATGACTCTGATGAAAGTCTTCGTAAATTTCTGTTCATTCGCTTTTTGGAAGCTATTTTAGCCCTGTCAAGGCTGTTTTTGGCACACTTGGCTCGAAGAAATGTTTCTATCTCAAGGCTTAACTTATCTACAATCATGCCTTTTTCATCACCGTTCTTCATTTGCATTCTCTCGTCTAACCATGCTTCTGAGAGATGAAGGATCAACCTATCGGGGCTTTCCCTGTTCATTACATCCTTATCTGGATTTAGTAGCGGACCAATGTGGTGGGTTTTGCAAAAAAAATAAATAGAAATATATCACAAGAAAATTTCCTTGGGGTGTCAATCAATTTTTTAAACAATCTCTCCCAACATATATAATATGAAGAAAAAACCTTAGTTCCCAGTGTAATGTAATACCTAGTACCTCTCTACATGATTTCAGTAGTGGAACTAAAAGTTATAGCTTATGGGAGGTGCAAGAATTTAATTTAAAAGTGAAGTCAAGTATTAAAGCTGGTGTCAAAACCATTTTTTTAAACAAGTCCTTTATAATGTCATTACCTGGTTCCTCTTCTGTTAGGATTGTGTTTAAGGTGCCTCACTTCTTGTTCGTAGTCTCTTATTCCCATAGCAAATTCGTCGAACAAATCTTCAAGTAAATTCCGAGCCTTCTTCTCCTTTTCGTACTCATTCAAAGTGTGTGCAAAAGAGGTCTTTGTGTCGGAAAGATCTCGAGCTAGCTTCATGTGCAGGCTTTCGGATTGCCTTCTCAAAATTTTCTCATCCTCTAACTCCTTTCGTACAGACTTTATTTTGGCTTTTATTCTCTCTTGCTCCTTGTTTTTTTGTCTTTGTAGCACTTCTATTCGTACGTGGGATTGGTCTAACTCCTTTTTCATTGAATTTATCAGTGAGATATCTGAGGCATGTTGTTTTTCGAGGATCCAGATTCTGTTGAGTACCACGACTAATTCGTTGGGTGTTTTCAGGTTGAAGGGCGAATTTACAGTTCTTCCCTCGAGACCTTGAAAACTATGTGGGCTGATAGGAGGATTAAAGGGTGCAACCTACAAAAAAGTTTGCTGATTGGTAAACAAATACACTTCTGCAGTAATTTAAACTTAATTTCTGGAACATATCTAGTTGGCAACTGCTCAACCACTTATTTTGAACGAACACAAGAACCACAGTGAAGTGGCTCAGAATTGCAAGCTTTCACTGCCTTATCATTTTGTTTTCCAATTATTTTCCGAGGGAAAAAAGGCACGAAATCGCTGAAATAAGTTGTTAAGTCGACGCTTCGTTTTCTTGTTATGAATATACAAAAACAACAAGAATACAGATTAACAAGAACCAAATATAGATTCCATAATTTGTAATCTTGCCCCTTTTGAAGCTTGAAAGTAATGACAGGAAAACAAACTGAAAACTAGAAACTACCACAAACTGAAGTTACCAACAAGAAATTTAAGAAACTACTAAAATATGATATTGATTATGAAACTAGAGCACAAAAGTGACCTTATAGGTATTTACCTCTATGGAGCTGTTGTAACTTGCCGGGGAGACGGTCTGAAATGCACGAGAGTTTCTTTGAACCGATTGATGGTGTCGAATTACTGAGGCAGTTATTTGCCTTTTTAAACTGCCATCACTTGGTCTCGATGGCTGTTAAAAGGGGGGGAAAGTGCTGATGAAAATGGGACAAAATTAACAGAACCAGAAAATTCAGATAATTGAACCAAACGGGCCCAGACGGTTTTGTAATTCTTAACCACTTCGGTACTAGCATGAATCACTATAATACTAGCACAGACGGCCCTTCAAAAATTGTTTCCGGAACCAATTCCTCTAACACGTTTTCTCAAAGCGTTTCTAAATTTAGAACCAACATAAGTTATTTTGTCACAGTTAAAATATTCGCTAAAACATTACCTAATAAAGAGCCAAATATATGATTTAAAGAAGACATTGCATACTTAGATGAGCAATTGAAAGAAAATACGCAAAGAATGAGATAAAAAGTCAGACAAAAGACCCAAACAGAACATACAAAGAAGAAATTAAACATCTAATAATGCTATCTTAATAGAGTAACAGTTCTTGGGTTCCTTTTCCAGATTTTGCTTTAATAATAAAAGCACAACTTCTGATCTAAGTATGTTTCAAAAATTTCATAATAGAAAATTTTAGAATTGGCTTAAACTTAATAGCTTAAACCAAATCAAAATTCAAAATCAATCAATCAAAAGGAACAAATAAAACTAATGTACATCATGTCATAACTGTTCAAGAATAATCAATAGACAAAGTTCACAAGAAATGATTCCTGAAAACAGTATTACCAAAATTATCTGGTTACCAGTACATGGGTCATTGCCAACTTAACAAAAAAGGAAAGAAAAAAAGAACATAAACTATAATTGTCATCAAAATACATTAGAAACCAGTTAATCTTAATTACCTCATCATATGGAACACCAAAATTTGAACTTTTTTCTTTTTTCTTTTGTCTACGGCGGGGGCGCCCAGCGCCACCTTGGCTCATCCTCTCCGCCACCGTGTGAGCTGGAAAAGACTCCCAGAGACGAGCACCGAGTTTTCTAGCAGAGAGATAAGTGGTTCTGTTTGTGTTTAAATTTGGCAACAATGTTACATCTTTTTTTGTTTGAAAATCAAAAGACTCAAATTTCCATGTTGGTGGTGGAGTTGAATTTCCACCTCTTTTTTGCAACTTTATTCCCATTAATTCTGGCTTTCTTGACAACTTTTCTCTACTTTTTGTCTCCCTACTTTAAAAATTCTTGGTGCATGAATGCTTTCTTTAGTCCAAAAATAATTACTTTCTCTCTTCTTTGTACATATTTTTTTTTAGCAATGAAGAGTAAATGAAATACTTGTATCTCTGCTGCTATTTAAGAAAGCAATATCCTCCATAACTAGAAGGTAACGTTGAAAAGAAAAGAAAAGAATTTAATTTAATTTAATTAAAGTTGACAAAGTTAGTGTATTGTATTTTAGTAGATTTGTAATGATGATGAGTAGGCCTGTGAATATATATTATTATATTAGGAGTATGTATGCATGTATTTATGTATATTTTGGGGAAGACAAAAAAGATGGTTTAAGGTAATAATCATGGGAGTTGTCGGAAAGCGTGACACGTCACCCACCTTCTCTACTCAACTCACTATATTATAGGCTACTAATATACGGATTTTAGTAACATTTTTGTATGGTATTTAATCATTACTACCATCAATTCTTATTTTATTATTTAGTATTATGAATTCAAGTTATTTTTCGATTTTGAACTATTTACTCCAATTATTTGACACGTCACATCACAATAATTGAATTCAGGATACTAAACAAACAAATAATCGAGAGTTCACGGTATTAAATAATAAATATTTAAGAATTCATTATGTCTAAGTGAACGAAAAAGTTCTAAATAGAATTTTTTTTTGAATTCATGATACTAAATAAGAAAAATAAGAATTCAAGTTACTAATCAAGAAAACAACAACAATTCAGTATAAAAAAAGGTACTACTATACAGTATATACTACTACCAGTAATAATTTAATTGGTTTATCATTTTTAGCTTTAAATTTGAGTATCAAAACTAATTTGAAGAGTTACACATATTGATGACTAGTAAGTTTAATGCAAACTGTGCTGGATTGAAATGTGAATTTGTTGTTAAAAAATTGTAACATTTAGTAAAACTAAATCGGTGAGCAAGTGAATTGTTTCAAATGATTGAGACCAAAGTCACCAAACATTATTTATCAAAGGAAAAAACAATAAATTGGTGCATTTTAATGTATTGATGGTGATCAGTACATCTACTGCACATTAACAAATATTTAAGACTTTCACCCACGTTGATACCTAAATTCATTGGAAGCCCATAGATGAACATACAGTACATACTCAAAATATGGTAAATAAAATCTCTATATATAGTTATATATCATTAGGACCACGATTTTTTTTTTACTATGGAGGTTAAGTCCAAAATATTAGTATATATATATAGAAAAAATCTAATTTTTAAAATTAATGTATGTAGATAATATAAGCTACATCTAAAAAAAAATTGTGTAAACAAATATATGAAATATTTTAGCTTCAACAAGTAGTTGTCTATGCGGACGAGCTATGTATTATATACATAGTACTTGTGAAATGATCAGTCAAACAATGTGACACATTATTTTTTGGCTGAGGGGAGACAAAAATTTGTAACTTTTACCTTTAATTATAAGTTTCAGTTCTTAAGAATTTTATGTTGTCCATATACTTCATACTCTATTAGCTGTTGATAACGATTTCGGTACCAGACTACTAAAATTAACAATTGACGTACTGAACTATCATAATGTTCACAATTCAGGTTTCGGCGTTAAATTAGTTGGATGGAAGTTAATTTCAATTTTTATTTTGGTCATATTCTTTGTAACTTGTATAAATCTAACTCTTAATTTTCTGAAATGTCTCATTTTAGTATAAATTCAAAAATATGCAATTATATCATATATATATATATATATATATATATATGTATATAATACATACACACACACACATATATATATATATAATATTAATGTATGTATGTATAAAAATATATATAATACAATGCATGTATACAAATTATTGAAAATAAAGTAAATTCTATATGATGTTTGTGTATAAAAAGAAATTATAAATACTTAACAAATAAATTATAAATTATGAATACGTTTTTGAAAAAAAATTAACAATTTTCTTGCCATTTTTTCATGAAAGTATTTAGATAGTGATGCTGCCTCAAATAATTTTTACTCGAATGTCATAAATCTAAAACTTATTTTATTTTCGTTTTAGAGAAAAAAATCAAAGAAAATCTAGTCAAATAATATATTTTTTAAAACTGAGATGCTTATTATGTATGTATATGTACGTGTTTTAGTAGAAACATTGTAAATTGTAATGTTTCGAAAATACAGGATTAAATTTATACAAATTATAAATAATATAATCAAAATGAAAAGTGAAATTAACTAACTTTCATCCAACTAAATTAACGACAGTATATGAATTGTGAATATTATGATAGTTCAGTACGCCAATTAATAATTTTTGTAGTCTGGTATCTAAATCGTTAAAAACAGATAGTACAGTACACTAAATGTAATTTTCCCCCTAATACACCTCATTTACATTTGTTTGTTTTTTCAACATTTTGATATGATGTACAGTTTTTTTATTTTATTTTTTATATGATGTACAGTTGAATTCTAATAGATATATCAATTAAGGTTGGTCACACGGTTCATTCATTCATCAACCATAGAAAGAGGTTTATCTTAAAGAATAGAGCGGAAAAACGAGACTAATTAATAAACTAGTAAAAATAATATAATTTTGTTTTAAAATAAATTTGAGAAACTTTTTCTCTATATTATCCCCACCAACCTAGCTAAATACAGTAGTACATTATAAACATTGGACCACTAAATTGATAAAAACTACTGATTAGTATAAGAAAAAATAAAACATATAGTATCAAAAGTTGTAGTACATGAAATCTTTCCTAGATTTAGTGTAACTGTATTTATTGGGTAGGCATGCAAGTGAATTCGATATTATCTATATGAAGAACGTGTTGGTCCAAGAATATTGATTGGTGGATTTAAAGTTGTGGACGAGGCCCAAGTTGGTCCAAGATTAGATATATCTCATCACGTTATTAATTTCATTGTGGTCCTAATACTAGAAGTGGTCTAGGGGTCTATATGACTAGTATATCATTTTTGAAATTTTGTTTTAAACCAACCTACCATGTGTTTTACTTAGATTTTAGGAAAACAGCGTAGGTGACTCTGAGTCAGAGTGACTCAGAGTTCACAGCCATTGAATATTGCTACAGTATATTTCATATTTTAACTGTAGCAATATCCAATGGTTGTGGACTCCGAATCACCTTGACTCAGAGTCACCTACGCTGCATCCAGATTTTAGCCTATTATATACCACCATATTGCCTAGAGAATGTCTTCATTACATTACTGCCTAACAACATTCTTATTTCTACTTTTCATAACAGCTTTTTATATAAATTAGGAGAAGGGTCACCTCATTTTTTTTTATATCTGTCGGTCCGATAAAAACTTATTGGTAAGTCGTGATGCTGATTAGTTTTTTTTTCTTTTTCTTGGCGAGTGTCTCAGTCATTTTTATCTGACAGCCAAGACGAAAGAATACTGAAGCTGTTGCATTTCTTAAAACTGCATTGTATCTTTCGGATTCTAAAGCCTTCCTAGTTTACTCAATTGCGGTACTAAAAAGGATTTTGTTTAGCAGACAAAAGCTGTCTAAAGTCATGGAGAGGTCAAGAGGTTTGATCCCGCTTTACCGTAAAGAATCTCTTTGAGAGAGCTTTCCGTATATAAACACTAAACAACGCCCCGATTCCATAATGTGGTAACTCAGTTAATACAATTTTCTGACAGATCATCTATATGAAAGCCAAACAAGACCTAAGCCTCAAGCATCCACTCCTTATGTTATTTAAAGCAATTTCCACCCCCATATCTTTATTGTTATGTTTCCAAAAAATATTAAAAGAATAAAAGGTCACCAAAATGCGTAACGCAAAATTCGGCAGACGAGGCCCCTTAGCTGCATTTTTTTTTACTTATTTTCTTTAGCACCCAAACAAAATTTACTCCTAGTTAACACCCAATTATGTCGCTCACCCTATGATCTGTTCTGAAATCGGCTCACGCAGATTGGCATTTAATTTTGCTCCTAATGAAATTTTTTACAGTAACTCTGTTGTGACTTGATAAGTCTTTTTCACACAGTTCATAGCACATTGTCTCAACCACCTTATTGATACCATAATTGGGATTCATTGAAGATGAACAAATAAGCTCGCATGGGTAAGTTTAAGTACTTCGCAAAAAACCATTTTTTGTTACATATGTATGGCATGGTCCATGGTAGCCTGGTAGGCCATTTTCATTGCTGCTCTCTCAAAAAGGACAAGTACTTGAAATAGATCAATGATAGGGAAAAAATCGAAGTTACATGCCAGTCTGGAGTGTTACGTACTTACGTATACCTAATTTTTTACAAAATAAGAGCTTAATTATGGTTTGGTGTCCTGTGTTTTGGCCACTTTTAGGATTGGTGACCCAACTTTTAACAATCCCGTTTTAGTGACCTAAATTTATAGTTTGAGTTGATTTAGTGACCCGCGGCTACATTTTTTGGATGGAAATCGTTTTGAAATTTCAATTTAGTCCGGATAGTTTAAAAGTTTACGATAAACGCTTAAAAATTATAAAATTTACACACATAAAAGCATTTATAAGAAATCTTATAAAACTATCAAATTCAAGTTACAATTTCATATGTAAATTGATAAAAAAAAAAAACAAGTTTTGTTAATGCAAATTTAAAAATGATATAAAACTATCAAACAGTGTGATACAAATTAATAAATATAAGTTAAATCGTTCTTTTTTCTGCTATGTAAGTTTATTGTTAAACTTATTAAAGACGTATGAATTTTTTGAGTGATTAGTCTTATGCTAAAATAAAATAAGAGTCTTATTAATTTGATTGTAACCCATACATATTTGGTTTTATTATATCCAAATTTATTTATGTAGGATGATATTAACAAGTTTTCACTTTATTCTATATATTTAATTATACGTGAAAAAATGAAAAAAAAAATAAAAAATTATTAAAATTGAGTTGTTAGTAAATATGCTTTTAATTAATTAGTTTTGTAACGATATATTTATATCATCCAAACTAATAGAATTCATATGGTGTTTTATACTTGTAATCATTTTATTTTCTAATTGTGCAACTCACTTATATAAAGTAAATGTTTTATTTTATTGATAATTTTTCATTAACACTGTTACATGTATTTATATCAGAGAATATCATCTATCTTATGAAAGATAACTAATTACAAGGAATAGATCTCCTTTGATTAAGGAGAGACAATAATTTATTTCCTAAAGCTAATCAATCATGTACAAGCTAATTGAGCAAATCAAGTACGTGAGATGGCAAGTATCAATTTGGATGATTATGGTATATTCTTAACATTCCCCCGCAAGACGGACGACGGGTTCGTGAGACCGATCTTGAGCATTAATTGAAGTAGCCGTGACTTGGATAAAGGTTTGGTGAGAGCATCAGCCAGCTGATCATCCCCGGAGATGTGTTGGACACTTAGGGTGCCTTGTTGAACTTGTTCGTGAACGAAGTGGAAGGACAAAGCTAAGTGTTTCATGCGTGAATGGAAGACCGGGTTAGCAGAGTAGTGTGTAGCACTTAAGTTATCACAATAGATGGTGGGATGAGGTGAAAGAGGGATGCCGAGTTCGGTTAGAAGAGACTTAACCCATAAAAGTTCAGCACTAGTGTCAGCGATTGCGCGAAACTCAGCCTCCGTCGAAGAGCGTGATAGGGCCTTTTGCTTGCACGATGACCAGGAGATGGGAGTTCGGCCCAAGTAGAGGATGTAACCGGATGTAGAGATGTAATCATCTTTGTCGCTGGCCCAATCGGCATCACAGAATGCATGAAGGCGAAGTGGATTGTGACGATGAATTTGAATACCCATGTGAATCGTGCCATGAAGATATCGCAAGAGTCGTTTTAAGGCATTCCAGTGGGAGTCACGTGGGGTTTGCATATATTGAGCTAGTTTATTTACTGCAAAAGCAATGTCGGGACGGGTAAGGGTGAGGTATTGGAGGCTTCCGACCAGTGCGCGATAGTCAGTTACGTTGGTGATAGGAGTTCCATCGGTTGCGGTGAGAGGCGGGTGTACGACCATCGGGGTTGAACTGGGTTTACATTCGTACATATTGTATTTGCACAGGAGGTCATGAATGTAATTCCGTTGGTTGAGGTGTAGGCCGGAAGTGGTGGGAACGACTTCAACCCCTAAGAAGAAGGAGAGTGGGCCGAGGTCTTTCAAGGAGAATCGAGTGGAGATGGTGGTAATGAAGGTGGTAACCGAAGAGGGTGATGGGCCCGTGACGATTATGTCGTCAACGTAGACGAGCACATATAGGGTGGTGGTACGATTGTGAAGTATAAACAGGGACGAGTCGGAAAGAGAGTGGTGAAAGCCGAGAGAGCCAAGGAAGGACTTGAGTTCCGTGTACCAAGCACGCGGAGCTTGTTTGAGTCCGTAAATTGCCTTACGAAGAAGACATACGTGGTTAGGTGAGATTTGATCTTGGAATCCGGGTGGTTGAGTCATATAGACGGTGTCGGTGAGAGTACCTTGTAAGAATGCATTATTGACATCTAGTTGTCGTAGAGGCCATTGTTTGGAAACTGCAAAGGAGAGAATTAGTCGGATAGTAGCAGGTTTGACCACAGGGCTGAAAATTTCGGCATAGTCAATGCCGGGACGTTGGTGAAAGCCTTTTGCAACTAAGCGAGCCTTGTGTTGTTTGATGGAGCCATCTTTGTTGTATTTTGTACGAAAAACCCATTTGCATCCTATGACATTTTGTTTTTGTTCACGTGGAATAAGGTTCCATGTATTAATTCTTATTAGAGCATCATATTCTTCTTGCATTGCATTTCTCCATTGAGGTTGTATTAGGGCTTGTTTAGTTGTGGTGGGTGTCTGATGGGAATCATGTAATTGGGTTAAGTGAGCATATTTAGGGTTGGGTTTGCGAATATTGTTCGTGAGGCGGGTTGTAATTGTACGAATGGGTTGTGTGGAATGGGTTGCGGAAGTAGTAGTGGGGTTGGGTGAGTTATTTGGCTCACTGGGGTGAATTTCGGATGGGTTGGGCTCAGCAGAAGGAGTAGGATAAGTGGGCTCGGTGGAAGGGTGGGGAGAGGGGGATGTGGGCTGAGGTTGAGAATTAATGGGTTGGGCTGGAGGGGTTGTGTGAATATGTTCATGAAACCAGTCAAGAGAGGGTGGGTTGGTATTATCAAGTGGGCTGGGCCGTTGTGACATGAGAGTGGGGTAGGGAAAATTGTTTGGAAAGAATTTGACATGTCGAGAAGTATAAGTTCTATTAGTGAGAGGGTCGAGGCAGTGATAGGCACTTTGGGTAGAGGAGTAGCCTATGAAAATACACGGGATGGATTTTGGGTCAAGTTTGTGGGTTGTGTAGGGTCGTAACCAAGGGTAGCAAAGGCATCCAAATGGACGAAGTTTGATGTAATTAAGAATAGTGCGGAATAATTTTTGAAAAGGAGATTGGTTTTGTAGTGTGGGAGTGGGGAGACGGTTTATGAGGTAAGCAGCCGTGGTGAGAGCGGAAGGCCAATAGGTGGTAGGAAGATTAGCATGAGAGAGTAGGGAGAGACCGGTTTCAACAAGATGACGGTGGCGACGTTCATCATACCCATTATGTTCGGGTGTATGTGGTGGAGAGGTGAGATGAGTAATGCCAGAGTCGAGAAGAGTTGGGGAGAGTTTGATGTACTCACCTCCATTGTCGGAAAAAACAGTGATTATGGGTTTGTTGAATCGTTTTTCAACTAGGGCTCTAAACCGAACAAATGTTTTGTGGGTATCAGATTTGTGTTTTAAAGGATATAACCAAATGTATTTAGTGAAATGGTCTACAAAAATAACATAGTATTTGAAATTATCAAAGGACAAAATTGGTGAGGTCCAAACATCACTGAAAATTAATTCAAGAGGAGCATTGGATTTTAGAGATGAAATATTAAAGGGTAATTTGTGACTTTTATTTGTTTGACATGAATTACATAAATTTGAAGAAGCAATACGAAAAGGAAAATTGGAGCGAATTAAATTGAACATAGGTTGAGCCGGATGACCCAAGGTATGGTGCCAATCGATTGAAGATGAGGCAGCCATAAGAGCTTGTGGGCGGGTTGGTGTCCATTCATAGGATCCGAGCCTAAGTGGGCCTTGCAGGAGCGTCAAATCTTGGTTGAGGGCCTTAATAGAAAAAAAAGAGGGTGATAATTGAACAAGACAGTTATTATCAATACAAAGTTGGGATATAGAAAGAATATTGCGAGAGATAGAAGGAACATATAAAACGTTATTAAATTGAAGAGTAAAATTAGGAGTGGAGATAGAGAAAGAGCCTATACGTTCAATAGAGAGGCTCGAGCCATCACCAATGATAAGTTCATCGGTGCCATCATAGGGGTGATGGAGAGAGAGATTGTTTAGGTCGTTGGTGACATGGTGTGTGGCCCCACTGTCGAGGAGCCAAGAGTGGGAGGAGGAGGGACCTGTGGTGGCCGTATGGGCATGGGGCGGCTGTCGGTTTGTGGTACGGTTGTTCCCGGGTGGTGGGGGGAAGACAATGTGAGGGTAAAGCTTACGGAAATTATGGCAATCAGCGATGACATGGCCGCGAAAACGACACCATTGGCATCGGCCCTGAAAGGTATTATTGGCACTAGACTCGACATAAGCAAGAGGGTTATTATGACGAGAGGAGGAGTTGGTGTAGCGGTTGTTGTTGTAGGTGGGACGAGTGGAGGCAGCAAATGCCGAGGCAGGAAGAGGAGTGTTTTGTTTTGGTTGGGCGTCGAGTTCGTGGTGGAGAATTTTTCGTGGAACGCCTCAAAGGTAATAGGTGTGTCACGTGCCCTAACGGCTTCAATGACAGGACGGTAGTCAACAGGGTCAAGACCATTGATAATGGTTTGGAGGATGTCTTCATGGTCCACGGGCTTACCTATGAGGGCAAGTTGGTCAGTACATATTTTAATTGATTGCATGTACTCGGTGATAGATTGGGTTGTTTTGGTGATCTTTTTGAGTCGTTCTTTGACGTGGAGAAGGTGGCCACGGGAGGGGTTGGCATAGGTAGTCGCTAGAGTGGTCCATGCTTCGTGGGTGGTTTGAGCACGGATTATGAGGGGTGAAATGGTGGGTGATAGGGTTCCAATAAGGGCACCCATGATAAGTTTGTCTTGACATTTCCAGGAGGTGAGAGCCGGATTTGGTATGATTGATGGTTCGGTGGCTGGGGCGGAGGGGTCGGGAATAGTGGGTGGGGGTGGTGGGAACGTTCCATGAACGTATTTCAATAGGTCATAACCGAAAAGCAAGGACTCGACTTGGGTTTGCCAGGTTCCATAGTTTAGTGATGTTAATTTATCACAGTTGGATAGGTTTATGAGAACGAGGGGATTGGTTGGGTCGAGAGGGTTGAGAATGGTGTTGGTGGTCATGGTGAAATGCAATTTAGGAGAAGACGATACAAAGGATCGAGGGTTGATACCATATAAAGTAAAGGTTTTATTTTATTGATAATTTTTCATTAACACTGTTACATGTATTTATATCAGAGAATATCATCTATCTTATGAAAGATAACTAATTACAAGGAATAGATCTCCTTTGATTAAGGAGAGACAATAATTTATTTCCTAAAACTAATCAATCATGTACAAGCTAATTGAGCAAATCAAGAGCTAATTGAGCAAATCAAGTACGTGAGATGGCAAGTATCAATTTGGATGATTATGGTATATTCTTAACAAACACGTGTTTTATATAAGTGCGTAATTTAAGTGAGCTTATATGAGAATGTAATTTTTACAATTTTTAAGCGTTTATCGTTAAATTTCAAACTATACGGACTAAATTGAAACTTAAAAACGGTTTTCATCCAACAAATCTAACAGCGGGTCACTAAAACAACCAAAACTATAAATTTAGGTCATTAAAACGAAATTGTTAAAAGTTGGGTCATCAATTCTAAAAATGACCAAAACACAGGTCATCAAACTATAATTAACCCCGAAATAAGCATTCTAATTTCAAGTATATAAAAGGAAAAATAATTGAACAGACTTTACTACTTTTTACTTGGTATCTACTGACAGTAGTATTTTTTTTTCATGTTGCAGTTGTGCTTTTGTGGATGCTTTTGATGTAAGTTTGCTGCTGGTTCTTATGATGTAAAACTGGGTAAGGTCCCAAGTTTTGAAATGAGAATGTGATTTTTTTAAAGAAAAGATAAAGGGCAAGTAAGTTCATATGTGGGGTTATTTTCTATTTCTGAGTCCTATTAACATTAAAAAAATTATACTTAAAGTACATGATGATTAAACCAGAATCATATTGTACGGGGTATGGAAAAACTGTTTTCATGACAAGAATCGAGGAAAAAACCTCGCTACTCGCCTAACGTCACCATTTAGCCTTTCATTTGAGTAATTAAAGAGAATCATCGATAAAACCGAAGATATTATAGAAGATAATCAAAAAGAGTAATATATATACAGAAGCTCAATCCATACAAATTCGATATATAATTATATAAACTTTGGCTAAATATTATTGTATAAAATGTTTCAACATTAATCAAATACGACCCTATGGCTCAATCGACTAATCAAATCTACAAATGGCTATACTAATCTTGTTTGGTTGCAGATTTTAAGCAAATATGCTTTTATTTTTGAGGTTCTCGAAGAAGTCAGATTCATCCATTTTTAAGTTTATAGCTTGTTTAGGTCAAGAAATCTGGGAGAATCTCACCTTTTAAGCTGGTCAACCAAATATAATTCAGTTTTGAGAAAAAAAGCAAAAAAGCCGAGCTTACAAGCTGCAAGCAAACAAGGCCTAAAATCAAAGAATGATGTCATGTATTTTATAATCATCAGCGCGGAAACTCTTTTATCAAACCTTATTATGGAAACAAGATCATAAAAATGGAATGGTTATTTGTCAGAAAGCTGATTCTTCAACTTTAAATACCTTAGAAAAATAATCATGAAATCGCGCTGAGTATACTTTGGGGTTAACAGCTGAGATCGACCGAGGATCATATTGTACAGATTTGTAAACATGCTCGATACGTTTCCTCACATTATAATCTTGAAGAATGTCAATAATTCCAATTTGTATGAAAGCATTTTGGCTTTCTTCTATACCAGCAACTTGGTTTGAGCCAATTCCGTCTTTTCCATTTCTAGGCCGTCTCACGACTCGAGCTGGCATTCTCACCCCAAATTTGGCATCAGACCTGCCCCCAGAATGTAAAACAAATCAGGCATAGTGTTTGTTTTTTCTTTTTCTTTTTGTTTTGTTCTGTTTTTCTGGTTGATCTTTTAGTGCCTTGATTTTTTCCTAGTGAAAACACATTTGTTTTTGTTTTCTTTGTTATTTTCATTGAGAAGAAAGAACTCAAGAAAAGAAACAGATTTGCAAATATTCTAGTTTGAAAGTGATGTCCAAAAAATCATATTTATAGCATGAATGGACAAAATGGTGGACTGGTCTAAATTAACATACATTTAAGGCTTGATTGGTTGCAGATTTTTCCAAAAGTCATGATTCCTTATTTGAAGCTGGAAGAACCTCTGCTTATTAGCTAAAAATATGAAATCGTTTTAGGCTGCTAAAACCAATGAAGAAAGTTGAGCTTTTAAGCCAACCAACCAAACATAGTATCAATAAAATAAAAGGTGAGAAAAGGATTTTTAAAGCTGCAACCATACAATACCTTACTAAATCGGCAAATGTCCACCTAGCTGAAGGTTAGACCATACCTATAATCAACTAAAAGTACGACCATGCGAATATATGACCAAGACAAATTCGCATAACCACTAAAAACAATATAAAAGTTAAGGAATAGTGTTTTCACCTCCCAGTATTTTGGATATTATTTGCAAAATCCCATTCAGAATTCTTGCACTTCCTGAAAGACTCATGAGCTGTTACGTCGTTGACAACTGAAAATAAATAAAGAAGAATGATTTCACAAACAAACATATGTTCTATCAATTGTCGTACCTCATTTTGAATATGGAATTAATCCAATGACTGTAAATTTATATTTTGTGTGTGTATATATTACCTTTATTTGGGCTTACAATATGTAATCCAAGCAAGAGACTGTAATCCATGATGCCCCGAGATTCAAGAAACTTGCAGTCACTCTTGATTTGCCTGCAAAAGTTTCGACATTAAAATCAGTTAAATAGTAAATATGGTATCACATAATGAAACAAGGTAACCCTATTGTAGTCTTTTAAATTGGGATGTTTTACTATTTTGATTAAAAGTTAAACTAAATTTTGGTTGAACAACTTAAAAACATAAGCTATTATTTTTCCTGAAAAATAAGTTTTAAGCAAGACTTACCTATTTACTTTCTTGTCAAACTCAAATCCCAGATTAATTGCTTAAAAGTTACACGGAAACTAGCCTTAATTAGATGAAGAGTGTTTGACATGAACATCTAGGAAACAGAAACCAATATGTTCCTATAATTCAGAAAAACGGTTACCGACGACTATTACTTTCATAAGTTTTATGAAACATCAAATAAAATTTGTTACCACAACGTACGATAAAAGTTGGCGTCGGGTAGAAGGCTTGAGGAAAATTTGATAATCAAGATCGAGATCCTTAAAAATGGCTCCTACTTGCTCTTCAGCTTTGCCTACAGTTCGACCCTGTGACGAACCTTTGAGATCATAATATCTATGCATTGATATATCTGATTGTAATACATTAGCCATCACCACAAAATACACCTGTGAGCATAAGTTTCTCTTTAGACGACGATCTACAGAAACTTACATTTTTTTATTGATCACTTTTGATCCTTTTAGCATCTTCTAGGTAAACGTTCAATTCCCACCATATATAAAAATAAATTGCAAACATAAATTGAATCAATGCTTAACATTGCAATTTCTTACGAGAAATTTATCTGCATCTCAAACTTCAAAAAGAAAATTTCTTCATAATCATCGATGATGTTGTAAGTATGTATATATTCACGTCGTTTTCTATCCAATTTTAGTAAATCTGTTCTGAAACTTAAAATGTCCTGTAGACTCGAAAAAGCTTGGGGGTTTATTACCTTTTGACCCCCTACTGGCCTGACAGAATGAAGTCCATACAACATGACCAACAACGAGGCTTTGTATTGTCGAACATGTTGTAAGTAATCCGGTAGCATTTCACATAGCACCTACATAGAAAATAGGGTGATTTTATTTGAACAAATATATGCATTATTTACTAAACTCAACGCACGACAATAATGTATACATCTTAATTACCTTCACTTCAGATTTACGCAAGGTCTTTATCACAAATCTATCGTCTTTTGATTTAAAAAACAAGGAACCGCTTTTCCCAGGTGAAGAAATTTCTGTTAAGGTCTCGTGCCCACAGACCGACAACATATAGTCGGTATATTTAATGTTTCCCAGCTCTTGTAGATGTCTGAAAGTGGAGGATGTACGTTAGCTCTTTTCAAAACTAAACTGCATCTTGTACATAAATGTATCATGACACTCCCATTTATGTACACTAACCTACAAAATCAAGTATAGGGAGCAATCTATTAAACTAGTCTCCCAAACTGAAAAAAATTAAAATAAAATCATTGGCTGAGATACTGAGTTGGCGCAAAACAAAAATTTCATAGAACATTCTGACAATTTTTTTATATTTTACTGTCTTAGTAACATGATTTTCCTATTTCAGTCCCGGACCTATTTTTTCGTATGTACTATACAAAAGCGGTTTTTTAAGCTAGGATACTATTTCTGTATTAATGTTAGGTTGGTGGATAAAAAAGAAATCCAATAATAGGTACGTGTGTAGAACTATAAACTCCACAAAACAATTTAAACAAAAATACTCTGAAATGGATGAATAGTATGAAGCACACATCTGTATGGATGATTTCACGAGACTAACGGTAGCAAATGGTATCCTAAGTTTAAATAAACAGTAACCTGAAAACAACGGGACTATAATCTTTCCATTCAAAGTCAGATATCGTGCTTGGGGTAATGCTTTTACGGCTAAACTTCAAGTTTTGAACACAGGTACACTGTGATGGTGTAAAGTCTTGAGGTGAAAGTTCATTCTTTGGCAACCCCAAATGTCTACCCGAAGATTGCCTACAAAAAGAAATACATACAACACTGTAGCTGAACAACTGGTAGGAAAAAATGCCTATTGCTATTTGATTTGTTAACCTTAAAATGTCGGCCCTCCATTACTTTTGAAACCGTATAAAAGGTAACAAAACAACCAAGCACCAGGGCTTGTTTGCAATATTTTGATTGCGTCTTTTAAGCTCTGCTTGTTTGTATTTTTTCTTATAAGCCATAGTTTGGTTTTCTGAAACTGTTTTGGCTTGAATGTTTTGGTAGTTTTAAGCAGCGTAGACCCAGAATTTTTCTCAACGTCAAGTTTAAGTCTGTTTGTCTGTGTAAAGGCTACAAACAAACAAGCTCATTATTGTTTATATGAAATTGAGGCCGGGTAGGTTGCAACTTTTAAGCTCAGATTATCCTGTTCTTTTCTTAAAAGCTAAACCGATATTTGGTTGGCGAGCTTAAAATCCCTGAAACTGTTGGAACTTTTTATTTTAAATACCTATTGTTTTCTGAACGCTTAAAAAGCCAGGTTATTTTATTGAAAGCTGCAAGAAACAAGCTCCAAGTGATCAAAGAGAAATGCAACTGAATAAGGTATCAAAAGCTTAAGAAATATTGGTAGAATAAAAGAGGAAATTTTAGGAATACCAGATACCAATCTGCAAAGCCTGAAGTATTTCATTATTCATGTGCTTTCGACAAATCACAACTTCGACGATATTTGGCTTATTCGAAACACGCTTTGTTTTACCCCGTAAACTCCAGCTTTGCATTAGTATTAGCTTAGACTTGGAAGATCTTAAAACCCGATGCTTTTTTTCGACATTGTCAACTTTTTTCCCTTCATTCAGGCTCCCATTGTACTGTGTATCGACAACATCGCACTTGCAACAAAACTCATTTGCTATCAACATGGCTAATGTAAGGAACAAATTAAAAAAAATTGCTAAGGTGGTATCAAGTTTTTCTCTGACAATAAGGAATGATTACTTGCAACTTTTTAAGATTTTTATATAGGAGCATATCTCTGTTAACTGCTTTTTTTTAATTTTTTTTAAGCTGAAACGAACAAAGAAATAGAAAATCACTTCTCTTAAGCCTCCAGATGTGGCAGTATCAGAAAATCCTTTGGGTGGCTATTATCGTTTAGTGATTTCACGGCTAGATAACCAAAGCAAGTGACTTAATATTTTTGTACCTTTAGCTCACATTTCAAAAGAATTACAAAAGAATGAAATTAAACATAATGCCAAGAAGAAAAGGACGGACAAGACCCCATAGAAACTGCATTAAAATGACAAATGTTACAAGTGTAACTAGAACGGTTTTCGTTTTAACTTATGTAGACAAAGTCACAAAACTAGGTGACTCGACTGATACTAGACAGTAAACACGCTTAAATTGATATATTAGAAGTTCTGGTTGTTAAAATCCTGAACTTTGATAGAAAAACAGTTTTCACAGCGGAAAAAGCGTGTACAGAATTTTAGCTTTAGTATTTACGTATATTATTCAATAAATTATGTTTTACCGAATCTTAGTTTTAGTATTTACGTATATTATTAAATAAATCATGTTTTACCGTATAAGTTTAGATCATACCGAATAACAGAAGGAAACAGATGACGGCTGTGATGGAACAGATTCACCTCAACTCTTCTAATTTATTTCTGAACTAGCACCTTGCTCCTTGAAACTTGAAAGAGGGTGGGCTCTTTCTCTCTCTGGCCAATCTCGAAATATAGTTATGAAAACTTATTCCGGCAAGAAAGGATATGTAGGATAAGTTAGGAACTTATAGACTGATAGAGCTCGTCCCAAAAAAAGATTTTGTGCTATCATATCTTCTTAAAACCCGAGATATACACAATCAATTTAAATCGTAATTTATTCCACTAAAAATCACTGATTTTTCTACCATAATCCGAATATCTAATTCGTTCTAATTGTCAAACATGTTCATTATCTGCCCACGTAAAAATTATCAGATACTCATTTATTAAATTAAATCACTAACTTATTTATTATTTAATAAACGTATTATCCGTAAGTCTGTCCGCTTAAATTATTTATCGTGTCGGATTATCAATCCATCTGGGACGTGAATTTCTTTTATTACTAATAAACACTGATACGAATAATATTGTCATCCAACTCATTAAGTTTATTGACTCGTTACGAATCTCACCATGTATGAATTAAAATGACAAACACATTCATACATGTCTAAATAGAAATATATGAATTAAGATTATAAACAATAACTATGACTACGAGTTATAAATCATTTTGTTCACCAAATGATTATTTTGTAACAATACTGTTTAATACACACAAAGTACACTAGTAAATAGAGTTGGAATTTATCCGTTTTCTATAGTCAAGACAGAACTACTAAAACCACGTATTACTTGACTACAGAACTACTAAAACCACGTACTACAACTTTACTGATGATGTGTCAATTTCCATCTAAAGTTGTAAATATATAACTTATATTCTATTAGAACTGACAGTCTAATCTTCCGTGTATAAGTTGTACTCTACACACTAGACCATCTACTAAATAGAATGGGCAATTAACAAAAACATACCATACCCCTGTTATATTACCAAAAATATACCCTTAAAAGTTAAATTACCAAAAACATACTTATATATACTTATTATTTTTCTAATTCTAATCAAACTATAATCTAACCTATCTCTCTCTAACCGCAACTCTCTCTCTCTAATCGCACCTCTCTCTCTAACACACGATAATCGCACCTCTTTCTAGCACGTGCTAATCACCCATCTCTCTATAAAAATGATTAAAAACTCACAAAATATGCATATGCTAATTATAAAACCTCATACCCTAATTTCAAAATTTCATACTCTAATTTTAAAAGTTCATATCCTAATTTCAAAAATTCATACCCTAATTTTAAAACTTCATGGGAAGGTTTTATTTTGGTAAATTGGGATATGTTTTTTTTTTTTTTTGTAAAATTGAGGATAAATGTAGTGGTAGAGGGACGTTGATTTGATAAAAAAATATATTAATTTTATGTACGAAATAGTTTGATGGTTGATGGTTAGAGTTTTTTTAGATAAAATTGAGAAAGTTTTTTTTTGGGTAAATTGAGAGAGGTTTTGTTGGTAAAATTGGATATAATTGTAGTGGTAGAGTGACGTTGATTTGATAAGAAAATATATTAATTTGATAAGTTTTATGGTTGATGGCTAGATTTTTTTTTGGATAAAATTGGGTAAATTTTTGATTAAAATTGGGGAAGTTTTTAATATTTCAAAACAAATAACATAAAAATGAAATAAAGAAAAAAAAAAAATTCACAGTGCCACGTAGACGTGGGATCTCAGATCCCACGTCTCTTATATAAATAAGCATTCTGCATATTTAAAAGAGAATCTCCCGGGAGAGAGAGTAAGATGAGAGAGAGATATAAAGAAAAGAATAAACAGTATTAAATTTAAATTTGTTTGATATGTTTTTGATAGTTAAAGTTGTAAGGGTATGTTTTTGGTAATTTAGTTTCAAAAGTAGTATATTTTGTTAATTTATTCTAGAATAATAGACACTTATTTAGTCATTTAAACAATAATGATAAATAACAATTGCTTATATTATTTTCATTAAATAGATCAATTCAAAATATTGTCAAAATATAAATCAAAAAACAATCATGTTTTTTTAAGTATATTTCTAACAAACTTATCAATCAAGAAATTACTTTGCCAAAGCAAGAATCATATGCATTTCGATGAAAGAAGTTTTCACATTATACAAGAATCAAAAATATAAAATAAATCAGGAATTTTCAAAGTATTATGAAAACACAATCTATGTGGATACACATACATATGCGATCCTTGCTAATTAATAATGTTGTTATACCCATCTAAACTAAGTCAAAATTTTAAACGATAAGCTAGCCACATCATATCTAATTCTAAACATGTCTTAATCATTTCGGACATAGAACGTTGATTTGTGACGCATCGATTATGAAACTATTCCCCATAGGCCGGTTACTCGTATATATTAATTTTCGATGATTGAAAATCTTTTTAAACATTCATTTTAAAAACAATCCAAAATGCAAATCTTACAGCTAAGTCTTAGTTGTTTTCATCTGAAAACATACTTTGTTTTGTAATTTTTCTTATGGTATCACTACCTTTACTAATGTTAGTGAACTCTTGATAACTAAAATCACAAGATTAAAAAAAGCCAAGAATAGGTTGCCAATCAAACTACATTGATGTGATAACTTGTCCAGAACCAAGTATTGATTTCCAATTGTAGAGAGAAAATCTAATAGTCACACTTAAGAAGATGCTAATTTTCTAATTTTTCGCCAAAATTAATAAAACAAAATGCTGGTCGAATTCATGAGAAATAAGTGAAGTCAGTGCTAAATTAATATTTGAAGTAGTCATTCTTTTCAACTTATGTTGACAAAACTATGTTACTGTACTCACTGGACTGAGTAACACGCATAACTTTAATCGGAAAATTAAAACTTAGGTTTGTTAATATCAGGAACCTTTTATTGATTCCAAAAGCATCGTCTGCATTTCCATAAGAAAGTTTCCACCATATACACGAATTAAAACATAAAATTTGTCATCAAATTCCCATGTTAATGTTATAGCCAATGATCTAAGAAAGACGGAATTTAGGCGGAAGTTGATCGCCTAGCGTCTAATCCCACCTAATTCCACTTAATCACCGCCTAATTCCGCTTATCTGTTAGGTTTCTAGGCTTCACCTAATTTACGTCTAGACGTGACTTTCAGAACACTTGTTATAACCAAGGAACGAAGTCAACAATTTTACCTATAGTTTATATATTGATTTTAAACATGTTAACTCTTTTAATTATAAAACTCTAGTTAACAACGCATGCTTATGTAACCATTCACTTCTTGTTTGTTTTCAATGTCGCTTGGATACAAGTTTCTCAACTAATTAAATACCTATGAGATAAATAGTAAAGAATCTAAATCCAAACACCTACAGCTAACTTTAGTTGTCTAATGTCTAAGCATTCTAAAACTTGTTTGTTCTTTAGCTTGAACATTGTGTTCCTACTTTTGTTCGTAAACTTTTCAAAACAAAATCGTAAAGCGGAAATAGTTCAAATTACAATAACGTCATCAGTTGTCGAGAGGATAATATTGAGATCAACGATTCCAACTATGGAGAGAAACCGAGTCGTGACATTGAAGAAAATGCTAATTTTCTATATTTTTTTCATGACAAACTAATCAACACGATGCATAATCGAACACATGGAAACCAAATGAACTCGGTGCTAATATCTAATTAAAAAGATATATAATGGATGTTAATTTTTCAAAACAAGTAAGCCGTTTCTAAGAACAAATCCAAAAAAAAATGTTTTTAATTTTTATGTAGTACATTCCGTTGGCCGTCTTCTAGATGTACATAAATATAAACCTCAAGTAGGGTTATTAGAAAAAAATAAAACGTGTCGAGTTCGCTGTATAGTTTTACGTTCTGAGTGTATATACATTTGGAGTAGCACGTAGTTCAAGCGTTTTAATCACTTTTTTATAATATATATATATATATATATATATATATATATATATATATCATACTATTTATATAAGCCAATAAAGCATTTTGAGCATGTCCAATTTTGTCCAAATTTTTCAAAAATACATTCACTCTAATATTGTAATTACTCTTAAAATGCCATCACTCAATTCAAATACATAAATAACTTAAAAAATGTTATTTTCCACACATTTATATTCCAAACAGAATCGTTGTTTATTTTTTATATGAGTAAAAAATTATGTTACTTTTTATATACGATTGTTAATTATATTTAATCATTCGATATTTAAATTTTTAAAAAAATATTAATTTATTTGTCGGGATCATATCTATGTCAATACGTATCGCACACACAACGCGTGACCAACGATTACTAGTATAAATATAATCAATCCATGAACGGATCAAAAAGGCATCAAAACCAGACAATTACAAGTCATGTTTATGAGGACTAATATTACATAAGTGACTTGTAAGATTGAAGACACATTTAAAATTACATTAAGGTGTACGTTAAAATTTTGACCTAGTTTGTTGGATAGAACAACATAGGTAATTCACAAGGCATATAAAACAACTATTAAACTGTAAAACATATAAAACGACTCAAAAGGTTTTGGAGGAAAAGCATGTATACGTGTATATCCACGTAAATAGATCGAGTTAATAATATATCTACCATTTTGTTGAAATTGACGACTGCATATTTTATGTTATCATGTTGAAGGTGGAAATTTCTTTATCAAAGTGCTTTTGATTCTTGCTTTTGGAATTAATTTCATGAGTGGAGAGGCTCACGATTTTAACAACCATAAATCTCAAATTTCCGATTAAAATTATGCTTGTTTACTTCGTCAACAAGCAGTCAATCGACTCACCTGACTATGTTAGCAATATTTTGTCCCTTCAACTTCAAGGCAGTTTCTTTGGGGCTTCGTCCGTCTTCTCTTCTTCGTCATTATGTTCTAGTGTAATCTTTTGTAATTATTTTGAAATGAAAGTATAAAGTTTATGTTACTCCCAGCCGTAAAGAAAGCTACACGATAATTCCCTTCCGAATGATTTCATAATTGTGCCACATGTGGCGGCCTAAGAGAAGTGCTTTTTAAAATTGGTGTTGATTTCAGTTTAAGAAAGATTAAAAATCCAGTTATAGGGATTGAGATTTGATTCTAGTGTTTTTATAATAGAGACCTTCGAAAATTGCAATTTGCAAGCAAACTTATGAATGATAAACTTAGGCCTTGTGTTGCAACTTTCAAGCTGATTTTTTTTTTGTTGGTTAGGTTAACAATTTTTTGTTTTGGCGCGGAAAGAGCTAGAAGCTAAACCCATCTTTTTTTCTCACCGTGCTTGTATAAGTTTTCCAACCAAACAAGACCGTAACAGTTCAGCATGCCCACTGGTTTAATTACAAGCAATGTTTTAATAGAAAAAACTTAGCTAAAACGTTTTTGCAATAGCTATGCTAAAAGCGAAAAAAACTCTAATTTTGAGACATTTATTTCTATTTGGTGCACTTTTGTCCCAATTATTTTGTGGGGTTTTTCCCCGCATTTTTATTTTTTCAATAATTAATAAAATATAAATGTGTGTTTTTCCCACCATTAAATTAAAAAAAACGAAAAAAAGCTTTAGGTTTCTCGGCCTAAAAAGAACAAAGCATGTTTTTTCTCTCTTTTTCTTAGGCTTTGAATCGAGCTTTCAGAAACAAAAAAATCGGTTTGAATTAAGCTTTTTAACAATGATTGCAATTACAATGTTGTCGATAGATAATATACCCCTAGGTGCCTGACTTGAAAAAACAAAAATGATGAACTGTTGAAAAAAAAGAATTGGATTTAAGACCTATCAAGTCTAAGTTAATACTATACTAAAGTAAGTTGGAATTTACATGGTATATTAAGCGTGTGTCGAATTGTTCGAGTAATGGTGACTAACAAAAGAGTTTTTATTTGGTATGTATGTTACTACAGTAAATGGGACAAAATCTCATTAAATAGAAAACCGTTGGATAATTTACTTTAGATCTGCACCATAAAATTTAAGGATAGAATAGTAATTTCAGTGTTCATTTTTTTAATAGGGTTTTAGATCATACGATGCAGATCTAATTTAAAGTGATAAAACGGTTTACGAATTAACGAGATTTTATCTCATTCACTATAACAAGGGGACAAAAGCGGGACACCAACAAAAGTACTTATCACATACTAACAACACTTGCAATTATAAAATTCCTTAGAATTTCTACTTACGTCATGGTTTGTTTGGTTACGATTTAAGTGAAGCAAGTTCTTTTATTTGACTATGTTCATTGATTGTTTCTGGCAAAAGAAACGAATTATAAAGACAACTTACAAGACAAATGATTTGTGTTAAATTAACCGAACAACAACGAAGTACATAAATGTATAGCAAAGTGAAGATTTCCAAAACTTGTATGTAAAAAATGTAATTCAAGTCGACTGATATACAATATTCGTCTCAATTTAATACTATTTTGTTGTATTTAAAAGACTATTTATACGGTCGCAAACGAGTTATCAAATCCTCTATTTTTTTGCTAAATAGGAATCCAAAGCTTAACTCCATTATGGCTCGCCATCTTTCGCAATTATATACACAAGATGAACCCCGCACACCAAACACTTATTGTTTTATTAAATATTTTCTGCTGTTAATAGTTCGAATTTAAAATTAAACATCAAGAATTGGCTTCTTAGTAAAAAAAGAAAAATGATCAAATGATTCAAATCAATACATTCCATAGCCCGACTTCGACATATCCTAATAGTCTTAAGTTCATTCAGTTTCTGATCAAGCAAAATTTGTTCTTTTGCTTGATCAGAAACTTAATTAATGAACTTTGTCAAATAATTAACTTATTTATCACGTAGAGTGTTAACAGAAATTGGGACGGAAAAGAGGAATTTTAAAAGGACTGGTTGATATTCTTTATGATTTTTTTTCACTGTTTTTTTCATAATAGAGGTTGAGAGTGGCTCAAAGAAGTTTATTTTTTATTTTTTTGTATTTTAATCAAGAAAATAAAAATTAAATTATTTTTCATCAATTTGTATCAAAGTGCCAAACAGGCCATGAGTAAGTTCAAAATTCCAAGAGTGAATTAAGTCATTTTAATCATTGAAGTATTGGTATATGATAGGAGCTCTTTTGTGTGTTAAATATGAGACGGCATTTCTAACAGGCCTATTCATGTTATTACAAAATACTACATTTATATATCCTTTGTCTTGATTAATAGTCCTTTCACACATATCTTGTAGATGGAGTATTAGATGCACCGAAAATCCAGAACCGATAAAAAAAAATGTACAGAAAATATTCAAAATTAGAAATAAGTTGTTAGTTGTAACAACTGAAATAATTAAGAAATATTAAACTTGCTTTTTTGCATTTTTTACTTGACCATATTCATATTAATAGTCAAGATACTTAATTACCATTGCAAAATTTATAGGGCACTCACTTTAGTATCATGAGAACAACAAAATATGTCATTTAACTTATTATGCTGCATTAGAAATTAACTACTATATTACAAAATTAATAACTGGGATTTCACTTTAGTACAATTAGTACAATTTGATCAACTTATTTAGTAAAAACTAAAACTACTCAATCTCTCTTTCATTTTAATCAATTCTTTCAAATTCATAAAATAATGTAAAGTTCTATATAGTTGTGCTGTCAAAATAAAAGTACAAATTCATCAAATCAATTAAAAGCTGCATAAATAACCCCAAAAGTGTAAAAATCTACCTTGATTATGTGTAATTATAGTCAAATACTACATAATTTTACTTTTTTTTATGATGATTTATAATTCTCCTTCTAATACCGTACATTATTTCTGGAAATAGCGGTCACGAATCCAAACATATAGACCAATCCAAAAGATATTTATACATCTTACACACGTGCAAAATTCAATTTGTTTTTTACAGCAAGCAGAGATCTATATTTTATTTTTTAAAATTAGGATCTTTGTAGTAATAATTATGATGTTAGTACACATGCGTTTGAGATAACCGGGCAAAAAACTATGCCGCCAGTACTTTTTTATAACAAATCCTAACCTCTGTAACACATAGTCAGTCGAACCCGCAGTCAACACATTCTTTTTCATAACTTTCTGTATTCTTCTAAAAAGCTCAACAACTCAGTAGCTAAAAAGTTAAATGTATAAAACGCGAACGGTATAAAACTGTGCTGGTTCCCGTGGCAGGTCTTTGTTGGGTACGTTGTAAATAAACACAATAATTTATACGGAAAAAAAATGGACAAATAAACAGAAAATGGTTTTCTCAAATATATAATTATCAAATACAAGATTTAACGTAAAATAATGTAAATGATACCGAAATGGACTAAAGTCCGAGACGAGATAACTGCAAGGAGTTTCCCTTTAAACGATATTTGCCCCGCCACCTCTGCTTCTGGCTAAATGGGGCACTTCGTTCCCAAGGTACAACGTCTATCGCATGTGACTCGGTGAAAACGGCACCGAGCCACTGTCGGGCCGTTGGTGGTGCGGTACGCTCTCTATATGTATGCATATGTGTTTTTTGTGTGAATGTGTGTATGATATGTATGTTTTTTCCATGGAAAAGTCCTTTTAAAAATGATGAAAGACCATCATATTTATGCCAAGTTTGTAACTCATGAAAACCATCAATATGGGGGATAATGAATAGTTTTGTAACCACTAACTTAATAAGCATTCACTTCATGAAAATTACTAATTTTCCAACAATCCCCCACATGAATGCGATTAAAACATGCAACGTGCAACTAAATGCAATCGAGAGAACCACGAGAATTTACTGCATAAGGACAGGTAGCGCGCGCCTTGAACCTGCCATAGTGATGTAAAATCTGATATGCTACTATTGGGTAGCCTTAAAGCCTTGAACCCTTTAGCGTTTGTGCATACCATGGTAATACTCACACAGTGTCCTCTCTACACCACTTACTAATCCCTTTGGTTGTTGTCCATATTTGGCCCTGGACTGCCTTGGCAAATTCAACCGAGTGCTCTAGTGATTTAGCCCTAGATCATCACATAGTATCGGCCATACACACTCGTTATAGGTGATTTTCAAGTCAAGGGTGTCCTGACTCACCCCACTCGACCTTCGAGATACTTGATTCATTAAGAGCCTCATGCTCACCCTTAAAATGGTACAGGTCTATCACTCTTTCATCATAGAAATGGGCTGAGAAGTTATGTTCTCGAGTGCTTTGTTCGGTTACCCGCATAATTCAGTTTCCCATTGAACCCGAGACTGAAGTTTCCAGTTCAGGTTGGGTTACCTATGCGAAGGTTTCCAATTTATTGGGCTTCAAACCCCATTTCCCTCGATGATGCTTCAACTCCTCCACGAGTCAAACATTTTGTATATGGATCCGCATTATTATCCTTAGACCTTGCAAAGTCTATGGATACCACAATTTTTGCTAGCAATTCCTCTTACGAATTTGTGTCTCTGACGAATATGTCATGACTTTGTCGGGACTTTCCATTATACAAATTATTCTGATCCCGTTTAATAACTGACTGACTGCAGCAGTGCACGTTTATTGCGGGAACAGATTTTGGCCACTTGGAATACCTCCCAAAACTTCTCAGCCAATCTGCCTTTTTTCCCGTGTCTACAACATTATGAATTCTGATTTCATAGTTGATCCACGTATGCATGCCTGTTTTACAGACTTCCATGAGACTGCAACCTCTTTAAGTACAAACATATCCACTTGTGGACCTTGTACTGTTAAAGTTCGAGATACACTTGGTATCTAAATACCCTCCAAATATTTTGGACATCTCATATAATGCAGTTCATGATTGGCAGTATACCTCATGTATCTGAGAAGCCTCATTGGCAAACCTACTGAGTCTGCTAACTGAGTTGGCTATAACTGGTCTAGTGCAGTTCTTGACGCACAAGAGACTACCTATGATAAGTTAGGTGTTTGTTTTAGTCCATATAGCGACTTAACAAGTTTTCGCACCTTGGCTTACTTTACACGGAACCACGACCCAAAGGGTTGTTCCTAATTTTCTAGATCTCCATTTATAAAACACATGTTCTCATTAATTAATGATGCGTCTTTTTATAGAGATTAGAGTATAGACATTAAAATTATCAAAACCGTCAGTTTACTTAAAGTAATTGACTTTATTTCTCACGTGTCTATCAACCTCATTGTTGATGGCATCTTCTCATATACACATTATATGGATAATATTGATTATTTCAATGTCGTCGATTCACCTTCACTCATGAAGGTCAAGGGACAAAGGAAGTTTCATTACTTACCCTTTTACCCTGCCGAGTCACTTCATCTTCCTTACAAGATTCACTTTCCCTACTTTTCCAGCACCGTTTGAGTGTTCACTTGTCTTGGGTAGCGTAATTCTTTGAACCCTCAACGTATTGGTCACACTCGCCAGACGTTAGAGTTTTGCGGAAAACTTCTCTTTTAGAAAGTATGCTTCTCGGGCATAGAACAATGTTCTATATGCACTTTAAAGCCATATGCCTTATGCACTAGAAACCGATCAGCACTATATTTTGTGCTTATCCGATGAACACACAATCTACCGTTTTCGATCCTATCCAAATCCTTCAAGGAACAAGATTGAGATATTTCTTAGGTAGCACCAAACTTTCACGAACTTATAGTCAGGCACCATGCCTTCTATAATTCTGACTGTTTGGTCCAACTTCCTAAGCGATAGTTTGTTCAACACATAGCTTGCGGAAAGCTCACTTCCCGTACAAATTCAGAGTTTAATCATGAACTTATCAACATGATATTCATCGTTTAAGAACTAAATTTTTTGCTCGAGAGCATAATAAGTCGTTCTTTAACGATTGATGTCATTCCATCAACACAATTATGTGAACGGTGTCTCATATTCACCGTTTAAATCACACTGATCATGTATTCATATCCATGTGAATATACCATTTCGGAACTAGTTAGACAATATCTAACACTTCCAAAAATAGTCTATCATTTAATAATTAACACTTAATCATTGGATTAAGTTGGTAGATTAACACAACAGAACACTCATGATTAAACATGTTTTCTGACAAGCCTTAATACTCAACAATAGAATTCACGTATTCAATCTTACTTGAATGAATATCTCGACTAATTTATCTTTACTTCTCATCAAGTAGACATATCAGTGTTTAATACATCCATCAATAAATTGAGGAAATATCATTTAAACCCCCTTCTTGGTTTTACACTCATCTCAAATGCATCGAACCATTTGGTTATGTACTCCGTTCGAAACTTCGAACTGAAGACTTAGCAATACATTGCTTCAAACACAAACTCATATTTGTGTTTCAATTTAAATAATAGATTTAGAAAAATAAAACATTTAAACTTTTATATTTTCATCACCTATTATATCATGTCAAATCAGTGACTTGGTTGAATAATTCAACATGTCATTATTGACCACAAGAGTATCGACTAAAATGCTCATTTTGAACAAATAGTCACTCATGTGTTGCCACAAACAAGCAAACTTATATCAATTTGATCATAGTGTTTTGGCTACCGAAAGGCTACTGCCCTTTAGCTTTCAAAAATCACTAGTCATGATTCAGATTTGTATGCTTGCACTTGTTAGTGGATTTCCAAACGTTTCCACATATTAACGCCCCCACAGTTCGTGCATTCTCTTTGTTCTCACTCAGAACATGCACACTGCTATAGAGAAACTTAATCGGTTTCAAGATGGTAAATGAACAATATCATTTATTTTAGACGTTTTAAATCCATACCAATAAACCGTTAGATATTCTTCCACTCGCCCGCAGACGTTATGGGGTACGTTTAGATTCTCGATCTACAGGATCAACGGGTGACCCCCACATTTGTGGGACCCTTGGGGTTCTCCCCCAATAATAGTAATATAATATTACTACATTACTATTCTCAATTATAGCAAGCTCAACATATTCACAATATGTTATTTCAACAATTGTTTACATTATTTTACGTTAAATCTTGTATTTGATAATTATATATTTGAGAAAACCATTTTCTGTTTATTTGTCCATTTCTTTTCCGTATAAATTATTGTGTTTATTTACAACGTACCCAACAATCTTAAACGATATTTGCCCCGCCACCTCTGCTTCTGGCTAAATAGGGCACTTCGTTCCCAAGGTACAACGTCTATCGCATGTGACTCGGCGAAAACGGCACCGAGCCACTGTCGGGCCGTTGGTGGTGCGGTATGCTCTCTATATGTATGCATATGTGTTTTTTGTGTGAATGTGTGTATGATATGTATGTTTTTTCCATGGAAAAGTCCTTTTAAAAATGATGAAAGACCATCATATTTATGCCAAGTTTGTAACTCATGAAAACCATCAATATGGGGGATAATGAATAATTTTGTAACCACTAACTTAATAAGCATTCACTTCATAAAAATTACTAATTTTCCAACAGTCTTTTCATTTTTCTCTACCTTACATGCCGTTGCAGTAGTAGCTGCGTGACCCACGGTAAATTCTCCAGTACCAAATCCCACCAAGGGTGAAACGTCAGTAAAGTCGACACACGCATGTTTTCCGCCACTCCAACTATAAACAAGAACGTCTGCTGGTCTAAGGGTAGATCTCACATCCGATAGATCTGTAAGAAAGTTAACATGTACCTCATTTCTATCTGCAATCCTGGCTCTCCAAATGATGTTATACAAGACGTCTCTGACCAAATCGTGACGGTATTTGAAACCTGGAAGGTTTCTACAATGGGCCGCATGCTTACCAAACGAGTCAAGACAGACCTTGTAACAAGTCGGACACATCTCCACTTCCCGATATAGAGGAACCAATAGTCGATATTTGAAAATAACTTGATATTCTGTGGGGGACATGCGCTGACCAAAACCCTCTATAGAGGTGGCAAATAAGAAATCCTGAGCATGAGTGGTATGGAGACGGCCAAGCACGGCAAGATCTCTATTCCCCAAGTCGAACTTCTTCCTTATATCCTTAAAAACCTCACCGAAGTAAGTAACCATCTGCCAAAAGGTGCATTGGTTTTTTGATAACAACACCTTTCGTGGTGATTCTTATAGAGTCGAACTCGGTGAGCATGATTTGTAACTTGTCCAAAGCCTCAGTGAAATACGTGCCTAACAGGATATCTCCACAGCCTCTCAATATGAAATCCTGCATCTCAACTTATTTAACCATTGATGCTAAGTATGCAAAGTGAATTGCATCAGAAACGGAATAGATACCAAGTCCGCCCAATTTAATAGGCAAATAAGAGATCCTCTATTGCAAATCATCAAAACCAGGGCCTTCCGATGTGACAATTTTATCCATGACGTATCTAAGAGAAGTATCGAACAACCCTTAAGCATCCAGTAAGAAGAGATCTATTTTACTTCCTTTTTTTTTTTTGAACAACGGACATGCATTTTTATTAATAAAAGGTGAACAAAGTTGATACATGTGCGATGTCCCATGTTAGCAGTTCCGAACAAAGTCAGGTAGCAAAGTAATACAATAAAGTTCAATACATAGATCAAAACATCATACAAATATGGAAATGGTGAACTCCAAAAGAGAAGAAAATTAACTGTGTGTAATAAATATAAAATGAGCAAAGGTTGTAGAGGCAAGGCATTTCCATGTTACTCACATTGGGATCTAAAAATGAATGATAACTTATTTGTTTGGGAAAGAGATATAAAACACCCATCTCTAGGCTCTTTTCATATTTATGAGGGTTTTGCACTTTTGCCACCTCAATTTAGACAAACAAACAAGTAGATTCAAAACCCCATACACTTTCCCTCAATTTAGAGTTAAAATTTAAGAAGACATTGGGTGCTTGAAACCCGAAAAATATCACGGAAAAAAAAAGAAAATGAAAAGAAAGTAAAACCAAGTAAAATTCATTTGAAATCATTTTCCGGTTATTTATTTGGAAGCTTAGTAAATCAAGAAAAAAGGAAAGAAAAAAAATGGAGCGAGAGTGAGCTAGTCCCATTTTGTCATTTGTTTTTCTTTTCCTCCCATTTTTGAAAGGAAAATAGTTTCTCTTATTTTACACAAACTTTTCTCACACTTTCTTTTATTTTGTTTTCCACTAGTTTTATTATGGAGCCAAACACAAAAAATATTGTCTCTCTCATTTTACGAACAAACTTTTCTCACACTTTCTTTTGTTTTGTTTTCCACTAGTTTTATTATGGAGCCAAATACAAAAAATATTTTATCAGAAAATCAATTTTATTTTCTCATGAGTTTTCCGGGTTCCAAAAACACCTTTCTTTAAAAGAAAAGGGTAAACTCCATTTCAAGTCATCATAGTTTCAATTCACTCCTCATCCATTACTTAGTTTCACATTTTCACATTGTCTCCCTATGTACTTTTCTTGTTTCAGTTCAATCAATACTTACGACTTGTCTCGGTGGAAATTAAAGTATTATTATCATGTGTCGTTCATAAAAATTACACAGCATAAACATGGTAGAACGCTAATCAGCACCGATAAGAAAGATGTTCGATTATAGAAAGCACAGACTCCAAATATACAGGTAACTATGTTGGTATCCTTGAAAACACTTTTTTAAGCAAAACAGGCATCAAACATCTTAACACGAAAAATAATACCATTCTCATGTTCCATCAATTAGCAGCCTTGTTGGCTTTTACATATAGGGCAAATGCAAATTATCTTCTCGGACAAAGTCCCGTTATAACATAGAAATGGGAAAATGGGACGACATTTAAAACCAAAAAGGACATCGCAAATGGCAAAAGATATCACCTTTTTTCTTTCTTTCTAATATCATATACCCGAAATAACCAAGAGTGAAGTTTAAAAATCCGTACAGAGTTCAATAAGTGTCTGGACACCATTCCTTTACAATGATCGGCCGATAATTTAACACAGTGATATGAGTCCCTTTAACACTTAAGTAACATGTGTATGCATCTCTTCACACGATCTGTAGGAATACCATTACTTTTGAATCAACAACGAGAGAAACTAGCAGTCTACCAGCTCTTGGCAAAACTGCTTCAAATTCAACTTCTTTATGCAACGAATACCATTCCCATTTTCATCAATTAGTAGCCTTCTTGGCCTTTATCAATAATCAGACGTTTAACCTTTTCATTTTAACATTGGTAAAAAGGGGAGAGATCGAAACCAAAAAAAACAAAAATTAGCACAAAAAACAAAAGATCACTTCTCTTCCTAAGGAGAAAGATCGAGCCTCGGCTCAAAGCAAAATCCAGTGAAAAGCTGAAGGGGAAACCTCTTAGTCACAGGACATTTTTGCGACCAACGCCAATTCTTAAGGTTCATATCAAAAACTAGAAGTGTTGGTGCCCCATAGCTCTGTATATATATCAAATCATTCGTACCGCTACTCGCGAAAACATCATCAAACTCTCCAAACCCTTGAAAATACTTGTGCGGCATACGGCCCATCTCTTTCCACTCTCTTCCCCTCAAAACCCAAACCCCAATCCCTTTTATAATATCGGGTCGATCCACTTTCCCTATCCCACCAACCATAACCAGTTTCTCTTTAAGGTTCATCAAACGGCCACAAGTGAGCGAACATGGGACAGCGATGGAGCTCCCAATCATCGAACCGTTGGATCGTTTCTTTAGATCGTAAGAGATTAAACCATGCCTGTCATCATATCCACCGCCACCAGTCGAGTAAACCAGGAAATACAAAACTCCATCACAAATTACGCTCTCGTCCCCGCCTCTCCAACCCATGAGGACTTCTGTCTTCAGGGTCGTCCAGGCTAACGTCGACGAGTCATACACGTTGACCGAGACATCCCACTGGAAAAAATTACCCGGGACTTGCTTAGATTTCACAACAGAAACTAAATACTTGTGTGAAACCCTATTAGCAGAAATCGCCAATGCGCTATAATCCGAAAATTTAAACCCAGGCTGCTCTTCGAGGCTCTTATGTTGTTTAGTAATAGGGTTGCATACATATATTACGCTACGACTATCATTATCCATGAAACTAACTAATCCACAAGACGAAGCGATGAACCAATTAGACGTTTCGATACAAGGGAGATCAATTCCGTACCATTTTCGAAGAACTGGATCATAAGCATACCCGATAGGTTCATCGGAACTAGTAAACATAAAATACCAAGGCATAAACGAAAATGAATCAGATAAGTTCCATAAAAATCTTCTCGAGCTAATTAGATCGTACCATCGCTTACACACAGAGCTTGCTTTAAAGATGCTTGCTATTGGTAGAAAGGCTATGATTCGTTCCAATAAATCATCTGGTAAGAGATCGAGAGAGACACCCAAAGATTCGGCATTGCTTTCGTCACTATTCTCGGAGAGAGAATCAAATTCAGCCATATCTCTTGCAACTACATCGAACGAGTTACTGATCCATGATGTTTCTCCATCCATCGTGATGGAGAGTAAATGTAAACCTGTCTTTAAAAAAGAATAAAACGATCAATATCCACAAGGTACAGAAATATTAAAAGACATGCCATAAGCATTGCAACAATTGAGGTTTTATGCTCTTTTTCGATTTCTTAGGCAAAAGGCAAAAAACGGCAGAAAATCAAAGTTTCATTCGATTTTGCTTTTTCATAGTTATTGTTTCATTATCTCATAGGCTAGAAATTTGGTGATAAGATGCAAAAAAACAAGTTTCAAATCCTGATGCAACTCATTTAGGAAAGAGAAACAAACACAAGGTCTGAAACATTATAAGAAAGACAAATAGAAGAATCAACATGATTGTAAAAGGTACTTAAAGATCAATAGATACCATACTGTGGTTGAAGTTTAAGGTTCAAAAGCAGAAGGAGAAAAGATAGTTAGGAACATTCAAGGCGAAGCAGCTACATAGTTCGCCGAGGTCGTAAATAAAAAGAATAAGGCCATTCTATTTCGACATTGTACTTCTTTGGCTGTAGTTTATAAGGCCAGGTTTTTCTTCTACTTCTTAGCTTTCAAATAGGATCATCTTTGGTTGAGCAGTTAAAAGCTAAGCTAAAGAGTTCCACTTGCCCAGAAAAGCATTTTGTTAAGGCTATGAGAATGAAACTTTGCAAAATTAAAAGGTACCGGAGATGTATTACAAGCATTTTCATATTCAAAGTTTATTTTACCTTGGTACCTTGTACAATTTGACCCACATAATTTAAATAAATTCGAAGAGAATTCAGCTTTTAACTATGCCAAGAACAAATCCTGATTTTATATTAAAAGTTGCAAGTTGCATCCAAATGGACTCAAATGGTGGCCATCAAGGCTTGTTTGTTGTTATTCTTATTTTTAGACAGAAGGCTAATATGCACAATTTTGCTTTCTAGCTAGCTTTTTGCTTTTCTATCTCATGAGCTAGTTTTTTTCTTATAAGATGCAAGAAAACAAGTTAAGAGTTGTAATGAAACCGGCAAGGGAGAAACTAATAATAGACTAAAATGGACTAGAAGAAACGATTTTTTACCATGTATCTAATTTTATTTTATTTCGATTTTAGCGTTTCAGCACACTCATAATTACGAAAAAGACAGTTCTAGTTCCTGCACTATTGAAATCCTTCCACGAAAAAGAGAAAACAAACACAAGCCTTGAAGTGTTGACAGGTTGGATTTAAAAAAAAAATCCTTTTTAGAATCAAATTTCTGTTTATAAAACTCAAGAAGTGCACAAATATGTATTAAAAGCATGAATGTATAAAGAGACTCGGTTGAAAAATCTTAAGAAAAAACTACAGTTACCCAAAATTGTGATTCGTAAAGAGTTGACACTTTTCAGACCTATTGATCGTTTTGTTAAGAAAGTAAAAAATCTTCTCTTTATTCTAGAAAAATATAAATACTATTAAGTATAAACTATCAGAAAAACAAATCCTAAGTGATAGAGACCCATATACAAAGATCACAGCCTGCCGTCTCCTCCCAAGGGCAAGCTCAGCACTGGACAGCATAATAAATAACTAAAAGATAAGACGATCCTCCAAAGGACAATTGACTTTTCCTATATTGCTAAATTACATATTCCCCACTGTTTTGCAACTATAGAAGATTCTTGCGAAATACATAATCGCTATTCTTATGCAACTATAAAAGTAACTTGTAACAAGATAATCACATCTATAATGTCAAAACGGATTTGCTACCTTGCAACCTTTTCAACTCAGCTTAAGTTTATGCTGCAGTGACCAATTTTTTTCTTTTCGGGTAACAAAAAGATGCAATTACCTCAATTTTCCTTAAACTCATATAAGCCAGCCTATTTCTTACAATCTTCAACCAAACAAGCCTGATTAAACAAAAGATACTGCAAAATCGAATAAAAATACCTTGAACTATATGATATAACATAAATAAATTTAAGGTTGAGCATCTTAAACATCCAGAGGCAGAAATGTCATTAAGGCAAAAAAACACATGTATTACCCTCACTTTCAATCAACTAAAAATCAATGCCGGGAATAATGATATAACATTCATAAAAAAGAAAAGAAAAAGGAAAGTTATTGTTTAATACATATTTTCGGACTTCATTATCAAAAACCCGAATTTGTGATTTTTTTTTTAATTTTGGTACATAATCAGTGAGTGTCAGAGCTAAAAAAACAAAGAGTAAAAAAAGGAAGAATCATCGAGCATCTATACTAAATTTTAAAAGAGATTTTAACCATGGGTTTTTGATAATTAAGTCACAAAATATGTACTAAATAATCATTTCTCCTATAAAAAACTACAAAAAGATGCTCAATACCAATTTGAATTTTAAGATAAAAAGCCTTATTAGCAGATAATAATAAGCCTTATTCAAATAATAGGCTTCTTTTGTGGTAGATAAAAAAGCCCAATAAAAAGACTAACCAACCAAAAGAGGAAATGAGTAAACCCTCCCACAAAAGGAAACAAAATAACAAAATTCAAAAAAAATGAAACTTCTAAATAAGATTCACTAACTTAACCAATCTAAAAACAACAAAACCCTAATTAGGTAAATTTCTTTTAATCTACTACACAGCTTTAATTAGGTGATATATTAAACCAATTCATGCTAAACAAACTACCACAATATAATTGTAGAAATAATTAAAAAGATCATACTATATTAGTCTATAAACTAGTAAAAAACATTAAAAAAAGATTAAAAGACCGCACCTTTATTGGTTTTAAGCAAAACCCTTTTCTCTTACACACTAATGACCAAATGGGTAATTGAAGATTAGTCCCAAATCCCTATATTTAGAGAGATATTGATAAAAAGAGAGAGATTTTATTGTTGATATTTTACTATAAAAAAACTACAAAAGAGATGCTCAATACCAATTTGATTTTAAAATAAAAGCCTTATTAGTATGTAATGATAAACCTTATTCAAATAAATTAAACTACCACAATATAATTGCAAAAACAATTAAAAATATCATACTATAACAGTCTATATAAGCTAGTAAAAAAAAATTAAAAAAAAAGAGATTAAAAGACTGTACCTTTATTGGTTTTGAGCAATACCCTTTTCTCTCTCACACTAATAACCAAATGGGTATTTGAAGATTAGTCCCAAATCTCAATATTTAGAGAGATATTGATGAAAATAAATAGAGAGAGATTATAATAAATGTTTTATTTTCTCTTTTTCTTTCTGTCGCAGAAACGACAGATAGAAAAAGAGAAAATAGGCTGCCGGTTTCGTCTTTTGCTGTACCCTTTTTTATTTAATTCATGTCTTTATTATACGCATTTATATAGATATAGATATAAATATGTATATAAATATATATATATATATAGAGAGAGAGAGAGAGAGAGTAAGAAATGGCAGAAAAAAAGAAAAATGGAAAATAAAAAACAGAGGGTTTTGTTTTGTTATGAGAACAAGAGAAATGTTCAAACGGTACTTATAGATTTTTTGATTAAAAAAATGTTGGAACGTGGGTTTGGTTTTTTTTTTTTTTTTCTTTAATGATTTGGAAATTATTTTAGCTAAAATAGAATTTCTAGATATGGTGGATCATGGATGAAAATATGGTTTTAACAAAACTTAATGAGAGTATATTGCTATATTTATTTGAATTATTTGGGGAATTTGTACAATTGATGAAATGACCGAGTTCAGAGAATCGTTCACGGTTTTTAATTTGTGCGAAAGCGGCTAGATAAGAGCAAGAGATTCTTTGTTTTATTTAGATTGGGTTTGACGTTTTAAAGATTGTATGATGTATTTATAGAAATGGTTGATTCGATAAATCCGATGGTTCGATGTATTTATATAAATGGTTGATTCGATAAATCCGATGGTTCGATTCTAATCACATAGTTCTAATTAACTTTTTTTACAAACTATTAATAGATATAATAATGACGATATAGAGTATTAATTTGTTTATTTAGCGTTACGACGCTTTTAGGAAAATCACCAAATTTAGTTAATAAAAATTTATGAAGAATGATTTGTTAATTATAAGAACACTCACATCAGTTATACTAAATGTTGTCTTGTACTAAATTGGACAAAAAAAAGGGAAAAAAAATGCACAACAATCTATACAAGAACTTGTATTGCTAGGATATATACTAAATATATAGCTTTTATGTCCAAATATGACCAGATTTTGTAGCCTTATACTAACATTTTTTAGTTTTTATTTTTTGTTTTACACAATACACAAGAATATGTGCATGTGTAGAAAAGATGGAATAAAACAAATTATAGTAAAATTATTAATATTATATTCCTAATATAACTTATTTTGTATAAACTGTTGTGTAATCTTGTGTAATTTACTCGTATAAATTATAGATGAGAGTTAATATTGATTTGTTTGGACATAATTTCAGGCTAACGGTTGATAATGCTCTAAGTTGTCAATTAAAGTGTAGTGTTTCAATTCGATAAGTAACGGATCAGATTGAGTCAGTCATTTAAACATATTAGAAAAAAATTGGATTTGAACCGAACAAAACTGATTAGATCAAATTAAGTCATATTTATGGATCAGGTCGGACTCTTTCAGGACTCCGATATGTCGCGCTTTTGACAACATATTATATTAGATAAAAAGATAACTCGTCGTTAATATCACATAATTAACCTTTACAGGAAAAAAAAACTCGTATATGTTTAGTAAAAGAACTTTAATATAATTATCACATCCTAGAATTATTGCATAACTTCATAAATCTCACTAAAAAGCAATGCACTCAAATAAAACTACAATACTCAAAAATATGAACAAAATTATTCTTTAAGAACAATGCATAAGTAATAAGTTGAAGCCTTTGAGAGACTAGCGGTGATGAGAGTAAGGAGTGGTGATGTGCCCGGAATGCTAAGATGTCGGTAAGTCACTGAATTTTAGGAGAACTCAAGAGAGAAACCAACTCTTCGTGTTTGATAAGCCGAAGGCGCCACAAACAAGATGGGTTGGGGTTCTAATGAAACAAGCTTGATAAGCCCAAAGGCGCCACAAACAAGTTCCGTTAGGATGATTCACCACACTCCGGAGAGAGAAGAAGGGGAGTGATAAGAATCGGGGTTTAACTCGCCACTAACAATCTGAATTCCACAAATTGCAAGATAAGAGAAAAGGATAAACAAGCAAAAAGCTTAATTCTTTATATCATTCAAGTGTGTTTATAACTTGATACATATGGCTTTATATAGAGCCAAAAACGTCACCCTAATGACAGGATAAGATCTACAACTTAGATTACTTGAATCATACATTCATAAAAACCTTTTACACTTATCTATATCATTAAGTATGGACTTTGACCACTAGATACACTTAATATAAGCTGCTTAGATTACACCCCCTTGGCAGATTAGAATTATTGAATGTGCAGATTCATGCATCGAATTAATCCACTCCTTGAAATAGCCAAAATTCGATGTATCGGCAAAGTTGCTGCTCAAAGCTATCAAATGAGTTAATTCCTTTGTCATAAGCACTTCATTACCAATTTTGAGCTTCTTAGATTTTGACCGAGTAACCAGACCCACATGAGGAATATTGAGCTTAGATTCATATTCGAATGCTACATGATGCACATCATCTCCTCTGGGTTGATTAGGATTTGCCCTCAAATCCATATTTTCATCGTCTTCAATGTATGAAGTCAAATCCCGAACATTGAAAGTGTTTGATCCTTGGTAACCTTCAGGTAGTTCAATCTTATATGCGTTATCGTTGACTTTAGACAATACCCGAAAAGGACCATCGGCCCTTGGCATAAGTTTTGATTTCCGCAGGTTTGGAAACCGCTCCTTCTTCAAATGCACCCAAACTAGATCGCTTGGTTTGAAAACAACATGTTTTCGACTTTTATTCGTCACTCGCTCATTGATTTCATTTTGTTTCTCAATCCGTTCTTTCACCTTCTTATGTATCTCTTTAACCAACTCGGCTTTCTTTTCTCCATCCATACTAATCATCTCCCTGATAGGTAACGGGGATAAATCCAAAGGTGTAATAGGATTAAAACCATAAACAATCTCAAAAGGGCTGAGTTTCGTAACCCTATGCACACTACGATTATAAGCAAACTCGGCCATTGCTAGAGCCCCATCCCATGATTTCAGATTTTTACCAATAAGACTTCGAAGTAAAGTAGACAAAGTTCGGTTTACTACCTCGGTCTGTCCATCGGTTTGCGGATGACATGCTGTACTAAATAGAAGTTTAGTACCCAATTTCTTCCACAACGTCTTCCAAAAGTAATTCAAGAACTTGACATCTCGATCCGACACGATTGTTTTCGAAATACCATGTAGTTTCACAACTTCTCGAAAGAACAAGTCCGCAATATGTCATGCATCGTCCGTCTTGTGACACGGGATGAAATGAGCCATTTTTGAAAAACGATCAACTACCACAAAGATCGAATCCATACCCCGCTGTGTTTTTGGTAATCCCAATACGAAATCCATACTCACATCCACCCAAGGTTGATTCGGTATGGGTAATGGCATGTATAACCCTTGATTTGCTTCTTTGCTCTTGGACTTTTTACAAATTACACATTTCTCAACAACCCGATGTACGTCTTTTATCATAGCAGGCCAATAAAAATGTTCTTTGACCATTTCCAAAGTCTTCTTTTCCCCAAAGTGTCCTGCCAGACCACCACTATGAGCCTCTCGAACTAACAATTCCCGAACCGAACAATTCGGAATTACAAGCTTTCCCATCCGAAAAAGATATCCCTCGTGGCGATAGAACCCATTCACGGCCTCTTTCTCACATGCCGAATAGATAGAGGACAATTTTGGATCTTCTGAGTACTGATCTTTGATGAGTTCGAATCCAAGCAAGTTCGCACTCATGATCGATATAAGAGCATGTCTTCGAGAAAGAGCATCGGCAACAACATTCGAATTTCCTTTCTTGAATTTGATAACATATGGGAATACTTCCATAAACTCGACCCACTTCGCATGTCTTCGGTTTAGTTTTGCTTGTCCCTTCAAATATTTTAAAGACTCATGGTCGGTGTGTATTACAAATTCCTTTGGAAGTAAATAATCTTGCCACACTTCCAAGGCTCGTATCAAGGAATAGAACTCCTTGTCGTAGGTGGAATAATTGAGTCGAGAGCCACCCAACTTCTCACTAAAATAAGCAATTGGTCGCTTGTCTTGTATGAGGACAGCCCCTATGCCTACCCCGGATGCATCACACTCGATTTCGAAAGTTTTCGAAAAGTCGGGCAGAGCCAAAATTGGAGCCGAGCATAATTTCTCCTTTACTATCTCAAAACTCTTACGAGCAGCCTTATCAAATTTAAATGCACTATTAACTTTAGTACACTCAGTTAGAGGGGCTAACAAAGTGCTAAAGTTTTTCACAAAACGTCTATAAAATGATGCTAATCCATGAAAACTTCGAACCTCCGAAACACTAGTCGGCTCAGGCCATTCCTTGATTGCTTTTACTTTCTCCTCATCAACTTCAACACCCCTTTCTGAAACCACAAAACCGAGAAAGACGACTCGGTCTTGGCAAAAGTCAGATTTCTTCAAATTCCCAAAAAGCTTTTCTCGACGTAGAACGTCGAGGACCAGTCGTAGATGCTCCAAATGTTCGGCAAAGGACTTGCTATGTATAAGTATGTCGTCGAAATAAACAACAACAAACTGCCTAATAAACTTACGTAAGGCATGATTCATCAAACGCATAAAGGTGCTCGGTGCATTTGACAAACCGAATGGCATAACCAGCCATTCAAACAACCCTTGCTTCGTTTTGAAATCGGTCTTCCACTCGTCACCTTCTTTCATACGGATTTGATGGTATCCGCTCTTAAGATCAACTTTTGAAAAATATATTGAACCATGCAATTCGTCGAGCATATCATCAAGGCGTGGTATTGGATAGCGATACTTTACAGTAATTTTGTTGATAGCCCGACTATCAACACACATACGCATGCTACCATCCTTCTTCTGTACGAGTAATGCCGAAACCGAACAAGGACTCATCGATTCCCGAACATACCCACGCTCTATCAACTCTGACACTTGGCGATGCAGTTCTTTGGCTTCCTCGGGATTACAACGATAGGCTGGTCGGTTAGGTAAAACAGCACCGGGAATGAGATCGATTTGATGTTCGATTCCACGAATTGGTGGCAAACCAGGTGGTAATTCCTCGGGAAACACATCCTCGAATTCCTCCAATAGTTTAACCACTTGCGATGGGAGTGAGGACTTGTCGGTGAGCATAATTTCCCGCATGAGCAACACAAAAATCTGATCCTTGGTACTCAAGGCTCGCTCGACTTCTCTGTGACTAACAACCAGATTTTCCCGCTTCATCTTGCCTAAAATATCATTTCGAATTTGCGCCGGTGTGAGTGGCGCAAGAGTATACTTCCTTCCATCCTTTTCAAATGAATAAGTATTCTTGAATCCGTCATGAACCACCCTCCGGTCATACTGCCATGGTCGGCCTAAGAGTAAATGACTAGCACTCATAGGTACAACGTCACAAAGAACTTCGTCGGTGTATCGGCCAATAGTGAAAGGAACCTTTACTTGCTCGGAGACCCGAATATCACCCACCTCGTTAAGCCAACGCAGTTTGTACGGGCTAGGATGCTTCATCATAGCCAATCCCAATTTCTCCACCAGCGTAGTGGATGCCACGTTTGTACAACTCCCTCCATCGATGATAACTCCGCACACCTTTTCACTCACTTTGCATCGAGTGTGAAATATGTTATCTCGTTGTTCATCGGTAGTGACGGGCTGTACGTTAAGAACGCGCCGAACAACGAGGACCTCTGCATCTTCAGCCACATCTAAAGAATCCTCATCGTACTTTTGAACCTCCTCCTCGACTTCTTCTTCGCTCTCAATTTCAGATTCTCGGATAATCATAACTTTCCGATTTGGACATTCCGAAGCGATATGACCATGTCCTTGACAACGAAAGCATTTCAAGTCCCGATGCCTCGGGTTAGGCCTTGAAACCTCATCTTTTTTTGGTGCAGCCATGGGTGCTTTCCCCATGTCAACCCATCCGACACGGTTGGTGGTCGGGACAGTCTTCCTTTCGGTCATAGCGTCGTTTGTGTATTTCCCACCATTTGGCCGAGAGGAGTATGGCCGGGTGGCGACCTTTCGTTTTCTTTGATGCTCCACTTTCAACGCCAATTTAATCACGTCCTCCAAGAAAACAAATGGTTGCAACTCCACTGTATCCGCTATATCATCATTGAGACCCCGTAAGAACCGAGCGATGGTTTGCTCTTGCGGCTCTTGAAGGTTACACCTCATATTTGCAGTTTCGAAATTCTTAACATACTCTTCTACGCTCATAGCTCCTTGCCGAAGAGATTGTAACTGTAGGTACAACTCTTGGCGGTAGTACTCTGGTACGAAACGACGTTGCATAAGCCGTTTCATGATCCTCCAACCTCGGACTTCCTCCTCTCCATCCCGACGCCTCTGCCCTTTCAAATTCTCCCACCACAAATGAGCATATTCAGTGAACTCAAGTGCGGCCAAGCGAACTTTCCTCTCCTCGGGTACATCGTAGAATTCAAAGAGTTTTTCAACACGCTGCTCCCATTCGAGGTAATCTTCGGGCGAGATATTACCCTTGAATGGAGGCATTTTTATGTTCATGTTACGACCAGGATTGTCATGACACCTTTGTTGACGTCTCGGTGCCCCTTCATATTCTTCTTCGGCATTTTCACTAAAGTCACCGGTATGACCTTGGTGACTACGATCATCTTGCTCATATGGTGGTGGTTGTGGTTGTTGGTTTTGGAGACGCATCTCCACCATCTCCGCTTGCATGGCCTCGATTTGGCGCTCAAGCCGATAGATTTTGGCTTGGTCGAGCGTCATGCCTCTTGGAATTCGAGCTTCATTTTCGTCGGACTGGTGTAACTTGGTCGACATCCTTGCTCTGATACCAATATGATGTGTCCGGGATGCTAAGATGTCGGTAAGTCACTGAATTTTAGGAGAACTCAAGAGAGAAACCAACTCTTCGTGTTTGATAAGCCGAAGGCGCCACAAATAAGATGGGTTGGGGTTCTAATGAAACAAGCTTGATAAGCCCAAAGGCGCCACAAACAAGTTCCGTTAGGATGATTCACCACACTCCGGAGAGAGAAGAAGGGGAGTGATAAGAATCGGGGTTTAACTCGCCACTAACAATCTGAATTCCACAAATTGCAAGATAAGAGAAAAGGATAAACAAGCAAAAAGCTTAATTCTTTATATCATTCAAGTGTGTTTATAACTTGATACATATGGCTTTATATAGAGCCAAAAACGTCACCCTAATGACAGGATAAGATCTACAACTTAGATTACTTGAATCATACATTCATAAAAACCTTTTACACTTATCTATATCATTAAGTATGGACTTTGACCACTAGATACACTTAATATAAGCTGCTTAGATTACACCCCCTTGGCAGATTAGAATTATTGAATGTGCAGATTCATGCATCGAATTAATCCACTCCTTGAAATAGCCAAAATTCGATGTATCGGCAAAGTTGCTGCTCAAAGCTATCAAATGAGTTAATTCCTTTGTCATAAGCACTTCATTACCAATTTTGAGCTTCTTAGATTTTGACCGAGTAACCGGACCCACATGAGGAATATTGAGCTTAGATTCATATTCGAATGCTACATGATGCACATCAAGTGGTAAAACGAAAAAGAAGTGAGAAAGAAACAATGGTAGTATTAGTACGACTTTGTTCTCGATGGAAGTGGTGTTGCTGAAGTTGAGTTTGAACTTCGGTCGTTAAAATTCGTATTAAGATCATCAGGGTCAAGTTTCAAAAGTCTGATTGTATATGATGATTATATTTTTGTTCGAGTTCTTTTTCATCTTGGCCGTTAAGTACTTATCCAACGTCCCAATATTTACTTCAGCAATTGAAGTTTAACTCGAACTTCAGCAACAGTACTAATGTTCGGTATTTATTGATCATATTGATGTTTTATGTACGCATATTTTTTCACCATATGTTAGCTTTGGATCGTTAGATTAAATGTGATCAATTGATAAAAAAAACTTAAGTATTGGTCTTTCTTCACCTTCTTAATTCACATTTCCCCCCCGTCAATTTAACATTGTTTTTAGTTAAAAGAAGCAAAACTTAAATGAACAAAAAGAAATGAGCGGAACGCCCAATGATGTTTGGTTAATTTGTTCGCGGAGAACCTTATGCATGTTTGGGTCATATTTATTTAAGATGAAAGAACATGAATTAAACGTTTAACGAGTACACACCGTTGTCTACAAAGGTTTTGTTTCATTTACAATTTAGATAATTTATTAGATGAATATAAAATGTACATATTTTGCTATACGCCTAAATACATTTACAAATGAAAGAGTATATATATGTATGCAAATTATCTTACTAAATGTGTAAACAAATATTGCATCTGCTAGTTAATTAGCTACATGTCGCCCAAGTGGCTAAATTATAATTTTTCTACATGGATTGCTTTAGGAGAATGGACGAAAATAATGGGATCATATTTCATATATTTAAGATATATTAAAGCACAATAACCAATTTAAGTTCACTTTACCTAACTTATAAGGTCCCATTTCTAATATTGTTTTCTTAAGAAAATCTGTCATTACTTTCAACACAAATCAAACCAATGCCCCTCCATTCACTAAAGTGATATTTATACATTTCACCTAATCAAGAGTTGCTACTTTCCGATCTTAACTACTTGAGGCTTAATTAAAATGGTTGATAATGAAATTTGTTTTTACAATTTCGATCTTTTACTTTTGAACCTTTGTTAGTTTACGGTATACTCGTCTGATCGCCTCTTTCGTATATTTTCCATAATTTGCCAAGAACTTTTAACAATGCTAACCCTTAATTTGAATAGGCTGTTAGGTCGGGGGTGTAAATGGTTTGAGTTCAAACGGGTTTTCTTAAATCGTAAATCAAACCATTAAGAAAATGATTGAAAAATTCTGAGTCAAACATAAAACCATTTACGTTTTCAATCCAAATCAAATCAAACCTAACGGATTGAGTTGGTTTGGTTCGACTTGCCGGATTCATTTATTCGGAGTGGATTCAGTTTATATTCTTTTATAATAATATTTGTTATTCTTTCTTTATTCTACTCTAGTGCATTTTTTAATGACAAATAATGAATTTCAAACCAATGATAATAAATGCTATATACATTTATTGCAAACACCACTTAGAAGTCTAAAGGTTAAACTTTAAAAGCATAAATATTAGTATGTTCTAACAAAAAACCATAGATGCAAATCCTTACCAATAACGGCAAACACACTAAGCTATGATTAGGTGCTGTATATCAATAAGTTACAGTCACACACACACATACACACAGGTTTTTTTTTTTAGTAGGGGTGAATCATATATATATAAAGGTTTCTAATGTGTACAATGGAACAAATTTCAATCGAAGTGATCCAATCAATGGTACTAAAAAATCATTTGCCCCTAAAAATTAGTTTTCCAAATTATGGTAGTTAAAATAGATCAAACCAATAGACCATACCAATTTCGATATCATATAAAGAATGTAACATTTGCTTAATATGAGATGAGATGAGAAAAATCCCATAGGTGAACATGTAATTGAAGAACAATATTATATATGGGCAGGTAAAATTACACAGAAAAAAGGTACCAGAAGGAAAATATTTGTCTCAAAATTTTAAATTAGCGATGATAATAAGATGGTGTTAAAAACTTAAAACTGATGATATAAACATGAAGATCGTGACGTGAGAAAATCTACATCGTTATCAAAAATCTTGTTTTAATTAGTTTAGCGACAATGATTCACAAGACCCATGTTAGAATATCTTTATGTGTGTTGGTTTAACATGTTAGTTTAAGTTAAGTCCAAAGTGTAGCAACTCAATCCTTCGATCAGACCGTCACCATCTGCTTATTACCACAAATACTGTCCGCTTTGGCCCGATTTCGTCCTCGCTTCTTGGACCGCACGACTTTAAAAGGTTTTGGTGATAATAAGGATGATACTTCTATCTTATATACCATATAGGTACTATATATCTAGACGATGCGGAATAGCTCACTTCTCTTTACCACAGTCTTATTACGAAAATCCGGGTTTTTACACTCTTTCCCCCCTTCAGGCACGACGTCCTCGTCGGACATACCGTCCTTCCGGGGTTCCCAGTGCCCACATTGGCTAGATAGCGGCTCTGATACTAATTATAACGACTCAATCCTCCGATCAGACCGCTACCATCTGCTTACTACCATAAATACTGTCTGCTTTAGCCCGATTTCGTCCTCGCTTCTTGGGTCGCACGGGTTTAAAAGGTCTTGGTGATGAGGATACTTCTACCTTATATACCATATAAGTACTACATATCTAGGCGATGGGGGATAACTCACTTCTCCTTACCACGGTATTTTTCTACGAAAATCCGGGTTTTTACCGAAAGTGTTGGTTTGTGGGAAGCGATAAGTCAAGTTTATCGGTGAGTTGGTTTAAAATGTTGGTTTAACTTAAATTTTTAAAAAATATATATATATAATATTAAGTTTTGAATGTTATTGTAATTACTAAATAAGTTCTAATAGTTTTGAATATTATTACAAATATGTCATAACAGTTATAATTGTAATCAACAACTAAAAGATTTAGTAAAATTTAAATAACATAAAAATAAATATTTATTTCATTAATTAATAAAAGAGTACATCAATTAAAAATTACTAATATTACTGTTTATTACCGTTATAGAGACTAAATCGTAATAATATAAAACTACAGGACCAACGAAGTAATTATAACGGTCATATTTTTTTTTTAATACAATACAAAATACAGAGGCTGGTTTGTAATTACTACAGGGAACAGTTCTTATAATTACCAAGGCTGAACCAACATGAATGCACTGTTGGCTGCGAAAATAGATAAGGGGGAAGAGGGAGAGGGGGAAAGCACATGGGCTTCGCAGCTGACATATTCTACTCCGTCTATAAAGACGAGGACGTATTGATTACGATTCCGCACACGACAACCACATCTCCGATAAACATGATCTTAGCCCATTGGATGGCATACACTGCATTATGTAACTTATGTTAGTATAAGAAACAAATGTTTAATTAGTAGACTCTTATCAATATTTTTCTTCCCAAAATTTATCGACAACACCATATACCCGAATGTATAAACTAAAACAAATTTCAGACCAATAGTATTATATGACCTTCAGGAATCATCAATTATTTTTCAATAATAGAGATTAAGTTTTTTTTTTAAAGAAAATTATGAAGTGTAATTAAAATGTCACATTGTTATCTAATTTTCATGGATTTCTATGTCTAGGTACTTCCATAGATCCTTATGTGGTCTGATTCTAATTTCTGTTGTTTCCAATAAATACAAACGGTGACAGATATGAAATTTGGAAACGAAGGTTGATGGAATTATTATTATAATTTTTTATGTAAAATATACACATACTATTAAAGTTTTTCATAATATTGGGATGACTGTAGCTACTACTATATGTACTATCCCTAAATTCAAAAAATGTAAAACGAATGGGAACATTTTTATATGTTATTTCAACTTTTCAAGTTTCTAAAGTCATAATACAAACAAATTGCTTACATATTGATATTTTTTTTAACTTTTTCAAAGGCATAATGCAAATAAAATGGAAATATGACATTTGTGGCTATGCAAACAAGGCAAAGGGCAAATCCACATATACATCCGGTTAGTTGGCTCGATCTACCTTTATTCTTATATATATATATATATATATCTTAATCAAGCTTAGTAAATGGTAAGATTTAAAATTACTAAAAAAACATGAAATGAAATTTGAATAACTCTCCTTTATAGTAATTAGTAAATGTGTTTTGTTTATTGCAATTGATATCAATTCGCTCTAGAGTATCACTTTTTGATTAAATTTTGAAACGTCAAGTATTAGGTTATTTTTCAATTGCAGTCCATGCAAGCAAAATGTGGTTTGATTTGAAAGAGACTTAATGCTCCAATAGGAAGTAATTTCGTCAAAAGACACTGCAAAAAGCTATGTTAATGCGCAAGTTGCACATATAAATAATATTATTACATAAAACTTACTTTTAGATTTGTATCAATTCAAAATTGGGCAAAAAAGATAAGTTCCAAAAAGAGAATATTAGTGCATAATCGGGTATAAAAACTCTATCACAAGAATTAAATCTCTGTGTTCATTTACATTTCGTTTAAGTATTTAATCGTGCCCACTTTTATTCCCGACAGGGAGGGCTCTTTTATGGTTAGTTTGGTGGCGAAAATTTAACCATGCACAGGGGCGGAAGCATTGGGATAAGAAGGTGCCACCGTCACCCTAAAAATTTTAAAAATATATTTTTTATAGAAAAATTTGAAAATTTAAGGTTTTATATATTAATAACCCCTCAAATAAACAAATAGTAACTTAGTTCAAATCATAAATATAAAATTTTGTGTCGTAAGGTCATTAGTTTGAATCTTGTGGCTATTTTGTACTCTTAATTTAATTAACATTAGTTTATTCTTTGACTTTTTCATTAATTAATTGTATCTTTAAGTTACTATTACAAGCTTTTATAAATAAATGTTTTACGTAATTTCATAGTCATATTACAACAAATTTTAAATTAATAAATTCGTATTTGTAGTCAATTTTTCTGTATCGTTTGAAATTTGTAGATCAATAGACAAGTTGACTAAGTTTTAAAGTTCAGGTTGTTTTGGTTTTTGTATTAACAAAAAAAAAATTAACGGCCCTTCAAGAATTGAATTATGGTTCCGCTACTGACCAAGTAGGTACACCTCGTGCGATCTTATATCATATCTCTTATGCCTAAATTATTCCATGCACCTAATAATTATATGTTTATTTTTCATGAAAAATATGTTTTATAAATTTTATTTATGTACACATTTTAATCTTTGTGAAATTATAATTACTGTGCTTAATGATTATTTTTGCGATAACAAGTGAATAAAGTACATAAAAATCAAAGTAGATTGTGAATAACTAAGTTAATGGTGAATTTATTTGTGAAGATTATGTCAGCATAGAATCTTGAAGACAAAAGAAAAGATTTTGAAGACATATTATAAAGAAAATATACCGATGAATTTCGAAATAAAGAAAATAAGTATTTGAGTAATAACAAGTTAACAAATTAAGGAAAGAGATCAAATCGATTACAATATTGAATATTGAATAAATAAGATTTGATTAATATTTTCTTTAGTTTTGTAACCATATTTTACTTAGTTATTCACAAAAGAAAAGATCGACGAGATATTATTTTAGAGAGTAAAAACACACGAGTGGTTATTAAGAAAAAAAAAACATAGAATTAGGTTTAAAAAGATTGAGAGTGTTTAAGTTGTGAGTTATAGAGTTAGACATATACGCTTGAGTGTTGTAAATCTCAAAACTCGTTTCTGTTCTTGGCATATCAATCAATCACTGTGTGAGAAGCTCAAAGACGTAGATCGAACTTCGTAATTAAAGTTGCGTGTGTTCAGTTCAGTACCTTTACTATTCCATACGAATCCAGTTATAACTTGAGTTATAACTGATAATTGAGTTGTAACTAAAGTTGTAACCGAAATATATTTTAGGGATGATTTTAGAATCACAATCTTCACCAGCAAGTCTTAAATAGAAGAAGCTGCACGTCAAGCAAAAGGAACTATTTGACATTAATATATTTATGGCCAGTGGTGTATAATATTTGACATGCACTAAGAAATGCAAATAGTGAAAGCCCCACTACCAACCTTATAATGTGAGATATAACCCCATCTTTACAGCCACACTATCTTGTGCACGTTAAGTCATGTTTCACTTGAAATAGTTTAATGTTGAGACTTCAATACAAAAAAAAACACCAAAATTGTCTTGTTATGTCTAGCATGTTAATACTTATAACACAACCCCACCAAACAAATAGCATTATCATGAATTTATGATATGACAAGTCAATAGGAAAATGATATGGTTCAAGAATTTGCACGGTGGTTCTAAGTTCATTGATTTTAAAATAATGGGTATACAAGAAAATATAACACACTGTATGTATCCATGCATCATAATTGACATTGCATCATTTTCTACTCTTTTACAACAAACATTCTATTCACCTTATATGTCTTTTTATCTATATTTTAAAGATTATTTTGATTTTTACCAAAAAAACATTCTTCATCATTTTTATTTTTTGAAACATCAAATTATAAATGTGTTTCAATATGCTCCATAAATGAGGAAGAAAAAGTCTCTCTCATAATTATTTAATATTATAACTCTAATCATTGGTGTTTTTATTCTTAGTCAGATGGAGAAAGAAAACAAGAAAACTTGTAAAGAAACTCTTGTTTTATGTAGATGTAAAAGTGTTATGTAAAATTAGAAAAAGTGTAATTTTTTTGTTAAATTTAAAATAAAATAAAAGAGGAAGCATTAATAATTGCTATTAAAGCTTGTTTTTATACTTCTGTAGTTTGCTAAAATATTATTTTACTCGGATACAGAGAAGAAATTAACTCTGTTTATTTTGTTGTAAAATTGGTGTAACAAACATTTATGGGTAATATAGATTTTTCGGGTGATTGGTTTACCGTAAAACAATTTTTTTGGGAAAACTTTTCCCCCATATCCAGTAAAATTAGGAAAAACGATTACCCCGCAAATAAAGTTGTAAACGGTTTACACAGTCCCTCTCTATATTTTTTCTAATACTATTATTATAACTATTATTAATTATAGTTTTACTGTTTCAAAAGTATTTAATAATTAGTACAATTCCATCTAATTAACCAATAAAAATAGGAAAAAATCCAAAAAATCCAAAAAATCTGAAAAAGCTAAAATCTAATCAATCAATAAAAAAGGAAAAATCTAAAAAAATAACAAAAAATGGAAAAAATAAAATAAAATAATTCTGAAAAATCTAAAAAACCCAAGAAATTTTTAAAAAGCTAAAAAAAAGTCAATAATATATTCTTTACTTCTAATTTTATGAGTTTATAGGTTGAAAATTTATAACTTATTACAAGTGATATATATGAAAGAAAATATGTGTTTAGATAAAGTTTTCTATACATGTTGAAAATTTTATCAATTATTTGTAAAATAAATTTGAGTTTGTATAAAATTGTAGGTGGAAAACTTTTTATGCACCAACCGTCTCGTAAATGAAAGACAAACAAAAGTTTTCAGTATACGTAAAACTTTCCTATGAAAATATTTTCTCCTGTAAAACTTTTAATATGAAACAAACGGAGCCAATGGTGACCCTAGTTGACTAAAATACATGTAAATTAATTATTTACACAAATAGGCTGCAGTTTAAGAGATTCAAGGGAAAAAAATCCAAGTTGCTTAGGCCAATAATCCAGAAAACTTCAAACCTCAAGCAGGTCAACCAAATAAAGTCCTGTTTTCATGAAGAAAAAATAGTATAACCTGGGCTTAGAAGCTGAAACCAAGCAAGACCTAAGAAATTTGGAGCAAGAACTATTGCTGAGACAGAACTTGCATTGAACATCTCCATAAGGACGGATGAAATTGAACAGCGAAAAACTCGGAACATTTGCTTAAATAATGTAAATATGCTCATGATAAAAACTGAACGTGTTGTTTTAAACTTGAAGTTGTAATTAATTAATTTTAAACTCAAAATTTTCTTGAACTCGTGAATGCATGCATGTGTCGTTTTAAACTGCAGTTTAAAGTGATTTAAGTCGCTTTAAACTCCAAACTTGCATTGACATCTTTAAGCCTTTTTGTCCACAACATCTGTTGATTTGACACCATTTTTCTCATTTTGAGCACTACCAGATAATTTGCGTTGCTTTCCTATGCGACTTTGAGACCTTTTCATTTCTTCTTTTGGAAGTTTTTACAATGCTACTTTTAATTTTTTGTTGCAATGATCAAAATGGGCACTCGTGTTTAGAGGATAGATATCGTCGGATTATTTTTATGCAACCATCTACTTTTAAAATTCTACTACAAAGCAAACCTGATTCAATTTAGTTTATTGCGAGATAAACAACAAAATTTATTATTTGCAGACGAATGATGTTACCAGTTTTCTAGCTTTCTAATCAGTAATCAGTACAGTTTTATGATTTTATCTTCCATATTTAAAGACTTGATACTTCTGTTCCATTTTCTTTTTATTTTATTGCCTTTTTAGGTCATTCATAATTTTAGATATCAATCATACGATTCATACACATCCATTTCAAAAGAAAAATCATACATCATTTATAACATTTGTAGACGAATCGCATGTTCTCCACCGAAGATGCTTTACAAAGTAAGCTTTAATCAATCAAAAGTAGAATTTAACAACCCTGTTAAAAGATTTTTAAGTGAATTAACAAGAACAATAGAAAATATACACTAAATTTCTTAATCTGAAGATTTTAACATGTTTTTGCCTCATATAGCATACAAAATTAATAGAGAATGGAAACAAATTTAACTTTTACACCCCATAGTTTTGATATCGGTTTGGTCCTGGATGTGGTCTGAGCCGACTCTATGATGGCACACTATGGTTGAAGGCGAGAGCTCTCTCTTTTTCCCTCTTTAACTCTCTCTCTCTCAACCTTTTTGATTAGCGCTTTAACTCCACCATGGAAAATGATCCTTCAAAGGCTATATTTTTCCAAGTGGGGATTCGTCTGCGTGGTCGTCTACCAACCAGAGGCCAAAATCACGAAACCGCTTAATTTTTTTCTCGAAACCAATAATGTAATTATTATGAATGATGACATGCTTCCCTTTAGTTTCCTGCACCCAAGTTTTATTCTTAAAGTATAAGCCTCCAGTCGGAAATGCTGCCTGTGGGAGCAGATACAAATCCACCTGCAAAAGAACAAAATATTTTAGAAATAAACTTCCGGTTATATAAATGCATGCAAGGTTCTAAATCCGTAAGACGGGAATGAGGTGGTGACACAAGGATCAGAGGCCTAGGAGAACAACTTTATCATACTCCTTTTCTTTAATTTTTGGGTTTCTGATGTAATTGAGACAAAATATTAAAGATTTTAAAGGTACACTATTATTAAATTTACGAAACCATTACTAAACAAATGATAAAAAAACAATATATTCCTTAAAAAGAAAATGAAAGTAAACACAATCCACAAGCAAATTTAAAGTCACAAATCACCAAAACGCAACTTAGTCTATTCTTAGTTCTTGACACATCGCCTCAAATCGGTCTCATTATATTCTGATTCAACTTAGTTTCTCCTGATACTCTCATATTCGGAAAATTACCATATTTCACTCAGAGCTGCTCTTCTACACTGGTGTTCTCGCGTTGGGATACATAATTCGTATATATCCATTGTGACCCTATTAGTCCCTATTTAGTCTTAATAATATATGATTACCCTGATCAGCTCTGAGAGACTGAGAGGGATGTTTTAGAACACTGTATACACTATAATATACATAATAATACAACGACAAAAGGGAATAATAATACTAAAGATCGTAGGAGTAACAAATCTGCAGTGTCATTAAATAAGAAATCTGCAACTTGGGGCAAAAATTTAGGACTGGCAAAAATAACCACATCCCAAAGACCGGACAGCTAGAACCACACAATCACAAAACCCGACCCGTCTTGGAACCGCTAAAGGGTGTACCCAACCCAACCCAATAGGGTCTAGGGTCGGTTACGGGTTTCAACTTCATAACCGCATAACCGACCCGCGGAACTGAACGGTAGCCAATTTAAAACCCAATATTTTTAATACTCCCTCCGTTCCCATTTAATTGTCAACTACGAAACTACGTGCAATTTTGATCGACTTATAACTTGTATCAAAATTGTCGAAATGAATTTTTTTAAAATCTAATCATAAAATTTAACATTTGAACTAAATGATCACTTTTGAAAATTTTCATTCCGACAATTTGATACAAGTTCTTGACCGGTCAAAATTGCACGTAGTTTCATAGTGAACAATTAAATAGGAACGGAGGGAGTAGTATTATATTTAATAAATCTTAATTTTGTCATGTTTCATGTATACAGTAATAGCATGTTTCTTGTAAATAGCCGTTAACCTTTATTTTCACGTGGCTATAACTAAGGTTACTAAGCCCTAAAATTATGGAATTACACTGATGAGGAATAAAAAATAAAATATGAAGTAAAAAATGGTTCTTAATTTACTTATGTTTGGATTTTTAGAATTATGAAAAATTCAAGACTATTTTTTAACACTTTTTTAATTAACTAATATTAATAAAAAGTGATTAACTAATAACTATATTCTTCAATATGCGGGTATACCCAAAACCAAAACCTGCAAGACCCGCCTTATCTGCGGTTATGGTTAGTAAATAATCCTATCAAGACCCAACCCGACCCAACCCGCAAATGGAGTTGGAACCGCATGAAACAAAACCAACTAACCCAAAAATCGTTTCGTTGGGTCGGGTCGGGTAAGATTGACAGCCTTGGGCAAAATGCTTAGAGACCTGGTTATAACTGCAATTACTTGAGTTTCCATGAGTTGAAATCACCATAATTCTTAATTGAAATCCGATCGTCCCATTTAGGTAATGAAAATTATTATATGAGCTTAGTTGCAATTTAGTTTATAAGTTGCAGTGCACTTGACAAATTATCTTAAAAGATAGCCTTTTGGTTTTCTGACTTGAAATGGCTAAGAACTTTTATGGTTACCCAGCTTTTTTCTCAACTTCAAATAAGTAAAGATGATTCCTTGATTCCTTTTTATGCCTACAAGTTGTAACTTGCTTGTCAGACGAAACACTAAGCATCTTTCACACGGAAATAGCTATTTGTTTTAAGTGGATAACCCAGCTTTTCCTTAGCAGATAAATCAGCTTGTTTTTTAAAAGCTGCAGGCAAACAAGCACTATGAATGGATTATTGGATTGTTAAACACAGAAACAAGGTAACGGCTAAGGATAACATACCTTTCCCACGGTTTTCATTAATGCCCAGTTAAATCCTGGCTGGTCATTGGCTTTTTGTGCTCTAGACCATGGTTGATCTTTAAGTTCTTCAATCCACTTATTCATCACCAGTTTTGCTCCACTTGTTGGGCGCAAGAAAATCATACAACTGCATATGTATGTTCTCCCCTTTTTGTTCTTTGGTGGCAAATCATGAGAATGGTCCAAAGGTTTCACCTGTTTCCAAAAGGAGAAAATAAGTCAAGGGTCAGTATTAAATTATGCATTCAAAACATTGTGTTAGGGTGTTGGATTATGCATCTCAACCTTTCAAATACTCAATGATAAGAGAAAGAAATGTAACGTTAACAAGTACTCGGTTAATAGTATTTTCATTGTTAGTACTTTTATGATGCATTTTCAACTTTGTGCTCTAACATAACAAAAAAATTCCCCGACATTTCTCTTCTCTTGTCAGCAGTTCCTAGAAAACCCATAGATTAGGGACCAACTCAAAGAAACAGTATACTAAAGTAAAACACGTAAAATTACATGATAGAATGTGTAACTAATTTAGTACTGCAACATATGTTCCCTTTTATGCTATTTGATGAATAAGTATACTAAATCGCTAAGAAATGTAACCAAGTTGTACTAATTACTATGTTTGTGGTTTGGTATACATAATTGAGGTGTCATGATATCGAGTGTACAAAACAGAGATTAACCCTAAAAATTAGTCTAATTCCTATCATCATTCATCACAAATGCAAGTTTAACAAGTCTTGTTTTACAAAACTTCCATATAGCAAGCTGTTCATGAAACTTCCCTGTCTGCATTTCATGACTATACATGGTAGCAAAAGAATAAATTTAAACCATAGCTTCTGCTACTGCTAGATCATTTTGAAACCATAATATGGGCAAAGTAAAATATGATTTTCTGACAAGTGATAAGAAAAAAGATTTAGGAGATAAATGTGGAGAGCACAACTTACTGCAGTCATATCATCAGTGAAGTACACGTCATGCGACCCTTGCATATAAGGAAATGGATCAGCCAACCAAACCATATCTACATCATTGTACATAACGTTGTACCCGAGCTCCAATAATTGTAGTAGGTGGCGGGGCCTTCTCGATGTGAAGTTAAAGAATCCCTGATAAACAAAATTAACATAATTATCATCAGAATGTAAAAGCAAACAAAAGTAACTACACATGGAAAATAAGGATCAATATAATATCATCTGAAACTACACATTCGATAAAGTGGAGGACTGACAGGAGATGACCCTTCATGTCCTGAGGGGTAATTTTGATGCTTTCAAGCAAATACGCTGAGATATTAAAGTTGAGAAAGAAAAAAATGGGTTCCAGCTTAAAGTTTCTAGCTTTTCGTCCAAGACCATAAAAGCTTAGTTTTTTTAGCTGATCAGCCAAACAAGGGCTAAGATGAGACATCATATAAGGGTATACATCAGCAAATTATAATTTATAACACAAGAAGAAAAGTAATCACGTGCAGAAGCTAGAGTGTAAGAGCATCTGTTAGCATATAATAACTAAGTTTGTCAGGCTACTTATGATAAAATGTCCTCTAAGAGTATGATTAACTACATGTCTATGATAACTACAACAAAAAGAAAAACTTCTTCAGATCCTTGCTAATCAAGTTCAAAACTTCATATACAGCCAACATAAATTGATTTCACATCCAAATACATAGGAAAGGATAGCACAAATTGGTTGTGAGCTTCTGATTACCTGACAAGCTATACAAGATAGAGATCTTTCATCTAACTGAGAAAGCTACTCAAAGTACCCAACACCATAGGATTATATTGAGAATACGATTCTCACAAATTTACTTACCTAATACAAGACAAAGACAATGCGATTGTAGAGCACAAAGAAACAAGCTACAGCTACGAAAAACAAGGCTCTTAAACCGGCCTTGTTTGAAAGAAGTTTCTTGAATGAAATGTGGGCTTTAGAAATTTACAAAACTGGTAGGTATTGAAACTATTAAACCACGGTCTTGTAACCAGTAATAATGGCAAGTGACCAACACAAAAAGGCATTACACCTTTATCCTAGGATCAGCACAAGAACATCTCTAAATAAGGATCAATATAATATCATCTGAAACCACTGATTCGATAAAGTGGAGGACTGACAGGAGATGACCCTCCATATCCTGAGGGGTTATTTTGATGCAACTTTCAAACAACTATGCTGAGATATTAAAGTTGACCAAAAAAAGGGTTCCAGCTTAAAGTTTCTAGCTTTTTGTTCAAGACCATAAAAGCTCAGTTTTTTAGCTGATCAACCCAACAAGGGCTAAGATGAAACATCAAACAAGGGTATAAATCAGCAAAATGTAACACAAGACAACAAGAGGGGAAATAATCACGTGCAGAAGCTAGTGTAAGAGCTATGTAGCATGGATACTTTCATTATTATTTTTTGGGAGTGTCAGATACGGATACGCCGCGGATACGGTATCCGATACGTGAATTAGAGTATTGTTTATGTCTTGGATACATATACGCCACCAATACGGTTATCCAATACGTTGGGACAAATTTGACTTTTTATTTTTATTTTATAAATTATAATTTTAAAAAGTGAATATGTCAATGATCTAGTTATATGATTATGATGGATGTAATTGTGGTTCAACAATATAAAAAGTGATTAAAAAGCTAATTTTTTGACAAATTTGGTATAAAATTTGAATAAAATAGAAATTAGTCGAAAGCGACAACAAAAGGCTCGATCGAGAGTCTATTTCATGACCTCCAACTCAACGCGTATGAGTAATGCATTAATTTGACTTCATTCTCTTAGCATTTATATTTTTGATATGTTAGGTAAATCTTAGCATTTATAAAAAAAAAAAGTTTAACATAAAAAATAATTAACGTATCTTAGCCGTATCCTATACTAAACTTAAAAAAAAAAAAAAAAATCGGCATATTTGTATCGTATCGGATACAATACCCGTATCGTATCGGATCCGTGCAACATAGTGTAAGAGCATATATTAGCATATGGTAACTAGGCTTTGTCAGGCCACTTATCAGAAGTTGTCCTATGAGAGTATGATTAACCATATATCTATGATGACAATCAAAAAACCTACCTGAGAGCCGAACTTATGAGCCACCTGAGTCTCGGGAGCATGCGGAACAAGCACAGCATGACCAGGCCACCTGTCATTCACCTTATACAGCCTCGCATAATCATCCGCAATCACCAAAACCTTCTCATGATTCCCCGTTCTCGACACACTAATCAACCAATTACTCAAAAAAGGTAAATACGGCCCGCTCACCGCACACACAATGACCGTCCCGTTCCTCGCCACGAATGCAGCCGTTTCGAGGAGGGTGTAGCGGGTCCATTTCGAGGAGGAAAGGGAGAGTAGAGGGAGGGAGGTGGGGGACAAGGAGAGGGTTATTAGAGCTAGGAAGATGAAAAGAGATAGTATGATGATTAAAAGACTAATCTTGCACAAATCCACAACACAAAAAACCAACTTGGCACTAACCCACAACCAAAAAAACTAATCTAATACAAAGCCACAACATGAAACACTAATTTAACAAAAACCCACAACATAAAAGACTAATCTTGCACAAACCCACATTATAAATGACAAAATTAAGATAAACCTAAAACAAAAAAAGTCAAAAGGGTACCTGAGAGCCGAACTTATGAGCGACCTGAGCCTCAGGAGCAGGCGGAACAAGCACAGCATGACCAGGCCACCTGTCATTCACCTTATACAGCGTCGCATAATCCTCCGCAATCACCAAAACCTTCTCATGGTGCCCCGTCCTCGACACACTAATCAGCCAATTACTCAAAAAAGGCAAGTAAGGCCCGCTCACCGCACACACAATGACCGTCCCGTTCCTGGCCACAAAAGCAGCGGCTTCGGGGAGGGTGTAGCGGGTCCATTTGTTGGAGGAGAAGGAGAGGAAAGGGAGGGAGGTGGGGGAGAATGAGAGGGTGGTTATTAAAGCTAAGAAGATGAAAAGGGGTAAAATGATGAAAAGGGTTTGTTTAGTGAGTATTTTGGAGGTGTTTTTGGTTGGAGAAGAAGGTGATGGTGGTGAAGAAGATGATTGATCTGTTGGGTTTGTTGATAAAGGGTTGTGGAGAGGTCTTTGGTATACAAAAGATGACATTTTCATTTACCTTTTTGAGTGAAATTCAGCTATATATGTGTGTGTGTGTGTAATTATATGGATAAATATATCATCATGAATAAAGAAATAAATAGACAAGATAAAATAAGATCAAGAAAAACTCCAATTGTTAAATGGAATAGTTATAGGAAAGATGAAATTTTCATTTAACTGAAAGAAAATTCAGCAGTGTAATGTATGTATCTATATAGATATAGATATAGATATAGATACATAAATAATCATTATTAAGTATAGAGAAAATACAGATCAAATGAAGAACAATTCCAATTGTCAGATGGGCTTACACGGTGGATCTCCGGTGATATTTGCGGATGAGAGAGAAGTGGGGAATATTTGAGAGAGAGAGAGAAGAAGGGGAGAAGGGGGATTCTCTTTTCCAATATATTTTTTTTTATTTTATTTTTTTTCCTTCTTTTCTCTTCACGTCTCTTCACGTGCTGCGCGAATTTTTTTGTTTTTATTTTCTTTTTTTTTTTCTCAACGTCTTTCTTATTCTCTTTACTTCAGTGTAATTTTAATATATACAAAATTTCTCAATCTTACCCAAAAACTTCCCCAATTTTATCTCAAAAAAACCCTAACCATCAACCATCAAATTCCTTCATATATCAAATTAATATTTTTTTTATCAAATCAACATCACCCTACCATTACAATTATCCCCAATTTTACCAAAAAAAAAAAAAACATCTCCCAATTTACCCAAAAAAAAAAACATTCCCAATTTTACAAAAAAAAAACTCTAACCATCAACCATCAAACATCAAACTCATTCATATATCAAATTAATATTTTTTTTTCTCAAATCAACATCACTCTACCACTACATTTATCCCCAATTTTACACACAAAAAAAAAACTTATCCCAATTTACCAAAATAAAACCTCCCCCAATTTTACAAAAAATAAACTCTAACCATCAACCACCCAACTCCTTCCTATATCAAATTAATATCATTTATTTTTTCTCAAATCAACATCACTCTACCACTACAATTATCAAGTAAGTATTTCTTTTTATTATTGAGTTTAAATTTTATGTAAATAGATATAATTATTAATAAGTTATAACATTTATTAATTAAAAGTTTTTAACTTTTTTTATTGACCTTTAAATATTTATCTTCAAATTTGTTTAATCACAACTAATATTGAGTTCTAATTATATAATGTTATATGTTGCTTTAGATAAATGATTAAAAAAAACTTGTTTGGGCATGTACATGTGAACTTGTTTTGTTAGAGACATTTTATTATTTTGGAGTTTAGGTTACTAATTAACTTGTTCGATTCTTATAATTTTTTTGAAGTTGAACGTATTAACTCATATATTTAAATTTATGTTAAATATTTTATTGTATCATTTATATTTGATAGTGATATTTGTTAAAATATTCAATTGTTTAGGTACCTATGACAGAAAAAATAAAGTTAAATCCAGGTCATATAAAACGGTATCATCAATGGAACCTGGATTTAACTTTATTTTTTCTGTCATAGGTACCTAAACAATTGAATATTTTAACAAATATCACTATCAAATATAAATGATACAATAAAATATTTAACATAAATTTAAATATATGAGTTAATACGTTCAACTTCAAAAAAATTATAAGAATCGAACAAGTTAATTAGTAACCTAAACTCCAAAATAATAAAATGTCTCTAACAAAACAAGTTCACATGTACATGCCCAAACAAGTTTTTTTTAATCATTTATCTAAAGCAACATATAACATTATATAATTAGAACTCAATATTAGTTGTGATTAAACAAATTTGAAGATAAATATTTAAAGGTCAATAAAAAAAGTTAAAAACTTTTAATTAATAAATGTTATAACTTATTAATAATTATATCTATTTACATAAAATTTAAACTCAATAATAAAAAGAAATACTTACTTGATAATTGTAGTGGTAGAGTGATGTTGATTTGAGAAAAAATAAATGATATTAATTTGATATAGGAAGGAGTTGGGTGGTTGATGGTTAGAGTTTATTTTTTGTAAAATTGGAGGAGGTTTTATTTTGGTAAATTGGGATAAGTTTTTTTTTTTTGTAAAATTGGGGATAAATGTAGTGGTAGAGTGATGTTGATTTGAGAAAAAAAAATATTAATTTGATATATGAAGGAGTTTGATGTTTGATGGTTGATGGTTAGGGTTTTTTTTTTGTAAAATTGGGAATGTTTTTTTTTTTTGGGTAAATTGGGAGATGTTTTTTTTTTTGTAAAATTGGGGATAATTGTAGTGGTAGGGTGATGTTGATTTGATAAAAAAAATATTAATTTGATATATGAAGAAATTTGATGGTTGATGGTTAGGGTTTTTTTGGGATAAAATTGGGGAAGTTTTTGGGTAAGATTGAGAAATTTTGTATATATTAAAATTACAGTGAAGTAAAGAGAATAAGAAAGACGTTGAGAAAAAAAAGAAGAAAATAAAAACAAAAAAATTCGCGCACCACGTGAAGAGAAAAGAAGGCAAAAAAAATAAATAAAAAAAAAAAATAAAATAAATGCCACGCAGACGTGGGATTGAAAACCCCACGTCTGTTATAAATATAAGCAATTTGGGTTTGGAAAAGAGAATCCCCCGAGAAGAAGCTGTACAGAGGGAGGCTGTATTTTATGGTTGCAATTTACATGCTGAAACCGTAAATTTTTTTTTTACTGGTCCTTAAAATGTGATTTACGGTTGGTAAGTCGCATTTACTCCGACCGTAATTTTGAGTTACGGTTCGTAAGTCAGATTTACAGTTTTTACTGTAAAATTACCAAATTGTCACTGCGCTGAAAATCTGAAAAAATTTCAGAGGACTTGGCCGATCGATCGGATCGAACAGAGTTGACAGCCGATCGATCGGTCAAAACCTCCTGGAAAATTTTCTAGAGGCTTGAGTAGTGTAAGTTTGCCTGATTAACTCAAAAAAAAAAATTTATGGACCGTAATCGTGACTTACGATTTGACTTGTTCGTTTTTTTTTTCGATATCGTATATTGTGGAACTATGACTTATTCGTTCGGAGTCATTACAAATTTAGTTCCGTTTCAACCGTTATGTTCGTTATTGAATCGTCTATCATTTTAAACAAATTAACCATTTTTTTAAATGATTAGTACTCGAAACGACATTTTATCATGTTACTCTAAACAAATTAACTTATTGACTTTTCATCAAACCGTAAGTCACGATTACGATCCGTAAATATTTTTTGAGTTAAGTAGGCAAATTTCATTTTAAACAAATTAACCATTTTTTTAAATGATTAGTACTCGAAACGACATTTTATCATGTTACTCGAAACAAATTAACTTATTGACCTTTCATCAAACCGTAAGTCACGATTACGATCCGTAAATATTTTTTTGAGTTAAGTAGGCAAATTTACAGGCTTGGCCGATCGATCGGCTGTCAACTTCGATCGATCGGTCAAGCCGTAAGTCAAAATTACGGTTTGATCAAAAGTCAAACCGTAAATCTGACTTACGGTTCGTAAGTCAGATTTACTTTCGTAAAAAAAAATTACGGTTTGAGTGTGAAAACAGATAAATTGCAGTGGAAAAATCCAGGCTGGTATAGAAGTTGGAGGCTAGATTTTTATAACAACGTATTTTCATGCCGAAACGGTAAATACTTATTACAAAAATAAAAAATAAAAATCTAAACCGTAAATCAGAATTTCAGTTTGTAATTAATATTTACGGTGAAAACATATTTTTTCCAGTCGAAAAATACACCTTCTGTAGGTTGTGTGAATCTAGCTTCGCGCGTGTGTTTTGTGAGAGTTCAGCCGTAAATAATTACCACTCTCATGTGGCACAACTAGAAAATTAGAAAATTTACAATAAAATTCAAAAATTGATTTGATTTTAATTATAACCGATAAAATAATTGTTACATAAAAATCAATAATACACGTGTTAATGTCAATCGGACCTAAATAGATCCGTTCAATATCATTATTATTCGCCATAACACATTGAAAAATCGTCGGTCATTGTTTTTTGGATAGTGAAATTAAGGTGATGACTAACATATGCTAGAGTCTTTAACTGGTGTCGTCCACCTAATCGACGCCAACTCGACTATTAGTTAATCGAAAACCTCTTTTGTGCGTGTACGAAAAACCATGTCGACTTAAAAAAAAAATGCTTTGAAGCTGGTAAACAAATGCAATCGAGCTTCTACGCAAAAAAGCTGATCGTTTAAGCCGCAGCCAAACAACTCCTCGCCATGTGAGCAAAACATTGGAATATCAGTTAGAAAATGAATACATCGACAAAAATTAACCTACTTTTGTAAACTGGATATATTGAAGTGCCAATTGGCGAGCCTGATTTTCTTCCCAAGCTCGGCTTAATCAATTCGCGTCGGCTCCGATCTTCCGAGGTATCCGGAGTGGGCTATGTCGGCTACGGTGACGAGGTGATCGTCGTGTCTGCGCAAGAAACAAACAGGGGCCCGGGGTTGGTACCAGGTTTTCCCTCTCCAACGATCAAGCCAGTATCGGTGTTAACTGAAAGTAGGAATATAATTAAGAGTGAGGGATCGGGCCGGTTACAAGTCGCAGTATCGGATGGCGTAGGCAGTGTTCTGGGGGTCCGGGTTGTTTAAGCTTTATCTCTCCTCTCTCTATTTGTGCGTCCCCTACTAAGTGGTATTAGTGGGGGTATTTATAGTGTGATCAGAGGTGTATTAGCCCTTGGATCACTGTACTGTAAGATGCTGATCCAACGGCGTTAGATCATTTATGACTCTGACAAGAGTACTGTCCTCTACCGGGGCCCACATGGAGGTGGCCTGTGATTGGGCCACGTCGATGAAACGCCAGGAGGGTCCCCCAGGGGAGCAGCAGCATTAATTAGGGAAGCGTACTCGACACGCTTCTCTAGACCGGTGTGATCACAGACCGGTCTCTCCAGATCCGGGGTGATGCGTGGCCTATGTTTGATAGACCCGGATAGCATGCTGTGATGACGGTATGGCCCCGGACAAGGGGGTGTCGACATTCCCTCGCCAACAGCTCCCTGTCTGGAGTCGCCGTTAAGGACGGGGTCCACAGGGATTTTCTGTCGTTACGGGGGCTCCGGTCATCATGTTCTTACGTTTGGCGGTGTGGAAATGTCTCGGCGTAGTCCGTCTCGTGACACGTGTTTTCGTTATTTATGCATTTTCTACACGTGGAGCATGCCTGGTGTACATTTATGGGGCGCCGCCTCCGTCTCCTCGATTCCACCAATGCCATAAATGTTAAGACGGCTGATGAGTGACACTTGGCAGACGACCTCTGCTTGCAGTACACGTGGGATGTGTCGATTGGATGGCGGCGGTTATTGTGGGAGTTCGTGTAACGAGTCGTCGCGGTTTTTTCACCTTCTGGTAAATGTCTTTTCACCTTCCATTTGGGGTCTATAAATACCCTCAGTGAAAACACATTTTCACTTTCTCAATCTCTCTCTACAATTTTTCAGCAAATAGCCTTCCCCTTCTCTCATACTTTGCACGCTTAGCCAAAAACCCAGCCAAAATGGTTATCAAGCACGGAGCCGGCAAGGGCCCGATGGTTGCCCCTACCCCACAACGCCTGGCTGTGACGGCCAATGCACTTCCGTTTCGTGCCATGGTCCTCGACCCGTCCCTGAGCGTCGATGTCAACGACAGCAGCATCATGGTGAGGACCCATGGGTCCGACCTCGAAGAGTTCCGACAACTCTGCGGGATCGGTGAAGAGTTCCGTCTTCGGAAATGTCAGAACTCTGACGAGGTGAACGGGATCGTAGCGGATCCGAAGAGCATGGTGACGCTCTCTCTCTCGTCCCTCCTGTTCGGGGGCACTCACCTCCCTGTCCCGGAGCTGCTGGCGGAGTTATGCGCCTGGACGCAAACTCTCCCTTGCCAGTGGCCTCTGCAAGCCCATCGGATCTGCTCCGGGATGGAGGCCCTGAACGATCTATTGGGCCCGACTCTTCCGGAACCATTGGGGTTAAAGGAGCTGCTCGCCTGTTATGAGTTTTTACAGAGCGAGCCTAGTTCTCAAGCCAAAAGCAGGCAGCCGTACCTGCGGTGCTGGTCGCATAACCAGCTTATCTTGGGTAACTCCGATTCGAATCGGGGTTACACACAAGACGTAATCGTGGTGAAGGGTAACTGGCTCCACCGGGATGACCTGATCCTCCCGACCAGACCGGGGAGGGTTCTCAGCACCAAAGAGAACAAGGCCACGGTGGCCGCAAAGCTAAGGGGTCTCGGGGACCCGAACGTGAGGTCGATAGAGTTGGCCTTGAACTGGTGGGGTCCGGATGGGACCGACGCAGGCGCTCGCGATGCGGAGAGCCTGTTACTCTGTAGCTCCCCCACCAGCTGTAAGGGGAACGAGTTCCTCTGGCCCCCTAGGACCTTCTGTCTTGTGGGGTACTCCCGGGAACGGTGGGAGAAAGAGAAGGGTTTCGAGTCCACCCTCCCGCCTAAGGCCATCAAAGAATCTGAGGCCGAGGTCGTGCCTGTGGCGAAGAAGGCGACGAAGCCGAAGCCAAGCAGCAGGGCGAAGGCCGTGGTGCTGACCTCATTTGCTCCTGCGTCGGCCGGGGTTATGTTTGAAACCCGGCCTGATGGTACCGTCCTCTATTATAGGGAGGGGGCGGACGGTACCCGCAGCTATATCGACCAGCATGGGAAGCCTCTGCCGGAGGTCCTTCCCCTAAGCTCCAGGGAGCCTGGAACGGTGGGCTCCTTCCGTCTGGAGGACAGTTCTCCCGAGGTGCTTCCCACCGGGCCAAGCTTGGGCACCTCTCGGACCATGGTGAGTTAGCTTTAACTTTTTCTGCTTATAATCTCAGTTTCACTTCACTTAACCAAATTTTTGTAGATTTTTCTAACTTCTTTTTCACTTGGCCCACGTAGGTGGTCCGTTCCGACGAAGAGGAGGAGGAGGTGGAAGAAGATGCTGCCGATGCGGGGGGCGATGGCGGGGAAGAGGGGGAAGTGGTTGTGGCTAAGGAGGGTGTTATAGAGCCTGAGGCCGTCGAGAAGGAGAAGGTGGTCGAAGAGGAGGCGGTCATAGAGCCCGAGACCACAGAGAAGGAGGTCGTCGACGCAGGGGATGAGGAAGTGGTTGTCGTGCCTTAGTCTGGCGCCGATGCTGCTGCTGATTTGGCTGCTCAGACCAGGCTTGATCGGGCGGCCCGCAAGGCCCGGCTTGGGAAAAGAAAGGTGGAGGGGACGAAGCCCCTCCGTGATGGGAAGAAAGCCAAGGCTGGGGGGGTCACCTCGCCTGAGGTTGTGGTGATGGAGAGGCCGAGAGTGACACCGGGCCCTACTCAAAGCTCGAGCTCCTCTGCCGCCTCTGCCGTCTCTCCGACCCATAGGATGCCCGTGCAAACACCTGAGGAGGTGAAGGCGGCCACGGGGGTAAAGAGCATAATGGAGGCTCACCCGTCCGCCGGGCTATTAGCTTTGGCTGCGCTCCAGCAGCAAAGCGTCGAGGCTGACCATCGGGGTCGTGACCTCGCATCCTCCATGGCATCGGCCATGGCCATGATTCCCCAGGTACGTAACCCTTTATAATGTTTTATGTTGTATGCTTTCGTATTGTTTCCAAATATTTTGCTAAGTGTTTTGCCTTTTCCCTTGTAGGCCTACTTAATGATGAACCAATACGTTTATCACCAAGGCCAGCTGGTGAGATCATGGGCCAATAAGGCCGAGGCTAACGCCAGGCTCATGGAGGAGGCCCAGAAAAGGTCGGAGGAGGCCGAGAGTAGGGCGGAGAAAGCCGAGGGCCTCAACGCCACGGTCGAGGCAAAAAGGGTCGAAGCCGTGAAGGCCAAGACGGGGGCTGAGGAGCGAGCTCAAGCTGCGGAGGCGGCTCTGAAGGAGGCCGAAGCAAGGGCGGCGGATAAGCTGAAGGCTGCGGTCCAAGCCGCTCAAGCCGAACTAAACGCAGCCTGGACCCAAAAGACACAGAAGGAATTCAATTCCTTCTATGTCGAAGGGTGGACCGAGGCGGCTGCCTTTCTGAGGGCGGGACCGGACCATCCGGTATGGAACGTGGAAAACATCGCCGTTCCAGTCCCCTCGGCTCCCATCCCTGAGGTGGTTCCCCTCACCCCTCGAGCTCTCTCCGACGAAGAGGACGAGGGAGATGACGACGGGGATACCTAGGGCAGTTTTTTCTTTTTTGATGTAATCTTCTTTTTTGTACTTAGCTTGTAATAGCTTTCCATTGAATGAAATAAAAAACAATTTTGGCTCTTTAGACTTGTCTTTATTTATTCTCCTGTTTTTTACTTCTAATAGTGTGTTCCGTTTATGTATGTGCTCCCAATGAGTGTGCCCTGATGCTCCGGCGTCGGGGAACTCATTTTACATAACTCACAACTCGAATTAACACTTCATAAAATTCAAATAAATATAAGCCGGGGTGCCGTATAGGCTTGGGTGTTCTGAAACACTTGTGTAATTTAAATGAATCTGAAAAATTCAAGTAAATATGAACCGGGGTGCCGTATAGGCTCGTGTTCTGAAACACTTATGAAAATTTAAATGAACTGGAAAATTCAAGTAAATATGAACCGGGGTGCCGTATAGGCTCGTGTTCTGAAACACTTATGAAAATTTAAATGAAAATAACAACGGTTTTCATTTATAAAGCCCGCAGGCATAAATTTACATCAAAGGCCGAGCCCTACTGATAGTACTTCATTAGGTTGTTGACGTTCCAAGGTCGGTCCACCGGGATGTCGTTGGGAAGACGGCCCAACAGGTAGGCCCCGTTTCCTACTGCACCGAGGATTCGATAGGGGCCTTCCCAATTGGGGCCTAGCTTGACGTCGGACTGTACCCTGGTGTTGTTGTTTACTTTCCGTAGCACGAGGTCTTCGTCTTGGAAACGTCTGGCGTTCACTCTTTTGTTATAGGAACGCCCCAGCTCGTTTTTATATTCGGCGTTACGGATGGCCGCAACCTCTCTTCTTTCTTCGACATAGTCTAGCTCGAGCCCCGTCATTTTTTCGTTCAGCCCGTTTTCTACCATGTCCGTCCTTAGAGAAGGAAGCCCGATTTCTAACGGTATGATGGCCTCCATTCCGTAAGTGAGGCTATAGGGTGTCTGTTGAGTGCCTCGTCTTCTCGTCGTTCGGTAGGCCCATACGACGTGATGCAGTTCTGCGGCCCATCGTCCTTTGGACTCGTCTAGCCTCTTCTTGATTCCGTCGAGCACGGTCTTGTTTGATACCTCGGCTTGTCCGTTGCATTGGGAGTACGACGGGGTCGAATAGTAATTCTTGATGTGATACTTTGCATACATCGCTTTTAAATTGACCCCGATGAACTGTCCCCCATTGTCCGCGACGATTGAGTAGTGGATTCCAAATCTAGTGATCACGTCTCTCCAGAGGAAGCGTATCACCTCGGCCTCTGTGATTTTCGCTAAAGCCACGGCCTCTACCCACTTTGAGAAGTAATCGGTGACCATGAGGAGGAACTTTTTCTCCCCCGGGGCCACGGGGAATGGTCCGACGATATCCATGCCCCACTGTGCAAAGGGCCAGGGCGAGGTCACGCTGCTCATTTTCTGCGTCGGGGCACGGGGTATGGGAGCGTACTTCTGACACTTCTCACACCTGAGTACGAAGGCTTTGGCGTCCTTCTGCATGAGGGGCCACCAATATCCGTGGGTCAAGGCTCGGTTGGCCAGCGACCTGCCCCCGGTATGGCTCCCACACGTTCCTTCGTGAATTTCCTCCATGACCCTTATTACAATGTCGGGATGGACAAAGAGTAAGTAGGGGCCAGAGAACGACCTTTTATAGAGCTTGTCGTTGGGAGCTACCCAGAATCCCAGTGCCTTTCTTCTTATTTTCTCAGCCTCTTTCTTGTCATTGGGAAGATCACCGGAGCGATGGTATTCGATTATGGGGTCCATCCAGCTCGGCTCCGGTGGGAGATCAGTCACCATGTTAATTGTTGCCTTAGCCTCGATGCTAGGCGAAGGGACGTATTCTATGGTAATGACTCTCTCTTTTTTATCACTCATGGCCGAGGCTAGGGTTGCTAGTGCATCGGCGTGGGTGTTCTCATTTCTGTTGATGTTGACGATTTCTTGACATTCGAAGCTTTGGAGTATTCCGGAAGCGATGGCCACGTAGCTTGCCATTCTGTCGTCCTTTGTCTGAAACTCACCACTAATCTGGCTGCTGACTAATTGAGAGTCCGTGTGCACCAGTATCTTCTTGATTCCGAGGCTTCGGGCCATTTTTAAGCCGGCGATCACGGCCTCATACTCGGCCTCGTTATTTGTGGCTCGGAAGCCAAGTTGGATTGACTTCTCGATCACATCCCCTTGGGGAGATCGGAGCACGATGCCGAGGCCGGACCCTTTTTTATTGGCGGCTCCATCCGCGTGCAAGGTCCAGGCCTCCGGAACACGACCTGTGATGTCGGGACATCGGGTCGTCCCGGTGAATTCTGCCACGAAGTCGGCCAGGGCCTGTCCCTTGACGGACGTTCGTGGCGCATAGCGGATGTCGTAGGCGTTCAAGTGACAGGCCCACTTCATCATCCGTCGAGAGAGATCCCCCTTTTGGAGTATTTCTCGTACGGGCTGATCGGTATAGACCACAATGCTGTGTGCCGAGAAGTAGTGAGCAAGTGTTCGTGAGGCCATGACGAGGGCTAGGACGAGCTTTTCCAAAGGCATATACCTAGCCTCGGTGTCGAGGAGAGTTTTGCTCACGTAATAGATAGGCCTTTGCTCCCTGCCGAGTTCCTTGATGAGGACGGCGCTGATGGCTATCTCAGACACGGCCAGGTATAGGGTAAGGACGTCGCCTGGGTCCGGCTTGGTCAGAAGGGGCGGACTTCCGAGGTAGTCTGCGAGCTCGGTGAACGCCCGCCGGTATTCATCGGTCCATTCGAATTTCTTCTGAGCCTTTAAGGCCGTAAAGAACGGCTTGCATCGGTCCCCGAACCGGGCAATAAACCGGTTGAGGGCGGCGGCCATCCCGGCTAGCTTTTGTATGTCCTTTCTCTTTTCAGGTGTTTTCAAATTCTTCAAGGCAGAGATCTGGGACGGGTTCACCTCTATGCCGCGGTGGGTCACCATGAACCCTAGGAATTTACCGGCACCTACCCCAAAGGCACACTTAGAGGCGTTCAGCTTCAGGTCATGCCTTCGTATCGTTTCGAACACCTCTCTCAGGTCGGATAGGTGGTCCTCCTCCTGTGTGCTTTTTACCACCATGTCGTCAATATAGACTTCCATGGTTCGGCCTATGTTCTTAGAGAATATCTTGGTGACCATTCTCTGATAGGTCGCTCCGGCGTTCTTGAGTCCGAAGGGCATCACTTTGTAGCAGTAATTTCCCCTTGGGGTGATGAAGGCAGTTTTTTCTTGGTCGGCCTCCGACATAGGTATTTGATGATAGCCGGAGCAGGCATCCAGGAAGCTCATTCTGGCGGCCCCGGCCGTAGAGTCCACTATTTGATCGATTTTGGGCAAGGGGAAAGGATCTTTGGGACAGGCCCGGTTGAGGCTCGTGTAATCGATGCACACCCTCAGCTTTCCATTCTTTTTGGGGACCACTACGGGGTTGGCGAGCCATCTGGGGTAATAAATCTCCCTGATGGCTCCGGCCGGCAGAAGCTTCTCTACTTCCTCGTTTATGGCATCGGCATGCTCTGGACTAACACGGCGCCCCTTTTGCATCACGGGTTTGGCGCCGGGGTTGACGTTTAATTGGTGGCAGGCAAGGTCAGAACTGATGCCTGGCATCTCGCTTGGACCCCACGCAAAATTATCGAGGTATTGGAGCAGAAGCTCGACGAGATCGGTGACCTCGGGCTTGCTCAGCTTCGCCCCTACCATAAAGAAGTGGTCCTCGTCATACCCTGGGATCTGGATCTTCAGCAACCCTTCCTCCACTTTGTCTTCGGCCTCTGGCCCCATCTTTTTGTTTAGTTCCCTCAGCAGCTTAGGGTCCTCTGCCTCAATGTTCATGGCGCTTTGGACTGGCACCGCCTTCTCGCCGGAATACACAGCCATGGCGCAGCTACGTGAGACTTTCTGATTTCCTGAAATGGTTTCCACGCCAGAATCAGTTGGGTACTTAACCTTCTGATGTAGGGTGGAGGAGACTCCATCTATTCCATGAAGCCACGTGCGCCCCAATATCACGTTGTAAACGGAGGGGACGTTCACCACCGTGAACTCCACGCCCATAACCTTCGTACCCGTTTTCACGGGCAAGGTTATGTTTCCTCTGGGCTGGACCGCCTCAGAGTTGAATCCGTATAGGGGAGGGACGTCGGTTTCCAACTGTTCTTCTTTGAGTCCCATCTTCTGGAAGAGGTCTCCAAAGAGTATGTTGACCGACGCCCCTTGATCAACGAGAATCCGTCCTACAGCGCAATGGCCTATCTGGGCCGAGATAACAAGGGCATCAGTATGGGGCACGTCCACCCCCACCAGGTCGAAGTCAGTGAAGCTCACGTCTGGTTTGGCGTCACGCTTGTATTTTTTCTGGGGGCTTGAGCTTCCTGCGAGGCAGACGTGCTGCTTCATCGCTGCCTCCCGAGCTGAGGTTCTTTCAGCCCCATTCGGGCTTGGCCTCTTCGGTCCTGAGTGAATGACATGACAGATCATGACCGGTGGGGGTAGGTCTCGCTGCCTCTCATCAACCCCTCCTCCGTCCCCTCGTGACTTGACGTATTTATCCATCAGGCCATCTCGGACCCATCCCTCGAGCCGGGCCTTCAGGCCGTGACACTCGTTGGTATGGTGGCCACGACCTCTGTGATACTCACAGATTTTGTCGTTAAGCCCGGGAGCCGGCTCATTCCGTAGGGGAAGGGGCCATGAGAAGAAAGGCTCATTCTCTATCTTGTTAAGAAGGTCGACGAGTGGAAGGCGAAAGGTGGTGGAATAGGCATTGCCCGAACCCGAGGCTAGAGGGGTTTGATGTCTCGGTCGGGGGTCCTCTTTTCTTCTTTTAGGGGCCGGTTGCGGATTCCTTCCCGTTCGTGACCGCTCCAACCTTTCCGCCACGGGCCGGTTTCTTCGAGGGCTCAGCGTGACGGACCTATCCCTTGGCTGGTCGATAAGGGCTACAGAACGTGTTGCCCCAGCAGACCTCATGTTCTTCTCGATGTCGATATGCTGTTTTATGAGGGACCTGAGTTGAGGGACAGAGTTAGGGGGGGTCGCAATCATCTCGTTTCGGATCCTGCTCCCAACTACCATGTTTTGCCTGAAGGCAGCTATGGCGGTGGAGTCGGGGCAGTCCGCGCATTCTGCATGTTTCAGCCAAAACTGACTATCATAATTCTCGAGGGTCTCTTTGGATTGGACCCTCACTTGATAGAGTTGCTCCGGTTGGGCAGCTCTCTCTTTCAAGTTTATGAACCGGTGTGCGAAGTCATATGCTAGGTCGTCCCAACAGTGGATGGAGTTGACGGGCAGGGACTGGAACCAATTACTAGCGAGCCTTCCTAGGCTGGCGGGAAAGCACCTGCACATTAATTGGTCAAGGTGTGACCAATGGTTCATCTGGTATCGATAGTGTCGGAGATGAGCCTCCGGATCAGAGTCCGCGTTGAAGGTTTGGAGGATAGGGGCAACAAAGTTTCGGGAGGGAGTACTGTATTCAATTTCGTCCGAGAACGGGGTGCTACGGGTCGAGGCTACGATTTTCAGTGCTGCTTCACCGGCTGCATCGTGCCGACCACGGCGGCCTCGCCTTCGCGTTCGAGGAGGCTTATCAGTTCGGGCATGACTAGATTCCGGCCGTGAGTCCCGACTGTCTTCCTGCCAACGGAGCCGAGAATGTATACTCCGCTCGTTATCGTGGCGAGAATTTCCTTCTTGGGAATGCTCCGAATCCGCACCCCTAGTTGGCTCTCTGGGAGTCTCTAGGGGGGGTCGTCGGAGGGGTCCCAACCTGGACATCACGCTTTTAACGGGGGCATGGACCGATTTGTCTTGGCTCGCACCTTGAACGGGCTCGGGCTCCGGCGCCATCAGCGAGGCTATTAAGGCCTTCTGGGCCGCAAGAGCGACGAGCTCTTTTTGATGGATATCGAGAATCATCTCTGTTAGCTCGGTCCGCGTTCGGGGTGCGGGAGCTGTTGCGATCAAGAGAGCGGGCTCCCTCGTAGATGCGGTTCTAGGGGTCTCATCAAAAGAAAGCGTCCTTGGCATTCCAAGAACGTGTGTGTGTGTGGGGGGGGGGGGGGGGGGGGGGGTGGGGTGGGGGGGGGGGAGTCGAGACGACGGGGTGTCGAATCAGTTATTGCCAGACATGTTTTCTTTAAGGGCGGGGAGTCGAATCTAACGCGTTCTCTAATTCCCACAGACGGCGCCAATTGGCGAGCCTGATTTTCTTCCCAAGCTCGGCTTAATCAATTCGCGTCGGCTCCGATCTTCCGAGGTATCCGGAGTGGGCTATGTCGGCTACGGTGACGAGGTGATCGTCGTGTCTGCGCAAGAAACAAACAGGGGCCCGGGGTTGGTACCAGGTTTTCCCTCTCCAACGATCAAGTCAGTATCGGTGTTAACTGAAAGTATGAATATAATTAAGAGTGAGGGATCGGGCCGGTTACAAGTCGCAGTATCGGATGGCGTAGGCAGTGTTCTGGGGGTCCGGGTTGTTTAAGCTTTATCTCTCCTCTCTCTATTTGTGCGTCCCCTACTAAGTGTTATTAGTGGGGGTATTTATAGTGTGATCAGAGGTGTATTAGCCCTTGGATCACTGTACTGTAAGATGCTGATCCAACGGCGTTAGATCATTTATGACTCTGACAAGAGTACTGTCCTCTACCGGGGCTCACAGGGAGGTGGCCTGTGATTGGGCCACGTCGATGAAACGCCAGGAGGGTCCCCCAAGGGAGCAGCAACATTAATTGGGGAAGCGTACTCGACACGCTTCTCTAGACCAGTGTGATCACAGATCGGTCTCTCCAAATCCGGGGTGATGCGTGGCCTATGTTTGACAGACCCGGATAGCATGCTGTGATGACGGTATGGCCCCGGACAAGGGGGTGTCGACATTCCCTCGCCACCAATTGTTTCCACAGACTAAATCACGGGGCAACACTATTCCCTCCCCTGGGCAAACTTTGTAGAATGTAAAATCCACTTGGATATATTTGTACAAACTATAACTGAATTTCAGAACCTAAAGTTTCATCACTTGGTCAGGACAGATTTGTCCTAAAACAGATAATCTATATCTTACCACAAAAATGTAACATAAAATAACCAGTCTTATACAAAACAAACACAATCTAAATTCCCATATCTTGGACAAAGACGAACTTCTTCTTTTTTACTCCTGGCTTATAATTTTATCATTCCCTTCATTATAACAAGGCCACCCATAATTGAACTTTCTGCCTTTTTTTTTTCTAATCGACAAGCCGTGCTCTTTTATTTCATCTCCTTTGCCTTGCACCCAACCAAATCATTAAAAATATCAAAAGCGCGAACGCGAAATACCAACATTATCACCGTCATCATCAACATTGAGTTTGACACCATGGTTCTTAAGCGCATTTACTATGGCCCACACCTTGGTTTGATTCGTAAAACCTTTCTTCTCAATCTCTTTATTTACATCAACATGTATCCCTCGACATTGTCCTTGCTCGAGGCCTTCGACCTTGAGACGCATTGCCAAAACCTCTCCAACTATCCCTGCGGCTTTTGCATTGCAAGACCGACCACATTCTAACGAGTTTTTGATAAAGTGTTCAACCGTTGATGCTGTTGCGACGATCTTACCGTTGTTACGGTCCACAACGTTTGCTGTGATGTATTTCAACGATATGAATAATCTTAATACGTATCTCTTAAGAACTGCCATTAAATGTCCTGTTCAATGTCCAATTCAATTAAGACTCGATCCAAACGGAAAGTAAGCAATATAAGACTCATGATTCATGGAACAAAGAAACATAAACAACAAGCTGCAAATAATAACCACAGAGATCAACAAATTTGATATATTCAACAAATTTTATTCATACTTTCATGCTTGTGGATACCTTAATCTTTTAAAAATGATGGATAATCAATGTTTTAATAATATCACAGTAAAAAAAAAAAAAGCCGGCTCTGCAAGTCAGTGTAAGCAAGTTCCTATAACCCTCAGTCGGGTACAGAGTTTCTGCATTATCCATTTAGAAAGACAACGCGTGGTGATTAAATTTGGGTTAAACAGAGAGGTCGACATAGAGACAGTCGAATATACTATAATCGTGCACTGCCCACATAGAATAGTACGGTGCTGCAGTTTTTTTTCTCGTGCAGAAAAGGGATATAACGCAGAGGAGACTAAATTTAACATTAAACAATAGAATAAGGTAGGAGCACAATGAAAGCTAGCAGAAGTTGAACTCAAAGAGCACATCAAAGATAAGGTAAATAATAAAAACGCGTAGTTATGGTTATTGACATGGAAAGTTAACTAGACAATTCCAACAGCAAGACATGTGCAAACACATTCACTCACCAATTACCATTGGTCAATACCATAATTCTAAATTATTTTTCTTATTTCTCAAATCACTTTTCTGGAATTAACGAATACAAAGAGTGGAAATGCTAGAAAATGATTCGCCAGCACCTTGTAGATTTATATATAGAGGGTTTATAATGAGTTGTATGTAACTATCTTGAAACTTCACTTCACTGTCAAGATTTCAAAACAGGATGACTCATCAGGTTTATCCGATCTTATTCCATTCAGGGGAACCTAAGTGGTGACCATCCGGGCCTCAACACCCCCCGCCACCCCGCCAAACTAAAAAAATGTATTTCTATTTTTTTTTACAAACATTTTTATACTCACCGTCTTATAATAATAATAGTCCACTTAGTTTTTTCACGAACATTAAGAAATGTTGATTAGACTTAGTATGAGTAATAAAAGTGTATCAGTTTTTAAATATACCTTTAAAATACTAATGATATTCATGATTAGCAAAAAAACAACACTCATTAAATAATGGTATACGGGGAACTAAAAAAACTTTTAAAAGGAAAATTAGAATATTATTTCGGGACTCGTCAAAAATCGAATGGGACTATTATTATGACACAGAAAATACTGAATTGATGATTTGGCACCCTCGTTTTTTTTTACTCGTACCCTTTGGCTTCTCCCCTGATTCCATTACACTAAAATCATAAAATTTAGCAAAGAAAAGTTTCTTTTTATACGAGTAAACTGAACTCTAAGCCCTCTTAATTAATAATTTAATAGTACTTTTCTAAAGATGTGATATAATTTTAACAATAAGCTTAGTTCAGTTGTAGACTTGTGGTAGTTTTTAAAGATACAAATTAGACAAACTATTTATAAAGCTAAATGAATCTAATGTAAACTAGTAACTATATTGAAGTTAAAAAGCAGCTCTAAAGTTAAAAAGTAGCTCTAAAGTTAAACTGAGTTACTAGTAACAAAATAATACCACTCACTGAAGAGAAAGTTCCTCCCAAACAAACCCCAGATTCTTAAAAAGCAAAAAATAGTTTTTATTTTAGTCAATGATAACGATAAATCACTAATTCAAGAGATATTTTCATGCCAGATATGCCTCAAAGTTCTGCTATTATCCATTGGTGAAGACTAAACAGCAATTTAGATTCTCGTAAATATTAAAAAAAAAAACACACAAATTCATATAAATTGCAGAAAATTATGATTAAAACTAAGCCATTATTATATGTGTACGGATCATATCACACTTCATAAACATTTAAATTAGCCTCAACATAACAAACCCTAGCATAACAAAAATGTAACTACCACGATAATATATAGTTGAGCTACCCAAATCTGAATAAAAAGGGAAAGTATAACAAATTGTTAGTATAAGGCTCAAATCTCTTAAAATGAGTATAAAATAGAGAGAGAGAGAAACGTCGCTTCACCTTGAATGAGGGGTGGAAAGTATAACTAATTGTTCGTATAGTTCTTAGTGTTTGTAACTAGACTAAATCTTTTATTTCCGTTGCAGTTTAGTACAATCTATTTTGCTTTCAAATTTTTAAATGTTTACCAATTGGCCCATCTATATCCAATACTAACAACAAAAAACCCAATAAAAATCACTAATTTGACCCTTTTACACTAACTTCCAAATATAGTTTCATACCTAAAACTAGATTTCATTTAATATCAAAATCAATTAAATAATTATTATACCTACTACATACATTACACATAGTCTAAAAAAATCACGAATATAAAGAAATAGCAATATGGGTGTAAACGGTCCGGATTTTAACGGATTATTCTCAAATCTAATGCAATCCAATAAGAGCATATCGAATATTTCTTTTGAATCTGAATCAAACCACTCGTAGTTGCAATCCAAACCAACATATCAATTTGGTTTGGTGGGGATTTGCGGACTTGATAATTTGGATCGGATTTGGACAGTGCTCGGATTTATGAAATAAGTTATCCCAACATCAAATCAAAACATCATAATAAAATTCGTAAACGAAAAGAAAAAGCCCAATTAGTCACTTCCAAAATTTCAATTAAATTTAATCTAAGATAAGAAATTACTTAAATTGCCACCGATATACTTTGTACAACTCCAAATTTTATTATACATGTTGTGTAATTAATTATCAAATATTTGATGTAAAAAAAAAAAAAAGAGACCTATACACTTTAATAAAATTTGATACTTGGTTAAATATAGGTAAAGAAATATCTTTCGAGCCTTACCATGGATTATTGCTTATTGAAAATTTATTGTATGAAAAAATCTACTAGTAATATATCACAATTTTAACTCCAATAAATTTATGTTCCTAAAACCTGATACAAGTCCGTTGATATTTGTAATTAAAAATAAACATTTAATTATATCAACATATTTTTATGTTGCTAATTTTATGGAGAGGCCGTGTTGCTGAATTGTTTGTAGTTTTGTTGCTGATTTTACCGGAAAAAATTGGCAACTTTTTTAGCAACAAATTACGGTGTAGCTAAATTTAAGTTGCTAAAAAGTTGGTGTTTTTTTTTTGCTAAATATTTCTTACACTTTATGTTGCTGTTTTGTTTATGTTCTGTTGCTAATCAGCAACAGAAATTGGCTCATTATTTTTCGTTATTGCTATCTGTCATATTTCTTGTAGCGTGAGCTAATAGAAAAAGATCTCCGATGGGATTACACGGCGGAGCTCTCCACTGATATTCGCAGAGGAGAGAGAAGTTGTATCTATCTTCGCCTATTAACAATATTATTAAGCACAAATATAATACAAATACTAGAATAGTGGAATTAAATATATGCACCTTGAAATTTCGACGTGTTGGCATTAAAAAAAAAAACAAGGTATATTACAAAGAAAACATGTCAAAACAAAGTTGTTTTATGTACATAATAACATTATGACACATGTTAACGTGTGTTGGTTTAAATTGTTATTTTAACTTAAGTTTTGATTGTTGGTTCGTCGCGATGGGACAATTTTATTGCTGTGTTGTTTATTGTGTTGGTTTAACTTAACTTTAAAAAAATATATATAATATAATTTTTGAATGTTATTGTAATTACTAAAAAAAAGTCATACTCTCTCTGTTTCCAATCAATTGGTTTTTACGAAATTACGTGCAATTTTGACGACTTATAACACGTATCAAAATTGTCGAAATGAAAATTTTCAAAACTAAATCATATAATTTAATATTTGAACTATATGATTAAATTTTGAAAATTTTCATTCCGACAATTTTAATATAAGTTATTGGCCGGTTAAAATTGCACGTAGATTCGTAGTGGATAATTAATTGGGAACGGGGGAGTAACAGTTTTGAATGTTATTGCAAATAGATCATAACATTTATAATTGTAATCAACAACTAAAAACTTGAGTAAAATTTAAATAACATAAAAATAAACATTAATTTTATTAATTAATAAAAAAGTATAAAAAAAAAAAAATACATCAATTAAAAATAAAAATCACATCAATTAAAAATAAAAACTACATCAATTGAAAATAAAAATTATATCAAATAAGAAATTAAAACCATATCAATTAAACCGAAAGATTTCATGTCATTTCACCTTATTTTGCTATGATCCAGTTCATTCTAGATGTCATATTTTGCTATGATCCAGTTCATTCTAGATGTCATATTTTGCTATGATCCAGTTCATTCTAAATGTCATGATATTCGGATCATTGGGATCCAATCACATAATACTTTCTTTCACGTCCCAAAGTTGTGCACACGATTTCTCTCTACCTGCAGCCGCTTTATCTTTAGTTGCAGCCGTCATTACCGACATGTTGCTCGCTGATACTTGATGCCTCGCATTTTGTTCCTCTCTATAAAAAACGATAAAATCAAGCATGTTAGATGATGAACTAGAGTTTCTAGAGGCCTCCGCATTTGCATCTTTTCTACCTTTTGGCCTCTCTAACTTATCTGAAACCGATATTTATTCGACGTCGTCATCACTCATATCAAAATCGGTTGATCTTGATCCACCCACTACATTATTATTTTTGTTTTCTTACTGTTTTATCTTCTACATTTTTATCATGAATATGGGCATGCCATTTTGGTTGATCTTTTAAAACGACAAAACAACGATGATCTTTGAAGGATTTACCCGTATCGTCGTAAAAATCGAGTTACGCAACTTTATACTATCAAGTTTTAAAAAATGATTGTAATTAGTCTAAATAAACAAGTTGATAATTTAAAAAATTAATTTATATTTGTTAATTAAAAAATTATGCAAAAGTTTATAAAATCATAGCACATCTTGGTTGACTCGTCCGCTTTTTTGCCTCATTTCCTTATGGTTAAACCATCCTTGGAATTTTTTAACCCTCTTACTCACATCTCCAAAGTGGTGGCGCAACATTTCCGATGAACGGTTTGAAACTCAACCAACTGGTAACTCGTGGTGGTAATCGGCATGAATTTTCATCCAATATTGCGTTTTTGGTTGTTTATTACCAACAACTCTATCGGTTAATATATTACACCAACTTTTACAAAGTCGTTGATCTTCGTATACGGTCCACACTTTTCGATCAACCATATAAGGTTTAGTTTGAGTTTGATTTTTTTTTTTCTTGGTTTGTATTTTGAAGATTGAGAAGATTAAGTTTGGAAAGGTTGCGTTAAATATTGAGTTAGAGTCGTCATATGGATATTTAGAGGAATTATATTGGGGGAAAACACGTAATACGTTTCATCCTCGGGGTTTATTGGGTAATTGAAATTATCACCACCAAAATTGGCCATTTGTAGAGAATAAGTGTGTTTAATGGTATATGAAATGTAGTAAAAGTGAGAAAATGATGTGTTTTGAATGAATATGAGTGTGAGTTTATATATTGAAAGACATGAGTCAAATTTTAACTTTTAAAAACAGTATGGCCTGAAAAAAGTATAACTAGCCGTTATTTAGGACCTATTTGTATAGTTTAAAAGTTTAGGGACCAAATAAATTACTAATTTTACTATTTATTACAGTTATAGGGACCAAATTGTAAGAATCTAAAACTACAGGGACCGGCGGAGTAATTATTCACGGTCAGATTTTTTTTAAAATACATTTAAAACTACAGGGACTGGTCTGTAATTAATAGAGAGATCAGTAACTGTAATTAAACATACGAAACCGATATACAGAGAAATGAGAGAGAGAAACAGAAGAAGAAAAGGAATGAGAATAAACTGCTGCAACAGCAGCCGCATCTTACCGCAACAGCAGCCGCACCCTACCACTGATAAAGATGGTTGCACCGCCGCACGGAGCTCCGTCCACAGCAACCCACACCCGTTAAACATCCTCTTATTTATGTCGTAACTATGTTGGTGCAATCTTCATACATGTAAAACACATTACAAAGTCATAAGATAAATATGTTTATGGATCATGCTTGTTACATCGAAAACTTGCATATAAAGTTTACACACCATGATGTGTCATGTTTTTATTAGTCTATATAAGGACATTCCGACAATTTTATAAAGTTTGAGGAACCAAAAGTGTGAATTGTCATGAAAAAATTGCTTGCTTTTGGTGCAAGTGTAAGTGTAAATTGTAATGGTATATCAATGTTCTATGTTTATCGTGTAACATCTTTTTTTACTGTAATAACAATGGTAAGCTTCACTTGGTTTAGGTCGTACGGGGACATGTGTCCCATCGATTGTTGTGATGCAATTCTAATCTAAAAAGATAAAATAATTTATAATAAAAGGGAAAATATGGTATTTAAAAGATTAAAGAATAAGGTAAGAGTGGATATCATTTTGATCTCGAGTAAGGCCTTCAGTAATCAACTGTTTCATAGCTTCAAGAATCGCATCAAAATATCGATGGATTGTTTCAACCTGAATGTTGAAAACATTCGTGAGCTCCTCGAATTTGAGCACCTCCGCCTGGCATGAATGAAAAAACAATCTTCTTAACCCAAATGGAGCTTTCATGAGGTGAAAAACAAAATTCATAAATGTTAACCAATTTATCGCATAATCTTGAGACGGCATGTTTGTTCATTCGAAATTCTTAGTGGATGCATGATAGCGTTGGATCACAAAAAAACTAAAATAGACGTATAAACAACAAAAGTCCATTTCACAGAAAAGAAGAAGTCGTATTTGGATTCTATCACAGAAACACAACTATCACGTTCAACTAGGTACCTTTTAAGATACAACATGAAATGAGAATGTCGTGACACAATAGCGAGGTTCCATTTATTCGGCGAAGTAAACGAGTACAATTTTATTGTTTTTTTAATGATGGTTAATGGCCTCATTACTACTCCTTGCTTATACACGTATATGAACATACTAACAAAAGAATTAACAAAGTACAGGAGCTGAACTATATCTGTTACAACACTAAAATGCACTCTCTTTATTGTTTTTTTTTAACTGAACGAATACGAAACGGAAAAACGAAAAACAAATGATAATGGACGCAGATAACCATCGCCGGTGTTTTTTCTTAGCGATAATCTAAGAGGCACTCTTTACTCTGGGAGTCTTCTGTTTTACAAAGAAAGCTGTCAGCATACTTTTACTGCGGACTGGTGCACGTATGATTTCACGCCGAGGGTTTTCAAATGATCTGAAAGGTGTCATAGGTTTGGAACTCTCCATAGAATCCTGCAAGGAAACATAATAGCATGAGAAGTTAAAAACCCTTCATGGGACAAAAGGATTCATACCGTATGAACATGAAAATGATAGCATTGATATTTTAGGCGAGCTACAAAAATAAAAGGCTTGTAACCATGACGATATTCAGTAAGAGTTGGTGAAGATACAAAGCTCTAAAGAGGCCAGGTAGCGTAGAGCAATTATTGTATACATTGCAACAATGGTTACTAGAACTAATAAGATAAGAGGCAAAAATAAATTCCCTTAATTTATTTAAAGCACCGTTTCCTCGAGTTAACAAATATCATATCATCGATATTCATTTTCACAATACACAGACCAGGAATTTCATTGACAATTTAGCTAAATAAAACTAGGAACTCTTATCCTAGAGGGAGCACATTTTGCACGTTCTAACAATGTGATAAAAGTACTTGGACAAAGACGAAAAAATTTAACTTCTGAAATACAAAAGAATGAACTCATAAAGCAACGGGAGCCTTCTGTCACTGAAATTCACATGTTGAACTATGTAAAATGTGAAGCAGAAAGTGGAGATCTGTATATATTGGGGAAAATCTTTTGAAATATATTTGAAGGAAACTAAGATATGTGAGATTAGTAGATTACCCTTTGCACAGCAACAAATGGTTGCATCACTGGATTTGAAGCAAGGCCCCCGTTAGACAAATGAACGTTAGTTGCCAAGGATTTTGTTGTAGTTCTCTCATTCGAATCTGAAAAAGGGAAAAAGGTCTACAATTGGTTAATTATCCTTCTGAATAAGATTAGGCTTCGAAAAACAGCTACTAACAATGAAACCCGCTACATACCCACTAAGTGGAAGTTCCCAGGAGGATTCCCAGATGTTTTGAAATCTTCACTTCTGGTAAATAAATATGATAAGCTTCAGACCAATATAGCAAGACTTTCAAATGTAATTCAAATCATCGCATAAATTTGAAACAGGGTAAGTACAGTTTCGTACTCTTAACATATTGCCAGATTTCGATTTTGTACACAAAACTACAAAAATAAGCAGTTTTTACACCACTGTTAACATTTCCTTGACATTTTTAGTACGTTTAGGCTCTGTTTGGCAACAACATTTTTAATCAAAAATTAGCATTTAAAAAAGCTGTTTAAAAAATCCAACAAAAATCATGAATTTTTTTAAAGATTATTTATCTTTCTTTATCTAAAATTCTGCTTTCTAAAAGCTAAATACACCCATGGATTTTTAAAATCAAAAATCGAAAAATCAGCCTAGAAAATTGTTGCCAAACGGAGTTTTAGTATACCAAGTCGAGAAAAATATCATAGACAGAAAGGTTAAATGATTATGAAAAAAAAATTGTTCATACACTATTATACCATCCTTTTTTATATTTGGTGCACTAATTTATCATGTTCAGAATTTACCAAGTCCTCAATTTATGGTTGTAATCCTATATACTGTACTACAATTGTCAAGAAGGGTAATTAATCTACTTAATTATATGAATCCTGTGTACAAAATCGATATCTGGCGAGATGTTGGTGTACAAACTGTAGTTTCCTCAAATTGAACTGATTACTCAACTTATAAAGTTAGAAGGACGCTCTTGAAAATGAACTGACCTGATCATGGCACGTGAAGAAGATTTCAATGTAGACTTAGTTTCTGATGCCAAATGCCAAGACAGTGTGTTTGGTGAAGGAGTGCCTGTATTGGTACACACCAAAAAAAGCACATTAAAAGACTGCGTTAAAGAACAATGTACTGAACAAGTTGTCCACACGATTTAAAAATAAAACTTGCCTGAGTTATAAATGCGAGGTTTAGTTTGAACATGACTTTGCCCAGCATCTGTCTTTAAATGCGGGCTAAAGTGAACCTTCTTGTTAACGGAATCTAGCTTGGGGTTGTTACAAACGAGTGAAATAAGTTAAAATTCTAACAAACAAGGGACTAAATGTAGAAATGGGGCAAAAAATAAATATTCTTACTGGGTAAGATGTAATGCTTGTGGTGCCTTGGGATAAATGCTAACAACTGCTGTTGCCTAAGGCCTTCTGTGTCCGTATATGTTTTGCATGTTAGCAATTGCTGTCACGGAAGGGCCAAGATCAGATATTTGCAGAAAAAATTGGCTTTTTTACTGTTTATACACCGACTTATACAACACATTTTTCGATCTATACACCAACCCAATGTTTTAAAAATCGCGCTATATAGCGCGAAATAGCGCTTTTGGGGAAAAAACGCAACGAAAAACCACTATTTGGCTGGAATTGCGCTAAAATCGTGCTATAGTGGACCAAAAGCGCAAAAAGCGCGAAATTCTGGACCAAAAGCGTAAATAGCGAGTTAGGAAAAAAAAACAGCAGATCTAAATAATTAATATATATTGTGTAATTTTCATAAAAGTGTGTGCAGTCCAGATGGTTGAGACAGTGCTGTAATTTTCAGCAGACCCAAGTTTGAAACTCACCTACAACAATTTTTTTTTTTCGATTTTTTTTTATTACTATCTAATATAACTATACATTTCTTTTTTTATTGTTATATATACTAAAGTTTAGTGCATATTTAGGCAATAAAAAATACACCGCAAAGCGCTATGTAGCAACGCTATTAGCGCTTTTAGCGTTTCTCTCGAAAAAACGCTACGATAGCGATAACGCTATTTAAAACATTGCACCAACCTACCATGTTATTTGATTTCCACATTGACCAATAGGTTTAATCCATTTTGACACTTCCGTTTAATTTTAATGGAAAAAGTCACGTCATGTCACTTATAATCTTTATTATCACTTTGTACAATTACCTACTGGTCAACTGTCACTTATTTACACTAACATATATGTTCATTATCAATGACTAAAGGAAGTGTACAAAAGAAATAAAAACCTATAGGTTAGTGTACTAAATAAAAAACACAGTAGGTTGGTGTACAAAATCAAGAAATGTGTATAGGTAGTGTGTATAAAGCATTGAAAAACACAAGATACATAGGTTACCTGATTTACGCATGAAACTTTAAGCTCCATGGTTGAGACGTCTAATGCGTGTTGCTCCATTAAATCGGTTAATTTGTAAGCCACTGTGCCAAGATGGTCAACAGCATTCACAAGTGCTTGCACAACATAATCTTTGAGGTTCTCCAGGACCCTACATATTCTTTTATGTTAATTTCCTGTAGCTTAAGGCCTTAATTGTCGGAAATTCAGAATCAAGGGAAATTATGTGCAAGATAAAAATTACATTGCAGATTATGTATTTTGTGACTTGTTCCAGTTCTTTCTCCTCTATGTCACTCATCTAGGGGTGTTTAGGGGATAAAGAATTATGCAGTTTCTTATCAATTTCATCTTCAATGTTGAATAGCAGCTACGTCTTGCATTCCCCATTTTAATCTACTATTAGTTTAGCCTTTGTAAGCCCTAATTTCCACTTTCCAGTCAATATAAACCAGAAAGTTAACCCCAAGGGATGCGTTTTTGTTCCATTTGAATATCTATTCTAAAATCTCAGATTCCCTTTGATTTGGCTGGAAAAAAGTGTTTGGATCCTCACATACTCGCATCACTTCGGGAAAAAAAATACAAAATTAATAAAAAAAGAAGACGTGGTATGACAGAATAAATAATGGGTTAGCTAAACCCCATCCGTTACAGTATTATTTTTAAATAATTGACTTACTTGAACAGCACCAAATGCAAAATCAAAGGCCATAAAACATTGAATGAATGATTGACAAATAATTCACTCACATATGTAACATAACAAGCACTACTCAGCTACAAAAATCTCGGAAAAGCCGGAAAAAGCAAATGAGAAACTTTTGGAAAAAGTGATCATAAGATACCATCCGCGATCTACTTTATGGAACCCAAATAAATCAAATTTCACTACGATTATGCAGAATAATCAATGTCCTTACATTTGTTTCTGCTCACTAAGAAGATAAGACTTCTCGCAGTATTCTGCAGCAGAATAAAGTTGAGGCCTCAGATTTTTGAGTTCCTGAAATAGTAATGGCGGAGATTAAACTGATGCTAACACAAAAAATATATTCCAATTAGCTAAGCATACGCATAACCATACATAAATGAGTGAGCATAAAACGCTGCACAACATCTTAATCTTAAAAAACCATCTTGGATAAAAGTTTCTAATACAATGAAAATCACAGGAAATGATAGATATCGCAGGAAGTTTATTGATTGAAGACTGGTGGATCTAAAATTGAAATATTAGATTATGAGTGCCTACTGTAGCCTAAACACGCAACAAATTAGCTGTCATTGGAGTTTACTTTCCTCAAAGATGTGGAAATGTAATCATGATGATTGCATGGCTAATTCCAAGTAACTACATAAATTGCAATAACACAACACTGAGAACCTAAATTTTTCGAGAGATTCTATTGCAGTTGGGACATTTGATATTCATATTGAGAGAAACCCAAGACACCAATGATGTGAGCAGTTGGCGTTCAAGAATGATTGACGAATTTTAATGAGATAAATACTATGAAATCCCCAAACAACCTCCATATGAATCCATCCACCCATAATATCACTTTTTGATAAAAAAAAATAATGGAGTCCAATGTTAATTTGACGCCACTACATATCAAGATAATCTCAAGATCACAAGCCGTGCAATCCAACTGTCCGAATATGCATCGTGTACAGGTGGTGTGAGGCCTCTTCTCTCAAAATACATGTTTGTTTGGAAGTAAATGAGGGTTGTAATGCATGAAACCAATATTACGAGTAACAGAATACGTCAATGAGGCTAGCTAGATGACCTGATTTAATTCAGTTTAAAGTAAGACTGTACTACCACACCATAGTATATATTTTAGAGCAGGGAAGGAATTAAAGGGGAGAGACTGAAACACTAATTTTGGTAAGGGGGACTGAAACGCTAATTTTTTAAGGTATTAATTGAAATACATAAAAAAAGATTTAATTTTTCATCAAATTTTATCAATATAGGGGGAGGGTTGCAGGCCCTGACTGCTTCCACCTAGTTCCTTCCCTGTTTTATTGTCTCGTGTAGCTTTGAAAAGGGGAAACTAATTAGAGTTTTTTGAAAACTCATTTCATCCAGCTTAAAGGTTTTCTATATTTAAAAGACTTAAAAAAAATACTCGCCAATCTTATAATGGAATGGCCTGTGGACTAGGGGCCTAGACGGGATCCAAGAAGGAAAATGATTTTAACATTTCTTTTCGGTTTTTCCTTGGATTCTCATATAGTAGACATTGAATTAGGGAAGGAACTAGTGGTAGTAAAAGTACTACAACACCCCCCAAATTGAGAAAAAATCGATCTTTTACCATGTATCTTGATTTTTCTTTTTTCGATTTTAGTCTTTTAGCACCCCATAATTACGAAAAAACTAGTTCTAGTTCCGCCACTGCATGTTATAAAAATAATTAACAAACTAATCTATTTAAGTTATTTTTAGATAATCAAAGTTAAAGAAAACCTATGATAACAACCGATGAGCATTGACAACAGTCGAATACAAATAAAAATAAGCATAATTACGTATTCAAAGACAAATTTAAAGTGCAGATCCTAATTTAAGATCGGCCTATTCTTAACTAACCATACAGAAATGTCACAACATGTGTACACAATATCTATCTAACACGTTAGTTAAAAGCTTAATAAAGAAAATACGACTCTGTTTAACTCGACAAAACATATAATATAAATAACTACTAATTTACTAACTAGATCACCTCCAAAATATGTAGCTAATCAAATCGACAAAATCACTAAATCGTTTTTTCTTTTCTTTTTTAACTATCACATCATTAAATCATTCCAAAATGTCAAAATGTGTACAAAATAATCTTACTACTTACTCCCTCCGTTCCTATTTAATTGTCCACTACAAAACTACGTGCAATTTTGACCAGCCAATAACTTGTATCAAAATTGTCGGAATGAAATTTTTCAAAAGTTGATTATATAGTTCAAATGTTAAATTTTATGATTAGATTTAAAAAAAAATTCATTTCGACAATTTTGATACGAGTTATAAGCCGATCAAAATTGCACGTAGTTTCGTAATAGACAATTAAATGGGAACGGACCTCAAAAATCTGTATCTAATCAAAATCACTAAATCAATGTATTTTTTAAGCAATCAACACAATACTAGATCATTCGATATATTAGAACAATACAAATAATAAAAATTACTGCTAAATTATTAAATAGATCACTGATTCACCTCCAAAAGCTGTATCAAATCGCTAAATCACTGTTTTATTCATATTTATTATTATCATCACATCATAAAAACATAAAATCATAAAATAAATTAAAACAAAACAGCAGATCTGAGAAGAAATAGTATATATAAATAAACCTGAAGAGCTTTAACGAAACCTATACTACACTCTATTGTCGCCTCGTCCGAGCTCATCGCCTCCATACTCTCCATTCCCTCTCTCTCTCTCTCTATATATATATATGTATATATGTATGTATATATGTATGTGTGTATGTATATGTGATTTTGTATAGACAGATGTGAAAAGGATCAATAAATGCAATGTGATATTTGCAAATTGAGAGAGTATAATAATATAATTAATGAAGGGGTTTAGTTAGATTTGGAGATATAAAAAATAAGGAGTTGTTGGAAGAGAGAGAGAGAGAGAGAGAGAGAGTGTGAAGCTTAAGCGATCCCCGGGAAATGTGTGAAAATGATTTTTGGTGGGAATATTTATATGTAAAGTTATCCATAAATTGTGTATAATAATGTTATAAATATGGTATATATTTTATTTTGAACATAATATTTAGATTTGATATCCGTTATTGTAGTTATGCAGCTTATAATGAATTGTTAATTAATTTAGCTTACATCCGTAATTAGTAAAATATAGTGATAATAAATTATTAAGTAATTAGATTAGCTACATTGATAGTTATTAAAATAGAATGATGGTGTTTTTGAAAAAAATTAAAAAAAATTGACAGTATTAACTTTTTTTGAATTTGGTTATATTAATAGTATAATGATAATGTGAGGTGAAATTGTGATGTTAACGTGTTACTTGCAAATTTTAAGAGGTTTTATTTTATACATTTCTTGTATCTCCCTTTTCTTCACTTTTTTCTTTTCATATTTTGGTTTCTTCATTTCTCATTTTTCATTTTTTGTACATTTGTTTCTTCATTCCCTTTTTTTTACCTTGATTTCTAATTTATTCTTTGTTGTATTTCGGTTTCTACTTTTTTTTTTTGTCAAAGTCTAAAACTTGGACACGTGCCTTTATTGCTTTTTTTTAGACTTTAAAAAATATCAAAATTGAACAAAAATAAAAAATAAAAAATATATATATATAAACCAAGGTAAAAAAAACCCAAAAAGGTAAAAAAAACCCAAAAAGGTAAAAAAAAAAAAAAACCGATGATATTTTAGAATGTCCATTAGACTTTCCATTTGAGTGGCATTGGAATCAATTTTTTAAATTTCCAATTTTCTTCCTTTTTTTTATAATACTTTTCATCATTTTCTAGATTTTTTTTTAAAAGTTGGTAAATGCGGTTATTTGGCACCCTTTTCTTCGGTTTTATCATTTATGGGATATTTTTTTGCATTTTTATCATTTTTCATTTCCAGTCCATGTCCATCAATGTCGGAGACTGCATTCGACACTGCATGTCAATGGCCCGAGTTAATGGTGTTGGTTAAAGGAGTTTGACTAATTACGTGAATGAATACTTTATTTCAAATGAATTCGTTTAAAAAGATATATAAGAACGAAGAAATAGAAGTGTTAGAGCATTTGCTCTAGTCAACTAATCATATGTCTCATTCTCCATAAATTTAGAGACATAGTTTGAAAATTTTCCTAATCATCAATTCCTCAAAAAACAAGGAGCACCAAATACTCCTTATATATACATAAACTTTACTCATGCTCAAACACAACTGTTATTATTAAACTAGACACTTATCACCAATATTTTTATTAACATCATTTTGTTGTTGATAAGAAAAGAAAAAACATTATAACATGAATAGTAGTTTTTAATTGCAAATGAGAAGGATGAAAAAAGTTTGCTACATAATAAAACTAAAACCATGATCTATTAAAATTCAGACTCATTGGTGTGAGATTGCATTTCAATAATATTTTTGTTCATAGGTCATTATTATAGAAATTTTAAGTTTATGACACCTTACAAGTAATAAAAAAAAAATATTACTTTTATAAATTTTTGATTTTTTTTTTTTTAACTTACTAATTCAAATAAACATTTAAAAAAACAATTTTTAGTTTGGATATAGACAATGCTTTGAAGGTATTGATGTAGTCATATAGATGCTGCCAATATCCGAGTCACTACTAGTAGTGGAACCATTTTCAATCTTAATAATAAATGGACGCCGCTAAATCTGGTAAGAGTGACCCAATAATAATAAATGGGCCATGATATAACATTTTCTTAGTCTTTATATTCACTGTGTAAATTTCTGAAATTGTGACTTGACCGAAGACGAAAAAAGTTAAAACTGTGAATACAATATAGGTTAAAAACTTCAATGAAAATTGTTCATTTCCAAATAAAAACCTAATCCATTATCTACGCTCATGCACATGGTCGTAAAGGAATCAAATCGTTCATGAACATATTGTGTTTGGCTTGTTAACCGTTCGGTTTGTGTTCGTTGGTTAAGTAAACAAACCGGACATGTACAAAACTTTTCGTTTGTTAAGTCGCGATCCCAACATGAGTACGGTACATTTTTCCGTTAAGAGCTCGATTTCGTTAAGAGGTCGAAAAACAAATGAAATTCATTTTTATTATAGATTTTTTTTTGATTGTACGTACGACGTGTTAATATGTAAAGAAAGATACATGACATATGTTTTACAATAAATCACAAATTTTAAAACTCGCATAATAACGGATGCAATCAGAATTGCTCCCCTCGGAAATAGGGCGGGTCGGTCCAACCACTACACTAGATGGAAGTAAAGATCTTTGTTGCTATTTAAGTACTCAATCTAAAAACCAAAAAAAAAATTACTCAATCTAGACGAGAACTCTATTTTGTGCATACAAACCATGTTATCTTATTGTGCTGAGAGTATACAATATACTATAATTTTATGAACCAAGTCGAAACTCAATTTTCAAGACTTTAGTTAACGACCATGAACAAATCATTGTTTGCTTATAAATAAACATTAACCGAACATGAATAGACATTCTTAGTGAAAACATAAACACATACGTCGTTCGGCTCATTTACAAACTCGTTGGCCTCAGTTCAAATCAAGATCAACAGTGGTGGATGTGGGAGCACATTTCGGACCACAAAGTTCTTAATATAACGTTGTTGAAACTCCAGTAAGTAATTAAAGATATCTGCAAAGAGAATGATTTTATTTCATTCTTGGGATGCGTTATTTTGGCACACTCAAGATGATATAGTTATAGCAAGAATTCCGTCGGTTCCAAATTAATTGTATTTTACGAAATTACGTGTAATTTTGACCGGTTTATAACATGTATCAAATTGTCGAAATGAAATTTTTTAAAACGAAATCATATAATTTAATGTTTGAACCATATATATAATTAACTTTTGAAAATTCTCATTCCGACAATTTTGATACAAGTTATTGACCGATAAAAAATGCACGTAGTTTCGTAATTGACAATTAATTGTAAACGGATGTAGATTAAATATACTTGCACAAACACTTATATCATTCTATTATTATAATAAGTCCGTCCAAATTTGCCCAATTTTTTAAAAAATATATTCACCATGTTTTAATAATTACCAATATATGTAATCTAATTAATTAACAATTTGTTCTAATTATATTTTCCTAATTACGGATGTAGTCTAAATTAATTAACAATTCGTTTTAACATACATAACTATAATAAATGATACCAAATTTGAATATTATGTTCAAAATAAAATATATCACGAGATTTATGTCATTACGTGTTCCACACGCAACATGATGGATAACTTTTAGTGGCATAATTAAAAAAAAGCATTTCTTAAACCATTTTCTAACGCCCCTTGAAGTTGGAGGGACAATATTTTTAATTATCAAGTTACGTATACAATAGACTAATTAAAAGTAATTTGCTCTAAAAGCATCATGCTAAACGATTAAACAGTTCACTTGTCTAGTTTTCTATGCTGAATGCTGACAGTACTCTTCTATATATAGAGTCGTCTCCATGATAAAATGGGAATTTATGCTGATGTAATGATTTAGTAATTAACCCATTTTATCGTATCACAGGAGCGGATCCAGGGATGGCCAGCGGTGATTTTTAATTTTTTTATATTTTTTTTCATAATATGTGTAATTTAAATTTTTTAAAAATATATACATTGATGACTCGTTCTAATCTAACAAAATAGCTATTGGTGTAGTTGTAAAATTGGTTTTAAGTTAGTTGAATGTTAATGAGTTCAAATCATGTTAGATGATTTTTTTTAAAAAATTCTGTTTTTTAACTTGAAATTAACAAGTTTCGTAAATGACCGTTCTATTTTCTCAAAAAAGATTACTAAAAAAAATTATTTTATTACCCAATGGCTTTTGTATTAACTTTATATTTATTTTATGATATGTTAAAAATAAAAAAAGTTCTTTATTTTTGTATTAGACCTTATTTATTTTATATTCTATTCGACATATTTTTTACAACCGCACCTATAAAAAAATCATCCTGATTCCGCACCTGATCACAATATTATAGAGCAAGCTTTTGTTATGTAATTTAAATGTTTTCGAGTGAAAATCCAACCAATTCAAATCGCAAGAACTCGCCATAGCTCGGTCTATTGTGTCAACAACAATAGCTATTTGCCTCTGTGCCTTTCAAGATATGACGAGATTTACTATTCTCGTATTTTTTTTGTAATCCTACCAATAGCAAACGGATCAACATCGAACCGTTAAGAATCCGACCTCCACCCACTGATATTTGTCTCATTTTGTAATTCTAGCACTAAGTCACTAATTAACGGATGAACAAATCTGTAAAAAAATATACATATATATATATACATTACAAATTAAATTATGTCAAATAAATTTCATAATTTGTTGTTTTCGGCCGTTTGGAAGGATCTAGATCGTATTTTCTCACCAATGGTGAGTTATTAATTAATAATCCAAGCTTCTCCCTTGGTTTGGTATGAATTAATGTGAGGTGATGAGGGTTTTATTTTAAGCGATAAATTAAATTTGATACATGATTGAAATTTGATGCTCAGTACTTACCCAAAACTATTACTCCATATAACACGAAAAATGAACTGTTTGATTTCTTAAAAACTATATATAATATTACCTTTATTCTACATTAATTTATTAACATAAATTTTGTCTTCATGAAATAAGCGAGCACAAATAAATATTTTAAGTTAACCTAATGACGCTACTATATATATTGTCAAGTAAATTAGCAAGTCATCTAATTATTTACATACTAACTCGATATAGCGAGTCAACACACAGTTTTATTGGTTTTTACACACACAAAAAAAAAAGGGACTTAATCTCAGTAATGTTTGACACGAAAATAAAGTTTCTCATTCTATATATTCAATATTTTCCGTTTTGTTTTTAATTCGGGTTTTCTTTAGTTTGTATTAGTTCCCAATATATAATAAGTGACATATAAATGAACCTTGGAAACAAATAAAGCTTACACTGTTTTTTATTTATAAAATGATTTCTTTTCAATAAATGGCTTTTGTAAATTGTTGATTGTTTGACGAATTAATGTTTTTGTATCTTTTTTTTGGTTGAATTAAACTTTAAATTTACATTAAATTAAAATAATTTACAACCCAAAGGAGATAACTTCAACCAAAAGAAGAAAGAAAGACCAAGGCCACTTGCTTGGGTGACTAATTTAGACGCTCCCAAGGAGATATGCCTTGTGTAATGATTGATATGCATGGCCACATAAAAGTTGCAGATTAAGCAATGAACTTAGACCACTGAATTGATGCATAGTTGATAAAGTAGTAGATAGTGTATGTACCTATATATCTTGAGTTCAACTCCCCTTCTTAAACATAACACAAAACACTAGAAGAAAGAAAAATAAGATACAAATGGCTTCTTCTATGCTTTCTGCCTCTGCCTCCATGACCAGGGCTAGCCCTGCTCAGGCCAGCATGGTCGCACCGTTCACCGGACTCAAGTCCACCTCAGCTTTCCCCGTTACTCGCAAGAGCGAAGACATCACCACATTGGCTAGCAACGGTGGACGTGTCCAATGCATGAAGGTATTGTAAATCCAACCATATGTAGTCATATAGCTAGAATCATCAGATTGATTACATTTTTATAGAGTATCGTATCATCAAATTATAGCTTTGTACAACAAGTATATAGGAAGAAGGATTTAGTGTACTAACTTTAGATTTATCAATGATTCATCACATGGTATATCGCATAGAGGAAACAACATAAGCCTGATACCAATAGCTGAGAGAATCGATGACTTCACACTAGAAGAAGAAAATGTTAGGAAATTGAGTGTCGCTAAATTTAGCAACATGATAACAATAGAAACAACAACAAATTATGTTTCTTAGCGACACTCATTTTATCATCCAAACAATATCCTGACATTTTCTGGTAGTGTCAATCTTTATACCCTAGAGATTATATTATGATGTTTTCTTATAGTTTATACACGACCTTAAAACGTTCTTTTTTCTTACGTTCCCTAGCTTATATCTTTTGTACAAGTAATGCACAAAAAGAGACACAAAATCACTAAATCAGATTAGGTTAGTCTACTTGTTTGTCTTAAGATTAATCTGCAATTCAAAACTGATAAATACAGTAGTGAACAATATAGTATTAACCCCTTATAATTCCTTCCATAACTTTAGTCAATTTATTATTTTTGTAACAGGTGTGGCCACCACTTGGTTTGAAGAAGTTCGAAACCTTGTCTTACCTTCCCCCTCTAACCGTCGAGCAATTGGCAAAGGAAGTCGACTACCTTCTCCGTATGGGATGGGTTCCTTGCATCGAGTTCTCCACCGAGGGTGGGTTCGTGTACCGTGAGCACAACAAGTCTCCAGGGTACTATGACGGTCGTTACTGGACAATGTGGAAGCTCCCCATGTTCGGGTGCAACGACTCATCCCAGGTAATCTTGATAAAAACTAGGCGATGACATCATGAGGTGTTTTGTGCTCTATTAGAAAAATATGACATTTTTTTTTCACCATCTATCTTAAGAATATCAAGTACTAATATTTTGCGCAATTACACTATTTCTTAAATTTTCAGAATTAAATTTGGTCTCACCGATTTAGAGACTAAGAAGAAACTGAATCTGATGTCTTATTCTTATTAAAAATTTCATCTTATACTGATCAATCCTCCATCAATTCTATACTATTGCAGTAGCATTTTGTTTCTTTGTATTAATGATATATTCATTTTTGGTTGTCACCATAGGTTATCAAGGAGGTTGACGAGTGCAAGAAGGAGTACCCAGAGTCCTTCATCCGTATTATCGGATTCGACAACAAGCGTCAAGTGCAGTGCATCAGTTTCATCGCCTACAAGCCCGCGAGTTACTGATTAATTTCTCCATCATTCGATGGTGATTTTCTTGTATTATTGTTAAATTCTGGACTATATTTATCTTTTGTTTAATTCTGTTTTTACTTTTATTTTCGGATCTCCAATGGGATGTTAAGAGCTAAAAGTATTGTTGGTGATGAACCGTTAATAAACTATATATTCATGATACAATTTCTTATTAGGGAGTTCTCGTTTTTGTTATACTTACGCCTCGTTTGGTTCATATTTTAATTAAAGCCATATTTTGGCTTTTTTGCTTAAGCGGTATGCTTTGAGTGTTTATGAATCCTTATCTTGAAATGGTACAAAACATAAGCTTAATGAGCCTAAGTGTTTTGAAGTACGCTAAAATTTCCAGATTATTTGCTACTATAACACTGCAACCAAGAAAGCCTTGAAGATAAATATTGACTGTGGTTAATTAGTCCAATTCACTTTTACTGGTTATTGGTTTATGAAAACGATATAATGGCTGTTTATGGAACCATTGGAGTATGGATTATATATATGAAAGAATCCGGCATTTCAATTAGAAATAAATGTAGAAAGATGAAATATTGAGTTTCATATTGCATATAGCAGACAATAACTTGAAGTGGAAATATAACTTATTGGATCCATCTTTAACATCATTAACTAATTTTTTAACCTGAAAATTAGTTTTAAATAGACTTTTACAGTGCGGTTAGGCATGCTTTTGGAATATCCTTTGTTCATAGCTGCTTTAACTTTTAATCAAAGATGCTAACATCAGGATATATATATATATACGTGTTATGTGTTATATGTTTTGTATATATCCTAGATTCCCATTAGTCATATCAATAGCCAATATAATCTGTTAATAAACTTAATATATGTATTTGTGTTATTATAAATAGAAGTCCCACAATGATACAAAACCACCTTGCATTTTGCTTTAAATTTCTTATCAAGAGGAATACGTATGAAAATTGAAAAGCAACAGCATAACAAGCACTTAATTAACTATAGATTTGATTGCCGCAAGAAAACAAATAAGAACCTGTTGATCACTTTCATTATAATTTTCTTTTAAATTAAGCAAAACAAACTTTACATCCAAAAAGTCAAAGTTGTAACGCTTATCTGTAATTGTTTAGCTAGCTTGGTAAGAGCTTATTTATAATTTGCTAAAAAAAATAAAAAAATGCTAATGAGCCAGATAGACTCAATCAGACTCTCAACATACCATACCAGTACTTAATGTAAATTTAAAATTTTATTTTCACTCCGAAATTTAAGAGTCTGCTATTCGGCCATATATTTAATATTTTTAATTAATATTTAAGTTTAGGATAATCTCAAATGGGGTTCTATAATATTATATTTGAGTTTTTATTTTGTTGAATCGTCAAATAAAATATATTAAAATCATTAAAATTTTAAGTATTTTTAATTAATATTTAAGTTTAGGATAGTCTCAACTAGAGTTTCATAAATATTATATTTGTGATTTTATTTTTGTTTTGCTTGGTTGTCAAAAGAATTCTAAAAATTATATAAATGACTGTCTGGTAATCAATCTGATTGAGTCACTTCTATAACATTCACTTTTATTTAAGTTAATGTTGTTTTTAGTCCATTTAAAAACCAAATACTGACACGTCCACAAATTAAGGATTGTTACTGCTTCAGATGAAAGCAAAGTATTTATTTTGCAATTTCCCAAACTTAAGTAATATATATATTCCATTTATAAGGCTTTCTCTTCCTATATATTTGCATCTTATTCCCATTCATTGTTTAGCTATCATGGAAACCTCGCAAAACCTTGCTATTGAAAGCTTTTCATTTCATTGGTTAACAAACAACAAACTCTCTCTTGATAGCATAAGCGAACTCTCCTTTCGAACATCATTCGAATATTTCGAGGAAATTTCTCCAGAAGAAACTAAAAGATCATCCCAAAACTATATTTTCGATTTTCCGAAATCAAAATGTCACACTACAATTGTTCATGCTGATGAAATTTTCTCTCATGGGCACATACTTCCAAGCCCCAAGTTCTCCGATAAAGCGAATAAAAAGGTGTTCGACGACTCGTACTCGGCTCCCTCTTCACCCACCTCATTGTTTCTTCGAAGAAACAACCCCACAAATGATAGAGTTCGTGTCCATTTTTTCAGAAATTGGCGAAAGGCATCAAAGAAAATACTACAAAAGTATTTTTCATTTTTTAAAACACCTTGCAATGAAGTAGGGTGTGCTAGAAGAAATGCCAAAGTTGACGATTTTAACGGGAAATATAGAGCTGCTAAGAGCTTGAGCAATTCCCCTCGATTTTCCCCTTCAAGAGAGAAACCAACTTTTGCGGAGAATTGGCATGACATAAAAAGAGGAACGCGGAAAATCAAAAGTATGAGCAACACACCACATGGATCACCTCCTAGAGTTTTATCTTATCATAAGAATAACGATTTGTGTATCAACGACGCAATTCTACACTGCAAAAAGTCCTTCAGTATGTTCATAAATTATATTTACCAACTTAATTAGTTAACAATCTATCACCCGATACAACGTTATACTAATATAGTTTGTTTCTCGTTTTCAGATAAATGAAGAGGTGTTTTTTGTTCGAGTGGGGAAAAGGAAGGCGTGACTCGCGATTTCAAAGTTACAAGAACAGAATCAAATTGTACCGAAATGATTCAATACCATAAATTTCGTTTGTTGACTTTGTCTAATTGTGTACATAGTTTTGTGACTTTGTCTCTTCAACCAACGAAAGTTCTATGAAGAATTTCATTAGTTGCCTTTTCTATCTATGCTTAGGGTGGAGTGTGGATTACTCCTTTCCTCTAATATTTCGTGTTTCTTTACTTTACTACCGGTCTTCATACTTTCTAGAATCTAGAAATACTTGTTTGATTGCAACTTTTAGGTAAAAGAAAATAAGTTATTAGTTGTTTTTCTTGACGGACTGAGAAAAACGATAAAGTCAATCTAGCTTATTGTGCCTATTCAAGACAAGAAAAACTCTAAAAAATTGACAAAATGAGTAACAACTTGAAAGCAAAAAACCAAAATTAAGTTGAGCTTAATGATACAAGCAAACATATCCTAATTATGTATCTACTTTTAGTGTTTATTTCTTTCTCATATGCACCGCATAACGTCTAAATCAAACGGCATTTACAAATCAAAGGAGGGTGATCGAATATGTAAGAAATAGGAATTAGTAACTTAAAAGCATGGTCAACTCGAGCCAAACTAAAATTAAACTTTTTATTCTATTATTTGATGATTATGAAGTTTTTGTTTCTTCAATTGTTGTGACTAATGAAACCAAAAATGATAAAATTATAGGAAATACTTTATTTGTTAGTTGTGTCCTTTAGTTTGATATCAACCATATATGTCCATGTAATAGGGCCCTCATTTTTTTTTATTATTTTCATCTTTTTCTTCTTTTAATGTCTTATTTGTGCTCTTCTAGAACCAACCTAGCTAGCTACTCTGACTTAGTGAGTGATAAATTTTGATTCACAAATTCAAAATTTAAAAGATCAAGTATAAAACACAATATCTACAGCGACATAAAATCCAAGTATATATGTAAATTTTTCAAGTAACACATCCCATATAAACTGTCCAGTACGAAATGTTACAAACCTTGGCGGTAAGTATATGAATAGAATAGGAAGCGTTAAAACTAAAAAAGCTATTTTTTTTAAAAAAAAGTGATAAAAGATATAGTTTTAAAAATGTTGTACTTTGGTGTTTGACGATACCTTAACTTTTTACTTATAAGTGTCGTATACTTATTTTTATTGATAAGTCAATTTTTACTCATTTTAACTTATAAGTGAAACAATTTTATTAGGAAACTGCTTGGTATGGAGTAGTAACTTTTTATATGAAAAATCAAAAATCAAAAATTAATTCTCATATTCTTTTTTTTTTTTATTAGCTTTTTAAGCTTTATTAACCTTAAACATACCTTTTGAACAGCTTCTTTAGCTAACCAACCAAGCAACATTTTTTAACCAAAAATCAAATAAAAAACTTAAGTAAAAGAACTGTTGTGAAACACATATACTAAGACTTAACGAAGTTTATGACCTCGTCCCCACAAACATTACATAAACAAATGCTTTATTTACTCTCATAGCGAAACATTATACATAAAAGAACTAGTCAAATGAAAATTATAATGATAAAGGATAAAGATAAGGAATCAAAAAACAAAATAGTAAAGGAAACTTGAAAAATAAAAATAAAACTCAAATTCAAATGTGAAACAATAAGAAACCCAAACGGATCACAACTAAACATCAATATTACATAAATAATTGATCACAAAGATAAAAAAATCTAGAGTTAAAAAAGTAAAATGGGATATGCCAAAGCTTGTATGGAATTTTTATGGGAAAAAAATACATTTACTATCCCAACCTATCTGCGGTTAACGATTTGGATACTCACCTTTCAAATTTACCAATTTAGGTACCACACTAAATAAATTTTCAATTTAGGTACCACCGTCTTAATAAATCACGAAATCATGTCACGTGACATTTGACAAACATTAATTTGAGAGGCTAATTTGACAATTTTGCACAAAAATATATCATCCTAGAAAAACTTTTACCCCAATTTCACACATAAAAAAATTTAGCATATAATCCAATTTTTTGTTATGTGTGAAATTAGGAAAATATTTTTATAGGATGACGTATTTTTATGCAAAATTGTCAAATTAGCCTCTCAAATTAATGTTTGTCAAATGTCACGTGATTTCGTGATTTATTAAGACGGTGATACCTAAATTGAAAATTTATTATATAGTGTGGTACCTAAATTGGAAAATTTGAAAGGTAGGTATCCAAATCGTTAAAATCCTATAAAACCCCAATCCTTTCTTGCCTACAAAAGTGTCGATTTTTAACTGGAAACTTTGAAAAAACTGCATCAAATTAGATGGAGATGTTAAAAGGTTGGGTATCTCTTTGGCGTCTAAATGTAGCTATTGTATTAAGCCTCAAGAACATATGTATGAGCACTTGTTCTGGTCTGGAATGTAGTCAAACATGTTTGGTCTCATTTTTGTAATATTTTTGGAATTGTATATAATGGTGACAAATGCTGGAGAATTTTTACAGAAGAATGGTGCTCTAAAGTGAGAGGAAACACTCAAACCAATTATATTGGTATTATGGTGCCTTTTCTTATAATATGGGAAATTTGGATAGCTAAAGTAGATTTTAAGCACAATGGGAAGGATTTAAAAGCTGATTCTGTTATATATAAAATAAAAAAGTGGATTCTGGAGCTGAATGGAAATATTAAATCTACAATAAGAATTAAACCTTTTCAGAAATCGGTTATTGAGTCGCTAAATATTGTGGAAATCCCCTGTAGAGAGAAGACAGTAACAAAGGTGAAATGGCTTGCCCCTCCTTCACGGAAGTTAAAAATCAATATTGATGGTGGCTATGCTAGTGGATCAAATTATGGAGGTGGTGGAGGTATCATTAGAGATGAAAATGATACCGTTTTGGTTGCGTTTATAACCTGTTTTGATAAGTCAAGTGCTCTTGATTATGAACCTAGAGCTTTATTGTATGGGTTGCAAGTTTGTTATGCACTAATTTTAGAGAATGTACTTGTAAAAGTGGATTGTAAGACACTTGTGGAATGAAAAGGAGAAAATGAGTAAAATTTCTGTTTATTTTAGTAATATCTGGGAGGATATCATGACCTTGTTTAGTCAAGTAGGTGGAAGTTTAACTCACATTTGGAGGAAACAGAATTTTGTTGCAGATTCTTTAGCTAAATGGGGTCTAAAAGGAATTGATTCAAGTATATGGAGTGTGTCGGGACTAGTTAAGAATACGTATGGAGATTATAATATGGATCTTTGCAAAGTTACAAATCTTAGGCGGGGATAGTGTGTTGCAGTTATGTGTTTGTTGCAAACTGTTTTGTAAATAGTAGGGTTTGTTTGGTTACTTATCGTTCGCTTAATGCCATCTTTTAAGCTAAAGTTTAGCTTGTAAAAACTGGATTAGGTCCCAAACTTTGGTTTAATAAAATATGGGATAACATCCCTTTTAATTAAAAAAAAATGATCACAAAAGATACGAGAGAGAGTGCAATTTTTTACTTTGTAAAAATATCTTATCCATTTGTCACGTAACTTTAAAAGATTTAATCAATTAGTTTAAATGTTAAATCATAAAACTAAATTTATAAAATTTTAGTATGGCCAATTTAAATATGACATTTTTATGACCTCAAAGTTGCATAAAAAACCTCTTTAGTACCCTGTATTATTGTATTTTACCAGTTGAGTAATCAATATTTAAATTTTATTAATTCAGTATCCAACCTAACAATTTCCGTTGAATTAAGAGTCTAACAATATAAATGGACAAAATCGCAGTAATTCGGTAACTATATTTCATATTTGGAGATCTATTTTTAAAAAATATTGATGCAGTTGCATTTGGTATGTGATAGGTTGAGAAAATATGAATGCCATTACGTCATCCTGAGCAGTCTAAATAGATTAAATTTGATAGTTTGAGACCCTGATTGTTAAACTCAAAGATTAAGTACTAAATTGATAAAATACAATAAAATGGGGGTACTAAATAGTTACGAGTTCTAAGTAAGTTTTTTCTCGATTTGTTCCCGCCCTTATAATTTCTAACCAAATTCAATTAACCCCCAGGGTTTGAAATTGACGAACAATTCACCACCTCCGATGAACCAAATTCCGTTCACCCAACCTCCGCCGCCGTGGTACCCGATTATACCACCGGATCCTCCGCCGTCGGCCGCTTTTTGGGACCCTAAAAACGTGCGTCATCACATTGGGGAGCTACAAAACACCGTTGATCTCGCTCAAGCCATGTAACCTTTTTATCTATTTTTTTTTTTAATTGATTTATGATGTGGTAGCTTTATTATTAATACATATTCTACAGGTTTTAATATACTGTCTGTAATTAAGTAATTATGTAAATGGTACTATTATTTGTTGGTTTATTTGTTTTCGAGAATGCTTATATGTTTTAAGATTTCTTAGGTCCGGTTTGGCAACATATTTATTTACTAGCTTTTTGCTTGAAATAATTAGTGGTGTTTTTTAATTAGCTTTTTGTTTGGAAAAATTATTGGTGTTTGTTTTGATAGCTTTTTGCTTAAAAAAAAAAGTTTGGGGTGTTTGTTTTGGTAGCCTTTTTGCTTTAAAAAAATTACGGGTGCTTGTTTTAATAGCTTTTTTCTTAACAAAAATTAGGGTGTTTGTTTTGATGGTTTTTCAAGCTTTTTGCTTAGAAAAAGGTTAGGGATGTTTGTTTTGGTAGTTTTTTACTCAAAAAATGTTTGGGGTGTTTTTCTTTTCTTATCTTTTGCTTGAACAGAGCTAGAAAAGCTGAAAAGAAAATAGTTAGGAACTTTATGTTTTTTTTGGTTTTTTTTTTTGGTTTTAACATCTTATAGTCGTTTAAATGAAGTATTTGTGTATGCTTGTTTTTGTAATTTACTTATAATTTAAAAGTTATAAATCGCTGATGAGATTATTAGAAATATATTCGTGTGTTCAGCTTCTTAAAATTTTAGTTCATGTTTGTTCCATAGCAAAGAATGTGAATTTGAACACAAATGTAGCTGATTTAGAACAATGCCTTGTCGAGCTCGAAGAGAGGTGTTTCAACTTTTATGTTTTTTAGTAATAAATTTTCAATGTACACACACATACTTAAGACCGAGTGATGTTTGGAATTGAACATCAATAGGGTATTACTGACAGAATAGGCTGTTGTAGATCTTATTCTATAAACTGTGTCAAATAGAATATGTAAATACCTATTGTTTACATGCTAGCACCACTCGTCCAAGAAAGATGTCATAATTTTGTGCAGTCGGATTGAGTAAAACTTGGATTTAAGGCTCATTGATTATGAAAGCAATGTCTCACATACTATGTATTTCGGATGATTTTCTAATGATTCTTGTGAGCTTGAGATGATTATTTCTACGGGATTCACAATCATACAAGGCGTTCCACTCATGAGTTTTGTTGCCTATAGACTATGCACTATATACATATGTACTCATATTTTTTTCGATTTCTCTAGTCCTAATTTCCTTTTTGCTTTAAAGCTACTCATTTGATTGCTTTCTTATTCATTAAAATTAGGTTTAGGTGTTTTACTAACCCTCGACATATCTTAGTTACAAAGGTAGAGCCTTAAACCTTTTTTTTTCTTTGTCTATGCTTCACAGGGAAAAGGAGTTGGAAGCACTAATTAGGGTGAAAGGTGGTAAAGGGTCTCACGAAGGCATAGGTGATGGTGCTTCCAATAATTTGGAGAGTCTCACTAAGTTACTGGAAGATAATAAAATTGATTTCTCATCACAAGAATCACTTTCATTACAAGCTGCAAATGCTATAATTTTGAAATTAAGTGCTCAACTTGAGCCACTTAAGGTCGTTACAGATGAAGCAGCTCCGTGGGAGGAAAAATCGGCTGCAGCTAAATTGGCTAATAAATTGCAGAAATGGAAACGTAACAAAAAATGGCGAAAAAAAAAGAGGAAAATGATCGGTGAACAGCTTGCTAAGGTTGTTACAATAAACTTCTTTTTTGTGCACTTTAAATTAATATTTGGGAAGCAATACTGTTTGGTTATGCATGTATTATATTTGGATAGGAGCGTGAGCGATTTGAGCAAGCTGATCAAGAAGCCGATGAGTGGAGGGCAAGAGAAATTGCAAAGGATATAGCAAAACGAAAGGTATAATAGCTATTATGTTGGCTATCATTACATTATACTGTTTGTAACTTTGTACATTTGATAACTTAAAAGTATCAGAAGTTAAGCTTATGAATCTGGGAATCATAAATTTTATAGCTATTCTGGAACTTGCTATATGCTTTACAGTTGCAAGTTAGTTTTTTAGTTTTCCTTCTAATTACGGACGGGTTTTACTTGTCAGTTTTCTGTAGGATCTAAGGAGGATACAAGGTTATTTATACTTAAAATTCACTATTGAGATAGAAGCAGGACATAATTAGCCTTTAGTAATTAGTGGCCAAATTTGAACCATTTAAAAGTACTGTTGAGTCATGAGATTTGTATAAATCAAGAATGCAATAAAAGTTTACTTGTTACTTCTAATCCGTTCTTGCAGCATTTTCTTTCTTTAGAACATGCCGTTTTTGGTAGTTTTTTTTTTTTGGTGAATGATACTCTATAACAATTTTTTTATCAGGCTACTGATTTGTCATTTGTTTTTGCATTAATTTAGTTGCAACTTGCTGTCTGAAGCCTTTCAGCCATCTAGTTCAACGTTCTTATAAGTTGGTTCTATAAGAAATTGATGCTGTATTGTCTCATGTCTATATCAATTGCCTGTTGAATATGCAGGTAGAAAGAATGAAGGAGATTGCAAAAATAAAAGCTAAAGAAGAAAAAAAGAGACTGGAATCAGAGGTGAGATTAACTGCTAAACTGCATACTCATTAGAAGAGTTGTTTGTTTTGTTTAGCAGTTGTCGTTGTGGTTTTTTGATTCCCTTATACTAGCTCCTGATCATTTTAGTATTTTATGGAAGCCTCAGCTTACTTTTACTTTTCATTTCAGGTTACTTTTATTTTTGATTACTGCCGAAGTACTTGTAATGTTGATCCAGTGCTTCTTTTGATGATCACAATGTGGACATTCTTAATTTATTATTTTATTCTAAATGAACTATGAGCATCTGCCAAACGTTACAGTTACTTGATACTTCTCACATGTGTTAATCCTAGGAGGGTAGACATCATCTTGGACTATGTATATTTAGATATAATCAAACGCTGGAAGTTGCAATCAGAAAAATCTAAAATGGATCAGGTCATAGCATCATTTGCACATTTTGTCATTTCTGAAGTTTACTCCATACACCAGCTCTCAATTATGTACTAGACGGTTATAAGTTGCAAAACTCACTTCTTAAAATTGTTTCATTTCCTTTCAGCTATTTACTAAAGATTTATGATTTCATCATTTCTAAAAATAGTTTGTACTAAATTGTTACTTTAGGTAGCTTGATTACGAAAAGGTATGGCTGGTTAGAGTAAAATGGCGGAATATGCACCTTTTTGTATTACTGCAAAATTATGCAATCGTAAAGAAGTATAGAGTATTAGGCAAAAATTGTCACCATGGCATTTAAAAAATTGGTGAATGGCCCACTTAGTGGTATTTTTCTTTCCGATGTTTCATTTTGCTGCCATTTCATTCTTGTCAGTTTTGTCTAATAATTGAACTTACAGCTCGAGCTTGTGTTAGTTGTGGAGAAGTTGCAAGAGTTGCGGTCTCTCAGGATTCAAAAATTGAAAAAACAAGGTATATTTCTTCATCAAACACGGTGTTATAACTTTTAACATTTACTCAGTACAACACATATCCCAATAGAAAGTGAATTTGAAGCATTGAATTGCCACCACCCATCAGAAGTACCGAAAGGAGAGTCGTATTATACATATACATATTCGTATGTATGTGTTTATTTATTTATGTTATTTTATTTTCTTAAAAGATTTATCAAGATATGAGGGTGTGGGCATGTGGAAAGGCTAAAGTGCCTCTAGCCATGTGAGCTAACGGCTTACCGAGTCACAAATGGATCTTTCGGTTATCAATGAGGGAAAACACTGATATCTGGAATGATTGTCGCAATCTTAATGGCATTTAATTAATGCGTCTAATAAGCTGAGAACCGGATGTTGAACTGTCATAGTTTTAGGAGCTTACAAAAAAATCTTTTTTGAAGTATGATTGGCTAACAAGTATATTAGAGTTTAAGTACAACAATATTTTTGAATCTGAATCAAATTATCATATGATCGCCGTAGTCCCAATTTCAACACTAATGGTCCCAATGCTTCAGGTAGAATTTCTCTTCAGTTCTCACAGTTTCAAGTGAAACCACTGTTGGTCATCATAGTTTGACTACGTTACTCTACTAATCACCACATTGTAAACAGGTCACCCAAGAGGTCCCCCATATAGTTACATTTATAATCTCAGACGTCTTTGCACCATTAGCGTATATCTAAGTATTATTTATTATTTATTTTCTTAATCATGCAGGCCATTTTCTCCCAGAGGAAGACGATGAGTTCCTTGAAAGAGTTCGAGCAGCTGTTGAGGAAGAGGAGCGTCTTGCCAATTCTGCTGCTACGACAGATTCTGCCAAGGATGCAATTGCAAGTGCTGAAGAATCTCGGACTATTATTATTGATGCTAGTGAAACTAAAAATATGGATAATAAAGAAGAAAGTGCAATGAATGAGAGCAAAAGAGTCTCCAATTCGGTGGATTCTCACAGAACTGGAAAGGAGACAGAACAGATTAATGATGGCACTTATGATTCTGTATCAAGTTTGCCTATTGAATTTTACCACTACTATCATGGGAGCAGTAATGATATGGGAACCCTTATAGAGGTAATTTGGGGTTAATTATAGTTGCTAATGTATCATCTAAATTTTCATTTTGTAGCAAACTGCAAAAAAAATAGGATTTAACAACCAAACACTTCATTTTTGCTTTTGTACGATGTGAAACAATCATAGGTTGTGGATTAATGCAGAAAAACGGTGATAAAAACCTTGTTCCAAGTACCAAAATGGTTATAGCATTTTGTATGAAATTTTATCATCTTAACAAATTAGTACCTCTCAACCTATAAAATTCTTATCGATTTGTTTCACCAAGTGTACGAAATCGTCGAGAAATGTAATGCTCAGTGGAGGAACTAGGCGGAGACACTAGAGAGTTGTAGGCTTGTAGCCCTCCTCATTTCAATAAAAATTGACGAAAGATTAACTTTTCTACCATGTTTTTAGTTAGAATCTCCGTAGGACACCACTTCACCCCTCCCATTTTTTTGTTAAATCGAAATTGTTATTTCGCCCTCCATTTCACATTCCTGGTTACGCCACCGGTAATTCTAGTATAGTAATTGTTAGTTTGTGTAGTTTGGTGTACAAAATCAAATTTTGAATGATATCTGAGTGTACAAAACTGTAATTAACCCGGTAATTTATGATGTTTCCATCATAGTGTGCGAATTTGGCAATAGAATACACATATATGCACTAATTTGAGAAAAGGTAATCCAAGGTATAATTGATTAAATTTGCAGTGTCTTCAATTTTCTCATCACTGCTTATAGACTGATGTTGTTTTACTGAGATGTATTCTTGATTCAGGTTAGAAGAATATGGGATCAGTATATAAGACCAGGTGGAAGGTGAGCTAATTGATTATTTATTGCGTGTTAAAATATTTTCATAGAGGATAAATGCTTAAGCGAATATGCTACCTTTATTGTCCTATCATGTATCTGTTTACAGTATTATGTCTATTAATATAGTAAAATGGTAAGCAAGAGGAAACCATGGTTTGCACCTTGAACAGAAAAGAAAAGGTGAAAAAAGATAGTCTTTTTACGTTGCCTATATTACATTTGAAGAATTTTTGCCTGCGTTTTCAAGAACAGTCCATATATTTTTGATAATCTCCTTTTTTAGATTTCAAATCATGATATTCTTTGCATCGTATTTTATCCTGCAATGATGTACTTGCTATGATTTCCCATCTTGAGTATGGAAAATATTTAGGTGAAATATTTATTTGAACTACCATTCTTATCATTGCAGTCGGATACCTGGGCATTGGGTTCAACCACCACCTCCAGCTGATGAGATTTGGGCTTCCTACCTTGTGAAGCATTAACAAGTTTATTTAGAAGAAAGCTTAAACAACAACCAAGTTGGCACCTTTAACGGATGTTGGGGTGCGTACATTTTTTACTTCAATCCCCGAGTTTCCGATTTTTTCTCTTCTACTTTATGGTAGATGTGCTTTTACTTTATACTTATTTTGTTTGTTGTAGAGGCCCCATTTTCTGTAACAATACCTTAGTTGGTCATGTAGTTTCAAATTAAAAGTGAAATGAAGGGATGAGATCTTCTCCACACAGAATAAATGATCTATGCAATTACGGAGAATTAACTGCAAGGAAGTTGATTAACTGCTGCTGCCTTTTCTTTTATATATTTAGGTTAAATGCTACAGATATATCTTTATGGAGAAAACTAGATATAAAATCTTGTCTGTGGAAATGCAATTGTCACCTGGAGTTGGATTTGAGCATCTCAAATAAGCCTTTCTATCTGTTGTTGAGAATTGTATATATCTTTAAGAGTAAAATTATTTAATCCACCCCAAAACCATTATGCATCTATTTCTCTTGTTTGATATGATTATTTTGTCATATCATTATATTTTGCCTCCTTTTAGGTGTCCGATGCTTCTATTGACACTATTTTTATGTTCTTTTGGTGTAATAGATGAGGGAGGCTCCCGAAATGAATTGGCATAGTTCAAATACGTCACAAACTTTGCCAATGCATCAAACTAGTGATCATGCAGTAAATTTAGACCTTGTACGAAAAAGTTCAAGTCCAACGGTCTATTTAGGACCTAGATGCCTCAAGCACATCAGAGCACTTCCACTTGATGTTCTGCCAAATCCTGATGGTATCTCTACGTCGGTAATCTGATCAACTGATTATATTGATCTATGATGGGTGTCCTTGGTGATAAGAGAAAATAATTGGCTCGATGAAAATACTCCAAATCATGAGTTTTAGATTAGTGTATTCGCTGTGTTTGGTTTTCAATTCAATCCATATGTAGAACAGTTGAATGTTTCATTTTGTACATATGCTAGTTTAAATCCATTTTTTGACTTTAAACTAGTTTGCAGGGGCGGTCCAGACCTAAGTCGAGTAAGGCTTTGGGTCTTGGGTAATTGGTTCGGGAAAAAAATTACGGACAACACCCGACTATATTTTTAATATAATTGGTAGTTAAAATAAAAATATTAAACACTAATTTGTTTAAAATGTGTTGCAATAGCTCAAATGGTAAAGTAGTTTGGTATTTTAGATAGAAATCATGACTTCGAAACTCTTTAGTTACAATTTAATTTTCTTTTTATTTTGATTTGTATTTATAGAGTAACAAACAAAATTCGAGTCTTACGCATTCCGTGATGCCGGGCCGCCACTGCCAGTTTGTTTTGGTGCTCATAAGTTGCTAGTTGTGACTTTTCGAGCTCCTTGATGTACCCTTCATGATGTTTTAATTTTTCAGCCTGAAAAGACAGTTTTGTTCTGAAAATCTACTTTCTTCTGAACCTCGAATAAGCTACAATCTTAACAACTGAAGCAGAAAAAGTTTGGGCAATGTCCATATTTAACCGTCTGTGGTGCAATTTTTTAAAGAATCAGTACTTCTGTTCTTAACAAGTGTCGTCGCAATTTTTCCAAGAATCAATAGTTATGTTCTTACCACGGGTAGTCATACAATTAGTTGCTTATTCATCCACATTTTTATTTCTTGTTATCATAATATAAAATAATAATGTGGATCTTTCCCATATAAAAAAGCAGAGCAGCAGATATATCCATTTCCACTTTTTATTCACAATTAGTTGGTCCTTTGTACAGTTATCCAAGTTTGTTCATTTTTCATTTGTACATATAACTCGATGTAATTTATCTCCAATAATTTATTTATTAAACATTTGTCTGCAGTATCAAATTCTGCAAATGTTCCACCTTGAACAATATTTGCATTCTCTCTCACTCCTCACCAGTTTGATCAAAATATCAAATGCTCAAAAAACTTTGGACATCTCAATATCTTTACTTTTGAAAATAATTTTAAGATTTATTAGCGAAAAATACAAATAGAAAAACAACGAAAATTATGTAGCCAAGGTTTCAAGACGCAACAAAACCAAAGTTATTTGATGCATCCTACGATTTGGCAAAATTAATTTGCGAAGGTTATAAATTAGTGTTAGAGAGGCCTTTTAATCAAAGTTTTATCCCCCTCTGCTGGGACCTTCGCTAATATTTACTATAAAAACATTCAAGCATTCTCAAATTAAAATAGAATTAATATTTTGTAAGAGACAAGATCTAGATATAAAAACCATAGGAAATTGAAATAAAAATTCCCTTATTGGCGATCTACTCCCTTAAATTAATTTCTGAAGACAAACTTGACCGAAAATGCACTGTTTATTGCACCTCCTCCATAGGTCCTTCATTATACTAAAAAATAAATAATATAAATTAGAAAATAGTTTTTATATTTTAAATTTGAAATAAACAAGATCACAGCTAAAGAAATACTATATTCATTTGGCTGCAGACTTAGAATTAATAGATGGGTTTGATTGAGGAAATAAATGATGTTATTTATTTTTGCAAGAGAAACAAAACATTTAGAAATATGGTAAAACAAATGTAATGTAAAATATAAAAATAACAGCTCAGTGAATACGAACACAAAAAGGTATTCATGTTGTGAGATATAAAAACATCTCACAATCGTGATTTTCTAATGGTCTCTTCATTGCTATTATTTGATAATAGTGGGTAATTGATTTGTAATAGTAATGACAATAAAAGGAAAAATAGATTAGAAAGATTGGAAAATAAAAGCAGCGGCGGCTAATGAAAAGTGCACTAGAAAACGTTAGGTCTTGGACCTTTTTTATAATAGGGTGAGTTTCAAATTGACCCCTTCATGTTTGAAATACTACAATTTAACACCTCTTTCATGCTATAGCTCTTTTGAAAAACTTACTTATCTTCCGTAGAGCAACCGCATCGGTAACCATTTTTTCAAACTTAACATATTTTATATATTTTAATAAATCGTTTATATTTACATAAAATTTCAGATTACTTATTAATTTTATTATAATAACCATACATTATTTCTTTTTATTTGTTTATTATCATTTAATAATCATACCAATATTTCAACCATAATAATGTGGACCACATGATAGTTTATTAGTATTATATTAGTGAATCATATACATTGCTCATATATACCAGTTGAATTTTGTGTTTCCTGAAATTTAGGAAATTTATAGAGTTTCTAATGCATGACACTTTTTATACCATAATCATTAAATTTTAAAGAAAAATATGTTTTGACCTACCAATGCGGATGTTATTGATGCACCCCTTGTGACTTGATAGTTTACACAATCCGTACTTTAGCAAAAGGCGCAACACCCGAGTTTATACTCTCTCTTAGATTCACTCTTAGGCTATGTTTGGTAAAACTTTTTTTTTCTAATGTCAGATTTTAAAAATCTGTTTTTAGAATTAATTGAAAAGTTAGATTTTCAAAATATGGACTTTTTAGCTTTTTCAGCCTAAAAATCAGATTTTTAGAAGTTGAATAATTCGACTTACCAAACACCCACGTATTTTTAAAATCTACTAAAAAATTTGTTGCCAAATGGATCCTTAATACAAATATGTTTATCTAAAGAGTGAGCGGACTCTTAAGCAAAAAAAAAAAAACGTACCTGTTAGTTAGTCATTTATCGAAATTTATCACATTTGAGACTTGCTAGTTAGTCGATGCTACTTTTGATACTTCCGAAACAAACTTAACTAAGTTTTTTGTACCATTACAAAACATTTATTAAACTAAATACCTCAACCTTTGATTATTATCGGAAAAAGGGTTATTTTACCTTTGGTTCAACATATGTTTGTAACTTATTCCACAAGTATCCTTGTACCCCTTACTCGTAAAAGAAAACTTTCATATCATTTGGTTTTTGGAGGGTTGTGATTGATGTGTAAATATAATGTGTTTTTTTTATGTATGTATGGATTCCTCCCCATATATATATATATATATATATATATATATAATATATGGACGAACTTTTACAAAAGTAGTGTGGAGAAAAACGATAAGTAACATTTCTCGACCTTATATTAACGGTAGCTTCTATGCAACTCGATGCATGACTAGACTCTCCCGTTCTTTTTTATATTTTCTTACTTAGTCAAGATGCGGCACAAGTCGAAACAACCACACGACTCGGGTGACGGATTGAAAATAATTTATTTTTTTAAAACTATAACAAGGGGAAGGGGGGGGGGGGGGGGGGGTTCTTTTGTTCAATAAACTTGTAAGAGCGAAAATATTTGATACGAACTAAGGTGTCTATGACCTTTTGTTGGCTCGTGCGGCTAAAACCTTAGGAGGGGGGGGGGGGTGAATAAGGTTCTTAGGCGTTTTTCGCCTAATTAAAATCTAAGCAACTAACCACCCAACTTATGCAATTCTAGGCTTAAGCGTTTTAACAAAAGTTAATGAATTTCTAAAATTCCTAGACGCAAGCAATAAATAAGCAAGAATATAAGTTGCGGAAAGTAAAAGCAAGGGAAGAAAATGACACCGTAATTTATAGAGGTTCGGCAAACGCGCCTACGTCCTCTTCTCGGTACTACCGAGTATTTCACTAAAATATTTCTTCCGGATTTTACAAACCCTATCGAGCTCAATCGACCGATTGGCTCACCCTCTACCCGGGGTTCCTAGTCTTGATACAAGTGCAAGAGAACACGACTATGAGTCAACGACTCCCCCTCAATTTATGAGTACCCGAATGAAAAACATAGAGCTTTTAAGCTTCACTTGCTTACAAAGCCTCTACCCGTTCACTCGCTCACAAATGAGTTTATAAAACACTCGATACAAATTTTGTTACAAAAATGTAACTACACTCACTATTCTAATTGCTTCTTAAAAAGCTAATTTGTGAGTTGTTGATGATGATCGAGCTTGAATCTCTTTCTCTTTTATTTTCCTCTTTCTCGAATATATATGCACCAAAATGGTGATATTAGGGTTTTAATGAGAGGTTGAAGGAAGTTGATTGGTATTGTGATTGGTTGATTTGGGAGAGAGATTTGGTTGGTATATATATGCCAAACAGTCTGTTTTTCTGTATATGACCGTTGGAAGTGGTTATGGCTATTTTTCAGTGGTTTAAGCTATTTCCCAGAAATTGCTGAAAAGCTGTTTTCGAAAACTGCAGAAAACGATCGGTCGTTCTTTACAGTCGATCGGTCGTTTTCAGAAAACGATCGGTCGTTTCTGAGTTTCGACCGGTCGTTTTTTCGACCTGCTCACTGGAATATTTTGGACCAAAAACGATCGGTCGTTTTTGTCCAGTCGATCGGTCGTCTGTAATTCTGGCAGTTTTTCGGTCTTCTCCGAAAGCTTGTAACTTCTTCGTTTTAGCTCCGATTTTGGTTCCGCTTGAACCTATGGCTTCGTTATCGAATGCTCTATCATTTAAAGACCTGAAATGTACATTTTCTCTTCTTTGGAAAAGACAAGCATTATATCAATGAAATAGAGAAATAGTAAAATCATTAAAACATAATCAAGGTTATAATCAAAATCATTATTGAACTCTAAGTTCAACACCTTTGAATCGCTACTACTTAGTATCTTCCATGTTGTAATGAAACAACATAAGTTTTAATACTTCGAATCTTCATTATCGCTACTACTTAATGTTTTAAATCTTCACTACAATGACTCGTTCCAAAAGTAAGCAGTGACGTCAGGAATTTTAAATGGCAGGGGCCGATATTATATATAATTTTTTTATACCCTATATGAGTATATATTTTCATAATATGGAATGACTGAGTACTATTATTTAAATATTTTGATTAAAATGCATAAAATATTAATTTTTTCGTAAATTTTTTCATAAGAGGGGGCTGATTGTCCCATCTAGTTAATTATTATGAAATACAATTGGAAAATAAATGAAATATCAAATACCCCACTATGAGTTGAAGACAAATAATTTTAAGGGTTAATTCATGTTTTGTGTACTAAACTATCGGTTGTTAATAATTTTCATACCCAACTACGAAATTTAACAATTTACATATTAATTTAATAATAATTGATTAATCAACATACTTTTGCTGACATGGCACGACGTGACCCAAATTAACCAAACACATGTTAAATGACGTGACAACATATCATGATTTGAGTTTTTTTAATGATTTTTTTTTGAAAAAAATATATAAAAAAATAGTAAATATTTAAAATTTGGTTACGCTCGTCAGAATCTGAATTTATAAATTTACAAATTAATTTTTATACATGTTTATTGATTTTTTTTAATTATTTTTTTATTTTGCTATTTTTTTTAAAAAAATACAAAAATTAGTAAAAAATGGTTAGAGAAATTAGAAAATGAGTTTTAAATTTACAGAATTGTATTTTGATTTTCTTAATGATTTTTTATTGAATTTTTAATCTTTTTGGTTTTTTTTTAAAAACTCAAAAAAACTCATCAAAAAAATCAAAATACAATTCTATAAATTTAAAACTCATTTTATAACTTCTCTGACCATTTTGTACCAATTTTACATATTTTTTTTTAAAAAAAAAGCACAAAAAGTCAAAAAAATAAAATCAATAAACATTTTAAAAAATTAATTTGTAAATTTATAAAGTCAAATTCGACGAATGTAACCAAGTTTTATACATTTATATATATTTTTTTTAAAAAAACAATAAAATAAAAAAACTCATATCATGAGGTGTTGCCACGTCATTTGATCTGTATTTGATTAATTTATACAACGTGTTGTCATGTCATTTCATCAAAAGTATCTTAATTAATATGTTATTGTTAAATTAACACGTAAATTGTTAAATTTCGTAATTATATATGTAAATTGTTAACTGTGAATAGTTTGTTACACAAATAAATGAATTGATTTTAATAATGTAAATGCATGTAGTAAAAATGAATGAAAAAAAGAAGAAGAAACTGGTATAAGAAAGAGAAGCGTTAAAAAAAAGTTTCAGAAATACCAGATCTACCCTGTAATCAAATCAATCCCCCCTTTAAAATTACTTAAACAATTTTTAAAACTAACGCCAAAAACCGAAACTCTCTTTTCAATTATTTCTTCCAATCTCCCAAACACCAAATAATAACAAATAATAATAAATCACTAGAAACAATAATAAAAACAAAATAAAAAGAAGAATATGTTTAATTCGATCGCGAATTTGAAGGAGAATCTCACCAAAATCGCTTTAGACGTTCACGACGAAGACGAAGATGATGAGATCTACGATCGTAACGGCACCGTTTCGATATCGGATCGAACTTCCACGTCACCAATCGTCAACGGTTTTCATTCCCCTCACAATGCCGATGTATTATTTATTTTTATTCTTTCTTATTTAGTTTTATCTCTGCTTGCTGAATTCAGTTTTTATTTTAATTCATTGGATTTTTGTTTATTTAGGGTCGATTTATTATGTGTACATGAATAATAATACTATTTAATTTAGGTATTAGTGTGCATGCTGGAAAAGTGAATTCTGTTTTCATTTGATTATTTAATTTTTTATTTTACTTTAGGAATTTTTGTGCCGCTGGGGAAGTGATATTTTTTTAATTTAATTTATTGTCTCAGTAATTTTTTTTTTTTAAATTGGAACTTGCTGTTAGTTATCTCTGCTAGGTGAATTCAATTTTCATTTTGATTTATTGGGTTTTTGTTTTTTCAGGGTCGATTTATTATATGTGCATGAGTAATGCTATTTACTTTAGGAATTAGGAGCTGGGGAAGTGATTTATTTTAATTTTATTTATTTTTTTGGGTCGATTTATTCCTGAGTATATGAAAATTTGGAAATTTGTAATATACTTAAGTGTGCTGCTGGGCCAGAATCGTATTATTATTTAATCTTATCATTTTTAGGGTCGATTTATTCCAGGTGTAGGAAAATTTGAGAACTTGTAATATATTAGTGTGCTGCTGGTGTTGGGGAAGTGATTTATATCTGTTTTTTTAAGGTTAAAATTATTCCGGGTATATGAAAATTTGAAAACTAGTGTGCTACTGGGATAGTAATTTATTTTTTCATTTGATATTTTCTTTTTAGGGTCGATTTATTCCGGGTATATGAAATTTTGGAACTTGTAAAAAAACTAGTGTGTTACTGGGGCAGTGAATTATTTTTTCATTCATATTTGTCTTTTTAGGGTCAAGTTTTCCAGGGTATATGAAAATTTTCAAACTTGCGTTTGGACACTGTTTTTTTTCTTTAGCTTTTACAGGTTTTTGCTTAAAAAAAGCTATGGGTGTTTGTCTTATTAGCTTTCTTAGCTTTAAAAAAAACTAGTTTTTTTAATGGTCTTTTTATTATGGGTATATGTAAAATTGAACACTCGTGTTTGGCAGCTGTTTTTTTCTCTTAAGCCTTTTCAGCTTTTTGCTCAAAAAAAGCTATGGGTGTTTCGCTTATTAGCTCTATTAGCTTTTTAAAAGCTAGCATTTTAGGGTCAATTTATTCCGGGTATATGAAAAATTGAAAACTTTTGTAAAATATTAGTGTGCTACTGGGCAAACATTGCATTAGATACATATGCGATCAAGAAATATGATGTATGCTATATGCAAAATCGGTTTATTGTCGAATTAGACTTAAACTGGATAGCATATCGATTTGTTGTCAAATTAAGCTTAAATTCGATGGCATATCTATTTGTTAGGACATTTGTGTTGTAGAAAATCAATCAACAAACAACATTAGATGGAAACTAGAGAAAAATTCATTGTTGCGAAAAAGCCTCATTTCTCATACAGTTTTATAGAGCCAACCCCAAATCTTTGGGTTAAGGCGATGACGTGATACCTAACTAATGCCGCATTTATTTATAAGGAATTTCGGAATCTGTCTTTTTTACAAATAAGGAGCTAGCGGTATGGCTAGTTGCTGTTCTCCCCCTTTTTTTTTATGTTGAATTGGTATACAATCGTTTTATAAGTTTGGTGGTAGACTTGCTTTCAGTTTAAAGTTTTCAGAATATGAAGTGATGCACATGGTGAATCATAAGTGAACATAAATGTCTATTTCTATCTTGGTTGGGGATGCAATAGGAGTGGTTAGTGACAGTAGGGTGACACCTCGGCCACATATTAAATAGGAAAAACTCATTTTTGGCAATAAATAATCAGTAGTAATATGGGATCCGTGTAATTTTTCTATTAGGTTGCTTTTAATTGTTGAATCTCGTTGTTTATTAGATTTGATAGGGTTTTTTAATATTTTGTATGTGGAAGTGGCAATGGCATGGAATTGGTGCCTAAGTTTGATGGTGGACCTGCTTTCAGTTTGAAATATTCAGTTTCTCAAATGAAGCATGTATATAATAATTATATATATATCTGTTGGCTGTTGCTCCCTTGAGGAACTTGGTGGTGACATTAGTGTCACGCCGCACATTGATAATTATAGAGAAAACTAACTTCTCTAAATAAGTTTTCACAAAAAATGTATAAGAAATTGGGTTGGTAACCTCCATAATATTTTAATAAGCTGTTAATTTCCTAGTTGATTGTTTACACCCCATAATCTATTCCTGGTTCAAGTCACTGGTTACTCTTGAAATCTATTCGATTGATCAAATGTATTATAATTTGCAAATAGGAGGAGAAAACTTTAACTTAAAAACTGCAAATATCTTAGCATTGAGGAGTACTTAAGTTTCCGACAAATTACTTTTGTTGTCATTCTACATTAGTTATGCAGTTTGAGTTTGAGAATATTTAGCCGATTCCATTTTAAACGCTTGGCTCTTTTGAATAATTGAGTTCGATTGGGTGATGATTGGAACTTTTTCCTAATTTGGTTCATACAGATTGAACAATATAAAGCAGAAATTGAGAAGCTTAAGCAATCTGAGGCACAAATTAAGGCATTATCAGTTAATTACGCTGCCCTGTTGAAGGATAAAGAGGTATTTTGACTTGAACTTTGGTATTCTTTTGTTGCAGGCTCTTTATTTTCTTGTTTTGTATGTTATGACTCGATGGTTTGTGCATCACTTCGGTACCTTCTATAGTCAAACTAGACATTACTGAGGAAACGGTTATTTCCTGTTACCGGTGTTTATTTCGAAACTGTACATTGCAGGATAGGATTTCAAGACTGGATGAAGAAAATAGCTTGCTCAAGAAGAATCGGACTACTAATTCAAATCTATCTAGAAGCGAGGGTTTCAAGTCCTCTACAAGTAGCCTAAATGGGTCCAAGGTATGACATACGAAGTATTTCATATGAACATTGGCGTAACTGTGTTTTGTTATAGTTTGTGAACTTACATTTGAAACAGTTAACTTGAAACTGTTGGTTTTTCACAATATATCTGAGTGGCACCATAGCTAACTGAGGGTTTTAATCTGCTTTATATTAATATGTGAAATGTTGACTACCATCTCGTCTAAACGCTTAAGGTGTTCGTAATGTGGATAATCTTATACTTCTCTTATCTCTAAGGAACAGCAACTTTCAGATGTTGAGAGGAGTAATTTAAATCTTGAACTGAAATAGACGGGTGTTGGTTATAATATTTTCAGGGAGGTATGACAAAGAATCGGTCGTCCGTTAGCAACCAAACAAGTAATGGACTTAGAAATGATCGATTAAGTAATGGATCTACAGAGTCTGAGATTGCTGAGACTATGATAGGATCAGAAAAGGTATGTCTGTCCTTTTTGTAATGTGTATGATAGCTATACATGCACTTGATCGCTGTTATTTACTTCCCTTGCTGACTATTCTTGTTATTATTCATATCAATGTCTTTTACATTTAAAGCTCTGCCATTTGGTAATTTGTATTGACTTTAAATCTTTTATTAAAGAAGTTGACTTTTGAATATGTGAATGCCTTTTAGGATCTTGCACGTTTGTCAGAAAAGAAAGACAAAGCTTTGGCTTCATTGCAAGCCACTCATTCGTCACAACTGAGGAAGATACAGTTGGAACTTGAGAAAGAACGTGGCAAGCTAGCAAGTTTGCAGTTACAACTTCAACGTAATTTCATACTTATAATTTATGCCAAGTTGCTGTCTTGCTGATTAGCCATCGATTCATTTTATTTTTTGGAACTGATCCCTTTTCTTTTTCATTTGTAGAGGAACAGAGATTGAATGTGGGTTTTCAGGAGGAGCTGAATTTATTGAAGACGGATAGAGATAAGGTGAGCCCAATTAAGCTCATAGCTAGTATGATTAATCAGTTACCACTTTCTCTTCTTGTGTACACTGTATATATGATGTATGGGAAGTATTACGTTGTACACGTACAACGGCTTATCAGCTCTAAACAACTAACATACCAACCTAACAAAATTTACAATTTAGACAAAATACTTATTTAGTACACCAATTCATCAAAGTTCACTCAAGTAACGTTCTACACAAAAACAAACAATTAGTACATCAAACCTATCACAGTTTACTGATGCAGAGGTGCTTAATGCTGGTGCACTACTTATTTAATTTTAGTGTAATTTGGTGTTTAGTACATCAATGCAATGAGTATTTAGAACTTACTACCGCGTAGAGTTGATATTGCAGAGTAGATTGGTGTTTAAATCTTTTAATAGTTTGGTGTAGTTATTTTTTAAAAGCTGATATGTTTGTGTACAAAAAGAATATTTTTGCATACACGATCTTACAGTTTATATGACTCAGTGTTGACCTAAGTGTGGTGGTCTCTCCACATCACTTTTTAATTTTATTCTGGCACCTCCTCCTTCCCCCTTTTCTGTCTTACTCCTACTCCTTTCTCTAAGTTGATCTTTCTCTTCTTGCAGACCAACATGGAGGTCAGTAGAATTCGTGATGATATGAACAAGAAAGTTTCTGAAGTAAATTATCTGCAGATGGAATTAAATCGACTGCAAAATACAAAATCAAATGGTACTCTAGAGGGGTTGAAAAGAGTAATTGATACTCTAGAGAAGGAAAATAGCAAGCTTAAGGTTAGTACAACTTTGTAATACATTTATCACACATGTATTTTAGCATTTTTTTTTCCTAGTGTATATTTTCCTATTAAGGTTGTAGTTCACTAGTTCCTACTTAATATAGGGTGTGGAGACCGCTTCTTTTAAACTAATTCTTATGTTGTCTTTTCTTTCGTAGATGGAGAAGGTTGAGCTTGAAGCTTCCTTGCAATCCTCACAACTTTCTCAAGAGGCTTTGCATAAGCCTGTGAACGCTGTGACTGAGGTATTTCATGTACATGTCATTATCGAAAAATACAAATAAACTTTAGTTGCTGTCCATCTTCTATTATATTTTCCATATTGGCACAACTGACTTCTTTTTCATTAACACCGATAAATGTTTGATGTTTAGGATCACCATTCCTCAGGAAGCTTTCCCGGCAAACAGGAGATGGAACTATCTCTCCAAAAAATGGAGAAAGAACTGAAAGAGGCATGTATATCGAAGGATAGAGCTCTACAACAACTTAACCGTCTTAAGAAGCATTTATTAGACAAGGTTGCCTTCTGCTTCCTTAACAACCTAAATGTTTACTGCATGGTTTTAAATTTTGTAATTATTGATATTTTGCTAGTTTCTTCCCCATGGTTTTATATTTTTTAGTGATTGGCTATTAAGACATGTTTGGTATTGATAGTTAAGAAGTTAAATAACCAGTCGAGATAGGAAATGCTTTAACTAGGCCAGGTTGCGATTGCGATATAATGTCAGTATTTTTGTGGAGATACACGTTTGTTTAGGACATTATGCGATATGAATATTAGTTCTTTACTTGCCTCTCAAAGAAACAGGTTGTTTTTGCTGCTAGACTTAACATTTATTCTGAGACAATTTTGGTAGATTTTAGGTGCGCCATTCTTTCCCTCTCAAGTAAATGTAAGTTTTAAAATTTGTGCAGTCAAAATTGAAGATGGTTTATCTTCCTGCAATGTTGTCTAGGAAAACGAGGAGTCGGAAAAGATGGACGAGGATAGTAAAATCATCGAAGATTTGCGAGAAAAGAGTGAGTACCAGAGAATTAAAATACAACAATTGGAAAAAGCTCTTAAACAAGCAATTGCTGGCCAAGAAGATGCTAAAATGGCTAACCACGATGAAATTCAAAGGAGCAGAGAAATTATCGACGACTTAAATAGAAAACTCAAAAGTTTTATGAGCATGGCAGATGCAAAAAATGTTGAGCTTCAAAATCTCCAAACTGCTTTAGGCCAGTATTATGCTGAAATTGAAGCGAAGGTAAAACCTTTACTTTCATGCTGTGGTTTGATGGTTAAAATCTTGAACTATTTAATCTTCTTTCATTTTTTGATTAAAAATTTGATTTGATGTGATCAGGAGTATTTGGAAGAGGTTCTGGCACATACCAGAGAAGAATCTACAAAACTTGCTGAGCAGTTGAAGGTACAGCTCTCTTTCATCATGAACATTGTGATTTTATTTCAAGAAAGATCCCACTTAATAGCCTTATAGTATATAATAAGTTTACTTTTTATTATGATTAAGTATCTGCAATTTCTCAAATAGCAGTTAGTGCACAGTGAAATCTGAAAAGAACAAGTTTGATTATAAATTTTAATGAATTGCTGCTTGCATTATGTTTCCAAAAGCACTTGTAATACTCGTATCGTATATAGTTTGTGTGTATCTTTGGATTGCATGCTAGCCTTGTAGATCGATTTATTCAAAACTCGTACAGCTGAATGTAGTTTTTGCAAAGTGGTTGAATTTAGAACATATATAACCTCTGGTTTAGAGTAGTCTTATCAAATTATTAGTATGTTTTCTGTTGGCTCATCTTTGAAAAAGGCACAGAAGATAGCTAAATGTGAATCAGTTGTCTTTATTCTATTTTTTAGATATAATTAAATAAATGTAGTGTTGCTTTACAGGATGCTCATCAAAGAGAAGAGGTTACAAAACAAGAAAAAGAAGCTCTTTTGGAGAAACTTTCCCAATCTGAGAGGATGCAAATCGAAGTAAAAGCCAGGGTTAATAAGCTAGAAGAAGACAATGCGAAACTACGTCGTGCTCTAGAACAAAGCATGTCAAGGATTAATAGGATGTCGGTGGATTCCGATTTTTTCGTTGACAGGTAATTTTTATGATTGTCCTTTTCTTCTCTTTTGTTTTGGTCAAGTGTTGCTTCTAGTTTTCATTACTTTTCCTAATCTTTTATTCTGTCTGCGGTCTTTTTCCGCATGAGATGATTATTACTTTACACATTTTTGTTTCTTACTTTTGTATTGTCTCTTTGGCAGGCGAATAGTAATTAAGTTGTTGGTGACTTATTTCCAGAGAAACCATAGCAAAGAGGTATAGTTCCCTACAATTGATTTTATTTTCTCGATTAAAACTAATTCATTAGGAGTTTCACACTTCCTTTATGCTGACATTTCAAGGCCTTGCTTGATTGCAGCTTTTGAGCTCAACTTTCCATTTTTTTGCTTAAAAGCTGGACTGAATTTGGCTCCTCAGTTTAGAAAGGGGAGGTTTAGTTTTAATCTGGATGAATCTAGCTTTTCTTTCAACTTCAAAGAAAATCGATACTTTTCTTCCTTAAAGCTGGAAACAAACAAGACTAAGACATGCCCAACGTATTTGTATTGTAATACACCGTAAGGAATGTAGAAAAAAAACTTTCTATAAAGAAACTTTTGCCAGATTTGATATTCTTTTGGTGGGAGCTTCTCTTGACACCCTCATATGTAATAGTAGCCTACTGTTTTCAGGTCTTAGATCTTATGGTTCGCATGTTGGGATTTACTGAAGAAGACAAGCAGAGGATTGGTGTTGCTCAGCAAGGTTCAGGTAAAGGAGTCGTGCGAGGTGTCCTGGGTTTACCAGGTCGGCTAGTTGGTGGTTTTATGGGTTCTAGTCCTGCCGGAGCCATTGCAAATATGGCATCTGATAACCAGGTTGATTATACATCTTTCTATTTCTATATCTATTTCTCTCTCTTGTACTTATGAAGTATCTTTCATATATTGCTGGCTTTCTGCATGCCTTGTTACATACTTCTTATTTCCCAAATTAGTTGATCAATATTCCATATTGATGTGTCTATCTGTAATTCATTTTAGAGAGGTATATTTGGTTAATTAAGTGAAAACATTATAAATTTTAGAAATTTGGATTTCCAAAACCCTAACTAAGTTGAGACGGGTGTGGTATTTTTTTTTGCAAGTTGCAACGAGCTCATTCTAATTGTCTTGTTAGTATATTTTGGTACAGTGTCTTTAGTATTTGGTTTCTTTTTTTTCTATGCTTAGTGACCCAATCGAAGCTAGAATGTTTATACTTTATAGTAACTTTTGGTGTTGGTGAAATGATAGTTCATACAGTCTCTACTTTGTTAGGAATAGCCTGGTAATGAACAGCTTTGTCCTTTTAGTCTCAACATGTATAACTGACAGCATGTTTGGTGTGTAGATTTTTGACAGAAATATTACTTAAACTTACTGTAACTTTTCTGGGAAAAGAAAATGATTTTTTTCTCAGCCGATTTCATACACCTTTTTCAAAAAAAAATAAACTGTCAATCCTTGCACCGGACTTATCCTATTAAGAACTTGAGATTCTAAATCTCAACTAAATGTATGTATGATAAACTATTTTCTGCCTGGAGTGCATTAAAAAAACTGCCGTTTTAAGTTTGTTTAATCGGCAGAAACTAATTTAACTGTTGTTTCCTGCTTTTCCAGTCTTTTGCAGATCTTTGGGTTGATTTCCTTCTCAAAGAAACCGAAGAGAGAGAGAGACGAGAATCAGAGGAAGCCAATAAACCGTCCAAAACGGATCAAAGCAAAAGTAGTCCAAATGATAAAGGGGCCACTCCACCATATTCTGATCAAAGAACAAATAATTATGCCTTTTCAAGGTCAAGCCCATCCCCATTTTTAAACAATCCTATACCCTTGAGAGTGGATATACCTTCAGCTGAACACTCAGACTCTGAGTTTTCAACAGTTCCTTTGACTTCGTCGGAACATACATCCCAAGCCTCGAGATTACTCCCCAGATACTGAAAGCGTGTACCATATAATCATATGATTTATTTTCAAGGTATATATGATTTTGGATTTATCTCTTTAGTTATAAATTTTGTTTTTCTCATTAGTCTTTTTTTTTCTTCATAATGACGGGTGAATGTTGTAAATGCTGCCTTAGCACCACATATCAATACTAGGTCACTATTTCATAAGATAGAAGAACTTGTGGTTTGATGATTTGATGTTGCAAATTTCGATACAAATAACTGTTCCGTTTGTACATTGTCAAAGTTGAGCCAAAAAGAGAAAATATGTACTTTATTTATAATTTGATGTGCAATTGTGGTATAGTTTATATTTGTATACCCACTGGGTTTTGTTGTTCAATTGCACTCAGTAAATAAAATAATAATACTGCTACTCCCCGTCTCATGGCGTAGTATATATGATAAGTGTGCAACATCGTCTAAGTACAGTACTATTTTACATAGCTTCTTGAGAGTACCAAATTACTTACTTATCTTGTTATTAAGTGCTCTCTCTAGTCTACTAAATTTGTTAGCAGTTTGATTAATCAGCCTAGTTTCGAGCGCGGAGATGCTGTACTTGTATCTATTTTAAGTAGGTAGAGTCTCGTTTAACTCCAAATTTTAGCATGCGATTAATTTATAAGGTTTTTTATGAATACAGTAGGGAAGATTGTTGACCCCTATGATAGCACATAGTTCTTCACTTGGCAAGCCTAATGACTAAAACTCCTCGTATATTCCGGTGTTAATTCAAGTAGAGAAGTAATATTATCTTATATCATGAAGTAATGGAAATGCAATTTAATGGCCTTCTTTTGTTGTAGACTTTGCAGTGGCTCTCTTTTCAGCTTTTGGTATTCTATTGATATATTTAATTGATAAATTAGTGTTGATTGAACTTTTTTCTTAGAACTTTTTAAAGAGGGGTTGATTGAACTGGAAATGGAGATAATGGGTAAATCTAAAAAGGTCCAAGGATGATGTGTGTAACGTTTTGAAATTAACAAATATCACATTTAAAGTCATGAAAACAAAAATTGTTCTATTGGAATGTTTAATAAGGCAATGGCAAGTGACGATAATTAATTCATTTATCCTAGCTCCTACTCATATTCTTGGAAAAATTAAGCTGATGAGAAACATTATGAATAGCAAATGAGAAATCACTAATTATTCAAAGAATAACCTAAGAATTTTTGCCTCGCAGAATAAACCAAGAAATTTAAGAAGCGAAAACCACTCCGAAAACATGACATGCTTTCAGGCATATACACAATTAAGTAAACTGCAGAAGTATGTAACTTTTAGGTCCATCCAGATCCAGTAATGGTGGAAACCGAAAACGACAACAAGAGAACCTAAATGTGTTTCAGACTTCCAACAACATGAATACTGAATAGTGTCTAAAATGCAACAATCAGACATCCTTTAAAATAAAAACCTTCCTATAAGTATATATTTCCAACCTTTGGGTACTCCCAAAACCAGTGACGACTAGACGGAGAAACTATGTGTACAACAAATATAGCAACAATTTGTCTTGTTACTCGGGTTAGTTGTTTAACTTTCTAGGTCAAATTTTTTGTGGAAACAAGTCCTGAAATTCAGATTTTAAACTATAGCTGTTTTCTCTTTTGTAAAAATAAAATAAAATAAAATAAAATAAAAAATTGCTGTCATTAGATAGACAAAATAATAATAAAGAAGATTGCTTGTGGAATAGATGAGCATGTCAAACACAATACAAAACTACTAGTGAGCCATAACCATTGCTTATATGTCCTTGAAACAAACAAGCATGGCTTAGCACAAGTTAAGAAAAAACCAAAACCGCAAACTGCGACACAGGGCTATTCAGAGACATACACTTAATAGGAAAAGCCGAAGCCTGCTGCAACAGATAAAACAAACACATCTACTTAAGCAAAAAGGGAACAAACTTCTCTTGAGTAATAACCAGCCATCACTGATACTGCTATGACCATCACTCCTGCGAGTATTTTCTTCTTATTCGTCTTCACTGTCTCTTCCTGTGAAAAAAAGATATCAACTGGTGTAGTGAAACAAAAGAAGCACACCAGAGAACTTATGTAGTTCATGTCTAGAATGAAATATATTAATATTTTGGAAAAATTATTGTTTACTACATCAATCTATTGGTGGTTAAGAATTTGCATAATACTCATTTTACAAGATTAACAATTTACATACTCACCTATAAAAGATCTATCAATCAACACACTTTAGTTGATTTATGTTAACTTTTTAGCCGATTTTTGGTCATATGCGATGTTAGTTTTACCTTAAATCATAATTGGAAGCGGTAACGTGATCACACGTGACCAAACTTCTCTTAAAAAGTTAATATAAATAAACTAAAGTGTGTTGATTGATAGATATTTTATATGTGAGTATGTAAATTGTTAATCTTGAAAGGTGGGTATCTAAATTCTTAACCATCAATAGATTTGTGGAGTAAACTATAATTATCCATAGTATTTTAATGTTGATAGCTTTTGCTTTTAACTTTTTTTTTCGTTAACAATTGTTTTCTCTTAGGTTGGATTGGGACTTGCCCATTTAGCGACTTTGGCAACGACCGAAAATAAAATGGCAACAATCGGTATTCAGTATTATCTGTCATAACTTATGGAAAAATATACACACAAGAACTGACTACAAACCGCAAAATGCATTTGTAATTTTGTATCGATTACTAATACTATTACCTTCTTTTTACTAAATGCTTATGAGATTATATACGAGTCATTGCAGGGGACACAAAAATGTAAATCAGAAACTATTAAGGATAAACTACCTATCAATACACAAACACCAGTTACATGCTGTGTGCCATCAGACTCACAAGGGGTTTCACAAGGGGTTTGGTTATGGCACAAGTGATAGTATTTGTGGTAGCTTTTAAATCAAACAAGAATAATCAAACTGTTCAAAAGCAGGACTCGCTCACAAGGTCTTCATATTTGTGGAAAGTAACTCAAAAGTGGTTTATAAACAGATCTATCTAGCATAACAAAATTATAACCGTATAAAGAAAACTAGGAAAACTGAGGAACAAACACATAAATGCACTAGGTTTATAATAATCGCATGCAACTCGATTGTAGACATCGTGTCAATGTAGAACATATACACTCATTGGACGCTTAGTTCATTAGGTTGCTAACGTTTTTCCTAGCCCTTTCTCGCAATAATTGATTAGCTGATATGTTTTGGTAAAATAAATTTATAACAAACCACAGGTAGTAATAATGCACAAGGGAATTGCTATTAGATGATTTACTAATACTGTCAATAAAGGTACGAATGCCATCATGATCAAGAACATAGATATGTCGACAAATTCAAGGATGTAAAATCAAATAGATATACAGCACAACAAAAAGAGAGTTTAACCGAAAAAGAACAGTGACAAGGATGATAAATAGTGAATGCACCTGAAATGTCTTAATGCTTTGACGAAGTTCCTGCAGACGCAACTCGTTCTCCTCTTTAAGTGTCATCTAAACATCAAATTTGTCATATTTGATTAGCCATACTTTCTTTCGATTGAGCCCTCCAACATTCAGATCTACACCATAACTAATAATACTACTATTTTCTGTTGGGTCAGTTCAAAAAATTTATTTGCATCGAAACAGAATATATCCAACCGAGACCTAAGAGTTTAGCATTAAGTCTTATTGATGCTAAAGTCTAAAAAACCCTTTCACAATAGGTACTCAGGTGCTGAAAATTTGCTCTCATCTAATCCGACTCCGTGATAGGATCTACAGATAAAAGTAATCATTACTTACATATAGTGTTTCGTCTTCTTCTTGAATCAATCACTTTCTTTTCGTATTCATTGAGATTATTTTTCTTTGTCATTGTAGAACGTTGTATATTGTTAACATGAGATTGAAATTGATATCGGTCTCAAAAAAATGAGAGCCGAAAGGGATAAAGATTGTTGTATATTATATTTGTTGGTCTTTATGGAGATAAACACTTTACTCTAAAAGAAATATATCTATATATATAACAATTATATCGATTCCAATTATCGATGTAAAGATCAAATAAAGAGTGAATATATCTAGACGTATCATTTGGTTTCGGATCTGTTTGGCACAAGTCAAGTCTCGCCAATATATATATATATATATATATGATAAAATAGATTGCAAGAAGGTAAACTACCGAAAATAGAGAACACAAAGATTATCCTGCTTTACTTTAACATGAGGCTACGTTAACTTTCAAGTTCAATCGGATTTTGAGCTTTTTACAAACTATTCCTTCAATGACATTATACCCGTTACAACTTGTCTATCTTAAGAGCATATATACCCTTTACAACCACTCTTATTTAGGGGCAGAGCTACCCACAATAAAACACGTTAAACACAAATCATTTATCTAGGCGATTATAAGGTTTTTGAAATGTTTATATAATCTCTCTTTTTATTTAAGAGTGTATCAAAGTCTGGCAAGTGACTTCGATTACTACTATAACGACAACATATACAATTTCTTCCGCAGGGAGTCCCCTAAGGAGTAGGAAGATGAAGCATTATAAAAAAAGAACATTTGCAAACATGCAATAACCTAACACTGAACACATGATACGACGAAGGTATAAGAAGACATTATTATTCATAGTTCTCATTCAGTAATATCTTATCGGGTATGCATCAATTAGCCATTTTAGGCAAAAAATTTAGGAAAATTAACTAACTTATTCTCCTTTCCACCAATCGGAGAGACTAGGAAGCTTGATCTCGCCCGTAGTTGAGAGAGGAATAGTAAACTCTCCAATGAGAGGAAGGTCGATGGTGAGACCAATTTCGAGCTCATAGTCGATATCCCAATCCGACCCTATATCTTTCCCCAAGCTTACTAATACGCTATGTGGCACCTTCACTGGTACATTCAACAGTGTTGTCTCGCTTCCTACAAGGGACCCTGGGTCCGGAATTGTACCTGATGCAATCACCCTATGATAAACAAACGAACAACTTTAAATAATAGGTCCATACCGAAAGTCATCAAGATACAAAAAAGTCATCAGGATACAAAAACTCGTCATGTGTATAAGCAATTTAACATGACATGTGAAATTTGCTGTGAATAAAATTTCTTACATTTCCTTCCAATCCTCTGCGCCCGCGCTATGATTTCAAATACTCTTCTCTAACCCTAAAATTGACACTTTTGTTGCTTTTTTGTACTAAAATTTGTAACCAACTTGGTACTGATTAATTCAAGGCAAAAATGTATACATATATGTGTAGTGTTTATTTTTATTGTAGTATATTTTCTTCTGATAGTTTCAATTGTCACTCTGATAGTTCAGTCCTCGTCCTCGTGCAAAAATCAACATTTGGCATAAAAATAAAGTTAGATCAAGTGTCTCCATAGTTTAAAAAACAATAATAATGGTCCATATACTTGCCATTTTAGCAATAGTGGCTCAGAACTTTGTAAAAGTAGGGAGAACTGATCTGTATAAGTATAATTCAACACAAGGAAAAGTTAATGTTTAATATATTTATGGTGGAAATCATGTGGAGCATAAAACTAACTAAGCATGCGTTCAGGATCATTTTCTCATACATTGAATTTTTAAAACGAACAGATAATAGCTAAGATTGTTAGTTTGTTACACTTGCAAAAAGATTAATACGTTCTTCAATTATATCATGTTAATTAGTGTACATAAAAGCTAACATGAACAAAAGACTTGCCGAGCCAAATGGGTATCAAAATGTTCTTCTCATTTTCTCATACTGAAATTTTGTGACATGCCTGTTTGTTGAGATTCACAAATTATACGAATCAGGGACGGTAGCGAGGGCCAACACAGCAGTGTCCCTTAATTCTATTTTTTAAACACAAATTTCGATATGATTTTCTAAAAATTAAACGTATTTATTTGATGGCCTATAATTAATAGCATTGACCTATTACGAGTATGCCATGTATAGAATCAATGTTCCGTTTTTTAGGATCATTATATATAGCGAGAGAGAATACGGGGGTGCATGTAAGAGAGTACCTGCCGGCGCTTTTGAGGGTGTAGGAGATCTGGCAAATGGGGATAGCTACGCTATAAGGGTTGCTAACGGAGACTTTAGCGGCGTAAGTTATTCCGCCTATTCCCACACCGTCTAGATCAACATCCATTACCGTGGCTTCCGGTTTCTTAACATTAGCCACTTTCTCGGACAAATAGTTTTTCGCCGACTCAATAAGATTAGACATTGCTTCACTTTTCTTGTTTTTTTTAGATGATATGTAAAAAGAGAAAGAGCATTTTGGATATGTGCATTGCATGTATGCATTTATAGTAAGCGAGTTAATACCAATGGTCATATTATATTTTGCCTTTAAATAATTTCTATTGCTCTTTTATTGATTTGGTGAATATTAATTACTTTCTAATTTTGAAAGGATGATGATTTTGAACCAATCACCAAAGTTTAGAAAAGTTAGCTTAATTAATCCTTACATTATTTCGTCAAATATTGTACGAAACTACAAATGGGATTATATTTACAATGTATCACAATTTTCATCTCACTTATTACGTTTAGCTAGATATCTCTTTTACTTCTATTATTAAAATAATTGGTATCGATCATTAGTGTTCCAAAGCAGGTAAACATGCTAATAAATTGTGATTTCAAAGTGCGATATTCAACATTAAACTTATTGAGAAAACATCACGAAATTTCATTAAGTCAATAATAGTGGTATTCTTTTAAATTGATGCAATTGTAAACAAGAATATCTTGAGGTTGCATCTGAAATATTAGGACAAAAAAGAACTTATATTTAAACTAGGTAGCCTTAATTATAATTATAATTATTTATAATACTAGTTGGATTTGATTAAATAAAGTCAAAATTAAGGTGATTGCAATATTTAACACGTAATATCAGCGTGGGTCGGTGCTTTTTCCCCGCATTAGTAGATCTCTGCTCCATTTTTATATTACTTTTTTAGTACGTAATTACTAGTTTTGTTGTTAATTATTCACCGTACACTAATGTTCACAATTTTATTACACAAAACACGGAGGAACCATAATAATTATCAATTTACAATTCTACATGCAATGCAACCTTTTTAACTTAAATATGAAAATTTAGGGGAATTTCCTTTCATCCAATAAATATGTAACGGGTGGAAATCTTCGTCTCGTACTAAGTTTCGAGAAACCTAAACCTCTAGACCGGCGTTGTCCCTTAATTGCGAAAATTCAAAGTTTATGGGGATGGTACAGAAAATGACCCAGAGTTGCTTATCTTCGAATTTAACTTTTAAATTAAAACAACATTGAAATAAATAAATAAAACGTCGCAGTAGAGTAGGCGTGAACTGTGATTAATCAATACTAACTATGTTACTATTTAATTGTAATCTACGAAATTATGTACAAATTCTTTTTTATTCGTCTTCTACTATAATTCTTAAGGAACGTATTTCTTTTTAAAAAAGACATTTTCAAAGGCGATCGTTTTCATAAAACGGTTTTTATCTAAATATTGATTGTTTTTAAAAAAGAGAATATTTTTAATAACAATGATAGATTTTGTTTGGAGGAATTTTTTTTAGTCTTTTCAAATATTTTTTTTTTTCATCTTATAACGACCATTTCCATAAAATAACTTTTTTTCAGAAGCTGGTATTTTCTGAAAAGATGCAATAAGATTTTCGTCAATGAATAAATTTAACTTCTTTTGTCCTAACAAATAACTCACCTTGTTAGCTTAAAAGGCATAGCCAAGCATACTATGATTTTATTAGATCTTGAAAGTGTTCTAGTTATATTCAAAATTGGTATTGTATTGTTTCATTTTGTTTTGTTGTAATATAATCCATTTATAAGTTATTAACAAGTGCGTAGTTTTTAAGTTTTTTTAATAAGTCATTTTTGACTTGTATAACAAACACTACATAAACCTTAATAAAATTAAAAGAACTTGAGGTTTGGCCGCACGGTCAACAGTGACTTTTAAGGTCAAAAGTAATTTTCAAATAGATTTTTGCGTATGGTCAAGTTGTTTATGCACAACTTTTTAAAAAGTTTGGATATCTAAATAAGCAAATATGTTTTCAAACCTACCCTACAATATTAAATAAAAGTAAGATAGTACTACAAATAATAAAAGTGACTTTTTCATTCAACAAAAATGACTTATTTTTAGAAAAATTGACTTTTTTTAATTTTGTTGGAGTGTAATATGCTATGATTTTAGCTAACATTGAAATTGTGTATAAGTCATGACTTATACATCAAACATTAAAGAAAACTTTGAAACACATAAAACACTTACACAACAAATACTGTTTTTTTTTTTAAAATTCTTTTCTAAAAGTCACTTTTCTAACAACACTTTTACAAACCGTGCTTTTCTAAAAATCACTTCTACAAAATGCACTTTTACATAAACAACTTTGTTTCCAAACCTGCACTACAATATTAAATAAGAGTAATATAGTACTACAGATAATAAAAGTGACTTTTTCATTAAACGAATATGACTTACTTCAATAAAAACGACTTATTTTTAGAAAAATTGACGTTTCTTTTCAAACTTGCAACTTTTTAATTTTGTTGGATTGTAATAATACTATGTTTAACATTGAAACTGTGTATAAGTCATGACTTATACATCAAACATTAAATAAAACTTTAAAACACAAAAAACACTTGTACAGCAAACTCTATTTTTTTTCGTTAAAGTGCTTTTGAAAAAGTCATTTTTCTAACAACATTTTTACCAACCGTACTTTTTGAAAAGTACTTGTTTTGCATGAAGTGTTTTTCTAAAAATCACTTTTGAAGCAACACTTCTACAAACTGCATTTTTAAATAAGCAAATTTGTTTCCAAACCTACCCTACAATATTAAATAAGAGTAATATAATACTGCAAATAATAAAAATGACTTTTTTATTCAACTAAAATGACTTATTTCAATAAAAGCGACTTATTTTTAGAAAAATTGATGTTTCTTTTCAAACTTGCGACTTTTTTAATTTTGTTGGATTGTAATAATACTATGATTAACATTGAAAATGTGTATAAGTACATCAAACATTAAATAAAACTTTGAAACACAAAAAACATTTGCACAACAAACACTATTTTGTTCGTTAAAGTGACTTTTTTCAAAAAGTCACTTTTCTAACAACATTTTTATAAACAGTACTTTTTGAAAGCACTTGTTTTGCAAGAAGTGCTTTTCTAAAAATCACTTTTGAAACAACACTTCTACAAACTGCATTTTTAAATAAGCAAGTTTGTTTCAAAACCTACCCTACAATATTAAATAAGAGTAATATAATACTACAAATAATAAAAATGACTTTTTTATGCAATGAAAATGACTTAATTCAATAAAAATGGCTTATTTTTAGAAAAATTAACGATTTTTTTTAAAATTTGTTGGATTGTAATAATGCTATGATTAATATTGAAATTGTGTACAAGTCACGACTTATACATCAAACATTAGATAAAACTTTGAAACACAAAAAACATTTGCACAACAAACACTATTTTATTCGTTAAAGTGACTTTTTTCAAAAAATCACTTTTCTAAACAGCAAATTTACAAACTGTTGTACTTTTAAAAGTAGTTGTTTTACAACATGAAGTGTTTTTTTCTAAAAAACCACTTTTGCAACAACACTTGTAGAAAATGCAATTTTACATAAAAAAACAACTTTGTTTCCAAACCCTACCCTACAAAATTAAATAAAGTAAAAATTAAATAAAGTAAAAATTAAATAAAGAAAGATAGCAGTAGTAATAATAATGGAAAATACGGTGGCCGGAGACGACGTCGGAGTTCGAACAACGGCGTCGGAGTTGGTGGAAACAGTCGTGAAATTAATATCTGAATTCGTTTTCCGTACAGATGTTGAAAACCACCGTGCCTTGTATCAGCTTTGTCTCTGCCTTGCCAGGTTTTTATTTTTTTTAAAAAAATTTTATTATTATTTTCTTCCCATTTAATCTTTACATAAATATAATGTATGTATAGACATGTGAAGACACTATTAGAGGCGGTCAATTACAAGAATTGGATAAATATTATAACTTGGGCATTTCATTTTTTAGTATAATCCTTTAGTTAACTATGTAAACATTTGAAAAAAAAAAAAAAAATAAGGAATGTAAACAGTTATGGGACTTGAATCGTTTTTTTATGTGAATGCGATGATATTGGGGATGGTCAATTACAAGAATTGGATAAAAATTATAACTTGGGCATTTCATTTTTTAGTATAATCATTTAGTTAACAATGCAAACATTTGAAGAAAAAAAAAGGAATGTGAACAGTTATGAGGAAATTAGGGTGTATTTACCGGTGGCGGAACTAGAACTTTTTATTTTTTCTTAATTATGGGGAGTGGTGAAAGTGTAAAACGATAATGTATTTTCAAGATACATGGTAAATGAAGTCATGTGAAGACATATTGGAGGTGGTCAATGACTCAATTACAAGAATTGGGCATTTCGATTTTTAGTATAATTCTTTAGTTAGCAATGTAAATTTTTGAAATAAGAAAGTATAAGGAATGTAAACAGTTATGGGGAAATTAGGGTGAATTTACCAGTGACGGAACTAGAACTGTTTTTTTTTTTAATTTGGGGAGTGGTGAAAGTCTACAATCGATAATTTTTTACTATTATAAATTGTACCAGTCTCTGCCTTGCCAGGTTTTTATTTTTTTTCTTCCCATTTAATCTTTAGATAAATATAATGTATATCATAATTTATGCATATATGTATGTATAGACATGTGAAGCCATGTGAAGACAATCATATTGGAGATGGTCAATTACAAGAATTGGATAAAAACTATAGCTTGGGCATTTCAGTTTTTAGTATAATCCTTTAGTTAACAAAGTAAACTTTTTTTAAGGAGTGTAAACAGTTACGGGGAAATTAGGGTGTATTTACAAGTGGCGGAACTAGAACTGTTTTTTTTTTTTCTTTAATTTGGGGGTGGTAAAAAAAACAATATTCGTGGTAAAAGATCGGGTTTTTTCTTGATATGTGGATTCACTTTTAGCGTAGTACTAGTCTCTCTCCTGAGCAGGTACAATCTAGTCAACTGAATTGGCAAAAACATATACTCCAGTATACTCCTTTAGTTGATAATGTAAACATTTGAGAAAAAAAACAAGGAATGTAAACAGTTATAGGGAAATTAGGGTGTATTTACCAGTGGCGGAACGAACTTTTTTTTTTCTAACGAGGAGTGCTGAAAGTCTAAAATCAACAAAAAAAAAAATTCAAAATACATGGTAAAAGATTGATTTTTTTTTCTCGGGAGCTATTGAAGTTACTTTTACCCTAGTACTAGTTCCTCCCCTGGGTAGGTATAATCTGGTCAACTTATTTAGCAAAAACACTTCTCTTGTATTTGACTTGAATCGCTATATTTAGCTAATATATAATGTCAAATGTAAAATTTGTAGTAAAATAATTTGGCAAGCGTTTAAAAATAATTTGGTAGTATTTGACCCTAAGTGAAAGAAAAGGTGTGACATGTGTTTTTGCTGGATAAGTTTGTAATCCTGTACCCAACATAAATTGTCCTGATTCAGAAACCTAAAACCCTATCTTGATCGACCATCATGTGAAGAAGACAACTCACATTTGATAGATATCATTTAAATGTGTTTTGGCTAAATCATTCAAGTTCTTGCAATGTTAAGAACCAATTAAAGTAATGGATTTTTTTTGTAATATGTTTTACATGTCTTGGTCGTCGTTGGCTGTGTGGTATGTATTGGACTAGTTAACCTTCTATCTGCACTGATTTGCTGATAATTGAACATTGTTTTGTTCTTATGTTGACGAATATAGTGGCGTTGATCTTGCCATCACTAATAAAGAGGTTCCATCAAGTTGTTCTCACATACCCCTATTGCTAAAGCAGGTAAACTCTACCTGTATTTTTCTAATTATCAATTTATCTTTCAATGTTCATTTAAGCGGACTTGCTGTTTTGACCTGATTTTTGAGGTATATAAATATAAAAAGGACTCCTCTTTGGAAGCAGCTTTTGTGGTGCTCATGATATCTGTCAAGGTACCATTGATCGTATCAGATACTTCATCAATAAATTCTTGTATGATGTGTTTTCTCCTCTTTTTTTCTATGTCATGTATATTTTGTTCTGTAGAGCGCTTGTAAGATCGGATGGTTTTCGAATAAAGATGCAGATGAACTTGAGTTATTGACCAAAGAAGTACCATCTTTTTATTCCTTGTTTTCTTCTCAATTACGTAATAAATATTCTTCTTGTGATGTTCAACTTTAAACCTATTTATAAATAGTACAAATGTATGTGTATTTTAGGCTGTGAAAGGCTTTTCTAATCCAGAGGATGTCGACATTGGACCACGTTGCGCTCTTCCCTATCTTAAAAATATCTTAGTAAGGTATTAACTTTTCGATGCCTTGGAAATAGATTGCAGGGTCATACCAATGAAATAAAAATATCTGCTCTTGTATGTCGTGTTCAGTGAAAGAATTGAAGAGTTACGGTACATAATTTTGATAATACACCTCTGAATCTCCATTCAAATTTTTATGTTGCTTATTATTGTGTACCAGCAGTGTTAGATTTATAAATCTATATTAACCCTTCTTTTGGCTTTTGTGTAAAGTGCCTTATATTCTACATCCAGTAATCGTGTAATACTATGTTTATATTTTAAAAAAGGATTACTAGTAATGTATGGTTTTACGAACTGCTACTGTATGTGTACAGGTGCAATCCACAAATGAAGATGGAGAAAATACTCGTTTCTCTTGGGATCAAGGTATTTTTGTTGGGAAAATGTTGAGACCTGTCGAGTAATATCACAATTTGATTATTCTTACCTATATTTTACAGTGCGGATTTGGAGCTTATGTTTCCGACTTCAATGTCGCGAAGGACACAATTACTTCGCAGCATGAGAAAATTGTAAGACTGGTTCCTATCCAGAAGTTTCTATGTGAATGTTACTTTTTCTGGTTTACTTTAAATTTGAAGTTTCTGAACATAAATTGCCACATTTCTACTGTGATAAGTTGAAATGTCTTACCTACTTATACCTATATGCATTTTAGTTAAATCTGTGGGTGTTTCTGATATTTAATATCTAGTTTTCACGATATGTTCTCGTCATTTATACCGTGATGAACTAAGGAGCTCCAAAGTGAATCCTTCTTAGTTTGATTTTCTATTTTAACTGATATTTAAACTTCTTTGTTTGCAGTGCCTGTTTGTTATTCAAATGGAAAATGTTACTCGTTCCGATATAGTAGGATCTCAAATAAAGTGAGTTATTCTTAACTTTCTTCGCTGTGAATGTTATAGGATGTTTAGGCTCTAAAATTTCAGCTTCTTTGCTTTTATTTATGTAGTTTGATGTTAAATGGGAGAAAAGTTCCAAAAGAGAATAAGATTCACATGGTTTGTCCAGCTACAACTCAATTCTGAAAGCACTCTTGCCAGTTTCATCCTTAATTCCTTTAAATCAAAACGTGCAGGGCAATGGACCACAACTTGTTGCAAATGTAACTGAAATGCTCGAAGATGGAGTAAATCTTCTACAAGCTGTTGGAAAATTTTATAGTAAGATTCATTTTTCAACATTATCTGTTTTCCTCTGGCTTCTCGGTTTTATTGTTTTGATCTTAAATCGGATATTTGAAGGTAGTTATGTCATAGCCTTGGCAAGTACAAGCATAATACCAACTTCTGACAATTCCGAGTTGCCTGATAGTAATCAGCAACCTGCTGCTTTAGCGACTTCTGGTAAGCCAGCCGAAATTAGTTCTTTTTTACAGTGTTGGTTGAAACGGATGAGATAGAACAAAACTGTTTAATGCTTCCATTGAATTTACCATTTAGGTACTAAGAGATACAAGACATCATGGCAAATATCACTGAAGTGCCCCATAAGGTGTTCCGTCGTACTTCTTATTTTACATATTTTGACCTGTGAAGTTAGTACGTCAAGCAAATGGTTTTATGATATCATTTACCTTGTTTATTCTTCATTGAACAAGTTAATATGTTACCTTGTTTATTCTTCATTGAACAAGCGAATATGTTACACCGGCTTTCATTTAACAGTTGTTATTTTACCCATTTGGACATCAACAGCCGATGTCGAATCATTTCTCCGGTCAAAGGAAATCTTTGCAAGCATCTTGAGGTTAGTGTTTTATTCTCCTTAGAAAAACAAAACAAAAACGCTAGTTTTTCACTGCCTGTTATTTTTATCTGTTCAAGAAAAAAATCTATAAAAAAATGATTTTTGAAATATGTATTTTTCATGTAAATATATAACTTTTCTCGCTTTGTGCATCAATTAGTGCTTTGATCTTCAACCTTACCTGGAAGTAAACTTAAAGGAGCCATCATGGCGGTGCCCCATCTGTAAAGGGCCTGCTGGCGGTAAAGACTTACACGTTGATCAGAGATTTCTCAAGGCAAGTTGGTGTACCTTTCTTATCAACATTTGGGATTGTTTTGATGCAGCGTTTAAGCAAATAAGCTTGTTCTTTTTTTAACATTAAAAAAAGTAAAAACAAATGGTTTACTTCTGTTTGAAAACCTCAATTTTAAGCTGGTCAGTCAAATTTCCGTCCATCTATTAAGCATATAAGCAAAGAGTTGAGCTTAAAAACAGGGCTTTGTGATGCTGCACATGAGCAACCACACTATTCTGATTTTTTTTTTATTTGTTCAGGTTTTGAGGGAATCGCCTCTACATGTCAATGATGTAATTATCACGAAAGAAGGGTTGTGGAAGCCTGTTCCATTGGAAAAAGATCATCTAGAAAATAATTTATCGTCTGATATATTACAGACCACGTCTGTTGCCCTTGGCAACGTTCCTGTTTTCTCTACTGATTCTAGTACTGCCAGGGTAAATGTTAAGCCAAATAATGCTCCCATGAATATAGAGCCTACTCACGTTCCTTTGCAACATCATTCTACGAATCAGGTACAATGTGATTTTGAATTTGCTTTCGAGTTGATATATTACTTCCTTTTGTGCTAGGTTTCTTATGATAATTTTTGTGCTGGCTAGTCATTATTTGAGGATGAAATAAAAAGGAGCTCTCAAACTTCATTTACCAATATACCCCAGTTTCTTTACTTTCTCTTTCAATTCAACGAAAATCATTTTTTGACCAAAACTCAGTCCCGTCTTTCCCAGAAAGATGTAACTGAGATCTATTCGATAGTCTGTCATAAGAAAGCCTTATCACCGAACAGATAAGAGTAGATGAAGATTGGCGGATTTTAATCGATTGCATTATACTAAGGCTTATATAGCAAAAAAACGGGTTCTTTTTTTCTTTCTATTTTTCCATGTCTATTGCAAAATAGGATTACTGTGAAACCCGGTTGGAGTGTCTAACGATGGCGCTTCGCTCTGCAATGTAACATAAATTTATATGACTAGAATGAACAATATCTTGACTTACTGCCAAGTACGGTTTGCAAGACCTTTTGCTAGTAGATAGATAAAAGTAGGTGACATGAAGCCTAGTTAATGTCGGGTCGTTACACCTATATTAAGGTTGGGAAATGAGTATTTAAGCACATTTTCAACTTTTATTTGATTTCTAACTATCTAAATTTGCATATAACAGCCCAATGCAGTCCAAAATGACCATTCGTTCTCTCGCGAAGGCTCAGATGATCCAAAGATTTTCAAACCCAATGTTATTCCAACACAAGATAATAAAGCTAAGAGGATGAGAGGAAGTCTCACTGGACAAGCTTACGATGCCGCTCTTAGCCGTCTAATGAGTCCGCCTATTCAACCGTGTCAAGCTCCTCCACGGCCTACCCTCTTGCCATGTCATCCAATTGTGGTACCTATGCACCTTCCACAACTGTAGATTGCTCTCATTCTTTGGAATTCTTTTGTATGAATAATATGTATATTAGTTTATTTTTCTCGTAATGGCATTGGCTGATCTTACTTATATCAAAGCTTATTTGGAGTAAATATTATAGGTCAGAGGAAGGAACAGTTTTTTTTTTTTTACTTTATTACGAGTATTACTTGTAGATCATGGAGAGGGAACATTCTTATTGCAATTTGCAAGTACTATGGATTCATTTGGTAAAAAAGAGTTTCTGTTTGTGAATTGAAAGTGACTTTCTGTGAATGTTGGGCAAAAGGTCTTTTCTCAAAAGAAAGTAAAGTTTTTTATACTTTGAATTGAAGGTACTTTCTGCAAATGGAGAAAGCTAATAGTTTTTTGTGGATAGCCAGACGAAGACCCGTGTTAACCTTATTATCATGAGAGCCACTTATAAATCCAAGGCATTACAGCAACTGACTATACCAATTTATAAATCTAGAAACTGAAGTTGCGTTAAACAGGCCCTTAATAGTAGACAAGGTCATCAATCAACATAATCCCGTTTCAATTTATCACAGTGCTGTAACTACTGTATTGAACATTCTCACTTGGTGTAGTTAGAGAGGAATCCTAAGAGTGAGAATTTTCATATCAATGGTCATTGGTTATGGGTAGTGATGGCAATTTCACGGGTTTCAAGACGACCCGTCGTGGGTCGGATAAAAGTACAATTATATTCGGGTCGGGTTTAAATGGATAAAAATACAACTTAAAAATGTGTAACTTAAGACTCTCTCTCATATACATTAAATTCTATCTTTTATATTATTTTTATATTATATTTTTAAATCAAATGATTTTTTAATCTAACAAATTTTATTTGAAATCTTTGACATTTATGAGATTTATTTTTTAAAAGAAAAAAAAATATTTTTTAAAAACGAGTCAAATGGATCGAGTATGTACAACTTTATCGTCAGGTTGAAACCCGTGAAATTGACATGACTAGTTATGGGTTCCCTAGTATGCATGTACACCTTAATTAAATAGAGATATCACACGGCCGAATAACATGTAACGGATCTTATAGGAAGCCTAAAACTTAAAATTATAAAATAGATAAATTTTATAATTAGTTTACGTGTCGTTATAACTAATTAATGAGGTGCACTTATTACACTACATTTTTTCTTTAAAAACGCTGAAACCGTAGATTAAATCTACGGTTTACAGTGATCCACTGTAAACCGTAGATTTAATCTACGGTTTGTATTGATTTAATGCAAACCGTAGATTAAATCTACGGTTTACAGTGGATCACTGTAAACCGTAGATTTAATCTACGGTTTGCATTATTTCACAGATTTTTTGAAAATAAAAATTAAAATTAAAATTCTAATAATTAAAATTAAAATACTGAATATTTTTTTCAAATTAAACATGATTTTTTTTTTACATAAAAATTCCTTATATTTAAAATTTGATATTTTTGTCAAGTGTATAATTTGATATTTTTTTCAAGTGTATAAGTTGATTTTTTTTTCAAATAAGACATTTTGTTTTTTTCAAATTTAAAAACAAAATGACTTATTTTTTAAATTTTACATAAAATAAATTACGAATATTCTAACAATCTGTAAAAATAAACACAAAATTTATACAAATTTACACAAAAAAAGTTGATTTGATAAATTTTATGTTTTTGGTTCATGTTATATTTTTGTCAAGTGTATAAGTTGATATTTATTGAATCATTAACTAAATCGTCAATTTTTGTGAAGTTTTTTTGGTTTGTATTTAACACTTGTATAACGCAATATGCAAACATGAATATAAACTTATAAATTTCATAAAACAAATTTATTAAACAAAATTTACAACAAAATTTACAACAAAATTAAACAAAATTTACAACAAAATTTCATAGAACTAAATTTCATAAAACAAATTTATTAAACATTTGTTTACATCATATAAATTTACAACAAATTGGAAAAAATAATAATTTACATAAAATTAAAAATAAAAAACCGATTATGGACTTAGGTCTATAGGTTCTTCATTTGCTTTTTTCTTCCCTGATTGCTTTTCCAGCGCCATATATAATTTGAAATTTGGTCGAAAAAGTTCCTTCCATGGCGCAGCTGCCTCAGTGCGTGTTTGTTCCCACCGTGCTATAATTCCTGGCATTGGGAAGATCCCTTCTTTAGGAATAACCTGAGCATAGTGACAACTGTTGACGAACACCATTACAGTCGGGATCCAATATGTCGTTCCCTGAGGCGGACCAGTATAAAGAGGTAAAAAAGTAGAGTTCCACACGTTTACCTCTCCATTTTGATTTTCCCATAAGGACAACAATACAATTGGCATATTGTAATGAGAAGCAATTAAAAAACCATACGACGGAAATCTCATCCATTTCTCAGAAGGTGCGGGATTTGTAGCATGATAAAAATTTAAACTTGATAAAATGTAATCATACCGGTAAGCTTCAAAGTCAAGATTCTCAAACAGCTCATAATAAACACCTTTCATTTGCTGCAGCTCTTGAAACAATTCACATCTTACCGCGTACCAATCATCTTCCCCATGCTGTTTACCCGTCGCATTTGCAACTACCCGGAACCCACAGTTACCATCCCCACGCACATCATAAACCGTTTCGATGTAACTATGTAACATGACCCATATTTGGTCACTGTACAGGAAGGTTGGCCTATTGGGGGTGGGTTTAGGGTTCTGGTTTCGCGGCCTCCTAGTTGGGTTTACCCTTACCTCCGGTGTTTCATCCGCCTTGCCTTTACCCTTGTCCCTACTAGCACCAGCACTCTGTTCCTCCACATACTCCCATCCCGACTTATCCCTCTTACTAGATTTGTCGCCTTTTCTAGGTCTCCCCCTATTTGCTCTCACTTCGGGGTCACTGACGGATGTTCTGGCTGGTACGGTTATCTCTCGGAGTTGTGTTTTCATACGCCGTTTTTCAACATTCGTTTTGCTAGCATAAACACTTTTAAACTCTTCTAGATCACCCTCTACCCCATAATCATCGGTGTTCCCATTATCATCAATTACGTCTAATTTTTTCCAGAATGGATGAATATATTCTAGAGGAAGAGGCTTCCCGAATAAAATATGTTCACTCATAATATGATGACAAGGTAAACCGTGAGACAATTTAAAACCGCAAGAACAATTCTCATCAGCCTGGCCACTACATTTTCTGTGTTCTTGGAATAATAAATCAAAGGCATAGTGTGTGATATACGACCTAAGATTTATAAATAGAGGCGTTTTTTCAGAATGTGGAAAATAAGACTTGCATTTATCCAACTTCGTCTTAATATCCTCAAACTGTTTTTCTAGAATTCTATTCACCTCTACCCAAACAGTTTCAAGCGTGCCAGTATTAGTGGAAAGGGATCTTTTCAGCTTAGCATGCTGTTGTTCGGCTCGATTGCTAGTTCTGTTACCTAGATGTGTTGTGTGGTTGGTATAGCATGCAACAAACTTTTCAGCATAATCATTTAAAAGCTTGTCTACATACTTAATCACAGCAGGGTACGATTTGTAAGAGGTATTGAAATTAGTTCGGTTATAATTGTACTCCTCTATCGACTCAGAATCAACCAATAAACCCCAATCATCTAGAAACGTTTGCCACTCCTCGTCAGGGATCTTTTTACGGCAGTTTTTCAAAACATTTTTTGCAATATGAAAAGTGCACAAAATATGATGAGAATCGGGAAAAACAACGGATAAAGCATTTGATAAGGCCATTTCCCTGTCGGTTACAAACACCCTAGGTAGTATACACCCCTCCAATGTAACTTTAAATTTTTCCAATGCCCATATATAACTTTCTTGTGTCTCGTCACTCATGAAAACAAAACCTAAACAATATGTTTGGTTCGTTGATGTCATTCCTACGACTTCTAGAAATGACATATTAAAACGGTTTGTCCTATATGTACAATCCATTAACAAGACATCAGGAAAAGCTTTGAACATCCTTATAGAATCGGGGTGTGCAAAAAACAAGTTCTCAAGGGAATGGGTTGATGGGTTCATATTATAGTAGAACGTGTATCGATGTCTATCCAACAAATTAAAAAGTTCCTGTATCGGGTTTCTACCATCTCGTTCTTTAAATTTCAGTCCGGCCAAAAAATTATGTATCGTTTTAGTGTTTGATACATTGTCAGGATTTCTATTTTTAATGGCCTCTAATATTGCACCAACTTTAAAACTACTTTGCCTTAAAGTTTTAACAATTTCTTTTTCATCTTGGGTTAAACGAGCACGTCGTGCTTGACCTTGGAGGTAAGTTGGGGGTGGGTGGTTATGTTGTCCATTTTCTACGTGACACATCCATTCACCATTAACTACGTAACCTTTAATGAAAAATGGACAGTCTTTTTTCTTTGTACCTGATTTTACGGAAGATGGTTTCTTTTTTTCGTAAACCCCCGATTTATCACACACAATATCAACATACGGTGTCCTGCTCCCATCACCCCCTCCAGACCTACGAATCGTAAGGATGAAACCCCAATTTCCAGCCACATCAGCAAGATCAGCAAGCATTTCATCCCTTGTTTCCCAAGTCAATTCATCAACTTCAAAGTGCTCCGAATAATCAGTTAGCTCATCGTTTGAGCCACTGGATGAATTCGCATTGTTGTTGTTATTCCATTGGTTGTTGTCATAACCATAGTTGTAATTCATTTTCGGATAGGGTTTGTTTGTATATTTTATTGGGGAGAAATGAGGATTTTTTAAGAGATTTCCGAAATGTGTTTGTGTTTGATTTTATGGTTTGTTAGAATTGGCAAAATTGAGTCATATTTATAGGGTAAGTTTACACTACAAACCGTAGATTACTTTTACGGTTTGTAGTGAATTTTTGGTGTAGTCATTTCGAAACTTTAATAATGCATTGAGTAGTCATTTTCGGATAGGGTTGTCAAATCATAATAATTCAAAAGTGATAAGGTGTTGTCGGAATTATTTTGATAGATATGGTATCCAATGTAATTTACACTACAAACCGTATATTACTTTTACGGGTTGTAGTGTTTTTTTTGGAGTAGTCATTTCGAAACTTTAATAATGCATTGAGTAGTCATTTTCGGATAGGGTTGTCAAGTCATAATAATTCAAAAGTGATAATGTGTTGTCGGAATTATTTTGATAGATATGGTATCCAATGTAATTTACACTACAAACCGTAGATTACTTTTACGGTTTGTAGTTTTTTTTTTTTTTACGTTGTTTACGGTGATTCAGTGCAAAAAGTACATTCGTAAAACGTCGCTGCTCAAATCAGGGGTACAAACCGTACATTACTTTTACGGTTTGCACAAAATACATACAAACCGTACATTTAATGTACGGTTTGTATGAAATCTGTACAAACCGTACATTAAATGTACGGTTTGTATGTATTTCAGAATATTTAGGGTTTTTTAGGGTTTAGGGTTTAGGGTTTAGGGTTTAGGGTTTAGGGTTTGTAATTTAGGGTTTATGGTTTTTAATATAGGGTTTAGGGTTTAGGGTTTGTAATTTAGGGTTTAGGTTTTTAATATAGGGTTTAGGGTTTAGGGTTTGTAATTTAGGGTTTAGGGTTTATGGTTTGTAATTTAGGGTTTAGGGTTTGTAAATTAGGGTTTATGGTTTACGGTTTAGATTTTAGGGTTTAGGGTAAGTGGTTTGTAATTTAGGGTTTAGGTTTTAGGGTTAGGGTTTGTAATTTAGGGTTTAGGTTTCAGGGTTTAGAATTTAGGGTTTAGGGTTTAGGGTTTGTAATTTAGGGTTTAGGGTTTAGGGTTTGTAATTTAGGGTTTAGGGTTTAGGGTTTAGGGTTTAGGGTTTAGGGTTTAGGGGTTAGGGTTTAGGGTTTAGGGTTTAGGGTTTAGGGTTTAGGGTTTAGGGTTTAGGGTTTGTAAAAACTCAATATTGGTCCTAAAACATACAAATCAAACATACGAATCAAATTAAACTTACGAATTTATAACGTACAAATCAAACATAGAAATCAAATTAAACCTACGAATTTATAATATTCCAACCCTAGCTAATAATAAAACTGACAAATCAAATACAAAAACAGTGCATTTATTTTTTTTTGTAACGACTAAATGTTTTAAAGTTGGACATAGGGAGCATCTTTCCCGCCGATGTTAATCTATCGGATGACGGCTCAGCAGACTCTTCGATTTCGTTTAGCTCCGTACGCCGTCTTTGTCGCTGCTGCGATTCTGGATGCGGCGCACGCTCGTGGGATGTAACTGTCAACCCTCGACTCCAACTGTCGGTTGACTGATGACTAGGATGATGCTCGAACGGGACATCATCCTGAACGTAGCCCGACCCAGCAAAAGAAGCACGACGACCATGACCGCTTGAACTCGGACCCGGACCCTGATCTGTAGTCGGGGGTCGACCTCCACTGGTTCTTCTACCGCCGCTACTAGATTCGCCTTCCCCTCTGCCTCTTTCGTCGGGACGCCGACAACTTGCCGACCTAGTGTAATTTCTTGGGTCGTAACGTAGGTCGTCATCACCATCGTCGTCGTCGTCGTCGTCATCGTCATCCTCCCCCTCCGACTGTTCATCAGCTGACCCATACGGATTCATACCCATTTCAGCGAACTCCTTACGTAGTAAGTCCACGTCCGTTTTAGATTTCAGCCGTTTGAACGATTTGAAACTGCGGCGCAACATCGCTTTCTGTAAAAAAAAAACAATAAAAAACGATTTATTAGTATTGAAATATACATAAAAAGAAGTAACGATTTATTAGTAAAAAAGGATTTAGTAGTTACCATTTTATTGAAGACACCCGTATTCTCCCGGAAACCGTGAGGGGGCGGGGCAAGTTCAGGTGGGTTTATGAAGATGCGGGTCCGCTCTCTATACCATTTCATGTAACCCGGTGACGTCCCCGTGCCATATTCGCCGTTAATAAGACGGGTGTGGCGGTCATTCCACACGACTATAAATTCTCCGGTTAGTAAAGGTCAGTCGTGTTTTTGCCCAATCCCATATCTTCTATCCTTGCCGTGACCCTGTCTTGGTTTCCAGATATACGTAGGGACCCGCTGCACAAAACCGAACTGCCTCATGAACCTGTCCGCGGGGTGGTACTCAATCTTCTCATTACAAATGAGAGGCACAGAACAATGCCACATATACCGGCCCCGCGTGCAGTATTCCGGATACTGATTAAGATCCCCGTAAGGTTGCCACACTATCTGTAATCATCAAATTAGAATATATAAACAATGGTTTTAAAATAGACGAGTAATAAATTCTGCGAAGATAAGACCAATGCAAACATATACAACATATAATACGTAAGTTACATATAATACGAAAATTAAAATTTACCTGTTCAGGCGACATATTGTCAAACTGGTCACGTATGTGGACCACATTATGTCCGTAGACATATGGCGTAAGGTTAGTTTGCCGCCACATCTTCCATCTGTAATATACAAACAAAAACCGATAAACAATAAATATAACCGGCAGCTAAGTAAATGATAGATGACACAATAATATAAAAAAGCAAATCCAATTCAAAAACTAAATAAATATCATACCTGTAACCGAGGGGGAACCTAGGCAAGCCCTCCGGTGGCTCGACATCTTCCGGCAGCTCTTCACACGGTCTAACCGGCAGTAGTCTGGTAATCGCCCACATATCCAGAAACATAACCGCCCCGCTTACTCCGGTTGTCTTACAACGTACCACCCTGCATAGATTAGCCTCTAACCAGGCCAGAAGAGCTGATCCCCAACTATACTCAGCACATGTGTCAAAATCCTCTAGAAATGGCAGAGGCCAGAGTGGAATCTGATCACTGCTCTTATCCGAAAACACATGTGCAGCCAGTAATAATAGCATGGCAGCCCTAGACTGATATAGTAAACGCTCTTCACTAGGGTTGGGGGGTAATTCACCGAAGGTCTGTAACATCCAATCAAGTCTAACTGTCAGACAGTTTTGATCGACTTGATTGTCAGCCGGCCTAACACCCAACAAACTCTCCATCATAGCCAACCTGCTCGCCTTCGTGTCATTCCGCTCCGACCGGGTCACAGCAAGACCATCCACTCTCAGACCGAGCATAATCTCTACATCCTGTAAAGATATCCCCAACTCTCCCCCGACAAAATGGAACGTGTGCGACTCATCACGCCACCTATCAACTAAGGCTGTAATCAACCCTCGGTCTACGGTATAATTACCTATACTGTAAATACCGTAAAAACCAGCCCTAATGATATTATGAACTACCCTTTCAGGCGTCGGTATCTGCCAACTATAATTATAAACCCTAATCTTATTGGCATCTCCTCTACCCGCTTCTCTGCCAGCATCCCAAGTCTGATTAGAAATGTGACCGGTCTGTCGTAAAATACCCAACCTCCCTTTAATCTGTGGACCTGGGTCTGTCATCCTAACTATGATAACCAAATATAACTCAATTAATGATAACCAAAAAAATGATAACATAACCAATTAATGATAACCAAACAATGATAACTCAATGATAACCAAACAATGATAACTCAATTATAACCAATTAATGATAACCAAACACACATTTTTTCATAAACCAAACAATAATAATTAAATTTTTTTAATGATAACCAAACACACATTTTTTCATAAACCAAACAATAATAATTAAATTTTTTTAATGATAACCAAACACACATTTTTTCATAAACCAAACAATAATAATTAAATTTTTTAATCATAACCAAACACACATTTTTTCATAAACCAAACAATAATAATTAAATTTTTTTAATGATAACCAAACACACATTTTTTCATAAACCAAACAATAATAATTAAATTTTTTTAATGATAACCAAACACACATTTTTTCATAAACCAAACAATAATAATTAAATTTTTTTAATGATAACCAAACACACATTTTTTCATAAACCAAACAATAATAATTAAATTTTTTTAATGATAACCAAACACACATTTTTTCATAAACCAAACAATAATAATTAAATTTTTTTAATGATAACCAAACACACATTTTTTCATAAACCAAACAATAATAATTAAATTTTTTAATCATAACCAAACACACATTTTTTCATAAACCAAACAATAATAATTCAATTTTTTTAATGATAACCAAACACACATTTTTTCATAAACCAAACAATAATAATTAAATTTTTTTAATGATAACCAAACACACATTTTTTCATAAACCAAACAATAATAATTAAATTTTTTAATCATAACCAAACACACATTTTTTCATAAACCAAACAATAATAATTCAATTTTTTTAATGATAACCAAACACACATTTTTTCATAAACCAAACAATAATAATTCAATTTTTTAATGATAACCAAACACACATTTTTTCATAACCCAAACAATAATAATTCAATTTTTTAATCATAACCAAACACACATTTTTTCATAAACCAAACAATAATAATTCAATTTTTTAATCATAACCAACCACACATTTTTTCATAAACCAAACAATAATAATTCAATTTTTTTAATCATAACCAAACACATTTAATCATAACCAAACACATTTAATCATAAACCAAACAATAATAACTCAATTTTTTAATCATAACCAAACACATTATCAACAATTCAAATTAACCAAACAAAATAAAAAAACATGCAAAAATGGGACAAATATCAACAATTATTAAAATTTCTATAATTAATATAAACAAACAACAAACAATTATATATAGCTAAGTGAATTATGGTTTTGCATATTTTATATATTTTTTCCTATTTTACAAATTAAAATTACAAAAAATAAAAAAACATGCAAAAATGGGACAAATATCAACAATTATTAAAATTTCTATAATTAATATAAACAAACAACAAACAATGATATATAGCTAAGTGAATTATGGATTTGCATATTTTATATATTTTTTCCTATTTTACAAATTTAAATTACACAAAATACATAATAAATTAGAGAATAAAAGATATACCCTTGAATTATGGATAAGTTTGATTGATGATTTGGGGTTTTTTGTTAATAAAGTTGATAGTTAATGTGGTTGATTGATTTGGGTGATTTTTTGGGTTGAAAATTGGGGGTTTTTGAGAGAAAGAGAGAGAATGTAGTATAAAAAATGTTTTTTTTTTTAAAAAAACGTAAGTTTCTGTTTTTCAGGGACCTGCTGTGTAATTTTGGCGCAGGGACTGACTGTGTAATTCTGAAAATCAGGGACTGACTGTGTAATTTCTTCAGAAATTACACAGACCGTAGATTAAATCTACGGTTTACAGTGAATCACTGTAAACCGTAGATTTAATCTACGGTTTGTATTCATTTGATCCAAACCGTAGATTAAATCTACGGTTTACAGTGGATCACTGTAAACCGTAGATTTAATCTACGGTTTCAGCGTTTTTAAAGAAAAAATGTAGTGTATTGAGAGCACCTCCTAATTAATACTTGAACCCCTTTATGTTTATAGCAACACGTGTAAACTAATTTTCTTCTAGAAACTAAACTTATTAAAATTGTAAAGATTAATAATAAAAATACGGGTCTTTACAAAGTGGTCACAACATTAGTATCTTTGGCCTTTGCACTTGTTTTTCACACAGCAGGTAAGGTGTGTGCACCGATAATATTAACTTTTTACAATTACAAGGTGTAACTGTAACCAAACAAGCCATAAACAGGTATAAATATGAAGCAACACCACAAATAATTTTAATACCTCCAGCATAAGATGACAAATAACAAAAATGAGTTTTTACTAATTCACAAATCATAATCAAAGGTACGGTCGCTGAACCTAGTACTATCCTGGGGAGAAATAACGATGTTCATCATTGTGTTATCACTCTTGAATAAGCTGTCAATTATTTTCTGGGAGTATGGAGAAAAAGCTCATAAAGATGAATTACAAAAACGTTCTCTCTAAGGAATATCTCCGACCTGAACAAGTGCTCTAACAATAATCCTCATGGGTAACTAGTAAACAAAAAGAAGGGGGTAGTAGCTTCAACTTATGATCATCTTCTTTAGATATTCAGCTTGCTCAGGGAAATACTCTAGAAGCTCATCCTTGGTCACCCAAACAAAATCATCACACTTCCCGATCTTGAATTTGTTCGTAGCTATAACTTGTGATTTAAAGAAAAACCGCTGAAAGAAAGAGCCATGATATTATAAACCAGAATTAAGAAGTCAAGATTACAGTAAAAACAATGTCAAGAATAAGGTTCCATTCGATATGCCCGGAAAACTTTTCAGGAACTAAAATGTGTAATACCGCATTGACAAGAAAGCAAGAAGTCTTGAAGAGTTCCATTGTTTTCAGTCCAGAAACAGTGACTCTATAATAAAAATATTTATTGGAAAGTTTTAGCATACCGCCAATATTAAGATTCTTTTCGCCAGATTCAAAAATAATCACAAGCAAGAGAAAATAACTGTTAACCCCAACCGAAAGATGGCACGACCTACCTTAATTGAAGGAAGATCATTCATGTGTCCCATAGGAGCATTTCCAACAAAATAGGTGTGTGAAAGATCACCCAAGACAGATTCTAATGCAGACTCTGCGCACTGCAAAAAAAAAAATCCATCAACAACTCACTAGGAGCAAATGGGAAAAAATGAACAAAAATAGAAAATCTATCACCTTACGCATTGTCTCTTCAGATTCATACATTTTCTCTGGAAAGTGCCACGCAGACTTCCCATCTGGAGCTCCTAACCGGGTGCCGAAGAGGAGAAGATAAAGCCTTCTGTCAAGTGCTCTATGTAATGACCTTCCACAAACAAAAATGAAAATGAATTGAGCAAAATAGTCAATCTTGGATTAATTAGACAAGGGGGAGTTTAATGTGTACTTCTTATCGTTAGTTTTGTCAGCTTCGGTTATTCGAGGAGCTGGAACATACTCAATTTGGTAATCACCTTTTCCCCTGCGTGATATAATAGCGTAAAATTAGATTGAGAAACAGGACTAGAAGTTTCAGCTTTTAGAACCAGACCCTAGGAGATTTCCTCAAAAATGTTTTCTTATGTAAAAATTATGTCTATGCATATGCTTATACATAACATAAATGTAATGTTTAAACCGTCATCAGAAAAGCTTAGCATGCCAATTGCAATGGAACTTGAGCACCATACGAGCTTTGTGGACTTGGCTCATTGAAACATTCCAAGGCAGAATCCTATCGTTTCTTTTTTAAACATTTCAAAAAGATAAACTAACAGCTGCATCTTGTAGTTATCACACCGACTATCTGATATATGCAGATACAGTTTCTAACATAATACATTCTAGAGTACAACTTCACGATTATTCAGAATTGCAATCCTCTAATGGAAATTTAATACCTCAAACAAAGTCGACAAAGAATACCTTGAGTCGGACTTTTTCAAGAATTCATCAGGATATTGCCTTCGATATTGTTGCCTCCAACGAAACCTGAAATCTCCAGGAAAAAAAAACTCAACTCAAAAACAATGATACACCTGTCAACCACGATTATCAAATATCAAAAGGGGAAATTGGGTTTCAGTTTCAAATCCAGCTTTTGATGGGTTTTATATATATTCCTCCCAGGATAAACCATTTGCATACAAGGTTGAACTCCCATAAATTTTTTATTCTGTCGACTAATATTTGCAAGATTATTTAATCTTAAATGGTAACGCTATCGAAACTTGGGCTTGTCCAATCTACAAGTTTAAAACAAACAAGCTGGGTAACTTTCTCAAGTCAGATTGAAAGAACTCAGCTTTCAACCTAACTAATGAAATAAATTAAAAATCATAAGCAAAAAAATAATATAAAAGGATACAAGAAAACAAGCTACAATTACACAATCAAAATTCAAGCTGTATACTTTAATACAAGATAATAAAACTGGGAATTGATTCACTGACTGTTTTGTCCTACAATCAACTTCTAAGAATGAAACAATTAACCTAAAGATGTTTTTTTACCATTTTACATAATTAATAGATTTCAACCGTTGTATAAGCTTGATTTTATGAGAGAGTAAGTCAAGTTAATAAGCTAACTGACAGAAGAAGTTGAACTCATTAAGCGAAAAATTTCTAGCTTCTTTAGATCAGAAAAATAACTGATCAGCCAAATCATTACAACTTATAAACAAAAGAGCAAATAACCTAAGTTTAAAAGACGCGACCCAGTAATCCTTACAAAGGAGACAAAGGTGAAACTAGTTATTCACCTATTTTTAAACTGTTTTAAAATCACCAGACAGAAATACATAAAATCAAAATGATTTCAAAGCATTCAACCATAACAACAACAAAATTAGCCTTTATAGTTCAGCTTTTTGCATGTTTTCTAATAAGCTTTTTAAGGCATGTTTGGCGATGTTGTTTGAGGAAAAAAACTCAAATTTTTTAAGCCAGCTATACTTTTAAAAGACCAGTTCCCCCATCTTCTGGTGTAATAGATTTCTAACCTTGTGGAATATGTAACTAGTTTAAAATTGACGATAAATTTGAGACGCCTTCGTCATATATTTTTTTTAAATCAAGCAATAAGAGCACCAGCCTAATTAACCCAACGAGTTACGCACACAAAGTCGACATCAACATAAAAAACCCGCTAAGCATATCTCGAGTAATAAAAAAATCAAAATAGGCAAGTGGACACCAAATAAGATCATGCTAATTCGAGCCGACACCAAACTAACAAAATCTTAAACTTTTAAGTTGGTCAACCAAACAAGCTTTTACATATACCATAAACAATTAAAAACAGATAGATTGGAATCGGAACCAACACGACATTAAGCGGCGATTAAGCTACGCTGAGAACAAGTTAGAAAAAGGAAAATAAATCCAAATTTAGCCAATAACCTACGAATTTTTCTTGTAACACAAATGAAAATATAGCAACAGAAAATGGACAAATCTTCGAAGCTCATCAAAACTAAATATCACAAAACTGAAAAAAACAATTCTTAATTATCAACATTTTCTACCCACTCAGTTCCTTTTTTACTGTCCTCTACGAAACTACATGCTTTTTTGATCAACAAAAAACTCTTGCCAAAATTGCCGAAAGTTAAATCATATGGTTCACATGTTAAACTGTATGATTAAATTTCAGAAATTTTCCTATTCCAGTAATTCTGATACAATGTATTGCCCAGTCAATGCGTAAGATTTGTATATAGTAACATTAACTAGGATTAAAAAAAGGGATTAAAATAGTAAAAATTATGAGAATTCCTGAAAGGAGTAAACGACCGGATCGATCTTAGGAAGGACAGAAAAAATCTTCGAAGCTCATCAAAACTTAATATCACAAAACTAGAAAAATCAATTATTTATCAACATTTTCTATTCCCTCCGTTCCTTTCTTTCTGTCCTCTACAAAACTACGTGCTATTTTGACCAACAAAAGCTCTTGCCAAAATTTCCAAAAAATATAATTTTCAAAAGTTAAATCTTATAGTTCAAAATTTGATTTCGGCAATTTTGATACAAATTCTTGCCCAGACAAAATTGCGCTTAGATTCATATAGAGTAAAATTAACTAAAAAGATTTAATAGAATTTTTTTTTTTGATTAAAATGGTATAAAAAATTAATAGAATTCCTGAAAGGTGTGAACGACAGGATCGATCTTAGGAACGACAGAAAAGGGACAAATCTATGAAGCTCATCAAACCAAGAAAAATCAATTATCAACATTTTCTACTCTTCTTTTTCCCTGTACTCTACGAAACTACATACTATTTTTTATTTTTGACAGACAAAAAACTACTGCAAAAATTGTCGAAAGTGAAATTTTCAAAAGCTAAATCATATAGTTCAAATGTTAAACTGTATGGTTAAAATTTAAAATTTTCAATTTTGACAAAAATTCGTGAGCGGTAAAAATTGCACTTGGATTAGTATAGGATTAAAATAGTACTGTACAATGCACTCTACAAACTACATGCTATTTTGACCAAAAAAACTCTTGCCAAAATTGCAGAAAATAAAATTTTCAAAAGTTAAATCATATGGTTGAAATGTTAAAAATGTATAATTTATTCTTCAAAAGTTTTAATTTTGACACAAATTCTTGATAAGTCAAAGTTGCGCTTAGTTTCGTAAATTTAAAATTAACTAAAACAGATTTATATATATAAAAAAGAGAGTGAAAAATTATGAGAATTCCTGAAAGACGACGGAGTCGTTCTTAGGAACAACGGAAAATGGACAAACTTTGTAGTTCAAAATTTTCATTTGGGGCAATTTTGATACTAAGTTATTGGTCAGTCAAATTTACGATTAGATTCGTACAGAGTAAGATTAACTAAACAGATCAAAAAAAGGGGAGATTAAATTAATGGAAATTACGAGAATTCCTGAAAGGCGTAAACGACAGGATCGATCTTGGGAACGACAACAGGGAGCCTCTCGAAGAGCACGGAGGCGACGAGCTTATCTCCACCGTCCGATGATGAAGTGGTGTACGGTCGAGATCGAGCTAGTATTGATCTACACGTGCTCCGCATTTTATTTGTAAATATATGTATATATGTATATGTATATGTATATATATAGAGAGAGAGAGAGAGTTAAACCCTAGAGTGAGAGTGAGATGCGAGGATTTGAGAGAGAGAGAGAGAGAGAGAGTTTGTGTGATGGGAGCTACCGGTGACCGGTAAGTTGGTAACAGGTGGTGATATTAAGGCATGTTTGGTTGCGGTATTACTAGTCCGTCACTTATAATTGAGCGGAATCGGATTTATATAATCTCAACCGTGACTGTAGTAATCTAATACTGAAAAAATATTAAAATGTTACCGAATCTATCATATTTTAGTGGTTTGATACGCAAGCTAACACATTTTTTAATTTGGTACTCAGTCTATACGTTTTCACTCTAATTAACAGACTCTCAACGCACATCCGGTCATTTCAACTTTATTAACTCAAGTATATTAAATAGTTGTTTCATTTTAAATTCTTTGATGACAAATGAGTTGAAAATTTCACATATGTTATTCAATAATGAGACTTATAATGCGTTGAAAACCGGTTGGTTACGGGAGACAATATAGGAGTGAAAACAATAGCTTGGATACCAAATTATAAAGTGTTAGGTTGGGTACCAAACAGAGTGAAAATCTATAAGTTGGGTACCAAATTATGAAGAGTGTTAGATTGTGTACCAAATCGCTAAAAGTTTACATGTTATATACCATTTTAGCAATTTTTTTTTCCTCTAATACCATACACTCCATATTGGACTAAATAATTTTATTTGTAGTACAAACTAAAGGTCCGTTTGACAACAGATTGTTTTACTTGATTTTTTGATTTTGTATTTTAAAAATTTGTGGGTGTTTGTCAAGTAGATTATTCAACTTTTAAAAATGTGGTTTTTAAACTGAAAAAGCTAAAAAAATCCAGGTTTTCAATGGATTCTTAAAACAAATTTTTAAATTTTCATTTTGGATCAAAAAATCTGTTACCAAACATACCCTAGATATATAGTGAAGACATGATATATCTTGCCAAACGCATCAATCGTAAACTAATCCAATTACAACCTCCAATAATGCTACCAATCAAGGCTTAATGGTTTTGTAGGGAATTGTGTATTAGCCACATTAAACTCGTTTTTGCTTTGAAAAAATTACAATCATCGTTTCTTTATTTACACTTCTAGTTTCCCACTTGATATTATTTCACTTGTAACTTATAGTTTTTATTTTCTTTCTTACATTTCACGTTTTCGTTTTCTGATTTTGTTTTATGGTAACTATTTGTTACAAGCTTAAAATAACGAACGGATCAGATGACCCGTGCAACACCAAACCATATTTTCGGGGTTAGTCTACCTAAAGTAACTCTTTTCTTGAGAAATGTTGGTTGTTTCGGCCATCATGAAGGTAAACGACTTAAGTCCCTGACTCAGTCTGTGTACGGATTGATGATGACTTACTCCATTCTTCATTGATAAGTCCATGATGAGCAATAAGATCTCTGAACTCAACGGAGGTGTTCATACTCTATAAAGGGTCATGTATTCTCCGTATTTTCCTTGGACATGGATCCTTCCCAACTAAAAGCGGCTTCACTCCAATCAACAAGTTATATACTTTATGTACTTTGCATGTCACGAGCTGTGATATAAGTAGAAACCGGTAGTTAAATTTGTAATTTTTAACAAAATTGCTGCGTGATAACTCAACGGCAACGCCACAACACTTCACATCCAACATGTAATGGAAAGATTACGAAATCAATCAACTAACCATAGTTTAAAGTAGTAACAGCATCCATAATAGTTTTGTTAACTTTTTAATGTTAAATATTGACACATCATCGTTTAAAAAGATGTTAAATGACACATATGCATCTTAAATTTAATAAACACATTAGTTTCACGTTAACAATGTTATCAATTTTTAATTAACAATTTCTCTTTTATTTTACTAGTCAGTATGCTTAATTGTGGGTTGTGCTTCATGTCACCAGTTACAGACCTTAAAAACATTGTTAACTTTAACAATTTTTTTTAACATATATAAAGATAACACATAATTTAACGTAACTAATTGACATAAAAAAATACATTGCTAACTAACTATTTTAGTTAACAATAGATATAATAACACTATTGGAAATGATCTAAACAAAACATATGATAGTTAAAAGTACAAAATAAAAATTAAACCATAATAAATTATGATAATACTACTAATTAATAATTTAACCCCACTAACCCAATCCGGATCGTGTGTAGCTACCATTTGTCCCATTTCATGCCCCTTTACCTTTTTAACCAAAAATATTTGATAAAAATAATTGAATTTTTGTCTACATTACGATTATACATATATCAATATACTACAACAATTAATTTTAAAAAAAAAACCACACACAATTTAATTTGGAATAAATTAAAAAAACTAGGATAAAAAAACCGTTTCGAGCAATATTATGGCTAAATATTACGAAATTTGCATAGAATACACTATAAATGCGTGTAAAAACATGAAACAAGTTGTAAAAATTTAAAATTTAAACGAAAATAAATTAAAAATACACGAAAGGAAGGATAATGGGGACTCCCACCAACCATTAATCCACGAACCACGATTCCTCATTGAAGTGAGATTTAGAACATGGACAAAACCGTTATTATTAAAACACGATAGACCGCTACCGTAATTAATCATAACATTAATCACTCTCCTTTTCCCTCCCCTCTTTTCATTTCCGCTCCCAAATTTTTCATTTTCAAAATATTTCCCTCTCACTTAAAAAACACACACATATAGATACATACACACACATATATATATATATATATATATATATATATATGTATCTATAGTGAGAGAGAGAAAGAGAGAGAGAGAAATGAAAGATAGCACATTTGCAAAGACGATATGTTCGATTTGTTACGAAGATTTAAAACCAATAGTTGAAGATCTTCAATCTATCTCTATATGTGGTCACGTCTTTCATGAGCTCTGGTTTTTTTTTTTACTCTTTTTTTTTTTATTATTATTTCATTTATGTTTCTTTTATTACTACTCTCTCTGTTCCCTTTTAATACTTCGCTACGAAACTACGTGCAATTTTGACCCACTTATTACTTGTATCAAAATTATCGAAATGAATTTTTTTTAAAAAATATAATCATAATTATTTTTTTTTATGTAGAATAAGAAGAAACTAGTGATTTTAGTTATTGGATTGGTCGCCAATTAGTTTACTTTCTACTTGAATTAAAGTATTTACGTTGCAGAGAAAAGTTAACTTTGCGATACGTAGAAACTTTTTGGGATCTCGTTGTTGCAATGTTTTAGAAAACCATTTTGTTTGATAGTCATGTGTGGCGCATTCAGGCTTGTTTGGTTTGCAGCTTTTACGCAAAGATGCTGGATATTTGTGAGTATAGGACAGAAAGCTGTGTTAAGCACTTAAAGCTTCCTTAATAGCTTCCATCTTGGTTAACAAACTCGAAAAAGAAGCTAATGTTTTAAGCTGCTAAATCAACTTCATGTAACCAAATGCATTCCAGATTTTAAGCACAAAAAACAAAACTCAGCTTAAACGTTAGTTTGCCCTTTTCTTGCTTAAAAACTAACTTTATTTGAATAAACCCATTTTTATTTTTATAGTTTCAAATAAGACATCTTATTATCTTACATGGTAGATAATACTTATTTTTGTAAGTCACCAGGTAAAAAAATTCATGGATTAGTTATTACTCCATGTCATCATCTAAACTAAATTCTTACTATTATGTTTTTCATAAATTTTGAACAATGATACGTATCTTGTGAATTGCCATCAGCTCACCTGAATGCTTACCTTCTGAAAGAGGCATAATAGAAAAACTAGGTTAGTTTTGTCATCATCTTGAACAAGCATCTTTCCGATGGAATCATGAGAAACTTATTACTCCTATTACATGGGGGTTGACAGAATTGGGTTACTACTTTGGTTAAAACTCTTAAAGATTTTAAGTCGCTCAATCCAGGGACAAATAGTTTCCTAAGTGATAATATTTACATCTTTGCTTCCTGCTTTGAGGTAAAAACAGAAGCAACAGTTTCCGAAGAAAATAGATAAAACAGCTACAACAATATGTTTCTTGAATTGGTAATATCAAATCCCCTATCCACTTCTCGGTATACATATTCAACTGTAATAATTGGTATGCCTCCTTCGTTTGGGTAAAAATGCTAAACAACAGTTTGAATGAAAATAAGTAACACGGGCCAACAATGTCTCTATAATTGTGAATATATTAAATCCCTTTTCCACATCCTATCATGCATATTCACTTGTAGATGGTTGTTATATCACTTTTAAAATCAATAATGCATGCGTAAGATTAAAATAATGCTCATGGCCTGAGGTTTATTACATGAAATCACCAGCATTCAGCAATGGTTTGGGTACTGCTCCAAGGGAAAGAAGCCAAGTTGTCCTGTATGCAAACAGAACTGTTCAGAAGACAGTGTTAGCAGACTTTATTTTCAATCTGTTGGTGATTCATCTTTGACTCAAAAACCTACCGGTTTTGACGAAAATCCGGTTGAGTTACAAATTGAAGTTGAGAGGTTGACGGGAAAGGTTGTGGGGCTGAGCCAAGCATTAGAAAGCCAACAAAAAGATGCAAAAGAGCTTAGCGAAGAGGTAGTTTTCATATCAGTTTTGCCGGTTTTCGCAAGAACTTTCTTTTGATATGCCTTCGGAATTATTGTATTGATTCTATCCAATTTCTGAAGTAGCATAGAAACTCTTGCAATTAAGGTAGTCTAGCATATTGGTCTTGAATTCACATCTCATATATCACATACAATTTTTTTTTTCCAACACACACTAGGCGGTTATTGCAGCTATTTCATTACTCTTAGCAAAGTAGAAGTTTTTTTATGAACAACAAAATACAAAATGCAACACAACCTTGCAGCGAAAAACCCATCTACTACAAAGAAAAAATTCATCTCGACCTGACTATGAAAAAGGTTAAAAGCTATAGAGAAAATCAAAACACGAAAATTCATCTCAGGAGTTCTAGCTACCATACCATTTCTTTTGTAGAGAACGTAGTTCAGATCCAAAAGGAACACTCAAAATACTTTTAAAAGTTCTGGTGGTTTTATCTTATATTTGAGCTGCTTCTTAGGATCTCATGATTAGCGTAAAATCTTTTTTTACATCGGAAATCTAGCTGTAGTTGCAATGTTGTCGGAATGTGCACAAAGGTTAAAATATGCAAATTATTCTCAGATTAAGAAAGTATTTTCGAAATTGAAATTTTGCTTCTTATCCTCTCTTGTCATATAAGAAGATTTAAGTTTTTTTTCCTTCTTCTGCAACCTGATCAAGTGTTCAATTTCTGTATCAGCTATGCCTAACTAAGGAACTAGTAAAGAAAGAAACAGCGACGAAGAACGAGGCTCTGCGCCAGAAAGCAAGTATTCAACAATCGTTGCGTTCAATATTAGAGGTTTAAATGTGTTGCTATTTGATATGTACATTCATATTTATACCTCACCTTTTCTGTATTCCTTGATACCAGATCTCCAGCGGTAGATAGGTATAAATATTCGTATAAGAGCTCATGATTTTATTTTTTTGATAGGAGCTTGATAAATCCAATGTCGAGTGCACGAGGTTGCAAGAAAGGAATATGGCTTTGGCTAAAGAGCTTGCAGCACTAAAACTGTAAGTTTGTTTGTAGCAGTGTTAGAATAAATATGTACTAGTGGTATACTATATCCACAATTGTATATGTTAAATGCTGCTTTTATGTAGGGCATCTGATTTGAATTTGGAGGAAGAGGACATTTTAAAGCTTGCTTCATTAGGAAATGAAGCCAGCAACAAAGATAAAATAGACGTCTTAAAGAAAACATTAGTTCTCCGCAACAAGTAATTTTCTCTGTCTCTCTTTCTTCATGTTCCTTTGATTTATAGATCGTCGAATAAAAGAGAATATACTTAGCATTTTCAGCTTCTGACATGATTAATTTACGAATTGTCTAAGTGATTTTGAATCTGCATATGCTTTTGACACCCATTTTGTCTCAGCTTACTTTAAAGTATGGTGATGTGTCTGACGAATTTATGTACTGAATATCTGCTACTCTCAGTTGTGGATTTTCACATTGTACACAATGCTAGACCGTAGGTCTTGCTAACATTACCAGGAGTTACAATTTATTTGCCTGCTTTAGTTTTGTTGTTATCAACAATTTATGAGTTGGTTTTTCAGGAGTTACAAAGAGCTGATGGCTAAATGCAATACAATGGGAAGAGGAGAGGCACGTTGTCTTCGTAAACTGCAGAAGAAAAAAGAGAAAATCAGGAAACTGAAGGTAAGATTACTTCTGTTATAAGTGAGTATGCCATTGTTTATAGATTTAACTTGTGAAACATTAAAATAATGTGGTGTGTTTAACAGTCAAGGGTCCAAGAATTGGAGAAAGCTTCTGAAGAAAAAGAAAATGAAGTTTTGAGAGGTTTAAAAAAATCCTCCAAAAGAGCCAGATGTGAAGAGGATAAAGACATTGATGTTGGGTGCAATTTCAACTCTTCATTTGTCAACAAGTTCTCAAGTTCATCCGTGTTTAAGGCTATTCATATGGAGGAAAGTGGAAGTGCAGGGAATACTTTATATTCACCTAGCAAACCAAAGAACTTCATAGATCCTAAATGTGATACAATTCCAATAGCTCTTGATAAAGAAATTGGTTGCAACATGATCATTGATGAGAATGAATCAAATATTTCCGGGGTTATAGATGGAATTTCTAAACCTTTTACGAGGTCTCATATCTCTGAGGGTATTTTTGAGCCTGAAAAAAGCACACCGATTCCAGAAGCAGCTCCATCCCGAAGAAGTGAAAATATAGCTTATGTAGATCTTGACAAGGACGACAGTGTCAACACAAATTCTGAAAATGCAGACGATGATGAAGTTTTAATTATTGATAATATTAAACAAGTGGACTCCTTTCCTTGCACCGAGAAGGAAACTCCTCCAGTCGCCCAACCAGGTACCCCTCACACTTTTAAATCTCCACATCATTTTTTCTTGAAAAATTATTGATAAGCTCTAGATGGAATACATTTCTCGTAAAATACCCAAAACAATAAGGTGGTTTTGCTTGTGGAGTTTGCTATTTATCCAACATCGATTGAGAATCAATTTAGCAGTACTTCCTCCCTCCCTTCTCATAGCCTTTTAGCGAATTGTATGGGCTTTTTAACGCCGCGTTCTTTAGAGGTAAAGAGTGTAGCAATGTGAAAACAGTTTTTATAGCATTCCATAGAGCTGCTATAACAGAAATTTATTTAAATTGGAAGCAAAAACCTTGTTAAAGTGGATCCAAATCTTGACACTTCTCAATCTTGTAACATGTTTGGCTTCAAAAAAATTATCGAGTGTAGGTACTCTTTTTGTTTCTTCATAAAACTTGCAGAAACAAGGAAATGGATCTGCTATGATTCAAATGTATTTTGGTAGGATGTCCTTTTGCTGTTAAAAGGCAAATGTAAGTTGTGATAAGACAGCGGTGTGTACAGAAGTCTATAGGGTAATGCTTATCAGGAAAAAAAAAAGTATATAGGGCAATGCAATAGAAATTCAGTCTATACTAGAAGCAGAACCCTGTGAAAGTGCCTTAAAATCTTCACACACCTTAATTTCCATATCATGGTTGGCTTGATAAGCTTATGGAGTTCAGGAGCTTTTTATTTATTATAAATAACGCAGAAATAAGGAAATGAATCTTAAATGCAACCAGAATTAGGTATGGATGTCCTTTTGCTGCTTGGCTTAAAGAAATTTATAGAGGTTCAAAAAGAAAGGAGTAACGCACATTACAAAAAGAAGTATGGTGATAATAAAGCAGTGAGTTTGTAAATGATTCTCCAGGATGATACAACTGAAATTCATTCTGTATTTTTAGCACATCTCCTGTCAGTGTCAGTCACAATCACAATGACATTTTCCGTGCCAGTATTCATATTTTCAAATGATTTCGTCATTTTCTTTTGGATTCCAGGAGACGTATGCTTTTCGGGTGGATTGTTGGCCCCTAATGGAACACTTAGGCACTTAGGTAAATGGTGTAAGCGGGCTAATAATAACGGACCATCAGCGCAAGGATCAAGTACAAATAGCGGCAATCTAATTGCTGTTGGAGCTGATGGTAGAGGTGGCAAAATAAAAATTTTGAGACCAAGTCAGTTATCAGTAAGTCCTTTCTTTACCTTTTTCTTTGTATTCTATAACAGCCTACTCCTGCCTGCTGGCCATGCCTTCAAAACTTTGTCCTCAATAGTCAATAGCATACATCTTTTTCTGGTGACTACATTTATTTATTTTTGCCGTTTTGTGGTACTGTAGTTATATTCAACATATGGTTTTTAGAGTATTTTGGTTTTTTAATTGAGTCAGTTGTATTTATCAAAGAGAGAATTTTCCCCCGCTCACTACTAGAGTTCGGTACTTGGACGAGGTCAATTATTATTAAAAAAGGAAAATTTTAAAATTATCATTAAGTGATATACTTAAATTTAATTACAAAAGAAAACTTATTTTTTACGGAGTATTTAATTGCAGTACAATTCAGTGAGACGTTTTTTGATTTGGAACAATGTTCAAGATTTAATTTTAAATGGGCATACACATCAACCAAGGGACTTCAACATACTATTGGGAGTTCACTTTTCAGTTTTCATACACACTTCAGTACACTGGTTATGGTCTTTCGGATAGACTTCAATGAACCTAGTTCCAAACATACTATTGAGACTTATTTTTTGATAGATACACTTCAATACACTGGTTTCGGTCTTTCGGATACAGATTTTCCAAGTTCCAAACACTTCAAACTATGTCACCTAATGAAAATTGGTGTTGTCAAAATTAAGGTGTAGATATATATTGAGAGAAAAATTTGTCATGCAGGAAATTAGAGAAACCACACCCTTGATGAAGAAAAGCAAGCTTGGAGCAAAAACTACTACTTTGCAGTCTCGAGGAATAGAGCACTTCTTTGGAAAGGCAGGCCGGTAATCCTACAACGTTTTAATTGAGTTTCTTGATCCTGGTAATTAATTATAAACCGAGACACATGAAAAGGTTGTGTTGTTCCTCTTACTTGGTGTTTGATACTGCAAACAGCTCAGATGCTCGATTAAACCTCATGTTCGACATCCCTATATACCTTTTTTGTATGTGCAATATTTGGGTATGCTGATTTAAGTTTTTAAACTCAAAAGCTTTAGTTCTATGGCCGAGCAGAGACTTGTTGTAGTATCTATCACCGATTTTGGTTGTAATTAAATCCCATTTGTTAGTGAAAGAGTTAAGGACCTTAGCAGCTCAGTTTTTCGGCATCGCCCTCTGCATTGCAAATAGCGTCTAAATTAGGGGGAAAAACAGAAATTTGAGACAAGAATACTAGATAACGACATCGTTTCAGCTTCCAATTTTTAGGCGATATTATTTAAAAGCAGATTCAAATTTCATCAATAACCAATTTACTACTCCTTAGTTCTTACAAGCAAAAGTCATATTGATTAAGAAACTACAAAACCAAATAAACCGCAAGTGTCCTGTGTGAACTAATACATTAGTGGAGATAAAATATTCTTATAAGTATAATCATTCATAATAAGTCATCTAAGACAAATGCGTTTGCTCAATTTTGCCTATTTTTTTCGGAAATACCCTCACTATTTTTTACTAATTACTCATTTACATTTATTCAATTCAAATATAAAAACCACACAAAAATCATTATCTTTTCAAAACAATTATAATCATATACCAAATAAAATTGTTTTACGTGTATTTTGTATAACAACAACATTATATTACTCATAATTTTTAATTTAATATATTCATTCATCACTATACTTTTTAAAAATTTATTTACCCGGATCAATATATACCACGCGTCGCACGCGGAACGCGTGGATAACGATTACTAGTAAAATATATATGCGTATCTAATTTAACTAATTAACACAAATATTCAAAAGAAAAATACATGCATCTATGTAACAAATTAAACACATAAATCTAAAAAATCATGGAATATGGTGACAAACCAAAAAAGTTTCATGTCAAGAAGCGATAGACCAGACAAGTTGGAATTATTTTGGCTTTAACAAGAAACCGTTTACGTGGACGAGCTATTACGTACCCCCGCAAGTTAAAGATACGGTGACAACCCAAAAAATCAAAACATCATCACAAACTACATTAGATAAATATTTTAAATCGTTTTAAGTTTAATGTAACGACATATATATAATTTTACACATTTATGTAATTTATTCATATATGGTGGTAAATTTATTAATACGAGACTATAAAAAATCATGTAATATTATAAAGGTTATTTTTATTTTAAACTGCGTGATTTGAGACTGATCATTTTTATTCTTACATAGTATTGCTATAGATATGTGCTGTATTACACAAAGATAGTAAACGATACGTCATCATGCACTCCTCATGCAATTTCATTAGAAACAAAATAAGGATTTTACAAATACGTGCATTACTGAAAAAAATGGAAAAACCATGACATAGGCTATAGTAGAATTTAGAAAGTCCAAACGAATTTGGACAAGCTACTCATGCTTATCCATCAAAAAATGACTCGATAAGCAACCATTCCATGTCACCAAGAGCTTTTTTTTCCCATGACGTAGACTTGCATAGTTACATTTGTCCCCCTTCTCAAACAACCAAATAGACAATTAAAGAAACTAGCTAAGTCAGTCAACGCCACGACACATTTTGTAAAAAATTATCTAAAAAAATAAATTTTTACTATGTATTTTTATCAAAACCTTCATAAATTAGTTTTTCCACATGGTCACACCCCATACATATTACTGAAAATACTCATATACGATATGAAAAAAATTATAAAAAATTTCGGCAATAATGATTCCGTCACTAGCCGAGACATAATTCAAATTGATAGAACATAAAAATTGGACCCATCCGAATATATCTATTCGGATACGAATCGATCCACCCATTATTTGAGGGTATCCAAGGCTAAAATCCAAAAACTCATGGTCTAAATAGAGCTTTTCTAACAGGCCATTATCTATAAGGGTCCAGCCCAATAATAAAGATTCACAATGAAAAAGCCCATGAGATGGCACTTGAGAGAACGACATTTGTCAACATCCCATGAGACATAATTGTCTATAAATAGCCAACTACCCCTAAAAGAATGATCAGAAAAGATATATAAAAAATATAGAGAGAATGAGAGAAAATAGAAAAACTTGTCAGAATTCACCCCACTAGAAAGTAGACCGAGCAAGATACAAGACCGAACACCGAGATCGAAGAAAGATCAAGATTATCAGAGCAAATTGTAATACCGAGCATAAATATAAATAGGAAATTGTATTCCGAGCAATTATACCACCGAGCTTAATAAAGATTAAAGAAGGGTTTATTATTTATCCTCCTTTTATATATTAAATTATTGTTGAAAAGTCTAACGCAACCGATCAAAATTATGGTTTTATCACAAATCTGGTAAACCAGATAAATGTTTATTGTACCGCTAACTTATTCCATATGGGGCATATTAATAGTACTTGTGGCACTATATAAGTAGGGTTTTGTTTAGTGAATTTTGTAATATTGCATTTTGTCGTGATAGGTAATGAGCGAGTTGGAAATAGCAAATGCTAAAACATAGTAAAAGCTATAATGAGCCCTTGTAGACCTATATTGAGAAAATTTTAAACAAGAACAAACTTTTTCCAAGCAATAAGGCGTGTACGGTCACAGGACCGACTGTGGCGGATTTGTTTCAATTCTAACCTAACCCGTAAAATAAATGGCGAGGCGGATTGATGAAATTTAAATCTCAACCCAAACCAATCCAACCTGTTACAATTAAAACTCCAACCCAACCCAATCCAACCAGCAAAATAAATTGCGGGTTGGGACGAGTTGAGTTTAGATTGATTCTTAAATTTTTATTTTGGTCATTTATTTTTCATGGTTTGCATAATCAACCCAAAATTTAAAATAAATTGAATATTTCAAACAGAAATATAAATTAAACACAATCAAAGTACGTTTAGAACATTCAGGAACAAGTAATAAAACTAAAATATAACAATAATTAAAGGTTGATATCTTAAAATACACACAATTTATATATATATATATATATATTGCGGGTTGAAACGGATTGAGACGGATTGACCCGCGGTTTGTGAACCTCAACCCTAACCTAACCCGCAAAATATATAGCGGATTGTGACAGGACGGATTGATTTTTTTTGGACATTCAACCAGTCCCAATCCATGCGGGTTGGGTTACGGGACGGATTTACGGATGTTTTGCCCGTCCCTAACGTGTACGGTGTATGTTAATAATAGAGAGCAGTTTAAAAAGTTAAATGTAACATGTTAAAATCAATTTGATCGTATTGTTTCACCTACCGAATATCATATTTATTTCTTAATTCGATATAAATGACCAAATGACATTATCTTTTTTGCTGATGAAGCAGATTGTGATTGCACGTACACAACTTTTCGTAAAAGAAGGAAACATGCACAGTTTACGCATACATATATACAATCCTCATAATTTGTTTCACAGCGTCCGGGCAATATCTTAATTAAGTGTTGATGTTTGATGTCGATACCGATCTAGCTATAGATCAATTGTGCATTTCCTTGATATAATTTTCACAAGTAGAATGCAGGATTGATTCATGTAGATATACACACTTATGAATGCATGGAGCTATATTTTTAACAGAAATTTCGTTTGGAAAAAACACATTTGAAAAACATTGAGTAAAATACTTAGGATTTGGGACCAACAATATTTTACAATTGTAGCAAGTAGAAACTTAACTGAAACTTGAGAAAAAAAACTTACCGGGTGCATTTTGGGTACGATAAAGCGAGGTAAGACGTTAAAATCATGACAAAAGAAAGTGATTTTTTCGACAGAACATATATTAAACTATTTATACATATTTAGCTAGGTTTTCAACCAAAGGTTTTTGTTCTAAGGAGATCATTTTAATGATCTTACTAGAATTTCAAACGCTTAGTGAGTGTAACAAAAAATATTGAATAGAAATACGGTGACGTGACAAAATAAAACAAGCTTCCGTCGAAATGAAAAAAACAAGAATAAGCAATAATTAATGATAGTAATCGTTTAAACTTCTAATTAAGTTCTAATGCAAATATTAATTCACATGATTCTTTAGACAGAGGTCAATTAATCATTTAACTAATTAAACTATATTAGTAGTACTAGACATGAAACAACAGATAATTTTATTCACTGGATATACTACTACGTATACTCCTGCAGAATTCCAACATGCCCACATGCTATATGACTCAATAATTAGAAGAACGTATCCAATGCCGACAGTACTTTACAATCTTATATTATGTATTAAATAAAAATTTAATAGATCTTATTGATCGATGCATCATTCGTATGCTAATTAAATTAAACTATAAGACCTTTTCTAGTTAACAGAACAAGTAGATGGGATCATAATAACTACTCAACCAATAATTAAGAAGACTTTTGCATACAATTAACATTCATAATTAGAACATTGATATATATATATATATATATATTATTACTTAAAAATCAGGTTACTTCCCAAAAAATATTCGTTTCCAGTGCACACATTGTTGAATTCGAAAAAATATATGTAACACAATAATAAAACGTATATATACACAACATCTTTTTTTCTGAAGGGTACTATTTTCTCATATTCGAATATGTTGGTCCCAACAAAACGATCACAAGATATTATTGTTCTTGCCAAATTAGCAAATAACACAAGCATTCGGGTTTTCTTCCATGCTGTAATTAGTACTATGGTAATACGTGTTCATTGGAGGGTTATATGGTCTATAAGGCATAGCGTTCATTTGAGGGTAATATGGTCTGTAAGGCATCGCGTTCGCCGGAGGGTAATATGGTTTATAAGGCATAATTTCGATTGCAGCCTCGTTTTCTTTTTTCTTCTCTTCTTCATTTTTTGGTTTTTCGTCTTTGGTTTCTACGGCTTCTTTCTTTTCCTCCTCTTTCTTAGGCTCCTCTTTTTTACCCTCTTCCTCTTTTTTCGGTTCTTCTTTTTTTGCTTCTTCTTTTTTCTCGGGTTCTTTTGCTGGTCCAACGAGGATCATATGTGTTGGCCAAAATTTTCGTAATTTGCTCACTACACTGACGGGATCCACTGTTCCGATGATGGTTAGTTTCTTTTCCTTCATATCTATTGATATCGAATCAATCCCTATAATCAAGGAAAATAACCCAAATAGTATCTTAAATGAAGTCCTTCGAAAGTTCTAACACACCCATAAAGTGGATTGAAATACTGATAGGAATGTATACTGAAATGCTAATACAATAGTATGAAATTATCAAAAAGCTAAAACGAAACGATAGATAATTAAATGCCCAAATTCCTAATTTCGAAGGGGGAAAAAATCGCTAAAAATAATTAAACTAAGAAAGACTAAAAAAACAATGAAAAATGATACTTCCAAAGCGCCATCAAAATATAATAACACAGGAGGGTTGTGCAGTTGAAATTTTACATAATTTTTTAATACGAATTTTTGTCAAATCTCACTTTCTAATAAGTATTTTACGTGATAATTAACCCGCCCATAATAAAACGGGAAAGTCAAAAGAGATGAATAAGGTCTTTGAGCTTGAAAACAATAGATTCATTCAGGTAAAAATTCCAGTCCTTTTTTAGGATAGAAAAAATGTAAGGTCGTCATTTAAGCCAACCAAGTAAATCTAGTACAAATCAATAAACGGGAAAGCAAAAAAGAAATAAAAGAATTTAAGTTGTAACAATAAACTCTTTAATATTCAAGTATTTTTTATTTTGTGAGACAACTTTGTTGCTGTACTGGTATATGAACTAAAAGCATGCTATAATAAGGGGCGCGGTCCTGGTGCAAGTCGACCAAGGCGTGAGTTTTGGACAAATCATGTCGACAAGTTCTTTGAGGACAATCTTAGCCAGTCATACAGTTTTTAGTATTAATAATTTTTATTAAGTAATAAATCATAAGTAGTTGTGTAGTCCCGTTGTAATTAGGTCATTACTCTATTTGTCTAGGTTCGAATCCCACTTTCTACGTTTTTTTTTCCTATACATTCATTATTAATGAGAGAAACAAAAAATTTAAGTATTGGACGAGTCATAACGACGGGCCGCCCCCGGCTATAATGGCCTACAATAGCTTATACATACTGAGAAAACCCCGAGTTTTTAATACTATGCATTTTACTTGAAAATTTGACGATTATGGTCTATGATTATCATCATGTATAATTACAAAAAAAAAATAGTTCTATATATATCCAAATCCTGGTTACTAAATTAAGAATTTAAAGTCAGAAACTGATACCTGGAAGTGAAGAAACTGTCTTAAGAGCCTTCCTCTTTTCTTTTTCATCATGTAATTCCAATTTCAATATAAATTTCTGTACAAATATATAAAGAAAAAGGTTAAAAAACGGCATTAGCTTAAATACAGAGCTTATTATTAGTCATAATAAACGTGCATCTTTTTAACTAAACTAACGCATAAATGAGCTTAACATTCCGATAATTAAAACTTTTCTTTACAAATATCTTTATGAAAAAAAAAAGGTCAGATTATAAAAGTGACTTCAAAAGCTTCAAAATAAAAAGAACTTATGAAAAAGGAGAAATTAAAGGAATCCAAGATTTGTACCTTCATAATATTTGGAATCTAAATGTGAATGTAAAGAGAGTAGAAACAGAGTATTATGGAGAGAGAGGGAATAAATGGGCAAAAGCAGAGTGTAATGTAGTTTAATAATTCAATTCATTTGCATAAGTGGTTGTTATAGTTTTAATATAAGTCATATATTGTCCTTTTATTTCCGATTTAACAGTTACCTTGTATTGAAAACGTGACAAAGTTGGTCTCAGTAATTAAAGATGCAAAAATTAACCGCAAAGTTGACTAATAAACTCATCTTTGCTCATTAATATTTGTATCTATTTTCTTCTATTGTTCATTAAAAATTTCATTATACAGTTTTTGGGAGAACGAAAAAGGTTTAGTGACAATGAACTGAAAAGGAGCCCGGTTTAAACGAGCCAAACGATCTTTCAAGTCTCTCAATCTCAGCTTGTTAGAGTTCACAAGAATCACAACCCTTACTTTTGAAATTTTAACTAACCGATTACTAGTTAGCATGAAATCTCAAGAGTTGTCACGAACCAAACTGTCTTTTATACATTGTTGAACTTTCTAAGTAAGCAAAAGAACACAACACATACAATTTTGTTAGATAAGTAAGACAAACACGTATGTGCTCTTATAGTTACAATTCAATTAGTTCTTACTTCTTAACTATATATATAGAATTAAAAAAAAACTTAAATTAATGACAAAAATCATATTGATTCATCCGCATGTGCCTTTATTTAGAGTGAACTAATTAATCTTTTCTTATTTTTTTTATCCTTATATAGTCTCTTATTATCGCCACGATGATGATTTGAAGTAGTGGAAGGATCCGTATATTTAGAATGTGACTAAATCTATAGAAACATTACTATGAACCCGGCGCACTATAATTAAGTGAGTGCCAATCAATAGAATTTTTAATTTTTAATTTTTAATTAATTTTAATTTAGTTATTTTTGGGTTCATTAATATGTGTTAAGTTTTTAGTGAATGACGCACACTAAATTATAGTGCACCGGATGTACGGTAGTGTTACTCCTAATTAAATCTATATCTTTTCTTTTAGAGAGAAAAAGATCCATAGTGAAGCAAATATATTTTAAAATGTGATGAATATGTAAGTACTCAGTTGAAATATGAGAATCAAAACAACTTTGTTATTAAACTATTGGTATCATTACTGAAATTCATCCTCACAATAATGTACTCAAAAAGTAAAAGCTAAATGACAGAAAATAGGATCAAAGAAATCCAAATGGACACAACAATTGCACTTTGCAGAATAAAAAGAGAGAACAGAAATGAGATAAAGTTAGTGAGAGAAAAATCACCTCATTACAATATATACAATAGTTATAGTAGTTTTGAGGATAAATTTATTTAGCCCTAGATTTTTTTTGAGACACAATGCAGTCTTGATAATTTATTGTATTTTTTTACACTTTTTTAACAATATCTAGTTATATTTAGAGTCAATTAACATAAATATACTCTACACATATTATATTAACAAAAACATATCCTCAAAAATTAAATTATCAAAAACATATATTCAATTAATAATTAATAAAAACAAAAAAACTGATTCATTTTTCTCAATTTCTTTTCTCTCTCTCCTCATTTCACTCTCTGCTCCTCTCATCCTCTCTGCAATCTCTCTCTCCTCCTCCTTCTCACTCTATCCGATCTCTTATCGTTTCTCTCTCTTTCCGATCTCTCTTCTCATCATTCCTTTATTTTTCTGATCTTTTTCTTCTCCTTGCGCTCTCTCCGATCTCTTTCTTCTGTGGAGATTGAGACGAACATATATGTCGGAATGGGCGACGAGGGTATAGAGCGAGGTCGAAAACTCGAGTTTGATGTCGATGGAGATGCGGTTGTCGAAGGAGAGGCCCACGACGATGATGTTGTAGTTCGAGATCGGAAGACGGCTAAGAGTTGAATTTGTTAATTAGTGTATAATATTGAAAAATAAGTGTATGAATTACGTGAATTAAGGGTATGAAGTTGAAAATTATGTATATGAATTATGTAAGTAAGGATATGAATTATGTAAATTGGGGTATGAAATTTGAAAATAAGGGTGAACTCTACGAATTATGATATCAACTTTTGAAATAATGGTATGAACTTTTACAATAAAAATATGAAAAATACAATTTATGGTATGAAATTTTGGGTATGTTTTTGTTAATTTAGTTTCAAAAGTAGTATGGTTTGTTAATTTATCCTTATATTTATTTATAACTTGAAACTAAATGTTTTTTGAAAAAAAGTAAACATTTATATATTTTTTGAATTATATCTCTTTAAAATGTCAAATAAACAAATTAATTGCCAAAAGATTATAAAAACATGAAAATCATTTTTTTTTAAAGTAACTATTAACAAAATTATGAAATCATTGCCTTTACAAAAAAAGTTTAAAAATTTAATAATATTTATTAGTGAAAACAAGGTATAGTTAAGAAAACTATACAAAACATGTATAGTTAGTTAGGTTCTCCCTCTTGGATAAACTGGCCACTCAAGATTTAAAATACCAATGTATTTTGTGTTTGGTTTAATTTTTACAGTTGAGTATCTTAAGATGTTCAAATACATAAAACATACTTAAAATTTACCTCTTATTGAATTACAAACAAGTCACTAAATATTTGCGGTGAAATCTCTAATTGACTATATAATTGTTCCCATGTTTCAGGAAATATCTTTTTTGGTCTACACAGATCCATTTGAAGGTTTGAAACAATGTGTCAGCATAGATCCTATTATGAATAACTCTACAGAACAATTTATCTATTAGCACTGTTACTGTAATTACTTAAAAAAACGTGTAACAATCAAAATCGATGATAACTAGTACTAAAGAAGGAAAACAAGAACAAGTATGAATATTTGCCATTGGTACAAAATTTTGTATTACGTTCACAAGTTGTGAGTACGTGGTGGCATGACAGTGATTACGTGAAATCTACCTGGCAAGGAATCTTTACTACTACTCCATTAGTCACTTGTTTGTTTGTGAATAATAGTATGATTTGTTTGTTTGTTTGTTACCTTTCATAAAATCATTGTTATACTTTTGTACACTCAATTCTCTTTTTACTTTTTTGCTTGATTATTAATCACACCGTGGATGATATACAGGTATGGGGTCACATTCCAAAATTCTGTAGTGTGAAATTACTTTTACGTGTTTGATGAGTTTTATAAGTTAAAAAAAATGTCATATTACATAGACTTTCTAGCAGCTTCTATCTCTGTAAAAACACTCGCATTCATTTACCTTAAATATTGTTTTAAAATTATACACGCATCAGTTTTCTTATCTATTAACTTAAATTTATATGAACTCAAATTTCCTCAAATATAAGGGTTCAAGATGTTCGGTTATAATTAAAATAATAATTTATCTATCTTACTCTTCTATTATTTTCTCTCATTTATTTATACTTTTCACATATAAATTAATAAAATAACAAAAAGATGAGTTGTATAGTTTTGATAGAGAAATTGATAAAAAGGCGGATAATTTGTATAAATCAAAACTTTTACTTATAAGTTGTAAAAGTGTATTTTTTACTTTAAATACGAGAAAACTTGTAAATTATTTAATATGCTTGCTCTAGTAAATTAATTTGGGTTGAAAAAAATTGATAGAAGTATATTAAAATATAGTAATATTTTGTTATGATAATAAATTTGATAGAAAATATGAAAATTGTATAAAGTTAAACTGTTACCCTAAAAATATAAAAGTGATATTAATTAACTTAAATATGAGAAAAAATATAAAGAAACTGATACGCACGCTCTAAGACCTACTATTAGTACTGCTACTACTATTTCTTTGTCACTTGTAAATAATTAATATTAGCGAATTTCTATTGTCTTCTTACAAAAATAGCATAATAAGGGATTATTTTCCACTGTAAAGTAGTTCTAAATTCCATTGATTATTACAGGTTTTAAAAATAGACTTTTAATAAATTCATTAGTTTTATTTCATCGTCACTTACCTAACTTTCCTTTTAATTGTTTGTGGTTATAGTAAAGTTGTGTCGGTCGGCGTCCCATTTTCCGCAAATACATTTATTTTTTGATTGTGCATATTTTTTCTTTCTTTTTAAATAAATTTTTGATGACAATAAGGGGTATGTTAATTATTTCTGGTTTATTAACACACTTTGTTTGGATATAAAATAATCACACATAATTTTATACAAGTTGTTATATAATAAGCATATGACATTGCTCTCAAATTTTAAAAAACAAAATGGTCTCTCCCAAAATAAAATTTCTAAATCCGCCCCTGATTACTCGGACTTGTTTTCGGGTTGAAATGAAAAATATATTGTACAAGTATTTTTCTGGTGGATGAGTTAGTGGTAACGATTGGCTGTTTTCATTTACATCATTATTGTGTTATCACCAGAACTTTATGTCTAGCTTTATTGAATTATTTTTAGCTTTTGGGATTTTGGTTTGGGACTTATGGTTGAGGAGATTGCTCTTGTCTACCTATATAACTTATCTAGCCGGCCTATTTACGTGATAGGAACAAAACATAAATCCTGGTTTTGTGGCCTATATGCTATGCAGTCAAATGGACACTATTAAAAGTAGTATATTGCATCTAAAACATAGTATCTTTACGAATTATAATATCACACATTTTGTGAAATAAAATTCTAAATGAAAAGATTGCAAAATGACTTCTCTGAAATATTTTTTGGAATAACTTATCTTCTACTCCGTTTTTTGGTCTTAAAATTTTCTCATTTGTGAAATAACTTATCTTCAGTTGTACTTTCCTTCGATTAATTCATAGGAACATCTTACATCGTAATAAATGCTTATTTTGATAGTTTGTCTTGCTTTAAGATTGAGAGAAACCTCAGTGGATTTAGGTTTATGCTATTAAAGTTTTTTTTTTTTTTTTTTTTTCTTGTGGTCATAGGCTAGTACAATCTATATATTACTTACTTGCAAATTCTTTGTTGCAATTTCATGATAATTTTCAAACATTTGCTTTCTAATAGCAAGACCTTGTTTGTGAGGTCTGCTCACATCCCTACCTTACTCTCATTTATCCTTCATACATTTAATTTTTTGTTGCCACATCTACCATTCATGAAAGGTCTAACGTTAGGGAAATATATTGACATTGTTGTGTAATCTCATATATACATCTCGGAAAAAAAAACAAGACGCATATTTGTGTTCCCGTCGTGAAACCATTGAGATTTGCATTAACCAAATCTTGATTTGGAGCGTTTTTACGAAAAAGTGTCTAGTTGGGTGTTTTTCATGATGGTCAATAATATATTACAACAGACATAAAATTATGGAGCAATTAACAAAAACATACTATAGCTCTATTATATTAACAAAAACATACTCTAATAATTTAAATTATCAAAAAACATACATATATATACTTATTATTTCTCTAATTCTAATCAGATCATAATATAACATCTCTCTAATCTAACATCTCTCTCTAACCGCAACTCTTCATCTCTAATCGCACTTCTCTCTCTCTAACACACGATAATTGCAGCTCTTTCTAACACATGCTAATCACCCATCTCTCTCTAAAAATGATTAAAAACTCACAAAATATTCATATGATAATTATAAAACGTCATACCCTAAATGTTCTGGATCACAATCAAATATCTAAAAAAGAGTTCATACCATAATTTTTAAACTTTATACCATAATTTTTAAACTTCATACCCTAATTTTAAAACTTCATACACTTACATATTGATTTATCTCAATACTGTACATATGGATTCTACTCTTTCAACTTGAAACCCACAAGGTTTACAAAAGTCTTAAAACTTAATAAATAGAAAACAATCTCACCAATTTCATATATTTTTCATATATTACGTATGTATACATCTGTATTTATATGTATATGGATGTCTATATAATATAAATGGTGTTCGGTAGTCAGTGACGGGTTTTCGTGGTGAAGGAATGAAGATAGATAGAGTGAGATATGAAAGAAATATACATGAAAAAATGGAGGAGAGAGAGAGTAAGATCAGAGAGAGATACATAGAAGAATTGATGAGAGAGAAGAATTGAGCAGAGATAGAGTAAGATGAGAGAGAGGAGAATAAACAACATTAAATTTGTTTAGTATTTTTTGATAATAAAAAGTTTTGACATATATTTTTTTTAATTTAGTTTAAAATTTAATATGTTTTGTTAATTTATCTTAAAAGTATCTTATATACCAATTTATTATCGTGACAGTCAACGGTCTTTAAGTTTACTTTAACTTATTTCTATAAATATTGAACTTATTTCTATAAATATGGCATACACATTCATGATTTATGGAATATCTTCTAAATTGATAGTATAGATTTAGATGGAGTATGAACTTTATAGTAATATCATTTAAAGGATAAAATTCATGAAAAAAATAATTAAAAAAATAAGAATAGAGATGTAAACATGTCTTTTCCCCTTATCCATTTTTACTTCTCCGGAAGCGAAAGAATTTGCAAAGTAATCCGAATATAAAACAAAATCATGTTTGTCTAAGAATAATCAACAAAATTTAACATTTACCATTGTATTTGTGTGTATATAAGAATAATGGTCCGTTTGTTATTAAACTTTTCAGTCAAAAACCTACTTTAAAAAGGGAATAGGAAAAAAACTTGATTTACAAAATATACACGAGTGTTTTGTAAAAAGTTAAAAAAGATAACTTTCAGGATATTGATTTTTTTGACATTAGCTAATAACGTTTTGCTTTCTCAATCAAAATAACTTATAATACATTTTTTTTGATAAATTTTTAAAATATCATATTTAAACAGCAACTAACACGTCAAACATACAAATAAAATTTTAGTTGAGATAATATCAATATTCATTTAAATTCTTAAAATGGTGGTGAAAAAGCTACCAAAATCTTCAAAATGTATGGTTTTTTTGATTTTAGCTTTTTTAGTTATATTTCTCAAAAATTTAGATTTTTAAAAGTTAAAAAAAGTAGCGATAATAAACTTATGTAAGTTTTTAAAATCAAAAATTTAAAAAAGATAACAAACAAAATTAATGAGGAACATGCGCTAAAAGTAAAAAGTACAACGTACTAAAGAAGGGGGGGCAAAAAATTGTCTTCTCTACAAAATTAAATTATTTGGGGGGTTTGTAAAATTTCTATTGGCAGGAGAGATATAGGTTGATTAACTCCATTAAATATCATGGCATGAGTTTCACGTTGGCTTCTTTTATGAGATACGTGGCGAAATGGCATTAATAATCTGGAGGATAAAGAAGTCCGAGGAGTATTATTATAAAAAAAAAGTTAAATAAGGATAAGAAATAAGCATGTTAATAATCTGATGGCTTTTTAATAAGAAATAAGAAATAAGCATGTTAATTATGAGGAGTATTATTAATAATCTGATGGCTTTTTATATACCGCTTGAACAGTTAATCCGAGGTCCAACAATATTTAGAATCTCAACGTTTAATAAGCATCTCACACAAGATATTAGGGGGCCCAATAATATTTACAGTCCAATTTCGATTTCTTTATCTTCCAAACAAACGAACCCTAAAAGTATTTGCGAATGATTTTGGTTTTAATGTAGACCATATATTGAATGTTGATTCTAATCATTTTGCAACGGTAGTTGACGAAGAAGATGAGCCATTGTTCGAAGCGGAAGTAGTAGCGATAAGTCAATCATGAATTACATGTCTAATTCTTTTGTTGTGTGCTCCTATTTATTATGAATGTTACGTACTTGTTTTTGAAGGTTTGGATTGTTGGGAAAATAGTATGCATTGTATTGTGTTCACAATGCAGGTATTTTTTTGGCAGATTAAGCATGTTGGTATACACTTTAATAAATTGATACATGAAGTTTGTGTAATAACTCGTATTTCCGTAGATAAATGACGTGGTAAACAGAACGAATTGTTATTACACATTACCTAGATATGTGAGTATGAGTAGGCACGGGACGGATTGACCTCAATTCTAACACAACCCGTAAAAAAAAAATCGCGGGACGGATTGTAGCGGGTTGGTAAATTTTTAAATCTCAAATCAATACAACCCAACCCGTTACAATAAAAACTCCAACTCAACCCAAACCGCAAAATAAATTGCGGGTTGGGTTTGGTTTGATTCTTAAATTTTTATTTTGGTCCTTTATTTTTCATAGTTTGCATAATCAAACTAAATTTTAAAATAAACTGAAATTTTCAAATAGAAATACAAAATAAAACCAATCAAAATACGTTTATAACATTTACGAACAAGTAGTAAAACTAAAATAGAATAAGAGTGAGAGGTTAGTATCTTGAAATACACACAATGTATATATTGATATTTATATATTATATTGCGGGTTGAAACGGATTGCGACGGATTAACCCGCAGTTTGGAAACATTAAACATAACCCAACCCTCAAAATATATAACAGATTAGGGCGGAATGTTTTTTTTTTTACACTCAATCTGCCACAACCCGCAAAATATATAACAAATTTTTTGCCCACCCTTATATGTAAGTATTATATAGTATATAAGCTTGAAGTATCCTCCTTTTAATATCAATGCCTTTCAAAGTCGTGCGACCCAAGAAGCGAGGGTGAAATTGGGCCAAACCGGACAGTATTGGTGGCAGAAAGAAGATGGTGGCGGTTCGATCGAAAGACCGGGTCGTTACAATTGGTATCAGATCTATTATCTAGCCGATATTGAGACTAACACGAATGAGTGAACCCCTGAAGTCCGACGTGTCCGACGAGCACGTCGTGCCTGAAGGGGGAATAATGTAATAATACGAATTTTCATAGGAAAATGACGTGGTAAAGAGAAGTAATTGTTATCACACATCAGCTAGATATGTGAGTAATATATAATATATAAGTCTGAAGTACCCTTATTTTTATCATCAAGTCTTTTTAAAGTCGTGCGGCCCAAGAAACGAGAATGAAATTGAGCCAAAGCGTACAATATTGGTGGTAGGAAGCAGATGGTCGTGCGGCCCAAAAAACGAGAATGAAATTGGGCCAAAGCATATAATATTGGTGGTAGAAAGCAGATGGTACCGGTTCGATCGAATGATCGGGTCTTCACAGTTTGTTTGTTGTAATATTGGTGGTTTGACCATGACACAAAGTTGCATCTCTGGTTATGTTTATGCATAATATAAATTTAAAGGAAAAAAATTTGTTCATATCAATTGGGATAACTAAGTGTTTCTTTTACACTCAATCCGTCCCAAAATATTGGGGCACTATGTATATACGTGTAAATTTGATCGGTAAATATCTCCGACTTAAATTGTTAAAATATAAAATTTTAAAAAATGTTCATATAATTTAACATTTGAATTATGTGATTAAGTTTTGAAAAATTTGATTTCGACAAGTTATATATGAGTTATTTGTCGATCAAAATTAGACGTATTTTCGTATATTTTTAACGTATTTTCGTATATTTTTAACAATTTAAGATGGAGGCAGTAGTTACAAACCTATAAGTTATTTAGTGTATGATGACATAAGTTTATAAAATAGTTTAAATATTTAAGCCCATCAGCCATGGATGACTTGTGATTTGGATTTCTTTTTTCATACCCCATTATTTGTCACCAAGTACGAGTTCGGACAATCGTGGAGGCATTTTTTTCCATTGAGTTAAATGATATCATTTACATTAGTGTATACCAAGACGTTATAACACTACTTTCAGAAAACATGATTGTAATTGAAATGTATGAACACACGAATAAATATGTACATTTGTAAATGTAAATTCAAAATTTTCCCCACACACAAATAGTGATTTTTTTAAAAATAAAATATAATAAATACAAGTCCAGACGGTCCGTTTGGTAACAGATTATTTTTGTGGAATTTTGGATTTTAGATTTTAATATGGGTGTCATATTATTCGGCTTCTAAAAGTCTGATTTTTAAGCTGAAAAAACTAAAAAAATCCATATTTTTAAATTATAGATTTTCAGTGGATTTTCAAAACATATTTTTAAAATATGATTTTGAACCAAAAAATATGTTACCAAACAGGGCTGGGTTCGATCCGTTTCGGTCTGGTTATTGGTAAAACCGAAAACGAAACCGAGATTAATTTTTGGTCCAGTTATTTTCGGTTTTCGGAAAATATGGACCGAACCGGACCGATTTATTTTCGATCCGGTTCAGTCCGGTTTCGGTTCTTATTCCGTTTTTCGGTACCAGTTCAGTCCGGTTTTGGTTTGGTTTTTACAGGTGAAGTTGCAATGATCTACTCCTCTTAATAATTCTGTAAAAATAAAAATGCAAATAACAAATGATATAATAAAGTAGCATAATTGTACTAGCCGAAAATTGGAATTAGAGAAAAAAAAAAAACAAGTTTCTCACCTTTGGATATGGAGAGAAAGAGTCGGTAAGAAAGTAAAATATTGGTTTGATGTAAAAATAATATTTCTCAAATCCCTCTCAGCATTTGCCGCATGTAGTATAGAGATAGAGACCAGAGAGTGAGTTTGTTTGTTTCTTTATTTAACCAAATAAATAAATTAATTAATTTATACATGTATGTTATGATATATCATTAATTCATTAGTATAGTTTATTGGGTTGTTTCGATTTTTTTTGTTCGGTTATATAAGTAAACCGAAACCAAACCGAATGGTTTTCGGTCTTTTTCGGTCTCCGTTTTTTTTCGATTCGATACCGTTCGGTTTCCGGTTCAGTATCGTCGGGTCTTGGCCCAGCCCTAACCAACTAAAGATAAATATTAAATATTATGAAAAAACAGTTTGGAAATTACAAGTGCCATGTGAACAAAAAAACAAAAAAAAAACAGAATCCGTGTCTAGTAGGAAAACGGGCATAATTTGGATCGGGTCAGATCTGACCCGTTTAAATGTTTACTCGCAGCACCTTTTTCCCTCTCTCTCTCTCTAAAACACACACACACATATGCGATGTACATACATACACAGTGACCGTAAACCCTCCCAATGTCTTCTCCGGCGATGAGGAGAGAGAATCTCCGATCAACCACCACCTCTGCCGCACCGCCGCCGCTAGTCGTAACCCTAAACTGCATCGAAGACCCATCCTTCGAGACACTCTCTCTCTCTACTATCGCCACTATAACCCACCTCCCTCTAACCTCTCTCTCCACCTCCACCTCCCTCCTCTCCTCCGCCTCCGCCGTGTTAATCCATTCTCTCTCTTACCTCCCTCGTGCCGCCCAACGCCGCCTCCGTCCCCACCACCTCCTCCTCTGTCTAGGATCTCCCGATAAGGCTACTGACTCTGCCTTAGCGGCTGAGCTAGGGTTAAGCCTCATTCATGTAGATGTGGCGAGGTCCGATGAGGTGGCTGATACCGTCATGGCGCTGTTTCTAGGTACCGAAAGTGTTAGTTTCTGTAATTAGAGGACTGATTTCATAGTTTGTTAGATAATTCTACAGTGATGGCGCTGCTTCTAGGTATTAAATAATAAATATAGTGGACTGAAAGTGTTGGTTTCTTATATTGTATGACCGATTTGATAGTTTGTTATGTTAGAATTCTGTAATTAGAGGACTGATTTGTAAGTATAGAAACTTTGTTGATTTCTAGTTATTTAATATCGGGGTTTTTGTTTTTTCCCGTTAGCTTGTTGGAATGGACTTTGTTCAGTCACATTAAGTCCGGTATACTATTTTTGGTTGTTCCACAATAGTCCATTTTCCCAAAATAGAAAAGAATCATGTGTAAGATTACATATTTGCCCATACTTTATTGTTTCGGGATAAATGTGCATCAATACAAATGGGGTAAAAATGGAAAGAGAGTGTAAAAACACCGTCATGATTGTGTTGCCTTAATAAGTGTAGTTCCCGTAGTGGACTTATGCTGTGGAACGGAGGGAGTATAAAATATAGTGGACTGAAAGTGTTGGTTTCTTATGTTGTATGACTGATTTGATAGTTTGTTATGTTAGAATTCTGTGATAAGAGGACTGATTTGTAAGTATAGAAAGTTTGTTGATTGGTCGTAACGAAGTGACACCTCATCACTCTGTATCACCATTGGGTATATTATATATACCCAGTTGTTAAGAGAACAGTTAATAAAATACAGTTCCTTTTCATTTTTCTCTCTAAATTTTGTGTTTTCTTATAAATTTATCACTAGGGTTGTTGAGGAGGACGCATACGCTGTCAAGGCATACGCTGTCGGCAGCGGGGTGGTTGGGGTCGGTGCAGCCGCTGTGTAGGGGGATGAGGCGGTGTCGGGGGCTGGTGCTAGGGATTATCGGGAGGTCCGCTTCTGCAACCTCGTTGGCGACTAGGAGCCTCGCTTTTAGTATCAGCGTGCTCTACTTTGATCTCGGAGAGGTAGTATTTTCATCTCTTCGATTTAGATATGAGCTCTTTTTACAAGTCAAAATTGCATGCTGTTATTGTAGTGGCATTTAGGATCAATGTGCTATACTTTGATCTCCAAGAGGTATTTCCATTTAATACAAGTTTTTTCTACAATTCTGAATTGCACGTAGTTTTGTAGTGGACAAACAAGTCAAAATTGCGTAGTGGTCAAACAAGTAAAAAAATGGACATAGTTATTCAGTGGCTACTAGGAGCTTGGCTTTTAAGATCATTGTGCTCTACTTTGATCTCGAAGAGATACTTTTGTTGGTTGTGTTTTTGTTTCTACATGTGATTGAGTTTTGAAATTTTTATCGTTTTATAAGTCAAAATGGTACGTAGTTTTGTAGTGGACAAACAAGTCAAAATTGCAGGCAGTTATGTAGTGGACCCACAAGTCATCAAAATTGCATGAAGTTTTGTGTTAGACTAATATATAATGTGGAAAATTAGACTTATATTAGGGAATAAACACAAGGTGGGAAAGTAGGTTTCCTTAAATATGGGGGCCTAGGCACCTTGTCGCAACACATTGTTCCTACCATATGTCGCCGCCACCTCCTCCTCTTCTGCCTCGGCTCCCCCGACTAGGCCCTCACGCCCGAGCTAGGGCTCAGCCTCCTCCATGTAGATGTATCCCGCTCCGATGAGGTGGCGGATACGGTCATGGCGCTCTTCTTGGGGTTGTTGATGAGGACGCATATGCTGTCGAGGCATACGTTGTCGGTGCGGGGAGGCTGGGGTCGGTGCAGCCAGTGTGTAGGGGGATGAGGTGGTGTCGGGGGTTGGTGTTAGGGGTTATTGGGAAGTCTGCTTCTGCCACGTCGTTGGCTACTAGGAGCTTAGCTTTTAGGATCAATGTGCTCTACTTTGATCTCGGAGAGGTATTTTCATCTCTCCGATTTAGATACGGATTCATTTTGTAACTCAAAATTGCATGTAGTTCTGTAATGGGCAACAAATCAAAATTGCACGTAGTTATGTAGTGGCTACTACTACTACTAATAGCTTGGCTATTAGGATGAATGTGATCTACTTTGATTTCGAAGAGGTATTTTCATCAAATACAAGCTTTTTCTACAACTCAAAATTGCACAAAGTTCTGTAATGGATGCTAGGAGCTTGGCTTTTAGGACCAGTGTGCTCTATTTTGATCTCCGGGTTGTATTTTCATTTCTTCAATTTAGATACGAACTTTTCTTTTACTAGTAAAAATTGCAAGTTCAGTAGTTATTTAGTGGCTATTAGGAGCTTGGCTCTTAGGATTAATGTGCTCTACTTTGATCTCCAAGAGGTGGTATTTTCATTTCTTCAATTTAGATACGAGCTTTATTTACAAGTCAAAATTGCCTTAGTTATTTAGTGGTAACTAGGAGCTTAGCTATTAGAATCAACGTGTTCTACTTTGATCTCCAAGAGGTAATATTTTCATATCTTCGATTTAGATACGTGCTCTTTTTACAAGTTAAAATTGCACGTAGTTCTGTAATGGATACTAGGAGCTTGGGTTTTAGGATCAGTGTGCTTTACTTCGATCTTCAAGAGGTGTTTTCTTATCTTCAATTTAGATACGATCTTTCTTTACAAGGCAAAAATGCACGTAGTTCTTTTAGTTGCTACTAGGAACTTGGCTTCTAGGATCAGTGCGCTCTACTTTGATCTCCAAGAGGTGTTTTCATTTCTTCAATTGACATACGATTTTTTTTACAAGTCAAAATTGCAGGTAGTTCTTTTAGTGGCTACTAGGAGCTTGGCTTTTAGATTTTGGTCGATTTCAGACAGAATTCAACTGTTGAATGGAATTCGAAAGTATCCAAATACACCCCTGCTATTCATTTAGGCTGTTTAAGTTGGTTTTAACTGATGCATAATGATAATGTTGAGCAGGGACTAGGGAGGTTAGTCTTAATGCATTGTGACTCTTCTTCCTGCTTTGACAATGTTATTAATATATATTTTATTGAGTATATCCGACTACCTTATGGATTTTGAGAGGTATCTAAGTATATTTTTTATGCTCAATTAAGCTGTTGAAATTTGTTGTATCTGATGCATTTTACATTCTCCTTTCCGTATAAATGGTCGAATTTGATCTTTCACAATGATTAAGGAAAGTTGGTTAGATTTGTTTAGAGTAAAAAATGCTTGTAAATCTTTAAATGTACTCTTAAAATATAGTTATGATCGCAAATAACAATGTTCTTTAGTTTAGAAAGAGAGAATCTTACAAGACAATTGGACCATACTTTTGGGATGGACAAAAAAGGCAAAACTAGACCATAACTGGGACTTGGAATTATATGATATTGTGGAGTATTGAGTTTGGCTTTAGTTCATCTTGAAAACATATATCTGATTGTTGAATGGAATTTGAAATGAACCAAGTTCCATCTTCCAATTTTACCAGGCTGTTTGTAATTGGTGCATTCTACATATAGTATTGTGGAGTGGTGAGGTTAGAATGTGGTGCGTTACTGCTGGTGTAGCAGAAATAATGACAAAGTGCACATACAGAGCAATAGAAATGTTAACTTTATTGTGCTTGTACACATGTTGTTAGGCAGTGGAAAATGTCTATTAGGTACCTTCGCTACAAGAGAAAGGAACAAATGAATATTAGTTTTATGAATTCTACAGGAATAAGGTTCTCAAAGTTGTAATCAGGATCTTAAACTTCTGAAGCTATGTTGTATCAAGTACTTATACTGACAGTGTGCATTACATATACACTTGATTTGGTATAGTTCAATTTTTGAGCTTTCAAATATTAACTTAACGTCTTGCAATCTGTCTGGCAATTGTTGAGGCCACACATGAAACTAGGAGTAGTAAGGTTAACTCGACGAATTGCTGTTTTTGCAGAACTTCTTAAACAGTGTACATAGTAAACTAGGTAAATATTGGCGAACTCGTGAACACCTATTTAATTGTCAAATGGAGTTGTGGGCAACATAATTATGTATAATTTGATAAACTTGGGTTATTAAAGTTGTTGTAATTTACTTTATATGTAAATGTGACTAGTTTGGCATGGAATTTTGTAGACTTACTTTACCATTCACACCATTATGAAATCATTTGTCTTATGCTGTACCTTTCTTTACCGAGTCTGATGTTTTGTCCTCCACAAACCTTTACCAAAACATGTTTTATTGGGAGATGGAGTGGGGCGCGAACTGCTTTATTCCTGCACGTGCTATTCCTATTGCATTCGTAAAGGAGTATAATTTAGTAATTAGTATGTGTTTGGTTGAGTGCAAGTTTTAAGCCAAAAACCTGGCTTCCTGTGAAACAGCCGGGATTAATCTATCTTAAGTTTCTACTTTCTTCAGATTTGCATGACAATAGTCTGCAGGTTTGTACCTAGGCTACCAGTTACACTGGATATTGTAAGGAACAAAACAGACCTAAACAACTGCAAACAAACTAGCAGTATTACAATGATACAAAATAAGATTCTAGTATTTCTTTTTTGAGTGGAATGGGGGCTGGTCCTTGATTGGGTCCTCAATAGTTGCCTTTTTGCTGAAGCATTTATTATATTTAAAAATATACATACATACATTTATATACATCTATCACATACATAAATATGTGTGTGTGTGTGTGTTTATGCTCTGATTATAATCACTATAAATTCAGGGAAAAGGTCAGTTCACTAGATCATCATTTCCTAGTGCTGCCCGGAGAATGGACACCCTTAACGATCTACTGGCTGCAAGCGACCTCATTTCGCTCCACTGTACTTTAACAAATGAAACAATTCAAGTTCTTAATGCGGATTGCTTGCAACATGTTAAACCTGGTAGTTATTCATCATCTGTTCCAGTTTGGCCTTTTCTAATAGATTATGGTACTTTTGCTTACACTTTTCGGAAACTCCATTTTGTGTCTGCAGGGGCATTTCTTGTGAATACGGGTAGTAGCCAGCTATTGGATGATTGTGCTGTAAAACAACTACTAATCGATGGTACCCTTGCTGGGTGTGCTCTAGACGGTGCTGAAGGGCCACAGTGGATGGAAGCATGGGTATGATGAGTAGCGTATAGTATGCAATATACATTTAAAATTATATTTTTAACATGCTTCTTGTGCAACGCACCAAAATTCCTTCTCTCATTTTCATGTGGATTCTGTTAATACTCCCTCCTTCCCAGTCTAAGTGTACACTGTTCCTTCTTTTGGAATGTCTGTTTGAGTTTCATGTTACCAAAAGTAGCATACGAATATTGGAAGGTTCTATTATATTACCCTTCCTTCCAAAAGCTTCATTAGCACAAAAATATAAAAAAGAAAATACTGATAATTGGTTAACAAAGTGTAATCATGACAATTCCTTAAATTAGGTGTTCGGATTCCTCTCCATAAAGGACACTTAATTTGGAAAAGATTGAGTAGCATTCATGGTACCTGTTGTACTAAATCATCAAAGTGTTCATCTTATTTATCCAACCTCCCTTACATTTGACTTTGTATTGTCGCTTTTCTAGAGAATTTGTCACTTGATTTGAAATAGAGAATTTGTCACTAGTTTTGAAATAGATCTTGTTTGGATATAAGATTTAATTAGCTTCTGCAGATTTAATGTCCGCTAAGAAGCTGAGGAATGTTGATATCTCTCAGTGGGTTAAATATATTGTTGTGTATCACGCCTTTTCAATCATGTGTTTCAACCTGCACAATGCAAAAAACATGACAAAATATTGGATATGATATTTAGTTTTTGTTACTAATTAGTGCTATGATTAGGTTTGGGCAATAAATACAGATTTTGTTAGGATGAGACACAAAATTGAGAAAGTGTGACAGCTATGTACAAAACTATATGCTGAATGAGCTATGAAAGTAATGTTATTTAATGCTTTTCTACTTTGCAAAGGATGCATGTATGTGTTTAATATAAGTGTGTGCAAAGTGCAAACTTACTTATCTAAACATTGTTGTGTTCCAGCTGAGAGAAATGCCCAATGTCTTGATACTTCCTCGAAGTGCAGATTATAGCGAAGAAGTGTGGATGGAGATACGGGAAAAGGCTGTATCTATATTGCAATCATTCTTCTTAGATGGTGTTGTTCCAGAAAATGCTGTATCTGATGACGAAGATGAAAGCGAGATCAGCTATCTTAACGAACAAGGCGATAAACAAGGAAATGAAAGTTCTTTCCAGGTAATGAGAAGGGATGAGAGAGAGAGAGAAGGCACTCACCATTCCAAAACTCTGTATACCTAGTCTTTATTCATAAATCAAATTTGTGTTTTGAAAACCCATAAAAGTACTTCTTTATAGGGATATAAGTGCATAAAAAGGGACGAAATACTTCCATTCTTTCTCAATTCTTACACTGATTCACTTCCTAAAGTTTGCATCCTTTTATAAGGTAACTGTTCATTCCAACAGCTATGTTGTTTAAATATGAAATCAAAACTATAAATATACGTGTGTCGATATAAATACCAATATCCAGTAATATAATAATTAAAAATAATATTATTTTTTCTTCACTTACTAGTTACTACCATAATGACTTGATTCCTCCGTGCTCCCCATCAGCAGGGATCAGTTGGTGAGAGATTGACTGGCGATATTCATGGCACTCCAGAAAGCTCCCGGAAAAAGGGTGCTAGTGAATCAAAGGAGTCTCCTATTCCACTTCAAGTTTCACCTTCGTCGCAAAATACTTCCTCTAGGTCAGAAGGAAGGCGTAGCAGATCAGGTAAAAAGGCAAAAAAGAGGCATTCTAGACAAAAATCTCTTCAGAAATCAGATGACATATCGGCATTGGGGAAAGAGAGTACATCACAGCGAGATGATGACACTGCAATGAGTGGTACTGATATATTTGGTTTAAAATGGGTTTTTATATTATTAGACAATGTGTCTTTCCATTTTATTTGTTGCGTCTTTTATTAGGGTAGTACCCTGCCCGTCCCTAATTGATAAGCTTGTCTGGATTTTCACACATGTTAAGAATTCTAGTTATAGTTGTTAAAATCATTTAAATAACAATTGTTTTCCTAACATGCCCTAGAATGGAACTTCAATTTTATTTTTGTTGAAAAATTATGACATTAAATGAGGATTAATACGTAAAACTTTTGTTCTGGTTCACTTTCAATGTGGACTAATCGTATGTTTTTGGACATACCAAATAGAAATCTAGCCTATCAGGGAGTTTCATTTCCGAAGGTTGTGTCTGTTTCCAAAATTTGTGTGCTTTTGCTTCTGAAGGTTGTGTCCTTTAGATTAGTGTAAAATTAAATAGACCTTTACCATAACAGAAGCAACAGTTTTGGGATTGGAATAAACTGGAGACTTAAGACTTTGATACTCTTTATTACTTTGGTCTGATGCGCGTCAGGGTAGTATCATTTTCATAGAATGTGTGATTGATTGTGTCGTTTAAAATTTCACAGGTCAAAACAAAAAGCAAAGCAAAAACAGGAACAAGAAATAAACTAAACCCAATTATATTTCTTTTTTTGAAAACCCAATTACACTTTAGATTGGTATAAATATCTCTTTGCTGTAACATGCGAATGGGATTTCAATTGGAACAGAATCGGGGACTCTGGTACTCTTTTGTTACTTAAAGATCCCCTTTCATAAGGGTTAATTTTCTGTTAGATGTATGAAATTAGGATTGATTTCATAAATCTATGTCAATTTGTGATTGGACCTGTTATCCTACGTCAGGCACTGATCAAGTGTTGAGTTCTAGACCAAGCTCACGATTTGCTTCCCCTGAAGATTCTAGAAGTAGGAAAACACCTGTTGATCCGATACTAGAATCATCATCTGAGAGGATTTCAAAGTTTGATATGAGCATGAGTAGTAAATGCGGTGAACTTTTGAAGGATGGGTATGTGATAGCTTTGTATGCAAGAGACCAAAACGCCCTTCACGTCTCGAGGCAGAGAGTAAAAGCTGGCGGTTGGTTTTTGGACACGTTGTCGAGTGTATCAACAAGAGATCCGGCTGCACAGCTCCTCGTTGTTCGCAGAAGCAAGGTTCGGTGGTTTTCCTTACATATTGAGTTTGATTACTGTAGGGAACATCATCATTTCCTACTCGTGTCAAGTTTACATATATAATATGAGTATTGTCATTACATTAAACTTATTACATAGTAGAAGGGTTAAAATGATAAGTCACACAATATTTGTTTGCCATTTTTGGAAATTGCACAAATAAACGGGACACCCCAAAATGGAATATTAGCCCAACAAAATGGTAAAGAGGGAGTAGTCTCTAATCTTGTTTTGTTGCAAAGTATATGTTGTAACTGTGCACTTCTATTGTAGGACACAATTGGTTTGCGATCGTTTACCGCCGGTGGAAAGTTGTTGCAGGTATGTATGTTTCTTTTTAGTGGTGTGTTATAAATATAAGTTCGTTGAGGAAAAAGATAGAAAGATTTACATATGATTTCAATGTTGCAGATAAATAGAAGAATGGAATTTGTATTTGCTAGTCATAGCTTTGATGTGTGGGAAAGCTGGACGTGTGAAGGTTCTTTAGAAGAATCTAGACTGGTCAATTGCCGAAACCCCTTGGTATGTTTATTTCACACTTAATAAACTGTTTGTTCTCATTGACAGGTAGACTCTTTAGTGTATGTGAACTTATGGAGTAAAAATGTTTAACGATAGGGTAGACATACGTCCCTGTTAGTTATACATAGATTGGAGACTCCGAATGTCCTTTTCCCTGACTATTAGCCGTGTAAGCATGATGCTATAAGTTCTTGGAGGCAACTTTCATGACTAGGGGCTTGTTTGTTACAGCTATTAAGCTCAGATTATTGTTTTTTGTTAGAAAGTTGCAGTTCATTTTGGTTTACCAGCTTTAAATTTGAGATTCTTTTGTTTTCTAGCCTATGAGAGCTGATTTTTTGAACTGAATGAACCCTAATGTTCTATTGACCTCAAATAAGCAAAAACTATTTTTGCATAACATATGTAACCTAAAGAGCCTTACAATTTACTTAATTTGGAGCTTTCTGCTCACACCTGTTCTCTATTTGTATAATTTATGCACGCTAGTAAGAAATTTGATCTTTTATGCACCTGCAAATTGTAGGCTGTTTTGGATGTACGCATTGAAGTATTAGCAGTTTCCGGGGAAGACGACGGAATTACTCGTTGGCTTGATTAGAATTGGAACTTGTTTTTTGTTGTGTTTGTAACTTTGTATGCTGGGAGTTGCTCCTTCAAATTGAGCGTGACTTCCACATTTGAGTAGGAATTATAACTTGTAATGTAAAGAATTCAAACTTCCACCCTGAGCAATCGATTTTTGTGAGTGTTGTTTCATTCTTTCTTTTAGTACTATTTGTCTGTTGTTAACTTACCTCAAACCCTCTCAAATACCACTGTGGATCCTATCAGTTTCTGTTCTTGGCAGCATTAAATTGTTCTATGTAATTTATCGGTTATCAGATGGACGGATTTTCGGTTATTGCTACTGTAACAAACCTAGAATTCAACAATTATGCTCATACCCAGTGCTATACTCCTAGTGAGAGAATTGAGAAGAAAAAAAACCTTTATCATATGTATTTTTATTTTCACCGACTTAACAAGAAGTGTGGAAATGAGTGTAACAGGTTTGTGAGTAGTATCAATCAGTGATATAATCCAAATGCAATTCAATGATAAACTCAGTTCACCCGTGTCTCATCTCCTTTGCCTTCTAACAAAAAATAATACTTCTTCCGTCCCGTTTTATAAGTTCTATGCAAAATCCGTCCCGTTTTATAAGTTCTGTACAAAATCACATGCAACTTTGACCGGATTTAAATATGCAACTAAATTGTCTAAACCAAAAATTTTAATTTTTTATACATAGTTCAAATGTTAAATTATATGATAAAATTTTAAAAAAAAATTATTTTAACAATTTAGATATAAGTTATTTACCGGTCAAAATTACGCATGATTTCGTATAGGATTTGTAATGCGGGACGGATGGAGTAATAACTGAAATCATGTTATTTGTAGTTTTAAGTTTAGAACCATATTACTCTTTTTGTTGCATTACAAACATATTTCAAGAAACAGAATGTGAGAAAACCAGTAAAGTATATTTCTTGAACTTCATGCTTTCTTTAGTTATACAAAAATAGTAAATTTTCATTTTTTCTTTTTAAGGAATAAATGTAGGAGGTTAGTTATAAACAAGTCAAACAACTGATGACACACAATTAAGAGTATCTTTTGAGCACCACTCACATGGACACGTGTTCTAGCAGATCTCCTCCACTTTGCATATTATATATTTATATTTATATATACATTATATCTACCTTTATTTCTGAACCTACAACAGAATTTCAGTCAAAAACAGAATCAGCTCAAAGCCTCAAACTCAGTAACATATTTGTTAAGCACCAAAAAAAAAAAAAAATTAGCATATTTGTTTCAAGTCCTATAGTAATATATTAGTTCAGTGTTGATGGAAATGATGTCTTTGAATACTAACCAAATGACACCTTCTAGTTCTCTTTCATCTTCTACTCCATCAAGCAACACAGTAACCGATTCGAAGCCAGGTTTTTCAAAGGTTCGAAAGGTGTATACGATGACTAAGTCGAGAGAGAGTTGGACCAGTGAAGAGCATGACAAGTTTCTTGAAGCCCTTCTGTTGTATGCACCTCTCTTTCAATAATACATTATGGGACTGTTTCATTGTACTAGCAATTAATCTGTGCATATATTATTTTTTTTCTTTTCTTTTTTTGCTTACAGAACTGCATTGTTTTGTCAGGCTGAGATTTTTCTTCTTCTTAACTCAAAAGATTAAAAGTTGTAAGCAGGATGAAATCTTTTTTGGCTTTTAAACTCGTTTTTTTCCCACTATTTGACTAGAATAAGCTAAATTATGAAACTGGACGAATCAGCTTGTGTTCATTCACCCTGTTTGCTTGTAAAAATAAGGGCAAAAAACCTCTAAACATATTAGTACATGCTTAAGAGTTGAGACATATGTTGAAAGTTCTAATGAAAGACCCAAGGTTGTTACTAGTTAGACTGAAGCATTTAAGTAATTAATTAGCTAGCATGGGTTATTTATTTCCGCTTTATGTTTATAGCTTAGCTTCTTCTAATTGTTCAACCAAATATTGTACAAAAAAAAAAAAAAAAAACCAATTGAAAGACTTGATTTTTATTTTATTTTTGGAATTGTGAATTTCAGATTTGATCGTGACTGGAAAAAGATCGAAGCTTTTGTGGGTTCAAAAACAGTTGTTCAGGTAACATTGATTATCAAAAAGAAAAATAGCTGTTATCTGGATAAATATTACTATAAGTTTATAACCAGATAATGATGGATTTTTTAAAATTAATTGTTTCTTGGGGCTGAGTAATGCATTTAGCTCAAAGAAGTTCTAGGCAAACATTTTGCAACATGTAGAATAACGTATTCATCAGATAAATTAGTTGACGTAGTATTATTAACTTTGTGACTTTAGTTAACTATTTGATTAGAGATTTGATGGTCGAAAATGTTTATCTTTTCAAATAGCTATACACATCGTGGCGCAGCCTGCAAGTGGACTACGGGAAGTTTTGTTGTTGTATTATTATTCACATTCCCACGCTAGATTCACAGGAATTGTTTTTCGCAGATTCGTAGCCATGCTCAGAAGTACTTTTTGAAAGTTCAAAAGAACGGGACAGGCCAACATGTACCTCCTCCTCGGCCCAAGAGAAAAGCAGCCCATCCTTATCCTCAGAGGGCCTCTAAAACTGGTATATATTCCGTTTTCTTCTGTATAATCAATTATGTTAATACTTAATATACAATTTTTTCAAATGGAACTCATTCGCTTATATGACTGTATAAATGGCAGCTAAATTGGGGCCTCACTTGCACTCATTTCGGACATCAGGAGATGGGCTTGATCCTGGATATGCCTGCGTGCAAGATTCATTATCGCTGCCTGGACCACTTTGTAAGATAATTTTGTCTAAATTAATGTTTCAAAAAAGTTCTTTTATTTTAAACTAATGATCAATAGAAGGCGAACATAACTCATCCGTACTGATTTGCGTTTTATTTGTCTGTCTAGCATTACTGTTGTCATGTCGTGAGAATTGACCGGAATGCGTAAATTGTCTATAAACATAACGAGGCAGCAATGACACTGATGTAATTTTGGTGTGGCACTTTCATGGTTCTTCAATTTTAAATTAATGGATGAGAAATTGTCACAAATTATACACAAAAGGAGATATGTTTGCCTTCATCTCTTTTAATTTATCGGTGTCCTCTTGCTACCTAAGCATGTTTTTTCAACTCGAATATGTTATTTGTTTTCCACAGATGAAGTGGGTAAAGATTGGCCGGTCTTGACTCAGAATTGTAGCAGCATTGGAAGCAACCTAACTGGGTGTCCTTTTATTGAAATTAATGACCAAAGTGTAAAAATCCCAGCGACCGAAAGAGGTAACGTGCTTTTCTTTAATGACAAGAAAATCATCGCACGTATGATGGTGTTCAGTTATCAGAGAGAGATTTTCCAAATCGGATAAAATCCTACTTCATTTCTGTCCAAAACCCAAATCTGAATTATATGGCATCTTAAGTGACATATTAAGAACGTGCTTTGTTATATTGTGTCTTTTTAATGAAGGTCTCATAGGATATGTTGGTCATTGTTGTACATCTCCTCAATTTTCTCTTGGCCACTAATATCATATTTTTTTGTCTCATCAGCGTTGCCAGATTTTGGCCAAGTATACCGTTTCATTGGCAGCATTTTCGATCCTAGTGCAAATGGTCACTTGCAAAAATTAAAGAGTATGGACCCAATAAATGTTGAGACGGTAAGCTCAGTCTTCATGTCGATGGTATATATTTGATTTACTACAAGGGTGTAGTTGGGAAAATGTCCTCTTGAGTTGATTGTATATTGTTACATGTTTTAATTGATTTGATAAATTGTCGTCTTATGGGATTCTATACGACTTTGTGCAGGTACTGTTCTTAATAAAGAACCTCACTGCAAATCTGATGAACCCCGAGTTCAAGAGCCATGTGAGAACTCTTTCTTGAATTCTTTTTCCTCTTCATGTTTCTTCATACGTATTCACTTGACAAATTACATATGAATATGCTAGGTTGCCTTATTGGCCACTCATTACTAGACATAGACATGCCGGTTTCGTTATTGTCCACTCTTCTTCCAAGGCTTCTTTTTAGAGTAAAGAAACATACTTTTGAAGTTGATAAAAAAGCATGCCACCTTGTGCTTATCTCGTTATTTTTGTGATGAGTAGTGTTGGTATTTTAACAAAGAGCACATGCTTGTTGAAGTGTAAGTCTAAGAAGGTAACTTGGGTGGTTTTGAGTATGAGAAATGTATAACTTGGACGTTTCTGGAAAAAAAATGTCCAACTTCAAATTGACATTCACCTAACAAATTACTTGCAAGCAATATAGTGCCCGAGTTTTACATTCACAAGTCGACCAAAGCAGAAGGCAACTTGAGTGAAATAGGAGGAAGATTACAATTTGTGCGAGCCGTTAAGGCTTGAATAATTACTGACCTTAAGCAAAAAATTAGCATATTGGCATATTTGAGAATAAGATGGGTAATTCAGGTTATTTATTTTTCATGTTAAAACATCAAAACATCAACATGTAAATTGGCCGAGAACATGCAGTACAACCTAAAATGTTGAGCCTAAAAGCAATAGCAACAATCCCTTATGCAGTTTCTCAATGCTATTTCACTTTATCATCTATTAGACTATCATACATACAAGCCAAATAATGTGTTGGTGTAAATGGGAAGAATATATATATATATATATATATATATATATATATATATATATATATATATATATATATATATATTGCATGTTCTAATTATCGTTCAATTTCTTTTTTCCCTTCTTTTGCTGCAGAAAGCGATACTTTCTTCCTATGACGTTGCAGAGAATTTGAAGCCTTGTGGATTTCATCACGCCACCAAGCAACAAAATGATATCCCTATGGTCTAGTAGATACGAGATTTTGTTTTCATTGACGATTCAGCCACTTAACTTGTTCAATAGTGCTTAGAAAATAACGAAAGCTTTCGATGTTATGATGTATATAGTCGAACTAGACATGCATGTATATACATTTTGACAGAGAAACAGTTTCAGAGTTTTTAGGCTCTTCATTGGATACAAGTTTCGATGTTTTCTAAATATTGAAAAACTTTCTGGTTACTAGTAGAAAAGCATAGTACCAAAAAGTGAATGGCCTATATTTTGTGTTGAACACTTGTGACTTCTTCACGTGTATGTCTAAATTGTACTATGTATTACTGTATAGATGCTTTGCGTGAAGTTTCGAGTTCCAAAGTGGTGTTATTTTTAAGTTTTTTTTGCTGCTTGGCTCAGACTATTGCAAAAGTTCTACTTGCACATAATTCAGCAAGAAATGTCACTCATAGAATGGTGACTAGAGATTCCTTTTACACGAAATTTATCAAGGATGACTGCGATGTCAGCACTGAATAATTGGAAATCTCTTGAAACATATAAGGAATGCATGCATATTTCCCTAGAAGCTAGCTCCAAAACGGATTATATGATTTTCCAGCAGGAAAACACCAGCTATCACTAAGCATTTGGATGCCAATCATCTACCAGTACAAAAAAGAGAGAAATTGGCTGTAGCTGAAAAAAAGGCTGAATTGAGTATATATAAAAACATTTCACATTACAATCCCTTTTTCTCATGGTCTTTTTTTTGGTGAGACTTTTTCTCATGGTCTTTAAAAACAAAGAAAATCCCAAAGAAGAAGAAACACAAGCCCCATTAAAAACATAGTCACAGGGGTACCGCACTTACATTCTTCGTTCAAATATATCACACCCTCGCTAAAAGAAAGAGTAGTCTATCATCTGTATCGAAAGCTACTGTCTATGTCATGCCCATGAAGACCACCCTGGTTGTTGGCAAATGAATCAAAAGGATGGATAACACGCTGCTTTGAGGAATTATTTGCACGGAGTTCCATCTCAAGAAGCCTTTGAAATGCCTCTGGATGATTGCCTCTAACCTCAACAGGAGCTGTAAAAGAGAGGAACTTCAGTTGTTAACAAACAGGAAGTTGATAATAGTGATCAAACATATAGAGCTAATTGTGTAGGTATGAACAAAATACAAATCATCTATAAAACAAGGCTCTTCCGGGATTGGGGCCTGTAAGCCTGGGCCTACTAGGCCTACCCTCAAAACCAGCCATGGCAATACTTCAAGATACAACATTAGATGCGTGCTCTAAACTTTTCTAGCTTTGCATTCCTTTTGTAATGTACATTAAAAGCAGTGTGAATTGAAGTTTTATACTTTATACACCAACCTATCACGTGTACTTTGATTTTGTGCCCTAACCTAAGAATTTTTCCAACTAGTAGTCTAGTACCCCAAACTAAACAAAATTTTCTACTTTGGTACACTGCAATCAAGGCCGGTTCTTATGCAAGCCAAACAAGCCAGCTTGATTAGGCGCCAGTCCCTACGAAAAAAACTTGTTTTTTCTTTCAGAACCAAGTCAATTTTTTCCTAATACAATCCAAGACGAACCCATGTCATTTGATGGTAATTATGTATAATGTAAAATTCAATATTTTGTTTAACAAGGATATGGTTCGAATTTTATAATTTTTCTGTGATTTTTTTTTTACGCAAATTATCAATTTTTTCAGACAAACTTAAAAAAGCGCCCAAAAAAATGTACGGATTAGGTGTAGAAAGGCGCCGGAACGGCCCTAACTACAAAAGGAAAGATATTATGGAATGGGGACTGAAACAGAAACATGATAGAATAGATTACGAATTAATGAATTATATACAACACTACAATGAGAAGACTTAACATATTGGGTTTGTAGCTTATAAGAACCCGAACCTGTAATAAAATTTTCATTTGTTGATTCGCTCATAAATGTAACTTTAGTGTACTCATTACTATGTTTTTATGTTGGTTTACAAAACTCAACTCAGATGATACGTTAGTGTACAAAACAGTAGTCAACCTTTAGGCCATAGCTTCAACATAATCTTGCTATTTTATTTATTTTCCACAAAAACCAAGTAAAATATCTAAAAGCCGTGATTTCCAACCTCAAACAACGCTTACAGAGACCAAAAGAACGCAAGGGATCAGAGAAGCGGTTGGATTAATTTCGTCTTTTTGTTCACAGAACAAGATGGAAAATGGATTAAGCTCTTAGGGACATTCTATATCTAAATTTGAACTCGATATAATTTGTACTAGAAACTTTACCTTGCATTGGCACTCCAGGGCCACCATAGTTTGCTTGTTGCAGCTCAAAAGGAAAACCTGGCATATGGCTATGTTCTGGTATTGAACCACCTCCACGAGTCCGAAGATGAAGTGGCACTGGACCATCCCTATCAAATTCTTGTAAATTGCGAGGAAAACTATTATTATTCGATAGTGGCCTTTGCATATGCATTTTCTGTAGCATATGATGAGGAACATCGTATCCTGCTTGCCCCCCACTTGGGTGGCGAAAAGGAGGGCGCATCATATGATTCATAGGCCCACCATGCTGAGTCATACCCTCTTGAGCATTGAAGTTCATCAGTGGGTTAGCATGAGTAGGATATGTATCCAATGGATGAAAAGGTGGCCTTGTGCGCATCTGAGGGCCAGGATTGAATCCAGGAGAAGATGAAAATGGAATCTCACGGTCAATTGGCCCATAAGGACCACGCATTGAAGTTCTTTCGTCGTTGAAACCTGTATTAAGGCCGGCGAGCTTATCAGACATGTCAAATGATTTATTAGAGGATTGTGATTCTCTATTAATCAAATTCCCAAAAGGGTTAAACACAGGATCATTTATTCCAATTAGGTTCTCCTCTTCAGGTAAATGAATATCAATTCCCCCATCAGATCCACCACGTTTAGATGATAAATCACTTCGTTGTTTTGATGAATCCGATCCAATTTGAGTATCACTATTCCCAAACCAGCTTGCCAAATTACCACTTTGTTCATTAATATTACTCTTAACCGAAGAGCCAAGGGCAGAAACTGGTGCCTCGGCAGATTTCAGTTCTTTCATGAAAGCTGACCCAAATAATGTTTCGAGGGTTAAAGAATTTCCAGATTCGGAAACTTTTTCAACTTTTTTCTCTGAAAATCCAGTCTCTGAATTAGGTGTCAAAATCATATCATTTAAAACCGGACCCTTTAACAACGACAAAAGGTGTTGTGATGCCCCACTGTCGGTTTCCGCTTTAGGTTCCTCTAGATTAAAAATGTTTTGTCCTTGAATATTTTTTTCAGAAGTTGAATTATTTTCAGTATACCCTGATAAGATTGTCTGCTCAAGGTCTTCACAGGTGAGAACTGGAAGGGACGTCTCTACTTTACTGGGCTTATATAAATTTTTTGGGAATTCTACAGTAGAAGGTATGATGCCAGATATAAAGTGCCCATCTGTACTTTCGGGTTTCGCATTAAAGACTTGAGATCCACCCTTTTCATTACCGCCAAATAGTGAAAATAAATCATTTGGCCTAGTATGTGAGAGGTCTTCTGTTCCCTTCTTATCTGGAAAAGGAGAAAAAAGATGAGCAATTTAGAAAGCACGATACTAGAGTGAAGTGAATTTTAGTGCTCAATTGCGTTTTTACAACTAAACAAAAAAGACAAGGCACATACCATCTTCGGAAAACCATTGAGCAAATTTGGACGCTTGAATGGGTGGGTTCCATAGGTCATCTTGTTTGGTGTCCTGTTTCTAAAGCAACAAATAAGAAGGTATCAGTATCTATTTCCAGAAAGAGAATGCACGCAAAAACAAATTACTATGTGCACAAATACCGCCAACTACAAAAATAAGTGGCACGGGCGACAATAGTGGCATAATATCACCATTTGTATTAAAACCAATTGTGATTAGAAGCTCTATTGTTAATCCGACGAATAAGTCAGAGCCAGATTATGAGCTACATGTTAATACTAATAAAAGTGCTATTAAGTAACAGAAAATACCTCTACTAAGCCTGAAGATCCGCTGACATTATCTGATATAACACTGTTAAATAGTTTGTCTAATATTGATGGCTGTTGAGCCTGTGAAGAAGTATCAATGAGATTATGCCCCGCCATTTTTTTTATTTCGCCAATTCCCTGAGTTTCAGATTCTAAGGAAAGACTAGAATTCCTGTATAGCTTGGTGTCAGCGCCATGTTCCCCATTAAAGATCTCAGTATTCGTTGAGAAATTCTGTTTATGTCTCTCCACTTCATTATCTAAAATGCCGTTGTGCGCCATAGTTTTACCATGTGAAATACTGATATCAGGTTTTCCCACCTATACAACATATATATAATTAAGCCCTCTTTCACAAAAGAATAATAAGATGATTAGCAAGAAACGCTGTCACTTGGATAGGGTGTACTAAGGTTTTGTACCCTCTACTATCAACAAAGTTTAAGTTAGTAATTTGTGCCCTGTGAACAGTTTATTTCAATACTATATAAAGATTGCACTTATTTGTCAATTTAGTGTTGTTCCTTCGAATTATTTAATGGCAGGGTACTAAATTGGCATTTAAAAGCAGTATCAGTAAGTATAATTTTAAAGTCAGACAGCAGGCCTGGTCACGTGACAGCACGAGCAAAAAAATTCCATCTAATAATTGAATGCAGCCTGCAGGGTTACTAAATTGACAGACAAGTGAAGCAGGGGAAAGTAATATAAATATGTCACACAGACCACCAAGCTGAATTTTGCTGATGGCTCATAGGATATACACCCCACTTAGATACAGTATGCCTGTTCAATTTCCATCACGTAAAACAAAGAAAAAAATTACTAGGATATACCTCAAGTGCACGAGAATGAGGTAGAGATGTAGAGCTAGGGTTCTTCTCTGTCACTGTGGTTTTAAAACCTGGGGGTACAAGGGGCCTAACTACGGAAGTTTGCACAGAAGCTTTGTTTTCAACATCAGCTTCCCCTACCAGTTCGGAAAATTGGTCTTTTTTAAGCTTGTCTGTTAAGTTTTGATTCTCTTGGAGTGACTTGTGTTGTTCCTTCCTCATCAACTCGAATGTTTCTATAAAAGATAAATGCCAAAAATTTCAGTTGAAATTGACACTAAAAGTTAGGAGTGTAAGCAAGACTGTGAAACCGATCCGCACGGCATGGTTTTCATTGGATTGGTCCGGAGTTGAACTTAAACAAACAGATTGCAGTCGGACTCAAAAAAAATCAAAACCGCTCATAAAGGATCGGACTCAATATCTCAAATCCAATCCAGACCGTTCAATCCGGACCGTCCATTTCAGACCGTTAAACTGTTTAACCCGTCAAACCGCCTAACCCGTCAAACACGTATAATTTCTAATTTATTATTTATAATATAAATCATATAAAATAATAATGTTAATAATCTTTTATTATGTTACTTATATTGTTATAATAAAAATAAATTAATGATATGGTTTTGATTTAAATGATGAAATGGATGTACATAGGGGAACAATATACGTTCATTACCAAATTATATAAAATAAATGTTCATAATATAAAATCATTTCTTATAAGATGTTTATTCTTCCCCTGTCACAGCTTCAACATGATCAATTATCAAATCCTAACGATGATAATATTATGTTTTATTTCGAGAACTGGTTTGTTTTTCTACTTTTTTTTTTAAGTTGCTAACATTGTCTTTTGGAATTTTTTGAAAACACGTGGTCGATTTTTTTTATTTCTTATTGATTAGTTTTTTATTTGTTATTTAGGCTGATGAAAATTTGTTTTGGAACCATAAGACCGTCCAAACTGTCGAGACCGTGACCGGACCGAATCCGTCCAAACCATACAGTTTGGTTTGGATTGATCTTGAATTAACGGTCCGGATCGGATCCTCTTTTCCGAGCCCGTAACCAACGGATTGGATTGGATTTTGGCTCAAATCCATCCAATCCAGACCATTTACACCCTACTAAAAGTAACAAACAAAAGTAAAAGGATATAATTGGACGTTTCAATGAAATATTTAATGAGAGAAACGCTTACCTCTTCTCCTTCTCTCCTCTTCCACTCGGTCTTGGCTCCCACCCTCTGCGGAACCAAATGTTTCATCGTTCAAGGAATCAGTCATCTCTCTCCTTGAGAGTGGCCCTGCCTGGATAACAACAAAAGAAAGCGAAGTTATGTACTATTTTAATATATATCTTCGTAAAATTCCATGGAACACTTTATAAATCTTTTCATTTTATATCTGAGAGACTTGAGATTTCAAAAGTAAATGGTTCCTATTTTGAATGTCTATGTAGTAAAGTTACTTTATTGCCCCACATTGAAACTTATGTAAAAACAAAAAATCATAAATTGACTTTATTGAGTGGCATTTTTTAGATGTACATTATTTTTTGGGTACATAGTATCTGTTATAAAAACGCATAGCATCTGTTATAAAAACATACGTAATAATTACATTTCCAAAATCATAAACTGACTTCATTGAGTGGCATTTTCTTAGATATACAATGTTTTTTTTGGTACGTAGCATCTTTGCTTACAAAGTTGGAACCCCAAACTTCCTATTAAAACCAGAAGGTGGGAGTAATTAAGTGTTCGGCTGCTATTTATTAAAAAATGAAATAGAATCGGTCATGTAAGTCACACATAAATCTGAATGAGTGATATTTGTGCAATTTTATATGGAACAGGAACTGAAATAATCATGAGAGAAAAGCATCAATAATCAACAAAAAGAATTTTAGAAAAAAAGACTCATTTTAAATGAATTACTGAAGCTATTTTGGAAAAACTAACTGTTTTATACTCCCTCCGTTCCCAATTAATTGTCCACTATGAAACTACGTGCAATTTTGATCGGCCAATAACTTGTATCAAAATTGTCGGAATGAAAATTTTCAAAAGTTAATCATATAATTCAAACATGAAATTATATAATTTAAGTTTGAAAATTTTCATTTCAACAATTTTGATACATGTTATAAGCCGGTCAAAATTGCACGTAATTTCGTAGAGGACAATTAATTGGGAACGGATGGAGTAACTAAATAACGAGACCTATGGGTGATGGACAAAAAAGACCATCCAATTTTGTATAGATTGCTTTACAAAATACTCAGATGCTACACTTAATCACATGTTACAGTGCTAAATTGAACATATGTAAGCATTGTTGAAGGTCGGAACACTTTACTCAAGTATCCCTCTCATAGTAGGTCTTTCCGGTCTTTGCCCCCCTCAACAATTAAATTTCCCCTCAAGTAAAAAAATAATAACTTGATATACTCAGATAGGTACTTAAATAGGGAGACTACACACAACACAGACCTTGTAAGGGCGAGGAGGATGATACGGCTCGTTACTCTTCTTGAGCTGATATTGATCATTCGGTCTCCCCCTTGGACCAGACAACCCTGGTGGTGCATAACCAGGTGGTCTAGCAAAAGAACCGCTTCCGAGAAGACCATCGTGTTCACCACTTTGCCAAGTTTTCCGAGTTTGGTTCCCCTGAGAACGCCCAGAATCTGGAAAAGACAGCTATCAGAAGGGAAACTTACACAAAAGTTTAAATTACCTGTTAGAAGGACCACTGAATGAAATTCTTCCGGTACCAACAAAAATGACAGAAAAGGTATTGCGTTGTCACAAAAGAGTGATAATTTCCCAAATTGGTTGTAAAAAGGAAAAAAAAAACATGTACATATATCTATTTTGCCCTCCCATTTATACTGAAATACACTTTCAAGATGTTCCCCGAAGTAAAAGCAATTATATAATCCTTGAAAAAAGAGTGTGATTAGCCTATCTATATCCATAGCATTATGAACATGGTGATTACAGAAATTCTGTAAGATTATGTTGAGATCATACCAGAAAGAGTTAGATAGAAAGAAAAGTAAATTACAGCTATTTTGAATTTGTAGGGGTAGTCTTGTGCATTACAATGTGTAATTACTGCGTTTCTTCAAAAGTTGAATTCTGGAAACCAGTCATATATTTCGGAAGTTTGTCTGTCTGTCATGAGAACACTTGATTACAATAAAAGCTAAGTATCTTAGTTATGAACAATAAGAGCTAAAATCTAAGTTTCAGCCCCTGACTACAATAAAAAGCGTGTTTTTCATGACAACTCTTAACTACAATTCCGTTAACTTTCATGGAAGCAATCTATAAGTCAGTTACAAGCTCCAAAAGCGATAATAAACATATTGAATAGCAAAGAAAAATGAAAACAATAGGTGGCGTCATTTTTTCATTATGTTATAGAAATATTGTACTCCGGCCGTTCCACTTTGTCAGACGCTATTATTTTTTGGAAAGTTCCAAAATGATTGTCCATTTTTAGAAAGTCAAAAACTAAAAATCGCCTTCGTTCCCATTTCCCACTACATTTTATTCTGAGCAAATCGAAGTCATTAAAGAAGCCCAATGTGGGTATACGTAGTAATATAACATCCAGATAAAGCATTTGATTGAATGACTACAAAAGTAGACTACAAAATATTACATCCGATGACCGCCAAAATAAAAGAAACATAGGCAGTACTGTAAGTGATCTTGATTACCGATTCCGAGTCATAAACAAGGAGATCTAAAATCAAAACCTAAAACAAAATATACAGTCGCGGCATTGATAAAAAAATTCAGTTCGAAGAGGAGAATGGAGCCTTTGAACGAACCTGAATCTTTATCTGATTGTGAGTCACTATCTCTCTCACTCCTCACGGAAGAGCGACTGTCCCACCTCCCATATCCTCCCCGAGAATAATTACTCGAATCTCCTCTAGTAGGTGGTGATGAGCTATAATCAGTACGCCTGTGGCTCTGTAGAGGGAAACTACCAGGAATTCTTTGACGGTCTTGCGTGCCATGGTAGCCATCTTCAAATTCACTAATTGACGAAGATATAAGTTCAAATTATATTTGCTTTTGTAAAGAAATAGTGAAAGATACACTCTTCGCCCCTAAATGAATGATACGTTATTGAAACACTGATCAATTTGATTCCAATAATAACTTTTTTCCCTAAATATGACATGCGCAAAAGGTATGTTATAGTTGAACCAAAATTCATTGGGAAATAATTAGACTAATTAGTTAGTTCGGGACAAACCAAAAGTATATTGGTCTTTTACTAGGGATGAAGAGAGTGCAATTTAAAAGGCTTATTTTACAATAAGTCAAAGGGAGTGATTTTTCTAGCTATATCCATCTATATATTGACAGTTTATGATATGACTTGACTAAACATGTACACTGCATAGCGATGGAAAACCAAATAAAATCGTCCGAGAGCCCTCTTCCCCATTCGTAGTATATTGATTCCGCAATATATGTTATGATTAGCCTCTTGAATTTTTCCTCAATATGTGTAGTAAACTCTATCTAATTGATGTTCCCGTTTTAAAATAAGCAAAACCAAGAAAAGACAATTATCCGGTCAAAAGAAAGAGCAGCTCAAACAATGTAAGATCGAAAAGATACCTTAGCAATGACGAATCGAATCCACTCGGCAACGTCTTACAAATATCTAGCTCACGAAACGATATAAGAAAGTCCCTAGAGTAAGTAATCGTTGAACTCCTGATCCATTAATAGGAAACATAACATTAAAACACGACTTAAGAACCAAGACAGAAACTAAGCAAATAAATGCATTGCCGTGTTATCTTAAAAAAAGGAAAAAACTCATTACTTCTCAGATTCCCGAAGCGTGTCGGGGTCATTGCCGACAGATTTCTCAATCTCCTCTTCCGAGCTCATTCTGTAAATCTGATGAATGTATTCCCGCGTCCAAGGTCGCGCTTTTTGTCCCTAATTGTCTCACTAACTCTGTCCCTATTATACCCTCAATTCAATACGACAAAAACGACCTCTTGGCAACACTAGGAAATGTTACTAACCGAAAACTGTATCAATTGTATCGTTAACAACACGTTTGAATTCCCTAATTCTCTCGCTACATAAATCTAAAAACACCCTCGATTTCACTTAAAAGAATTCAATTCTTAACACCACGTAACAAACGAGGTTTTAACAAGATACAAAAATTCAGCTCGGGTATTACACAGATCTATCATCCATCTCAATCTACAACGAATTTTTTCTCGATTATCTAACTACCCATTTCATCAAAATTCAACAAGAACCCAACAAACTAGTCAAAATTCTCTAGAAAAAAACAACAATCTTTTTTCTTGATTTTTCTAACTACCCATTTCATAAAGGTTCAACCTTGAAAATAACAAACCGATTAAAATCCAAGAATTGAATTCATAACATGTACATAGATCATCAATCCATAAGAGATAGATAAAAAAAAGAATTGGGTTCAAAATTATCTAGGGTTTCTCATTTGTTACACCAAATTAGGGTTTTGATTTTACCTGGATCGAAGAATCATAAACTAATATGCATATACATATAAGTCTATTTATATATATATATATATATATATATATATATATGTATATAGATAATATTGGGATTTTGGGATTTGATCTTACAAATGAAATTGAGAGAAGAAAACGATAGTTGATTAAAAATAAGAGAGAGAGAGAGAGATATATATTATATATTATATATAAAAGAAGGGTACTTTGAGGTTTGGGGATATGAGTATTTTGTCCAAGTACATTTGAGGTAATAATATATAACTCGAAACTATTTATAATTTGGTACAACACAACAATAAAGCACCCAAATTTAGGAAGTTTGATCTTTTTATAGTATTTTATTAACAATGGTTTAACCATTCAGGGTTCCGTTCATAGTTATCGGGAAACTTGTTTTCAATTTAGAAGATTGTGATCATCGGTTTAATTGTTGTTATCTCACATGTAAAGTTTAGGTTTGTTTCGTTTTTTTACGCTTAATCGTATTTCATTTTTTTTTCCCCTCTCGTTTCTCTAACTGACAACTATGATCATGACTATTTGATGTTAAGAGTTTGTGTTTTGGTACTGAGTGTGGTATATAACGTGTTGATCACGTTATACAACCTATTGTGGTCAATCGATAATTGATTTGATGTAGCAAAACTCAAAAAATATTTTAATAGATACTATAAAATAAATGTTGGGGCTCTACAACTAACCGTCACGCGACCGTCAGAGTTTGAAGGATAAAGACTTTTGATGGAGAATTTCCCGAGATATTGAAGTTTACCGCAAATATGCTATCAGAACGTGTCGAAAGATAGAACATCAACTTGTATGAACTCCACTGCATGCTAGTTGAAACTCATTAAAGCCTCGTTGGATAAGCTAGCTGAAGAAGTTTATTAGAGGTTTACGAAATTGTGTTGCGAAATTCGTGGAGTGGGAGAAGACGACATTTAGAAAGTGAGTAATGTCGTTGTGACATTTGTTTTGAACTCATGATATTAAATGTATATTAGACCAAACGCAACCGCTTCATGCATATAGAATCATAGATAAAAATATAAAATTGTTAAGTGATATTACGTTTGGTACAAAAATATCAACATTGATTGCCTACTAAATTCTGGTGTAGACTAATATCTCCTAATCTTGTTTCCTTCACTAATTTTACCGACGATTTTTTAAGGGAGTGTATATGGTCGTCGTCATTCCGGAGTGACAAGAAACTAAGACTTTATCGTTAAAACGAACTATGCAAATCAGAGGTTTGGCTTGATAGCAGCTTGACGGTATCCCTCCTTTTTAGTAAAGTTTCAACAATTCCACATTTAACTTGTAGGCAAAAGTATATAGAATTGTCACTCCGGGGAAGGTGATTGATCTAAGTGGCTGGGAAATATTATATCGCGTTCACCGATAGTGTTCGATATTTGACGCCCACAAAGTGGGTAACCAGCTCCTAATATAGTGTTATTAATTAGCAACCTCACTACATTATTGAACATTAACAAGTTAACATTTGTTTAAATACAATCATCAAAATTCATAATATCAGGGACTACGTAACCTTGAAAATTCCACAAAACCGAGTCCCACAATAATAGTAAAACAAAACAAAGCCCATGCTCATATTTTTTTTAGTCAATGTAGTCATAATTAGCACACATAATCATTGGAAACTAAAAAAAAAACCATACGAGCGACTATTCAATTTTACGCGTCGGTTTAACGATAGATATCTAATGGATTCAAACAATATTTCTAATATCGAAACTATCAAACCATGAACAACCCGTCAACACTTTTCCTTAAATGTTTGTGTCCGAATTGAAACAAAAAATAATCAAAAGTACACCGATACGATCGAAGTCATGCGGTCCTCCACAGTCTCACAAAACCGATAATATTACTAAAAGGACAATGGAAAAGTTTTTTTTTTTTGGTGGGGGGGGGGCAATTGGTTAAACATGTGAGATATTTATTACAATTAGTTTTTTTAATAATAATTCATCAATAAAAACATAAAGGTAATGCAATAATGTTACGTGATAGAAATACAAAATGTAATTTGAATTATTCTGTTGTAATAAGGTCGATTGGAATTCATATTATTATTAATGAAATAATGAATATTTTATCACGAATTTAATTTCAAACAATTAGGACTATAATGTAATTAATCAAAACATGTATCCACTCTATCTTCTTCACTTATTCAGCTTATTAATCCATTTATCCAGACTTTTAGACAGAAAGATAGAAATATATAGATACACAATACATACAATAATATATTTAGAGATAGAAAATGATGGCTTCTCCAGCGATACTGAGCTCGTCCACGTCAGCATTTCATGGCAAGCTACCAATGTTCAGTCATCGGAGCTTCGTGCGGATGAGCCCTAGAGGGAGGATAGTGGTGAAGGCGGAGTCGGAGATAGTTTTGGTGGAGAAGACGGAGGCAGAGAAGACCAGTCGGTTGAAAACTGCTTATCTTGAAAAGATTGTGCCGTTGCTCAAGGAAGAGTTTTCGTACACCAACATTCACCAGGTATTATATGCATACATGTGTGTGTGTGTGTAGATGATGTATTTGTTGTAAATATTGTTTCTTTTAAGGATTTCTAATTGTGGGTTTTGATTAAATTTCTACCTGGTATAATGTACACACACATATATATACATATATATATATATACACACTTCACACACACACACAGACAGGTTGTTTCCTTTTAGGGTTTCTAATTTTGGGTTAAAAGGGTCGATTCCCAAAACATACAATGTGTTATGAAATATTACCAAAATATACGACCCAAACAAATTATTATCAAAACATACAATTGACGCAAAATAGAAAAAAATATATATTTCTCCTTACCTACCAAAAAATTTATCTTCCTCTTCTCTCTCCTCTCTCTTTCTAAATATCATTTTTTTCCCCATAAAATAATACCTCATTTAATGTTAAAATGATTTCTAAACCGAAAAAAATAAAATTACAACAAAAAATAAAAAAAGTTCAAAAAAGTCGAAAACCCGAAAAAACCAAAAAAATGCTGAAAAAAACTTTAAAAAAATCGGGAACCCGAAAAAATCCAAAAAAATGTTAAAAAATAAAAAAAACCAATAAAAATCCAAATTCACAAAAAAATGAAAAAAGTTCAAAAAAGTCGAGAATCCGAAAAAACCCAAAAAAGGCTGGAAAAACCTTTTAAAAAGTCGGGAACCCGAAAAAGCCCAAAAAATGGTTAAAAAAAGTAAAAAAACAAAGAAAAATCCAAAATCACAAAAAGAATGAAAAAAGTTCACAAAAATCGAGAACCCGAAAAAACCAAAAAAGTGCTGAAAAAACGTTTAAAAAGTCGGGAACCCGAAAAAACTCCAAAAAAGTAGCAAAAAATAAAAAAAAAACTAAAGAAAAATCCAAATTCATAAAAATATATAAAAATAAAGTTCAGAAAAGTCGAGAACCCGAAAAAAGCCCAAACATATGGTAAAAAACAAAAAAAAAATAAGAAAATTACAAAATTACAAAAAAAAATGAAAAAAGTTCTAAAAAGTCGAAAATTCAAAAAGACCCAAAATATGCTGAAAAAGCTTTTAAAAAAGTCGGTAACCGAAAAACCCAAAAAATATCCAAAATCACAAAAAAATGAAAAAAGTTCAAAAAAGTCGAGAACCCGAAAAAACTCAAAAAAGGCTGGAAAAACCTTTTAACAAGTCGGGAACCCGAAAAAGTCCAAAAAATGGTTAAAAAAAGTATTGTGTATGTCTGTATTGCGTATTTCCGTATTAAAAATATGTATAAATTGTGTGTTGTGTATGCATGTATTAAATAACATGTATAAATAATGTATTGTGTATGCCCGTATTAAAAAAACATGTATAAATTATGTATTGTGTATGCCTGTATAAATTATGTATTGTGTATGCTGAAAAAACTTTTAAAAAAGTCGGTAACCGAAAAAACCCAAAAAATATCCAAAATCACAAAAAAATGAAAAAAGTTCAAAAAAGTCGGGAACCCGAAAAAGCCCAAAAAATGTTTAAAAAAAGTATTGTGTATGTCTGTATTGCGTATTTCCGTATTAAAAACATGTATAAATTGTGTGTTGTGTATGCATGTATTAAATAACATGTATAAATAATGTATTGTGTATGCCCGTATTAAAAAAATTTATAAATTGTGTAGTGTATGCCTGTATTAAAGAGTATGTATAAATAGTGTATTGTGTATGCCCGTATTAAAAAAACATTTCATATCGAGGAATAGAATATGTCAACAACACATCACTTTTAGCCAAATGCGGCCAAATTATTATTAAGTATATAAATTTAATTACAATAATTTTTAAAAAATAAAAAAATAACTCGAAAATTGACGGATGAACTTATGACTATTTACGAGAAAATTGACACATATTGCCCAGTGAATTGTTGAAGATGACGATCAAAATAACCGAAAATTGACGGATAAACTGATCGGAGAAGACAATACCGAGACCTGTGAATTGATCGGAGAAGAAGATTGAAGTCGGATAGAGACTTGTGAACTGATCGGAGAAGAAGATTGAACTATTTTTAAAGAAAGATAAAGAAAGAAAAAAATCATTATTTATACACATTTTTTTAATACGGGCATACACAAATACATTATTTATACATGCTCTTTAATACAGACATACACAGTACACGGTTTATACATGTATTTTAATACGGGCATACACAATACACTATTTATGCATGCTCTTTAATACAGACATACACAACACATATTTTATACATGCTTTTTAATATATGCATACACAATACATTGTTTATACACGTTTTTTAATACAGTCATACACAATACATTATGTATCCTTTGACACTGTCCATTTTTTATGTTTTTCTTATTATGCATACACAATACACTTTTTATACATGCTCTTTAATACATGCATACACAATACATAGTTTATACATGTTTTTTAATACGGGCATACACAATACATTATTTATACATTTTATTTAATACATGCATACACAACACATAATTTATACATGTTTTTTAATACGGGAATACGCAATACAGGCATACACAATACATTGTTATACTTGTTTTTTAATACATGCATACACAATACACTATTTATACATGCTCTTTAATACAGTCATACATAATACATATTTTATACATGCTCTTTAATACAGGCACACACAATACACAATTTTTATACATGTTTTTTTAATACGGGCATACACAATACATTATTTATGCATGCTTTTTAATACAGACATACACAATACACAGTTTATACATGTTTTTTAATACGGACATATACAAAACACTATTTATACATGCTCTTTAATACATGCATACACAATACATATTTTATACATGCTCTTTAATACAGACATACACAATACACAGTTTATATATATTTTTTAATACATGCATGCACAAAATATTATTTATACATGCTATTTAATACAAACATACACAATACACAGTTTATACATGTCTTTTTAATACGGGCATACACAATACACTATTTATACATACTCTTTAATACAGACATACACAATACATAATTTATACATGTTTTTTAATACGGGCGTACACAATACATTATTTATACATGTTATTTAATACATGCATACACAACACACAATTTATACATGTTTTTAATACGGAAATACGCAATACAGACATACACAATACTACTTTTTTAACCATTTTTTGGGCTTTTTCGAGTTCCCGACTTTTTTGAACTTTTTTCATTTTTGTGATTTTGGATATTTTTTGGGTTTTTCTACCAATTTTTTGGGTTTTTTCGGTTACCGACTTTTTTAAAAGTTTTTTCAACATACACAATACATAATTTATACAGTCATACACAATACATAATTTATACATGTTTTTTAATACGGGCATACACAATACATTATTTATACATGTTATTTAATACATGCATACATAACACACAATTTATACATGTTTTTTAATACGGAAATACGCAATACAGACATACACAATACTTTTTTTAACCATTTTTTGGGCTTTTTCGGGTTCCCGACTTGTTAAAAGGTTTTTCCAGCCTTTTTTGGGTTTTTTCGGGTTCTCGACTTTTTTGAACTTTTTTCATTTTTTTGTGATTTTGGATATTTTTTGGGTTTTTTCGGTTACCGACTTTTTTAAAAGTTTTTTCAGCATATTTTGGGTTTTTTTGAATTTTCGACTTTTTAGAATTTTTTTCATTTTTTTTTATAATTTTATAATTTTCTTGTTTTTTACCATATTTTTGGGTATATTTTGTAGTTTTTTTGTTTTTTTACCATATTTTGTTTTTTACCATCCAAAAAATATCTCTCTTGTTTTTGAGAGAGAGAGAGAGATAACAAAAATAGAAATGATTTATTATTTATAATTTTAATTAGTTGTATGTTTTGGGAATAAAGTGTTGGGGTATAATTTTTTGGTAATTAGTTTAAAATAGTTGTATGTTTTGGTAATTTTCCTTTAGATTTATGTGTGAGTGTGTGTGTAGAGGATGTAATTGTTGTAAAGATTGTTTCTTTTATGAGTTTTTAATTGTGGGTTTTGATTAATTTCTCACCAGGTTTAATACACATACATTTATATGTACAAACATTTATACATACATACATTTATGTATGTATATAATACACACACACACTTGTATATGCAGTTTATGTAGTATGCAGTTGTACTTGTTGTAAAGATTGTTTCTTTTAAGGTTTCTAATTGTGGGTTTTGCTTAAATTCTCACCAGGTATAATATACATAAATTATATATATATATATATATATATATGCACACACACATATGTATATTCAATTTATGCAGTATGTAGTATGTAGTTGTAATCGTTGTCAATATTATTTCTCTATAGGGTTTCTAATTTTGGGTTTCAATTAAATTTCCAGTTGGTTGCTTTATTTGGGTTCAGTCCATTACCCGGAGAGAGAGATATTTTAGCGTTTTATGAATGTTGGTTTCGATGAAATTTAGTTGATTGCCTTATTCAGGTTTTTTTCTTCTTCGAGTTTGCTCTTATGTATATATGTAATCTGGTTAGAGATGAGGAAAATATAGCATCCATGGGATACCTCAATAGATAGCATATATGGACATACATATGCAGTGTGTGTAGTATGTACTTATTTGCTGTATTGTTTCTTTTACGGTTTCTAATATTTCTCTTGGACGAGATTGTGCTTTTTGCCTTATTTTGGTTTAGTTTCTGAGAAAATATCGAATATAGAGAGAGAAATGAGCAATTGCTAATTCTCTATTAACTGCTAATCATCACTGTTTACAGATATTTATACAGTATTGGTTAGCTAATGATTGCCTGGGCCAATCAAGCATTGGCACGTAGACCATTTAACAGACTACAAAACTATTTACAGCAATGGTACCACTATTACAGAATATGACAGAAACATAACAAACACCGAAACTTATTAGGTCTTATAGTTTGTACAAAGAAACAAATAAGTACAAACACTATGTCTATTTCAATACACCCCCTCAAGATGGAGTGTACAAGTCAAGTACACCCAACTTGGACACCAGAAAATGGAACTGGTGAGACCCCAAAGGCTTGGTAAACAAGTCTGCAACTTGATGGGTAGTGTAAACATGAAGAAGATGCAGAATTCCTTGAGATACTTTTTCTCGAATGAAGTGGCAATCTATTTCCACATGCTTAGTACGAGCATGATGAACAGGATTAGCAGCCAATGCTAAGGCAGAATTACTATCACTAAACAGAACACCAGGTTTATGTAAAATTATACCCAAATCCTGAAGAAGCTGTTTTAACCAAACAAACTCACAACTAGCTATGGCCATGGCTCTATATTCTGCTTCAGCAAAACTTCTTGAAACCACACCTTGTTTCTTACTCTTCCAAGAAACTAGAGCATCACCTAAAAACACACAATATCCAGATACAGATCTCCTTGTATCAACACAAGAAGCCCAGTCTGAATCACAAAAACCTTTAAGTGTGAGTTCATTAACTGTAGGGAAAAATAGTCCTTGTGCAGGGCTCTTCTTTAGATATCTAATGACTCTAAATGCAGCATCCAAATGACTTTGACAAGGCAGGCTAACAAACTGGCTCAAGCAACCAACTGCATAAGTAATGTCTGGTCTAGTGATTGTCAAGTAGAGTAACTTACCAACCATTCTTCTATAAGGTTCTGCATCTACCAACTTAGGACTATCACTTTTGCTTAGTTTTAACTTTGAATCCATAGGAAATTCCACTGGTTTACAACCCAATAATCCTGCTTCTTCAAGAAGCTCTAGAGTGAATTTTCTTTGACAAATAGAAATCCCACTATTTGACCTTGCAATCTCAAGTCCCAAAAAATATTTGACTGGGCCAAGATCTTTGAGGTGAAATTCCTTGTTTAAAAAACAATGTGCTCCAAGTATTAAGTCATTTTTAGCACTTGCAAGGATTATGTCATCCACATAAACTAAAAGCACTAGAAAATCATTACCATCAGTGAAAGTAAACAAAGAATTATCTGCATAAGATTGAACAAAACCAAAAGCTAGTAAAGCTGTAGAGAGCTTAGTAAACCACTGTCTGCTAGCCTGTTTGAGCCCATATAAAGATTTGTGTAGTTTACAGATTTTGTTCACCCCCTCAATATCAAAGCCAGGTGGCAACTTCATGTACACTTCCTCATTCAACTCTCCATGTAGGAAAGCATTGCTAACATCTAATTGATGTAAACACCACCCCTTAGCAGCTGCTACTGCAAATAATGTCCTAACTGTGGTCATCTTTGCCACTTGACTAAAAGTTTCTTCAAAATCAATCCCTTCTAACTGAGTATACCCCTTTGCTACCAACCTAGCCTTATACCTTTCTATGCTCCCATCAGCTTTATGTTTGATCTTATACACCCACTTACACCCTATGGGTACTTTTCCTTTAGGCAAATCAACTATAGACCAGGTCTTATTAGTGTCAAGAGCCTTTATTTCATCTTTCATAGCCATAACCCATTTAGAGTTCTTAGAAGCTATACCAAAATTAGTAGGTTCCTTTTCAGCATCAACTGATAAACAGAATATTTTATGAGAAACAGAAACATTATCATAAGAAAGCTGACCTTCTATGGGATAAGGAGTGCTGCAATTAACTTTTCCACTGGTAGACAAAGTAGGACAATGAAAATTGTCTAGGATAGCAGGCCTTTTCTTCACCCTTTCAGATTGTCTAGGGACAAATACAGGTGGTGATGGTACAATAACTTCTTCAGTAACATCATTCCTTGAAGGAGAACTATGAACAATATTCTGATCAACTTGCTCAGAATGATTATTTTGGGTAGTATGATCATTGTGAGTATTTAGATCAGAAGAGACAAGTTCTTCATTTGTCAAAATAAAAGAAGGAAACATAGTGCTATTCTCTTTTCTAGATTCTTTGTAAGGAAAAACATCTTCATAGAACACCACATCTCGAGAAATAAAAATTTCTTTTGTGACTAAATTCATCAATTTATACCCTTTGGATCCAAAAGCATAACCCAAAAATATACATTTTCTTGCCCTACTGTCAAGTTTCTTTCTATCCCTTGCCAAAGTAGTAGCATAACACAAGCAACCTAGCACTTTTAGCTGATCATATACAGGTGCTGTACCATTCAAAACTTCAAAAGGACATTTTCCTTTCAATAAAAGAGTAGGTAATCTATTGATTACATGTGCTGCAGCTAGCACACAATCTCCCCAAAAATTAATGGGTAAGTTAGCCTGGAATCTAAAAGCCTTGGCTTTGTTTAACAAATCTTGATGTTTTCTTTCAACCACACCATTTTGTTGTGGTGTCTCCACACAAGAAGTTTGATGCAACATCCCTTTTTCATTATAAAAATTGGACAAATTGAATTCTGGACCATTATCAGATCTTAATATTCTGATTTTCTTAGAATATTGTGTAAACACCATCTCATAAAAATTCTGAATAACAGTAGATACTTCTGATTTATTCCTCATCAAGAACACCCAAGTACATATAGAATAGTCATCAACCACAGTTAAGAAATAAGAATAATGTCCTATTGTGGTTTTGCAATAAGGACCCCATATATCCATATGAACAATATGAAATACAGCATCAGAATGTATACTACTAATAGGAAAGGGTAACCTATGTTGTTTAGCATAGTGACATACATCACAAGGATCAATTTCCACATTATTCTTTAAAGAAAGTTCTTTATTTAACAAACACATACTTTGCTTGTATGGATGTCCCAGTCTCTTATGCCACAGGATAGCAGAAAGCACCAGAATAGAAGACTTGTCCATCACATCTTTAAGAAAATAGAGACCCCTAGATTGGTGAGCTTCCCCAATCATTTTCCCAGAATTTAGATCCTGTATCACACATTTGTGTGTATGAAAATTCAAATAGCAATTAGATTGTTCTGTCAGCCTGCTCACAGATATTAAATTAAATCCAAAGCTAGGAACACATAAGACATTATACAGTGATAGACCAGTCTTGAATTTTACAGTCCCTATGTGAGTGACTATTGCTTTACTTCCATTTGGCAAAATGACTTGGGAATTATGAATACCAGTTATATCAGTAAAATAGCTCATAGAGTTAACCATATATTCACTTACCCCTGTATCTATAACCCATTTATGTCCAAATTCTGCATCATTCATAGCTGTTAATACTAAAGGAGAAGAGATAATACCACTGCTTTCTCCCTTGTAAACAAGATTTGCTGCAGGAGAATCCACAAGGCTTGCTTCATTAGGAGAGATCTTCATGTTGCTATGAAACAGAGTACAGAGTTGTTGAAATTGCCCTTGAGTCATTGGCTGATCACTAGTAGTAGCTAGATGAGCAGTAGGTACATTATTATTTCCATAATTCCCTCTTGGTTTCCAATTAGGAGGATAACCATGTAGTTTCCAGCATTTCTCTTTTGTATGTTTAACACCACCACAATAAGAACATTTCAACAGACTTCTTTGATCCCTTTGGTTTCTATTCCCATAAGCAACTTGTGCTGTTTGATGAACCTCAGGTTTTTCTACCAACATAGCAATATTCTCATTCATTCCCTTTCCATTGAAGCCAACACTCCTTTGCTTTTCTTCTTGTTTAACCATGTTATAAACCTCACTAATAGTAGGAACAGGTTTCATCATGAGTATGTGTCCCCTTACCCCAGAATAACTCTCATTGAGTCCCATTAAGAAAATCATTCAGAACAATTTATGCTCTCTTTCAAACAACCTTTCCACAAACTTGCAAGTGCATGTTGATAGTACACCACACAAGCAATTGGGCACAGGACAAGCTAAATTTAAATCATTCCAGATGGTCTTCAATTTCATAAAAAACTCAGAAATAGTCAGATTTCCCTGTTGTAGAGTGTATAAAGACTGTTGTAACTCAAAAACCCTTGGTTCATTACCTTGCCCAAATCTAGATTCCAAGAGAGTCCACATTTTAGCAGATGTATCAGTATATAAAATAGATTGTCCAATTTCATTTGATACAGAATTAAGAATCCAAGACTGCACAATCAGATTACACCTATTCCATTGATGATAAAAGGTATCTGTACTATTAGGGCAAGGCAAACTCCCATTCACAAAACCAAGCTTACACTTAGAACCCAAAGCAATTTCCATTCCTCTTCTCCAAGTGTGGAAATTATTTCCATTCCTCTTCTCCAAGTGTGGAAATTATTTCCATTTAATACTTGGGTCACCAAACTATTCCCAGAAGTATCTCCAGGTCCAATATAATAAGGTGTAGCAGTAATATCCACAAATACAGTATTTCCTCCATTATTATTATTCACATTATTCACATTATTCCCATTTGGTGACGAAGATGGTGCCATTGGTCAATATAAACGAATATAACGCGTCGAAATAAGAATTTTCTTCAAATAAACCGGTATCTAATCTCCAATTATCTAAAGAACCAATTTCTTGAACAAGAACCCTAATATTCGAAAGAAAAAAAAAACTCGAAAATTTATAAATTTTGAGTAATATTAACAATTAGGTAAAGGAATATTACCTAGAAGATCTCAGAATCTGCGGAATAGCGATAATAGCCTTTACAAGCTCTGATACCATGAGAAAATATCGAATATAGAGAGAGAAATGAGCAATTGCTCTTAAGTAGATGAATTCTCTATTAACTGCTAATTGTCACTGTTTACAGATATTTATACAGTATTGGTTAGCTAATGATTGCCTGGTCCAATCAAACATTGACACGTAGACCATTTAACAGACTACAAAACGATTTACAGCAATGGTACCACTATTACAGAATATGACAGAAACATAACAAACACTGAAACTTATTAGGTCTTATAGTTTGTACAAAGAAACAAATAAGTCCAAACACTATGTCTATTTCAATAGTTTCTTCCAGTTGGCACTCATGTATATATGTAATCTGGTTAAACACATGAAGAAAAGAAGCATCCATTAAGTAATTCAGAATTACCACCCCAAATTACAACATTTTCAAGACATCAACTTGCTATACATAAAAGTGTAACCAGCGTTTTGTCTTTGCTGAGTCTACATCATGGTTAATATTAGAACTGTCCTATTTGTAAGATTTATGAAAAGTTGTATATGCATAATCTTGTGGACAATCTCTCATCCACTCAAAAAGACAATAAAAGTTCATATGAAATGCCAAAAAATAGAAACTGTCGTTGAAATATTGCATCATACATAATTTTTGTATGCATAACAGTTTTGGTAAAAGTTAGGAAGATTCTATAAATATAGATAAAAATTTGCTGTCTAAACAAATTAACTTGTAGGTAACTTTTGTGTGTGTGTGTGTGTCTATTAGTTACACATTGAATAGGCGAGAAAATAGAGTTGCGGGTTAGTGAACTATCTATAGTTTGGAGATTTGCAAGCCGTAAGTAATCATGGGTTTGCTGAGAATTTAAGCAGTTTTCTTTACTCTGTTGCTAACTTGTAAGTATTATCAGTTTGTTTCAAATGCCAGTTTTGATTAATTGGTTATTGGTTACTGTAATGTGTATTACTCCAATAGAATAGTTTGCATGGGTGTTGTTCTTAAAGACTTAAAAGGAAAAATTGGAAGAAATGCATATAAATACTTACTATTGGAATAGTTCACTGAAACTTTGAGCTTGAAGGTACAAAATTCAGGTACACATATGACTCATGTAAAACTGTAGCGAGTGTCAATGTAATTTTTTTTCCTCATTTGGTACAAGTATATATCAATTTGTTTCTAATGTTGGTTATTAATCATTGTAATGCGTGTTGATGTAAAAATGGGGAAACATTGAAGTAAAATATATATTTGTCACTTAAACATTGGAATAGTTCACTTAAACACTGGGTGTATAAATGCAAATTGCAGGTGTGTTTATGCCTTTGTTGTGTTGATCATATGCTTCTCTTATGTTGCAGTTGCTTGTTTTAAGTGTTACTTATATCGGAACTTCAAATCTCAAGCTTTTTTCCAATATGTCTTGGTGCTATCTGGATCTAAATTAAAAACATGCAACTCATAATCAAGTAATATACATTTTAGAAGTTGAATTTCTGCAACTTTCGTAATCGTAGGTTCCCAAAGTGGAGAAAATTGTTGTTAATTGCGGTATGGGAGATGCTGCGCAAAATGCAAAGGGTTTGGATTCAGTAATGAATGACCTGGCTAAAATTACGGGGCAAAAACCAGTAAAAACAAAAGCAAAGAAGGCCATTGCTACTTTCAAGCTCAGAGAGGGCCAACCAATTGGAATTGCTGTCACATTAAGAGGAAGTGTAAGAACATGTTTCACCTTAAAATGATATATTTGCCATGAAATATTGTTTTTTTTTTTGCCATGAAATATTGTTGAATCTTAGGCCAAAAAGTTTTTTGGTTCTTGAAATGTTTTGATTGATAGGATTGGTCTGAAAGAGTTCCGAGTTCATGTTATTTTCAATAACGGCAGGTGATGTATTTTTGAACTGTATCCTTTATAGTCAAACCGGTGATTGTTTTCTCTTCTGGCATCTGTAGTTATCTAAGAAAATATAAAAAATTATTAAATGTCTGTCATTTATATTTGGCTCGCATTGACTCGTGCTTCAAAACATCGTCATATTTTAAGAGCACTATTATTTCGGTACTGTGGCTGTTAAAAGCACCTAAGATCATAATTTTTTTTTTCTGTATTTTCTCTCTGCCTTGCTTTTCATTTCTGAACTCTCATCGAGTCATTGTGTCTTTACAGTTGTAGTTTCTTGATTTGTTTTTTGTTTTTGTGTTGGATAGTAAGAGTTTACCTCATCTGAAAGAACTTTTAACATGCAATACATGTGAGAATGTCCAAATAAACTGCATAAAAATAAACAAGCACTATGTTAACGAGTCATTTAGTAAATATTTAGCAAACTTAGATAATTACTTAAGAAAGGGCATATGGTTTATTCACATATACAGCAGCTTGATGTTTTTATCTCTTCTTGAAGCATCATCAGTTCATTTATTCCGAAGATTTAAACAGAATGATTTATTTACTGTTTCATACATTTGTACAAAACAGTCCAGAAGGTTTCAATACTGTTTGCTCAATTGACGGGCTGCTTTACAAATTTGCAAGAAGTGGGTAGGTTGGTGTGCAAATTTGTTAAATAAAAAATGAAACGTAATGCCACATATAACATGTCACCAGCTAGGTTAAATTCCAATATCATCTTAAGAATCCTATCTAAAATTGTACTTATATTATTGACTTTTTGGTCAATCTATAACAGGTGATGTACTCATTTCTAGACCGGCTTATCAACTTGGGTTTACCCAGAGTAAGAGATTTTCAAGGTGTTAAGGCAAACAGCTTTGATGGGCACGGTAATTATAGCATCGGACTAAAAGAACAAGGTGTTTTCCCAGAGATCAGATTTGATGCAATGGGTAAGGCTAGGGGTATGGACGTATGCATAGCTACTACAGCTAATACTGATAAAGAAGCTTATAGGCTACTTGCTCTTATGGGAATGCCTTTCAGAGAGGGTGCTGGTCCTTCTGGGGAAGTGAAGAAGAAGAAGCTCAAGTCTCACCATTTCGATTCCAAAAAGGGGGGTCGCAGATAAGTGTAGTTGAGGTGATGTAATTTCCCGAAAAGGAAAAAAAAAAACAGCTCCTTTGTAATGTGTTCATGATGTATTTTGTCTCTCTGCTGTTTCAATGAGTCCGATGAACGAGGATTTATTTTGTGATTATTTATGATTTCATTGCTTTCGCAGAATGTATGAAAATGCTGGGTTCCCCTCTTAAGTTTATTGTATTGATTTGTCAAGTCCTGTTTCACTACAGCTTCTAAACAAACAAGTTGTGGCTCATTTAAGTTTGGGAAAAACACTGGGTTAATTCGGTTTGAACTTTTATTTCTTTCATCTTCAGGTTAAAAGATAGAAAGTCACTTAGCTACTAAGCCAGCCAACGAAATGTGCTGCAGGTTATAAGCAGAGAATTAAAAGCAGTGCTTAAAAACAGAGCTTAAAAGCTACTAGAGAAAATAATCATAAGTTGGTTTTGAGGTCGAAATAAAATTAAGACAGAAAGTAATTGCGAGATAGTTGCAAAACATCAAAGTTATGGTTGCACTTTAAACAGTTAGATCTTTTAAGTGAAAATCCATAAGATTGGTCTACCACCCACGCTATTGGGTGAAAATAGGACCTCCTTTCAAGTTTCAACCAGCAGTACCGAAGTGCACTTCGATGATCTGGATTTATCTTCGTTGCATAGCTAAATTAGACCATACATATAATGCTGAAATTATTTGGGAAAGTTGAATAAAACTTAGCTTCTACCTATTGCTAATTCTAAATTGGACTGGTATTATGTTCACTCTTATGTACACTCCTTGTGAGAGGAACGGAAACGCTACAAGCCAAAACACTAATTTTGTCCTCAATCATTTTATAACAAGTGAAAATATACTCTCAAATTATGATTTTGGCCACCTTCATCCCTAAAAGATGGTCACGTTCCGTAATTCTATATCACAATCATGGTCTACTTTCATAAAACAAATATTACATGAAGGTATATATTTGTTAGACAATTTATGAAAGTGTTGTTTGTTGAGTCGAAGTAAATATTATATATAACAAATTATTTTGTTTTTATCATACAAGCGATCATTTTTTCATGGCTACCATTCCCTCTCATATACAGTTACAAATTCCACAACCAACTAGCCCGGTCTCTTCTCCAATGGCAACCACACTTTCATTCTCTTCCCTTACTCCGAATTACCACTGCCACCTCACCATTTGCCACCATATCCGTCACCGAAGGGCTCAAAACATTTGCTACGCCGATAACTCTACGAAAAACAACATTTCCACAAAGCTAGAAAGTGAAAAGGAACCTGATAATCCTTTACTGAAAGTGGCTTGGTACACTTCAGAGCTTCTTGGGATTGCCGCTTCTCTTTTCCGCTCTCCTCCAGAAAGAGAAGCAGATTCTGGAAATTCTGTGCTGGCGGTGGATGAGAGGGGATCGGTTGATCGTGGTCTGGTTGTGGATAGTATTAAACAGGATTTTCAAAGGTCTTACTTTGTTACAGGTATTAAAATATACAAATAATTTGGGTAGAGTACGGAATGGTTGATCATCGTGTATCATGTGACTATATCTAGCATTAGGCCATTAGATTCATTCTTTCCGAAATAATAATTACTTGTGTTTGATGATTATCTAATGATGATTCTAGTTTGTTTCCTTCATCTTTTTTCAAGATCACGACCTAGTAAAATGTATTATATTAAGCATGTCGATTAGAAAAGGATATAGTGTTCTGGTAGGAAATCCAATTACAATAGAAACCGGTATAGATAAAGTTGATGCCAAATTAGATGTGCTTAGCTTTGAGCAGGGGGCACAAGGGGGGGGGGGGGGGGGGGGGGGGGGGGGGGGGGGGATGATTCGACGCAGTGCAACCTATTATTGAGATTATTTTTGTTTCAATTACTAAATAGTCCTATGTTTCTCAGTTTAGTTGTCAATTCACGAATTTCACAGTGTAAGTATAAGTCTTCACGATTGAATATTGTTCTGTGAACCAGATTTACAGATTTTGAAAGGGAAAAAAGTGTTTACGAATTACTCGTAAGTCGTAACGGAATCAGAGTCGAGAGGGTTTTTTATGTTAGTCTTTATTCATTGGTTTTTAGTGTATGGTATCTTCAAGTACACAAAAAGTGTAGTTGATAAACAATAACATCGATATTAGAGATTTCAGTCTTTTCTAAATGAGCGATTTAATCTTGTTTAGGAAATCTAACACTGGATGCATACAAAGAGGATTGTGAATTTGCAGATCCAGCTGGTTCTTTCAATGGCCTTCGTCGTTTCAAAAGAAACTGTACTAATTTTGGCACTCTCCTTGATAAGTCAGATATGAAACTCATGAAATGGGAAGATTTTGAGGTAAACAGTCTCCTCGAAGTTCTCTCGTTCTTCTGTTACCCATATTGTTCGTGATCATTTCTATTTGTGTACAGTTTTTATTTATTAAAAATTAGCATTATATCGATGATTGAACTATTGCAGGATAAGGGTATTGGGCACTGGCGTTTTAGTTGTGTATTGTCCTTTCCGTGGAAGCCAATACTATCAGGTATGCTTTTAGTCCTATATGCTATTTAGACCTGTTTGGTGATTTTTTTATCCCTAGTACTTTGGTGGAAACTTATTTGGCACATGAACATCGTAGTTCTATACCGTACGGAAATAAATGAACCGAATTTTGGAAGAAGGCTGAAACATGTAAATATAGCAACAGACAAAAAGTGGCAGCAAGGAATAATTTAGTTAGTTTTTGTTTAAGAAGTCTTTGCAAGATGATATGTGTTTTGTCTATTTTTTGTTTCTAAATTTGCTTGTTTCCTGTGATACATTTTAAATGATGGGAAGGGTTTACCTGCTTATTTTTCATTAGGAGGGTGGAGAGTGGAGACTTAAGCTAAAGTGGCTTTTTGATTATTTACAAATATGCTTGTAGATTCAACTTTGTAAGTTATGAATGAAATTGTTACGAAATTGTGACATTTCCTCTTGCACAGTTGCACCCGTTGGCAGTGTTGGCTTAACAAACATTGTAATCTCTTTTCTATCGATTGGTATGCCCCAACTTCGTGCTTGCCAGATTCGTGTGCTACAAAATTGGTGACATTGTAAACTAGTATTAAAATGGAGGGAAAGCCGACCCTAGCGACAAAGAACATGAACAAGAGACGTGTCATGTGAATATGATATTTCATCTTTTAGTTCTAAATTATGTTATGTTTGCGTGCAGCTACCGGATACACAGAGTATTATTTCGATCAACAGTCTGGAAAAGTGTGCAGGTATGACATGTTGATATTGGTACCTATATCATGGTAAATTTAAAATGATGTCATGTAACAAGACTGACTATCGGATTGGTTAGCCAAATTGGTTGAGGTGATCGCCTTACACCATAAGTACCTAACCAATACGAGAACCAATCTGGTACCCCACCCCGGTCTTGCTACATATCACTGCTTTATTGTTTATACTTCTATTCTGTTTGTGGTTGTAGCTGATATATGTACTAGTTAATATTTAATCGACATTGATCTACTTGGGCTTATTAAGTGATATGAATTTTTTCTAGTTCAGGGGAAATTAAATTGCAAGTGAAAAAGCTAAAAAAGAAAATATTATTGTTAGCAACTAATTATTTTTATTTTTATTTTGGAATTCCAGGCATGTGGAGTACTGGAATGTCCCGAAAATGGCTCTATTTAAGCAAATGCTGAGACCAAGCAAGAATAGAAGTAAAAGTGGTTGAAGAATACACAAAGAACCTAATTGCTATCTAGTTACAGAATGTTAAGTAATGTGTAAATAATATCGGTTTTGTTATTATAAGTAGACATAGATGACGGTTTATAAGTCAAAATTCAAGACTAGCTGATTATGCCAAAGTTTAATTCTTCTTTGTCGTCGAGCAACCTGTGATAGACTTTATTCGCAAGTGTATAAGGAAAAGCAGAATCATATATGTTGGAATATCCGTAACTTTAGATCCTTCCGTTTTTATAAAATTGATAAAAAGTTTAATTTTTCTATGTTTTTTTTATCAAAATGTTAAAAAAATCCGCACTTCATCCCCATGTTACGAACGAAAAAAAACTCGCATGGAGTATCGGTCATTCCCATTTAAAGTTAATAGCTCTGTAACAACAGTGGCCGTGTTCATTTAACATTTTACATTTCCTTTGTGGTGTTACACTTCACAATAAAACTAACGCCGTTACTTACCAACTCACGATATAATGACGTTATATAGGGAGTATTAACCAACTCCTAATCAAAGAGACTGCCTTGGAATTGTACTTGTGTAATTTATTTATTTACTAATGATAAATTTTGAAGATTTTTAAATTTTCATTATTATGATAAATACATGGTTACAAACTTACGGTGTGAAGAAATAAAAAACACTAGGAAACCAACAAAAAGATCCATTATTGCTGCCATATTTTTTTTTTTCTTAGTCTATTCTAGTTTTTTGGGTATCAAAATCATCCCTACATTATTTAGAGTAATACTATCGTAAATCCGGTAAAAGTGTGTCACCCATTAAAAACCCAACACCTATTAGAGCATCCACATCTGATATCTCAAAACATATTTTCTCCTAAAATTTAATGATTATTGTATAAAAAATGGCATGCATCAGGAGCGGTATAAATTTCATAATTTTCATAAAACACAAAATTCACCATATATATATATATATATATATATATATATATATATATGAGAAATTCATATGATTAGCTTGGCGAATATAATAGTAATAAACTATAGGGGTCCATATTTTTATGGTAATAATATTGTTATGATTATTAAATGATAATAAACAAATAAAAAAAATAATGTAGGGTTACTATAATAAAATTAATAAGCAAGCTCAAATTTTGTGTAAATATAAACGGTTTCTTAAAAAATATAAAATATGTTAGATTTAACTAAAATGATTAATTTTGCTGATGCGGTTGGTCTTAATGAATCCAAAATAACTACTATACTAAAATTAATTTAAAATTAAAATTAAAATATTATATTAGTCGACACATCATAAATTATAGTGCATAATACAAAAAAAAAAAAAAATCAAACTTATCAACGGTACCAACAAAATATTGGATGCATTTCAAATACGTTATGTAAAAAATAAAATAAAATTTATTAACGGTACCAAAAAAGTATCGAATATATAATCATGTTAACCTTATTTTTAGTTAATTTTTTTCATAGCTTTTATCCGATAAAACCTATAAAAAAAACTTGGGCTGCCTAAGGGCAGCAAAAATGGATCAAACAAAGACGCAATGATAAAGATATTTTAAGACTTGTGGACCATAGACAAGAGAACATGGTTTGTAAAATTCTGGTTTACCAAATTTCTGGCTTGTAAAACTCTGAGAAGCCAAATTGGCAAGTAAAGAGGACCTTTCTTTGGGTTTTATGGGTCCAACCCCACTTGCAAAATAATTTCCAAATGAATTGACACACTTGCCAATGAGACTATTCCACGTGTGTTAAGCGACTTGTTTAATCAAGCCAACCTTATCACACCAACTCTTGTGGTGAAAAACACGATTGTCCCCACACTATTTTCCTAATAACTCAATTTGGTCTAATATTTTTCAATAACATGATAGTTGTTTACAAAACTTTTAGAATATGATTGATCAAATCTCCAACACGTTGGTGACAGTATACCTGATCCACCCTATTTCGGGTTGAACTTCTCCGCCACTCATTACTATCTGCCTGTTTGTATTACGATTGCCTCCATTATGTCTCACGCGATGACATGATACACAATAAAGTAACAACAAATGTATGTTAAAAAACTAAAACAATGTGCTAACAAGTGGCCCATGTAGCAAAAGAGTTGAACTAGCTTAACTAAAATCTCGAGTTTGAGCATTGGAAATTCAGTTGTAGTTAGATGCTCGCTTGAGAGAACATTATTACCCTTTCATCTTCCGATTCTACTCAGCTCGATTTCAGACATAGTCGATGCATGCTCTAAACATACTGAATGGTTGAACAAGAAAAAAAAAACACGAGTCCAATGTACTCACCCTTTTAGTTCTACTCGGCTCGATTTCGAATGAAGTCGAGTCTTGTATGATCTACAAATACTGTATGGTTAAAAAAAAAAGTACAATGCACCCACTATTTTGTTTTTATCTGGCTTAATTTAAAACCCAGTCGAGACCTGATGTTCTACAAATAATTAATGGTTGGATAAAAAAAAACACAATTCTAATGTCATCACTCTTCTGGTTTTACTCAGCTCGATTTCGAATGTAGTCAAGACCCGATATGGTCTACAGATACCGAATGGTTGAACAACAACAAAAAGACGATGAGTCCAATGTAGTGTCAAAAAACGAACTAACTTTATGATGTAAAAGCACTGTCATAAAAAGCGAGCATAGACGAAAATTAGACAGAATATAGACGATGGACAAAGCTTAGACGCCTAAAAAAGTAGGCTAAATTCACCGATTGAGTAGTAGTTAAGCAGAATTAGACGATAAAAAGACGCTCATTTTTACCTAGAATCCGATTATCCCTTTCGATAAGAACGTAAAAAAAAAAAAAAAAACTTTGGTGGTGTTAGTATAGAAATTGAAATGTTCAAGACCAAATAATAAATAAGTAAATAATTCTACCAAAGAAAAAGTCACCAAACGCGGCGCTAGCATTTTCTAAGAAACCTCTCTCTCTCTCTCTTTCTCTCTCTATAATTAATCAAAGTACTACTTTCTGGTAATTTCTCTCTCTATACCTCTCTTTTATTATTTACTCCCTTTTTATATTTTCTCTTTTTTTTCTAAAATTCAATATTCTGTTTTTTTAGCTGACCTTGTGCTGGATTAATCCGATCTATCTTGTTACTTCAAGTTCCGTATATAGGTAACGGTTATTTAGTTTCTCTCTTTATTTATTCAATCGATTTTTTTTTTAATTTTATGATTTTTTTTTTATTCTATTTTTGCTTTTATTTGTGTTTTAGATCTATTTTTAGCTGGCTTAGTCCTTTATTGTGTAGCTAAAAATAGGTATAACATATAAATTAATTTTAAGATCTGTATGTTAGGTCAACGGTTAATTAGTTTCTTACTTATTATTTATTTTATCAGATCTTTTGTTTTTATGATTTGTTTATTCTATTTTTGCTTTTATTTGTGTTTTAGATCTATTTTTAGCTGGTTCAGTCCTTTAATGTGTAGTTCAATCAATTTTAAGATTTTATTTTAAGATCTGTATGTTAGGTAAACGGTTAATTAGTTTTTTGTTTTTTTTAAGCGAATCTTTTGATTTTATGATTTGTTTATTGTATTTCTGCTTTTATTTATGTTTTAAAATTATATGAATTTGTTTGAAGAAGATCTGTATGTTAGGTAAACGGTTAATTACTTTTTGTTTTTTTAAGCGGATCTTTTGATTTTATGATTTGTTTATTGTATTTCTGCTTTTATTTGTGTTTTAGATCTATTTTTAGCTGGTTTAGTCCTTTATTATGTAGTTAAAAATAGGTATATGTAGAAATCAATTTTTTGGATTTTTTATTTTAAGATCTGTATGTTGGTAAATGGTCAATGAGTTTCTGTTTATTTATTTAATCAGAATTTTTGATTTTTATGATTTGTTTAATGTATATTTGCTTTTATTTGTGTTTTGATCTATTTTTAGGTGGTTTATTCCTTGATTGTGTAGTTAAAAATAGGTATAGCTTAGAAATCAATTTATGAATCTATTCTAAGATCTGTATGTTAGGTCAACGGTTAACTAGTTTTCTGTTTATTTATTTTAATCGGATCTTTTGATAGTATGATTTGTTTAATGATGTAGATCTACATAGATTGAACATATAATTCATTTCTGTGTATTTATTTTAAGATCCGTATGTTAGGTAAAAGTCAACTCATTTCTGCATAGTTATTTGACGAGATTTTATGATTTTTTTCTTCTGTAATTTGATATCTATTCTTTAAACTCGTGAGCTTGTGTTTTAGATCTGTACTTAGCTGATTAAGTCCTTGATTTTTAGCTAGTAAATTATTATTTTTTCCCTTTAATTTGTGAGTTTTTAGATCTACAAATAGGCGATCAAGTGCTTGATTTTGTAGTTTATTACTATTGCTATGATATATATCTGCAATAGATTGATGGAAAATATCTCTATTTATATGGTTCGTTTATATCGGCCCTCATATGTTGATATTTAAGCAATGTTTTTCTTAAGAGAAAACTTAGCTTAAGTGGTTTTGCAAGAGCTACGAACAAAAGTAAACTATTAGCCGCCTAAAAGGCGGAAAAGCGAGGTTTTTAAGCTTCGCATCAAGCTTTTTTTTTTACTACGAAGCCAGCTTTTTAAAACATAGTATTGAAATAGTAAATATGTGTTGTTTATCTAGTACTAGCTGATTAGGTTCTATTTTGATTGTTCTGTTAGTTTATTACGTAACTAGAAGAAATATGACTTAGATGTCAATTGATCTGTTAAGAAGAAATATGTTAATAGGTTCTCATGGTCGAATTGATTAATTTGTTGCTGTTATAAACCTTCAAGTAGTAATTTCTTGTTGTAGAGTGGAAGTTGCTGATTATATTCATGTGTTTGATTGTTTTATTCACTTGAATATGTAATTTGGAAATATATATCATATTGAATTATTTTGAAATTAAATTATTATATTAATCTATTTTTTTAATGAATACGTATTTTGTTCCATTTATTGGATTTTCTTAAATTTTGATTATTATGCTTTTTCGAATTCCGTGATCCTTTTAACTTTATTACGTGTCTATACACACTTTCTAGCTATGCTTTTATACTATCCGTTGTTTGCATTATTCCTACCTTTCTATTCCTTTAATTACGAATTGGGAAAATAAAACTCATCTCTGTTAAATGAAATTGTATGTATTTGAATTGCTATGGAAGATGATCATCTTATCTGTGTATCATGGTTTTTAGTGTCACAAGGCGGTGTCGAGGCGCGAGTGGACCAAATTGCGCCTAGTTGCCACTAGGCTGCTTTTTCCCCGCCTAGATGCCGCTTAATCCTTTACTTTGGGCAGGTAGGCGCCTTGGCCTATGACACTTCTTGAACACTGGTATGTATACAGTCTTTCAAAATAGAAAGAAAAATATTATTTATAACCGATGTGTTTTCTTAAATGGATCCATCTTACACTGTACGTAACATTTGTGTGGGTGGGAACCTTACAGCTGCTTTTCCAAAAAAATAGTTTGGGCTTTAATCACTGACGAATTATGTATTCAACTATAATGTTGGTTGCTTGCAGTAGATTTGAGGCAATATTTGATGATTTATTGAGAGTTGGGTTCATTACCCTAAAGCTTCTTGCCTAGGACAGGAAACTGGATAGCGTTTTTTATAATACCCCAACCAATTGTTGTAACTGTAACCAAATAAGCTCTATGCTTTTAATAATTCCCTTAGACCTTCAACAAATTACGTCTTTTTTCATATAGCTCTCTCTATTATTGAGGCAATGTTTGCTGTTTATTTTTGAAAGTTGGGTTCATCGCCATAAAACTTCTTGCCTAAGACAAAATACTGGAAAGTTTCTTTTATAATTCACCAACCAATTGTTGTAACTGCAACCAAACAAGCTCTTTGCTTTTGGTAATTCCCATAGACCTTCAACGAATTAGGTATTTTTTCATATAGATCTCTCAAATGAGATGACCAAAGATTGAAATGCTTATATATTTTAGGTTTTCTCCTTTAGAATGTCATTACTTGTTACTCATAACTAGTAAGTTTACTTATCACTATAAGTCTACTAATATTTCTATCATTTGCACTGCAGCGAATTATTAACTCTCCCTCTTATTTCCGGTCAATTGCCTAACACCCAATTGTTTACCTTATACCGTGATTTTTCTTTTAACTTTATTATGCGTTTATACGCACTTTCGATCTATGCTTTTATAATATCCGTTGTTTGCATTATTCCTACCTCCTATCCCTTTAATTACGAATTGGGAAAATAGAACTTATCTTTGTTTAGTAAAATTGTCTATATTTGAATTGTTATGGAAGATAATCATCTTATCTGTCTATATCATGGTTTTAATTGGCACAAGGCGGTGTCGGGGCGTGGGTGGACCAACTTGCGCCTAGTTGCCACTAGGCAGCTTTTCCCCCGCTTAGTCCCTTACTCTGGGCGCCACTTCTTGACACTGGCATCTATACAATACTGTCTTTTTTCAAAATAAGAAAAAAAGTTATTTATAACCCATGAGTTTTCTTAAATGGATCCAGTTTTCCACTGCATGTGATATTTGTGTGGGTGGGTACCTTATATATGCTTTTCCAAAAACTTGGTTTGGGCTTTAATCACTGACAAATTATGTATTCAACTACAATGTTGTTCTCTTGCAGTAGATTGAGGCAATATTTGCTGATTTATTGAAAGTTGGGTTCATTGCCCTAAAACTTCTTGTCTAGGACAACTGTTGTAACTGCAACAAAACAAGCTCTTAAGATTTTGGTAATTCCCATAGAACTTCAACGCATTGGGTTGACCAAGGGCTTAAATGCTTATATATTTTAGGCTCTCTCCTTTAAAATGTCATTACTTGTTTTACTCACAACTCCCAAGTTTACTCTATCACTATAAGTCTACTAATCTTTTTATCATTAGCAGCGAACTTATTAACAATCCCTCTTAATTCCAATTAATTGCCCAACATCCAATTGTTAATCATTTATGTTTTATACATTTGTTCTTTTTCTGTGTGTGAAAAACTTTCTTCTATGTTTCTTTAGGTAATTTATAAAATGAGCCGATCACAAGACCCGCAACGCCCTCTCTTCACATTTGGAAACCCTTTCAAAAACATGATTCCCAAAAGCTCAGATTTATCTCCCAGACTTGTTTCACTTTTGAACTCTTTTGAAAAGGATTTAGCCGAAAGGTTCAACAAGCTCAAACCAAGAGGCAAAGAAGACATTCTCAGCTTCTCATGGATGAAACTCGCAATGGACCTTCTTTGCCAAACTCATAATGACATTAAAAACGTCATAACTCAACTTGAACTACCAGTCTCTGATTGGGAAGACAAATGGGTTGATGTCTACTTAGATAATAGCGTAAAACTATTAGATATATGTATTGCTTTCAATTCTGAGCTGTCACGATTAAGCCAGGGTAATCTCTTGATCCAATGCGGCTTACACAATTTGAAAGAGTACCCTTCCAAACCTCTTGCGAAGGCCGGATCTTCGCTTGACAGTTGGTGCCAACATATAGGCACAAAAAATCCGAGATTAGCAAACTGTTTTTCCATTTTGGAACGTCTTATCGAGACACTTAACCTTCCAAAGATCAAGAAATCGGGTAAAGGAAAGGTGCTTATGAGAGCTATGTTTGGCGTTAAGATGTTTACAGTGTTTATATGTAGTGTTTTTGCTGCTGGTTTAACGGGTTCACCAAGCAAGCTTGTTGATTTACATGCTCCCGAGGTGTGCTTATGGGCCGAGGCTTTTGCAGATGTACAGTTTTTTGTAAATGGGGAAATTAGGAATGTTTTTTCTAGTGGGAGCGTGACGGTCCTGAAGGAGATCGAAGCTGTCAATTCAAGTATCAAGAAATTAACTCCAGTGTTCGAAAATGGTGCTGACTCTGTCACAGCTGAGGAATTCCACAATTCGATAGTCGAATTGGGAAAAGGTGCTGACACCCTATCCGAAGGGCTCGATCTTCTCAAAAAGCAAGTGGATGGCTTTTTTCAGATTGTTTTAAGTGGACGTGATGCTTTAATTTCTAACCTTCGAGTAGGTGGTAGTGTTTCTGACCAGATGAAATTTACAAAGAATCATGGGCAACTTGTGAAATGACGACAATGGAACTTTACTTTATGTAAACACATGGGTTTAGGTATCATTTGCAGTCTGGTTAATGAATTTACAGTTGTTTGTAATATGCCTCGTCTTAAATGGTTTATTGTATTCTGCAGGGTGTGTTGTGTTGAACTATTAAAAAGCTTGTATTATTTGCAAAATCTTCCTGTTTGCTTGCCTTATTGTCTCCTTGTGTCTTTATGATCTCATTCTGGATGCTTACATCTCTTCAATGTGTAATTATGCTGTCTTACCCACACACAAAAACATGTTATAAAGTTGATTACAAACAAAAAAAACATTTTATAAAGTTAAAATTTCTTTGTTCACTGGTCGCATCTTAATTTCGTCGCTTATTGTGGGATTCGTCAGTACATAAACCGAGAATTTGTTTGGTTTTCTGTAATTAGAAAACTTAAACTAGTGAGTTATATGAACCTAGTTTTTCTCTTGAATTCAAGAAAGATTCCTTATTTGCTTAAGTTGTAGCGAAATGAGCCTTTATCTAGATTAACACAATCCCTGAATTCAGTATGCGGAACTATTACAGCATGGATATAAATGTGTAGTCCGATGACTAAGTAAACTGTTGATGATTTCTTTGTTGCTCTTTGCTGCTGATGAAAATTGCTCATGAACAACTGCAAGGGAATACGTGGTATGAGTCTGTACTACCATTCATTTGATTTTTTTTTAAATTTTTTTATGGGGTTTTACCAAATCGAACGGTTATTTATTCAAAGTGATGTCAAGTTTGATTCTCCTTTGCTCCGAGTGTAGATAAAGAACAGTTCAAGTTTTCGAGCAAAAGATGTTTGGTAGTCTGTATATTAAATCTGGCTAAGTAATGATTTTAATTTCTTTAAGAGAAGACGACCATGTGTAAGAGAAGGATTTAGAAAATATGCTGCTGATGAATGCTCTGAATGTGCTTACAATCAACGCTTAGTGCTTAAACCTTTAGGAACATAGGTAGTGTTCATTGGAAGTTGAAAATTTCACGACTTTGTGAAGACAAACGTTTACAGAATTGAACAAACACCACTCGTGATAGGCGTGCTTGATTTTGTAATAATCGACTTATGACAAATTTATTTTATCTTGCTGATACTTTTTCCCATAGCGTGTGTTCCACAAAAAAGAGTAATTTTGAAGCTTTGTCAACTTATCATCGTGAGGAATTCTGCTACCTTTTTTTTTTAAGGATCGTTAGTTGTTGCATGCAGCAGCCAATATTTCGAAGATAATTTGTGCCAAGAAAATAAGTTTCATTACGAGTCTACACTTGCATTATTAATATTAGTCCGTTAGGTAAAGCTCAAGTGTTGAGCAATTGTTGGGAAATTGTTAAGCAATGTAACAAGTCTTTGTTGAATATAAATGGTCAAAATATTATACAGTCAGTCAAAGTTCATCTGTAGTGTTAGTAGTCAACTTAGTGGGAAGACTATGACCAAGGGATGAAAATGGTCTGGGATTATGTTTTAATTGGACTGAATTGTACTAATTGTGAGAGGAAAAAAGACCAATATATGACTTTAAATTATCATTTCGTGTTTCTAACAATAAATGTGCAAAAGAATACATGAGGTGGTTGTACCTTGCATTACTATCAAAAAACATTTTCATGGTTGCTTATGAGATAAATATTTGTAAGAAGTCATATATCCTTCGAATTGAGTTGAATTACATAGCCTTGCATGCAGTTGATATTGATGTCAAAATGTCCAGTTGAGCTCCTAAAAATGAACTTGTTTTCGGTTTTCGTAGCATTGCGTTCGGAACCAAACCAATTATACTTAGGGCATAAAATCCTTACAGCCACGGAAAATAGTTTTGCTAAATCCGAATCTTACTAGGTTGACCCGCTCGTAATTATAGTTTTTGTATACCTTTCAAAGAGTCTGTCATTACGTTTACTTTGATTATTATGTATTGATATTTGATAGTCTGATAGAGTATTAAATACAAAGACGATTGTGATCAATTTGAGGAAAAATATAAATATACTTAAATCCGATAATCAAAGCAGCCAAAGAGGAACTTTACTTTCCCATTCTACCCAGCAGATGGCGGGCGTTCCAATCAAGATTAGTGACAAATACTACTACATTTTGTATGGTTAATCATTTTGGAGATCCCAAATTTTTAGTCATATTTTCCTAAAATAAATAAGTTTCAAGTATTTATATTTGTTTTCTTTTATGTAAAATTCCAAATAACATATTCGTAGATTACTTTTTTTTACCTGACAAGCACTACAATTTGTATGGTTAGTCATTTTGGAGATCCCAACTTTTTAGTCATATTTTCCTAAAATAAATAAGTTTCAAGTATTTATATTTGTTTTCTTTTATGCAAAACTCCAATTAGCATATACGGATATTATTCTTCTACATAAAGACAAAAGAAGGATCAACTATAGAAAATTAACACAAAATACAAGAATGAATTGTTCTATGGACTTTTAACATCCTTAAATAATACTCCTACATTTGGAGTAACATTTAAATAGGAAGCATTTTTTTAGCTTTATAAAGTCACCGTTTAGTTTTAGCTACTCGGCCATAAAAATGGATTTGAGTAAAACCTAAAAAATAACCGGCTACACATTAGGAGTATGGTACTGTATTTGAAGTATCATTTATGCACCAGAAATTATTTGGTCCTTGGAGGACTTCTTTAACACACTTTATATCCACATACTTAGTATATTTTATTATGTAAGCATGTGTGACCCATTAAATGTGTGACTATAAAATGAATTGGAGAACGTCCAAGATGACCAAATAATTTATCTTAATGCACGACTTTGGTATATTTAATTTGAAGGTCATACGAAAGCATGCAGAAATAATACTGTACTTAAATAATTCCAGACTTTTAACTTCACTTAATTTGATATTAAAATTAGTTTTTCTAAGTAACCTTTACATGGACCCAATCCATTTATTTTAACATGGTGGTCACCCATTTAAAACTGGAACACATAGAACTAGTAAGTACACATTGAAAATCAACATTCAAATTCAATCCATTGACATGTTAATTTTTCTAATCACATATTCATAGACTAGACTCACAACTTGTATACAATTCACACACTTCATATGCTAATAAAATATATATTTATCCCTCCAAATATACATAAAATTTGATAATTTGATAAATCAAAATATAAATATTAAACATAATAAAACCTAATCTACTAAAAACTCAAATAAAAATATAATAGAACCGTAGTCGAGTCTACCAAAAATTTAAATATTAATTAAAATAAAAAAAATTGTTAAATCTAAAACTCAATCCACTAAAAACCAAAATAAAAATATAACAGAACACTAATTGAGTTTATCATAGATTTTAATATTAATTAAAAATAAAAAATTTATTAAATCTATTATTAATAACAATCAAAACTCTATATTATGTAATGCGATAAATCTACGTGTTGACACTCCAATTGAATCACATCAGGCTTACGTAATAATTTTTTCTTAGTTTTTCGACAATTGACTAATTTATCTATTTTTTTTTGTCTTTTTCCCAGTTATTATGTGTAAAAAAGCAAAAAAGAAAAGAAAAGAAAAAAGCAAAGTAAGTAGGTACATAAAAAGTAGAGTTGAGTTGGAACTAAAACTCACGAGTAACCCCACTTTCAAAAGCTTCACTTCACACGCATTTCTTTCTCTCTCCCTCTCTAGAAACAAAAAAAAAAAAAAAAAAAAACAAGTCATAAGTCACAAGCTCAAGAAATGTCAAAACACACCTACACCGCCACGTCATCACTTTAATCCCACACCGACAATACTATTTATATTAACTTCTTCATTTATAACTTATAAGTAACTTTTATATAAGTTATATAGATAGATATAGAGAGAGGTTTTAGGGGGGATGGAGTCGAGTTCAGGGGTGACGGAGGGGAGTAATATAAGGGCTATGGTGACTCACGGTGGTAGATATGTACAGTATAGTGTCTATGGAAACTTGTTTGAAGTTTCGCGAAAGTATGTTCCTCCCATCCGCCCTGTCGGTAGGGGCGCTTACGGCATTGTTTGGTATTTTCTCTATATTTATTTATATAAAAAAAAAGTATGTATGTATGTGTGTGTGTGTTTAGTTGTTGCTTGATCTGATGTTTAAGTTGGGGGGGGTTTCAATTGTTACTAATTTCGCCTACTGTTTAGATACTCTCCGTCCCAAAATATTGGGGCTCTATGTATCTACGTCCAACTTTGACCGGCAAATATCTCGTCTTTAAAGTGTTGGAATGTAAATTTTAAAAATTTGTTCATATAGTTTTAACATTTAAACTATGTGATTATCTTTTGAAAAACTCGATTTCGACAACATAGATATGAGTTATTTGTCTGTCAAAATTGCACGTAGTTTCGTATGATCCCAACAATTTGGGACGGAGAGAGTATTTAAGTTTGTGTGTTTAGTTGTTGTTACGTGTTCTGGGGTGGGTTTAAGTTGGTTTTCAGTTATTTCTAATTTGGCCTATTGTTTAGATATGTATCTGTATTTATGTGATTAAGTATGTGTGTGTATGTTTGTTTGTTTGTGTGTGTGTGTGTGTGTGTGTGTGTGTGTGTTTAGTTGTTACTTGATCTGGGGTTTAAGTTGAGTTTATGTATCTATATTTACGTGATTAAGTATGTTTATGTCTGTGAGTGTTTAGTTGCTACTTGATCTGGGGTTAAAGTTGGGTTTTAACTATTACCAATTTGGCCTATTGCTTAGATATGTATCTATCTGTGTGATTAAGTGTGTTTGGAAACTGCTTTATTTCTTAGTTTTTTTTGCTTTCTACGACATGGGTATTTGGTTTTTTTTTTTTTTAGCTTTAAAAAAGCTAGCTTTTGGGTCAAAAGAGCTAATCGCTTTCGAAAGCATAAAAGTTGGGATATATTTTAGCCTTTTCATGTTCTGAAGTAGCCTAAAGAAAGAAGTATTCTCGAACTGTTTGTCTTGATACTTAAATGAAGCCTTTTATGTAGCTGACTGTAAATGTATCTTTGCTGGACTTGGATTGGAATTTGGTTCAGAAGTCCAAACTATTAAAATAGAATTGTAATTGTGTGTTTAGCTGGGTATCTTATCAGTTACTTATTACTCCACTTACCAAAAAAGGCCTGTAATTTAGTTACTTATTTGAAAAAGGGTCCTTATCTATTAATTGGATTTCTTGAACTTTGTATTTTTTTATACAGGTATTTGTGTATGTAAATTACCCATTCATGCTTTTGTTACTTGAACTGAAATTTAAGTCAAGTTCTAATTACTAAGGTAGAGTTATAATTGTGCCTTTTTCCCACTACTTACCCCAATTGAAGTCCTATTCTTTGATTACTTACTCCACCCCCCACAAAAAAAAAAGTAAAACCCTTTGACTTTCCCAGGAAAGGTCTTATTCTTTTAATATTACCGTAGAACTAAGTCCCATTTCTCTACTTGCTTGCCATGTATTCCTTTATCTTCAAGTTGATTTCTTATGTGATTGGATCTCAATGATGTGTTACATTTTACGATCTTGACGAGAGAAGGGGAACTGGGTGTTAAAGTCCGTCTACCTTCTCATACGCGCCTACCAATACATAGCTCGTTCTGTTTCCATGAAAGACATAATTATGATACCAGTACCTTCTTATTAAAAGGCATCATGAGAATGAATTTACCTTTATATAAACCTAAAGATTTAACTTTAGTCAACATATAATTGACGTGAGATAAATAACAATCTCCAATTAGTGAAGAAAGGGAAACAATTAATTGAGGGAAAATGATAGCCATACAAATTATGAATGTTCCTGGTAAAACAATGTGACAGTGACAATTCTGTAAATCTGAGTGAGTTCTGCAATTTTGAAGTACAGAATTAGCATTTTCTTTGAGTGGATGAGAGGTTGCTAAGTTGATTATGCACATCCCTAATTAAATATGCTTACCACAAGGTCCACAACTCTTGATAGAACTGGAAATGAATTTATTTGCTCCTCTCAGTGTTAGGGAAAAGATAGATAATTAAAAAAAAGGAAGAAGTCTGTGATCTTTCTATCCAGAACCTCATGTTTCGTTTCGGGATGAATGAATTAAATATCGACACTTGGGGTGTATTTACATGTTGAGGTGTCCCTTGCTGTAATTAATCGATATCAAAGATTGATTTAAAGTCTAGCACTCACAAGATTTGACTCATATACTACTGATTAACTGTATCATCTGATATGATATTAGACTGCTCAGTTAAACGCGCCGCTCCACGAGAGAAGGTGCTGATTGTACGATTCTCGTGGTATTGTATGGCCCTCTGGGGTATGGATTTTCAATATATTTGGTGCTGATAATAGTTTATATGGTCAAACAAGGAAGTTGAGGATTATTAGAATTAGTTCCTTAAGCGTTTGGTAATTACACTATATTCTCTCACCTAAAGAGTCCGAAAAATTGACTTCGACTTCTACTCAAAATACCAACTTGATGTCTTTGAACCTTTAAGTGAGCTTTGATCCAAATATAAACAAAAAGTGAGGTTAGAGTCGTCAGACCCATGCCTTTTATCTTTGATATTTTGTGATGATGCATCTCAAATTTTGATTTTGATGGCATATTCATCCAATAAAGACCTGTGTGGACTGAAACTGGGAAGACATTTATGCTCCTTCGTTAGCTTCAACCTTGATCGGGTTGTGTTAATAGATTCATCTACTTTTGGGCAATCTTTTTTCCTTTAGAGCTAAAACATTCAAAGCCTTTTCATAGTCATTATGCGTTAGCAGTAGCAACTTACCTCTTTTAAAGTATATATAAAGTATCAAGGCTCTACTGATCGAAACGCGGTTATCTTTCACCGCAAGGAAGTTTTTTCTTTTACCCAGTAGCTTCATAGTATAACTTTTTGGAGTCGTCAAACGCAGTGTCCAATTGTGCTGAGCCGCTGCATGCTAATTTGTCTGTTGATGATTAGTGTTTGTTATTGTCTTATTGAAGAATCTCAATTCGTAATTATTAAATACCATCATTGAACCTTGAAGTAAGCAATGAAGCTTTGAGTTACTTCTCCTGTTTGAGGAATATTGTGTTTCCTTGATACTTCTTTCAAATTGGGGGGAAAATGTTGTTTATGTGTTATTGTCCTCTTGTAAATAATATAATGGGCAGATATAACCTTCTATGCTTGTATTGTATCCAGTGCTGCAGTAAATTCGGAAACAAGAGAGGAGGTAGCAATCAAGAAAGTTGGAAATGCCTTTGACAACATAATTGATGCAAAGAGGACCCTTAGAGAAATCAAGCTTCTTCGCCACATGGATCATGAAAACGTGAGTTTCCTTATTTTGATGATTTGTAATTCTAATAGTTACATATGTTTCGAGCTTGGGTATTGGTTTCTTGTACATTTGTTTTGGAGGCCTTGTTTAGTTGCAGCTTTAGGCTCAGCTTGTCTTTTTGCTTAAAAAATTGACAGCATAGGTTGACCACCTTAAATGTGTGAGTTTTTTTTTGGTTTTTGGCGCAAATAAGATAGAAGCCTCAAGCTGGATTACCTTGCCGTTTTTTTGAACACAAAAACCCTTGCTGATTTTTCAAACCATGCTAGGTTTGCCATATTTGAAAGATACTCAAGATAAAGAGTATTTTTATACATGATTAGTGCTTGCTGCTTCTGAGTTTGCATTAGAATTTTCCTTTTGTCTGTTTGCCTTACATGAGACCAGCACTCAAGATATTGAAGACTTTATGTAAGTCTATAGTAATATTGTTTGGCAAATTGGCACGTTTAGAACCGGAAAGACAGTGCCCATGTCTGTAGTAATACCGTTGGCATATTATTTTTTCATATAAGACTATTTTCTTTGCTAATTGTGATAGGTCAGCGAGCAATCAGTATGATATGTGTATCAGGATTATTAATTCTAGTTAGTTTTTTACATTACTTATTAAAGAAAAACAATTTAACTGTTAGTTTCCTTTGCCATGATGTGTACTGATTTTTAAAACTCTGTTAGTTGACGAATTAGAGATTTTTTTCTGAACATTGATTACATACCCGCTCGCTTATGCTCTTGATTACCTTTATTTTTAGTATGTGAATAGTTTTTCTTTATCTGTGTCACCTTTTGTTGGTTTCCTTTCTTGTAGGTTATTGCTATCAAAGACATCATTCGGCCTCCACAAAAAGAAAATTTTAACGATGTATACATTATTTTTGAGTTAATGGATACAGATCTTCATCAGATTATTCGCTCCAACCAGGGATTGACTGATGATCATTGTCGGGTAGGTGCCTTATTTTTGGTAGCATGTTGTAATCTTGCTTAGTTCCTTACCCGAACAAGTATTTAACGGTTTTTTTACTATGTAATCACAGTGTAAATGATGTTGGTTACATTTCACAAAAAAGTGTCCAAATTACTGCCAAGTGACATTTTATGGACTTGATTTCCTTTTAATCACTCGGGAAACTTCTTTCCAGTTTACTTTATAATTTTGATGAGCATACTTCAATGAACATTTTTTGTGTTTGGAATAAAAACAAACAAACAACCTACTCTGAATCCGGGCTATATTACTATATAGAACAAAATGAAATATCATCTGAACTCTTATTAGCACAATGTTCAATAAAGAAATATATTATTGGACGGGGATTGCACTTCAATAAATTTATGGATGTGCAGATTAAATATTTAAAAGAGAATGAGAAAAGTTTCCACTCTGACTTGGTGGGAAATAAGTACAAAAATATGTCAATGAGCTTTTGCCCCAAATTTAAAACTTGAGCTTGAACAATGTTAGTTTCTTTGATACTTACCCAAAAAAATGGTAGTTTCTTCAACCATGTTGATTCTTGCTTTACCACTTGTGCAGTATTTTTTGTATCAACTATTACGAGGACTCAAGTATGTACACTCCGCAAGTGTCTTGCATCGGGATCTCAAACCTAGTAATTTGCTACTAAATGCCAACTGTGACCTCAAAATTGGAGATTTTGGGCTTGCAAGAACAACCTCGGAAACAGATTTCATGACAGAATATGTTGTCACTCGCTGGTACCGTGCTCCTGAATTGCTTCTCAACTGTTCAGAGTATACCGCAGCTATTGATATTTGGTCAGTTGGTTGTATACTCGGAGAGATGGTGACCAGGCAGCCTTTGTTCCCTGGAAAAGATTACGTTCATCAGCTTCGACTCATCACAGAGGTTTGGCTTCTAAAAGTGCTTTATATTTTAGTTTTCTGATTATCTAGAAAGATGATGTTAGAGTGTATAGAAAGTTAACACAGAACCTGGATATTGGTCTTGTTGGAGGGTATCGTTTATAAATTTATATTTCTATCGTACATGTCAGACAGTTGATACATATAGATCAAACCATGTGTGTTTGGTAGAAAGTGGAAAAGTATATATATATACTTTTAATTATGGAATTCGATAGTTGTGTAAATTTGAATAACATTAATTTCAAGAGAACGATTTTCAAACTATTAAAAAGTACACTGGTAACTGGTAAGGAAATGAAGGAGTATGTTTTTTTTTTCTTATTGTCAAAGTCGAACTATATTTTATCTTCTATGCAAGTAATAAAAGTAAAAAATACTGACCTGTCAAACAAACCCCAAATGAGTGACCCCGTGTTGTCCTTAGGAAGGTTGATCTACCAATCGCTTTAAAAGGTAGTTCTTATTACGATTGCCTCGCCATTCACATTTTTTCTATGCATATCAGTTTGTTTTTCACAGTGAACTCTTGCCATCATTCTATCCAAAAGTGTGAAGTTGGTTTTCTTTACCGGTCAAGAAGAAAAAATAGAAATGTGTAGTTGTATCCTTTCCTCTGATTATGGAGAGAGGCATCTTAGTCCGTTTTTTTTAAGTTTCTCAATGTTTTCTTATATCTTAGCTATTTCCGTGGGGTACATGAGCGATTGAGTTTTCTTCTTTCCGAAACTTGTACTGAACTTAAAACGTTCTTGAACGATAGGTCTTGCTACTTGTCTGGCTGGAAATGTTTCTATTGGTAGTAATTACTAGTTATGTCTGTGTGCGCTAGGTCAATTTAATGTTTTGTTAATCTGATGGCATGTTACAAACAATTTGCTGAAGCTTCTTTTGGAAAAAAAAACCATCTTTTGACTTTTCTCTTCGTTATATCGTCCACTTTCTCAACTGGCTGTATTAAATGGTTGATGTTGGTATTCTTGATAACTCAAAAAAAGAGGGAAAAGATCGTCGTTTGTGAGAGAGAAGTAATTTCATATTGTTAAGCAAATATTTATTATTTTCTCTTCGCATCTTCAATAGCTTATAGGGTCACCTGATGATGCGAGTCTTGGGTTTCTCCGAAGCGACAACGCCCGTAGATATGTTAGGCAGCTTCCTCAATATCCGCACCAGCAGTTTGCTGCTAAGTTTCCTAATATGTCCGCTGGAGCTGTGGATTTGCTTGAAAGAATGCTGGTCTTTGACCCCAACAGACGTATTTCAGGTATAAGATGGGTCTAATTTACTGTTAAGATTGAAATAAGCCACTTTTTGTGAAATCATATACCATAGTGATATATTAAGACAACACTAGCATGGTTCACATGAGAGATACCCAAATATACAGACAGCAATTGATAACCATATTCAACTATGGTATCAATATAGTATATACCATATAGTACATATCTTAGTTTATAGCAGTATAGTATATGTTCATTCATAAGACTTAATTTTAACTTTGTGACGAACTTCTTTTTAACATTATTCGGTATGTATAATTCCTGATTAAGGGCTTCTTTAGCTGCATTTCTGATCAAATAATTTGCCTTGTTCCAGGCTATGGGTTTACTACTGCTAGCCTTTTCAGTCCATAAATGCAAATATGCTCAGATTTTAGCTGTCCAATCTAATGACAACCCAAATGAAGTACAACTTATAAGGGGAAAAAAGATATAAAATGAGCTTTGAAACCAACTAAACCAGTCTTTGATTTTGTGTACTACCTTTAGTCTATTATAATTTGTCTACCATGTGTTTGTGCTTGCAGTTGAGGAAGCGCTTTGTCACCCTTACTTAGCACCTCTCCATGATATTAACGAGGAGCCAGTTTGCCCTATGCCTTTCAGTTTTGATTTTGAGCAACCATCTTTCACTGAAGAGAATATTAAGGAACTCATCTGGAGAGAGTCGGTGAAATTCAATCCAGACCCTCCAATTCATTGAGGATACATCGTCGTGTGAAATAGATGGTTAGATATATGGCATGACATTCTCTTGTACTAAATTGTATTAAACTCTAAACAGAATCCTTTGAGGGAAAGCAATAATTGTAGGTGATTCAGATTACTGGGGTTTATAATACTGATATTGTTTGTTTGGGGTGATTGTACTGGTTTGTTTTGATTAATTTGTTATTTGTGTAGCAGTATAAGATGCTTTTCAAAAGAAGAAATGGAATTTATTTGGAAGTTTTTGTCTGAAAACAGATTATAATGAGAGTACTAAAGAGGTTCAGGCAATGGGATTCTGATGGTTTAAGGCATTGTAACAGCCAAATTCCAAGTAGATCCATATTTCATGACGTGCGATGTGATTGTACATTGCGAGATTAGGAGGTTTTATCAATCTAATATGCAGCGTTATCATCTGAGGTATTAGTTGTGTATGATCAGTTTGTCTTGTTATAATTACTCTTAGCTTTTGGAATTATATAGATACTAATACAACTAACTGAAACTGAATACAGTAAATTTTGTCTTACAATATACCTAGTTTTGTTTTTATTGTCTCCATTCTAAACAATAGAATTGCATTGACAAAGAAAAGTCCGCAACTAAAACACAGTCATCTATAATACAGTGCTGAAATAATATATCGAACTAAATATTTTATGCAAACCACCTAATACCAATTTCTTCAATGGCAATTGCTTTGGGTATGTCACAGAGCCTCTCAACAAGCATCTGTCTCTATTTATTTTGTCTCTTCGGTTGGATTTTGTTCCCTTTTTTCTTCCTCATCGGCATTCTAGCTCGTCCGACAGAGTACCCAACAGAAGAATTTAGTAAAGAATGGTTTGATGATGTAGTTGTAGATAAAGATTTGTCGGAGAGTTGTGCCGTTTGTTTGAACGAGTATGAGGGGAGAGAAAACATCAGATGGTTGAAGAATTGTGGACATAACTTCCACCCGAGTTGTGTAGACCGCTGGATCGATCATGGGCATAACCTATGTCCACTGTGTAGGACGCCTTTCATGTCGCGTATCTTTCGATAAGATTAGTGAGCAATGGTTGACATGCCTGTATCTTGTTTTAATTATGTGTAGCGTATACATCTTCGACTAGATTTCCTTGAATTTTATTTCAGAACTCATCTTGAATTGTTAACTGTTAAGGGTGAAAGAAATTAACCGATGTATTTAACTACGTTGGTAGATTTCTTCTAAGAAATTAGCCCATGTTTGTTTGGAGGGTATTATTTATAACTAGCAATATGAGTGTATAATAATACCACCATATAATGTGTTATTAGTTATACCCTTTGTTAGGTTAAAATGCAGTATAATTAGTCATATACCTCGTATACTCATGTAGTACTACTAATTACATTTTATGTAAACAAACATGATATAAGTAGGGTACACGCACTACAAAATAATGTTTGATTTAGTGAGAGTCAAAATCTGTTACAAGTCTGTTGCTAATTTAAAAATCTGTCACAAATGTTTGTTTACATTTGTTAGGTTAAAGTGCAGTATAATTAGTCATATACCTCGTATACTCATGTAGTACTACTAATTACATTTTATGTAAACAAACATGATATAAGTAGGGTACACGCACTACAAAATAATGTTTGATTTAGTGAGAGTCAAAAGCTGTTACAAGTCTGTTGCTAATTTAAAAATCTGTCACAAATCTGTCGCAAATTGACTAAACTGTCATAAAACCGTCACAAAAACCGCGCTAATAAGCTCGTAACAAAAAATACTATCACTAATCCCGTCGTTATTTAAGTATTTTTTTTATAACGACATACTATTAATACTATACCTTGCAAACAAAACTATATTCAATTGGATGCCTCATACTTTCCTTTACAGTAGCAAATGTTCCGGAATAAAGCTTCTTTTATTTTTATTTTTGTGGAAAAACTTCAAAGTATTCGTAAAAGATAGACTTCATTCCATTTCGCCCATACCAAACCCATAGGCTACATAGTACATTCTACAGTATTTTTACTGCGACAATTTCTAAATTTACATGTGTGTCCATATTAACTGTGAAGTTTTGAAAACCAGATGGCATCAAAATGAATGTAAGGGCATAATAATATAAACTAATGAGCAATTTATCAGCACCACTATTATTTCTTGATCATTCTGACAAATATCCATATGCATAATTTTGATGAATTTGGTAGTAAACGTTTAACTATGAGAATCCTTGATCACCAGAACGTTTTTAATGTAAATTTTGGAAAATGTTGTTGCTAAATGAACAAATTATTTAGCCCTCTTAGCGGACGGTGACGTGGTCCTCCACACTATACAACCGATGTCACGTGTATATGAGGCCAATCAACTCTTCAACATTAATGACTCACATTTTTGTTTCTTAGGAAAAAAGACCAAACGTTTTTTATAATTAAGTTCTTCTTTTTTCTATTTTTTTTCTACTTTTAGTTATTCTTTTTTTTACTTTGTTTTGTTTTTTTATTTACAAATTCAAACTCAGTCTATATCCAACTAACCCAACATTATATTATTTATGATTTGAATTTATGAGTTAAGAATGGAAATAAATTTAATGAAATCCACATAAATTGCTTTCTATTATTTCGTTTATTACAATTTGATTATGAAATGTCTTTCTAAAATAAAAAACCGAGTAGTCAATCTCAACAAAACGGGTTTTTGGAATAGTTTATGAGAAAAGTAAAGTTTTAAAAAATAAATAGATATAATCGTTAAATTTCCTTTCAACTATCTTTTTGTCTATCAATAATTCAATTGGGAATATACAAGTACATTGTTGCAATTTTCATCAGATGAATTACGGAGTAAATGGCAAAGTGGGTTGGGAAATGGAGACTCTATGAAAGAATATTTTTTTTGATAAAATTAATTAACGAAGAGAATGTGCTGTAGCCTTGAATTGATAAACATGGTCTGCATACAATTTGTCAACTGATTAATGGTAATGACGACCACATCACCGGGAGGATTAAATAATTTATCCGTTAATGATAATTTCTGTCAATAAAATTGAAATCTATTGTCATGCCGTCACTAAATAGAGCGTTGAGAAACAAAATTTGTCACTAATTCCGTCTGCGAGCTAACTTTTTTTTTACTGATTTAAGCATATATATATATATATATATATATATCATTTTTTTTTTTAATTCATTAGTACTTAATAGAAATTGTATTGATCCTATGCTACTCATACGTCTGTTTATTATGTCCAGCTCACATGTCAAATCATCATATGAACACTTTTTATAGATTGATTTGTGGCCATCATTCCATCACTGTGAAAACAAATGAAAAATATAGAGCATAATATTCCAATAACACATTTTAAAATTTTAGAAACCCTAGAACTCAGAACACAACATTTAAAAAGTTTTTACATTTTTCTACTTAGCAAAACAATAGTTATAATGTGTCATATCGAGTATGTGAGAAAGAGTTATTCTGTTTTGAAATTAAATTAATCATCGTGGTGGTATAAGTGGCGTAAAACATGTAAAGTTTTCAGTTAAACCTACATTTTATAGGTAATTCTAGATAATTCTCATATCAAATATTTTTCAAATTTAATTCAGATTTTAAAATATTCACGTTCTGCAATCTTTCAACCGTGTCCGACGCACGTGTTGAGCTGGTAAATAGAAAATCCGTAAAGACATGTGAATAAGATGTCCAATGCACACTATTTACAGTGTCGTCCGACTCTCCAATTTTTTTCTAAGAGTACGTGCCTACGACAGTATTAGTAATCGATTGCTACAATAAAGCATCTACATCAATGTCCTTAAAACACTTAGTTTCCTTAAATTATAAGATTTCATCACAAAATATGATCCACATCAATTATCCATTACCTTACCTCAAAATTAACTTTAGTTCAACATCCCTTGTATACATGGAGAGCTTATGTCTCGTTAAAACAAAAACAATAATTAATTATTGTCTCTTTTATATTTTGTTTTTACTCCAATTAGACAAAACCAATAATTTAATCTTACCCCTCTCTCTCTAAATATCACAATATGAAAAGGTAATAATAAAAAAATGTGATAAAGTAATGGATAAGAAAACTAAAAAATTGTAAATAGTGTAATTTTCACCTTAGATACGAAGAATATGATAAGTAAACTGATACGGTTGCTTAAAAGGATTTAAACTCCCCAGTTTCCCTTTTGTCCTTAGGAACTTTGTGCCATATTATTTAGGTGAGCGAAAATGTGACTTGGTAAAATCTAGTAAAAAGCAGTTGGACATTATTTCTCATATTAGCGTTGTAAACTTTAAATTACCATGAAGTACCTTAATTAAAAATAATCTTAGATAAGAATACATTCATAAACTTAATTAACATCTGAATTGACTTCAAATTTGCATGGTAAACTAGTGTAGTTTTTGGTTGATGACAAACACTAGAATAGACACATGAGAATTTAGATCTATAGAGTGACCGCACCTCTAAACTGTTGGCCAATTCAACTCAAGTGTATTATGAATTTAAAATTGCAAATCCAATTAATATTTTAATTCTTTGCAATCAACTAATGGTCAATTCTTCATATTGACCAATAATTTAAATTACCATAAGTGACGTTATTTTGAGCAACCGTTTTTTGTGTGAAAATATTTAGAGTTATACACGAGTGAAGAAACTTGACCTTTTCACTTGAAAGCAAAAGCTGCTAACTTGAAATTTATGAAAAGGCAGATCGAGAGACCTGTTTGGAGAAACTTTAAATTTTGTTACAAACATTAGAGCTTACTTCTCACTGTTAGTAAAAATGGGCTAGTTGTAATGGTTGAGCCCTTATTTTTGTTGTTATATAATTGTAAAGAGGATAATCTATACGGATTGCTTGGCTTGAAGTACGTTACTTTAAGTCAAAATCCGTAAATTTCAGATTTATTCCGGCATGTGGGATAGCCTTTTGTTTTTTTGTGTTTGGTTGGTTTGGTTAATAATATACTTTTTTTTTTTTTTTTAAAAAACTGACCTCCTTGGTGTGCCATTAAAATGATACCAATCTATGTTAGGGATGTTAATTTATGATTAATTGTTAATTGTCATTTCATGTTATCTTATTAAAAAAAGGGCTAGAAGGGATATATTTTTAAAAATCACACTTAACTGTATAAATTTTGCATTTATAATTTTATATTATGAAAATATAAACCCCACTCATTCTTCTATCATAGCTCCGCAACTACAAATAATAGGTGAATCATACTCTGCAATTAATATTTTTGTAATAACCAAAATAATTAGAAAATATATCAAAATGACTTCTGATCACTAGTTTAACTTATCTTCAAAAGAAAACTTATGTCACCATTGTCCCATGAAAACAGTCATTGATTAATTAACTACTAATTTCTTGTGTTACACTAACTTCCACCCGAGCCTTCATAAACTAGACTTATATCATGTCACAATATACTCACTATATATATATATATATATATATATATATATATATATATATATATATATTTGTGTATGTATTCTGTATTTCAACCAACGAAAAAAACATGCCTCCCTTTTTTTTTCTCTCTCTAAATTCTTATTAAAATTATCTTAAAATGGGATTTCCGGTTGGATACAACAAGAACAACTTCTCCCTGAACATAATCGTATATCTAGTTTTTCTCCTTATAGTCACAATTCTAACTCCAATCATACATATTCTTCGTTTTCTTGGCCTCCTTTATTTTGAAGACCAATGCTTCGAGTTCTTTAGCGAATACCCTATCCGAAAACAAGACTTGATTAAGGATGTTGGCCCGTGTGCGGCTAAACCTTAGAGGGGGGTGAATAAGCTTTATGGCGATTTTCGCCTAATTAAAACTTAAGTGCAACTAACGCCCCAACTTACACAATTCTAAGCTTAAGCGTTAATAATCGTTAATAAATTCAAACGCAAGCAAGCAAGAATAAATATTTGCGGAAAATAAAAGTTTAAGGGAAGAAGATGACACCGTGATTTATAGAGGTTCGGCAAAACGCGCCTACGTCCTCTCCTCGGTACTACCGAGTATTTCACTAAAAATTCTTTTCCCGGATATTACAATCCTAATGAGCTAATCGACCGATTAAGCTCCCCCTCACTTTATGAGTGTCCCGAAATGAAAGACCTAGAGCTTTTAAGCTTCACTTGCTTACAAAGCCTCTACCCGATCACTCGCTCACAAAAATGAGTTTATAAAATACTCGTTTACAATTTTGTTACAAAAATGTAACTACACTCACTATTCTATTTGCTTCTAAATAAGCTAATTGGTGAGTCTTTGTTGTTGTTCGAGCTTGAATCGCTTTCTTCTTAATTTCCTCTTTTTCGAATATTTTCACCAAAATGGTGATAATTTGGGTTTTGATTAAGAGAGGTTTTTAGGATGATAGATTGATGTGTTTGAAGAAAGATGTTTGAGGTATATATGGTCACAAAGTCTGTTTTTCTGTGTTATGACCGTTGGAAGTGGTTGAGGCTATTTTTCAGAGGTTTTAAGCTGTTTTCCAGAAAAAGCTGAAAAGCTGTTTTCGAAATCTGTAGAAAACGATCGGTCGTTTTCTACAGTCGATCGGTCGTTTTCAGAAAACGATCGGTCGTTTCTGAGAAACGATCGGTCGTTTTTTCGACCTGCTCACTGGAAGAATTTGGACAAAAAACGATCGGTCGTTTTTGTCCAGTCGATCGGTCGACTGTTCTTCTGGCAGTTTTCTTGGTCTTCTCGCTATTCTTCGAAAGCTCATAAATTCTTCGTTTTAGCTCCGATTCTGGTTCCGCTTGAACCTGTAGCTTCGTTTTTCTGTGCTCTATCTTTCTGGCATTATGAAATTTTCATTTACTTCTTTTGGAAAAGACAAGCGTTATATCATCGAAATCGTAAAATCATTAAAGACATAATCAAAGTTATAATCAAAATCATTATTGAACTCTAAGTTCAACAATCTCCCCCATTTTGATTATGACAAACTAATGATGATTTTACAAGAAAACTATCTCCTCCATTTTAACAAAACGCATTATCTCTAAATATATCATTTTTCTCCTCCTTTGGCATTATCAAAATGCAATCAAGAAAAAAAATACGGGGTTATGTGAAGGGTTTTTAAAGAAAAACCAAAACATGAAAAATGTTATTACGATGTATATGCCCCAACTAATCACATATATGTAAATACTAAGGATTAGAGTATACCAAATATGTGATGTTGAGTCCGCTCTCTAATGGCATTTGCATTGAGCGTTGCCAATTCCAAATAGGTGGTACCATTTGTTGGTATGCCTTCCACCTTTGTCGATCAACGACACTTCATTCTTGATGGTGGAGTCGATATTCTTGACTTCCACGACTTTTGCCAGTGTTGCCAACCATTTGTTGATTTTCTCCTTTTGGATGGAGATACCTACAACACAAGTTTTGTCCTTTGGTACCCAATTTCTTTTGGGTCCGACATTGTTAGTGGCTCGGGTCTTTACTACCCATTTCAAATTGCTTCTACTAACATGAAAGCGATTTGGGCATTTAGAAGAATTATGCTCACTTCTACTACAATGTATGCAATGCCTAGACTTTTTAGTATAATGAGAGTTATACGAAGTTTTGGAAAGGTTTTTCGGAGTATCCAATTTGGTTTTAAAACCTATACCTTTCCTATCATTAAAAGATTTTTGAAAAATCTTGGAAGTACTCCCTTTAGTAAAAACAACCTCTGGTTTAGGTGGAATAGGAGTTGTAGAAATATTAGAGGTTTTAACGAAGCGGGTTTTGTTTGAAGTAGAACCAATGCAATCAAAACCTAAACCGCTCTTATCATTGAAATCTTTTCGACAACTCAAAATGTTATCTAAAACGGTTTTACCATTAGAAAACTTTGAAATTGTTAAATTAAGTTTTTCAATGGAAATGACAAGATCGTTGTTTTTAGTTTTCAACGATTCATTCTCGGTTTCTAAAACCTTGACCTTGTCATTTAAGTTAAAAGCATGAGAACTCAAAACCTTGTTTTTGCTTTTAACTTTATCGAAAGCATCCTTTAACTCTTCAAAATTTTCTAATAGATCACAATCTAAAGAAGATGGTTTTGAAAGAGTTTTAGTAAGTCTAGATACTTCATTTTTAAGAAAATTGATCTCGGTTTGTAAAGACTTATTATGAATGACGAGATTATTGTTTTTGTCTTTCAAGTCTTCCTTTTCGTCATCTATATCATGTAAAGAGAATGACGATGTTGGAATAGACTCATTTTCATTTTTATCTCTTTTTAAGGATCTTATTTCTTCATTGAGGGAAGAATTTATCCTTTTAAGAGATTTAACCTTCTCTACAAGCTTAGGAAGTTTTTCGGAATAAATTCCACACATATGAATTAATTCATCATGAGAGAATTCCTTTACCTCATCGTTGTCACTTTCGCTTGAGGATGAGAGGCTTTGTTCATGGTTGTCTTCCATGGCCATATAGCAACCAAGGTGAGCGACTTCATCTTGGTCCGAGCTATCGCTAGAGCTTGAGGCGGATATCTTGTTCTTGCCTTTGCTCTTGCGATTTTTGATGCAATCTCTAGCCATGTGTCCTTCCTTGCCACAAGTATAGCAAACAAAATCATTAGAATAAATTGAATTATTTGACGATTTACCTTTATGTTTGAGGTGGTCTTTTAGCTTGAGTATTTCCTTGACGATTCGAATGATTTGCATTGAATTTTCGTCGTTATTGGATAGTTCATTGCTTTCGTTACAAGTTGTTGCTTTGAAAGCTATCTCCTTCCTTTTCGAGATTGGCTTGTGATTATTGAGGGTGATCTCGTGAGTAATGAGTGAACCCGTCAATGCATCAAGAGTGTAGGTGTTCATGTCGTGCGCCTCTTGAATTGCGGTGACCTTTGGTTCCCATTCTTTTGGTAAGCTCCGAATCACCTTTGAGACCATTTCCTTACAAGATAAATGCTTACCAAGAGATGTTAATCCATTAGTAATAGTAGTAAATCTAGCAAGCATATCGGAAATAGTTTCACCCTCGCTCATTTTAAAAAGCTCATAGTCATGAACTAATAGTTAGAGTTTACAATCCTTAACTTGGTTAGTCCCTTCATGCATTACTACTAGCTTATCCCACATACCCTTAGCGGTTTTACAAGCGGAAATTTTGTTGTACTCGTTAGGGGAAATGGCACAAACAATAGCGTACATCGCTTTGGCGTTCGTAGAGTAGGCTTCTAGTTGAGCGTTATCTAGGTCCTCTACGGGGATTGGGTTCTCGCTAGTTTCGGATGTAGGTGCGGAATATCCTACTTTTATGGTCATCCAAAGTTTAACATTATAGCTTTGTAAAAACATGCTCATCCTATCCTTCCAATATGAAAAATTTATTCCATCAAAATAAGGTGGAGTATTTGGGGATACAGCTATGCCGGATGCGAAATTGTACAAATTAGCCATTGGGATCTTAACTCTAAAATCGCTAGATTCCTATATGCAAGAGCCTCGGCTCTGATACCAATTGTTGGCCCGTGTGCGGCTAAACCTTAGGGGGGGGGGGGGGGTGAATAAGGTTTATGGCGATTTTCGCATAATTAAAACTTAAGTGCAACTAACACCCCAACTTACACAATTCTAAGCTTAAGCGTTAATAATCGTTAATAAATTCAAACGCAAGCAAGCAAGAATAAATATTTGCGGAAAATAAAAGTTTAAGGGAAGAAGATGACACCGTGATTTATAGAGGTTCGGCAAAACGCGCCTACGTCCTCTCCTCGGTACTACCGAGTATTTCACTAAAAATTCTTTTCCCGGATATTACAATCCTAATGAGCTAATCGACCGATTAAGCTCCCCCTCACTTTATGAGTGTCCCGAAATGAAAGACCTAGAGCTTTTAAGCTTCACTTGCTTACAAAGCCTCTACCCGATCACTCGCTCACAAAAATGAGTTTATAAAATACTCGTTTACAATTTTGTTACAAAAATGTAACTACACTCACTATTCTATTTGCTTCTAAATAAGCTAATTGGTGAGTCTTTGTTGTTGTTCGAGCTTGAATCGCTTTCTTCTTAATTTCCTCTTTTTCGAATATTTTCACCAAAATGGTGATAATTTGGGTTTTGATTAAGAGAGGTTTTTAGGATGATAGATTGATGTGTTTGAAGAAAGATGTTTGAGGTATATATGGTCACAAAGTCTGTTTTTCTGTGTTATGACCGTTGGAAGTGGTTGAGGCTATTTTTCAGAGGTTTTAAGCTGTTTTCCAGAAAAAGCTGAAAAGCTGTTTTCGAAATCTGTAGAAAACGATCGGTCGTTTTCTACAGTCGATCGGTCGTTTTCAGAAAACGATCGGTCGTTTCTGAGAAACGATCGGTCGTTTTTTCGACCTGCTCACTGGAAGAATTTGGACAAAAAACGATCGGTCGTTTTTGTCCAGTCGATCGGTCGACTGTTCTTCTGGCAGTTTTCTTGGTCTTCTCGCTATTCTTCGAAAGCTCATAAATTCTTCGTTTTAGCTCCGATTCTGGTTCCGCTTGAACCTGTAGCTTCGTTTTTCTGTGCTCTATCTTTCTAGCATTCTGAAATTTTCATTTACTTCTTTTGGAAAAGACAAGCGTTATATCATCGAAATCGTAAAATCATTAAAGACATAATCAAAGTTATAATCAAAATCATTATTGAACTCTAAGTTCAACAAAGGAGCTCTCGCCAGTACTGAGGTTTGGTGACATGATGTTATCGGGAGATAGTACTTGTTCTATTTGCTTATTTGATATTGAAGATGAGGAAAAAATCAGGTGGTTGAGGAACTGCAAGCACGTTTTTCACCAGAATTGTGTGGACCGTTGGATCGACCTTGGTCGTGACTCGTGCCCGCTTTGTAGGACGCCAGTTGCGCCATGTCACTTGCAAGGCGAGTTAAAGTCCGTGGCGGAATCAGAAATGTTTTTTTTCATAATTATATGAGGTGCCGAAAGTTTAAAATCAATAAATCAAAATACAATTTTTTATGTATATATGGAGGGTATTTGCCCGTTTCTAGTTACTCCATTGTTTTAAGGGACAATTTTTTCGTGAACGTTTTTAATGTTTAAATTCCCTTCAGGATAGGGTCGAATTTAGATTTAACGATGTAGCTAGATATAAATTGTATTCGGGGTAATTCCTTCTTTCTAACATTGTATTACCGCACCATGTTTATTTTTACTACTACAATTTTTAGGACTTGTTTTTGTTTATTAATTTCAGTAATTACACCGATAACCCCATAGTATAAAATCGACAACAATTTTTATCTTAATGGATCTAATAAAAGTTGTAGGCTTGTAAGTTGTAGCTCTGTGGTATGTGGCTTATAATCTGCCCATTTAAAAAGTTTGGATGCTCTACTTTTGTAAAAATTAGTAGTAAAATGTTCTACATAGTTTGGTAATGTTACCGGCTAGAAACAAATGAAGTCTTAACTTATAGCCTTTTACATCACGTATAAGCCTCTTTCTCTTAAATTGTAGCTGTGTGTATCTTGTTAGACTTAAATTGTTAAACTAGTGTATTCACCTCAAATTCGAGGAATATTGTAGAGAAACTGATACGGTTGCTCTTAAATCATGTAACTTAAGACATAATATTTACATTTGCATAAATTTAACACATCCGAAGAAAAATCCTGCAACTTTCTGCACGTTCATACTTACACATGCATTTTTTCATCATTCAAAACACTACACTAAACCTGCAAATTATGTACATTCCACAGGCAAACATTAAAACCTGCAATTTTTACACATAATCACACATTTAACACACAACTAAAAACCGGTAATTTTTGTACATTACTTCTAACACCTACATTTTATACAACACAAAACCTGCAAATTAAGCACATTCCATACATCATCGTACATTTAACACATCACAAAAAAACCCATAATTTTTTACACCTTTATAGCAAGACATGCATTTTTTCATTACTCACGCACAGCTAAAGTAGCAACTTAAATCCAACAAATTAAACCATGCAACTTAACACATCTAATATTTACATTCACACAAATTTAGACTCTATTTTACAACTTAAAACCTGTAAAAACTTAATATGAGCATTTCAAATACAAGATCATATTTCAAACACATATTCCACACATAATATGATTTTCATTGCACACTAGATATGCAATCAAATATACATTATGTGTCTATTTTTAACACAAGTTCAGATATGTTTTTTTTACACATAACCACACATTTAACACAACAAAAATCTGCCATTTTTTTTATCTGTCATTTTTTTTTGTACATTCTTACTAACACCTACATTTTACACAACACAAAACCTACTAATTAAGCACATTCCATACATAACCATATATTTAACACATCAGAAAAATTCTGCAAGTTTTTGCACGTTAATACTTGCACCTGTATTTTTTCATCATTCACACACAATATTACATTTACAACGCTACACCAAACTATCAAATTATGGCCATTTCACACAACCATTAAACCTACAATTTTTTTTTTTTACAGAAAATCACACATTTAAAACACAACTAAAAACCAATAATTTTTTGCACATGTCTACTAACACATACATTTTGCACAACACAAAACCTGAAAATTAAGCATATTCCATACATAACCACACATTTAACACATCTGAAAAAACCCACAAGTTTTTGCACGTTTACACCAAGACCTACATTTTTTTTTATCATTCACACATAATATAACAACAACACTACACCGAACCTGCAAGTTATGCACATTTCACACATAACCATTAAATATAATCTGTTGCCAAATAAACAAACGGTCAAAAACATAACCATCTTGTACAAAATGTGACCATTTAGAATGCATTAACACATCAATTTTTACCAAATAAGCCATCATCTAGACCATTACAGAAATTCAAAGTACCTTTTAAGACTTAACAAAATAACATTCTAGAAATTCAAAATGGAAACAAAATGACATTTCTTCTGCAGTTTCAGTTACTATTTTCTGTATTTTTCTTCATTGATATTATCATGAGACACTTTACAATCTTCTGTTTTAGTGGATCTCTTTCCATTTATCTTCACTTGCCTTTTTGCTATTTTTTTTTAACTTCCTCCAACTCTTATGATTCCAGCATCACGTGACTCTTCACTTTCACTTGATAATTCAATCACTACTGCCTTCTTTTTTGAAGAAAACACATGTCTTTGACTCCTCCTTGTTATTAAAAAAAAACATGTTATTGATTAAACATTGTAAGCATAAAAAAATTACAATAAAAAAATTACAGGTTGTTTTATTTATGTTCGTGATATCTTCTCTCGAGTGTTTAGGTGTGTCATCCCAATTTCTTGGGATTATAAATTTCATTTTTCATAATTGTATGTTTTTTCCAACTTGATTTTATTTTCACATTTTCATATTAGTTTGCAACATGTTGCCAAAAATGAAACATACAATTATGAAACATGAAATTTATAAACTGAAGTTATATCTTCATTTATCTGACTCACAAAAGTTACTAAAATGATCGGAATCAATATAACCTTCATCTAAAACTAACACATCTATATAACCAACATAATTTAATGTATGGTCATGGATAGAAACAAGTTTAGATTTCTTATTACCAAAATCTAAGTCAATACCAATATCAACCCGAACATTTACTTCATTATCTATTTGTCCTCCATCATCGTCCATACAGTTTAAGAAATTGTTATCATGGTCTACATTATCTTTAGCTATCCACATATCACCATATACTATCATAATCACAGTGATTTTCTCTAAGTCTCCATTTTGCCAAACGAGAAGAGGACGACATTCTTCAATTGAACATAATTAACCTTCAATTGCCCTAATTTCACTGATCGACGCAAATTATAAAGAGACTAGGAGGACAATTTAGCACTATGTACCCTAATTTATGTTTTCTATTAAAAAAAAAGAGATAACATTTTGACTAATTTTATTGCTCTATCTTACAAAAATAATGTATTTATTCAATAAAAAAATGTCCAATATGTATCACTTTTCAAGTTTAATTCTAACAAATAACTAGCATAAGTTGCATTTCCCAAATATACCACTTTTTCAGAGTATATAAACCCTTATAAATCTATTTTTTTGACTAGACTTATCGTCTCATGCGTGTCTATTTTTCTCACTCTCTACATCACGGTATGTCCATGTTATCATCTCTCTAAAAGGCTTTTCCATGACAATGGAGGTAGAGATTAATTCTCCTACCACCCGATGATTGCAGCACGAGATCATCGTCTCAGGCGAGACTACCCCCAGCTCCAGAATTTTGAAACTTAGAAAATAATAACCTCGGTGGAGTTCATCTAGGACTAGCTAAAACTATGTGCACTTTCAGCAAAATTATATGCACTTTTGATTGTACGATATGCTCTATGTGGTAAACAATAAGCTTGTGGTTAATATATACTTTCGGTTGAACTATGTGCACCTTCGACTGAACTATATGCACTTAAAGCAAAACTATATGCTATTTTAACTAATGGTCTATATGCACTTCCGAATAAACTGTGTGCATTTTCAAGTAAACTATAATATGCATTTTTTCTAATACTTTGCAGTTTTTAAAATAAATTTTATGCAATTTAAAAAGATTTATTTTTACAAGAGAAGACATTTTTCAATGTAAAAACCCACTTTTGATGTAAAAATTTGGTAACTTCTTATAAGTAAAGACCCCCGATTTTTGTGAAAAAAACTATTTTTTGTGAAAAAATCATGCTTTTTACTAGAAAAAACTATTTTCTGTGAAAAAGCCATTTTTTTTTGGTGAAAAATATTTTTTAAACTATTTTCCTTTTTTTGGGGTTTTTAATATTTTTTTTTTCAAAATTTGCATATATTCTTTTTGATGTTTTCAATTTATTATTATGATTTTATAGTATTTTTTTGTGATTTATAGAGAAAGAAAGTATCTACAAATTGTGTTTGTTGGCACGTGTGGCTAAACCTTAGAGGGGGGTGAATAATGTTTTAGGCGTTTTTTGCGGAATTAAAATTCTAAGCGCAACTAACAACCCAACTAGCTCGATATCTATTTGCGACAATAAATATGCGATGATAATCTATGAATAAATTGAAACATGCGCACAATCATAAATAATATAAGTTGCGGAAAGTAAATAGTAAGGGAAGAAGTTGACACCACAGATATATAGAGTCGGCAATCCCGTCTAGTCCTCTACTCGGTATTCACGCTACCGAGTATTTTACTATAATCTACTTACCAAGATTACAAATCCTACCGAGCTAATCAACCGATTTGCTCACCCTCTACCCGATGATACAATCTTGATACAAGTGCAACAGTACACAAAAGACAAGTCAACGACTCCCTCTCAATCTATGAGTACACAAATGTTTAACCTAGAATGAGAGATTAAGGGATGGTGATTAGTGTATTTTGGAGAGGGATTGGGGTGTATTTGAAGAACCAAAATGTCTATTGGTCCATAGATGACCGTTTGGAGTTGTTGGGTGTATTATCCAATGGATAATGGCTTGTTTTTAAAAAGGCAAAAAACAACTTTTTTGAATCGGACTGAATCTCGATCGATCGGACTGATCTCGATCGATCAAGATTTCTGAAGAAAAATTATAATGCTATAATTTCGATCGATTGGACTACATCTCGATCGATCAAGATTCACTGGAACTTTTTTTGGACCATTTTCGATCAATCGGACTATATCTCGATCGATCGAGATTTCTGGACTGATTAACCTACTTTTTGAAACACTCGTAATTTGCTCGTTCGGACTCCGAATCAACTTTCATTTGAACCGTTGGCTTCATTATTGAGTGCTTTATCATTTTAAATTCTGAAATATACATTTTCTCTTTTTGGAAAAGATTAAACATTATATCATCGAATTATAATTAAATCATAATCACACTTACAATCAAAATCAATTATTGAACCCATGGTTCAACAATCTCCCCCATTTTGATTATGACAAAATAATAATGATTTTACAAGTATAAAACATATCGTCCCCATTTTAACAAATTTTTTTTCTCTAAATATCATTTTTCTCCCCCTTTGGCATTATCAAAATGCAAATAAAATTGGGGTTTTGTGGAGAGTTTTGAAAGAATTAATAAAATATGAAAAATGTAATCATGATGAATATAACCTAACTAATCACATATATGTAAATAATATAGAGTAGAATGTACCAAATATGTGATGTTGAGTCCTGTCTCTAATGACATTTGCATTGAGCGTTTTCAAGTCCAAGTATGTGGTACAATTTATAGGTGCCTTCCACTTTTGTCGATCAATGGTACTTCATTCTTTATAATGGAGTCGATTTTCTTGATTTTCATGAATTTTACCGGTGCTGTCAACCAATTGTTGATTTTCTCCTTTTGAATGGAGATAACTACACGACGAGATTTGTCTTTTTTTCCCCAATTTCTTTTGGGTCGGACATTGTTAGTGGCATGGGTCTTTACTACCCATTTCAAATCGCTTCTATTAAGATTAAAACGATAAAGACATCCAGAAGAAATATGCACATTTCTACTACAATGTATACAATGCATAGACTTTTTCGCATAACGAGAACTAAACAATTTTTTGTAGAAATTTTTAGAAGTTTGATGAACGGTTTTGGTTTGAAAACCTAAACCTCTTCTATCATTGCAAGAGTTTTGAAAAACTTTTGAAGTACTTGCTTTATTAAAAACAACCTATTGTTTGAACGGAATATGAGTTTTAAAAATATTAGAGGCTTTGACGAAGTGGGTTTTGTTTTGACTGAACTAATGCAATCATAACCTATACCACTTTTGTCATTGAAATCTTTTTGACAACTCAAAATGTCATCTAAAACGGATTTACCTTTAGAAAATTTTGAGATCGTTAACTCAAGTTTTCCAATGGAAACCACAAGCTCGTTGTTTTTAATTTTTAAAGTGTCATTCTCAATTTGTAAAATGTTGAGCTTGTCATTTAAGTTAGAAGCATGAGAACTCAAAATTTTGTTTTTGCTTGTAACTTTATCGAAAGCGTTTTTTAACTTTTCAAAATTTTCTACTTAAACACAATCCAAAGAAGAGGATTTTGAAAGAGTTTTAGCAAGTCTAGAGACTTCATTTTTAAGAAAATTGATATCGGTTTGTAAAGACTTATTTTGAACAACGACGTCATTGTTTTTATATTTTAAGTCTTTCTTTTCGTCATCTACGTCATGTAAAGAAAATGACGATTTCGGACTAGACTTGTGTTCAATGTCATCTCTTTTCTATCATTTTAAGAGATTAAACTTTTTCCGAAAGTTTAGGAAACCTTTTAGAGTAAACATCACACATATGAAGTAAATCATCGTAGGATAGATCATTTACCTCACCGGTTTCACTTTCACTTTCACTTTCACTTGAAGACGATTGGTTAAGTTCATTGTTGTCTTCCATGGCCATATAACAAGCAACATGACCGACTTTGTCTTGGTCGGAACTATCGCTAGAGCTTGAAGCGAATATCTTCTTCTTGCCTTTGCTCTTGCGATTCTTGACGCAATCTCTCGCTATGTGTCCTTCATTGCCACAAGCATAGCAAACAAAATCATTAGAAATAATTGGACTATTTGACGATTTACCTTTATGTTTGTGCTTGCTTTTAAGCTTTAGTATTTCCTTGACGATTCGAATGATTTGCATTGAATTTTTCTCGTCATCGGATAGTTCATCATTTTCTTCACAAGTTGTTCCTTTGAAAGCTATCTCCTTCTTTTTCGAGATTGGCTTGTGACTATTGAGGGTGATCTCATGACTAATGAGTGAATCCGTCAACGCATCAATATTGTATGTGTTCATGTCATGCACTTCTTGAATTGCGGTGACCTTTGGTTCCTATTCTTTCGGTAAGCTCCGAATCACCTTCGAATCCATTTACTTACAAGATAAATACTTACCAAGAGACATTAATCCGTTAGTAATAGTGGTAAATCTAGCAAGCATATCGAAAATAGTTTCTCCATTGCTCATCCTAAAAAGCTCGTAGTCATGCACTAAAAGTTGGAGTTTGCAATCCTTAACTTGGTTAGTTCCCTCATGCATAACCAGTAACTTATTCCACATACCCTTAACCGTTTTACAAGCGGAAATTTTGTTGTATTCGTTAGGTGAAACGTCATAAACAATAGCATACACTGTTTTAGCATTAGTAGAGTAGGCTTCTAGTTGAGTGTCATTTAATTCCTCTACGGGGATTGGGTTTTCGCTATTTTCGGATGTAGGTGCGGAATATCCTACTTTTATGCTCATCCAAAGTTTAACATTGTAACTTTGCAAACACATACTCATTCTATCCTTCCAATATGAATAATTTACCCCATAAAAAAATGGTGGAGTATTGGGTGATGAAGCAATACCGGAAGCGAAATTAAGTACGTTAGTCATCGGGATCTAAACTCTTAAATCGCTAGATTTCTATATGCAAGAGCCTCGGCTCTGATACCAATTGTTGGCACGTGTAGCTAAACCTTAGAGGGGAGGTGAATAACGTTTTAGGCATTTTTCGCAGAATTAAAATTCTAAGTGCAACTAACAATCCAACTATCTCGATATCTATTTGCGACAATAAATATGCGTGATAATCTATGAATAAATTGAAACATGCGCACAATCACAAATAATATAAGTTGCGTAAAGTAAATAGTAATGGAATAAGTTGACACCACGATATATAGAGGTTCGGCAAACCCGCCTAGTCCTTTCCTCGGTATTCACGCTACCGAGTATTTCACTATAATCTTCTTCCCAAGATTACAAATCCTACCGAGCTAATCGATCGATTTGCTCCCCTTGTACCCGAGGATACAATCTTGATACAAGTGCAACAGTACACAAAAGATGAGTCAACGACTCCCCCTCAATCTATGAGTACACAAGTGTTTAACCTAGAATTTTTAACCAACACTTTGGCTTAAAAGTTTCTACCCAAACACTCACTCACAAATAAGCTTATAATTTGCTATTTACAATTTTGTTACAACAATGTAACTACACTCACTATTTTATTACTTCTAAATAAGCTAATTGGTGAGTTTTTGATGTTGTTTGAGCTTGATCACTTTTCTCCTTATTTTTCTCTTTTTGACTTTTTTTTGTTCAACAATGGAGTTTTTTATGTTTTTTTATAGAGAAAGATTAAGGGATGGTGATTAGTGTATTTTAGAGAGGGATTGTGGTGTATTTGAAGAGCCAAAATGTCAATTGGTCCATAGATGACCATTTGGAGTTGTTGGGTGTATTATCCAATGGATAATGGCTTGTTTTTAAAAAGGCAAAAAGCAACTTTTTTGAATCGGACTGAATCTCGATCGATCGGACTGATCTCGATCGATCAAGATTTCTGGAGAAAAGTTATAATGCTATAATTTCGATCGATCGGACTACATCTCGATCGATCAAGATTCACTGGAACTTTTTTTGGACCATTTTCGACCAATCGGACTATATCTCGATCGATCGAGATTTCTGGACTGATTTTCCTATTTTTTGAAACATTCGTAATTTGCTCGTTCGGACTCCGAATCAACCTTCGTTTGAACCGTTGGCTTCATTATCGAGTGCTTTATCATTTTAAGTCCTGAAATATACATTTTATATTTTTGAAAAATATCAAACATTATATCATCGAATTATAAAATCATTAAATCATAATCACACTTATAATCAAAATCAATTATTGAACCCATGGTTCAACAATCTCCCCCATTTTGATTATGACAAAATAATAATGATTTTACAAGTATAAAACATATCGTCCCCATTTTAACAAATCATTTTTCTCTAAATATTATTTTTCTCCCCGTTTGGCATTATTAAAATGTAAATAAAATTGGGGTTTTGTGGAGAGTTTTGAAAGAATTAATAAAAAATGAAAAATGTAATCACGATGAATATAACCTAACTAATCACATATATGTAAATATTATAGAGTAGAATGTACCAAATATGTGATGTTGAGTCCTGTCTCTAATGACATTTGCATTGAGCGTTTTCAAGTCCAAGTATGTGGTACAATTTATAGGTGCCTTCCACTTTTGTCGATCAATGGTACTTCATTCTTTATAATGGAGTCGATTTTCTTGATTTTCATGAATTTTACCAGTGCTGTCAACCAATTGTTGATTTTCTCCTTTTGAATGGAGATAACTACAAGACGAGATTTGTCTTTTTTCCCCAATTTCTTTTGGGTCGGACATTGTTAGTGGCATGGGTCTTTACTACCCATTTCAAATCGCTTCTATTAAGATTAAAACTATAAGGACATCTAGAAGAAATATGCTCATTTCTACTACAATGTATACAATGCATAGACTTTTTCGCATAACGAGAATTATACGATTTTTTGTAGAAATTTTTAGAAGTTTGATGAACGGTTTTGGTTTGAAAACCTAAACCTCTTCTATCATTGCAAGAGTTTTGAAAAACTTTTGAAGTACTTGCTTTAGTAAAAACAACCTCTTGTTTGAACGGAATATGAGTTTTAAGGGTTTTGTTTTGACTAGAACTAATGCAATCATAACCTTACCACTTTTGTCATTGTAATCTTTTTGACAACTCAAAATGTCATCTAAAACGGATTTGCCTTTAGAAAATTTTGAGATCGTTAACTCAAGTTTTTCAATGGAAACCACAAGCTCGTTGTTTTTAATTTTTAAAGTGTCATTCTCAATTTGTAAAATGTTGAGCTTGTCATTTAAGTTAGAAGCATGAGAACTCAAAATTTTGTTTTTGCTTGTAACTTTATCGTAAGCATTTTTTAACTTTTCAAAATTTTCTACTAAAACACAATCCAAAGAAGGGGATTTTGAAAAGAATTTTAGCAAGTCTAGAGACTTCATTTTTAAGAAAATTGATATCGGTTTGTAAAGACTTATTTTGAACAACGACGTCATGGTTTTTATCTTTTAAGTCTTTCTTTTTGTCATCTACGTCATGTAAAGAAAATGACGATTTCGGACTAGACTTGTGTTCAATGTCATCTCTTTTCAAGGATCTTATTTCTTTATTGAGAGAAGAATTTATCATTTTAAGATATTCAACTTTTTCCGAAAGTTTAGGAAACCTTTTAGAGTAAACATCACACATATGAAGTAAATCATCGTAGGATAGATCATTTACCTCACCGGTTTCACTTTCACTTGAAGACGATTGGTTAAGTTCATTGTTGTCTTCCATGACCATATAACAAGCAACATGACCGACTTCGTCTTGGTCGAAACTATCGCTAGAGCTTGAAGCGAATATCTTCTTTTTGCCTTTGCTCTTGCGATTCTTGACGCAATCTCTCGCTATGTGTCCTTCATTGCCACAAGCATAGTAAACAAAATCGTTAGAAATAATTGGACTATTTGACGATTTACCTTTATGTTTGTGTTTACTTTTAACCTTTAGTATTTCCTTGATGATTCGAATGATTTGCATTGAATTTTTCTCATCATCGGATAGTTCATCATTTTCTTCACAAGTTGTTCCTTTGAAAGCTATTGTCACACCCCAAAATCCGTAAGACACGGACAACGAGGCATGACCTATTTAAATAAAAGGAAAGTGAACCCTGTTGGTACAAAATTTAAATTATTAAAGAAAACACTTGCGAGCTAAAGGAACAATTAAATGAATAAGTATAAAGTTTGCCAAACACGACTACAAGACAAATGGTTTTAACAAAATTTATAAAAGGAAATAAACGAATGTAAATTGCCCGTAGGCTACAACCTCAAAATATAATCTAAGTGAAAAGAAAGTGAAAGCCCCGAGCCCATGTGACGCATTGGAATAGCTCCAAACTCTAAACGCCTCAACCTAATTTGTACCTAAAAGACAAAACTGTAACGGTGAGTCCCACACACATTCATAGACGGGACAGCACCACAAATACCGTCACTCCGTCCCATAAATGCAAGACTCACAACAACAACTATGATAGCAACATATAAAAAGAAATAAAATAACGTCGTACAACAAGATCAATTAAATAACTTCAACACACATCTATAGCATACATGGACCTCTCATGCCACCTACCCCAGTCCGTAAGGTAGGTCATTCCCTATCCCTCGGCCGTCTTATGTCCCCAGAATTAGAAAGAGACATAGACCATTGCTAACATAAAAGTAAATTTAAAGTGCGCACTTGGACCTCTCATGCCACTCGTCACAGTCCGTAAGACGAGTCATTCCCTATCCCCACGGCCGTCTTCTGTCCCCGGAATTAGGAAGGGACATAGACCATTGCTAACAGAAAAATAAATAGAGTGCACACTAGGACCTCTCATGCCACTCGCCCCAGTCTGTAAGATGAGTCATTCCCTATCCCCTCGGCCGTCTTCTGTCCCCGGAATTAGGAAGAGACAGAGACCATTGCCACTAATCTAAATCACAAGGCCTCAGCCAATATTAAAAATCCATGCAAATATCACCTTCTCATACGGTCTCGGCCAATAATATAAATCCACGCAATTATCACATTCTCATACGTCACTTTGACGCAATTCAACAAACCACATAAGTATAGGCACTAGATTCACAAATAGCCAACCAACTCTAACAACATAAAATTCAGTTCAGCCATTTTAACAAACACCTTGTATGCGTAATATAAAACTCATCTTTATTCAACAATAATTTACTCAATTCTATCAACAACCATAATAACACATAATCAACGCATAAAACACGCAATCCATCAATATTCTCATTACTCCGAAATTAAAAGACTAAATCCTCAACTACTCCAAAATAAAAAAAAAGTGAATTAGATGTACAACAAATAAACCCAATTAACAATTTAAGAACATAATTAAGATAAAAGACAAAAACCCCCAATTTATAATAAACGCAAAACCTAATCTTAACATATACCCTCGTCTAGTCGCAATGGATAACCCCCGTTACCTTAGAGCGTAGATGAGATGCTTTCGGTAAGAACCCGCTAATGGTGGTTTCTTCTTCTTCTTCTTCTTCTTCTTCTTCTTCTTCTTCTTCTTCTTCTTCTTCTTCTTCTTCTTCTTCTCTCTTTTTTCTCTTTTCTCTTTTCTCTTGCTTTAGGTTTGTTTTTGGTTTTCTGAATTAAAAGTGGGCTGATTTGAGGTTTAGAAAAAACTGTTTTGAGAAAGTTTGTGTCAACGAACTATTTGGTCCCCAAAGTTCTAAAAGTTAACTCTAAATCCAAAAATATTGTTTTACTACTCAAAAATAACAAATCTTTAAAAACAAATCTATTGGGTCCTTTTTATTTATAAAAATAGTAACAGGTTTTTAAAATAAAGTTTTTCGGATGAGTTTCGGTTTTTGGCTAAAAAAAATAGTCGAGTGACCGGTTTTTGGTAAAATTTATATAAAACGTTTTTGGATAAATTAAATCATATATAAAAAAAACGGGATGTTACAACTAACCCTCCTTAAAAGAATTTCGTCCCGAAATTTTCTCTCTAAACAACTATACCCCAGAAATTATAAACTTTTACAAATAAGACCATAAAATTTTAAACGTCCGATTCGTGTCATAATCTAAGAAGTATTCTTGAACTGTTTGTCTTGATACTTACATGAAGCCTTTTATGTAGCGACTGTAAATGTATCTTTGCTGGACTTGGATTGGAATTTGGTTCAGAAGTCCAAACTATTAAAATTGAATTGTAATTGTGTGTTTAGCTGGGTATCTTATCAGTTACTTATTACTCCACTTACCAAAAAAGGCCTGTAATTTAGTTACTTATTTGAAAAAGGGTCCTTATCTATTAATTGGATTTCTTGAACTTTGTATTTTTTTATACAGGTATTTGTGTATGTAAATTACCCATTCATGCTTTTGTTACTTGAACTGAAATATAAGTCAAGTTCTAATTACTAAGGTAAGAGTTATAATTGTGCCTTTTTCCCACTACTTACCCCAATCGAACTCCTATTCTTTTATTACTTACCCCACCCCCCATAAAAAAAAGTAAACCCCTTTGACTTTCCCAGGAAAGGTCTTATTCTTTTAATATTACCGTAGAACTAAGTCCCATTTCTCTACTTGCTTGCCATGTATTCCTTTATCTTCAAGTTGATTTCTTATGTGATTGGATGTCAATGATGTGTTACATTTTACGATCTTGACGAGAGAAGGGGAACTGGGTGTTAAAGTCCGTCTACCTTCTCATACGCGCCTACCAATACATAGCTCGTTCTGTTTCCATGAAAGACATAATTATGATACCAGTACCTTCTTATTAAAAGGCATCACGAGAATGAATTTACCTTTATATAAACCTAAAGATTTAACCTTAGTCAACATATATATATATATATATATATATATATATATATATATATATATATATATATATATATATATATATATATATAGATAGATAGATATAATTATAAATTTACCTGAGTGACGTCCCAGGGGTTTGGGTTGAACTGGCAACTGAGCTTAAATGGGTCATCGGAGTTAATGTTGGAGATTGCAATTCCGGCTTGCTTAGTGTATTTTCGGATTCTCATGGCTATCTTAGAGAGAGAGAGAGAGATCAGGGAAGGAAGGAGGCTTATATATTTAATAAAAACACCACTGTGTAGTCTGTATTTTATAGTGCTGAAATTATGTATGTATATATGTATGTATAAGATTTTTAAAAAAGAAAAAAAAAATTATGTATATATAGGTAGCATTTAGTAAATTATTGTCTTTATTTGCATATGTGTAATTGAGTATTTAATGAGTGTGCTGTAAGTGTATCTGTAAATCTTATGGATCTCGCAGTAAATGAATACTTCTATTTATGGCGATTTATTGATTCACTTGTATGCTTTATGAATTGTGATTTGTCTTATAGCAGTGCACGTGGGTAAATGTTAATTTCAAACCCTGGATTACCATGCTATTCATTATTCACAACAAATTATGAAATTACTTGAAATTTTTACTAACATAAAATGCGTATTTAAATTTTTAAAAATGAAAATTTTCATAAGTTAATCGCATAGTTTAATATTTTAACTTTATTATTAATTTTTGAAAATTTATATTTCGAAAATTTAATAATATGTTTTTTACTGGAAAAATTTGCATGTAGTTTCATGATGGACAAACATTTTGTAATAAAGTGAGTAACTAATAACCACAACTTATGAGTTGACCCAGTTGACTCTTTGTGGGCATAATAATTCTGGTCTAGATGGTAAGCGCAGTGTACCAAAACCAATCACTTAGACCAAACCTACTTTTCATGAGTTTAAACAGTGATGTCTTGGAGTTTTTGTTTATCGAGACAAAAATATACATCTGTTTTTTCATCCTAAAAGTTCTATATTTTGATAATTAAAAATCCGAACGTCTATTTATTGTTTTCTGATTAAATGTAAAAAAAATTGAAGTCAAAACCATAAATGTAATACTTGTAATATAATGATACATTGTATATGTACTTAGTATAAATCCAAATCAAGACCGGAAAAAGTAAATTCAATTAAATATTTGAAATATATTTTAAGAAATATTAAAAACGGCAAATATAACGGGTTAATACCAGATTAGTACCGTGTGGTATCAGAAGTACCGTGTGGTATCAGAAGTAAGATCGTGTACTATTGACATTTCTAATTTAGGACGTGAACGTTAACAATTGACTCAATTCACTTTTATTTATGAATTGTGATTTGTCTTCGGGCAGTGCACGTGGGGAAATGTCAATTCCAACCCTAGATTACCATGACATTCGCACCAAATTACAAAATTTCTAATGGAAAACGCCTATTTAAATTGCTAAAAATAAAATTTTTCAGAAGTCAATCACATAGTTTAATCTTTTAACATTATTATTAGTTTTTGAAAATTTCTGTTACGAAAATTTAAAAGTATTTGTTTGAACGGTCAAAATTATATTTAGTTTCGTGACGAACAAAAAAATTGTAACTGAGTGACTAACTAATAACCATAACTTTTGACCAAACCCACTTTCATTTTGTGGGCATGGATTCTGGTCTAGATGGTGAGTGTTAGCATCTTTGTGCTAACATTCGTTTTGTTAGCGGATTGACACTTCGAAGGAACGTTTGTGGGCACCGTTGACTAATGTTTGGCATGTAGGAGCGCCAATGAATTAAAGTTTGATACGGTTCAAGATTAGGGCAGGTTTGAAGCAAGGAAACACGTTCGATATGGTTCGAACGGACTGCCAGTTTGGAGTCACGACGATGGACTATTATGGTTTCAAATGACGGGCTGTTTTGGTTACATTACGGGTTGATTACGAGAATCAAATGACATTGTTTTTTTTCTTTAGTATAAAATTCAATACTCTAAATGGAAAAAAAATGTAGACATTGCTCTCTTCTATTCAAGAGACCGTGAGATCCAAAACAGCAAAAAAGTATCAAATGACCGATTGTGCTTGCTCGATTATTTTAGCGATATTTTAATAAATGTCGGTAATAAAAATTTAATAAGTCACAAACTCAAATTGGTAAATTAACTAAATAATATCGCTAATGCTAAACCGTGAACCTCACAATGAAGGACTTAGGGTAGGTACCGTAATCGCTCGCCATATGAATTGTCAAGTGTTATCTATTAGGTTGTGCAATATCGAATAAATATGTGAAAAGAAAAATGTAAATATACTCTAGTGACCCACCATACTACTCTCCTTGTTCAATTTACTTAGTGGGTAAATTTTTATTTTTTTTCATAAACTCAATTAAATTTTGTTACAAACATGAGAGCTTACTTCTTACTGTTAGTACAAATGGGCCAGTTGTAATGGTTGAGCCCTTATTTTTGTTGTTATATAATTGTAAAGAGGATAATTTATACGGATTGCTTGGCTTGAAGTACGTTACTTCAGGTCAAAATCCGTAAATTTGGGGTCTATTCCGACATGTGGTATAAACATTTTATTTTGTGTATTTGGTTGGGTTGGTTAATAATTTGCTTACATTTTAAAAATAAAAAGACTTGACCTCTCTGGTGTGCCATTAAAATGATACCAATACCATGTTAGGGACGTTAATTTATGATTATTAATTTTCATTTCATTTATCCCCCAATCATAGCTCCGCAACAACAAATAATAGGCGAATCATAATCCGTAATTAATATTTTCGTAATAACCAAAATAATTAGAAAAGATATCAAAATGACTTCTGATCACTAGTTTAATTTATCTTCAAAAGAAAACTATGTCACCATTGTCCCATAAAAACAGCCATTGATTAATTAACTACTAATTTCTTGTGCACTAACTTCCACTTGACCCTTCGTAATCATAATTAAACTAGACTTATAGCATGTCACAATATACTCACTATATATATATATATACATGTATCTATTCTGTATTTCAACCAACGAAAAAAACTTGCTTCCCTTTTTTTTCTTCTAAATTCTTATTAAAATTATCTTAAAATGGGATTTCCGGTTGGATACAACAAGAACAACTTCTCCCTGAACATAATCCTATATCTAGTTTTTCTCCTTATAGTCACAATTCTAACTCCAATCATACATCTTCTTCGTTTTCTTGGCCTCCCTTATTTTGAAGACCAATGCTTCGAGTTCTTTAGCGAATACCCTATCCGAAATCAAGACTTGATTAAGGAGCTCTCGCCAGTGCTGAGGTTTGGTGACATGACGTTATCGGGAGATAGTACTTGTTCTATTTGCTTATTTGATATTGAAGATGAGGAAAAAATCAGGTGGTTGAGGAACTGCAAGCACGTTTTTCACCAGAATTGTGTGGACCGTTGGATCGACCTTGGTCGTGACTCGTGCCCGCTTTGTAGGACGCCACTTGCGCCACGTCACTTGCAAGGCGAGTTAAAGTCAGTGGCGGAATCGGAATTTTTTTTTTCATAATTATATGAGGTGCAAAAGTTTAAAATCAATAAATCAAAATACAATTTTTTCTGTATATATGGAGGGTGTTTGCCCGTTACTAGTTACTCCATTGTTTTAAGGGAGAATTTTTTCGTGAACGTTTTTAATGTTTAAATTCCCTTCAGGATAGGGTCGAATTTAGATTTAACGATGTAGCTAGATATAAATTGTATTCGGGGTAATTCCTTCTTTCTAACATTGTATTACCGCACCATGTTTATTCTTACTACAATTTTTAGGACTTATTTTTGTTTATTAATTTCAGTAATTACACCGATAACCCCATAGTATAAAATCGACAACAATTTTTATCTTAATGGATCTAATAAAAGTTGTAGGCTTGTAAGTTGTAGCTCTGTGGTATGTGGCTTATAATCTGCCCATTTAAAAAGTTTGGATGCTCTACTTTTGTAAAAATTAGTAGTAAATGTTCTACATAGTTTGGTAATGTTACCGGCTAGAAACAAATGAAGTATATAGCCTTTTACATCACGTATAAGCCTCTTTCTCTTAAATTGTAGCTCTGTGTATCTTGTTAGACTTAAATTGTTAAACTAGTGTATTCACCTCAGATTCAAGGAATATTGTAGAGAAACTGATACGGTTGCTCTTAAACCATGTAACTTAAGGCATAATATTTACATTCGCATAAATTTAAACCATATTTCACAAATTCAAACCTGCAAAAAAAGTTAATACGAACATATCAAACACAATATCACATTTCAAACACCTTCCACACATAATAAGACTTCAACTGCAGATGAGATATGCAATCAAATACTACACATTATGTGTCAATTTTTGACATAATTCTAAACTTGCAATTTTTTACACCACCACACATTTAACACAGACCAAAAACATGCAAGTTTTTGTACATTCCTACTAACATCTACATTTTAAACAACACAAAACCTGCAAATTAAGCACATTCCATACATAACTACATATTTAACACATCCGAAGAAAAATCCTGCAACTTTCTCCACGTTCATACTTACACCTGCATTTTTTCATCATTCACAACAATACACCAAACTTGCAAATTATGTACATTTCACAAGCAAACATTAAAACCTGTAATTTTTAGACATAATCACACATTTAACACACAACTAAAAACCAGTAATTTTTGCACATTCCTTCTAACACCTACATTTTGCACCACACAAAACCAGCAAATTAAGCACATTCCATACATCATCGCACATTTAACACATCACAAAAAAAACCCATAATTTTTTGCACCTTTACACCAAGACATGCATTTTTTCATTACTCACGCACAACTAAAGTAGCAACTTAAATCCAACAACTTAACACATCTAATATTCACATTCACACAAATTTAGACTCTATTTCACAACTTAAAACCTGTAAAAATTTAATATGAGCATTTCAAATACAAGATCATATTTCAAACACATATTCCACACATAATATGATTTTCATTGCACACTAGATATGCAATCAAATTTACATTATGTGTCTATTTTTAACACAAGTTCAGATATGTTTTTTTTACACATAACCACACATTTAATACAACAAAAATCTGCCATTTTTTTTATCTGTCATTTTTCTTTTGTACATTCTTACTAACACCTATATTTTACACAACACAAAACCTACTAATTAAGCACATTCCATACATAACAATATATTTAACACATCAGAAAAATTCTGCAAGTTTTTGCACGTTAATACTTACACCTGTATTTTTTCATCATTCACATACAATATTACATTTACAATGCTACACCAAACCATCAAATTATGGCCATTTCACACATAACCATTAAACCTACATTTTTTTTTTTTTCAGATAATCACACATTTAACACAACTAAAAACCAGCAATTTTTTACACTTGTCTACTAACACATGCATTTTGCACAACACAAAACCTGCAACTTAAGCATATTCCATACATAACCACACATTTAACTCATCTGAAAAAACCCACAGGTTTTTGCACGTTTACACCAAGACCTGTATTTTTTTTATCATTCACACATAATATAACAACAACACTATACCAAACCTGCAAGTTATGCACATTCCACACATAACCATTAAATATAATCTGTCGCCAAATAAACAAACGGTCAAAAACATAACCATCTTGTACAAAATGTGACCATTTAAAATGCATTAACACATGAATTTTTTACCAAATAAGCCATCATCTAGATCATAACAGAAATTCAAAGTACCTTTTAAGACTTAACAAAATAACATTTCAGAAATTCAAAATGGAAACAAAATGACATTTCTTCTGCAGCTTCAGTTACAATTTTCAATATTTTTATTCATTGATATTATCATGAAACACTTTACAAGCTTCTGCTTTAGTGGATCTCTTTCCATTTATCTTCACTTGCCTTTTTGCTATTTTTTTTGAACTTCTTCTAACTCTTCTGATTCCAGCATCATGTGACTCTTCACTTTCACTTGATATTTCAATCACTTCTGGCTTCTTTTTTGAGGAAAACACAGGTCTTTGAATCCTCCTTTTTATTAAAAAAAAAATGTTATTGATTAAACATAGTAAGCATAAAAAAAATTACAATAAAATAATTACAGGTTGCTTTATTTATGTTCGTGATATCTTCTGTGTTTAGGTGTGTCATCCCAATTTTTTGGGATTATAAATTTCAACTTTCATCCAACTCGCTTTTATTCTCACATTTTCATATTAGTTTGCAACATGTTGCCAAAAATGAAACATGAAATTTATAAAAACAATCCCAACCCCCTCCTCCTTCCTTCCTTCTTCTTCTCCATCTCCCCCCCCCCTCTTGCATATGTTCTTCATTTTCAGCTTCTAATCCTCTTTTTTATCCATCAACTTGTTAATCATGTCCACTATCATTTTTTGACATAAACACACCATTAATTTATGGTTCTTGTCCAATATCATTTTCTGGCTCAAACACTCGAAATAACATTACTTATGATGCAAGTATGATTGTCATCAAATGTCTTTATTTAGACTGTCTCCTCCTTTGTCCTTTTAGCACAATTCCTTTTTTCCAAGCACATGCATGTTTATTCTTCGTTGTATTTGCACGGTAAAAACTGTTGGTTTCCGTGTACGAAATAACAATTATACAATAATAAAGGACTAAAAAGAAATAATCAAAACCAGTGTAATCTTTAATAATTCAGAATTGAAACTGAAATTACATATTACAACATGTATGTACTGAATAGAAATTAAAGCAAACGTTATTTAGATTATTATCAATTAATAATCTGATGTAGTGAATTGCAATAAATAGAAACTGCCGGACTGGAAAGTATAAACTTAACAGCCGGACTATTCTGATTGAAATAGAAATTACATGACTGAAACGAAACTATTCTAATTACAGAATTAAATTACAGAATTGAAATTACAGAATAGAAACAGTACTTTAAATAAATTACAGAAAGGTAAAGACAGAATATAAATATTATAGCTAAGTACAACAAATTAAAATACAGAAATAAAATTGCAGAATTGAAAAGACAAAAATATGAATTACAGAATTTAAATTGCGGTATTTAAAAGGCAAAAATAAAAAGACGAGGCGATTGTAAACAGTCCGCCCTCAACCTATATTCGCCCAACCACCTTAAAGTTTTTGGTTGCGTTGACGCTTTGATCCCAAGCTACAACGTCTCGGATGACTCGCCGAAAACTGGCGACGAGTCAAAGTCGAGCTGTTGGTGGGTGGTTCTCTCTCTTTCTAAAATGCTATGGAAAAACAATGCAGTATTTTCAGAATGTAAAAGTGTGTTTAGAGAGTGAAAGAGATGCCTACTTATAGGCTAAGCTGAAATCTCAGCCATAATGGTCACTTAATTCAGTATTCGAAAGTGCTGAATTAATGATGCAATTATTCTTATTTAATTGCATCAGTTACAAGCTTGTTGGAATTTTTGGGACTATTTTGTTATTATCTAAAACTCTCAGACTTTCTTGGAACCGAAACCGGAACCGGACCCGAGTCCCAAGACCCGTGCCCGTACCCGAGCCCGAGACCGAGACCGAGATCGAGACCGAGCGAGCGTGCGCGTGTGTGGTGCACTTGCCTACACACACACACCTATGAGGCTACACATTATTACCACTCTCTAGTGGTGAATATGTATATAAACTATTCAAAATAATTTTTTCTCTTTGATGTGGGATAAACATTTGGGTGGCTTCCCCATCCATTTGTTTTCCCACTTCCTCTCCCAAATTCCAGATTTCGTCTCTCCATGGTCCAACTTCGGAGCCAATTTCTATTCACACCCATTCACCGAATAGGTCATGCGATATACCGTTTCGAAGCTTGTCACACAAGCTACTCAAACCACTTGAGTAAGGAGTCTAAACTTTAGATTATTCGCATGGAATTTGACCAAACTTTTGGACTCGTGACCAATTCGGAAAACAACATGAAACATGGTTTTTTTTCCAATAATCCCCCACATGAATGCAATTGGCTCGAAAGCCCATGCCCTGAATACTAATCAAGAGAACCACGAAATTTCACTGCCTAAGGTCAGGTAGAGCGCGCCTTGAACCTGCTGTAGCGTAGTTTCATCCGGAATACTGCTATTAGGTAGCATAGATGATTTGAACCCTTTAGCTTTGTGTATTCCAGCATGATATCCACATAGTGCCCTTTCTACCCATGTACTAGGCCTTTTAGTTGTTGTCCGTATTTGGCCTGGACTGCCTTGGCAACTTCGACTGAGTGCTCTAGTGATTTAGCCCAAGCTCATCACATGGTACCGGCCTTACACACTCGTTATAGGTGGTTCCAAGTCGAAGGTGTCCTGACTCACCTTACTCGACCGTCGAGTTACTTGGATCATTAAGAGCCTCAAGCTCACCCTTACAATGGAACAGGTCTATCACTCTGTCATCGCGGAAAATGGGCTGGGAACTACTGTTTCCCGAGTGCTTTGTTCGGTTGCCCTCACAGTTCAGTTTTCCTTTGAACCTAGCAGGAAAGATTCTGTTTAGGTTGGGTTGCCTATGGGGGGGGGGCACCAATTTAATGGGCTTTAATCCCATTCCGTTCGATGACGCCTCGACTCCTACTTGAGTCAAGCCTTTTGCTAATGGATCCGCTATGTTTTCTTTTGATCTCACAAAATCTAAGGATACCACACCGTTGGATAACAATTCTCTTATGGATTTATGTCTCCGACGTATATGTCGAGACTTTCCATTATACATATGATCCTGAGCCCGCGTAACAGCTGATTGACTATCACAATGCATGCTTATTACGGGAACAGGTTTTGGTCACATTGAAATTCCTTACAAAAGACTTCTCAGCCAGTCTGCCTCCTCGGTTGCTAAGTCTAACGCTATGAATTCAGATTCCATAGTTGACCTTGCGATACATGTCTGTTTGGAGGATCTCCAATACACAACAACTCCTCTCATTATAAACACATATCCACCCGTGGACCTTGTGCTATTGGAGTCTGATATCCAGTTGGTATCTGAGTACCCTTACAGTACCGCTGAATATTTGGTATAGTAGAGCCCGTAATCCGGTTGAAAACCTCATTATCTGAGAAGATTCATAATGGCCTTCCAGTGTTCCTCATTCGGATTGCTGATGTACCTGCTCAGTCTACTCACTGAGGTTTCTATGTCTGGTCTAGTGCAATTCATTATATACATGAGACTGCCTATGACCCAAGAGAACTCTAATTGATTCACACTCTTACCGAAATTCTTTTTCAGGTTATAGTTGAACTCAATTGGGGTTCTAGACATCGCCTTACTGCCCTTGTCAAACTTGTCTAGTACTTGTTTAACATAATGACTTTGTGACAAGGCACACCCCTCTGATGTTTTGGTAATCTTCATACCAAGTATTACATCAGCTATACCCAAATCTTTCATATCAAAGTGTTGTGACAACATTTTCTTTGTAGAGCTGATTCTATCAGTACTCCAAATTATAATCATGTCATCCAAATAGAGACAGACTATGACACAGTCTCTCCCACTTCCTTTAGTGTAGACACATTTATCGCACTCATTAATGCGAAAACCATTTGATAGCATAATTCTATCAAAATTCTCGTGCCATTGCTTTGGTGCCTATTTGAGTCCATATAGAGACTTTACAAGTTTGCACACTTGATGCTCTTTACCAGGAACTACAAACTCTTCCGGTTGTTTCATGTAAATTTCTTCTTCCAGTTCTCCATTTAGAAATGCCGTCTTGACATCCATTTGATGTATTTCCATATCAAACAAAGCTGCGAGAGAAATGACGATTCGGATAGACGTTTTTCTGGAGACAGGAGCATACGTGTCAAAATAATCGACACCTTCAGTTTTCCTGAAGCCTTTTACTACAAGTCTCGCCTTGTATTTCTCAATCGTGCCATCAACCCTTAACTTCCTCTTGAAGATCCACTTGTGACCTACGGGCTTACATCATGGCAGAAGATCCACTAGTTCCCAAGTGTGGTTTTACATGATTGACTCAATCTCATTTTGGATAGCTTCTTCTCAATATTGATAATCCGGTGTTGACATAGCTTGTTTATACCGGTTCACCTTCAACCATGAAGGTTAAGAAATCATGTCCAAAATAAGTTTCCTTCCTTGCCCTTTTGCTACGCCGATGCTCTTCCTCTTCCTCAGTCGGTTCACTTGCCCCCACATTTCCTTCACTGTTCAACTCTTGAGTTGGTACAAATATAGGTAATTTATGGGGAAATATATCTTCAAAGAAAGAGGCCTCTCGGCTTTCCATATACGTATCTACGTGCACATCGGGATTGTCTGACTTGTGTACGAGAAACCGATATGCACTACTATTATGTGCATATCCGATAAACACACAGTCCACCGTTTTAGGACAAATTCTCATCCTCTTAGGAGTGGCAACTAGGACCTTTGCGAGACAACCCCAAACCCGCATGTTCTTATAATTGGGTTGATGACCTTTCCATAATTCATATGGAGTCTTATCTCTCTTCTTATGTGGTAACTTGTTTAAAACATAGTTTGCAGAAAGTATCGCTTCCCCCCACATGTTATGGGGTAACCCAGAACTGATTAGCATAGCATTCATCATTTCCTTTAGCGTTCTATTTTTACGCTCGACAACCCCATTTTGCTCGGGAGTGTATGGGGCTGTGGTTTGATGTATAATGCTGCTTTCAGTGCATATTTGCTCAAACGGTGATTCAAATTCACCACCTCTATCACTTCTCAATGTTTTAATTTTTCTATTGAGTTGATTTTCAACTTCGGTTTTATAAAAAGCGAATTTCTCTACTGCTTCTCCTTTACTTTTCATTAAGTAAACATATCAGTATCTAGTACAATCATCTATAAATGTGATAGTACTTTTTCCCTCCTCATGTTTGTATAAACTTTAAGTCACATACATTCGTGTGTATTAGACCGAGAGGTTCACTTTCTCGTTCCACATGTTGAAATGAAGATTTCGTTAATTTTGCCTCTACACATATCTCACATTTGTGTTGCTTATTAAATACAAAATTTGGTATTTATTTTAGTGATATTAATTTCTTTAACGAATTATAATTCATGTGACCTAATCTACCATGCCACAAATGAAATGACTCAAAGAAATAAGCAAAATCAGAATTCTTATTATTGGCCTCTTGGGCAACAGTCATTACATTACTTGTGCTAGCCTCAGCTTTAGCACCTTTATTGAGAGCAGGTGTCCATACGTTTAACTTAAACATGTCGCTGGTCATATAGTCACGACCTACATAGACACCATTTTTGGTGATTACAATTTTATCAGATTGAAAAACAAGCTTGAACCCATTCTTCACCATCAACGATCCGGATACCAGATTCTTACGGATATCTGGAACATGGAGCACCCCAAGGTACAACGTCTCGGATGACTCACCGGAAACTGGTGACGAGTCAAGGTCGAGCTGTTGGTGGGTGGTTCTCTCTCTTTCTAAAATGCTATGGAAAAATAATGCAGTATTTTCAGAATATAAAAGTGTGTTTAGAGAGTGGGAGAGAGCTGCCTACTTATAGGCTAAGCTGAAATCTCAGACGTAATTGTCACTTAATTCAGTATTCGAAATTGCTGAATTAATGAGGCAATTATTCTCATTTAATTGCATCAGTTACAAACTTGTTAGAATTTTTGTGACTGTTTTGTTATTATCCAAAACTTTCAGACTTTCTTGGAACCGGAACCGGAACCGGAACCGGATCCGAGATCCGTGCCTGAGCCCGAGCCCGAGACCGAGACCGAGTGAGCGCGCGCGTGTGTGGTGCACTTGTCTACACACACACTTATGAGGCTACACATTATTACCACTCTCTAGTGGTGAATATGTATATAAACTATTCAAAATAATATTTTCTCTTTGATGTGGGATAAACATTTGGGTGGCTTCCCCATCCATTTGTTTTCCCACTTCCTCTCCTAAATTCAAGATTTCGTCTCTCCATGGTCCAACTTCGGAGCCAATTTCCATTCACACACATTCACCGAATAGGTCATGCGATATACCGTTTCGAAGCTTGTCACACAAGATACTCAACCACTTGAGTACGGAGTCTAAACTTTAGATTTTTAGCATGGAATTTGACCAAACTTTTGGACTCGTGACCAATTCGGAAAACACCATGAAACATGGTTTTTTTTCCAACAAAAACCTCATTCCTAATTTGAACTCTACTCTATGCGAATCTTTTTTACTCAAGACACGAGTCTTTAAAGTGAAGTTATACTTTCATTTATCTGACTCACAAAAGTCACTAAAATGATCAGAATCAATATAACCTTCATCTAAAACTAACACATCTACATAACCAACATAATTTAATGTATGGTCATGGATAGAAACAAGTTTAGATTTCTTATTACCAAAATCTAAATCAATACCAATATCAAGCAGAACATCTCCTTCATTATCTATTTGTCCTCCATCATCGTCCACACAGTCTGAGAAATTGCCATCATGGTCTACATTATCTTTAGCAATCCACATATCACTATATACTATCATAATCACAGTGATTTTCTCTAAGTCTCCATTTTGCCAAAGGGGAAGAGGACGACATTCTTCAATTGGACAGAATTATTGCTCAATTAATGTTACCCTAATTTATGTTGTCTATAAAAAAAAATGAGGTAACATTTTGACTAATTTATTGCTCTATCTTAAAAAAAATAATGTATTTATTCAAGAAAAAAATGCCCAATATGTATCACTTTTCCCGAATATACCACTTTTTCAGAGTATAAGTTGCATTTCCCAAATATACCACTTTTTCAGAGTATATAAACCCTTATAAATCTATTTTTTTGACTAAACTTATCTTCTCATGCGTCTCTATTTTTCTCCCCCTCTACATCACGGTATGTCCATGTTCATCTCTCTAAAAGGCTCTTCCATGGCAATGGAGGTAGAGATTAATTTTCCTACGTCCTCGATGATTGCAGCACGGGATCATCTCAGGCTAGACTACCCCACAGCTCCAACATTGTGAAACTTAGAAAATAGTAACCTCGGTGGAGCTCGTCTAGGACTAGCTAAAACTATGTGCACTTTCAGCAAAGTTATATGCACTTTTGATTGTACGATATGCTCTATGTGGTAAACAATAATCATTTTGTGGTTAATATATATACTTTCGGTTGAACCATGTGTACATTCGACTGAACTATATGCACTTACAACAAAACTATATGCTATTTTAACTACTGGTCTATATGCACTTCCGAATAAATTGTGTGCACTTTCAAGTAAATTATAATATGCATTTTTTCTAATACTTTGCACTTTTTAAAATGAATTTTATGCAATTTAAAAATTCATTTTTACGAGATAAGCCATTTTTCAATGTAAAACCCCACTTTTGATGTAAAAATTTGGTAACTTCTTATAAGTGAAGACCCCCGTTTTTTGTGAGAAAATCATGCTTTTTTCTGGAAAAAACTATTTTCTGTGACAAAAGCTATTTTTTTTTGTGAAAAAAATATTTCTTTTTCAAAAATTGCATTTTTTTTTTTATGTTTTCAATTTATTATTATGATTTTATTGTATTTTTTTGTGATTTATAGAGAAAGAAAGTATCTACATATTGTGTTTTTGGTTGGGCACGGACAATTAAAAAGTGATGCATATAAGTAATGAGAACTTGTGGAAATATAAGTTGTTTTGAGTAATTTATACTAGTGAATTAGCCATTTAAAAATCCTTTTTTAACCTTCATTCTACCTAGCAAAATAACATGTGACCAACACGTGACCACATCTGTCAACTGAATAACGATTGCATACTAATTAAAAAGATTTCATAAGTATAGTGCATTAAAGAGGAATTTTTTTAAAAAGTATGGTATACTAAACCAAAATTCGGTGATAGTATATGGTACTAATCTGTTAAAAACTCATATCTTGATTAGACGGAGTAGTATTTTTAGAGTTGTTGTAATGATTAACTTAAATTTAATGCCTAATGCTAAGAAATGCAACTTGTTTTTCAATATGAATTTCCAATCGAGTTTGATGGTCAATGAGTACTTCAAAAGCACTTTTAACAGTACCGATTGATGTATTCTCTATAATATAGTTTTCAACTCGGCAAATGGAAGCGTGAAATAAAACGGGATATCGAAATTGAAAATATAAGTTAAAAGTTAATGAGAAACGCCGGTATATTTTAAAATCTAAAGTAAAATATTTGAAAATGTCAATGAAACTCCACAAATATACAAAGTACCACAATTAACAGTGTTAACAAAAACTTATTCTTACAACTTCAAAATATATCCTAACTTATTCTTAATTTTATGAAATTTTTAACGTGTTCTTTTTACTTGTTTACAAAAAGAAAGTATCTTACAAGGCTATTAAAGGTTTTATAAAAAGTTTTGTTTCATATTAATAGAATTTCTAAAAGATATTATATAAGACTTGGTAAGTTTTTGCTTAAGGTTCCCAAAAATTTTCAAAAATGTTTCCTGAAAATGATAAAAGCGTGTAGTTTCCAGAAAAAAAAAAACCCTCCTAAACCTTACCATCCTAAACAGAATTTCGGGAAGAATTGTGATGAGTTATGATCCTTGATATTTATTTTTATTTTTAATGCATGATATACAATTGATCATAAAAAAGTTTTTTAAAGTAACCATCTTTTGGATTTTCATTTCCATATCTAGTAGTATGAAAACTAGTTTTTTAATTGCGGATCTATTTACGTAATAAAATGAATACATTTGTAAGAAAAAATAGAATTTCTACTCTAATTAGTAATATACCACATATTAATTACAGTACTATTCCAGCACATCTGCAGGAAGAAAAACATATGGATAACCAAATAGTACTAAAAGCAATTTGAAAACCTTTAATATCAAATTTTTTGTATGGATTTAGAATAATTTTTTTTAACCTGCCCAACTAAATTTTTTGTAGTTAAATCTTTAATTCAAGTATATTGCAGCAATGACGGGGCTATCACATGTCATAAGCATCAAATAAAAAACAAAAAAATATTCAAAAAAGTTACAAATCTATCCTTCATTTAACTTAGATAAAAAACTTTTAGCACACCAACACAAACGAGGTCCCACATGACATATACCTAAATATCTTGTTTTATGTAAATTACACAAAGGGAGATACATACAACAATTCTCACCGGTCTCACCCCGATAAACTTGCAACTTCAATACCTAATTTAACTTAAGAAAAACAACTTAAAACTACAAGTCTCAAAATGAACCAAATAACACAATAAAACACAAATCTACCTACATTAGGGACTTAAGTGACCTAGCATTTATCGGCTTTCGAGCTCTCTTCCCCCTCACAGTCTCTCCGTTCCCGTCCTCATCGCTATCAAAATCATTGACATATCGTTTCTCCCCCTCGACCTCCATATCTATAGGTTTAGATCAGTCTTTCGTAAACTTAGCCCCACGTTACTTAGTCCACCCGGACCAAAATCAGAGTAAAAATAGTACATTGAGTCCGGAGAAGGGGACACTTTCTGAGTAACCCTCTTCTTCGTACAGTTAGTCATGACTGATTGGCCGACGTGGTACACGCATACAACCCGTCCCTCAACTGCCTCGTGCATACACTTTCACGTCTTCCCGTTCGTCATCCCACATAAAGACGCATCATACACGTCATCATTCGACAACAAATCAATGTATTCAATTGTATTATCGATTTTCATCGAATCAACGCTACAATAACCAAATCCAACAAAATCTAATGTATCTAATCTCATCTAATCTAACTTAATTTCTAAATCCACCTAATCCAATGCTCAACATGTACCATAAAAAAAGAAAACGCATCGAATAATCCAAAACCCTAATCGCCACTCAAACCCTAAATCAAACAACCTCGAAACATAATAACAAAAACCAATTAAATAGCAAAAAAGACCAGAATATTACCTATGGACGCCCCCGATAGGATTCCCGGAGCTCCCGTCTGGATTAAATCTATAATATCCGTCGATCTACATTTATATCGAAAACGAACAAAACTATGTATAAATTACCAAATACAGCAGAACCGAGAATAGATACATGCATAATAGAGTATAAAACATCTAACAAATGACACATTTCGTTTAATCTATGGCTATTCACCAAACCCTAATAACCAGTTTACGGATAAACCCTAGGATATATCTCCCAACAGAGATGGAGAGAAGAAAGAGTCTAATCAAGTGTATAGATACATATGTATGTTTGCATAGATACATAATTATATATAATTATAAATTTACCTTAATGATGTCCCATGGGTTTTCGTTGAGCCGGCAACTGAGCTTAAATGGGTCATCGGGGTTAATGTTAGAGATTGCAATTCCGGCTTGCTTAGCATATTGTCGGATTCTCATGGCGAGCTTAGAGAGAGAGACCAGGAAAGGAAGGAGACTTATATATTGGGTCAATGCCCAAAATATACAATGTGTTATAAAATATGAGTAATTCCTTATAAGTAACTCATAGCAAATTATATTTCTCCTATGTATCTTGATAATTTCGTATTCCTCATAGGTAACACTTTTTAATTATTTACTTTATTTACTAAATTGTCATACAAACCAAAATATAATATACATATTTTATCTTTCTACAAATCCAAAAAAATAGTTTTAAATTACCACAAAATAAAAAAAAACACAAAAAAATGAAAAAATCACAAAAATCACAAAAAATATAAAAAATAACAAAAATAACAAAAAATTATAAAAAAAATCACAAAAAATTATTAAAAAAAATACAAAAATCACAAAAAAAATTATAAATATTATAAAAAATTTAAAAAATTACAAAAAATCATAAAAAATGAAAAAAATCACAAACTTTTTAAAAAATTACAAAAAAAAATATATAATTTTTTTTTGTCAATATAACACTTTTTATATCGCAAAATCAAAAAAAAATATAAAAAATGACAAAAACTTATAAAAATTCACAAAAAATAAAAAAAAAATTATAAAATCAAAAAAACGAAAAATTATATTAAAAAAAATCACAAAAATCACAAAAAATCACAAAACATTATAAAAAAATCACAAAAATCACAAAAAATCACAAAAATCACAAAAATAAAAAAGAATTATAAAAAAATGAAAAAATCATAAACTTTTTAAAAAATTACAAAAAGTATATAATTTTTTTTGTCAATATAACACTTTTTATACCGAAAAGTGATTTTTTTTATAAAAAAAATGGTTTTTCCATGATAAATGTGCATTTTTTTAATCTAAATGAGCTGAAAGTGTATCTAGTTTAGTCAAAAATACATATAATTCAGTCAAAAGCGTATATAGTTCAATAAAAGTGCATATAGTTCAGTCGAAAGTGTATATAGTTAGTCAAAAATGCATAAAATTGAGTCGAAATTGCATTCAATTCAGCTGAAAGTACATCTAGTTCCGTTGAAAGTGCATACAATTCAGTCGAAAGTAAATATAGTTCAATAAAAGTGAGTATGCATATAGTTCAGCTAAAAGTGCATCTGGTTCAGCTGAAAGTACATATGGTTCAGTTTAAAGTGCATCTAATTTAGTAAAAAGTACATATAGTTAAGTCAAAAGTGCATATAGTGTAGTCGAAAATGAATATAGTACAGTCGAAAGTACACATAGTTCTGTTAAAAATGCATCTGATTCAACTAAAAGTGCATCTGGTACAACTGAAAGTGCATATGGTTCAGCTAAAAGTGCATTTGGTTCAGCTAAAAGTGTATATCGTTCTGTAAAACCTGCATCTGGTTCAACTAAAAGTGCATGTGGTTCAGCTGAAAGTGCATATGGTTCAGCTAAAAGTGTATCTGGTTCAGCTGAAAGTGCATATGGTTCAGACAAAAGTGCATCTAGTTCAATAAAAGTGCATATCGTTCTGTAAAACCTGCATCTGGTTCAACTAAAAGTGCATCTGGTTCAGGTGAAAGTGCATATAGTTCAGCTAAAAGTGCATCTGGTTCAGTCGAAAGTGCATCTAGTACAGTCGAAAGTGCATAAAGTTCAATAAAAGTGATTTTTTTGTGATTTTTTTCATTTTTTTTATAATTTTATAATTTTGTGATTTTTGTGATTTTTTTTATATTTTGTGATTTTTTTTATTTTTTATAATTTTATATGATTTTTTTTTATTTTTTATAATATTTTGTGATTTTTTTCATTCTTTTCATTTTTGATAATATTTATTTATTTTTTTGTAATTCTTTTAAAATTTTGTGATTTTTTTATTTTTTTATAATATTTTGTGAATTTTGTGATTTTTTATAATTTTATGTGATTTTTTTTATAATATTTTATAATATTTTTTCATTTTTTATAATTTTTTTATTTTTTTAAAAATTTTGTGATTTTTTGTGATTTTTTCATTTTTTATAATTTTGATTTTTTTTTATTTTTTGTGATTTTTTTTTTAATTTTTACAATTTTTTGTGATTTTTTTTCATTTATTTTGAGATTTTTTGCATTTTATATAATTTTATGTGTTTTTTTTTTATTTTTTATGAAATATGTGTATGGCGTTTTGGTAAATAAAGTAAATAATTAAAAAGTGGTACATATAGGAAATATAAAATTATGGAGGTACCTTAGAGTAATATAATTTCAAAAGTGGTACCTCCATAATTATTTGTAGAAAATATTACCAAAACATACAAGTCAAACAAATTATTTTCAGAACATACAATTGACCCAAATAGGAAAAAATAATAATTTCTCCTCACCTAGCAAAAAATCTCTCTTTCTCCTCTCTCTCTCTCTCTCTTCGTGAGAGCTCTTTCTAAATCATCATTTTTTTCCCACAAAATACCACCTTATTTAATGTTAAAATGACTTCTAAACCGAAAAAAATAAAATTACAACAAAAAATAAAAAAAGTTCAAAAAAGTCGAGAACCCCAACAAACCCAAAAAATGCTGAAAAAGCATTTAAAAAAGTCGGGAATCCAAAAAAAATCCAAAAAAATGGTAAAAAATAAAAAAACCAATAAAAATCCAAAAAATGAAAAAAAGTCGAGAATCCGAAAAAATACAAAAAAGGCTGGAAAAACCTTTTAAAAAGTCAGGAACCCGAAAAAGTCCAAAAAATGGTTAAAAAAAGTAAAAAAAACAAAGAAAAATCCAAAATCACAAAAAGAATGAAAAAAAGTTCACAAAAGCCGAGAACCAGAAAAAACCAAAAAAGTGCCGAAAAAACCTTTAAAAAGTCAGGAACCCGAAAAAACTTCAAAAAAGTGGCAAACAAAAAAAAAACCAAGAAAAATACAAAATCACAAAAATATATAAAAATAAAGTTCAAAAAAGTCGAGAACTCAAAAAAAGCCCAAAAATATGATAAAAAACAAAAAAAAACAAGAAAATTACAAAATTAAAAAAAAATGAAAAAAGTTCAAAAAAGTCGAGAATTCAAAAAAACCCAAAATATGATGAAAAACTTTTTAAAAAGTCGGTAACCCGAAAAAACACAAAAAAGTGGTAAAAAAAAAAAACCAAGAAAAATTCAAAATCACAAAAAAATGAAAAAAGTTCAAAAAAGCCGAGAACTCAAAAAAAACCCAAAAAAGGATGGAAAAACCTTTTAAAAAGTCGGGAACCCAAAAAAGCCTAAAAAATGGTTAAAAAAAGTAAAAAAACAAAGAAAAATCCAATATCACAAAAAGAATGGAAAAAATTCACAAAAGTCGAGAACCCGAAAAAACCAAAAAAGTGCTGAAAAAACCTTTAAAAAGTTGAAAACCCAAAAAAACTCCAAAAAAGTGGCAAAAAAAGAACCAAGAAAAATTCAAAATCACAAAAATATGTAAAAATAAAGTTCAAAAAAGTCGAGAAACCGAAAAAAATGGTAAAAAACAAAAAAAAAAAGAAAATTACAAAATTACAAAAAAAATAAAATAAAAAAAGTTCGAAAAATTCGAGAATCCAAAAAAAATCAAAATATGCTCAAAAAATTTTTAAAAAAGTCGGTAACCCGAAAAAACCCAAAAAAATGGTAAAAAAACCAATAAAAATCCAAAATAAAAAAAAAAATGAAAAAAGCTCGAAAAGGACGGAAAATTCGATTGTGTATACATTTTTTTTTATGCATTCTTTTGTATTGTGTATTTAATTTTTTGTATTATGTATGTACTTTTTTGATTGTGTATGCCGTTTTCTCGATCGTTTATACATTTTTTTTTATTGTGTATGCACCTTTTTCGATGTGTATTCATTTTTTTGGATTATGTATGGCTCTTTTTTATTGGTCATGCACTTTTTAATATTGCGTATGCACTTTTTAAATTGGATAGACAATGGTGATTTTTCATATTGTTTGCAAAATTACATTGTGTATGCAATATGAAATCATCACTTTTTATGTGCAATGTATAACAATGTATTGTGTATGCCTGTATTGTGTATTTCCGTATTAAAAAACATGTATAAATTATGTGTTGTGTATGCATGTATTAAATAACATGTATAAATAATGTATTGTGTATGTCCGTATTAAAAAACATGTATAAAGTATGTATTGTTTATACCTGTATTAAAGAGCATGTATAAAAAGTGTATTGTGTATGAATAATAAGAAAAACACAAAAAATGGACAGTGTCAATAGATACAGAATGTATTGTGTATGACTGTATTAAAGAATGTGTATAAACAATGTATTGTGTATGTCTGTATTAAAAAGCATGTATAAAATATGTATTGTGTATGTCTGTATTAAAGAGCATGTATAAATAGTGTATTGTGTATGCCTGTATTAAAAAACATGTATAAATTGTGTACTGTGTATGTTTGTATTAAAGAGCATGTATATATAATGTATTGTGTATGCCCGTATTAAAAAAAATGTATAAACCGTGTATTGTGTATACTTGTATTAAAGAGTATGTATAAAATATGTATTGTGTATATCTGTATTAAAGAGCATGTATAAATAGTGTATTATAAATGCTCGTATTAAAAAACATGTATAAACTATGTATTATGTATGTCTGTATTAAAGAGCATGTATAAATAATGTTTTATGTATGTCCGTATTAAAAAAACATGTATAAATTGTGTATTGTGTATGCCTATATTAAAGAGCATGTATAAACACTATATTGACAATTTAATCGGTATTTTTCGTATCGATGAACAGAATATGTCAACAACACATCACTTTTATCGAAATGCGACCAAATATCACAAATTTTAGCCACCAAATTTTCAAAACTTATATCGATCTGAATTGCAATTATAACGATCTTAGAACAACCAACTGTGACAACATCTACATTGCACATCATCAAAATACTGCTCATTGCACTACAAAACAACATAAACAAAACACACAAAAAGTGTAAATGGATAAAACATGTATTGTGTATGCCTGTATTAAAAAAACATGTATAAAAGATATATTGTGTATGCATGTATTAAAGAATATATATAAAAGATGTATTTTGTATGCCTGTATTAAAGAACATGTATAAAAGATGCATTGTGTATGCCTGTATTAAAAAACATGTATAAAAAATGCATTGTATATGCATGTATTAAAAGAACATGTATAAAATATGTATTGTGTATGCATGTATTAAAAAACATGTATAAAAAATGTATTGTGTATGCATGTATTAAAAAACATGTATAAAAAACACAATACATCTTTTTTGTGTATGGATAATAAACAAAACATAAAAAAAAGGCAGTTTCAATGGATACACAATGTACTGCATATGGATTTATAAAAGAGCATATATATCAATATATTGTGTATGCCTGTATTAAAGAGCATGTATAAACACTATATTGCGTATGTATATATTTAATAGCATGTATAAACTGTGTATTGTGTATGCATGTATTAAAGAACATGTATAAAAAATGTATTGTGTATGCCTGTATTAAAGAACCTGTATAAAAAACACAATAATTTTTTTTTTTTGTATGGATAATAACCGAAACACAAAAAAAAAAGCAGTCTCAATAGATACACAATGTACTGCGTATGCATTTATAAAAGAGCGTATATAACAATTTATTGTGTATGACTGTATTAAAGAGCATGTATAAACACTATATTGCGTATGTCTATATTTAATAGCATGTATAAACTGTGCATTGTGTATGCCTGTATTAAAGAACATGTATAAACAATGTATTGTGTATGGATAATAAAAACACAATACAGCGTTATTAAAAAACAAAAAAAAACACAAAACACAAAACACTGTTAATATTCGGCCTCTCGAGTCTCTTTTGTTTCTTTATCAATCATATTATTATAACAAAATACCAATTTCCGAAAAAATATTGAGAAAATAACCAACGCAAACCCAGATATATCGTCAACTAATTTCTTCGAAAAGTAATCCTATTTCATATACGATTTGAGATGAATAAAATCCGAATAAAACCCTAATCGAAAACAACCTCGTAAATAACTCTGTATTTAAATCGATTTATGAAAAATAAACCCTAATACGAACAATAAATCAGAGAAATCCGACGAAGAGAAACTGAGTATTCGAAACAATAAAAATACGGATCAAAATCGCCCAATTAAAAGCGAATTTATGGTTTGATAGAATGATTCGACAGAGGTGTATAAAAAAATATTTTGTATAGATGTTAATTATGGGGTTTATAGGGCGAGTTGGCGAGTGGGTTTGACTCCAAATTAGAAGAAGATAGATATATAAATACGTATGTATAGATAGAGAGAGAGAGAGAAAACTGTTAAAAAAATATAAATAATTTAGTATTTATAATTTTAATTAGTTGTATGTTTTGGGAATAAAGTGTTGGAGTATAACTTTTTGGTAATTAGTTTAAAATAGTCGTATCTTTTGATAATTTTCTCTTATAGGATTTGATAAAAAAAAAACACCACTGTGTAGTCTGTATTTTATAATGCTGAAATTATGTATGTATAAGATTTTTAAAAAAGAAAAAAAAAATTTATGTATATATAGGTAGTATTTAGTAAATTATTGTCTTTATTTGGATATGTGTAATTAAGTATTTAGTGAGTGTGTTGTAAGTGTATCTGTAAATGTTGTGAATCTCGCAGTAAATGAATACTCCTATTTATGGAGATTTACTGATTCACTTGTATGATTTATGAATTGTAATTTGTCTTACAGCAGTACATGTGGTTAAATGTTGATTTCAAACCCTGGATTGCCATGTTATTCAGTATTCACAACAAATTATGAAATTACGTGTAATTTTTACTAACATAAAATGTGTATTTAAATTTTAAAAAATGAAAATTTTCATAAGTTACTTACATAGTTTAATATTTTAACTTTATTATTAATTTTTGAAAATTTATTTTTCGGCAATTTAATAAAATGGTTTTTACTGGAAAAATTTACATGTAGTTTCATGATGGACAAACATTTTGTAATAATAACCATAACTTATGAGTTAACCCACTTTGACTCTTTGTGGGCACAATAATTTTGGTATAGATGGTAAGCGCACTCTACTATGTCGAAACCAATCAGTTAAACCAAACCTACTTTTCATGAGTTTAAACAGTGATGTCCTGGGGTTTTTGTTCATTGAGACAAAGAAATACGGGGGTCTGTTTTTTCGTCCTAACAGTTCTATATTTTGATAATTAAAAATCCGAACATCTATTTATTTTTTTCTGATTAAATGTAAAAAAAATTGTAAGTCAAAACCATAAATGTAATACTTGTAATATAATGATATATACTTTATGTGTCGTGATGCGTGTTTTTATTTAATAATCAAGACCGAGAAAAGTAAATTCAATTAAATATTTGAAATATATTTTAAGAAATATTAAAAACGGCAAATATAACGGGTTAATATCAAAATAGTACCTTGTGGTGTCAGAAAGTACCGATTAAGGCCATGTACTATTGACATTTCTAATTTGGGACGTGAACGTTAACAATTGACCCAATTCACTTTTATTTATGAATTGTGATCTGTCTTCTGGCAGTGGGAAAATATCGATTCTAACCCTGGATTACTATGGTATTCGCACCAAATTACGAAATTACGTACAACTTTTACTAATGGAAAACGCGTATTTAAATTGCTAAAAATGAAAATTTCCAGAAGTCAACCACATAGTTTAATCTTTTAACATTATAATTAGTTTTTGAAAATTTCTGTTACGAAAATTTAAAAATATTTGTTTTGACGGTCAAAATTGCATTTAGTTTCGTGATATTGATAAAAAAATTGTAACCGAGTGAGTAACTAATAACCATAACTTTTGACCAAACCCACTTTCATTTTGTGGGCATGGATTCTAGTCTAGATGGTGAGTGTTAGCATATTTGTGCTAACATTTGTTTGGTTAGTGGATTGACAATTCGTACGAACGTTTGTGGGTATCGTTGGCTAATGTTTGACATGTAGGAACGCCAAGGAATTAAAGTTTGACACGGTTCAGGGTTTGGGCAGGTTCGAAGCAAGGAAACATGTTCGATATGGTTCGAACGGACTGCCGGTTTTGAGTCATGATGACGGACTGCTTTGGTTTCAAATGGCAGGCTATTTGGTTACATTGCGGATTGATTACGAGAATCAAAATGTGCTGAACATTGGGCAAACTATAGCTGCTGTAAAGTCACTTTAGAATGACTGGACACCTTCGAAAAAGGGCAGGAACAGTTACATGAGTTGCTGCTCCAGTTTTTCTATTATTTTGTAACCGCTAGGGCAGTTTTTAACCATTCTTTTGTGCTTGTAACTGCCATGTACAAAATTATAAGTACATGGGCAGATTTCATTATATTTTATGAGAGTTTAGGGTTGAGAAACACTTGTAAAACGTATGTAATCTGATTCCTAATATTAACGGAATTATATTGGGTTGGCTGTGGCTATAATTGTGCGTGTGTGTTCATTTACGTTCGCTTGCGTTTACATATATATTACTTGTCTTAAATCTGTGTAGATTGGAGAAGTTACGTTGTCTCGAAACGGACTGCGATTGAGTGATCAAACACGAGCGTTTGTGAAGCAAACACGAGTGTTGTGAGTGTTGGTTTGCCTGATCGCTTGTGGTAGCGGTTAAGTCCATAAGCGAGCCATCACATGGCTGTTTTGTTGATCGAAAAACAACCCCGTGATGGTGAGCGCAATGTACTATGCGGAAACCAATCAATTAGACCGAACATACTTGTTTAGAGTTTAGATAGGGTGGTCTTAGGGTTTTTGTTCCTCCAGGGAAAGAAATATAGGGGTATGTTTTTCGTATCAATCTTTTAAAAATCAAGCCTCGAGATGGTTGGTCCTGCCCGTTCTATATTTTAGTAATTAAAAACCCGAACGTCTATTTATTTTTATCTGATTAAATGTAAAAAGAAAAATTATAAGTCAAACCCATAAATGTAATACTCGTAATATAATGATACATTGTATCTGTACTTAACATAAAACCAAATCAACATGGCCTTCAAGATTCTTATCTTCTTACACTTTCTCTATTCTGATGCGTGTTTTCTATTTAATATTCAAAACCGGAAAAAGTAAAGTCAGTTAATATTTGAAATACATTTTAAGAAAAATTAAAAAACGACAAATATAACTAAATAGTAATTTGATGAGTCTTTTTTTTTAGTTTGTGTATTACTTTTATTTAACTTTTTCTTTTCGAGAGGTTTCTCATGTTTAGAAATACAAAATGGTTACATGTTTACCTTATAAAATGACAACAATTTTAAGCAACTTATTTTTATTTTTTGATTACTTTAGGTTCATCTACAACTAACTTATCAGCTATAAACCTCACATGGGGGTCTCCCCTCTCTCTCCTCAACCTAGACAAAGTTTCAAAGAAATTTAACGATAGTTAGATTACTCACCTACGTGCTAAGAAAAATTAAGTGATGATTAGGCGATAGACGCTAAACAACATGTTCCTGCCTACAAACTTCTTACTTCTTTTTTTAATAATGGGCAATATAAAATTGTTTTTTTCTTTAGTTTTAAAATTCAATACTCTAAATGGAATATAAAAAAAAATGTAGACATTGCTCTCTTCCATTAAAGAGACTGTGAAGTCCAAAACTCCAAAAATGTATCAAATGACCGATTGTGCTTGCTCGATTATTTTAGCGATATTTTAATAGATGTCGGTAATAACAATTTAATAAGTCACAAACCTAAAATTGATAAATTAACTAAATAATATCGCTAATGGTAAACCGTGAACCTCACAACGAAGGACTTAGGGTAGGTACCATAATCACTCACCATATGAACTGGCAAGTGTTATCAATTAGATTGAGCACCTTTGAATAAATATGTGAAAAGAAGCCTAAATATACACTAGGGACTCACCATACTACTCTCGTTGTTCAATTTACTTAGTGGACAAATTTGTATTTTTTTTTCATAAACTCAATTAAATTTGACCATATGAACGTTTTTTTTTTAAATTTGCATTTTGCCAAATTAGTTATGAAAATTATACATCTTAAAATTCAGGTATATCCATAGTGGACATGTTATATGGAACAAACAGAGTATTTGTAAATCTTTTTAGTATGAATATAAGTTTAACTATATATATTAGACATGCGGGTGCACAGTATAACCACCCCCAAATAGCATTAAGGTTGACACAAGACGTTCCTTAACTAAGCTTCTTCCCGACTCCCAATGGAAGACCTTCCTTAGGTGAATCGGGATGGTCGAGACATGTGTTTTTTTTCTTTAGAAGTCTCTCAAACAATAATGGACGCATGCTACTAGTTTGGTGGCCGCTAGTGTATGAGGGTCATTAATTATTAGAAGCACGAAATAAGTCGTGGTCCACATAAATGAGCTCTACATGTTATTGAAAATGGCGTCATAACTCATAGCATATATAAGTGCAAGTGTTGAGCATGTAGAGTTGAGTAGAGAATCAAGTTTGAGAGGGAGCTCGCTCGATATGAATCATATGTGAGGGGAAGATTGTTAGGGTGCCATATGATCTCACATCAACTAAATATATGAAGTGAAAAGTTTCAATCTACACCAACAACTCATCATACTTCTGAACTAACATTTAGCATGCACACATGAGTTCAAATGTATATATTGGACCCGTGTGTGTATATATTAGGTGAGCGAAAATGCGACTTGGTAAAAACTAGTAAAAAGCAGTTGGACATTATTTCTCATATTAGCGTTGTAAACTTTAAATTACTATGAAGTACCTTAATTTAAAATAATCTTAGATAAGAATACATTCATAAACTTAATTAACATCCGAATTGACTTCAAATTTGCATGGTAAAGTGTAGTTTTTCGTTGATGACAAACACTACTATAGACACATGAGAATTTAGATCCATAAAGTGACCGCACCTCTAAACTGTTGGCCAATTCAACTCAAGTGTATTATGAGTTTAAAATTGCAAATCCAATTAATATTTTAATTATTTGCAATCAAGTAATGGTCGATTCTTCCTATTGACCAATAAATTAAATTACCATAAGTGACCTTATTTTGACCAACCGTTTTTTGTGTGAAAATATTGTGTGAAAATATTCGTAGTTCTACACAAGTGAAGAAAGTTGACAGCTTCAATTGAAAGTAAAAGTTGCTAACTGGAAATTTATAATGAGTCAGGTGGAGAGGTCTCTTTCGAGATATTTTAAATTTTGTTACAAATATGAGAGTTTATTTCTCATTGTTAGTAAAAATGGGCTAGTTGTAATGGTTGAGTCTTTAATTTTATTGTTATATAATTGTAAAGAGAATAGTCTATACGGATTGCTTGGCTTGAAGTACGTTACTTCAGGTCAAAATCCCTAAATTTCAGGTATATTCCGGCATGTGTGATATGCCTTTTACTTTGTGTTTGGTTGGTTGGTTTGGTTAATAATATGCTTGCATTTCAAAAATAAAAATAAAAAATAAAATTGTCCTCTTTGGTGTGCCATTAAAATGATACCAATACTATGTTAGGGATGTTAATTTATGATTATTATTTTTCATTTCATGTTATCTTATTGAAGAGAGGGTTAGAAGGAATACAACCCCTCTATTTTTAAAAATCACACTCAACTGTATAAATTTTGCATTTATAATTTTATATTATGAAAATATAAACCCCACTCATTTTTCTATCATAGCTCCGCAACTACAAATAATAGGCGAATCATACTCCGTAATTAATATTTTCGTAATAACCAAAATAATTAGAAAAGATATCAAAATGACTTCTGATCACTAGTTTAATTTATCTTCAAAAGAAAACTTATGTCACCATTGTCCCATGAAAACAGCCATTGATTAATTAATTACTAATTTCTTGTACACTAACTTCCACTTGAGCCTTCATAAACTAGACTTATAGCATGTCACAATATACTCACTATATATATATATATATATATATTTCTGTATCTATTCTGTATTTCAACCAACGAAAAAAACTTGCCTCCCTTTTTTTTTTTTTTCTAAATTCTTATTAAAATTATCTTAAAATGGGATTTCCGGTTGGATACAACAAGAACAACTTCTCCCTGAACATAATCGTATATCTAGTTTTTCTCCTTATAGTCACAATTCTAACTCCAATCATACATCTCCTTCGTTTTCTTGGCCTCCCTTATTTTGAAGACCAGTCCTTCCAGTCCTTTAGCGAATACCCTATCCGAAAACAAGACTTGATTAAGGAGCTCTCGCTAGTGCTGAGGTTTGGTGACATGACGGTATCGGGAGATAGTACTTGTTCTATTTGCTTATTTGAGATTGAAGATGAGGAAAAAATCAGGTGGTTGAGGAAGTGCAAGCACGTTTTTCACCAGAATTGTGTGGACTGTTGGATCGACCTTGGTCGTGATTCGTGCCCGCTTTGTAGGACGCCACTTACACCACGTCACCTGCAAGGCGAGCTAAAGTCAGTGGCGGAATCGGAAATGTTTTTTTCATAATTATATGAGGTGCTGAAAGTTTAAAATCAATAAATACAAATACAATTTTTTCTCTATATATGGAGGGTGTTAGCCCGTTACTAGTTACTCCATTGTTTTAAGGGACATAGGATTACTGCAATTCGTAAGCATTTTTAATGTCTAAAATCCCTTCAGGATAAGGTCGAATTTAGATTTAACGATGTAGCTAGATATAAATTGTATTCAGGGTAATTCCTTTTTTCTAATAATGTATTACCGCACCATGTTTATTTTTACAACTACAATTTTTAGGACTCGTTTTTTTTTTATTAATTTCAGTAATAACACCGATAACCCCATAGTATAAAATCGACAACAATTTTTATCTTAATGGATGATCTAATAAAAGTTGTAGGCTTGTAAGTTGTAGCTGTGTGGCTTATAATCTGCCCATTTAAAAAGAAAAAATGTCTAATACGTCACACTTTCTAACTAATATAAATACCCTATAAAATTCTAATTTTATTTTTCTCTCTTCAGATATTCAGCCATCTGTATACTCTATCTCTATATCTATATATCTATCGCACACACTTTTCTCTCTCTCTCCTTTCTCTCTCTCTTATCTCTATTTAAGTTGGTTTAATGAAGAATACGAGCTCATCCGTCGAGCTCCGACGGCGCCGCCAAGGAAGAGGAGACCGTGGCGGCATAATTGCGGCAAAGTGGTTAGGACAAGTCGTCGGAGGATGATCAGAGATTGGTCGACGTGGCAGTTAATCGACGTGGCTGGACGCGTGGTTGAGAGGAGGGTGTGTCAAACGGATGACTTGGTTTATATATATATATATATGTATGTATATTTTATATATATGTGTTGAACCATGTGGTTCAATAATTGATTTTGATTATAAGTTTGATTATATTTTAATGATTTTACGATTTCTCTTTTCGATGATATAATGTTTGGTCTTATCCAAAAATGAGAATTTGTAAATTTCAGAATGCCAGAAAGATAGAGCACATAAAAACGAAGCCACGGGTTCAAGCGGAACCAGAATCGGAGCTAAAACGAAGAAGTTACGGGCTTTCGAAGTTTAACGAGAAAACAGGGAATACTGAAGAAACGACCGATCGTCTGGACAAAAATGACCGATCGTTTTTGGTCCAAATTCTTCCAGAGAGATCATTATAAAAACGATCGATCGACTACAGAAAACGACCGATCGTTTTCTGAAAACGACCGATCGAAATGCAGAAAACGACCGATCGTTTTCTGCAAATTTCAAAAACAGCTTTTCAGCTTATTATGGAAAACAGCTTAAACCTCTGGATAAAAGCCTCAACCACTGCCAACGGTCACAAAACACAAAACAGACCCTTTGGTCTATAAAAACAGCTCAATCCCTCTTCCAAACATAACCAATTACAACAATCTATCATCCTTCAACCTCTCTAAATCAAAACCCTAAAAATCACCATTTTTGTGAAATAATTCGAAAAAGAGGGATATTGAAGAGAAAGCGATTCGAGCTCAAACAAAGATCCAACATCATCAAACTTCACAAATTAGCTTATTTAGAAGCAATTAAATTGTGAGTGTTGTTTCAATTTCGATAAAATTGTAAAAGAGTAAAGTATAAACTCATTTGTGAGCGAGTGATCGGGTAGAGGCTTTGTAAGCGAGTGTTGCTTAAAAGCTCTAGGTCTTTTCATTCGGGATACTCATAGAGTGAGGGGGAGCTTAATCGGTTGATTAGCTCGTTAGGATTTGTAAAATCGATAAGAAGATTATTAGTGAAATACTCGGTAGTACCGAGGAGAGGACGTAGGCCGTTTTGCCGAACCTCTATAAATCATGGTGTCATTTTCTTCCTTAACTTTACTTTCCGCAACTTATATTTTGTTTATTTTCTTGCTTGCGTTGGGATTGTTTAAACGATTATTAACGCTTAAGCTTAGAATTGCGAAAGTTGAGTTGTTAGTTGCACTTAGATTTTAATTCCGCGAAAAACGCTAAAAACCTTATTCACACCCCCCCCCCCCCCCCCCCCCTCTAAGGTTTAGCCGCACGGGCCAACAATATGTATCTATATTTTATACATATGTATGTGTATTTTATATGTATATATGTATGCTTATTGATTATGGCATTTTTTTTTGGATATTTAGTATATTTTATTTGTGAATGAGATTTGATATGATCTTATTTTACTTGTTTGGCTACAATTAAACAATTGTAGGTTAACTTATAATTGCACGGAATTATGCCCAAAAGGTGTTCGATGAAATGATTGAATCGTCATGGACTGTTACCGTAAATAGAACTAAACAAGTTAAAATTAGTACTATTAATATTTTGTTTGTGTGTGTTTGTTTTTTGAGATTTAGTTAATGTTTGCTAGTAAGGTGGCTTGATTGGATTTATGGTTATGCAACACTATTTGATTTGTCCATTCTATTATATTTAGTTTAATTTTATGCGTTTTTATTGGCCTATATGCATTTTTATGCACTTTGATCGACTCGTATGCACTTTTTATGCAATTTGATTGATTTGTACGTACTTTTATGCACTTTTTATACATTTTTATGCTTTTTTTTGCACCTATATGCACTTTTTATGAGCATTCATGCACTTTAATGCACTTTTTATGCACTCGTATGCACTTTTATACACTTTTTATTGATCCGTATGCACTTTTTATGAACTTTGATTGACTTTTATGCACATTTATGCACTTATTATGCACTTTAATGTACTTTTTATACATTTTATACACTTGTTATTCGATTTTATGCATATTTATACACTCTTATGCACTTTTTATGCAATTTTATGCACATGTTACACTACAAAATAATGTTTGATTTAATGAGAGTCAAAAAACTGTCACAAGCCTGTCACTAATTTAAAAAGCTGTCACAAATCTATCGCAAATTGACTAAACTGTCACAAAGCCGTCACAAAGACCGTCGCTAATAAGCTCGTAACAAAAAATACCGTCACTAATCCCGTCGTTATTTGAGTATTTTTTTATAGTGTTATCCTTCTTAATGCACTTGTTATGCACATTTATGCAATTTTTACGCACTTGTTATATACATTTATGCACTTTTTATACATATATATGCATTTTTATGCACTTTCGATGCGCATTTATGCACTTTTTATGCATATTTTATACATTTTTATGTATTTTTATGCACTATTTATGCACTTTTATACACTTTTTATGCAAATTTTATGCACTTTATATAGCTTTTATACACTTTTAAGCACATTTTATGCACATATAAGTATTTTTATGCACTTTTTATGCAGCTTTAGGCATTTATTATGTAATTTTTATTCACTTTTTATGCACATTTATGCACTTATTATGAACTTTTATCGACTTGTACACACTTTTTATCGACATGTATGCACTTTTTATGCACTTTTATTCGCTTTTTATACATTTTTTGTGTGCTTTTTATGCACCTTTATTTGCTTTTTATGCAATTTTTATGTACTCTGTTATGCATTTTATTATGCACTTTTAGTGAACATTATTCACTTTACTATGCATTTTAGTCAATTTTATGCACTATTATACACTTTTGTGATTATATTTATTTTTTTATTTTTGAGGGTTTTTTTTTGGATTTTTGAGTTTTTTTTTGTTTTCTTTCAATTTTTCGAGTTTTTTTCGTATGCACTTTTTAAATTTTGGTTTTTTTTTTCATTTTTTCTAGGTATTTTCGATTTTTTTTGGTTTTTTTTTTTTGTGAAAAACTATTTTTTGTGTGAAAAAACTATTTTTTTAATGAAAAAACTGTTTTTTTAATAAAAAAACTTTTTTTTTGTGAAAGAATCTATTTTTTTGTGTGAAAAAAGTAAGTTTATTTTTATTTTTATGCATTTCTCCTAATTTTTGATATTTTTTTTGTTATTTTGAAAATATTGTTAATTTTTTCATATGTATTTTTTTTTTGATTTTTAGAGAGAGAAATGATAATTTCTAGGTTATGATGATGACATTTTTATAAATTGGTTGAATTTTAAAAAAAATATGACTTATTAGGGATGTAACAATTGATTTGTGACCTTTTAGTGATAATGTATAAAAAGTGTGACTAATAGAGAATTACCCCATTAAAAAGCTTCGATGCTCTACTTTTGTAAAAATTAGTAGTCAAATGTAGTACAGAGTTTGGTAATATTAACGGCTAGAAACAAATGAAGTCCAACTTAGAGCATTTACATCACGTATAAGCCTCTTTCTCTTCTTATATAAGAGAAGGTCAATAAAAATAGCAGCTTCTTTTAGTATCTCCTTAAAAGAATGGAGTTGTCTAGAATCTCTTGACTCTTATATACAAGGGAAAGATACTACTCCCTTAAAATCATTTTATTATTTTTTAATACACTCATGACTCATCCCTTCTGCTGCACAAATGTTTCAAACCTAATTATTAAATTGTATATTAATTAGTATTTTATGTGACAGAGAAATTGGTTTGAAAGATGAAATATTATGTGAGTGTATATTGTAAGCCTTAAATTGTTAAACTGTTGTCTTCACCTCAAATTCGAGGAATGTTGTACAGAAACTGATACACTTGCTCTTAAACCATGTAACTTAAGGCATAATATTTACATTCACATAAATTTAAACCATATTCCATGACTTCAAACCTGCAAAAAAAAGTTAATATGAACATATCAAACACAATCAGGGGAAGCTAAATGGGGACGATCGGGTGCCACGGCACCCCCCATAATTTTAGAAATCCCAAGTGACACAATTTTTTTTTAGTACAATTTCTTTTTAGTTGTAGATTTGGCACCCCCCATAAAAATATGTTACTTGTACATATATTTTGGCACCCCCCATTTACACATCCTGGCTTCGCCCCTGATTACACAATATCACATTTCAAACACCTTCGACACATAATATGACTTTTATTGCATATCAGATATGCAATCAATACTATACATTATGTGTCCATTTTTGACATAATTCAAAACTTGCAATTTTTACACCACCACACATTTAACACAGACCAAAAACATGCAAGTTTTTGCACATTCCTACTAACATCTACATTTTAAACAACACAAAACCTGCAAATTAAGCACATTTCATACAAAACTACACATTTAACACATCCGAAGAAAAATCCTACAACTTTCTGTACGTTCATATTTACACATGCGTTTTGTCATCATTCACAACACTACACCAAACTTGCAAATTATATACGTTCCACAAGCAAACATTAAAACCTGTAATTTTTACACATAATCACACATTTAACATACAACTAAAAACCAGTAATTTTTGTACATTCCTTCTAACACCTACATTTTGTACAACACAAAACCTACATTTTGCAAGTTATGCACATTTCACACATAACCATTAAATATAATCTGTTGCCAAATAAACAAACGGTAAAAAAACATAACCATCTTGTACAAAATGTGACCATTTAGAATGCATTAACACATCAATTTTTACCAAATAAGCCATCATCTAGACCATAACAGAAATTCAAAGAACTTTTTAAGACCTAACAAAATAACATTTCAGAAATTCAAAATGGAAACAAAATGACATTTCTTCTGCCGCTTCAGTACGATTTTCAATATTTTTCTTCATTGATATTATCATGGAACACTTTACAAGCTTCTATTTTAGTGGATTTCTTTCCCTTTATCTTCACTTGCCTTTTTGCTATTTTTTTAACTTCCTCCAACTCTTATGATTTCAGCATCACGTGACTCTTCACTTTCACTTGATAATTCAATCACTTCTGCCTTCTTTTTTGAAGAAAACACATGTCTTTGACTCCTCCTTGTTATTAAAAAAAACATGTTATTGATTAAACATTGTAAGCATAAAAAAATTACAATAAAATAATTACAGGTTGTTTTATTTATGTTCGTGATATCTTCTCTCGAGTGTTTAGGTGTGTCATCCCAATTTCTTGGGATTATAAATTTCATTTTTCATAATTGTATGTTTTTTCCAACTTGATTTTATTTTCACATTTTCATATTAGTTTGCAACATGTTGCCAAAAATGAAACATACAATTATGAAACATGAAATTTATAAACTGAAGTTATATCTTCATTTATCTGACTCACAAAAGTTACTAAAATGATCGGAATCAATATAACCTTCATCTAAAACTAACACATCTATATAACCAACATAATTTAATGTATGGTCATGGATATAAACAAGTTTAGATTTCTTATTACCAAAATCTAAGTCAATACCAATATCAACCCGAACATTTCCTTCATTATCTATTTGTCCTCCATCATCGTCCACACAGTTTGAGAAATTGTTATCATGGTCTACATTATCTTTAGCTATCCACATATCACTATATACTATCATAATCATAGTGATTTTCTCTAAGTCTCCATTTTGCCAAAGGAGAAGAGGACGACATTCTTCAATTGGACATAATTAACCTTCAATTGCCCTAATTTCACTGATCGACGCAAATTATAAAGAGACAAGTAGGACAATTTAGCACTATGTACCCTAATTTATGTTTTCTATAAAAAAAAAAAGGTAACATTTTGACTAATTTTATTGCTCTATCTTACAAAAATAATGTATTTATTCAATAAAAAAATGCCCAATATGTCTCACTTTTCAAGTTTAATTCTAACAAATAACTAGCATAAGTTGCATTTACCAAATATACCACTTTTTCAGAGTATATAAACCCTTATAAATCTATTTTTTTGACTAAACTTATCGTCTCATGCGTCTCTATTTTTCTCACTCTCTACGTATGTCCATGTTATCATCTCTCTAAAAGGCTCTTCCTGGCAATGGAGGTAGAGATTAATTCTCCTACGACCCGATGATTGCAGCACAGGATCATCGTCTCAGGCGAGACTACCCCCAGCTCCAGAATTGTGAAACTTAGAAAATAGTAACCTCGGTGGAGTTCACCTAGGACTAGCTAAAACTATGTGCACTTTCAGCAAAATTATATGCATTTTTGATTGTACGATATGCTCTAGGTGGTAAACAATAAGCTTGTGGTTAATATATATACTTTCGGTTGAACTATGTGCACCTTCGACTGAACTATATACACTTAAAACAAAACTATATGCTATTTTAACTAATGGTCTATATGCACTTCCGAATAAACTGTGTGCACTTTCAAGTAAACTATAATATGCATTTTTTCTAATACTTTGCAGTTTTTAAAATAAATTTTATGCAATTTAAAAAGATTTATTTTTACAAGAGAAGACATTTTTCAATGTAAAAACCCACTTTTGATGTAAAAATTTGGTAACTTCGTATAAGTAAAGACCCCCGATTTTTGTGAAAAAATCATGCTTTTTTCTAGAAAAAACTATTTTCTGTGAAAAAGCCATTTTTTTTTATGAAAAAAAACAGTTTTTGGTGAAAAATATTTTTTAAACTATTTTCCTTTTTTTGGGGTTTTTAATATATTTTTTTTTCAAAATTTGCATATATTTTTTTTGATGTTTTCAATTTATTATTATGATTTTATAGTATTTTTTTGTGATTTATAGAGAAAGAAAGTATCTACAAATTGTGTTTGTTGGCACGTGTGGCTAAACCTTACAAGGGGGTGAATAAGGTTTTAGGCGTTTTTCGCGGAATTAAAATTCTAAGCGCAACTAACAACCCAACTAGCTCGATATCTATTTGCGACAATAAATATGCGATGATAATCTATGAATAAATTGAAACATGCGCATAATCACAAATAATATAAGTTGCGGAAAGTAAATAGTAAGGGAAGAAGTTGACACCACAGATATATAGAGTCGGCAAACCCGCCTAGTCATCTACTCGGTATTCATGCTACCGAGTATTTCACTATAATCTACTTACCAAGATTACAAATCCTACCGAGCAAATCAACCTATTTGCTCACCCTCTACCCGAGGATACAATCTTGATACAAGTGCAACAGTACACAAATGACGAGTCAACGACTCCCTCTCAATCTATGAGTACACAAGTGTTTAACCTAGAACTTTTAACCAACACTTTGACTTAAAAGCTTCTACCCAAACATTCACTCACAAATGCGATTATAATTTGCTCTTTACAATTTTGTTATAACAATGTAACTACACTCACTATTTTATTGCTTCTAAATAAGCTAATTGGTGAGTTTTTGATGTTGTTTGATCTTGATAACTTTTCTCCTTATTTTTCTATTTTTGAGCTTTTCTTGTTCAACAATGGAGTTTTTTGTTTTTTTTATAGAGAGAGATTAAGGGATGGTGGTTAGTGTATTTTGAAGAGGGATTGGGGTGTATTTGAAGAGCCAAAATGTCCATTAGTCCATAGATGACCGTTTGGAGTTGTTGGGAGTATTACCCAATGGATAATGACTTGTTTTTAAAAAGGCAAAAAACAACTTTTTTGAATCGGACTGAATCTCGATCGATCGGACTGATCTCGATCGATCGGACTGATCTCGATCGATCAAGATTTCTGGAGAAAAATTGTACTGCTATAATTTTGATCGATCGGACTACATCTCGATCGATCGAGATTCACTGGAACTTTTTTTGGACCATTTTCGATCAATCGGACTATATCTCGATCGATCGAGATTTCTGGACTGATTTTCCTACTTTTTGAAACACTCGTAATTTGCTCGTTCGGACTCCGAATCAACTTTCGTTTGAACCGTTGGCTTCATTATTGAGTGCTTTATCATTTTAAGTCCTGAAATATAAATTTTATCTTCTGGGAAAAGATCAAACATTATATCATCGAATTATAAAATCATTAAATCATAATCACACTTACAATCAAAATCAATTATTGAACCCATGGTCCAACAATCTCCCCCATTTTGATTATGACAAAATAATAATGATTTTACAAGTATAAAACATATCGTCCCCATTTTAACAAATCATTTTTCTCTAAATATCATTTTCTTCCCCTTTGGCATTATCAAAATGCAAATAAAATTGGGGTTTTGTGGAGAGTTTTGAAAGAATTAATAAAACATGAAAAATGTAATCATGATGAATATAACCTAACTAATCACATATATGTAAATATTATAGAGTAGAATATACCAAATATGTGATGTTGAGTCCGCTCTCTAATGACATTTGCATTGAGCGTTTTCAAATCCAAGTATGTGGTACCATTTATTGGTATGCCTTCCACTTTTGTCGATCAATGGTACTTCATTCTTTATAATGGAGTCGATTTTTTTTAACTTTCACGAATTTTACCGGTGCTGTCAACCAATTGTTGATTTTTTTTCCTTTTGAATGGAGATACCTACAAGACGAGATTTGTCTTTTTTTCCCCAATTTCTTTTGGGTCCGACATTGTTAGTGGCATGGGTCTTTACTACCCATTTCAAATTGCTTCTATTAAGATTAAAACGATAAGGACATCTAGAAGAAATATGCTCATTTCTACTACAATGTATACAATGCATAGACTTTTTCGCATAACGAGAACTATACGATTTTTTGCAGAAATTTTTAGAAGTTTGATGAACGGTTTTGGTTTGAAAACCTAAACCTCTTCTATCATTGCAAGAGTTTTGAAAAACTTTTGAAGTACTTGCTTTTGTAAAAACAACCTCTTGTTTGAATGGAATATATATGAGTTTTAAAAATATTAGAGGCTTTGACGAAGTGGGTTTTGTTTTGACTGAACTAATGCATTCATAACCTATACCACTTTTGTCATTGAAATCTTTTTGACAACTCAAAATGTCATCTAAAACAGATTTACCTTTAGAAAATTTTGAGATCGTTAACTCAAGTTTTCCAATGAAAACCACAAGCTCGTTGTTTTTAATTTTTAAAGTGTCATTCTCAATTTGTAAAATGTTGAGCTTGTCATTTAAGTTAGAAGCATGAGAACTCAAAATTTTGTTTTTGCTTGTAACTTTATCGAAAGCGTTTTTTAACTTTTCAAAATTTTCTACTAAAACACAATCCAAAGGAGGGGATTTTGAAAGAGTTTTAGCAAGTCTAAAGACTTCATTTTTAAGAAAATTGATATCGGTTTGTAAAGACTTATTTTGAACAACGACGTCATTGTTTTTATATTTTAAGTCTTTCTTTTCATCATCTACGTCATGTAAAGAAAATAACGATTTCGGACTAGACTTGTGTTCAATGTCATCTCTTTTCAAGGATTTTATTTCTTCATTGAGAGAAGAATTTATCATTTTAAGAGATTAAACTTTTTCCGAAAGTTTAGGAAACCTTTTAGAGTAAACATCACACATATGAAGTAAATCATCGTAGGATAGATCATTTACCTCACCGGTTTCACTTTCACTTTCACTTGAAGACGATTGGTTAAATTCATTGGACTATTTGACGATTTACCTTTATGTTTGTGCTTGCTTTTAAGCTTTAGTATTTCCTTGACGATTCGAATGATTTGCATTGAATTTTTCTCATCATCAGATAGTTCATCATTTTCTTCACAAGTTGTTCATTTGAAAGCTATCTCCTTCTTTTTCGAGATTGGCTTGTGACTATTGAGGGTGATCTCATGAGTAATGAGTGAACCCGTCAACGCATCAAGATTGTATGTGTTCATGTCATGCGCTTCTTGAATTGCGGTGACCTTTGGTTCCCATTCTTTCGGTAAGCTCCGAATTACCTTCGAATCCATTTACTTACAAGATAAATACTTACCAAGAGACATTAATCCGTTAGTAATAGTGGTAAATCTAGCAAGCATATCGGAAATAGTTTCTCCATCGCTCATCCTAAAAAGCTCGTAGTCATGCACTAAAAGTTGGAGTTTGCAAACCTTAACTTGGTTAGTTCCCTCATGCATAGCCACTAACTTATTCCACATACCCTTAGCCGTTTTACAAGCGGAAATTTTGTTGTAGTCGTTAGGTGAAACGGCATAAACAATAGCATACACTGCTTTAGCGTTAGTAGAGTACGCTTCTAGTTGAGCGTCATTTAATTCCTCTACGAGGATTGGGTTTTCGCTATTTTCGGATGTAGGTGCGGAATATCCTACTTTTATGCTAATCCAAAGTTTAACATTGTAACTTTGCAAAAACATACTCATTCTATTCTTCCAATATAAGTAATTTACCCCATCAAAAAATGGTGGAGTATTGGACGATGAAGCAATACCGAAAGCGAAATTAAGTACGTTAGCCATCGGGATATAAAATCTTAAATCGCTAGATTTCTATATGCAAGAGTCTAGGCTCTGATACCAATTGTTGGCACGTGTGGATAAACTTTAGAGAGGGGGGGGGGGGGGAATAAGGTTTTAGGCTTTTTTGGTGGAATTAAAATTCTAAGCGCAACTAAAAACCCAACTAGCTCGATATCTATTTGCGACAATAAATATGCGATGATAATCTATCAATAAATTGAAACATGCGCAAAATCACAAATAATATAAGTTGCGGAAAGTAAATAGTAAGGGAAGAAGTTGACACCACGATATATAGAGGTTCGGCAAACCCGCCTAGTCCTCTCCTCGGTATTCACGCTACCGAGTATTTCGCTATAATCTTCTTCCCAAGATTACAAATCCTACCGAGCTAATCAACAGATTTGCTCACCCTCTACCCGATGATACAATCTTGATACAAGTGCAACAGTACACAAAAGACGATTCAACGACTCCTCCTCAATCTATGAGTACACAAGTGTTTAACCTAGAACTTTTAACCAACACTTTGGCTTAAAAGCTTCTACCCAAACACTCACTCACAAATGCGATTATAATTTGCTCTTTACAATTTTGTTATAACAATGTAACTACACTCACTATTTTATTGCTTCTAAATAAGCTAATTGGTGAGTTTTTGATGTTGTTTGAGCTTGATCACTTTTCTCCTTATTTTTCTCTTTTTGAGCTTTTTTTGTTCAACAATGGAGTTTTTTGTGTTTTTTTTATAGAGAGAGATTAAGGGATGGTGATTAGTGTATTTTGGAGAGGGATTGGAGTGTATTTGAAGAGCCAAAATGTCCATTGGTCCATAGATGACCGTTTGGAGTTGTGTGGTGTATTATCCAATGGATAATGACTTGTTTTCAAAAAGGCAAAAAGCAACTTTTTTGAATCGGACTGAATCTTGATCGATCGGACTGATCTCGATCGATCAAGATTTATGGAGAAAAATTGTACTGCTATAATTTCGATCGATCGGACTGCATGTCGATCGATCGAGATTCACTGGTATTTTTTTTGGACCATTTTCGATCAATCGGACTATATCTCGATCGATCGAGATTTCTGGACTGATTTTCCTATTTTTTGAAACACTCGTAATTTGCTTGTTCGGACTCCGAATCAACTTTTGTTTGAACCGTTTTGGCTTCATTATTGAGTGCTTTATCATTTTAAGTCCTGAAATATATATTTTCTCTTTTTGGAAAAGATCAAACATTATATCATCGAATTATAAAATCATTAAATCATAATTACACTTATAATCAAAATCAATTATTGAACCCATGGTTCAACAGTGTTTTTGGTTGGGTACGGACAATTAAAAAGTGATGCATATGAGTAATGAGAACTTGTGCGAATATAATTTGTTTGGAGTTATTTAGACGGAAGTAGTATTTTTAGATTTGTTGTAATGATTAACTTAAATTTAATGCCGAATGCTAAGAAATGCAACTTGTTTTTCAATATGAATTTCCAATCGAGTTTGATGGTCAATGAATACTTCAAAAGCACTTTTAACCAAACCGATTGATGTATTCTCTATAATATAGTTTTCAACTCGGCAATGAGTACTTCGAAGGGTGAAATAAAACAGGATATTGAAATTGAAAATACAAGCTAAAAGTTATTGAGAAACGAGAAGCTCTAGTATATTTTAAAATCTAAAGTAAAATATTTGAAAATGTCTATGAAACTCCACAAATATACAAAGTACCACAATTAACAGTGTTAACAAAAACTTATTCTTACAACTTAAAATATATCCTAACTTATTCTTAATTTTATGAAATTTTTAATGTGTTCTTTTCACTTGTTTACAAAAAGAAAGTATCTTACAAGGCTATTAAAGGTTTTATTAAAAGTTTTGTTTCATATTATTAGAATTTCTAAAAGATATTATATAAGACTTATTTGTTCTTTTTTTTGTTGGATAAGACACTAAAAATACGAATAGTGATTTCTTTTTAATGCATGATATACAATTGATCTAGTAACTTTTTGACATATGTACTTCATAAAAAATTTCTTAAATTAAGCAACTTTTGGATTTTCATTTCCATATCGAGTAGTATGAAAACTAGTTTTTTAATTGCGGATCTATTTATGTAATAAAATGAATACATTTGTAAGAAAAAGTAGAATTTCTACTCTGATTAGGAATATACCACATATTAATTATAGTACAATTCAATCACATATGCAGTTTAGTAATCGTCAATTGTTTTTAGAAAGACAAACGTATGGATAACCAAATAGTATTAAAAGCGATTTGAAAACCTTTAATATAACTTTTTTTATGGATTTAGCATAAATTTTTTTAACCTGCCCAACTAATAATTTTTGTTGTTAAATCTTTAATTAATTCAACTATAGTGCTACAATGACGGGACTATCACATGTAATAGGCATTAAATAAAAATTAAAAAAATATTCAAAAAAGTTAAGAATCTATCCTTCATTTAACTTAGACAAAAAAACTTTTAGTACAACACCACAAATGGGGTCCCACATGACATATCCCTAAATATCCTCTTTTATGTAAATTACACAAACGGAGATACATACACCAATCCTCACCACCGGTCTCACCCCGATAAACTTCCAACTTCTATACCTAATTTAATTTAATAAAAACAGCTTAAAACTACGAGTCTCAAAATGAACCAAATAACACAATAAAACACAAACCTGCCTACATTAGGGACTTAAGTGACCTAGCATTGATCGGCTTTCGAGCTCTCTTCACCCTCCCAGTCTCTCTGCTCCCGTCCTCGTCACTATCAAAATTATTGACATATCGTTTCTCCCTCTCGACCTCCATATCTATAGGTTTAGTTTGGTCTTTCGTAACCTTAGCCCCACGTTGCTTGGTCCACCACAGACCAAAATTAGAGTAGAAATAGTACACTGAGTCGGGATAAGGGGACACTTTCTGAGTGACCCTCTTCTTCGTACAGTCAACCACGATTGATTGGCCGAGGTGGTACATGTTTAGATTAGGGTTTCAATTGTTACTAATTTGGCCTACTGTTTAGATACTCTCCGTCCTAAAATATTGGGGCTCTATGTATCTACGTCCAACTTTAACCGGCAAATATCTCATCTTTAAAATGTTGAAATGTAAATTTTAAAAATTTGTTCATATAGTTTTAACATTTAAACTATGTGATTATCTTTTGAAAAACTCGATTTCGACAACATAGATATGAGTTATTTGTCTGTCAAAATTGTACGTAGTTTCGTATGATCCCAACAATTTGGGACAGAGAGAGTATTTAAGTTTGTGTGTTTAGTTGTTGTTACGTGTTCTGGGGTGGGTTTAAGTTGGTTTTCAGTTATTTCTAATTTGGCCTATTGTTTAGATATGTATCTGTATTTATGTGATTTAAGTATGTGTGTGTATGTTTGTTTGTGTGTGTGTGTGTGTGTGTGTGTGTGTTTAGTTGTTACTTGATCTGGGGTTTAAGTTGAGTTTATGTATCTATATTTACGTGATTAAGTATGTTTGTGTCTGTGAGTGTTTAGTTGCTACTTGATCTGGGGTTTTAAAGTTGGGTTTTAACTATTACCAATTTGGCCTATTGCTTAGATATGTATCTATCTGTGTGATTAAGTGTGTTTGGAAACTGCTTTATTTCTTAGCTTTTTTTGCTTTATACGACATGGGTATTTGGTTTCTTTTTTTTAGCTTTAAAAAAGCTAGCTTTTGGGTCAAAAGAGCTAATCTCTTTCGAAAGCATAAAAGTTGGGATATATTTTAGCCTTTTCATGTTCTGAAGTAGCCTAAAGAAAGAAGTATTCTCGAACTGTTTGTCTTGATACTTAAATGAAGCCTTTTATGTAGCTGACTGTAAATGTATCTTTGCTGGACTTGGATTGGAATTTGGTTCAGAAGTCCAAACTATTAAAATTGAATTGTAATTGTGTGTTTAGCTGGGTATCTTATCAGTTACTTATTACTCCACTTACCAAAAAAGGCCTGTAATTTAGTTACTTATTTGAAAAAGGGTCCTTATCTATTAATTGGATTTCTTGAACTTTGTATTTTTTTATACAGGTATTTGTGTATGTAAATTACCCATTCATGCTTTTGTTACTTGAACTGAAATTTAAGTCAAGTTCTAATTACTAAGGTAGAGTTATAATTGTGCCTTTTTCCCACTACTTACCCCAATTGAAGTCCTATTCTTTGATTACTTACTCCACCCCCCACAAAAAAAAAGTAAACCCCTTTGACTTTCCCAGGAAAGGTCTTATTCTTTTAATATTACCGTAGAACTAAGTCCCATTTCTCTACTTGCTTGCCATGTATTCCTTTATCTTCAAGTTGATTTCTTATGTGATTGGATGCCAATGATGTGTTACATTTTACGATCTTGACGAGAGAAGGGGAACTGGGTGTTAAAGTCCATCTACCTTTTCATACGCGCCTACCAATACATAGCTCGTTCTGTTTCCATGAAAGACATAATTATGATACCAGTACCTTCTTATTAAAAGGCATCATGAGATTTAACCTTAGTCAGTATATATATATATATATATATATATATATATATATATAGATAGATAGATAGATAGATAGATAGATAGATAGATAGATATAATTATAAATTTACCTGAGTGACGTCCCAGGGGTTTGGGTTGAACTGGCAACTGAGCTTAAATGGGTCATCGGAGTTAATGTTGGAGATTGCAATTCCGGCTTGGTTAGTGTATTTTCGGATTCTCATGGCTATCTTAGAGAGAGAGAGAGAGAGATCATGGAAGGAAGGAGGCTTATATATTTAATAAAAACACCACTGTTTAGTCTGTATTTTATAGTGCTGAAATTATGTATGTATATATGTATGTATAAGATTTTTAAAAAAGAAAAAAAAAATTATGTATATATAGGTAGCATTTAGTAAATTATTGTCTTTATTTGCATGTGTAATTGAGTATTTAGTGAGTGTGTTGTAAGTGTATCTGTAAATCTTATGGAGTAAATGAATACTTCTATTTATGTCGATTTATTGATTCACTTGTATGCTTTATGAATTGTGATTTGTCTTATAGCACTGCACGTGGGTAAATGTTAATTTCAAACCCTGGATTACCATGCTATTCATTATTCACAACAAATTATGAAATTACTTGAAATTTTTACTAACATAAAATGCGTATTTAAATTTTTAAAAATGAAAATTTTCATAAGTTAATCGCATAGTTTAATATTTTAACTTTATTATTAATTTTTGAAAATTTATATTTCAAAAATTTAATAATATGTTTTTTACTGGAAAAATTTGCATGTAGTTTCATGATGGACAAACATTTTGTAATAAAGTGAGTAACTAATAACCACAACTTATGAATTGACCCAGTTGACTCTTTGTGGGCATAATAATTCTAGTCTAGATGGTAAGCACAGTGTACCAAAACCAATCACTTAGACCAAACCTACTTTTCATGAGTTTAAATAGTGATGTCTTGGAGTTTTTGTTTATCGAGACAAAAATATACGTCTGTTTTTTCATCCTAAAAGTTCTATATTTTTTATAATTAAAAATCCGAAGGTCTATTTATTGTTTTCTGATTAAATGTAAAAAAAATTGCAAGTCAAAACCATAAATGTAATACTTGTAATATAATGATACATTGTATATGTACTTAGTATAAATCCAAATCAATGCGACCTGTAAAAATTTTAACTGCATCTACTTTATGTGTCCTGATACGTGTTTTTATTAAATAATCAAGACCGGAAAAAGTAAATTCAATTAAATATTTGAAATATATTTTAAGAAATATTAAAAACGGTAAATATAACGGGTTAATACCAGATTAGTACCGTGTGGTATCAGAAGTAAGATCGTGTACTATTGACATTTCTAATTTAGGACGTGAACGTTAACAATTGACTCAATTCACTTTTATTTATGAATTGTGATTTGTCTTCGGGCAGTGCACGTGGGGAAATGTCAATTCCAACCCTGGATTACCATGACATTCGCACCAAATTACAAAATTTCTAATGGAAAACGCCTATTTAAATTGCTAAAAATGAAATTTTTCAGAAGTCAATCACATAGTATAATCTTTTAACATTATTATTAGTTTTTGAAAATTTCTGTTACGAAAATTTAAAACTATTTGTTTGAACGGTCAAAATTACATTTAGTTTCGTGACGAACAAAAAAATTGTAACTGAGTGACTAACTAATAACCATAACTTTTGACCAAACCCACTTTCATTTTGTGGGCATGGATTCTGGTCTAGATGGTGAGTGTTAGCATCTTTGTGCTAACATTCGTTTTGTTAGCGGATTGACACTTCGAATGAACGTTTGTGGGCACCGTTGACTAATGTTAGGCATGTAGGAGCGTCAATGAATTAAAGTTTGATACGGTTCAAGATTAGGGCAGGTTTGAAGCAAGGAAACACGTTCGATATGGTTCGAACGGACTGCCAGTTTGGAGTCACGACGATGGACTATTATGGTTTCAAATGACGGGCTGTTTTGGTTACATTACGGGTTGATTACGAGAATCAAATGACATTGTTTTTTTTTTCTTTAGTATAAAATTCAATACTCTAAATGGAAAAAAAATGTAGACATTGCTCTCTTCTATTCAAGAGACTGTGAGATCCAAAACAGCAAAAAATATCAAATGACCGATTGTGCTTGCTCGATTATTTTAACGATATTTTAATAAATGTCGGTAATGAAAATTTAATAAGTCACAACTCAAATTGGTAAATTAACTAAATAATATCGCTAATGCTAAACCGTGAACCTAACAATGAAGGACTTAGGGTAGGTACTGTAATCGCTCGCCATATGAATTGTCAAGTGTTATCTATTAGGTTGTGCAATATCGAATAAATATGTGAAAAGAAAAATGTAAATATACTCTAGTGACTCACCATACTACTCTCCTTGTTCAATTTACTTAGTGGGTAAATTTTTATTTTTTTTCATAAACTCAATTAAATTTTGTTACAAACATGAGAGCTTACTTCTTACTGTTAGTAAAAATGGGCTAGTTGTAATGGTTGAGTCCTTATTTTTGTTGTTATATAATTGTAAAGAGGATAATCTATACGGATTGCTTGGCTTGAAGTACGTTACTTCAGGTCAAAATCCGTAAATTTGGGGTCTATTCCGACATGTGGTATAGACATTTTGTTTTGTGTATTTGGTTGGGTTGGTTAATAATTTGCTTGCATTTCAAAAATAAAAAGACTTGACCTCTTTGGTGTGCCATTAAAATGATACCAATACCATGTTAGGGACATTAATTTATGATTATTAATTTTCATTTCATTTATCCCCCCAATCATAGCTCCGCAACAACAAATAATAGGCGAATCATAATCCGTAATTAATATTTTCGTAATAACCAAAATAATTAGAAAAGATATCAAAATGACTTCTGATCACTAGTTTAATTTATCTTCAAAAGAAAACTATGTCACCATTGTCCCATAAAAACAGCCATTGATTAATTAATTACTAATTTCTTGTGCACTAACTTCCACTTGACCCTTCGTAATCATAATTAAACTAGACTTATAGCATGTCACAATATACTCACTATATATATATATACATGTATCTATTCTGTATTTCAACCAACGAAAAAAACTTGCTTCCCTTTTTTTTCTTCTAAATTCTTATTAAAATTATCTTAAAATGGGATTTCCGGTTGGATACAACAAGAACAACTTCTCCCTGAACATAATCCTATATCTAGTTTTCTAACTCCAATCATACATCTTCTTCATTTTCTTGGCCTCCCTTATTTTGAAGACCAATGCTTCGAGTTCTTTAGCGAATACCCTATCCGAAAACAAGACTTGATTAAGGAGCTCTTGCCAGTGCTGAGGTTTGGTGACATGACGTTATCGGGAGATAGTACTTGTTCTATTTGCTTATTTGATATTGAAGATGAGGAAAAAATCAGGTGGTTGAGGAACTGCAAGCACGTTTTTCACCAGAATTGTGTGGACCGTTGGATCGACCTTGGTCGTGACTCGTGCCCGCTTTGTAGGACGCCACTTGCGCCACGTCACTTGCAAGGCGAGTTAAAGTCAGTGGCGGAATCGGAAATGTTTTTTTTTCATAATTATATGAGGTGCCGAAAGTTTAAAATCAATAAATCAAAATACAAATTTTTCTGTATATATGGAGGGTGTTTGCCCGTTACTAGTTACTCCATTGTTTTAAGGGACAATTTTTTCGTGAACGTTTTTAATGTTTAAATTCCCTTCAGGATAGGGTCGAATTTAGATTTAACGATGTAGCTAGATATAAATTGTATTCGGGGTAATTCCTTCTTTCTAACATTGTATTACCGCACCATGTTTATTCTTACTACAATTTTTAGGACTTATTTTTGTTTATTAATTTCAGTAATTACACCGATAACCCCATAGTATAAAATCGACAACAATTTTTATCTTAATGGATCTAATAAAAGTTGTAGGCTTGTAAGCTGTAGCTCTGTGGTATGTGGCTTATAATCTGCCTATTTAAAAAGTTTGGATGCTCTACTTTTGTAAAAACTAGTAGTAAAATGTTCTACATAGTTTGGTAATGTTACCGGCTAGAAACAAATGAAGTCTAACTTATAGCCTTTTACATCACGTATAAGCCTCTTTCTCTTAAATTGTAGCTCTGTGTATCTTGTTAGACTTAAATTGTTAAACTAATGTATTCACCTCAAATTCGAGGAATATTGTAGAGAAACTGATACGGTTGCTCTTAAACCATGTAACTTAAGGCATAATATTTACATTCGCATAAATTTAAACCATATTTCACAAATTCAAACCTGCAAAAAAAGTTAATACGAACATATCAAACACAATATCACATTTCAAACACCTTCCACACATAATAAGACTTTAACTGCATATGAGATATGCAATCAAATACTACACATTGTGTCAATTTTTGACATAATTCTAAACTTGCAATTTTTTACACCACCACACATTTAACACAGACCAAAAACATGCAAGTTTTTGTACATTCCTACTAACATCTACGTTTTAAACAACACAAAACCTGCAAATTAAGCACATTCCATACATAACTACATATTTAACACATCCGAAGAAAAATCCTGCAACTTTCTCCACGTTCATACTTACACCTGCATTTTTTCATCATTCACAACACTACACAAAACTTGCAAATTATGTACATTCCACAAGCAAACATTAAAACCTGTAATTTTTAGACATAATCACACATTTAACACACAACTAAAAACCAGTAATTTTTGCACATTCCTTCTAACACCTACATTTTGCACCACACAAAACCAGCAAATTAAGCACATTCCATACATCATCGCACATTTAACACATCACAAAAAAAAAACCCATAATTTTTTGCACCTTTACACCAAGACATGCATTTTTTCATTACTCACGCACAACAAAAGTAGCAACTTAAATCCAACAACTTAACACATCTAATATTCACATTCACACAAATTTAGACTCTATTTCACAACTTAAAACCTGTAAAAATTTAATATGAGCATTTCAAATACAAGATCATATTTCAAACACATATTCCACACATAATATGATTTTCATTGCACACTAGATATGCAATCAAATTTACATTATGTGTCTATTTTTAACACAAGTTCAGATATGTTTTTTTTACACATAACCACACATTTAATACAACAAAAATCTGCCATTTTTTTTATCTGTCATTTTTTTTTTGTACATTCTTACTAACACCTATATTTTACACAACACAAAACCTACTAATTAAGCACATTCCATACATAACAATATATTTAACACATCAGAAAAATTCTGCAAGTTTTTGCACGTTAATACTTGCACCTGTATTTTTTCATCATTCACATACAATATTACATTTACAATGCTACACCAAACCATCAAATTATGGCCATTTCACACATAACCATTAAACCTACATTTTTTTTTACAGATAATCACACATTTAACACAACTAAAAACCAGCAATTTTTTACACTTGTCTACTAACACATGCATTTTGCACAACACAAAACCTGCAATTTAAGCATATTCCATACATAACCACACATTTAACACATCTGAAAAAACCCACAGGTTTTTGCACGTTTATACCAAGACCTGCATTTTTTTTTTATCATTCACACATAATATAACAACAACACTACACCAAACCTGCAAGTTATGCACATTCCACACATAACCATTAAATATAATCTGTCGCCAAATAAACAAACGGTCAAAAACATAACCATCTTGTACAAAATGTGACCATTTAAAATGCATTAACACATGAATTTTTTACCAAATACGCCATCATCTAGATCATAACAGAAATTCAAAGTACCTTTTAAGACTTAACAAAATAACATTTCAGAAATTCAAAATGGAAACAAAATGACATTTCTTCTGCAGCTTCAGTTACAATTTTCAATATTTTTATTCATTGATATTATCATGAAACACTTTACAAGCTTCTGCTTTAGTGGATCTCTTTCCATTTATCTTCACTTGCCTTTTTGCTATTTTTTTTGAACTTCTTCTAACTCTTCTGATTCCAGCATCATGTGACTCTTCACTTTCACTTGATATTTCAATCACTTCTGGCTTCTTTTTTGAGGAAAACACATGTCTTTGAATCCTCCTTTTTATTAAAAAAAAATGTTATTGATTAAACATTGTAAGCATAAAAAAAATTACAATAAAATAATTACAGGTTGCTTTATTTATGTTCGTGATATCTTCTCTCGAGTGTTTAGGTGTGTCATCCCAATTTTTTGGGATTATAAATTTCAACTTTCATCCAACTCGCTTTTATTCTCACATTTTCATATTAGTTTGCAACATGTTGCCAAAAATGAAACATGAAATTTATAAAAACAATCCCAACCCCCTCCTCCCTCCTTCCTTCTTCTTCTCCATCTCTTCCCCCCCCCCCCCCCCCCCCCCCCCCCCCCCCCCCCCCCCTTTCTCTCTCTCTCTCTCTCTCTCTCATATGTTCTTCATTTTCAGCTTCTAATCCTCTTTTTTATCCATCAACTTGTTAATCATGTCCACTATCATTTTTTGACATAAACACACCATTAATTCATGGTTCTTGTCCAATATCATTTTCTGGCTCAAACACTCGAAATAACATTACTTATGATGCAAGTATGATTGTCATCAAATGTCTTTATTTAGACTGTCTCCTCCTTTGTCCTTTTAGCACAATTCCTTTTTTCCAAGCACATGCATGTTTATTCTTCGTTGTATTTGCACGGTAAAAACTGTTGGTTTCCGTGTACGAAATAACAATTATACAATAATAAAGGACTAAAAAGAAATAATCAAAACCAGTGTAATCTTTATTAATTCAGAATTGAAACTGAAATTACATATTACAACATGTATGTACTGAATAGAAATTAAAGCAAACGTTATTCAGATTATTATCAATTAATAATCTGATGTAGTGAATTGCAATAAATAGAAACTGCCGGACCGGAAAGTATAAACTTAACAGCCGGACTATTCTGATTGAAATAGAAATTACATGACTGAAATGAAACTATTCTAATTACAGAATTAAATTACAGAATTGAAATTACATAATAGAAACAGTACTTTAAATTAATTACAGAAAGGTAAAGACAGAATATAAATATTACAGCTAAGTACAACAAATTAAAATACAGAAATAAAATTGCAGAATTGAAAAGACAAAAATATGAATTACAGAATTTAAATTGCGGTATTTAAAAGGCAAAAATAAAAAGATGAGGCGACTGTAAACAGTCCGCCCTTAACCTATATTCGCCCAACCACCTTAAAGTTTTTGGTTGCGTTGACGCTTCGATCCCAAGGTACAACGTCTCGGATGACTCGCCGAAAACTGGCGATGAGTCAAAGTCGAGCTGTTGGTGGGTGGTTCTCTCTCTTTCTAAAATGATATGGAAAAATAATGCAGTATTTTCATAATGTAAAAGTGTGTTTAGAGAGTGGAAGAGATGCCTACTTATAGGCTAAGCTGAAATCTCAGCCATAATGGTCACTTAATTCAGTATTCGAAAGTGCTGAATTAATGATGCAATTATTCTCATTTAATTGTATCAGTTACAAGCTTGCTGGAATTTTTGGTAATGTTTTGTTATTATCTAAAACTCTAAGACTTTCTTGGAACCGGAACCGGACCCAAGTCCCGAGACCCGTGCCCATATCCGAGCCCAAGCCCGAGCCCGAGCCTGAGACCGAGACCAAGCGAGCGCGCGCGTGTGTGGTGCACTTGCCTACACACACACACACACCTATGAGGCTACACATTATTACCACTCTCTAGTGGTGAATATGTATATAAACTATTCAAAATAATTTTTTCTCTTTGATGTGAGATAAACATTTGGGTGGCTTCCCCATCCATTTGTTTTCCAACTTCCTCTCCCAAATTCCAGATTTCGTCTCTCCATGGTCCAACTTCGGAGCCAATTTCCATTCATACCCATTCACCGAATAGGTCATGCGATATACCATTTCAAAGTTTGTCACACAAGCTACTCAAACCACTTGAGTAAGGAGTCTAAACTTTAGATTATTCGCATGGCATTTTACCAAACTTTTGGACTCGTGACCAATTCAGAAAACAACATGAAACATGGTTTTTTTTCCAACAATCCCCCACATGAAGGCAATTGGCTCGAAAGCCCATGCCCTAAATGCAAATCAAGAGAACCGTGAAATTTCACTGCCTAAGGTCAGGTAGAGCGCGCCTTGAACCTGCCGTAGCGTAGTTTCATCCGGAATACTGCTATTAGGTAGCATAGATGCTTTGAACCCTTTAGCTTTGTGTATTCCAGCATGATACCCACACAGTGCCCTTTCTACCCACGTACTAGGCCCTTTAGTTGTTGTCCATATTTGGCCTGGACTGCCTTGACAACTTCAACTGAGTGCTCTAGTGATTTAGCCCAAGCTCATCACATGGTACCGGCCTTACACACTCGTTATAAATGGTTCCAAGTCGAAGGTGTCCTGACTCACCTTACTCGACCGTCGAGTTACTAGGATCATTAAGAGCTTCAAGCTCACCCTTACAATGGTACAGGTTTATCACTCTGTCATCGCGGAAAATGGGCTGGGAACTACTGGTTCCCGAGTGCTTTGTTCGGTTGCCCTCACAGTTCAGTTTTCCTTTGAACCTAGCAGGAAAGATTCCATTTAGGTTGGGTTGCCTATGGGGGGGCCACCATTTTAATGGGCTTTAATCCCATTCCGTTTGATGACGCCTCGACTCCTACTTGAGTCAAGCCTTTTGCTAATGGATCTTCTTTGTTTTCCTTTGATCTCACAAAATCTAAGGATACCACACCGTTGGATAACAATTCTCTTACGGATTTATGTCTCCGACGTATATGTCGAGACTTTCCATTATACATATGATCCTGAGCCCGCGTAACAGCTGATTGACTATCACAATGCATGCTTATTACAGGAACAGAGTTTGGTCACATTGGAATTCCTTCCAAAAGACTTCTCAGCCAGTCTGCCTCCTCGGTTGCTAAGTCTAACGCTATGAATTCAGATTCCATAGTTGACCTTGCGATACATGTCTGTTTGGAGGATCTCCAATACACAACAGCTCCTCCCATTATAAAGACATATCCACTCGTGGACCTTGTGCTATTGGAGTCTGATATCCAGTTGGTATGTGAGTACCCTTACAGTACCGCTGGATATTTGGTATAGTGCAGCCCGTAATCTGGCTGAAAACCTCATTATCTGAGAAGTTTCATAATGGCCTTCCAGTGTTCCTTATTTGGATTGCTGATGTACCTGCTCAGTCTACTCACTGAGGTTGCTATGTCTGGTCTAGTACAATTCATTATATACATGAGACTGCCTATGACCCGAGAGAACTCTAATTGATTCACACTCTTACCGAAATTCTTTTTCAGGTTATAGTTGAACTCAATTGGGGTTCTAGACATCGCCTTACTGCCCTTGTCAAACTTGTCTTGTACTTGTTTAACATAATGACTTTGTGACAAGGCATACCACTCTGATATTTTGTTAATTTTCATACCAAGTATTGCAACAGCTATACCCAAATCCTTCATATCGAAGTGTTATGACAACATTTTCTTTGTGGAGCTGATTCTATCAGTACTCCAAATTATAATCATGTCATCCAAATAGAGACAGACTATGACACAGTCTCTTCCACTTCCTTTAGTGTAGACACATTTATCGCACTCATTAATGCGAAAATCATTTGATAGCATTATTCTATCAAAATTCTCGTGCCATTGCTTTGGTGCTTGTTTGAGTCCATATAGAGACTTTACAAGTTTGCACACTTGGTGCTCTTTACCAGGAACTACAAAACCTTCCGGTTATTTCATGTAAATTTCTTCTTCCAGTTCTCCATTTAGAAACGCCGTCTTGACATCCATTTAATGTATTTCCATATCAAACAAAACTATGAGAGAAATGACGATTCGGATAGACGTTTTCCTAGAGACAGGAGCATACGTGTAACGATCCGGCCCAAACGGACCGAACCGCCACGCCCGTATCAACAATATTGTCCGCTTTGGCACAACTTCCCAGGGGGGTCACCCATCCTGGTACTACTCCAAGTTAAGTATGCTTAACTGTGGAGTTCCGTCCTCGCTGTTGTGCCGCACGGCTTTAAAAGGCCTTGTTGATAGAAAATGGATCTTTAAGCTCATATACCACACGAGTACTCTCATATCTGGGTGATGTGGGACTGACGCACAACACCGCACCACAGAATTTCCTTCCTGGAAATCTGGGTCGTCACAATCACCCTCCCTTTAGGCACGACGTCCTCGTCGGACACGTCGTCCTTCAGGGGCTCACACACACGTGCTAGTCCCCACATTTCCGGCCAGATAGAGGCTCTGATACCATCTGTAATGATCCGGCCAAAACGGACCGAACCGTCACGCCCGTATCAACAATATTGTCCGCTTTGGCACAACTTCCCAGGGGGGTCACCCATCCTGGTACTACTCCAAGTTAAGCACGCTTAATTGTGGAGTTCCGTCCTCGCTGTTGTGCCGCACGGCTTTAAAAGGCCTTGTTGATAGGAAATGGATCTTTAAGCTCATATACCACACGAGTACTCTCATATCTGGGCGATGTGGGACTGACGCACAACACCGCACCACAGAATTTCCTTCCTGGAAATCTGGGTCGTCACAATACGTGTCAAAATAATCGACACCTTCAGTTTTCCTGAAGCCTTTTACTACAAGTCTCGCCTTTTATTTCTCAATCGTGCCATGAACCCTTAACTTCCTCTTGAAGATCCACTTGTGACCTAGGGGCTTACATCATGGCGGAAGATCCACTAGTTCCCAAATGTGGTTTTGCATGATTGACTCAATCTAATTTTGGATAGCTTCTTCTCAATATTGGGAATCCGGTGTTGACATAGCTTGTTTATACCAGTTCGCCTTCAACCATGAAGGTTAAGAAATCAGGTCCAAAATAAGTTTCCTTCCTTGACCTTTTGCTACGTCGATGCTCTTCCTCTTTCTCTGTCGGTTCACTTGCCCCCACATTCCTTCACTGTTGAACTCTTGAGTTTGTACAAATATAGGTAATTTATCGGGAAAGATATCTTCAAAGAAAGAGGCCTCTCGGCTTTCCATATACGTATCTATGTGCACATTGGGATTGTCCGACTTGTGTACGAGAAACCGATATGGACTACTATTATGTGCGTATCCGATGAACACACAGTCCACCGTTTTAGGACCAATTCTCATCCTCTTAGGAGTGGCAACTAGAACCTTTGCGAGACAACCCCAAACCCGCATGTTCTTATAACTGGGTTGATGACCTTTCCATAACTCATATGGAGTCTTATCTCTCTTCTTATGTGGTAACTTGTTTAAAACATAGTTTGCAGAAAGTATCGCTTCCCCCCACATGTTATGGGGTTACCCAGAACTGATTAGCATAACATTCATCATTTCCTTTAGCGTTCTATTTTTACGCTCGGCAACCCCATTTTGCTCGGGAGTGTATGGGGCTGTGGTTTGATGTATAATGCCGCTTTCAGTGCATATTTGCTCAAACGGTGATTCAAATTCACCACCTCTATCACTTCTCAATGTTTTAATTTTTCTATTGAGTTGATTTTCAACTTCGGTCTTATAAAGAGCGAATTTCTCTACTGCTTCTTCTTTACTTTTCATTAAGTAAACATATCAGTATCTAGTACAATCATCTATAAATGTGATAAAGTACTTTTTCCCTCCTCGTGTTTGTATAAACTTTAAGTCACATACATTCGTGTGTATTAGACCGAGAGGTTCACTTTCTCGTTCCACATGTTGAAATGAAGATTTCGTTAATTTTGACTCTACACATATCTCACATTTGTGTTGCTTATTAAAGACAAAATTTGGTATTTATTTTAGTGATATTAATTTCTTTAACGAATTATAATTCACGTGACCTAATCTACCATGCCACAAATGAAATGACTCAAATAAATAAGTAAAATCAGAATTCTTATTATTGACCTATTGGGCAACAGTCATTACATTACTTGTGCTAGCCTCAGCTTTAGCACCTTTATTGGGAGCAGGTGTCCATATGTTTAACTTAAACATGTCACTGGTCATATAGTCACGGCCCACATAGACACCATTTTTGGTGATTACAATTTTATCAGATTGAAAAACAAGCTTGAACCCGTTCTTCACCATCACCGACCGGATACCAGATTCTTAGGGATATCTGGAACATAGAGCACCCCCAAGGTACAACGTCTCGGATGACTCACCGGAAACTGGCGACGAGTCAAAGTCGAGCTGTTGGTGGGTGGTTCTCTCTCTTTCTAAAATGCTATGGAAAAATAATGCAGTATTTTCAGAATGTAAAAGTGTGTTTAGAGAGTGGGAGAGAGCTGCCTACTTATAGGCTAAGCTGAAATCTCAGCCGTAATGGTCACTTAATTCAATATTCGAAATTGCTGAATTAATGAGTCAATTATTCTCATTTAATTGCATCAGTTACAAGCTTGCTGGAATTTTTATGACTGTTTTGTTATTATCCAAAACTCTCAGACTTTCTTGGAACCGGAACCGGAACCGGATCCGAGACCCGTGCCCGAGCCCGAGACCGAGTGAGCGCGCGCGTGTGTGGTGCACTTGTCTACACACACTTATGAGGCTACACATTATTACCACTCTCTAGTGGTGAATCTGTATATAAACTATTCAAAATAATTTTTCCTCTTTGATGTGGGATAAACATTTGGATGGCTTCCCCATCCATTTGTTTTCCCACTTCCTCTTCCAAATTCAAGATTTCGTCTCTCCATGGTCCAACTTCGGAACCAATTTCCATTCACACACATTCAGCGAATAGGTCATGCGATATACCGTTTCGAAGCTTGTCACACAAGCTACTCAACCACTTGAGTACGGAGTCTAAACTTTAGATTTTTAGCATGGAATTTGACCAAACTTTTGGACTCGTGACCAATTCGGAAAACACCATGAAACATGGTTTTTTTCCAACAAAAACCTCATTCCTAATTTGAACTCTACTCTATGCGAATCTTTTTTACTCAAGACACGAGTCTTTAAAGTGAAGTTATACTTTCATTTATCTGACTCACAAAAGTCACTAAAATGATCAGAATCAATATAACCTTCATCTAAAACTAACACATCTACATAACCAACATAATTTAATGTATGGTCATGGATATAAACAAGTTTAGATTTCTTATTACCAAAATCTAAATCAATACCAATATCAAGCAGAACATCTCCTTCATTATCTATTTGTCCTCCATCATGGTCCACACAGTCTGAGAACATCATGGTCTACATTATCTTTAGCAATCCACATATCACTATATACTATTATAATCACAGTGATTTTCTCTAACTCTCCATTTTGCCAAAGGAGAAGAGGACGACATTCTTCAATTGGACATAATTGACCTTCAATTGCCCTAATTTCACTGATTGATGCAAATTTTAAAGAGGCAAAGGGGACTAATTAGTACTATGTACCCTAATTTATGTTGTCTATAAAAAAAAATGAGGTAACATTTTGACTAATTTATTGCTCTATCTTAAAAAAAATAATGTATTTATTGAAGAAAAAAATGCCCAATATGTATCACTTTTCCCGAATATACCATTTTTTCAGAGTATTAGTTGCATTTCCCAAATATATCACTTTTTCAGAGTATATAAACCCTTATAAATCTATTTTTTTGACTAAACTTATCTTCTCATGCGTCTCTATTTTTCTCTCCCTCTACATCACGGTATGTCCATGTTATCATCTCTCTAAAAGGCTCTTCCATGGCAATGGAGGTAGAGATTAATTTTTCTACGTCCTCAATGATTGTAGCACGTGATTATCTCAGGCTAGACTACCCCACAACTCCAGCATTGTGAAACTTAGAAAATAGTAACCTCGGTGGAACTCGTCTAGGACTAGCTAAAACTATGTGCACTTTCAGCAAAGTTATATGCACTTTTGATTGTACGATATGCTCTATGTGGTAAACAATAATCATTTTATGGTTAATATATATATACTTCGGTTGAACCATGTGTACATTCGACTGAACTATATACACTTAAAACAAAACTATATGCTATTTTAACTACTGGTCTATATGCACTTCCGAATAAATTGTGTGCACTTTCAAGTAAATTATAATATGCATTTTTTCTAATACTTTGCACTTTTTAAAATGAATTTTATGCAATTTAAAAAGATTCATTTTTACGAGATAAGCCATTTTTCAATGTAAAACCCCACTTTTGATGTAAAAATTTGGTAACTTCTTATAAGTGAAGACCCCCGTTTTTTGTGAAAAAAACTAGTTTTTGTGAGAAAATCATGCTTTTTTCTGGAAAAAACTATTTTCTGTGACAAAAGCTATTTTTTTTTGTGATTTTTTTTTTTTTTTTCAAAAATTGCATTTTTTTTTTTTATGTTATCAATTTATTATTATGATTTTATTGTCTTTTTTTGTGATTTATAGAGAAAGAAAGTATCTACATATTGTGTTTTTGGTTGGGCACGGATAATTAAAAAGTGATGCATATAAGTAATGAGAACTTGTGGAAATATAAGTTGTTTTGAGTAATTTATACTAGTGAATTAGCCATTTAAATATCCTTTTTTAACCTTCATTCTACCTAGCAAAATAACATGTGACCAACACGTGACCACATTCTGTCAACTGAATTAACGATTGCATACTAATTAAAAAGATTTCATACGTATAGTGCATTAAAGAGGAATTTTTTTTTAAAGTATGGTATACTAAACCAAAATTCGGTGATAGTATATGGTACTAAACCGTTAAAAACTCATATTTTGATTAGACGGAGTAGTATTTTTAGAGGAGTTGTAATGATTAACTTAAATTTAATGCCTAATGCTAAGAAATGCAACTTGTTTTCCAATATGAATTTCCAATCGAGTTTGATGGTCAATGAGTACTTCAAAAGCACTTTTAACAGAACCGATTGATGTATTCTCTATAATATAGTTTTCAACTCGGCAAATGGAAGCGTGAAATAAAACGGGATATCGAAATTGAAAATACAAGTTAAAAATTAATGAGAAACGCCGGTATATTTTAAAATCCAAAGTAAAATATTTGAAAATGTCAATGAAACTCCACAAATATACAAAGTACCACAATTAACAGTGTTAACAAAAACTTATTCTTACAACTTAAAATATATCCTAACTTATTCTTAATTTTATGAAATTTTTAACGTGTTCTTTTTACTTGTTTACAAAAAGAAAGTATCTTACAAGGCTATTAAAGGTTTTATAAAAAGTTTTGTTTCATAGTAATAGAATTTCTAAAAGATATTATATAAGACTTGGTAAGTTTTTGCTTAAGGTTCCCAAAAATTTTCAAAAATGTTTCCTGAAAATGATAAAAGCGTGTAGTTTCCAGGAAAAAAAAAAAAAAAACCTCCTAAACTTTACGAGGAACTATGATTTGCATCCGTACTATTATAGCCAAGAAGAATTGTAATGAGTTATGGTCCTTGATATTTATGTTTATTTGAGAACCTTTCAATTATTTGTTGCTTTTATTTTTGGATAAAACACTAAAAATACGAATAGTGATTTCTTTTTAATGCACGATATACAACTGATCATAAAAAAGTTTCTTAAAGTAAGCAATCTTTTGGATTTTCATTTCCATATCTACTAGTATGAAAACTAGTTTTTTAATTGCGGATCTATTTACGTAATAAAATGAATACATTTGTAAGCAAAAATAGAATTTCTACTCTAATTAGGAATATACCACATATTAATTATAGTACTATTCCATCACATCTGCAGGAAGAAAAACATATGGATAACGAAATAGTACTAAAAGCGATTTGAAAACCTTTATTATCAAATTTTTTGTATGGATTTAGAATAAATTTTTTTAACCTGCCCACCTAAATTTTTTTGTAGTTAAATCTTTAATTCAAATATATTGCAGCAATGACGGGGCTATCACATGTCATAAGCATCAAATTAAAAATAAAATAAAAAATTCAAAAAAGTTACAAATCTATCCTTCATTTAATTTAGATAAAAAACTTTTAGCACACCAACACAAAGGGGGTCCCACATGACATATACCTAAATATCCTGTTTTATGTAAATTACACAAAGGGAGATACGTACAACAATTCTCACAGGTCTCACCCCGATAAATTTGCAACTTCAATACCTAATTTAACTTAAGAAAAACAACTTAAAACTACAAGTCTCAAAATGAACCAAATAACACAATAAAACACAAATCTGCCTACATTAGGGACTTAAGTGACCTAGCATTTATCGGCTTTCAAGCTCTCTTCCCCCTCACAGTCTCTCCGTTCCCGTCCTCATCGCTATCAAAATCATTGACATATCGTTTCTCCCCCTCGACCTCCATATCTATAGGTTTAGTTCGGTCTTTCGTAAACTTAGCCCCACGTTACTTGGTCTACCCGGACCAAAATCAGAGTAAAAATAGTACATTGAGTCCGGAGAAGGGGACACTTTCTGAGTGACCCTCTTCTTCGTACAGTTAGTCATGACTGATTGGCCGACGTGGTACACGCATACAACCCGTCCCTCAACCGCCTCGTGCATACACTTCCACGTCTTCCCGTTTGTCATCCCACATAAAGACACGTCCACGTCATCATTCGACAACAAATCAATGTATTCAATTATATCCTCGATTTTCATCGAATCAACGCTACAATAACCAAATTCAACAAAATCTAATGTATCTAATCTCATCTAATCTAACTTAATTTCTAAATCCACCTAATCCAATGCTCTACATGTACCATAAAAAAAGAAAACACATCGAATAATCCAAAACCCTAATCGCCACTCAAACCCTAAATCAAACAACCTCGAAACATAATAACAAAAACCAATTAAATAGCAAAAAAGACCAGAATATTACCTTTGGACGCCCCCGATAGGATTCCCGGAGCTCCCGTCTGGAGTAAATCTATAATATCCGTCGATCTACATTTATATCGAAAACGAACAAAACTATGTATAAATTACCAAATACAGCAGAACCGAGAATAGATACATACATAATAGAGTATAAAACATCTAACAAAAGACACATTTCGTTTAATCTATGGCTATTCACCAAACCCTAATAACCAGTTTACGGATAAACCCTAGGATATATTTCCCAACAGAAATGGAGATAAGAAAGAGTCTAATCAAGCGTATAGATACATATATATGTTTGTATAGATACATAATTATAAATTTACCTTAATGATGTCCCATGGGTTTTCGTTGAGCTGGCAACTGAGCTTAAATGGGTCATCGGTGTTAATGTTAGAGATTGCAATTCCGGCTTGCTTAGCATATTGTCGGATTCTCATGGCGAGCTTAGAGAGAGAGACCAGGAAAGGAAGGAGACTTATATATTGGGTCAATGCCCAAAATATACAATGTGTTATAAAATATTACCAAAACATACAAGTCAAACAAATTATTCACAGAACATACAATTGAACCAAATAGGAAAAAAAAAATATTTCTCCTCACCTACCAAAAAATTTCTTTTTCTCCTCTCTCTCTTCGCGCTCTCTCTTTCTAAATCATCATTTTTTTTTCACAAAATACTACCTTATTTAATGTTAAAATGACTTCTAAACCGAAAAAATTAAAATTACAACAACAAATAAAAAAAGTTCAAAAAAGTCGAGAACCCGAAAAAACCCAAAAAATGCTGAAAAAGCCTTTAAAAAAGTCGGGAATCCAAAAAAAATCAAAAAAAATGGTAAAAAATAAAAAAATCCAATAAAAATCCAAAATCACCAAAAAATGAAAAAAAATGAAAATAAGTCGAGAATCCGAAAAAACACAAAAAAGGCTGGAAAAACCTTTTAAAAAGTCAGGAACCCGAAAAAGTCCAAAAAATGGTTAAAAAAAGTAAAAAAAAAAACAAAGAAAAATCCAAAATCACAAAAAGAATGAAAAAAATTCACAAAAGCCGAGAACCAGAAAAAACCAAAAAAGTGCTGAAAAAACCTTTAAAAAGTCAGGAACCCGAAAAAACTCCAAAAAAGTGGCAAAAAAAAAACCAAGAAAAATACAAAATCACAAAAATATATAAAAATAAAGTTCAAAAAAGTCGAGAACCTGAAAAAAGCCCAAAAATATGGTAAAAAACAAAAAAAAAAAAGAAAATTACAAAATTACAAAATTACAAAAAAAATGAAAAAAGTTCAAAAAAGTCGAGAATTCAAAAAAACTCAAAATATGATGAAAAACTTTTTAAAAAGTCGGTAACCCGAAAAAATGGTAAAAAAAAAAAAAACCAAGAAAAACCAAGAAAAATTCAAAATAAAAAAAAATGAAAAAAGTTCAAAAAAGTCGAGAATTCAAAAAAACCAAAAAAATGATAGAAAACCCTTTTAAAAAATCGGGAACCCAAAAAAGCCTAAAAAATGGTTAAAAAAAAGTAAAAAAACAAAGAAAAATCCAAAATCACAAAAAAAATGAAAAAAATTCACAAAAATCGAGAACCCAAAAAAACCAAAAAAGTGCTGAAAAAACCTTTAAAAAGTTGAAAATCCGAAAAAACTCCAAAAAAGTGGCAAAAAAAAGAACCAAGAAAAATCCAAAATCACAAAAATATATAAAAATAAAGTTCAAAAAAGTCGAGAAACAGAAAAAAAATGGTAAAAAAAAAAAAAAATTACAAAATTACAAAATTACAAAAAAAAAATGAAAAAAGTTCGAAAAATTCGAGAATCCAAAAAAAATCAAAATATGCTCAAAAAACTTTTAAAAAGGTCGATAACCCGAAAAAACCCAAAAAAAAGGGTAAAAAAACCAATAAAAATCCAAAATAAAAAAAAATGTAAAAAGCTCGAAAAGCCCGGAAAATTCGATTGTGTATACATTTTTCTTTTTTTTATGCATTCTTTTGTATTGTGTATTTAATTTTTTGTATTATGTATGTACTTTTTTGATTGTGTATGCCGTTTTCTTGATCGTTTATGCATTTTTTTTTATTGTGTATGCACGTTTCTCGATGTGTATCCATTTTTTTGGATTATGTATGGCTCTTTTTTATTGGCCATGCACTTTTTAATATTGTGTATGCACTTTTTAAATTGGATAAACAATGGTGATTTTTCATATTGTTTGCAAAATTACATTGTGTATGCAATATGAAATCATCACTTTTTATGTGCAATGTATAACAATGTATTGTGTATGCCTGTATTGCGTATTCCCGTATTAAAAAATATGTATAAATTATGTGTTGTGTATGCATGTATTAAATAACATGTATAAATGATGTATTGTATATGCCCGTATTAAAAAATATGTATAAACTATGTATTGTTTATGCCTGTATTAAAGAGCATGTATAAAAAGTGTATTGTGTATGAATAATAAGAAAAACACAAAAAATGGACAGTGTCAATAGATACAGAATGTATTGTGTATAACTGTATTAAAGAATGTGTATAAACAATGTATTGTGTATGTCTGTATTAAAAAGCATGTATAAAATATGTATTGTGTATGTCTGTATTAAAGAGCATGTATAAATAGTGTATTGTGTATGCCTGTATTAAAAAACATGTATAAATTGTGTATTATATATGTCTGTATTAAAGAGCATGTATATATAATGTATTGTGTATGCCCATATTAAAAATATATATATAAACCGTGTATTGTGTATACTTGTATTAAAGAGCATGTATAAAATATGTATTGTGTATATCTGTATTAAAGAGCATGTATAAATAGTGTATTGTGAATGCTCGTATTAAAAAACATGTATAAACTATGTATTATGTATGTCTGTATTAAAGAGCATGTATAAATAATGTATTATGTATGTCCTTATTAAAAAAACATGTATAAACTGTGTATTGTGTATGTCTGTATTAAAGAGCATGTATAAACACTATATTGACAATTTAATCGGTATTTTTCATATCGATGAACAAAATATGTCAACAACACATCACTTTTATCGAAATGCGACCAAATATCACAAATTTTAGCCACCAAATTTTCAAAACTTATATCGATCTGAATTAGAATTATAACGATCTTAGAACAACCAACTGTGACAACATCTAGATTGCACATCATCAAAATACTGCTCATTGCACTACAAAACAACATAAACAAAACACACAAAAAGTGTAAATGGATAAACCATGTATTGTGTATGCCTGTATTAAAGAAACATGTATAAAAGATATATTTTGTATGCATATATTAAAGAATATATATAAAAGATGTATTGTGTATGCCTGTATTAAAGAACATGTATAAAAGATGCATTGTGTATGCCTGTATTAAAGAACATGTATAAAAAATGCATTGTATATGCATGTATTAAAAGAACATGTATAAAAAATGTATTGTGTATGTCTGTATTAAAAAATATGTATAAAAAATATATTGTGTATGCATATATTAAAAAACATGTATAAAAAATGTATTGTGTATGCATGTATTAAAAAACATGTATAAAAAACACAATACATCTTTTTTGTGTATGGATAATAAACAAAACATAAAAAAAAGGCAGTTTCAATGGATACACAATGTACTGCATATGGATTTATAAAAGAGCATATATATCAATGTATTGTGTTTGCCTGTATTAAAGAGCATGTATAAACACTATATTGCGTATGTATATATTTAATAGCATGTATAAACTGTGTATTGTGTATGCATGTATTAAAAAACTGTATAAAAAACACAATAAATCTTTTTTTTTTGTATGGATAATAACCGAAACACAAAAAAAAACAGTCTCAATAGATACACAATGTACTGCGTATGGATTTATAAAAGAGCGTATATAACAATTTACTGTGTATGACTGCATTAAAGAGCATGTTTAAGCACTATATTGCGTATGTCTATATTTAATAGCATGTATAAACTGTGCATTGTGTATGCCTGTATTAAAGAACATGTATAAACAATGTATTGTGTATGGATAATAAAAACACAATACAGTGTTATTAAAAAACAAAAATAAAACACAAAACACAAAACACTGTTAATATTCGGCCTCTCGAGTCTCTTTTGTTTCTTTATCAATCATATTATTATAACAAAATACCAATTTCCGAAAAAATATTGAGAAAATAACCAACGCAAACCCAGATATATCGTCAACTAATTTCTTCGAAAAGTAATCCTATTTCATATACGATTTGAGATGAATAAAATCCGAATAAAACCCTAATCGAAAACAACCTCGTAAATAACTCTGTATTTAAATCGATTTATGAAGAATAAACCCTAATACGAACAATAAATCAGAGAAATCTGACGAAGAGAAACTGAGTATTCGAAACAATAAAAATACGGATCAAAATCGCCCAATTAAAAGCGAATTTATGGTTTGATAGAATGATTCGACAGATGTGTATAAAAAAAATATTTTGTATAGATGTTAATTATGGGGTTTATAGGGCGAGTTGGGGAGTGGGTTTGACTCCAAATTAGAGTGAGATAGATATATAAATATGTATGTATAGATAGAGAGAGAGAGAGACAAAACTGTTAAAAAAATATAAATGATTTATTATTTATAATTTTAATTAGTTGTATGTTTTGGGAATAAAGTGTTGGGGTATAACTTTTTGGTAATTAGTTTAAAATAGTTGTATCTTTTGATAATTTTCTCTTATAGGATTTGATAAATAAAAAACACCACCGTGTAGTTTGTATTTTATAGTGCTGAAATTATGTATGTATAAGATTTTTAAAAAAGAAAAAAAATTATGTATATATAGGTAGTATTTAGTAAATTATTGTCTTTATTTGGATATGTGTAATTGAGTATTTAGTGAGTGTGTTGTAAGTGTATCTATAAATGTTGTGAATCTCGCAGTAAATGAATACTCCTATTTATGGAGATTTACTGATTCACTTGTATGATTTATGAATTGTAATTTGTCTTACAGCAGTGCACGTGGTTAAATGTTGATTTCAAACCCTGGATTGCCATGTTATTCAGTATTCATAACAAATTATGAAATTACGTGCAATTTTTACTAACATAAAATGCGTATTTAAATTTTAAAAAATGAAAATTTTCATAAGTTACTTACATAGTTTAATATTTTAACTTTATTATTAATTTTTGAAAATTTATTTTTTGGCAATTTAATAAAATGGTTTTTACTGGAAAAATTTACATGTAGTTTCATGATGGACAAACATTTTGTAATAATAACCATAACTTATGAGTTAACCCGCTTTGACTCTTTATGGGCACAATAAATTTGGTATAGATGGTAAGCGCACTCTACTATGTCGAAACCAATCAGTTAAACCAAACCTACTTTTCATGAGTTTAAACAGTGATGTCTTGGGGTTTTTGTTCATTGAGACAAAGAAATACGGGGGTCTATTTTTTCGTCCTAACAGTTCTATATTTTGATAATTAAAAATCCGAACATCTATTTATTTTTTTCTGATTAAATGTAAAAAAAATTGTAAGTCAAAACCATAAATGTAATACTTGTAATATAATGATACATTGTATATGTACATAACATAAATCCAAATCAATGCGACCTTTAAGATTTTTAACTGCATATACTTTATGTGTCGTGATGCGTGTTTTTATTTAATAATCAAGACCAAAAAAAATAAATTCAATTAAATATTTGAAATATATTTTAAGAAATATTAAAAACGGCAAATATAACGGGTTAATATCAAAATAGTACCTTGTGGTGTCAGAAAGTACCGATTAAGGCCATGTACTATTGACATTTCTAATTTGGGACGTGAACGTTAACAATTGACCCAATTCACTTTTATTTATGAATTGTGATTTGTCTTCTGGCAGTGGGAAAATGTCGATTCTAACCCTGGATTACTATGGTATTCGCACCAAATTACGAAATTATGTGCAACTTTTACTAATGAAAAACGCGTATTTAAATTGCTAAAAATGAAATTTTCCAGAAGTCAACCACATAGTTTAATCTTTTAACATTATAATTAGTTTTTGAAAATTTCTGTTACGAAAATTTAAAAATATTTGTTTTGACAGTCAAAATTGCATTTAGTTTCGTGATATGGATAAAAAAAATTGTAACCGAGTAAGTAACTAATAACCATAACTTTTGACCAAACCCACTTTCATTTTGTGGGCATGGATTCTGGTCTAGATGGTGAGTGTTAGCATATTTGTGCTAACATTTGTTTGGTTAGTGGATTGACAATTCGTAGGAACGTTTGTGGGTATCGTTGGCTAATGTTTGGCATGTAGGAGCGTCAAGGAATTAATGTTTGACACGGTTCAGGATTTGGGCAGGTTCGAAGCAAGGAAACATATTCGATATGGTTCGAACGGACTGCCGGTTTTGAGTCACGATGACGAACTGCTTTGGTTTCAAATGGCGGGCTATTTTGGTTACATTGCGGGTTGATTATGAGAATCAAAATGTGCTGAACATTGGGCACACTATAGCTGCTGTAAAGTTACTTTAGAATGATTGGACACCTTCGAAAAAGGGCAGGAACAGTTACATGAGTTGTTGCTCCAGTTTTTCCATTATTTTATAACTGCTAGGGCAGTTTTTAACCTTTCTTTTGTGCTTGTAACTGCCATGTACGAAATTATAAGTACATGGGCAGATTTCATTATATTTTATGAGAGTTTAGGGTTGAGAAACACTTGCAAAACGTATGTAATCTGGTTCCTAATATTAACGGAATTATATTGGGTTGGCTGTGGCTATAATTGTGCGTGTGTGTTCATTTAAGTTCGCTTGCGTTTACATATATATTACTTGTCTTAAATCTATGTAGATTGGAGAAGTTACGTTGTCTCGAAACAAACTGCGATTGAGTGATCAAACACGAGCGTTTGTGAGGCAAACACGAGTGTTGTGAGTGTTGGTTTGCCTGATCGCTTGTGGTAGCGGTTAAGTCCATAAGTGAGCCATCACATGGCTGTTTTGTTGAGCGAAAAACAACCCCGTGATGGTGAGCGCAATGTATTATGCGGAAACCAATCAATTAGACCAAACATACTTGTTTAGAGTTTAGATAGGGTGGTCTTAGGGTTTTTGTTCCTCCAGGGAAAGAAATATAGGGGTATGTTTTTCGTATCAATCTTTTAAAAATCAAGCCTCGAGATGGTTGGTCCTGCCCGTTCTATATTTTAGTAATTAAAAACCTGAACGTCTATTTATTTTTATCTGATTAAATGTAAAAAGAAAAATTGTAAGTCAAACCCATAAATGTAATACTCGTAATATAATGATACATTGTATCTGTACTTAACATAAAACGAAATCAACATGGCCTTGAAGATTCTTATCTTCTTATACTTTTTCTATTCTGATGCGTGTTTCTATTTAATATTCAAAACCGGAAAAAGTAAAGTCAGTTAATATTTTGTTTGCCCGGTGCGGCTAAACCTTAGAGGGGGGTGAATAAGGTTTTGGCGTTTTTCACCTGATTAAAATAAGTGCAACTAGCAACCCAACTTTTTTCTATTCTAAGCTTAAGCGTTAATAAACATTGAAAATTCAAACGCAAGCAAGATAATAAACAAAGTATAAGTTGCGGAAAGTAAAAGTTAAGGGAAAGAAAATGACACCGTGATTTAAAGAGGTTCGGCAAACGGCCTACGTCCTCTCCTCGGTACTACCGAGTATTTCACTAAAAATAATTTTCCCGATCTTACAAATCCTATCAAGCCTAATCGACCAATTGGCTCACCCTCTACCCTAGGTTCCTACTCTTGATACAAGTGCAAGCGTACACGTCTAATGAGTCAACGACTCCCCCTCAATATATGAGTACCCAAGTGTTTAACCTAGAACTTTTAACCAACACTTTGGCTTAAAAGTTTCTACCCAAACACTCACTCACAAATGAGCTTATAAAACGCTCTTTACAAAATTGTTGAAATTACAACACTCTCACAATTTGATTGCTTCTAAAATAAGCTAATTTGTGATTTTGATGTTGTTTGATCTTTGTTGGAGCTTGTATCGATTTATCTTCAATTTCTCTCTTTTCGAAGTATTTCACCAAAATGGTGATTTTGGGTTTTTGTATATGAGAGAGGTTGAAGGATTGATTATGGGAGTAATGGATGTAATTGATGATTTTGGAAAGTGAATTGGGTTGGTTTATATAATCACCAAAGTCTGTTTTTCTGTATATGACCGTTGGCAGTGGTTGAGGCTTTTATCCACAGGTTTTAAGCAACTTTCCAGAATAAGCTGAAAAGCTGTTTTCGAAATCTGCAGAAAACGATCGGTCGTTTTCTACAGTCGATCGGTCGTTTTCAGAAAACGATAGGTCGTTTTCTGAGAAACGATCGGTCGTTTTTTCGACGTCCTCACTGGAAGAATTTTTGTACAGACGTCCTCACTGTTTTCTCGCTTTTCTTCGAATGCTCATAACTCCTTCGTTTTAGCTCCGATTCTGGTTCCGCTTGAACCTGTGGCTTCGTTTTTCTGTGCTCTATCTTTCTGGTGTTCTGGAATTTACAAATTCTATTTTTTGAAAAGACAAGCATTATATCATCGAAATAGAGAAATCGTAAAATCATTAAAAATATAATCAACGTTATAATCAAAATCAATTATTGAACCCCATGGTTCAACATATTTGATATACATTTTAAGAAAAATTAAAAACGACAAATATAACTAAATAGTAATTTGATGAGTCTTTTTTTTAGTTTGAGTATTACTTTTATTTAACCTTTTCTTTTCGAGAGGTTTCTCATGTTTAGAAATACAAAATGGTTACATGTTTACCTTATAAAATGACAACAATTTTAAGCAACTTATTTTTATTTTTTGATTACTTTAGGTTCATCTACAACTAACTTATCAACTATAAACCTCACATGGGGGTCTCCCCTCTCTCCCCTCAACCTAGACAAAGTTTCAAAGAAATTTAGCGATAGTTAGATTACTCACCTACGTGCTAAGCAAAATTAAGTGATGATTAGGCGATAGACGCCAAACAACATGTTCCTGGCTACAAACTTCTTACTTCTTTTTTTAATAATGGGCAATATGAAATTGTTTTTTTCTTTAGTTTTAAAATTCAATACTCTAAATGGAATATAAAAAAAAAATTAGACATTGCTCTCTTCCATTAAAGAGACTGTGAAGTCCAAAACTCCAAAAATGTATCAAATGACCGATTGTGCTTGCTCGATTATTTTAGCGATATTTTAATAGATGTCGGTAATAACAATTTAATAAGTCACAAACCTAAAATTGGTAAATTAACTAAATAATATCGCTAATGGTAAACCGTGAACCTCACAACGAAGGACTTAGGGTAGGTACCATAATCACTCACCATATGAACTGTCAAATGTTATCTACTAGATTGAGCACCTTCGAATAAATATGTGAAAAGAAGCCTAAATATACACTAGGGACTCACCATACTACTCTCGTTGTTCAATTTACTTAGTGGACAAATTTGTTTTTTTTTTCATAAACTCAATTAAATTTGACCATATGAACGTTTTTTTTAAAAATTTGTCATTTTGCCAAATTAGTTATGAAAATTATCCATCTTAAAATTCAGGTATATCCATAGTGGACATGTTATATGGAACAAAGAGAGTATTTGTAAATCATTTTAGTATGAATATAAGTTTAACTATATATATTAGACATGCGGTTGCGCAGTATAACTTTTAAAAAAAATTCATTTTTTGTGATTTTTTTTCATTTTTTGTAATTTTTTAAATTTTTTATAATTTTTTGTGATTTTTGTATTTTTTTAATAATTTTTTGTGATTTTTAGTGATTTTTTATATTTTTTTTTTATTTTTTGTGATTTTTTGTGATTTTTTTTTATAATTTTTTTTTTTGATTTTTGTGATTTTTTATAAATTTTTTTATTTTTTTGATTTTTTTTGATTTTTTTGATTTTTATTATAATTTTTTGTTTTTTTTGTTATTTTTTATATTTTTTGTGATTTTTTTCATTTTTATAATTTTTTTGTTTTTTTTTTTATTTTGTTGTAATTTAAAACTATTTTTTTGGGTTTATAGAAAGATAAAATATGTATATTATATTTTGATTTGTATGACAATTTAGTAAATAAACTAAATAATTAAAAAGTAGTACCTATGATGAATGTGAAATTATCAAGATACCTAGGAGGAATATAATTTGCTATGAGCTACTTATAGGGAATTACCCATTTATAATATATTAGACAAATTAGGATTTAATAAATTAAAAAAAAAATTCAACACAATAAAAACTCAAATAAAAATATAGAAATACTACCCTAAATTTAATTATTAATCAAAATTTAGAATAAAAATTACAATTAAATATTTATTTTTGAAAATGGGACTTTGTGCCGTTCAATTGATTGACTGCATAAAAGAAAAACTCGTGATAGTATATAATACAAAACTTAAAAACTCATATTTTGATTAGACGGAGTAGTATTTTTTAGAGTTGTTGTAATGATTAACCTAAATTTAATGCCTAATGCTAAGAAATGCAACTTGTTTTCCAATATGAATTTCCAATCGAGTTTGATGGTCAATGAGTACTTCAAAAGCACTTTTAACCGAGCTGATTGATGTATTCTCTATAATATAGTTTTCAACTCGGCAAATGGAAGCGTGAAATAAAACGGGATATCGAAATTGAAAATACAATCTAAAAGTTAATGAGAAACGCCGGTATATTTTAAAATCTAAAGTAAAATATTTGAAAATGTCTATGAAACTCCACAAATATACAAAATACCACAATTAACAGTGTTAACAAAAACTTATTCTTACAACTTAAAATATATCCTAACTTATTCTTAATTTTATGAAATTTTTAATATGTTCTTTTCACTTGTTTACAAAATTAAAGAAAGTATCTTACAAGGCTATACAAAGTTTTGTTTCATATTATTAGAATTTCTAAAAGATATTATATAAGACTTGAAAAGTTTTTGCTTAAGTTGCCCAAAACTTTTCTAAAATGTTTCCTCAAAATGATAAAAGCGTGTAGTTTCCAGGAAAAAAAAAAACCTACTACACTTTACCATCCTAAACAGAAATTAGGGAACTATGATCTGTAGTTTCCAAGAAAAAAAAAACCTACTGCACTTTACCATCCTAAACAGAATTTCGGGAACTATGATCTGCATCCGTACTATATACACTACAAAATAATGTTTGATTTAATGAGAGTCAAAAGCTGTCACAAACCTGTCACAAATTGACTAAACTGTCACAAAACCATCACAAATTGACTAAACTGTCACAAAACCGTCAAAAAAACCATCGCTAATAAGCTCGTAACAAAAAAAAGTGTCACTAATCCCATCGCTATTTGAGTATTTTTTTTTTTTTAGTGATTATAGCCAAAAAGAATTGTGATGAGTTATGGTCCTTCATATTTATGTTTATTTGAGAACCTTTCAATTATTTTTTGTTTTATTTTTTGATAAGACACTAAAAATACGAATACTGTAATGCACGATATACAATTGATCCAGTAACTTTTTGACATGTGTACTTCATAAAAAAGTTTCTTAAAGTAAACATCTTTTGGATTTTCATTTCCATATCGAGTAGTATGAAAACTAGTTTTTTAATTGCGGATCTATTTATGTAATAAAATGAATACATTTGTAAAAAAAAATAGAATGTTTACTCTAAATAGGAATATACCACATATTAATTATAGTACCATTCCATCACATCTACAGTTTAGTAATCGTCAATTGTTTTTGGAAAGAAAAACGTATGGATAACCAAATAGTACTAAAAGTGATTTGAAAACCTTTAATATCAAAGTTTTTTTGTGTGGATTTAGCATAAATTTTTTTAACCAGCCCAACTAATAATTTTTGTAGTTAAATCTTTAATTCAACTATAGTGCAGCAATGACGGGGCTATCAAATAAAAATTAAAAAAAATATTCAAAAAAGTTACAAATCTATCCTTCATTTAACTTAGACAAAAAAACTTTTAGCACAACAACACAAATGGGGTCCCACATGGCATATCCCTAAATATTATTCTATTATAATACGTTAACCAAGAAAAATGAGTCTGCCCAATTTTGTTCAATTTTTCCAAAAATACTCTCACTATGTTTTATTAATTACCAATATAGCTAATCTAATTAATTAACAAATTGTCCTCACTATATTTTCCTAATTACGGATGTAGTCTTAATTAATTAATAATTCGTTTTAACCTGCATAACTACAATAAATGATACAAAATATGAATATTATGTTCAAAATAAAATATATTACGAGATTTATGACATTACACGTTTCACACGCAATACATGGGTAAGTTTAACCAGTCCTCTTTTATGTAAATTACACAATGTGAGATGCATACAACAATTCTCACCGGTCTCACCCCGATAAACTTGCAACTTCAATACCTAATTTAACTTAAGAAAAACAACTTAAAACTACAAGTCTCAAAATGAACCAAATGACACAATAAAACACAAATCTGCCTACATTAGTGACTTAAGTGACCTAGCATTTATTGGCTCCCAGTCTCTCCGTTCCCGTCCTCATCGCTAATGTTTGGCGTGTACGAGTGCCAAGGAATTAAATTTTGATACGGTTCAAACTTTGGGCAGATTCGAAGCAAGGAAACACGTTCGATATGGTTTGAACAAACTGCTGGTTTTGAGTCACGACGACGGACTGTTTTGGTTTCAAATGGCGGGCTGTTTTGATTACATTGATGTTTGATTACGAGAATCAAAATGGGCTGAATATTGGGCACGCTGTAGTTGGTGTAAAGTCACTTTAGAAGGGCTGGATACCTTCGAAAAAGAGCGGGAACGGTTACAGAAGTTGTTGCTGCAGTTTTCCCATCACTTTGTAAACGCTATGACAGTTTTTAACCCTTCTTTTGTGCTTGTAACTACCATGTACGAAATTATAAGTACATGGACATATTTCATTATATTTTATGAGAGTTTAGGGTTGAGAAACACTTGTAAAACATATGTAATCTGGTTCCTAATATTAACGAAATTATATTGGGTTGGCTGTGTAAACCTTATAGCAACGGAAAAGTGTCCAGAAAATTTATTAAAATTGTGTACGATACTATTTAAAACTGTTATTATTTTACCCTTGTTGAACGGTGTTCTTCTAATCCACTTGTTTTGATTATAACAAAATGAATTAAAACATAACAAAAGCTTGTTTTGTGTTGCTAATCATTTTATCAAGTGTGTTAAGGTTTTAAAGAAGTAAAAGAATCAATCACGAAGTTAACGGCTCAAACGGAACTCCTTTCGGAGTCCGGACGAAGAAGTTATAAGATTTTCGGTTAAGTGAATTACCAGATTTTTCGACATGTCGAAAAATATCCGACATGTCGAAAAATATCCGGCAGGTCGAAGTACATATCGAAAAACTCAAAAGTTGGGCAGTGAGCTCCCCGGATTTTCTGACATGTCGAAAAATGAGTTCGATAGGTCAAAATTCGGCGTTTAAACTAAAGTCGCTTTCACTTTATCTTTTACCCAATGGATAAAACATTCAACCACTACAAACGGTAACAACATATCCAATGGACAATTTTGAGCTTACAAAACCCCCCCAAATAGCTCTCAATGCTCAACAATCACACACCCAATTACATAGCATTTGAATCCAAAATCAAACCCACAAAATGCTTTATACTACACAATTCTCACTTCTAATCTTATAAATTCTTGAGTGTACTCTTATAAACACTTCGAGAATATTTGTGTGTGAGCGTTACACTTTCGATTCAAATTGTAGAGTGAATTATAAACTCATTTGTGAGCGAGTGATCAGGTAGAGACTTTGTAAGCGGGTGTTGCTTAAAATCTCTACGTCTTTTCATTCAGGATACTCATAGAGTGATGGGGAGTTTAATCCTCGGATTAGCTCGTTAGGTTGTAATCTTGGAAATAAGATTATAGTGAAATAATCGGTAGCATGAAAACCGAGGAGAGGACTAGGCGGGTTTGCCAAACCTCTATACATCTCGTGTTATTTCTTTTCACTTAACTCTTACTTTCCGCACTTATATTGCTTGTTTGATTTCTTGCGTAACTTAAACTAGCTTTATATTTGTTGTCGCATTTTGTTTAGTTCTTAATTCCGTTATTTGGGCTGTTATTTGCTCTAGATTTTTATTCCGCGAAAATCATACGTAAACCTTATTCACCCCCCTCTAAGTTTTAGCCACTTACGGGCCAACAATTGGTATCAGAGCCTAGCTCTTTTGTTTTATAGAATCTAACGATTTTGAGTTTAAAGATCCGCTATGTCTACGTAGGGAGACTCTAAGTCAATAACTAGGCCGCCGTTCTTCGACGGAACTAACTACCCTTATTGGAGAGAACTCATGAAGAATTTTCTTTGTGGATACGAGATAGACCAATGGGTTAGTATTAGCAAAGGCTATAAAGCGCCTAGGAGAAAAGGATTAGATAAACCTATAGAAGAACTCGATACGGAAGAACGCACCTCTTTCTCACTTAATTATAGAGCTATGACTTCCATAACTTGTGCGCTCTCGCCTAGTAGTATGATAAGATTTCTGGTTGTGATACCGATAAGCAAATGTGGGATAAGCTAGCTATTATGCATGAAGGAACTAGTGAAGTTAAAAACTCTAAAATTAGCATTCTTATTCGTGATTACGAACTTTTTAAAGTTGATGATGATGAGTCTATTACTTCTATGTATAATCGTTTTACTAAAATCACTAACGATCTTAAAAGACTTGAAAAAGTAAATGGTGACTTAAAGTAAAAGTATGTTGCTTAAAAGCTCTAGGTCATTTCATTCAGGATACTCATAGAGTGAGGGGGAGCTTAATCCGCGGATTAGCTCGTTAGCTTGTAATCTTGGGAAAAAGATTATAGTGAAATACTCGGTAGCGTGAATACCGAGGAGAGGACTAGGCGGGTTTTCCGAACCTCTATACATCTCGTGTTATTTCTTTTCCCTTAACTCTTACTTTCCGCACTTATATTATTGCTTGTTTGATTAATTGCGTAGCTTAAACTAGCTTTATATTTGTTGTCGTATTTCGTTTAGTTCTTAATTCCTTCATTTGGGTTGTTATTTGCTCTAGATTTTTATTCCGCAAAAATCATACGTAAACCTATTCACTCCCCCTCCCCTCTAAGGTTTAGTCACTTACGGGCCAACAACCCTTAATGGTTAGAAGTTTACAGTGATGTTGAGCTTGTCTTTCTAAAAGAATCGGGTCTTCTAACGTATTCCTAAAAAACGCCTTGCTTCTGAAAAGATGATGGACTCTCTCTCACTAGAAAAACACATTTATGAAATATGTATTTTTCATAGTGATACGAAGCATGTTTATATAGGCTATGTTAGGGACCTGATAGGCTGAATAAATAAAAGCTTATCCTAATCAGATTCGAACTTGAACTCATCAACAGGAATCTTTTCTTATCTGATTAATTTAGAGTTCATTCCACTAAAGAACTCTAACTGAAATATGTTTCATATATTCCGAATCTTCTAAAAGATTATTTGTTCCACATCATTATGTTTAAATCATCCCCACGTTAAGATTAAACAGATACTCACTTGCCAATTTAAATCACTGACGATTTATATTTAGTAAGCATATTGTATTCCTTAATAAATACCACTTAACTTAATTAATGTATCGGATTAATAAATCCACATGCAGGGTTTGATACAAAAAATACTTATAAGCTTTTAATGGGGTATCATCAATCCCTTTATCGGGATATGGATTTCTTCATTTACTAATAAACGCTATACTTAAAACGTCACTGTCCAACTCACTGAGTTTATAACTCGTAAAGAATCACACTATTTTATGAATTAAAATGCTTATCATTTCTCATACATAATTAATTAATAAAATCAAAATTAAGTTTTAAACATATTCTAGGACCCAAGGCGTTAATTATTTTATCTAGTCAGTACAAAAATAATCACCTTGTAGCGGTCCTGCTTAATACACGTAGAGTGCACTAGCATATAAAGTTGAAATACTCCATTCCATGTAGTCAAGACAACCCTACTAAAATTATACGCTACAACTGTACCGATGGTCTGTTCATTTCCATCTAAAGTTGTAAACATTTTACTTATATTATATAAGAACCGATATTCTAATTTTTCGTGTGTAAGTTGTACTCTACACACTAGACTATCTACGAATTATAATATTAGACACTTATTTGAGCATTAATAAATAAAACAAATAACACATTGCCAATATAAAATCTCATAAAATGTATCAACGTCTAATAAAGAAAATACTAAACCAAAAACAACATGTCTTTTAATCGTATTTCCTAACAGGCTGTGGCCGCAATTGTGCGTGTGTGTAAATTAACGTTCGCTTGCGTTTACATATATATTACTTGTTTTAAATCTGTTTAAATTAGAGCAGTTACATTGCCTCAAAACGGTCTGCGATTGAGTGATCAAATACGAGTGTTTATGAGGCAAACACGAGTGTTTGTGAGGCAAACATGAGTGTTTGTGAGGCAAACATGAGTGTTGCGAGTGTTGGTTTGGATGATCACTTGTGGCAGCGGTTAAGTCCATAAGCGAGCAATCATGTGGCTGTTTTGTTGAGCGAAAAACAACCCCGTGACAGTGAGCGCAATGCACTATGGGGAAACCAATCAATTAGACCAAACATACTTGTTTAGAGTTTAGATATGGTGGTCTTAGGGTTTTTGTTCCTCCAGGCAAAGAAATATAGGGGTTTGTTTTTCGTATCAATATTTTAAAAATCAAGCCTCAAGATGGTTGGTCCTACCAGTTCTATATTTTAGTAATTAAAAACTCAAACGTTTATTTATTTTTATCTAATTAAATGTAAAAAATAAAAATTGTAAGTCAAACCCATAAATGTAATACTCGTAATATAATGACACATTGTATCTGTACTTAACATAAACTCAAATCAACACGACCTTGAAGATTCTTATCTTCTTATACTTTTTATGTTCTGATGCGTGTTTCTATTTAGAAATACAAAATGATTTCTCATGTTTCTCATATTTAGAAATAGAAATCAACTTTGCCATTTCGAGAGGCTTCTCATGTTTAGAAATACAAAATGATTACTTGTTTACTTTATAAAATGACAGCAATTTTAAGCAACTTATTTTTATTTTTTGACACCTTTGGGTTCATCTACAACTAGCTTATCAGCTAATAAACCTCACATGAGGGTTTCCACTCAACCTAGACAAAGTTTCAAAAAAATTTAGCGATAGTTAGAGATTACTCACCTACGTGCTAAGCAAAATTAAGTGATGATTAGGCGATAAACGGGAAAAAATACATTTACTACCCCAACCTATCTGCGGTTAACGATTTGGGTACTCACCTTTCAAATTTACCAATTTAGGTACCACACTAAATAAATTTCCAATTTAGGTACCACCGTCTTAATAAATCACGAAATCATGTCACGTGACATTTGACAAACATTAATTTGAGAGGCTAATTTGACAATTTTGCACAAAAATATGTCATCCTAGAAAAACTTTTACCCCAATTTCACACATAAAAAAATTTAGCATATAATCCAATTTTTTGTTATGTGTGAAATTAGGAAAAATATTTTTATAGGATGACATATTTTTATGCAAAATTGTCAAATTAGCCTCTCAAATTAATGTTTGTCAAATGTCATGTGATTTCGTGATTTATTAAGACGGTGGTACCTAAATTGGAAATTTATTATATAGTGTGGTACCTAAATTGGAAAATTTGAAAGGTGGGTACCCAAATCGTTAAAAGCGGATAGGTTGGTGTACTAAACCTATAAAACCCCGGCAATAAACGCTAAACAACATGTTCCTGGCTACAAATTTTTTACTTTTTTTTTTAATAATGGGCAATATGAAATTGATTTTTTCTTTAGTTTTAAAATTCAATACTCTAAATGGAATTAAAAAAAAATGTAGACATTGCTCTCTTCCATTCAAGAGGCTGTGAAGTCCAAAACAGCAAAAATGTATCAAATGATATTTTAGTGATATTTTAATAGATGCCGGTAATAACAATTTAATAAGTCACAAACTCAAAATTGGTAAATTAACTAAATAATATCGCTAATGGTAAACTATGAAGCTCACAACTAAGGACTTAGGATAGGTACCGTAATCGCTCACCATATGAATTGTCAAGTGTTATCTATTAGGTTGAGCAACATCGAATAAATATGTGAAAAGAAGTCTAAATATACATTAGTGCCTCACCATACTACTCTCGTTGTTCAATTTACTTAGTGGACAAATTTGTATTTTTTTTCATAAACTCGATTAAATTTGACCATATGAACGTTTTTTTTTAAATTTGTCATTTTGCCAAATTAGTTATGAAAATTATCCATCTTAAAATTCAGGTATATCCATAGTGGACATGTTATATGGAACAAAGAGAGTATTTGTAAATCTTTTTAGTATGAATATAAGTTTAACTATATATATTAGACATGAGGGTGTGCAGTATAGACCGCCCTATGTATGAGAACCACCGCCAAATGGCATTAAAGTTGACACAAGATGTTCCTTAACTAAGCTTCTTCCCGACTCCCAATGGAATACCTTCCTTAGGTGAATCGGGATGGTCGAGACATGTGTTTGTTTTCATTAGAAGTCTCCCAACCAATAATGGACGCATGCTACCAGTTTGGTGCCCGCTGGTGTATGAGGGTCATTAACTATTAGAAGTACGAAATAAGTCGTGGTCCACATAAATGAGCTCTACATGTTATTGAGAATGGCGTCATAACTCGCAGCATATATGAGTGCAAGTGTTGAGCAGGTAGAGTTGAGTAGAGAATCAAGTTTGAGAGGGAGCTCGCTCGATATAAATCATATGTGAGGGAAAGTTTGTTAGGGTGTCATATAATCTCACATCAACTAAATATGTGAGTTGAAAAGTTTCAATCTACACGAACAACTCATCATACTTATGAATTAACATTTAATATGCACACATAAGTTCAGATGTATATATTGGACATACCACTTCTGCTGTGGCAATCTCAACACTAATGAGTTGATAGGAAGACAAAGTACTTGGGAGTGACCCACACAGTGAGACATAAAAAAAAAAGTAAATGTGCACGTTGAAACCACTATCTACGCCTAAATCTAGCATTTGTGTCTATTAGGTGTGCGAAAATGTGACTTGGTAAAAACTAATAAAAAGCAGTTGGACATTATTTCTCATATTAGCGTGGTAAACTTTAAATTACCATGAAGTACCTTAATTTAAAATAATCTTAGATAAGAATGCATTCATAAACTTAATTAACATCCGAATTGACTTCAAATTTGCATGGTAAAGTGTAGTTTTTGGTTGATGGCAAACACTAGAATAGACACATGAGAATTTAGATCTATAGAGTGACCGCACCTCTAAACTGTTGGCCAATTCAACTCAAGTGTATTATGAATTTAAAATTGCAAATCCAATTAATATTTTAATTCTTTGCAATCAACTAATGGTCAATTCTTCATATTGACCAATAATTTAAATTACCATAAGTGACGTTATTTTGAGCAACCGTTTTTTGTGTGAAAATATTCAGAGTTATACACGAGTGAAGAAACTTGACCTTTTCACTTGAAAGCAAAAGCTGCTAACTTGAAATTTATGAAAAGGCAGGTCGAGAGACCTGTTTGGAGAAAGTTTAAATTTTGTTACAAACATTAGAGCTTACTTCTCACTGTTAGTAAAAATGGGCTAGTTGTAATGATTGATCCCTTATTTTTGTTGTTATATAATTGTAAAGAGGATAATCTATACGTATTACTTGTCTTGGAGTACGTTATTTCATATCAAAATCCGTAAATTTCAGTTTTATTCCGGCATGTGGGATAGGCCTTTTGTTTTGTGTGTTTGGTTGATTTGGTTAATAATTTGATTACATTTCAAAAATTAAAAAATTTGACCTATTTGGTGTGCCATTAAAATGATACCAATACTATGTTAGGGATGTTAATTTATGATTATTATTTTTCATTTCATGTTATCTTATTAAAAAGAGGGCTAGAAGGGGTACAACACCACCACCACCACCACCACCCCCTATTTTTATATTGTGAAAATATAAACCACACTCATTCTTCTATCATATCTCCGCAACTACAAATAGTAGGCGAATCATACTCCGCAATTAATATTTTCGTAATAACCAAAATAATTGAAAAGATATCAAAATGACTTCTGATCACTAGTTTAACTTATCTTCAAAAGAAACTTATGTCACCATTGTCCCATGAAAACAGCCATTGATTAATTAACTACTAATTTCTTGTACACTAACTTCCACTTGAGCCTTCATAAACTAGACTTATAGCATGTCACAATATACTCACTATATATATATATATGTGTGTGTCTATTCTGTATTTCAACCAACGAAAAAAACTTGCCTCCCTTTTTTTTTCTAAATTTTTATTAAAATTATCTTAAAATGGGATTTCCGGTTGGATACAACAAGAACAACTTCTCCCTGAACATAATCCAATTTCTAGTTTTTCTCCTTATAGTCACAATTCTAACTCCAATCATACATCTCCTTCGTTTTCTTGGCCTCCCTTATTTTGAAGACCAATCCTTCGAGTCCTTTAGCGAATACCCTATCCGAAAACAAGACTTGATTAAAGAGCTCTCGCCAGTGCTGAGGTTTGGTGACATGACGGTATCGGGTGATAGTACTTGTTCTATTTGCTTATTCGAGATTGAAGATAAGGAAAAAATCAGGTGGTTGAGGAACTGCAAGCACGTTTTTCACCAGAATTGTGTGGACCGCTGGATCGACCTTGGTCGTGACTCGTGTCCGCTTTGTAGGACGCCACTTGCGCCACGTCACTTGCACGGCGAGTTAAAGTCAATGGCGGAATCGGAAATGTTTTTTTCATAATTATATGAGGTGCTGAAAGTCTAAAATCAATAAAAATAAATAAATCAAAATACAATTTTTTTTCTCTATATATATATGGAGGGTGTTAGCCCCCGTTACTAGCTACTCCATCGTTTTAAGAGACATAGGATTACTGCAATTCGTAAGTGTTTTTAATGTTTAAAACCCCTTGAGAATAGGGTCGAATTTAGATTTAACGATGTTGCTAGGTATAATCTGTGGCATGTGGCTTATAATCTGCCCATTTAAAAAGTTTGGATGCTCTCCTTTTGTAAAAATTATTTGTAAAATGTTGTAGATAGTTTGCATGAGCTTCTTTTAGTATCTCCTTAAAAGAAGGGGAGCATGTCTTGATTACTATATACAAGGGAAAGATATGACTCCCTCAAAATTATTTTATTATTTTTTAATACACTCATCCTTTCTACATCATAAATGTTTCAAACCCAATTATTAAATTGTTATATTAATTAGTATTTTATGTGATAGATAAATTGTTATAAAAGCTTAAATATTATGTAAATGTATATTGTCAGCGTTAAATTGTTAAATTGGTGTTTTCACCACAAATTCGAGAAATGTTGTAGAGAAACTGACACGATTGCTCTTAAACCATGCAATTTACGGCATGATATTAACATTCCCATAAATTTAAATAAATTTAAACCACTTCAAACCTGCAAAAAACTTATATGAACATATCAAACACACTCCACACATAATATGACTTTTATTGCATACGAAATATGCAATCAAATATACATTATGGGTCCATTTTTGACACAATTCTAAAATTGCAATTTTTACACAACCACACATTTAACACACACCAAAAACATGCAAGTTTTTGCACATTCTTACTAACACCTACATTTTAGATAACACAAAACCTGCAAATTAAGCACATTGCAAACATAACCACACATTCAACACATCAGAAGAAAATTCCTGCAACTTTCTGCATATTCATACTCACACCTGTATTTTTTCATCATTCACAATACTACATCAAACCTGCAAATTATGTACATTACACGAACAAACATTAAAACCTGTAATTTTTAAACATAATCGCACATTTAACACAACTAAAAACCAGTAATTTTTTGCTCATTCTTTCTAACACTTGCATTTTGCACAACACAAAACCTGCAAATTAAGCACATTCCATACATAACTGCACATTTAACACATCACAAAAAAACCCATAATTTTTTGCACATTCACACGAAGACGTGCATTTTTTTCATTACTCACACTCCGCTAAAGTAGCAACTTAAATCTAACAACTTAAACCATGCAACTTAACACATCTAATAGTCACATTCACACAAATTTAGACTCTATTTCACACCTTAAAACCTGTAAAAACTTAATATGGGCATTTCAAATACAATATCACATTTCAAACACACATTCCACACATAATATGACTTTTATTGCACACTAGATATGCAATCAAATATACATTATGTGTCCATTTTTAACACAAGTCCAAATATGTTTTTTTTTACACATAACCATAGATTTAACCACAATAAAAACCTGCCATTTTTTTGTACATTCCTACTAACAGCTACATTTTAGACAACACAAAACCTACTAATTAAGCACATTCCATACATAACCATATATTTAACACATCAGAAAAAACCAGCAAATTTTTACACGTTAATACTTACACCTGCATTTTTTCATCATTCACACATAATATAACATTTACAACGCTACACAAAACCATCAAATTATGCCCATTTCACACACAACCATTAAAACATTCCCTTTTTACACATAATCACACATTTAACACAACTAAAAACCTGTAATTTTTTGCACATGTCTACTAACACGTGCATTTTGCACAACACAAAACCTGCAAATTAAGCACATTCCATACATAACCACACATTTAACACATCTGAAAAAACACACAAATGTTTGCACGTTTACACCAAGACCAGCATTTTTTCATCATTCACACACAATATTACAACAACACTATACCAAAACTACAAGTTATGCACATTCCACACATAACCATTAAACATAAGCTATTACCAAATAAACGGTCAAAAACATAACCATCTTGTACAAAATGTGACCATTTAGAATACATTAACACATCAATTTTTACCAAATAAGCCATCATCTAGACCATAATAGAAATTCAAACTACCTTTTAAGACTTAACAAAATAACATTCCAGAAATTCAAAATGGAAACAAAATGACATTTCTTCTGCAGTTTCAGTTACGATTTTCTGTATTTTTCTTCATTGATTATCATGAGACACTTTACAATCTTCTGTTTTAGTGGATCTCTTTCCATTTATCTTCACTTTCCATTTTCATTTGTTATCTCATTAAAGCATCAATCTATATTTCATGATCATCCATTCTAGCCCCCTCCTTTTTCTTGCATATGCTCTTCATTTTCAGCTTCTAAGCCTCTTTTTTATTCATCAACATGTTAATCATGTCCACTGTCATTTTTTGACATAAACACACCATTAATTTGTGGTGGTTGTCCAATCATTTCATGACTCAAACACTAGAAATAACATAACTTATACTGCAAGTATGATTGTCATCAAATGTCCTTATTTGGACTGTCTCCTACCTTGTCATTTTAGCACAATTCTTTTTCCAACCACATGCCTGTTCATTCTTCTTTGTATTTGCACGGTAAAGAAAAATCTTATCTTTTATAATTCACTTTAAATTTGATATTTTTGCCTTACTAAACAGAGTACTCATTAATAGCATCTCTTAAGTCTTGTCCAGTTGGAAACCTCATTCCTAATTTAAACTCTACTTTATGCGATATTTTTTACTCAAGACATGAGTCTTTAAAGTAAAGTTATCTTACTCACAAAAGTCACTAAAATGATCGGAATCAATATTTACAACTGACACATCTACATTACCACCATAATTTAATGTATGGTCATGGATATAAAACAAGGTTGGATTTCTTATTACCAAAATCTAAATCAATACCAATATTAACCGGAACATCTCTTTTATTACCTATTTGTGCTCCATCATTATCCACACGGCCTGAGAAATTATCATCATGGTCTACATTATTTTTAACAACCCACTCACCGTCATTATGAATATCACTATATACTATCATAATCACATTGATTTTGGCGAAGAAGAAGAAAACGATATTCTTCAATTGGAGAGAATTAACCTTCAATTGTCCTAATTTCACTAATCGACGCAAATTATAAAGAGGCAAGTGGGTCTAATTACGACTATGAACCCTAATTTATGTTGTCTATAAAAAAAACTAGGTAACATTCTTACGAATTTTATTGCTCTATCTTAAAAAAAAAAAAAAAAAAAAAAATGTATTACAAAAAACAAAAAATGTCTAGAGAGAGACTATCTGACTTCTCTCTACAATACTTTTAAATCAAAGAGAATTAGCTTAAAAGCCACAGCCAGTCTCAATCCTCTCTCTGTTTGCTCTAAATCATGGCGGATTCTTCCATATCCGTGATGTCTTACTCATCTTCTGACCCCTCTTCTTTTTACGAAAACGAAGACCTATTTGATATCACTCCCCAAAACTCTGCCCTAGCAGATACACAGGCTGTTGAACTCAATAGCAACCCAATTGGAGATCGATCTGGGCCCTACAACGAATAATATACCACCAACACCGACCTTAGTAAGTTTGCTGAGAGATGTGATAATGCCCAATTGGGGGAAAATCAAATTAGGGATTTTGGGTCCATCAACTCTAAAATCAATCCTACTCAAAAGTCTCTTGAGCTTTTTGTAGATTTGGAATTCGATAACCACGTTAATAAAGAGATAGGGAGGGATAATGTCCTTCAATCCACGCCTGCTGCTAAAAGGGTAAACACATCGAGGAATGACTCCACCTCCTCCTATGCAGCCAAGAGCTGGGCTAAGGAGGTGGAAGAGTAGGACTTTTGCCATCATTTCAAAAGGAAAAGCTGCAAAGGATGACAAAAGTTTGGGGTATGTTACCATTTTTACCCCTATATTCTAGCAATCTCCAAAAAGGTAACCTTTTGGACTCTAATTATATACCCTTTGTCAGAGATCTTTTTCCTGAATTATCTGGTGATAATATAGTCGTTACTCACAAGAACACCTTTATGGTGGGTCAATTCAATTGTCCTGTGATTGACTACCTACCGTTAGGAACGGCTGCTCTTGGAGCAAGCAGGTGGGCTAATATCTTGGTGGGGTATTTTCTTGGTATTAGTTTAAATTTTCATGCTATCTACAGATAGGCCACTTTAAAATGGGGCAAGTATGGTTTTATTAAACTCATTCATGCTAGGAATGGTGTTTTTTTGTTTAGATTTAATTGTGTGGAAGGCCCTTTGTTGGTTATGGAGAGAGGTCTTTGGCAATTCCTGGGTAAACCAATCTATGTTAAGAGTTGGTCTCAGGACACTGATTGTTTAAAGGACTCTTTTAAAACTGTTTCTGTTTGGACAAATTTTTATAACATCCCTTTGAACAATTGGAATGAGGTGGATTTTAGCTATGTGGCCAGCTCTATATGCACTCCTCTTTATGCAGATGAGCATACCACTGCCCTCAACAGGGTAGAATATGCAAGGATATGCATAGAGGTCAGTGTTAAGAGTGATTTCCCTTCAGAAATTATTTTTGAGGATGAATTTGGTACTTTTCATACTGTTAATGTGACATACAGTTGGATTCCTAGGGAGTGTGCTAATTGCAAAGAGTTTGGCCACCTGGCCAAGCATTTCACCTCTTTAGCTAAGGGTAACACCCCTACTAAAAGAATTGAGTTAAATGAGGGTTGGATCCCTGTTAAAGGTAGGAAAACTCATAAAAACACCAGTGATGTTAATTTTGCTATTTCTACTTACAAGACTTCTAGTAAGCCTGTTGAGGGGGAATTAATTATTGATAAAACCCCTACTATTAAAGCTTCAAAAACTTTTAAATTGGTAGGGGAAGAACACTGTGTTAAACTCTCTAATGTTTTTAATAAGCTAGATTTCAAAACAAAGATAATAAGTGGGTTTCTACCAAAAATTCCACCTTTGATGTGGAAGAATTTGAAGTTTTAATGAACAAGATTAAAACCCCAGAACACATATAGCAACTTATTCCCATTTATACGAATATAGTTGACAATTTTAATAAGGGGAACAAGGATAAGATGCTTCCTATTGAGCCTGTTACTAAGGCTGCTGCTAATAAAAATAACCTCACTAATGTTAACAATGAGAGAATGCTAGCAAACCTCCAGTAGCTATTTCTGTGCTAGCCAGGAGGGAAAAGAATAAGCTAAAAAAGGCAAAAGGCAAAATGACCAAAAATCTCAAAAGGCTTGGAGTGGAAAATGCTCTTACTGTTACAAATAAATACTTGTTATAATGGATGCTAACATCATTAGTAGTTGGAACATTAGAGGTTTCAATAATATTACCAAGAAGAATGCTGTGAAAAACCTTATTACCACCCATAAAATTTTCTGTATTGGAGTGTTAGAAACTAAAATCCAAGCTCATAGGATTGATAGAATTTGTTCTTATGTCTTCCCTAAGTGGAATTATGAGAGTAACTTAGATAAATCCCCTTATGGTAGAATTATAGTTGCCTGTAACCCTACTATTTGGAAATGTAACATTATCTGTTCTGGTTACCAATATATCCATTGCAATCTTACTGATAATAGTACTTGTGACAACTGCATGGTTACTTTTGTTTATGTATAGTGCTAATGTTTATTCTGTTAGAGCTGAGCTCTGGTCTAAACTCATTGGCAATGTTAATAATAATGTCACAAACAAGGTTCCTTGGCTTGTTATGGGGGACTTTAATGCTCTTAAACATTTTAAAGATAGAAAAGGGGGAAGCAACAAATGGTCCCCTCATTTTGATGACTTTCCTAATTTTGTCAACCATGCTTGTTTAGATGACCTTAATTATAATGGCCTTAAGTATACTTGGAGTAATAACTGGGCTACTATGCAAGTCCAAAGAAAAATTGATAGAGCTTTGGTGAATGATAATTGGATCTTTTTTTCGCTAACTCTCAGGCTTTGTTTTTTCCTTATGATATCTCTGATCATACCCCTATTGTTGTCAAGTTTGGTACCTCTTTCAACACTGATCCCAAACCTTTTAGATTTTTCAAATACTGGACTAATTATGAGGAATTCCTCCCCACTGTCACTAATGCTTAAAATTCCACTTTTAAAGGCACTAAAATGTTTGTTATCTATAAAAATCTCTTTGCCAATAAGGTTGCTTTAAAAAAGCTTGCTGCTCATAAAGGTAGGGACATTAGAGCTAAATCTCTTTTTGCCAGAGAGCAACTTCACAAAGCCCAAACCCTCCATAATAATGGGGATATGTCAATAACCCATGGCACCCTCTCTTCTCTTAAGAATGAGCTCCTTGATATCCTTAAGGATGAAGAGTGATTTGCCAAGCAAAAAAGTAGGGTCAATTAGCTTGAGAAAGGGGATATGAATACCCCTTACTTCTATAAATCCATTAACAAGAGAAATAATACTAATAGTATTCTCTCTATTAATGATGAGAATGGTAGTACTATCACTAATCATAGTAGCATTGTTAATCATACTGTCTCTTATTACAAGAATGTTCTTGGTGACCAAGCTTGTATAGATTACCCTTCTAAGAATGAACTTAATGCTTTTGTTAAACCTATGGTTAATAGTGAGATGGCTAGACTCATTGAGACTAAGTTTACTGACTCGAAGATTAAAAAATACTTTTTCTCTCTGAACCCTAACAAAGCTCCTGGCCCTGATGGGTTCAATGCTTATTTTTTTCAAAAAGCTTGGCCCATTGTGGGAAGCAGTATTCCTGAAGCTATCCATGATTTCTTTGCTACCAATGCTATTCCTAGGCAAGTTAATAATACCTGTATTGCTTTGATTCCTAAGGTAGATAATCCCTCTACTGTTAAAGACTTTAGGCCCATATCTTGTTGTAATACTATCTATAAGTGCATCTCCAAGTTACTTGCCAATAGAATTAAGCCTCATCTGGACTCTTTCATTGAGAGTAGCCAGTCTGGCTTCATTAAGGAAAGATCCATTAGTGATAATATCTTGTTAGCTCAAGAAATTATTAATGGTTATCACCTTAACAAACGGCATCCTAGGATGGCTTTGAAAGTTGACCTTATGAAAGCTTTTGACACTCTCAAGTGGGATTTTGCCTTTGACACTTTGGATATTATGGGGTTCCCTGAGGCTATGAAAGGATGGATCAAATCCTGCATTAGCATCCCTTCTTATTCTATTATGATTAATGGTAGCGTGGAGCGCTTTTTTAAGGGCAAGAAAGGTATTAGGCAAGGTGACCTTTTATCCCTCTACATTTTTGTTTTCTGCATGAATGTTCTTTCTCTTATCCTTGATAATTTCAGTAAAAAAGATGGCTTTAAGTTCCATCACAAGTGTAAAAAAATTAACATTAGCCATATCTGCTTTGCTGATGACCTTTTATTGTTTTGCTATGGTGATGTTAAACTCTGTTTATATTCTTTGGCAAGCTCTGCAGCTTTTCTCTAGGTTTTCTGTATTACATCCAAATCCTAGTAAGAGCAACATCTATGCTTGTGCTGTGGATGATAGTGAGTTGATTAATATTACTAATATTCTTCTTTTTAACATTAGCTCTCTCCCAGCCAGATATCTGGGGGTCCCTCTGATCACCACTAAATTGAGGAAAATAGACTGAAAAATGCTTATAGACAAAGTTACTAGCAGGATCACCAGCTGGACTAGTAAGTTTCTCTCTAATGCGGAGAAAATTCAACTTATTAGATCAGTTCTTCATAGCATTTGCATTTTCTTGTGCTCTCATTTTATCTTACCCACAACTGTTATTAACAAAATTAATAGCATTATTTCTAGCTTCTTTTGGTCTGGTTCTAAGAAGTCCGAAGTTGCTTGGAATGAGATTTGCTTACCTTTGAAAGAGGGGGGTCTAGGGTTAAAAAAGCTTAAAAAGTGGAATTTTTCCCTTGTGGCTAAACTGCTATGGAGACTTTGTGATCCTAGAGGTCACTCTTTGTGGAAGAAGTGGATTTATGCTAACATTCTTAAATATACTAACATTTGGGTTGCTATTACCCATGCTACTTGTAGTTATTAACTGGAGGAAAATTCTCAGTATTAGACCTATTTAGCATAATGCATATTACAAAGTTGGAAATGGTGAGATTATCTCACTCTGGTATGATAAGTGGCTTTTAAGTGGTCCTACTCTGTCTAGGAATCACACTAGAAGGCTACTTATGGATAGTGGTTTTACTCACACAGAAAAGCTCTCTTCTATTATCACTAGTGGTAAATGGAACTGGCCTATTAATGATTCCCTTGAGATTTCTTACATTAAAAATTTGATTCATCTTATAATTCATAGTCATGTTGAGGACCCGCTTGGAATCTTTCTAATGAAGGCTTCACTGTTAGTTTGCTATGGGAGCACATTAGAAAGAAAAAAGGCAAGGTTCCTTGGGCTAGGCTTGTTTGGGATGAGAATAATGTGCCGAAGTGTAGGGTAATACTTTGGCTTTCCATGCTAAAGAAGTTGCCTACATGTGATGTTATGGCTAAATGGTCACCTCATATTAACACTATTTTCACTCTTTGTAATCATGTTAGTGAGGACTTGAACCATTTGTTCTTCCAGTGTGACTATTCTTATAGGATTATCCACACTTATGCGCAAAACTGGGTTTTTAAGTAATGTCAATTCTTGGCTTGATTGGATTAACTGGACCACTGTCATATTTAAAGGGGCAAGTCTTGCCTCTAAAGTGGGCAGAGTAATATTTTCTTGTGCTGTGTATTTCATTTGGCAAGAAAGGAACAAGAGAAGGCATGGTGATAAAGGTTGTATCGAGGCCACCATTGCTAACATAGAATTTATGACCATGGCAAGAATTAACATGTGTAGGGGAGTCCCTAGAAATATGAGAAATTCCTACCTTGTTAATACTTGGGGGCTAAATGAAAGAATTTTCTTATAAAGGAGATGGAATTTATTGTGAATAATGTTGTGAGTACATGAGAAGAAGAATAGTTATTAGGTAAATCTGCTTCACATAATCCTTAACTTCTTTAAATTTTCCAATTCTAGATTTGTATATTGTGGGTTTGTTTGGTTATTCTGCAAGCTCCCTAGTTGGTTAACTGACCAAGTAGGGCAGATGAGCTTCGCAATGAAACAACAACTCAGCAAATCCAAGATTCAGTTGGTTAAGAAGAGAAGAAAAATGGGAAGATATGAAGAGTTAGAGAAAACTAATGTCAAGACCGTTATCAAGTAATTACAAGTGTTCATATCACACCATGGACAACAAGTTATAGCAAACAAGCTGCGACTCTTCCCCCAATTGAAGCCTAAGTTTCAATTTTGTATTAATAACAATAGTACTATGTATTACTGCTATTTGTTGTAATAATTGTTGCTTTTCACTTGTGGGGGCTGAACTACAAGTGATGTTTATGTTTATTCTGTTGAACGTTTGTTTGGGTAATAAAGCTTATATTTCAAAAAAAAAAAAATGTATTTATTCAAGAAAAAAATGCTCTAAAAAGAAACTAGCATAAGTTGCATTCACTAAAGCTACAACTTTTTCAGAATATATACACCCTTATAAATCTATTTTTGTTTACCAAACCTATCTTCTCATGCGTCTCTATTTTCCTCTCTCTCTACATCATGGTTTATCCATGTTATCACCTTTCTAAAAGGCTTTGTCATGGCAATGGAGATAGAGATTAATTCTCCTACGACCTCGGCGATTTCAGCATGGGATCATCATCACAGGCGAGACTACCTTCAGCTCCAGCATTGTGAAACTGAGAAAATAGTAACCTCGGTGGAGTTCGTCTGTGGCTAGCTAAAACTATGTGCACTTTCAGCAAAATTATATGCACTTTTGACCGTACGATATGCTCTATGTATATAGCATAAATCCAATTCAATGCGACCTTTAATATTTTTAACTGCATTACTTTATGTGTCCTGATGCGTGTTTTTATTAAATAATCAAGACCGAAAAAAGTAAATTCAATTAAAAATTTGAAATATATTTTAAGAAATATTAAAAACGGCAAATATAACGGGTTAATACCCAATTAGTACCTTATGGTATCAGAAGTACCGATTAAGACCGTGTACTATTGATATTTCTAAATTAGGACGTGAACGTTAAAAATTAACCCAATTTATTTTTATTTCTGAATTGTGATTTGTCTTCTGGCAGTACACATGAAGAAATGTCGATTCCAACTCTGGATTACCATGGTATTCGCACCAAATTACGAAATTACGCACAACTTTTACTAACGGAAAACGTGTATTTAAATTGCTAAAAATAAAATTTTCCATAAGTCAATCACATAGTTTAATATTTTAACATTATTATTAGTTTTTGAAAATTTCTGTTACAGTAATTTAAAAATGTGTTTTGACAGTCAAAATTGCATGTAATTTCGTGATAGACAATAAAATTGTACATGATTGAGTAACTAATAACCATAACTTTTGACCAAACCCACTTTCATTTTGTGATTGACCTTCATTCTGGTCTAGATGTATTATGCGGAAACCAATCACTTAGACCAAACATACTTGTTTAGAGTTTAGATAGGGTGGTCTTAGGGTTTTTGTTCCTCGAGGCAAAGAAATATAGGGGTTTGTTTTTCGTATCAATCTTCTAAAAATCAAGCCTTAAGTTGGTTGGTCCTACCAGTTCTATATTTTATTAATTAAAAATCCGAACGTCTATTTATTTTTATCTGATTAAATATAAAAAAAGAAAAATTATAAGTCAAACCCATAAATGTAATACTCGTAATATAATGATACATTGTATCTGTACTAACATAAATCCAAATCAACGCGGCCTTGAATATTCTTATCTGCTTATACTTTCTCAGTTCTGATGCGTGTTTCTATTTAATAATCAAAACCGGAAAAACTAAAGTCAATTAATATTTGAAATACAAGAAAAATTAAAAACTACAAATATAACTAAATAGTAATTTGATGAGTCCTTTTTTAGTTTGGGTATTACTTTTATTTAACTTTGACTTTTCGAGAGGTTTCTCATGTTTAGAAATGCAAAATGGTTACATGTTTACCTTATAAAATGACAACAATTTTAAGCAACTTATTTTTATTTTTTTGACACTTTTGGGTTCATCTACAACTAGCTTATCAGCTGATAAACCTCACATAGTGTAACAACCTGAAAATTTCTATATGTATAAAAAGGTATTTGAAAATAATAAAATAAATAATTATTATGTAGGTGTTGTATTGTAAAATACTATTAAAAAAAAAAAAACTTATTATGTGAGTTAGCCACGTGGGGCATGACTCTTGACTTCTTACTAATCCTCCTCAACTATATGTATACTATTTGACTGTTAAGAAAAGAAAAAAAAAATAATAACTCCCTCTCCCTGTGTAAGTCGGCGGAGATGTATAACACAATAAAAATCTATCAATCAAGTTTAATAGTCAGGGATATCCATACAATGTAAGCTAGATCATGTGTCTTGTTTCAACATATAAGATTTGTGTGATTCGCCACAACGAATTCGAGCCTTACTTGACACTTTTATGGTGGGCTGAACTTCATTAGCTTTTGATTCATTTTATGATTATGTGTTATCGGTAGCATTAGTCTCTTGATGTTTTTGTATATTTAAATAAAATAGTGGTATAGTAGTCTAAAGTAAATGACAGGAATATAACAAAAGGGGCTTCTTGCCTTTGTTGTTAATATTTTCTTCATGTTTGATTTTCATTAAATTGATGCCCAAAAGAAAATGAAGAACAAAAATGTAAGAAGTTGTGCTAATTTTCCAGGAAAACAGTGGTTGATTTATTAGGATGTTATTAACTTTTAATGCCCGAAATTCTTTTTTTTTACTATTTTGATATTGGGTTTTGAGGACCAAGCACGATTAATGTGGGTTTCTTTTGAATCAAATTTTGTTTGGTCAATAATTAGTCAATAGCTGGGTATAAAGAGTACAAGGAGAGATGGAGATGCAAGTACTAAGAAGCAAAAGAAAAACTTCATTTTAGGTTACCATTGAAATTAACATGATCGATTGTGTTCAGATTCTTTTCACTAGTCTCAGTGATACGCAATGTTATCTTACTATGAGAAAACTTCTACATATTCTGGTTTCTTGTTAAATTTCAGTGGGGAAGTTTTTAATTTGGGTGAAGTCTTTGTTTACAGGTAAATAGCGAAAAGGAGGAGTTCATCTTTTGTTGAGTTACGCTTTTGAAGTTTTGGAAATACGTGTCGGCGAGAGTTCTTAAGTAGGTACGGGAGTCTTCTTAGCATCATTACTTAATGATATCAAATTTTGTTTTTGTTAGCTATTTCAGTCATGTGAATAAAATGGTGAACTTGCATACATGATGTCTTTATTGTTATTATTTGTTGCATACGCGGTTTGAGAAAAGCATACATGACTGCATCATATATATATTGTAGCCTTGTTGAGCCGATTCATTACAGAATCCCGGTGCTCTCGAAAACAGGCCATACCCATTTCGTTAATCATTACTCTATTGATTCGACTTTTAAAGTCCCGGCCCTCCCGATATAGGGTATTATATATGCATTGGTATCACTTGAGCTGACCCATAGGTCCCGGTGCTCCGATCAAGATATTATTCTTATGTTTACTATTGCTTTCTAGGTAGTTGATACTTAATATACTCAAATCCTTGTTAAGCTGCTCACCCGTACAATCTTGTTTTGTTGTCTTTGTTTCTTCCGTTATTCAGGTTTTAGCTCATGTTTTGGTGAAACAATACAGTTCCGGGTGGCGTTTTTCGTTTGAGTGTCACTGGATTTTGTTTTGGCTTTTTGTCTTTTGTTGGCATGCTAATGGGATTATTGACTAAGTTCCTCTACAATTTGTAATGGGATGTTGTATGTTTGATCATATACTACCCTTTTTTTTTTTTTTTATGTAAATATAGTATGTAACGTAAAATATGGTCAAAATAGATATATTTTGTGATGAATGTTTAAATTTTACAAGAAATCTTTCTATTTAGTCTCATGATATAATGTTACGCCTCCGATTTTCTTAAGAAAACTGAGGTGTGACACATAGGGTCTCCCCTCAACCTAGACAAAGTTTCAAAGAAATTTAGCGATAGTAAGAGATTACTCACCTACATGCGAAGCAGGATTAAGTGATGATTAGACTATACACACTAAACAACATGTTCCTAGCTACAAACTTTTTACTTCTTTTTTAAATAATGAGCAATATGAAATTGTTTTTTTTCTTTAGTTTTAAAATTCAATACTCTAAATGGAAAAAAAAATATGTAGACATTGCTCTCTTCCATTCAAGAGACTGTGAGGTCCAAAACAGCAAAAAAAGTATCAAATGAGACTGTGCTTGCTCGATTATTTTAGCGATATTTTAATAGATGTCGGTAATATCAATTTAATAAGTCACAAACTCAAAATTGGTAAATTAACTAAATAATATCCCTAATGGTAAACTGTGGACCTCACAATGAAATACTTAGGGTAGGTACCGTAATCGCTCACCATATAAATTGTCAAGTTTTATCTATTAGGTTGAGCAACATCGAATAAATATGTGAAAAGAAAAGTCTAAATATACACTAGTGACTCATCATACTACTCTCGTTGTTCAATTTACTTAGTGGACAAATTTGTATTTTTTTTCATAAACTCGATTAAATTTGACCATATGAACGTTTTTTTTTAAAATTTGTCATTTTGCCAAATTAGTTATGAAAATTATCCATCCCAAAATTCAGGTATATCCATAGTGGACATGTTATATGGAACAAAGAGAGTATTTGTAAATCTTTTTAGTATCAATATAAGTTTAACTATATATATTTTAGACACGCGGGTGCCCAGTATAGACCGCCCCATGTATGAGAACCACCCCAAATAGCATTAAAGTTGACACAAGACGTTCCTTAACTAAGCTACTTTCTGACTCCCAATGGAAGAACTTCCTTAGGTGAATCGGAATGGTCGAGACATGTGTTTGTTTTTATCGGAAGTCTCTCAACCAATAATGGACACATGCTACTAGTTTGGTGCCCCCTAGTGTATGAGGGTCATTAACTATTAGAAGCACATAATAAGTCATGGTCCACATAAATGAGCTCAACATGTTTTTGAGAATGGCGTCATAACTCGCAGCATATATAAGTTCAAGTGTTGAGCATGTAGAGTTGAGAACAGAATCAAGCTTGAGATGGAGCTCGCTCGATATGAATCATATGTGAGGGGAAGATTGTTAGGGTGGCATATGATCTCAAATCAACTAAATATGTGAAGTGAAAAGTTTCGATTTACACCAACAACTCATCATACTTATGAATTAACATTTAGTATGCACATATGAGTTCAGATGTATATATTGAACCCGTGTGTGTGCATATGAACCGCTTCCGGTGTGGGAATCTTAACACTAATGAGTTGGTAGGAAGACAAAATACTTGAGAGTGACCCACATAGTGAGACATAAAAAACATAGTATACACGTTGAAACCACTATCTACTCCTAATGCTAGTATTTGTGTATATTAGGTGCATTCGATATCTCATATATTTTTCGATGTGTGATACACACAATCATAGCAATCCCCCTCTCATGCGTGTGAACCTCATCAAACAACTTCCTCTTAATCTTGTCTAAATAAAGGTCACCGCTTCCTATATTTTCAATCATTAGATCTGTCACGCCCTTCCTCATTGGGTTGGTTTATCTCCAATGATGCACTTCATCGTTATAGTAAGCTTCTAATGACATTTACAATCAATCACAAGATTGTACTATGTATTAACCGGAGCTTTGTTAACCTTATTCTGTGAAACGATTTGATGGAGAGGTAAGACATAAATAGAGCGGCCCGCACGTGGACCGTCGGGCATAATAACACAATGGGTGGATTTGAGGCCCGTACAAATTTTGGAATTATACAATGCTTGAGGTTAATTTTACTAACTAATCAAGATTTAGTCCAATTCCACCTACTTATCTAAAATAATAATAAAAAAATTAAATGAGGAGAAAAAAAATCGAAAATTTCAAAAAAAATATGAAGGAAAGAAACATCGAAAATTAACACTAAGTGTGTTCTATGTAATTTGGATGATAAGAACATTAATCACTTAATTTTTAAATGCCTTGTTTCTAACAATTTCATGAGGAAAGCTCTCAATCGGTTATAGGAACAACTGCAATGATTGGGAAGCTTGGCTGGATTGGTTTTGTAATAATTTCAAAGGTGATAGTATTTCTTCTATTCTTGGCAAGCTTATATTCTCTACTGCTATTTACACCATTTGGAGGGAGCGAAGTGATATTAGACATGGTAAAAATGGTGTGGATACGGACCATATATGATTGCTAACATGCATTTTATGATTAAATCCAACCTCAGCAGTATAAATAAATTCCCCATTAATAATAGGAATTTATTTATTGCTCAGAGCATGGATTTAAATAACTCTAATTAGCTTAGTTTGGAGCTACAGGTTTATTGACTCGTCAAAGTTATTCATTAATTCACATTAGTGGATACAGAGCTCAAGACTCACAAACAAAGTTTCCCTAGAATTTACAAGATGCTTAAAACTTATTTTTCAAAAGATTGTCTAAGAGTTCCATCTTTCAATCTTCTTTAGCAGAACCAACCTCACTGTTTTTCCTTCCCCTTTAACCACTCCACTTCCCTCTCCAACTTCATACTTAGTCTATCATGGATTAGGTACTTCCAGAGCAAGAACAACCTCAGCTTCTTCAATTTGTTTTTTTCTCGGCCTCCATTTTTGCTATCTTTTGCTTCATATCTGCATGCTCATTCTCCAAAACCTGGTATTTCTTCATCAACTCCATTAAGTACTGCATTTCTATCCCCAGCCATTGAGCATTCAAAGTTGAATTATTTTGATCAGTCTCATAATTAACTCTCATTTGATTTAGTTCTTGAGAAGTTTGTGATAAAAGTTCCCTCAGTTCATGCTCTCTTATCTCTAGCCAGAAAAGGGAACTTTTTAGCCAAGTGGTGTATGATGCCATAGTGTGATTTTGTTTGTGTTTCTTTTGGGAGGAGCTCAGATTTTATATACTCTGATTTTGTCAATGTTCAGTCTCACGTTAGCCATGCGTGATGACAAGCTCAATTTTTTGCTACTACAAGAAAGTTTTCCATCTCGCCTTTCAAGATAATGGAGAATATACTGATGATATGAACATTTTTTGCGCATTTTCTTAATTTATTAACAATAGAGCCTTGTGGTTTTCCGACAGTTTATCTGGTGAACTTTTGTTAATAGATTAAGAACCATTATTTGTATTTTTGTAATTAATAGTATTGAACATCAGTAAGACTTTTGCGCATATTCCTTGAGTTAGCAACATGTGCTAAACCAAGTTTTTTCTTTCCTTATTGTTCTGCTCTTTTTTTTTAATGAACTGCTTATCTTCCAAAAAAAAACATCGAAAATCCTTGGAAAAAAACTACTAAGAAAGTTGAAAACCCAAAAAAAATCCCCGAAAAATGGGGAAAAAATCCTAAAAAAAAACCTTGGAAAATGGATTAAAGGTTTAAAAAATTTCAAAAAGGTTAAATAATCATTTAGATGGTTTTTAAAGGAGTATAAACCGTAAAATACACTAAGGAATGACTCTAGAGTAAATAGTCTGGGTTATATTTAGAATGTTTAGTATAATTTTTTTTTAAAAAAATCAATAGACAATGATTCAAGGTAAATAGTATATAGTTATTTGAAAAAACTCTAGTCATTTCTAAACAGTTTATGCTCATTTGAAAATAGAATGTTGTTATTGTAAATCGGCATATGGTCGTTTTGAATATAGTTTATGTTAATTTGAATACAATCTATGTCATTATAAAAAATATGTCATTTTAAAAACAGTTTGTGTCATTTTAAAACAGTATGTCATTTCAAAACAAATTATGTCATTTTAAAAACGACTTACGTCTTTTCAAAAAATAATTTATAACATTTTAAAAACTGTATGTGACATCTTAATTAAAACAGTCAATCGTCATTTGAAATCAGTCTAATGAATGAATTATTTTCATGACTTGTCTAACGAATAAAATGTGTTCTAAAAAATTAATATTTATGCATAAATTATTACAATCAGAACTAATGTAGTGAAAATTGTAATTATTATAAACGTTTTGAGTGAAAATTGGTTGTATTTAATAATCTCAGGTCAAATAGCAATCCAGCTAGTAAAAAGGGCATGATTGTCATATAATTACACTACAAAATAATGTTTGATTTACTGAGAGTCAAAAGTTGTTACAAGTCTGTCACTAATTTAAAAATCTGTCGCAAATTGACTAAACTGTCACAAAGCCGTCACAAAAACCGTCGCTAATAAGCTCGTAACAAAAAATACCGTTACTAATCCCGTCGCGATTTTGATATTTTTTTTTAGTGTTACTTTCTTCGAATTTACACAAGTGATTCGTAAGTAAAAACTACTGAGGGTATGATTGTAAAACTACCAATATCGTAGTGAGACACACACTACTATTATTTCTCATGGTAAATCTGATCTGTATTTTATTAATATTTGTGTAACTGAATAACTAGTTATATTAGCACTGTAGCAGAATATATAGTAGCAATATTGTTTTCAGCTAGGACGGACCAAAAATATTTCTGTACTTTTTCAGTTGTTATTGGTGGTGTAAAAAAATGTTTATATATGTTCAGGATATGAACACATTCGAAAAGTGAAATGGACTATTTGAATGTAAGAAATTATTATTACTTTCACACTACTCAAAGAATGTGGGAATGAAAAAGATCAGAAAAATTATATATTGTGTTGAAAAGTTTGGACTGCTTGTTGAAAATTACGTCGTCAGCAAATATTCTACAGAATTTTTAGATTGATACAGTCAGATAAATTATTTTTGAATAACAACAAGGTACACAATGTAGACAAACTGGCAATGAATGTTCCTGTAAAGTTGAATGGGAACTTGCAAGTAATTTTTGAGACATTTGATGAGTTCTTTTTACCAAAATGAATGAATGAACAACTGCATTTTCAAAAGATGTCATGTAACAAAATCTTATGGATCGAATTAGTAACTATAGTTATATATAGTTACTAAAACTACTACTAGTACATACTTGAGTTAGCAAAAAAAGGAAAACAAGTTTAGCATGATATCATGATCCAGAAAAGAAAACGATTATAATAATGTACACCATTATTATGTACACGGGTCAACCCGGTCCACCTGGATGAGATAACGTGACACAGAAAAACAAACTTTACTTCAGTACACTGCAAAATAGGGGTTTATAATACATTAGAAAGTGATGGTGGTTATTTCGAATGCCATCTGTTACTGTATTAATACATTACTGTGACATAATCTGCAATTCCTATTTGATTCTCCTAGTTTCGATCCAACAATTATGTCCCCCAAGTTCTAAACCAGTAAATATCTGGTCATATAAGTAGAATATGTCACTTTTTTGAAATTTTAAAACCAGATATGCCATTCTTCAGATCTTGAGGAACACACTAGATTACAACTGTAGCTAGCAGAACCAGAAAAAAAATTTCATTGAAAGTAAGGGGAACGTTAGTCCAAAAATGTACCAAGTCCCTGCAATTCACAGTAATTATGCCAAAAGCCATGCTATTTTTGAAGGAATTAGCCCATTGTTAGAATACCAGAATAAGAAGACAAGTATTAAACCAAGAAAAAAAATGACAAGGCTGTTTGTAATGTAATACTAAAAGTTTGATTGAATAGGTGACTTTACTTGTATAAATAAGCAGCAATTCCAAGGATGATGCACAAGTGTATCATGTCAATGCAGAAATTGTGACTGGATCTTAGCTGAAAACTTAATATAACCATAGAAACAAAATCGCCATTTAAGAGTGAGCACTCTTAACTTAAAAAGAACTTAACTCAATAATAAATTTGCATATTTCAAATAAAGCATATACCTGTGTGACTGTATCTTTGAGTCTCGCATTCGTAATTTTAAGGTCCGAGGCTGCCTTGTCAACCTGGGATCATGACGAGTGTTCATATATAATAAAAGTTAAAAAGCAAAAACCTAGCGCTTACTAACTGTTAAGTGTAAACCAATGAGACTTTGACCATATATAATAGAAAGCTGTATGAAAAATAAAAGAAATTACCTTATCATCTATTTCATTCATCAATGGTTCTTGTCTGTCAGATTCCTGTATATAACAAGGAAAAGGACAAAAGATTCCTGAGCAACATCGAATGGGTTACGATGTCTTCTAAAATCTATGTTACTTTTCGTTATATATCATATAAATACATCGTCTAAATCAATAACCATGTTTTTTGATGTATCGAGTCCGTCTACTATAACATCTAACCCTTCATCCTGAATAAAGACAGACGAACCTCGCTATTAAAACTTCCAGCTTATACCAGAACGAAAAGACTTCACTACTCTTAAGATTTTTCTTTCCAATGAAAATATGCATTTTCAAAATAAAAATAAAAAATCGTCCTCTAATAAGGTTTCTGGTTAGTTCTTCATCTGAAATCAATTTAAACCACCTCTTACTTTTCTTTTTATCTTTTAGCTGTAACTTATCTATAGAAGGACAACATACAGAACATAACAGCATTTCAAACTAGAAAACCTACCTGCTTCATCTTTCACATCTCATACTCCTCCCTAAATTTACTCGATTCTTCAGTTACTTGAAAGTATTCTCTGTTAAAATTTCCATCTGAAATTAAAATTGAGCGTAGTTAAGGAAAATATCCCTAAACAGGAATTAAATCATACAGTAACTCTTCATTTACAATAACAAGTTTCTTCACCAAGTTGTGCTTTCATCACGAACAGTTCTGACCTTGTTCACTTTGCCATACAAATCAAGTCCGTGTTTCCTTTGCTGGAAGATTTTAAGCTCAAATATTTTCCTTTATATACTTGCAAACTGCAGTACATTTGGTTTGCTATCTTAAAAGCCAATTTTTTTTGTTTTAAAGCTTTAAGCATCCATAAACATGTTTTTCTCAGAAAGGAATCAACTGCCTTGAGTTCAATCCACAACCCACAAACAACTACCTGGAGGACTGGTAGCTTATTTATATACATTCATGATATACCTCATACATGCATAGAATTCTATAAGTACATATATTTAGATACTAAAGAAAATTCTCACTTTGATCAGGAAAGATAAGGGGAGTTCTAAGACTAGGGGATATAAAGAAAAAAAGAGAATGTTAGGCCCGAATGTGTCGTTTATGTTGAGCTCAATGTAATTTTAGTCAATTATCAGCTTTGATTTTGTCCTTTAAATATATAGGTAGAACCTTATGGTTGTAATTCGTGTTGTTTTTCGGTTTGTATCGTATTTAGATTTGTTTTGCTAGCTTGGGAGCATAACCCATGCGCAAACAGTTTCTATTAATAAAATGCAGGTCATTTACCAAAAAAAAAAATCTTACCTGAAGATGAATAAAATTTGATACCCGTGTATGAGGAGGAAGAAGCTTGTTTATCTGAGGTTATCGATCCATTATATAGTGCCTCAATCCACTCCTTCAAAACAGTGACTAGATCACTCCTAGCAAAAAAGTTTTTTTTGCCCAAAGAAGACGCTTTTTTGGCGAAAGAAAGTCGCTTTTTGGTTAAAAAAATCACGTTTTTGGCCAAAAACCCGTTTTTTAGTTGAAAAGGTCCTTTTTTGGCAAAAAAGCTGTTTTTCGACAAAAATAAAACCGCTTTTAGAGAAAAAGCCGCATTTTGGCAAAAAAATCGTTTTTAATATAATTTTTCCATTTTTTTTTTATATTTTTAGAACATTATGATGATTTTGTATTTTTCATACTATTTTTTTTTTAATTTATAGAGACAGAGAGGGAGTGTTTTATGTTTTGTTTTATGTTTTATGTTAAATAAGACGTTTTTTTCTAAATAAGATGAACAATTAAAAAGTTGTAGGTATAGGAATTTTGAACTTAGTAGGAGTAAAGGGAATTCCCCCTACATGTTATTACAATTTCTAAAAGATTTGTATAATATTTTTAAAAAATCACTTAAATTTCCGAAATTATAAAAAATATTGTCTTTATCTGCTTAATGCATTTTCGAAAAACCACGTCACCGACATGAAGAGAGTTTCGGTAACTATGATTTGTACTCCGTACTAGCCAAGAGGCCGAATGGTGATGATTTATAATCTTATAGATATTTATGTTCTGTGCTTGTATTTTCATTGAAAAAATCTAAATCCAGTGCAAAACTGTAACTCAAACCTATGGATTTTGACCATGGTTGATTTTTTTGGTGGTTTCTTTTCAAAAAAATTAAAAAAATGTTTTAAAAATTACAAAATATACTTTACAAATAACAAACTCAGGTTTAACTTCCATGGTATTTTTGGGATTTTTTAAACCTTTTATTAAGGTTTTTTGTAAGAAATTGGAAAATTGTTAAAAAAAATAACTATAAAATACATAAAACTAACTTAAAAACTCATTATCTAATTTCTTAAGATTTATTTACAGTTTTTTTTTTCAAAAATATTGTAACAAGAGAAAAAGAAGAGCAAAAAAACTGCATTTTTTTAACTTTCTTATTCTAAAACCTATAGTGCAATTTTAAAATTAAAATTTATAATTTATAATTATTTTTTGAACAAGTTTCTGTTTTCTTCATATCATAAGAAAACCAAATAATACAAATAAAATAACTCGAAAAATCTAAAAATAGACTTTATAATTTTTCTAACTTTTAAAATGAAGTTTTATAATTTTACATTTTTTTCTGATTTATTATGTTTTTTTTGTGATCTTTTTTTTTTTTGAAAAGACAAAAGATTTAACCATGATTAAAGCCTGTATCGCTTAGTTACACTATTGTAATTCTGAGTTATGGTTTTCTACTGCATTCGGATTTTTTTACGTCGGAAAAAAACGCACTCATTTATGTTATTTGAGAACCTTTCAAATATTTGTTGATTTACTTTTGGATAAGAGGCTAAAAATACGAAATAGAGATTCTCTTTGATGCACTGATCTAGTAACTTTTTGACACGTGTATTTCATAAAAAAGTTTCTTAAATTAATCATCTTTTGGATTTTCATTTCCATATGGAGTAGTCTGAAAACTAGATTCTCAAAAAATGTAATGAATATATTTATGAATAAAAGTAATTTATATTCCTAATCAGGCATATACCAGATATCAATTTTTATACTACTATTCAATCATATCTTCATTCTGCAGTAGTAATCGTCGAGGAAAAGCGTATGGGTAACCAATAGTATTAAAAGCGACTTGTAAACCTTTAAAATCCATATTTTGTAAGGATTCAGCATAAAAGCTTTTTAATAATTTGGCCAACGTATTTTTTATGGTTGAATCTTAATTCAACAATAGTGCGGCTGTGACGGGCTATCACATGTCATAGGCATCAATCAAATAAATAATTATAAATAAATAAGGAAAAAAGTTACCAGGGTACTCTTCAAATTTAACTTGAGACAAAAAAAACTTTTACCACTACAACAATTGGGGTCAACATGATGTCTCCCTAAATATCCTTTTTTATGGTAAATTACACTATTCTCACCGCTCACCCCCGATAAAACTTGCAAGACCTAATTTAATTTAAAAAAAAAAAACAATTTAAAACTAAAAGTATCAAAATGAACTAACCATGACACAACAAAACAACACAACAACATGAAAAACCTCTCTACATTAGAGACTTGAGGGATCTAGCCTTGATCGGCTTTCGAGCTCTCTTGATCCTCCCATTTTCGTCTTCGTCGCTATCAAAATCATTGACCAATCGTTTCTCCCCGTCAACCTCCATAGCGATAGGTTTAGTCCGATCTTTCGAACCCTTCGCCCCACGTTGCTTGGTCCACCAAGGGCCGAACTCAGAGTAGAAATAATACACCGAGTCGGGAGGAGTAGCCATTTTTTGAGTGGCCCTCTTCTTGGTACGGTCATTCGTGATAGCAGTTGTCGCGACTGACTGGCCGAGGTGGTACATACAGACATCATGTCCCTCGGCCACCTCGTGCATACATTTCCACGTCTTCCCATCCGTCATCACACATAAAGACGCGTCCTCCACATTATCATCCGACAACAACACTAATTCGATGTCTCCGTTGGGATCAACGCTGCAATAACCAAATCCAACGAAAGCTAATTAATGTATCTAATCTCACTTAATTTCTAAATCTACCCAATCCAATGCTCAACATGTATCATAAGTTAAGAAAACACATCGAATAATCCGAAACCCTAATCGCCGCTCAAACCCTAAATCAAACAGCCTTGATACACAATAACAAAACCCAATTAAATAACAAAAAAGACCAGAATATTACCTCTCGACAACCCCGATAGAGTTCCCTGAGCTCCCCTCCGGCATAACCCTGCACTCTCCGCCGATCTACATCGAAATCAAAAATCAACAAAAACAGAAACAAAATCACCAAACAGAGCACAACAGAGACTATATACACACATAAATGTATATATAACAGCTAACAAGAGACACATTTCGTTTAATCACAGCTTATTCACCAAACCCTAATAACCAGTGTACAGATAAACCCTAGGATGTATCTCCCAACAGAAATGGAGCTGAGAAAGAGTGTAATTAGGTTTATAACACTGTGTATATATATATAGATATGTTTATATAGATAAATATAAGTATATATATAAATATACCTGAGGTGGGGAAAAGAGGACGTCCCAGGGGTTTTGGTTGAGTTGGCAACTGAGCTTAAATGGGTTGACAATGTTCGATATGCGAATTCCGGAGAGCTTTGCTTGCTTGCGGATTCTCATGGCGGAGTTAGAGAGAGATAGAGAGAGAGAGAGAGAGATCGGGCAAGGTAGGAGACTATTTATTTGATAAAAAAACACTACTTACTAAAACAGTAATACTCTACTAGTATTACTCTGTATTTATATTTAAAAAAAATATAGGATACTCAGTTTTGTATGTATTTGTATATATGTATGTATGTTAGGTATTATTAAGTAATTTTGTGTCTTTATTTGAGTGTGTGTAATTAGTAAGTAGTACACTATTTAAATTTTGTGGATCTCGCACTGAATGAATAGTCCTATTTATGTCGATTTACTGATTTACTTCTAATTTATGAATTGTGATTTTGTCTTCGGGTAGTGCTGGTGGCTAAATGTTCGATTTGATTATGAAATTACATGTAACTTTTATTTAACAAAAAATGCGTATTTAAATTGCTAAAAAAAATTAGAGATGAATCACATATAGTTTAATATTTTAACTTTATTATTAATTTTTGAAAATTTCTGTTGTTTCGATAATTTAAAAATATGTTTTATCCCGATTAAAACTGTTTGTAATTTTATGATGGACAAACAATTTGTAAGGGAGTGAGTCACTAATAACCATAACTTTTAACTTAATCCACTTTGACTCATTACGGACATGGATTCTGGTCTAGATGGTGAGCTCAATATACTATGCCGAAACCAATCACTTACACCAAATCTACTTGTCATAGTTTGCCTGCGGCGGTCTTGGGTTTTTATTCATCGAGTCAAAGAAATATAGGGTATATTTTTCATATCAATCTTCTAAAACTCAAGTCTCAAGATGGTTGGTCCTAGCAGTTCTATATTTAAATAATTAAAAATCCGAACGTCTATTTATTTTTATCTGATTAAATGTAAAAAAGAAAAATTGTAAGTTAAACTAATACATGCAAAACTCGTAATATAATAATATAATGATACATTGTATCTGTACTTAACATCAATCCAATTCAACGCTCCCTTTATAATTTTTAGCTGTTTCTACTTTCTCTGTCATTTCTTTGTCCTGATGCGTGTGTCTATTAAATAATGAAGACTGAAAAAAATAAAGCCAGTTAATATTTGAAATACATTTTAAGAAAAGTATAAAACGACAAATATAACTAGATAGTAATTTGACGAGTGCTTTTTTAGTTTGAGTATTACTTTTATTTAACTTTGCCATTTCGAGAGGTTTCTCATGTTTAGAAATACAAAATGGTTACATGTTTATCTTGTAAAATAACAACAATTAAGCAACTTATTTTTATTTTTTGACACCTTTGGTTTCATCTACATCTAACATCAGCTAATAAACCTCACAAGGCGTCACCCCTCAACCTAAACAGAGTTTCAAAGAAATTTAGCGATAGTTAAAGATTACTCACCTACGTGCTAAGCAAGATTAAGTGATAATTAGGGGATAAACTCTAAACAACATGTTCATGGCTACAAACTTTTTCGTTCTTTTTTTAATAATGGGCAATATGAATTTGTTTTTTTCTTTAATTTTAAAATTCAATACTCTAAATGGACTAATAAAAAAACAAGTAGACATTGTTCTCTCCCATTCAAGAGACTGTGAGGTCCAAAACAGCAAAAAAAAATATCCCATGACCGACTGTGCTTACTCGATTATTTTAGCGATATTTTAATAGATATCGGTAATAACAATTTAATCAGTCACAAAATCAAAATTGATAAATTAACTAAATAATATCGCTAATTCTAAACTGTGAATCTCATAATGAAGGGCTTAGGATAGGTACCGTAATCGCTCAACATATGAATTGTCAAATGTTATCTATTAGGATGCGCAACATTGAATTAATATGTGGAAAAAATAAATCTAAATATACACTAGCGACTCACCATACTACTCTCGTTGTTCAATTTACTGAATTGACAAATTTGTATTTTTTTCATAAACTCAATTAAATTTGACCATATAAACGCTTTTTTTTTAATTTGTCATTTTGCCAAATTAGTTATAAAAAGTATCCATCCCAAAATTCAGGTATATATATTCATAATGGACAAGTTATATAGAACAAATTGAGTATTTGTAAATCTTTTTAGTATGAATATAAGTTTAACTATATATATTAGATACGCGGGTGTGCAGTGTAGACCGCCCCCCATGTGTGAGAACACCACCCCCAACCCCCCAAATTGAGGGAGATCTCGCTCGATATGAATCATATGCGAGGAGAAGATTGTTAGGCTGCATATATGATCTCACATTAACTAAATATGTGAAGTGAAAAGTTTCAATTTACACCAACAACTCAGCATACTTTTGAATTAACATTTTAGTATGTACATATGAGTTCAGATGTATATATTGGAACCGTGTGTGTGTGCATATTGACCGGAAGTTGAAAGGGAGACAAAGTACATGGGAGTGACCCACACAGTGACACAAAAAAAAAAACATATACAGTATACACGTTGAAAGCACCATCTACGCCAAAAGCTAGTATTTGTGTATATTGGATGCATTCGATATCTCATATATTTTTCCGATGTGTGCTACACGCAATCATAACAATCCCCCTCCCATGCGTGTGAACCGCATCAAACAACTTACTCTTAATCTTGTCTAAATAAAGGTCATTGCTTCCTATATTTTCAATCACTATTAGATTTGTCACACCCTTCCTCATTGGATAGGTTTATCTCCAATAACGCACTCCTTCGTTATAGTATGCTCCTAATGACAGTTACAACCAATCACAATGTTGTACTATTCGTATTTTATGAAACGAATTGATGGAGAGGTAACACAAAAGAGTATCTACAATAATGTTGTTATCTCTATTGTTAACTAAAATAGTTAGCTAACAATATATTTGTTTGTATTCATTAGTTATGTTAAATCATGTGTTATCTTTATATATGTTAAAAAAGTTGTTAAATATAACAATATTTTTAATGTTGTTAATGAATTATGTGGCAAAATACAATTAATTAAAACATGAACTATATTTCAAATACTCATAGTTTAGTTCCTATAGTAATGGGGTTTACAAAATGACTAATTAATGAGATTTCAATTGATAATTAATTTTAATTAAAATTAGATAATTTTGTTAAGTTAATACACTAATGTGAATGTTAAATTTAAGTTACATATGTGTCATTTAACATGCAATTAAATGATGACGTGTCAAAGTTAATATTGTTAAAATTAATACAACTATTGTGGATGTTTTAAGTATAACGGCTCACACGTGGATGTTCGGGCATTGGGTGAATTTGAGGCTCGTACCAATTTTGGAATTATACAATGCTTGAGTTCATTTTTTCTAAACCAATCAAGTTTTAGTCTAAATCCACATACTTATCTAAAATAATAATAAAAAATTTAAAATGAAGAGAAAAAAAATCTAAAAATTCAGAAAAATATGAAGAAAAAAAAACATCGAAATCCGGCAAAAAAAAATACTAAGAAAGTTGAAAACCCAAAAAAAATCCCCGAAAAATGGAAAAAAAATGCTAAAAAAACCCCTGAGAAAATGGTTAAAAGGTTTAAAAAAATTCAAAAACGTTAAATAATCATTTAGAGGGTTTTTAAAGAAGTATAAACAGTAAAATACACTAAGGAATTACTCTAGAGTAAACGGTCTGAGTTATATTTAGAATGTTTCTAAAAAAAGTTTAAACGAAAAAAATCTATAGACAATGATTCAATAGTACTATAGTTATTTGAAAAGAGTATATAGTCATTTCTAAACAGTTTATGGTCATTTGAAAATAGACTGTTGTCATTGTAAATCAACATATAGTCTTTTTGAATATAGTCTATGTTCATTTGAACAATCTATGTCATTTTAAAAATAGTACATGACATTTTAAAAATACCTTATGCCATTTGAAAACATTGTGTCGTTTGAAAACAGTTATTGTCATTTTAAAAACAATTTATAACATTTTAGAAACAGTCTACAATAATTTGAAATTAGCTAGTCTAATGAACGAAATATTTTCATAGTTTGTCTAACGAATAGAATGTGTTCCAAAAAAATAATAAGTATACTTAAATTCGTACAATCAGAACTTATATGGTGAAAATTGTAATTATTATAAACGTTTTGAGTGAATATTGGTTAAATAGCAATCCAGCTTAGTAAAAAGGGCATGACTGTGATATAATTACTTTCTTCGAATTTAAACAAGTGATCCGTAGGTAAAAACTAGCGAGGGAATTATTGTAAAACTACCAATATCGTCGTGAGACACACACACACTACTATTATTTCTCATCGGTACATATGATCTGTATTTTATTAATATCGTGTAATTGAAAAACTAATTATATTAGTAGAATATATGGTAGCAACATTGTTTTCAGCTAGGACGGACCAAAAAAGTCTATATATGTTCAGGATATATGAACACGTTCGAAAACTGAAATGGTCTATTTGAATGTAGGATATTATAATTAATTCACGACTCTCAAAAAATGGGAAACCAAAAAGAGAAGAAAAAAATATATTTCTAATATATATTAAAAGAATTATATTATTTTTTGGAAAGTTTTGACTACTTGTTGAAAATTATGTCGTCAGCAAATATTCTACAGAATTTTTAGACCGATACAGTCAGATAAATTATTTTTGAACAACAAGTATTTGAAATTCTGCTAAAAACTCACTCCTATAGTTTTTGAATAACAATAAGTATTTTTACATTTTTATGATTTTTTTTTTCATGTAGTTGTGTCTTGCGAGGTTTTTAATTAAAACCCAAAATGTGAAAAAAAAAAAAATAAAGAAAAATTCAAAAGTAAAAAATAGTAATGCATAACTAGTATACTTGTAGTTTGATTTGATAAAAAAAATAGAAAAAAAAAGTAATACTTATATGGGCTTAAAAGTTCAGTGTGTCAAAATGACACCTAATTTGGAGTGATAGCGCTTCTTCTTCCGTTTGGTAATATAATTAAATTGAAGATGGTCCGTTACTATTTTGTCTTGCATGATTTACAGTCTCCCCCTTCTCATCTTTCACCGTCAGGCTAATTCAAATTGCGGCTACGGGCTATCCATTCATCATAGTCTTGTCGGGCTTGGAAATGTGGTGGCGATCATTGCGGAGAATGCTTCTTATTCGTAGACAACGTTCTCAAGAAGAGTGATCTGCCTCTGGAGATGAGACGAAAAGCAGATTGGAGGGACTGTAGAACCTCATCACCGCTGAAGATGTAGAAGCCACAAGGCTCGTACATGGTTAGGATTTATTGGTATACTTTTTAGATTATACAGTAATCATTTTGTATGCATTTTGAGATGAAGTATTTAACCATTGCCAATTCGGCTACATTTCAAAGTGTCAGGAGACTCATCAAGTTCGAGAAGCGAAAGTGAATACGAGAGAGGAAAATAGTGAGAACCGCCTAGAAATTAGAAGTTATAAAAACCGAGTAAAGTTAGGAAATATGCAAATAGGCAATAGCCATCAACCATCAGTTGATTTGTAATATATGGATACAATCAATACTCAAACGAAATAATATTTAAATATGATTTATTTCTTAAATTTTAACTACATACCATACTGAAACTGTTCAATGGAGAGATTTCAGTACCACTTTTCAGAAAATTCTAGATATTTGCCAGAAAAACCAGATTGTCCTGAGATACTGGCTTTTCGACTTTGGGCCTTCTTATCATTATTCTTTTGATATGTCCTTGGACTGAATTGATATACCAGAAAACGAAAGAAAATGAAAAGCTTAGTCAAGTACTCCTGAAGGTTACACAGGGTAGACAAACTGGCAATGAATGTTATGTGAAGTTGAATGCAAACCTGCAAGTACTTTTTGAGACATTTAATTAGTTTTAATTACCAAAATGGATGAATGAACAACTCTGCATTTTCAAAAGATGTCATGCAACAAAATTTTATGGATTGAATTAGTAACTATAGTTATATATACCTGATGGAGCACTCAGAAATGAACTAATACTACTCCTAGTACATACTTGAGTTAGCAAAGAAGGGAAATCAAGTTTAGCATAATATCATGATCCAGAAAAGTTAAATGAAAAAATGATTATAACAATGTACACCATTATTATGTACACGAGTCAGCCCGTTCTGCCTGGATGAGATGAAGTGACACAGAAAGACGAGCTTTACTTCAGTACACTGCAAAATAGGGGTTTAATTCGTCATTAGAAAGTGATAGTGGTTAATTCGAATGCTATGTACTACTGTATTAATACTTTACTGTGACATAATCTGCCATTCCTATTTGATTCTCCATTTCTCCTAGTTTCTATCAACAATTATGTCCCCCAAGTTCTAAACAAGTAAATCTGATTTTCTTATGGAAATGAAGTCATAAAAGATGAAAAACCAATCGAACAGTATGTTTAATAATTGTAAAATAAATTGATCGTTCTAAGAAAGATTTTTTTTTTGTTTAAGTGGAATGTGCCACTTTTCTTAAAATTTAAAACCAGATATGCCTCTCTTCAGACCTTGAGGAACACACTAGATTACACTTGTAGCTACACCAATTGGATTTTTCATTGAAACTAAAGTGAACATTAGTCTGCAAATGTACCAAGTCCCTGCAATTTACAATAGTTGATGCCAAAAGCAAAACTTTTTTTGAGGAATTGGCCCATGTTAAAATACTAGAATAAGAAGACAGGTATTTCGTTGGGGAAGAAAAACAACAAGGCTGTTTGTAATCCTAAAAGTTTGATTGAATAAGTACTGGCTTGTATAAATAAGCAGCAATTCCAAGGATGATGCACAAGAGTATGATGACAACGCAAAAATCGCGACTGGATCTCAACTGAAACATAAAATAACCATAGAAACGAAATCGCCATTTAGGAGTGAGCACTCTTAACTTAAAAAGAACTGAACACTCAAGTTACATATTTCACATAAAGCTTATACCTGTGTAACTGTATCTTTGAGTCTCACATTCGTACTTTTAAGGTCCGAGGCTGCCTTGTCAACCTGGGATCATGACGAGTGTTCATATATAATAAAAGTTAAAAAGCAAAAACCTAGCGCTTACTAACTGTAAACCAATGAGATTTTGACTCGATATAATAGAAAGCAGTATGAAAATTAAAAGAAATTACCTTATCATCTATTTCACCCATCAATAGTTCTTGTCTGTCAAATTCCTGTATAACAAGGAAAAGGACAAGGTAAGCAACAAAGCATGGGTTAAGATGTCTTCTAAAATCTAAGTTACTTTTAATAATATAATACTATAATTACCTCGTCTAAGTCACCAGCCATGTTTTTTAATGTATCGAGTCCATCTGCAATAACATCTAACTCTTCATCCTGAGTAAAGACAGATGAACCTCGCTATTGGAATTTTCAGCTTATACCAGAAAGAAAAGACTTCACAATCAAATATTACTTTTATATTTTTTATTCTTTACAATTGAAAATATGCATTTTCATATAAATAAATCGACCTCTAAAGATTCCTGGTTAGATCTTCATCTGTAATCAATTGAAATTTTAAACCACATTTTACTTAACTTTTTATCTTTTAGCTGTAAGCCTGTAACCTATCTATAAAAGAACAACATACAGAACATAACAGCATTTCAGACTAGAAAACCTGCCTGCTTCATCTTTCGCATCTCGTACTCCTCCCTGAATGTGCTCGATTCTTCAGTTACTTGAAAGTATTCTCTGTTAAAATTTCCACCTGAAATTAAAATTGAGCATAGTGAGGGAAAATAATCCCTTAACAAAAGAAATAACATGCAGTAACTCTTCATTTACAATAACAAGTTTCTTCACCAAGTTGTGCTTTCGTCATGAACAGTTCTGACTAGGCTCATTTTGTCATGCAAATCAAATCCGCTGTTTCCTTTGGTGGGAGCTTTTAAGCTCGGATTTTTTCTTTTTATACTTGTAAAATTGCAGTACCTTTGGTTCGATATCTTAAAAGCCAATTTTATTTTTTGTTTTCTAAGTTTAAAGCTGGATGAGAACATGATTTTTTAAAGGGAGACTTGACCAACTTACCTGCTGAAAATCTGCTCTGAGCTCAATCCACAACCAAAAAACAACTTACCTATAAGACTGGTAAGCTAATTTTTATTCATTTGTGCTATACATCTATACATGCATAAAACTTGGTAAGTACATATATTTAGCTATTAAAGAAAATCTTACCTGAAGATGAATCAAATTTGATACCCGTGTATGAGGAGGAGGAAACTTGTTTATCTGAAGTTGTCGATCCCTCATATAGTGCCTCAATCCTCTCCTTCAAAACAGTGACTAGATCACTCCTAGCCTCAAGCTCCTCTTTTGAAAGCCCTCTCACCTAAAAAATATCAAAGATCATTTTGCCATTGTTATGGTAAAAATCGTAAAAATGTAAAGGGAACAAATTGAAAAGATGAAAATCTTTTACTCCAAAGTATACCATAAAATGTTAAAAGACTCCGGACAGAATAAGTGATGAACATAAATACCTTGCAGGTAATATCAATAGAAAACCATGCTTCAAAATTGAAAATATACAAATTTGATAGAGAATTTCAAATGGAATTTTACCACTTTCTTGGAAGAATTGATGCATAGTAAAACAAACAAATTTCTAGGAATAGTCGAAGTGTTAGTGTATCTAACATTAAATAACTTAAATCTTTTTAAAGGCTAATCGCTACAATTTGAGAATTTCCTCAAGCAGGCAAGCTTTAGTCCTTCTGACTTCGGCGTTCATAGCCACAGCAGTTGCCCTATTCTTCTCCGCTACAGCCGCATCCGAATTCTACAGCTCATTTTATAGTAAAGAATCAGATTATAAAACGCTATAATAGTAATGTTAAAAACCCTGCAGAGAAACATGGAGGGCTTTGATCTTATTTAACGGTTTCCAACTCAAACTTGCTGTGTTTTCTGTGAATATTGTTTTGTGGTGCAAAAGAAAACAAAAAAGGCAGCCAAACACACTTTGATGTCATGTCAAATTTCGCCTAAGTTTCAGTTGCAACATTGGATAATACATGATCATCAATAGCAAAAGACTAAAGTACACAATGTGGATTTGCAGAACACTATTCTACATGACTTGGCTGCCTAAGGTGAACTTCTGTTTATGCCTCTTTTTTTTAAGTTTAACAATAAACTTCATAAATATAATAACACATAGATGAACTTCGTTAAAATACGATTACGTTAAGATTCTAGCAAATTTATATTCTATTTTGGTCGCTTCGATTCAGTGTACTGAGTTTCATAATAAAACAATTGTTCTAAATTTCATTTAATAATAGAGGTTTTTTAGTTGAAAATTATTAGAAAATATTTGATTCGAAGGCATAATTTTCACAACTGCTGGCTGCTGCACTCCCAGTTCTATTATACTAATTTAAACACTTGATAAAAATCATACTTTTTGAGAAACTTTCCCCCAATCACAGAATAATCTACTCCCATCTTAACATATACTCCATTTCTATTTGAAAACATTACTAACTTTTATTGCCGCCTCAATCACTATATTGATTCCCAAACCAGAAACAAAAAACAAATTATAGAGTTTTTTTTTTTAATGAGAAAATTGTATAAAACTATGCTTTGTTCATAATGCCACTAGCTAAAAGACACAAAATTATTACCTTTTGTTCATAAGAAACCATAAGCAAAAATAGTTCGGAATTTGGGTAAAGCAACCGCATCAGCAACCTTAACCATTAACTTAAAAGCAAACATACTTTATATATTTTAATAAATCGTTTATATTTACACAAAATTTCAGCTTGCTTATTAATTTACTTATAATAACCCTACATTGTTTCTTTTTATTTGTTTATTATCATTTAATAATTATAACAATATTCCAACCACAAAAATATAGACATCATGATAGTTTATTACTATTATATTAACCAAAAAATCATATACATTTCTTATATATAAGGTGAATTTTGTGTTATCTGAAATTTAGAAAATTTATAGGGTTTCTGATACATGTCAATTTCTATAATATAATCATCAAATTTTAATAAAAAATATATTTTAAATTATCAGATGAAAAAATATTATAAAAAACAAAAACAAGTAGTTTATATACTGCACTAAATTCCAAAGTACAGTCCTACACCAGTGTATATCGTGGAAAACACGTGCATTCTTAGTTTACTATGCATTTTTACATAACTTATCGAAAATAAATAAATAAATAAATTAGAACTGAATCACAGTGTAAGTGTAAAACCATGTAATCAACTTTAAATTATTCATAATCTTCAAAAGAAAAACTTTGAATTATTCATTGTTTGATCAGTAGTATCATAATTCTTATGTATTATTAGGCACATGTTAACATAATGAACACATTGAGAAAAGTGAATTCAAACAACACGCATTGACACGTAACAAGTAATTATAAATGAGAGTGATCGATATCCTCTAAAAAGAATTTCATATTACATAGTTCTTTTTCGTAATAGGGGTCAAACTCTAGTTTTTAAAAATTTTGATCAAAATACGTACAGTAAATTTACTTTTTTTTAAATCAAAACATGAGTTTTGTAGCCTATCTACCAAGTTACTTCCCTAACAAAACCGACATTACTTTAATTATTGTATATATATATAGGGAACTTATATATACACACATAAGTTACACATAAATCTACACTCTAATATCAATCCTTCATATTACAATGTGTTTAATGGTTAAGATTGATTTATTTAATTATATTTACATAAACACTCTCTTTCTTTCTTTGTTTTTACTTTTATATCCATAATAATTTAGTTAAACCACATATTCATGTTCAATAACGTAACACTTCTATTTCTGAACAATAAATTCAAACTGAAATGGCTTACTTTACTGTTGAGATAATAAAAAAATACATAAAAAGATGCAAACTAAATATATTCTCTCTGACATTCTTAATAAATCAACTAATGCAAATTTATGTTTCATTGTATGAAAAAATGTTTCCGTCTTGCCCAAGTCATGGCTAAGCAGAGTGATAATTAAACCCACAAATTTATTTCTATGTATATAGATTTAAATTTAGGTACGGGTTGGCCGACACTATATTTAAACTATATTATAGTTGTATAAATTAGGTTAGATTCTTCTTAGAAACGTGCACAACAACCATAATTTACGTATAACATTATTTTTAGTATCCGATTGGAGGTGGATTTTGTTTTTATATGATGATTTTGGTATAAAATGAATTAATATGGATTCAAAAGAAAAGCAAAAATAAAGAGATGGGGTGTTTATGACATTTAAACAAATGAGTTAATCATAGCCATTGAAACCATATTAATTTGCAGGGTTGAGATTAGAGTGTAGATTTATGTGTAAAGTTATTTGTATTGCACACGCGTTTCGTGTGCGATACGTAGTGACATATATATATGATCCCGACAAATAAAATTAATATATTTTTTAAAATTTAAATATCGAATGATTAAATATAATTAATTAACAATCGTATAAAAAGAGTAACATAATGTTTTACTCTTATAAAAAATACACAACGATTTTTTTTGAAATATAAATATGTGTGTAAAATAACATTTTTAAAGTTATTTATGTATTTGAATTGAGTGATGACATTTAAGAGTAATTACAATATTAGAGTAAGAGTATTTTTTAAAAATTTGGATAAAATTTGGCAGTCTCAAAATGCTTGAGTTCGCTTATATTAATAGTATAATATATCATTCTCCATAAAAAAATAAAAATATATATATATATAAAGAAAAAATAACAAACATATTTTTAAAAAGATATTAATAATTAAAAATATGGAGAACTTGGTCGAGGTCAATTTCTAAGTCTGCGAAGAGGCGAGAGAAGGTGTCGTCTCCGGTGGCGTTGTTAAGATCCCTGAGCTTTTCCACGTCATACTTGTCGTACTTTTGGCATATGGCGTCCACTCGTGTTACCATGTCCATCACTGTCATCTTTCAATTTTTCTAGGTTTTTGGCACAGAAATATCGGTATAAAATGGATTTTGGGTTCGAATTTAATGCTGTTAGAATGATGCTGTTTTGGTACAGTATCACGTGTTCCAATTGAAAGATGACAAAGCTAATCATGCTGGTTTAGATTTGACCGTAATAAAATTAATTCATTACTATCACCATCACTTCTCACTTATTTTACCTACGTACTATATCTTCTTAACTACTGCAATAATAAATCAACCCCATCTCAGGATTGAATAGTAGACACATACTTAACTTTTAATTTAAAAAAAACAACAACTTGATATATCAAAGGTTTATTAAAATGCAAATATGACCAAAAGCGATCAAGTTCTATCAATTCTGGGTTTTTATAGTTTTAGAAGTATGTATTAAAATTTGGAATATCATGTATGGTATTATTTTGTTGTTAATCTGTTTCTCTTGCGTACACATGAAAGATCATTGTAATATTTACACCAAAATTATTTGTAGAATATTATAAGTTTGTACGTAGTACACCAACTGAAAAATATTTTCAACATTCTGTTTTTTTTTTTAAAGAGTTGATAATTTATTCCGTTAATAAGTCGTCAACTAAGGGTGGGAACGGTTAGGTGATGTTTTATTGAAAACTGAAACCAACCCGAAAATACTAGCAGTTTCGCTTCGATTATGCTATTTTCAAAGATAAAACCAAAGAAAATCGAAACCGGTTTTATCAGTTCAAAACTGCTCAATTTTTGGTTTTTCGATTGGAAACCGTCTGAAACGGTTTTTCAGTTAAATGGTTTTTGGTTTTCCGGTTTGAAACGGATTGAAATAATTTTTCAAATTCGGTTTTTCGTTTCGCACCTTTAGTACTTTATAACTAAAATGACGAAAATAATGCTATTAGAAAAAAAAAAAAATTAATTGCATTCCACAAAATAAATAACTCACATAGAAAATTAAAACACTACTAACTTGCAAAAGTAATTTTTTTTTAAGTAGTCGAATAAAATTCTAAAAAATCAAAATTCAATGTCATTCGACATAGTCACCATTGCAAATTTGCAGTAGGTGACCAAACAAAAGTTTATTGTATATTTTTATTGTGTGTAAATTATTATATTCTTTTATACTTTATGCCTAAAAAAGGTGTAAACTATTTTTTTTTTTCAATGTGTAACTAGAGATTCGATTTTCTATTAATATTTTAAATTTCGGATATATTTCGGTTTTTGGTTATATTTCAGTTTTCGGTCATATTTCGATTTTGGTTTTTTTATCGGTTATAAAACTATGAACCGTAGCCAAACCGAACTTCTCTTTCGGTTCCGGTTTGCAATTTTAAAAAACAAAATCGAATCGAACGATTTAGTTTCGATTTGGTTTTAGTTCCGGTTCCATTTTTTAGAAAAATTCCCACCCCTAGTTGACAGTTGACAGTTGACAATGTCAAGTGTCAACCACAAAGTATCAATAAAATTAACTGAGATTTCTTAAAGGAGAGAAATATTTAATGGCATTAAAGAGTAATAAAATAAAGAAATGGGGTGGAAAATGAAATGGTAGAATATTAAAAGGTATACATAGGAAAAATAGAGCGAAAAAATAGGTTTAGTATACTGTACTATTAGTGGTTAACGGTTTAGCTTTCGGACTATCAATTTTAACAATTGAGATAACAAACTACAAAATTTCATCAAATTAAGGTACTAGCAGCATAAATCGACAAATTTGCAATCACTATATATCACATTTGGTTATCTATTTTTGACGTATGTTGATAGGATTGCACTCACCATGTGATAGGTAAGAGAATATGAGTACAATTTTATCATTTTGTTTAACGGTAGCTCCTGACAAATTTCGTATTTTAGTATTTCAATTGTTAAAATTTATAATTTAATACATAAATCGTTATATAGTTATAATACGTAATTTTAAAAAAAAAAATACAGGACGGTTAACTCTTAACTAGCTTGGTTGGTAATCGCTATTTAAGGGACACTTGTCCTCTATAAATTAGGCCATGTGCTACAGCATGATAACAGCACATTTGAAACAGTATAAAATTCGATCCTTGCTTAAATATTAGGTGTGGGTAAAAAATCCGTAAATTCGTCTCGTAATCCAACTCGTATGGATTGAGACAAGTTTGGGTGGGTTGAATGTCCAAAAAAAATCAATCCGTCCTGCCACAATCCGTTATATATTTTGCGGGTTGGGTTAGAATTGAGGTTTACAAACCGCGGATTAATCCGTCCCAATCCGTTTCAACCCGCAATATATATATATATATATATATATATACACACACATTGTGTGTATTTTAAGATATCAACATTTAATTATTGTTATATTTTAGTTTTATTACTTGTTCGTGAATGTTATAAACGTATTTTGATTGGGTTTAATTTATATTTCTGTTTGAAATATTCAATTTATTTTAAAATTTGGGTTTATTATGCAAACTATGAAAAATAAAGGATTAAAATAAAAATTTAAGAATCAATCTAAACTCAACCCGCCGCAACCCGCAATTTATTTTGCGGGTTGGATTGGGTTGGGTTGGGTTTTAATTGTAACGGGTTGGATTGGGTTGGGTTAAAATTTAAATTTCATCAATCCGGCTCAATCCGTCCTGTCATTTATTTTACGGGTTGGGTTAGAATTGAAACAAATCCGACACAATTTGCCCCGTGCCAACCCCAAATATAGGTGAGAATGAGATTCTCTTAGGTCAGTGTGCAAGAATGGTAAGTTCTCCGCAACTGTGTTAAGGCTGGGTGAGTTCGGTTCGATTCGGTTTTTAGCAAAACCGAACGTATTTTTCGGTTCGATTTTTTTTTGTTTCGGTCTTTTTATTTTTTGGACCGAATCGGACCGGGTTTTTTCGATCCAGTTTCGGCTTTTTTCGGTTTTTCAGTTTTTTTCCTGTTATTTTTCGGGTTTTTTCGGTTTCGATTTTTTTCGGTTCGGTTTTATTGAAAACCGAAACCGACCCGAAAAATTTTCGGTTTTTCGATTTCGGTGTTTTTGGTTCGATTCGGTTCGGTTTTTCCAATTTTTCCCACGGTCCTAACCGTTGTACTTTGATTTTGACTTTTCTTATATTTTTGTTATATTTTGGGGAATAATCTTTTATTGCTTATTTTGTGAAAGTAAAGATGGTTATTTTGTAGTTTTTATATTTACCAAAGACTTCCATGGGTTATTGAGGTTTTCTAAAAATCACCCATTTCTCTACTTTTTAAGTTAATTGACGTTATTTTATGCATTTTCAAACTATGGACGAAAAATACGTATTTATATTACTAGGAGAGTTGATGGTTCAGTTTGATTTCTGAGAAAAATTGAACTCAACTAATTAAATTAATAGGTTGTATTCCATTTAGTTTATGCCAAAATAATTTTTGAAACCAATTTGTATTTATTGTAAAATAAATAGATTGTTGTGTGACATATTAGCTCGTTATAGATATATATAGAGATATGTATAGATATAGAGAGAGATATGAGAGAGACAACAATAAAGTCTTTATTAATCAGAATGTTATGAATGAATGTCAAATAGAAGACCCCTAACCCTCTTTATATAGATAGAGGGGTAGCGTTACAAGCTCACTTGGGCCCATAAATTACAAGCCCAATAGTCCAATAATATCTTACAACACTCCCCCTTTGGACGTCTTGAATTCTTCGTCTCCATGCAGTCGATCTGAGTCGAGTTCATTCGCAGTGCTAAACACATAAAAACCTTAGGGCCGGAAAACTCAGTGTGGGACAAAACCGATACCTAGGAGAAACTGTGTAGCCGAATGATATAGGCCGAAATATCATGTAAGTAACTAACCACAAAACAGTGTGGCTCATCAAAACCTTGACAGAGCAAACCCAATGGGAAAATCTCTTATCGAAGGAAAAAGAGTGCAACAGTGGTAGTAGTATGGGATCAACCACAAAACAGGTGCCTCATCAAAACCTTGCTAGAGTAAACCCAGTGGGAAAAACCTCTAGTCGAAGGACAAAAGAGTACACAGTGGTAAGAAGTATACAACCGGATACTCCCCCTAATTTCGGCAATCTTAAGTGAGATATGATGGGAACGTGTCTCGCTAAAAACATTGCCAAGGAAAACCCAGTGGGAAAAAACCTTTGTCTAAGGACAAAAAGAGTACACGAGCATGCGAGTGGATGCTCCCCCTCATTTGCACACGACAGGGTGCGAAGATTTCGACTAAGTAGTAATTAGTGCAATAAGCATTCACCTGGATGCTCCCCCTCACTTGCGCACGACTGGGTGCAAAGATTTCATATTCCAAGAAAGAGTATGAGCATTCGACTGGATGCCTCATTTACTTACATACGACTGGATGCAAGAAAATCTAACGTGGAATAGAACGAGCATTCAACTGGATGCTCTTAAACTTCATATGTGAAGAATAATTTCGGCGAGAAATGCAAATAGCATAATCTAGTCATATCTCTCTTGATCGATAACAACAAGTTGTCCTCAAATAAGACAAGTGTTTTATCTGTATCGTGAGACAGAGCATATGTAATTCAAATATGGCTACTACTAGCTCGAAACCATATACACTCTCTAGTCGTCTCATAGAGCACGAGATCAGAGTGATTCGTTTGGAGTCATTCCAAGACCTCCAAGATATCGCCTTATTCCTAATGGCAAAGACATACCATGTTAGCAATATCCCTTATGCGGGTCTGATAAGTAACCAGCATCGGTATAACCGAAAAAGGGTTGCGTTAATTCGAGTACCGAAGGGGGTAGGTACACTCGATGACGCAAAATGGGATAAGACAAGCCCTCATCCACAGTTACCTTAAGGTAATGAGAAAATGTCTTTTATGCCATTTCGATGGCAGCGTGTTAGCGCAATGTTGTGTCGAGCTATACCATTCACAACATACGAGATGTTCGTCATAGCACATTAGACCAAGTACAATGATGCGCTTATTGTACTTAAATATGAACATTATGGTTCAATATATCTTCATCGTCTCATCAGGGATGGACTGGGTCTATATCAATGTCTAGTGATCGAACGATCATGGGAGAATCTGACGACTTAGCGTCATGATGACTAAAACGTCATAACACCTTCTGGGTGTAGTCTGAATCATGGACTTAGATTCAATCTTTACGGGACTCAATCATCAGGTTGAGTCACTACCGTGTCTTCCCAAGATCCTTCATCTCGAAGGCAAATCCAAAAATGGATCGCGTAATAGAACACGCAAGGGCATAATACTTGTTCAAGTATCCCAAGCTAATCAAGTACTCACTTAGGCGGTATACCACATCCGCTCGGATTATATTAATCCATATAGTGAACGTCTCAGTCAATTGAGATCGTGTTCCGTGGTTAGGAACTACTTGATTAAAGCATATGAAGTCACACAGGGACCTTCATCTATATCTCTTTGTCTAAATCCCCATAGAGATAAAACCGTGACCACATTCATGGCTGCATACTCAGTTTTTCGGAAACTACTAAACTGGTAAAGTAGGGGACTGTTATAATGTCCATTACGAGAAAATTAACCATCTCGTAATCAATTCCAAGGTGTGAGAGAAGCCTTGCGCTACTAGGCGAGCATTCTACAATCTCATTATTCTCATCACTCTTCCTTACGAATAACCAAATAAACGAACTCGTTTAACATTGGTGGTGTTGGAGCAACAGGTCCGAACACACTTTCACTAAGGAGTCTACTTGGATTGCAAGTTTCCATTAGTCCAGTCTATTCTACGTTGACTTCAGGCAACGGTACATGGTTCCCTGTCATAATTTGCTCATATTATCAGTCGTCACCGAATATATGAACAAGTAATCAATGACAGTCTCGTTTCCCTTCAATATCGTCTAAGATATCATGATCGACAAATATTTCAAGATTCTTAGGATGAGGAGGAAATCACACATCTCCTTGATCCTTTATAATCTCGTGCGACAAACGAGTTTCAGTTCACCACCTCTGGGGCTGAACGAATTAAGAACCTGTCAACTTCCTCATATCTTGGGAAGGACGACAGACTGACGGCCGACGACAGCGTCCTTTGCTTGGCGGGTTCGGCCAAAGCAACGTGTTACGACAGGAACACGGCGTCCGACAGGGACGTCTATCCTTGCAAGCATTTTGCAGCAGGTATAAATGATCTCGTGACATCTCATAAATTCATTAAATGCGTCTGGCATTTAGTTAGACTTGAGGGAGTCTATGCACTTACTTATCACTAAGTGCAGTTTTGGGGATCAAGCTAAGACTGAGTGGGTTATGCCATGTTACTTCACGTCCTTCCTTATCAACGGTAACGTGCAAATCTCCCCCTAACGACGGGGAGAACAGTCTTAGCGATGTCACTTTCGCATATCATGCGGTAAAAAGATCGCTTGCCAATGTTACTCTATCAAATGATAGGTATGGGATTCATAATCGACTTATGTCCCCTTCAGAGGTCCATATTTTGAACGCTATAGCGGCTCAATCAAAATATTAATTAATCACTCTAAACACGCGTTAATATGAGACTTCTGGCTCATAACCAGTAACCAGCTGGTACGCATATGGTGTTTGAGTGTGTATGGGCCTCATAACGGATCAATGCAGCAAAATAGCATAACCCCACACGGAAATATAAATCTTGGTGCGCAAGACCAAGAAATGCGTGCAATTATTTGCAGTCGCATCAACAAACTTTCCGTGAGTCCATTTGGGTCTGAACATAATCGACAGGATGTTCAATTTCAATTTCCAAACTCAGGTAATTCAAATCGAAATTTCGATTATTACTCTTCGGAATTATCAAGTCGACTAGACTTTTCAGGATAATCCGGATCATGAGCCATCAACTTAATGATAGGGCTAAAAGTTTGGAAAGTGCTGCATTTATGTGGACAACATTAAAATGTGACCATATTGTCGATGCATCAACCATAACCATTTATATTTATGGTCCGTCTTATGGTTGGATAAGTCCACAATAACTCTTTCAATTCTTTACAAGAATTCTACGAGTTCATTTCGTGATCTTTACACATACTAGTCTTTCAAAGTGAGCATTAATGCATGAATTTCGGATTAATCGCGAAATATATTCTCAGAGAGAATCCAAATGCGATGCGATTATAAATCAAGCATCGTCTTTTGACCCGGGAATATCTCATCCGGTCAATGCCACAATATCAAAATGCTCTTATCAATCGACGACAGGCGAATGATAGTACAGACAATCATGTCTTAGCATCTAAATCATTTATCATTTCGACGACAGGCGAAATGATAAGGTAACTTTAAATACTTTAAAGAATGTGGTAGCAACCACTTGAAAGACATTTCAACTCCTCTAAAATACGCTTTTGGTCGTATTGAATGGAGACTACGTAAAGAAATTTCAATTCTTTCATGAGCTATTACCAGGTAACACTGGTTTTCTCGAATATTTTATAACTCAACAAGGTACGACAGGACCTATAGGAGTATAACGCCTCATATTTGACAAATCAATTTGGCTTTACCAAAGATTTTGATTTGGAACGACAGGTCCAGAATCGTTGTCACTGAGTACACTTTTAGGCAAGTAGTTGATGAAATTATGTGGTACACTGTTACCCACTATTTCCAGAAAACCAACTACACCACAAGTATTGCCTAAAATTTCATAATTTAAAGTTTGGTCACATTTGTCAAAAGAATTTGCTCAAAAAACACTTTAAATTATTTCGAGAAATTTCGTAAACAGGCAAACCATAATCCAAAAATATGGTCCAAATGGAAAAATAATAATCCAAATGGAAAACATAATCCAGATGAGCGAAAAAATGGCTCCATGATTTATCAAAATCAATAAAGAAAGGTATCAAACTCATTTGAGCCACAAAATCGGGGGTCTCAATAGTTTCCTTTCAATTAACTTTAACCACATTAGCATTGGTTTTTCCACCTTTATAATAGTTGTGAACTATTTAAGGAGTAACCGTGCATGACCTTTGTCTTTATAGCATAGAGTTGGCTCATTGAGCATTATCTCTTGCTTTGTGACAACAGGCCATATTGTTCCTTTCAATTACTGTCTTGAAGCCACAGGTTTTCGATTTTGATGATTGTCTAAAATCTCGCTTGGCTAGGCAATTCATCGGGATTGCGACAGTTCGAGACAAATAACACTTGTCTCGGTTCTCGATTCGTGAAAAAAAAAATGTACACGAAGAGCATTAATACAAGGCAAACAATTTTCTTATTGACCCAATAGGATTAAAACTACTCACCGGGGTAATTTTCTTATCCAATAACAGATGGGTGATAAAGGAACATGGTGAATATAAATTCACGATACTGCTTATGGAATACAATTTCCAAGCTAGTAATTTGGTGAAGGATTACTCCAATATGTCAATTTCAGACATTTGTTCACCATAGACGTCATCACGTCTCAAATGTGGCAGCGGAATAAAATCAACGCATTAGCATTCATCCCGATGGTAACAACAAACTCGTGTTTTACTCATCAAAGATGGCATCCAAAAAAAATTTTGGGCATCACATTTTCACACATCAGGGTGACTAACATGTGGTGACGGAATAACATCAACGTCTAAACAGTCATTTCGCAAGTATGTTTTGCGATTTTTCTCATCATAGATGGCATCCAACATGTGTTGGGAGTTCTGGATTATTTTTCATATAAAACGACTGGTTTATATGTTTATGGTTTGCACAAGCATAAACTTTATTTCGAAACGACAGGTTCGAAAAATAGTTTTGCTTTTAATGTGAATATGTTCTCATTGATCGAACGACGGGTCGATACAGAGACACCAATTCAGCGAAACATACATCACTATATAAACACACTCGGGGAAATTATTATTTAGTCAACCCCTTTCGGTAGCTCTACTTGAAAAACGACCAGGAAAGACGGTGAGGGTGGAGGGCACGAATGCCACTTAAAAACCGACATTATTAGGATATCGACTTCCGCCTATATCTTTCCTAGACATCGTATCCAAATAGGTGAGCCTATTTAGGGAAGGTTCATAATTTTTCCAACTTAAATGTGAAAATATATGATTTCGCAAATTATCATATTTTACACAAGTGTACATGGCAGTAAATAAATATATAGATCGTACCTGCTTGCATGATTAAATAATATAGCAGTAGCATGGTAGTACATATTTTCTAATAAGGAATCCAAATTAATGTAATCAATCTATATTAGTATTTACCAAAATTACACCAGCAATATCTAACACAATATATTATTATTATATTGCTATATGTGTAGGTTTTTATTCATGGTAACTAAATCATGCATGTTAGTAATATATTTTATTTACCAATTTTACACTATACATGTAAGTTCCATATAAAGTAATTTATAGGGTAATTACCGAATTATCTAAGCAAGAATTTATCTCATAAATATTTATTCTCATGCAGTGATCCATCTGACTTTTACAAAATCACAAAAAAAAAAAAAACCTATGTACATGCGTAGTATCTACACTCTGCAAGTTAATCACATACTATATATATAATATATATATATATATATAACTCATGCTTTTTTTTTTTTTTTTTTTTTCTTTTTTCTTTTCAGTAGCATATTAGGTCACATGTAATTTTCTACCTTCACAATTTATAAAATATAGGTTTGTCTGTGTACCGTACGCCTCGTATTTTGGGGAAGGCCGATCGAACACACAAAAAAATTCAAAATTTTGGCCGTATGTTTATAACCCAATATTCGAGCTTAAACCCTGTTATTCGAACAAATACCCAAATCTCTTAACTTTTACTTCAATCTCCGTGAGCAAAGTGGTGATAACGTGTTGTGTGACATATTAGCTCGTTATAGATATATATAGAGATATGTATAGATATAGAGAGAGATATGAGAGAGACAACAATAAAGTCTTTATTAATCAGAATGTTATGAATGAATGTCAAATAAAAGACCCCTAACCCTCTTTATAGATAGAGGGGTATGGTTACAAGCTCACTTGAGCCCATAAAATACAAGCCCAATAGTCCAATAATATCTTACAACATAGATTAATTTATGAAAATACTAAAATATAAATACTACTAAACAGTTACAACATCGTCATAAATTATGACATTTATATATCAACCACTACACATGTCTTCATTAGGTATGAGATTTTTATTTATGAGTTGCTAACAGTTAACATATTAAATATGCTTTAGTTACCTTTTATCATCAATCAAAGAGGCATTGGTTAGTTTTTTCCTATTTAAAGATTTTACTTATAGATAATTTGTTAAAAATCCAGTTGTATAATTAATTGAAATAAAAACAAGTGGGTATACCTACTAATAACAGGCTAAATCTAAGGGTCTTGTTACAATTGGAATTTAATTTCGGAAAGTGAATGGATAATTATGGCCTTGGTATAATTTTTATTTGATTGAAAATATGTGAGGTCGGTTCCTAATGTACTTAAGAAACTGAACAACCTGAATGAAGCCGATACACTACAGTAAAATATTAGAATATCGTTATCAGAACATGTGTTGCTAAAAATAGTATCGTTAAATTTAATAACATAATAACAAGCGAACATAGACAAATTATATTGCTAAACTGTTGTTATAATTAGCGACACTCATTTTACCATTTCGATAGTAATATAGTGTCTGTTACTATCATTTTCTTATAGCAATAATATCCCGACTTTCAGTAGACCTTTTAATCGGTTACTAATAAGAAATCAATGTACACCTATTATCAAATCAGATCAATTAGGATAGAAATAATAAATTGGGACGGTGCAAACCTCTTTTGGTCGTTTGAAAAATGCTTTTGAATGGTAAGAAAGGAGAACTCAAAGCACTCTCGTCATTTTAGCTTAAGTTTCTACCCAACACCAAAGTATGGAGGTTTATAAGGTTTGAAAAACTAACTCTCAAGGGTGATATACCATGATCTGCTATATGCACCTAAACGAAATGCTGTTTAAATTTAGATCTTCTTTTATAAAAGTTGATCTTCTTTTCTACAGAAAACCCTACCCTCCACCTGGTGGAGCTCCACCACCAGCTCCACCACGAGCTCCACCTCTAACAACGATTTCCATCACTGACGATATCACCCCCCAAACCTCATTATCAAAATTAGTTGTCAATCTTTTTTCTTGGACAACAGGATCATGCTCATTATTATTAATAATAATATGCGCTAGTACAAAGTCCAATTACCTCTGGAGTATCTTCCGAATGACTAAATACAAATAAAATACATATGTGCAATATACCTACAACTCGTAACTGCCTACCCAAACCATTTCACCTTGAGAGTCACAAGCTCAAGAAACTCTAACAAATTTAATAAACAAAGAGACTTGAATTAAATATCTAAAAGAAATGATCAAATATTGCCATGTCCATCGCTTGTTTCGGCGAGACAAAAGGGAGAAAATCTAATGCGGGTGGAGCGTGCCAGAGTCCAAACTTCGAGTCGTACAACTCAATATGACAAAGGAAAAACTGTCAGGGTGTCAATACACAAACCTACCATAGACACTACTAAAGCATTTCTCAACATTGTCATCAATATATAAAGTGTGTTAAAAGAGCCAGAAATTTACCTCTGAAAACTTGTTTTGTAAATTGTTTTGCCATTCAGTTTGGAAAACTGAAGAAAAGATAGAGAAAACATAGTTACTTTTCATAAAGAACACTGTTTTCAATATTGTTTAAATTACTCTACTTAGGCTTTTTGAGTATTTTACAGGATACTGAACTCTGTATTCTAACCGTTATTTGCAAAAATAATGAGCTTTTACTTATACAAAAAATTGTTTAAATTATTTTGTTTCAAATAAGTTGTTCATTTACGTGTCTTTTATGTTTTGTTCATTGTTCATGAATAATAATATTAATTTTCGTTTCTGTTATTTCAGAAATGTCACGTCATTCGTATGAATATGATGGCATACCGTGATACCAACCACCATAAGTTAATGATATAATATTGCAAATAGAGAGGTATATTGCTAAATGAAATAACTTCGATTGAGAAGCTTTTTTCAATATAAGGAGTTAATTACTTGAATCAATTTACTTTTCCTAAGGACCACTGTCACAAACAACTAATTTTTTCCCTACAAATAAAAAACAAGGCAGTCTATCCATAACTATAAACTGTGATAAATTTTCTTTCTATTTTGCTTATACAAATTTAGTGATTGAATTAGTGACAGTATTCTTCCAAGTATCAAGAGCTAAAGTTTCACAATTTGGAAGTATGTAATTTGAGTGATGGATAAAGGAAAACCATTTAAAAGGATACACACATAAATAGTTGTTTTCTCGTCTAATACAAATGCAATGGTATGACAATGAGTTTTGTCATATGCGTAATTATTATTGCTTTTAATCAAGCTTCTAGAGTCTAATTTCTAAATATAAAGTAGTTAATTCGAACCATAGGAATCATTTGAATTTTCATCAATTGGTTTAAGTTTTGTTTTCATTCTTATAAATTATCGTGTTACCTGCCACGTTAGGAAAAGAAGCAGGTAAAGACATTCCCCCAATTTTTAAAAAGTAAATTTTTTTTATATATTTTAAGTAAAATCTTAAAAAATTCCCCCTCCCCATATTGCCAAAAAAAATAGTTATATAGAATACGAAATAAATTATATAGAATATCGGTCACTCACATATGAAATTTATGGTTCCATTATTGCTTAGAGCAACTGCAGCATCAGTTACTTTAAGAACTTCCTTAAAAATACAATGAAATGTATATTTTTTTAAGATTTTAGGGAATTGGATAACTTTGTACCATTTGTCAGATTTTCTACAATTTTTCTTATTATAATAAATATACTATTATCTAACATTAATTTAGTTTCAAAATTTAAAAAAAAATCAACTTTCATGTGGGTCTAATTAGCATTAAAAAATTAAAAAGTAATGACTTTATAAGTTAATGAACCATGGAGATTCCTTTAAAACAGAGAATAATTTTGAAACCCTAAAATTTTAGGTTAGGAAGGGAACCTGCTGGGAAGGAAAGTTTTTTTTTGGATAAATCTCTAAAAATAAGGAATAAAAGTGATTGCTGTTGATCTAAATGGTTTTGAATTTTGTAGACTTTGGATTGCTGTTGTTATTCAGTTATGAGAGCTCATGTGCGAAAGACTCAAAAGGTCTTTTAAAAAATCAAATTTAACTCGAGCAAGTAATAATTGACTCACAGTTGCATACTTGCAATTTTATCGAATGGCATACGATTTGGTCAAACAGTAAATCACGTCTATTTTTATAAACTTATAGTCTTTTAACTTTATATTTTTGTATTCACAAATAAATTTTAATTTCTCTTTTTATACTTTATTTGTGATTTGTTGGCGTCACTTGGGTGATTAGATAGCGTCACACCACAATATTTAAACACACAACAAAAATCTAACATTTAGGTATGTTTGTTTTGAAAGATAGAGGTTGAAAAATATTTTTTCCTGAAAAAATAGTTTTTTTTTTTTCAATGTAAAATATGTTTGAAGGAAAATATTTTTCAGAATTGGAGTAAAACGAAGGAAAATATTTTATTTTAAAATTATCAATAAAATATTTTACGTAAATAGGGGTGGTCAAAAAATCCGTAAATCCGTACCGTAACCCAACCCGTATGGATTGGGGCGAGTTGGGGTGAGTTGAATGTCCAAAAAAAAATTAATCCGTCCCGTCCCAATCCGCTATATATTTTGCGGGTTGGGTTAGGGTTGAGGTTCACAAACGGCGGGTTAATCCGTCCCAATCCGTTTCAACCCGCAATATATATATATATATAGTGTATTTTAAAATACAAATATTTAATTATTGTTATATTTTAGTTTTGTTACTTGTTCGTGAATGTTATAAACGTATTTTGATTGAATTTAATTTATATTTCTGTTTGAAATATTCAATTTATTTTAAAATTTGGGTTGATTATGCAGACTATGAAAAATAAATGATCAAAATAAAAATTTAAGAATCAATCTAAATCTAACCCGTCCCAACCCGCAATTTATTTTGCGGGTTGGATTGGCCTGGGTTGAGATTTAAATTTTATCAATCCGGCTCGTCATTTATTTTACGAGTTGGGTTAGGATTGAAACAAATCCACCCCAATCCGCCCCGTGCCACCCCTATTGGTAACCATAGCATGACCATAATAAAAATGTAACTTACGGTGAAAAATGATAAACAAAGTTAAATTTAACTAACAATTAATAAGGTACAATTATTTACAAATTAAATTTTAAAAGTAATCCATAAGTTAAAGAAAAAAGTAACTTAAAAGTAAAAAAGTAAATTACACTTAAAGCTTATGACTTAAAAAATAACTTATAAATAAAAACATAGTAAAAATAAGTAAAAAAGTGACTTTTTTGCCAATAAAAAGTTAACTTATTTTAAATAAATTTCAAATCACAAACAATAACTTACATAAAATATTAACTTATATATTTTATTTCATAAACAAAGTAGATTAAATATCTATTAATGTTTTATATTTGGTCTCGTTAATCGTAATGACAGTTAGATGTCTTGTTGATCATTAAAAAATGTCTACATAACACTTGTATATATAAAAAAAATACGTGTAAATTAAATTGTTATAAAATATTAGCTCATAATAAATAAAAGTAACTTATTGTATATAAGTTTTAATAAGTTAAAAAGTTATAACTTATATGTTTAAAGTTTTTATATGTTGATTTTGTTATTATTATGAGATTTTATACGTGTGTCTGTTAGAAAAATTATAAATTATAATTCAAATTTTACATAAAAAATTTCCCTACAACTAAAGAAGAAGAAAATCATAAAAAAAATACTTTGTTTTTTAATAAAATATTTTCATTAGAAAATATTTTGACCAAAATTATTTTCCGCGGAAACATCATAATAGGTCAAACAAGACACACTCTTAATCAGTCAATGAAAAACAATTAAATAACCAAACACAAAAATCTAGTAACACGGTACAATTATAAGTAATAGTATCTCTTTGTACTAATCAACTGAACATATATTCTTCATTAGAATATACACTAATAACTCAAATATCGAGTTTTATCTCTCTTTTTTCAAAAATAAAACCAATATGGCCAAATATCCGATTAATATGGGTACTTATAATCTAAATATCTACATAATACTACTTGCCTATATATTTAATATATTTCACTGTTATGGTTCTAATTCATTTACTGTATCGAGCTTCAGTTATTCCAAGACTGAGATTAAACCCTTTGGTTGGCGTTATATTAAAGGTATTATTTACTAATTTATTCTAATTTTTGAGTTATTTTACACACACACACATATATATGTATATATATTTTTGTGTGTGTGCATATATATAATCTTGAGCTATAAATTGAGCATCAAATTGGTAAGTATTAGTATTATAGTATTGTTGGCAGTTTTATTTATTTTTGAATTTATTCGATTATCTGAAATTGGGCTGAGGTCATGATGTAATTTTCCTTTTTTTTTTTTTTTTCTTCTTCTGTTGACATTTTTTTATGTTAAGTTGAAGATTTTGTGCGGTGAATTAAGTTCAAATCCTTTAATGTGTAAGAAAAGAGTAATAAAGGATGGTATGTTTTGTATGGGAACAAATTTTCTCAGGTTCGAATGGTCAAGTTTTCATCGGATTTTCGGTTTTTTCATATCTATTCGTAATTTTTTTTTGATTTTTTTTGTATATCAGTGTATTATTTAATTTCTAAAGTGTTCGTTCAAAAAAAAAACTGTAAACTTTGACATTTTCTATTTTTTTTTATGTTTAATTGCTTGCTTGACAGTTTATAAGGTAGTAACATTAATAAATACCAAAAAAATATATAAAAGGTCAAATTTTGCAGATTTTTTTGACCAAACAATTTAGAAATAAAATAGTACGTTGATTTACAACAACAAAAAATACGAATAGATATGAAAAAACCGATAACCCGACGGAAACCTGACCATTCGAACTTGAGAAAATTTGTTCTTGAAGAAAAATACATTTTATACTTTTACCAGTAAGTGAAGAAAAATTAAAATACTTACTGGATAATCAGTAAAATTTAAATTTGATGGTTTAATTGGTCATTAATTCAAATGCTTATTACATAATCAGTAAAATTTAAAATTGGATGGTTTCTTGTCATGTGAAATTAGATCAGTGTCAAGATTATAATTTTTTGTTGAAATGCTTTAATACATAGCTTATAAAAAAAGCTCTGTAATTAAAACTGGGGACTTGAACTGGTAAGTTTTTCATACCCTTATGATAACTTGTATCCAAATTGTACATGAATAAGTAGTAATGTAAGTCATTTGAAATTGTGTGGAGGTCAAAATTGAACCTTTATTTATCTTTTTCTGTTGGCATTACTTGTGTTCAAGATATGTTTTGATGATTTAAATTCAAATGCTTTAATGTATTCATTTTATTTGTTAATTATGATCCTGTGGATATGGTTATGATCAAGTATTCAAGTTATATTATTGCAAATGGGTTGTAATTCAGAAAGATGGAAGTGTAATATATTCATTTGAATTGCCATTTTTTGAATTTTTTCATGTGAAAGGTTTTTATATTATTTGTATATTAAGTTAGATATAGATTTCATGTGTTGATTGAGAAAAAAGGAACCCATTTTTATTTATAGAAATGAAGGTTACCTCCGACTTGGGTATTAACTCTAATTGATGGGATTAATTAACAATAGAAAAGTTTGGTCAGCTACCTCAGATGTTATGAAAAGTTAAGATAGTATTTATCAGAAAGGTTGTTTTGTAAGGTTGGATTTTAAAGCTTTTTTAGGCCAGAGAAAATGCAACACTTCAGTTTAAACTTGCCAACCAAATAAACTACAGCCTATAAAAAAAATAAAAAAAAATGAAGTCAGCTTAAAAGCTGCACCCAAATAAGCTACACCATCAAGATGGTGCATACGTATATTGTTATCATCTGCAGTTGAGATATTTTTTTAGTTCTTCTAGTAATGGTACCTCTTCTTCTAATTGTGAGCACTTTGTATTGTTTCAGACAATTTGATTACATGTTTTCCTCTTTTTTCTATATGATCAACTTCACTTTCATTTTAAAAGGTTGATAACTACAGACTGAAATAGAGAGAAAAATCCATTATCTCGTAAATTTACTCCTTATGATTTTCGGGTTTTTGGTGCAGTCGTTTTGCCACCATGGTTCTCTTCAATGTCCATATCATTGGAGTCAGATGTAGGCCTTGTAAGTACTCTTGTGACATTGTACCAAATCTCTTCATACCTTCAAAATTTTAGATCTGCTGTTCTCTCATTTATCTATCTGTTTATATATATATCAAACCATACCATACTCGTAAGTCTTCATGTATACATATTGCTCAGTATATGTTGGTTATCCTTTAAGGTCGACTTATTTATTTGCTTATAACCTTCACTATATGTTTGGCCTGTTTAAAACTTCAGCTTCTTCTGGGTTTCTGGCCTGGAAAAGGTAGAAGTTGAAGCTGGGTGATCCCAACTTATCTCTCATACTCATTTAAGTTACTTAAAACCTGACGCCAGACAAGCCGATAAGAAAAGTTTAATCTTTAAGCTCAGCTATTTTCTGATAGCTTTTTTGTCAGTAGGAAACCAATTATTAATTCTGTATTTGAATAACACTTTATTACAGTTGCTACCCAATGACGTTCCTTTGGCTTCATCTTCGCAACTAAACTTTTGCAGGATTTACAAATAATTAACAATTTCAATGCGAGCAATTTGCCAATAGTATGCTTGCGAGAAGGAAGCCCCCCTCTCCCCGATTCTTCTAATAATTCTTCTACTGGTTTAAGTAAATTTCTACTCATAAAAATATATTTTTTTAATATATTTTTCTTGTTATTCCTTCTAAATTAGAAAGTTTAAAACACAGATGCTGATTTATCCTTCAAATTGCAGTTTTAAATTCCAAATTAAATGAATTCTTTGGGGACATTAACGGACTTCGTACTGGAGAGCTGTGCTATCCCATGAGAAAGAACATATCTATTCAACTAACCAATGAGCAGGTTCTTATCTTAATGATTTTTGAATGCATTATGTCCATGAGTTACATTGTTTTTTTTGTTCTCTGGGTTCATCGTGATTAGTGGTTTTTGACACGAAGTTCTGTTATATAGATCCTTCCTGGAGTCTGGTATTGGGCATTGTTTAACGGCATTGGACCTACTAGGACTCAGTCAAAAATGGTAATATTCCTTAATTATTGAGTCGGTTGGCTACATCTTTTTCACTGAATAAGTTGGTTTACTTATGGTTCCAAATTTCATTTCATAATTTTTGCACAATGATCTGAAATCTCAAAGATTGTACAGATTGGGTGATACTGGCTATAAACCTTTACTTCTGATTGGTATTTTCTTTGTCTTGTCATGTGTCAACGTCAAGCATTTCATTTGGATTTTGTATAACGCTGAGTCACTGACATTGGGCACATGATTGTGGGAGTTGGGAACTAAACTGGGTAAATGTAAATTAAATGTGACACAAGGGTTGCCCACTAAAATGACATCGTCCATTTGAATTGTAGTTTACTTTTCCTGAGTTTGAAACATTAACTTTTTCTTATGCTTGTGTGACACCATTGTAGATTAACCGAGGGGCTTCTTACTCCTTCAGTGGCAATATAAGCGTGGAAGGTTGCGCAACACCAGCATTGTCAGGCCCGTATTGCAACCAAACAATAGATATGCTTTTATGCAACAATGTAGATAGCACGACAAGAAATAACATTTCTAATATTCTTTCGTGCCAAAACGCTGACGGTGATTCTTGCCACGAAAATACCGAACCAAGAATTTACTCCTTGGATTTACTGCAAATAACGGAGCTATTAACCATAAGCGCAACGAATGTTACTGGGAATGGTAGTGGGATTATGTTAACGTCTTATGCACGATACGGTGCTATTCCAATGCCCAATTTGTATGACTACTCTTCTAATATAAGTGATTACCCTTTGGTAATACGCTTACCAAAAGTGGGTTCATGGTACTTTGCGGTCTATACAAATAGTTCAAATGTAAAAGTTTGTTATTCATTCAACTTGCAATCGCAACAATGCCCTGAAGGCAAGGCTGGATTGAACTGCACATGTGAAAGATACACACTACAGGTAAAATTACTTTATAGTTGAATTTCGATATTATCATATGAAGGCATTTATTCCGATGCAGATACGAAGTTCATTTTCTTTTTGGCCTTTTCGCTTAAAAGCCAGACTTCATTTGGTTGCTCAGCTAAAATGATGAGCTTTTTCTCGTATTTTTGCCCTGTTTTCTGCTTAAAAATTAGATGAGCGTAGCTTTTTTTTAAGCTCGAAAATCCAGCTTGGTTGCTTAAAAGCTGCAACCGAAGAAGCCTAAGTTGTCTTCCTGTATAAGCTACAGTTAAAATGACATTAAAGTTGTGATTTTGATATTACTTTATTTTTTGTTTTGTAGATTCGGTATGAGTGATGATTAAAGCACTTATTGCATGTGTAAATTATTTTAGCTGTCAACTTCTCATCCACTCGTTCAGAAAGAAACACCCATGAAAATATCTTACGCTTAGAAAACTGCCACTCATAAAAAATGCTCCACCTCATTATTGCCTTACTTGACTGCATTTGGTTGGTCAGCTTAAAAGCTGAGCTTGCCTTGTTTTTGCTTGTTTCAGTTAAAAGCTTAAGCTGAATGAACGTAACTTTTATCTGAAGCTCAACATTTCAAGGTTTTAAAAGGCGCTGGGCGGGAAGGGGCCGCCTAGACGGTACCCAGGCGGGAAAACGGCTTTTAAGTGTTTTTACAAGTTTTTGTTCGATTCTCATGCAGTAGGCATGTTTTAAATATGATTTTCATGTTAAATCAAGCATTTCAAGTCTATTAGCTTATAGTTTTACGATTACAATTCAATAAAGTCTTGGATGACAGCATCCAAGCAGTTCAACATAAGCAAAAATTGTCATGAAAGTTTCAAATAGAAATGTAAAATGTAAAATGCAAATCTGACAAATTAATAAGATATGACCAATTTAAAAGACGGATCTGAGTTTTGAAGCGTAATCATCATCGCATTGGCTTTTATTTACCTTTTCTTTTTGCTGATTTTAGCATTAAATCGGGCATACATTAAGTTGTTCAATCTTGATACGTTTAGTTTATTCCTTGTTCAATCTTTGTTCGCCGATCTAAGAAAGAGGTTGCACGTCGATCGAAGAAAGAGGGTTTGTTTCAGACCTAAGATTAGGTTTACTATGTTCATTAGGTGTTTTTTTTAACCAGTTGAAACCAGGTTGACCCATCAAATAAGGGTTAACCTGAAATAAACTACAAAGTCAAACGCCTATATAAAAGAGGGATGGCTAGGTGCCACTTAGCGCCTAGGCGGCCGCCTTTTGAAACAGTGCAACATTTCAGCTTAATTGCTAAAAAAATGCTGCAAAGAAAACCCCCTGTTGTATACGTATTTATTTTTGCAATCATCTCCTTTGGATATACCGTCGTCTTTCTGTACATGTGTGGTAAGTTACATGCCATAAATTGACTGAATGAAAAACTTTTTCCCAAATTATCCTACCTTTGCCTTGATAGTCGGAAAACATTATTCGCAGGCTGATTTATTAATCAGATGAGAATCATTCATTATCTGCAGACAATTCTTCGGAAGAACCCATCGTTAGCTTTCGAATCATATTATTTACCGACGACTAAAACAGCATTATCATCTTCAGCTAATTTCTTGCTGGAACCCCTTTTGAGCAATTCAACACACGGAGAAGATACGGAGTTTGCTTGGACTTATTTCACTTTTGACATACCTTACGATGCTACCGGTGCCAACCTTCACATCCGATTAAATTCAGACTCAAAAATAAATTACGGGTTATTTGTAAAATATGGCGGGCTACCGAATTTTGACAGCTGGGACTATTACTATGCAAATACTTCGAGTCATAGCGATGGATCTATGTCCTTTAAGCTCTATGATTCCAGTGATGAGTTGGTTAGCTTTTATGTTTTATATGCCAGAGGTGGAACTTGGAGTGTTGGGATAAGGCATTTGAATGTAAGCGGTGGGTCTTCAAAAGGTCAAACTACCATGTCTATTTCACTAGAAAGATGCCCAAGGAGGTGTTATTCCCCACATGGATCGTGTCAATTAAGTATGGATGCTAGTGGCTTATCGATATACAGGTTTGGTTTTCTGTAATCTTTTTCATATCAGGTTTAGAGTACAGTACCATCCCGTAACTTGTCATCAAATTTCAATTTTGTACACCAACCTACCAAAATTAGCAATTGATGTTTCTCGGGGATTAAGTACACCTTGTGCTCCAATTACAACTTGTATCATAAGTTAGGGTACTAATTAGGTACGATAACAAAATACCCACGAATCTATTTTATTGTGTTCTTAAAAGATATACACGATGCAAATGCGCTTTCTCTATGTACTTCCTGACCTATGGTGTTTTTCGATGTAGTATTGGGACACGAAAAAATGTTAGGTTAAAGTACTACTTGCTAAGTATGAGAGTTGGTATTCAATATCGAAAAGTGATCATACGTTAGTGTACTAAAGGTAAATAACCCTCTTTAATTTTTTGTTCGCTTTGTATGTTGAATATTAATTGATGGATGATCTAGTATTTTTCAGCTACTGTGCTTGTGATCGTAACCATGGAGGCTTTGACTGTAGCATTGAAATAGTATCACACACAGGTAAAACTAATAATATTCCACTAAAATATTTTGAAAAATCAACTTGATTGTTATTGTTGTATAGCTGTATAGGGTGAATATCTCTAAGGGTCTGAAAACATGCGCAGGGCATATGTGGCAATCGATATTCCTTATAGCTTCCAATGCTGCAGCTATACTTCCAGCTTGGTGGTCCCTTCGTCACAAGGTTTGTTCCGTTCTTCATTAATCCCGTCCTGCATTTGTCGTGAAATATTATCTGCTGCTGGCTGCTGCTAACTTTAATCTGTCTAGTTTTACTTTTACTATTTCCAAATTTTCGATTTCAATATTTCATGTTGTTTGCAGGCTTTTGCAGAATGGGTGCTTTTCATGTCCAGTGGTATTTCGAGTGCAATCTACCATGCTTGTGATACAGGCACCTGGTGTGCGTTAAATTACCGTGTTTTGCAGGTATTTATTATCTCTTCAAAAAGGATACCCAATATTTTGGAAAAAAAAACATTAATAACATTCATGTATGCCATTCTTGACTTGTGCTTGGTGTAAAACACATTTAGTTCATGGATTTTTGGCTCTCCTTCATGGCGGTTGTGAGCACTTTTGTGTACTTAACGGATATAAGTGAAGTTTCAAAGAGGACTATTCACACAGTAGTAGCTATTGTTACCGCGTTATTGGCCGAAATGGGACCAACAAGGTATTAAAACGTGTTATTCAATTTCTTTGAGCATTTAATGGATTTAAATGCTATTTATACTACATTTTGCAGGTCAACAAATATTGGTGTAGTTATAGCAATTGGGGTAGCTGGTCTGCTTATTGGATGGCTTATTGAGTTTTGTACAAGATATCGGTCTCTATCACTCCCTGTAGTATCTCTGAATATAACCGAGAGGTTGGTTTTCATTAATCCCATATAAAAATTCCTGAAATAGCTTAGACTATACAGTCTGTCTTTGTTTATAATAACCATGTTGTAATGAAGATGAGAAAAACTAGGAAGACTAAAGGCTGGATGATATCATTGTATTATTTTTTTCCACTAAAAAAACTTTACCGCCTTCTCTTATGGGGATTGTGCTATTTTCCATACGCATCAAAAGTTGCAGTTGAATATAGAGCGCACTGATATTTGTTACTCTTTAAACAAAATTAAACCCCCGTGATCTTTTACGTGAAGCTTAGGGAGTGACCAAAATGATTATCCAATCAAATACATCTGTATGGATGAAATCTTTAGGTTTTTTTCTCATGGAAAAAGTGTGATACATTTGGCCTCTGCGTTTTCATAGGTGGGGAGCCGCAAAGGAATGGACGCTTAATTTAATAAAATTACTCCTCAAACGATTCAGATGGTGGTTTCTACTAGTAGCCTTCGTTGCATTAGCAATGGCCGCAATTAGTTGGACTATGGAATCGAACAAAGACTATTGGATTTGGCACAGGTTTGAAAATGCTTTTGGCATGTACAGAAAAATATTACTCACTTTGTCTCATAATAATAGTCCAATTTGGGTTTTGATTCCGTCCGGAAATAATAGTCCAATGTGCCATTTAAATTTTTAAAAAAATCCTCAAATACCCCCAATTAGCATTGTTCTTTGCAAAGCATGAATACCAATATACCATTACTATTTTAAGTTAATATTTGAGAATTGATACACATTTATTTATCCAACCAACTCTAAACAACATTTCTTAATATTCGTGAAAAACCTAAGTGGGCTACTTTTATGGAACGGAGAAAGTATTTTTTACATCAAAGTATCAGCTTTAATTACATCTCCTTACTATTAAACTTCACAATTTATACATCAATTTAGACAAAATTAAGCAATTAGTTCACCACTGTGAAAATCCAACCTAAATAAAGCACTGATTAATTGTTCGATGACGCTGGTGCACTACACTATCGAAAAAAATGGTTCACCTGCGTTGCAATTTAAAATTTAAAATCACTCGCTACATACTTTTTTTTATCATGTTAATACCATGAGGACCAATACTCTTCTGATTGAAACTATGGGGACCATTGGTGTAACTTATTCAAACTATGAGCACAGAGTTTTGCAACAGAAACTACAGGGACCAGATCATATTTCTTTCCTAGGTATAGAGACCATTGTTGTAATTCACTCTCGAAATGGTGAATTTTAATTGTATGATGTACTATACTAATATTATCTAAAACCTGATAGCTTGGTGTGCAAAAGTGATATTTTCTCTTCTTTATTTGATTAGCTAATGGTGTTTTCAGCTTGTGGCACATCAGCATATACATGTCTTCGTTCCTTTTCCTCTGTTCAAAAGCAAAGACTGTGATTATTTGCGATGATCCGACAATTCCGCACGGGAATTACGAGTTAACCCGCCAGGACTCAACCTCAAGAAATCAATAATCGCATGTAAGCATTTTTGTAATGCGGAAAAGAGCTAGAAGTAAGGGGTAACTTATATTTGAAAAAAAATTAAAAAAGAGTATGTTTAGGTCCTCTAAGCTATGAGTTAATATTACTATGTATAGTTCCTTCATACTCAATAGATTCCTCAACTAGAACTACAGTTCCATAGAAGCTAGTAAATATATTCTAATTGAAACTTTGTATACAATACTTTCATCATATATATATAACAAATTTCATGTCCGTGCACGTTTATATATGTCATGCGTTTTGGCCCATTACAATCTCATCTTTGTGTCAAAGATCCTCTTAAGGACCTAGGCCTTGCTTGGTTGCAGCTTTTAATCTCTGAATTTTTGCCTTTTTTGCTTAAAAGATGGCCTACATTTGGTTGATCAGCTTGAAATATGACTTTTCTCTGAGTCTCAAAACACCGAGCCTATTTCCTTAGAAGTCAAACATACAGCCAAACAAGCCATTAGGCTTAACATTATTTTTTTTATTGCGTGTAACAATTCGATGTCATATATACTCCAAATTATAAAAACAATCTTCATCGACCAACAATTTAGCCAACACATTTATTAGCAAATAAATCTCAAATGATTTTGGGTGGGATTTATCGCTCGACACAAATGAATAAACCTCCCCACGCATCTCTACCCAGCTACAACCAGTCTCCTTATAATCACACTTCTCTCTCATTATCTTTCGAACTCTAGCTACGTCAACCCAATGATCATAAAAAGCATACAAATTGGATAAAAGGGTGTAATTAACAGACTTATTTGGCTCGATTGCGAAAATCTTATTCTCTGCCCATTTTGCCAATTTGGAATTGCCATGTATCTTGCATGCCCCGATAAAGGCTCCTAACATATCTGAATTTGTCTGACAACTCATCGAGGTCATAAGGGTAAAAGCTTCATTCAGTAGTCCAGCTCTCCCGAGTAAATCAATAACGCAAGCATAATGTTCTGGAGTTGGAGCGATTTGATAGCGTCTAGTCATTAAATTGAAGTAATATATCCCCTCGTTTACTAGTCCTCCGTGGCTACACGCAGATAGAACACTGAGAAAAGAAACTTGATCAGGAAGTATATTATTCCCCATCATCATTTCAAAAACATCGATGCTTTTTCTTGGAAGACCATGATATCCATATGCCCTAATCATTGAACTATACGAAACTAAATCGGGTATAATAATATAGCTAAAGCATTTGACGCATAAGTCTATTGTACCACATTTGGAATACGCATTGATGAGTGAGTTCACAACCGAAACAAAACAATGAAAATTACCTTTGATTGCATAGCAATGAAGCTGCAGAATATTGTTAAACAGCAACGAGTTACCACATGAACTAAGCACGCTGGATAATGTAAGTTCATCGGGATAAACATTTTCTCGAAACATCTCCGTTATTAGTTTCAAAGCCTCTTCCCCTTCATCGTTTAGTCCATATCCGACTATTATTGTATTCCATGATATCACATTTCTGAACACCATGCCATCGAATATCTTTCGAGCATTCGTGATTTCTGCATGCTTCGCATACATATCGACGAGTGTGCTAGCTACCGCCACATCGGCATCAAAGCAAGCCCGAACAGCAAGGCTATGGACTTGCTTACCCAAACCGAAACATCCCAAAATTGAAGACTTTAATAGATTGCTAAATGTAAAGACGTCTCCTTTTACACCCTCCGATCTCATCAAACCGAATAGCGAAAATGCTTCCTTTGCCAAACAGTTGAAGGCATAGCAAGACATCATCCCGTTCCACGAAACCAAATCCCTCTCTACACAACGATCGAAAACCAACCTCGCATCTTCAACCAAGCTGAATTTCGAATAAGAATCGACTAAAGCACTATTTACAAAACAATCCACACACAACCCAAGTTTCATTACAAATGAGTGTAACTGCCTACCAATATAAACATCATCAAGCTCACTGCTCATTCGAAGCAAGCTCGTGAACGTAATCCGGTCAAATCCAACCTTTTCGACCAACATTCTTTTAAAATAGCGAAAACCCATCTCAAGTTTTGATCCGTAACACGCTGCATTATCAGAAAAACCACATAATAAAGTGTTCCAAGTTACGATATTTCTGACAATCATTTCATCAAACAGCTTAACAGCGTATCCGAATTCGTTACACTTAACATAAACATTTAGTAGCTGGTTTTGCAATGACAGCATATTTTGATGCCCTGATTTAAATAAATGTGCTTGTAATGAATTACCCAAATGAATATTTTTTAGTTTTGAAGAGAGTTTTAGTAAATCCATTAAATGAGTTGTGTTCATGTTTATTACTGGATTATGTTGATTGTTAATAAGTGGCGCTTAAAATGAACGGCCAGGATTGAAATACAACGATACAGTTTTTTCATAAGAAAGATGGGACAGAAATGACAATTTATTTTTTACTTTTATACTCAAATTTTATTGTTTGTCCAAATACGTCATATTCTTTATAGTACTGATTGCTGAATATTATTATTTTCCCTCATTAAATCTGTACTTGTAGTTGTATGTTTTGTACAACTCGCATGCTGTTAAAAACGTAATTCAATAATAAATAAAAAAAATTATGGTTCTTTTTTTTTTAACTTTTTTCTTAAAAAAAAGGCGCCGTTGTTTGGTTTGTTAGCTCTTTTAGCTTTTAAAAGCTACATTTCGGATAAAAAAGCTAAGAAGGTTCAAAACCGAAGAAGTTGGGATTTTTAACTTTTTCACATAAAAAATAGAAATTTTCAAGAAAATATGTTTGTATAATAAGAAGTTACTTTGAAGTTTAAATAAGTAAAAAATAGCTTATTAATAAAAATAAGTTATAAGTCACTCATAATTCATAAACATTAAATTTGAGATGTGGTCAACATTACACCGTAGATTATAGGGCCCGGACGAAAACCCGAAAAAATCGAATCGAATCGAAAAAAACCGAAACTTTTTCGAGTCGGTTTCTTTTTACAATAAAACCGAACCGAAAAAAAAACAAAAAACCGAAAAAAATCGAAAAACAAGAAATAAAACCGAAAAACCCCGAAACCGGACTGAAAAAAACCGGTTTGATTCGGTCAAAAAAAATAAAAAGGCCGAAACCGAAAAAACCCGAACCGATAAATCTGCTCGGTTTCTGTTTCGGTTTTGTCAAAAACGGGACCGAATCCAGCTCTAGTAGATTATGTGAAACAAACTTTTCTCGTATTATTTTTTAAGTCGAACTTATACTAAAAGGTCTGATGTTAATTAACGCATCAATAATAAGAAAATAAACGATATACTTATTATTCATTTTTCTCAATTGAAAAAGAAAATCATATGATTTGACGAGGTTGCAACAAATGTTTAGTATGTATATACAATGGACATTGTAACGACCCAGTTTTTCAAACAGACCATTACCATGACCCAGTTTTTCAAACAGACCACTATCATCTGCTTACTATCACTAATACTGTCCGTTGTGGCTCAATTTCGTCATCGCTTCTTGGGCCGCACGGCTTTAAAAGGCATTGGTGATAATAAGGAATGTTTAATTAACTTATATACCATATATGTAATCACATATCTAAGCGATGTGGGACAATAATTTCTCTTTGCATCGACATTTTCGTACGAAAATCCGGTTTACTACGGACACATTTTTATTTTGTATAATATTGCTATAATATGGTTGCAAACATGCGAATATGTTGGTGAATCTTAGTGCGACACATGTATGGAAAAAATGAGATAAGAAATGCTGAAATGTGACTCATCAGTCATCACTCATGACTATAAGGTATTTTGTTAATACCCGTTCCGGATATCTTATTTATTATATATGGTTACATATGTTGGTGAATCCTAGTGTGACACATGAATAAAAACAAGAACAAAAAATGACGCATAGTCATATATAGTATCCATGTGTGCATAATGCACATATATAGTAATTAACAATAATTGCTAAGGGAAAACATTTCTCAATTCTCATACTAGTAAGTAGTAAGTCACCATCCATGTATATATTTCTTAGAAACGGTGTGTTTTCCAGTGGACTTTTTTTCCCATTTTGAAACTAGTTGATGACATGTACAAAGATTTGGCGGGATTTTTTTTTATTAAAAATGATAAATTTTATAAAAGAAAATTGTTATTTAGTCTATTTATTCATTACATAATTTAGATAATATAATAAAAGTGGGATTTATTATCATTAATGGTTTCGTGGTGTAGTTGGTTATCACGTCAGTCTAACACACTGAAGGTCTCCGGTTCGAACCCGGGCGAAGCCAATTATTTATTTATCGGTCCCACTTTTATTATCTTTTGGTGATTTAGCCCCTTGTTTCTAACCTTCACATACAAAACTGGTTTCCAAAAACATGTCTACAGTTGCAAATTTTTTTTTTCCACCCCGTCCCACTTTTATCATCCGATGAGTGCTTATTTGAGTCCCATTATTTCTAATTTCCATAAAAGTTCTCAAAAGGTGTCGAAGACGGCCAGTGATTAAAATTCTAAGCATAGTTGTCACTAAACTCGTTTTCTGTCTTTGACGTCTCATTTTATGTTTTCTATTATTTCATTTGTAAAAATCTTAGGACTTTTTAAATTTTTTTAACATTTCAGGTTTTCATTTCTCGATTCATTTCCATTTCCTTATCTAGCCAACTAGTGGTTCCAACTTCTTTACAAAAGATGGAATAATTAAAGTTCTAACTTATTTACTCAATCACACTAAAATCCGTTACAATTTTATGAGACTTTTAACTTGTTTTCACTATTAGAAATTTAATGTTTTAACAGTTTTATTACCATGTCTTTAAAAAGACTATAGTGAAGTTGAACAGATCTATTATTTACATACAACCCACAATGACACTCATTTTGTAACATTACATTTATCAATTTGAATATATTTACATACTCAATTATGAATAAATTTACACAACCTGAAAAGATGATTTAAAAAGGTAAGAGAGAGGTCAGAGTAAAGTAGTTAAAGTTCTCTCTCTCTCTCTACAGTTGCGGCCACCGTCCATGAAGCTTTCTCTCTCTAGGTATATATACATATATGTATATATGTATATATGTATAATATATAAGTTATGAAACTCATATGAAGTGTTGTTCAACTGCTTTGTTTAAACCAGTTGCTTATTATGTTGGGTCTATATTAATTTCTATTTTTAAAACCAGGGCTTTATTTTATTTTATTTTCCTATTCTTTTAAGCAAATATTTCTGTTAGTGTAATTCAATACCTCAATTATGTAAGTGGATTTTATTTGTTTATATCAAGTTTAATGTTCAGTACCTGAGTAATATAATATATTAGTACAACTTTATATGAGCAACAACATGAGGGTTGTAGATTGGAACATTATATCAGTAAATAATTATGTATGTTAGTATGTAGACGATGATGTGACGTTTTTCGTACTCCCTCCGTTTCCAAAATACTGGGGGTCTATGTATCTACGTGCAACTTTGATCGGCAAATATCTCGTGCTTAAATTGTTGAAAATTTAAAAATTTAAAAATTTGAGAATATAGTTTAACACTTGAACTACGTGATAAACTTTTGAAAAAATCGATTTCAACAACTTAGATATGAGTTATTTGTCGGTCAAAATTGCACGTAATTTCGTATAGCCCCAATAATTTAGGACGGAGGGAGTGTTTATTAGTGGATGTTACGTTATCTTTAGCAATTATTCTTTCTAGATGAGTGGATGATTCCTTTTCCGCTTGTTTATATATATATATATATATTTATATAGTGACGGAGCTAGGATATAGGAACGGGGGTGCTGATTTTCGACAACAAAAAATATGGGGGGCTAAACCGTTCCTTTCGCCTTGAAAAACGCTATTTTCATATATAAATGCAAAATTTATACTGTCGGGTGAGGTTTTTAAGAATATTGAATATGAGTAGCACTATTCTATGGATGGTAACTGTTATTTTGCTTGTAATTGGAGTCTTGTTGGCCAGCTGAAAAGCTGAGCTGTTTGTTTTTACAGGATTGAAAAAGTTAAAAAAAAATCAGGTGAAGTGTAATGAACTCCGATGTAATTCCGATAGATAATACGAATAGAAACAAAGATGAACTAGTCTGTGTTTGTTGAAGCAATTTTCTGGGTTTATTTCAATGATAAAACAAGTACAAAAAAAGTAATGAAGATGCAGGAATAAAGGACTAGAATCCAAAGAAAAATATAGTAAATAAGAGAAAAAATCTTCATTTTCTTCATGCGTCTGATTGTGCCTGCTACTCTCAATTGGTTAAAGTAATTTCTTAAGTTGATCTATACCTTGCAATTTCCTTATCCCGTCTAAGTTGTGTTCATATTGTAAGTCTCTGCAGCTAAAAAACTCTAATTCACTTTCTTATTCTTCGAAAATACTAAGCCATAGGATTCTTTATGCTGAAAACAGTAAATTACTTTTTAGTTATTAAAAATAAGTAGCTTTACTATTTAGTTGCTTGATCCCTTCCAAATTACTGTTTAATTGATCTGTTAAAGACTTGAGTAGTTTATGGTATTGATACCTTGCAGCTTTTCTTCACTTACCTTTTTATTCAATACTCTTAAGCATCATATGTTTAGTTTTAATTTTTCGGAACCTGAGCAGGTGAAGGAACTAAGTTGCTTATCACTAAAGGATATGAGTGGTTGAGCTTTAACAAAAAAATAAGGAATGGGAGGTTGCTGCTGTTCTTCGCGGAAACCTCAGCTACATGGGACGTCTGTATATTACTATGTCAGTATTTTCTGACCCTTCCCATTTTCTCACCAATTGTTCATACTTCATACCAGAAAAATAAAGCAGCTATCTTCAAGAAAAGTTGAAGTGCTCTTTGTATTTTGTGGTTGCATTTAAGTAAGACCTCGTTGATTTCTTAAGTAATATTAGATTTCAATTTTCGCTGACCAGCCTGCAAATTAACCATCATCACTAATGTTATGTTTTTTGTTGATTTTACTACACTACATAAAGAAGAACATAGACCGTAGACTAAATTGAGAAAATCCATAAATTTAGGACTAAAATAGAAAAAAACTTAATAGAATAGTCAATAGTGTATATAATAAAGTTAAAAATTGGTGGGATTTTTTTATAAGTTTTTTAAGAAACTATTTGGTACTAGAACCTACAATTTGTTTCCCGATTTTGGTACTTAATTGTATTAAAATTCTTGAGCATGTTAGGTCAGTGCACTAATTGTTAGATTGTGAAAATCGTCGTGAAAGCATGTTATTTTTGCTCCGAATTTATGGTTACTTTTTTTCATGACGTTTCGGTAATTTTCACAGTATCCTTCAATTTTGGAAGAGCAAGACTCATTGACATCTCCGGATAGTGTCACCACAATTCTCGATAGAGTGTCGTTTGATGCGGATTTGGACATGTCAACCCCCGACACTTTCCGTTCCCCTCCTATACCCATCCCGTATGACGCAGTTTTGGGGCGTCCTCATTCAACAATACTAGGCGAAAATCTTAATGAAACTAATTATAGAAACTTGCCATCATGTATGAAGTTTGAGGATTCAGAATATAGGACTGGAAACGATAAGTTTCTTGCATCGCCAAAGAAGTTGTCGGAACTACTTAAATTAGATGATGTTGATGTAAAAACATGGGAAGAAGAAGATGTTTGCCCAACTTGTCTTGAAGGTAATGTCCTTGCTTAGTTGCAGCTTATAAGATCAGGTTTTTCACTTTATTGCTCTTTCGACTGAATGATGGAATGCATTTGGTTCTCCTGTTCTTTCGCCTGAATAAGCTAGAAGCTTTAAAATGATTCCTCAAAATATTATTTGCTCTAAAAGCTGCAACCAGACAAAGTCAGTATATTATTTAACTTCAGAAACTTGTTTGGTATTGCTTCTGTTTTGGGATCCTTTTTCCCCAAATGTTTAGTAAAAACAACCTTTCCTCAAACTAAAAGCTGAATCTCGAGAAAAATAAGCAAAAAAACAGTGGCACCGTCTGTTGTGAGTTGAAATGTACACTCATTAGTTATATTATTATTTCATTCAACTCAACCTTTTTTTATATTTTGTTTGTAGAGTATGATGTAGAAAACCCGAAGATCGTTACTAAATGTAATCATCATTATCACCTCTCGTGCATTCTCGAGTGGATGGAAAGAAGTGATACCTGTCCCATTTGCAATCAGGTTTGCTTTGCTCCAACTGTTTGTCAAAACTTATTATGATCGGATTTTCTCTTCTTTCTTTCCACGTCTGGTATGTCTATGATGGTGTCATAATTTAGAGATCACAAGGCAAAAACGTTATTCTAATTCCATTCATATGAGTAACAAGTCATGATCCAAGCAATATAAAGAGAATTTGCCATGGAGATGACATCGTAAATCTTATGTTTTACTGGCCAACTAATAACGCATACAAAACCAGTAGTATTAAGTTATTAACTAATTTTTTGGTTGATTGCCATACCAAATGATAGGGCCAAGCTCTTAGCACATGGTCATTTCATTTTGCTTTTTATAAATTGAAAAAAAAAAAACTATTCTCTATCATTCATAAGAGCTGGAACCCATGACTACAAGCTATTTGTTGAAACCCAGCACAAAGTTAAGTCTTACCTTTACTAACCGGCCAACCATTGAAAATTTCCTCGGATAGATTTAAAAAAAAAAAAAAAAAGGCAAAACAAACCAACAGACCAACTGCCAACCCAATCCACTATCTATTGGTTTGTATCACTCTACCTTGTTGCACGTTCAAACAACGGCAAATGTTGCCTTTTTTGTATTACAGGAAATGGTGTTTGAAGTTGCAAATACCTATGATGTGAAACTAAATCATTGAAGGTTCAAGGCTAAGCTTGCGATAGTAGAATAGTTGAAAAGCAAGGGACACGTAAATTGTTAGGCCAACAACTTAAAGTCTGTTTGGTATTGTTAATTTTGAAGGCGCTGTGAGTTCTTGAATATTAACAATGCCAAACACTCCTCCATCTGTAAGCTTTCTTAAGGTGCCTGTTTATATTAAGGTGTCATGTAGTCATTATTAACTTTGCCATCTGTAATGTTGTAATGTTCAAGACTATCATTTATTTTTGTATAGAATTTCAGCTTTACCATCGTCCTATCTAATGTTTGTTTGGTGGGTGCTTTTTCCTTTTTAGATCGACTCTTTCGTCCTAAAAATGGTATATGCATTTGATTTTTGCTGGAAAACTAGGTACAAACAAATTCTAATCTTACGCGCAGTTGTTGTTTCTCTCTTCAAAATATCATTCCATACTAAGCACGTTCTTTATGAAAACCTCTGAAGTCTGAAACTCTTATGAATACATGATACTGAACTGCGCAATTACTAAATTATTACTAGTAGTTACATATTTTTAGACTTGAACGTGCACAGGAAATTTGATTTATCAGCGTTTTGAAATCTGTAATTAAGAAGATAGTTGATGAGATGCTTGCAGTCTCCCCGAAATACGTAAAATGTGTGTGAAATGAGAGCAGATTTTGAGCTGTGTATTTGTTCATCTTTTTTAAGTTCAGCCAGCCTATAAGCTGAGTTTTATTTTAGCGGCTTTTATCGTGACCATTAGAAAGTTAAAGGCTCTTGGGTTGAGCTTTTAAGCTGATAGCCTGAAATGTTTCATATTCAAGATAAGCTAGGTTCATTTAGCTTAAAAAACTGCTAGCTTATTTAGGTCAAAGCATCGAAAAGCCTTAGATTTAAGGCTGGTTAACCAAACAATCCAGCTTATAAGGTAAAAAGACGGCAATTGGGGAGTTCAGTAACTGCAACCGGAGAAGGCTTGACCTGAATGTACCCAAATTTCCATCCCTAAATTGTGAAACATTCAACCATTTATTATCACATACTCATCGATTATGTTAGAGCTTTATGTAATTTTACCCCTTCAAATGTACACCTGCATATTCCTACATTTGAAATCTTATAATAAACAATAGAAAATTTAATAATTTAGGGTGCCTTTCGTATCAATTTTGTGTATAAAAAAACCTGCTTAGAAAAGCAATATGAAAAAAAAAAACTTGATATATATAATCTACAATGTCTTAGTTTTAGCTTATAAGTGACTTTTTAACTTATTTTAATTTATATCTTGTAAATACACAAAAACATATTTTATTTAGCTTATCCATTGTTGCTCTCTCTCATCTTCTAACTCTATACCAAAAGACACAACCTGCTGCCGTCTACGGTGGAGGAGCGGCCGTCATCCTCCTCCACCTCCAGACAGTTTAAACCCCTCTTCTCTCCCCCTTTCCCTCTCGTCTTACCAACCCCTTCCATTCTTCGATCTACCCACAGCCTACTTCCGCCCGTTTAACCTCAGATCTGTCAATCACCCTTCTCCGTTCTCATCTTCACCTCTGCCTTCTTCATCTCCTCCTCCTTTCTCCACTCACCTCCAACTCTTCTAACCTCACAACTTTGTAATTCACTTTGCGTTTTCACCAAGACTTTTCTGCAAAATCAAACAACTCAAGTCACAACTATTATAAAACAACTAAACTCAAGCCAGGATTAATAGCAAGATGACAGAACTGAGTAATTAGAGACAAAATACATACGTTCATGTACCTTATGAACTACACAAGCATAAAAAAAGTTCAAATACATACGAAGACAAACAATTGGATATAGATGTTTTTAGAAAGCCAAAGATCAACGGAAAGATGAAGAAACACTTTGTATATAGAGATAAACCTAGCTGGTAATCAACATTAAGCTCGACATTTATTCGTACAATTTCAACTTCGGCATCAAACAGAAGATAATAAACAATAAAGATACTGCTCCAGATCAGTCTAGGAGTCTGATAGTCCTCGTCTACAAGGACTTGGTTTTAGATCATAGTTTGATCTGGAATAGTATCGTTAGCAGCAAGTATCAACCTCCTCAGAATTTGAAGCTTGAAAGATTTCCTTGCACAATAAGTACTTGTTTGGCTGCATGTTCTTTTAAAAGATAATTATTCATCCGCAGCCGAACAAAAGGAGGCTGTTAAATTAAGCAACCACATGCATGAAGAACTTGCTACAAAAAAGCTGAGCTTAAAAGCTACCACCATACAAAATAGGACTCTTAAAAACTACCACCATATAATAATTCAATAGACAGTTGAGATATATTTCCTTAAACTGCAGAATCCGACTCTTTGTATTGATGTAAGTATGCTGCTTTCGGATTCCCATCTTTGTTTTACCAATTTGGAATCCGGATTAGCTGCTATGGAGGCTTGTTCCGTGGAATGATTTTTTAAGTTTTACAATAGCATCATAGTCTTTGCCCAAGAAAAAAAAACATGCATAAAGCTCCAATTGAAAATAATAAGAAAGAGTTTGTACCTTATTCGCGTTTTAGGCATGCCTTCGGTTCCAAACCCATAAACTTTAGAACCTCGTCCTCAAACGCATCAATGGTCTCGTTGGGTAGACTCCAGAAGTCTTTCTCATAATCCTCATAAAAAAGAGACTCAAACTCGCCATTCCTCATTTCATCCATCTTATTATTTAACTCTTAACCTTTTTTCTTCCATCTGTCTTCTTTTCCACTATCGCTTTTATCCTAAGACGTAACTTCATACACCCAAGGAGTGACATTTCCTCATCCTCTATCCATCCAAACAACTCTTTTTGGGTCATCTGTACGTGCGCGTCCGCTTTGGGAGGGTGAGCAGGGACGAGGAGACTGGGAGTGTGCTTGACACAAAGGCGAGAGGAGAGAGAGATAGGGGCGAAGAAGTTTGTGCAACGGAAAGTTAGGGTTTTAGGGTTGGAAAAAGTGTGGAATGGACGCAGCGTTTCGCGGCTTTCGCCAATTGTGGTGTTGTTCGGATGTCCTGATGAGAGGAGACCCGAAGCCATTATTATTATAAACATGACAGATAAAGAGAGAAAAAGGAATATGTATGAACAAAATCAACCTCTTAGCTTTTATTTATTATATACACCACCTCCTCAACCCTAGAAGAATGAATCTTCCATACATGCATGACTATATATATATATATATATATATATATATATATATATATATATATATATATCTTCCTTAAGTTATAATCATGCCAAGTTCATTCACTAGAAGTTGCCTTACATTTTGATATTACTACGACTATATGTCTTTCAATTTACATCTTAACTGAAATTTATACCAAATTTTGTTTAGTAATTAATATTTAGTAGTATGTCACTTGTCCTCCATTAACAGTTTTTTTTCCGCCATTCTAAAATACGAATTTCTAGAGATAGGACTTGTGTCTAAGTGTCTTGTAATTCTATTGTCACCGTATATACCAACACATACGTGTTACCTAAACTACGTTACGTGTTGATATTACTATGACTATACCTCTCCCAATATACATCTGAACTGAAATTTTAGCCAAATTCCTTTACTAGTTAGTGTCACTTGTTCCAACCACTGTTTTAAAAAACACGATTCGTAGTGAAAAAATTCGATTTAAAGCTCGATAAATGATTTAAAAGCTCGTTTTTCCGCTTTTGGGCACTCTAAAAGATAATGCTTTTTAAACTTTTAGCATATCTCCTGACAAACATTTTATATGAGATTTCACATTTTAAAATACTGGTTCCCACTATTATGAATACAAGGAAACTTAGCTTAAAATGCAAGGACCATCAATATAAATTAGGGGGAATTCCATATAATTAACTCTTATCAACTTATATATCTTCTAAATATCTTAATAATTTTATATTTCTCATAAGTAGCACTTTTTAATTATTTAATTTATTTACTAAATTGTCATACAAACGAAAATATAATATACATATTTTATCTCTCTACAAATCCAAAAAAATATTTTTAAATTACAACAAAATTCTATAAAACCAACAAAAATCACAAAAAAAATGAAAACAAATCACAAAAATTATTTTAAAAAATCATAAAAAATACAAAAAATTATAGAAAAATCACAAAAAATCAAAAAATTATAAAAAATCACAAAAACTTATAAAAAATTATTAAAAAATTATTAAAAAATCACAAAAATCACAAAAATAAAAAGAATTATAAAAAAATGAAAAAATCATAAACTTTTTAAAAAATTACAAAAAATATTATTTTTTTGTCAATATAACACTTTTTATACCGAAAAGTGAATTTTTTTTATACAAAAAAATGGGTTTTCCATGAAAATGTGCCTTTTTTTAATCTAAATGAGCTGAAAGTGTATCTAGTTCAGTCAAAAATACATATAGTTCAGTCAAAAACGTATATAGTTCAATAAAAGTGCATATAGTTCAGTCGAAAGTGTATAAAATTGAGTCGAAATTGCATTCAATTCAGCTGAAAGTACATTTAGTTCCGTTGAAAGTAAATATAGTTCAATAAAAGTGAGTATGCATATAGTTCAGCTAAAAATGCATCTGGTTCAGCTGAAATTACATCTGGTTCAGCTTAAAGTGCATCTAATTTAGTGAAAAGTACATATACTTAAATCAAAAGTGCATATAGTCTAATCGAAAATGAATATAGTACAGTCAAAAGTGCATATAATTCTGTTAAAAATGCATCTGATTCAACTAAAAGTGCATCTGATTCAACTGAAAGTGCATATGGTTCAGCTGAAAGTGCATATGATTCAGTTAAAAGTGCATCTGGTTCAGCTGAAAGTACATATGGTTCAGACAAAAGTGCATCTAGTTCAATAAAAGTGCATATCGTTCTATAAAACATGCATCTGCTTCAACTAAAAGTGCATCTGGTTCAACTAAAAGTGCATCTGGTTCAGCTGAAAATGCATATAGTTCAGCTGAAAATGCATCTGGTTCAGTCGAAAGTGCATCTAGTACAGTCGAAAGTGCATAATGTTTAATAAAAGTGATTTTTTTTGTAATTTTTTTCAATTTTTTTTTTATAATTTTGTGATTTTTTTGATATTTTTATAATTTTTTGTGATTTTTTTCATTTTTTATAAATTTTTTATTTTTTTTATATTTTATGATTTTTTTCATTTTTTATAATTTTATGTGATTTTTTTCAATTTTCATAATTTTTTTATTTTTTTGTAATTTTTTAAAAAATTTATGATTTTTTGTGATGTTTTGTGATTTTTTTAAAAAAATCATTTTTTTGTTTGATTTTTTTCATTTTTATAATTTTTGTTATTTTTTTTTATAAAAATACAATTTTTTTAATTTTTACAATTTTTGTGATTTTTGGTTATTTATTTTGAGATTTTTTGCATTTTATATAATTTTATGTGTTTTTTTTTTTTCCATTTTTTGTGAAATATGTGTATGGCGTTTTGGTAAATAAATTAAATAATTCAAAAGTTGTACCTAAAGGGAATATGAAGTTATGGAGGTAGGTATGAGTAATATAAGTTCAAAAGTGGTACCTGATTTGACATTATTTGTATAAATAAGTTATCACCACTAGACTATTGACTCTTCCCAATAATTTGGGGTCGCTTATACGAAGTCACATATGAGAAATGATTGGCTTTCGTAACAAAAAGTTTTCCTCGGTCATACGTCCATATCCAATACTATTTGTTCATAGACTTGTATTACACTCTCGTTATTACAGTTTAGTTACATCCAAGTTTCTAATGCTGACCTATCCTTATTTAGTTTTCTAGTGCATCCATATATCCGAACCATATTAATCGACTCTTTCTTATTTTATCATCAATTGAAACCACACTCAACCTAGACCGGTTATCATCATTTATAATCTTATATTTATTAATCTTTACACTTTATCTCAACATTCGCATATATGCTAAGCTACCCACCCCTATTTTATTATTTTCACCTAATTTTTTTTTAATGATCCATCACTCACTGGTATATAATAAAAATGGTCTTATAGTCATTTTAAAAGAAATCCTTCCTTTAAGCCTTAAATTGAAGGGCTGCTCAATCTCATCCATCCCGATTTGATTCTATAATTAACATCACTTTCTATTCCATCATTATTTTGAACAATTGACCCAAGATAATGAAAGCTGTCACTTTTTGGTACTATCTCACCAGCTAACTAAACTGGATCCAGCATACTCCTACCCTAAAGTTATACTCCATATATTCAATTTTTGATCTATTTAACGTAAAATCTTGAGTCTCTAATGTATGTATTCATAATTCTAGCTTATTGTTTACAACTGTTCTATTATCATCCACTAAAATTATATCAATATCTCCCAAAAAAATTGCATCAAAGTACACTATCTTGAATATGTATAGTCGGCAGGGGTGGCCCTAACCTTGTCGGCGCCTCAATCAAGACAAATACTTTGCGGTACCAACTCATAACCAATTATAAATAGTAATAACCTCTATATTGCCATATTACACTAATTTTGAAGTTCTCGCATTAAAAAAAATGTACCTCTATATGTAGTAATAAATAACATAATTTTATAACATTATATAAATGTAATTTTTAAGACGGATTTTTATGCTACATTATACAGGGTGTTTATACATGTAAATAAAGTATTATATAAAATTTAGATGAATTTCAACCTTTTCTTAAATACATGTACTCAATTTTATAATTAATTAAGTTCTTGATTAAACTTTCTCAAATTTAGAAGTCTATAACATTGATGATTTTCCACCTCTACCTAGTTAAAGTAAAAAATATAATTGTCTCCTAAATATTTGTGTTAGTTAGTTAAACAATATATATATGCATCTTATTATGTAAAATTAATATTTAAATAAATTAATATTTTTTAATATATGAACCTCCACTTAGTAATAATCTCTATATAGTAATATTATTTCAAAGTCCCGATTGTATAACTATATAGAGGTTCTACTGTATTATTATTTTAACACCCAAAAACATTAGGGGCCTAAAAAACATTTTTTTTAAGAGGCCCAAAACTTTTGCCTTTGTGAGCTTGGGCTGAAAAACATCAATTATACTACTCAACTCGGTTACCCTCTCACATAATTTCAATTTCATTGTATACGAGTATCAAGATTTAAAAGTGCGAACAACTTATTTATTTTTTAGAAAACAATGTGTCAAGATTAAAGAAAGTGGAAGAGAGGGGAGAAGGAGAGTAAACTACAAAATAAAACAAGTAGTCCAAACTAAACACTTAATTTTAAATGTAATAAACATTTATTCAATCAAAACACATTTCATTAATTTAAAACATATTTTACTCATAAAATTCTACATCAATAAAAATAAATACATTATTAAAAAAACATTAATTTTTAAATAAAAATCTAGGCTTTCGTTATTAAAAGTGTCTGGTTTTTAAAAAGCAGAGACCATTTTGAAATTGAAAGGATCAGTCCTGCAATTACGTAGAGACTTGATTAAATAAAAAAAAATTTCTTCACATTTCTTCCTCGCGTCACTCTCTCCACCATCACCATCATCATCCGTTATTCTCTCTCTCTCCCATCGGGTTGATCCATTGGGGCGGATCAACGTCCGTTATTGATGCTAATGTATTTTATTCATCTATACTTATAACAGTTTTGTATATTATTTTTACGCTTTTTAAACGATACTAATGTATTTTTTTCTCAATTCATGATGCATTGTTCCTCTTTGTATTATTATCCATCTTATCTATGCATTTCCAAACTTGAATATGATTATCATATGGGCTTAGTGCTTTCTTTTACTTTCATTTTATTTAATGCATTATTAATTTCATCTAGCTTAATCATATGCATAAAGTCACGATTAATGCTTTTTACTAAAACTACAACATCACATATGCTATTAGTTTTATTCTCATTAAAAAGTTTATCGAAATATTTTTTCTATCGATGTTTAATCTTCTCATATATATTTAACCAACACCTTGGTGTCTATGTCCTTTGTGCATCTTACCATTAAAATTTTTACGTTTCTTTTTCCTCGTTGTAGCCATTTGTATAAATCTCATTTACCATTATTACAAATCTCATTTACCATTATTTTGTATCCACTTTTCTATATAGTTGCTCGTGAATTTTAGCACTAGTTTGTATGGTTAGACTTCTGTTTTATTGAAAAAAAGGTAAATTAAACTATTAAGATTTTAAAATAATCTTTCATAAGATCGGAGAGACAATATCTTATTTGTCGAATCTGATTGATTACCTTGCATCATGGGTCGATCTTGATCGATTTCTCTATTTTTCCAAATTAAATTAGTAAATAAAACGGGACCAAATCGGAGTTTTCCATTTCAATAAATATAGATCGAGATTTTCAACCGAATCCCAAACACAATCACAATGAATGTAGTCAAACCTATTTCTTTATAAAATATGCTTATTCACTAAAAGTTCCTCTCCCATTTATGTATATCTCATCTTTGTATAAAAACTAGGAGTAATAATTTTTTCCCTTTTCCAAAGCTAGGTCTTGTCTTATACATCCAATATTAGGTGGACATCTTGTTTTTAATATTTCCCCAAATAAGAAAAAGAATAGTGTGAGAGAGAGAATAGAGAGAAGGGGCAAAGGTGTAAAATATGAAGACCCCCCAAACCAAATGAAAAAACAGGTAAATACCCTCTCTAGCCTTCCTAAACATAAGTTCATAGAATTATTTAATTGTTTTACCTACCTAAATAAGGTTTTCTAAGGTTCGATCTAATCGTACGACACAAAAGTAACTAAGTTCGATCTACTCGTCCGATAAACAATTAGGTCCGAATATAAATAATCGCCTCTTATAAACCTTAATAAAACAATTCTAGGTTTATGTATCTTTATAAAATCACAAAGAAATAACAAAAAATTTACCAAATCGACATAAATAAAAGATAATCTAAACAAAGAAAAGTAAAAAACCCTTTTCTCATTTTCCTTTCAAGGTTTGATCTGTGTTTGATAAACTGCTAAGATGTAATATTGTTAAAAATTATAAACCCAAATTATGTAACTTTTAAGTTGTAACAAAATGAACAGGGTCTGGTATTTTTCGATATATCCAAGTCATAAATTAAAAAGACTAATGAATAAATCTATTAGAAAACGGACAAAATAAAAGAAACTCTTTCCCCCCCTTTTTTTCTCTCTCTCCCGCTCAATATTCTCTCCAGAGAGAGAAATGGCGGGAGGAAGTGGATTTAATAAGCTGCAAAATAATTTCTATTTTTCAAAGCCTTATATTAATTAGCTCTTCTACCTAAATACTAAGTTTATTAGGTGGATTGGATTATCAGATTTGGATATATGTATGTTCTCTTTCCTGTATCTATAGGTATATCATGTGTGTGTAGATTCTGCTTGGGCTTGTTTGGTGGCAGATTTTAAGCTCAGCTTATTTGTTTCACTTGCAAACCTTATTTCATTAGGTGGGTCAACTTTGAAAAGCTATTTTTTTCATGTCCTAACAAACTAGAAGTTTTAAGCTGTATTAAGTCATATAAGCATGTTTGTGTGTATGCTGCTAGGGGTTGTTTGGTGGCAGCTTTTAAGCTCAGCTTATATGTGTCATTTGCAAACCTTATTTCATTAGGTGGGTCAACTTTGAAAAGCTATTTTTTTCATGTCCTAACAAACTAGAAGTTTTAAGCGGTATTAAGTCATATAAGCGTGCTTGTGTGTATGCTGCTAGGGGTTGTTTGGTGGCAGATTTTAAGCTCAGCTTATTTGTTTCACTTGCAAAACTTATTTCATTAGGTGGGTCAACTTTGAAAAGCTATTTTTTTCATGTCCTAACAAAATAGAAGTTTTAAGCTGTATTAAGTCATATAAGCGTGTTTGTGTGTATGCTGCTAGGGGTTGTTTGGTGGAAGCTTTTAAGCTCAGCTTATTTGTTTCACTTGCAAACCTTATTTCATTAGGTGGGTCAACTTTGAAAAGCTATTTTTTTTCATGTACTAACAAACTAGAAGTTTTAAGCTGTATTAAGACGTATAAGCGTGTTTGGTGGCAGCTTTTAAGCTTAGCTTATATGTTTCACTTACAAACCTTATTTCATTTGGTGGGTCAGCTTCAAAACTTTAAAAAGCTATATTTTTCATGTTCTAACAATTAACAAACTAGAAGTTGAAAGCTGTATTACGTCACTATATAGGCGTATGTGTATATGCATCTTTTAAGCTCAGCTTATTTGTTTCACTACAAACCATATTTCATTAGGTGGGTCAATTTTAAAAAGCTATTTTTTTCATGTCTTAACAAACTTGAAGGTTTAAGTTGTATTAAGTCATATAAGCGTGTTTGTGTGTATGCTGTTAGAGCTTGTTTGGTGGCAGCTTTTAAGCTCAGCTTATTTGTTTCACTTTCGAAGCTATTTTTTTCATGTGCTGACAAACTAGAAATTTTAAGCTGTATTAAGTTATATAAGCGTGTTTGTGTGTATGCTTGTAGGGATTGTTTGGTGGCAGCTTTTAAGCTGAGGTTATATGTTTCACTTGCAAACAAACCTTGTTTCATTATGTGGGTCAACTTTAGAAAGCTAATTATTTCATGTTCTAACAAACTAGAAGTTTTAAGCTGTATTAAGCAATATAAGTGTATTGTTTGCATGTTGGTAGGGCTTGTTCGGTGGAAGCTTTTAAGCTCAGCTTATATGTTTCACTTACAAACCCTTATTTCACTAGGTGGGTCAACTTTAGGAAGCTATTTATTTCATGTTCTAACAAACTAGAAGTTTTAAGCTGTAATAAGTCATATAAGTGTATTTGTTTGTATGCTGGTAGGGCTTGTTTGATGGAAGGTTTTGAGCTCAGCTTATATGTTTCCCTTTTAAACCTCATTAGTCATCGCATTAATTGTGTCAACTTAAAAAAGCTCTTTTCTTTTGTTCTGTCCTAAAAAATAGAAGTTTTAAGCTGCATGAAGTCATTATAGGCGTATGTGTGTATGCTGTTAGGGCTAGTTAGATGGCAGCTTTAAAGCTCGGTTTATTTTTCCGTATAACTGCATGGCTTACTGCTGGTTGACGTATTAATCGAGTAATCCATCCTGGAAATTTTCTGTGTATTTTCTACTAGGATTTGTTTGGGGGCAGCTATAAATCTCAGGTTTCTGTATAAAGCCTGTTGTTGAAGACAAGAAGTTAAGTCCCTTTTGACCAATATTCTCAAAAATCTTTGTGTGAAATCGAACATTCTCTGCCATCATTACCTGCAATGCTTGGAAACGCTGAATTTGTGGATTTACATAAGCTTTACTCATTAGTGAGAGAAAAAGGAAGCTACGAGGGTGTTAGCGAAAATGGCTTGTGGGGTTTGGTGGCCGAAGAATTAGGCATTGGCTCTTGTTTTGGTTCAGCCTTGAAAATGATATATTCCAAGTATTTGAGTAAATTGGGCTTGTGGTCACAGATGATTTCGAATGAAAAGGACTTAATAGATGCTCTACAAGATATAATGAAAGTAGATCCGGAAAAGTTTTCTGAGATCGTATCGGGGTTTTCGTGCCCAAAGAAGGAAAATGGTCAGTACCCGAATCCCAAAATGGATAAGGGTTCTTTGGATGCAACTAATGCTAATAATATATGTCAAAATAGTAGTGATCTTGCTAAAGAGGGTTTTAGTAAGAGGAGAAAAAGAGAGGGTTATGAGGAAATGTTGAGGTGGATCGTCAATGTTGCGCAAGATCCTTGTGATCCGGAACTTAGATCATTACCCGAAAAATCTAAGTGGAAAAGTTATGGTGAAGATCAGCCATGGAAACAGGTATTGATTTCCCGTGAGGCGATGATTTTGAAAAGGAACGGGCACTCTTTTGCAGAACAATTTCCAGCATCTTTCTGGGTACTTTCTATTCCCTTTCAAATTCGTAATTATGCTGGTTTTCGGATATTGTTTATGTTCGTTCTACATGGTACATAATGTCATATTGTCATTTGAGTTGATTATAACTCATTGCTTATTGGGGATCCTCTCTGTACCCGTTTAGTAACATGGTTCCATAGGACTTCAGAGACTTGTCACTTGTGTTTATTTTATGTGGTGCATAATGTCGTTTGAAGTGAATATAACTGAGGATTGAGGAACATATCTTATTTAGGGATACTCTCTATGTCCTTTTAAATTCGTACTTATAAGTTTATTTCAGATATGGATCCGGCTTACCTTGTGCACTACATAATGTCGTTTAAAGTGAATATAACTCAGCTAATTTGATGCACTTTTAATTTGTGTTTGCATAATATGAAGTCTGATATTAGGTTCAACGTTTGATCTCTCCAGACAGTTAGCTTGTTCCAAAGTCCTACTACTAACGTACTCTATTATCCGGGTCGAAAGCAGTGTAGCTTTTTGATATAAAGGTTTACTCCCATTTAAGTGACCTTTACTGACTTAATTTCCATTAAGGCTCTGTTTTTTTTCACAAGAAAACCTTTTCTTTGGGAAATTATTTTACAGATAAACTCTTTCTTGGAAAAAGTTCCCTTTTCCCTTGTTTTCCGAGTGTTTGACAGTCCCTGGACATATTCTTAATCACGGAAACTTATTTTCTCCCAATTTATACTTACATAAGTATAAGTTATTAGTTACTTTTAAACACAAGGTATTTTATAACCTATAAAGGATAAGCAATTTCACTTGTAAGTTACTTTCAACTCATTTAAGTTACTCTTTCATCGTAAATAGTTTCTTTTATTTATTATAGATTGTTATTATCTATCAATTAATTTGCTAATTAGCAAAAAAATGATTTCTTAGTTAAAATATTTGTGACTTATAGTTTAGTTTTTCAGTTATGAGTAATATGTTATTTATAAGACACTTGTTGCTAAGAAATTACTTATAAATTCTCCGTAAGTTATTTCTAACTTATAAGTTCTTTATAAAATAACCTTTTTTAATACGTTACTTGTAATTCCTACTGTAAGTTAGTTTTAACTTTCTATTTCTGTTTTGTTATTAGTTACCTTTTATTTTAGTCACTCATGGTTCCAGAAAATGTCTTCCGCCTAATTTCGGGGGAGACGTTTTCCTTCATTTTCCTGGGAAAATATTTTCGTGGAGAAAGGATTTTCCAGGTAAACAAACACACGGAAGATTGTATTTTACCGACCAGAAATTTGTATTTTCCCCGGAAATATTTTCCTTGCTTTTTTCTCCTCCCAAACAAACATAGCCTAAGTAGTGCTTGTGGGAATTTTTCATTTCCATTTGAATTCAACATCATTGCTTTCGAAGTCATTTTCATCATCTTTCCAAACGGCCAGTGCTAGTTGTTAAGATTTGTACGTACGCTTTTACGGTTTCATAAATCCCCAACTTACCATGATTAAAGTCTTTTACAAAATGAGATATAGAGCAAGAACAAGAGTAGGACAGGAGGACCTCTTCTTTTTTCTTTTAGAGAGAGGACAATAACAAAAACTCAAACTCTCATGAGTACTGCATGGCAGCATGGGTTGACAAATTACTACACATAAACTGTCTTAAACATTTTTGCATGCACAAATTGCTAGCTTAACCATTAGGGTTAGGCGGCTAACCTAGTTGCTGAAACTCGCACTTTCACATTGGAGGAAATCATAGGTCTGAATTGTAATGGGGTAGGAGTGAGACTCTATGATAAAAAAAGGCAAACGTTACCAACCTTTCCCTGATCTCTTGAAGTTCCAAAGTATGGCTATTTTCAACAAATTTACTGCATACTATTCGGTATGCATAATTAAAATCAGTTTATTAAAGTGTATTCCATCTAAAGTGAACATTATTTGAAATTAGTTTATTGAGTAGTATGCTATGTAGCACAGGTATTGGAGATGATACAGTCTAACACGGCACTACGACAAAATTTTAAAATACAGGACTCGCAACTTTGAGGACACTGCAATTAAAATGTACATATATATCAATTTTTATATATATAACTTTTAAATATATTAATAGAAACACCCAAATCTTAGTCATAATACTATTTTAGATTGTTTTCTGAATATTTCGTTAACTTATGGGGTTGAAGTGTAAAATTTTAAGATTGATAGATTTTTTTGTAGTAGTCTTTTTTCCTGGTTCACAGCCGTGTCCGGCTTGTGTCTCCGTATCCCACCGTGTCCGACTCTCAGCTTTTTTTCGAGTCCCCTGGTTAAATCGGTAGTTTGACAATTATAAATCCGTTTATCAAAATATAAGCGTCAAAATTAAACTCAGTTTATTAAACAGTAAGCCAAATAAAAATCATTGAAGTTTATGCCCTTCAAAAGTTCCACCAATCGAGCAAGTATTTGCTTAAACTGAAATTAGCTTATTAAGTCTTCCATTCGCTTTCACGGTAATATTCAATAATTTCTAAAAGTAAAATGAATTAGTTCTCTGTGTCCTTTTCTGTATATATTTTGACTTACATAAGAAGGGGTGATATATGGCTTCAGTAGCGAACATACTTGAACATGGAAGTATATGACTAGTTTCATAAGGATGTATTCTTACCGTTATGTTTTTATTAGCTGGTTATTAGAACTTATCAAAGGTGATTAGCTCAAATAAGTATTGTTGTTAAATGGCACTGTTTATTGATCTAGTAATTTTACAAATACCATACTGCAATATTTGTGTCGTATGCCATTCATTTTTTGTCATTTGTCCCACGTCTCTTTCTGTCTTGGCTTGTTTTGTTGCCGCTTTTAATCTCAGATTTTGGCCTTCTTTTCTTTCTTCTTAAAACCTGGATTACATTTGGTTGACCAGCTTAAAACTTGAGCTTGTCTAGTTTCTTGACCTGAAAGGCTAGAACTTTTAAGCTGGATGAAACCAGTGTCAAAACTCAAACTCCAGCTTATTAGAAAATAATCGGCAGCCAAACAAGACCTTGTTAATGTTCTGCAATTCGAATTACCATATCACCGTAAGCATGTAAAGATACATAATAACATTCATGTATTTATAGTATGCATTGGAATCTTCATTTTTTGCAGAAGAGACCTATGCATCCATCAATGTATGAAGACTCTGAAAGAATAAGAACCAGCCGAAGAGTTATACCTTCTAAAGAACTATTTTCCAAAACACGAGCTTCTTCAGAGTCATCTTCTGGTAGTCGTAGCTATCTAGACGAGGATTTTGGCATAAAAAACGAAAATTTTCCTGCAAACTCAGTGTTTTTCTTTTTAAGCAAGCTCGAATATCGGACACGTGTTTCAATTGGTCCATATTTTCAAGCCCATGTACCCGAATATGCGAAAGAGACTTACGAAAGCGACGCTAAATGGCTAGGCTCGCGTATATGGCCACTTAAAAACGGGGAACAAAGAAAACATTTAGTCGAAAGGGAACGTACGGGTAAAGGCAGACACGATTCATGTGGGTGCCAATATCAAGGTTCCATCGAATGTGTGAGATTTCATATTGCTGAAAAAAAAGCTCGTATTAAGCTAGAACTTGGGTCATCATTCTATAACTGGAAATTTGATAAAATGGGCGAGGAAGTGGCGCTTTCTTGGAGGAAAACAGACGAAGAAAAGTTTCGAGCGGTAATTAAGTTAAATCCTCCATCGCTGGGGAAGTGCTTCTGGGATGAGATATATAAGACTTTTCCTAGTAAGAACAGAGAAGAGTTGGTTAGTTACTACTATAATGTCTTTTTGTTACATCGTAGAATTTACCAAAATAGGTCTACTCCGACTAATATTGACAGTGATGATGACGAAGAATCAGAGTTTGGTTCGTATATCGATAGTTTTAGACATGAGATGGGAAAATCACCAAGCTCCATTTTTTATTCCCCGAAAAAGGCTCACTTTTGAGTTCTTGACAATATCTGGAAAATAATTTATTTGTTCTCAAAAGCGTAAGCTATCAACTGCAAAAACTTTTTTCTTAATGGTTCTCAAAAGTGTATATTTGATTCTTAGCAACATAGAAATGGTTCAGTGACGTACATAACAGGTACAAAGACCAACTCCTCAAGTGAGATAGAATTTCATCTTCTTCTTTTTGTCGGTTTGGTGGTTAGTTTAAAACTTTTCTCCTTGTAAGCAGACGGATTTTATTGTTGTATTGAGAACTGGAAATATGTTGGTGGATCTCATTTGCTACATTGCGTTTTAATTTGTTACACAGCAGCTGCTAGGTAAATTGATGTTGCTATTTACTTGATGATAGTCTTGTTTGGTTTGGTTACGGGCCTTGAGTCTTGTTTGGTTTGGTTGCAGGCCTTGCGACTTTTAAGCTTGGGTTTTTTCATTTTTGCTTATAAGTTCTACTACATTGGTTGCCCGGTTTAAAAGCTGAATATCTTGATATCCTGGGCTGAGAAAGCTATAAGTTTGAAATTGATCTCAGACTTAAAATAAGTCGGTTTATATAATTGAATACATTAACCATAAAAAGCAGCACGTAAACTCTCTATGAGAAGTCGGTGTTAGTGGAGTCCAAATCTTCTATCCAATAATTTATATATTCCATTTTGAAATTTTAGATTTTTTTTTGTGTTTATAAATTGTTACAACGTATTTTACACATATTTCATAATATATTGAGACATCTTGTTAAGTTATATAATTTTTTGGAGATTTTATATTTAATTTATGCTAGTTCTTAATTAATTTCAATATAAAACATATTTGAATTTTTCGTAAGAAAAAAATTATTGAAATATATTCATACATGTCTAATTGAAATTGTAGTCTTTTTTTAAAAAATTAATCAACTATTTTGGGTTTAAAAATTGATAGGACATGAAATAAGATTTAAATTATGGGTAGAAGATTTTGCACTGTCCTACCAATTATGTTACACGAAAGTTAGTTACTTGTACTACTAGTCGTGGTATTTTCTAAGACCAGATTACTAAAAATAAGTTGTACAGAAGCACACGAAACACGAATAGGTGCGCATATAAATGTAAATAAATACTATAGTTTTGTCTAATCCAAATTATTGACCATTAGGTGCTTTTTTAATAAATGTGACAGATAAGATTCTTTATAGTAGAGAGGATTAGAGAGGTGTCAGCACCACCATTTTAGGACTCATTTGTATATTTAGCACAATACACTTTTTGGCCTACCAAAATTTTACGACTTTTTTTTTACTTATAGTACAAAATTACAAATTAACTAATCTTAGGATAAATTTACGAGTGTGTCCTTTGATTAATACTTTACTTGTTTAGTTGTTTTGCTATTAGCTTAAGAGGGCGATATTCCTTAAGTCTATTAACCCAAATTAATGAGCCGTTTTTTGACTAATAGGAGTAACAAATTAGTACATTTTTTACGCGAAAATGCGCAAATAGGCTTTCCCTTATAAAAATTCAAAGTGAACATACTGTCATTTTTCAATACAAACTCTCCCTCTTCTTTCTTTTTCTTTCCGAGGAAAATTGAAAGTGAACATACTGTCATTTTTCAATACAAACTCTCCCTCTTCTTTCTTTTTCTTTCCGAGGAAAATTGACGAGGATTAGGTCTGTCGCAAAACTCGTGTACGGTGTTAGTCCAGCCGATTGAATGACTACATTACCTGAGAGCTAGTTTGTTATTTTATTACTCGTTTGGAGAAGGCAAGAGTTGTTTTGTTATTTCTTTTTCGTGGATAAAACGTATTGTTTTAATTATTTTGTACTGTATTATGATTTGCTCAATAGGAGTTTCTCCACACTAACATTGAATTTGATATAGTAGCATTTAGGTTTTGTGTTTGGATCTTACTCATGATATTTTATAAATTGGTAAGAAATAATCACATGATGTGATGTTGAAAGGGACTTGGCTAACGTAGACATTATTGTGACACCACCACTTATGAAAATCATGAACTCCTTTAATTGGCCCTTAATAATAATAACACCAAGTGAAATCGGGGGCCAAACAAAAACTACTGAGTTATTCTTGTTGATTTGAGTGAAACGATTTTACATATTTAAAATTTTGAAATATCCAAATCAGGGGAAGCCAAAAATTGTGAATGAGTTGTGTCGAAATTGCATAAAATAGAATGTCCAGGGAAAATAAGATTATAATGAGTGTCAAATCCATATATTTAAGTTTAACAAATAATAATAAATAATATACATGTGAAAAAAAATGATTTTTACAATCATGAGATGTGTGTGTTGACATCTTCCGTTTCCTCTTGAAACTCTGCCGCAATCGTGTATAGAATCCCTTACATTTTCCGATTTACTTGTTGTGAGATAATCGAGCACAAAAATTGATAGTAGTGTATTGTTACCAAACATTCTTACAATTGATTAAGTTAGTTACTTGGGGTAAGCTTACAATATATCATATTTATCACAATAATTCAAATATTGGTGTCAAAAAAATAATTAAAAAAAGTTATAAAAAGACATGAAACCATTATCCAATGGAAGAGGGGCTAATACCCAAAATATGGTGTCATGTGATATTTTGATCTTTTAATCTCATTCAAAACATGGTTTTTTTCTAATTTTTTTTTATCAAATTATACTACAAATCCGCAAGTTGTACGTTATTATTTTTAGTTTTGAAAAATTTTACATTCTTATATTTTTTTTTGAATTTAATTGTGTTTTGCGATATTTTTAAAACCCAAAATGTCAAAAAAATTATAAAAACAATATATTTTTCAAAACAAAAAATACTAGCATATAACTTGCAGATTTATAGAATGGTTTGACAAAAAAAACTAGAAAAAAACTACATTTACATGAGATTAAAAGCTCGGAGTGTCACCTGACACCATATTTTAGTTGTTAGCATCACTCTTTCCCTATCCAATTGTATGGAGCAAGATGGTTGGTACAACTGGTTGATACTCTAGTGCAACACGCTCATCACCAGAGTTCAATTTCTGTCGCCTGCGAAACATGTTACCTTCAAAGCGAGAGTTATTAATTATAAAAAAAAAAAAATTAAAAATTTATGCCATTATAACTTTTGTGCTCAATACGTTGTATTTGGTTGGTCAATTTTGAAAGCTCTTTTCAATCATCCCGGCCATGAAAAACACATTTGTTTAAGCTAAACCATGCATATTTTTATAGGATAGGGATACGATATCAACAACAAGCATCGCATCAAATGCATCAAATTACACTTTTCTATTTATATAAGGAGTTCATTTAAAAAAAATTCACACATCAGTTTTATTATACACTTTCTAATTATAAAGAGAAGATGAAATCTCCTTAAATTCACACCGTCATTCCATCTCTATATAAAAAAAATTATATGCTTTTTTTTGGAGGGACCGGTTGTACATCATATTACCTCTATTTTTAAATTGACAATAAATGAAAAATAAATGAGACTGGTACAACTTCACTGAGTTTATATACTTATCAAAATGAAAAAATAAGGTTTTTCTCCTTAAATATGCCGAGGATTGGGAGAGACCGATGCTAATGCTCTTAACCCGAAAAATTACTCAATGAAAGATATACCTGTGGAATGATTCAAGATATCAAATCATATCTAACTCAAAAATATTAAACTAAACTGCGGAGTTATATATCATAGATTAGATAAATATACACATTGATAATATGCAAAAATAGTAAACATGATATCATTTGTGATCAAGCTGGTTGGTTCAAATGTTTGACACGAACTAAACAAACTTGAGTTATACTCGTTCGTTCGCATTTAACCGTCCGTTATAAAATCAAGTGTCATTTAACTATTTAGCTGTCCTCTTATTTGCATTTTCATTAACATTAAGAAAAATTAGTCAGTATAATTAATATGCTTATAATTATACTAATTTACCATTTGACAAATATTAATATGTAAATTAGTTGTTTATCAAATTGGACCATGTTTAACGTTTGAATTATATGATTAATTTTTTCAAAAAATTATTTAAACAATATTAATACAAGTTTTTTGTATTAAGATTACAACATATAAATTAAAAGCTAAAAAAATAGAAAAAAAACAATCCTTGTGTATTTAGTATCTCTTCTGTTTATCTTCAAGTTATTCCACTCAAAAAGTGTCTGAACCATTTTTACTCCCTCTCTCTCTCTCTCTATATATATAATATATATATACATATATATTTATATTTATATTTATATTTATTTATATTTATTTTAATCTCCCAGCAGCATCTGAAACACCATGTCTTCTCCAAGCAAACGCAGAGAGATGGACTTAATGAAACTGTTTGTTTTATTTTTAACCCTTTTTTTCTAATTTTTTTGTTGTTTCTATAAAGCACTTATCTTTGCTATTAATTTATGTGGTTCTTTTGTTTTTGGATGATTAGTGATTCTAAAGTGGAGATGAAACTGTTGATTATTTGAAGATTCTGTTAAAAACAAACTACCCAATAATCTTTTGATTTCATTTTATCCTTTTTTTTTAGCTATAGGGCACTTGTCTTTTTACAAGATAGTTGTTTTATTTGTGTTTTTATTTTGTGGGTTTCTTTGTTTTAGGGTGAAACTGTTGATTCTCTAAAAAAATACCCAATTATTAATTAAGTCAATTGTTTTTTAGCTATAAAAGCACTTATTTTTACAAGATTGTTTGTTTTTTTGTAATTATTTTAGATGGGTTGTTCTGTTTTAGGATGAAACTGTTGATTCTCCATAAAATTACCCAATAGTTTATTAAATGATTTTTTTAGCTTTAAAGCACTTATTTTTGTCAAGATTGTTTATAGTTTTGTAATTATTTTATATGAGTTGTTCAGTTCTAGGATCAAACAGTTGATTCTCTAAAAAATACCCAATAATCTATTAAGTCAATTGTTTTTTGTCTATAAGAGCACTTATTTTTACAAGTTTTTTTTTTAATAATTATTTTACACAAGTTGTTCTGTTTTAGGATGATACTTGTTTTGGGATGAAACTGTTGATTCTCTATAAAAATACCCAATAGTTTATTAAATGACTTTTTTTAGCTATAAATCACTTATTTTTGTCAATATTGTTTATCTTTTTGTAATCATTTCATGTATTGTTTTGTTTTAGGATGAAACTGTTGATTCTATATAAAATTAACCAATAATTTATTAACTCAATTGTTTTTTAGTTATAAAAACACTTATTTTTTATAAGATCGTTTATCTTTTTGTAATTGTTTTGTATGGGTTGTTCTGTTTTAGGATGAACTGTTAATTCTCTAATAATTTATTTTTTTAGCTGCAAAGTACTTGCTTTTGTCAAGATTGTTTATCTTTTTGTATATTTAATGTGTTCTGTTTCAGGATGAAACTTGTTGATTCTCTAAAAATTTACCCAATAATTTATTATTATTATTTTTTGAAGTAAGGTTTTGTGGTTTGTTTTGTTTTGTTTTGTTTTGTTTAGGATGATGAGTGATTACAAAGTGGAGATGATCAATGATGGGATGCAAGAGTTCTATGTGTTTTTCCATGGACCAAAAGATAGTAAATTTTCATTACCCTTTTTCTATTAGTTTTGCAAAACCGTTGGTTCTTTTTTTTTTATGTATACTTCGAATATAATCAGTGAAATTCTGGGTAATTGCTTATTGGATATAATCTTGTTACCAAGTATTGTAACTATTGTTTTTAGGGGCAATTAACAAAAACATACACTACCCTTATTATATTACCAAAAACATACACTCAAAAGTTAAATTACCAAAAACATACCTACATATACTTATTATTTTTCTAATTCTACTCAAACCATAATCTAACATATCTCTCACTAACCGCAACTCTCTCTCTCTCTCTAATCGCACCTCTCTCTCTCTAACACACGATAATCGCACATCTTTCTAACACGTACTAATCACCCATCTCTCTCTAAAAATGATTAAAAACTCACAAAATATGCATATGCTAATTATAAAACGTCATACCCTAATTATAAAACTTCATACCCTAATTTTAAAACTTCATACCCTAATTTCAAAAGTTCATACCCTAATTTCAAAAATTTCATACCCTAATTTCAAATTTTCATACTCTAATTTTAAAACTTCATATCCTAATTTCAAAACTTCATACCCTAATTTCAAAACTTCATTTCCTAATTTCAAAATTTCATACCCTACATATGAATTTATCTCAATATTATACATATGAATTCTTCTCTTTCAACTTGAAACCCACAATGTTTACAATAGTCTCAAAACTCAATAAATAGAAAACAATCTCACCAATTCCATATATTTTTCATATATTACGGGGTATCAAATAGTGTAATATTTATGTATTACGTATGTATATATCTGTATTTATATGTATATGGATATCTATATAATCTAGATGGTGTTCGGTAGTTAGTGGCGAGTTTTCGTGATGGAAGAAGGGAGAGAGATAGAGTGAGATATTAAAGAAAGATACATAAAAGAATGGATGAGAGAGAGTAAGATCGGAGAGAGATAAAGAGAAAAATTGGTGAGAGAGAAGAATGAAGAGATACATAGAAGAATTGGTGAGAAAGAAGAACGGAGGAGAGAGAGAAAGATGAGAGAGAGATAAGGAAAAGAAGAAACAACATTAAATTTAAATTTGTTTGGTATGTTTTTGATAGTTAAAGTTGTAAGGGTATGTTTTTAGTAATTTAATTTCAAAAGTAGTATATTTTGTTAATTTATCCTAGTTTTTATCATGTTGATCATCTGTGTATCAGAATAAGAAACTACCCTTTTGTTAGTTTAACAGAATCTTTCATAATTTGATGGGGAGTTTTAAATTTTTCTTCTTATATGATACAATTTTCATAACGACCTCTATCGGCTTTCATACAATGTTTTTGATTTATGACTTTCACCTAATAGCGTGATTTGGTAGAGAATTTGACATTTTCGTGTGTATTATATAGTAAACAGATCTTAATTGGGAATTCGGTTGGGGAAAATCATGTCAATCTGGCCTTTTCCACTGCACTAATCTTTGTAATAACTAATTCTATCTTTAGTTTAGTATCCACCTCTAGATTTAGCCTTACTAAGAGTTGCTATACATAGTTTTGAGTTACAATTGTACTTTCTACATACGATTGGTTGAATTACTGTTCACTTGTTATTCCTTGATTGTTTCCACAAACAGTACTTGTATGAAAATAGGTGCTTATGTTTCTTAAGAGAATGCCTTAATACTTTCCACTTTTTCCTTTTACTATGTATGCTCAATTATTCATTTCAGGTCCTTATCAAGGAGGTGTGTGGAGGATACGGGTTGAGCTTCCAGATGCTTATCCTTATAAATCTCCATCAATTGGTTTTATTAATAGGATTTATCACCCAAATGTTGATGAAACGTGAGTACTTCGTCGCTATTTCGATATAATTTTGTGGCGCTATACTACCGTGTTTGACTTCAAACTTATCCTGGTATATATATACTTGGACTATAGGTTTGTTTAGTTGAATCTCATGCAGACTACCTTTTCTAACAAATAAGCAAAAGACTTTGTTTAAGATTTACAAACAAGGCCTGTAAAATACACAATTAGAGGTACTATTTAAAAGTCAGTTAGGGGGAAAGGGGGGGTGGTTACTGTGTGTTATTTTTGGGTAGGTACTGTGCGGACCACGGTATGTCTAATACTGACCAATTTTCTTTTATCCGATACCTATCCTAAACGGGGAATTAGAGTATTGCTTAACCTTTTCAGTGAAAATTAGGAAAAAAATGTATGTTTTACAAGTGGTGATATTTCTTTCACTTTATGCACATATATTGCCTATAGATGATGCTAAGTGAGTGTGTAACTTCGGTATCATGGGGAGAACCCCCATCCTAATTTTGCATTCTATTTTTCATACCTGAGGAAGTCCAAATTTTTTTAACCTGACGCTTTTGATGGGCTGTTGAAATGATAGGTCAGGGTCGGTGTGTTTAGATGTTATCAATCAGACATGGAGTCCTATGTTTGGTAAGGAAGTTGAATTTAAGCACTTTGAACACTGTTTGAGTTGTGTTTTTCACCGAATTATGTAGCTAAATGTGTATCTCATACGTATGTTTTATCAGATTTGGTAAATGTATTTGAAGTGTTTCTTCCTCAACTTTTGCTGTACCCTAATCCGTCAGACCCTCTGAATGGGGAGGCTGCGGCCCTCATGATGCGTGATCGAACTTCTTATGAGCAAAGAGTTAAAGGTATTAAACTTCTGACAAACAACTAATAATGCTATGTACTCTGATCTATACTCTGATCTATACACAGATTGGTAAGGTGACAGTGCGGTCCACGTAATATGAACCAATCAATCTATTATATATGTGTGCAACCCGTTGCCACATCATGAATCTGTGGACAAATCTATGTAAACAGCATTTTGTCATTTTGGCTTGGCTATGCCTGTGTGGTTGACCAATTTTCATAAAATATGTGCTTTTGGCTGTGCATTTTGCTATGCCGATGTGATGGTTTGCAAATCTTGTTAATCGATTCTTTTAAGTTTTTGGTTGGTTGGTGTTCTTTTGAAGTACAGATTAATTTAATCCTGAATGTTTTGGTGTCAGAAGTTGGTAAATTTACTAAATTATTTGGTCGACTTGACACAACACACTTCATAGTTGTTTACCTACTAGTATTTCAAAATTTGTTGAGTTAAAAAGGTTTTCCGTCCTATTAACATCGACTAATCTTCTTCCATGATCTTTTTCTTGACCAAAACCAAGTTATCAGCTGTGAAAAGTATTGCCTCAGTGGTTAATTTCGATTGTTTCAAGTGAGCTCTTCTTGTTTCGATAGGAACTATTTTGATCAGAATTGTGTATATGACATTTTTACTTTTTTTAGATATTAATAGCATTACTTGAACTGATCTACTGTTTAACACTTTTAGAGTATAGACTGTAAATATCTGTTTAAACCGAAATAAAATTGTTTTGAGCTTCTGCTGAAAATTGACATTTTCATGTTTGCCTTGGTCATTCTACTTGATTTACTATGAATAGGCCTTGCTATCCTTAATAGCTCAAATAAGTATCCAACTTAGGACTGTGGTAGAATTTTCAATTTTTGTTTTTTAGTGGAGAAATTTTTCAAAATTAATCTTGTTTTTCTTAAAACAGGCTGGTAAGATACTGTAGCGTTTTGTAAATTGGATTTTGAGGTTGTGAAATTAGTTGGGTTCGTCCAACTTAAAGTTTTAGCCTTTTCAGGTCAGAAACTCGAAAAACCTAGATTTCAGCTACTCATTACAGTCCATTTATTTAGTAAAACAGCAAAAGGAAGAATAAAAAAAAGAGCTCAAATGATGCTATGAAACAAGGCCCAAGAAGCTGAGAAAAAAGACCACTTTGGAGAGTGATTTAATTTTTTTATACGGATATTTTCGAAACTTATCGAAAATGATCTTTATCCTCTTTAAAACAAGTAGTTATCATGTTGCCAATATTTTGAGCTTCAAATGTTTTCTGTTTTTTAGCAAGAGTTTTTATATTTTACCTTTACCGTGTAAACGTCTCTCCATATAATGCTAATGACTAATAAGTAATCAATACATGAATTGATATTTTTGGATGTCGTTGCTGCCTCTGGTTGATATCTACTTTTTGCGTAGTTTGTACTTGTAGTAACCGATGTTACCTTTGTTCTTTCGCAAATATAACGAAGTCTCTTGATTTAAATAGTTAACTTTGAAACTACAGATAATACTCACCATGTTGCCATCCTTTATGCCAAGGGCTGATAATGAAATACAAAATTATTTAAGTGACATTTTTTTTATATATCTATTTCCAACCCGTTGTACGTAATAATTCTGATTTGGGGAGTGTGTTATGTATGAAGTTTCAACATAGTTTTGTTGTATTATCATTCTTTGAAGTCTCTCGATCTCAAATATTCATCTTAATGCAATTCGAGTTCTTATCAACCTTGAAACTCCATACTGCTATATTATTTTCAGCGCACACAGGACTGCTGACCTGGGGAACAGTGTAGTTTTGAAGTTTTGAATCTTAACTTTATTTGTTCTTTCATGTGTTCTTATCTTGACGTTTTGCAGAATATTGTGAGAAATATGCCAAGCCAGAAGACGCAGGCGTAATTCCCGAAGAGAAATCCAGTGATGAAGAGATGAGTGAAGACGAGTACGACTCTGCTGACGATGCAGTAATGGGGCCAGCGGACCCATAGTTTACAAGTTTTCGCCTTTCATGTGTTTGTATGTGTACATGATGTTTCAAATTCTCTGTACCAATAATTCGATTGTAAAATGAAAAAAGAAAAAGAACTATTTGTTTGGTAGAGATGGATATAAAATCTCTGCCGCTTTCATTAGTTTGCTTTGTAAATAAGTGTACTTTGCTTGGTTTTAATGTTAATGTTTCGTACTGCTGTTCGTTTTAATGACTAATAACATTTTAAGACGTGCTTTTATGCATTTTTGTTACCGTGTTAGCGGTATCACATTTATTTTTCAGTTTTCCTGCGTTGGCGTTTATCTTGTAGTAGTATAACTAATTTCTGATAATAATTATTTCGCCAAGTGTTCTTTTAATACTTCGTACATTAGCATAAAAATATTAGAATTGCAACAAGATAATATTTAGTCCGTATGCACTGGTCTTTTTTTTATTAACTAAACTGTGTAGAAGTTTATGATCTCTACCAGCAATTATTCTTAATCTTCAATCTTCTTTAACTATATAATTTGATGAATATTATGTGCATCTAATCAGATTTTTTTCCGAAAATCTCAGTCAATTATATTCTAATTAGTTCCATCAAATTATCCATAATTCGAATTTGGTGTATCCTAAATTAGTTCCATACTGAATACATGAAAAAAGTACTTCAGTCTTACACCAACACTAATGCAGTATCCCAAATTTATGTTTTAAAGCGACTTGTAAATTATCATGGGCAAAAAAGAATACACACAATTTGGATTTACGCGCCTATGAAGCATTCAGTTACCACCTTAGGAAAATTAAATTAATACTTCTTGTAATTTGAAGTCACTAGAGAATTCATAGGGAAAGTCCTAACTTTACGCGTTCTAGGCCCAAGTCTAAGACCGATCTGACTAAAATACCCCTCTTAACGGAAATGGGTGATGTAGCAGCAGCAAGGTGACTGACACATCATCATTCGATCCAACATTCAACGCTAGATAATAGTACTATAAGACAATGAGATTATTCAAGTACGAGGGTAGTGAAAATAATTATAGTACTAATTAGTAAAAGCACTAAACCAAAATGGAAGGCACAAAAACAGAGAAAATTTGGCAGTATCTTTTTGTTTGGGACCACAGCCACAGCCATAACTTGTCGATAAATCACACAAGATTAGATTTCACCAGTGCTAAATAGACAGATGCAAATACCAAAAAGATATACAAACAATTATGCGACACTTGAGAGCATGCCACATATCGATTGGCTTGGGAGCTTTAAAATTGTAGTAATAAATTGGAAGGAAATTTCAAAATTTCATAACGTCCCGACTCGCATAATTCAATGGTTCCAACGTTGATTTCTTCATTTGACTACCCTACTTCATTGTTTAGTAATGTTATGCAAAAAGAGCTTCATGACAGGACTTACGCCTCAAAAGCTTGGATTCAGAGTTTGCAACTTGCCCCAATTATAAGCAGCAATTTAATACAATTAAAGCTACATTAAGTCTTTCTTTCAAGTTTTTCAACCTATACCATTATGTAACATTTATGATCTCAATAAACTACAAAGCCTATAAAGGGCCGATTCGACATTCAGCACCTTAAGGCACAATTAACAAGTTCCCTTATTTAAATCCCCCCCACCCTCCACAATAATTTCGGTCATAGATGACTTGGTCTCCTTTTGCCAGAATCAGTTCTCAATTTCTTCACAGGATTTGCCCAACCGAAACTTCCGGATCCACCACTTCCCTGTTGCTGAGGTGGCGTATTAGCCCAACCCTGGCTTGTCCTAGCATCTTTCGTATCCTGGGCCGGACCTGAGCTTCGGGTGGTTCGGCCAATACTGGGGGGTGAAACTGGGACCCCAAGAACACTCCCAGGTCTAGCGATCGCCTTTTCACGATCTTTTCTCTTCTTTTTGCAAATTACTAAATCACCTGGGTGGGTTAATGACCGTTGATCATCTTGAGGTGGTTGGTCTCTAGATCTGGTGGGGGTACCGACCCTAGAATCTTTCTGTAGTATGTGGGTCCGGGAACCCCTTGGTTCGTCAATGTTGGAGAGAGAGGTACGAGAGGGAAGTTTCAGTGAAGAACTTGTTTTTGGTTCCGGTTCGTTAACGAGTTTCTGTCTTTTGCTTTGGCCTGGGATTATTGTTTGTTTTGAAGATGGAGTGGAAGTTGAGGTAGGTAGTTGTGCAGAGAAAGATAGGGCTGTTCTAGCTTCTTGGAAATCTATGTCTGGAAATGCAATCTTTAAGATGTCGAAGAAAAGATCATGCACTTTCCTTGCTTCTGACCTCACCTGTACACACACAGATATATATCAAAAAAATAGTTTAAATTAAACTTGTTTTTCACAACTGTTGGTTTTTTGCAAACTTTAGGACAATCACTTGGTCGTCCTGGCTAGCTTAGTAGCAAGCTCTATCTTGAAAGAGGTACCACAGCAGACCTCTGGTAAGTACGAGTAATCTCAAACTAGGGATAGACCTCTGGTAAGTACAAGGGATAGACCTGGCTAAGAAAACATGCGTTTAGAAGACAAAATTTCCAAAAACGGACTTTAAAACTCAAAAACTTGAGCTTCACAAGGCAACCACAACATTTAATAGGAAAGAAAGAAACTGAATGGCGTCAAAATCTGGTAGACTTGAGCATTTTTGCTCGGTTTACATAGGATAAGATCAGAGAAACTTTCAAAGTTTACTTGATCTCGGACATAACGTATTGCTAGGTGAAAGTGACGTGAAATAAAACACAACAAGAAAGTCAGAAGGGGAAAGAAAAATACATTTTTTTTTGCAAGCTTACATACTTGTGTTTAAAAATAGTCAAGTTTTAAAACATTGGAGAGACAGAGGGAGAGGGAGGGAGGGAGATTAGGCAGATATTTGTCTTATGGCTCTCATCTCGGTTAGTAAAGCAATAAAGTAAAAAGACTACTATACCTCATGCGAAAATCCAAAATATTGCATTGAGCTCTTCAACATATACTGAACATCAGAAACAAGATCCATCACCCCATTGTACTTAAATCTATCAACACGGAGATCAATTTTACGCAAATTAATTACGTTATTAATAGTCCCAGAACTCTCAACTCTCTTCCACAAGTCAGTTAGCAACGGAACAATATCGGGACCTTCCTTATCGATCCTCCTCTGGAGCTTGCCAATTACGTTCTTGCACTGCAAATAGAAAAAGGTAACCATACTTTCTTTTAGCGCAGCGCACAGTAAAAGCCCCAACCAACAATCATCATTTTATTAACAGTTCCACTGCAAAAAATGTTGCAAATACATATACATATACAATATATACATCTACATATACTCCGTATTATGTACGTATGTGTCTGTGTATATATAGATATATGTGTGTGTGTGTGTGTATATATATATGGGGGAGGATATATACACACATAAAGTTACACATAAATCTACACTTTAATCTTAACCCTTCATCCACACTCGTTTTCAATGGCTAAGATTAAATCAATTAATTAAAAATTAAAACACTCTCCATCATTTCCCCCCCAGACCTCTCTCTTTCTAATTCTCCCGTCTAAATAAAGCAAAGATGAAAACAAAAAAAACAGAGGGCATCAACTAGCATATAAAGATTTTGTTTTTTTTCCGTAAATTAGGAGAAAATAATGTGATGTTTTTCTATTCTCTTTTGCAAAATATACTCCATCTGTACCTTTTTTTTATAGGTGTAAATCCTTTAATCAGCATATGCAAAATCATTGTAGGTTTTTTTTTAAAAGCCAAAAGTAATTTGTAAGTACTAAAATATACAGTACCAATATTTGAGTTTGTCCTTTGTTTAGAATAATTTACTTCTTTGTTTTTTCACTCTTTGCTTTTATCAAATATACTTCCAACAAAACAAAAATATAAGTACTTTGTGTTGCATAAAGTAAAGGGGTATCTAAACGGAGAGGAAGAGAGGTTGTCTGGAAAAAAAATGATGGAGAGAGTGTTTTATTTTTTAATTAATTGATTTAATCTTAGCCATTGAAAACAAGTGTGGATGAAGGGTTAAGAAAAAAGTGTAGATTTATGTGTATATATCCTCCCCCTAATATATATATCTGTGTGTGTGTGTGTGTGTGTGTGTATTGTATAGAAGCGTGCAAGGATAGTAAAAGCGTGAGTTTTGCAGAAAATAATAGAGCCAAAATGACATTTAATAATCCATATCAATTGTTATTAAGTTCAAAATTCAAACGCAATTGAAATCAGAAGTTTAAAAAACTACACAAATGTAAAAAAGGAATCCAAGGTTTTAAATGTTGAATATTAAAACAATAAACCCAATCGCTAATGATCGTAACAAAAGTTAGTACAATGTGTTTTTCATCCATAGCAAAAGAACTATATCTTTATACTTCATTATATTTTTTATGTTTTTGAGCGCAAAAGGTACGTGTCAAGGCATAAAGTTGTTCACTTGGGGTTTTGATCCTTTTTGCAACACTTGCCAATTTTCGTTGACCACTATGTTTAATAACGAGGTTTAAGACTCTCTAAGCGAGTTTTTATAATTAAGCACACACACATATATATATCAGTGTACACTCGAGAATCTGATCTTTTAAGCAACATTTAACAAATTTCGTTTACCACAAATTTCGTAATAACGAGCTCTAAGCCCTCTTTGAAACGAGCTTTGAAAACAATATATGTATATGTGTGTATGTATATATATGTATGTGTGTATTTATATCTGTGTGTGTATATATATATGTATGTATATTTAGAGAGCGAGAGGATACTCACCCTTCTCTGAATTGCATCAGACATCTTGCTGCCACCCATGGAGGCCCCAGAACTGTTTGTCCTCTCCAAATCTCTGATAGGCGACGAAGCATGTGCCTTTGTGGCATTCAGATTTTTCCTAGAAGGTAAATTCCGCTTGTTTTTTTTATCATGCTTGAGCTCAACAGGCACTTTTTTTTCAGAGACAAACCTGGTTTGCAAATCATGTTGATGGCCCACTTGGGATGGTACAGGTGACGAAGAATCTCTTTGATAAACAGATGACTTTTCAATACTGTGTTTATCCTCTGGTTTTTCTATAGTATGTCGAGGTCGAAGTCTTATACTACGTTTTCTTTTTATTTTTGGTTGAATGACATGCTCATCTTCACCTTCATCACGATCTTGAATATAACTTCCAGATTGTTGAAGATCTATATGAGAGTCTCCAGACCCAGCTATTTCGCCTTCTTCTAGTTCATCAGACTGGCAATATTTTATTATAAAAGATATAATCAGAAACAGGAGGAAATAACTCCAAACATGAAACACCAAGACCTAGTTTTTCACTATTTACAATACATATCTATACATATTTTTTGTTTCTGGTTTCTGTGCTCACAAAAGTACCATTGAAGTACGAAGGTTTTATTGGCTATTTAATAGAACACGCATTGCTACTTGTGTAGTCTGCTTATAGTTCAGCAGGCTGGCAAAATTTATTAAAAGAATTTAATCATAAAATGGAAAAAATAACTCCACGCATGAAACGCAAAGGCCTTGACTTTAAAACCTTATATGTATGTCTATACCTTTCTCTTTAACGTGCTTACGAAAAAAAATCTGGTACCAAGTGACCTTATCGGAAAGCATATTGTTAACTTTGTTTTTTGCTTTAAAGCATAATCTCCTCATTAACAAGGCAAGAAAGAAGTTCTGCAGAAAAATCAATTCCTCCTCCATCCCAAATAAGAGAGAATTTCTGGACACCTAATTTTAAAATAAATAAAATAATAATAGCCTATTATTTTGTCAAAAATATCTTTTAAATTGAAAGCGAGATTTTTTGTACTTGCACAAATTTCAGTAAAGGCAAACCATAATTTAACTATTACTTGGGAAAACTTCCATTAAATTGGGACATGCCAAAATAGAATTATGATCAAACCAAGTGATCCTTGCTGAAAGTAATAAATACCAGTTTCTTTGAAATAGAACTTGGCCTCCCCTCTAATGCAGAAAGAGATCCAAATTTCTGAGAATTAAAAGACTCGTTTATCTGTTTCAATCTACGTCCTTCTGACGATGACCCTGACGAGCCACCTTTTTCAGCTGCACGGTTCTGTCTTGGAGCTTGAGAATCTTGTAAATGCACATATCCACCAACAGAACCCCGGGTATCTCCTTCAGGTTCATTTTTTTTAATTAAAGGTGGACTAATTTCATCATCTTCATCCTCAACCTCTTCTTCTTGAGCAGAATACACGTGTCTCTCTGCAGAACTAGCTTCAGAAAACCCGTCATCTTCATCTAACTCTCTGTAGACTGGAGCCTTTTTCCCCTTTGGCCGCCCCCTCCTCTTCTCAGGTAAATCAACTTCGCTCGATACAGTGCCGATTTTCGAAGGTTTTTTCGACAATTTCGAAATAGTGGAATTTACTTCTCTTGTGCTAGCTCTTAGCCATTTAGGTACCTGATCATATCTCACCATCTCCTCTTCCCAATCAAGTTCTTCATCCATATGATCAAATATTTCCACTTCTTCTTCGCTTCTAGCTATCATTCGGTTCACTTCTTGTAATGAAGGAACATCATGGACAGTTTCTTGATATCTCTCATCGTCATGTAACAACGTCTCTAAAGTCAGGCGTCTCTCTTCATGTGTCGTCCTTTGGTCAAAACGACCAGCATTAATTACCTCATCAGCCATATCGATCTTATATTGCTGAATGTTGTTCCTTATTAGTCCCTCGATAGTACCCATATACCGATCCTTACCAGCAAGGTCATCCTCAGAATCAACTAACCCATCACTTATAAACTCATCCTCCTTTTGATGGCTCGCAATTTTGCCAACTACAGCTTCCAAGTAAATAACTTTCACTTCTCTTTTTTGTCCGATACGGTGGGCCCTAGCAACCGCTTGCTCCTCGTTTTTCGGGTTAGGGTCAGGATCGTAGATTACCACCGTATCAGCTGTCTGAAGATTTAACCCTCGCCCAGCTGCTCGTATGCTAAGTAAGAAAATAAAACAGTCAGTGTCAGGGCTATTAAAGTCCACGATAGCTGACTCACGTTCTTCTAAACTCGTTGTTCCATCAATTCGTCTAAATACCAGACGTCGCCACTGTAAATACTCCTCTAATATATCTAGTAATTTCGTCATTGTACTAAACAGCAGAACTCTATGTCCTGTTCTTTGCAGCTTAACAAGGATCCTATCGAGAACCCATAACTTTCCACAAGATCTAACGAGAAAGTCTTTGGAGAGGTCACTGAAATAAGGGTAATTTAGCAAGGGATGATTACACGTTTTACGAAGTTCCATACACCTATTGTTCAATGGTTTGTATATTTTCGGTTGGTAAACGGGATTTTTTTGAACCCTTCGTTTCTCATCTTCAGGATCAACTCGAAGAGTTCCTGTGGATTTAATCCAGTCGTAAATTGTACTCTGAATAGCTGACATTCTACATCTTAGGACAATGGATACCTAGAAAATAAAATAAGGTGTATATTAGAAACAATCCTTAAATAAATATACCTTGGGGGATATCACTTTGTACACTAAAATATCGATTTTTAACAAACGGTACACAACTATTACGTTGCACAGTTAAGAAAGAAACTAGGGACAATCAATAGACCAGCTTTAAATTTTCTTTTGCAATTGTAAATTTTGATAGGCTAGTGCAATAATTATCGATTTTCTGTAGATTGGTGTTAAAAAAAGTAAATTTTGATAGGTTGATGCAGTGGTTATCGATATAATGTATTACTAATGCTGAACTTTAATAGTATAGAGTACTAATCGTCAAAAGATAATTAGGTTGGAGTACAAAAAGATATATTTTCTCATATATTTAAGTATTTGACTCAAAAGGCCAAGTTTGGTGCAGCAAGCTTAGTTTTTCGGCCTCTTGCTTGAAAGCTGTATTATATTTGGTTGATCAGCTTAAACATTGATCGTTTCTGTGCTTTTTGGATGACAGTTTTCTTTTCTCGAATCTAGCACCCAGCATATTTACTTATAAGCTGCAACCAATCAATCTCATTTAAAATTGATTATTTTGTTCATTGACATACTATAGCAGGCAGCAGCATACCTTAGGTGGAAGTGAGCCCTCAACATCTTCAACACGACGCCGAAGCATGAAAGGCTCTAAGATTTGGTGAAGCCTGTGAATAACAATAACCTTCTTTTCGGTCTCGAGCCAGTCATCTTCTGCGTTATGTGTAGGACCTTCTTTTTGAAAAGGTTGTGAAAACCAATCATGAAATGCTTTCCGGTTATCAAATACCTCAGGAAGGAGCAAATTTAGAAGTGACCAAAGTTCTTTGAGATCATTCTGCCAAAATTAAATACGAAAAGGCTTGGCGTTAAATTCCATCCATATTATGTTAAGAAGAAAGAGAAGTTGCAAATAGATGTGTAAAGTGCAAATAACCCCCGTGTTCTTTGGATTTTGTAATTAACCACAATGTACTGTCTAGTTTTTACTTTATTTTTGAAAATAACCCCTGACCAATATTAAGAGGGAGAAAAAATTTATAGAGAAGTTACACCAAGCATTCCTATAGTCCTATTAAAGCAGAAAATTGTGTTTTCCACACACAAAATTGTGTTTACTTCATGTTTGGTTGCTTGAGGGTTATTAACAGAATGACAACAATTATTATGTCCTTTTAAATCTGATCATGGGGTTGCGTAAATAGTACTACGGGGGTTGATTGCAAGTTTCTGAGTTACAAAAGGGTCATTTGAAAACATGGATAGTATATGGGGAGTTTTTTGCATTCAATATCATCATTGGTTGACTCCCAAACACGACTGTATGTTCGCTTAATCAATTTTCCTGCATTAACATGGCTGGACTAGGTAAATGGGCAAAGCAATAAACAGAATAGGAAATGTGATATTCTTCTGCACTGACAGACCTGTAAAGGAGTTCCAGTTAGTAGTAGGCGTCTTTGGCAGCGATATCTATCAAGATCTCGAGCTAAAACCGACTCTCTGTCCTTCATTCGTTGTGCTTCATCAATTATAATATATTTCCAATCAAGTTTTGAAAGCTTTGTACGATCATACATGATGAACTCATAAGTCGTCACGAGAACGTTAAATTTCATGGCAGCAACTTCCTAAGACCCCAAAGAATTTCGAAAAATAGCTCAGCAGCACAACAGAATATCAATCAGTAGTAAATAGTATATTTGGAAACTTACTTGGGAAAACAATTTTGACCGTTGATCTTTTGTTCCGACATAAAAAATGCAGGATACAGATGGTAACCAGTTGAGCAATTCACTCTGGAAAAAAATGCAGGTAAGGTGTATAAGAGCACTGGAAAGACCTTTTTGAGGTGGCAAAGACAAAATACTGACCTTCCAGTTCACCAAAACAGCATTTGGAACGATAATAAGGTGTGGACCATAATTCCCTTTAAACTCCATTAGATAAGCAATCAATGCCATCACCTACTCGGACCAAAAAAAAGAAACTAAATCAAAAATGTACTGTTGCAACATTCTTTTGTTGTAGTCTTAATTCTTTCCAGTAGCAAAATTTGAAAAGACTACTAAATTCAGTATAACAGACTAAAAGATGAGTCATATGACTATATACTGTATATGAAAAAACCTTGCCTGTACAGTCTTCCCAAGACCCATTTCATCCGCCAAAATTCCATTTAACTTGTTATTATACAAAGATAGCATCCATTGCAGTCCAACCTATTAAGTGCAGTGCAGTTAGTACAAGTATCTTAATTGCATCCATAAGTTATATAAAATATAAACTAAAGACATAAACTATTTTTAAGGAAGATAAAATGTATAGACCAAACAATAATGACATACAAGTTGATAATCACGAAGAGTTCCCGCCCTTAGCATTGAAGGCTGTCTGGCAACCCTTTCATTCACAGCATGTGCAAGATTGTAATACCTAGAGACGATAAAAGAAAAGGAAATTAAGCAAGCGTAATCTAAGTAGAAACTATATAAACATGTAGCACGGATAATTTCTTATAAGGCTAAAGTTCCACTTCTGCCAACAATACTCCCCGACATATTCTTAAGAGTTTACTTACTTGTTAACAGAAGAACTGTCCTTGGGAGCATTCATCTCAGAGAACCTGTTCCTTATATTTACCTCCTCTCTAGCACAAGTTGCTGCTGATCTCACTTCTTCTTCAGAGAGACCCTTTTACCAAAAAGAAAAAAAAAACTCAGTAAAAAAAAAAAGCAAGGGGACAATAGCCTTCAAGATAGAGCGGTTGGTCTGTAGAGTGAAAGGAGGGGAGAGAGAGTACCTGAGCTCGTGCATTAGCAGCAGCAAAGTTGGCAGCTTCATCTACCTCCTGCTGGTTCTTAGTCGCCGTGATTTTACCTCCCAATTTATGAAGATAATCTTCCGTCTGCGACAAAAACGAAGATAATACTTCGTACCTCTCAGCAGCATCACCGGGCATACTCGTCTGTTGTTCCAGCAACATCTCTCTATATCTCTCCACATCGTTGTTTTTCAGCGCTTCCATCCTTTTATTACGCCCATCGTCTTTTTTCTTCGAAAACTCCCTTAGCATTTTCTCGTGGTATTTCGCGACTCCCCTATTGCGAGCAGTTCGACCATCACGCATGGTCCAATGAGCTTCAAGAAGCTTTTTGCGCCATTGGAAAATAGATTTTAGTTGTTTCTCTCTCATCGCTTTTTGGGAGGCCTGTACTTGCCTGCTAAGATCCATACGTTGACGCTCACAAAGTCTAACGAATTTCCTATATGGCCTATCCGGCATAGCCATTATCTCTTGTTGTTGTTGGTCAACTTCTTCTCTCAATCGTGCTTGAAGATCCATGAGTTTAAGTTTTTTCTCTTCAATTTGTAGTCTTAAAACAAGATCTGGCCTTATCCTTTTCCTCTCTAAATTAACAGCTAGTAATCCACTTATCTTCTTCAGGCTTTTCTCTCTTTTCTTGGTTTGCGCATCCACAACTCCACCGACAAGCAGGTCCTTGATATCATATGACAAGGTCAAGTTATTGTTGTTCACCATTGACGAAGATCCAAAAGAGTCGTGTTTGCGAGTAAAATACGGAAAATCAAATAAAGGCCCGTGATACTTTCTGGTGGACCCTGCATCTTTTGGCTGTGGTGGATTGGTAGCCTGTACTGGTTTTCTAGATTGCCCATTATCAGCTACAAGATCGCTACCCTGCACCTATAAAAAACACCGAAACAAAAAGTTCACAATTAGTCGAATAACCAAATGTATTCTTTTTTTCTTTTGTAAACCAAAGAGATATAAAAAATATAGTTTGAGGACTAAGATAGAAAGATTGTGATGCAATCGTACACATAAAACCAAAAAATATAGCAACCTGTTGAGCAACTGCCTTTCCTCGTTCTACCAAAGAATCACTTGTTGCCGGAATTTTTTGACTAAAATTATCAATTTCTTTCCCAGATTCAGTGGGTGATGCAGCAACTCTTTGCTCCTCTTTTCCACAAGAAGATACAGGAACAGGCTCCTTCATCATCCTTGCCATGGTTTGTGAAGAAACTGCCATTGTAGTTGTGTCTTTGTCACCAGCAAAAGCTTCTTCGTTTGAAGGTTTTATTCCACTAGAGGCAATTGCCGGAGGATCCTTTTCGTGGTGGTCCAATTGCTTTGCTCCAACATCTATGTTTTTCCCCACGTATCTGTCTTGGATGCTTGCACCAGCTGGCTGAGATGGCTGTCTGTCGAGGGGTGGTGGAGAGATGGCTTGCAACAATTCTTGAGGTAGAGAGCGTTCCCCTTTCTATAAAAAAGACATGGAAAAAAGGAGGTATATAGGTTAAGAGTCATTAAATGTAGTTATTATAGAAAGTGCAATTAATATTCTACAAGTTCACAAATCAAATCTGTACAATATTAATGATAATCACCAAGTTACTTTTGAGAATTACTAATAAGGTAAAGGTGTAAAACTAACCAATGCAAGAATGTTTGGTTTGTGTTTTATAATGTTTAGTATAGCAAGTTATTAAAAACATTTCATTTATGCAACTCAATTCAAGACATAATTATGGTAATGATATAATGGTATGGTAGTATGAAAAATAAATAAATTATGAATACAACTATTTTTGCATTTATTGCATCTTGATTTTGGAAATATATTAAATACTTAAACGGTGACACTCGTTAGCAAAACCGAATTAGAATTACCTATTTCAAGAGCATTGTAATTAGAACTAGCATTTAATGACTCATAATTTTGACCCTTAACTTGTGCCCCGGGGCACAAGTTAGCATTTGCCTATTACTAATTATATTGAACAATCCTGCCACTTGTGGCTTAAATTTCACTCTGTATTTTTTAGACAAACAAGTGAAATTGGATATTGAACTGATTAGCGGTGAGACTTGAACCCCGTCTTTGTTTGATACCATGCTAGGTGTTTAAAATAACTGACCTTAAGTCAAGATTTTGGGCAGCTGAGAAACACTGGAAAAAACTGACAAATTTATAATACAATAGGCACGCTATGAATTAGTAAGTGCAAAAAAATTCACACACCTTGAGCCGCCTAAACGCGAGTATTTGTGCCTTAAGGACATGCAATTGGTGCTTTGTAAAACCAGTCCGGTTTTGTTGTTGCAATTGCTGTGTTACAGTACCTTGGGAAGAAGATACAAGGCCTCCCTCAACAGGAGAAGCGCCAGATTGTGGAGAAGAACGATTCGATTGCCACGCGTTTTGCATTTGCAACACGTCTGGACCAGATAAGGTGCTTTTCATATTATTATTATTACTGTTATTACTAGATGGATTATCATTCACTTGGTTTAAATTCATAGATTGCTGTTGAGATTGTAGGGAAGGTAAGCCATTTCCACTCATCATTGTCTGTCTAGCTTTAGCAAGGCCAGACATGTTACCAGACGAATTTGGACGGGGAGAGCCCTCTCTTGCAAGTTGTGAAGAAGCAACCTGCGTTGGCATTGAGCCATGGGTCGGCTGGGAACCTGCACAGAAAATGATAATTTAAGTTTCAAACAATCAAAATTACTTGATACTGTTAGAATATTTAGTCAGATCTTTTAGCTTGCTTGTGCCTTTTGAAGTAGCACAGGATTATCATGGGATGGAATAGAAATGAAACTAATTTTAAGCGTGAATAATGATTTCCCTAAGAGCAAAAAAAGGGAAAAAATGATTATTTTGGATGAAAATAAATATAAATGAATCATTTTATCATGATGTCAGAAGAGAAAAGTACTTAGTTTTACAATGAAAGTTCTAAATATTGATAGTTCTTACAGGTTGATCAAATACTACAAATGAACGAATACTATTAGAGACCTAATCATTTTCAGTGTTCTATAACTAAAACTCGTTAGATCAATCAAGGTACCTAAATATAAACAAACGAAAAAACCTCACTCTTATAAATTATAATCAATTGCGTAAACTGACAGTTCGGTAATTATCACTTTTGTACAAACAACTGTTAGTGTTAAAAAGTGTGGGTCGGTGTACAAGATCAAAAACGTTATATTTTTTATATATATAAATCGTGGGGAAAACCCATGTTTTTTATTTATAGATTATAAAAAATGTGGGGGGAAAACCCCACAAAATAAAATCCAGAGTTTAGCAAGCAAAAAACGAAAAGCAGAGTATCGATACTATCAAAAATGTTACATGTTTGGTGTACAAAGCAGTAAAAAAACAAATAAAATTAGTATTATAGGTCCCAACAACTTTGTACCTGTATTGCTCTCATTAGTCTTGTGTTGTGCAAGTATCCTAGATTGCAACAAAGGAAAAAGCTGAGCCATTAAGTTAGCATTTGCCGGCAGTGACAAATCAATATTACGCTCCTGAACCAAAGCCTGCATTGCCTGCATCTGCGCCGCCATTGAAAGTTGGGTATTATTTTGTTGGACTTGTGGTGAATTCATAGAATTTCCGGCATTATTTGTCTGCAATAATTGGCTCATAGATGTCGGTTGTTGCTTATGATCGGTTTTCGATTCTGATAATAATTGCTCAGGTTGTTTTTCGGATTGAGAAAAATGTTCAGGAGGTTTCCTGGATGAAGACGGCGATGATGATGCTAAAGCTTGATTAGACATAAGACCAGCCATAGTAATTTTTGCTTGATTAGGGTTCGTTTTTTGTTGAAAAGCATATTGGAGATAAGCTTGTTGAATTGGAGTAAGTGCCTGCTGTTGTTGCTCCATTCCCATGTTCATATTTTGGGTATTTCCTTGAAAATGGGGGAAATTTTGTTGCTGAGACAGACTGTTTATAATTCTGGCCTGTTGATGATGTTGAGGTTGTTGCATCATACCAGAATTTGAACCGAAATTTACGGGGCCACCCATGGAACCGTGGAACCCGCCACCCTGGAAGCCAAGCACGGCCTCATTTCCTTCCGGTTTTCTTTGCAAATGTTGCTGAAATGACTGGAAAACGAAATCCAGTTACGACCATGTAAGACGAATTATAAAAAAAGGGCATTTTCTAGTTTGCATTATAATATATTTTTGTACAGTTCCGTTTATATAATGACATATGAGCCTTAGAGGAACCTTCCCATTCTAAAAGCCACTATAAAGAGATGTTGAAATATTAAATAAAGTTGTAACTAGATATGGCAGAGAGACTCCAGAGTAAGAACACAAGAGAACATATGAAGGATACAAACAACTACATGCACACTAAATGTAAACACTCATAAAAAAATACATGTTACGGCATAGAAATCCAAGCAAGCTAGCATTTTGTTTCTAAACTACTAAGAAAGTCAAAAAAATAGGAATGTCAGATACGAATAGGACAACTATAAAACTGAATTCCATGTATGAGAAGCTACGGTACCTGTAACCGGCAACTATTTAATTGTGAAGTCTGCACTCAATAAATTAGTTACACAAAATCCAGTCAATATCCAAATCAGTACGCCGGTGTTTAGACCAATCAGACAAAAATTAAAGCATTTACTACAGAAACTGACGAGTTACATGTCAAACTGGACGAAAACTGGATTCTCAACCACAAGTATTAACAATCACCTTTTAAGTTTTAACACATCAAATCCCATGAACTAATATTGACAAGTGGCACTGTAAGAAAATAATCCCTAAACCAGTCTACTTAGCTCGCAATTCTCCAGTACAGCCAGCCAAAGAAAAAATATGACTAAGAAAGAAACAATTCACATCTCCTACATGCATTAACAATTCCTATCTCATGCACACTACAGTGGAATGAAAAAGCTTTTAAACGGGATGAACCAAACATTAACGCAAGACTGTATCATACGCAAGATAAGCAAAGCCTAGTTGTAACTCATAAAAAACCTAGCTTCAGGCAGCTAAAGCTTTCCAGTTCAAAACCAAAAAAAATTGCTTTAAGGCTGCAAGTACAGCTAACACGAATGAGCTCAAAAGCTGTAACTTAACAAGCCCTCGGCCAACCCATCTTATTTGCTTTAAACCGCACCCATACAATCTGCTAATCACGTAAAATCACTTCAATTCCACGCAGCATCTGAACCACCACAACTCCGGGAGCATCAACAACCCTCATACCAAACACTACAAATGATAGAAGACAAAAGCTATAAACAACCCAGCTTATTTGCTAAAAGCTGCTCCCAAAAAATCCTAAATTACGGATTTGAACCAAAACAAACTTCAGATACAATCAATCACATTTCTTACAATTAAGACAAAAAATGAGAACAGTCCTTTGTTCTTACGTTGCATTAATAAAAAAGGAACTTAAAAACTATAAGCAAAGCCAGCTTATTTGCCCTAAAAAGACCTTAATTACAAAAATTCGAACTGCATTCCCTAATTCCCTGTATCAAAACACTAAAAAAATAATAAATAAAACCCTATATCTGCTGTTGTTGCATCTGATATGGCACCGAATCAGGGGGAAAAAATCTATAAACCAGCTTAAAAAATCTAGAATATTTAGCACACAAACAAAATAGTAGAACTCGATAGCTCTAACTAAACCAGCTAAATTCTCTAAAATCTGCACCCAAAAACCCCCCTTTATTACCAATATGAACCAAAACAAACTTCAAATACAAATTTATCACATTTCATTAAGGCTAAAAATGAGCTCAATTCACAATTCTTACATATCCATAAGCAAATTTGCTAAACCTGCATTCAAAAACCACTTAATTACAAACTTAAGTTACAACAATTCCCTATTTACCCATACAAAAACACTGATTTTTCTAATTAATTAAATTAAAAAAAACAGATAACAAATCAACAGTAATCCAAACTAATCACAATTCAGTAAGGCTAAAATTAAGTCCAATTCACAATTGCTACATTGCCCTAATAAAAAATTGATCAAAAAAACACTGAATTTTCTAACTAACTTAAAAGAAACAGTGACCAATTCGTGACAAGGCTAAAAATGAGTCCAATTCCCAATTGCTACATAGCACTATTTAAAATAGAAAAAAAAACACAAAATTTTCTAACAAATTAACTTAAAAAAAACAGTGATCAATTCACAACAGTAATCCAAACTAATCACATTTCACTAAAACTAAAAACGAGTTCAATTCACTAACAAAAAACTGATTAAAAAAAAAACACATAATTTTCAAATTGATTAGCTCAAAAAAACAGAGAACAATTCACAACAGTAATCCAAACTAATCACATTTCACTAAAACTAAAAGCGAGTTTCACTAACAAAAAACTGATTAAAAAAAACACAAAAATCTTCTAACTAATTAGCTTAAAAAAACAGAGAACAATATAATCACGTTTCACTTAGTCCAATTCACAATTGCTACACTGCACTAACAAAAAAATTATTAAAAAAAAAACACAAAATCTTCTAATCAATTAACTTAAAAGAAAAACAGTGACCAATTCACAATATTGATACAAACTAATCACATTTCACTTGGTCCAATTCACAATTTCTACACTGCACTAATCAAAAACTGATAACAAAAAACTGAAAAAAAACACAAAATTATCGAACTAATTAACTTTAAGAAAACAGTGACCAATTCATAACAGAATTCCAAACTACGCCTAAAAAATGAGTCCAACTCACAATTTGCTACACTCCACTAACAAAAAATTGGTAAAAAAAAAAATCACAAAATTTTCTAAAGTAATAAATTAAATAACAATTAAAAAAATACACAGTGAACCTGTCTCTGTTGTTGTTGCTGCTGATGTGGCATAGGATCGAACCTTGCAGCTGCTGACGTGGACGGTGACGTAGGCCCCGTCTTTCTCCCCCCCTCGTGGGGCCCACCCCCACCTGACTGCATATATTTATCTATTTATATATATTTATATATTATATCCAAATATTTATTTATTTATATATATGTATGTATATATAAATAGAAAAAGAAGAAAGCTGAGAAAATCGCGCCAGATCCCAACGTCTCACATGACATATATATATATATACCCCTCCTCTCTCTCTCTCTATACGTATATATATATATGTATTTATATGTATGTGTATGTATATATATATATATATACGGTGGATCTGTGGAGTGATGGGGCCGGATTTGTCGAGATCGTATTTCTCTCTCTCTCTCTCCCTCTCTAGATTGGGTTGTTCAGTCAAACCCTAAGCTGATTTTGATTTGGGATTTTTGTTACTGCTCTTTTTTATTCTTTACTGGTAGTGTGTGTATATTATACTATTATTATTTTTATTTTATTTTTCGAAATAAATTTATTCTATTAATTGGGAGATTTGTTCTATGGATATTTATTTGATTGTGAGTTATTTTAAAAGAGGGAAAAAAAGAAAAAGAGGTGTTTGATTTTATTTTATTTTAAATAAATTGTTCAGTTACTATTTTTATATATGCGAAGAATTTCGTATTATTGTTTGTATCCCGTTGGTATGAATACACGTGATGAATATTGTGCTTTCATGTTGCGATATGGTGAGCAGAGACACGTTTGATGCTTTTTTACACGTAAGTCGGAAGACTTTTTAGACGCTCTTTTTTAACTTTATCCGGAAAATTCATACTTTAGAAAAAATATCATAAAAATTACCAAAATTGAACTATTTTAATTATTTTATATTTAAACGCAAAGAATTTGATATTTTTTGTATCTCCGGTTAGGATTATGTACACACGTTGTATATTGTGTTTTCACGTTAATTCTATTAATATACGTGACGACGAAGTATATTTGATTGTGAGTAAACTCTATATCCGTGTGTTTGCCTATATAATTCGTCTTAGTTGGTATCAAAGCAGTAAATTCCTTTCAATTTTTGTTAATTCTCTTCTTGTTGTTGTTGCGCTATGTGCAAGCTTGATGAGAGAAGTGGACCGATGCGTATCCTTATATTTATATGAAATAAAAATTAATATTGTTTATATTGTCGGTTGGGATGTGATACACGCGTCGAATAGGTTATTTCCATGCCAATTCTAGCTCTGATAAAAAAATTGACGAGTGGTATATTTAATTGTGAGCAATGGAAAAAAAATATATATATTTACTTTCTATTTATATAAAAAAAATTACTATAATTGTTTATATCGCCGGTTGGGATGACGTGTGCGTGTCGAATTCGTTTTTTCCATGTCGATTCGTAGATGTGAAAGGGTGAGCCTACATGGCAACAAACAAATCTTTTTTGTATTTTTGTGACAGTTGTTTTGAATTAAAGTACATATAGTGTTAATTTTATTTAAAAATTTTATGATAATTATAATTAAAAAAACTTTTATTTTTTAATTTTCCACATTCTATTTTGTTTACTTGTATGTTGATGTCCAACAAAATATAAACATTTAGTAGTTGTTTTAATATCATTTTATTATAATAAGTCAATTCAAGTCAAATGAGTCTGTCCAGCTCTTTTTTTTTCAAAAATACCACTACACATTTATATTAAATACAATAATATCATACTGCCATAAAAATATAAAAAGTAAAAACTAATAAAATTATTTATCCCTCTACAACCAAACATTCTTTTAAATCTTAAACTGTGTTTTTTTTTTTTGTATTATCCACATATTTATATTATAAATATACCTATTTTCTATATTTTTATTGTATTACGCGTCACACACGTAATGTGTAGGGCACGATTACTAGTAAAGTACAAATGTGTATATATATATCATTATTTTTATGTATATAATATTCGAATAATGTGTTACCCAATTGAATTGATATTGTAAATAGTTATATGTGATGATGTATGCAACTTAACATTTATGTAAATGATTGATTTGGTTTGAAATTGATATCAATGATTCTAATTATTTATTTCCGTCTTTAGTCTTTACACATTGGCCTTTCAAGAAAATTTAAGTTTGATAATCCTTAGGTTATATTAGCTAGTTTGAATAAATCAATTAGCATACTTATGTATGTAATAAAACAATTTATAAGTTCCATATAAGAAGAATGGAAGTTCCATATAAGAAGAATGGAAGGCCGGCAACACAAACAAAATGAAAGTATGCTTAAAATGGCGTGATCGAGATATAATCCATTGAATTCAACTAAACATACAAACATTACAATTATTAATTTTCTATGATATTCAAGGTTATTAATTAGTTCGCCATATTAAATATTACTACTATATGGAATGTTGCTAGATGTACAAAGAGATATGATGCTTAAAATGATACGTACAAATATTGCTTGGAATTCGATTAGGTTTGCCGTTTGCCATGTAAACAATGTGGGATGGGGTTGAAATGCCAAGTTTCAAAGATTTTAATACAAATTCATAAAATAAAATTAATTTTTTGTCTATTTTTACCAAAATGGGTTGCCCCGACGGTCTTCACCTAATTAATTCCCGGAATTTGTTTGAAACTTATCGGCTTATATTGATAATGACTTTCAAGGAGCTACATGATGAAGAAAATTAATGTGACAAGAGCAAGAAACTGAAATGTCATGATTTCCAAATAATCCATGTTGTGTTTGGAGAAATATTTTGGAATTGAGCGATAAAGTGAAACTATTGATTATATAAAAGGTTGTTCAAATATGTACAATATCATAATGTAAAAAGATATGATGCTTCGAAGTAATATCAAATATGAAATATGTACCAACCCTAGCCCAATGCTAACATGTCATTTGTTATCGTTTTTAGAGTTGCGAGTTAAATTACTTTCATTTGGGGGCATTTTTTCGGGACGAGCCCAAACTTAATGTTGGTATCCATAAATGGAAAGTTACTTATGTTTCCGGATTTGTGGATATTGATCAAATGTAAAATATTTGGTACCGTTTTGATATATATTACCATATTTTGAACCAAGGAATTAATTTCTTTTGAAAAATATTTCTTGTGTTATTGTATGTAATAAAAGCAATTTGTAAGTTCCATATAAGAAGAATGGAAGGCTGGCAACACAAAACAAAATGAAAGTATGCTTAAAATGGCGTGATCGAGATATACTCCATTGATTTCAGATAAAGATACAAACATCACATAGTGGCGGTGATACTACAAGTCTATAATCTATATATATATTATTTTCCATCGATCATTTATTTTATGGAAGTAAATGCAAATTAAGAGACCACATCACATTATAAGAAAGTTCAATATTAAAGCATAAATAGATAAGGAAGTGTCACATAAAGAAAGTAAGAAAAACTTCAAAAAAATAAGCACATTTAAATTGTCAATAGATTTGACTTAATTGAGAATTTCATAATCATCTATGCCTTAGTCGACCGAAACTGGTTGCATATTTTCAGCCTCTTTCCTCAGCTCTTGAAACAGGACCGAAGATAAATACCTCTCTCCGAAGCTTGGATGAATAGTCTGATGTTTGGACAAATATAAAAGTTAGTTTTGTACCGATTTCATAAGATTTACAAAAACTTATAAATTTGCAAACAATTGTACAAAATCGAATAGTTTTTTTTTATACCACAATGAGTTTGCCTTTGTTTTCCGGCCTTCTAGCAAGTCTCAGAGCTGCAACGGTATTAGCTCCTGATGATATGCCCACCTGTTATACAAAAAGCAAATTAATACTATTAGTAATTGATTAAGATATATTTGTATTGGTTACATTTTAAGATATTCTTACCATAAGACCTTCCTTGAGTGCTAGCTGCCTAGCCATATTCACTGCATCTTCACTAGAAACCTACAACATATAATTTATTTTAAAACTTATAATCAAAACAGCTATAGCATCATAATTCCTCTTAAGTCCTCACAAATATACAAATATTTATGAAAATATTGTTATTGAATGCACAAATATGCAAGAAAATGCTTACCATAAGAACTTCTTCCATTACATCCATGTCCAAGATATCTGGTTTGAATCCAACTCCATTCCCAGTTATGTGATGTGGGCCTGTAATTATTGGTCAATATTTTAGATTATGAATACTATCCAAAGCAAGCCTATATTTAACATTTGCTCAATATTTTTTGTAAACAACTTTTATCATTCTATTTCCAAAATATTTTATCAAGAGACATGGGCATATACCTGGCTTACCACCATTCAATATATTGCTTTCCTCTGGCTCCAACCCATATATCTAGAAAAGTATTAGTATTAAAATGATTGTGAGTATCTTGAAGAATATACAAAGAGAGATATTCAACTTGAAAGAGTAATAATGTTACAGAAACAATCTATGTACTTGTAAATAAACTTTTAAAAACTTATTTGTGTCCTGTATTTGAAGCATAACCAAGGTATGGGACATCTGCAAGATATTGAACTGATAATTAATTGTAATTTTTTTGTAAAATTTATGTGCATTTCATATATTATTGACCATTCTGGGCATGCAATAGTGTGCAGCTTGTGTACCCACACTTGTAATACGATTAGGTTTTGTGTAATACTTAACCCAAAATGGTTTAGTTATCTCATCTTTCTTTTCATTTTGTATTTGACTACCTAGAAAATCAAAGTAGATAGGTTGAAATTTTGGTAGCTTAACTTTTAAGTTATTTTGGCCGTTTGTACGTATTACATCATCCCCTACAATATTAAGTACTTTTTCGAAGCAAAAAAAGCTACCATATATGCAGCAAAAAACAAAAAATACCCTAGGTAAACCTTTTTCATAAGCATTAAATTGTCAATTTACCTTACAGTTGGGATTTTGGGACTTGAGATATTGACCAACACCAGAAACAGTGCCACCACTTCCAATTCCCATCACAAATATATCCACTTTCCCATTAGTGTCTTCCCATATCTCTGGCCCAGTTGTCTCAAAATGCACCTACATTTTTCCTAATTGTAAATTACCCTTGAATTTTTCTACAGATTTGCAAATGTAAATGTAAAAGCATTCATGAATTTTTGCATTAAATTGTCCTTAAGGTAGAGCATATAGTAGACATGATTTCCATATATTTCAAGTTGAAATTATAATTGTTTGGTTGGAAGCAGATTTTAAGCAAATAAGCTTTTGATTACTTTGTCCTAAGAAAAATTAGACTATCTCGAAACAGCTCAGTTTTTAAAACTTTTTCAGGACGAAACCCAAGAAATTCACCTTCTAAACTACTCAACCAAAACATAGACAACTCACAATAGAGCAAACAAGCTAAGCTTAAAAACTGCATATAAGCAAGTCTTTTTCGTCTTGAATAATAGCGGGATTCAAGATATTGGATCATAAACATGTTGGCAGTGGATACTAAAAGTTCAAGTTGGCATTATTTGGGTTTCGTTTAATTTAAGCATATAAGCTCATCTAGCTGAGGTTGAGTCGGGTTCATATAGCTCAAAACTTCTAACCTTCTAGGTTTTTTGAGGCTCCATAAGCAAAAACACAAGAAATAACAACCTTAGAAATTGTGATCGAAACAGGCCTGCGTAAAAAGTTGTGTTAAGTTGGACAACCAATTGCAATACATCTCAAAACAACAACATTGGATAAATTAACCAAACAAGCCCTTTTTACATACCTGAGTATTAGCGGGATTTGAAAATTGTTGAAGCATAAAGGCGTTAGGGGTCGATTCTAAAAGGTCATAAGCCTTCTTAACTGTGCCACCCATGCCCTTAAGAGGGTCAGTTAAGATCAACTCAGCACCAAAAGCTCTCATAGTAACCCTTCTCTCCAAGCTAGTGTAAGAGGGCATTGTTAGCACCATTTTATACCCTTTCATTGCAGCCATAAAAGCCATGCTTATTCCCATGTTTCCGGATGTTGGCTCTATTAACACCGTCTGTTATTTTTATATACATACATGCACACACTGTTTATCATTAGTAGTGATTACAAACTGGCAGTGACAGAAACCATTTTTGATTATATATTGATATGGGAGTCAAAGTGTTCTATCGAAAATTAACTAATTTATTTGTGAGCTTGAGAATAATTTGTCTGCTAACCTTTCCGGGAGTAATCAATCCTTTCTTTTCTGCATCGTTGATCATGGCTAGGGCCGGTCTGCACACGTAAACCGAATATTATTTAAATTACTGAATTTCCTAAATTGTAAGTTAAGGCTCTTTTGTGTATATGTTGGGTACTGTTTGGGTAACACACTATTTGTTCGGTGACAAATGAGTCAAATGCCCAGAAATAAAAGTTGATTTTTTTTGGTTAAAAAACAAGAAATCTAGACTTGATTGTTCAATTATCTAAGGCTGCAGTACATTCTTATGACCTTGATAATTAGTGACAACTTACAAATAGCGGTACTAGACTGCTAGTTTTACCTTGTATTCAACTGCAAATTTATTTCTAATAAACTGGTATAGCATATATAAATTCCCCAAGAAAACAGTTTGCATTCACACAACTTAAACTGATAACTTGTTCAGAAAAAATAAAAAAAGAAGGTCCTCGGTTTTGAGCGACTAGACCAAACGAGGCTGAACGACAGCAACCAAACAAGCCTTCTAACGCTTGTATCATGGGTCCCTCAATGCAAATAAACAAATTCTGGGTAAGATACATTTAGCTAGTCAAAAAAAAGTAAACTGGGAAACGAGAAATAATCGGATTAGTAATGTTGCTAATATATAATTTCCAACTTTGGACTCTACTTATAACTTTTATGATATAAGTAACTAAATGGTACCTGTCTTTAATGCTTGAAGTAGGCTGCATCATCTCTTGTTTGACAGCAATATAAGCTCCACATCCTTCTGTTACTTTGTTCAGATACACTAATGGAGTTCTTCCAATCAACTGAATTAATTTAAACGTGACAAGTTCAAATATTACTTCATCTTCAGACCACTTTTATTATAAGTTTTCGTTACAAAAATACAGTCCTTCCAAATACTACCATTTTTTCAAAACCATTTCAGTAACATGAGGTTTATTTAGAAAGACCAAAAACGTCCTGCTTGTCACCAAATTGTTTTATTTAAATATCAAAACCTTGGAAAGGACCATCTCATAATATAAATGCCTGCAAATTAGTTACAAAATGACGAAATGTGTGTATATGCAGCCAAGATACACAAAGCTATGAGCCTATGACAACTACTACTAGCAAAATTTACTCTTATCCAGAAAATGTGCTTAAAGGTTATGGACCAGAACAATTTGGCAACACTTCGTTTCATTTGGATAACAATGAAACAGACAAAGTGGTGGCCGGTGGGTCATTTTCTTTATTTTGATGAGAATATATCTATAATTATTTTTTACATTAATCTGGTTGGAAAATTTACTAAAATCCTTGTACACATTTTGTGATGTTTTTTTCCCCAAAGCTTCCTCCATATCAACGCAATATTTTATTTTCAAACCGAATAAACCTAGACGGAACTTGGGGTTTGTTAATCTAACTTGCGTGTTACTAGTTCATAAGATGTGGTGCTTATTTTATTTGGTTTAACAACTTGCATGAAAGCTGAGTTCTTGGGTACCTTATCCGGAAAGAGTAGAAGTTAAAGCAAGGTAAAACATGCTTGTAAACAACTTAATCATTCTTGTTCCTGATTTTACTGTAAAGATGCAAATTAACTCAACCAAAGAACAATCCATAGCCCATCAACTTCAAAAGAAAGAAAAACACAACTAATACTAGCAAACAAACAATCCTATTAAATCATGGTGGGAAAAGAGAGTTTCATACATGAGATACTTCATTCCTGATCTTAGTACCAACAAGATGAGATGGCAGATTTTTAACCGTCTGATCAAACGAAGGATATGCATCGACGGTGGATTGGACTTGAGCTGAAAACCATCTGTTTTTGTTGAGCAAATTACAAAATGTGGTTCTTCTCTGGATGAATGAACCTAAAGCAGACATAATGGAATTTGGAAGATATTGGTAACACTAAAGAGTGGGGTGGTGCTACTTTGCAAAGACGTGAGACCCTTTTATAGCCAAAAATGAAATCATTCCAATTGGTTATTATAAATTATTTCACTATTTGTAGGTCCTGCACATATTATTTTTGTAAAAGGGAATACACTATAGAAAGCATAGTGTGACTTGTTAATGTTTTCGGCTAAATTGAATCAGTATACTAGGAGTCTAATAGGAGTATCAAACTTTAGTCTACTGTTTTTATTTTTTGTTTACATTATTATCTGTCTACCTAATATATGTAATAGCAAGACTGAGATCCCATTCGAGAATATTATTTGAAGGCCGGGATCGGATTCGGAGTTTAATGGATATATAATTGTTATTTATAAATCGGTCGAATCAGACCAGGTCCTTTCAGAACCCACTCAGAGCATTCTCAGCTGTTTTCTTTAACTATTTTCTTTATCTATAGACTTATACATCATATAAGGCTATATTCGAAGATGTTGCACAACAGTACAATAGAACCTTTTAATATAACCTAATAAAATAAGGTTTCATACTTTTATTGATTTGTTTATTTACTCCCAAAATTTAGATTTTGTTCAAAACACCACTTTTTTTCTTCGCACCCATTTTTTACTGTGATATTACTTGTTCATTGAGTGATGGATCTTGACGGAGGCAGTCACCATAGTTCACCGTTGTTGTGAATCCGACTCTAGGACAATAAAAACTAAGGACATGGATAAAAGACAATCATGGATAAATGAGAATAATGGAAGAGATGATTGGATGACATTTAACCGTTGTGATGGTTACGGCCGGATGAGAAAGAGAACGAAGGAAGTGATAAATCGGATGAGGGTGATTGGCGGAGGAGATGAAGTGATCAAGAGGTGAGAGATGAGCCTAATTCGCCATTTGGGGGTGTAAAAACCTAAAGAGAGAATAGAAAAGGGAAAAATGAAAGGGGAAAGTGAAAGAGTCTGGTTTTGTTATGGGATGGGTCCCACTTAAAATATGTTCTATAATAAGTTGGAATTTCTCTCGCATGTAGAGAGGTTTTTTATATTTTATAGAGCTTGATAAGTTAAAGAGCAACTGTTGGGTAACGATTTTGACACTTTTGTATAAAGTTATACATATAGAGTCTCTTAGTGAATGCTGTTGAGAATGCTCTCATTATTCGGATTCCGGAACTACTTACTGCATTAGTTTTAGAACTACACGGCTTGTCTCACAAGGTTTGTTAAACAATCTAGTATAAGGATATATTGAGGTGCAAGGTTATTGAAATAAGGATCAATTTTCTGTGTTAATTACATAATTATTGACATGCAACCAAATGCAATATTAGACCAAAGGCACCACTTTCCTTGCATTTTTCCTTCTTAAATATATTTAAGGTAATTAGAATCAGTGTTATATTTTTAGGGTAACAATTTAACTTTATACATTTTTCAGCTTATCTATCAAATTTATTATCATAACTAAAAATTACTTAATATACTTATATCAATTTTTTTCAACTAAAATTAATTTACTATAGCAAACATATTAAATAACTTACAAGTTTTCTCGTATTTAAAGTAAAAAGTACACTTTTACAACTTATAAGGAATTTGGCTTATACAAATTATCAGTTTTTTTTTATAAATTTCTCTATCACAACTATGCAACTCATTTTTTTTGTTATTTTATTAATTTATATATGAAAAGTACAAATAAATGAGAGAGAATAAGAGAAAAATAAGAGAGAAAATTTATTATTTTAATTATAATGGACCATCTTGATCTCTTATATTTGAGAAATATTTGAATTCATGTATATTTAAGGTAATTGATAAAAAAACTGATGCGTATATTATTTTAAAACAATCTCATAATATTTAAGGTAAAATTGATGATATAAGAGAAATGATGTGAGTGATTTTAATACAAAATATTACAGATAAATAGTTTGCAACATTATATTCGAAAGAGAAGAGGATCCATCTAAGAGGAAATACGGGAAGATATAATGAGAGAAGAGAAGAGAATTGTTAAACATATAATACAAAGACATACATTTAAGTTTTTTTTTTCTTTTTTCTGATATTGATAAAATTGCACTCACAATGTGATAGCTAAGAGAAAGTGAATGTCGTTTATCATTTTGTTTAAAGATAGATTCTCAACTGTGCATATTCTGTAGATTAGTACGTCAATTGTTAAAAGTGCTAGTAAAATATCTAAATCATTAAATAGTAATAGAGTACACTAAACGTATTTTTTTTTTCAAAAACACTGTATTGGTCACGTAACTAAATCATGAAGTTTTCCTTTTTCTTTTCATAAACAAAGGTTTGCATGATTTTTCGTTTGTCTATGTAAAATTATATAATTCTTTTTGTTAATGTAAATTTATATACTAATTAAGTGTTTTTTTATACTAAACTCATCAATTTAATTTCGTGTGTCATATGCGAACATTTATGGTTCAGCTTTTTTGGGTACATTGGCCGGGGAAGCTAAGTGCACACCATCTGGGACGACGACATCCTATATAATTCCGAAAATTATGAGTTTTTCAATTTCTAACAATGTATTTTCACTAAAATATATTCAAAAACACCCCTCGTTTTTTTTAGAATGGTTTAGTTTTTTAAACATGCACGTTTGGCAGTCGGCACCTTGTCCTTGCATTTTGATGTATTGAGATTACGTAGCGTAGTCGACAAGTTAATGTTACAACATTATAATTTATTTATTTTTACCCTCCAAAAAATAATAATACAATGTTCTAACATTTGATGACGTACTTGTCCCTGGGGTATACGTAATACGTAGTACTTTGTATTTTAGTTATTTGAGTATTTAGTATACACTTTCATTTCTTGTTTTACGTACCAACAAATATAACTATGTAAGAGTGATTAAATAACAGTAGCAAAATATAAAAAACTACTCCGCACAAATTAAAACTCTGAAGATGATAATGTTATATATTTAGTCCGGAAGTTAATTAGATCATTTACTTTCTCAAGAACAAAAATTTTTTTGAAAAAAATCAAACGTACGTTCGGCAAATCAAACGTATTCATTTGTTAATTTTCTACCATTATCCAAATATAAGTCGTTTTAGAAGTAAAGTGTAAAGAAGTCCTTCCAATTTATTTTATTTTACGCTAATTATGATTATAACGACACAAGTTTAACCTATGTACTTGATTGCAACAAGCCACAAAAAATATTCGGCTAATTATTTCTTACCGTCTTTTTGACTAAACTATATACTTTCTAATACATTTAAAGTTAAAAACCTTTTGTCATCAGGCAATTTAACACAAGTCATTTGTACGTGTTTTGCCATATGGCGCCTGAGTGGCAGTTTGGAACATTTAAAATATCTTCTAATATACTATATATATATATATATATATATATATCCATTTTATTAAGTATATATATTTTATTGTTGTAAAACTATCCTGTTTCATAGGTCCAATTTATCATGAAAAATTATCAGTGCAGCAATGAGCTATTGAGCTACCGCGAGGCGATATTCTGGTTGATGGTAACTGGTACTAGTCAAGGGGGCATGGCCGACCGACCCTAAAGGGGTGTATCCACACGGATTAAGCATCCCATCCCTAAGGGCAAAAAAAATATAGCCAGTTTATTATTATTATTATATGTAATTCTATTTTATTTTATTTTATTTCATTTTTAATTAGACAAAAATCAAAATTTTAGAAATAGACAACTCACCCCAGGTTTGTTCTTTGGACTGGCTGTGCCAAGCTAGGGGTCTCTAAACTTAATTGATGAACATGTAGAAACAAACCACTTTGTATAAGACCTTGTTTGTTTGCAACTTTGGTAGTTCCGGGATTAATAAACCCGGTCGGACTATGCTTGTATTAGAAATGATGTTCGGACTCACAATCTTACTGACTAGTTTCATGATTTTACGGTCGGATAGGACTAGTGTAATTGGTACTGCTAACAAATTCCTATTTTATTCCAGATACTATGCTTTGAAGAATAATGAAGTATCATTATTTTACCATTTTATCCTTATACCCGTCATATTTATATAACAACTTCAATTTTCACGTAAATAAAAAAGACAAACAAACAACTTGAGTTCATCAATGAAATTTAAGTATAATTTAAACAAATACATGTGTGACATATAACTTTTTTTAAATAAAGTGTAACATATAATCAAAACTGAAATTTATACAAATCAAATTAATTATATTAGTTAAAAGAAAACCAAAGGGGAATGTGAACATGTGATATTATAGGCTGTAAATGCAAAGTTTTATTTTAGTGTAGAGTTAACTTTTACAAAATCCAACTCCCCCTAGCATTAGAAAAGATCCAATTTGGCATCATTTCTATTCCGGTCTTCACTAATAGTCCAACCCCAATTAAAACAATTGCAAACATCTTTTGTGGACCCAATATCTTTTACAATTCTATCCCACTAAAGAAAAGATGCAAACAAACATGGTCTAACATCATTCTCAATGGTTTACTTTAACATATATCTATATATAAAATTCTACAATAATGATTAAAATTGTTGCTCAACAACATGATATAAAAAACAAAATTTTATTGAAAACCTCTAATATAGAGAAGAATTGAGAAAAATTACAGGAGCGCTTTAACATGGATCCCACCAAACAAAACTCATTTTTTCATTATTTTATTTCATTTGCTTTTTTAACACTCTGTCTATATGTTTTCTTCTTTTTCTTCTCTAACTACCATAGTTATTTTATCTCCGGGAAAATTGTTAAAATAGTACCCAACCTATTAACTTTAGTGATTTGGTACCCAGCCTAACACACTTTCTAAATTGGTACCCAACCTATACATTTTACTCTAATTTGGTACACAACCTAACACTTTTTCTAATTTGGTACTCAACCTAACATTTTTTTCTAATTTGGTACCCAACCTATGCGTTAAAAACCGATGATCGAAGACAGATTGAGTCCCTTAATTGGACTGTATACGTATAAGTTGGGTATCAAATTAGAGCGAAACATATAGGTTGGGTACCAAATTAGAAAAAGTGTTAGATTGGGTACCAAATTGGAGCGAAATATATAGGCTGGGTACCAAATTAAAAAGTGTGTTAGGTTGGGTACCAAATCACTAAAAGCTGATAGGTTAGGTACCATTTAAGCATTTTTCCCTTTTATCTCCATAAACAAACTTGTTTTCCCCAAATTTAATTCATCATGGACATAACAAGGCCAAAATCCGATTTATCTTCGTCGGAGGTAACAATCAATTGAGTTGAGGTAGTAGTCAATCGATTAAGTTGCAAATAATTATTTGAATTTCTCGGTCATGGTTCGATCCGTAGTTACTAATTTATTTTATAGCTCAAGTACTTTTCTAAGTAGAAATTATGTTTTTTTTAGATGATACATATGGTAGATGGAATGGCGATATGGTATTGCAAGAGAATTTGAGCAAAATAAAAAAGTTCAGGAATAATGTTTTTTTATTTACTTGTACAATAGTTTGCGCATGAAATGTTGTGCAATATATAAGACATGTTGTATAATATTCTTATAAGGGGCAATTAACAAAAACATATCATACCCCTATTATATTAACAAAAACATACCCTAATAATTTAAATTACCAAAAACATACTTATATATATTATTATTTCTTAATCTAATTTCTCTCTAACTTAACATATATATCTCTCACCTAACATATCTCTCTCTAACCTAACATATCTCTATCTAATTGCACTTATATCTCTAACACACGATAATCGCACCTCTTTCTAACACGTGCTAATCATCCATCTCTCTCTAAAAATGATTAAAAACCCACAAAATATGCATATGCTAATTATAAAACGTTATACCCTAATTTCAAAACTTCATACCCTGATTTCAAAAACTGCATATCCTAATTTCAAAAACTTCATACCCTAATTTCAAAACTTCATATCCTAATTTCAAAACTTCATATCCTAATTTTAAAATTTCATACCCCAATTTCAAAACTTCATACCCTAATTTTAAAACTTCATACCCTACATATGAATTTCTCTCAATATTGTACATATGGATTCTTCTCTTTCAACCTGAAACCACAATGTTTACAATAGTCTCAAAACTCAATAAATAGAAAACAATCTCACCAATTTCATATATTTTTCATATATTACGGGATATCAAATAGAGTAATATTTGTGTACTACGTAAATATATAATCTAGATGGTGTTCGGTAGTTAGTGATGAGTTTTCGTGGTGGAGGAAGGGAGAGAGATAGAGTGGAATATTAAATAAAGATACATAGAAGAATGGAAGAGAGAGAGAGTAAGATTTGATGAGAGGAAAGAATGAAGAGATAGATAGAAAAATTGGTGAGAAAGAAAAATGAAGGAGAGAGATAAAGAAAAGAATAAAAAGCATTAAATTTAAATTTGTTTGATATGTTTTTTATAATAAAAAGTTGTAAAAATATGTTTTTTGTAATTTAATTTAAAAAGTATTATGTTTTGTTAATTTACGCTGGTAGCTAATTTTATACTTATAGATAAAATTTAACAATGACAGTTAAGAATGCTCTGAGCATGAATAGTCTTCCATTTACCTGGTCTTTTAAAAATCAAATGATACTATACAGATCAAACTTCAGATTATTATATGAGAAGCGAACATGAAAAAAGAATACCCTTGAGATAATTTATCACACGTAAAAACCCGAATAATATGGAAAGTATATAGTACGTATTTCCAAAGCTGACATCATGAGATTAATTTGCAATTACAAAACTAATACACTTTGTTCCATAATTTCACGGTAACCGTTGCATTCAAAAGGCTGACGTACGCATAAAGCATCTATATATATTCTAATAAAGGCATTATACGTTAGAATTTACATTTTAGCACTTGCATTTTATTCACTAATTTCAGTCTTTCACACTAAATACCATTACAAAATAATGTTTAATTTAGTGAGAGATAAAGACAGTCACAAGTCTGTCGCTAATTTAAAAAACTGTCACAAATCTGTCGCAAATTGACTAAACTGTCACAAATCCGTCACAAAAACCGTCGTTAATAAGCTCATAACAAAAAATACCGTCACTAATCCCGTCGTTATTTGAGCATTTTTTTGTAGTGCATATAAAGTAGACCTAGCTATTTGTTTCTTTCTTTTATTAAGAACATACGTATCAAGGATTTTTAATCGGTATTAGCTATCACAGGGTCATGACAAATTCATTAAAAGTGTTAATATGTAAAATGAAATAATATTAGTAGTATACATGAAAAATAATTTATGTTTAGTATATTCAACTATTAACACATTTCGTTTTAATGTACCGAACTATTGCTTTTTTTAATTAGTATACTAAACTAAAGTTTATGTCTCGATTAGTATACTTTGTCCAATTTAATTATTGAAGTACTAAAATACTCTCATCAAACTTATGTTAGTTTGAGTTTAGTAAACTATATATACTTTCATTTTTTTTCCACTTTAGTATACAATGATTCTTAATGATTATTAATTACTTTAAAAATGGACTCAAGAATATAAATTAAAATTCAAATATGAGTGGTTATAATTTTACAAAAATGAAAAATGAAAATAATAATCTCAGAGCGAACAAAATTCTAAAAATCTTAGCAGTTTAACGAGATGTTATTAAAAAGGCCAATAATGCTTATATTCCGTGAATTTTTATGATTGTTACTTATATTCAAATTTTGATATGTAAATTATTGTTGTTGTACATATCGTACCATTCTTTTGTTAGATAAATTAAACGATTAAATTAAAAAAAAAATCACATGTGCGTTATGTGTTTTGAAAATTAGTCTGACATGATATAATAATAATAATTATTTTATGTTTAGTTTGATATTTTAACTATTGATAAACGAAATTAAGAACATAATTATAAATAGGAAAAACTTTCAGTTAATATAACTTCATGTACTTATTTAGCTAAAAGTGTGAGTCTACGTTCTTCACTTACTTTTAGTCTTTAGTTAAACAGAAAAATATGAAATTGTATTTCCATTAATAAGTATTATAGTCATGTTTTAATGACGATTTGAAATTTTGACTATAATGAAATTTTGTTCAAGATCTTATATTTTTAGCTAAATAAATTATAAAACTATAGTACTTGTAGCTAATTAGTTATTGGTCATAATATTATATATTTATATATATATAACAATAATAAAGAAATAATACTATAATTTTCTTTTTTGCATATTTTTTTGGTATATTTGAAAGTAATGGTACCGATTTGATTTTATTTTATAACTATTGAGTTCATTTCCAAATTAATTAATAAGAATAATGAATCATTGTTGTATACAAACGTGATTTTTTTTTTTTTTAAAGTAAAGTATAATAAACTGAAACTAACATAAGTTTGATTAGGGTTTTTTGGTAATTTAATGATTAAATTGAATAAAAATAGACTAATCGGGACAGAAATTTTAGTTCAGCATAGTTCGTACGTATAATAAAACGAAATATGTTAATAGTTGAATATATTAATTATAAATAATCTCTAAGTAGCAAATTACTTGCGCAACATCAATTTCCGATCGTGGTCAAATTTACGAGGAGTCTAATTTTTATATTTATTGGCAAAAATAGTTTTTAAAGTGCATGCATGAGCGGAAAGTTTTCCTTGCTAGTTGCTAGAATTAATAAATGAGTACATCGACTAGTATGACATTCGGGAGATTTCTTTTTAGATATGCAATTTGTTTATAACTATAACAGATTTGGGATTGGTAATACCATTCCACATGTACGTGACAGTCCACGTATCAGCTGTCAATTTTTTTTTTTTCCTTTCTTATGTGATTTCGTTTTTCTGTGATTTCGTTTTCAAATATCAAAAACTTTCCCAATTTTATCCAAAAACTTCTTCAATTTTATCCAAAAAAAACTCTAACCATCAAATATCAAACTCGTTCATATATCAAATTAATATTTTTTTTTATAAAATCAACATCACTCTACCACTACAATTATCCTCAATTTTACAAAAAAAAAAAATCTCTCCCAATTTACCCAAAAAAAACTTGCTCAATTTTACACAAAAAAAAAAACTCTAACCATCAACCATCAAACTCCTTCATATATCAAATTAATATTTTTTTTTCAAATCAACATCACTCTACCACTACATTTATCCTCAACTTTACCAAAAAAAAAAAAACATATCTCAATTTACCAAAATAAAATATACCACATTTTTACAAAAAATAAACTTTAATCATCAACCACCAAACTAATTACTATATCAAATTAAGATCATTCGTGATGAATAATTATAATGTTGTAACAAATGTTAGCTATTTTACGTATTTCACATTTCATGAATTTTGCTTAATATCTCTTATTTATTACTTGCCTATTGTTATTCAATTACTTGGTTAAATACAAACGGTAAAACAAAATAAAATTTTCACACATGATTTGATACAAAATAGAATTGTCACACAAAATTTGGTACGAAATAAAATTGTCCTTCGTTTTATATATTTTGTAAAATTGTCACACATGAAATTTTTTTTTGGATAAATTGGAAGAATTTTTTTTTTGGTAAAATTGAGAATAATTGTAGTGGTAGAGTGATGTTGATTTGATAAAAAAATATATTAATTTGATATATGAACGAGTTTGATGGTTGATACTTAGAGTTTTTTTTGGATAAAATTGAAGAAATTTTTGGGTAAAATTGAGTAAGTTTTTGATATTTGAAAACGAAATCATAGAAAAATAAAATCACAGAAGAAAGAAAAATTTTTTAAAAAAATTGGCAGCTGACACGTGGACTGACACGTAGACGTGAGATTACCAATCCAACGTCTGTTATAGTTATAAGTAAATTGTATATGTAAAAAAAAAAAACACGACATTCATGCACCTAGCCAGATCTGATGAGAATATCGAAAAGAGCTAATATCTCATGTGGCTATTTTTTTAGAATTCCATAAAGACAATTTGTAATTTTCTAGTGGGTCATTGCATGCGTACAATTTTATATCTGAATATTTAATTACACATATTTATCATATTTTGTGCATGCGTAACATTTTCTTGAAAACATTAGTATTTAGCTTTTAGCCGCAGCCGGCATATATTGATTATTCTTGCTTGGTACTATCATATGGAATAAGTACAAAGTATAATTTTTATGGATGTGGCAAAAGTATGAAAACAGAGTATCTGACTCTGAGTGACTCAGAGTCTACAGCCATTGGATATTGTTACAGTTAAAATATAAAATGTACTGTAGCAATATCCAATGGCTGTAGACTCAGAGTCACCTACGCTGTTTCGGAAAAGTATGCATAATTTTAAGAAAGTTTATATGTTAAGAGTATATTTAAAAAAAGTGTCATTACCCCATGAAGCAAAAGTATCAATTTGTACTGCTTATTTTGATTAATATTTATAAGCAGCAGAAGTTCCCACCAGGGCACCAAACAAGCCTGATAATCTTCTAGTATTCTGTATTCTGAGCAAATATACTTTTGCTTTTAGTTAGAATAGTGGGAAATATATATAAGTAAACACGCAATATATATATATTTCTTTACTTATTCAGTGTTTGATAAAAACAAAATAAAATAAAAGAAGACATTATAGTCTCCATCGTGCTTAGTATTCATCTTTGTTACTTTGTAATTGTTACAGCCGATTAGTTTTAACTCATGTGTTCTGAATATATTCTTTCTAAAGTTCGCCTAGTCGAAAGAGATTAATATGGCTTACTTACATATTCAGAGCATGAAGTATGAGATCGATCACCTTCCAGAATCTAGCTATTCCAATTTACGTTTCACTACTAGGCAATAATCCAATGGTGTTTGGTTATAGCTTTTT